>OX031006.1:104809124-107779564 GCA_943735925.1 Pollenia amentaria
GTTTTCAGCCACTGTAAAGATAAAATACACTTTATCGATTAAAAAAACACAACTAAAATTATTGTCGCTAAAATAACGAAAAAAAACTGCTTAAAGTAACAGCTGACTTTAATTGATAGCGAATATCGTTAAAAAGGTTACTAAATACCAAAGTCAAAATAATCTTACATTCCTGTGGTTTTCATGGGCAACAGCGTATGTTAATTTTTTTGATTTTGAGAGGTCGATGACATATTGCTTAGTTTTAAACGCTTTTGATGATTCTAAAAATGACTGAAAAAAAGGCCCCAATTCCGATTTTACGTATAAATATTAGAAGCTTAATCTACCCGCTTAAATAGTCACCACGTTCTTCAATATATTCCTCCAGATATTCCTCAACATGTGACTTAAAGCATTCATTAAGCCTACTGAAATATAATTTCTAACGATAACTAACTTTAAAAACAAAAATCTTCTTTCGCATTGGATGTCTAGGCCGCTTGCAATGGAGGTTCTTTTTAACTTTGAAATACCTATTCTAAATTACCTGTTTTGGGAAGGCATTTCTATTAAGCCTTAAATTGCGTTTACTCACTCGAAGGTCTTCTTGAGCAAATTGTATTGCAAACAAATGATTATTTTTTAAAATCTATTTCTTCCTTCCAGCAATCGTTCAACCACTTTTTGTGTGTGAACGGCAACAGTGGTATTTTGAAAAATGTGATATACCAACCCTTAAAGTTGGACCTTGTGTTTTTGCAGTCTTGGAACATGCAGATAATTTTCTCTTTGTAAAAATGTAAACTTAAAAACTTTTTGTGTTCACAGAAAAACTAATTAATTTTCTCCAATCACCAAATTTATACTAAATTCATAATATCAAGCAAACAATTTGTTGATTTTGCACCTATTACCAAAATGATTACCTATATTGATTACTAAAAATTGTAAAATTGTGAATATTTTTGTCAATAAATGATATTTTTAATTAAAAAAATGATCAAAAAACTTTGCCATTGCAAACGATGTGTTAATAAAATATTGACAATTCCCAACAACAATTCTACATGTTCAAATTATTTTATTTTAAACGAACAATTTCAATTAAAATTTTTTGTTATATAATTAAAATTTAATTTGAAAATTTATTTCAAAACAACTAAAATGTTAATTAAATCAAAATGAAATTTTTAATTTTCATTCAACTAAAAAAATAATGGAGTAGTTTAAAAACTACCCCTTTGTAACGCATAGCTGGGTTACGTGGTCCAGCCCTAGGACATTGCAATGTAAATTGGAGTAGGTTTTTACATACATTTAGGTTAGGTATTGGAGTAGTCCTACTCCCTTATGGAGTAGTCCATACACTCATGTATAGAGTAGTCTCGTTATTTGTAGGGTGACGGAGCATATTACGTCCAGCACACGTACACGAGTGAATTCGCCGGCATGACAAGCATTTTGAATATGTACAGACCCTTTTAGATGTAAAGATTCAATGTGTCAGAAATAAAAGAAAGTGTATTTTTGTACCATGAGCTAAGCCAGGGATGTTAAATGGGGTTTTAAATTTTGTACCAACTTCCAAAACAAAATGTACTTTTTGGATCTTCACGGTACCATATTTTTTTTTTAATTTATTAAAACAATCAAAAACGTACATAAAAATTTTATTGTACGCAAAATAAAAAAACAAAACTTAACATATGTACATATGTATAAAATAAGGTACAGGTGATTCTACTTTTTAAAATATGCATAAAAAGTAACAACGCATAGAATGCATGGCATGGACCTTCAGCTTTATAAATATATGATATCAAAATCAGTCACTTATTTGTTTAGTTAATAAATTATTTGGAATTTTTACATTATAGCCGAATGAATTTGTCTTGATAATGTTGGCACATGTAGTCTGTGTCTTTCCTTAGTTCTTATTATATTTTGAAAAGAAAAAACTCTTTCCACATTTGCAGGTGCATGTGGAATGGATAAAACCAGTAACGAATCTAGAAATGTCGGGAAACATATGGACATTCAGCTTATTTTGTGATATTATTTGTAGAGATATATAAATCCACTTTTTAAATCCTAATTTTTAAATCCTAATAAAAGAAATAATAAATAAAAAAAATAAATGCAATGAAAAGGACTCAATAATTTGTTTGCTATAAAAAAAATTCAAAAAGGGGGAACTATGACAAATTTTTAAATTGTACCAGATGAGTCACGGTAGTACCACGGTACTTTAGAAGGCCAAAATGTACCAAAAAAAAGTACAAAAAGTACCAACCTTAACATTTCTGAGCTAAGCTTCTTTTTTTCTTAAGGGCATAATAAACCACACAAATTACTTGGCAAACATGTCAAAATATTACGTTTGTATAAATATTTGGTGTTGTTAATTCGGGTGTTTGCAGTTTGGACAAACATTTGAAGCAATGCTTGTAGAAATATTAAAAATTTTTAATTTTTGGCAGACATGTTGGATATTTATCAAACTTTTTGTGGTGTCTAGTGCTAAAAGTAATCATTAAAGCGAAAACTTTGCAGAGTAAAGACGTAGAAGAAGAAGCAATACAAGATTTTCAACTGTTAATTCTAATTTTTTAGCAGCATTGTTTGCCCCGAAGCAGCTATTTGTTAAGAGCACTCTTTACTACAAATTATTTTTCTTTATTTTATATTTTTTCTGCGTTTCAAACAAATAGCGAGCAAAATTGCCGCAGCACAATCGCCGTCAGTATTCATTGAAAGCAAAACAAAAATGCCAAATTAATGTTTGTACGAAATATAGGCCATGTCAGATAAAACTTTTGCTTCGCGTTGCGTTACCGATTCGCTTTGACATCTAAGATAAAATATACATACTTATACGAAACATGTCACATAAAGTACTTTCAAAGCGGAGCGAAGCAAAAAGTTAGCCAACTCTCATCTTTTTGCGCACTTTGACAATTGGCTAGTATAATTTTCATTTGTTTTTTAATTTTTTTGCCAAATTCAATTGAAAAAAACCGTCCAATTAAATTGTTAACTTTTATTTTTGTAACAAATAATTAAATGTACAAATTACCAACCCTTTTTATAATGCATGAGTGTTGTCAAAGTTTTTATTGTGTTATACACCTTTTGCTTTGCGTTTTCCTGCCAAAGGTAGAAACGTCACGCAAAGCGACAAAGTTTTATCTGACACGGCCTTATGATTGTGCTGTTTATTGGCAAACAGAAGCAAAAACAAAGTGCATGTTTAGCAAGCAATTTGTGTGGTTTATTATGCCTTTTACTTAGAGAAAGGAATGTCAAAAGTTGCATGTATTTTTGACATACCGATCAACGAAAGCAACAAATAAAATACAATGTTGTGTTTTTGGTGTTGTACTTGCCGTAGTAACGCCACCACCATTTGAATTCGCCTTGCTACATTATCTTCTTTTATTACAGTAATATTAAATTTTATTGTGAATTAGCGCACTTTTTTTGGTGTGTGCATTGGCTATTTAGTACAACAGCTCTCCAACAATTTGCCTGGTTTGAAACTTTACTAATTATTATTAACAGGGTTTGTAAACTGGTAGCACTTATTATTAGTCATATTTCCAACCAAGGTGAATTCGCCTTGGTTTTCAACAAAGCAGGGGGATGACACCACAGTATATAAGAACAAATTTTTGCGAGTGAACCCTATTTGGGACCCATGGGCAACAGCGTTACCGTTCAAAATTTTCAAAAAGGGCATTTTCCAAAAAAAGTGGCACAAAAAGGGGAATTCTGAGAAAAAAAGGGGCAACTATAAAAATACGAAAATGTTCAATTAACAAACATATTTATTAAGTTATTTTCATTGAAAACTAAACATAACAAAAAATTAATTTCTTATTTATAAAAATTTGGGTTGAATTTGGCCAATTTGTACATTGACTTGAACGATTGGTTGCAGCTGATCATTCTAAGGACTAGCTTTATTTCACCTATAACCACTTTTTTTCGAAAATCGGTGTTTTTTCTTGGTAAAAACTTGGAAATTTTAACATTATTTATTTGCTTTTCATTGGTCATATGTTTGACAGTTCCAGCATGGCGTTCTAAATGGTTTCGTTGGCAGATAAGCTATTGATTGCAAAGAACACAAAAGGGTTTTTTTGTTTCTATGTCCATTTTCAACCACTTATATTGTCTTTCCCAATTTAAACAATATTTTCGCGATGCGGCTTTCTTATTCTTGTGTTTTTTTCGGACATTGATTCATCCGTTGAACTTATTTCCACATCTGGACTTAATTGAATTGAACCACTTGTTGATGGAAATTCAACTTGTTTTTTTTTTTTTGATTTTATGATGAACCTTAAACATAACCAAATAAATAGATAAATGTATATTTTTTTTAGAACACTTTTATATGAAATACTTACTTGTCTATAATGAATTTACAATATTCTTTGACACGAGATTTTTTACATATACAAAGTTATTATTCCAGTTTTACACATTTTTTTCAAATATTCACAAAAAGCAGTTAGAATTGCTGTATTTTTCATAGATCCAACTTATTTTCAATAAAAAAATTTACACCGTACACAAATAAGCTTATTTTACGAAGGCATTTTTACACCATGTGGTCACGGCTTCAATAGCCGTTACTTAAATAGATTTAGTACTTTTTTTGTGCAAGAGATATATATCAAAGCTGGCAGTAACATCATTTTTATTGACTACCAATCTAAAAAAAATATTAGTTCAAAAGGGGGCAAAAGGGATACAAAAAATAGCAAAATGATACTAAAGGGGATTTGAACATAAAGGAGCAAAGAAAGTGGCAAGGCAGTCAAAAAGGGGCAAAAATGCGACCTTAGTCGCATAACGGTAACGCTGATGGGCAATCATGTACCTGTCAGAACAAAATTATGTAATTGAGGTTAAAATTCATATAAAAGTTCTTTGTGTGTTATATTACATATTTAGATATATTCATCTATATGAAATTTGTTTGATTTTAAGTGATTTTAGGAAGGGGGTGTACAACATGTTGTCATGATTTAATTAGCAATCGTAAAAGTCGCCAATTTTTATGTAAATACAGTAATTTTGACAACGTTGCACAAAAGTGATGGAAAACTTAAAAATTGAGATGGTACTAACCATCAAGCAAAAGAGTACTTTTTTCAACATTTTGGTACTTTTTTAAACATATTTTTATTGCATACATATGTATTTGCTTGTGATTTAATATAAGGTACATACGTTTAGATGTCTAGGGCTGTTAAGCAATTTGTTTATTTTACTTAATGATATCATTAGTAATATTATAATTGTAACAACAAGAACCATTTGACATTAATAGATCTTTAGTTTTAATTAAATTTGAAAGAGTTTGTACTTGAAAACGATTTATTTTTTTTCGTTTTTATAGCATCTTGCACTGAAAACGTGCGCTTAACTGCTGCTGATAAATGGGGTATTGCCAAAATTCCAATAGCAATACGTGAATTATCAGGAAACATAAGTTCGTCCATTTCGTTCTTAATTTTGCTTAACATGAACGAAAAAAAGAACAATAAATTTTGTGTAGGCAATGTTGTCAATATTAAAAAAAACGCTTAATTTCTCAACAAAGAAGAATAACAAGAAAAGAGTACTAAAACTGACGTGGGGGTACCGTGGTATTTTTGAAATGAAAAAGTACTGAAAAAAGTACCATAGTTCTGAATTTTCCATCACTGTTGCACAATCTCCTTTGCACGATTTTTTGTGCAGCTAAATCAAAAATGCTAGTATCGTATTTACAACCCGTATGTGCAGCTACTGAATTGTGGTTAGCTGAATAAAAGTGCAGCTTAAGTAAAGTGTTTAAAAGAAGAATAAATAAAATATGTATTTACGACTCAACTTATAACAACTAAAGACTTAAAAACCACGGGATATGAAATAGAACTCCTATAATGTTTTTGTATCTGTGGTGACACCAAATAAAACACTTCTTCTTTCTGTGTCAGTTTTATAATTAAATTTTATTTTTTCATTTTCACTTCTTATAACTAAATAATTAAAAAATAAATAAAAAAAACAAATAATTACAGAGATTGAGTGACTTTTGAATCCACTCAATAATTTATTCTCTATCTTTTCTTATTCTACTTACTAGTTGACAATCTATAATTACTACTTACATATCTACGTAACAATTTTCCTCATGCAGTCTTATGCAGTATGTAAAAAGGAGGGGCTTAATTATATGCATGCTCCTTACTTATTATTGCAATACAAAACAGTTGACCCAATTATAAGTCAACCGCTTTGTTTGATTTGAAATTCATTACGTTAGCAAAAAATGCAAGGCAATGACTCCAAATCAAACTTCGATTATTGTGGGATCACTTACACAAGAATGCATGCATGGGTGGTCACTATTAGAGGTTCTTGTGTACACTACACCCTCCCCTTTAGAAAAATTTATGGAATTTTTGTTTATACAAAGATTGCAGATTTTTTTTTTTTGCAGTTCTATATCTCCAATGTGACAAATTTTTGTTTACTTAATTTAAAGTTCTTTGCACTTAATACTGATTTTCTTATTGTAACTTAATATTCTTAATAAACATTGTTGTTATTTTTCATTGTTTTACATTTTGTTTCTTTATTTGTATATACATATATATATTTTTTTTTTTTTTTTTTCTTTATAGCTAACGGGCTAATTTTGAAATTTGAGTGTCAAAAAATTTTTTTAGAGGTATGTAGGTTAAATGTTGTCTTAGGTCAGTCATTAATAAGTTGACATTTGTTTAACTTTTGTATTTCTTTAGTATATTCTTGTGAAAAACTTTGTCTTTATTGTTTATATTTACAGTTATCTTTAAGTCATCTATATTGACTACTCTATATGGTCCTTTATATGGCTTTTCATTTTTCTTTCTATTTCACCGTACAACACATGATTTGCCAACTCAATTCTGTGAACTGTATGTGAAATTAGACCCAAAAAGAAGAATTTCTGCATCATTCGTTTTGTCTTCTTACCTGCGATTTGAAGTTAGTATCGATTTGAAGTTAGTACTATCGTATAGGGGAATTTATCACGTTTTAGGCCCTGTTGTTTGACATAGCTCGACAACCCCTAGCCCAATTTAGTTGAAATAAATTTTAAAAAATTAAGAATTACAATTCCCTTAATCAGTTCATATATTGTTTTCCTATACAAGTAACACTTTCGAAGTTAAAAATGAATGTATGAAGGGAAAAAATTATTTTTTGCCTAAAAATTTAAATTTTTTTTTTTAAAAATACATAAAAAATCCAAAATGGAAAAAAGTTTCAAGTCTAGTTATTTTTTCGCAAAGTCACATAACCTATGAGCAAAATGAGACAAAGATCATAAAAATCGATGCACGCGTTTCGCTTTTATTCGCAATTGAGTAAAGGTATGAATTTCAAAAATCAGTTATAGCCACCACCCTTAAAATAAAAATAAAAATATAAATTAAAAAATTATCATGCAAAAAAAAACTTTATTTATAAAAACTTAATGAAAATAAAATAATATGCAATTAATACGCAATTATAATATGCATAAAAACAAAATTTAGAACATTTTTTCAATTATTGGCAATATCCATCCTTGTAGAAGTTGACGCTTGTGGTTCTGATGATCTTGTTTTCTTCGTAGGTTGTTCATATTCATGGTCTGAGTCAGCTTGGCGTTGTCGGTATGATGTTGCGCTGACATTTTGCTGTGTGAGTTTTCTTCTCTTCAAAAATGATGTCAGCCATTCGGAGTCGTGTTGTGATAGTCCCAGCTTGGCCACAATGTAATCCATTTCGATTTGTGGTAGCGGTTGTGGTGCACTATTTTCAATATCGGGTATCCAATCAGCATCATCCAAATCGGTCGGATTGGTGAAAACGGTTTCGGCTAGCAGGGACACAGTATCCGCACTCGGAGGTTTAGGTGCATCGGTATCAGCAGGGCGTTGCACTGGAAGTGTGGCAGTAAATGCAGCAGTGTATACTTTTGTTTTCAACTGTTGTCTGTTTAATCCAGGACGAAAATTTATGCATGCATAGCACCTGGATTCATCATGTCCAGTTGTGTCTTCCACCCAAATTACTGGCTTCATAAAAGATAACTTTCTACATTTTCCGTGAATCCATTTTAGAAGGGTAGTATAACAACTGTTGCACACTGTGTTCGGCGTAAAATTTGCACCACTTAAATCTGCTTCATCGAAATAATTACAATACGCGGTTTTGAATTGCTCAGTAAACAAATTTTTTCGATCTTTTTTCTGTATTTTTCGGACGATATGACCACAAACGTAACAATATTCATCCAAATATGGGCACTTGTTGTTTTCCATATTGATATATTTTATGTTTTGTTGTTATTCACTTTTAAAAAACTGGAGAAAAATCACTTTTACTGTTCGCGTTCGTCGGCACTGGGTGAATGCCAAAAATCGATCAATGCACACCTATAAATACTACGTATTTTTGAATATTTTACTGCCAGGTACTTATAAATGGGCGCATATTTTAAGGGCGGCTGGCTATATACCTGATTCAGCACTTGTACGTTTCAAACTGTGCAAAACTTTCCAAATAATGACCACCCTTAAATGTGGGTGCAATTTCTGTAAAAAAATCATATAGGTAGCCACCGGAAAAACCCAAATAATAAAAAGGTCCACTTTCCGTTTAATTGTCCACGTACATTTATTACCGCAATCATAAAAATCAAATAACCTTTTGTTTATTCCTTTTTTTTTTAATTCTCAGAATCATGAAAAAGGTGTCAATGTTTTCTCCAAATAATGTTGTGCATATCTCGAGCAAATTTTTGAAATTCATACATTTACTCAATTGCGAATAAAAGCGAAACGCGTGCATCGATTTTTATGATCTTTGTCTCATTTTGCTCATAGGTTATGTGACTTTGCGAAAAAATAACTAGACTTGAAACTGTTTTCCATTTTGGATTTTTTATGTATTTTTAAAAAAAAAAATTTAAATTTTTAGGCAAAAAATAATTTTTTCCCTTCATACATTCATTTTTAACTTCGAAAGTGTTACTTGTATAGGAAAACAATATATGAACTGATTAAGGGAATTGTAATTCTTAATTTTTTAAAATTTATTTCAACTAAATTGGGCTAGTGGTTGTCGAGCTATGTCAAACAACAGGGCCTAAAACGTGATAAATTCCCCTATACGATAGTACTAACTTCAAATCGATACTAACTTCAAATCGCAGGTAAGAAGACAAAACGAATGATGCAGAAATTCTTCTTTTTGGGTCTAATTTCACATACAGTTCACAGAATTGAGTTGGCAATCAATTAACTGAAAAATGTTGTACTGTGTTTTCTACTTTTATTAATACTAAATCTCCTAAATTTAATTTTATTCTGTTTATTTTATTGTATGATTCTAATTGTCTCTTTCTTTTTATCTTATCTATCATAATCCTAGCGTTTTCTTAAGAATATTTTAATCTACTTTTTAATTCATTGGCGTAATTTTCAAAGTCGTAAACCTTTGGATGATTCATGACTTCATCCCCAGGTAAACTTGGTAACTTCCCGAAAATTAGCTCGAAAGGTGAATACTCAGTGTCGACGTGAGGAGTCGTATTATATGCGAATGCGTAATAAGGAATCCATTGTTCCCAATTATCATTCTCTACAAAGGATAGAAAATATTCGTTTAGTACCCTGTGATTCCTTTCTACAGTTCCTAAAGTCTCATGATGGTACGGAGTCGAAAATTTTTGTTCTATTCTTAATAGTTCGCATATGTTTTACATTAATTCATTTGTGAATTCTGTCCCCCTGTCTGATTTGAGTACACTTATTACGTTTTACGTTTTCTACCAATGCCTTTGCTATTGACTTCGCCTCTTTTGTCTCCATTGGACAAGCAAATAGGTATTTTGTTAATTCACATTGCATTGCAAGTATGTACATCTAGTTATTTGTTGGACGTAGTGGACCAACTGTATCAATTACTATAGTGTTAAAACTATTTGTTGGTGTATCCGTTATTGTAAGCGGTTCTTTAGGGTGTCTAATTTGTTTGTTTTTTTGACACAGATCGCATTTAGATACATAGTTTTTTACGCTTTTATTCATACCATTCCAAACGTATATTTGTTTCAATTTCAACAGAGTCTTTCTTACTCTGAAATGACCTCCTTGGGGTGTGTCATGATATAATTTTATTAGGTTTAGCTTTCTTTTCGCGTCTAGAATATTCTGAGATTTTTTATATAATAGTATAACGATGTCATCTTTATTGTTTCTACAATATTTATTGTATTTGGCCTTAAAATCATTCGCGGGAATTATACAAAATATTACATCATTACTTTCGATTGCAAATTTCTTATTTTTCATGTTTCTTACTTTCTTTAAATACGATGATAGCTTCTACATAAGAGTACCTAAAAACAATGGATTATCGCTACACTCTACTGTGTGTGTTTATATAATTTTCTAATATTGTTTATTGGCCTCTTTTCTAATATAAATTTCAGACTCGTTATGAGATCCGCTTATGATATTATTTTTTTCTGATGACTTTTTGCTCATACCTCTTGTTACCAGTAGTGTTTTCTTTATCCTCTCATCATTCTCTGATGGTATCATGTTTTTCAATATGTCAGAATTAATTTCTATTCTTGATAGTGCATCTGCATTTGTGTTCTTTGCCCCCTTTTTGTATATTATGTCGAAGTCATACTCTGAAAGCTCTAATCTAATTCTTGTTAACTTTGAACTAGGATTTTTGTGCGAGAATAGTGATACCAATGGTCTATGATCGGTGACAACCGTAAATTTTCTTCCAAGCAGATATGGTCTGGAAAATTTTATTCCCCAATAAATACCTAGCAATTCTTTTTCATTACGGGTTTGTTTCTCTCATGTTTATTGAGGGATCTACTTGCATAGGATATTGGTAGATCTTCACCTATTGGACCTTGAGATAAAACTGCACCTAGTGCGAAATCCGATGCATCAGTGGTCAGGACGAATGTTTCGTCAAAATTTGGATGTTGTAGAATCGGTGGACTGATTAGTTTGTTTTTAAGAGTTTCAAATGCTATTTGGCATTCTTGACACCATTCAAATTTTGTGCCCTTCTTCAATAATTTGTTTAAACAAGTAGCAATATCTGCGAAATTTTTGATAAATCTTCTATAGTAGTTGCAAAATGCCACGAATCTTCTTGCGTCGTCGGCACTACTCGGAATTGGGTATTTTGAAATTGCTTCATACTTGCTCGGGTCTGGTTTGATACCATTTGATGTTATCAAATGCCCCAAATATACTACTTCTGGTTTAAGAAAACAACACTTGCTTGCATTCAGTTTCAGATTATCTATATACATATATAAAATTGTAACGTTACTGACTCACTGACTGACTGAGTCATCATCGCACAGCCTAAACGCCTGAAGCTAAAAATTTGGACCAGGGGTTGGTCTCTCCCCAAATCGATCCACTAAGACGGGATTTTTGGAAATTCGGATGTTTAGGGGGTAAAAAGGGCAAAAACGGGTAAATTCGGTAACCTTATATCTCTAAAACTAAAAGAGATACAAAAAAATTTAATGCTTATCGTTGTTCTTTAAAAAAATAAGCGGACAGGTGTCTGGTACTTTTTGGAAATTCAGCCCTTTAACGGAGTAAACGGGTAAAACCTGCATTTTGGTACTTTTTTTGTCAACCCATCTATTTTGTAATCCCATAAACATAGAAATAAGGGTTATATCACATTTGAAAATTATCTAAAAAATCTAAATATGGTACTTTTTCGAAATTCGGACGTTTAAAAAAACGTAAAGCGTAACTATTTTTTGGTACTTTTTTTATAAAACATTTTTTTTTTATTTATTGACATAAACGTATTAAATTATGGGCTCCCTCTACAATATTGAAATTTTTCATGCTTCAATGGGGAGAAAAAAGTACCAAAAAGGGGAAATACGGGAAATTTAATTTCTTACTTTAGCTTTTTTGGTTCTACAACTGGCAATTTTTTTAATTATCGTTAATATTGGACCTAGAAACATAAACTTCAACATGCAATGTCCTGAGTGGATAAGAACCTACGAGGGTACTTTTTGGTACTTTTTGCTCTTCAACTGGTACTTTTTGAATTTCCGTTAGTTCGAATACTAGAAACATAAAATTAAACATGCAAGGTCCTGAGTGAATGAGAATTCGTTAGAGGGATCTTGTTGGTACTTTTTCGTTCTTAACCTGGTACTTTTTTTAATTTTCGTTAATATTGGACCTATGAACATAAAACTAAACATGCATGGTCCTGAGTGAATGAGAATCTGTAAAAGGGCTTTTTGGTACTTTTTGTTTTGTAACTGGTACTTTTCGAACTTCCCTTAGTATTGGACATACAAATATCAAATCAATGATTCTGAGAGAATGAGAATCTGTAAGTGGGATCTTTGTGGTACTTTTTCGATTTTAACTGGTACATTTTTATATTCGTTAATATTGAACCAAGAAACATAGAATTTCCTGAGAGGAAGCGAATCAAAGACAAGGAACTTTTTTGTTGTTCAACACCTACTTTTTAATCTTTGTAAGTATTGCACCTACAAACATAAAATTAAACATGCAATGCCCTGAGTGAATGACAATCAGTAAGAGTGGCGTTTTAGTATTTCATTGCCTGGTACTTTGTCAATTTTCGTTAATATTGGACCTAGAAACAAAAAATACAACATATAAGTTACTGAGTGAATGAGAATCAGTAAGAGTGATTTTTTGTGTTTTTTTAATTTTTTTTTATTAAAATGGTACTTTTTTAACTTAATACTTATTGTTGTTCATTAAATAAAAAAAGCGAACAAGTGTCTGCTACTTTTTTGAAATTCGGCCCTTTAGCGAGTAAACGGGTAAAACCTGTATTTCGGAACTTTTTTGTCACCCCATCTATCTTTTAAACCCATAAAGATAGAAATAAGGGTTATATCACATTTGAGACTTATCTAAAAAATCAAAATATGAATATGGTACTTTTTCGAAATTCGGACCTTTAAGGGGAAAAAACCGTAACTATTTTTGGTACTTTTTTACAAAACATTTTTTTTTATTCATTGACATATACGTATTAAATTATGGGCTCCCACTACAATATTGAAATTTTTTATGCTTCAATGGGGAGAAAAAAAGTACCAAAAAGGGGAAATACGGGAAATTGAATTTCTTACTTTAGCTTTTTGTTTCTACAACTGGCAATTTTTTTAGTTATTGTTAATATTGGACCTAGAAACATAATCTTCAACATGCAATGTCCTTAGTGGATAAGAACCTATGAGGGTACTTTTTGCTCTTCAACTGGTACTTTTTTAATTTTCGTTAATATTAGACCTATTAACATAAAATTAAACATGCAAGGTCCTGAGTGAATGAGAATTCGTTAGAGGGATCTTTTTGGTACTTTTTCGTTCTTTAACTGGTACTTTTTTTAATTTTCGTTAGTATTGCACCTATGAACATAAAACTAAACATGCATGGTCCTGAGTGAATGAGAATCTGTAAAAGGGGTTTTTGGTACATTTTTGTTTTTTAACTGGTACTATTTGAATTTCCGTTAGTCTTAGACCTAGACACATAAAATTCAACATTAACAGTCCTGAGTGAACAAGAATCTATAAGAGGGAAATTTGAGGTACATTTTTGTTTTTTAACTGGTAGTTTTTGAATTTCCGTTAGTATTGGCCATAGAAACATGAAATTGAACATCCAAGGTCCTGAGTGAATGAGAATCTGTAAGAGGGGCATTTTAGTACTTTTTGTTCTTTACCTGGTACTTTTTGAATTTCCGTTAAAATTGGACCTATAAACAGAATATTAAGCTTGCAAGTTCCCAAGTGAATGAGAATCTGTAAGAGTGGTCTTTTGGTACTTTTTCGTACCGTTAAGGCCTAGAAACATATACTTGGCCGTAAAAATATGTCCAAGAAAGAAAAGGAGACGCTAACGAAGTAGCGGGTTAAATGCTAGTATTTAGATAATCTGTCGAAAACATTAATCAAGTTGTCGTTGTGATGTTGTAAGCTACATCCAAAAACAATTATGTCATCCACATATAAAAATGCTTCAGACTCCAATCCGGACAATGCTATTGTTTGTGCATAGATATTTTCAATCCAAAAGTTTACCTGGTATACTGGTAATGACCATTTGAAGTTGAAAAATCGGTATACGGTCTTGAATCCCGATCAAGTTCGATTTGATGGAATGAACTTGTCATGTATAAAGTGGAGAAATATTTGGCTCTACCCAGTTTATCTAACACATCATCTAGTCGCGTTAAGGGAAATTTGTCATTTACTATCTTGTCATTCAGTTTCCTGAAATCCACAACTAACCTCCATTTCTTCAGATCGTCCTGTCCTTTTTTGGGAACTAACAAAAGTTAAGCGTTGTATGGGCTTATAGAGGGTCCTATGATTTTTTGTTTTAATAGCCCTTTGACCTGATTACTTATCTCCTCTGTATGCGTCTGTGGTAAACGATAGTTTTTTATGTAAACTGGATTTGAGTCATTCAATTGGATAGTTTGTTTATAGAAATAGTTTGTTGTTAAATTTTCATTATTCAAATAGAATACTGACTGATATCTCTTAAGAATTTTTAACAAACTCTCTTTTGCTACGTTATCCTGGTTGTCTATATCGAGTTCTTTTAAGATTCGATTGAATCGTTCCTCATCACATTTAATCCGATTTTCACTAGTTCTGTATATCTTATAATCCTCTAATGGAGTGGTTTCTATCTTCAAATTATGTATTAATGCTGGGTTATTTGAAACATTTAGTAGTTTTATATGTTTGTTTCCATTTTTTTTGGAATTATGGCGTTTGCCAGAAATACGCCTTCTATTATTTCTCTATTGCATAAATGGTATTATAATCTCACTTCTTGGTGGAATTTTCACAAATTTTACACCAAATCTGTTGTCATATATCGGCAATTTCAAAATTTCTTCTCCTACGTTAACAGTTAGTATAAATGTCACATAGTCTATGTTGCAACTGTATTTTAGTAAAAAATCACGTCCGATTATGCCGTCAGTGCCAATGGGAAAATCTTCTCTAATCATATGTATTCTATGTTTAAATACCGTTTTATCGATTTGTATAGATAATTCTGTGGAACCTAATGATTTTATTTCTTCTCTAGTGATTCCTGTTAAACAGCAATAGTCATCTGGAGAGATACGTCTGCACCCGTATCTATCAGAAAGGTTAAAACACGATGAGTGTTCAACACGTTTAGTTTAATATAGTTCTTGAGATCAGATGAAATGCTTAATATTTGGTTAGAATTTATTCGCTTTGATCCGAAGATGCTTGGTGGTATGCCACCTCCGGATTTGTCCCGTTTCCCTGTTCTTGTGCACAAAATGCATTTCGTCCTCTATTATTATTACGATGGTTATTACTGCTGCGATAGGTATTGTTATTAGTATTGTTTCTATTGTTGTCTCCGTTAATGTCTCTGTTGTTGTTATTATGTCCGTGGTTATTATTGTTCCTCATATAGTTACCTCTACTACTGGTATTCACCCCGCTACGGTTTGTTCTATTATTGTAATTGTTTCTATTCTGACTGTTATTGTGAAATCCATTGTTATTATTTAGATATCTATTTCCATTGTTACTTCTATTAAAATTGTTGTTTCTGTTGTGGGAATAATTAGTATTGGTACTATTCCTATTATTATAGAAATTCCTGACTTTGTTTCTTGGTTGACTAGTTTGGAACATTATTTGTTTTGCCGAATGTCGGCAGAGACTTCTGTTGCTATTTCTAAAGCTTCATTGAGTTTCTTTTAGAGTTGTGTCGGTCATGAACGAACTGGATCAATTGAACGGATCGGTCAGATGAACGATGACCGGCCGTTCAGTTTCATCGTTCAATTTCGTTCAATCGTTCACTTGGGTCTTTTGAATCAGTCGGTCACTTGCTTGCCGGACAACTGGTTGAAAAGAAACAACAATACTTTTGTGTTGTATAAGTTATGCAATTATAATATACTTATTTCTTTTACTCATTGCCACATTGCTTTACACATTTTCATAATACAATCAGGGTTGTCAAGTTTCTTG
Organism: Pollenia amentaria; assembly: GCA_943735925.1. Taxonomy (NCBI): domain Eukaryota; kingdom Metazoa; phylum Arthropoda; class Insecta; order Diptera; family Polleniidae; genus Pollenia; species Pollenia amentaria. The sequence continues at coordinate 104,825,242 of OX031006.1, forward strand.
GCGACCTAATTTTCGATTTGGCGATATGGCGACTTTTTGGCGGCCTATAAAATATATGGCGATTTTGTTGGCTATTGATTTTCTATAAACTTGTTTTGAGACTGTTGGACAAATTTACCGTTTGTTATTTAGAAAGATTATATCAATGATGGTATTCCATCTAATATATATCAGGTTTTGCAAAAAGCTATAGCTATAAGGATACGTCAGGTACTTACCATTTTAAAGAACTTGCTTTGACTGTCTTTATATGCATTTAATTCCAACTGCTAATGTCTGTGTTGAAATAGTTATTTTTAATAATTTACTCTACTAAAACTCGCCTTCATTGTTACGAGTTATAAATTATATGAATGTAAATAGCACTTTTTGTGCCTTCGCACGATATTTTGAATATACATTGTTAAAAAAAAACAGTAAGAATTGCCTTGCCGGTGAAGTGTATAGCGTTTTAGATATACATATATCCAATATTTGTTTAATACTAAACACAAAAAAACGTTTTGCTTCTTTAATTAGATTATTATAAACTATTGTATCTTTTGTGTGTTCACCAATAATTTTACTTTTATTCAAAAAAATATACATATATCAAGGCGACTTTGTGCCATTTTTGGAGAATTTTAGCGATTCAGAAGAAATATATTTTTTTAGGATTTATAGAAAACATTGGAGAAAGTTCTAAAATAAATTTTATGTTGTCAAAAACGCAAAATAAGCCTTGGCGATTTTTGACATTGAATTTGGCAAAAACCATCAAAATAAATCTGACAGCCCTGGCTGCTTTTCACAATTTTTCTACAATTTACATGAGCGTTGCCAGTTGTTCTTAATACAAAACCCGCCAAATGCTAATATTTTTCATTTGAGCAGAAAATTTTATAAATATTTATTTCTTTTAATTTTTTAAATAAGTCCCTTTATTTATAAAAGCTTAGTAAAGTTTTACAGCACGAAATTAGTATGGAAAAAAAACTTTTAATGTATACATTACATTCGTTTATAAATAAGACTCTTAAAATATAAAAAAAATTAGCAATGTATGTTTGTTCGGTGAAATCTTGCAACTCAATTTTGAAGCAGATACCTCGAACCGATTGAGCTGTCATTTTTAAACACGTTTAGTTAAGATGACGATGCATGGTTAACTGTGTTACGTTATTCTAAATCTAACATTATAAGACACCCAAGATGGCAGACTTATTTTTAATGCATTCCTTCAATATGAGTATCAAATGGGAGGGCTTGCTGAGAATAGGTCGAAAAAGAAAGTGACGTTACTCTAAATCATATATGGCGGACTAAGTTTTTAATGCTTGCCTTCAAGATGGGTATCAAATGAAAGGACTCATGAGAATACGAATGCTCGTTTTAATATAAACTAAAAGTAAATAACCTTTTTAAAAAACAAGCTTTTATTGAAATGCGCTTCAAAGAAAAATATAAATGAATAGTATAAAACTACTATCAACTTATAACGGATTACATAATTTATATGATATACGAGATTTACTTGTGTAGACAAACAAGTAAATTATATAACTTGATGTGATTGATTTAAACTATTAAACTTTTCAAACCATGAAAATACTAGTACTTAAATCTCGCGACTAAATTTTAAATCAAATAAATTGTGTAAGACAAGCGACAAGCTTTTATATCATATAAATTTATTAATGCTGTTATAAGTTGATAGTTAAAGTTTATTTGTCTTTCCTTTTTAGCGCATTTTAATAAAAGCGTGTTTTTTAAAAAGGTTTTTTAGTTTTTATAAAATAAAAACAAAAAATAAAATTTATATTATCACATATTTTGAGAATATAATACATATAACGTATGAATAATAATAATCACTATTGCTATTTGTTCATTTTGTAATATTATTTTGATATTAAAATTGTGCAATTGGTATTATTATTATTTTTTTGTTTTTAAAAGTATTTTGTTCTTAAAATACCACATAAATTTTAAATTTTTTTTCTCTCATTATTTTTGTTTAAATTAATTTTTAAAGAATTGGGCTCTTACTTTGAATAAGCCCTCGCAACAATTTTTTGTTCTTTCTATTAAAATGGAATTACCTAAGCATATAATAAATAAACAAGTTTTAAAATCGCCACGTTTGGCGAGAAATTACTACGTATGGCAGCCCAGATTGTACTATGAATTTTTTAAAACAGTGTGGCAAGTCGCCACTCTCAATGTGTTAAAAGAAAAACGTATAGCATACACACTTATAGTGTTGTTGTTTCTTTTTAATCAAATGAACGAAAAAAATGCGTATTTGGTTTATGCTTATTGTTTTCTATTCTTGGTTACACTCAAAAAAGTTTTACAGTAACTTAATGAGATTTATTAAAATTGTTTTCCGTAATTAATGAAATTTTTTTTATTTTATTAATTAAAATGTTTCTGCATATTGTTCCAAAAACAAACTACAAAAATTAATAAGGGTTTTCATGATATCGCTTAAAATTGCCATATGTGCAAATAGGCAAACTTGCAAGACTCGTTTCATGAAGACCTTTTTTAATTTTTGTGTCATTTTAAATACAAAAATCAATACAAAAATCAATTAAAAGAAAACCATAAAATTAAAAGCTAAAATTTGTGAATAAAAAGTGAAATTTGTTTTTTAAGCAAGCATAAATAAAGCATAACGACTAATTTGCTTAAATTACTGCAAGATTTTATTGTTTGTGATATTATTAACACTTGAATTTTTCAAACGGCGGTAAATATTAAACAAATTTATTTGTATAAATGCACAACTGAACAGCGTCAGTTTACGAGTCAAAATTGTTGAGCAAATTTACGAAGTTTGTGTAAACGAATTCTCATACAATTTTTGGCAGTTCATTTGAGAGCGCGTAAAAATGCACAGTTTGCGAGACTTTTAGTGATATCATGAAAACCCTTAATGATTTTTATTTGTTAATATGTTCAGTTATTTTTTATGCATAAAATAAAACTGAAGTACATGTGTACATATGTACATAAATAAAAAAAAATAGAAAGGAAAAAATATTTGGCTCATTTGGTAGGTCATAATGACAGATAAAAACACAGCTTTAGCTGTCTTAGTACGTAATTTAAATTAAGTTCAAATTAACTGAAAAGCCTTTGAATATATTTTTTGTACCTAGTGTGTACTTTTTTTTAATTGTAAATAAAGAGAAAAGTTAATTCATTTTTAATTAATATCTCCGTTATAAAATTAACAGTAAAAAATTACCTTACAATTCCTTTATTTAAAATTATCCGTTTTCTAATTACATTTTCAGTTTTCTAAACTTAATGCCTATTCTTTTGAATTTACTTACATAATGTTTCGAGTGTAATCTCACATGTTGTTTCTTTTAACACATTCAATCGATTGTTTAGTAAAGAGGACAAGACAAGAGAACGACTGAACGAAAGCGACAAATGATTCAAAAGACAATCTGACCCAAAAGACAAAGTGACCTGAAACGAACGATTGAACGAAAAGAACGAGCTCGTTCACTGATTCGAATTGAACGATAATGACCGGTCACTTAAACGAACGATTAAGCCCAAGACTAGTTTCTTTACTCTGCTTGCTTCTAAAGTTCTTACAATCTCTCTATTACTAAGTCCGTTTTAAAAAGAATTTAATGCGATTGTAGCGTTTGTCTCACTAATTATACTTCTATTTTTATATAAGTTTGTTATACCTTTTGTAATTGATACAATATTAATGTTACGCCCTATAAAGTATATACTCGTACATACGAGTAAATACGTATGTATATTCTGAGTCCTTATGAGTAACAAAGTTGATTTAACGATATCAATCTAATATTAGATATAGTACGGAATAGTGTGCTATTATATTTCCGCCAGATCGGTCTACAAATGCCTAAAGGTGCCCGTAGACGACATGTTTTTTACATCTGACTTGTCAAGTTTTCAAGTCACATGTAATTGTGAATGTCTGTCAAAATTGCTGTTTTACATAAGCTTTATAATATTTGGTCACACATGTACATGTAATTTGCTTCTGACATTGTCCATGTTTTTTCTCTGTAGTTATGGAGTAAACCAAAGTAGTTCTTGGTTTCAAAATAGCGTGCTGCCGCCACAAAAATTTTTATTTGCGCCGTAAAAAAGTTCAACCATCTAAACATTTTTTTCTTTTCTTTAAATTCGAATATACCAATTTAGGATATTATAATGATACGTTTTTATGTATATATGTACATAATTTATATTCAATGGTGAAATGATTATACATATATGGGTATTGTAAAATATTAACTTAAGCCGGCTAATGATTCCGTCAACAATGCACCGCCGCTGCGGTTTTCTTCCCGGCATAGATTTCTGACACAACTGATGTCAGATGGTTTGTCAGAAGAAAATAGAGCACGCTCTAATTGAAATTTTGTCAGATGACTTTGCGTCTGACTTGTACAGATGCAATGTTTTAAAGGTAACACACGACATGTATGTATTTTGCTGTGGGAAATTTGACAAGTCAGATGTAAAAAACATGTCGTGTACATGCAACTTAAGATATGAACTAAAAACCATGACTGCCTGTAATTTATACTTCTAAATCTCTCATTTTGACCTGTAAGCAAACCTTGACTTCTTTAAATCTTCTTTAAATTTATATTCATTCTTCACGAAATTATAGTTTTGGCACCATGGCACCCATATAAGCTAGGATTATAAAATTTGGCTTAAAAATGTTTCATATACATAAGTATATAGAGTATTAAACGTTAAAAATGAGCCAAATCAGTCCATAACTTCACCTGCTCCCCACACGAGTGAATTCTCAATCACCAAGTCAAGATTTTGGTACGAGTTTTTACTTAAATTGACTTGACTCGAAATTTTGCTTTTGCCTATAAAATTGTTTATGGAAAAGAACAAAAATGTTTTTTTCTGTGCTGCCTAATAACAAACATCAAAAGATTTAAAATTGCCTTATTTTGAAGACTGAAAAAAATCGTCACTTTTTAGAAAAAAATCAGCAAATCGGCACTTTGCTAATTTCCGAACCAAAAATCGTCAAAATGACGATAAATCGTCAATTCTGGCAGCCCTGATCGGTAACTATGCAAAAAATATTTTTTCGGGCATAACTCGACATAAACAAGTTAAATCGGATATATTTTGTAGCAATATAAAAATTCGTTTAGGTTAATTTTTATATGGTTAGTTCTCTGAATATATAAGAATTTGTTTTGCGTTCGTTTGAAAGTTATATTATAAGTTGTAGCAGTAGTAGCTGGTGTTTTATTAAAAAAAAAAAAAACCAAAGAAAACCCTAAGGTCAGATGTGGCCAGACTGTTGGCGGCACTGGCATGCTGGCGCAAGTCCGGCTAGGGCTCGCCGTTTTATGGTGGTTCTTACCAACCAATCGATGTCGATTGCTACTACACAAAGAAACAATGCCAGCCAATTAAACGAACGGAAAAAGTATTGTATAACAAAAAAAAGGGAACCCGAAATGAACCATAACAACTCTATTGTAATAAAAAAAACATTGCACCATGTACTCACCCATTTTATACACCGTTACCTCTAGGAGTGTAATTGGCAGGTGTTATACCAATTGTGGCCCTCCAACATAAAATCCATTCGGACTTCACCGTGATGATCTGAAAAAAATTGATCATCCCAAAATCTCCCTCATTTCTTTTATCCCCTCACCCTCTTATTGTTATTCCCCTATGAGTTTATCTACTCATTATTTTAAATAAAAAGATTCATAATTTCGTTTACAAAGTCTAATTTTTAAACATTGTTTAATAAAATAAATAAAAAGATAACAAAAAACGTATTTAAATTATTGCGTTTTAATAAAAACAAAATCAAAATAAAAAATAATAAAACATTAACCGCGGATTTTCATACAAAATCCGTTTCATAAACCCTTTATTGACATGTTTTATTTTTTATAACTTAGGCCGTAAGTTGTAAAAAAAACAAAATAGTTTTAATAGAAAAAAGTAATTAAAGGTTGAAATTTTTATTTTAATATTTTTTCAGCTGTGCCCTACGGGCGATTGCGGATGACAGGAACTGCCGTCCGTCCGTCACATGTCCTACTTAATTTCTGTTCTGGGTAAGTGCCTCTTTTTCTTAAAAAACCAAAAACAAAATATATATATGACTTTTTTTCCAATTTTTCTAGGTTAAGGAAAACATACTTTACCCCTGGGCAACTAACCCTACGATGACTAACAGGCCTGAGCTCAACCCCTAATCTTACGCGCACCTGTGCAAATACTCAACCAGGGAATGACTCTAGAGGTAAATAAAAAAAATATTGGTTTCCCTATACACCAAAAAGAACATATATATATATATATGGGGGATTTCATGTCAAGTGACCCAACTTTTGAAATCGATGTCTACCGATATGGATGAAATTGAAGTGTGCTTGAAGAAATAGCTATCTAATTTGTTTGGGACAAATTTTGCTAACAGCAATAGATAATAAGTTACATCGATGAGAAAGAACACCGGTTTGGCCAAAATGTCAAATTTTGACCCCCTCTAACTCAGAATCTTTTTGACCGATCTTGTTGAAAATTTGTGTCTAAACTACTATTCAACCAGACTAACCTTGGTGCAAATCGGAAGACATCGATTTCAAAAGTTGGGTCACTTGACATGAAATCCCCCATATATATATATATAAAATTTATAGTTCGTCCGTTTTAGTTGTCCGTCGTAGATGTCTATGTCAAACGAATTGGCAGAATAGCTGACCTTGGAAAGAGTGAAGTGGTGCTGACACAATGGTGGTAGTTCCCATGGTGGATGTGGCAGCGAGGATGTTGTGGCTCTATTGTGTGGCTTATTTGTATTCTAATCATATAAGATTTTCAAATTGTTGTTTAAATGTATTTGTTTTTAGATTTTATAAATGGTTTTTTTTTTTTAATTTTAGTTTTACCTTATTTTAGCTTAAAGATGTTGAATTTAACAAACTTTTGTTCTCATTATTAATTTCTGGTTTCAAATTTTAAGTTCATAGCTGTGTCCATATTTAAAATTGTAGCTTTAAGTTTTATTATGTAGTTTTAATTATTGCATTTTGTTAAAGGTCTTGAATTTTTACCATTTTATTGCAAAATTTTTTATATATTTGCACGATTCACTTTTCAATAAAATAGTATTTATTTAAAATCTTTTGTTCGTCTTTCTTCTTATTTTATTTATTTAAATGTAATTGTCTATATTTTTCACTCAACCACTTATGCCACCACTTACCTCATATTTTATCGTCCAGGGCGAAAATTAAAAAGGGCCGAAATTTTCCTCTTTAGTGGCCACGAGACCTCGTTCGATCAAAATGTCTGATCTTTGCATTTTTTTATTTTCCAAATAGACAATTTTCAGCTTTTACGCTTCTAATCGTTTGTCTGTTTGTTTACCTTTTTAATATCAATTATTCTTCTTCCATTACAACTATTTCTATCTCCCTTATTACTCTTAGTGTTGTCGCATTTCCTTTTCAACGTTGGCGTTGCCAACCATTTCATTCAGACTTTTGGCAGCCCTAGCGTTCAAGCCATTTGTAAGTGTTTCAGAACTAAAAAAATAAAAATATTTTGTGTAAATCTATAACAAAAAATTAATTTTATTTGTTTATTAGGAATAGTTCTAAAAATATTTGTACTTAGTTTTAACAAAAATAAGAACGATAGTTCATAACTGCAAAGGAAAAGGCATATGCAGAAGTCTGCGTACAAACATTTTTTTAACGTTTTTTGTTTTACATTATTAATAAAAAACAAAAATAATCAACATCAAGTTAAAATTCCTTTTCGTTAGAGAACCTTCGCTAAACGTTTTGGCAAAGAATCGACTCACTTCGACGTCTGCTGAACGGAAATTTTGTTCTATTCTTCAATTATCGAATTTTTAATGTTTGGAATAAATGTTGTGCTGTCGAATACGAGGATCCAATAAATGTTCTATGGGACTTATGTATGGAGACTGAGGTGGAGTTTTAAGCTGTTGTGAGACATGGTAAAGAAGCCAAAGCTTCGTATTATGAGTCGTGTGCTTTGGGTCGTAATATTGTTAAAACATGTAATCGTTACCCATGCTCAATTTTTCTACGTTGCGCTGCAAATTTTGTATTAACATATCAAGATATACTTTAGTATCCATTTTAGAAGTAAACAGATCTAAATTTCCGACTCCTTGGCACGTAGACAGCCTCTGGTGTCCCCTTATACGAAATATGCAAAACTTGCTCTCTGCTGTAAATAAAACCTTTTGCCAGAATTCGTATGGCTTATTTATAAATTACATGGCAAAAGCTTTTCGCTTCAGACGATTTACAAGTGACCCCTGCATTCTTAGGACCGTGTAAGCCGACCGTGAATGTAGAAATGTAAATGTAATGTAAACAGCTGATCGTTTCTGTTATATGGAAAGCAATACAAATGCTTAACTGACTGTAATGCATTGGTGTTCAAAAATGTTTTGCATATGTATTCTGAGAGAATTGTTTAAGTACAGTGACACGCAAAACTAAACGCACAAGTTTTATTAATATTAAATCACAAGAATTTTTTTTGGTTATATAAAATTTATAATAATGCAGTTCACACTGAATTAAGTGTATGTGATAAACTTCCGTTGATTAGGGGTTTCTGTAGAGTTGGTGATTAGGGATTAATTAAGAAAATTATGATTCTTTTCATAGCTATATGAATAGGTATACCGATGAGGAAAAAAAACCTTTTTATTAGAAATAAAAATTTGTTTTTTTTTTTAAATTTAAGGAATGGCTATCAGTTGAAGAAAATATTGAAAATAAATCAGATTTGATTTTTTTATCAGGTTTTTTTTCCTCATCGGTATATTCAGTCATATCGCTATGAAAAGAATCATAATGCCTCTTAATAATATTTTCCCAATGTCCTTTAAATGTTTGATAACATCAAAGACATTGGGCATTACCAAAGGCATTTTTTATCATAAAATAGTCTTGCAATTCCATATTATTTAGCAACAAACTAACGTAGCTTCCGCACATGTGCATTCGTCGCTGTCTGACAAGCAACTAAATTAATTTCATTATTATTTATTTTACACACTGTATTTGAACAAATATCAATGCATCTATCGTACATGTGCACTTGTTGCTCTCACACGTACGACAAAAATAATGAGCGTAAAAAAACAAAGGGGTGGGGCTTCTAAACAATTGTTTGCCTGAATGAGCATCACTGTTTTACACACTGTATTTGAACAAATATCAATGCATCTATCGTACATGTGCACTTGTTGCTCTCACACGTACGACAAAAATAATGAGCGTAAAAAACAAAGGGGTGGGGCTTCTAAACAATTGTTTGCCTGAATGAGCATCACTGTATTAGACCGACTCACCTTGTATGGAGCTGAAAAAAGTGTTTTTGTTACCCTTCTGAAAATAAAGCTTGATATGTTTTATGAAGATTCCCAAAATATTTTGGATCTAGCATTGACCATCCGTGAGCTGGACCATTTTTAAAAATGGTATTTTTTCAGTTTTTCGAATTTTTTTGTACTTTGCTCCAAGACAACATAAATAAAGTTTGGTATCATCGAAAAGAGTTTTTGAAGCAGCATCCAATGGTATTTAACTAAATACATATTTTCTTTTAGGGTTTTCATACAAATTCTACGTATGTGGAAATAATGTTCTGCTTTTCAAATTGAATCTGTTTTAAAATAATGTTAATTTATTTATTTATTTATTTTTTTTGAATTTTTCACATAAAACGCGAAAATCGTGATATATTTTATCTGTTTTCATATAAAGGCAATATGGGTAACAAATTTTTTTCATTTCTCAATTATAATAACCTGGTGATAAGCAAAAGATCCGTTTTCAAACCCTGGATGCTGGATGGGTTTTTTGCACATCCAGAAAACATTTTACTCTCAATGGCATATTGTCATAATAACACTCATCACCCTGTTTATACATTCCTCTCTTTATCATATAATTCTATTTGTAACTTAATATAAACATGATCTTCACAATAAAGTTCAGTTCATACTCAACTACCGTCTTGTTCATTACATTGTGTCAGAATAGTGGTTTTTATTAAATGCCGCAGCCAAACGAAACTGAGCACCAATCTTCTTCATTTGTTAAGCCTCCCAAACCTTTACAAATAACGGGAAACAATGCATCAACATCATGGAAAAATTGGCTACAACAATACCAATGGTTTTCAGTTGCAGCACAATTAAACAAAAGATCAGCCGAGATCCAGGTGGCTACATTTATGTCATCAATTGGAGGAGATGCTTTAAACATTTTTAATTCTTTTTCATTACAACCCCACGAACAAAAAGATATAACGATAATTCAGCAGAAATTCGAGGAATATTTTGCACCAAAAATAAGTGTTACGTTTGAAAGATACACATTTAACACCCTTTATCAAAGTGAGGGAGAGACGTTTGAGGAATTTTTTACAAAAATAAAAAACCAATAAAGAAAATGTGATTTTGGTAATATTGAAGATTCTCTGTTGCGCGACAAAATTGTGGTAGGTATTGGAAACGACGCGGTTAGAGAAAAATTACTCTCAGAGGATGATATTAATCTGGAAAGAGCCATAAAAATCTGTAGAGCAAGTGAAATGGCTACACAACAACTCAAAGAGTTGCATAAAAAAGATGATCTAAAAGTAGAAGCATTAAGAAAATATGCAAAACCAAAAGGTTCAAATACAACAAATAAACACAATGTGTCATGTTATGATTGCAAACGATGTGGAAAAAATCACGAGGTTCGTAATTGCCCAGCATTTAACAGCAAATGTAAGAACTGTCAGCAAAGAGGACACTACGCTAAATTCTGTTATAGAAATAAACGCAGTGAAATGAAGCAAGTCAATTCGCTGCAGCAGAATCAAAATGCCGATTCTGATAGCGACAGCGATTTATTTGTTTTAACTGTAAAAATATCAGAAACAAATAAAGACGAAAAAAACAATTGGTATGAAGAAATGATACAGCAGCACAGTGCAACGTCATTCCTGTAAGTTTGGTAAACAAACATCAATTAACAAATATGCGGCCGGTAAACAATAAATTAATTGCATTTGGTGGAGCAAAAATAGACGTTCGCGGAGAATTAAATCTAATCTGCATTGTTCGAAATAAAAAATACAAAACAAAATTTTTAGTTGTTGACGATTTTCCAAATTTGGAGCCTCTGCTTGGCAAAAATGATTGCGAACGGTTTACTTTGATTTTACGTGTAAATGAGCTTATAGTCGACAATAATATTTTTGATGGCTTAGGAAAGGTGAAAAATTTTGTTTATGATATCGATTTGGTGGATAATCCAACTTTTGAACATTATGCTCCACGGCGTATACCACATGCCATTAAAGACGCTGTGAAAAAGGAGATAGATAACATGGTAAAGCTTCAAGTCTTAACAAAAACGGATGAAATAACTCCCGCAGTTTCACCAATGGTTGTAGTTAAACTAGTCTTGGGCTTAATCGTTCGTTTAAGTGACCGGTCATTATCGTTCAATTCGAATCAGTGAACGAGCTCGTTCTTTTCGTTCAATCGTTCGTTTCAGGTCACTTTGTCTTTTGGGTCAGATTGTCTTTTGAATCATTTGTCGCTTTCGTTCAGTCGTTCACTTGTCTTGTCCTCTTTACTAAACAATCGATTGAATGTGTTAAAAGAAACAACATGTGAGATTACACTCGAAACATTATGTAAGTAAATTCAAAAGAATAGGCATTAAGTTTAGAAAACTGAAAATGTAATTAGAAAACGGATAATTTTAAATAAAGGAATTGTAAGGTAATTTTTTACTGTTAATTTTATAACGGAGATATTAATTAAAAATGAATTAACTTTTCTCTTTATTTACAATTAAAAAAAAGTACACACTAGGTACAAAAAATATATTCAAAGGCTTTTCAGTTAATTTGAACTTAATTTAAATTACGTACTAAGACAGCTAAAGCTGTGTTTTTATCTGTCATTATGACCTACCAAATGAGCCAAATATTTTTTCCTTTCTATTTTTTTTTTATTTATGTACATATGTACACATGTACTTCAGTTTTATTTTATGCATAAAAAATAACTGAACATATTAACAAATAAAAATCATTAAGGGTTTTCATGATATCACTAAAAGTCTCGCAAACTGTGCATTTTTACGCGCTCTCAAATGAACTGCCAAAAATTGTATGAGAATTCGTTTACACAAACTTCGTAAATTTGCTCAACAATTTTGACTCGTAAACTGACGCTGTTCAGTTGTGCATTTATACAAATAAATTTGTTTAATATTTACCGCCGTTTGAAAAATTCAAGTGTTAATAATATCACAAACAATAAAATCTTGCAGTAATTTAAGCAAATTAGTCGTTATGCTTTATTTATGCTTGCTTAAAAAACAAATTTCACTTTTTATTCACAAATTTTAGCTTTTAATTTTATGGTTTTCTTTTAATTGATTTTTGTATTGATTTTTGTATTTAAAATGACACAAAAATTAAAAAAGGTCTTCATGAAACGAGTCTTGCAAGTTTGCCTATTTGCACATATGGCAATTTTAAGCGATATCATGAAAACCCTTATTAATTTTTGTAGTTTGTTTTTGGAACAATATGCAGAAACATTTTAATTAATAAAATAAAAAAAATTTCATTAATTACGGAAAACAATTTTAATAAATCTCATTAAGTTACTGTAAAACTTTTTTGAGTGTAACCAAGAATAGAAAACAATAAGCATAAACCAAATACGCATTTTTTTCGTTCATTTGATTAAAAAGAAACAACAACACTATAAATGTGTATGCTATACGTTTTTCTTTTAACACATTGAGAGTGGCGACTTGCCACACTGTTTTAAAAAATTCATAGTACAATCTGGGCTGCCATACGTAGTAATTTCTCGCCAAACGTGGCGATTTTAAAACTTGTTTATTTATTATATGCTTAGGTAATTCCATTTTAATAGAAAGAACAAAAAATTGTTGCGAGGGCTTATTCAAAGTAAGAGCCCAATTCTTTAAAAATTAATTTAAACAAAAATAATGAGAGAAAAAAAATTTAAAATTTATGTGGTATTTTAAGAACAAAATACTTTTAAAAACAAAAAAATAATAATAATACCAATTGCACAATTTTAATATCAAAATAATATTACAAAATGAACAAATAGCAATAGTGATTATTATTATTCATACGTTATATGTATTATATTCTCAAAATATGTGATAATATAAATTTTATTTTTTGTTTTTATTTTATAAAAACTAAAAAACCTTTTTAAAAAACACGCTTTTATTAAAATGCGCTAAAAAGGAAAGACAAATAAACTTTAACTATCAACTTATAACAGCATTAATAAATTTATATGATATAAAAGCTTGTCGCTTGTCTTACACAATTTATTTGATTTAAAATTTAGTCGCGAGATTTAAGTACTAGTATTTTCATGGTTTGAAAAGTTTAATAGTTTAAATCAATCACATCAAGTTATATAATTTACTTGTTTGTCTACACAAGTAAATCTCGTATATCATATAAATTATGTAATCCGTTATAAGTTGATAGTAGTTTTATACTATTCATTTATATTTTTCTTTGAAGCGCATTTCAATAAAAGCTTGTTTTTTAAAAAGGTTATTTACTTTTAGTTTATATTAAAACGAGCATTCGTATTCTCATGAGTCCTTTCATTTGATACCCATCTTGAAGGCAAGCATTAAAAACTTAGTCCGCCATATATGATTTAGAGTAACGTCACTTTCTTTTTCGACCTATTCTCAGCAAGCCCTCCCATTTGATACTCATATTGTAGGAATGCATTTAAAATAAGTCTGCCATCTTGGGTGTCTTATAATGTTAGATTTAGAATAACGTAACACAGTTAACCATGCATCGTCATCTTAACTAAACGTGTTTAAAAATGACAGCTCAATCGGTTCGAGGTATCTGCTTCAAAATTGAGTTGCAAGATTTCACCGAACAAACATACATTGCTAATTTTTTTTATATTTTAAGAGTCTTATTTATAAACGAATGTAATGTATACATTAAAAGTTTTTTTCCATACTAATTTCGTGCTGTAAAACTTTACTAAGCTTTTATAAATAAAGGGACTTATTTAAAAAATTAAAAGAAATAAATATTTATAAAATTTTCTGCTCAAATGAAAAATATTAGCATTTGGCGGGTTTTGTATTAAGAACAACTGGCAACGCTCATGTAAATTGTAGAAAAATTGTGAAAAGCAGCCAGGGCTGTCAGATTTATTTTGATGTTTTTTGCCAAATTCATTGTCAAAAATCGCCAAGGCTTATTTTGCGTTTTTGACAACATAAAATTTATTTTAGAACTTTCTCCAATGTTTTCTATAAATCCTAAAAAAATATATTTCTTCTGAATCGCTAAAATTCTCCAAAAATGGCACAAAGTCGCCTTGATATATGTATATTTTTTTGAATAAAAGTAAAATTATTGGTGAACACACAAAAGATACAATAGTTTATAATAATCTAATTAAAGAAGCAAAACGTTTTTTTGTGTTTAGTATTAAACAAATATTGGATATATGTATATCTAAAACGCTATACACTTCACCGGCAAGGCAATTCTTACTGTTTTTTTTAACAATGTATATTCAAAATATCGTGCGAAGGTACAAAAAGTGCTATTTACATTCATATAATTTATAACTCGTAACAATGAAGGCGAGTTTTAGTAGAGTAAATTATTAAAAATAACTATTTCAACACAGACATTAGCAGTTGGAATTAAATGCATATAAAGACAGTCAAAGCAAGTTCTTTAAAATGGTAAGTACCTGACGTATCCTTATAGCTATAGCTTTTTGCAAAACCTGATATATATTAGATGGAATACCATCATTGATATAATCTTTCTAAATAACAAACGGTAAATTTGTCCAACAGTCTCAAAACAAGTTTATAGAAAATCAATAGCCAACAAAATCGCCATATATTTTATAGGCCGCCAAAAAGTCGCCATATCGCCAAATCGAAAATTAGGTCGCCAAGAAACTTGACAACCCTGATTGTATTATGAAAATGTGTAAAGCAATGTGGCAATGAGTAAAAGAAATAAGTATATTATAATTGCATAACTTATACAACACGAAAGTATTGTTGTTTCTTTTCAACCAGTTGTCCGGCAAGCAAGTGACCGACTGATTCAAAAGACCCAAGTGAACGATTGAACGAAATTGAACGATGAAACTGAACGGCCGGTCATCGTTCATCTGACTGATCCGTTCAATTGATCCAGTTCGTTCATGACCGACACAACTCTAAGTTAAACAGAAAGGGAAGATACGCGTCTGCATTGATCCTACTGATATAAATAAAAATATTCACAGACGTTATCACCCTTTGAAAACACTTGATGAAATCGCTGCAAATATTAAGAGGTCTAAATGGTTTACATTGCTAGATTGCAAAAAAGGTTTTTGGCAGATTGAGGTTAGTGAGCGTACGAAAAAAAATTTTAACAATGGCTACTCCATGGGGCCGCTACTCATACCAGCGTTTACCATTTGGTCTAGCATCAGCCCCGGAGGTCTATCAACAATTAATGTCTCAATTATTAGAAAACGCGCCTAACACTGAAGTATCGATGGATGATATCTTAATTCATGCAGAAACAAAGGAACTACTTGAAAAACAAACTGAAAGAGTTATTAAAACTTTAGTAGATTCAGGTTTGAAGTTTAATAAAGATAAATGTGTTTTTAATGTAAATAAAGTCAAATTTTTAGGACATATTCTAACGTCTAATGGCATAGCTGCTGATCCAGATAAAATTGCAGCAATTAACCAGCTTAAAAAACCAGAAAATCGTACTCAGCTTCAACGAATATTAGGTATGGCTACATACCTCTGCAAATTTATACCCAATTTGTCGGACATAACCTCTCCCCTTCGTGATCTCCTAAAGAAAGATGTACAATGGTACTGGTCGCCACACCATGAGTTATCGTTTAATAAACTAAAGAATGCGTTTTCATCCACCCCATTACTTCGATATTACGATCCAAATCTTGACGTTAAACTTCAGGTGGATGCTAGCAAATCAAGTGTAGGTGCAGCACTTCTACAAAATGAACAACCGGTAGCATACGCTTCAAGAGCTCTATCAAAATCACAACAAAACTATGCTCAAATTGAAAAAGAAGCAACAGCTATTCGTTTTGCATGTGAGAAGTTTCACGAGTATATTTACGGCAAAAAACTTGTAATTGAAACCGACCACAAACCGCTTGAAACGATTTTTAAAAAGCCAATTTACTCAGCGTCGCAGAGATTACAAACTATTTTGCTACATGTTCTCCCGTATTCCCCACATGTCATATACAGAAAAGGAACAGAAATTAAATTGGCTGATACCCTTAGTAGAGACTGTGAAAATAAGCAATGGTTGGATAAAGAAGAAAACATCGAAATTCATGTACTTTCACAGTTAACAACAACAACAAAAGAAAAAATTAAAAACGAAACGTTTAATGACCCTAATCTAGAAACTTTAAAGAAATTTATACTCAATGGATGGCCTTCATCCATAACTGATTTACCAAAAGAAATTAGAGAGTTTTGGAATTTTCGCGATGAACTTACACACGATGATGGCATTCTATATAAATCTACAAAAACGTTAATTCCGAAAACATTGCAAAAAGAAATAATAGACAAAATTCATATTGGACATTTGGGTATTCAAAGGTGTATTAGTAGAGCACGATCGGTCGTATTTTGGATAGGAATGTTTACTGACATTAAAAATTTTGTTGAAAAATGTTCTATTTGCCAGTCATACCAACCATCAAAACCAAAAGAACCATTGATTATAAAACCGGTTCCCTCATTACCGTGGGAAATTATAGCTACTGATTTATTTCATTTTGAAAACAATAACTACTTGTTAATCGTCGACAGCTATTCCGGTTTCATGGACTTTGCACTCCTGGAACAATCAACGTCGTACGAAGTAATTAAACAACTAAAAATATGGTTTGATACGCATGGAATTCCTTTGATATTAGAATCTGATAATGGACCACAATTCGCATCAAGAGAATTTTCTGACTTCGCTAAGGCCTGGGACATCCAGCACCAAACATCAAGCCCATACTATCCCAGATCAAACGGATTAGCCGAAGGTACGTACAAATAGCAAAAGGAATGTTAAAAATATGCTCAAAAGACAACAGCGACGTTTACATTGCACTTCTTAACTATCGAAATACGCCAAGATCTGAGGATTTGCAATCACCAAATCAAAGATTAATGAGTAGAATAACACGAAGTACAGTACCAACATCTAATGAGGTGCTAAAACCCAGAGTAATATCACAAGTACAAACAAACATAAGTAAAATAAGAAACGAATATAAAAATAATTTTGACAAAAACACGAAAAAAAATCAATTGATTCAACTAGGTGATAGAGTAAGAGTTCAACGAGGACATCGTAATTGGATAAGCGGAACTATTGAAGATAGCGCCAAAAATATGCACCGTTCATTTCTGGTAAGGTCGGATGATGGAAAGCTTCTAAGACGAAATTCTATTCACATACAAAAGACAAAAGCAAAAATACATACAACACCAAATGTTGTAGCACAGGCTCCAGAAACTCCTTAACCTTTATCAACGATGATGGAATCAAACCCAATATCAACATTTATGCCTGTTCCTAAAACATCAAAATATGGCCGACCCTTAAAACAGACTGAGTTTTACAAGCCGTAACCTTTCTAAATACATAAACATACATACAATTAAAAAAAAAAAAAAAAAAGAAAAAATATATAATTATATAATATATGTATAATGAATTTAATTAATTGGAGTTCTTTTTATACTTATATATATGTATGTATGTATATATAATTATTTATTTTTTTTTTTTTTTTTTTTTTTTTTTTTTTTATAAACGGGGGGATGTCATAATAACACTCATCACCCTGTTTATACATTCCTCTCTTTATCATATAATTCTATTTGTAACTTAATATAAACATGATCTTTACAATAAAGTTCAGTTCATACTCAACTACCGTCTTGTTCATTACAATATGACATATCAAGCTATATCGCTTCGTTTGTATTTAGTAAGATGAATAACTATTAAACGAAAGCAACAAACACTGGTATTCATGATGGTAAGCAAAGTAGTAAGGGTGTTCATAGTGTAAGGCCAGGTCAATAATAATAAGTTTATATATATATATATGTAGGTTAGGTTTGCAACGTCACGTTACAGTGTGTGTATGTATGTACATGGCGAAAAAAACTAAAAGAAGTCTTGTTTTTCTCGTTGAAAAACCATTTAAGTAATAAAAGAAGTTTTGTTTGCATGCCATTTATGTGCAAAAAACCTATGTTAAAGCGAATGTGACAGATTTTTAATTGTAGGGCAATAATATGTGTTTATTGTTGTACAGATGAAACTATATCGATTCGCATCGAAGTTCAAATGCTGTTATTGTCTAAATTTAAACAATTGTAGGAATATGAGAAATAACTATTCTAAAAAAAATTAACTGCTTTTTTATAAAAGATATTTTATGTTTACTAAAGCGACATGGCGACATAATAAAAATACTTTTGATTTTCATAAAAATTTGCATGTAGATTGATGTGTGTGCACGTAATTTCTTGAAATTTTATTTAGTTTTGGTTGTAAAAATGTATGAAAAAATTTAATTTCAATGTTTTTTATTAAAATTGTATTATTATAATTTGTCATTATTAAATTTTTTCCGACGAAAAATCCAATTTTATTTAGTATACAACAAATAATTGGGAATTATTTCTTTTCATAAGCAACTTTATTATAATCAACATTATCATTTTTCGAATTTATTCTATGAGTTAAATTTCAGTTATGTATTTTTTAAAGCTTTTTGTAATAGTTCTATTCCTTAAATTTTTCAGGAATAACTTCATACACTACCAGACTAAGGTAAAATGTAACAAGAAAATACAAGATAATAGTCTGGTAGTGCATAAAGTCATTCCTGAAAAATTAAAGGAATAGAACTATTACAAAAAGCTTTATAAAATACTTAACTGAAATTTAACTCATAGAATAAATTCGAAAAATGAAAATGTTGATTATAACTAGGGATAAGATTTTCATGCACTAAAAAACCAAAAATATGCGCCTTAAATATGCACTAAAAAAATCCAAAATATGCATTAAAAAAATAAAAAATATGCACTAAAAACTAAGAAAAGTACTGTTCGGTAAAATAAAAATCTTGTCTTATACTTGAAGAATGCCAGTGTATTTTGAAGAAATTTATTTTCAGATCCTACTTTGGATCCAGATCAGGAGGCTTATTCTGAATTGCGATGCGAAAATCAATGCGATGCGAAAATACATAAATGCGAACAATTGCTATTCTTTATTGCGGTATTCGCAAAGTTTTTTTTTTTAATCGCATTTCAAATTGCGAAAACAAATGTCAAACACACGTCAAATTCGCAAAATTTATTCGACAACAAAATAGCATTCGCAAAATACAAACATGTGTGAAAGATAATATTTTATTTATTTATTCATCATATATTTATTTTTTAATTCAGGGAAGTAAGCAATAAGACCACCAAACCGCGTCAATTTGAAATAATGATAGAATTGCACTTGATTTCGTAGTATTGCATTCCGAGCTAATATTATCTAAGACATATACAAATCCTCATTTATATAATCTAAAATTTTTTATAAAGCTAAAAAAAGAAATTTTCTGCATAAGTAAACGTTTATTTTTCGCAAGCAATAAAATAAATAACCTTTTTCCATTCAAGCTAAGAATATCGGATTTGCTTCTAAGCAATCTTCTCTGTATCCTTTCATTTTGCTCATGCCCTTCTTCCTCGTCGAACCACAGTGCCACAGAATCCATTTTTATTATTTTTTTTTTACAGAATGTCCTAAATAAATTTTAAAAACAATTTTCACAGCCAAACACAAACAATTTATTTACGTTTATTTGAGCAGCGTTGCCACGATTTAAAATATATTGCGAATGCGAAAGTCTAACAGAATACCAATTTTTTTTCGCATCGCATTGATTTTCGCATCGCAATTCAGAATAAGCCTCCAGATCAAAAATATTTGAAATTAATTTAATTTTTTTAAATCCTTAATTTTTTTTTTTTTTTTGCAAAGCGTTTTGGATTTTTTAAAAGATTTTGTTCGTTATGCTTAATTCCGTTTTTTTTTTTAAAAATGTATAAAAAAATACTGAAATTTATTGTTGGAGGATAAGCTGTTCCTATGCGCATTTCACTGGTTGCTTAGGCCAGATCATCAGGAAACGTTCTCCTAATTAATTTTAGAATAGCCAAAGCTATCAGCAAACAAGACTACAGAGGGAATGAGAATTACCAACATACACTCAAAAAGTCTTTTTTGAACGATATCAAAGCTTAAACAAAATACCAAAATACATTCCCCACTATAATTAGTTGAAATTCTCCCAACATCAATTGTAGTTGTAAGTGGGTAAAGAAAAAACAAATTAAAAACAAAAACAAATTGCTTTTATGGTTTTCGCAAGAAATCAAAATAAAAAAAAGCTTATCCTCCAACCATAAATTTCAGTATTTTTTTTATAAATTTTTTTAAAAAAAAAAAGGAAATTAAGCACAACAAACAAAATCTTTTAATAAATAATAGTATTCCCAAAAACAATTTTGATAATAAAGTTTTGGATTTATTTTTTTAATTTGTCGGGCTATTCCTTCCACATTGTTAATTTTACTTTCTGCAACAACAACACAACAATTAATTTGACTTGAGCATAAAGTGAGCTAAATCCCTCCTAATTACTAAGTTATTGTTTCACCAATATATCCGTTATTGGAAAATACAAATGCTAATTGACTTCTGCTGTTATCTAAATTTAATATTTCTTTTACTTTTTTAATTGCACAATCATCGACATGAACAAGCTCTTCTAACATTCTTAAATTACTTGAAGTTTTTTGAATAGAATTCTGAAGCATCTATCCAGGCCCCCATTTTGCTACTACTTACTGGCTGCGGTGGAAGAGGAATTCGGGGATACATTTCATTAAAAATTGCAATATTATCGAATTGGCTCCTAAATTTTCTGCAACGCGGTATAACCCATGTGCTACGCAAGTAGCTTGTAACATTTTTGGATAAAATGTTTTAAGCTGTATCGGTTTAAAATAAAAAAATATTGTATTATAAGCAAAGCTCCAAAAGAACTTATTTATTATTTAAAAATTTTTGAAAAGTTTTTTTGTGTACTTAAATTTTTTTTTAAGAACTCAAAACTGTAAAAATATGCGTTTAAAACCTAAATATGCAAAAATATGCATTTTCACTAATATATGCAACAATATGCAGGAACAAATCGATGCCATTTTAAAGCAAATTTAATGATTTGGAAAGATAATTGGTCGACAACGTTCTTAGACTATCGATAAAAAACATGCATTTGCATGGAAATCGCATCCCTAATTATAACAAATAGTTATTACAAATTATGAAACCTCATTAGGCTTCGGAAGTCTTACTTTTAGAAGTTTGTAAAATTCTTATAAAGATCTGCAAAAATACTTTTACAAAATAAAGCAATGAAAATAATAAATTTATTGTTGAGCAATGCGTAAATTGAACCAAAATTTAAATTTATTATTTTTGGTTTGCGGAGAATAACGTATGTTATAAACACAGGATGGAGATGTTAAATTTTGACGGAAGCAATACACATGGGATACATTTAAATACCTTCAAATTATTGATTACATACTGAAAAAGTTAAAATGTGTAGACATTAAACTTGTAAAGAGCCAATAAGTAAAATTATTACCAAAATACTCGTAGTAAATAGTTAGGGCGTGTGTTAAACGGTAGCAAAGTACTATGGCAACAAAGTATTTCCGTGTGGGAAAAAATTCATGTTTCTGCTGTGTGAAATGATATCTTTTAAAGAAATAAAGAATGCTTTTTCATCGTATACCTAGATAAACCAGGATATATTCAAAATATGGGACTCCGGTAGTATACCACATTTATAGACGAGTCAACGAAATAAACTGCAATTAAATTACAGATGTTAATCCCTCTAGGGATAACATGTTACCAAAGCAATATATTAAAAAAATGGTGGCTACACCGATAAGGTGGCTAAAACTTTTCTTTTGTCCCTGAACTGTTTCCCATTTTAATTATACTAATACATAGCTATGTATGTATTGTATGATTTCTAAGTTAATTTTTCAATATTCCTAAAAACACCTTAGATTTTATGATTGTAAATAGACTAGTGCTCGAACACGGGACAGTGTATGTTATATTAACTACTTTCATGTAAAATAACGTTGGAAAAAATTATTTATTTTTTGACGATAATATAATATTGCCAGATAATTACATTGAACACATTAAAAAATTGTTGCTTTAGAAACTTGGAATAAAGCTTCAGCTTTATCCGATTTTCAGACATTTTTCTTACCAAAAGTTATCAAACATCGGATCTCCACAAAAAAACAAGTACATTTTTAATATATTTTGGAAAATAAATTCTAAAAACTGAATCGCTTTTGATTGCATATTAAACGGAATTTTAAAAATTTCTTAAAATTAATATTTTTGCAAAATTCAATTAACTGATCTCTCAAGTTCTAGGTTTTGAGATATTCAGCCTTGTTATGGTTATCGCACGATTTAAAAAAGCAAAACGCCATATATTTTACAGTGTTCTGAAACTCGTGCCTTATGCTTGCGATCTGCCATAGTTTCTTACAAAAATTCAAGTTTCCTGCAGCATACTTTTGTAATTTTAATTCGCCAAACTTCTTGGCATTGTGATTTACAGTACACATATTACACGGTTTCAAGTCAGAATCGTAAATGTTAAGCGTTTTACGATTGTCAGAGCATGCCCGATTTATTTTAAAACGTTCAAAATACTATAATATAAACACACTACTGAAATAATGCTAAATATTGAAAATTGCATTAAGGGCGAATTTAATATGAATTTATAAAAATAAAAAATCATATTAACAGCACTGACAGCGGGCTTTTAGCTTTGCAACAGAGTTGCAAACTGTTTTATTTATTTATTATTTTATTAGCTTATAATTACAAATCACAAGATAATATAAAGATAAGGGCAATAGCAACTTTGGCCTTCAGCTCAATATAATATAAAAGAAAACAATTAGCCAATTCACAAGGTATCCTAACATGTCATATTGTCAAAATGTCCTAATATTTCACAATGGTTTAAAAATATTGTTGTACGGCTCAGACGCTCAGCGCTGGACTTTTCTGATTAATTACGACAGCACAATAAACACAGCAAGCAACGTTCTATTTATTTAAGACACTTTTTGTTAACAAACCAACAACAATATTTTTAAACCATTGTGAAATATTAGGACATTTTGACAATATGACATGTTAGGATACCTTGTGAATTGACTAAATATGTATTAATAACACTGTGCAAGAAATTAACACTTTTTTTCGTGACAAGCTGGGCACCTGCATTTTAACATAACTCGGGCAGTGGTGCCCGCGGTTTTTTAAGATTGGCTCTGGTTTTCGAGATATACCGTTATTTCGAAAATGGAAGAGGTTGCACAACATATGTTCGCGTAACTCAAAAACGCTTTAGCTTATTGAAAAAACTTAAAAAACCGAAATTTCGCAATAAAATTTCCTTTAAGAAAAATAAACTCCTTTCTAATATCCGCAGTCATTTTAGAAACATAATTTTTTTTTTTTGGAAAAAAAATAATTTTTTTAACAAAATTTCGAAATTTTTGTTTTTTAAAAATTCATAAAAAATTGGAAAATGCAGCTATGATTCTAATAAAGACGTATAAAAAACAAAATTCCAAACAAAACAAGCCATAAATGATTAAAATCTGTTTGCAACTATTTGATTTTATTGACAAAAGTCGACAAATTTTAATTAATTTAAGAATTTCATAAAACGCAATATTTGTAAAGGGAAAGTTAAATTTGAGAAAATGTTAAGAACAAAAAACTAATGGAGGTCAGTCATACATTTTATCCCCCTAGGGGCGACTCCTGGGCATTTATGGGACTTTTTCTTCAATATATATGAAGAATATAATTTATATGGAGCATTTCATAGGATTTTTTTTAATTATTAAATTCTTTATTTAACATTATGTATATATGAAGAATGTGCCAATGCACATACTTCATTAAATTAATTAAATTTGTCGACTTTTGTGAAAAAAATCAAAAGTTGCTAACAGATCTTAATCATTTATGGCTTGTTTTATTTGCAGCTTCGATTTTTATATGCCTTTAGAAGCCTAGCTGCATTTTTTTATTTTTTATGAATTTTTAAAAAACAAAAATTTCGAAATTTTGATAAAAAAATTAATTTTTTTTCAAAAAAAAAAAATATGATTCAATAACGACTACTCATATTAGAAAAAAAAGTTTTACTTTTCTTAAATGAAATTTTATTGCGGAATTTCGTTTTTTTGAGTAATTGCAATCCATTTTCAAAACAACGATATATCTCGAAAACCAGAGCCAATCTTAAAAAACCGCGGTCACCACTGGATTCAGCGTACCCGAATTATGTTAAAACGCCATGTGCCGGCTTGTCTGTTTTTTCAACTAGCATAGTGTAATTAATAATTTAATTAATTAATGGCAGAAACAAGGGAATAAAGTAGAAGAAAAAAGAAAAATTATTAATTGATTCCTTAAATATAAGTGTATGTGTTAGATGATTTCAGAAAATTGATAATTTTTCCTATATTATCGTGGGAGGAAATAGACAGCATTTCGATTAGGTCAGTGCCGTCAAAGATGTTAAGTCTTTCAATAGCGAATCTGGGACAGTGAATAAGAATATGTGAGGGATCCCGGATGGGAGATGCACAGTTGCAGATGTTGTTAGTCGGCAGGTTCATTAAATGTCCGTGTGTTAATCTAGTGTGTCCGAGTCGAAGTCGTTCGAATTTCCTTATATCGGTTCTGTTATGGCTAGTTGAGAGGTTTCTTGGAAAGTCACGTATATCAGTCATTTTGTGATTCAAATCCGTATACCAGATTGAGGTGGCATTGAAAAGTCTTCTCCTGCATTGTTCGGTCAGTTTATGCACGATATAATTATTCCAGTCAGTGGGATTGTAATTAGGTATCGTTATATTAATTTAATATCCGGTTGTCTATGAATTAAAAAGTTCCTAATTTCGGATATATAATAGTTTAAATTACCTATGTTAATTATAGATTGCAATGTAGAAAGAGAATCGGAACATATGGCAAACCTTCCCCTGTTGTGGAATATATGTTTGATTGTCTCGTAGATAGCTATCATTTCCGCAGAATATATTTTACTAAAATCTGGAATAATGGCCGATTCAATTACTGTATCTTCAGTTGTGACACTAAAAGAAATTGAGGAGTTATATTTTGAGCCGTCAGTAAATAGAAATATATAATCAGAGAGTGCGTTCCTGAGTTCGCTGAATAAGAGTTGGTATTGATCTGGGCCACATATAGATTTGGTGTAGTAGTGTAAAGAGGTGTCGATATTTTCTTTATTCAGATGCCATGGAGGATGGAGTTTTGTGCAAGGTTTCACTATATTGATTGGAAGATCTAATTTTTTACAATTTTGTATTGAACGGTATAAGGCGGATTGTATTTTAGGTATCTTTTTTGAATTTTTGCATTTTTTAACCAGTTGTAAAATGGGTGTATCTGAACTGAAGGAAATTAATTTTAAAAGTTTTGTTGTAAATAATTCTGTTTATGTCTCCAACGGCCAAATATTTGCCTCAAAGAGCATGTTATTTATAGAAGTGGACCGAAATGCTTCTAGCGAACATCTCATAGCAGAATTAAGTACAGTTTTAATTTTCCGCAGCGCAGAGTTTGGCGAATGACCGTAGATTGATAATGCGTAATTAATTTTTGATAGCATGATAGCTTTTATAACAGAAGTGATAGTATACGTGTTGCAATTTAATTTTGGATTAGATAAACATTTTATGACCTTGAGGCGGTTGGACAAGGAGTTGGTAACATAATTGATGTGGTTGTTCCAGCGGTAATTGGAGATTATATGTAGGCCAAGTATTCTCATAGTATCAACTTGGGATAGATTTGTGGGACAGGAGTCAATAATACAATTGCAATTTTTCTTGCGCCATATATGTATATATTTACACTTACAATTGTGGACTTTCCTCTTCTATTTGTTTGCACCAACCACCACAATCTATTGGCTACTATTCTATCTAGAAATTTTGCGACAGGAATTAAGAGAAATTGGCCTGTAGGATTTAACAAAGGTTTTATCTGTTCCGGTCTTAAGAATTGGCACTACAATGTTGTTCTTAAACTTTTGAGGGATATAGGAGGAGAATATTTTATTATATAGTTTTAATAGTCTATGTTTCATAATAAGCGGTAGATTTTTAATCATAGGGTACGATACTCTGTCCATTCTAGGTGGTTTACCCCTTAGTTTTGACAATACTGATGTAAATTCTAACATATTGATGGGATTTTCGATTTTCAATGCACTGGTAGTAGGGTTAGTCATTGTAAGGTCACCCAAACTTCTTCTTTTATGTGTTACAAAATTTTGAGTAAACTTTGCGTCTGAAGAGTTTTTGGGCCAGAAGGATTCAAATTCCTGGGCAATATCTAATCTATCTGTTAAAATAATAACCGGATTGTTTAGCTTTGAAACGCAATGAATCGAATTTGTTGCCTTAAAGCCTGTGAAGTTTCTAATGTTTGACCAAATTTTGGAAATAGGTGTTGATGGGTTGATAGTAGATCCGAGATCATGGATCGATTTTAGGTTAGTTAGTTTAATTTCCCTTTTGTACTGGGCCCTAATTTTCCTAAAGTTGACGAGGTTGGCAATGCTCATCTCGCGTTTGTAAGTATTCCAAGATCTATTCTTCTGTATTTTGAGAATTTGTAATTTGTTATTCCACCAAGGAACCTTTTTATTAATAATTTTTCTGGACTGAGGAATTGCAATGTTAGCGGCTTGAAGAATGATTTTGGAAATGTTAGCAGCTTCTTGATTGATATTATCGCTTATTTGTCGATTGGATTCGAAATCCAAACATTTATTTTTGAATAAATTCCAATTAGCTAATTCAGTCTTAAATTTGGGTATGAAATTTGTATTGGGGGTGTTTGCATTTGCGTTTTGGAAGAGCGAAATTAAAATCGAATTGTGATCACTTCCATACAAGCTATCTAAGGTTTGCCAATCTGAATGAAGGGCAACGGAAGGGCTAGAAAAGGTTAAATATACATGGGAAAAGGATCCATGTGTGCTGAAGTGTGTTGAAGAGTTATTGTTTAGAATAACATATTCTGAGTCATTTATAAACTCCGCCAGTATACTTCCTCTACTGTTATTAGTAGGGGAACCCCAATGAAAATGCCAGCTGTTAAAATCACCCGTGATAATGTCGGGATATATATATCCCCTAAAGGTGTCATTAAGATTTTTTTTAGTAAAGTTTTGATCCGGTTTAATATATGAAGAGAATATGTTAAATTTAATTCTGGAAGTTATTTCTACACAAATAGTGTCTATATCTTGATCACGCCCTAAATTTATTTGTCTGTGTTGCAGGGAGTTATGTACCAGTATGGCCACACCTCCATATCTTGTATTTGATGTATTCCTAGCGTATATTGTATAGTTAATCGGAACACACAAGTTAGTCAAATCGTGTACATGTGTCTCCTGAATACATAAGATCCTTGGTGAGTAGGTTCTCAAGACGATCTGGAGTTCATTATAATTATTCCTATTATAAAGGATTTGTCATATAAAGGATTGTCAATTAAATTGTGTTACGTATTTTTAGTAGTCTTTGCTAGATTTTTTGAATGCTGCTTCTAGCTGCAGCACGTTATAATTCTTCTAAGCAATATGCTCGGGTAGAATATTGAGAAGTACTAGTTAATTTGTTTAAACTAAAAAGTATTCTGATTCTTTATTTCCAAATCTTACAACTATTTATACCAAATTTAAATTATTTACATTTCTTAATTCTATGTTATGTTCTATTCTTTCTAACCTACGGTGTGGCTTATTGAGTCAAAACACTAGATTTTGATTGGTCAATGTTTTAACTCAATTCTTGCTCAATCTTTTGCTTTCATTTTCATTCAATCTTTTTTTACTTTAATGTTTACCCAAAACATTACTCAACTATCAAAGTGCATTGCCTTTTTCCTAAATGCTTGCATTTGTGTTTTGAAATATTATCCATCGTAATATCCCAAATGCAATGCATTTAGTTAATTTGCTTGCATTGACAAATTTCTCAAGTGCAATGCCTTTTGCTTGTACACATAAACATTGTCATATGTGTGGTCTCACTTAAGAGTGTGCCAAGCGGTTTCATGTTGCAGTAAAATTAAATAAAGAATTTTGTATTGTTGTTGTTGGGTGGTTGTGTTATAGCAAACACACTACACATTGTTTTTAGGTAGTTGTGATGCGTTTTGACAAACACACTACACCTCTGCCCTTAAGATTGAATTTATGAATTGAATTTAATCTTAAAAATACTTGTGTTTGTAAAAATATATGATTATATATTTATGTGTATGTTATATCAATAAGTAGTTAAAAGTAAAAGTGTCTTATCATCTTACAGTTATATTTCTTATTGTCTATTTGTAACATTAGGTTTATATAATTTAAGTATATTGTTATGATAAATTTTTTCAATATTGTCTACTTTTAATAAAGAATTTACTCCTAATCTTTTTATTATTTCATATGGTCCCTTGTATGGGCTTTGATTTTTTTTTCTAGATTCTAATTTTATTAATACTAAGTCTCCTATCTTAAAGTTACTGTTATTTATATCTCTGTCATAAATTTCTTTTGATTTTTGTTTAGATATTTCTATTAGTTTTTTAGCGTTTTCCAAGGATTTTTTCAATCTTAATTTGACTTCATTAGCGTAATTCTCAATGTCATATATTTTATTATTGTCGTCTATTTTGTCTGTGGGTAAAGTTGCAAGTTTACCATAAATTAATTCATAAGGTGAGTAGTTAGTGTCAATGTGTGGTATTGTGTTGTAAGCGAATGTATAGAAAGGTACCCATTTGTCCCATTCATAGTCATTTACAAAATTAAGTAAATATTCATTCAACACACGATGATTTCGTTCAACAGAGCCTATGGATTGGTGGTGATATGGTGCTGAAAATGTTTGGTTTATGTGAAGTAAATTGCAAACTTCTTTTAACAATTCATTGTTAAATTCAGTACCTCTATCAGATTTTAAGATTTTAAAACATCCATATTTTAAGATAAACTGTTCAACCAATGTTTTAGCAATGTTTTTAGCTTCTTTTGTTTCGATTGGGTGTGCTATTACATATTTGGTCAATTCACACTGCATTGTGAGTATATACCTGTAGCCATTTGACATTCTTAAAGGTCCTACTGTATCTATTTGTATTGTCTCAAAACTAGTGTTAGGTGTTTCTGTTACAATCATTTTCTCTTTAACATACTTTGTCTGTTTATTTCTTAGGCACTTATCGCATTTGTTAATGTAATCTCTAACCATTTTTCGCATATTTTTCCATACATAGCGTTGTTTTAATTTCAGTACTGTTTTTCTAATACCGAAGTGTCCTGATAATGGCGAATTGTGGAATTCTTTTATGATGTTCATTTGTGATTTCTTATTTGTAATATATTGCAAAGGTTTATATAATATAATGTTTAATTCGAAATTTCTATATTTCTTTGATTTCAATATTCTTTGGTATACCTCATTATAAGTTTTATTCAAATATTCAATTGATATGAGCTCAAAAATTGTATCTTCGCATGATAAAGCGAGATTTTTTATATTTTGCTTATGCATATAAATAATCAATTTCTCTAGAGACAAAACGTATTTTGCTAGATCTTCATTAATATTTATTACAAAGCTGCTATCTACATTCTCTATGGTACCGTCCTTAGGTCCATCTTTTATATTTTTTATACCGGTTTTAATAATATTAAATTTCAATTTGCGAATATTCTTTATATCTTGTAAAGATGTACATTCCCACATATGATTTTTATGTTGGCCTTGGGATATGTTACTATCATTATTTATTACTACATTGTTAGAAATTTCCTTTGCTTTCATTCCACGTGTTGTTACTAAAATTTTTGATGGTTTACTACTATCATCTTCTACAGGAATCATATTTTTTAATATATCAGAATCTAATTTTATTCTAGATAAAGCGTCCGCGTTAGTATTTATTTTCCCTTTTTTATAAATAATTTCGAAATCATAGTCTGACAAATCTATTCTTATACGAGTTAATTTTGATGAGGGATTTTTATGAGAAAAAAGTGAAACAAGTGGTCTATGATCTGTTACTACAATAAATTTTTTACCAAATAAGTAGGGTCTAAAGAACTCTATACCCCAATGTATAGCAAGAAGTTCTTTTTCAATTACTGGTTTGTTTAAATCATGTTTTCCTAATGTTTTACTTGCATAAGAGATCGGTAAATCTTCTCCTATTTTTCCTTGAGATAATACAGCTCCTAATGCATAGTTTGATGCATCGGTAGTTAAAATAAATGGTTGTTCAAAGTCTGGATATCTTAGTATTGGTGCGTTAATTAATTTTGTCTTTAGTGTGTTAAAAGCTTGTTGACATTCTTCTGTCCATTCAAATTCTTTTCCTTTTTTGGTTTGATCATTAAGACATTTTGTGATCTCAGCGAAATTTTTTATGAAACGTCTGTACTAATTACAGAATGCTACAAATCTTTTAACTTCGTCCTTGTCTTTTGGAGTAGGGTATTGTTCAATGGCTTTATGTTTTGAAGGATCTGTTCGTATACCGTCTTTTGTTATTTGGTGACCTAAATAAATTACTTCTGATTTTAGAAATACACATTTTGATGCATTTAATTTTAAATTGTATTTTGACAAGCGCTCAAATACTCTGCTAAGATTTTCATTGTGGTGTCTTAAACTACAACCAAATACAATAATATCGTCTACGTATAAAAATGCTTTGGAATCTAGTCCACTAAGTGCTATTGTTAATTGTAATGTCCGATTAAATTCCTAGTAGTTCTTTTTAATTTACTGGTTTTTTTTTATGCTTATTTATTTATTTTTTTTTTTTTTTTATATTTGATAATAAAAATACGAAAATATTAACAAATGTTCAAATAAAATATTTCGATAATTGTAATAAAGGAATTATTTAAAATTACTTTTACTATATATTTTCAGCAAATTAAGATAATAATAATTTTTTTTTTTTTACACAAATATTTATAATATTTCAACATTTTTTTTTTTTTTTGTTTATTAATTAGGTTTTCTTTTTCTCTTGCTTTTTCTAATAATGATTACCCATTTTGTTTCCTTAAGTCCTAATTTTTTTTTTTTAAATTATTTAAGCTTAGTTTTACTTCATCTATCAAAACGATAGAATAAACATTTTTTTTTTTTTTTTTTTTTTTTTAGTATTCCTATCATCTTTACTACTTATTAGTTTATCTTTTTCGTGGTTAATGAAATGTTTTGGAAAATATTCATACACTTGTATGAAATAATTTAATTAACTATTGATAAAAATTTATTTTTGCGTTTTACTCTATACGAAAATTTAACGAAAATTGTTTTCGATCTTAAAAACTTTGAGATAGCAGGATCTGTTCGATCTACTTCAATTTGGAAGGAAACGTAGGATTCCATTTTCGTTGACCTCAGTGGGCAGGATACCATTTTCGGGGTCCGAGTGGGCAGGATTACAAATTATTCAAAACAAAATTTTGTCAGGCTTCGAAAATTAGCAGGATCGTAATCTGCAGGATCGCCATATAAAGGATTTGTCATATAAAGGATTGTCAATTAAATTGTGTTACGTATTTTTAGTAGTCTTTGCTAGATTTTTTGAATGCTGCTTCTAGCTGCAGCACGTTTTAATTCTTCTAAGCACCTTTTGAGTGCTCGGGTAGAATATTGAGAAGTACTAGTTAATTTGTTTAAACTAAAAAGTATTCTGATTCTTTATTTCCAAATCTTACAACTATTTATACCAAATTTAAATTATTTACATTTCTTAATTCTATGTTATGTTCTATTCTTTCTAACCTACGGTGTGGCTTATTGAGTCAAAACACTAGATTTTGATTGGTCAATGTTTTAACTCAATTCTTGCTCAATCTTTTGCTTTCATTTTCATTCAATCTTTTTTTACTTTAATGTTTACCCAAAACATTACTCAACTATCAAAGTGCATTGCCTTTTTCCTAAATGCTTGCATTTGTGTTTTGAAATATTATCCATCGTAATATCCCAAATGCAATGCATTTAGTTAATTTGCTTGCATTGACAAATTTCTCAAGTGCAATGCCTTTTGCTTGTACACATAAACATTGTCATATGTGTGGTCTCACTTAAGAGTGTGCCAAGCGGTTTCATGTTGCAGTAAAATTAAATAAAGAATTTTGTATTGTTGTTGTTGGGTGGTTGTGTTATAGCAAACACACTACACATTGTTTTTAGGTAGTTGTGATGTAAAATGTTTAATGTCATTTAGAAATATACAATGCATCAAAAGTGTCGCATATTATTCCATTAATAATTTTTGGGTTGTAATGAACTGTAATTCTAATTTTCTGCCAATAAAGTTGCACATTAGGGCGAAAGATCACCAAAATGTTAAAGTTAAGTAAATAAACAATACAGGTTTTTAATATAGATAGGAATATTGAATAGAGATAAGTAGATGTTAATAAGTAAAAATAGATTTGCGTGCGTTCAATTAACATAATATGTAATAGTGAGAGAGATGATAAATGTGTATAACAGAGGATCATCAAAATATTTAATCTAAGTAAATGAGCATTATAAGTTTTTGATATAGATATGAATGATAAAGTGAGGTAGGTAGATTTAAATATATAAAAATACATTAGGATCCGTTCAAATGACATTATGTGTAACGGCAAGAGTGATGATAAATGTGTATAACAGATATAAATAAAAGAAAGAGAATTAAGAGAGCGAGTTTTTATGTAAATTCTTAATTCTTTGTACGTTTCGAGTCGAGCAACTCTTCGAGTTGCTTTTATTTATTGGGATCTTGTTCTCTTTGGTGTTGATTTGGGTAATAAAAAAAAAATTTTTTTATCGGTGAACCTTGCTTATTCATATCAGATTGGTCAGTGTCTTCATTTGCTAAATCCTCGTAACCCTTTATGGTACGTGGATTTGTTTGTAAAGTTGGTTGTATATTCATAGGAGAAATATGCATGTTGTTATTGGTTGATGATGCTGTTTCTGGTATTGGTACGTTATTGCTATTAGTAAGTACGGAAGAGTAAGTTGTAGCTAAGTCGTTGTGACGTTGTTGGTATATTGTTGTTGCTCATTTTCTGCTGACTCTTTCAAGACAATAGTTACGTCTGTATTTCTTTCTCTTTGAGAAAGACAGGGCATGTTCTGTTAATAGGAGCGTGGTTGCAATTTTCATAACTAAAATTTTTGCAATTGGTACATTGAGGGCCTTCATTGCATTTCTCTTTCAATTCAGCATTTAAATGGTAGGCTTGGGAGCAATTATAACATATGTGCTCATTTTTGCATATCTTAGAGCAGGGATGTCAGCGTCATACACAATTGTGTCAGCAAAACTCACATGTACGCTTACGCTCTTTTATTTTGCGAGCGTAAAATAGGTATAATTGTTTACTGCAAAACACTCTCATTCAGCGGGAAATATCGCACGATCGCACGGCCTGTTTTTAGGCCTCTAAACAGAAATAATATATTTATTATTTATTATCTTTGTTTCTGTTTTATTTTATTTCTGTTTTTAACATTGTACAATGATTTTAAAAAAACAAATTGCTTGTGGTTTTTGTACGAGGTGTAGTGTACTTGTTGTAGTATCGAGAATAACTGTGATGAATTCGCCTTAATGTTGTGTTTATTGAGCTTCTGTAAACTTCAAATTTGAATTTTATTAATTAGTCTTGTAGACAGCGATAACGAGCATACAAGCGGATGAGTTTATTAAAAATTTAATCATCCAGATAGGGAAAATATTATTGAGTTCTGGAAAAATTTAGACGGGGCACTATATCCTGTATTAAAAAAAATTCTTTCAAATGTTTGTCGCTTTTTTTCCTCAATATATCTTTGCGAACAAATATTTTCCGATTTGAAATACATTTGCTTAAAACAACGCAATAAATTAACGTCCGCAAACCTTTTCTCTTTTTATAATGGTGGTTAATAATTATAGAATATGTTTAAACTTAATGGGGTTATTATTTGCATTAGTATGTGCAAATGAATTTTCATTGTTGGCATTCGCAAAGATATGTTGAGCACCAAATCAAAAATTTTGGAAAGAATTGTATAAGGTTGTAAAAAGTCTTCAAATATTGTCAAATGCTCAATTTTTCCAAAAAATAAGCAAAGTGTCTGCGAAATGCAGGTTCCAAATTAAATTTATTTAAATAATAACTGATTGTGTCTGTCCATAACTCAACATTTTCCGATAATTGTATTATTATTAATTGCTCTAAAGTCTTTATAGCAAAATATGTATGTTAATTAGGCCTCGTAATAGGCCTCGCAACCGCAGATTCCTCCCGCTGGGAATGTAAGAGACAAGAGTATTCGCACCAACACAATCATAATTGACACCACTGTCTTAGAGACATGACCATATTGAAAAAAAAAACATTTGTTACATTTGAGTGGTAGTGAAATGTAGGGTCTGATTCTAAAGTTCTCATAACCAACCAATAAATTTGATGGCAGTGAAATTGATGCAAAAGTAATAATGACAAGGCCAGTTTCTTGTAGTGCTTCGTTGACTTTTTTCAAAATTTTTTTTAACCATACAAACGTTTTGCTGTTTTAATTCCGATAGTATTTCTTCTTCTGGTATATTACGTAAATCATTTGAGTAGATGACTCCTTTTGCATAATTTAGTGAAAGGTGCTCTTTAACTTTGACTTGTACATATGTCAGTTGATAAAGAAGTTAATTGTATCAACTTACTTGCTTGTGTATAGTTCTTAGTTTGTATTAAAATGGTACCGTTTTGAAGCTTTTTGCAAAGAGTAACTTCTCCGCAAGCTATATTGTCCACAACTTTTTTGATAAGAAAGGGGGACACGTTTTTAAGAGAAGCATCACTTTTAATGCGCGACATTATTAAGTATTTTTCTCCCGGAGATTTGGTGTTTTCATAAAAGTAAGCTGTTCTGTTG
This sequence comes from Pollenia amentaria, assembly GCA_943735925.1. NCBI lineage: Eukaryota > Metazoa > Arthropoda > Insecta > Diptera > Polleniidae > Pollenia > Pollenia amentaria. The sequence goes on from OX031006.1 coordinate 104,860,596, forward strand.
ATTCGCTCATCATCACTTATTACTTCTTAATTTATTGTATTTTTTTTCTTTATTTTTTTTTTATTTTTTTTTAAATTTTTTTTTTTTAATTTATTCATTGGTGTTTTTTCTCAGTTGTACTTTCTTTATGTATACTTCTTTTTTGAATTATTTATATAAAAGGTGTGTACCTATATTGCTTTTTTTTCTTAATATAGTTCAAACTTGTAAGAACAAAACCAATAATTTGCTTATTTTTACGCAATCGAGCAAACGTCTGATAACAACGAGAGTTGGTTTAAGACTGCAAACTGTTTTAAAAAAAGTTATATTAATAATAAGATATTTCATCACTGTTACCAAACACAAAAACTAACTTCTTCGAGTGTAGAGTTGATTAGAAAAAGTAAACGATTAGTTTCTTGATACTTTGATATGGTTTGTAACTTCGAAAACAAACAAAAAAACTTAGGCTTATGTGACTATAACGTTAATAATTTGCTTTACTTTTGCCTTTTATAGTCGCTGATAGATGGAATATATCAATGGTTAATATGCTTATATCGCTAAATGGACTATAACGTAAATACTTTTTAATAATATTCTGTATGGAGGCAAAAATAAAGATTAAATGGACTATATCGCTAATGTGACTAACAACCAAAATTACTATAAACGAAAAGTACTGTATAAAATAATGAACAAATTAGGAAACACAATTTTTTTGGCCGGTGGCGCTATGAATGTTACTTTATATTTTTTTGTTTTGAATTCACAAAATTTTACTTACATTAGCACTTTTCTATCGCCTTACACACGCCCTTAGAAAAAACCCTTTTTTATAATAAATTCGTTTGATACACACATATTATAAGTACAAACCCAGCGGGAAAAAGGAGTACGGAGGCCTTCTAGAAGGCATCTCATATATTTTTTACACACTGTGTCATTGCGGGGAAGGCCTTCCGCTTTCCTTTCTTTCGCAGGCCTTTTAAAAGGCATTCAAATAAATGGCTTTTAGAAGGCTTTCCTGAGAAAGGCTGTCAAATGGCCTTAGAATAAAGGTTATATTTAAGGTTTCTAAGAAAGGTTTGTTAAAAGGCAATTAATGGCCCTTAGAAGGCCTTTCAGAAATCCTTGTAAAATGCCTTTGATTAAAGGTCATATTGAAGGGTTTTTAATAAATATAAAATATAATATACATATGAATAAATTTCGAACAAATATAAAAGTTTAGTGTTTTATAAGTTAATTTAGTAGCTATACATATGTATGTATATATTTATTAACAGAATTACACATACTTTAATTACTATATAAGCAAAAAATATAAAATTAAATAAAAAAATAATAAATACTATAACATTTTAAAATGCTACATAACATTTTCATTATTTAGCACAAGTACCTATCTTCTTTAATGAACAAAACTCAACTAAAATGATTTACATTATGCTTTAAACACATTCGAGACAGCAGACTTCCGACTTCATTATGTCAACAATAGAATACATGTGTGTATATGGAAGTGATTATTTTAACGACGCACAGTGGCGCCATTTGAGTTTTTTCGTTGCAAAAATCATATCTTTTGAACAGAATAAGATAATTGAACAGTTTAAACAGCATATGATAGATAACTGTTCAGCCTATGAAATGAGCGTTTGGAAAGGGTGCTACGCTTTGTAGGGGTCTACTTATGGGTTATCAAAGTTAAAATTAGTAGAAAAATCAATTTTATGGTAACTAAAAAAAATTATTTTTACATTTTTAGATTGTTTTTATTTTTTTTCTTAAGGGTTTTATGTTTTAAATTATTACCCAACAAATTAAAAAAAAAATTATTTTTTTTTTTTTTAAATTTATTTTTTAAATTTTCTGTAAAATATTCATCACAATTCGTAAGAGAAGGTATATCTAAAAGACTAACCATTTCTAAACTATAATTATTTTGTAACTCTATTTGTGACTTCACATGCCGCAGGGAAGAAATAAGTGGATCGGAAGATGCTGCCAACATGTTGAAGAGGTCCTTATTTTGCCTTACCCTTGATGCTTTGAATGTGTTGTGCAATATATATATTTTATAAAATTTGTTAAGAGACTCCTGTGCTTCTTCAGAAAGCTCTCCAATTGGCAAAGACTGGTACTCAATTATATCTTTGCCATGCGCCAATATTTTATGGACGGTCGGGGTCAACTTCTTCTGTGGATACATTTCTGCTAAAAGAGATGCAGTTTTCGACGCATATTCTCCATATTTTGTAGAATTGACATTTTCTTTGCAGTTTAAAACATCCAAGATCGTTCCCAATCTTTTCACGATTTGATTGTCAATTCCAATGATTCTAGTTACTGCCTCATCATTTTCAAAAAATCTCCTAGAAGTGTTTCCATCGTTTGAGTTACCGTATCCGTGCTTGGGACAGTCTACTTTTAGTCCAACTTGTTTAAAAAAAGCCTCCTGTATTTGCTTCTTTCTGATCTTCTCCTTATCCTTTATTGATATATTTTCATCGAAGTTTTCCTCCTCTTGTGGTAGGGTATATGCCAGTTTTAGCAAGAATTCCATACACCTTATCCTTGCGTGCATTGGTGACATTCCATATTCGTAATTCTCCTCATTTGTAGAATCGTTTAAATTACCAAAGTTCTTCTGACAAATAATAGTAAAAAATCGATAAAAAAAAATATAAAAATAAAACGAAAAAAGGGGTTTAAATAGGTTTTTGCTAAATTTTTACCTCCAAAATAATTCTGTCTATATATATGTATATGATAACTAATTGAAATATGTTATAATTAAGCAGAAAAAGATACTTATCTTAAATTCTTTACAACTAATTATATAAAATTGAGATGTAACATATTATATATGAAATAAATTGAATTGAATTGAAAAAAGTTCTTCTGACTCTTTTTGCAAATCGGGCATGACATTGTTGAGGTTGTTCCTGTCAGTTCGTTTACGACTTTTTCGTCAACCATGGTCAGGTGGATCTCGTAATTGCATTCAATATATTTTCCTTCTCCAATTTGCAGCTTTGTAGGCTTAATCTTGCTTATTTGTTCTTCAATGTCCTTCACCGTAGTCCTTATGAGTTCTGTCGATTCCCTTGCAAACTGAAACATTATTGGTCGGCAATAATGCACTGATGACGGTCGTGGATTTTTCCAGTGTAGGGAATCATCCGATTTTAGCCGCAAAGGAACAACAGATGCCATAAACATATTTCCATCCGATATTGTAGCGTCATCGGAAGATATCCTTTGCTTATAAACGCTTTGTCCGGATGATCCATCGCAGCCCCATTTGCTGATCAATGTCAACTTCTCAGGAAGAATTTTCACTTCCGTGAAAAACTTTGGTGTGGTTGACTTTCTAAACAGTTCAAATAATTTTAAATTGTTCAACGCCATGTTTTCAGTACTTAAATTGTTTAATGGTTTCAGTAATTGTTGCGCCAACTTTCAGGCGTAGACTAATCCAGGCATTATGCTTATTTTGCAATATATAGGCTTATGCTACCATGCCTAAAAATTTATCTGTTCCCTGCATACATATGGATTTAGGCTGAATAATGCAATTTTGATATTATGCACGTGTCCAAATAAGATTTGTGCCTACCTGTAGGGACCATAAGTCAATATTGTTCCTGACCATTTGTACGCCAAAGTATTGTTTATGTGAGGTACATACCTGCTAATTTCAATGAGTAGTTTTTTTCAAACTATTAGATCAAACTACTGTCAGTCAAAACATATAAGGGATGGACGCCATACAATTTCTGCAACCATGTCTTTTTAAACTTTTTTACCTCTAGAAGCCAAACGGGCACGTACGGGCAGATAAAAATTTTGAATTATGTAAAGAACTAATCAAAGAACAGGTTTTTCAAATATGGCAAATATAGAAAAATATAGTTTTTTTTTATTTTCCGTCAAAGTTGAAAAATAGTGAAAAAACGGATAGTTTTTAAATAGTGATTTACCAGGAGAAACACAGAGCAAACAGTTAATTTTTTTTTTATCATTATACATTTAATAAATACATCAATCAATACAAACAAAAAATAAGGCGATTCGTTACCTATTTTTCGTGATATTACACCTGAAATCGCAACAAATTGACTAAAAATTGTGTGTTTTTTTGAAAACCGAAAGTCGGTCAACTTTGAACGGTTATATCTTCTAAACTAAAAATGTGATATTATTAAGAGTGGCATATTTGAAATCGTTGAAAAGTTTCCTATAACATGGGTTTATTCAAAACTTCGTCGGCACTCATGAAAATTTTGATTTTTGCAACCTCGCTTGCTCTACGGGCGCCACTGTGCGACGACACGGCTAAATGGCTGCAGGTTGTTGTCTATGCTAATTTTGTCGTTGTAGTCCAGGGGTTTCCATTTCTTTGCACAATTGTGCGCACCACTACTAACACATATTTTTATACTCTTCAATTCAGTCGTCGATGTGACTTCGACAAGTGTGCATGTCTAGCGGATGCTATATTATTTTGTTTCATCTTACACTCAAAAAATATTGTGCGGTCAAAAATGCTTTTGGTAACATCCAATGCCTTGCGTGCAATTTTTATTTAGAGTTTAAATTTTAAGACTAAAATGTAGAATAATGTAACATTTCATAAGTTTACATGCAAAGCAAAGAACTTTGGAAAATGGTAATTATTTGAGATTTAAAAGCAATTTTTAATATTTCAGATAAAAAATTTCAAAATGTCTAACAGTCCTATGTGGAAGAAGCTGATAGTCACATTTATTATAGGTTTTATTTTACATACGTTTATGGATTCGGTTCTTATAATTTTACAACACTTTTTTATTTTTTCTTATGCAATACTAAAAATTATTATTATAAATTATTATCTGATCACTAATTCCACTAACACCGTGGTAATCGTTATAAAACAGATTACCCAGTTTTGGTGTTTAAAAATATTAATGTGTTCTTATAAAAAGAATTAAAACCTCTGCTAATTTTTTTATTGAGTGATTATACATTATGCTGTTAAAAAAATTATATATTTATTTGATGATACGTCATTTATAATTTTGTAAACAACTTAAAATTATATAAAAATACATATGTAACGTGAATCCAAATCAACAAAACTTTCAAATTTACAAATAATATCTACATTGTTTTGCATTTAAGCTAACGATATGTGTTTTGTTTGTGAAAAAATTCTTTGATGCCTGTAAAAGGGTCCCTTTTTCTTTCGTAAAAAAGACGTACCTAAATGCAGAAATTATTAAGAAAAAAAATAGCCACAAGAATTTGTTGGTATTTTGTGCTTGTAAAAATATTTTTGTTTCTGTACCAATCGCGTCGGTAGGTTTTTTTCTTTGAAAGCACTTTTTTAAGTAAGTAAAAATATTTAAAAAACAAGTTAAAAAAGTCTTGTTTTCCTACAATTTATGTGTAAACCTATACATATAAAAGCAAATGTGGCAGCAGGTAACATTTTTGGGTAAGAAGATGTGTTTTATTGATGTATTAATGAAACTTTATTGTTTAGCACTATTTTTATTGCTTACTTTTTTATGCTACAATTATATGACCGAGTCCAAAGAGTTAACCTTACTAATTTATGGTATTTATTTAACGTAACTTTGACCTGTTACAATGACTATACATTTTTGCAGGCAAACTCAGGTGCGCATTTGGTATTTTGTAAAAAGTTATGATATACTATTAGCTAGATTTAAAATGTATGCACAGATGTTTGAAGTATGAGTAACCCAACAACGTGAATACCCTTTCTATTTTACTTACCACTATGAACCCCCTAACTTTTTACTAAAATAACTTTTTCACGTTATAATTCTCATGTAATTTATTTTATTTTTGAAAAAATAGACCAGGGAAATCCATTTCTATGCACAATTGTGTATACCACTACTAAAGGTACGTTCAGACTGGTGAAATATTTGAAAGCAAACATCAAATATTTCATTTACGTAGTCTGAACACAAAATATTTTTGAGTATCAAATAAAATAACAGCTGATTTTGAGCAAATAAAAGTATTTGCCGGCAAACAAATATTTGTCCAATGTGAACATAGTGTGAACACAAAAAATCAAATATTTTAGTAATTTTTGAGCAAACATTTATTTGATATTACAAAAAAATTGTAAGAGCAAACAACGACAAATAATTTTAGCCATGTTCCGGATAGAAGCAATTTTTCCTGTAAGTTTTTGGATTCTTTACAATTTTAAAGATTATATATATATATATATATAATTATTAGACTTTGTATCGTGCCGCTATTAGCAAATGTTTGCCATTCCTTATAGTTTTAGGCACTTTTACTAAATTTTATGGCTTGTTTGAAATATTAAAATGGTTCGCGATTTTCGCTATTTCTGCAACATTTTTTTTTTTTGTTTTTCCCCTACATTTTGTTTTTTAACCGATTTAGCAATTTCAAATATATTTTAGGGTTTGTTTCCAAGTTTGCAATTTTTCGCGAATTTTAGCCATGCTCGCGAAGAAGCGATTTTTCACTGTAAATCTTTAGAGCTTTAACGATTTTTAATAAGTATTAGGCTTTGCTTTCATACCGCTATTATCAAATTTTTGCGAATTTCCGCTAATTTAGCAATTTTTATCGAATTTTTGCCATTCCTTTTAGTTTTAGGCACTTTTAATAAATTTTATGGCTTGTTTGAAATATCTAAATTTTTCGCGAATTTTCGCTATTTTTGCAAAAATTTTTTTTCCCGACATTTTGTTTTTTAACTGATTTAGAGACTTCAAATATATTTAAGGGTTTATATCCAAGTTTGCAACTTTTCGCAAATTTTAGCCATGTTCCCGTTACCCATTGTCTTCCAGTTTTTTTTTTATTTTACATTCTCCTGTTCTAACACTATGAAAGATGCTGCTCCACAGAATAAAAAAAATAAATTAGCTTTTGCGCTCATTTTTACTATTTGTGAAATATATTATTATTTTTGAACACTTTCATTAAATAATTATTTGATGCAAATATTTATTTTAGTCTGAACGCATGGCAAACATGAATTAATTTATTTTATTCTAACACTTTTTGCCAACTGTTTCATCAAACAAAAATTGTCAAATGTTTGAGCTTAGTTTGAACATTAAACAAAATATTTTTTTGTTTCACACAGTTTGAAGCAAATATCAGAACAAATATTTTCGTCAAATATTTCATTAGTCTGAACGTACCTCAATACATATTTTTGTTTCAGGTTAACAGAAAAAACTTTATGATGGCACTTAAAAAATATTGTGCGGTCAAAAACGCTTTTGGTAACATCCAATGCCTTATATGGTATGCAACATTTAAGGAAGGAACGGAATATGTTATTAAACGTGTGATTTGCGTGCAATATTTATTTTTTATGAATTTTTAAAACATAAAAATCTTTAATTTTTTTACAATTGTTTGATAAGATATTTGAAACTGATTTAGAGTCAAAAAGCTTCCGAATAAAAAAAAAAAGCACAGTTTTAAAATCAGCGACATTGAATTGGTAAAGAATTGCTACAAATTTTTTATCAACACAAAAAATTTTTAATTTTGTACCTTTGTGTTATACAACTTATAAAATATATTACTAACATTTTATTTCGGCTGTAAATGAATGCATTCTCTCAATTTTTTTACTCTCTGGTACTCACTAATACACAACCAAAAAATTTTTGGAAATCCCTGTTGTAGTCAAATTAAACTAATTTCTATTTTTGTACGCTACAAAACAGAAAAAGTGCTGCTAATATAATCAAAAATTAGAAGAATTAGTGCTTATAATATATAATAATAATTTTTTGGTTAAACAGCAAAGAACCGGATTTAAACAAGAATATAAGCGCGGCTCACCACCAAATCTATTTTATTATTACTTTTTAGTATCCTTATTATATAGGAAGATGTTTGTCACGCCAACGCTCTTAGTTTTAGCAGTATGGGTATCATTGAAAAATTGAAAGTGCTTTTCACATGGTGTTTAAAGCACACCGATTTATTAACCCATTAAGAGCCCATTTCAAATGCTCATACTTCTTGACAGACTTTTTTACTAAATTTGCTTTATCTTTAAATTATGTCGATATAATAACAATTATTAAACAATAATATACACATGTTACGAAAGTTATTAGGACTTTGATTAATAAAGTTTTTCTGTATTGCGGGTTTTCAGCCTTCCGGAACACATTTCAAATATTTACATATTACTATATTTCAATATGTAACAAGTGCATAAACTATTACCACTATATATTTTAACTCAAACTTATAAATAAATTGTGAAGTTTTCCAAAATAAAATTTTTTTAACCCTAACAACTTTAAAATTTTATATGATGGAGTTTCTAAAAATATAGCAAACAAAAACTTGGGGTGTTCTCTATAACATATTATATTTGAGGAAATATTATTATACATATCGACAAAATTTTAAGATAAATCCTCCTAAGGGGTTAATAAATCGGTATATTTAATACATCATATGAAATTTGTTTCGAAAGACTCTATTATGATACCAATACTTTGAAGATTCAGATTATATTTTTCTTCCTATACTATTGATATACGACCTATAGTTCATAAACTTAGTGCGTTGAACCAAAAAATTACAGTAGAATCGCGATACAGTAATCTTGCGGTCAAGTTAGCCAAATTTTAGCGCTTCTGTGCCGCTCTAAACGTTAACTCTAAGTTCACTTTTCAGATCGTATTAGTAAAAGTACTGATTTGTACAAACGATAACAAATTAGATTAAATTTTAAGCTGAAAGTTGAGAGTTCAAACAAAATTGAGAAATACATTAAAGTAAAACTATCGGCGTTGTATTATTGTATATCTGAAGTTGCCATCTCAAAAATAAAAACGAAACGTCACAAAATTTTCGAGGCTTTGAAGAATAAATAGGAAAAAGCATATAGGAAAACATTACAAAGACCAAAATATGCCGATCGTAAAGCAAGTTTGTACAAACGTTCCTTGAAGCATCGAAAACGGAATTGCGCAATCACTGTTCTATTTTCAATATCAATAGCTAAGCGCGAGTTCGTGTAACTGCAACATGAAAAGACAATAATGTCAGTAATAGATGGCTGGCAAATGTTTAGAAAATACCCAGAATTCGCTATCTGAAAATTTTTGAAGAACTAATTTTCTGACAAACGTCATATGTAGCACCTAACACATAATACATGACTGCTTGTATAATTATTAATTACAAATTGTAGCCGGTACAAATTAGATCTAAGTTTCTTTTTTGTACTGATGAAAACTAAGTTATTGAAAAAAATATAGGTACATATGTTTATTATTGCATTTTTTTACAATTTAGAAAAGTTAAAAAATAAGACAAAAAAGTTAACAACCCTTAGGACATTGCAGTTTACTTTTTCGCGATTATACTGTATATTAGGATTTTTTTATTCAACCTGCCATGAAGATGATATTCTTTATGAGTTCCAAAAACAATAAAATTAAAATATTTTAAATGTTTTTTAATAAATTAATTTGTTTTTACGTTAAAAAATTTATCATTAATAAGTATTTATATTTTTGTAGGCTTAAATTAAGTTTGTGTACGAATCTTCAATTATGCATGTTGTTAAATTTATAAAAATTAAAAATGATAGTGGCACCACTGAAATGTAAATACATAATAAAAAACACAGCTGTTTATATTTTTTCAATTGTAGCTGTCGTCTTCAAAATAATTCAATAGCTGATTACGCGACTACAATTGTAACCTGCAGCATTTGTAGTCGTGCCTTCGTGTTGCCTGCTGTCTCGAATGTGTTTAATGCATAATGCTTTAAACACATTCGAGACAGCAGACTACCGACTTCAATATGTCAACAATAGAATACATGTGTGTATATGGAAATGATTATTTTAGCGACGACACGGCAAAATGGCTGCAGGTTGTTGTCTATGCTAATTTTGTCGTTGTAGTCAAATTAAACTAATTTCTATTTTTGTACGCTACAAAACAGAAAAAGTGCTGCTAATATAATCAAAAATTAGAAGAATTAGTGCTTATAATATATAATAATAATTTTTTGGTTAAACAGCAAAGAACCGGATTGAAACAAGAATATAAGCGCGGCTCACCACCAAATCTATATTATTATTACTTTTTAGTATCCTCAAAAGAAGTTATATAGGAAGATGTTTGTAACGCCAACGCTCTTAGTTTTAGCAGTATGAAGTATCATTGAAAAATTGAAAGTGCTTTTCACATGGTGTTTAAAGCACACCGATTTATTAACACATTAAAAGCCCATTTCAAATGCACATACTTCTTGACTGACTTTTTTACTAAATTTGCTTTATCTTTAAATTATGTCGATATAATAATAATTATTTAACAATAATATACACATGTTACCAAAGTTATTAGGACTTTGATTAATAAAGTTTTTCTGTATTGCGGGTTTTCAGCCTTTTCAAATATTTACATATTACTATATTTCAATATGTAACAAGTGCATAAACTATTACCACTATATATATTAACTCAAACTTATAAATAAATTGTGAAGTTTTCCAAAATAAAATTTTTTTAACCCTAATAACTTTAAAATTTTATATGATGGAGTTTCTAAAAAATATAGCATATAAAAACTTGGGGTGTTCTCTATAACATATTATATTTGAGGAAATATTATTATACATATCGACAAAATTTTAAGATAAATCGTCTTAAGGGGTTAATAAATCGGTATATTTAATACATCATATGAAATGTGTTTCGAAATACTTTATTATGATATCAATACTTTAAAGATTCAGCTTATATTTTTCTTCCTATACTATTGATAAAGAGCTCTGAAACCTTTACGACCTATAATTCATAAACTTAGTGCGTTGAACCAAAAAATTATAGTAGAATCGCGAAACAGTAATCTTGCGGTCAAGTTAACCAATTTTTAGCGCTTCTGTGCCGCTCTAAACGTTAACTCTAAGTTAACTTTTCAGATCGTATTAGTAAAAGTACTGATTTGTACAAGCGATAACAAATTAGATTAAATTTTAAGCTGAAAGTTGAGAGTTTAAACAAAATTGAGAAATACATTAAAGAAAAACTATCGGCATTATATTATTGTATATCTGAAGTTGCCATCTCAAAACTAAAAACGAAACGTCACGAGGCTTTGAAGAATACATAGGAAAAAGCATACAGGAAAACATTACATAGACCAAAATATGCCGATCTTAAATCAAGTTTGTACAAATGTTTTATTGAAGCATCGAAAACGTAATTGCGCAATCACTGTTCTAATTTCAATATCAATAGCTTAGAGCGAGTTCGTGTAACTGCAACCTGAAAAGACAATAATGTCAGTAATGAATGGCTGGCAAATGTTTAGAAAATAACCAGAATTCGCTATCTGAAAATTTTTGTCATATGTAGCACCTAACACATAATACATGACTGATTGTACAATTATTAATTTTAAATTGTGGCCGGTACAAATTAGATCTAAGTTTCTTTTTTGTACAGATGAAAACTAAGTCATTGAAAAAAATATAGGTACATATGTTTATTATTGCATTTTTTTACAATTTAGAAAAGTTAAAAAATAAGACAAAAAAGTTAACAACCCTTAGGACATTGCAGTTTACTTTTTCGCGATTATACTGTATATTAGGATTTTTTTATTCAACCTGCCATGAAGATGATATTCTTTATGAGTTCCAAAAACAATAAAATTAAAATATTTTAAATGTTTTTTTAATAAATTCATTTGTTTTTACGTTAAAAAATTTATCATAAATAAGTATTTATATTTTTGTTGGCTTAAATTAAGTATGTGTACGAGTCTGCAATTATGCATGTTGTTGAATTTATAAAAATTAAAAATGATAGTGGCACCACTGAAATGTAAATACATAATAAAAAACACAGCTGTTTATATTTTTTCAATTGTAGCTGTCGTCTTCAAAATAATTCAGTAGCTGATTACGCGACTACAATTGCAACCTGCAGCATTTGTAGTCGTGCCTTCGTGTTGCCTGCTGTCTCGAATGTGTTTAATGCATTATTGTTTTCATTTGGTATTTTAATATGTATGTATGAAGGTTTGTAAGATTGTTTTTATAACGGGATCTGAATTCTTTCGCTTTTGCTTTGGCGAAAAAACAAAATAAAAAATGTTACTCTTTCTCTTTTCAACTACAACTAAAATTTTTTTGCTTTTGCTTGTGCAAAAAACAAAACAAAAAATGTTACTCCTTTTCTTCTCGCTTCTCATAGAAGCGAGTGTGGAAGTTGTATCTTATGTTTTATACCAAAGATCCAAAGCTTTCTATGAGGCATTCTTTAGCAGTTAGATAGTAATAGTAATTGAATCAAAAAAAATTTTTAAGAAGGCCTAAAATAAGAAGGTCTTTTGAGTTTTCCCGCTGGGTATATACTAGGCTTGCCAGATCCAGATTATAAAAAAGCTGGACATGTGAATTAAAAAAGCTGGATATTAAAAAAAAAAAGCTGGACATTTTGAAGTAAAATTTTCACGAAAAGTTACTGGTTTATTGTACATATGGAATTAATTATCGCTCCTATAAAATTTATGTAAAAATCTTGCATATTCAGCTCTTGAGAGCAATATAATTTTCCCATTGACTTACTTCTTTGCAAAATGGAAAACTTCAATTGCTATTGCAGCAATAAATATTAGGAGCATATTGTGGAAATTTTTTTTAGCTGGACAAATTTATTTTTAGCTTGAAACTGGACAGGCCATTAAAAAGCTGGACAATCCAGCCAAAACAAGACCGACTGGCAACCCTAGTACATATATACACAGTTGAATGGTCTAAAAAAACATAGGCGCTAATCATGTACAACGCAGCGCAACGCCACAGAACTAACGCAACGCCAAAGAATAACATTGAAAGCACAAACAATGTCATAAATATTTTGTAATTTTGTTGTTGCTTTCTACAGAAATTCACATTGCGTCTTAAAATTTCAAACGCTCCATTGCTTGTGTCGTTAAAAATTTTAAAACGGTACATGAATTTCTGTTGAAAGCAACAACAAAATATTTATGACATTGTTTGTGCTTTCAATATTATTGTTTGGCGTTGCGCTGCGTTGCACATGACACTTAGGCCCTAATCATGTACAACGCAGCGCAACGCCACAGAACTAACGCAACGCCAAAGAATAACATTGAAAGCACAAACAATGTCATACATATTTTGTAATTTTGTTGTTGCTTTCTACAGAAATTCACATTGCGTTTTAAAATTTCAAACGCTCCATTGCTTGTGTCGTTGAAAATTTTAAAACGGCTCATGAATTTCTGTTGAAAGCAACAACAAAATTACAAAATATTTATGACATTGTTTGTGCTTTCAATGTTATTGTTTGGCGTTGCGCTGTGTTGTACATTATTAGGGCCTTAATTACAATTCGGTTCGAATCGTTATAATTTCCTTTTTACAACAATAAAACACATATTCTTACCTAACCAATTAAACAATGGGTCGCATTTGTTCTTACGTAGGTTATTTGCACATAAATTACTTGAAAAAAAAAAAAAAATCATTTAAAAAAATTACGGAAAACTGGTTTTAACGGAAAAAACATACACACACACACGTTGGTTGACAAAAACAGCATGCATGTGTATGTATCTATTAATAGGTCTGTCTGCGTACACATATTTTGCATAATTTTGTACAAAATGTCGCAAAATGTTGTCTGCGTACTCCAAATCTCTTACAGCGTGAGTGCCAAAAAGAGAATTTTTTGACAGTTGGAAATTAGAGAACTTGCAAAATGTTACTGGAGAATTTTCCTCTGATAAGTCACAATTTACATTATACGATTTTTGTCGTTGCGATTCTAACCTTATTGGCGAGAGGGGAGAGAGGAATTAAAAGGGGTACACAAGCGAGTGTACTCTACGATTCGTTTTGTTCATTCATTCGTAGTGTCAAACTATACATATGTATACACAAGAAGTTGTAACGACAAAAATCGTACAATGTAAACATAAGACCGACTTCAAAGAAGAAACGACAATAATCGCAACGACAAAAATCGTATAATGTAAATTGGGACTAAGATTTTGCAACTAGTTTGAACAGCTGTTTTTATATACTGTTTGAATGAAAGAGTTTACGTGTGCCAAGATAGCGTCGACGAAATAGCGCCGAATTTGGGAATTTAAAAACCGGGAAACCAAAATACCCAAATAATGGGGATTTACAGTATATGAACAAAAAGTTAGCGTCGAATTTAGGAATTTAAAAAGGGGAAGTAAAAATATATATATATTTTTAATAAAAATACTAAAAATATTTACCACAGGCTTTTGCACGGTATAAACTGTATATTTTCTGAAAGTAAATAGTTTTCTGGACAAAATGATCGATGCGTGCAAAAAATATATAGTTTATACCGTGCAAAAGCCTGTGGTTCATTGCATAAATCAGTAAAGATTTTTACTGACCATTTTGGATGAAACCAGATTTCTCGGAAACTGTCCGAACGATTTTTTGCACGCATCGCTCATTTTGTCCAGAAAACTATTTACTTTCAGAAAATATATAGTTTATACCCTGCAAAAGCCTGTGGTAAATATTTTTTGTATTTCTATTAAAAATATAAATATATTTGGGCTTAAATCTAGTTTACCGACGCAGCTCCAAATAAAAAAAAGTACATAGGGTGATAGAAAATGGAAAAATAAGAAGAAAAAATAAAATAAGAAAGTTGGCGCAAACGCTTAGTTTTCGAGTTATGGGCGTTTTAAGTTTTTATATAAATTTGTGATTTTGCAGTACATTTCCAAATGTATATGGCTAATATTGGTATCATTGCAAAGCGTTTCACTAGATCTTTCTGGACATACAGAATTTATTTTAATATTTTTAGTTTATTAAGAAGTGGGACGAGTTTGCAAAATACAAAAGTTTTTTAGTAAGCATAGAAACAAATTTATTAATTTTTTCTAATTCTTTAATGTATGTTTATACTACATACTAATTTATTTAAGAATTTTAATTAAAATACAAGTAAAACCTTCTTTATGTTTATGTTATACTAATGAGGAGTGAATCCTTGTCCATGGGCAAAGGCCGTCTATGCAGAGAATCTTTAGTTAGCGAAGCCGGTATAAGTAATACCATAGAGAAGAACATCCTTGCGTCCGGCCAAAGGCTGGCTATGCAAAGAATTTTTTTTTGCGATGCTAGTGTTTGTTATTTTATAAAATTTGTATTACACTTTTATTTAAATAAACTACATTCTTTCCTAGTGCACTTCCGTAACATTTCGACGTAAAATGAAAAAAACTGTAATGTGATCTAAAGAGTTTAATATTTTGAAATAAATTATGCATATCCAGAAAAATTTGTTCAAGAGCTTTAAAATGATACCAATATTGGCCATATACGTTTAGAATTGTAGTGGAAAATCACATATTTATATGAAAACTTTAAACGTCCATAACTCGAAAACCAAGCGTTTGCGCCAACTTTTTTATTATATTTTTTCTTCTTATTTTTTCATTTTCCATCACCCTGGGTACTTTTTTTTTTATTTGGAGCTGCGTCGGTAAACTAGATTTGTTCCTATATTTGTACTTCCCAATTTTAATTTCCTAAATTCGACGCTAACTTTTTGTTTATACTGTAAATACCCATTATTTGGGTATTTTGGTTTCCCGGTTTTTAAATTCCTAAATTGGACGCTATTTCTTCAACGCTATCTTGGCTCACGTTTGTTATTTCAATTGTTTACACAGCGATAAGCTGTTTTCTTGCAAGATTTCACTGGATACTGTCTGCGTACTTTTTGAGATATTCTCAGCCGAAACAGTAAAATTTGTCTTACTCTCCCAAAAAAATTTACTGATTATTTGCTACAGTGATGCCGTTTGGATACGAAAGATACATTTTTCGTATCTTTTGATGACTTCATGTATCATGTATAATCCTGATATTTTTCGTATCTTCTGAATCTGTACGCAAAATGTATGTACATAAATAAAATGTTAATCTTTCCGTATCTGACAGTTTTCTAAAGTTATCATTTCGTTATGAATACGAAAAAAAACAGTGACAACTAAATAAGCTTCGAACAGACGGTGGTCAGATCTTACAATATTGATATACAGCGTTGGTTAAATTGCATTAAAATTGACTAAAAATGTCTTGCTACTGTGTGAACATTGTAAGCTCATTTGTTTTTGGCAGAAGTGTAAAATTAATGCATCTGACAATGGCACCATTGTCAGGAAAATTTTGCTATTGGCAACGCCTGGTTACAATATTGTATGATCTGACCACCGTCTGTACGAAGCTATACAAAAATAACATGTATTTTGATGTTAGGTTTTCTAAGTTCTTCTGTCGTCTGCTTATCTTTTGTATGTGTGTGTTAAGATGATATTTTAGAAGAAAAATTTATGTGAACTTTTCCATATAATCGCCTTAGTATTAACGCCTTAGCTCGTATATTATTTTTTACAAAAATGAATTTGGTTTGATAGTTACATATAATTAATTTAAAAGTTTGCTTACTGTATTTTTTAAAATTACGTAGCTAATATTTATGACTTAAAAAAATATGAAAATGAATTTATATGATATAATTTTGTTTGCAATATTCATTAAATATGAAAGAAAAATGTTATGTTAATATATGTTAAACGTTAAAAATGGATTTTAAAATTTTTTTCAAAATGTATCTTTTTGGGAAAAAGTGTATCTTTTTGAAAACAAAAATGTATCTTTCTCGAAATTTCACTGGCAACACTGATATGCTACTGGAAAAGTACCCAGACAGACCTAATGCATGTGGTTTTTTGCACTCTTCAGTTTTCTGAATGTGAGCCAGGGATGTTAAATGGGGTTTTTTATTTTGTACTTACTTCAAAAAAAAAATGTACTTTTTGGACCTTCACGGTACAATTTTTTTTTTTTTAATTTATAAAAACAACAAAAAAAGTACATACAAATTCAATTATACACAAAAAAAGAAAAAAAAAGACGAACATTGATAATAATTAAAAATGGAAAATTTTATACATAAATGGATTTAAAAATTTTACATAATTATTGGGAAGTTAAATGTGAAAGTAATAAAACTAAAACAAAAAAGCAGGATATGAAAAATTTCTTTCGCATATATTTGTTAAGTTAAGTAGTGATTCTATATGAGTGTCATCGAATGTGGTAAAAAGAAAACAAAAGAAGTAACATAGGTTTTGACTGATATTGACTCGTCTGTATGTACCATAATTCCCCTTTTACAATGTGGCAAGTGAAAGGCAGATAGACGAAGTTTGTTGGCGAGAGAGGAAAAAAGTAAAGTGTTCCACGCATACAGCGTCGCCCCCTTACCAACAAACTTCGTCTGTCTGCCTTTCACTTGCCACATTGTAAAAGAGGACTAAGCGCTCTATACACCACAATACTGGTCGCATATTTAAGCGCTTATTGTACAACATAAATGTAGTGAAAAAGACTCAATAATTTGTTTGCTATACAAAAAATTCAAAAAGGGGGAACTATGATTTCAATTGTACCAAATGAGTCACGGTAGTATCACGGTACTTTAGAAGGTCAAAATGTACCAAAAAAGTACAATTGTATTAACTTTAGCATCCCTGATGTGAGCACCAAGGCCTATCCAATAGGTCTTCGCAAGGAGCCAGATGTTTATTTTGCTTTTTCCCTTAGGTTTTTAAAAGTTCTAGAAGGCCTCTGTACCCCTTCTTTTGGATGCCTGCTCGCTCCATTCCACATATCTTTTTTACACACGTTGTCATTGCGGGGAAGGCCTTCCGCTTTCCTTTCTTTCGCAGGCCTTTTGAAAGGCATTCAAATAAATGGCTTTTAGAAGGCTTTCCAGACAATGGCTGTCAAAAGGCCTTAGAATAAAGGTTATCTTGAAGGGTTTCTAAGAAAGGTTTGTTAAAAGGTCTTTCAATTAATGGCTCTTAAAAGGCCTTTCAGAATATCCTTGTAAAAATGTCTTTGATTAAAGGTCATATTGAAGGGTTTTTAATAAATATAAAATATAATATATGAATAAATTTCAAAAAAATATAAAAGTTTAGTGTTTTTATTTAAAAAGGCCTGGAGTAAGAAGGTCTTCTGAGTTTTCCCGCTGGGCGTTTATCCTTTTGTTTTCCCTATGTAGTAGTAAGATTTTGACAACCGCGAGGAAATTTACACAAACAAAATGCCTGTTGTTTTTTTTGTCCTGTTGTATTGTTGTAGCAATAAGCAGACCTATTGGATAGGCCTTCGGGAGAACGAAGTTTTTGCTTTCCTTGTATTTCAAGATCGATTGGTATTTCGTTTGTTGTAGACAGTAGTTGTTGGTTAAAGATTGTTTGAGACCATCACATTTTTTAAATTTTCTGTAGACATCTGTTCGTTAAAGACTGTAGGTTTCTACACATCCATATAGCAGAATCGACTTTCCATTTTAATTGTATATTCTGACTTTAGTTTTTACTTAAAAACAGTTTAAAAGGCCATATTTTCCGAAGTTGGGAGAAGGTGCATCTGGCCTTATTTTTCCGGGGTGCTATATCCTCTGTTGTGCGGCCGCCTGGCGTATTCATACTTCCAACTTAAATGCTAAGTCCCAATTTACACTAGGGACATTTCTTGCCGGACAGACGAAGTTTGATGGCGAGGGGTCGAAAAGGTAGAGTGTGTAGTACATGACTATCTGTACTGGACATTTTTTCATTTCTCTTTCTTACTTTTCGTAGTTTACATCTTGTTGCTTTATATTATTTTTCTCAATTTGTCGTCAGTTTGGCTTGTATTGTGTTATGTTTGTGGTGTTGTTAACTTGCCTTGTGCTTTCTAAATAAATAAACTAATAAATTAAAGTAAAAACAAAAAATTAATTAATAAAAATACATTTTTGTGGTAAATGAATATAACACTCGGGTTTTAATTTTACAAAAATGTTTGGCAATTTAAATTTGCAAAATAACACCACAGACTATTATAATAAACACTACAAGAAAAAGACGCCAAACTTTACGAATGAAGAAAAGAAAGAAACAAGTATAAAATTTCTGTCTGACTTCTAATGTTTCATATGTAAACGCTAAAGGTAAGATTAAAAGAGAATTCAAAAAATGTCCGGCAAGAAATATCCCTAGTGTAAATTGGGACTAAGGGAAGGAGCATTCTGTGATGTTTTAAGATATTCTGTCTTCTTAACATTAACGCGTAAGCCATAGTCTACGGCATTTTGCCTTAATCGATTTAGTTTTATTTCCATTTCCGATCTTCTCGTCGGCAGTAATGCGATGTCGTCTGTGTTCGATAGTTCCTCCAATTAGCCTAACATGTCTCAGGCTATACCGTGGTCATCTAGGATCGACTGTTGAGTATCTCGTCTAGTAAAACTAGGAACAGGTGCGGAAACAGAATGTAGTCGTCACATTTAATCCCATTTTTTCACTGTTCGTGTTTAATTTTTTCCACAAATTTTAATTAACTTATAAAAACTTGCACTTTTTTTATTTCGATAAACTGGGAATAATTATGACAACAGAGAATTAACTTTTTGACAATAATAGCATATTTTTCTTTAGTACCAGTTCGATAACATTTTGTTAAAAATTAGACAACAGATATTGTCGAAATATTGACAACACTTTGTTATCATTTTAATACCATTGACAATTTTTTAACTTATTTTTTCGACATTCGGTTAAGAATGTGATCGAAGTTAGCTTCATTTTTGTCTCTACCTCTTCAACGGTAACCTCCCCATCCCCAAGAGGGTACAGTATGATGTCGTCGGAGACATCTCCAGCTTTAAGTATTTCCATTATCACTATCGCTAATCTTCTTCACATATAGCTGACACTGGGAATTGCCGGGTTAAAGGCGCCAAAAAACTTACAAATTCTGAAAGGGTTATAAGCGATAAATACTGCTATGTATTTTTTATTAAAACGAATTTCATATATAAGCAAAGTACGATTTTAATAAATATACATATTTACATACCTCCTTTATGTATGAATGTCTTTTCATATAAAACATATCGCACTGGTTCCTCTAAAGAGAGTCAACTCTAAATTGTTAAATTTCCACTTTGTGCAAGAAATCGATGTAGAGTTGTCATATCTACCCACTCTAAAAATCTTACATCATTTACTCTAGTATTTTGTCAAAAAAATGCAATTGTATTCCCCTTTTTGATATAAGAGTACATATAAAAAAAACATTTTTTGTCTCTACTGAAAATTTATAAATTTTGAGTTAACCCCCCTTTAGAGGAACCAGTGCGATATGCACACTTTCTCATCACAAATTGAAATCAATTTTAAATGTTAATCTCATCAAGAACTTAGGCAATTACTGTCTTATGCAAAAAAAAAACAATAAAAGTTAACATCCGTTAACCAATACATTAAGCCGATACACTTTTGCTATATCGGTTAACTAATTGGTTAAATAATGTGAACTTTAACGGTTTTTCATAAGACTTTTTTATATATGTATCTGCAGATAAGAGAAGATAAACGGTATGTTGTGTTATAATATTTTAATATTCATAATTGTTTTAATGATCTTAAACTAAGTTGACTTAAGTGTAAAAATATTTAATATTGTTAGAGCCAGTTTTTGAGTTACTTTAAGATCAGCGATTAAATTAAAATTAAACTTTGAAAGTCGTATTTGAGTAGATGATTGTTTCATTTCGTTTGCTAGCTTAAAAAGCCAAAGTAGTTGGGTTAAACTTCTGAAAGAACTATCAAAAGTAAAAACAGCTGAGTTTAAACAAGTAATAGTGCACTGCCGAATATTATATATCCCTCACCATAGTATTAAAAAGCCAATTAATTGTTTTCTAGATCATGTGATATATGCGTTATCGTGCCAAAAATCCTTAATACAAAACCATTGGCGCTAGGTGAAATATATAATAAGTCGATTTCGCTGATTTCTAAAACCAAACAAATCTCATTATATCAACCTAAATTGTTTTTAGTACACTCTATTGTAACAAAACTCTAACTCTATTCGGGAGGTCATTTTTATGGGGAAGAAAAATGTAGTTGTATATCTATAAATTGGCCCTTTGCAAACCGATTTTGTTAATTTTCGCTGCTAGTAATCTAATAGGTTTATCTAAAGTGAAAATAAAGCTTATAGATTATAAAAGTCTTGAAAAAGTAAAGTTTTATGAGTATAAATTAGAGATTTATGTGTATCAATTTGAGGCAGACGTTGTTTTTTGTTCCTATCTCAGCCATTGGTGTACCGATCTGGCTGAATTTCAATAGCAATCGAAATCAATTCATTTATTTATAAAAATTACAATAGCAATGCAAACAAAATTGTGTCTACTTTTCTGGCAACGCTTTAAACCAGAATCCAAAAACATAAAAGTCAGACTAGTTTTGCTTAAATATAACTATAAGTTATTAATCGCAGTTTAATCTTAAAGTGAAAAACTGGCTCTCAAAGGAAATTTTGTAAAATTTTAAGATTTTTTATTTGACAACTCACGTTAAGGGCAGTCGGGCGTGAGTGTAACATTTTCATTATACAAAAAATTTATAAATAAATGATGAAAATATAAAATGAATACGCAAACAGAAACGGTTCGATGAATCTGTTATTCTAGTTGTAAGTCAATCGAATATAACATTTATCTAACCGAAAATGATCGAAATTCGTTTACTTCCACACAAAAATACTATTATTGTAAGATTAAGCGCACTAATAAATTAGAAAACAAAAAACAGTTTTAAGTTAAATTTTTTCGATTAAAGCTTATGCTACGCTTGATTCATCTGGTGACATTTCTTTGACACGGGAATTGCGTTTTAAACGTGGAGGGGGTACTGGTACTTGCTCCGTCGGTTGCCGGTTTGCTATATCTGCTTTTAGAGAATCATTTGCGAGAGCAGGAACTGAACTAAAAGCTGACAGCGTTGATCTTTTTTGTATCGCAAAAGTAGAATTTGGCAATGATTTCTTCTTACATAAACGCTTATCGAGATATGCCTTACAACGCCCAATTAGTGGGTGGTTTTTGCGGTACAAATACCATATAGCCAAGAGAACCAATCCAATAAACAATAAAATAAATATAACCAGCAAAGGAACATAGTTGAATGGTTCCGAAGATTCTTCCGGTTGACTGGCTTCCGTGCTGCTGGTAGTTGTTTTGGGACGCAAAGTGGGGCGGATGGGAGGTCTGACTGGACGTTTGGGAAAGCCTTCGCCTAATGCAATATCCGCACATGATCTAAATTCTTCCTGCGGGCCACAACCAACAGCTCCATTGCCATCGGGACACATACCCCAATTATTTCCTGCTACATAACGCCATTGCAAAACACATTGATCACAAGTAATGTCTATAAAAAAATAAAAAGCGAAAAATATTTTTATTATCAAAGTTGTTTTTGGGAATATAATTATTTCTTAAAAGATTTTGTTTGTTGTGCTTAATTCCCTTTTTTTAATAATTGATAAAAAAAAAAATACTGAAATTTATTGTTGGAGGATAAGCTGTTCCTATGCGCATTTCACTGGTTGTTTAGGCCAGATCATCAGGTTCTCCTAATTAATTTTAGAAAAGCCAAAGCTATCAGCAAACAAGACTGCAGAGGGAATGAGAATTACCTACAAACACTCAAAAAGTCTTTTTTGCAACGATATCAAAGCTTAAACGAAATACCAACAATAAAACAGTGAGTTTATATTTTCTTACATTCCCCACTATAATTAGTAATTCTCCCAAGTGGGTAAAGAAAAAAAAGAAAAAACAATTTCTAAACAAAAACAAATTGCTTTTATTGTTTTCGCAAGAAATCAATAAAAGGCCGCTGCGGCCCAGGCCTAGGCCGGTATATTTTAAAGGGCACCAAAACTTGAAGGTTAAATAATGTAAGAATGATTCAAATTATTTAATTGATTTGGTTAAGTTAAATTAGGGACGCCAGATTAAAAATTCGGAAAAACAGTACAATGAATACAAAAAAAATAGTACAAAAACTAATTCAAAAATATTTAATAATTTTGTTGTTGCTTTCTACAGGAATTCATACTGAATTTTTTAACTTCAAACACTTTATATTTTGAGGCGTTAAAAATTTTCACAAAACAATATGAATTTCTGCAGAACGCAACAACAAAATTATAAAATATTTTTAAATTTGTTTTTGCTTTCAATGTAATTTTTGGCGTTGCGTTCCGTTTTTTACAATTAGTCCCTAAATATTTTCAACTTTTGAATCAATATGCAAAAGAAAGAATATAACGAAATACACTTGAAAAGTTAAGGAACGAACAAGGCTTTCGTTGATCGATATGTCAAAAACACAAGCAACTTTTGACATTTCTCTCTCTAGGTAAGAAAAAAAAGTAGCACAGCTGAGCTTTCAACGCCACCTGAAAGATGAATTCGCTTTGGGAACGAATTTAATTTTATGGCATTTTATATTTAAAATGACACCATTTGCGTTTATAAAGCAAACATCAAAAACGAAGCATTTGGCCATAGTTCATGTTCCAATTTATAAGGTTCAAATATTTTGGTTAATATGTTACTTTAAATTTGTTATAAAATATTTTCAATAATAAACATTCTGTTTTTTTTTTTCAAAATACAAAGACAGTAACATAATAACAATGCTGTTAGCCATATAATAATGACTAACATCGAAAGAGATTACGAGAGAGAGCTTAACAAAATTAATTAATTGATTGGGTGAGTAGATTTTCTTTAAACATACTGGTATATAAAGCAATTTTCACCACACACATGGTTGCATAAATCGTATCGAATTTGAGAAAATTATTGTTTCTAATTTCGAACAATTTTTAATTTATTAATTTCACCAATTTCAGTTATAATTAACTATGCATTACTATAACTTCCAATTAACAACAGGTTTTTTAATTGTTTTTGTATTGTATTGAAAAATATTAGGATATTATGGCAATGTGGCTTGATATCATACCATTTAAAACACCAAAACATGTATAACGTTAACAGGTGTTTTCTTAATATCTTTGTTTTTTTTTTTAGAATAAACCAGAAAACAGTACAAAGTGTAAAAACAGTACATTTGCGTGCTGTACAATTGCCCAAAACAGTACAATTGAAAAAAACCAGTTCATGTACTGCTAAAAACAGTGCGGCTGGCATCCCTAAGCTAAAATAAGTACGTCGACTTATGGCTAATAAATCAGTGAGTGTTTAAACGCTAGTTTAGTTAAACTAAACTTAAATTTATATGTAGTTTAAACTCAACAGTTGTAAATCAGTGTCCCATGTATTATATGTAGTTTAAAAAGTAGCATGTGGCAGCACTACGATAAATGTTGACAAATTCGGCTGTGGGAAAAATCGCCCAAAGAAAAATGGCCCAAAAAAAGAAATGAAAAATCGCCCAAATGAAGAATCGCCCAACAGAACATGAAAAATGACCCAAAAAGTTATATACGAAATTTTGCCCAAAAGAAACGAAAAAGGGCCCAAAAAAAAATGAAAAATGACCCAAAAAGCAAAAACGAATTTTTTCCCGGTGGCATGTTATAACGTCCAGTGTCATAGTGTCCATGGACGTTATGACACTCCAAAAAGTGTCATAGTGTCCATGGACACTGCGCTAACTAAAGCTTCTCTGCACAGCCGGCCTTCGGCCGGGCGCAAGGATTTTCTCCTCTATGGTATAACAAACACCGGCTTCGCTAACTAAAGATTCTCTGCATAGTCGGCTTTCATTTGGAAACAAGGCAGATTTTAGAAGCTTTACTTAGCGAAGCCGGTGTTTGTTATACCATAGAGGAGAAAATCCTTGCGCCCGGCCGAAGGCCGGCTGTGCAGAGAAGTTTTAGTAGGCGAAGCCGGTGTTTGTTATACCATAGAGGAGAAAATCAAAAAAATGGGCCATTTTTCATACAACATTTTTGGGTGATTTTTCATAATGAAAAATCACCCAAATTTAAAAAACGAAAAATCACCCAACAATAACGAAAAATAGCCCAAAAATTTTAGGTCACTTTTCATATGAATTTAGGCCCTATTTTACATGAAATTTTTTTGGGCGATTTTTCATTTCTTTTTTTGGGCCATTTTTCTTTGGGCGATTTTTCCCACAGCCGACAAATTCATATGGTTTGTATTGGTAGTTTAATTTTATGCGTTTAAAGATGGTTTATATGTTTTCTGATTTATAGATTTGTTGGCTTAAACACATTTGAAACCAAAAAGAGAGTTTAGCTTGCTCTGATTTATTAGCCCTTTGCGGATTATCTATTATGACCAGAGATTTAATAAAGGAAATAAAATATATTATCAAAGTTGTTTTTTTTTGGGAATACAAATATTTATTAAAAGATTTTGTTTGTTGTGCTTAATTCCCTTTTTTAATAATTGATAAAAATACTGAAATTTATTGTTGGAGGATAAGCTGTTCCTATGCGCATTTCACTGGTTGCTTAGGCCAGATCGTCAGGAAACGTTCTCCTAAATAATTTTAGAAAAGCCAAAGCTATCAGCAAACAAAACTACAGAAGGAATGAGAATTACCTACAATACCCTCAAAAAGTTTTATTTGCAACGATATCAAAGCTTAAACAAAATACCAAACAATAAAACAGTGATGAGTTTTTATCTTTTCTTACATTTCCCACTACAATTAGTTAGAATTCTCCCAACATTAATTGTAGCTGTAAGTGGGTAAAGAAAAAACATATTAAAAACAAAAACAAAGTACTTTTATTGTTTTCGTAAGAAAACAAAATAAAAACAATTTGTCCGTTCAGTTTTTTGTGCACGATCTGGCCTAAGCAACCAGTGAAATGCGCATAGGAACAGCTTATCCTCCAACAATAAATTTCAGTATTTTTATCAATTATTAAAAAAGGGAATTAAGCACAACAAACAAAATCTTTTAGGAAATAAAATAATATTCTTAAAAAAAACTGTTTATTTTTACTTTTTATTTTGTCTAAAGCCTAGTACTCTGTTCCAATTTGCGGAAAATGTTCAGCAACATCTAATATTTCATGCGAAAAATTTGACATGTATCAATGTTTCCTATCACGACGTTTTTAATATTTCAAAGTATGGGACATTGTTTTGCATATGTAAACAAGACCCACATGTATTTAATTAAAAAGTATTTTTTTAAATAAAAAATTAAGTAAAAATAAAAGTAAATATTGATGAAAAACTGTTACCGGTTGTGTTATTTATGTTTTGCAGTTCTCATTTTTATATTAAGTTTAAACTTTTTTCATTTGCTTAAAATTCCACGTGAAATAAGTGCAGCATATATTATTTCGCAGTTGTAAAAAAATGTGGCCAGAAACATTTCGCAACTTTTTCACAAATTAAACAGAGTACAACTCTCTCAACATTTTTTCGTAGAAATTCCGCACAAGTTTTTTTCATATGAGTTTTGACAGCGTTTCACGTGAAATGTTGAACAGAGTACTAGGCTTAAAGCTAAACTATTTTTTTCCATTGATTTTAAAATCGCTAAATATTACGCATATGAATAGCTAAATTCTTCTCATTGCTCAAAAGGTTAAAGAGAATATTTATGTGATTTAATAATAATCTACGAAAAACAACACAAATGTGCGAGGTTGTTGTTTATTTTGTTTGTACTACTGTTCACTAGGGAGATCGTTTTTTCAACTTTATTCAAAACCCGGGTTTCGAATATTCCTAATAGTTGCTATTTTAAGAAAGCCGGTTTTCTGTTTAACCGGTTAACCGGTTTTAATTGGAAAAAATAAAAACACAAAAATCAAATTAGTTTTTTAAATTAAAAGTTAATTTAAATAAAAACGAAAAAATTCACAAGGTTAGGGACCAACAATATACATAGATATGTTTTAAAATTTTTGAAGAACTTGGGTTTTTTAAAATTATAGGAATTTAATAAATTTATTTTTTGAGATATTTTCCGAATTTTATTTTAAACAAGTTTTAATTGGTTTGTGGTTGAGTATGTCTATAAAAATAGTAGACTTCAACCATATTTCTAAAAAATTTACAAAATAACCTCTTAGCCGGACTATTTACATATTTCAAATGTTTTTGTTTCAGCATTATAAAAAAGAACTGTATTATGAACATGTTTTTTGTATGAAAAATCTGTCCATTCGTCGACCACAATGCAAAACCTTCCATGATATTGTATTATTTCTTCAATTTTGTTTTGTAGTGCTTGGTGTTTTAATGAATAAAACTTGTGAATTTTTCCATATCGTTGATTCCACCGGAAGCGCATTTAAATAACAGCTTGTTTTTTAAAAAGGATTTTTACTTTTAATTAATGTTTCTCTTTTTAGCACATTTAAATAAAGCCTTGTTTTTGAAAAGGGTTTATACTCTTAATTTATTAAAAACACGTAGGTCCTTTCATTTGATACCCATATTGTAGGAGTGCATTAAAAATAACTAGTCCGCCATCTTGTGTGTGCCGCCATGTTAGATTTTGAATGACGTCACACATATTAGCATTAATTGTCATCCAAAGTGAACGTGTATACAAAATTTCAGCTCAATCGGTTGAAGATATCTGCTTCAAAATGGAGTTTCAAAGATCCATCCGAGCAAACATAGATGCATACATTTCAAGTTAAAACAAAGCTTTTATTTAAGGAAGTGTTTTTTAAAAGCTCAATTTATGCATGTAAGCGAGTTTTTATAAATGCATTTCTCGTTTAAAGGCACCAAGAACGAGCAAATTGTGAATTGCTAATAAGCGATTTAAATATTTCAGGAGCGGGCTTATATGATATCTATTATCTATATATCTATTATACCGAAATAAAATTATTGACCGACAATCAGAACGTTGTATGCTTCTCGTTTTTGAAATTTGAACTAGCTTGAGGAAAATAACACGATTCGTAACAGTTTTAGCCGAACTAAACCGATTTTCAGGAGGGAAATTTATATTGGACCAATGGTACATTTTCGACCAATCATCCGAAAATTCTGTAGAGTGATTTCTGGTATTAAAACACATAAATTGGAATAAATATAATATGAGCCGTATATCACAAAATTGAATGATGTTTTTCTGGCAATATAAAGATAAGTTGCAACAAATTTTACCGCAACATCCATATCTGCTACGGTTTCAGCCGTATTTAATTAATTTCCCAGAGATGGCTTGAAATATATGGGGCCAATGGTAAATTATGTGTAATTATTAGTGTGCTTTTTAGTCCTAACTGTGGAGTATTAAATTTTAGGCGTAATAAACAGTTTTCCAGGAGTAGGGTTTATATGGGACCTATAGTGAATTATGGACCGATCTTCGCGATATTTGATAGTGTGATTTGTAGTTCTATGACACTGTAAAGAACCAAATTTTATTACAATTGTACTGTTTATAACGGTTTAAGGCGTACTAAACTGTTTTCTGGGAGTAGTCTTTATATGGGGCCTATGGTAAATTATGGACCGATCTTTACAAAATGTAACAGTGTGATTTCCAGTAGTATAAAACAAAGTCCTATATAATTTCGTGCATTATTCCACCATTTATGTTGGTTTTTGTAACAAAATTATCGATTGTTTAGGGGGCTCGTTCCACATTTTGATTCAAAGCTCTGATCCTACTAAACCGATGTTGCTGGATTTCAATCTCAAACTGCTTGCAATAACTACAAGCCAGTTTGACACCAAGTTTGTTCTTTTCTTTTGCGTTTTTCGAAAGTGATCGTGTTTTCAACAGACGGTTAGGCGGACAGACAGACGGACATGGCTAAATCGACTTAGAATTACTCAATGTGCCAGAATATATATACTTTATGGGGTCTTAGATGTATAATAACACAGTTTCACACGGAATGACAAACTTAGTATACCCTCATTCACCACTAGTGTGGGCGGAGGGTATAAAATCAAGCAAAAGTGCCATATTAGGCCGAATCTCATGTACCCTTTACCATGGTGCTATAAGAACAGAAAGCTATATAAATACTGTTCACTTTTTCAACCCCGCAAATGTTATGCATCGCTATGCAGAATACTGTAATGTCTTTGCATGGGAAGACCCAATACCACTTTTCCAGTCCCACTAACATTTTGCTGGATGTATATTGATAGCCAATATGCTTGCAGCTAATTTTGAAACTTTTGCTCTTACTTTCTAAAGATATATGGAAATAAAGGCGGACATCGTTAAATAAACAGTGCTGTATTTGTTATGTGTAAAAAACGCAAGAAACTCACGGAATGACAAACTTATATATACCCTTTTCCACCTGTGGTGAAGGGTATAAAAAGAGTATGGTCATAGTCTCGATGGCAAATTTCTTCCATCGGTGAACCGAGGTTATAAAACTTGCACTCGGGGAGATCTTGATTCCCGAAAATGGGTATTTTTTCAAAAAAAAAAAATATATTTTGGTTATAAGTCTTTTGTTTCTGGACCGATGTTTCCGACTTCTTCGGGAAATATGTTTTGGTAAAAACATTCGATCTTTTTATATATAAAACGTTTTGCCCAGTCAGCTAATGCACAGTCGTATTAGGATGTATGCGGATGACGTGCAATTATACATAAGTAGCAGAACAAACGGATTTGAAGATAAGCTTAATGCAGACTTGGAACGAGTCGCAGTATGGGCTGCCATAAATGGTCTAAGCCTAAACCCCAAAAAATCTAAATGTATGTTGCTTCATAAAAGATCATATCGCAATTTTGAAGCACCAATCCTCTTCATTGACAACCAACAAATCGAAGTCGTAAGAATAGTGAAGAACTTGGGTATTACGTTCAATGACACGTTAACTTGGTCAGACCACATTTCAATAACCTGTGGAAAAACGTTCTCAATGCTCCGTAGCTTGTGGCCAACTCAATTTTTTACCCCATTGAAGATCCGACTGCTTCTGGCGAAAACATACTTGATTATATAACAAGATACGTCTTTGGGCTCAAACCCTATGGGAATCGCCAACACATTAGTTACTAGTCCAGGCAAATCTGCGGAGTTCTTTTCGATGACCTTATGAAAATAAAAACGTTACAACTAATCCACAAAATAATCTACACACATCAACCCGAAGAAATGTACAATCGTCTCAATTTTATCCGATCTGAAAAGAACAAAACAATAATACCCATAAGATATCAAACACTACTATCGGAATGGCAGTTCTTAATACCCACTATACGTCTCTGGAATGCTATCCCATCAAACATTACGGCAGCAAGCAACGCATTAGATTTTAAAAGGAAGATTTTTCAGTTTTATTCTCGAACGTAACTTTTTTTTATTCTGAATATTTCCGATATAAACAAATCTGGATTCTACACCCAATTTAACATATTATTATTATTTAAATTATTATTATTTTTTTTTGTCTTTTTTTAGTAATAATTTTTTAACTAATTGTATACTTCTGCCATTTTTCAATTATTTTTCTTTTCAGTAATTATATTTAGTTAATTTTATACTTTTGCTATTTTCAATTATCATGCTTTTAAGTAATTATTTTTTAACTAATTGTAAACTTCTGCTATTTTAAAAACTTAAGTTTTGTTGTAGAAGCTCACACAAATAAATAATAAATAAATAAATAAATAAATGGTTCATACTCGTGCCCTAAATTAATTTTATGAAAATTTTGATGGTCATTTCTCAGCCGATTTGGATGATTCTAAATAGCAAAATTCTCGAAAGCTTTACCGACCGATAGATACATCGTACATATAATGGCATGCAGGGACTCTGCAAATTTTATTTCAACCAAAGTGCAGACGGGAATCGTGATTTGAACTTATCTTCTCATAAGCCCCAATTCATACGTTGCAAGTCTTATTGATCAGCTTTCTACTTTATTGGCGAGAGATACGAAGGTAAAAAAACGAGTACTAATCTTGATGTACTCGTCATATACGTTTTGCTTTCTCATTCGTAATGTAAAAAACGCACACAGATGTGTGTACTTCATACATAAAAAAGTAATATTTCTGCAATAAGACATTCATTGTGTGAACGCCGAGGCTGATTCAAAGAAGAAAATGTGATAAGTTTATTTATAAAACTTGCAACGTATGAATTCGGACTAAGGATCCATAATATACATATGTATATCGTTACCTAAAACGCAAAAGGCCCTATCTAACATTTTGAAAATTTTACAGGAGAAGCAAAAAACTATTTAAAATGGTAAATTGATAAATTGCCTTAAACTGTTTATAATTAATTTTCTTCTATTTTTCTTGTTAAACCTACCAGTGGCTTTGACAAATAACAATGTTGCATATAGTGCAAGCTGTTAGTTATATCTATTAGCGTTAATCGTATAATATTTTGTAGATAGGGCTTTTTGTTTTTTTGTTAATAAAATCACTTATTTTCTTCGAAAAACTTGTTGTGGACATTTGTGTTGATGCAATACATCAGAATCAATGAAGTCGATGTTTAATTTTTCGTTAGTTAGGGCCTTTTGCGTTTTAGGTAACGATATACTCTATATGGTCTAGGATCAATATTGTAGAAATAACAAATGGAATAACTAAGTTATATTAACATAAAATGGTAGGGTAAAAATTGGCAACAAATTGTATTTATTATTTGAATAATGAATTTAATTTACCCGGCAACTGAGATTTTATTTCATAAATTCTACTTCCATTTCGCGGATAGAACCGTGTATCCAAATCACTTGGCGCCGGCTGGGCTGGTGATCCTCCCAGAATTGTTAGAATGTTACGATCTAGACATTCCTGATGTGCTTTAGGCTCTGGACATAAGCGAAACTCAAAATATCTAGAAAAAAAATTTACATTTAATTATTTTTGTATAATGGTATTCTAATACGTCCTACAGATATTACCCCATATGGCTGGCGGTTAATTCTACTCGTATAGTCATTTCAACTCCAGGGGAATAGCGACGCACAATGACTCCTTGACCCCATTGGCCGCCATTTTCATGAGGTCTTGGTTCTGGCATATCCCATGCATCGCCACAGACTCCACATTTACCTTCATTGCGTTTCCACTGACGCGTGAAACCGCCACAGTACAATTCATGGTCATTGTAATCAGGTGGTGTGTTAAAGCCATAACGCCATGCTGATGCACGACTTGGTGGTTCAATAAGTCGACCATGACCATCGCTGTGATGCACATTCAGGGCAATAACAAATATGAGCCACATAAAATGTGTTTTGTATAAGTTGCGCGGGCCATTGTTTATAGTGAATTTTATTTTGAAAAGCTCTTTCATTTTTATCAGTCTTGCTTGCCCTTGATTACTTTTGCATCTGAAAAATAGAAAATAGTTTTAGCCATTAATTAAATTCAAATGGATTGTGTTTGCACCATGTGCAAATGTGTAAAGAAAACAGAGGCGTTTGACCTTTTTCATATCTATTGTTTCTTTTTAAGTGAACAAATTTAAGTAATCTATCATATTTTATTACAAATTTCCATAAGTTTAAAATTTATTTTTTTTTTATTATATAATTTCCCATTTGCTTTCATATAAAACATTTTGTGAATATTCCCATCATTGTTAAGTCAGGTTTTACTCATTTTAAAGCAACAACATATCGATTAGTGTACGTAAGGGTTTTTTAAATTCCGATTAAAGCGGGGAAAAAATTTTAATTTCTCGGGATCCAGAGAATTCCTGCTTTTTAGAAAAATATAAAAAATATACCATCATTATTGAAAAAATTTAGCAAATTTTATAAATTTCTATCTCAATGTTGCAGAAATTTAGGATTATCTTTTAATAATTACCTTCACCAAAAATGTATCTACATAAATGTATTTGAAAATCAAACACACAACAAAAATAAAATACGTGTACAAAAAGTTTGTGTACAATTTAATTAGTGTTGTGAGTGTACAAGAATTTAAAACTATAAACTCCAAACAGTATTGCTTCTTTCAAAACCTTTCAATACAGTTACACAAATTTTACATATACTCCTAGTATTTGAAAATTATCTAGTGAAGTATGCGAGAATTTGTAATGTTTACTTGTATCCCAGTAAAAAAAACTAGGGTTTTTTGAAGCACTTAAGAAAAAAAGCGCATAATCGAGCGCTTCAATAGCGCTTTTTTCAGCAGTGAATGCTTACGAATAAAATGTACAAAAAAGCTGCTATTTTAGTGCTAACTACAAAGAAAGTTTTACAAAAATAAAATTATTACGCATGACAACGAAAGTCAATTACAAAACGAATATTGACGGGCGCTTCTTGGTAATTGTGGATTTTTCCTAAGCAAAAATATTAAAATAGAATTTTTCTTTTGTTGGTGACAACGTGTGCGCGAAGTGATAAAAAATAAATTACAAAAATGATTGGATAAAGGCATTTAAGCAAATAAATACAAAAGAAAAAAAAAAGAAAAATGTGGAAATAAATTTGGAGATCTGCAATTCCGGAGAAATCTCTGATGTTTCTGAAGAAGAAAATATAGTTCTTTGTAAAAGTACAAATTTAGAGGAAGACATTCAAGAATATGTTGTATAATACCACCCATCCGTAGAATCAACGTCTGCCTTAGCGACCGCATACAAAAAATTTGTGATATTCACTTGTGTGTCGTACGCATTAAACCCCTGCACAAATGCATTTGTTTCGTGTCCACAGTTGTCAACACCAAATTATTGTTGTGTCAACTACTGTAATTTTTTTTTTAAATCAGCTCGAATGATCCATTATGAAAAACCAAATCAATGTTAAAACAGTAGTTCGTTTCAAACAAATCAGTGTAAAGCAGTAGTTGGATTTAAATAAACCAACTCAATCCATAATTTGATTTGAACGAAAAAACAATACACAACAATTGTGTGTCTATAATGCAGTTATGTACGGTAAACTTTTCAATTCACAATGTGTGATCTTGATGTTTATTGGCGATTGTCAGATTTTGATCGTTGTATGTATTATTTTTATATTAATTTTGCAACTAATAGAATTACCTTTTAATTTTTTTTTTTTTTACTTTTAATTAAATATTTGATAATATGTTCCCAGGAAAAACTTTTTGAATTTGGGTAATAGGTCGTAGTTATTTCATACGTTACCTGGTAAGTAGTTGTCATTACAATTGTCATTATTCTGAAAACCTTAATAAGTACTTGCTAGTAATGACCTCAGTAAGTACTTTTCACTACTATTATTTTCAGTTATGAATATTTACTTACTAATAACCAGGTAAATAGGCCCATAACTACTTATTAGGTCTATTAACTAGCGCCAATTAAATAAAAACTAGTTATTTTTTGGCTTCTAGTAAGTATATTGTAAGTACTTACAATACAACATACTGGTAGTTAAATAATAACTAGATATTTTGTGACTTCTAGTAAGTGTATTGTAACTACTGAATTCTATGGACAACTCGAACAAAAATAAGTAGTTATTCAGCCGAAAAATAAGTAGTGTTTATATTTCTCCAAGATTACTTGCCTACTTACCAGGTAAGTAAAGTTTTTGCTGGGTACATATTATGGATTAATTAAAAAAATAAACTGATATAATTTTATTAGTTATTTCAATAGTTTACGGAGATCTTATAAAATAATTTTTTAGAAAAATTATTTGGTTTAAATATTTAGGATTTAAGCGATTATTTTCTTTAGTTTTTATTTAACTTGACTTTGAACAAATTCTTTCACTTATTGTAGATGTTGAAGAAATCGAAAGCAATCCATAATACAGAATATCTAATTTATCAGTCCTTGTTCTGTATTCTCTAAACATATAAAATTTTCCATTATGCCATTAGAGTTCTGTTTTAATTTTTTTTTTTAAATTTTTAAAACTTATAATTGTTTCCTCCCTTAATTCTGTCAAAAGATTGACATGAGAAGAAACAAATAACTAAACACAAAAATATAAAAAGTACGCGAAACAAAAAGCTATTGATAGCAAACACTTATTTAAAATGAAGATCACTGA
The DNA here is from genome assembly GCA_943735925.1 of Pollenia amentaria. Lineage (NCBI taxonomy): Eukaryota > Metazoa > Arthropoda > Insecta > Diptera > Polleniidae > Pollenia > Pollenia amentaria. The sequence goes on from OX031006.1 coordinate 104,895,522, forward strand.
ACACCTTGTTTGTTTGTATGAAAAAATATTTTTAAAACCACACCGTTTTTGTGTTTCTCAGTGCGCTTTCGTCAATTAAGAATTGAAAACGGAACACCACAATATCTCACGTGTGATTTTAAAAGGCACATGTGATTGGAAATCACGTGATCTGAATTAAAGTGATTTTCAGAACAGACCTGATAATACTACAAAAACATAAAAATATCGCTACATCGGTTAATCGACTGAAACTAGCCGTTTTAATCGTTAAACGAAAATAGCCAATTTTAAATTAACCGATCAATTAATCGGATAGTAATTAATCGGTTAACCGAATGAATACCCTAATTATGTTGAGCACATCATATACAATTTTTTGAAAAAGGACGCAAATAATTTCTCATTATTAGTAATATTTATACAAATTTTGGTAAAAATTTACTTCTTATACTCTTATCCAATATTTTTTTTTGTAAAATATGAAAGCCTTTTAATTTGATAAAAGCCGTCCATTGTTCTATCTAGTTGTCGTGTAAACGATCCTTCGGAATTCGACTCTATCTTTTTATAAAGTTGTAGCGTTACTGACTGACTGACTAATTTATCATCGCACAGCCTAAACGCCTAAAGCTAAAAACCAGGACAGGGGGTGGGTATCTCGGCAAATCGATCCACTAAGACTAGATTTTTGGAAATTCTAACGTTAAAGGGTTAAAAAAAAAAAAAAAATTGTAAATTCGCGAACCTCAAATTGTATACTTATCGTTGTTCATTAAAAAATTAGCGGACTTTTTGAAATTCGGACCTTTTGGGAAGTAAACGTGTTAAAACTGTATTTTGGCACTTTTTTGTCACCCTATCTATCTTTTTAACCAATTAACATGGAAATACAAATTATAACACATTTGTACCAAATACAAATATATCCCCTATAAGTCCCAATTTTTATTATACGATTTTTGTCGTTGCGATTATTGTCGTTTCTTCTCCGAAGTCGGTCTCAACTCAAGTCTAGTTCAGTTAAAATTTTTGATGTTTTTGTATTATGGCTTGCAACTCGGTTAAATTGCGTACTCGAACGCAATTTGGTAAAATGCAGAAAAGTTCAGTAAAAAATAGTAAAAACTTTTGTGTTCTCGAACGCAGCTATTGATATGGATCAATACCAACTTTTGAAACTTTTTTTGTTATGTTAAGTTGTGTAGAATTGTCAAAGTGTGAAGTATTTGGGTACTTAGAGCTGCCTTTGTTTTTTAAGTAATCAATGGCGAAAAAAATTATTCATGTTTGAATAAACCTAGCCCCGACACTAATTAGCAAAATTAAAAAAAAAACAAATATGAAAGATTACATCAAATAATTTGGTTGTATTTTCCTAAACTGTTTTTATTATAAAAAGTATTTTATCGAGTACTGATAAGAAAACGAGTTAAGTGGTCAAAAGTGTAAAAACTTTTCAAAACTACATTATTTGCCATCAGCTGTTTCCTATTTTTTACGAATTTTTACAAATTTTCCGTTCGCGTACTTTTTTGCTCAACATCTTTCTTTGAGAATAAAATTCCAGTTTACTCAATAAATACTCTTACTGCATTTTACTGTAAAAGTACTCGAACGCACCTAATTACAACTCATCACTAGCAGTTGTTTAAATTTCAACTCAACTGAGCTTTTTTTTTTTTTTTTTTTTTTTTTCTAAGTATTTATTTATTGAATCTTAATATACTAAATATGAACTAACAATAATTAATCAAATCTTAACCTAATATTTGATTTATGTCCTGCCAGTGCCGGACAAAAAAGATTTCGTCATCACGGTTTCTGTTCACATATGTAGGTGTTTACCGCTCATCTGATTGGGTGAGTGCTGCAGTGTCTCTTCTTCTTAATCGAGTGTGGCCGCCATAATTTAAAATATTTCGTGCTAATGGGTTTGGGTGCAGTTCCAGCCTTTTTAAATATTTTACTGCATATTTCGTTATCATAGTTTTTACTAATGGCACATTGAGATCCTTGTGGATATTGGAGTTTTTGACGTACCAGGGGGCGGCTGTGATTATTCGAAGAAGTTTATTTTGGCGCCTTTGAATTTTTTCGATGTTAGAAGCCGAGGCAGTGCCCCATAACTGAATACCGTAGCACCAAATTGGCTTTAAGATAGAGTTGTAAAGTAGAAGTTTGCAATCGAGGCTGAGAACAGAATTTCTTCCAATAAGCCAATTTATTTGAATTGCTTTTAGTTTCATTTGAGTTAATTTAGCTTCTATATGCCATTTCCACGTTAAACGCCGATCTAGATGTATACCGAGGTATTTTACATGCGAGTGTTGGGGTATTATTTGATTATTGATTTTAATAGGAAGGCATGTTTCCCGACGCAATGTGAATGTTATATGTGCGCATTTTTGCTCATTGATCTTTATCCTCCATTGTTTTAACCACCTTTCCAGTTCAAATATGTGATCCTGTAAGTAACGAGATGCTTCTTGACAGTTTGCGTGTACGCTTAGAAAAGCTGTATCGTCCGCAAATGTTGAAGTATGGGTGTAGCTGTTTGTTGGCAAGTCCGAAGTATAAATTAAGTATAATAGAGGGCCCAGGATGCTGCCTTGTGGGACTCCGGCGTTAATTGGCTGAGGAGAACTTAAAAAATCGCCTTCTTTAATAATAAAATGACGCCCGACTAAGTAGCTTTCTAACAGCTTGTGTATGTTTGCTGGTAAGTTTTGCTGCAACTTCAATAGTAACCCTTTATGCCAGACTTTATCAAAAGCTTGAGACACATCGATGAAGAGTGCAGAGCAATATTTTTTTTCTTCAAAGGCTTTTTTTATGACATTTACTATTTGATGAGTTTGTTCAATTGTGCTGTGTTTTCTTCTAAAACCGTATTGATGATTGGGTATACATCTGTTTTCCTTTAAAATCGGCGTTAATTTTGACACTAGTAGTTTCTCAAATAGCTTTGATATATTAGACAATAGGCTTATAGGTCTATATGACTCAACTTTTGTGGGATCCTTTCCTGGTTTAGGTATCATGGTAACTAAAGATACTTTCCACTCTTGTGGGTAGTATTCAAGGCGTAACATAGCATTAAAAATTAGTAGAATAATTTTCTTTGCTATGCGGGGTAGCTCCAAAAGCATTTTGTTACTGATGTTATCAAAACCAGGGGCTTTCTTGGGGTTTAAATCATGAATAGCCTTTTCGATTTCTCTTATCTCAAATCTTAGTGGAACAGCTGATCTAACAACAACAGGTGGTAACTCGACCGCAGTATCGAAAGATGTATGAGGGGTAAATACGCTTTTCAAATGATTAACAAAAATATTTCCTTTTTCTATATCATTTCGTGCCCAACTTCCATTTAAGTTTCTTAATGGCGGTTTAGTGATAACTGGTCTTTTTAGATTTTTAGCTGCACGCCATAATGAGTAGTCAGATTGAGAAGTTGCATCAAGTTCCTTAAGATATTTTTCCAGAGAAGCCGTTTTTTGAGACTGCAGTAAGATTCTTAGCCTTTTTGTACACTCTTTTAGTAAATTTTTAAGTTGAGGGGATCTGTGCAATTGCCACTCCCTTCGAGCTCTCCTTTTTTCAGTCAAGAGACGTTCGACATCTGTAGAATATATTTTACTATTTTTGATGTTTTTACGGGCTATGCTAGAATGTTGAACAGCTAGTTTGAGATAATTGTCAAAATTTACAATAGAAAGATTCACATTCTCCGGTGTTCTAAGCGGAATATTTTCAGTGCAGTGGGTACTGAGATATTTTTTATATTTTAAGCAATTTATTTGTGTTGCTGACGTCACTAAGTATCCACACGGAGATACAATTCTATTAGGGTTTGCTATAGTTAGAAGTGTAGGTGTGTGATCAGAAGATAATTCTAAAGAAGCTTCAACATGAATCGTTTCTGCGGGGATGTTTTTAACCACGCCAAAATCGATGACATCTGGAATTTTTTGCTGATCAGTAGGCCAATAAGTTGGTTGACCACTCGCGACCACATTTAAATCCATTTTAGATATTGTATTGTACAAAACACGACCCTTTGGTGTTATGAGCCGTGACCCCCAGAAGGTATGTTTAGCGTTGTAATCGCCAGCGGCTAGGAAACAGGGTCCTAATAATTTAAAATATTTATAATATTGGCTTTCTGATATTGAAAATCTAGGTGGAGAGTATAATGATGAAAGTACTAAGTTTCGATTTAGCTCTTCAACACAAATGTTCGTTGCTTGCAGATAATCTTCACGATAATCACACATTAAGTAGTGTTTGATTCGGGCTTTTATCAAAATAGCAGAGCCTCCACAAGCTCTATCTCGAGGGTCCTTGGTATCATATAATATATAACCATTAATTTTAAACGTATTTCTTGAGGTCAAATGAGTTTCAGAAACCATCATTACATCAATTTGTTTACTTTTAAGAAAGTATTCTAGTTCATTTTTATGTTGGCGAATGCCGTTTGCGTTCCAAAAACAAATTTTTAAACAATTCATGGCTTGTTTAGTACAGCCTGCAATAACATCGATTGCATTCTTAACATTTCCTGCATCATATTACCCATTGTGTTCGTAAAGTTAGTTACTGTTTGCACTAGTGTTTCCATGGTTTTTTCTAGACGACTTAAATTAGAAACTGGAGTCTCATCATTATTTGGCAAATCACCTTGAATTGGAATATGGTTTGATTTTAGGACGTTTGCGTAGGATGTTCTGTTATTACTAGGCTGCGGCACTTGAATGTCATTAGTGTTAACTTGATGTGATACCTGCATTTGAGGGGGATTAGGTTTCGGTCCAACCGAGCGCTTGACTATAGAGTATACAGGGCATCCTCTATAGTTGGCAGTGTGATTACCACCACAGTTGCTGCATTTTTTTACATTGGGGTCGTTTTTAGACTTATCGCAGAGAGCTGTACCATGCAACTCTCCACATACAACGCAAACAGGGGTTAAATGGCAGTATGCCGTAGTGTGACCAAATTCTTGGCAGTTTAAACATTTCACGGGGCCGTTCCTTTTGTGCGGCTCCTCTATCGTTATTTTCCTATACAGGATATATTTCATACTGTAAATGGGATGCGTTTCGTTTTTTTTAAGCTTAACGTCGCCGGGTTCTAACTCCACTCGAAATAGTGGCTGGGGATTTTTTTCTCTATTTTTAATATTTATTACGTTTTTTATTTTGAAGCCCTTCTCTTCTAAAAACGTTTTTATCTCACTTGGGTCTACGCATGAATCAATGCCCTTTATCACTACCTGGAGACCTTTACTGCTCTTCAGTTGGTATGTATAAAAGTTTTTTTTAGTGCCTCTAATTTCGTAATTACCTTACGAAAGTCATCTTCACGATTAACTTGAATTTTTGTCTCATTTATACTACCCCGCTTAATTGCAACTACATAAAAAGAATTTTCACCTATTACCGAGATCAAATTCTTTATTAGTTCATTTGAGTTTTGCTCTCTAAGATATATCGGCGGTGGCTTAGAAGATTTGATAACGTTTTGTGCTTCCGGAGATTCCTCATCCAGAATTGCAAATCGATTTTGAGAACTTGTTTTATCAGCTGTACCATCTTTTAAGACTTTTGAGACCGAAGCAACTGCTGAAGAGGTTGGGCTGCACTGTTATGTACCTATCAATACCTACTTGTACTGGAGGCTTTTGACCACTTTTTACTTGTGGAGCTGAGTTTTCCATCATGCCTGATTTGGGGGTAATATTTTCATCACTTATTACAATCGTTTTTGCCGCTGAGGCACCGCTTGCAGGTTTTATATTTTTTATTGTATTAATATCAACCGTATTATTAGACACCGAAGGTGATACTGAGTTTTCTATTATGCCTGATTGGGGGTTAATATTTACATCACTTATTAAAATTGTTTTTGCTGTTGAGGCAACGCTAGCAGGTTTTATATTTGTTATTGTATCAACCGTATTATTAAAAACAGAAGGTGAGAGAGATCGCGTACGAGTAATAGGTTTAGCCGTTAGGTATTTGCTATCATCGATTCTTTTTTTTATTTCTGTATTTGTTTCATTAACACTCACTGTGATATATGCATTTCTACTGTTTGCACTCATAAGAGTTTTTTTTTTTTTTTTTTTTACTGTTTACAGTTGTGCTCTTATTATTATGTTGTTATTGTTTATCAACACCGAGAATAAAAAAATGTGTGTTTATGTATGTATGTACATACATGTATTTTTTTTTCTTTTTCTTGTATTTACTTTTTAAATACACAAATCAATAATCACGTTTTAAAAATTAAAAAATAAACCGTATGCCGAGCTTAGAAAACACGTCTATCTTCAACGAGCGCGAGAGACAGAATTTTTTGACTGAGCTGAGTAAAAATATTTAATACGCATTAAATTATGGGCTCCAAGCAGCGTTGCCATATATATTTTTTAAAAAACTTGCCTGAAACAAGTATTTGTTTTTTTTTTTTTTCAAAAAAAAACTTTTTTTTTACAAAAGTGCCAAAATTTTAAAACAACACACAAAAATTTTTGTGAAAAATTTGGTACGTCAAAGTTTTATTAGACTTGAAATCGCACTGTCAAATTTCGTGACAATCGGTCCATAATTAACCCTAGGCCCCATACAAACCCTACTGCCGAAAACCGCTTAGTTCGCCCTAAACCGTAATAAATAGTGCTATCATAATAAAATATGGTACGTCACAGTTTTATAGGACTAGAAATCACACTGTCAAATTTCGTGAAGATCGATCCATAATTTACCATTGGCCCCATATAAAGCCCACTCTGGAAAATTAATGAAGTACGCCTAAAACCGTAGCAGATATATTTATTGCGTTAAAATTTGTTCCAACTTAGCTTCAGTTTACCAGAAAAAATGTCATGCAATTTTGTGATATACAGTCCATAATTTACCTTAGATCCCATATTCAGCAGCCTTCTGAAATTCACTGTTAACTCTTAAACAAATTTCACAGCTGTTGTGTAATTTATTCTAATTTATGTTTTTTAATAACCAGAAATCACTTTACAGAATTTTGGGATGATTGGACCATAACTTACCATGGGCCCAATATAAATTCCCCTTCTGAAAATCCTTTTAGTTCGGCTAAAACTGTTACGACTCTCAACCTTTTACTAAAATTTTTACAAATAAAGTTTTATATGACAAATTAATTATTTACAATAATTAAAAAATTAACAGCCGTATTCATAACGAAAATTTGGCATGAAGTTAGCACAAAGTTCATTCATAAAACACTAACCAAACTCTGGCTAACGATTTGCTAAACTTTTGTTAACGAGCTGCCAAACGTTTGTGAAAAACAGGCGTTTAATGTTGAATAATTTTGTTTGTTTTTTTTTTTAATTCACTGTCTTTTTTTTAATTAAGTCCTTTTTTATATTTATTTTAATTTAAAAACATTAACATTTTTATATGGGAAGGTAAAAACAAAAAAATTAAAAAAATTATAAAATGAAATGACAAAACCAGCGGTGATTTATGCAAAATGTGTTGCATTTTTGAGCACTATAATGTGGCATCATTAATATTCAGAGTTGAGTTATTAAAACTTAGCATTCGGATAAAATTCGTTATGAATAAACTCTGTGCTAACAAGCTGCTAAGCGTAATCGGCATTCTAGTTAGCAGCTCGTTTTACGTAGTGTACAAACTGTGGCTAACTTTTTGTATGGATACGGCTGTAAGTTTATATGATAAAAGCATAAAGCTTTCTGATTCTTGGTCATTAATTTCACATATGTAGGTCTAAACCGCAACCAATTTTAATGCTGATGTCCGTTTTTCTAAAGATTTATTAATAATATATAGATATCATAGAGAGCCCGTTCCTGAAATATTCAAACTGTCTGTGCAGGGTATCAAAGATTCGGCACAGCCGAATATAGCACTCTAACTTGTTTTTTTTTTTTTAATTTTAACAAAAATAAACAAAATTGATTTTGGCGATTTTTGACATCCGGTTTGGAGATGGAGCTCAAAAAAGTTATTGCAAACTATAATGTAACATTCTTAAACATGAGGGACTAAAGCTCAAGGGGTGTAAGTGCTTTTTTTAAAAATTGAGATTACATATGGAATTAGGAGGTGAAGTTCAGAGAAGTTAAGAGCCCAAGATGGGAATTTGGAATTCTAATCCGGGATATAGCGAGATATGGCGACCAATTCTAGCAGTTGTCATTAAAATACCTTTTTCACTTGGAGCACAAGGCATCCATGAGCACTTAATCTCAATTTTTTTTAAGCATTTAAACTCCTTGTGGTTTAAGCATTTCAAATAATAGAAGTTTCTGAATTAAAATTTGGTTAATTTGTAATAAATTAGGAAGTTTTTGGTTATCAATTCAAGTTTTTTTGTTCTTAAATTCAAAAAAGTTTAGTTCTAATGATATATCAAATTTTGGTAATAATAAAAAAATTTAAAATAAAAACTTAAATATTCTATAAAAATATTTTTCATCTTTAATTGTTTTTTGCTTCATACAAATCTAGTTAGTCATACCTAATAATTAAAGAAAAAAAACAAGATAATTCATACTTATCACCTTTTTTGCTACAGTTCTTTCGTGTGATTCGTGTGATTTGGTTTAGTTAGTGTGATTTGTTTTGCTTTGTTGCTGTTTGGTGTAAATTCCGTACTCTTTACACTTCGTATTTGGTCGTTTATAACACACTAATTACAATTAATTTGCAATTGTGTGTTTTTATTTATTTTTTGTTATATGTGTTTTTCACAACGTAGCATTTGATTCGTTAGCAAAGAGTGAGCGACAATCAGTATTTAAAAAACAAACGAATGTCTTGAAACGGCTTTTAAATGCATTTGTGCAGAGGTTTAGTACGCATACAAAGAATGATTTTTCCAAAGAAGTGTTATTGCAATATTATCAGAAAACAACATATAAGCCATGGCCCAACTAGTAGGTCTGTTCGAAACGCCTGCTGATTTTTTGTAGAGTTGTGTTTTTAATCATAATACGTAGGCATAAATGGGCAAAATGTCAAAAGTTGTTTACATTTTTTATTATATTTTTTTTAATATTCTTTTTGACTTCAAGAAATCGTTTTCCTTATCGTTAAAATAAAAATAAAATATAATAATTGTGAATAAAAATTTTAAATAACCATAATAATAAAAAAAGTGTTTAACCATTAAAATGCTTTATTGTGCAGAGTGTAAAAAACATTTTAAAAGTGGATGCGGTACGTTATTTTCAGTGCCAAATGACCCAGTCGAAAGTGCAAAATGGGGTGAAATTTGTGGCAGGAATTTGGCCCCATCACATGAAATTTGCGTAGACCATTTTTCGGAAGCAAGCAAGAAATTTGCGCAGACCATTTTTCGGAAGCAAGCATTGTACGCCGAAATTCCGGTTGAAAATTTTCATTAAACAAAATAAATACATGTTAAAAACAAAACATATTTTTCTCAGCAGGTGGCAATTTTTTGACATTTTTACCATTTGTATACACAAACAAAACGCGTGTTGTTTTTTCTATTGTTGCATTGTTGTAGTTGTGCGCAGACCTACTAATTGGGCAATGATATAAACTATTTCGTACTTACATATCCCAAACTGGGGATGCCAATATCGAAGTCCCGATTAAAAAATTACAATCCCGGAATTTTCAAGATTTAGATTTGTTTAACCTTTTTTATAAAAAGAAATAGAATAGGGAACACAATATTGATCTTTTACATTTATTTGATTAACTCCGTTAATACTGTCATTGAAAACGAAAGAAAAAAGTTAAGCTTTGTTATTATTTTTAAGCGAGTCAAACAATTATAAAGAAATTTTTATGCGAGAAGTGCTGAAAATAATTAAAGAAGAAAATTAATTAAACAAAGAAATGTCTTTTGAAATGCACAAAACAAAAAGAAAAACCAAAATTTCCGTGTGGTTTTATTTTCTAGTTGATTCCACTGGTGCACAAAATGCAAAGTTTAAACTTTACTCTTTACAGGTTCAGGCTTATTAAAGTTTTTCCGAGGGTGGGCATGGGACCTACGGAAACTGATGGAGCGATTTCACAAAATTAAATAGTGTTATTTATACATAATTCCTACCACTAGAGGTGGTGGGTACAAAAATATGGTTTTGTTCAAAAAAAGGCTGATGTCAGAGTGTATATGTATATCCATATAGAAAGAATTTAAAAAGGATTTCTCTTGTTTATATTAATTTTTAGCAATTTTTAAATTTTATTAACTTATATTAAATAAATTATAAAACTGTTGTTTGTAAACCTCTTTTAAAGACGTTTTTTTTTTGTAATAAATATCTATAAAAAGCTTCTATCTTTTAACTTTCAAAAAAACCGATATCGCGAAAAATCCCGGAGTCACTAAAAAACACGGGATTTAATTTTTTAAATCCCGAATCCCGGAATTTGTGAAAACCAGTCCCGATTGTCATCCCTTTCCCAAACTTACATTAAAAAAATAAAGATTGTATGTATTTTTGTTCCTACTCTCATTCCTGCGTGTATTTTGCATTCCCTTGCTAATTTTTCAGAGTATTTTTTATACCCGCACTTTCACTACAGTAAAACAAAAGTTTTTGCTTCTACACGCTTTCTTACGCAAATTGGGCGTCTACAACGACGCATCAGTATAACGTTTGAAAATTTTTCAATTCGTGTTGGAAAAAACCCAGCCAATTGTAGGGGAATGTAAGAAAGAAAAAATTCACTATTTATTGTTGTGTCTTTGTTGCAGCTTTGATATTGTTACAAGTAAGAGCTGAGTGTTTAAAATTCTTATTCACTTTATGGTCTTACTTGTATTATATTTTTAGCTTTTCTAAAGTATTTGGAAAAAGTTTCCTGACGAGCTGGCCTAAGCAACCAGCGAAATGCGCATAGAAACTAGCTTTCCCACAACAATAAATTTCAGTGTTTTTTATCATAAATTGGGATTATTAGCACATCATTAATAAATTAATTAATTTATAAATGGTAAAATTAGGGATTTAACGAATACCGATACCGATGCCAATATATCGGTGATAAATCACGTTTGCCGATATATCGGTATCGGCGATATTTTACTGTGGATATGCCGATATTTTTTTATAGTTTTTTTAATAAAGAATTTTATTTTCGATGCTTTTTTTTTTGCATAACAACTAATAGCAAAATATCAAACAGAATAATAAATTGTTTCTCTGGATTCTTAAGCTGGAGGTCGGTCCACGCCACGCGTTTTCCATTTTTTCGAGAAGCATGCTAAAGTAGAAAGTAATCCTATTTCATGCCATCGATATATATATGTATTTTCCGCGTTTGCTGTGTACCTTGTCAATATAATTTTACACTTCGACTTTTTGAGCATAAACGCATTGAACGCTTGGTTTGGACCTACGGCATCAGCCGTTTGGTTTACACCATAATGGTAAAGCGTTCTCCTTGATAAATCATGTATGTATTTGTACGCTTTAAGAATTCTATGCCAATTTTTAATGATTTTTGTAAAAAAAAAAATCATTTCGCTACAAATTTTGGGTTACTTAAAAGAGACGCACTGCTACATTTTCTGATGCTATTTCGCTAGTTAACAGTAAACTGAGATGCAGAATAGTTCAGAGTTCCATAGATTAACGACTTATGTTGCATTAGCTTTGAATGAAAGATTTGAGGGCTAAGAGAGTAATGAAATCTTTTGTTTATCTAAAATTCTTTACCTTCGATACAAAGCTAGAAATTTTCAAACCAATACATCGAAAAAACATCTAATTGGGCAACTTAACTTGGCTCTGCATTCTGAAAGTGTTAAAGACACGGTCACCCCACCATCTAGTAAAAGTTCTGATAAGTCTACAAGAACTGACCTTTGGAGCGTTTGTGAAAATCTTAAAAGAAAATTTGGAGAAGAATGATCCTTTGTCCATCCTATGCAGTGGTTCAACTAAATAATAAGTGGGGTGCCCCGGTAGGCTAGCTGGTAGTGAGCTAGTATATCAGTGCCGGGGTTGCAGGTTCGATTCCCGCCAGAGACTCTGGTTTCCTGCAGACAAGCGCAGAGCTTCGCGGGATTATCATAGGACTAGGAAGATCGATTATTCGACTTTTTTCAATAACCGGTTTTCGAATATTACGAATAGTTGCTATTTTAAAAAACCCGGTTTTCGGTTAAGCAATTTTTAAATAACCGGTTAACCGGTTTTAATTCGAATATTTAAAAACACAAAAATCAAATACGTTTTTAAAATAAAACCTTAATTTGAATAAAAACAAAACAATTTGCAAAGGTAAGGAACCAAAAAAATACATAGATATGACTTAGATCAGTCCTAACAAATATTTTACGATAAATTCCAAGAAAAGTGGGACCATTGATCAAACTTTAGCTTAATTTTTGACAATTTTTTATTGATTTATTAGACTTTATTTGTAAGAAGATGTTTGTATAATGTAATTTAGAAACTGTTGAATGATAATTGATCTAGACATACGTTTTGCAAAAGCAAATAAATGATAGGAATTTTATGAAGTTATTGTTTGAAATATTCTCTCAAATTAGGCTTAAGTTCATTGAATTTAATTTTCATTAAATTATTTTTATGAAGACAGGAATTTTACAACATGAAATTAATTAAAATTTTTTGTTGATAATTTTTCATTCTTGACTGCGCTGAGACTTGAACCCAGGCGTTCACGGTCAGGTTAATTTGTTGGTGGTTAAGCTATCTATATAAATCAACCATATTTTTCAAAAGTTGCAAACAGAACCTCTTAGCCAGAATTATCTATTTCAAATTATTTTGTTTCAGCATTACAGAAACGAATAGTGAACTGAACATTCTTTTTGTGTTAAATATTTGTCAATTCGTCGACTACAGCTTAAAACATTTCATGACATTGTTTGATTTCTTCAATTTTGTTTTTTAGTTCGTGGTGTTTTAATAAATAAAACTGGTAGAAATGTTTCCCATATCGTTGATTCCGCCGTAATGTTGTATTTTTCAGCATGAAGAGATGCTAGAACTACTTAAGAGTTTTTAGTGCCTTAACGGGCATTTCGTCCTCGGCAACACAACGGGCTAATATTTCACCCAATGATTCATTTTTTGCAGTGTATTTTAGTAAAGTATTATTTGTAGTCTCTTTAGAACTACTTCGAACGAAGTTAAGTTTCATTTGGACCACAGTAATGTCAAGCATGTGGACTAATTAAAGGTGATTAATAAGTCGTGACGGGGAAAAACCTTTGCAACTTATCATTTAAGGGCACTGCAAGCAACTAACTTATAACTTATATATAAATATATATTTAATATTTAGAATACTCTTGCACATATTACTATTTACTTTTTAACTGCACATGTTTTTGTAGTATTTTTAATAGTTTTTTGTTTTTTTTTTCTACAAGAACACACGCTTTTATAAACGATTTGTATTTACAGTGTTCATAATGTTTTTTGACCTTTGTTACGTTTTATTTTGATATTCTTCATAAAAAGTTTAAGTTTGGCCAATATTCAATTAGAAAATACTTATATTACGGGTACATCTACAACAAGAGTAAGGAAAATTCATATGAATTACACATTACTAAAATAACCGGTTTATTATACCAAAATAACCGGTTTATTCGATATTCGAAAAATGAGCATTTTAAAATAACCGACTTGGGCAAAGCTAAAATAACCGGTTAAAACCGGTCGAATAATAACCGTTCGATGTATAAGGAATGCAACAAGGCTAATTTGTACAAATTATTGGAAGAATTTATTGTTTGTGTTTTATAAAAAGTTGAATTTTTAATTGAAAACGACCGTAAGCATTACAAAAATCTTTTTATATAACTGCACAATTGAACAGCGCAAGTTTGCAAGTCAAAATTGTTGGGCAAATTTACGAAGTTTGTGTAAAATAATTCTCATAAAATTTTTGACAGTTCATTTGCAAGGGCGTAAAAATGCACAGTTTGCACAGATTACGAGCCTTTTAAGCGATATCATAAAAACCCTTACGGTTTTTTTTCTTGTTAAAAAAGTAAATTAATTAAGCAAGAATTTAAATTAATTTCGTTGTTTTTAAAATCTTATTAAAATCTATTTTAAATATTAATAATCTCTTACACTGTAGTTTTGTATAATAAAGAAAGAACTCTACCTGAGTTTTGTTAATTTTGCCTCGAATTTAAATTTAACATTCGCATCGGTATCGGTATCGGCGATATTTCTTCTTGAATATCGGTATCGGTATCGAACCGGCAAAAAGGCGTATCGTTACATCCCTAGTTTAAAAGGAATTGTGCAGGCCTCTACTATATATCAGCCTTATTCATGAACAAGAAGACAGGTCTATAAAAGGTTTATGAAATTAGTTTTCTATGAAAATTTGTTTTATATACCTTTCATAAGCCTTGTTTTTTGTGAATACGGGGTTAAGTACGTTAGCCCGTAAATTAATAATTACATGCAATATAAAAGTAGGAAAATTTATATTTAAAGTTCACATTTTCTTAAAATTTAGCCAATATCTAGTTTGAGTATGTAAGGCCAAATTGAGAATATGGTAAATTTTCAAATGAGATATTTGCTAAATATTTGAAGAAGTCTACTCGAAATCCAGAAGTTATACTTAATAATTACACTATGGGGGTTTCCCCTATATGTCGTAATAAAACATACTTCAGTTATTAAGAAAAACACGACATTTTAAGAAAAAAAAGGCGGTTTGTTAAAGCGCCATTTGATAAGTTCACTGAGAAATTACTTAATATGATGCATAAAAAATTTACAGAATACAAAGACGAACTCTTAAGTGAAATTCATAAGAGATTGAATGTTGTTCATAATGATATTAAAGCTGTAAATTAAAAAGTGTCTTATTTAGAAACTGTTACTGTAACAATTCGTGAGATTAAGGAGAACGTTGTCAAATTGGATAAAGAGAACTCTGATGTAAAAAAGAAATAGCTGAGCTAAAAAAGAAACAATTACAACAAGAAAACTCTATTGTTGCTGGTAGTATATGAACACATGGTATACCCTATTATAATAATGAGAACTTAAACAACATATTTAGTGACATCTGTAAAAACATATATAGACTGCAAAAAATATATAGAGAAAATAAAACGTATTCTCCCACTGATGAGGTTGAAGTTGTTGATTTGTGTTCCCCATATGAAACAAATTTCGTTCTAAAAACAATTGCGAAGTATAGACGTGATACCAAAAGTGCATTATGTTCGAAACATGCCGGTTTTGATAGTGACTCACCTATTTATATAAACGCAAAACTTACACCACACAATCATAAAATTCTTCGAGCGGCTTTGAAACTGAAAACCGAAAGAAAAATTAAAACAGCTTATTCACATCGAGGTTTGGTATATGTTAAAAAACATGGTTCTGATGACCCAATACTTATTGAACTGTACGATGAGCTACACTATTTTCATTACCCTAACGACCAAAACACCAATTGCTATTTTGTATTTACACTTTTATAAACACTCCAAAAGATGTGAATTTTAATTACGTCTAATATCAATTACCTGTTTTAATGAAAGATTTATTTTAAATATACATATACTTCTGCGTTGCTGTTAGGCTATTTAGCATTATTTATCCAAAGTTTGAATATTACATTTTCTAGAGACGTTACGGCTTCCATGGTTCCACGCAGAAAATGGGCTTAAAAGCTTGTCACATTAATGCTCAAAGTTTATTTAACAAAATCTATGAATTTAGATTTAGGTTCAAAAATTTTGGTGTCCATATAATTTGTGTCTCTGAGACGTGGTTTGGCAGACATATAACTGATACCCTGGTTCACTTTCCGGTTTAAATCTATTTAGAAATGATAGATCGGATGGCTATGGTGGAGTAGCGATCTATTTAAAAAAAGGAGTAAAATGTACGGTAAAGATATAATAGACAATACCAACAAGGGAAGGAGATTTATTGTTGGTTGCTTCTACCGACCCAGGAATAACATTGTTTTTACTCAATTATACGAAACTCTAGCTGATGTTACACCCCTTTATGGTGTCGTCATTATTACAGGCGATTTCAACTCTAATCTGCTTGTAGAATCAAACAGCGCAGAATATGAAATTATTCAACCTTGTTTCCGCAAAAACAAGCAGCGCTACACACTTCACATCAAATAATAACACGATTTATTTTTTGTCTCCGATAAGGAACAAATTTTAAAATATGACCAATTATCTGCCTCCTGATTTTCTAGACATGATCTAATTTTCATGATATTTGACATTCCTTTGCAAACCTGTATTAACACAATTCAATTTCGTAATTTCAAACGTATAAACTATGTCCCTTAGAAGAAGAGTTCTAAATATTAAGTTGGGTTGCATTTACTACATGCAATCAGTAAATGATTAGATTGGCTTCTTAGAGGAAAAAATCCTACCTCTGTATAACGCTACAGTACCTATTCAATCGAAAAAAATTAGTAACCGTAACAGACCGTGGTTTATTGAGGAAATAAAACAACTGATAGCAGCTCAAGACTATGCGTTTTTGAAACATCTGATCTGCATAAAACATGTCGTGGAGCTAGAAAATCTGTAACAAGGGCAATACGAATAGCAAAATCTAAATATAAATAAAATCTATTATGCTGAGAAGTTCACAGATTCAGTATCTACTAAACATCTGCATGAATGAAAAAAAAATCAGCTATGAGACACTCACAAAAAATAACGGCACATATTCATTTAATTTATTTGCAATGAGAAGCAATAAGTGAGTGAAAAAGATACTTGAGTTGCTTAAAGTATGAAAGCATCGAACCCGATCAACTTGTAGCGTTCACACTACCCACGACTCACACTCGGCACAACTCGGTAAGCATTGAATATGGTTGCTTCGGTATGAATATATGTTGTATGTTGGTACAAATGAGAAAAGTACGTGTACGACTTTGTTATATACAATGAGTTTGTAAGGTGCATTCGAATTATACATATTATTCGCGTTACCCGAGTTAATTGAAGAAAGATCATAAAAAAAAACAAAATTTTTAGTTATTCAAAAATTTTTTTTAATTATTTCTTAGTAATGAAAATAAAAAAGTATTTATATAACACAAATAAATATTAAATTTATTAATATGTAAGTCAACAAATATTTTTAATAATGAGTTTGTTACATTAAATAAAATATTAGTTAGCAATCAAATAAAAAAATTAATTACAAAATTTGTCATTGTAACAAAATGTTTTGTTGCTTATTAATTTTAAAAAATGTATGGCAATTTTTACAGAAAGAGATACATTAAAAATGCTGATCTAATTAATTTTTTTTTTCAAATATAATAAAAATCTCATCACAAATACATAAGTATATTTAACATAGACGGACTTAGAATAAATTAAACCGTTTTAAAATTTCGGTAAGAAGTTTCAAATAACAGCTTCACTTACCCCTAAGATATTCTTTGTTTTCAATAACAGTCCCAGCATTCATTTTTTACGAAATTAAAACCAAAACAAATTAATTTTTTTAATTTTTAAAAACAAAAAAAAATTAACTTTTTAAGGTTTTGTTTTTTAATTTGGGGATTTTTTTTAAATTTTTTGGGGACAAGGAAAAAGTACCTGGCAGCCCTGATTTTGTATAGAAAATTTTTGAAAGAAAATTTTTTTATTTTTTCAACTAAAACAAATTGTTAATATGATAATTTAATTCAGAAAATTTTAGAATAGTTTAAAAAATATTTATTAATTACATACATACATACATACTAAATCGTGCTATTTTTTTCTGTTAGTCGCTAATCCACAAAAATGTATATAATTAAGGCCCTAATCATGTTCGACGCAGCGCAACGCCACAGAACTAACCAAAGAATAACATTGAAAGCACAAACAATGTCAAAAATATATTGTAATTTTGTTGTTGCTTTCTACAGAAATTCACATTGCGTTTTAAAATTTCAAACGCTCCATTGCTTGTGTCGTTGAAAATTTTAAAACGGTACATGAATTTCTGTTAAAAACAAAAACAAAATTACAAAATATTTATGACATTGTTTGTGCTTTCAATGTTATTGTTTGGCGTTGCGCTGCGTTGTACATGATTAGGGCCTAAATCTTACCTCCATACTGAAACAATGTAATAAACCAATCAAAATAAAAATACAATGTATTCGCCGAAAGCACGTGGTTACAACCATGGTGGAATAAGTAGGTGGCAGCGCTACGGCAACAAATACAACATTACAACAAAAATTAAAAATAAGTCTCCGTATACGTCAAAAATTATATTAAACTAAAATCAAATTTTGCCACCGAACGCAATGAAAATAAATTAATTTTTAGCCAATTTTTATTTAACTAGGGTTACTATCTTATTAAATTTTAATTTAAATAATCAAAAACTTGAATACAATACAATAATCACAGCAAAAAACGTGGTCTTTTTGCAAACATAAACATAACTTTGACATAAGACTAGACAAACAATACAAGAGCAAAAAATCGTCATCTGGCGTAGTAATGCCACCTGTTTATTTCATCATGGTTACAACGTTGTTGGCGTGAAGAGAGAGAATGCACAATACAATTTATACTAATCACTCATTGGACTCATTGCTACTAGCACTTGTCTTTTTGTTGTCTCTATTATTGAAAGTTGTGAGTTCGAGTTCGATCGGTGTATGGGACGAATTAATAAAATCTACGCCAGACGAAGCACAACGAAGTACAATACAACTTCAACGAAGTACAACACAACATTCATGCAATGGTCTTTTTGCACACTGACTAGCAAGAATCATTCATGAATGCGGTTGTGCATTCGTTGGACGAATGAATTCACGCAGATGTTTAGTATCTACAAAGACTAATTGGAGTGCATTGTGAATACCAGAAACAACCAACATAACGCTAGTATACTAGATCCAACTGAAATTGATCAAAGTTTTGTCAATATACCCATGAAACAAGCAAATCATGCATATTATGTCAACCACCGTAATGAAGATATGCCACAAATAAAGTTTAACTTCGAGTGCGTAAACCAGTTCGACGTTCCCAAAAGCTGTTGTTCCATCAAGTCAAATGCAACAGGAACTCATCCAAACTTCATAAAAATTATTGTTTAACCACTATTACCATTTTTAGCAATAATAACAAAGAGCACTTATCCTCTGAGATGGAAACAAGCCACAATTCCACCAATACCAAAATCTTCCACTTAATACAGGCCAATTGCTATTTTACTATATCTGTCAAGATCATTTGAAAATCTTTTACGTATACAGATAGTTCAATATATACATATGTAATAACAATCTACTAACTGACAATCAATCTGGGTTCCGAGCTAAGCATAGCTGCTCTGAATGATGTATCTGAGGATATTAGAAAGGAAGTGGATAATGGCTGCTTAGTAATGCTAATATTGTTGTCCCATTCTAAGGCATTTGATACAGTGGACCGACCATACAATATTAGCTCAAAAACTTGAAAAAATAATAAATTTTTCTGTAACTTCAGTTAAATTGATTTTGTCGTACCATGAAAGTCGAATGCAGTATGTTGAAACTAAAGGTTTGACATCTTCACAGTTTCTGCCCATTATCAGAGTTGTACCCCAGGGTTCCATTCTCGGACCGTTACTATTCTCAATTTATGCTAATGATTTACCTGATAAGTTACATCATTGCCATATTCGATTATATGCTGACGACGTCCAATTATAGATAAGTACAAAAAAGCAAAATATTGAGGCATGTACTGCCAAGTTGAATGAAGACTTCAAACGTGGGCAGATATAAACGGTTTGAGTATAAATCCTTCAAAATCGAATTATATTATAATACGTCATAAGCTTTCTAAAGTCTGTATCAACGACCAACAAATTGAAAAAGTTTATAAGGCAAAAAATCTTGGTCTCATTTTAAACAACACACTCACTTGGTCAGATCATGTAACAGTTCCTTGTGGCAGACCTTTCTAAATGCTTAGAATACTATGGAAAACACAATGTGTTACACCAATGAAGATTAGAACATAAGTTAAAGAGATATGTGTATGGCATACAAAATAATGTTAGTAATGGAAATTATACTCCTTTCAATATAACTCCGTTGTCGAAAACATATACAGGGTGCTATTTGAAGACCTGTTGAAAATAAGAACTCTTGATTATTTGCATAAAATTATAGCCACTCGTAAACCAAATTATCTATATAATCGTTTAAATTTTTGTCGTCTCGATAGGAACAAGAACATTAGTCAATTTAGGCACCTCCCGTTAGTTTCGGAATGGCAATTTTTTATACCCGCAAATGGTCTATGGAACAATCTTCCCCCAACGATAAAAGAAACCTGCAGCGCCCTGCATTTCAAACACCAGCTTTTTAGATTTTATTCATGACTAGCTAACTTTTTTATTTAAATTGTATGTTACTATCTTTTTTCACCTTTTTTAATTTTTTTTTTTTATAATACCATATTAATTTATTTTATGTTATTGATTAATATTTTTGATTATAACGTCATAAGATTTCTGCTCACTAAAACTGTTAATAAAATTTAAAAATTAAAATAGATAAATAATATTGATAAAAAAAATGAAGTTAATTATAAATAAAAGGTAATGCCTATTTTAAATTCCTATTTCATTATATATATGTATATATTACAGTCAGCTGTTTTGGTTATGAAAACAAAATCAAGTTGATGTCATAAAATTGTAATATAAACGCACCAGATTAGAAAAAAGTTTTCCAATCACATCGACAACATTTCGGTGCAATGAGCAGCCTAAGTCCCAATTTACACTACGGACATTTCTTGGTGGACAGACGAAGTTTCTGTTCGGCAAGAAATGTCTATAGTTTAAATTGGGACTGTCTTGACGGTCGCACAAAAAGGGTCCTTTTTATAGAATTATAGCACTATACAGTAGCTTAGTCATCGTCCAGTGGTGCAATTCACTAACTTTTAGCGACTGAGAATCGTAATTTTTGTCGACATATATATTCGCTTGCAGTAACGATACTGTGATTCTGAATTTTATTTTTGACGATTGTAAACAGCTGTAGTTTTTGTAACAGTTCTGTCTACAAAATGTTAAAATAAACGAAAAGCACAAAAGAGAATAAAGAAAAAATAAATGAAATGGTGCTTAAATTACTGTTTTTATATTTTATTTTGCGAATTTTACATTTAGAATTTTTATTTTGTTTATAATTTGCTTTTTTTGTACATTTTGAATTTAGAATTTTGTTTTTATTCATACATATATATATATATATGTCGGGCCTCAGCCACTTTAAACATAAAATACACTTTATCGATTAAATAAACACAACGTAAATTACTGTCGTTAAAATAATAAACAAAAATGCTTAAAGTTACAGCTGACTTTAATCTACAGCGAATATCGTTAAAAATTTTACGGAATAGCAAATTCGATAAATTTTCGTTACATTTATTTTCATCGCCAAAAAGTTAGTGAATCACACTACAGGGGGCTAGTTCGGGCAGTCGTCATCAAATTCTTTTTCGGTTCGAAAGCAATTTTATTTCTAATTCTTTCAGTCGATACTGAACGAAGCAGTAACTTATTAAAAACTGTGTACATATTTATTTTTTTCACAAGAACGTGTTGACTGAACAGAAAAAATGGTAATCTGTGCGTTTGATTTTATAGCGTTAGAAGCAATAAATTTGGAATTGTAAAATTTGCTATTCTGTATAAAAGTTGAGAAGGTCCATAAGAAACCGCAACAATTCTACTTATTATATTTTTTTGTTGTTTTTTTTTACTTCAAACTATTCTACATATTAAAATCTATATAGCCATTGTAAAAAAACATACCAAATGTCAATATTTATGTTGTTATTCAAAAATAAATATAAAATTTTAGATCAAAAGGAATCCAGAAAAGTGAAGGGTTACAAAAAAGTGGTAATATTTCTGTCTCAAACTTATTAAATAAAAAACAAAAAGGTAAACTTACAATATTATTGAAATGAAAATGTCATAATTCTAAACCTCGTTTATTTTAAAACGCAACATTTCCATTAGGTTCTCGAGCTTATTTACTATGAATCGGATCAAAACCCACCATTCCAAATTTGTTTTTTTAATAAATAAGTTAAAAACTAACTGACAGAAAAATAATTATATTGATTAACGACTTTAATTAATAGTAGAATTATACCACAACAATTCTTTAAAAAAAATATGCTGACATTATTTGTTTATCCAAAAAATAATTACAGTGGAATCGCAGCGTTGTGCTATGGACGATCTCAGATTTATTAACTGTTTGTAATTCAAAACGTTTTGGCACTTTAAAACAACTGTGTTCCAATATTTTGCTTAAAAATTATTAGCATTTATTTCAGCGATTCCCAATACTTATGTTCCTATAATCGCGAGTATAGGGCAACAAATTCTGCTGCCGCGATGACGACACATGTACACTGTAATATTATTCGTGTGAATGCCGATGATTAACATTCGGCAGTTGTTTTGTTTTCATTTAAACAAAGTTAATCAAAAAAGTTGCCATTCAGATCGTTAAAGTACAAAAGTAAAGTAAAGTAAAGCAACTTTAGGTAGGGAAAAATTCATACTAGGCATCTATGAGGATACAAAAAGATTTTTAGGACGATATAAGAATGAGATAGTAATAACAAAAGCAGACAAGGGAAACAAAACAGTTTTGATGTACAAAAAGGATTATAACGATGGAATGAACAAATTGCTGGAGGATAAACACACATACAAACGTATGTTGATTGATCCAACACAAAAACTACAAAGGACAAATAACAATATTATAATGGACTTATATAAAAAAGAATATATAAGTGGATATGATAAGAAACTATTGACATCAAATGCCGCAACGGCGCCCCGACTTTATGGACTGCCAAAAATCCATAAACCTAGTAATCCACTTCGCCCAATTTCATCACCGGTAGGAGTTCCCTGCTATGGGTTATCAAAATATATTGGAAATATATTGAAAAACATCATACTTGACAAATTTAATATAAGAAACTCGTTAGAATTAAAGACAAAAATGGATATACTTACATTGGACGAAGATGAAATTCTTGTATCATTAGACGTGGTATCGCTATTTACGAACATACCTATACACCTAGCGATAAGTAATATTATGACCAAATGGAGTGTGCTAAAAAATCACACTAAAATACCGAGAACACAATTTTTGAAAATTCTTCAATTTTGCTTAAATGAAAATAATTATTTTATGCGTGATGGCAAATTATACCAACAGACATACGGGATGCCAATGGGCAACCCATTGTCACCGACTGTAGCCGACATTATATTGGACCAACTAATGGAACAATGTATCGAAGAACTACAAATGAACAATATACAAATAAAACTAATCACAAAATATGTAGATGATTTATTTGCCATAATAAAATATAAAGACGAAGACATAATATTGAAAACATTTAACTCATATCATAACAAATTGAAATTTACTCTAGAGAGGGAGAAGGACAACGCAATACCATATCTGGATATGAAGATACTCCGACAAAATAACAAAATAATAACAGATTGGTATATGAAACCAATTGCTTCTGGACGCTTAGTGAATTTTCACTCGACACAACCCATGAAACAGAAGATAAATACGGCAATGAATTTAATTGACAAAGTTATAAAAATAAGCAACGTAAAATTTCAATCTAAGAATATGACAAGAGTAAAGGATATTTTAATGAAAAACAACTTTCCAAAGGGGTTGATTAATTCATTACTGGCTAGAGTTAAAAATAAAAATAATATTTCTTCAGGGGGAAAAAACAGAAATGACACATCTGGTAACGCCAAATACTATAGTCTACCGTTTATTCCAAGACTTACGGAGAACAACAAACTGAGAGAGCTAATAAAAGACCAACAAATAATATTCGCGCATAAATCAAACAAGACAATACATAATTTATTTACACAAACAAAAACAAAGATTGAGTGTAGAGATCAAAGTGATGTTGTTTATCAAATTGAATGTGATGGCGGTGATAATGAGGAGTGTGGAAAAATCTACATTGGTACAACGAAAAGAAATTTAGGCGTGAGAATAGACGAGCATAAAGCTGACATAAAAAGAGGAAAACATTCAACTGCACTTGCACAACACTGCACTATAGGAAATTTTCCCTTTTTTTTTGGCCAAAACTAATTTTTAGCCAAACGAGTGGGCCAAACTTAATGATATTTTAGATTCGCTTTTTGGAAGTGTTCCTCCTAAATGATTTTTTAGATTCGCTTATTGGAAGTGTTCCTCCTTAAGCTAATAAATTTTTAGTCACGCACCGTCACGGGGAAAAAAGTTTGTCACGCGCAAGTCTGCATTTGGTACGCTGAAGTTACCTGGAAAAATACGCTTTTTTTAAGACATATGCAAGTATATGCAGCTGAAATAAATTGCGAATGGATGACAACTTATGGCTCTATCGAAATGCGTAAGTGTTATATCTATCACTTTTAATCATTTTTTTTCGGAGCTTAGTAAAGTTGCAATTTATTATTACAGTATATAACATCAAGGTATTTTTCTTTCCTTCGATTTAACCAAATTAAAAAAAAAGTTGAATATCTTTTTAACTACTATGAAAGTACTCACTTTTAGCATTATTGTTCATTTTTCACTTTTTTCACATGAATTTTTTTAATGAAAACTTTAAACTTAAATACACGTCTAATTTAATAAAGTAACTTCCTCGTTTTGTTTAATAAACAAACCTCATGTTTTTGCATTTATAAAATAACGGTAAAGCATCATTGATGCTTTATTCTTCGGGGATGCTTTTTTTAGTATGTTTTTATGTACATTATGAAAAAAAAAATCGAAAACTCCAAGAAAAAATTAAGTACTTTTGGCCAAAAAAAAGGGGAAATTTCCTATAGTGCACTGCATTGAAAACGGACACAAGCCAAACTTTGAAAGAGTGAGAATTTTAGATAAAGAGAAAAGGGAAAATAAGAGATACACGTTGGAGAGCTTAAGAATACAACAAAAATCGACAAGTGCAATAAACACAAAAGAAGACAAAGACAATACAAATGCAAACTACACCATTGCAATACTTTAGTAATAATAACAACTGTGATCTAAAAAAGGACAAATTTTCTGTGATAATTTTTAAATTTACATATATTTATTTTAATATTTTAAGTTTTGTGTTGTGTTGTCCACCTATACAAAATACTGTGATATATTTTATAAATGATGTAAACTGACGAAAAAAGATTATTGTAAGTTAATTTGTCAAAAATTAAGATTATAATTATTGTTATTATTAACTACATTTTTCACTTTGTATTTTTACAATGTTGCCAGATTTCAATAAAACTCAATCCCTGAAGAAGTTGGAAAGAATACCAACGAAACGTCGGATTTTATTGAAAATGAAATAAATAATCTTTTATTTACATTAAATTAATGACCTTGAAAGCCTGTATATAGAAAACTATAACAACTATTTAGAATAAGCAACTTTTTTAGGTTACTCAAAATCTTTACTTCGTATTTTGCTGCTCCTACCACATGCACATAATTATGATTGTGTGTTTTCGGGGATCACTGTTTTAAGTGTAAGCCAATAAAATACTTGTACACATACATTTACATGCAATCAATATACAAGACCACATACACGGTACATTAGGAGGGGTCATGTAAATAAAATACAAATTAACTAAAAAAAACTAAGCGACCAAAACCAATAATAATGTTAAGGTCATGTGGATCTGAAATAGCCTTTTTTTGACAGATCACGTGTGAGTCGTGTCATGCTGTCATGTTATTTTTGTTTAGTATTGTTTGGCATTTCATAATGGAAAGACTTACGCCTGAACAACGTTTACAAATCGTTCAACTTTATTACGAAAATTCACGTTCTGTGAGGAATGTGTTTCGTGCACTTCGCTAAACTTATGGTCAACATAATCGGCCTACTGAGCGTACTATTCGCAACACCATCACCCATTTTGAGACCCAGCATTTAGGGTGAGGGTGTACACGAAGACCGTGGAGAGTAGATTCGGCGCCGTTCGCAGCAACTCGGACTGACGTATGGAACGACTTGGCGCATTTTACGTCGAGAAAGCGTACAAAATACAGCTTGTGCAACAACGGAAGCCGCTCGACCTTCCCAAGCGACATCGCTTCGCTCTATGGGCTCTTGAAAAGTTCCAAGAAGATCCGACGTTTTCGAGGCAAATTTTGTTCAGCGATAAGGCCCATTTCTGGCTCAATGGGTATGTAAACAAACAAAATTGCCGCATTTGGGGCGAAGAGCAACCTGAAGAGATTCAAGAACTGCCATTTCATCCAGAAAAAACAACGGTTTGGTGTGGCTTGTGGGCAGGTGGAATAATTGGTCCATATTTCTTTAAAAATTATGCCGGTGCGAACGTAACCATCAATGGAGACCGTTATCGTGCCACGATAACCGACTATTTGATGACTGAAATTGAAGCTCGTGATCTCGGCGACATTTGGACGGCGCCACTTCCCACACATCGCAATCACTTCGGTGAGCACATAATTTCACGTTTTGGGCCGGTTGATTGGCTGTGGGGATATATAAAGTCCAAAGCTTATGCGGACAAACCCGCTTCGATTCAGGCCTTGGAGAAAAACATCACGCGTGTCATTCGCCAGTTACCAGTCGAAATGCTCGAACGAGTCATCGAAAATTGGACTCAACGGATGGACCATCTGCGACGTAGCAACGGCCAACATTAAAAAGACATAATCTTCAAAAAATAATTGCTAAAGAATGTTCTTTCAAATGATAATAAACATTCCCCATTAAATTTGAATTTTCTGTGTTTTTTTCTTTAAAAAAGAAGGGCACCTCGAAATGAATCACGCATTATTTTACTTGAAGAGTATAGAAACTCGAACCAATTAGAAGAAAATATATAACCGTAGATGCACACCGTATGAACTTAGTAGCGTACGACATTAATAAGTTGTCAAATTAAAATGCATAATAATTGATTCATTTATTAATGGCGTGCTAAACTCCCAATCTTTATTTTTGATTAAAACACTGTCGAACGTTTTTGTGGGTACTACGACTCCGACTCCGGTACAAAAACCTAAACTCCGAAATTTATTGTTGTGGGAAAGCCAGTTTCTATGCGCATTTCGCTAGTTCGCTTAGGCCCAAAGATTTTAGAAAAGCTAAAAATATTATACAAATAAGACCATAAAGTGAAAAAGCATTTTAAACACTCAGGTCTTACTTGTAACAATATCAAATCTTCAACAAAAAACAAAAAAAAAGGTAAATTTTTCTTTTTTACATTCCCCTACAATATTTTATACAATAGCATACAATAACTGACAGGACACTATTTGGCAATCTGCTTGGCTGACTGCATATATAGACTGAGAATTATACTGACTGAATCCCTTGGATAAAGACAGCAATCACGATGCGTATAATTGCTTCTTTAGGAAATGGTCAACAGAATTTTTTATTTTTAAAGACAGAACATATGTAGGTCTGTATATAACTCCAAGTGCATAAATCGGAGAAGACTTTAGTATAGAATTGTTCAGCAACTGAATAACGATAGTTTATTTCCTAATAACATAGATTTAAAGAATGAAGAGATAGACATTATTGTTAACAGACTGACCGGGCTACTGACTGAAGCAATTGAGAATGTTGTTCCGAAATTTATGGGAAAAAATTACTATGCGGGAATATCGAACCCCACGCTGCGAATGCTATACAGAAAGTTTTTTTTTTTTTTAGTATTTATTTATTGAGTCTTCATATATTAAATATGAACTAACAATAATTAATCAAATCTTATCCTAATATTTGCTTTATGTTCTGCCAGTGCCAGACAAAAAAGATTTAGTCATCACGGTTTCTGTTCACATGTGTAGGTGTTTATCGCTCATCTGATTGGGTGAGTGCTGCAGTGTCTCTTCTTCTTAAGCGTGTGTGGCCGCCATAATTTAAAATATTTCGAGCTAATGGATTTGGGTGCAGTTCCAGCCTTTTTAAATATTTTACTGCATATTTCGTTATCATAGTTTTTTAATGTGCAGATTTATCTGCATTTTGCCGTTTTTCTAAGCATTTAGCAGTTTTGAAGTTTTTTCTTTAAAAAAGAAGTTTTTTTGAAAATTGTGGAGATTTTCAGTTTTAACATTAAATTTTTTTTTACTTTAAATTTTGTTATATTATTTTTATTTCTTAAGCAATAATCTTACCGAATTTGTTTACCACATACTTGTGTATCAGTGCCAAGAGCCAAACAAACCACACAAACGGCTTGGGAAACACGCACTTTCTGTTAACAAATAAACGACCTAAACCTAATTAATCATTTTTCAATAGATTCCAATAAAAAAAATTGTATCCTCTTCAATTTATTATGTTTCGTCTTTTCCTTCTTGACTCTGCAAAATTTTAACTTAAATGATTAAATTAAGCACTTGGTAGCGCAAACAGCTTGAAAAATATTCAACATTTCGATTTTTCTTAAGGGTGGTCCAGCCATAATGCACGATGTTTATTGTGGGTCACACCTTAACGTCAAGTTTTTCCCTCAAATTAATTTGACGTTAAGATTGTTGAAGCCTTTTACGAAAATGGGCGTTTAAGTCAAAATGCACTTCGTGATTTTTTTGGTCAGCATAATCGACCAAATGTGTCTACAAGCAGAAAAATTCCATATTGCACAATAATAGTAGTTAAGATGGCATATGGGAACTTTCATGATCAAAAAGTCATAACTTTAGTCATCTAGCTTTCAATGACGACCACATGTAATGCCAGTGCTTTTTGGGACCGTGTTGCCCAGTATGTTGTCCAATGCTATGTTGAATAATAACGACGAGAGAACAAATCCTTGCCTAACACCATTTAGAGGCATGTACCTTGTGTTACCTGCAACAGCAGAACCCTTGGAGTGGCAGAAAAATGCAAGAAAACTCACTGCGTTGATAAAGGTCGCCTTTTTAAAATTTCACATACATTTGGCTTCTGTGCCAATGTGGGACCCCCTTTTATGTCCTGAATTTTTTTTTTTTTTTTAATATGTTTTTTTGTTTTTCTGGTTTCTGGTTTCTGGTAGTCCTCTTTTTATATAAATAAAGCATTTTTTAAAGTTTTCATTGTTTTATGGGGTTGGCTTTAAATGGGTTAAAACACAAAATACACTTTAGCTATTTAATAAACACCACGTAAATTGTTGTCGCTTAAATAACGAAAAAAATAATGCTTAAAGTAACAGCTGACTTCAACCGGCAGCGAATTTCGTTAAAAATGTTACTGAATAGCAAATTTGATAAAATTTTCGATACATTTATTTTAACAATGCGATTATCGGTATAGAAGTTAGTGAATCGAACTAATGGACCCTATCGTAAGCACTTTAATAGAACCTTATATAGCATTTGTCCTTTAGGAGTTTTAATTTTTAATTTGTATGATACAATTTTTAAAATCGGACTGGCAGATTACCTCTTACAAACATACAAACATATAAACATACAAACTTTTCAGTTTTATAATATTAATATAGATAAAAACAATAAATTTAAATTTTTATTCTGACAATGTATGTAAGTAAATGGAATTTTTTATTTTATCTTAATCTTCCAAACATATTTAAAAGAAACGGCCTAATTTTGTTACTACCTTTAAATTTTCATTATATAAATACCAAACTCGATAGGAATGGTTAAGTAGGCGGTAGATTCGAGGTATTAAAAAATGTATATACATACATACCGAAAAGATACAGTGGGGTAAAATGTAGTTCAATTAAAATAAACAAAAATTTTGTTTTGAGACCAAAAAATTTTACTTGCCTAAAACTTCTGCCCATATTTTTGGTCTTGATTTATTATTTAATAATACATAAACAATAAAAATATTAAGTAACTATTGATTAGTTATTTATATTCAAACGAGTGCTTCTTCGTCGCGACATAATGGGCGACAATTTAAACTTAATTGTGTGCTGTTAAAGAGTATTTTAAAATTTCAATATTTTGTCTACTTTGGCGATTGTAATGAGTATCTTAATTCACAAACTCGTAACAATCAATCAATATATGAATTTGTAGTACATACATATTATTAATAATGTAATCGTGTACACTAGGGAGGTTACAAAAATTAATTTTTAAATTTTCTACCGGCTCACCATCGGTAAATGTGCCAAATGGCTAGAAAATGTGATTGGCAAAGCTTCAGCTCAATCTGATAATATTATCATGTACCGCATTTAGGTTAAAGTTACGAAAAACAGTGGTTTCCCAAAAAAAAAATCCTAGTTTTTGTCCTCAAAATCGAGACTATTTTTTCAAAGAATACACCTCAAATCATATTTGATAGGAGATTGTATTCTTATTAATTTCGAATTTATTAATTTGTTTGCTAAAACTTGTATATTTAGTGGCATTTATCATTTACCAGTTCAGATCGTAGTAAACATCCTCAAATATGAATTTCCATGCAAATGTAAAAGAACATTGTAATTATCACTTATACCCGTTTCAAATATATTTTATTATAATGGTCAATGAGCAAAAATGCGTACATATAACATTCACCCTGCGCCGGGAATCTTGCCCCCCTATTACAATCAATAATCAAATTATTCCTCAACATTCGCATGTAAAATATCTCGGTATACATCTGGATCGGCGATTAACGTGGAAATGCCATATAGAGGCAAAATTAACTCAAATGAAACTAAAAGCCATCCAAATTCATTGGCTTATTGGAAGAAATTCTGTTCTTAGACTCGATTGCAAGCTTCTACTTTACAACTCTATCTTAAAGCCTATCTGGTGCTACGGTATTCAACTATGGGGCACTGCCTCGGCCTCTAATATCGAAAAAATTCAAAGGCGCCAAAATAAACTTCTTCGTATAATCACAGCCGCCCCCTGGTATGTTAAAAACTCAAACATTCATAAGGATCTCAACGTGCCATTAGTAAAAACTATGATTACAAAATATGCAGTAAAATATTTAAAAAGACTTGAACAACACCCAAATCCTTTAGCTCGAAATATTTTAAATCATGGCGGCCACACTCGCTTAAGGAGAAGAGACACTGCAGCACTTACTCAACTAGATGAGAGATAAACACCTATATAAGTGAACAGAACCCGTGATGAAGAAAATTTTTGTCTGGCACTGGCAGGACATAAATAAAGTATTAGGTTAAGATTTGATAAATTATTGTTAGTTCATATTAAATATATGAAGATTCAATAAATAAATAACGAAAAAAAAAAAAAAAAAAAAAAAAAAAAATATATTTTATTAATTATATTGTTGAATAGTTGAATTGTATATCATTAGATTATAATTAAATAAAATAACATATTATTGTCGTAATGGCTTACACACGGCAGCTTTTGAAGAGTCACGAAAAATATGCCTACATTTAGATACAACTTGTAATAAAAACTGTCGTTATTCTTCATCGTCTGCCAACGATGAGCTGAAGTGTCATCTCCTCTCTCAGCTGTGCCACTACTCTTAAAACGTCCACTATTTTTCTAGCTTTTAAATAATGCTGAATTTCACACTATACATCATTGAGAAATATGTATCGATTTCAAAGCTCTCAAAAAATTTAGAGTCCGAGAAGAAACAAAATAATCAATTTCTTTGCCCAGCAAATGATTAACTTCTTGAAAATTAAGTTTTGCTTTTAGATCGCTGTTATCCGAATTAACTTCATCGTTTTCTTCCTCGGTCCATAATTTTCTAACCATATACTTGTTCTCACGTTTTTCCAAGATATCAGCCGAAAATGAAAATGCTCCGAATTGAGATACCATAGAAGGTTAATTATTTTAGACAAATTAATAAATTGTCTAATAGCAATGTCTTGTCTGTAACTTCTTTATCAATTATTGAATATTAAACTAAAGATTTTAACAATTTTTTTTGGCATATACGCCAAACCAAAAATGAGCTGACGATACATCAAAAATTATATAAAAACGGGTATAATTTTTTCTCTTGTTTGTAAATTTTATTTTGTTTTTATAATTGTTATTATTACTGTTTCAAAATTATTCTTTTTGAAATATTTTGTGAACCATTGTATAAAACAATTTCGAACATAAATAAATTCACATTTCTGAACGTGCATTCTTCATCGGAGAAGAAGTATATGAATGACAGTTAAAGGTATTTTTTATTACAAAATTTACAGACATTTTCTTACAGTAACTTCCCATAAATTCTAAAACTAAATACTATATACATTTATGAAAAATCTTTAAAATTCCTATGGGCATTTCCAAATGTTATAATTAATATACTACTGGAAATAATCAAAATTTAGAAAATTTTACTTATGTTTATGTCATTAAAAACACTAAAATTGCTTTTGTGCATTTTTTTCAGCAATGTCCTGAAATCGATTCCAAGTGATATTAAGATCGAACCAAAAAGGATCTTTTTTGAAAGTTCATCAAAATTAGCGCTTTTATACATTTCATACTTTAGGTACCACTTATCTTTACTAATCTAAAAATTATAAAAAACTACGGTCATTTTCAATAATTAATCGAAAATCTCCATCGATTTCAACTTCAATTGATTTCGATAGCCGTTTCTTAAAAAAAACACATTTGGTAATTTTTCTTTTAGGAAAATGAAATTTGGCGTTTTTCGGAGTTTATATAACTTGTGTTATTTGAAAAACGTAATGAAAACCGGTAAATAAAAATGTAAAGAATTAAAAAATCGTGATTTAAAAGTTTTCAAGAAAAATAAAAAATATTCATATAAATTAGTATTATAAAAAGTAACAAAAACGAAAAAAATATTCTCATCTCCACATTGGAAAAAAAACTTACCAATTTTGGGTAGAAATAACCAAAAACGGCAGCTCTGGTCATATATATAAATTTAAGTAGACGATCAAAGACACTGTTATTGTGTATATAAGAAATTTGCTAATAATTGTTTCTATAAACAATAATTAATTTAAAAATATTTTTAGACTGCGAAGTTTCTATTTTCTTTCGTTGACGCTGGCAGTTAGTAATTGAAACATTTTCATTCGCTTTTTTCAGTGAAAGTTTTCAAATGGAAGTCCGGGAAGTTAATTTTGTTTAAATGCTAAACATACACCCATACATAAATCGTTACATCCAGCGTTGCCGCTTTGGTTACTTTTAACCAAAATTGGTTACTTTTTTAATTTGTGTACTTGTGTAGTTTTTCATTTTGTTTACTCTTCTTTAACACAAAAATAACTAATTTTTTGTTTAAGTACTACCATTGCCTTAATGCATCCAACACCAATATATTTTTCCCCCTTTTTTGCAATGATTTTTTGTAAACAACAGATTAACTTCCAAACCACCAGCTGTTACTTTTAATGTTTCATAGGTCTAACTGAATCATTTATTTAAATAATCGATAAGGTAAGAGGTCAATATGATTCATAAGGTTTCTATTAGGCTTAAAGCATCTACATATATATACAATTTCCACAGCATAATTTAACTAAATTATGCACGTTGATGACATAAGGACATCTGTTAAGCCCAAAGTACACGGAATTTGCAAATCCACATGCGCATGTGTATCTGACGTAATTTATACGTCATCACACAGTGCCCATTTTGGCCCTGTAATGACGTTAAAATTGCGTCAGAATCTCATGAGCATGTGGCTTTTCACATTTCGTATACTCTAGGCTTTAGAGTTCTATTTTTTTTAAAGAATTTTAAAAAATTTCACGGTTTTTTGTTCTGTTATAACTCATATTTTTGATTAATTAAACCATTGAAACCCACTAATAATGATAACTAAATTCAGGATCTCCAGCTGTAACAGTTTGCAAATCGATAATAATAATTTACCTTATCTAGGCCTACCGTTTTTTTACCTCCCACCGTTCCTTTTTAGCTTAGAAAATGGCGATCAATATTTACTTCGTAAGTATTAATTCTCACCCTCAACTTCTATCCTACTTATTTCTAGTTAAATTGTCAATCTTACCACCTCAATCATTTTCATAAAGTTTGAAAACTATAACTTTAAGAGTTCTTTTAATAATCAAATAGTTTTTTTTTGCTTATGTCGCAAAAATGTGTAAACTGCTAATGAAGATTGATACTCTGATGATACTCAGTATTTTTTGAATAGGGTGTGCTTCTCCTTTGCTCCTATCTCCCTCATGCAATAATAATACATATTGCAATAAAAAAATTAGCTTACGCTTAATACGATTATTTGCTTTTACTATGTTTAGGGAATACTTCCCATTTTTAAATTGATAATACCTACTCAATATTAAGAAAGGTATTGACCTCTTTTGGTTTTCTAAATAAAAGATAATAAATATTCATTTAATATCGGTTACATTTTCTCTGACCCTCGTTGCAACAATTTTGAAACTGGTAATGAAGACTAATACTCCTTTAATGTTCAAAATTTTAAGTGCTGCAGATTAAATATTTTTCGAAATTATCGAAAATAAGACTTTATGATGGTATATTTTATCCTGCTGCTACCGAGGCAGTAAAAAACCTGTTAAATTTAATAGATAATAGCTCCATCTGTATTTAGTTTGTATTGGGAGGGGGGTATTATTTTCCCCCTGCTTTTACCAAGAAAAATGTTAAGCCTTGTAAAACCTATTAAATAATAAGAGAGTAAGAATCTTAAGCCTTAGATTTTGCCCTGCTTTTAACAAGGCGATTTTAAACCTGGTTATGTAAACTAATAATTGATAATACTCAAGCAAATATTATCTTTGTTAAGGGCATAACTGTTTAAGCCTAGAAATGCAAATAAATACCTTATAAACGCTCAAAAAGTTTGGAAAATCCAGCTTTAATTGTTTAATAAATAAAAGGTCTTGAGTGTTTACTTTGAATAGGGCGTAACTTTCCTCCGACTCCTACCGATGCATATTTAATTCTGGTAATGTAGATTAAAACCTAATTAATACTCAGATATTTTGAAAAGTAATCGTTTATAGTTTTCTAAGTAAACGATAATAACATTGTGCTAGAATTTGACGTTTTTTTTGAGACAAGCGGGGGTTTTAACCTAATTCGGATACGCTGAATCCAGTGGTGCTTACCGTTTTTCAGGTTAGTTCTTGTTTTCGAGATATACCGTTATTTCGAAAATGGAGGAGCATGCACAACATATATTCGTGTAACTCAAAAACGGTTAAGTTTATTGAACAAACTAAAAAAACCGAAATTCTTTTCTGATATGCGTAGTCGTTTTAAAAATTTCGAAATTTTTGTTTGTTGAAAATTCATAAAAACAATTTAAAATGCGGCAAAGCTTCTTATTTTTAGACATATTAAAAACAAAGTTGCAAACAAAACAAGCCACAAATGATTAAAATCTGTTCACAACTTTAGATTTTATTCACAAAAGACGAACATTTTTAATTAAATCTAAGAATTTCATACAACGCTATATTTGTATGGGAGCACCTCTAACAAGTGGTTATAAAGGGCAAGTATGTTTTAAGAAAATGTTAATGACAAAAAACTAATTGAGGTCGGTCATTCAGTTTATACCCCTAAGTGCGACTCCTGGGCAGTTATGGGACTTTTTTCTTAATATATTTCTAGTCTGTATTGAAAATTTTGTATGGAAGCGCCCTAAAGGAATGGAAATAGCTGGTAGGTATGTTAGAAAAAAATGATGGAGATAAAAAATAAAGTGGGGTTGGTCATACATTTGACCCGTCTATGAGAATCATACGCGCGGCAGGGGCCGAATTTAAGAATTTCAACCATCCAAATTAAATTCTTAAATTTGGGCCCTCCAGCGTATGATGCTTCTAGACGGAATTGTTGCGGAATTTCGGTTTTTTTAGTTTGTTCAATAAACTTAACCGTTTTTCAGTTACGCAAATATATGTTGTGCAACCTCCTCCATTTTCGATATAACGGTATATCTCAAAAACAAGAGCTAAAAAACGGTTAGCACCAATTTTTTCAACTAGCACAGTGTAATTATCAACATTGTGTGGGGGTTACTTTTTCACTGCTCCTACCAAAGCGATATGAAGCCTGATAACGCATAAAACTATAGTTGAAGTATGAAGTGAACAGGAATAAAGAAACGAAATAAAATATGTAACTTGATTTGAAACATCAATAAAAAGTAAACGAAATAAAATTACAATTCAAAAATCACTCTGAAAATTTCCTGAAACCCTAACATATGTGTTAGAAAGGAGCAACTAACACTTCCTAAATAATGTAAAAATTCGAAAATATAGAGAAAATAAGATGGCAAATAGATGTAGTGTTGAAAAGTTTTTACACTTTTGACTACTTAACTCGTTTTCTTATCGGTACTCGATAAAGCACTTTTTTAACCCAAGCAGTTTAGAAATATACAAACAAATTGTTTTACATTGTTCAAAAGCCCATGAATATTTTTTACTCAAAACAAAATTTGGGTACTTACACAAAAAGTTTACACTTTAACAACTCCTAAAAATTAAAACAAGAAAAATGTTTAAAAGTGCGTAATATTACTGGCAGTGATTCCAGTAAAAATTAAAGAAAAATTCCTGCGTGTCTAAAAAAATCCCTTTTTCCCCTACAACAATAAAAAATGTCCCTACGTTTTCCCCTACGTTAAGAATTTATTCTTTTTAGCAACAGGTAAACAAATACATATTTTGTTAACATTTTGATCCTTTAAGCCAGAGACAAAACTAAGTGAAACTGCGGCTTGATTTTTCAGTCCCCCATATGTTGTCATTTTTTTAAGGATACTTATATTAAATAATTTTTTAAATTTCTTTTTTGAAAACTCGGAAGCAATTAAAATGGAAGGCTCCGTATAATTTCATATCCTTCAATATCCTTCAAGGTTTTATAAAAATTCCAAATTATTATAGCAAAAATAAGCGAATAGTTCGCAAATGCGAAGCCGAATATTCGCCGCCTCACTCATATATGTACATGGTTTTGGAAATTGTTGAAGATTGTCAGGCTGTTGGACTCAAAGTATAGGGTTTGTGTAAGAAATGCTACATTTGTACTTAAATTCTATTGTATATGAAAAATTTTATTTATATTATATTTTGAAAATTCCCTACAGTTGGCAACTCATCATTTGAGTCATTTTTGCGAAGTTTTAAGAACAAAATTCCACTTTGAAACTGTATCTTATGTAGTAAATGTAGTAAATGTTGTCCAGAAAATGTGATAAATGGAAAAACTATTACTAAAGATTTAATGATTTTGTTTGTTGTGCTTAATTCCCTATTTTTATAATTGATAAAAGTACTGAAATTTGTAGTTGGGAATGTAAGAAAAGATAAACTCACTGCTTTATTGTTGGTATTTTGTTTGAGCTTTGATATTGTTTTGAGTGTATGTAATTCTCATTCCCTCTGTAGTCTTGTTTGCAGATAGCTTTGGCTGTTCCGTTTCCTGATGATCTGGCCTAAGCAACCAGTGCAATGCGCATAGGAACTTATCCTCCAACAATAAATTTCGGTATTTTTATCAATTATAAAAATAGGGAATTAAGCACAACAAACAAAATCTTTTAATGAGAACTTATGTATCCCAAAAACAACGCTTTTTTAATATTAGTAACCATTTTTACAAAAGAAACCAATATCTTGATAACATAAATTCGCAATTTTGAGATCTTGCTGACATTGAAATATTAAAATCTAACAACGAAATATTATCCATTCCGCATTCATCTGCAAATGTGGAAAGAATATTTTCTAACCAAATTATTACCAAACCAAAAGTGAGAAACAGATTAAATACCGAAATTTCTTGCAGCTTAATTCAAAGAAAGGACTTATTAAACTTACAAAATTGCAATTTGTTTCTGCAAGATTAATTATGATGTGAATATACCAAATCATTAATAATCATCAATATTGTAATTCTGTTATCGAAATCTTACTGAACACCAGCATGTATATGCATTATGTTAATAAATCCTACTTATAT
Source organism: Pollenia amentaria (assembly GCA_943735925.1). Lineage (NCBI taxonomy): Eukaryota > Metazoa > Arthropoda > Insecta > Diptera > Polleniidae > Pollenia > Pollenia amentaria. The sequence goes on from OX031006.1 coordinate 104,933,519, forward strand.
TATAAATGTGAAAGTTTTTATGTTTGGATGCAATTGCGCGAAAACTGCTCAATGAATTTGAATGAAATTTGGTAGATAACATATGGCCAAGATTCAAATATACGGCACGTTTTCAGAGATAAATCGCGGAAAAATTTTTACTTTGGTTCCTTTTCTCTTTATTATACATTTGGTATGCAGATTGCATATGATCCATATTAAAATATAAGGTACTTTTTAAGATGTAAGAATGAAAAAAATTTGTACACTTGGTACTTTTTTTCTATTTTTTTATAAATTTGATATACATATTACATTTGGCCCAGTGGCCGTTAAACGTCGGTTGCTTGAGAGTATCGAGGGCCTCAAAACTTATATGTACATATGTGTTGACGACCAATAATATTTCCTATGATGTGTAGAAAACTACATTCATTTTTACATTTCTTTAAATTTTGCAGGGTTAAAGCTAGTAGTTTGTATACCAAATTGAATTGATTTTTGTTATATTAAATTATATACAATAAGATTTATAATACCTTTTTGTGAGGTTTTTACAAACATAAATAAAATGAATTTAAACTAACCATTTTAGTACAATTAGGGTCAAAAAGTAAAACTTTTAAAGGTTGTTGGTACAATTTTAAAATTTGCAATGCCATCCCTGGTACACACATATTTTTAAGTTTTTGTATTGTATGTATGTAAGTATGTGCATATGTCTATTACAGTCTCTCAAATCAACTTAAAAAATATCTGCTCATTTTCGTTTTTATTTCTATTAAAGTACACAATTAATATACATATAAAGTTAAATTAAGCTGTTTGTGCCATTTACTTTTAGGTAATAAATTAATTACAACAGCTTATTTAATTAAATGCATTTCATTTGCCAATTATTACATTATTATTTTTATTTTGTCTCTCTTTGTGTCCAGTCGGTCATTCACCACTTGCTTTTGTTGTTGATGTTTTTTATTTCTTTTTCTTATAAATAATAACAATATAAATTTGTATAAAAAAAATTAATTAAAGATACTACAAACTTTGAAAGGAAAGTTTTTTTTTACCAATAAACACACATTTTCTAAAAAGCCATACAATAATACATATATACATATGAACATATTAGTGATGTTACGAATATTCGTATTCGAAATGCCGAATATTCGCCAAATTCAAGCGAATATTTCACGAATATTTTATTAACACATTCCAAAAGAAAGAAAAAAATACAAAAGAGTAAAAAGTACATAAAATTAAACAAAAAATGTTAATTTTCAATAATTAATATTAAAAAAAACCTTTTGTCTTTAACGCAACATAAAATCTTCTTTTCGTAAAGTTAAAAGCAAACAAACTTTATAATTATTGTGTGTGAATTTATGAAAATTACCTAAGTTGATTTTAAGCATTCTTAGATTAACTCGGAGAGATCTTTTCGTTTTGCTTATTATACAATAATTAGGGGTGGGAAGCAAAAAGTTTGATATTCATTACTAAACACTGTGAGAAACAGAGTTAAACAAAATAAAGTTAAGATAAATAAAGAAAAAACACCTAAATAAAATATAATATAATTAATGAACGAGTACGTAATAAATAGCGTTTGTATGACGCGACTTGACTTTGTCGCGCAGCTAACGTTAATTAGAGTATAGGCCATGTCAGATAAAACTTTTGCTTCGCGTTGCGTTACCGATTCGCTTTGACATCTAAGATAAAATATACATACTTATACGAAACATGTCACATAAAGTACTTTCAAAGCGGAGCGAAGCAAAAAGTTAGCCAACTCTCATCTTTTTGCGCGCTTTGACAATTGGCTAGTATAATTTTCTTTTTTTTTAATTTTTTTTTTGCCAAATTCAATTCCAAAAAACCGTCCAATTAAATTTTTAACTTTAATATTTGTAACAAATAATTAAATGTACAAACTACCAACCGCTTTTATAAGTAAACAAACAATGCGTGAGTGTTGTCAAAGTTTTCATTGTGGCATACACCTTTTGCTTTGCGTTTTTCTGCCGAAGGTAGAAACGTCACGCAAAGCGACAAAGTTGTATCTGGCACGGCCTTATGTGTGAAATATATGTGAGATCGTACTGTTGCCAACATCTAAAAAAATATTTTTTTTACATTTCTTCATACGAAATTGTATTTTAAGCATAAGAACGGCAACCCTTTTCTCGTGAAAAAATGAAACACCGCTGACATACAGTAATAATAAATACATATGTATATAAAAAAAACTGAGCTAAATTTTATAATTTTTGTTTCAAAGTGTTAAAAAAAAAAAACTTAAGTGGTGTAACTTTTCTAATATGTAAGTGAGTTTAAATCAGGGATGTTAAATGGGGTTTACAATATTGTACTAACTTCCAAATAAAAAAATGTACTTTTTGGACCTTCACGGTACCATTTGTTTTAATTTATTAACTGCCTGTTTGTAGAAAACGCGAGCGCAAAAGTGACTCCTTCAATTTACATTTAAAACAAAAACAAATTTTTAAATTCAATTGTACACAAAAAACTTAACATTACCATACATTATATGTATGAATAAAATAAGGTACATAAAAGTCTTAAGCTTCGTGCATATTGGTAAGCAGCGTTGTTTAAATTGCATTAAAATTTACTTAAAATGTCTTGCAACGGTGTGAACATTGTAAGCTCATTTGTATATGGCAGACATGTAAAATTAATGCATCTGGCAATCTCAGCATTGTCAGAAAAATATTTCTATTGGCAGTCCTGCTTACAATATTGTAAGTTCTGACCACCGTCTGTACGAAGAGATCCAAATCACTTATTTGTTTAGTTAATAAACTACATATTTGGAATTTTTACATCATATCAACTTGAATATGTCGATCTGAACCAATCCTTTGTTTGTGTTGTTCATGTTCGCACATGAAGTCTGTTTCTTTCCTAGTTTTTATATATTTATATATTTTAAAAAGAAAAAACTCTTTCCACATTTGCAAAAAAATGTTAAATGTATACAATTCCAGCAACGACTCTAGAAATGTCAGGAAACATATGGACATTGCAAAAGGGAACTAAGCGCTCTATACACCACAATACTAGTCGCATATTTAAGCGCCCATTACATTAACGATTTGTTGTACATCATAAATGCAATGAAAATGACTCAATAATTTGTTTCTATACTAAAAATTCAAAAAGGAAGAACTATGACAAATTTTTAAATTGTACCAAATGAGTCACGGTAGTACCACGGAACTTTAGAAGGTCAAAATGTACCAAAAAAAAAAAATTACAATTGTACCAACTTTAACGTCCATGGTTTAAATGCGAAAAATCTATGCAATCAAAACAATTACGTTTTTAATATAAAATTTTAGTTACATTTTTTTGTAGAAAGTTCCATTTTTTATTTTGGTTTCACTGTTATTATTTTTTTCTAAAAACGAGTATAGTTTTTTACTCGCCGAACTTTGACATTTAAGTGTAGAACAGAATAGTCGCTGTAGTACAACGTTACAAATAGCGCCGCAATCTGTGAAAAGTTAAAAACGGCAGTTTGAAAGTAGTGTCAACAGAATACGAAGTTGTAGTAGTCGTTGCAGTTGAAGTTGAAGCGCAGTGCATTCGTCGGCTTCAGCTATTTCTACAACTACTTTATTCTGTTCCAGGCCTTATGATGACGTAAGTTGTTATATGCAAACCAAAACTATCTGACAGCTACTACGTATTTTAATATATCGTCAATATCGTAATAATCGTCAACAGTCGCAACCTAAAACGCTGTTATATTCAAAATGTCATAATATCGCCAATTTAGCCGAATGTTTTCAGTTTTTTTTTTATTTGATATCTCGAAAACTACTTTACATACGAAGATGATTTTTATGTAATTTTAAAGAGAATACTTGGGGATGCAGACAGTATATTGAAATTTTTTTTAAATGTAATATCTGCAAAATATACAATTTTAAGAATGAACTAAGTCAAAAACCTTTTGTTTTGTGAATAATTCTTTTTTATATAACTGTTCTTTAAAAATCCTGAAAAGTTGATGTAGAGGTTTTTTTCTTTTTAAGATATGATTTGTTCCTTAGCAACTTTTAAAAAATTAATCTCAAAATAAAATTTAAATTTTGAAATTTGGAGCAATAAGTATTTATTAAACCTTATATGTTTGAATCAAGGCGTTTGAAAAACTAACGACTTTGATAAAGTTTCTCCTGTTTATTTGTTTCATTTTTTGTTGGAGCTCAATGTGAGCACTTTAAAAGAAATTAAATGAGTTTTATACATTATTTTAGCGAATTCGATTTTTCTTTGTCTCCTTTCCTATCGTTCCTGTCATGCCGCTATTCCTATTTCAAGTGAATATATTAAAATTAAAACTTTATCTTCATCTAGTGAAGGAGAGGATGTTAAATTAGAAAATACTCATATCGACAAGTTTCTGAACGAACCAGGCTTTAAAAACAGGTAAAAAATAAAGTTTTAATTCTAAATATTGGATTTACATTGAATTATGCCTCGACAATAATAACATTTTATTTCTTTTATGTTAAGCAAAAGCAGCCAGACGTCAACGGTAAGAAAAGAGACAAAGAAAAAACGGCATATGTCCATTTTTTCGATTGATGTTGATGCCATATTGCCTTCAAATTAAACGCTCTTTACATGGTTTTAAAAATTTATAAAAAAAAGGGACCAGATAGACCTAGCCTATAGATTGATCTAGAACGGTTTCTCGGCTTGATTTTAAGCCATACACTGTTGCCCATATTCACACAGACATTCACTACTTTTATGAATCTTATTTATTCGCGGAATTTCGGATTAGTTAAAAAACAAAGAAATATGATTATAAATGGAAGAAAAAAATATATTTCTTGGTATACGTATGGGCGGATTCCAAAACGTCAGTTGCAAATAATCTTGCTTTTAACGCATTCTACAATGCGACCGTGTAGAATTGTAAAATGTTACCTGTCCTGAAGCACACAACAAAAAGTTATCGATACGTACACAATAAGCAAACCGTGTCTCGTTAAGCTTGATAAACTATTTGACTGCAAAGTATTATGATGTTTTACCCCCTTATTCATAAAAAATGAAACAGGCTAATTAAAGGTTTATTAAAAATATTCATAGGAAATTCGTTTCATAAACCTTTTATTAATCTGTGTTATTTTTTATGAATAAGGCCGTTAGAATTCAGCCTGTGTATATAAAACCGTGTATTGTGGTAAAATTTGTTATAGAATTTTACTTTATTGTACTCTTTCGTATTAAAATTTCTATTCGAGAAAAAATTCCTGAGAATTTTCCGGAACAGTTTTAAAACTCACGGGAATTTTCAGACGGAAGTTTTTTAATATAAATTTAAGATTGTGTGACCACTGTTGCAAATTCAGAGATTTTCCCACTAAATTTAGCATTTTTCAGGCACCAATCGCGGGGGAAAATGCGTTCGAGCGATTAGGGGAAAACCTAGACATTTTCAAGTATCTCTTAGCGGTTCACTTCCACCATAAAATCATTTCGTAAATTTTGAATTAACAGATTTTATACTTTTTCTTATTGTTTTTTTTTTTTAATTACTACTTGTTTATGGCCAAAATTTTACTTAACTGAGGTTTATTCGGCTAATACTGTGTATATACAAACATATGTACATAGATGTATTGATTCATCCAATATCTTTCAATTTCTACCGATCGAAAAATATTTCATAGTCAAAACCAAATACGCTTGTCAGAATTCACGCCAAACAACGGACCGTAATTCGAAAATGTCAAGAAATATTGTTTGGTGCGCAGTCTTGGAAACATCACTTGGAAAGATCACTGACCGCAAAGTTTTTTATTTGTCTGTAGTTATATAAATTTGTTGGGTAGCGTAAATAAGCCTGGAACGGTGGCTAAACCATGGCAATAACTTCTAGTTTAACGAAAATTTTAAAAAGAAATTAAAGCGGAGTATGTATTAATAATTAATCTATGCGAAGCCTTAGGAACAACATTAAAATCATCTAGTTGTTTGTTAGAATAATGAATAAATGTCAAGCATGACATTTGACATAATGTTCAAAATAATGGCTATCAAACGTTTAAAAATGATTAACGTAATAAAGCAGTAATTCAGTAATATTAAAAAATCTTTTTAGATTGAATTTCTGCCGAATGTTGTAAATTATATTTGCATATTTTAAATATAAAGTACGTAGTGGCAAATTTAAAATGAAATATCTCTCGTTAATAATTTTCTTCATTTCTTTCCTTTTTATCCTAAATCTGTTAATCGGGGTGTACGTAAAAGTAACCATTTATAAAGAGTTTTGGTACAAAAGGTAGGGATGGAACTCATGTCCGACTGTCTGCCCGTCCGTTGAAAACATGGTCACTTTCGAACAACCTTCTAAAAAATATCATTGGAGAAAAATTGTTATTAGTTATCCTAAGCAGTTTCGAATTGAAATCTAACAAAATCGGTTCAGTAGGAAATAAATTATGAATCCATATGTGGAACAACCAACCTCAAAAAATTTATATATTAGTTACAAAAATTAACATAAATTTTGTTGGAATGCAACAATTGTTTTTAAATTTTTGAACAAACTCGTTTTGTATTGTCAGATCGGTCCATAATTTACTACAGGCCACATATAAAGCCCACTCTCGAAAAACACTGTATAACCGTTAAAAATAATGCTATTGCAGTAAAATTGGTTTGTCATAGAAATCGCACTGACAACTTAAGTGAAGATCGGTCTATGATTTACAATAGACCCCATATAAAGCCCACTCTCGAAAAACATCTTAGTCCCCTAAAACCGTAACGAATAATGCTTTTGTAGTAATGTCGTAGTTCCATAAGACGTGAAATCAAATTTTGTCACGATAATTTTCCATATATGCATTTCCATGAGAGTGTCAACCACGACTCAAAAAATAAAAACCTTTGAAATGTGTTTAAAAATATGGTAGAAAGGAAAAATGCACCAAAATTTTACTATGCAGAGGTACTACAGTACTTTTCGCTTATAGTCCATTCCGGTTAAAGGCGAAAAACGGAACAAAGCCAAAACTGTCATATTTAGTTGCAGATTTTTCCGAATTTCATACAAATTAATTGTTGTAAGATCCATTTCGCTTGTAGTCCATTTTTGTTTAAAGGCCACATTTTCTTTGCATGCGTATTTAATACCTTATGCAAAAAAAATCGCTTACTGTCCACACTGTTTTTTATACTTTTTTAAACAAACTCGCAATGTGTTTTTATTTACCTTTCTGGCAACTTTTATAAATGTCAAATTTTGGTTAATTCATAAAAGTAAAAAAGAGAAAATAAATTTTATTTAGCCCAAAATGTTGATTATACTAAGATTCACATATAATCCATAAAATGGATTATAAGAACAAATCGGTTATAGTCCAAATTCACTTATAGCCCACAAAAGTTGTGTAACTATAGTAGTGAACTATAAGCGAAAACTACTGTAATAGCCTACTACAATTTTTAAAGTGCAGAAAATAAGAGTTTAAACTGACTTTCACTTTCATTAATTGCAAGATATCGCAATCAACTTTGTTCACTGTTCTGGCGATTAAATTCAGATATTGGTAGTATTGCAATTATACTTCAAAATTAATGTTACAAGAACAATGAACAACAACCATGATGAAAGACGAAATACATATATGTTTATGTGGTTCGATTAGCGGTATATTTTTCGTTTTGTTTTGATGCTGTCACTTAGATGGTGCAAAAACATAATTTGTCCACGTCATTAGTATTTTATCAATCGCAAGTGTTTTAAAACAAAAGTTCAAAGCAAGATATTGGTCGCAAACAAATATTGATCTTAATTCCTTTTTTTAAATTGGTACAATGAAAATTTTACAAGCTTTAAAAGGTTTTCACGAACGATGTTGTAAGTACATACAACAACTGCAAATAAATGAATTATATTATTATGTTGCCTAATTAGATTAAATTTGGTCTAAACTTATTTTATTGCATAATGACATTAGGATCGCTACCATGTCATGACAAAATATTGTGCTGGTAGGTCCAAATTTACCCACAGATCCCATATAAACCTCCTTGGTCTAAGCTTATTTTATTGCAAACCAAATCATCTTACCAAATTTTAGTCCCGAAAATGACTTTAAATGCTATTACTTCCTTATAAATGTTGGTATGGACATAACATTTGGCGATAATGACATTAGGATCGCTACCATGTCATGATAAAATATTGTGCTGGTAGGTTCAAATTTACCCACAGGTCCCATATAAACTAGAGTTTCCAATTATTTGACTTTTGGTTTTGTTCGAGTAAGGAATTAATCGATTTTCGAATTTAAATTTTGCTCGATTAATCGAAAAAGAGTTTTAATATGTTCGAGTAACTCGAATAATTTTATCCAACGGGAAAACGTACTCGGCTATTTGACTTGATACTTTTATTATTTTAATAAACGAAAAAAAAAACATAAAATAGTTAAACAATAAAACAACAATTCATTTATAAAACGCACACAGTTCTAAAACTTGTAAATAAAATACATAATTAAAAAATCAAAAACCCTGCTGCAAAACATACAGTTTTTAAGGCACTAAAGCGACCGAAAGAGGATTCAGGAAAAAATATAACTATAAACAAAATAAACACTACTTCGGTTGAACAGACTATGAAATGATCTGAAAGCATTTGGTTCAGTACCAATCGGGGTTCATTCATTTTATTTCAGAGAATTTGCCATTATGTCCCGCCTGCCATACTTAATATAGGAATTCAACATAGGCTTTCATCTCATATTTTTATAAATTATTTTTAAATTATTTATTTCATTTTAGACTTTTTTACCGCGTTATTTTTATGAGAGGTCCAACTTATTTATACAAATTTATTATTCGTAATTCAATTTAACTAATTTACCTGAAAATCAAGGCAAATGGAAATCAATGGAGATTCTCAGATAATTTTTTTTATACGCCGTATTTTTCTTGATTTTAAGACAAGTTCTGGTTAGGATAAGAACTCAAAGAATGAAGAAACTTTTTAAACTGGATCGTTTTCAATGTTTGTTCTATTTAAATTTTACTCATATGTGTGTATTCGATTTACCGATCATGGCTGATAACTTTATTTTTCTTTATTTTAAAGCTCTACTCTATAGGTTTGGGTATTTTCTTTCTTTAACGAATTACTATCCGTGATCTTGTTTTCACCAATCCGTGATTTTGTTTTCAACTAAGGAAATTGAAGGTTGGGTAAAAACAGGTAACCAATAATCTGACAGACAGATTTTGTTACAATGAACGCAAAACGATATTTTAGTACGAAAATTCTTACGTATGGAATTATTATGTAATCGTTTATTACATGATTTGTCTCACACACACCCACATCTAAAAAGGGAATGAAGTATGTTCAAAAGTGCGAGTAACACAATAGATACAGAATATAAGAACATGTTATTTAGTTGCAATATTTATTATTATTTAGAAATCTAAAAAAAAATATTTTTATATCAAAAAAGTAGAGTTTTTAAGAAAATAATTTTAATCGATTAATTGACATAAATTGTTCGAGTTATTCGTTATTTGAAATTGGCTATTTTAATTATTCGATCAAATAATGGCGAAAATTTTCTTCGAACAACGATTAATTGAGTGGATACTCTAATATAAACCTCCTTGCTAAAATAACTTAAAGGAAAACAAATTTAATAAAGATGAAGATATGTATCTACATAAATCAAATTCGGCACAAAGATCTTCAACATAAATCTTAACTCATGGGTTCCACCTCAGGTACACTCTCGTAAATTTGTTTTTTAATTCTGTGGTGTAGGTTCAAATATGGTCGGGCTTGCCGAGTACACTTTCTCACTTGTTTGTTTCAAGTTTTTGTATACATACATATATTTGCAAAACATGTATGTATTTTTATAAATACAACAAGAAAAAAATCGGTCACGTACGGTATGCCACGAACGATATTAACTTTGGTTCATTATTAGATCATCAAAAAACATTTTTTTTTTTAAATTACGGAATATAAAGAAAAAAATATTAGGTGTAGTACTAGAAACTAAAAAAAACACCTGCCACAATTCGCAGAATTTCGCATATTTTTACATTCACCTTTTTTTTATGTCGCGTACGATATGCACCTATTTTGCTCGATATTTTGGACAACAACTTTCCGAATGTGAAAATTTTTTCATATATAGTACCCTCTAAATAAAACATAATGATAAAATTATTTTTCAGTTTGAATTTTTTAATTTTTTTTTTTTTTTGCAATGTCTCTTCCGCACTGGCGTACAAATGTCACGTAGGGTGACATGGACTTGCCCATATGCCTCATATAAAACCAATTCTCGAAAAACATTTGAATACGACTAAAACCGTAACGAATATTGATGTTGTATCGAATTTTGGTCCAAATTAGTTCTTTTTAAGACGAGAAGTCACTCTACCAAATTGCGTGATCATCAGTCCATAATTTCTTATAAAAAAGCGAAAATTGTTATTCAGATTAGTCAATTGTAATTCAGAAAGCGTCAATTGTTATTCAGTCGATTGTTATTCATAATATATGTAAAAAATAAAAATCACTAAAAATGTTTTGGTCCAAAGTTAATGCCAATTCCAAACCAAAATTCGTGTTGCAAACGTTGCAGGCCCAGGCGTGATAGAACAAAGGTTGATATACTTGGAGGATATTATATATAATGCAACAGATACTAAAACTGGGGGTGATTGCGCTCGTGCTGTGCAACACTGTACAGTTCACCAAGCTATTGCGTTGTATATGAATGAAATGGCGGTCGGTTGATATTTCGTCGGTTGATAACACAGTACAACACATGATTTGCCAACTCAATTCTGTGAACTGTATGTGAAATTAGACCCAAAAAGAAGAATTTCTGCATCATTCGTTTTGTCTATTTACCTGCGATTTGAAGTTAGTATCGATTTGAAGTTAGTACTATCGTATAGGGGAATTTATCACGTTTTAGGCCCTGTTGTTTGACATAGCTCGACAACCCCTAGCCCAATTTAGTTGAAATAAATTTTAAAAAATTAAGAATTACAATTCCCTTAATCTGTTCATTTGTTTTCCTATACAAGTAACACTTTCGAAGTTAAAAATGAATGTATGAAGGGAAAAAATTATTTTTTGCCTAAAAATTTAAATTTTTTTTTTAAAAATACATAAAAAATCCAAAATGGAAAAAAGTTTCAAGTCTAGTTATTTTTTCGCAAAGTCACATAACCTATGAGCAAAATGAGACAAAGATCATAAAAATCGATGCACGCGTTTCGCTTTTATTCGCAATTGAGTAAAGGTATGAATTTCAAAAATCAGTTATAGCCACCACCCTTAAAATAAAAATAAAAATATAAATTAAAAAATTATCATGCAAAAAAAAACTTTATTTATAAAAACTTAATGAAAATAAAATAATATGCAATTAATACGCAATTATAATATGCATAAAAACAAAATTTAGAACATTTTTTCAATTATTGGCAATATCCATCCTTGTAGAAGTTGACGCTTGTGGTTCTGATGATCTTGTTTTCTTCGTAGGTTGTTCATATTCATGGTCTGAGTCTGTATCGTCATCCGAGATACACATACTATTCAAGGGCGTGTTTCTTTCACTGTGTCCACCAATTTCAATGTCTTCATCTTCGGTGCTTTCTTCAAACTGCGTAATTGTGGAACTCCACCAACAAACCTCCGCAAGCAATGCATCCAATTTTTTTGCTTTTGAACCGCTTTTCAAATGGCATGGTCACCTGGTGGAACCTCTCTCCTTGTTCGTCTGATTCCTGAGGTGATTGTGCCAAAAAAGTATCGAGGTGGTGGTGCAAGAAATGCAATTTCAGCGTCATGGATGCACCGATTTTTTCGAAATAAAACAGCAACCTGTCCACTCGTTGCTGTATCTCTTCTCGCTGGACACGGTTCTTTCCTAGAACGCCTTCTATTACTTCTTTCAATGCGTTCCATGCATGTTGGTGGTCGTGATGCTCTGAAAGCAAATGTGTGAAAGAATCACTTTTGATCAATTTCCGAATATCAGGTCCATTGAGAATACCTGTTTTAAATACATAAGAAAAACGAAAAAATTATTGGTAATGCGAATGTATAGAAATTAACAAATTTAGATATGACAATATTGAAATACAGAGTACGATACGTACCGTTTTTAATTTTCTCATCACTGAGTTTCGGAAAGATGGATTTCAAACAGTCAAAGGCGCCGTTAACTTTTTTGACCACCACTTCAACGAATTTCCCAGCTATTCCCAGTTTCATGTGGAGCGGTGGCAACAAAATATCATCCAGGTCCTTTATCATAGGTTCATTGCGTAATTTTAATTGTTTGTTGAGCTCGGGAGTTCTTCCTTTCCAATCTTTACATTGATATTGATTTCCTTTGTATCGTGAATCCCAATTACAAAGGAAGCAGAAGTATTTTGGATATCCGCCCTTTTCTATAATCCCTTGTAGTATGTTGACCACCTTCAGATCGCAACAAATGTTCCATTTGTGTTCATCGTATTTGATTTTCTTCAAAATTTCGCCCAATGCTTCATACGTTTCCTTCATAGTTGTGCTGAATCCCAATGGAATGCATGGTTTTTTATTTTGTTTGTGCAGCAGCACAGCCTTCAAACTAGTAACTGAACCATCGATGAATAAACGCCAGTCGCCAGCGATATAATCCATTCCCAATTTTTTCACTAAACCTGGGATATCATGGCAGTACGTGAACGTATTTGCTTCGTCAACGGAATGAAATTTCTGAAAATCAGCTTGGCGTTGTCGGTATGATGTTGCGCTGACATTTTGCTGTGTGAGTTTTCTTCTCTTCAAAAATGATGTCAGCCATTCGGAGTCGTGTTGTGATAGTCCCAGCTTGGCCACAATGTAATCCATTTCGATTTGTGGTAGCGGTTGTGGTGCACTATTTTCAATATCGGGTATCCAATCAGCATCATCCAAATCGGTCGGATTGGTGAAAACGGTTTCGGCTAGCAGGGACACAGTATCCGCACTCGGAGGTTTAGGTGCATCGGTATCAGCAGGGCGTTGCACTGGAAGTGTGGCAGTAAATGCAGCAGTGTATACTTTTGTTTTCAATTGTTGTCTGTTTAATCCAGGACGAAAATTTATGCATGCATAGCACCTGGATTCATCATGTCCAGTTGTGTCTTCCACCCAAATTACTGGCTTCATAAAAGATAACTTTCTACTTTTTCCGTGAATCCATTTTAGAAGGGTAGTATAACAACTGTTGCACATTGTGTTCGGCGTAAAATTTGCACCACTTAAATCTGCTTCATCGAAATAATTACAATACGCGGTTTTGAATTGCTCAGTAAACAAATTTTTTCGATCTTTTTTCTGTATTTTTCGGACGATATGACCACAAACGTAACAATATTCATCCAAATATGGGCACTTGTTGTTTTCCATATTGATATATTTTATGTTTTGTTGTTATTCACTTTTAAAAAACTGGAGAAAAATCACTTTTACTGTTCGCGTTCGTCGGCACTGGCTGAATGCCAAAAATCGATCAATGCACACCTATAAATACTACGTATTTTTGAATATTTTACTGCCAGGTACTTATAAATGGGCGCATATTTTAAGGGCGGCTGGCTATATACCTGATTCAGCACTTGTACGTTTCAAACTGTGCAAAACTTTCCAAATAATGACCACCCTTAAATGTGGGTGCAATTTCTTTAAAAAAAATCATATAGGTAGCCACCGGAAAAACCCAAATAATAAAAAGGTCCACTTTCCGTTTAATTGTCCACGTACATTTATTACCGCAATCATAAAAATCAAATAACCTTTTGTTTATTCCTTTTTTTTTAATTCTCAGAATCATGAAAAAGGTGTCAATGTTTTCTCCAAATAAGAGCAAATTTTTGAAATTCATACCTTTACTCAATTGCGAATAAAAGCGAAACGCGTGCATCGATTTTTATGATCTTTGTCTCATTTTGCTCATAGGTTATGTGACTTTGCGAAAAAAAAACTAGACTTGAAACTTTTTTCCATTTTGCATTTTTTATGTATTTTTAAAAAAAAAAATTTAAATTTTTAGGCAAAAAATAATTTTTTCCCTTCATACATTCATTTTTAACTTCGAAAGTGTTACTTGTATAGGAAAACAATATATGAACAGATTAAGGGAATTGTAATTCTTAATTTTTTAAAATTTATTTCAACTAAATTGGGCTAGGGGTTGTCGAGCTATGTCAAACAACAGGGCCTAAAACGTGATAAATTCCCCTATACGATAGTACTAACTTCAAATCGATACTAACTTCAAATCGCAGGTAAGAAGACAAAACGAATGATGCAGAAATTGTTCTTTTTGGGTCTAATTTCACATACAGTTCACAGAATTGAGTTGGCAATCAATTAACTGAAAAATGTTGTACTGTGTAATTTAAATGTCGTATGTGGATTTTTTGAGATTTTGACTTAAGATCGATTCCTTGGGTTTTCCGACCTGATCTTTCATTTGGCGTAATCAGTTTTTCGATACCTCATACGGTTTTCGAGATATGGAGTATTGAGTTTGTCGTATGTGGTATTGGCTGAAGCGATTTTCAAATTAAATGTGTTCAAACTCAATTTACTCGAAACTATCGGAATCCACATACGACAATTAAATTATCAGCCGACGACTTGTCGTTATAATAAAATTGAAATAAATAGTTAATTAAATTTGTTTGCTTTCTGAATTACAATTGACAGTAACTAATTTACAATTGACACTTTCTGAATTACAATTGACTAATCTGAATTACAATTGACGCTTTCTGGGTTACACCTGACTAATCTGAATTTCAACTTACGCTTTCTGCAATTTAATTGATGCTTTCTGAATTACAATTGGAAAAGATGTAGAAAAAAATCAATAATTTTTGCGATTATCGGCCCATAATTGAATATATAAAGCCCACTTCTGGAATATTTCCACTCATAGCCAATGAATGTTTCACGTTTATTTGTTTTTATACCCTCCACCACCACTAGTGGTGAATGAGGGTATACTAAGCTTGTCGTTCCGTGTGAAACTTTTTTATTATACATCTAAGACCCCATAAAGTACATATATTCTGGCATATTGAATAATTCTAAGTCGATTTAGCCATGTCCACCTGTCTGTCCGTCTGTTGAAATCAAGCTCACTTTCGAAAAACTCATAAAAAGAACAAACTTAGTGTCAAATTGTTTGAAGTTATCTTAAGCAGTTTGGGGTTGAAATTCAGCAAAATCGGTTCAGTAGGATCAGAGCTATGAATCAAAATGTGGAACTTCCACCCTAAAAAATTGATAATTTTGTTACAAACAATAACATAAATGGTGTTATAATGCATGGATTGATATGAGATTTTACATAAATCCGTTCTATATGACTAGAAATCATATTGTAAAATTTGGTAAAGATCGGTCCATAATTTATCCTAGGCCACATTTAAACCCTACTCTCGGAAAACAGCTTATTACCCCTAAAACCGTAATAAGTAATACAATCATAGTAAAATTTAATACTTCACAGTTTTATAGGACTAGAAATCACACTAATAAATATCGTCATGATCGGTCCATAATTTAACATAGGCCCCATATAAAGCCCACTCTAGGAAATTAATTAAATACCTCAAAAACCGTATAAGATATAGATATTGGGGTAAAATTTGTTCCAGCTTAGCTTCATATGGCCAGAAAAATTTCATGCAATTGTGTGGTATACGGTCCATAGGTCACCTTAGATCCCAAATTAAGCAGCCTTCTTAAATTCACTGTAAACGCTAAAACTAATACCACTGCTGTATTGAAATTTATTCTAATTTATTATTTAATACCAGAAATCCCAGAATTTTGCGATGATTGGTCTATATTTTACCATGGATCCAATATAAATTTCCCTCCTGAAAATCGTTTAGTTCAGCTAAAACTCTTACGAATCATGATATTTTACTCGAGTTAGTTCAAATTCTCTAAAAATAAAAGCATAAAACTTTCTGATTGTCAGTCAATAATTTAATTTAGGTCTTAACCGCAACCAATTTTAACGCTGACGTTCGTTTTTATAAAGATTAATTAATAATATATAGATATCATATAGAGCCCCCTCCTGTAATATTCGAACTGTCGGTGGAGGGTATCAAAGATTCGGCACAATCGAATATAGTACTCTGACTTGTTATTACAATTTGTTATTTAAAATTTTCTGTAATGAGTTTTTACATCGATGCCAATCATTTCAAAATAAAATGCACGTTTAATTGCATAAAACGACCATTGAATTTTAGCTTTTATTTTTATTTAAACTATTTTTCGTATTATTTTTACATAAAATTCACGGATATAAAGGAAAAATTGTATGCACTTCTGTACGCAGAGAAAAAACATGGTTGAATTAGAGTTGAAAAAAACATATTATGGTGCCCGCAATCGCAACAAACAAGCTATTGTTGTTCTTAACATTACCTTTTTCATGATTAATAATATTTTGTTTCTACATATTTAGCAATAAAGGGTTTTGCTCATTTGAAACTGCAATATAATGTTTTAATAAAATAAAGCTACAAACATACACTTAAACATGTTATAGTTACTTCAACCATCTTATTGTCACGGGCAACCACATTATGGTTGAATTCGTCCATCCAAAAAACATAACCAATGTTTAATAATAACAATAATATGTTTGAAATCATAATATATTAAAACATTGTATGTTAAATTTTGAATTTAAAATATGTAATATGTTGAAACCCGACAAAATTATGTTTGTTTTGCACCATTCAATAAATGAATGCCTTTTAATCACGTACTTGCTTGGTTTGCTTAAAATTCTCAATCATTTTATTTTAGTTATTGATTAAAATACATTCATTTACGTAGTAGTATAAACCAGTAGTATAAACCAGTTACGTAGTAGTATAAACCAGTCAAACAGAAAGAATGACACTGAATGTCGTCACAGGCTGGAATATGAATAAAAGGGGACTGCTTATTAAAGTGAAACGTAACACGAATAAAAAACGAAATATGATTATAACTTGACACGTAATAAAAAAATTTAAAAAAATGGCTAAAATTAATAACCATAATATGATTCACATTGACTAATTATTGTGAATTAATAACCATAATATGATTCACATTGACCATATTATTGTAAATTCTGACCATAATATTGTTACTTTTGTACAAATTCTGGAAAATGTTGACCAAATTATGGTTGGTTTTGAACATAATAAGGTTAATCTGGACCATTATTAGGTTAATATAGAACAAAATATGGTTAATTAAGAACAAATTATGATACATTTCTTGCAAATAATTTTAATTTTATGTTCGTATATAACCATGATTTGGTAACCTGAAAACATAAACATTGCCAAAATCCAATCATAGTATGTTGCTCTTAGAATATGGTTAACTCCAACCATATTTTTTTTCTGCGTGCGGTAATGAAAGATTCCGGGATATTAGAAACCCTAGTTCATTCAATAACTGTGCACTTCTTTGGGTTTATTGTTAAAACATAATTCTTTCCAAGAGGCAGTTTACACGTTGCACTTCGTCTTTGACTTAAAAACCCTCCGATATCACTTTGTAGGCGAGAGGTATGGAACAGCTAGAGGAATAATTTATATAATTATTTATAAGCGGTGTTATCGATTTGGCATATTTTTTTTAGTTTTGTTAAATAACTGAGTAGTCATATGTATATTTGTATTACATGTCATTTTTTGTAAAAAAAAAAAAAAAAGATTTGCTGATTAAACATAAAAGAAACTACGGTTATTGCAATGAAAAACACTATAAAAAACCGTGGGATTAAATAAACCAAAAAATAACCAAAAAGGTTTATTTGCTTTTAATAAACATGTATTTTTTATATTTCTATGTTTCTTTACAAAGTCTTTGACTTAAATTTAAGGTTTTGTGACACTTTTGTGATGTAAAATTCTTAGATAAAAAAAGGGAACAAATTATACGTCTTAAATAATTATTAGCACTCCTTACTCTAAATAGTTCTAGTGTATTTACAAAAAAAAATATAATTTTTTACCCGTCACTGAAAGTAGAAAGGGTATGTAAAAGTTTGTCATTCCTTGTGTAGATACTCGTATAATGGGAACTTAGTTGTTATATATTTATATTTATCACAAATAGACCAGTAAAGTTTGGTATTAAATTGCTCGGTCTGCCTCTTATTTTTAGCCATAAAACTTGACTTTTTTAGGTCTCTTATAACTTTGGAACTAAGTGTAAAATTTAAATGCACGTACGAGTTATTTATTTTAAAATATTCATTTTGAGACTTGAACAAAAATTTTAACACGATTTGTTTATTTTATATTGGTGGCTTGTGAGTGTTTTTGGCAACGAGAAAAAACAAGGAAATTAATAAAATTTTAATAATAATTTACTTATTTAAAACTTGTGAGTTCCTTGAATTAATGAACAGATTACTGAGGCAAATTCATTGGTTTTTTTAATAACACTGTCCAACAGCATTTTTCGGACAGAACAGCGACACTATAATTATAAAAGAGAATGCTTAGTAGAAAATTTTTGTAGAATACACTTAGAGTCCAGCTGATCTGACTTTTTTACAGTTGGCCAAAGTTTTCATTTGTTGGTCGAAGGCAGAAGAACTTACTGCCGATTTCACTAAATGCGAACAAACGCTTTGTTTCGCACAACTAAATGTAAAACAAAAACAAATTCTCAAAAATTTGTTTTTGTTTCATATGTATTTGTGCGAAAGAAAGCGTTCTTTCGACATCGTAAATTGGCAGTTACAACTTTACAGCTTTATTTATAGCTTTGGTGCCTTTGGTGACTGCCACTGAAATTTTCAGACTTTTTTGTTTTTCTCGAAAAAAAAGGTTCAAATCTTCGACAAGATAATCCTCAGGATAATTCACATAAAATTCCATAATAGAACACTGGCAATAATAATTCTCTCACACATTAAATTACAGACGTTTTTTCATTTAGTATAATGCTCCCTTCAACAAAAAAATGAGATCTTTGATCCACTGTAAAAAAAACTCAGAACATGCCCTTTCAGAATTAAAGGGACGCTATTCTGTTCCAATCAAAAAATTTTATTTGTTAGACAGTGTAATTAACACCGCACTCAGATTAATATACAGATTTTTATATTTTTTATTTTTAATAAGTAAATTCTATAAAAATTGTATTTCTTCACCTAAAATGCAAAAGGTCTTAACAACAAAAAAATACGAAATAGAGTTTTTGATTGATTTTTGTTCGTTTTATTAAACTACATGTTCACAAATGTTGGATCCCTGCGATAAAAAATGGCAATATTATTAACGAAATTAAAACGCCAAGAACACCTTGTTATTATTGATTTTGTAAAGTTTTTAACTTCTCTTGAAAAAGAAATAAAAAGTGTTGTTACACCCTTTTGCACTTAAGGTGTCGATTTGTTATGTTGTATAACATATTTATGGAATTGTTTCTTATTTTTAAAACTTTTGATGATGTATAATTTTGTGTGTTTGCACTAGGGCTTCCAATTGGGACTGGTTTTTCTGAATCCCAGTATTCGGAATTGAAGAATTAATTTCGGGATCTCGGGATATTTTGAATGCCGGGGTTCACGGGATAATTACAAATTTTTCGGTATTTTTTAAATTTTTTTTTTATTTATACCCAATATATAAAAACTGTATTAAAAACAACTTAATTTTCCAGTTAAAATACGTATTTCATGAACATATATAATTTTGTTTTTTAATATATAATAATAACAAATTTAAATCATTAATTGATCACAACACAGAAAAAATTATTAAATTTCTCCAATCACCAAATTTATTCCAAATTCATAATATCAAGCAAACAAGTTGTTGATTTTGCACCTATTACCAAAATGATTATATTGATTACTAAAAATTTAAAAATTTTAAAAAAAATAATTTCAGTAAATGATATTTTTAATTAAAAAAGTGATCAAAAAACTTGCCATTTCAAACAATGTGTTAATTTATTTTAATAAATATTGACGATTCTCAACAACAATTCTACATGTTTAAATTATTTTATTTTAAACGGAAAAAGTCAATTAAGATTTTTTGTTATTTAAATAATATTTTAATTAAAAATTTATTTCAAAACTACTAAAATGCTAATTAAATCAAAATTAAATTTTTAATTTTCTTTCAACTAAAAAAATAAATGATTCAATTATCAGATTAATTAAATTTAAATACTGTTTAAACCATTTTTTTATTGATAAAACACCTTTTTCTGTGAATTCATTAAGATTATGTAATAAAAAACGTAACAAAAAAAATCTTATTTTTATCCATATTTGATTATTGATATAAAAAATTACACCATTTCCAATTGTATATTAAAATTTTCCAGATGTTTTTGAAATTGTCCAAATGAATTTTAAAATTGTCCAAACATACAGATATAGTTTAAAATTTTCCATATGTATTTTAAAATTCTCCAAATTTATTTTCTAAAATTGTGTACACGAAAACATTTGGACAATTTTCAAATACAATTGGGCACATTTTAAAATAAATTTGGATAATTTTAAAATACATATGGGCGATTTTTAAATAAATGTGAAAATTTTTGCAAACTTTTTAAAGTCGTGTATTTAATACTAAGTTGATAAGAATACTTCTGTTTCTTAAGAATATTAAAGCATCCAATGCTGTATCTGACGAGACTTATGTCGGACGCTTTTGATTTGTTTTACAAAATACGTATTTTAATTATATCGTTTAAACTTATTTAATGGATATTTTTGTACCCAAAACACTTTCTGTCATTTACAAATATTTGGCTTATATTTTAACAAAAGGATGTATTAAAAACTTTTTTTGTTAACAAATACACGAAAAAAATCTTTATACAAATTATTAAAAAAGTGTAAAAATAATAAAAATATAAAAACAAATCGGAATCCCGAAAATCCCAGGATTAGAAATCAGAAATCCCGAGATTCGGGATTTGCCTAATCCTGAAAAGCCCGGGATTTCCGTGATCTGTATTTCCCGATTGGAAGCCCTAGTCTGCACGTATTCTGCATACATATATTGTAATCAATAAATTTGAACTTTTGTATTTTTGAACGTTGAGGAGTTCCATAACAAAGAACTTCACTTTTTAAGTGTTTTCTTTTCACTGAATACAATTCTATCCTATTATTTAAATCTATACAGCCATTGCTATAAAACTTACCAAATGTCAATAATTATGTTGTTATTCAATAAACAATATAATGGTTCATTTCAAAATTAAATAATTCCCAGTATATGCAATAAACAACTTCGAAATATTACACAGTGCAACATTGTTGACGTCATAAAGTGTAAATTCCTTCTCGCTTGGAACTTTTCGAAGTAGTAATCGAAACAAACAAAAGCCTATTTGGGTTTTGCTAGTTTTATCTGCTGTTCGGTTGTTATGGCCTCATGTATATTTTGGCCGAAACTTGATTTTTCCAAAGAACATGCAATTGTTCTCACGGCTATATCTCGGAAACCAATATGGACTAGGAGAAAATTGTATAAAAAAAATAACCAGAAAAAATGTCTAAATTGCAAATATGTCAAACAATTTTCATTTTTTATGTCTCTTTTCTCCATTTTTGGCGTATTTGGCCCAGACAAATATTCCTTATAATATAATTCTTAATTCTACAGAGAATTATTTTTTTTTTTTTAATTTTTTTTTCCTAATCCCGCTAAGCTCTACGCTTGTCTGCAGGAAAGAAACAAACCAGAGTCTCTGGCGGGAATCAAGGCCCAGCGCTGATAGTCTAGCTCACTACCAACTAGGCCACCGAGAAACCCTCTAGCACAAAAACTGGAAAATGCTTTTTTCACAATTTTACAGCTATATATTTTATTTTAAAAATTCGAGAAATGTGGTTTTGATAAGTACTTTGAGAAACACGAGAAGGATTTTGCATTTTATGTGTTGCACTGTGATAGTGAAAAGTGAAGAGGAACAAAAAATAAGTGTTAATTACTCTTTGTAACACTTATGACATTTCTTTCTTTCTGTCCTCCTTCAGCTGTATCACATACAGCTTCGTCATGCGATGTTTTTGATAGGGTCAGAGTGTTAACGCCGTCCTTTGGTTAATAACAAATCTCAACTAATGCTAGGAACACAACTGGGATCAACGACGAATTTCGCCCAACACGTCGAATTTTTCAGTAAAAATTGGCGGAATAAATTCTTCGTATTAAGCACAATAACGACGAATAACTAGCAGCTTTTACGAGTAGTATAATGGAGAAAGTTAATTGCTGTTTGTGCAAAGAGAGAGAAATAGTGTGACCATATTACAATAAATCACTTTCAAGTTGTACACAAAAACTGCTTGTCAAAACTAGTTTGAATTGACAGCTGTGTCACAGGCTGCACTCAATTTGATAGTCAATTTCATTTTAAAAATGCCCCGACGAAAAACAACTTAAAATAGTAGCATGACTCAAATTTTTTTGTAAAAAAAGAACAAGAATTTTTTAGAATTATTCTTTTTTTTTAATAGAGCACATTTATTTTTTAAAAAATATATATTTTATAAAAAAAAAGCGCCAAAGTGAATTTGTGATCAGTTGTTAAATTAAATAAAAAATTGGCAAACAATTGGAAAGGTAAAATTGAGAGCAATCTCGTGGCCAACTTAAAAAGTGTGAGTGCGTGAGTAAAAAAAGTGAAAGAGTATAGCAAATTAAAAGGAAAGACAAAACTTGATCGTGTGGCTTCCAAGTTAAGAAAAACATTTAAACAACATATGGTGGCTATTCTTAAAAACGCGTCGAAGGAGTGAACATTTACATGAAAACAAAAACAAAATTTACGAAAATAGTTTTTGTTATCTATACTCTTTTAAAATTAAATTAACGTGAGAGATTTAACGCGTTTATGTCCCTTTTAAAAACTGTAAATTTTGTATGATAAACAAAAACAATTCTTGTAAATTTTTTGTAAATTTGTTTTTGTTTTCATGTCAATTTTCACTCCTTCGACGCGTTTTCAAGAATAGCCACCATTATTTTTAAAAGATCTGTTAAATTGTTTGTACATATAAAATTATTTTTTTATCGTTGTAAAGGTTTTATCAATTATTATGAATTGTTACGTTTGTTTTATTTTTTTGTAAATAAAGTACCAATTTTTTCAAAAATTATAGAAAAAAAAATCCCATAATTAATAAAATTTCTGGATTTTGAATTATTCGATTAATTTTAAAATTTTATTCGTTTAATCGAATAAGTCAAAAATACCAAATATCGATTAATCGTTTAATCGAAGAAAAAAAAGCCGATTAATTGAACACTCTAGTACATATATAATCTTATACATAAATACGGGAACAATTTTTTTGTAGTTGATTTTTAAGTATCTTATCGTCCACCGATTTTAATGAAACATATATATATCGTTTTGGAGGTACTCGTATTTACGTGTAGATATGCACAATATAAATTTATTTTCTTAATTTTTAGAATTAAATTCGTCGTTCGTTCCAGTTGTGTTCCTAGCATAAATTGGATTTATCACTGCAGCTATTGTGCCCTCTTCGTTACAAACTTATTCCGCTGAGCAGTACTATTACAACGCCATTTATCGCTACTTTCCAAATGGTGATCGCTGCTTTTAAAATTGTCTCTGCAAGATTTCTTCTAATAAACTTGTTTTGTATTTGTTCTCGGAGATACTTTAATCTCCTTCATCATCATCGGACATAAGCAATATTCTTCGAATTTCATGATCAGTGTAATTTTTTCGCTAAAATATATTGCAATAATACCAATTTTACTCCTTTGAACATACAAGCTGTGATACTTAAGTATAAATTTGACCCTTTTTCGAAACTTTGATACCTTTTATCACACTGTTTTTAATTACTTTTTTGTATAATTTTTAACTATTTTGTGCCCTGTTCAGCTAATCAAGTGTTTTCGAAATTTGGAACAGACTCAAAGTAGAAACTTGCAATTTCCTAGATGTTAGTCAAAACGTCTTACAATATAATTGAAATGAAGATGAAAATTCTAAACCTAGTTTATGGTAAAACGAATCATTTCTATTGCGTTTATATCAAAACGAATTTATCTATGAATCGCATCAAAATTCAACAATTCCAAATTTGTTTTCTAAATAATGTAAAAACGAACGTCCAGACAAATTAATTCATTTATAAATGGTTTTAGTGTTATTCAACTATTTTACAACAATAAGTTCTTAAAAAAACTACCAAAAATATTGTTATTGTGTAGCGTTCTGTTATGGATCTCCTCATTTGGGTGCCCCGGTAGGCTAGCTGGTAGTTAGCTAGTCTATCAGTACCGGGGTTGCGGGTTCGATTCCCGCCAGACACTCTGGTCTCCAGCAGACAAGCAAAAAGCTTCGCGGGATTTAGTGTAGGAATAATTTAAAAAAAAAAAAAAAAATTTTATGGAAAGTTGTCTAATCTATTTTCAAAACTCTGATCTGCTTAAAATTAATTATTTTACAAATTGCTTTTATTTTAAGAAATTTTAAAGTTCAAAAAACAGATTTAATTATCATAAATTTTAGTGAGTTTCACCAAACAACTGATTTAAATTTATTTCCTCAAAACGATTAAACAGATATATGTATGTACGAGTATGTATATAAAAACAAACATTCATACCGGATTATATACGTAACAAATACAAATGTAATTACATATAAGTTAGAGCTAACTAAACTCATAAGTGTTTCACAATCTATATAAAATTGTGTGTGAGTCACTATATATTTCCGATAAATAATTATTAATTAATTTTAACTGCGAAGTGAGAAGCAAACAATAAGCAAAAAACAACACTGATCGTGTCTTCGTTAATAAGTTGACTTGTGAAAAAGGGGGTGATATTAAAATTTCAGGAAAATAACGAAAAAGAAATCAACCCAAAACAAACTGGTTAAAATAAAACAAAAAAGTTATTGTACCATACGTTTTATGATAAAATATTATGTCCCGTATTGCAAGTTTTTGGAACAAGTTTTCAGTTTTTTGTTTAACTATTTCGTTTACTTCTGTTTATTATTTTGTTTTACTCATAGTAACGAATCTTGTAACTGGAATTCTACTAAAAGACTAAAATGTAGTGGTTATCTATCTAAATGTCTGTACAAAACAGGTGTTTTTTTTAAAGCCCAATAGAACTAACGAAAGGGTAAGCTCCTAAACGAACTGTCATACTAGGCTCACTTTTTGACATAATGATCAGTATACTCTGGCATGAACAACGCTACCAACTTGTCGAACAAGTTGGTAGCGATGCCCGAAATCATTTTCAAATGTCAATAAAAAAAAAAAAAAATTTTATTAAACTTAAATTTTTTTTTGTTTGCTATTTTAACTATTTCGAGTTCTATTGGACTTAAAAAAGACCCTTTATAAGCCGGTTAATTCTGTGAATCAATAATAGGTGCGTTTGAGTACTTTTACAGTAAAATGCAGGAAATGAGTAAACTTAAAAATTTGCTCTCACAAAAACTTGTTGTCCAAAAAAGTACGCGAATGCAAAATTTGTAAAAATTCGTGAAATAAAGGAAACAGCTGATGGCAAATAATTGAAGTGTTGAAAAATGTTTACACTTTTGAATACTTAACTCGTTTTCTTATCGGTACTCGATTAAATACTTTTTATAACACGAATATTTTTGAATATACAAACAAATTATTTTATGTAATCTTTCATATTTGTTTGTATTTTATTTTATTTGTGTCCGGCTAAATTTGATCAATAGTACACGAATACTTTTTTCACTATTGATAACTTTAAAAAAAGGGCTGTTCTAAGTACCCGAGTACTTGACACTTCTACAACTCCAAAAAATTAACATAACAAAACAAAGTTTCAAAAGTTGGTATTTAGCCATATAAATTCTTTACAAACAAGATCAATTAATTAATATTTATTAATTTTTTGTTTTTTTTTTTTAGTTTTATTTCAACTTTTCTTTTTTTAAACAATTTTTTCACAATTTGTATGCCTTTTGTTTGCAACTTTTGTTTGTTTACCTTTTGAAACATATGTTTTTTTGTTTTACTAAATTATACTGCAAAAATTTCTGCAGTAAAAATTTGTAAGTACTCAGTCAAGAACTGTCACTTTACGCTCTCAATTTGTGTTCTCATTTACTGTATTTTGTGTACGCGAACGCAATTTAGTAAAATGCTGTAATAGTGCATTTACACTTGTAATTTTCAAACTAGTTTATGATCGTAAACTACTTTTACACAATGGTATATCCTGATGGTTAACCCCATAATCCAATAGACCACATTTGGATTCGTCACGTACTAAAAGTGTTGCCGATTTGGACACCGAGCACGAGCTGGAAGTGGTGACTTTAAGCCTCACACTAAAGAAAATGTTCAAAAAACAAACCAAAAATTCACACACGCTTTGATGTCGACAAGTTAAAAAACAAAGAAAAGAGAGATGAAGTTGGCTAAGTGCTTAGAGAGAGTGTGCTGCCAAACAAAACAACATGTGAGGATACGTGCAGATATTTCAAAAGATAAACAACACCTGGAAACTAATTCAGGACAGAAAACTTGAATATCCTAACTGTAAAACACAATGCAGCATAGTAGCAAAAGTCGTTAAAAGATAAGCCCGCAATGGTAAAAGCAAAAACATAAAGGGCATCGCAAAAGAAACGGAAACGGCTGCAGGGTCGAATAATATGAAAGAGTTGCATCAGATAATAAATCGACTTTCAAGTCAAACTGAAAACCGAAACTATTGCATAAAGGACATTGACGGCCATCTCATTGCAAATACAGAGGAACAAACTCGCAGATGGAAGCAAATTTTGAAGCATTAAGGAACATCACGGACCATGAAAGCACAGAAAATAATCCTTTATGGTCGGATTATTTTCTGTTTTCCATTTGTAGCAATTAATAGCACAATATCTGAATAATGCCCCATTATAGAAGAAATTATGTGTGTCTTTTTACCAAAATCAAAAAAAACAATGCTCCGGATGCAAATGGTATACCTCTGGAGGTTCTACAAACGAATGCCAATATAGCCGCAAAAATCATTCATCCTTATATACGTGATGCTTGGATCAGCGTAGAGCTACCTAGCATGAGGACAAACGGTACAATTATAAAAATACCTAAAAAAAATGATCTGACTTTATGTAACAAATGGAGCTGTATCACTTTGCTTAATACAATATACAGAGTCTTTGCAATAATAACAGATAAGAGATCGCAATCCATTGAGCAAACATCACCCTCATCGCAATTGTTTTGACCAAACAAATACAATCCGTGCAATAAAAAAAACCATTGACAGAATGGCGCACGCCACTGTACTTATACTTCTTTGAATTTAAAAAGGCTTTTGACTCTATCAGACGTAGCGCATTATGGAAGGCGTTCGCAGAAAAAGGGGTACCACTAAAGATGATAAGCTTTGTTAAAGCCAAATATTCCAATAGAACACTTAAGGTTCGACATAGTGGTATGAATAGCAAAACTTTTAAGACAAACGCTGCTGTAAAACAAGGATGTCCATTCACTCCGCTAGTGTTTGCTGCTGTACTAAATTGATTAATGCTTAAACTTTTCTCTAGAAAAAGGGGAATAGTATGGGATTTACAAAATCATCTGGAAGATTTGAAGTTTGTAGATGATATATGCCTTATGTATCACAAATTTACTGACATGCAGAGCAATGTGGGCGAGCTGGTAGTACTAGCAAAACGAGTAGGTTTAGAAATAAATATCGATAAAACGCATGTAATGCCAATAAGCAACACATGTGATAATCATATAGTGATACAAAAGCGCATACAATATCTAAACTCATTCTGCTGCCTTTGGCCGATTAAATAGAATATGGAAGTCCCCTCAAATATTAAAAAAATACAAAGATCCGTACACTTAATGCATGCGTAAAGTCTAAACTTTTTTATAGAAGCAAAACAGAGTTAATGACAAAAGCCATTGCACAGAGTATACAGATGTTTATAACTAAATGTATGCGTATAATATGTCGCATAGTTTGGACAAGCACAATCAGCAATATTAATCTGTGGAGGCTAACAATTGAGGTACCTATAGACTGTCAAATAGCAAAACGAAAATGAAAATAAAAATTTTACCATTCTTATTGGAATGCGATCAGAAGAGGCTATTCAATCAAATCAAAAAATTATAAGAAGGGACAGATTAAGGCATACAAGAAAAAGAGTAGGATTGATTATAATACGGACCAAATAGTTTATCTTATTTTGCAGTCAGAACCATCGACCTTGATGTTTAGTCAGAAACTGCTTCTAAGAACATACAATCTGAGAATTGTTTATAAATAAAAAAGAGTACTGTGCAGGTGTAATTTATAGTAATTAACTCTTGGATAAAGAAAGTGATCATACCAATGATAGTGAGTAATATATATTTCTTTCATACCAAGTTATTTATTCCTTAAACTAATACAAACACTTAAAATGTGAAACCCTACTGATGTAAAAAAGTTCTTAAATATTTTCATGTTATAGATTTTTCACTTCAAAATTGCATTTTATTAAATAAGAGCACGTACTTTTCGCTTATAGTTATAGCCTTTAGTTGCAGCCTAATTGTGGACCATATCGCTAATGTGATTTTAAGCCTCATTCACTATGAGGCATTAAACCGAATGCGAATATAATCAAACTAGTTATGAATGAAAATTCTTCAGAAGTTTTCGCCCTTTTCCTATGTAAATTCATATTTTTATTACACCGCCAGCACACTTTTGTTTGTGCAACAGATTTGCATACTTTATAAAAAAATAGTTAAAATACTAATAAAATATTTCATCCCTGATACCAAGACAAAAACAAATTTTTTTCGAGTGGAGCGTTAATGACAAAAACTAAGCGATTTAATTATTAGTTCTTTTATATGGTTTGTGTCTTTGAAACCTAAAAGAAAATTGGTAAATGGCACTAATGTGACTATAACGCTAATAATTTGCTTTACTTTTGCCTTTGGTAACCGCTTATAAAAGGAATGGACTATAACGTAAATAATTTCTATTAAATATACTTATAGCGGCAGAAAATAAAGATAAAATTGATTACATATATCGCTAATGTGACTAAAAACGGTAGTGACTAAAACAAAAAGTACTATACTTTCTTTAAAACAAATGTATATTAATTTTTTTGATATGTATTGTAAAATATAAAACAAAAATGATACACCCAAAATTAAATCAAAACACTTTGTGTCGCAGCCGAATATAGCACTCTAACTTGTTACATCTAATGTTTGTGAATAATGCTTAGAAATGAATAGCGTGTGCGTCCTGAGCAAGGATGCCGTGGAGTCCCTGGGGGAACTTTGGCAGGGCGCTAAGAATGATGCAATCTGAAAATGTACCGCAAAGGCCCAGAACTTTTGCCAAGATCTCCGCTGAGCCATCCGACCACAAGGAGATCCTGGAAATTATACGAATCATTAACCCCCAGCTACCCACGCAGGACTAAAAAGTAGTGAGGATTTCTGATTCTTTATATGAGACCAGGAAGGCCGTTTTTATAATAAACAGTTACTCTTTACCATCACTTCGGAAGACACAGTCTACGATTTTAGAGTTTTTGTGGCACCTATGGTCAATTCTGGACCCACCAGCACAACATGTTGCCATGACAGTAGCTATCATAAAGGAATTGACACCAAATATTTCTTACCACCATTACTGTGGAAATTATTGTATTAAAATATTTTTTCGAGAGAGATATTCGTATGAGCGCTATGGTGAAATATGGACCGATTCCAATATACTTTGGTAAGATGATTTAAAATATTTGAAGACCAAATTTAATCCAAATACCAATTAAGATGGTTTATGAGTACCGAGGACTCTATTCCGTAAAGAAGCTTGTATGGGGGCTATGTGAAATTATGAACTGATTGTCAGCATTTTCAATACGCTTGGTCCTTATGACAATTAAAATGCACATAAAACATTGCATTAAATTATCTCCAAAATTGCGACCTGGGGGGCTACTCTCTATTGCGATGCGAATACGATTTCGATGCGAAAAAGAAATGCCAACTTGGTACTATCTATCACTTTCGCAAAATTGATTGGAAATTAAGCAATACTGGCAATTAAAATCAAAGATGGCGCAGATTGACAGTAATGAAATGTAAAAATATGTAAAAGTAATTGAAATTGGAAAATTTAAATAAAATAAATAGTGATGATTTGCGAAAAGAAAAAAAAGATGCGAAAGACAAATTCGCAAACGCATGAAGGAGTACCAATCACTAGATTTGCTACCATTGTCTTTTGCATCGCAATAGAGAGCCCACCTGAACTTTGCGCACAAAGTTTGCATGGAAAGCCAGCCCTCAACACAAAAAATTGAAAATTAAGCAAGTTTATATTCATGGATAAATGCATTTGAAAATATAAAATTTGTATTAAGAAATGTTAATAAAAACATATATACAATGTAAATTGTTTTGCTAAAATAAATAAAATTCTGTTTATTTTTATGCTACTGGAAATTTGTAATGTGTGTCACAAATAGGGATGCAAACGATACATCGATGTTTAGAAAACATCGATCTATTGGTCATAAGCACCGATGTTAACATCGATGTTTTGATGGACGATACATCGGCGATACATCGCCGTCAAAACTAAAAGACATCGACATCGTCTATTTAATATTTTCATTTATTTAAATTTTTTTCATAATATTTTTATCATTTTAAATATTTATTTTTTCAATTAAACCCTTCATTTAAAAATATGAAAAAGTGTATTTTAAACTATAGCCGTACACCTAGAGAAAAAACATGTTTAAATATGGTCACCTTCAACAAAACTATTTTTAAATAATATTGTAAACATATTATGGTTTATTTAACCAAATTATTGTCATCGACAACCAATACACAACGAAGCACAACCATAATATGGTTGTGGCTTCTTGATGGAAGACTAATTTAACAATAATATGGTTGTGGGTAACAATAATATGATAAAATTAAGCATATGTTGAAAATTTTCTTTAAAAATAGTTTTTTTGGAGGTGACCATATTTAAACATGTTTTTTCTCGGCGTGTACAACGTACGCACATATGTATGTACATACCTGCATAATATGCATTGCATAACTACATATACATATGTGGTTCCCATATTGTAAACTAAAGAAATGTTAAAACAATTTTGGAGACTGTGTAATAGGGTTATAAGTTTTTTAATTTTTTGCAATTATCAGTTCTCCCAAGGTAAAATCGTATAGGGCATGGAAAAATATTAAGAATTGCATTTTTAGCCTTTTGCTATTGTTAAAAAAGCACACGCGCTAAGTGCCATGAAGTTTTTAATTAAAATATTTTTTTATTACTGAAATTATATAATATTTATTTTAAAATACTTTGCATTTCATGTAATTTTGTCAAGAAAATTCCTCAAAAGTTTACTTAACTGACTTCTTTGTTGGGTACATATTAAATCTTTCAATAATTATAAGAAAAAAAATTAAAACATCGATGTATCGTGTTTGTACCGATGTTTTTTTACATCGATACTTATCGTGGAAACATCGATGTTTTTAAATATCGATGTTTTTCGAAACGATGTTGCATCCCTAGTCACAAAGGCCTCAAGGCCTTTGATAAAAAACGACAACATTGTTGACTATCAGTAAGTTATTTTTAAATAAATTATTTTCATCTTTCTTTTAAAAATTAAATTTTGTGTACTTTATTATGCAAAATTCGATAAAGAAAAATAACGAAAACATTCTTCCACTGTTTGTATCATGAGTCACAAAGCTTTGTGATTAATTACACTATGCAACAAATGGGAAGTTTTTTTTTTCCTTGAATAACCACTATATTTTTTAACGGGGTAAACCCGTTAAAAAATCAAAACATTTTTAGCTCTACACAAATTTGCGATAAAAAAATGTCAAAGTAGGTACTTTCACTTTATCGGGAATAAAACGGGAATTTATCCATGGATTTTCATGAACTAAAATTTATTTTACTTCTAATACATGCAGCTTTAAGCTTAAGTGCTAAAACTGGTAAGTATTTGTTGATTTAAATTTTTTATGAATTTTTTGATTTTTGCTACTTTGGCCTCAATAACGCCAAAAATTATGGCTAAATTAAAAAATGATATAAGAGAAACTTAAATCTGGCCTAATATAAATGTTTTGACGGATCGCATGCCAAAATCGGGTACGTCTTTCCAAAGTTACGATAAGATGTAAGGAGCAGCCTTTTCAAAAATCTCAATTTTTGAAAAGGCTTTGGAAAGGTTTTTTAAAAAAAACTTACCATAGAATTTGAAATAATGATGATTTTTGTAGTTAGATGACTATAGCGGATCAAAAAAATATAGTGGTTATTCAAGGAATTTTTGCTTGTTGCATAGTGTTATTTAGCAACAAATACCTGTTATGAAATTATGATTTATGCCATTCGAAAGTTCATATTAATGTCACTTAACACTATGCATAAGTTGAAGCTATCTCTTTTGAGAGACCAAAAAACTTTTATATATTAATCAGAAAACGCTAACGAATGCACTATTGTCTGGCAGACAACTTTTCTTGGCCCACATTTCATTTTGGTGAAGTTCTGTTTTTGGGTTTTTGTTTTTTTTATTCTAATAGAAACACTTCAAAGCAACAACAAACAAATTTTGTTTTTGTAAATAATAATTTGTCGTTATACAGCACGCTCACAAAGTTAATAATTTTGCGTAAAGTTGTAACAATTAGTACAAACTTAGTTTTTTTCAACATTTTTTCATTATTTTTCCTAAATACAAACAAAGAGTTATAAAATAAGTTGAGTATGGAGAATGACTCTGACGGTAAGTACTTTAATTATTTAATAATAAACTTAAAAAAAAAGAACTGGTGGTTTAAAAAAAATTAGACGTTCATGCAGCCTGGAATATTTTCGTGTTTTCAAAAATTTGGAAGTTTATGTAAAAAAAGCAAGAATTAGTTTTTAACTATGTGAAAAAAAAATATGTTCAAATTTCCGATGAATATATATTAAAAAAAATTCGTAGTTTTGGCAAAAATTTACGTGTTAATTGGGAAAAGAGCCATAGAAGGGTAAATTACTTTCAAAAAAACATCCAACTTTTTTCACTTCTACAACAATAATCGAACGCTAAAAAAAGCAAGCACATCAGAAAGTCCAAAATAAATATGTCCGGATGAAACATTTTTATCACGAGCGGGACGCCCTCGCCTCCCTTTTTCTGAAAAGGCTGAACGCAGTAAGAGAAGAGAAGCGGCAGAACTTGTAACATCTAAAGAAAATTAAACTGATTTTTTCATACAGGCAGCTGCAATGTTATGTTTATTGCTATGTTTATATTGATATGTTTATCATGCCAATTTCCATTGAATTTAGAAAAGTTTGAAAAATACTGCTTTCAAACTGACCACCTAATTCAAAATAAATACCTTGGCTGCCAATGACACCGACAGTCCACAATGTGATTGTTCATTTTAAAGAAATCATTCAAAATACAGCACTTCCGGTAGGTTGTTTTGCAGAGGATGCGGCAGAATCGAGGAATAAAAAATATAAATTTGATAGATTATTTCATGCCCGAAAAACTAGCCGTGTTGATAATCTCTCAGACGTTTTTAATAGAGCAATCGACACATCAGATCCACTTATATCATCTTTGCGTTTAAATACACGCATTCATCAAAGGAAGCGTTTAACACTTCCACCGGAAGTAATCGAATTATTAATTTGCTAGAATCCCACAAAAACCACTTTGCCTCAAGACAATATTGACCGAAATGATAGTGATGATGATGAAGATGGAGAAGAATTAGGAGATGAATTTAGAGATGAAATTTTAATTTTAGAAAGTTTATTATAAGTATGTATGTATACTTCACCACATAAAAATGTAATTTATGTTATAGCGTTTTTTATAATTTTAGTAAAAACAAGTGAATAAAATTTTAATTTAGTTATAGCTAAAAATATATAATTCAACATTTTTTATTTTTTCGAATTTATTCTATGAGTTAAATTTCAGTTATGTATTTTATAAAGCCTTTTGTAATAGCTCTATTCCTTAAATTTATAGAAATGACTTTATACACTACCAGACTATTATATTGTATTTTTTTTAGTCTGGTAGTGTATAAAGTCATTTGTATAAATTTAAGGAATAGAGCTATTACAAAAGGCTTTATAAAATACATAACTGAAATTTAACTCATAGAATAAATTCGAAAAAATAAAAAATGTTGAATATAATAAAGTTGCTTATGAAAAAAGAAATAATTCCCAATATCTAAAAATATATTAGGTAAAAAAATTCATTAATTACAAAAATGTGCATTTAAGGGTTAATGTTTTCATCCAAAAGTTATAAAATATACTTAAATTTAAGTAAAAAATAGTCTGAGAACCCAAAAAGTATTTTTTTTAATTTTGGCCAAGAAAAGTGGGCTAGAAGACCACAGTGGAATGTAGCGTTTGTCACA
Organism: Pollenia amentaria; assembly: GCA_943735925.1. Classification (NCBI taxonomy): domain Eukaryota; kingdom Metazoa; phylum Arthropoda; class Insecta; order Diptera; family Polleniidae; genus Pollenia; species Pollenia amentaria. The sequence continues at coordinate 104,968,126 of OX031006.1, forward strand.
CAGGATTTTCCCATATTTATATTTTAATTAAAGCGAAAATGGTCAATATATTGACACACCCATGAGATCTTATATATATTATTTTAGTATGCACCAGTTGCATCGACTAATGTTGCACTTATATTTTTTCGTTATATTCTATGGTTTTGTGTGAAAAAACAAATGGTTATACTTTGTAATAAACATTTTGTCCAAAAAAAAACTAATTATAAAAGATTAGTTGGTGTTTTTTCGCATGCATAATTTTAAGCTTCGGTATATTTGCATGCATATTTTAAACATTTTTGTGCATATTTAAACCGGCCCAGTTTATGTACATATATCGTTGGTCTCATTTAGAAATGTCCTAACTCACATAATTGCAACTTTACAGTAGAAAGTAAAAACATAATAGAAACAGTATGTATCATAATGTAGAATCGATTTTACAATTGCTACTAAAGCCGTTATTTTTGATACAATTGCATTAAATGTTTGTGACGAGATGTATCATTGTGAAATGTATTGGAATCGATTTAAAAAAAATCGAGTAATGGCCTTTCTTCATGGGAATTATCGATTTATTTGATAAATTAAAAATTTAGCAAACTTAAATTGAGCTTCATGCAAAGAAGAGCTTAAATTGACAACATTGTAAAAAATATAAAGGTATTCACGTCAAAAGTTGCACTCTTGCGAAAAAGCAATAGTGCAAAAACATAAAAACAACCACATGGACAAATATTTCGCATAAAAATGGCAAAATTGTAAGGGTGAAGTGCAAAATTATCAGAGTAAAAGTATAAAAGTTGTGAAACTTTTTATGGCATTGCCAAGTTGAACAAAGTGTTTAAAAAGTACTCATAAAATCAACTCTATACTAAACAATAACGCAGGAATACCTTTTTAACGTAAATTTTTCTTTGAATTGAAAATTATTATAAATAGGGTTTGAAAAAAAAAAAAAAAAGCTTCTAAAATATGTGAAGAAACAGCATTAAGAAAAATACTGTACTACTTGTCTGAAAATAGATATTTTGAAATTTTAATAAAATTAATCATTTTATGTATTTTACAAGAAAATTTATTATAACTTTTTTAAAAGAATCGCAGATGCATGCCTCTAGTGATGTTGTAATATGGAAGGTGCGTTGTTTAAAAAATTGTTTCGGAAAAGCTAAAAATTGGAGGTGCAAATAAAATAGGTTACTCTCGTCCAATACGTGCCACTATGCTATTTCGCACAGTTGCACGTATAAAAAAAACATGAATACCCTTTATGTTTCTTAAAATCCACTTTTTAAATTTTCAAGAAAATTAAAGAATAATATTTGTTTTTTACACAAACTTTCCATATGAATTTGGTTTGAATTTAATCAATTAAATATCTATTAAATAAAAAAAAAATTAATTTTCTGTATACATTTTGTTACTAATGAATGGTCAAATGCATAAATTTATGTTAGACACTGTATATGGACAATTTCTTTGTTCACTTATTTGGTAAATAATAATAAATTTTCAAATGAAAGTGAAATAAAGTTAATTTTTATGTTTTTAACATTTATTTCTTTTGTATTCCAAATTTTTTTTTAATTATTGCTATTTTTCTTTCATAGCCAGTTCTGTTTTCACTTCACATTGTGGTTTTGTGTATTTATTTTTTCGTTTATTTTTATAAATTTTTTGCTTTGAAAACTGAATGTACATTGAAGTTTTGTTGGGTCTACTGATTGACATACAATTTTAATTGAGTTTATATGTATGCGTGCAGTAAAAACACCAGACTTAAAAACATGTTTTTTAAACAACTGTAGCATACAAAATATGTCACAAGTACATTCACTTACAACTTTTTCTCTTCACTTTCTAGCAACAAAAAATTCCATCCAAGCGATAACGGGAGAAGGGTGACCGATAAGTTCACACAATGTAAATTAGATCAAGTTTAAGTTAAACGAAATAAATACCCGTCTCCGAAGTTCTTATTTCAAAGTGACCAACCGACCGATAAGGCAAAAAAAAATAACTTGTTTTTTTGTTATTGCGTGTAAAAATAACGACAATCGATGCTGACTATTCGCACTTTACAGCTTTCACCGGCATCAAAATAATCCAATGGCATCAACAAAGAAAATTGTTTTTGTAAAATAAATTTATTTATTGCTGGAAGAAGTGAAAAAGTCTCACACTCGTATCGAAAACGCCCGTAATCCGTGAAAACGTCTTGCTTTATTTAGCAACTGCAACAAACTGTTAAACCATCACAACCAGTTGCTGTCTTTTCATTCTTCTTAGCCAATATTTGTTATTTTTTTATTGTGTTGCTTGGAGTTTACTTTAGCCAAAAATTAAACTGGTTAAAATAAACAACAAATAATGTAAGAAACACAAACAGCTCTCGTTTTCTTACCACTTCGTTATGTTACTGGGAGAGAGACTAAATACTAACTTGGTCGAAACATTAATCAAGTCAACATTATCGTTGGTCACGCTATTTGACCAAAGCTCCATATGCAGAGCATTTCCTTAAGGGTTGGTATAAACAGGGACGGCCAACATTTAAATAATTTATTTTGCAATCCTAAAATTGCAAACAAATTTTGAAATTCATTTTTTTAATTCTATTCTACTCGGGTCGAACTAACATGTTTCGAGAATACCCACATTCCCATCCAGGGTTGCCGTTCTCGGTATTATCTAGGGTATTCATTTAAGCGGGATTTTGCTTTAATCGGTTAATCGCTCGATTAATTAACCGAGGTTTTTGTATAGTCGGTTAATAATCGGTTAATTTTGTTATTGATCGGTTAACCAATTAAAAAAGTTTTTTTTATAAATTAAGTAATTTCAATAAATAAAAATGCACAAAAAATATATTATTTGGAGTAAAAAAACAACAAAACATAACAATTCTTGAACTAAAACAAGCAAACAAAAAAATAATTCATAAATATGTTATACATATTTGTTTCAATTAATAATTATTATGTATTAATTAAAAAATAGGCTGTGTGATCATTTTACTAAATTTAAGTAATTTTATTAAAATAGAGTTGATGGTACACAGCGATACTAAAGTCGTATTAAATAATCAAACTGATGTTTTAAATGTTTTGTTATGCCCTAATAATGTAAAACGCGGCACAACGCCAAAGAATAACATTGGAAGCATAAACAATGTCATAAATATTTTGTAATTTTGTTGTTGCTTTCTACAGAAATTCACATTGCGTTTTAAAATTTAAAACGCTGCATAGCTTGTGGCGTTGAGAATTTTAAAACGGTACATGAATTTCTATAGAAAGCAACAACAAAATTACAAAATATTTATGACATTGTTTGTGCTTTCAATGTTATTTTTGGCGTTGCGCTTCGTTTTACAAGATTAGGGCCTTAATCTTAATTCAAACGCCGTTTTAGAAGCTTAACAACAAATATTGAATTTTAATATTAACTAAGGTTCTTAATCAAATAAAGTCTCGATTTGACTTAAAGCATAAATACGATATAGCTTTTTCTATATTTTCCCTAATTTAAAAACTTACAAATCTTGTATATTGGGACACCGATACTATTATGACACAGTGGAACTTGTTAAGATTAACAGAAGTGAACCTCTCAGTAGACATAAATATTAATATATTTTGCGATAAAGTTAACTATTATTTTCTTTTGGTGTCCATTCGAAAACTCGTATACGTTCAGACGTTACGTTGCAAACTACAATAAATATGCGACATGTCGCAAATAAATATTTCCTAAAACAGAAGATTGTGGGAAAAGGAGTAAGAGACGTCTAGAATAGTTATAATTATTCTAGTTTACAAGAGGTATTTAATTAATTTTAATTGTGTAGAGTGGGTCAACGCAAAATTTATAAATTTTCAGTAGAGACAAAAAACTTGTTTTTATATGTACTCATTTTTTATACGTTTTATACGCAAGAATTGCAAAAAGAGAAAATGTGGAAATTTTGTGTTGATATTAGGGTGATCGACTCGGTTTTTCAACCGGGGTGTAAACCGGTTTTTTGCGGATTACGGTTGTCGGTTTTATCAAAATGTCGAATATTCCGGCTCATTCGAATACTTTTCGATTTGTATATTTTGCCAATTAAATAAGTAATGCTATATTAAAACTGAGAGGAACCTTTACTGTTTTTTGCCTGATTTAGCTGGAACAAATTATAAGATGTGAACACACTGATATTTATGTTAGATTTGACGATTTTATCCAGCAACCATGGTTGTGTGAATGTCAAGAAATAAACAAAAAAATATATAAAGTTGCGTGAATATCAAGAAATTAACAAGAAGGAGAAAAATATAATTCTGAGCAAATTAAAATCAAAACTTATGTATAATTTTCTCTTAAAACCCCGGTTTTTTCTGAATTTTAAAACCCGTAACCGGTTTTTTTATATTTAAAAAAGTCGAACTATTTGAAAATCGGTTTCTTAAAAATGTCGAATAATCGATTTTGTTAGGTTTTATTATACAGGGTGGTTTAAGGGCCGATGTTGATTTTGAATAAAACACAAATTATTTAGGAAATTATTGTAATTTTTTTTTGTTATGATAATGTTGGTATTGTTCAATTATGTACGAAACAAAATATCGGCCAAATGGCCGCCGCGATTTCGGCGGCACACCTCCATCCGATGGTCCAAATTTTCGATGACGCTGAGGCATAATTAAGGTTCTATGCCGTTAATGTGCCGAATTATCTCATCCTTCAGCTCTTGAATTGTTGCTGGCTTATCGACGTACACCTTTTCTTTCAAATAACCCCAAAGAAAGAAGTCCAACAGTATATAATCACATGATCTTGGCGGCTAATTGACATCGTCACCACGTGAGATAACACGGCCATTAAATGTGTCGCGCAAAAGAGCCAATCTTTTGTTAGCTGTGCGGCAAGTGGCACGGTGCTGTTGAAACCACATATCTTCCACATCCATATCTTCCACTTCGCCATAAAAAGTTCACAGTAACTGCATCATTTTGGAAAAAAGTACGGCCCGATGATGCTGCCAGCCCATAAACCGCCCCAAACAGTCACTCTTTGTGGGTGCATTGGTGTTTCGACAATCAGTTTTGGATTATCATTCGCCCAAATGCGGCAATTCTGCTTATTGACGAATCCACTGAGGTGAAAATGTGCCTCGTCACTGAAGGTGATTTTCACGATATGCAATTTGATTTGAGCTCCCATTTTCATAACAAGCCTGAATAACTTTAACGCGTTGCTCGATTGTGTATCTTTCCATGGTTAAAATTGAGTTAGTCTGAAATTGCAGAATTGCAGAAAAAAAAACTTGACGTTTAGGTGTGGTTCACATTCAACATCGGACCTTGAAATTTAACCACCCGTTGTAATATTGGTCGGATAGAAAATTTTAAAACGGCAGCCCTGTTCCCATCATCAGAATTCTTTGCCGTTCTACAGCTTGCGCCCCACTGCGGCGCCTGCCAGTCTATAGTCAAACATCAATATTTAACCAAAATGGTATTGGTGGATCGTAATTAATTGTCAATTTTAAAATTATGTACATTTTCTTCCTTACTTTTGTTTTTCGTACATTTTGTCAAGACTTTGTCTTTTTTCTTTGTGCCTTTTGTTTTATTAACCGTTCTTTGTACAGCTTGAAGGACAAATGTAAACATATAGACCTTAAGCCATAGCTATTTTATAACAATTGTAATTTTTTATACCCTTCACCACAGCACATTAGGTAATTTGAGCTACTTTTTGGGCCAAAACTAATTTCACCGATACGGCTGAAATTTGTTATTGATGAGTTTTTCATGGGCACACTGCGGTTTTAGATTTTTGGAAAACTTAAATTTTTTTTTTAAATTCGGCACGATGAAAATGCGCAAGGGGGCTATAAGCCATGCAGACAAAATCAGTTTTGGTTTACTGGAAAAAGTCGTTAATTTTTCCGTGAGCCCTGTGCCACCTTAACGATAAATTTTTACAAAAAGTTTGTACCTTTTTCTTTAACGAGACAAAATCTTGTTTTGAAACATTATTTAAGTCAATTTTTCACTGATAATAAAATTGTAAACAGCACCAGCTTTTTTTTAATTACTTACTATCCCCTCTCTCCTCCATATTATGCTCGATTTCCTTCTTTTATAATAACTGACAAAAAACGTTTTAATTTATAACAAAATTACACTTTTTATGCGTTCACAGTTGCTTGCAAATGTCAACTTCGACGGTCCATAAATCAGCTGATATTTGTTTTTGGCAAAAACTTAATACGCAGTTATTTGCTTTGATATGTTCTTAATCGAACGTCAACAAAAACATTATTACTGTTGATGCAAAAAATTATTTTTGGCCAATATTTCGCGTCAAATTACTTACTGTGCACAGGTGGAAAATGGTATATTTATAAAACTTTGTCATTCCGTTTGTAACTTCCACAATATTGACCTAGACCCTATAAAGTATATATATTGTTACGAAAGTAACTTTAGTTAAGAATAAGTTTAATTTATTAGTCATTTTATTAGTTTAAAATGTTATTGTATTATTTACGCATATTTCTAATGTAAACCAACTGTACAGAGTTTTCTAGTACAAATGTAATGTTATGATTGTTATAGATAACTGTATAACATATTAGTGTTAAGATTATTTTTAGCCCATAAAGTATGCCTTAGTTTATTGATGTATAAATTAATTTAAATTCAGCCACAGTGTTAATGAATAGTGATATTAGCTGTTAGATAATAAAAGCTCGATTGGCCCAGAAATGTCGGAAATGTTACAGACATTTCGACGAGTCGAATGTTCCAGAGACACCTAGATGTCAGCGAACAGAGTACAAATACTCGCGAAGGTGGGCAGAATTAGTATTAGTACGATTATTTAAGTGTGCACATCGTAATTATAAGTGGTAAAATTTACTTAGTTCTAAATAAAGTGGCGTGAATAGTTTATAGTACAGCTATAAAGTAAAGTGTTTTTTTTATTTTATTAAAGTTGCAATAAAAGAACTCAAGAGGTTTATTATAAAGTAAATAAACCAAAAACGTTTTTGAAAAGGCAGTAACGTAACAATATTTTTGGTTCTTATCAAATGAACATCTTGGTAATAAATGAAAGCAAATGCCAAAAGAAGACGATAAGTAAAAGGCGTTCCTTTAAAAAAATAAATTAAAAAAATGGAAAATAAAAAGGATATTTTACTGAAAGAACCCTAAATAATTAACAATATTATGAAAGGCTCATGTATCTATCTATATATATAAAATTGTAACGTTACTGACTGACTCATTCATCATCGCACAGCCTAAGCTCCCGAATCTGAAAACTTGAAATTTCGACCGGAAGTTGGACTCTCCCCAAATCGATCCACTAAGGCGGGACTTTTGGAAATCTGAATGTTTAGGGGGTAAATTCGTTAACCTTATACCTCTTAAACTTAAAGAGATACAAAAGGAATGTAATACATATCGTTGTTCTTTAGAAAAAAGTGGACAGGTGTCTGGTACTTTTTTTTTTCAGTATTTATTTATTGAATCTTCATATATTAAATATGAACTAACAAAAATTAATCAAATCTTATCCTAATATTTACTTTATGTCCTGCCAGTGCCAGACAAAAAAGATTTAGTCATCACGGTTTCTGTTTACATATGTAGGTGTTTATCGCTCATCTGATTGGGTGAGTGCTGCAGTGTCTCTTCTCCTTAATCGAGTGTGGCCGCCATAATTTAAAATATTTCCAGCTAATGGATTTGGGTGCAGTTCCAGCTTCTTGACAGTTTTCATGTACGCTTATGAAAGCTGTGTCATTCGCAAATGTTGAGGTATGTGTGTAGCTGTTTGTTGGCATGTCCGAAGTATAAATTAAGTACAATAGAGGGCCCAGGATGCTGCCTTGTGGGACTCCAGCGTTAACTGGCTGAGGAGAACTTAAAAAATCGCCTTCTTTAATAATAAATTGACGACCGACTAAGTAGCTTCCTAACAGCTTGTGTATGTTTGCTGGCAAGTTTTGCTGCAATTTCAGTAGTAAACCTTCATGCCAGACTTTATCAAAAGCTTGAGACACATCGATGAAGAGTGCTGAGCAATATTTTTTTTCTTCAAAGGCTTTTCTTATTACATTTACTATTCGATGAGTTTGTTCAATTGTGCTATGCTTTCTTCTAAACCCAAATTGATGATTAGGAATACATCTATTTTCATTTAAAATCGGCGTTAATTTTGCCACTAGTAGTTTCTCAAATAGCTTTTAAATATTAGATAATAAGCTAATAGGCCTGTATGACTCAACTTTTGTGTGATTCTTTCCTGGCTTTGGTATCATGGTTACTAAGGAAACCTTCCATTTCTGAGGGTAGTATTGAAGGCGTAAAATAGCATTAAAAATAAAAAGAATAATTTTCTTTGCTGTACTTGGTAGCTCCAAAAGCATTTTATTACTGATCTTATCAATACCGAGTGCCTTCTTAGTGTTTAAATCACAAATAGCCTTTTCGATTTCTCTAAACTCGAATCTTAGGGGAATAGCTGCTCTAACATTTACAGGCGGTAAATCGACTGCTATATCGTGAAATATATTATGGGTAAATACATTTTTCAGATGATTAGCAAACAGGGGTGAGTTCCAAAACGTCATTTGCAATGCAACCGAACAAAGTCATGCATTCCTAAACGCAACCTGTGTAAACATTGACAATGTCACATGTCCCTAAATGTATAATAAAAGTTATCGATACGCAAACAAAAGCAAAGTTTGCATCACTAATTTTGCTGATGCTTTGTTGACATTTTGTGCAAATTACAAAAAAAAATCATGGCGGAAGAAGATAAGTAAGAAAATTTTCTTTTAAATGTAAATAATTAAAAATAATTAATTAAAAATAATTTTATTTATATCTCCAGGGGGAATACATGGACTTTTGAGTGGAAGAAGCTATTGTTAACAACACGTTTGCAAAGTGAAAGCGATTTTGTGTCAAAAAAAAAGAAAAAAATTGTTTTGTGGGAGAAGGTGCTCCGGGAAATTAAAACCATTGACTCGAATTTTCCATTCAGCCGCGATGAAATTATGCGCAAGTATTTAAATTTTATGGTGACCTACAAGCGAATAAAAAAAATAAACTGCACATCTGGAGAGTCGGCGACATCATGGGAGTTTTTTGATAAAATGGACGAAGTGTATGGCACTCGTAGCGATGTAACAGTTCCTGAAATCATGCTAGACAGCTCTTTGGAACATTTGTTATCCGATGCTATTGATTCACCGGCCACCTCTAATCCTCCAAAAAGTCCACAAGAAACTCCGCGAAAACGAGCAAGATGTGAAGTATTAGAGTTTTTACGAAATGAGAGTGATACTGACAAGAAAATAATGAACCAGTTTCTGGAGTGTGAAAAGGAGAAGTTAAGTGTCGAAAAAACAAAAATTGAAGAGATCAGAAAGTTACGAGAAGTTTTATGCGAAGTTTTAAGTCGAACAGGTTCCAAATAATGTGTGCCTATTTGAATCTAATTTGAATTGAATTTAATTTAATTGTTATTCTGGTTACCTGCTTATTTAATTAAAAGTACAAATGAATTGTTTTAATAAAATACTTATATTTAGTTTTTTGATTTCAAAATAACAAATTATTTTCTTTTTATGCTGGAAGTAGTGTTGTTAAGTTAATTCGCTTTCGTTTCGCTTCATCTTGTTCAGGAGGTGGCTGCTCCAAATAGTTGTTGGATTCACAGCGAGAAAAATCTTCGTCAGCTAAAACATCAAAGTTAGTTGAACCCTCATTTGTTATTATAACGTTATGAAGTATAAAACATGACATACAGGGGTGTCATAGAAACCAATCTTATCGGTATTGGATTTGAAACCGACAAAAAAAATACATTGGTGTCATGAAATCCAATGTTATCGGTTTTTTGTTCGAACTGAAATTAGTGTCGGTTTTAGGTGTCACAGAAACCAATATTATCGGATTTTTATTGAAAATAAACCAAGCAGCTTTCAGCTCTTGTTTTTATATTGGAAATAAATATATTTGGTTAAAGTTTAATTTTTTATTTAATTTTTTCAACAGTAAGTTATTTTGTAAATAAATAAAATTGGTAAATTAGGGCTGAAGTGCACTTTACGGGGCGTACGAAAAAAAAATATAAAAAATATGCCACCCGATCCAGAATTAAAAAAAAAATACCAAAATTAATATTTAAGGGGGCTGAGGCCGGTGGGGACCCCTGGGTCCATAAAACCGCCCCGCCCACTGAATGGTATGTGTGGGTACTCAAATTAAAGGTAATTGTGCAACAAAAACGAAAATAATAAAATTTTGGGTGGGCGGCATTTCTAGGGCCCTCTGGGGCAAAAAAAGTGTCCCCCCATAACACTTATGTATATCTGTGTGGATACTCAAATTAAAGGTAATTTGCTCACGATTGCAAATATGTATTTTGTTTTTGTATTCGTTTAATATTTTCCTCTCTAGGTTAATTTATGTATCTTTTATAGCTATGCAGAGAAGTTTTAGTTAGCGAAGCCGGTCTTTGTTATACCATAGAGGAGAAAATCCTTTTGCCCGGCAGAAGGCCGGCTATGCAGAGAAGCTTTAGTAAGCGAAGCCGGTCTTTGTTATACCATAGAGGAGAAAATCCTTGCGCCCGGCCGAAGGCCGGCTATACAAAAAAGCTTTAGTTAGCGAAGCCGGTCTTTGTTATACCATAGAGGAGAATATCCTTGCGCCCGGCCGAAGGCCGGCTATACAAAAAAGCTTTAGTTAGCGAAGCCGGTCTTTGTTATACCATAGAGGTGAAAATCCTTGCGCACGGCCGAAGGCCGGCTATACAAAGAAGCTTTAGTTACAAAAAAATAAAAAAATAATAAAACTCATTTGAAAATTTTAGCGCATAGGTATAACATTAAAAAAGCAAAATAGAAACAAAATATTTACAATCGTAAGCAAAATACCTTTCATTCGAGTACCCACACATAGTTATAACGGTGGGAGGGGCAATTTTTTTATCCCCAGAGGGACCCAGAAGTACCGCTCGACCTAAATTTTATTAATTTCGTATTTTTTACACAATTACCTTTAATTTGAGTACCCACACATACCACTAAGTGGGCGGGCCGCTTTTTTTGATCCATGGGATCCCAGGGGCCTCAGCCCCCTTAAATTTTAATTTTGGTTTTTTTCTTTTTTTATTCCAGAGGGGGTCCAACTTTTTTTTTTTTTTTCCGTACGCCCCGTAAAGTGCACTTTTGCCTAAATTAGTATTTTTTGCATGTCTCCGGTAGTCTCCGGCAGCGGGCTGCTGCGAGCTTGCAAAAGTATTCTCACTTTATCTGCGTACAGAAAGTTCGCAACACATTTATTTATTTTAGTTATTATTATTAACAAGAAACAATTTATTTTTTATTTTTAATAAATTTGCTTTATAATTCTACAAAACAATAAAATTACACAAATGTAAACAACAAATGCAAATATTTAATACAACGATGGCATTTATTGCATATGTAAAGTGTGTTTCCATTCTTATTTTCTTTTCTATAATTTTCCTTTTATTACAAACACAAGTTTTAACAATATTTTAAAGCACAATCATAATTTAAAAAATTATCAAACAAAAATTGCATTAAAAACTATAAACACATGAACCAAAACATAAAACAGCTGTTTCGAATATCGGTTTTATTTGTATTCGAAAATAACAAAACCGACTTGTTTTTATGACACCAAATGAAACCAATATTGGTTTGAAAAACCGACAATTAGCAAAACCGACTTGGATTCTATGACACCCCTGATAATTACATATTTAATTAATGTAGAGTTAGTCATCTCCAAATAATTTAAAATTCTAAACTTTTTTTTCAAAATGCCAAAAGCTTGTTCTACAAATACTCTTGTGGAGCTATGAATATTGTTAAATCTTATTTGCTCGCTGGTCAAAAATCCATTGTCTTTGTAAGGTGTCATCAAAAAAGTTTCTAGCGGATAAGCTGCATCGCCCAGTAAGTGACACTCTGGAGGAAATCTAATCAATCTGTTTACGATTGCTCTCCTAAGCGGGCAGTTCTTCCAGATATTGGCATCGTGGCAACGACCGGGATAACCAACGAAAACGTCCGAAAATTTCATATCGCTATCTACAACGGCCTGAAGGCAAACATGATATAAAAATAATTTAAAGAAATCATTTTTTGCATACCTGTACCACCACAGAATGCGTTCCTTTCCGATTGTAAAAGCTTATACTGTCTTTTTTTGGTTGCATTATACGAATGGAAATGGATGTGAACGGCTCGACTCAAACCCTTGCGTAGTTCTTAACTGGTTAAATTCGGTAGTAGGAAATTTAATTACTTTCCCCTTCAATTTATTAATAAGGCGTACTATTTTGACAAAGGCTCTATAGACAGTACCACGACCAATGTTGAAACGGTCACTGATTTCGCGAAAGCTATTTTGATTTCCGAGTTTCCAAAGCGTAGCATATAGTGATTCTTTTAACGTAATTCCTGGACGTCCCGTTGCTGAAGTCCTCCATAAGGGTTGTACAGTTTCTGGAAATACAATTTGTGAGCTGCAATACGAATAGAGAATTATTTCTCACCTTAAATGTTGAAATTCCCATACGAAAGTGGCTATAAAAAATGTCATCAGGCATTTCTCCAATGGTTTTAATAAATTCTTTACATTTTGGCACATGTCTCCGTACTTTTTTCTTTTTAATTGCAAATAAAGCAATAGTGCGTTTGTTTTTTTTACTTTTTATATATTTTTGTACAATTTTAAAATTGTTTTGAGGTGTTTTGTCTAGCAATTCCATTAAGTTTTCAAATATTATATTTTTAATTGTTGACATCTCCATTTTTAAAACAACTGATTGCAAAGAAGTGTTTCGAAACGTAAAAAACTTGCATAGTTTTTTTTTACAAAGTAAACAACACAGTTGGTTGCTTTGTATCGAAACAGTATCAAAACCGCATCACTGCAATGTGTTTTGATGTTTTGGAACTCACCCCAGATTTCCTTTTTCAATATCATTTCTTGCCCAACTTCCATTCAAGTTTCTCAATGGTGGCTTAGAGATAACTGGTCTATTGAGGCCTCTAGCTGCACGCCATAATGAGTAATCTGATTGTGGCGTTGCATCAAGTCCCTTGAGATATTTTTCCAGGGCAGCCGTTTTCTGAGACTGCAGTAACTTTCTCAGCCTTTTTGTGCACTCTTTTAATAAAGTCTTAAGTTGGGGGGATCTGTGCAATTGCCACTCTCTACGAACTCTCCTTTTTTCAGTCAATAGACGCTCGACATCTGTAGAATATATGATTTTATTTTTGGTTTTTTTGAGTGTTATGCTGGAATGTTGAACAGCTAGTTTGAGATAACTGTCAAAATTAACAATAGCTAGAGCCACGTTCTCCGGTGTGCTAAGCGGAATATTTTCTGTACAATGGGCACTCAGATATTTTTTATATTTTAACCAATTTATTTGTGAGGCTGATGTCGATAAGTAACCAGACGGAGATACGATTCTATTTGGATTCATTATAGTAACAATTGTAGGTGTGTGATCGGAAGATAATTCTAGGTGTCTGGTACTTAACGCACCTTTCAGGGAGTTAACGGGTTAATCGTGTATTCTGGTTCTTTTTTTCTCCCCCATCTATCATTTAAACCAATAAACATAGAAATACAGGTTATTTCACATTCAAAACTAATCCATCTAAGCTGTCTAAAATATACAAATTTGGTACTTTTTCGAAATTCGAACGTTAAAGGGGTGAAAGTTGTAATTTCTTTTTTGGTACTTTTATACAAAACATTTTTCTCCATTCATTGAGCTAAAAGTACTAAATTATGACTCCCACTTCACTATTGAAATTTTTAATACTTAAATGGGGAGAAAAATTTATCAAAAAGGATAAATACGGGAAATTAAATTTCTTTCTTTTGCTTTTGTGTTCTACGTGTGGTACTTTTTGAATTTGTTATAATATTGAATTTAGAGAACCAAAATTAAGCAGCAAGGTCCTGAGTTATTGTCAACCTACAAGATAAAAAATGTTAGAAGTAGAACCATAACCTTTGGCATACAAATATGTTCACGAAAGAAAAGGCCTTGCTTACAAAGTTGCGGGTTAAATGCTAGCATTTAAAAAGTTCAAACCTAGAAAAATAAACATTGGCATAAAAATATGTTTACTAAAGAAAAGAAGATGCTAACGAAGTAGCGGGTTAAATGCTGGTATTAAACAATTCTAGAAACAAGTACATACCCTGCCGGAGATCGAACAAGCACCTAGCTAGTACTAAACTAGTACAAAGATCACCAGTAATAGTTCTGGACTGTATACTTTTCTATGCCATCTTCATGCTCAAATTAGCATTGGGTGTGCTTCGAAATCACTAGTACCATTGACTCTAGTCGTGTAATAATACACTTGGACCCGATTGGGAGCTTAAATAAGTAAATAAAAAGAAGTATCAAAATACGAATTTTTGTTTTTAAAAAATTTTTGCACAAAAATGCTATCAGTTTACAGGTGGTGCTCTTGTACTACATCAAGTACTAGAACTAATAAGCACTAGTATTTTTATATAAAAACTCTAACACCGTTACCATTAGCGCTCTTGGTCTAGTATTTGTACTAGCGGCTTTTTGACAATTAACGCCTATCTCCTGAAGTGTATGTACATAAGTATGTATGAGTGTATGTATGTATGTGTGTATGTATGTTCTTCCTTCAACATTTCTATATGAATTTCATATAAAATAACAACTTTTTTTAACAGACGCCTGTCGATCAATTGGTTCTAATGAGGTGGATACTGATATTAGAAATGCCTTAAAGGTTATAAAAAAACGAAAAATCCACGCAGATTGCATCAAAAATAAAAAAAAATACCTGAATTTTAAATTATAAAAAAAATCAAATAAAATTATTATTAATTATAATTAAAAAAAATGTATTTAACATTTTGCTTAAAGTATATTGACACATAATTTAAAGCTAACTATAATTTACATAATCTTCAACTAACTCAGTCGAACTACTATGTAGCTAACTTTAAACTGACTACTATGTAGCTAACTTTAAACTGACTACTATGTAGCTAACTTAAAGTTAGTTGAAAAGTCATGCAAACACGGACCATTGACTATTTCCTATGACATCGCCATGTTAAAACAGTCAGTTCGCTCCATTGAAAGTAATCCAGGCATCAACCACAACTAGTTGAGAAAAAGTTAATTTAAAGTTAGCTTAAAGTTAACTGAATTGCTTGCAGGGTTGATATTCAGCAAAAGATCTTCTTCATATATTGCAATTTTTGTAAATAGTTTAATTCAACATTTTTAGTTTTTACCAATTTACTAACATTTTTTATAGTAGTTTTTGTTTTTCAAGTTTATAATTTATTTTTGTAAGCAAAATCCAGGGTTACCCTCGTCCACAAAATCTTTATATGTAAAACTCATGAAAAGGTACGAAAATAAACGCATTGGCAATAATGTTATTTAACGATAGAATAAAGCTCTATTTATAGGTGTGTTCCACAAGATCTCGGGCAAGTTCGGACTAATGAGAGTAAAATGAAAATTACTCTCTGAATTTGCCAAAACTACCCAATATTTCTGGAACGAAAAAAACCATTTTTACACTTTTTCAAATACGAATGATGCTTACTTGTTAAATTAAGATCTATTTAAGTGATTTTAGACGCGTAAAAGTCATAACATTATAAAACCAAAATATTTGCATCATTGTCATTTTTTATATTTTGTTTTCTTTTATGTTAAAAATTAAGGGAAATATGTATACAATAATGTATTTACAACTTTAATTTTTTCATTAAAATTTTACATTTTTCTTTCTTATATATTTTTTAATAAAACCTGAACTGTTTCTTTTGCTTGTAAATTTCCTGATTAATTTTTCAGTTTCTTATGTAAACAAAAACAGCTGATTGTTTATTCTTGTCCGAACTTACCCAAAGAAAAAGTTCGTGCAAATTTGTACATGAAATGAAAAAAAATACTCTCTCAATTACTCTCTTAAATGCACAAAAATTGTTATGTGGAACGCTTTTGGGTAACTTTGTACAAGTTCGGACTGTTTCGTTATGCATCTGGAACAGAGATTATGTGAAGCATAATCTCATTTCTATTGTATGTACATTTGTTTATTTTGTACATCTAAGTCTACATTCACACGTTTCATCTTTTGATGCTCAACTCTTGTGTTTTAAGGAGAGGGAAGCAAGAAGAAAAGGGGTTGGTATGGAGATGCCTGTACTCGGGCAGTACGCTTTGTGTTCTCATTCGTAGGTTATGCACAACAATGGCCGCATGTAAATTGTTTTCTTTTTTCTCTCTTTGGTTCGCTTTGAATAAAAGTGTTGTTGTTTTGAAGCAAAAAAAAAGTTGAAACCGGTTGCTGCGTGTGAACATAATGGCATTTAAAAGGGAATTTAAAAGAAGTTGAGCATCAAAAGATGAAACGTTTGAATGTAGACTAAGAATATGTATATTTGAATATATTGAAATATGTTGTATTGTAAGTAGTTTTATCGAAAGTCCATAGATATATTGAAAAAAGTACCAAAAAAAAACTGAAATACAGGCATAGAAGCAGCCCATCACTGTTTTTCAAATGTCACTTACACGGTGTTTGCATTTGCCAGTACTTGCAAGACAGTTGCAATACATGCAAACTTTTTCACTAATACATGTACACTTTTCCAACTGTCTTGTCTACTGTCTTGCAAATTTTGCAGACAGTAAAATGGACAGTGATTTGACATTTGCTGACAGTAATTTGAAATTTTGTTCGCAAAAGTTAAAAAAAAAATCAACAATTAAAAGAAAATTAATAAATTATGCTTTGGTTTTGCATGTTTTACTCAAGGGTTATCTATGTTCACAAAAAATAGTTGTTAAATGCTATTTTTAATTTGTTAAGTTCATATAAAACACGTTTAGATAGAACTTGCACTGCGACATTCACGTTAGACATTTTTTTTAAAGTGAACTGTCTTAACTACTGTCTGGACGCCTACGTCACGAAAACAGCAAGTAGGGATTTTGGCAACTAATATGTATTTTCTTACTGTCTTGCCAGTACTGGCAAATGTAAACGTTAGGTTAACAACGGTATAATATTATATTTTATTCAGAACGAAACGTTACAACTACTGTCCATTATGGCGTTAATTGTGTAAAACGCAACACAACGCCAAAAAATTCATTGAAAGCTTAAACAAAGTCAAAAATATTATAAATATATAAAAAAAAATCATATAAAATTTTTAGATTTTAAACGCTGCATATGTATCTTGTGGCGTTGACAATTTTAAGACGCAAAATGAATTTATGTAGAAAGCAACAACAAAATTACAAAATATTTTTGAATTTGTTTTTGCTTCCAATGTAATAAGGTAAATTTCGGTAAGCTTTTGCATTGCTCTTCTTATATGTACCAAAAAGCGAACAGCTGATTGATACAGTACAGATACGATACAGCAACGTTCGCCTAACTGAGCCTTTAGTCAATTCTCGTTGAGAACTATTGCTAACATGAAACGTCAAATTTGTTTGTCAATTGAAAAAAAGAAGCATAAAGATAAAACATAAAAGCGCATTGTGTGGAAAGAAATTTAGATTGTGAAACAGTAGTAAACTATTATTTTAGTTAAAGAATTAAATAATTAAAAATGAATAACTAAAAATAAACACAAACATAATTTATTTTTAAATAAATAAATAAAATTGAAAAAATTACACTGGTTCACAAATTTTCAACTTATGGACATAACCTAAAAAATGAGATGTTTTTAGATTGATAAAATATTTGGCAGCAAACATCAAATATTTCATTAACGTAGTCTGAACACAAAATATTAATATTTTAGTAATTTTTGAGCAAACATTTTTTTGATATTACAAAAAAATTGTAAGAGCAAACAACGACAAATAATTTTATCCATGTTCCCGATGGAAGCAAATTTTTCTTATTTTTTACAGCTTTAAAGATTTTTAAGAATTATTAGACTTTGCTACTCGTATTATGGGTTATTAGCAAATTTTTACGAATTTCCGCTAGGTTAGCAATTTTTATCGAATGTTTCCCATTTCTTATAGTTTTGGGCACTTTTAATCAATTTTATGGCTTGTTTGAAATATTACTATTTTTCCCGAATTTTCGCAATTTTTGCAAAAAAAATTTTTAAGAATCATTAGACTTTGCCATCATGGTCCTATTAGCAAATTTTTTTAAAATTTCCGCTAATTTAGCAATTTGTACCGAATTTTTGCCAACCCTTATACTTTTAGGGACTTTTAATCAATTTTATGGCTGGTTTGAAATATTAACTGCCGTATTCATAAAAAATAAAATAGATTTCAAACGTATTTTAAAAACAAATTTCCATACAAATTTTCCTTAAAATAGATTTCATATCCAATTTATTTTTGCAATTTTTTTTTTATTATTTTCCGACATTTTGTTTTTTTAACCGATTTCAAATAAATCTTAGGGTTTGTTTCCAAGTTTGCAATTTTTCGCAAATTTTAGACATGTTCCCGAAAGAAGCGATTTTTTCTTTACAGCAAACTTCAGGAACAATTACTAAAATAGTATTAAAAGGAATACGAAAAATATATTGAAGTTATCTATAACGAATCCAATTCCGTACCCATTGCCTTAAAAATTTTTTTTTTTTTTTCTTTTACATTCTCCTCTTGAAACACCATAGAGATGCTGCTCCACAGCAAAAAACAAATTAATTATCTTTTGCGCTCATGTTTGCTATTTGTGAAATATATTTTTATTTTTGAACACTTTCATTAAATAATTATTTGATGCAAATATTTGTTTTAGTCTGAACGCATGGCAAATAAACATGAATTAATTTATTTTATTTTACACTGTTTGCCAACTATTTCAACAAACAAAAATTGTCAAATATTTGAGCTTAGTTTAAACATTAAACAAAATATTTTTTTTTTTGTTTAACAAGGTTTGAAGCAAATATCAAAACAAATATTTTCGTAAAATATTTGATTATTCTGAATGTACCTTTTACTGGAGCGACATAAATGGTAAATTTTGAAAAAACGTAAAAAATCACTTATCAAAAGTTATTTTCGGGAATACAAAATTTATTATTAATTTATTTATTAATCACGTGCTAAATTCCCAATTTTTATTTTTGATAAAAACACTGAAATTTATTGTTGAGGGAAAGGTAGTTTCTATGCGCATTTCGCTGGTTGCTTACACTGCATTTACACGTGAAAGTACTTTCATGAAATTTCTGTATACGTATAACAAATAAAAATTTGAATAAAATGGATGACTTTCTTGAAAATTTCTTGTGCGATTACACAGGAAAGTGAAAGTTCATTTTTAAAATGTCGTCAAAGCGAAAAGTTGCAAAAATTATTTAACTTCTAGAATTAAAAAAACTAGAAATGGAAGGTGTATGTATGATTTATTATTCATATCCCATAAAATTGGGTATGAACATTATAAATTTATTAATTTAATTGTACTTTGGTGGTTTAATTTTTTCTTCATTTTTGTTGTTTTGTTTACTGCCTAATAAGAGTTGCCAAAGTTATCACATACACAAATGTATAGGGCAATAGTTGGAAATAATTATTATGTTAACTTTTTAATAACATTATTGTTATAAAACATATAAATTGTCATTTTTTATGCATACTTGAAGAAAAATATTGTAAATACATTCATACATACACACAAGAAAATACATAGTTGATATTACCTAAAAATATGTCATAAAATTAAATAAGCCCAAGGAAAGCATGGAATTATCTAAGTTTCTTAGGTAATATAACTACATATTATATTCGGTAATTTCTATGTTCGAAAAAGTATCTTTTATTATGTTAAAATTGGTTAAAAGCTTGGAAAATTTAGCAATATTTGAAAAGTTATTTTATTTTTTATTTTTGGCAAATTATCTAATGACGATTTATTTTCTAAGGAATATGTTGCATAAATGTTACATGTTCTAAATTTTTGTGTTCGTTTGTAGAAAAAATAAAACTATGGGAAACATTATTGAGTTCTTTTGTGGATATGTTGATGAAAAACATGCGAAACATGTTGCACATTTAACCCACACTTTTACTAGGTGTTTAAGCTGCCCTGTTTTATAACTTTGGCACTTCAACTTTGTTCGTACAACCAAGGTTTTATTTTGTTTGTAATAACAAAAACTGCTTAGAATTTTGTGAAAAGATTGCTAAAAAACAATATATCAAAATTTTGACATATTAAAATAAAAAATTGTAGGTATATTATTATCGTTTTAAGTGCTGGTTCACACTGTTCAAGTCTTAGCCGTCAAGTACTGAGTGTTTAGGAGAGAAAGGAAAATAAATTCCCCTTATCTCCTAAAAGCTCAAGACCTGACGGCTGAAACTTAAACAGTGTGAACCAGCACTAACTTTTTCCAAGCCATTAGTGATGTCAATATTGGTTACAAGACCGCAATAGTTTGCAGAAACCACTAAAATAGCTAATGGGTACGTTCATAAGACGTAGCTGTTGAGCTCAACTGCTAGAAAACTGTTGACAACTGTTGAGCCGAACATTTTCGTCTTAGAAACGGCATTATGAGTTTAATGCAAAATTAACAGCTGATAAACATAAACAATTGAAAAAAAATAAAGGTTGAGGTTGAGCACAACATGTTGACTTTAGCTAGCTAAAAAATTTTATGATGGAATAAATGGCCTCAAATACCCAACTGTTGTGTTGAGCGGAAGTGCTCAACTATGCGTTTCTAAGACAAATACTAAACGGTTACACAACAGTATGAACGTGCCCAATGACGTACATTAATAATAAAAGTGCAATAGTTTTAAATAAAAGCAGCTAATTTTGTTCTATTGAAGTTGCACAACATGTAAAATTTTGTTGTAAAGTAAGCATATTTGAAAAAACTATATACTTTTTTCAGTTACACATTTTTAATAAAATTAACTTCTTTATTCATTTCATTGTAATATGCTATTTATCAATTCATAATGGGGGGATTCACAAGGTGTGCTATTAAGTCATATCGTCATAATGTCCTAAATAATATTTTACAATTGTTTAAAAAAAAAAATATTGTGTTTCAAAAAACATAAAAAAATATTTTTTTTTAAGCAGTTGTAAAATATTATTTAGGACATTATGACGATATGACTTTATAGCACACCTTGTGAATCCCCCCAATGTATTAACTTAATTATCTACTGAAACTTTTTACTTGTTTGTCTTTCTAAATCTATATATCGCTCATTTGCTGCAACTTCGTAATTATTCAAAAAATACATTTCGAAATAAACGTGTTTAAAATTTTTGATTTGCTTGATCCACTTGGAAAAAATAACGACACATTTTTTTTAACGGAGAAACTACAAAAGATGCATTTTATACACAGTATAAAGAAAAATATAGCGACCCATTCTTCGTCACTACCTCATTTGTGCGATAAATAACGAAATTGTTCTTGTAAGTTTAAGATGCGACCATTATTATCAATTACGTATGTTCGTTCGCCTTGGTAAAATTACCTATATTATTTTTTTGTGTGTACAAAACAAATTAAATTTAAAATGATCATTTTTTTGTGTGTACAAAATAAATTAAATTTAAAATTATTATTTTACCACAATCCTGTAAATTTGTATAAGTCTATTTAGTGGGCAACAGTGTTTACAGCTCTGTCATTTTACTTTCAGAAAGTGTCAAAAAATTACTTTCTTGAAAAAATCGTTGAAAGCTGAGTGGAAAGTAAAAAAATGGGAGTGTATTAGTGAAAAAGTGTGAGTGTATTTCGAGTTTCATGAAATTACTTTCACGTGTAAATGCTAGGTTAGGCCAGCTCGTCAGGAAACTTTTTCCAAACACTTTAAACATATTTTTCCAAGTTTAAAGCCCTGTAGCTCACTAAATTTTTATGCAATCGACACAGTATAGTTATGGGCTGAAGGAGAAGAGTCATATATATTCAAATGTTTAAATCTTGTACGATTCAGATGAACAGTTTTTGAGATTTTTCGAAAAAGCTAAAACAGCTGCAGAAAGCACAATTTTTTTCTCAACATGTTTCATGTTGTAAAATTCCTGCCTTCATAAAATTTAATGAACTTTAGCCTTATTAAAATATGAAAATTTATTAAACATACCAAAATCAATTAGTACTTATTGTTTCCATTTTTACTCAGTTTTTAAATTTGTATATTAAAATTTAACAAATCAAACTTTATAATTATTGTTTACAGTTGGTTGTTTTAGCAATTTAATAAAATTTATTTTTTTTATAATTAATTTATTTGAAGAAATTTGACATACGCTATAAGACTAATACTATGTTGTTCTGGCAACAATACGAGTATCAGCTGACTACTAAAAAGAAAAATTAAATCACGAAAAATTCAAATTAATTTTATTGCAAAAACAAGTAAAGAACAAATCATTAATAGTGTATGGCAGTAAAACTATTTTTTTAAATATTATCAGCCGTATTCATAACGAAAATTTGGCATGAAGTTAGCACAAAGTTTATTCATAATATACTTACCAAACTCTGGCTAACGATTTGCTAAACTCTAGTTAACAAGCTGCCAAACGTTTGCCAACTTGTGATAAACAGCCGTTTTATGTTGAATAATTTTGTTTGTGTTTTTTAGTACACTGTTTTTTTTTTTTAGTTTAGAGTCCTCTTTTTAAATATATTTTAATTTAAAAACAATTAAAATTTTTTATATGAAGAGGGAAAATAAAAAAAAAAAATGAAATGAAATGACAAAACCAGCGATGATTAATGCAAAACGTGTTACATTTTTGAGTATTATTATGTGGCATCATTAATATTCAGAGTTGATTTATTAAAAGTTAGCAGACGGATAAAATTTGTTATTAATAAACTCTGTGCTAACAAGCTGCTAAGCTTAATCGGCATTCTAGTAAGCAGCTCGTTGTACGAAGTGTACAAACTGTGGCTAACTTTTTGTTATGAATACGGCTGTATATTTTTATATATTTTTATCAAGCTTTAGGTAACTTTTTTATAAAAATCAATTAAAATGTTATTTATTTTTTAATATTTCGATTTCCGTTGGAAATCTTCTTTTTAAATAATTTTGACAAAAACAATTTTGTAATTTTATATTATTTAAAGATTTCCTGAAGAAGATGTCCAACGGAAATCGATATATTGAAAAATAAATAAAATCTTAATTGATTTTTATAAAAAAGTTACCTAAAGCTTGATAAAAATATATAAAAATATAATATTTAAAAAAATAGTTTTAGTGTTTATTTTAATTATTTAATTCTTTTACTTAAATTATAATTTTCTACAATTTCACAATCTTAATTTGTTTCCCACACAAATTGCTTCTATTTTATTATTTTTGCTTCTTTTTTTAATTGACAAACAAACTGGATGTTTTTGTATGCCGCGACACTGTCTGCGTTCTCTTTTGGTGTCCATTCTTAACCCTTAAATGCGCACGGTCTTGTATCTTTATGAAAAAAATATATTATCCGTAAATAAGCACAAAATTAAAAACTGCGTTTTTATTTTTTAAATTTTTTGTCTTTTTGTACTTTTATTAAGGAAAAACTGGTTGTATCTTATAAGATACACTGCGCACTCCACACACAAAGAGAAACGCACCATTAATAGGTGTGTTCATTTACTTTACTAGCAGAAACTCGCAAAGAGAGAGTAAGTAGGGATTTAAAGAAATTGCTCTCAAAAATACTAAAAAGTAAATGAACACTTTGCCAGCCAAAATTTGCAAGTTAAAGGAGTGACGAATATACAGAAATATTTGAGTACCCATTAATTATTCTAAGACTTGGGAAAATTTTATACATTACGGTAAAAATAATGAGATTTTATTAATTTTAGTTTGTTTATGTTGAATAAAATGAATCATGATTTTTTTAAGAGGGGAAAGAAGTATTCGGGTTTTCATCAATAATAAAGGATCAAAAAACTCTTTGTTAACAATAAAAGTATTTATAAGACAAAACAAAATATTTAATTTAACAATATATGTATAACCTATGTATATAGGTATATAAAATTTAACGTTACGGATTAAATGACAGATTCATCTTCGCACAGCCATAACGCCGTGAGTTATAAGGTTGAAATTTTAACCGGATGCTGGTCTCTCGCTAAATCGATCGAGAAAAAATATTAAATATGGTGAAATGCGGGAAATTAAATGTCTTTGTTTTTCTTTTTCGTTCTACAAGTGATACCTTTTTAATTTGCTATAATAGATATTAGAAACATAAAATTATAGGTGCAGGGTCCTGAGTGAATGAGGAGAACCTATAACGTTTGTAATTTTTTTAAAACTTAGAAACATAAACCTAGACATTTAAATATGATCACGAAAGAAAAGTAACGAGGTAGCGGGTTAAATTATTGTAAATTGTAAATAATTTTAGATATTCTCATTATCTACTTTATGGCCGTTTTATTTGGTCCAAATGCATATCTTTGGTGTTTGTTTCCTAATAAACAAGACGGTCATAAAGTAAACAATGGGAATATCTCAAATTATTTTATAATTAATAAGAATCTTTAATTTTGTAAATAATTTAATTTGCAAACAAACTTTTTTACTAATGGGGTATTATACTGCAATAGTGCTAAGTATCGGATATCAAGGTAACCATTATACTCACAGTACTAATAACAACACCTGATCGGTTAAAAGTAAAACAAAATACATAAGGGATTTTTTTTAACAAGTTCGTTATTTTATTTAGCAATAAAAATATTGAAATACCTGTCCTAAGTTAAACAAAAGTATGATTTCTTATCGCATAATTATTTTAAATCATTTTAAAAGTCAACATTAGCTTATAAATTTTGCAAGATATCCTTATTTATTAAAACTTCTTTTGGAAAAGTTTTTTTGTAAACAAAAACATGTAACAGCTGTTTCAAAAATTCTTGCAAGTAAAAATTTGCAAGAATTTTTTTGTCTCTCAATTTTTTTCTCTCTTTTGACGCTCTCAGCTTGCAAATTTTTTGGGTTAATGAACACTTTCCAGTAACAATTGGTACAAATTCGTAACAATTTTTAGTACATGAACACAGCTAATGAAAGAATTTTTTAAGTGAAGTTTATTTTTAATAGGAAAAAAATTAAAAATTATTGTGATTGCGTTAAATATAATTCAAATTCATTTAAAATTAATTAAATTGGGTTTCTATTTTTTTATTTGTATTAATTTAATTTTTTATTCTTAATTCAAAATAAATCTTATATCTAAAAGTTAATAGTAACGTCCACTGACCTCTCATTAATATTTGACTAATAGACTCTCAAGTAAAATACATATGTCATATTTCACAATTCTAAAACATTGAAGGTTAAGCTGTCAGCATATCGCAAACTTTCCTCAAATATATAATTTTCCAATCTCTCAGGAAATAAGTAACGCCAAACTTGATACGGAGTAATCAATGATTTAATATCATCAGGCAGAGAGCTATCGCCTCTAAACTTGACTTCCTGACAGACGAATTGCATATTACCCTGTTTCCATATATTTTCAAATGCAGAAGCTTTTGAATCGAAGGATGCATGTTGAAATTTTTATAAAAGTAAATCAAATAAGGTTGGACTTGATGGTCCTGTCAGTGAGTTGGGTACTGAATAGCTGGCGACTCTTGTAAGCTCGCAGTTGGGGCACTGGCAGCAGTAGAATTTGATAAAGAACTATTTCTGGCAATAGGTGATGGGATGAAGGAAGACCTTCTTAAATTTGGTGCTAGAGAGTTAGAAGTACAAAACTGAACGTGACCAGGAAACCGAATGGCACTAGACTTAGCAAGTTCTGAGCGTGCAGTTACAGCGGATTCTATTGGGTTTGAGAGCAGATTAGCGTCGATCATCGATGCAATAAACAAGTCATGAACTGAAGCATTTATATCACCGTTAATTTCAAATTCTTCCTCCTTATCAAAATCATTATCAATAAGGACAACATTTTTATTTTTAGTAGACACTTTGGAATTTAAAATTTATCGTCACTACTGTCATCAGTGCTGTCATAAGGAAATTCTGCGCTGTTGCAAAGCATTTAATATAATTCTACATTTGTTATTTTAGATCAACCAAGACTTCTAAACGTATCCATAGCTATATTTTTAATTATAATTAAAATAAAAAATGTTACGTAACGAGCGAAAAGAACTTGTCATATCAAATGACTAAGCAAGAATATAACATAAGCGCAATTTGTGCACCAGTAACAACCCAGCGGGAAATAGGAGGACGGATGCGTTCTAGAAGGTCTCTGTACTCCATCTTTTGGATGTACAAGGCCTTCTCGCTCCATTCCATACTCATATCTATTTTAAACACGTTGTCATTGTAGGGTAGGCCTTCCGGTCTCGCTTCTTTGGCAGGTACATAAGAATGACAACTGGATAAAAAAAATAATTCATTTACTTTTCCTTCTCTTCTCCCTTCTCATAGAAGCGAGTGTGGATTGTGTATCTTATCTTTTAACTTCTAAAAGTAAGAATTTTAAAATTTTGAACCTACGTCTCTATATTTTTCAAAAACGTTCCTTTCTTGATAATAAATTAATCTAGGATAAAAGAAAAAGGTTTTGTTAGTGGTAATAAACAAACTTATTTTAGTTTTTTTAATAATTGTGGAAAAACAGCAGTTTTATTGGTTGTATCTTTAAAGATACACTGTGCATTTAAGTTTTAAATCTGCTTACGTTTACATGAAGGGATTTCGTTGCAACAACCAAGACCTATCCAATAGGTCTGCTTACCGCTACAACAATACAAAAAACAACAGGCATTTTGTTTGTATAAAACTCCTCACGGTTGTCAAAATCTTACTACTACATAGGGAAAACAAAAGGAAAAACGCATATGTGGCAAATAACAAAAAAAGTAAACAAAGTTATACATGTATAAGCAAAATGTAAACCACTTTTGATAACCTAAGCGAAAACAAAATACCTATTGGATAGGCCTTGGAAGCAGCAAAGCGAATTTTTTACGTTCAATTGACTAATTCTTTTAACCCTTCATTCATAAAAAAAATTTCCATATGCTTACCAATTGATAACGTGTCAAAACAAGCAGTGGCAACATAATACAACTATTTATAAAGACAAAATTAAACAAATTTTAAGAAACATAATGGCTAATGTTTCTTCTAATGAAGAAATTATTGAAGAGATTATTGACTTAACTGAAATGGCTGTTGAAGTTTTAGATCTAGATGATACCATGATGAAATAAACAGGTGGCATTACTACGCCAGATGACGATTTTTTGCTCTTGTATTGTTTGTCTAGTCTTATGTCAAAGTTTTGTTTAAGTTTACAAAAAGTCCACGTTTTGTGCTGTGATTATTGTATTGTATTAACGTTTTTGATTATTTAAATTAAAATTAAATAAGATAGTAATCATAGTGAAATAAAAATTGTCTAAAACTAAAAAAAAAAAAGACGAAAGAAGTGGGTAAAACCATGGAGGATAGAGCGAGAGTTACGGGCCGCATTATTATTTCTAACGAATGAGCTTTCTATAACTTGTATGCAGTTTCTACCATTTACAGTTTTTATTTAATTTTTCTAAAATTTATATGATTTTCCTCAAATATTTATAAACAAAAATTGGTTGATTTGTTCGTACAAGTTAATTAAACGTTAACTACCATATTCGTGAAAATTATTGTTCGTTAACGCTGAAACCTACTGTATATACTTAATACATACATATGTAAAATATGAAAAAGCAAATGAATGTGCATTTATTTAAAATATTAAATGAAAATACTAACAACAACCACATTTACTCTTATTTTACGTGGTTTTTCTTCTTCAGTGTCATCATTTTGTTGAAAAGTATTTTCTAATTTTTAGGACTGCAGATAGCATCATTAACCTGCAAAAAAACCATAAAATTTTTTAAATTAACATACATATGTACCATTTTCTTACCTTACTTGAATTACAAAAGTTTGACGTAGAATTTCTGATTGTGGTATGTGATTTTAATAATTATAGTTGTTTAAAACACCACATTTTTAGTGCGTAAACTTCTTCTATGCCTATCCCTTTTCGTTAACTATTATTCATTTCACGCAGTTCTCGCACATAATGCGACCTCAAAGAGCGAATTTTCTTTTTTATTTCATCCACTGTAATATCTTTATTAATTTATTTTTAATTCAGTTGTTATTTCTAACAAAGAGTTTGAACGTTCAACTCGGTCTAAATACATTGGATGTCGCAAATTATAAAGATGTTCATTTTCTTCATATTTTTAAATTAAGTTTTGTACCAAACCTTTGCTCCACATACTTATATATTTTTAGTTTATGACTAAAACACAACCTTTTATTTGCTCTTCACAAATTATTTGTTTATAATTTCTAATCTACAGTTAAGGGCACAATAAACCACACAAATAGCTTGGCAAACATGTCAAAACTCTTTACTCCAAATTCTTTTTCTTTCTTTTATATTTCATCTCCGTTTTAAACAAATAACGAGTAAAATTGCCGCAGCACAATCGTCGTCTGC
This sequence comes from Pollenia amentaria, assembly GCA_943735925.1. NCBI lineage: Eukaryota > Metazoa > Arthropoda > Insecta > Diptera > Polleniidae > Pollenia > Pollenia amentaria. The sequence continues at coordinate 104,996,726 of OX031006.1, forward strand.
ATTCATTGAAAACAAAACCAAAATGAAAAATTTAGGTTTGTACGAAATAAGATTGTGTTGTTTATTGCCAAACAGAAGCAAAAACAAAGTGCATGTTTGGCAAACAATTTGTGTGGTTTATTATGCCCAAGGCGAATTCATTTTTCAGGTGGCGTTGAAAGCACAACTCTGCTACTTTTTTTCTTACCTAGAGAGAGAAATGTCAAAAGTTACATGTGTTTTTGACATATCGATCAACGAAAGCAACAAAAAAATACATTTAGTCAATTTACAAGGTATCCTAACATGTCATATTGTCAAAATGTCCTAATATTTCACAATGGTTTAAAAATATTGTTGTACGGCTCAGCCGCTCAGCGCTAGACTTTTCTGATTAATTACGACAGCACAATAAACACAGCAAGCAAAGTTCTATTTATTTAAGACACTTTTTGTTAACAAACCAACAACAACATTTTTAAACCATTGTGAAATATTAGGACATTTTGACAATATGACATGTTAGGATACCTTGTGAATTGACTAATTGTTGTATTTTTGGTGTTGTTACTGGTTGTAGTATCGACACCACCGTATACATGAATTCGCCTTGGTTATGCCCTTTATTTATTATAAATTATTTCCGAATTTCCAAATTCTATAAAATATTAATCTGGCAGCCCCGGTCCTACATTACATGACAAGAATACAAGAGAACGAAAGATGTAAAAGAGAAATGTCCAAATTCTGGCTTTAATTCCCATTACGTGCGACACTTATTACCCCGTACTCTCACCACAGCCATCGCCCGAAAACTCTTGTCGCAAGGGACATGTCGCAGCGACATGTCTCTTCATGTAAACAGTCTTTTAGCAATAATTGTCAACGAAGATTGACTAGCAATTATTGCAACATAAAAGTGACGTGTAAAAAAGGCCCAAATCAGTGGCCAAGCAGCTTTCGAAGAAAAATAAAGCATTTTATGGTAGTTAAGTGGCAATGTGTAAAAACAGGCCGCTACAATCAACACAAATGTCGTGATCAAAACAAAAATAACAAAACACAAATCACGGTTAACAAAAGCATTAGTTCAACAAACATTTTGTTTTGTTTTATAATGTTATTTACTTACTTGAATATTATTTACTCGTGTTGTGGTAAACTTAAAAGTTAATTTTTAAAAAAGTTTTGCAAATAAATCTCAACTGTGAAAATAAATTTGTTTTCCTTGTATTGCGGCATAAAATATAGTGCAAAGAAAAATGCAAAAAGGGCAGCTTTTGCAGAAATAGACATAAAAACGCAATATCTTGCGCCTCGTGACAGCTCTGTATAGTACTTTGAGCTGACAAAATCAGATTTTCCAATTGCAAAGCGTTGATGCCATGCTATTAAGGGATGCTTCATACAAATTGTATGGGTATGAATATTTTGAAAACTAGAAAACGAGTGCCGTTTTTGTTTAAGTACGACTATAAGATTTTTTGTGTCGTTGTCGTGTCATGTTTTCCAAGTTCTTTACACTATAATTCCACATACAACAAGGAGTAAAATGGTGTGACCGTGAAGCGGCAACTTTAATTTCATTATATTGCCAGTTTACAAATTATGAAACATTTAACAACATGTATGTTTGTAAGTAGTTGATCAGTTAAAGTAGGAAATATGTTCAGATATCAACGTTACGTGTATGTATACTTAGTATTTAAGTATAACGTGTTATGAACGAAAGTAATCATCATTAACGTGTTAAGGAAAACAAACTTTTATATGTCACTGGGTACAAGTAGTAAATGCGTCAACCTGTATGTAGGTATACCCTCATACAGGTTAACTCATATAGGTACTACTTGTACCAATTGCACTACTTTAGTAAAAAACTCAATAGTTTTGTACTTTACGCTTAAAAATCTCACACAATTCTCACAGTTGTGTTTAATATAATGCATGTTACATTGTGGAATTTACTTTTATTTTTAAATATTTGAATATCTTTTTAATTTAAAGATTTTTTTATTGTAGATATTAAGACAAACAAAAAAAAAAGTTTCTAGTTTTATTTGAAAAGTCTTATTTAATTAAGATATGGACTGCTAATGGCCAATTTTCAGGATTGATATTAAAACTCATTTATGTTTAAAATTGTTTTAAATACAAAATTCTCTTCTTCACTATACACTTAAATGATACTTAATTTACCGATGTGGTACATTTAAATTCAACTTAAGTTTCCATTTGATAAACTTAGCAAGGTGGCCTTAATATCAAAACAATACAATAATAACATGCAAAGAAGTAATAACTAGCTGTTTTTTAAGACCTACAAGGTGGTCTAACTAAATAACTAATTTTTTTCTGATATTTTTTTTTATTTAGTAGAGCTACCATACTTTTATCTTAATTAAATAAGACTTTTCAAATAAAACTTTAAAAACCAATCTGTATATAAATACGATTTAAGTTCATATGAATATTAACATGAAATTTATTTAAATACTTTCCTGAAAATTGGACATAAGGGTGTGTGTGAAACGGTAGCAAAGTACTCATGGAAGTAAAAGTTTGATACTGTTGAGGTGAATAAAATTTCACTAGCCCTAGGGGCTAGTATACATTTTGACATAAGCGTAGAAATATTTGAAAATTTTTATTTGTCATAGTTATATTGCTACCGTTTCCCTCAGAGAATCAGTATGTCTAAAACTCTAAAAAATGCTTTTTAAAACAGCCCACTGATTTTTTTTCTTGCAAATCAAAATAGGATAAAAAGTTGGGCTAATTTTCTTTAAAATGAGGTATGGCGCACGCCGGTGGGTCATCCAGCTTGTCCACAATGGCCAATATGTCTATATATGTCTAAAAAAAAAAAAAAAAAAATGCTTTTAACAACAGCCCACCCCTAGTGGGGAATGAGGGTATACGAAGTTTGTCATTCCGTCTGTCTGTCCGTCTGCCGAAAGCACGCTCATTTTCGAAAGACTCTAAAGAAAAGAACAAAATTGGTGTGAAATTGCTTGTAGTTATCCTAAGCAATTTGGGATTGAAATCCAGCAAAATCGGTTCAGTAGGATCAAATCTTTAAATCAAAACTTGGAACTACCACCATTAAAATTGATAATTTTGTTACAAAAAATAACAGTAATGGAGGCATAATGCACGGAGTGATATATAATTTTGCACAAATTCGTTTTATATGACTGGTAATTATTGTGTTGATCATAGTGAAGATCGGTTCAAAAGTTACCATAGGCCCCATATAAAGACTACTCTCGCAAACAGTTTATTACGCTTAAAACCTTAATAAATAATGCTTTCATAATAAATTTTAATACATACACAGTTTTATAGGACCAAAAATCACACTGTCGAATTTCATGAAGATCTGTCCATAATCTACACTAGAACCCCTATTAAACCCTACTCCCGGGAAAGAGTTTTGTACGCCTAAGACCGTAATAAATAATGCTTTCATAATAAAATTTGGCACGTCGCAGTTTTATAGGACACTGCCAAATTTCATGAAGACCGGTCCATAAGTTACCCTAGGCCCTATATAAACCCTTCTCACGGAAAACAATTAAGTACGCCTATAACCGTAATAAATACTGCTATTGCGATACAATTTGTACATCACAGTTTTATAGGATTAGAAATCTGTCAAATTTCGTGAAGATCGGTCCAAATTTAACATATGCCCCATATAAACCCTTCTCACAGAAAACAGTTTAGTACGCCTTAAATCGTAATTAACAATACAATGGTAATAAAATTTGGTACTTCACAATTTCATAGATCTTGAAATCACACTGTCAAATTTCGTGAAGATCAGTCCATAATTGATTATAGGCCCCATATAAACTCCTTTCTCGGGAAACAACTAAGAACGTCAAAGTTTTATAGAACTAGAAATCACACTGTCAAATTTAATGAAGCTCGGTTCATAATTACTCCAATTAATGTTTTCAAATACCAGAAATCACTCTTTTGGGATGATTGAACCATAATTTACCATGGGTCCAATATAAATTCCCCTTCTGAAAATCATTTTAGATCGGCTTAATCTGTTACGAATGATGTTTTACTCAAGCTAGTTCAAATTTCTAAAAAGAAAATCATGAAACCTTCCGATTGTAGGTTTACAATTAAATATAGGTCTAGACCGCAAACGTCCGTTTTTATAAAGATTAATTAATAATATTTAGATATCATATTGAACCCACTCCTGAAATATTCGAAATGTCGTTGTAGGGTATCAAATATTCGGCACATCCGAGTATAGCACTCCAACTTGGTTTTCTGGCAAATCAAAATAGGATAACAAAGTTGTGCTAATTTTCTTTACAATTTGGTATGACAGATGCCGGTTGGTCTTCCTATTTGTCCACAAGCTCAGATAATCAGTATGTCTAAAAATCAAAAAAAAAAAATGCTTTTAAAAGCAATCCAATGATTTTTTTCTTGCAAATCGAAATAGGATAACAAAGTTGAGATGATTATCCTTAAAATAAGTTATGGGACATTTTCGTGGGCCTTTCAGTTTGTCCACAATTTCCAAAAATCCCATGGAGAGACAGTACTAAATCTTAGAATTTCAAAAATGTTTTAAAAACAGCCATGATGTTTTTTAGTTGTCTATAAAATGTGGTCTGTCGCATTCTGTGAGGTCTTCCAGCTTGTCCACAATTTCAGAAGTATCGCTTAGAGAATTTCATAAATAATTTTAAAATAGCTCAGAGGTTTTCTACGAAATTGAATACGATTTAGCCCTTAATTGTCTTGAAAACCACAGTATAAACTGATTTTCAGCGGATGAAAGCTCCCATTGAAATCTTCGCATACAATAAATTTTTGATTAAATAAAACATTATTGAAAGTAATCACAAATTATACTTATTTTCTTAAAAAAGCATTATTTATTGAGTTACAGCCGATTAAAATTATTAACAAATATTCTTTAAAAATTGGTATTTTTAGTTACAAATGTAGGTTTTCGCAAATTGAGCTTTTATTAAATAATTTTTTCTTAAAATTTTAATATAAAATTCCATTCATTGTGAAAAATTAATGTAAATTTAATATATGTATTCAAAGTTATTTTTCGGGAATACAAAATTTATTATTAATTTATTTATTAATGACGTGTTAAATTCTCAATTTTTATTTAAAAAAAAAAACACTGAAATTTATTGTTGTGGGAAAGCAAGTTTCTATGCGCATACGAGTTTTGGTAATAAGTTAAGGTGGTTTAATTTAAGCCCTGATTTTTAGCTAAATATGAATGTAATCACAAGATAACCTTTTTTTAAAAAAGTATTTACTTGCTAACAATAAAAAGTACATTTTCGATAAAATGTGCCTTATGAGCAGAAAGTACCTTTTACCAAAAAAATTCGCTCTTCATAGAATATGCCTTTCAAATGTGTTGCTTTTTATTGAAAACAATTCTCCCTTAAAATAAAAATATATTTTTTATAAAAGGGACCTTTTAAAAAATACCTATTAATAAAAGTACTAGTCACTAAAAAAAAATATTTTTTAAAGAATGCCGTTTGAATAAAAGAAGGAACTAAAAACTCATTTTTTTAACGTAAATTTGTAATAAAAGTAGCTTTTCTAACAAGTAATCTTAAAAAGAAATTACATTTTAGAGAAAAAGAAAATTTTTAGAACAAAATACTATTTTTGTTGTTAATTGTTTTATAATTTTTAAGAAAGTTTCTCTTACACGGAACACATATGATTGTTGTCATTATTTTAGGGTAAATATATTAATTTTATTGTTGAAGCAATGGATTAATATATATTTACACCAATTTCATGATACTGCTTTGTAGTTTTTTAAAGTAAATTCAACATTTGCAATAAAATTCAATAAAATAAAGGACATGCATATTATGCAAAAGGTTTTTTGCGACATGTTTTACCCATTTGATCCCACTGTACTCGCTGGAGTACAAAAAAATACTCAAATTTATGACTCCAAAACTCTAATATGTAAGTCTTTTTACATTTTAATAGTTTTTGCTTCTAAATAAAGCGTGATCTATTTCGAGGTTCCCTTCTTTTTTAAAGAAAAAAACACAGAAAATTCAAATTTGATGGGGAATGTTTATTATCATTTGAAAGAACATTCTTTAGCAATTATTTTTTGAAGATTATGTCTACCAAATGTTGGCCGTTGCTGCGTTGCAGATGGTCCATCCGTTCAGTCTAATTTTCGATGACTCGTTCGAGCATTTCGACTGGTAACTGGCGAATGACACGTGTGATGTTTTCCTTCAAGGCCTAAATCAACGCGGGTTTGTCCGCATAAACTTTAGACTTTACATATCCCCACAGGAAAAAGTCTAACGGTGTGATATCACACGATCTTGGTGGCCAATCGACCGGCCCAAAACGTAAGATTATGTGCTCACCGAAGTGTTCTCTCAATAAATCCATTGATTGATGCGATTTGTGGGAAGTGGCGCCCGTCTTGCTGAAACCAAATGTCGCCGAGATCACGAACTTCAATTTCAGGCATCAAATAGCCGGTTATCATGGCACGATAACGGTCCGAGTTGCTGCGAACGGCGCCGAATCGACTCTCCACGGTCTTCGTGTACACTCTCAGGGTGATGGTGTTGCGAATAGTACGCTTGGTAGGCCGATTATGTTGACCATAAATTGAGCGAAGTGCACGAAATACATTCCTCACAGAACGTGAATTTTCGTAATAAAGTTGAACGATTTGTAAACGTTGTTCAGGCGTAAGTCTTTCCATTGTGAAATGCCAAACAATACTAAACAAAAATAACATGACAGCATGATACGACTCACACGTGAGCTGTCAAAAAAAAGCCTATTGAAAAAAGTATCTCTACTTGAATCACCCATTATTATTTAAGAGTGTAAACAATAAATATGTATCAAAAAAGAAGAAGAAAATGTCTAACGGTAAACTATCATTCTCCTTTTCATAATACATTGTTTATAGTTTTTTCAGTATTCTTTACCTATCATTACATTTTGGCTTATATATTTTTTGTAATAAGCTTAGCGCTGACGAGTTTTTGTGAAAAATGCAGTAAACATAATTAGTTTTAAAAGTATGTATTGAAAAAAAATTATTTGAAAAAGTTTAAAAAATTGTTTTTTGGTAAGAATTAAAAATTGGTGTACTCGTTCGAGTACAATGAGATACTGTATGTAAAATGTTAAAATAATTTTTGGTTATATGTGATGGATTTTAAAATGATTTATGGTAAAAAATTTGAAAACATTGCTGCCGCATTTTATTATGCTAGTAGTAATGATCATTAAAATTTTGATTTTACAATAATTCATCCTAATGCCGACCAAGAAATAGATGAGGATGAAATTGTCGAAGGAAATATACTACGGAATGATTTGCTAAACCACCTTCCAGGGCAATTGGAATTGTTTGGAGAACGCGACAGTGGAAAATCAATATTAGAACCATCGGCAATAAAGTGGAGGAAAAGAGCCATGAACATAGCCTAGTACTAAATTTGTTGAATCTTTTGATTTACTAGAAGGCAAATCTCCAAGTCTTTGAAACACTTTTTGATAATGATGTTGTGCAGCTAATAGTTGATCAAACAGTGAAATACGACACAATAGGCACAGATAAAACTTTACTGCTGAAGAGCTAAAGGTGTTTATTGGAATTATCCTCTTTAGCGGTTATCATTCATTACCGAGGCAACGCATGTATTGGCAGTTGGGCGAGAACACGCATATTCCACTTAATTCTAACAATATGGCAAGTAACCGTTTTCAAGAAATAAAAGGTTTATATACATCTTGCCAACCACTCGGAACTCGATGTGAGTGATAGAATGGCGAAAATCATACAATTATCAAAAATTTGATGTGAAAAGCTTTGTGAGCTTGGATACATACACCAAAATCTCTCGATTAATGAGTCAATGGTCCAATACTTCGGAAGCCATTCGGCCAAATAAATTATTAGAGGAAAACCTGTTAGGCTTAGTTTTAAAAATTGGATGCTTACCAGCAGCTGCGGCTATCTGTATCAGTAGCTCGTTTCTGTATTTTTCGCATCGCAAATTTTCTTATATTTAGTGTGAAACAAAAAATTCCATCGTTTCTCGATTTGTGAGAAAAAAAGTGTTTCTGTATTTAAATGCGAAAACAGACAACACAGATTCTGTTTTAACTGGAATACTTACAGTAATTAAGTGTCAAATGCAAGCGAAACGTCAACGAAAGAAATATATATAATAAAAATAAGGCTGCCACATTTAAAGATTTATCGACATCTTGACGATTTTTTTTGTTCGAAAATTGGCAAAGTGACAATTTGCTGATTTTTTCTAGTGACGATTCAGTCTTCGAAATAAAACCATTTTAAATAGTTTAATATGTTTGTTTATTAGGTATCACAGAAAACCGATATCTTTAAAAACAAGGCAGATTAAAAAATGTATCGGCAAAAGCAAAATTTCGAACGAAAACTCTTTAATTTTTATTTGCTTGGATTATTTAATTTAATACATTTGTTTGTGTGGTCAAAAGATTAATCTATTACCCCATTTTTCAGTCAATGCAATTTTTGCCTTTTTGCGAGAAATACAGAAACGGGCTACAGTTTGGCACTTATTGTGGCGCCAAAGTTGTCAACACTTACCATTATGTTCGAGATTTAAAGTAGAACCAAGGCGCACAACTACATCGTCAATTGCAACATCGGCATGCAATCACCTCCCAAAATGCATTTCTAATCAAATAAGATGCAAAGTTTGTCACAGTAAAATTCAGGGGATTTGCGAGCTGTGCAACGATGCACTTTGCGTAGAAAAAGATTGCTTTAAAAAATTTCATACCCAATCACATACAAATATTAATACATAATAATAAATTTATATTTTAATCTTATATATAACTTAAAAATTCTTTAAATGTAAATAAAAATAGTTTTTAAATAAAATTAATTAAATCGTTTTATTACGCACCCCTATTGTCCCATTGTACTCGCACGAGTACAGCCCAACAAACACCTTTTCAAAAATTACTTTTTTTAGTGGTGTTAATTTAATTCTTGAATTGATATCTAATAAGACAGTTTTTAATGAAAAAATAAGTATTTCCGATTTTAAAGATGTTTGGGATATAATGGGTTAAAATACAAATAGTACATATTAGTATTTAAAAATTCTCAATTTTTAGTATTTCGTTGCTTGTACTTATGGAATTCCAACAGGAATGCCTTCTTAAGCCTTGTTCAGCAACATCTATTATTTCATACGAAAAATTTTACATGTATAAATGTTACCTATCTTGAGCGTTTTCACAATTTGACGTTTTTAATCTTTCATAATATTTAACAAAACCCACAATTATTTTACTAAAAAATATTTAAATAAAAATAAATATGTAGCTCGTTTCTGTATTTCTCGCATCGCAAAATTTCTCACATTAAATGTGAAACAAAAAATTCCATCGTTTCTCGATTTGTGAGAAAAAAGTGTTTCTGTATTTAAATGCGAGAACAGACAACACAGATTCTGTTTTAACTGGAATACTTCCAGTAATTAAGTGTCAAATGCCAGCGAAACGTCAACGAAAGAAATATATATAATAAAAATTAGGCTGCCAGATTTAAGGATTTATCGACACTTTGACGATTTTTTTTGTTCCAAAATTGGCAAAGTGACAATTTGCTGATTTTTTCTAGTGACGATTCAGTCTTCGAAATAAAACAATTTTAAATAGTTTTATATGTTTGTGTATTAGGCACCACAGAAAACCGATATCTTTAAAAACATGGCAGATTAAAAAATGTATGGGCAAAAGCAAAATTTCGAACGAAAACTGTTTAATTTTTATTTGCTTGGATTATTTAATACATTTCTTTATGTGATCAAAAGATTAAACTATTACCCAATTTTCAGTCAATGCTCTTTAGGAAATTTTTGCCTTTTACTTTGTCCAAATGTGTTTATTTTATTTCAAAATGATATTTTGTCACTCCTTTTTGTGATTTCTGCAGGGAAAAATGACAATCTGAAATTTTAAACTCTTATCGGATTAAGGAAAATAAAATAAATAATTTTATTTTAATAGACCTCAAGCTTATGTATGTATAAAATATGTATTTTACCCATGAACTTAATGTTTTTTTTTTTTGATTATGTGTTTATATGATAAAAATTTGTGATTATATGATAAAAATCGAACAAAATTCGTCAAAATTAATTTTAAATTGTTCGAAAAAAATAGACGATTGTTTTATTTTTTCTTAGGATATTGACGTTTTTTTCACAAATTTATCTGGCAGCCCTGCATAAAACAAACACAATGAAAGGCCAAAAAAATTAAAATAACAAAATTTAACAATTGTGTTTTATTTATTTTCATCATTAAAATTCTTTCCCTTCAAATAAAAAAAAAAAATAATACACATACTTGCGTACATACATACATAATTTGGGCTCCATTTTTTAAAAATTTTTTTTCTCGCATCAATTTCAAATATGACTTATTTTGACAGTTCTTGTGAGAAACTTTTTGCAAGATATTGTTACAGAAACACTTTTTCTCACATCCTTCCAATAATTGCTGGAAAATTATTTAAATGACAGACAATTCTCGCAAAGTAAAAATACAGAAACACTTATGTGAGATAAACCATTTTTTGTTTCATATTGCACTGTTTTTGTCATAATTCACTTGTTTCATGCGGGAAATTTTATGATGCGAGAAATACAGAAACGGGCTAATGGATGAAAAACTGTTACCGGTTGTGTTATTTATGTTTTTTCGTTGTCATTTAATATTTACTGTAAACTATTTTTCATTTGCTTTAAATTCCACGTGAAATAAGTGCAGCTTATATTATTTCGCAATTGTAAAAAAAAGTTGCCAGAAACATTTCGCAACTTTTTCACAAATTGAACAGAGTACAACTCTAGCAATAAAATTTCATAGAAATTCCGCGCAAGTCTTTTTTCATATGAGTTTTGACAGCATTTCACGTGCAATGTTGAACAGAGTACCAGGCTTTAGTTCTAAAAGTAAAAGCAAAGTTAGAATTTTCATACCATTCATTTTCTCGTCAAACCCTAACGAATATAATTTCGTTCGGTTTTGTATCATTAGTGCACCCTACGCACTGCTTCGTAACAACTTTTTTGTTTTTTATTGCTGTGTTATTGAAAAATTACTTTTCGAATACCTTAATGTAAATTTTACATACCTTGAAAAAACAATCGGTATTTAATGTAAGATATTTGTTAAGCTTAATAACATTAATGTTTTTGTAGGCAGTGAAATTCGACACGTGGAAAACTTAAAGTATAAAAATATTATAACTAAATACATTTAATATATTATATATTAGGGTATTCATTTAATCGGACTTTAATCGGCTTTAATCGGTTAATAGGTCGATTAATTAACCGAGGTTAAGGTTAATCGGTTAATTTTGTTACTGATCGGTTAACCGATGAGTAAAGTTTTTTTTAATATATTAAGTAATTTCAATAAAAAAAAATGCATAAATAATATATAATTTGGAGTTTTTTAGTAAAAAACAAGTTAGAGTGCTATATTCGGCTGTGCCGAATCTTTGATACCCTCCACCGACAGGAGTGGGCTCTATATGATAAATACATATATATTATTAATTAAGCTTCACAAAAACGAACTTCAGCATAAAAATTGGTTGCGGTTTAGACCTGAATTAAATTATTGACCGACAATAAGAAAATGTTATTCGTTTCTTGTAAGAACTTTGAACTGGCTTGAGTAAAATATCATGATTCGTAAAAGTTTTAGCCGGACTAAAATGATTTTTAGGAGCGTTATTTGTATTGGACCTATGGTAAATTATGGACAAATCATCCCAAAATTCTGAAGACTGATTTCTGGTATTTCAAAAAATAAATTAGAATAAATTTCAATACAGCAGTGTAATTAGTTTTAGCGTTAACAGTAAATTTCACAAACTTGCATGATAGTTTTTCTTGCCATATGAACTTAAGTAAAAAATTTCACCGCAATATCTATAAATCCCAAAGTGGGCTTTATTTGGTTTTAGGCGCAATAAACTATTTTCCGAGAGTAGGGTTTATAATCTTCACGAAATTTGGCAGTGTGATTTCTCGTCCTATAAAACTGTGACGCACCGAACTTCAATTTGATAGCATTATTTATTACGGTTTTAGGCGTACTAAACGGTTTTCCGGGAGTAGGGTTTATATGAGGCCTAGTGTAAACTGTGGAACGATCTTCAAAAAACCTTACAGTGTGATTTCTGGTCCTATAAAACTGTGACGTACCAAATTTAAGTATGCTAACGTTATTTATTGCGGTTTTAGGCGTACTAAACGGTTTTCCGCGAGAAGGATTTATATGGGGCCTAGTGTAAATTATGGACCAATCTCCAAAAAATTTTACAGTGTGATTTGTGGTCCTATGAAACTGTGACGTACCAAATTTAAGTATGCTAGCGTTATTTATTGCGGTTTTAGGCGTCTAAACTGTTTTCCGCGAGAAGGGTTTATATGGGGCCTATTGTAAATTATGGACCGATCTCCAAAAAATTTTACAGCGTGATTTCTGGTCGTATAACACTGTGACGTACCAAATTTTAGTATATATATATATATGTGTTCCTCTAACTCCCATTGGAGCATAGGGCGCCAATAACAGCTGACCGCCAGCGGACCCGATTTTGTGCCGTTGATCTTAACTCGTTCCAAGATAGGCCAAGACTGTTCATCTCAGTTTCGGTGGAACGTCGCCAAGTTGTACGTGGTCTGCAAATTTTAGTATGCTAGCATTATTTATTGCGGTTTAAGGCGTACTAAACTGTTTTCCGGAAGTAGGGTTTATATGGGGCCTAGTGTAAATTATGGACCGATCTCCAAAAAATTTTACAGCGTGATTTCTGGTCGTATAAAACTGTGACGTACCAAATTTAAGTATGCTAGCGTTATTTATTGCGGTTTTAGGCGTCTAAACTGTTTTCCGCGAGAAGGGTTTATATGGGGCCTATTGTAAATTGTGGACCGATCTTCAAAAAATTTTACAGTGTGATTTCTGGTCCTATAAAACTGTGACGTACCAAATTTTAATATGATAGCGTTATTTTTTACGGTTTTAGGCGTACTAAACTGTTTTCCGGGAGTAGGGTTTATATGGGACCTAGTGTAAATTATGGACCGATCTTCAAAAAATTTTACAGTGTGATTTGACGTATTATAAAACTATGACGTACCAAATTTAAGTATGCTAGCGTTATTTATTGCGGTTTTAGGCGTACTAAACTGTTTTCCGCGAGAAGGGTTTATATGGGGCCTATGGTAAATCATGGACCGATCTACACGAAATTTAACAGTATTAGTTGCAGTCGTATAAAGCGAATTCGTGTAAAATTTTATGTCATTCCGTGCATTATTCCACCATTTATGTTAGTTTTTGTATCAAAATTATCAATTTTTTTTGGGTAGTGGTTCCACATTTTGATTCATAGTTCTGATCCTACTAAACCGATGTTGCTGGATTTCAATCCCAAACTGCTTAGGATAACTACAAGTTTGTTCTTTTCTTTTGCGTTTTTCGAAAGTGAGCGTGTTTTCAACAGACGGACAGACAGACGGACATGGCTAAATCGACTTAGAATTACTCAAGGACCCAGAATATATATACTTTATGGGGTCTTAGATGTATAATAAAAAAGTTTCACACGGAATGACAAACTTAGTATACCCTCATTCACCACAGTGGTGGTGGAGGGTATAAAAACAACAAAACATATTAAACATAACAATTCTTGAACTAAAACGAGCAAACAAAAAAATAATTCATAAATATGTAATACATATTTTTTTTAATTAATAAATATTATGTATTAATTAAAAAATATGCTGTGTGATCATTTTATTAGTTATTTCAATTGTTTAAGGAGATCTTATAAACTAATCTTTTAGACAAGTAATTTGTTTTAAAAGTTTAGGATTTAAGTGATTCTTTTCATTAGTTTTGATAAAACATGACTTGGAAAAAATTCTTTCATTTAGAGAGAAATCGAAAGCAACCCATAATACAGAATATCTTATTTCTCAGTCCTCTTCCTAGATTTCTCTAAACATATAAAATCTTTCATTATGCCATTAGAATCCTGTTAAATTTTTAAAATTTTTACAACTTCTAATTGTTTCGGTTAATTCTTTTAAAAAATTAATATGAGAAAATATGAGAAGAAACAAATAACTAAACACATACACATAAACGTGAAACAAACAGCTGTTGACAGGAAACACTTATTTAAAATTAAGATCACTGACCACCTCCCTTGTTTGAATGAACAAATATTGTCTTAACGCATACCTTTTGTATATGAGACGAAACAAAACATTAAAAACACAAAAAAAAATTTTTATAATAAAACAAAATATTCAAAATTTTGTTACATCGGTCAATCGACTGTAATTAACCGGTTTAATTGTTAATCGAAAATAGCCAATTTTAAATTAACCGATCAGTTAATCGAGTAATAATAATTCGGCTAACCGATTAACGGTTAACCGAATGAATACCCTAATATACATATATATATTAAAATGATTTCAATATAATTCTTAGGTCAGAAACAAAAGTGATATTGAATTAAAACTTACTTAATTTTATTTTAATAACAAGGAAAAGAGAATAAATGAGTCCCTTTAGCCTAACGTAACACAAATATTCTTTGTTAAGACTTGATGCAGTCTTATTTGCACAAGAACAAAATATGTATGCGTTCGTTACCGCAAAACATACGATCGTATTCGTTTTGCACATAATATTTGCTCACATTATTGAATAATTAAGAAAAGTCCAGCAAACACAACATCAAAGTTTAAATTTGGATCTTTTGAAATATTGTCCTATTTATTAAACTTTTGTACTCGTACCTAACTTATATAAAATGGAAAGCAAAACTTCGGGCTTGCTGGGAAATATACTTAGCAATGTAAACACACGTACACATGTATATGTATAAATTGCTTTTGCTGAGAATTTTTTCCATTTTTATACTCTCCACCACCACTGTGGCGAATGAGGGTGTACTAAGTTTGTCATTCCGTGTGAAACTTTTTTATAATACATCTAAGGCCCTAATATATAAAGTATATATATTCTGGCTCCTTGAGTAATTCTAAGTCGACTTAGCCATGTCCGTCTGTTGAAAACACACTCACTTTCAAAAACGCAAAAGAAAAGAACAAACTTGGTCTCAAATTGCTTGTAATTATCCTAAGCAGTTTGGGATTGAAATCCAGCAACATTGGTTCAGTAGGATCAGAACTATGAATCAAAATGTGGAACCACCACCCTAAAAAAGTTGATAATTTTGATACAAAAACCAACATAAATGGTGGAATAATACACGGAATGACATAAAACTTTGCACGAATTCGCTTTATACGACTGCAAATCATACTGTTAAATTTCGTAAAGAGCGGTCCATAAGTGACCATAGGCCCCATATAAACCCTTATCGCGGAAAACAGTTTAGTACGCCTAAAACCGCAATAAATAACGCTAGCATACTTAAATTTGGTACGTCACAGTTTTGTAGGACCACAAATTACGCTGTAAAATTTTTTGAAGATCGATCCATAATTTACACTAGGCCCCATATAAACCCTACTCCCGGAAAACAGTTTAGTACGCCTACAACCGCAATAAATAACGCTAGCATACTAAAATTTTGTACGTCACAGTTTTATACGACCAGAAATCACACTGTAAGATTTTTTGAAGTACGGTCCATAATGTACATTAGGTCCCATATAAACCCTGCTCCCGAAAAACAGCTTAGTACGCCTAAAGCCGAAATAAATAACGCTAGCATATTGAAATTGGGTACGTCACAGTTTTATAGGACCAGAAACCACACTGTAAAAGATTGGTCGATTATTTACACTAGGCCCCATATAAACCCTACTCCCGGAAAACGGTTTAGTACGCCTAAAATCGTAATAAATAATACTGTCAAATTGACGTCACCGTCAATTCACACTGCCAAATTTCGAGAAGATTGGTTCATAATTTACCCTAGGGTCCATATAAACCCTACTCTCGGTAAATAATTTTTTGCGCCTAAAACCAAATAAAGCCCACTTTGGGAAAATAATTAAATTCACGTAAAACCATCACAAATATAGATATTGCGGTAACATTTCTTACTTAAATTCATATGGCTAGAAAACATATCATGCACATTTGTGAAATTTACTGTTAACGCTAAAACTAATTACACTGCTGTATTGAAATTTATTCTAATTTATTTTTTGTAATACCAGGAATTAGTCTTCAGAATTTTGGGATGGTCCATAATTTACCATAGGTCCAATACAAATTATGCTCCTAAAAATTATTTTAGTTCGGCTAAAACTTTTACGAATCATGATATTTTACTCAAGCCAGTTCAAAGTTCTAACAAGAAACGCATAAAATGTTCTTGTTGTCGGTCAATAATTTAATTCAGGTCTAAACCGCAACCAATTTTAATGCTGACGCTCATTTTTGTGAAGCTTAGATAATAATATATATTTAGATATCATATAGAGCCCACTCCTGTCGGTGGAGGGTATCAAAGATTCGGCACAGCCGAACATAGCACTCTAACTTGTTTTTATATATGAATTTTACCCTTTGTTTAAGCAGTGCTGCCAAATTTATCTGTTTTTTCGCGATGCGAAAAATTGTTCGTTATTTTTATTTTTTTTTTTTTTTTTTTTTTTTTTTTTTTTTTTGTAGTTATTAAAGTAGCTTGCATAATTTTATTTATAATTAGTTAAAAATAAATCTGCACTAAATTAAATTTATTAAAAAAAATATTTTTCACGTACATATGTTTGTATGTACATAACTAAATGTGTCCATCTATGAAATGAATTTTTAACTAAATACGAATTTTTATTTGAAAATTTAAATAAAAACTTTGATCGGCTTTAATTCCATTCATACTGAGTTATTCTAGAAAATAAGTTTTATCTGTGATTTATTTATTTATTTATTTATTCATCATATTGTTATCCTATACTACAAGACATAAAAGTCTTATAATTACAGTACAGGATTAGAAAAGGTTAATGGCAAGGTGTAAAGCTACGTTTAACAAACAATATTAAATATTACATACATATTTGATAATAACAAAATAACGAATATATAAATAGTAAAAAAAAAAAAAAAAAAATAAAGAGAACAATTATATTTGTATATGTGTATTTGTTAATGAAATAAGTTATAAATAGCCCTTTTAAAATGCATTGGACTACTAGTAAATTGAATACTTGAGGGTAATAAGTTCCAAAGCCGAATTGAGTGGGTATAAAATTGCCACGATGACTGTAATGTCCTGTATCTGACATGCATCAAATCATTGGGTCTTTGTGAACGGGTAAACGAGAGTCTTCTATAGAGATACATTGGTATACGTTTATAAATAATTTTGTGCAACAGAGTTAATGTTCTTATTTTCAACAAGTTGACAATAGTAACTCCATATAAGTCACTTACAAATGGTGTGATATGATCAAATCTCCTTAAACCATACACATATCTAATTACAGCATTATAATTTAGTTCCAATTTCCTGAAGCTACTTGCATCACTACTTCCAAAAATTTCACATCCATATAACAAGGTAGGTATTAAATAGGTTTTTGCAAGAAGTTGACGAATTCTTAAGGGTGTAAATTTTTGCGTTCTCCATAGCGTTCGCAAAAGACCATATGTTCTTCCAGAAGCTATATTAATTTGGTCATTCCACGTTAGAGTATTGTTAAAAATTAAGCCTAGATTTTTTGCTGTCCTAACAACTTCAATTCTTTGACTGTTTAATACAACTTCTGGAGAAAAGTTAGCTCTAGACGATTTACTTTTAATAACTAAGCACCTTGATTTGCACGGGTTTATGCAGAGACCGTTTGCAGTTGCCCATGAGTGTACGCGCGTAAGATCAGCATTTAACTTAATTACACAATCATCAATATATTTCTCAGGAGAACTTATGTATATTTGTACATCATCAGCATAGATATGAATGTTGCAATATAATAATTGGTTTGCTAAGTCGTTTATATACATAGTGAAAAGCAATGGTCCAAGTATGGAACCTTGTGGAACACGTTTTATTACGTTTATTGATTTAGATCTAATGTTATTGACAAAAACTGACTGTCTTCTATCTGTGAGGTATGAGGTTATTAGACGTACAGAAGCGTTAGAGAAATTAAACATGGTATTAAGTTTTTTGCAGAGTATACCATGATCGACCATATCAAAGACTTTTGAATGATCCAATAGGACAAGTAGCGAAACATGAGCACAGTCAATACTTTTACGTATTTCCTCAGAAACATCAATAAGTGCACTAACACAACTATGACCACGTCGAAAACCAGATTGCCTCTCAGTTATTAAGTTATTATTATTAATATGTTTGTAAATCTGCTTATTAACCAGTTTTTCAAAAACTTTAGATAGGTATGGAAGAATTGCAATCGGACGAAAATCACCATTAGATTTAGGTATAGGTATTATTTTCACATACTTCCAGTTCTCGGGGAACGTGCTCTTTGTTATTATATTATTAAATATAAACGTTATATATGGTATTATAACAGGCAGGATAAATTTCAGAAACTTTGGATGAATATTGTCAAAACCAACCGCATTGGATTTGATATTGAGACAACTTAAAAACACGTCGGCCTCAGTTACACAATCAAAACTAAATTGGCATGATGTTGTAGGGGAATAAGTGTTCCAGTCGTAGTAATTATCACACACAGGTACGGGTGGAAGCATGACGAACTTTTTATTTAAGACTTCAACTTCAACTCCTGATTCTACTGGTGCTTTAGATTTACCAATTCCAATTTTACGTATATTCTTCTAAGTTTCCAGGGAAGAACTAAAGACTCTTAGATAAAAAGTAGTCTTGGCGCTTTTTATTTTTCGATTTACCAGCCCTTTTGCCTTACAGTATTCTTCATGTAAATTACTTGTTTTAAAACGCTTCCATGAGGCAAACAATTTATCTCTTTCGAGGATAGCACTTTTTATTTCCGCATTAAACCACGGTTTCTTTCTGTTTGTAATCGATACTGTTTTTAAGGGTACAGTTGCATTTAAAACATGATCGAGGCTTCTTTCCAAGATCAACTTTAATTTTTACCAAAAATCGGTTTTATACGAAAATGTAATATTTAATCGGCTGTAACTCAGTAAATACTGCGTTTATTAGAAAAATGCACTTAATCTTTAACAATACTGACTTTTTTCAAGAAAACAGGCTTAATCTGTGGTCACCTTAATTTGTAAAACGAGTTTTATACTAAATTTTTATGAACATTTTAATCATAAAAATATGTTTTTTGAGATATTAAGCTTTATCTGTATTTAACTTTATTTTTCATAAAAGATCGTCTTTTATATAAGTACATACTCACAAGTTCAATAAAAACTTTAATAGGCTGTAACTCTGCAGATACTACGTTTATTAAAAAAATAAACTTAATTTTTGATAACGATCATTATTGACCAAAAATCGATTTTTTACACATAAATTAGCTTTTCACAAAAAATCGAATTTTATACCAAATGTTAATCGGCTGTTAGTCGTACTAAAGACTAGTTTACACGGTAATACAATGTATTGCGACATGTGGAAAAATTATGTAGAATGAGATAACTCTTATCATGTAAAAGCAAAATGCATTGAGTAAGAGAGAATACATACGTTTAATTATTTGTTACATATGTATGAATAATTTTTATACAATATACATATTTATGTTAATTCATTTGTCTATTCATTTCAATAAATATTTTGGCTTAAATCTAGTTTACTGTCGAAGCTCCAAATAAAATAAAGTACCTACGGTGATAAAAAAATATTGGCCATATACCTACTGTTAGAATTGTAGTGGAAAAGCGCATATTAATATGAAAACTTTTTTCCTCTTATATTTCAATTTTATATCACACTAGGTACTTATTTTTTATTTGGAGCTGCGTCGGTATACTAGATTTGTTCCAATATTTTGTTATACATATTTCAACAAGTTTACAAATTTTCGACATTGTCTTCGGCGTTAGGTAAGAAAGTAAGTACAAATAATATATATGTACATACTTATGTTTTTCTTTTTTCAGTATTTGTTTATTGAATCTTCATATATTAAATATGAACTAACAATAATTAATCAAATCTTATCCTAATATTTACTTTATGTCCTGCCAGTGCCAGACCAAAAAAGATTTAGTCATCACGGTTTCTGTTCACATGTGTAGGTGTTTATCGCTCATCTGATTGGGTGAGTGCTGCAGTGTCTCTTCTTCTTAAGCGAGTGTGGCCGCCATAATTTAAAATATTTCTAGCTAATGGATTTGGGTGCAGTTCCAGCCTTTTTAAATATTTTACTGCATATTTCGTTATCATAGTTTTAACTAATGGCACATTGAGATCCTTGTGGATATTTGAGTTTTTGACGTACCAGGAGGCGGCTGTGATTATTCGAAGAAGTTTATTTTGGCGCCTTTGAATTTTTTTCGATGTTAGAAGCCGAGGCAGTGCCCCATAACTGAATACCGTAGCACCAAATTGGCTTTAAGATAGAGTTGTTAAGTAGAAGTTTGCAATCGAGACTAAGAACAGAATTTCTTCCAATAAGCCAATTAATTTGGATTGCTTTTAGTTTCATTTGAGTTAATTTAGCTTCTATATGCCATTTCCACGTTAAACGCCGATCTAGATGTATACCGAGGTAGTTTACATGCGAGTGTTGGGGTATTATTTGATTATTGATTTTAATAGGGGGCATGTTTCCCGACGCAATGTGAATGTTATATGTGCGCATTTTTGCTCATTGATCTTTATCCTCCATTTTTTTAACCACCTTTCCAGTTCAAATATATAATCCTGTAAGTAACGAGATGCTTCTTGACAGTTTGCGTGTACGCTAAGAAAAGCTGTATCGTCCGCAAATGTTGAGGTATGGGTGTAGCTGTTTGTAGGCAAGTCCGAAGTATAAATTAAGTATAATAGAGGGCCCAGTATGCTGCCTTGTGCGACTCCAGCGTTAAGTGGCTGAGGAGTACTTAAAAAATCGCCTTCTTTAATAATAAATTGACGACCGACTAAGTAGCTTTCTAACAGCTTGTGTATGTTTGCTGGTAAGTTTTGCTGCAATTTCAGTAGTAAACCTTCATGCCAGGCTTTATCAAAAGCTTGAGAAGAGTGCTGAGCAATATTTTTTTTCTTCAAATGCTTTTCTTATGACATTTACTCTTCGATGAGTTTGTTCAATTGTGATGTGTTTTCGTCTAAAACCGAATTGATTATTGGGAATACATCTGTTTTCATTTAAAATCGGCGTTCATTTTGACACTAGTAGTTTCTCAAATAGCTTTGATATATTAGACAATAAGCTTATAGGTCTATATGACTCAACTTTTGTGGGATCCTTTCCTGGTTTAGGTATTATGGTAACTAAGGATACTTTCCACTCTAGTGGGTAGTATTCAAGGCGTAAAATAGCATTAAAAATTAGTAGAATAATTTTCTTTGCTATGCTGGGTAGCTCCAAAAGCATTTTGTTACTGATCTTATCAAAACCAGGGGCTTTCTTGGGGTTTAAATCATGAATAGCCTTCTCCATTTCTCTTATCTCAAATCTAAGTGGATCAGCTGATCCAACAGCAACAGGTGGTAACTCGACCGCAGTATCGTAAGATGTATGAGGGGTAAATACGGTTTTAAAATTTTTTTTTTATTTTTTTATCAGTAGGTATTTATTTATTGAATCTTCATATATTAAATATGAACTAACAACAATTAATCAAATCTTATCCTAATATTTACTTTATGTCCTGACAGTGCCAGGCAAAAAGATTTAGTCATCACGGTTTCTGTTCACATATGTAGGTGTTTATCGCTCATCTGATTGGGTGAGTGCTGCAGTGTCTCTTCTTCTTAAGCGAGTGTGGCCGCCATAATTTAAAATATTTCGAGCTAATGGATTTGGTTGCAGTTCCAGCCTTTTTAAATATTTTACTGCATATTTCGTTATCATAGTTTTAACTAATGGCACATTGAGATCCTTGTGGATATTTGAGTTTTTGACGTACCAGGAGGCGGCTGTGATTATTCGAAGAAGTTTATTTTGGCGCCTTTGAATTTTTTTCGATGTTAGAAGCCGAGGCAGTGCCCCATAACTGAATACCGTAGCACCAAATTGGCTTTAAGATAGAGTTGTTAAGTAGAAGTTTGCAATCGAGACTAAGAACAGAATTTCTTCCAATAAGCCAATTAATTTGGATTGCTTTTAGTTTCATTTGAGTTAATTTAGCTTCTATATGCCATTTCCACGTTAAACGCCGATCTAGATGTATACCGAGGTAGTTTACATGCGAGTGTTGGGGTATTATTTGATTATTGATTTTAATAGGGGGCATGTTTCCCGACGCAATGTGAATGTTATATGTGCGCATTTTTGCTCATTGATCTTTATCCTCCATTTTTTTAACCACCTTTCCAGTTCAAATATATAATCCTGTAAGTAACGAGATGCTTCTTGACAGTTTGCGTGTACGCTAAGAAAAGCTGTATCGTCCGCAAATGTTGAGGTATGGGTGTAGCTGTTTGTAGGCAAGTCCGAAGTATAAATTAAGTATAATAGAGGGCCCAGTATGCTGCCTTGTGCGACTCCAGCGTTAAGTGGCTGAGGAGTACTTAAAAAATCGCCTTCTTTAATAATAAATTGACGACCGACTAAGTAGCTTTCTAACAGCTTGTGTATGTTTGCTGGTAAGTTTTGCTGCAATTTCAGTAGTAAACCTTCATGCCAGGCTTTATCAAAAGCTTGAGAAGAGTGCTGAGCAATATTTTTTTTCTTCAAATGCTTTTCTTATGACATTTACTCTTCGATGAGTTTGTTCAATTGTGATGTGTTTTCGTCTAAAACCGAATTGATTATTGGGAATACATCTGTTTTCATTTAAAATCGGCGTTCATTTTGACACTAGTAGTTTCTCAAATAGCTTTGATATATTAGACAATAAGCTTATAGGTCTATATGACTCAACTTTTGTGGGATCCTTTCCTGGTTTAGGTATTATGGTAACTAAGGATACTTTCCACTCTAGTGGGTAGTATTCAAGGCGTAAAATAGCATTAAAAATTAGTAGAATAATTTTCTTTGCTATGCTGGGTAGCTCCAAAAGCATTTTGTTACTGATCTTATCAAAACCAGGGGCTTTCTTGGGGTTTAAATCATGAATAGCCTTCTCCATTTCTCTTATCTCAAATCTAAGTGGATCAGCTGATCCAACAGCAACAGGTGGTAACTCGACCGCAGTATCGTAAGATGTATGAGGGGTAAATACGGTTTTAAAATTTTTTTTTTATTTTTTTATCAGTAGGTATTTATTTATTGAATCTTCATATATTAAATATGAACTAACAACAATTAATCAAATCTTATCCTAATATTTACTTTATGTCCTGACAGTGCCAGGCAAAAAGATTTAGTCATCACGGTTTCTGTTCACATATGTAGGTGTTTATCGCTCATCTGATTGGGTGAGTGCTGCAGTGTCTCTTCTTCTTAAGCGAGTGTGGCCGCCATAATTTAAAATATTTCGAGCTAATGGATTTGGTTGCAGTTCCAGCCTTTTTAAATATTTTACTGCATATTTCGTTATCATAGTTTTTACCAATGGCACATTGAGATCCTTGTGGATATTTGAGTTTTTGACATACCACGGAGCGGCTGTGATTATTCGAAGAAGTTTATTTTGGCGCCTTTGAATTTTTTCGATATTAGAAGCAGAGGCAGTGCCCCATAACTGAATACCGTAGCACCAAATTGGCTTTAAGATAGAGTTGTAAAGTAGAAGTTTGCAATCGAGACTCAGAACAGAATTTCTTCCAATGAGCCAATTAATTTGAATTGCTTTTAGTTTCATTTGTGTTAATTTTGCTTCTATGTGCCATTTCCACATTAAACGCCGATCTAGATGTATACCGAGATATTTTACATGCGAGTGTTGGGGTATTATTTGATTATTGATTTTAATAGGGGGACATGTTTCCCGACACAATGTGAATGTTATATGTGCGTATTTTTGCTCATTGATCTTTATCCTCCATTGTTTTAACCACCTTTCCAGTTCAAATATGTGATCCTGTAAGTAACGAGATGCTTCTTGACAGTTTTCATGTACGCTTAGGAAAGCTGTGCCCACCACCTGGATAACTATCTTGCCGCGATGTGGTGGCTTAAGTGTCGGCTGTAGTGTCTGTCTTGGAACTTGAATCCGGACAGTTGAGTCGGAACAAGTTTAGAGGCAGACGCTTTAAGGCCAGCATGACCAAGGGTTATCCATTCCTCATCCTATTCCCTTCACCTACATTCCTTCCCCCCCTTGTTATTCCCACTTCCCCCCACTTTTAAGGTCAAGGTGGTTGATAGCAGTGCCGAGGACCTGGATGACTAGTTAGTGGTTAAAGAAACTAGTCGCGAACAGCTTCCCTCTGACGCTGATGGCAAAGGTCAGTTGGAATTCTAGCCTAGTCCGTGCAAGCCGTCACTGCGCGAGATGGTCCTTTGTATACGTGCATACTCGTGGGATTGGAAACTGGACGATTTCAAGATAAAACAAAATACGGACATAGTGACAGAAGTTGGTGCAGGGAGTATCACTGACAACTCAACAGGCCCGTTGTCAGATTCAGACTCGGATCTGCTGGGTGTTCACAGGGATATTCTGCTGCAAGAAAGTCAGTTAATGACAGAACTGACAGAGACCAACTGGATGGGCTCGACAATGGACTCACTGACACGCTCTGGGGCCTCGGAAAGGCTCGGTGATTTGACCTTGGACTCTGATGATGAGTACGAAATAGCTATGATTTCGGCTCATGGTCAGGACCAGAGGGTTGAACCATCGACTTTTGTGGTCACATTCGAGACAGAGAGCAAATTGGCGAGTACATCGAAATCCATTGTTCGGCAGGATGTGACAGAACAGGTCACATCGGAGAGCCGATCGAATCTAGGAAAAGCCAAGAGTGGTGGGAGAGTCTCTTTAGCCTTTCTAGAAAAGATAGCTAAGAAAGACTCTTCACTGCACGATGGGCGGGATAGGCATTGGCTGAGGATGCACCGGAAGAACACTGCTGGATTCGAAAGAATCCACGGTTCTTTCGATGTCATCCTAGGGCTTCCCTATCCTGCGGGGTATACAGCAGAGGCTGCTGAGGAATCAAAAGTTGTCAGTAAAGACAAAGGATCCTCACCAGATTCTGCTGGCGTATCCTCTTACAAGGAAGATAGAAGGAAGGAGGGTAAGAGTTCACCACCCAGCCCTCTTAATGGTGACAGATTGGTCACGGTTAAGGGAGCTAGGCCTATGGACGAATTACCCACAGTGGACCAAGAGTCTCTCAGGAAGTTGAAGTCGATGAGTGGGATTGCGATATTTGGGTTGGGGTCTATCAGTTTTAGGTTTCCCAAAAATGATGGACCCTAAGAGGCTGAATGTGGTGCAGATAAACCTGCATCACTGTGAAGCAGCCTCAACCGAATTAGTAACTCACCTCATCGATAACAACGTGGACGTAGCCTTAATCCAAGAGCCCTGGAACAACAACAACCGGGTAGTTGGATTAAAGGCCACGGGATATACACTGTTCGTACCCCACACGGATGAGAAGGTTCGGACTTGTATAATGGCAAGAAATGAGCTCAAATTTATGTTGTCTGATTCTTTCAGCAATGGAGACCTCACGGTTGTTACAGGTGAAGCTATGGACAAAACGGTCCTAGCACTGGCATCGGTATACTTACCATATGAGGCTACCGATCCACCTGGTGTGAAAGTACGTGAGTTGGTGGAGCACTCGAGCAGAAGTGGCTCGATTCTGGTACTAGGTTGTGACGCTAATGCACACCATACCCAATGGGGAAGTACCGACATCAACAAAAGGGGTGAGTCTATGTTTGATTTTATTATTGCTAGCAATCTTTACATCTGTAATAGGGGGAATACGCCAACATTCAGAACTATAGAGACTTAGTAGATGATTGGAGGGTGGCTTTGGAATTTTCCTTCTCTGACCATGGTCGTATATCCTTTAATCTAAACTTCGAAAAGTCAAAAAGGCGTCCTTATAGGAATCCAAGGAGGACGAATTGGGATTCCTTCTCGGGATTGGTGAATAGTAACCTTAGAAATACACACGATTGGGGGTCGACTTCGGCCGGCGTGGAGCACCTGGTGGGTACCTTTACGGAGGTGTTAACCAGTAGCTATGAGCGATCTTGTCCGTTTAATTTTCCGGGTAGGCACTCGCAACCGAGATGGTGGACAGGTGAGTTGAGGACTCAAAGGACCACTGTCAGAAGGTTATTCAATAGAGCGAAGCATACGCGTAGGGATGAGGACTGGAGTAACTTCAGGATAAGTTATAATAGGTACAAGGGAGATATTAGAAGGGCTAAAAGGGAGTCGTGGATCAAATTTAGCGAGTCAGTTGAATCTGTAAATGAGATGTCCAGGTTCAGAAGGATTTTATCCAAGGACCCTGTGGTCCCGGGATTTATTCAGAGACCGGACGACTCATGGACCGAATCTAGCTCCGAATCTCTCTGTTTGCTTATGGAGACTCACTTCCCGGGTAGTGTGGATCCGGGAACGGGGGAACAGGTGGGGTGTGGTAACCCCTTTTCTGGATCAGGCTCGGGGGGTGAGATAAGAGAGGCGGTGGGGGATATCATCACCTTGGATAAGGTTACATGGGCGGTTAATACTTTCGGGTCTTACAAATCGGCAGGACCAGATGGTATATTTCCGGCTATGCTACAGAATATCCAGGGATCATCACTCCTATTGCTGGTGGAACTATTTAGGGTATGTCTGCTAAATGGCTACATTCCTAGAGGGTGGAGAGAGGTCAGGGTTATCTTCATACCTAAGGCAGGTAGAACCGGTCACTCTAAACCCAAGGATTTTAGACCTATCAGCCTATCGTCTTTTCTTGTGAAGACATTAGAAAGACTGATTGATCTACATCTGAGGACGAAGATTGACGCCGGCATCATCAGCGGCGCTCAGCATGCCTATCTTAAGGGTAGGTCTGTTGAGAGTGCGCTTCATGATGTGGTGGGTTATATAGAACGGGGATTGCGAGACAAGGAATACACCTTGGCGGCTTTCCTGGATATAGAGGGGGCCTTTAATAATGTGAAAATAGAGGCCATAAGGCAGGCACTGAGTGATTTAGGGGTTTCGTTATTCTTGGTCGAATGGATAACCCTGATGCTTAGCAGCAGAGTTATTCACTCGGACTGGGGAAACGAGCGCTAGGGGGACCCCACAAGGGGGAGTTCTCTCTCCCTTATTGTGGCTCTTGGTTGTCAATGTCGTTCTGGGACGTTTTGACAGGATAGGTCAGAAGGTCGTCGCCTACGCGGATGATGTAAATATATTGGTATCGGGCAAGTTTCTGCCGACAATTAGCGATGTCATGCAAGGGGCGCTGGGCGAACTGTCAGCATGGGCGACTGATAAGGGCTTGGGAGTTAATCCGGAGAAGACAGAATTAGTTCTTTTCACTAGGAGGTACAAGGTGGAGAATTTTAGGCTGCCGGTACTAGGGGGAGTAGAGCTTAGGCTATCTGATAGTGCTAAGTATCTAGGAGTTTTTCTGGACAGTAAGCTGTCCTGGAGGAGGAATACTCAGGAGAGACTAAAGAGGGGTCTCAATGCTTTCTATGCTTGCAGATCGTCGATAGGTAGGAGTTGGGGACTCCGGCCGTCAGTTGTGGGATGGCTGTACACTTCGGTGGTTAGACCCATTCTTACGTATGGATGCTGTGTTTGGTGGGAGGCATTGAAACTAGCTAGTCGGAGGGACCTTCTGTCTAAGGCTCAGAGGTGTGCTTCGATCGGCATGACAGGTGCCTTGAGAAGTACCCCTCAGGCGGCTCTGGATTTTATTCTTCATCTTCTGCCTATAGAGCAGTATGTGAGGGAAATGGCAGCAAGGAGCATTCTTAGGCTGAGGGAGCTAGGACTGTTAGGAAATTTCACGGAGGGTCACTCGCGGATCTTGAGTGAAATTAGTACTAGTGGTTATCACCTAGGCTCGCCCGGCTCTACGGATTATTTGGTCACTAGGGTCGATTTTGGGCGTTTGCCAGAGGTGATATTGCCTTCTAGGGAGAGCTGGTCAGGGCAGGGCAGATTGTATAGGGGATTTGCTATTTTCACTGATGGCTCGAAGATGAAGGGCACGGGTGCGGGGGTCTACATTGAGGATCTGGACATCAGAAAGTCATATAGACTTCCCGACGACTGCAGTGTATTTCAGGCGGAGGTTCTGGGGGTTCTCAGGGCCGCGGAATTGGTAGGAGCTAACATTGCCAAGGGCTCGGAGGTCACTATTTATGTGGACAGCCAGGCGGCTCTTAGGGCCTTGAAGGGCTGTTATGTGAACTCCAGGCTAGTGGACGATTGTAGGAGGGCTCTAGGAGTAATCTTAGGGAATTATGTTGTGAGGCTCTGCTGGGTACCGGGTCACTGCAACATCACCGGCAATGAGATAGCTGATGAGTTGGCAAGACTGGGCTCGGAAATGGAAGATCCTGACAGTTTGCAAGTGGTCAGGCCTCCAATGGGCTTCTATTTTGGGAGAATTAGGGAATGGATTCTGAACAGGACTAATCGGGCTTGGCGGGGCCGAACGGACTGCCGAGTATCGCGCACGCTGTGGCCGATGCTTAGTAGGTCAAATTCGGACGCGCTGCTGGGTAAGAGTAGGGCCTGCGTCAGGACCATGATAGGTATTATCACGGGCCACTGTATGATAGGCAGAATGGCGGTGAGAATGGGGTCTGGCTTATCGGATATATGTAGGCTGTGTGAGGACCCAGAGGAGCTGGAGACAGTTGAGCACTTTCTGTGCCACTGTCCCAGGCTACAGAACAGCAGGCTGAGGTGGCTAGGTAGCAGATTCCTGCACGAATTGGGAGATGTCTCGGGCTGCGGGCTCGAGAATCTGACGGGATTCGTAATGGGAATGACCTGGTTGCGCGGCAGGAGGCTGGAAAACATGTAGGGCAGTTTTTCCTGTTTGGTAGGGTTGTGTTTTGCTTGTTCTGTCCGATTTCTTATCTTCCACTATCTTTCTTCCCTGTGCTTTCACCATTAACTTCTCCTACTCTGTCACACTAGATATCTTTCTCTTCTTTCTTTCTTTGTTTCACTAAATAAAGGCATCACAATGGACCATAATGGTCTCTGGGTGAGGGTGTGAAGTTTGCATCACACCAGCCTTTCTAACCTAACCTAACCTAACCTAGGAAAGCTGTGTCATCCGCAAATGTTGAGGTTTGTGTGTAGCTGTTTGTTGGCATGTCCGAAGTATAAATTAAGTATAATAGAGGGCCCAGGATGCTGCCTTGTGGGACTCCAGCGTTAACTGGCTGAGGAGAACTTAAAAAATCGCCTTCTTTTATAATAAATTGACGACCGACTAAGTAGCTTTCTAACAGCTTGTGTATGTTTGCTGGTAAGTTTTGCTGCAATTTCAGTAGTAAACCTTCATGCCAGACTTAATCAAAAGCTTGAGACACATCGATGAAGAGTGCTGAGCAATTTTTTTTTTCTTCAAAGGCTTTTCTTATTACATTTACTATTCGATGAGTTTGTTCAATTGTGCTGTGCTTTCTTCTAAACCCGAATTGATGATTAGGAATACATCTATTTTCATTTAAAATCGGCGTTAATTTTAACACTATTAGTTTCTCAAATAGCTTTGAAATATTAGATAATAAGCTAATAGGCCTGTATGACTCAACTTTTGTGTGATCCTTTCCTGGCTTTGGTATCATGGTTACTAAGGAAACCTTCCATTCCTGGTAGCTCCAAAAGCATTTTATTACTGATCTTATCAATACCGGGTGCCTTCTTGGTGTTTAAATCCCGAATAGCCTTTTCGATTTCTTTAAACTCGAATCATAGGGGAATAGCTGCTCTAACATTTACAGGCGGTAACTCGACTGCTATATCGTGAAATATATTATGGGTATATACATTTTATAGATGATTAGCAAACAGATTTCCTTTTTCAATATCATTTCTTGCCCAGCTTCCATTCAAGTTTCTCAATGGTGGCCTAGAGATAACTGGTCTATTAAGGCTTCTAGCTCCACGCCATAATGAGTAGTCTGATTGTGGAGTTGCATCAATCCCTTAAGATATTTTTCCAGGGAAGCCGTTTTCTGAGACTGCAGTTACTTTCTCAGCCTTTTTGTGCACTCTTTTAATAAAGTCTTAAGTTGGGGGGATCTGTGCAATTGCCACTCTCTTCGAACTCTCCTTTTTTTCAGTCAATAGACGCTCGACATCTGTAGAATATATAATTTTGTTTTTGGATTTTTTGAGGGTTATGCTGGAATGTTGAACAGCTAGTTTGAGATAACTGTCAAAATTAACAATAGCGAGATCCACGTTCTCCGGTGTGCTAAGCGGTGTGCAATGGGCACAAAGATATTTTTTATATTTTAACCAATTTATTTGTGAGGCTGATGTCAATAAGTAACCAGACGGAGATACGATTCTATTTGGATTCATTATAGTAACAATTGTAGGTGTGTGTTCGGAAGATAATTCTAGGGACGCTTCCACATGAATCGTGTCTATGGGGATGTTATTAACCACGCCAAAATCTATGACATCTGGAACTTTTTGCTGATCAGTAGGCCAATATGTTGGTTGTCCGCTCGCGACCACATTTAGGTCCATTTTACAAATTGTGTTAAACAAAACACGACCCTTAGGTGTAATAAGTCGTGACCCCCAGAAAGTTTGTTTAGTGTTATAATCGCCAGCAGCCAGGAAGCGGGGTCCTAATGATTTGAAGTATTTATTATATTGGCTTTCTGATATTGAAAATCTAGGTGGGGAGTATAATTATGAAATTACTAGGTTTCGAGATTATTCCTCAACGCAAATGCTCGTTGCTTGGAGATAATCTTCACGATGATCACACATTAAGTAGTGTTTTACTCGGTTTTTTATCAAAATAGCAGAACCTCTACAAGCTCTACCTCGAGGGTCCTTGGTATCATATAATATATAACCATTGATTTTAAACGTGTTTCTTGAGGTCAGATGAGTTTCAGAAACCATCATAACATCAATTTGTTTATTTTTAAGGAATTATTCTATTTCATTTTTATGTTGGCGGATGCCGTTTGCGTTCCAAGAGCAAATTTTTAAACAGTGCATGGCTTGTTAAGTACATCTTGCAATAACATCGATTGCATTCTTAACATTTCCTGCATCATATTACCCATTGTGTTTGTAAAGTTATTTACTGTTTGTACTAATGTTTCCATGGTTTTCTCTAGACGACTTAAATTAGAAACTGGAGTTTCATCATTATTTGGCAACTCACCTTGCATTGGCATATGGTTTGATTTTAGGACGTTAGCGTAGGATGTTCTGTTATTACTAGGCTGTGGTACCTGAACGTCATTAATGTAAACTTGATTTGTTGCCTGCATTTGAGGGGGATTAGGTTTCGGTCCAACCGAGCGCTTGACGATACAGTATACAGGGCATCCTCTATAGTTGACAGTGTGATTACCACCACAGTTGCTACATTTTTTTACATTGGGGTCGTTTTTAGACTTATCGCAGAGAGTAATTCTCCACATACGACGCAAACAGGGGTTAGATGACAGTATGCCTTAGTGTGACCAAATTCATGGCCACACTAACATTGCACGGGACCATTCCTTTTGTGCGGCTCCTCTATTGTTATTTCCCTATACAGGATATATTTCAGATTGTAAATGGGGTGCGTTTCGTTCTTTTTAAGCTTAATGTCGCCGGGTTCTAACTCCACTCTAAATAGTTTTTTTTTTTTTTTTTTTTTTTTTTTTTTTTTTTTTTTTTTCGTTATTTATTTATTGAATCTTCATATATTTAATATGAACTAACAATAATTTATCAAATCTTAACCTAATACTTTATTTATGTCCTGCCAGTGCCAGACAAAAATTTTCTTCATCACGGGTTCTGTTCACTTATATAGGTGTTTATCTCTCATCTAGTTGAGTAAGTGCTGCAGTGTCTCTTCTCCTTAAGCGAGTGTGGCCGCCATGATTTAAAATATTTCGAGCTAAAGGATTTGGGTGTTGTTCAAGTCTTTTTAAATATTTTACTGCATATTTTGTAATCATAGTTTTTACTAATGGCACGTTGAGATCCTTATGAATGTTTGAGTTTTTAACATACCAGGGGGCGGCTGTGATTATACGAAGAAGTTTATTTTGGCGCCTTTGAATTTTTTCGATATTAGAGGCCGAGGCAGTGCCCCATAGTTGAATACCGTAGCACCAGATAGGCTTTAAGATAGAGTTGTAAAGTAGAAGCTTGCAATCGAGTCTAAGAACAGAATTTCTTCCAATAAGCCAATGAATTTGGATGGCTTTTAGTTTCATTTGAGTTAATTTTGCCTCTATATGGCATTTCCACGTTAATCGCCGATCCAGATGTATACCGAGATATTTTACATGCGAATGTTGAGGAATAGTTTGATTATTGATTGTAATAGGGGGGCAAGATTCCCGGCGCAGGGTGAATGTTATATGTACGCATTTTTGCTCATTGACCATTATCCTCCATTGTCTTAGCCATATTTCTAGTTGAAATATATGATGCTGTAGGTAACGAGATGCTTCATAACGGTTTTCGTGGACGCTTAGAAAAGCTGTGTCGTCTGCAAATGTTGAAGTTTGGGTGTAGTTGTTTGTTGGCATGTCCGAAGTATAAATTAAGTATAATAGAGGGCCCAGGATGCTGCCCTGTGGGACTCCAGCGCCAATCGGCTGAGGTGAACTTAAGAAATTTCCTTCTTTAATAATAAATTGACGACCGACTAAGTAGCTTTCTAACAGTTTGTGTGTGTTTGCTGGTAAATTTTGCTTCAATTTGTGTAATAAGCCTTCATGCCAGACTTTGTCAAAAGCTTGCGAAACATCGATGAAGAGTGCTGAGCAATATTTTTTTTCTTCAAATGTTTTTCTTATGACATTTACTATTCGATGAGTTTGTTCAATTGTGCTGTGTTTTCTTCTAAATCCGAATTGATGGTTTGGAATACATCTATTTTCACTTAAAATCGGTGTTAATTTTGAAACTAATAATTTCTCAAATAGCTTTGACATATTTGACAATAAGCTAATAGGCCTATAAGACTCAACTTTCGTATGATCTTTACCTGGCTTTGGTATCATGGTAACTAAGGAAACCTTCCATTTTTGAGGAAAGTATTCAAGGCGTAAAATAGCATTAAAAATAAAAAGAATAATTTTCTTTGCTACGCGAGGTAGCTCTAATAGCATTTTATTGCTGATCTTATCAATGCCAGGTGCCTTCTTAGTGTTTAAGTCACATATAACCTTTTCGATTTCTCTCATCTCAAATCTTAGGGGAATAGCTGCTCTAGCAGCAACAGGTGGTAAATCGACCGCAATATTGTGAGATATATTAGGTGTAAATACGTTTTTCAAGTGACTTACAAACAGATTTCCTTTTTCAACATCATTTCTTGCCCAACTTCCATTCAAGTTTCTTAATGGTGGTTTAGAGACAACTGGCCTTTTGAGGTTTCTAGCTGCACGCCATAATGAGTAGTCCGATTGTGGAGTTGCATCAAGTTCCTTAAGATATTTTTCCAGAGAAGCCGTTTTCTGAGTCTGCAATAACTTTCTTAATCTTTTTGTACACTCTTTTAGCAAGTTCTTAAGTTGAGGAGATCTGTGCAATTGCCACTCTCTTCGTGCCCTCCTTTTTTCAGACAAGAGACGCTCGACATCTGTGGAATATATTTTAATAGTTTTTGTTTTTTTGGGGGCAATATTGGAATGTTGAACAGCTAGTTTCAGAAAACTGTCAAAATTATCAATAGAGCGATCTACATACTCCGGTGTACTGAGCGGAATATTTTCTGTGCAATGGGCACTGAGATATTTTTTATATTTTAACCAATTTATTTGTGTGGCTGACGTCGCTAGGTAACCAGTCGGAGATACAATTCTATTGGGGTTCATTATAGTAACAATTGTAGGTGTGTGGTCGGAAGATAATTCTAGGGAAGCTTCAACGTGAATCGTTTCTGTGGGGATGTTTTTAACCACGCCAAAATCGATGACATCTGGAATTTTTTGCGGGTCAGCAGGCCAATATGTTGGTTGGCCGCTCGCGACAACATTTAAATTCATTTTAGAGATTGTATTAAACAAAACACGACCCTTTGGTGTTATTAGTCGTGACCCCCAGAAGGTATGTTTAGCGTTATAATCGCCAGCGGCCAGGAAACAGGGTCCTAGTGATTTATAATATTCACAATATTGGCTTTCTGATATTGAAAATCTAGGTGGAGAGTATAAAGATGAGATTACAATGCTACGATTCAGCTCTTCAACACAAATGTTCGTTGCTTGGAGATAATCCTCACGATGATCACACATTAGGTAGTGTTTGACTCGATTTTTTATCAAAATGGCAGAACCACCACAAGCTCTATCTCGAGGGTCCTTGGTATCATATAGTATATAACCATTGATGTTAAACGTATTTCTTGAGGTCAAATGAGTTTCAGAAACCATCATGACATCAATTTGTTTATTTTTAAGAAAGTATTCTAATTCATTTTTATGTTGGCGGATGCCGTTCGCGTTCC
This sequence comes from Pollenia amentaria, assembly GCA_943735925.1. Lineage (NCBI taxonomy): Eukaryota > Metazoa > Arthropoda > Insecta > Diptera > Polleniidae > Pollenia > Pollenia amentaria. Next base: position 105,031,494 of record OX031006.1, read on the forward strand.
AAAAACAGATTTTTAAACAGTTCATGGCCTGTTAAGTACTCTAAATAGTGGCTGGGGATTTTTTTCTCTATTTTTAATGTTTATTACATTTTTTATTTTGAAGCCCTTCTCTTCTAAAAACGTTTTTATCTCACCTGGGTCCACGCATGAGTCAATGCCCTTAATCACTACCTGAAGACCTTTACTGCTCTTCAGTTGATATGTATAAAAATTCTTATTAAATGCTTCAAATTTTGTTATTACCTTACGAAAATCATCTTCACGATTAACTTGTATTTTTGTCTCATTAATACTACCCCGTTTTATTGCAGCTACATAAATAGAATTTTCACCTATTACCGAGATCAAATTCTTTATTAATTCATTTGAGTTTTGCTCTCTAAGATATATCGGCGGTGGCTTAGAAGTTTTGATAACGTTTTGTGCTTCCGGGGATTCCTCATCCAGAATTGCAAAACGATTTTGTGAACTTGTTCTATCAGCTGTACCATCTTTTGAGACCGAAGCAACTGCTGAAGAGGTTGGGCTGCGACCCCGTTTAAGCACTGTTATGTACCTATCAATATTTACTTGTACTGGGGGCTTTTGACCACTTTTTACTTGTGGAGCTGAGTTTTACATCATGCCTGATTTGGGGGTAATATTTTCATCACTTATTGAAATCGTTTTTGCCGCTGAGGCACCGCTTGCAGGTTCTATATTTTTTATTGTATTAGAATCAACCGTATTATTAGACACCGAAGGTGATACTGAGTTCTCTATTATGCCTGATTGAGGGTTAATATTTTTATCACTTATTAAAATTGTTTTTGCCGTTGGTTAAAGGTTTTATATTTGTTAGTGTATCTACCGTATTATTTAATACTAAAGGTGAGAGGGATCGCGCGCGAGTAATAGGTTTAGCCGATAGGTATTTGCTATCATTGATTCTTTTTTTTATTTCTGCATTTGTTTCGTTAACACTCACTATGTTATATGCATTTCTACTGTTTGAACTCATAAGAGTTTTGTTACTGTTTACAGTTGTGCTCTTCTTATTTGTTATTGTTTATCAACACCGAGAATAAAAAAATGTGTGTTTTTGTATGTATGTATGTACATACATGTATTTTTTTCTTTATCTTTTTCTTGTATTTACTTTTTTTAATACTTTATTTGTTCACGTTTTTATAAAAAAAAAATAAACCGTATGCCGAGCTTAGAAAACACGTCTATCTTCAACGAGCGCGACAGACAGAATCAAATGATTAACAAAAATATTTCCTTTTTCTATGTCATTTCGTGCCCAACTTCCATTTAAGTATCTTAATGGCGGTTTAGTGATAACTGGTCTTTTAAAATTTCTAGCTGCACGCCATAATGAGTAGTCAGATTGAGGAGTTGCATCAAGTTCCTTAAGTTATTTTTCCAGAGAAGCCGTTTTTTGAGACTGCAGTAAGTTTCTTAGCCTTTTTGTGCACTCTTTTAGTAAATTTTTAAGTTGAGGGGATCTGTGCAATTGCCACTCTCTTCAAACTCTCCTTTTTTCAGTCAAGCTCGACATCTGTAGAATATATGTTACTGTTTTTGGTTTTTTTGAGGGCTATGCTGGAATGTTGAACAGCTAGTTTAAGATAACTGTCAAAATTAACAAAAGCGAGATCCACGTTCTAAGCGGAATATTTTCTGTGCAATGGGCTCTAAGATATTTTTTATATTTTAACCAATTTATTTGTGTGGCTTTGTATTATACAAAACACGACCCTTTGGTATTATAAGCCGTGACCCCCAGAAGGTATGTTTAGCGTTGTATTCGCCAGCGGCTAGGAAACAGGGTCCTAATGATTTAAAATATTTTTAATATTGGCTTTCTGATATTGAAAATCTAGGTGGAGAGTATAAAGATGAAAGTACTAAGTTTCGATTTAGCTCTTCAATACAAATGTTCGTTGCTTGCAGATAATCTTCATGATGATCACACATTAAGTAGTACTTGATTCGGGCTTTTATCAAAATAGCAGAACCTCCACAAGCTCTATCCCGAGCGTCCTTGGTATCATCTATATATAAAAAATTGTAACGTTACTGACTGATTCATCATCGCACAGCCTAAACGACTGAAGCTGAAAACTTGAAATTTGGACCAGGGGTTGGTCTCTCCCTAAATCGATCCACTTAAACGGGATTTTTGGAAATTCGAATTTTTAGGGGGTAAAAAAGGGTAAAAACGTGTAAATTCGGTAACCTTATATCTCCAAAACTAAAAGAGATACAAAAAAAATTTAATACTTATCGTTGTTCTGTTTTCTGTTAGAAAAATAAGCGGACAGATGTCTGGTACTTTTTGGAAATTCAGCCATTTAACGGAGTAAACGGGTAAAACCTGTATTTTGGTACTTTTTTGTCACCCCATCTATCTTTTAAACTCATAAACATAGAAATAAGGGTTATATCACATTTGAAACTCATCCAAAAAATCCAGATTCGAAATTCGGACGTTTAGGGGCTAAAAACCGTAACTATTTTTGGTACTTTTTTACAAAATATTTTTTTTATTTGTTGACATATACGTATTAAATTATGGGCTTTTTATTCGTTGACATATACGTATTAAATTATGGGCTCCCACTACAATATTGAAATTTTGTATGCTTCAATGGGGAGAAAAAAAGTACCAAAAAGGGGAAATACGGGAAATTTAATATCTTACTTTAGCTTTTTGGTTCAACAACTCGCAATTTTTTTAATTATCGTTAATATTAGACCTAGACACATAAAATTGAGCATTAAATGTCCTGAGTGGACAAGAATCTATTAGAGAGAAATATGTGGTACATTTTTGTTTTTTAACTGGTACTTTTTGAATTTCCGTTAGTATTAGACCTAGAATCATAAAATTTAACATTAAATGTCCTGAGTAGACAAGAATCTATAAGAGGGATTTTTTGGTACTTTTTCGTTTTTTAACTGGTAATTGGGATTTTTGGAACTTCGAATTTTTAGGGGGTAAAAAAGGGTAAAAACGTGTAAATTCGGTAACCTTATATCTCCAAAACTAAAAGAGATACAAAAAAAATTTAATACTTATCGTTGTTCTGTTTTCTGTTAGAAAAATAAGCGGACAGATGTCTGGTACTTTTTGGAAATTCAGCCATTTAACGGAGTAAACGGGTAAAACCTGTATTTTGGTACTTTTTTGTCACCCCATCTATCTTTTAAACTCATAAACATAGAAATAAGGGTTATATCACATTTGAAACTCATCCAAAAAATCCAGATTCGAAATTCGGACGTTTAGGGGCTAAAAACCGTAACTATTTTTGGTACTTTTTTACAAAATATTTTTTTTATTTGTTAACATATACGTATTAAATTATGGGCTTTTTATTCGTTGACATATACGTATTAAATTATGGGCTCCCACTACAATATTGAAATTTTGTATGCTTCAATGGGGAGAAAAAAAGTACCAAAAAGGGGAAATACGGGAAATTTAATATCTTACTTTAGCTTTTTGGTTCAACAACTCGCAATTTTTTTAATTATCGTTAATATTAGACCTAGACACATAAAATTGAGCATTAAATGTCCTGAGTGGACAAGAATCTATTAGAGAGAAATATGTGGTACATTTTTGTTTTTTAACTGGTACTTTTTGAATTTCCGTTAGTATTAGACCTAGAATCATAAAATTTAACATTAAATGTCCTGAGTAGACAAGAATCTATAAGAGGGATTTTTTGGTACTTTTTCGTTTTTTAACTGGTACACTAACTAAATATTCAATGTACTTAGTGCATGAGAATCTGTAACAGAGCTTTTTGGTACTTTTTAGTTCATTAACTGGTACTTTTTGAACTTCCGTTAGTATTGGACGTACAAATATCAAATTAAACATCCATGGTCCTGACAGAATGAGAATCTGTAAGAGGGATATTTGTGGTACTTTTTCGATTTTAGCTGGTACTTTTTTATATTCCGTCAAAGACAAGGAACTTTTTAGTTTTTCAACACGTACTTTTTAATCTCCGTAATTATTGGACCTACAAACATAAAATTAAACATGTGAATGAGAATCAGTTAGAGGGAAATTTTATTATTTCTTTACCTGGTACTTTGTCAATTTTCGTTAATATTGGACCAAGAAACATAAAATACAACATACAAGTTTCTGAGTGAATGAGAATCAGTAGGAGGGATTTTTTTTTATTTTTAAATTTTTTTTATTGAAATGGTACTTTTTTAACTTAATACTTCTTGTTGTTCATTAAATAAAAAAAGAGAACAGGTGTCTGGTACTATTTTGAAATTCGGCTCTTTTAGGGAGTAAAAGGGTGAAACCTGTATTTTGGTACTTTTTTGCCCCCCATCTATCGTTTAAATCAATGCACATGGAAATAAAAATTATATTATATCGTAACTTATCTAAAAAATGCCAAGTGCAAATTTTGTACTTTTTCGGAATTCGAACGTTTGATGGGTAAAAATCGTACCTAATTTTGTAACTTTTTCCAAGATATTTTTTCTCCATCTATTTATTTTTATCGCACAGCCTAAACGTCTGAAGCTAAGCACTTCACATTTGCACCGGAGGCAGGCCTCTCGCCAAATCGATCACGCTTACCTCATATCTGCTAAGCTAAAGGATATACAAAAAATTTAATACCTATTATTGTGCATTAAAAATAAGCGGACAGGTGTCTAGCACTTTTTTTAAGTAAGGAGTAAACGGGTAAAACCTGTATTTTAAAACTTTTTTGCTATGCCATCTATCTTTTAAACCAATTAACATAAAAATAAAAAATATATCACATACGTAACTTATCTAAAAAAATATAAACACAAATTTGTTTCGTTTCGAAATTCGAACGCTTAGGGGTGAAAATCGTACCTAATACTGTTGTTTTTTTTTCTAACCATTTTTCTTCATCTATCTATGTAATATAAAATTGGAAAGTTACTGACTGATTCATTATCGCAAGTCCTAAACGCCTGAACTAAAATGTTGAAATTTGCCCGGGAGATTGGGCTCTCGCAAAGTCGATTACCTATGATGGGAGTTTCGGAAATGTTTATGGTTAGAGGGTAAAAAAGGTTAAAACGGGTAAACTCCCTAATCTTATATTCATTAATAAGCGGTTAGGTGTCTGGTACTTTTTTGAAATTTGACCCTTTTGGGGAGTAAAACTATATTTTAAAACATTTTTGCCACGCCATCTATCTATTAAACCAATAAACATTGAAATAAAGAAATATCACATTCGTAACGTATCTAAAAAATACAAATAAAAGTTTGGTAGATTTTCCAAATTCGAACGTCTAAGAGGTGAAAATTGTACCTATTACAAAGTAGCGGGTTAAAACCTAGAAACATAAACTTTGGCGTTAAAATATGTCCACGAAAAAAGGGGACGCTAACGAAGTAGCGGGTTAAATGCTAGTATAATATATAACCATTGATTTTAAACGTATTTCTTGAGAAAAATGTTTAAACAATTCATGGCTTGTTAAGTACAGCTTGCAATAGCATCGATTGCATTCTTAACATTTCCTGCATCATATTACCCATTGTGCTCGTTAAGTTATTTACTGGTTGCACTAGTGTTTCCATGGTTTTTTCTAAACGACTTAAATTAGAAACTGGAGTTTCATCATTATTTTGCAAATCACCTTGCATTGGCATATGGTTTGATTTAAGGACGTAAGCGTAGGATGTTCTGTTATTACTAGGCGGCGGTACCTGAATGTCATTACCTTGATTTATTGCTTGCATTTGAGGGGGATTAGGTTTTGGTCCAACCGAGCGCTTGATGGATACAGGTTATCCTCTTTAGTTGGCAGTGTGATTACAACCACAGTTGCTACATTTTTTAAATTGGGGTCGTTTTTAGACTTATCGCAGAGATCTGTACCATGTAATTTTCCACATACAATGCAAACAGGGGTTAAATAGAAGCATGTCTTAGTGTGAACAAATTCTTGGCAGCTTAACCATTGCACGGGATCATTCCTTTTGTGCGGCTTCTCTATCGTTATTTTCCTATACTGGATATATTTCAGACTGTAAATGGGATGCGTTTCGTTTTTTAAGCTTAACGTCGCCGGGTTCTAACTCCACACGAAATAATGGCTTGGGATTTTTTTCTTTATGTTTAAGGCCCCTATTATGAGTTACATTCGATAAACGATTTTCGCTGGCTATCGAACATCGACTATCGAATGTTAATTTGGTATTATGAATTGGCAGCACTGTCGAAAATTTCGTTGTGCATCGAATTTTTCAACGAAAACAAATTTGCTTTCGACGGTGTAAATAATTTAAAAAAACATTGTTTAAAATGTAAGTTTTTGTTAATTTATTAGTTTTGGTGTGCAAATTCCACATTCTTAATTATTTTTGGTTATTTTATGCAAGTCGACAGTAGTAAGCAGCATTTGGAAAAGCTTGTTTCCCTTATGGAACAAAATCATTTGTAGGCAAAAGGAATTTTTACAAAAGTTCCGGCTACAGGTACAGGCCAGTGCCAGTAAGCGTTCATATTCATCAGATGAATCATCGTACTATAAGTCCGTCGTAGTCATGATTTATATTAGTTTTATTTTTTAATTTTTTAAGTTTGTTAACAAAAATATTTTATTTAAAGTGACAGCTGATAGAAAATGTACTACTGTGAATAAACTAAATCACAATAGTAATTTTTTCATTGAATGTGTGCCATAATACCAAATGAAAATTTGTTCGATCAACTAGTTCGACTGCTGTCGAAAATCGAATTAAGTTCATAATAGGCACCTAATATTTATTGCATTTTTTATTCTGAAGCACTTCTCCTCTAAAAACGTTTTTATCTCACCTGGGTCCACGCATGAGTTAATGCCCTTAATCACTGCCTGAAGACCTTTACTGCTCTTCAGTTGATATGTATAAAAGTTTTTATTAAGTGCTTGAAGTTTAGTTATTACTTGAAGTTTAGTTATTATCATCACCACTCTTTATTGCAGAAACATAAAAAGAATTTTCACCTATTACCGAGATAAAATTCTTTATTAATTAATTTGAGTTTTGTTCTCTAAGATATATGGGGGTGGCTTGGAAGATTTAATAACGGTTTGTGCTTCCAAGGATTCCTCATCCAGAATTGCAAAACGATTTTGTGAACTTATTCTATCAGATGTATCATTTTTCAAGACTTTTGAGACGGAAGCATTTGCTGAAGAGGTTGGGCTGCTACCGCGTTTAAGCACTGTTATGTACCTATCAATACCAACTTGTACTTGAGGCTTTTGACCACTTTTTACCTGTGATACTAAGTTTTCCATTATGCCTGATTTTGGGGTAATCTTTCATCGCTTATTAAAATTGTTTTTGCCGCTGAGGCAACGCTTGCAGTTCAATAAAATAACCACAATACTAATTACCAATTCAACAATTGAAACGAAGCTTGTTATGTACTTATCTTCAAAATAGTTGAAAAAGTTATTTAAAAGCGATTAACAACTAATTACAATTAATAAATGTAATTATTGTAAAAGGCACAATCGATTTTCAGACGATCTTACCTTATAGATTTTTATAAATAATATATTTACTGTGTATGAACATAAATATTTACAATGTAACAAGTTAAAAATTTGTATGGCCTTTTTGTACATTGTCCACAACTTCTTTCTTGTTTTCAGTCTTCAAGAAATTGTAAAACTCATTACAACTATAACCAAAGTTTGTCTTTTTCTGCAAGTCACGTTCTAGGTTCACAGAAAAAATTATTAAATTTCTCCAATCACCAAATTTATACCAAATTCATAATATCAAGCAAACAAGTTGTTGATTGTGCACCTATTACCAAAATGATTATATTGATTACTAAGTTTGTCTTTTTCTGCAAGTCACGTTCTAGGTTCACAGAAAAAATTATTAAATTTCTCCAATCACCAAATTTATACCAAATTCATAATATCAAGCAAACAAGTTGTTGATTGTGCACCTATTACCAAAATGATTATATTGATTACTAAAAATTGTAAAATTGTGAATATTTTTTTTTTTTTTTTCAATAAATGATATTTTTAATTTTAATTACAAAAATGATCAAAAAACTTTGCAAATTCAAACAATGTGTTAATTTATTTAAATAAATATTGACAATTCCCAACAACAATTCTACATGTTTAAATTATTTTATTTTAAACGAAAAAAGTCAATTAAGATTTTTTGTTATTTAATTAAAATTTTAATTGAAAATTTATTTCAAAACAACTAAAATGTTTATTAAATCAAAATTAAATTTTTAATTTTCTTTCAACTAAAAAAATAATTGATTCAATTATTACATTAATTAAATTTAAATAATTTTTAAACCATTTTTTTAATTGATAAAACACTTTTTTCTGTGTTTTATATTAGGAGCCTGTTTCTCTCTTTTCTCCACTTTGAAAACTGTAAAAGCGTTTGAATGTGGAATGGAAGAAATAAAATTCCACATTTCCTCAAATTCGTAAACGCACCATCATGTAGAAACACTTTCCATTTTCCTTCAACCGTCTTCTTTTTTCGTACTGACTCAGCAAAAATCTCGTTAATATCTCATCGATAAGAACATCTATATTAATATTTGTATCGCAAACAATTTGACAATACGACAAACTATATACTGAACAAAATTAATTTATAATAACAGTACAAAAACAGTACATTAATGAAAAAATCAGTACATTTGCGTACTGATTTGCTTGTAGTGCATAAATCAGTACATTAAACAAAAAACAGTACATGTCCTGTTAAAAACAGCACGAATGGCAACCCTACTCTTAGCTCTTATCCAAAAATAAGCATTGAAAATTAAATCGTTTGTTCAGAAAAACTATAAGAAAAGTATCTGCGTATCGACAGTAAGATATCGCCAATACCGATATATCGGCAAACGTGAAGTATCGCCGATATATCGGTATGGTTCCGTCTCTACTTTTTTATGTATGAAGTGCACATGTGTGCGTTTTTTATATTACGAATGAGAAAACAACGTATATGACGAGTACATCAATTAATAGCTCTTAAAAGGCCTTTGAGAATATCCTTGTAAAAATGCCTTCGATTAAAGGTCATATTGAAGAAATTTGCTTTTTGAATGAATGACTATATAAAAAAAAAAAGTACTTTGGATTTCAAGAAGAATTCTGGACAAAAAGTACGAAAAAACAGAAGTTAGGAAGAACATGTAATCAATTAAAAATAGATAGTCATTCATTCAAAAAGCAAATTTCGATCTACCAAGGTGAAATACCATGTGGTTTAAAGATTGATGTTTGACTATTGACGTCATCCGGCTGCAATAGCCGAGTGAGTAAGACGGCAAACCCCACTGAAGAGATTGTGTGGTTACAATCGAAACTAGTCTGGGCAACCTGTCCGTGAACGCCTGGGTTCAAATCTCAGCGCAAAAGGTGCTAAAACCTTAATGTGTTTTAGAAAGTCATATTAAAACGAACTATACAAAGTTCAACATAAAACCTTAAAGAATAAACTTCAAACTTGTATCACATTCAGATAACTTATATGAATCTAGTGTTAAAAACACTTCATCACTTAAAAAAATATAGTTGGTATCTTTTAGGTAGGAAGGAGTAAACATAATTAAACACTGTTCCAATTATAAAGGTCAGATAAAATATATAGAAAGATCGTTTAATTGCATCAAAAAAACACTTAATATCTTCCTCCAATATACTGCAAATTTTAAATTATTTATATACATATAAACAATTTGAAAAAAACTTTATATAAAATAAAAAATTTTTGCAGCTTAAAAAACTTGCAACAAAAAGGAAAAACTTGACAAATGGCAACGCTGGTGCAGACGTACGTAACAAAAGAGCATAAAAGAGAAAAGAGAAAACGCGGCGCCCTGATTTTGCCGATCGCAGGTATAAAAATAAAATAAAAACTTGTTTTTTTGATTTGTAGTAGTATACATATTCACAAAACACGCAATACTAATGTTTCGTTTTTAGTGTCATCGTCTGTGGTAAAAACTGAAACATAAATAGTAACACGTGTTTCGACAAATGTTGAATCGTCGTCGGGTACCATAAAATTGCATGGTCACATAACATAGGGTTTCCCCCATGGCCCAATTAGTAGGTTTGCTCGAAACGCTGCTGTTTTTTTGCAGAGTTGTGTTTTTTACGTGCTATTGTTTTTAAAGAACACGACAAACAGTGTGGCCGTTTTTGGCAGCTAAATTTAGCATTCAAATTTTTTATTTAGCTGCAAAATTGTCATTTAGCACTTAGCATTTTGGTTTAAGCATTTTTAGAAAGAGGTTTTAGCTTTTTTTAGCATTATTTATTTTAAAAATTTGGACGAATAGTTCTATTGATTTTAGTTATTTTTTTTTATAAATTATAATAATTAGTATTGTGGTCATTTTATTGAACTGTTAATGGTTTTTAACCCTTTACGGCGTCATGTTGTATTTCTGCAACATTCCCTTAAAGTAAGTGTAAAAATATTATATGTGGCAGCATAGCAATTAAAGTTGATGTTGCAGTTTGGCAACATAGCATTCTAACGGTTTAAAAACTATAAGCTTTCTAGGCAGCAACAAGTTTGTATTTATTTCAGTGGTGTTAATTATGATTGTATTGGTACGAATACTCTTGTCTCTTTCATTCTCAGCGGGAGGAATCTGCGGTTGCGAGGCCTATTACGAGGCCTAATTAACATATGTACATATTTTGCTATGAAGACTTTAGAGCAATTAATAATAATACAATTATCGAAAAATGTTGAGTTATGGACAGACACACTCAGTTATTATTTAAATAAATTTAATTTGGAACCTGCATTTCGCAGAAACTTTGCTTATTTTTTGGAAAAATTGAGCATTTGACAATATTTGAAGTCATTTTACTACCTTATTAAATTCTTTCTAATATTTTTAATTTGGTGCTCAACATACCTTTGCAAATGCCAACAATGAAAATTCATTTGCACATGCTAATGCAAATAATAACTCCATTAAGTTTAAAAATATTCTATAATTACTAACCACCATTATAAAAAGAGAAGATTTTACTAGCCTATAAAAATATACTTTTATTTACCAATAATATCTTCTAAATTTAAATTGCAGTTTCGAAACAACAAAACATTTTTTAGGTTTGTGGACGTTAAACAATAAAGTTTCATTAATACATTAATAATACACATCTTCTTACCCAAAAATTTTACCTGCTGTCACATTTGCTTTTATGTGTATAGGTTTACACATAAATTGTAGGAAAACAAGACTTTTTTAAATATTTTTACTTACTTGAGAAAAGTGTTTTCAAAGGAAAAAAAACCCATTGACGCGATTGGTACAGAAAGAAAAATATTTTTACAAGCACAAAATACCAACAAATTCTTGTGGCTATTTTTTTCTTAATAATTTCTGCATTTAGGTACGTCTTTTTAACGAAAGAAAAAGGGACCCTTTAAAAGGCAACAAAGAATTTTTTTCACAAACAAAACACATATCGTTAGCTTAAATGCAAAACAATGTAGATATTATTTGTCAATCATTGTACAATGTCAAAAACAGAAATAAAACAAAACATAAACAAAGATAATAAATAATAAATATATTATTTCTGTTTAGAGGCCTCAAAACAGGCCGTGCGATATTTCGGGATTTCCCGCTGAATGAGAGTGTTTTGCAGTAAAAAATTATATTTTACGCTCGCAAAATAAAAGAGCGTAAGCGTACATGTGAGTTTTGCTGACACAATTGTGCATGACGCTGATGCATTAAACACATTCGAGACAGCAGGCAACACGAAGGCACGACTACAAATGCTGCAGGTTGCAATTGTAGTCGCGTAATCAGCTACTGAATTATTTTGAAGACGACAGCTACAATTGAAAAAATATAAACAGCTGTGTTTTTTTATTATATATTTACATTTCAGTGGTGCCACTATCATTTTTAATTTTTGTAAATTTAACAATATGCATAATTGCAGACTCGTACACAAACTTAATTTAAGCCTACAAAAATATAAATGCTTACTTATGATAAATTTTTTAACGTAAAAACAAATGAAATAATTAAAAAACATTTAAAATTTTTTAATTTTATTGTTTTTGGAACTCATAAAGAATATCATCTTCACGGCAGGTTGAATAAAAAAATCCTAATATTCAGTAGAATCGCGAAAAAGTAAACTGTCAAGTATTATGTGTTAGGTGCTACATACGACGGTTGTCAGAAAATTAGTTCTTCAATCATTTTCAGATAGCGAATTCTGTGTATTTTCTAAACATTTGCCAGCCATTACTGACATTATTGTCTTTTCAGGTTGCAGTTACACGAACTCGCGCTTAGCTTTTGATATTGAAATTAGAACAGTGATTGCGCAATTACGTTTTCGATGCTTCAAGAAAACATTTGTCCAAACTTGCTTTAATATCGGCATATTTTGGTCTATGTAATGTTTTCCTGTATGCTTTTTCCTATGTATTCTTCAAAGCCTCGATAATTTTGTGACGTTTCCTTTTTATTTTTGAGATGGCAACTTCAGATATACAATAATACAACGCCGATAGTTTTTATTTAATGTATTTCTCAATTTTGTTTAAACTCTCAACTTTCAGCTTAAAATTTAATCTAATTTGTTATCGTTTGTACAAATCAGTACTTTTACTAATACGATCTAAAAATATACATTTTTATTAACCCCTTAAGAGGATTTATCTTAAAATTTTGTCGATATGTATAATAATATTTCCTCAAATATAATATGTTATAGAGGACACTCCATGTTTTAGTATGCAATATTTTTAGAAACTCCATCATATAAAATTTTAAAGTTATTAGGGTTAAAAAAAATTTATTTTGGAAAACTTCACAATTTATTTATAAGTTTGAGTTCAAATATAAAGTGGTAATAGTTTATGCACTTGTTACATATTGAAATATAGTAATATGTAAATATTTGAAAAGTGTTCCGGAAGGCTGAAAACCCGCAATACAGAAAAACTTTATTAATCACAGTCCTAATAACTTTGGTAACATGTGTATATTATTGTTAAATAATTATTATTTTATCGACATAATTTAAAGATAAAGCCAATTTGGTAAAAAAGTCAGTCAAGAAGTATGAGAATTTGAAATGGGCTCTTAATGGGTTAATAAATCGGTGTGCTTTAAACACCATGTGAAAAGCACTTTCAATTTTTCAATGATACCCATACTGCTAAAACTAAGAGCGTTGGCATGACAAACATCTTCCTATATAACTTCTTTTAAGGATACTAAAAAGTAATAATAATATAGATTTGGTGGTGAGCCGCGCTTATATTCTTGTTTCAATCCGGTTCTTTGCTGTTTAACCAAAAAATTATTATTATATATTATAAGCACTAATTCTTCTAATTTTTGATTATATTAGCAGCACTTTTTCTGTTTTGTAGCGTACAAAAATAGAAATTAGTTTAATCTGACTACAACGACAAAATTAGCATAGACAACAACCTGCAGCCATTTTGCCGTGTCGTCGTTAAAATAATCATTTCCATATACACACATGTATTCTATTGTTGACATATTGAAGTCGGTAGTCTGCTGTCTCGAATGTGTTTAAAGCATAAAAAGTAATAATAATATAGATTTGGTGGTAGGCCGCGCTTATATTCTTGTTACAATCCGGTTCTTTGCTGTTTAACCAAAAAATTATTATTATATATTATAAGCACTAATTCTTCTAATTTTTGATTATATTAGCAGCACTTTTTCTGTTTTGTAGCGTACAAAAATAGAAATTAGTTTAATTTGACTACAACGACAATGTTAGCATAGACAACAACCTGCAGCCATTTTGCCGCGTCGTCGCACAGTGGCGCCATTTGAGTTTTTTCGTTGCAAAAATCATATCTTTTGAACAGAATAAGATAATTGAACAGTTTAAACAGCATATGATAGATAACTGTTCAGCCTATGAAATGAGCGTTTGGAAAGGGTGCTACGCTTTGTAGGGGTCTACTTATGGGTTATCAAAGTTAAAATTAGTAGAAAAATCAATTTTATGGTAACTAAAAAAAATTATTTTTACATTTTTAGATTGTTTTTATTTTTTTTCTTAAGGGTTTTATGTTTTAAATTATTACCCAACAAATTAAAAAAAAATTATTTTTTTTTTAAATTTATTTTTTAAATTTTCTGTAAAATATTCATCACAATTCGTAAGAGAAGGTATATCTAAAAGACTAACCATTTCTAAACTATAATTATTTTGTAACTCTATTTGTGACTTCACATGCCGCAGGGAAGAAATAAGTGGATCGGAAATGCTGCCAACATGTTGAAGAGGTCCTTATTTTGCCTTACCCTTGATGCTTTGAATGTGTTGTGCAATATATATATTTTATAAAATTTGTTAAGAGACTCCTGTGCTTCTTCAGAAAGCTCTCCAATTGGCAAAGACTGGTACTCAATTATATCTTTGCCATGCGCCAATATTTTATGGACGGTCGGGGTCAACTTCTTCTGTGGATACATTTCTGCTAAAAGAGATGCAGTTTTCGACGCATATTCTCCATATTTTGTAGAATTGACATTTTCTTTGCAGTTTAAAACATCCAAGATCGTTCCCAATCTTTTCACGATTTGATTGTCAATTCCAATGATTCTAGTTACTGCCTCATCATTTTCAAAAAATCTCCTAGAAGTGTTTCCATCGTTTGAGTTACCGTATCCGTGCTTGGGACAGTCTACTTTTAGTCCAACTTGTTTAAAAAAAGCCTCCTGTATTTGCTTCTTTCTGATCTTCTCCTTATCCTTTATTGATGTATTTTCATCGAAGTTTTCCTCCTCTTGTGGTAGGGTATATGCCAGTTTTAGCAAGAATTCCATACACCTTATCCTTGCGTGCATTGGTGACATTCCATATTCGTAATTCTCCTCATTTGTAGAATCGTTTAAATTACCAAAGTTCTTCTGACAAATAATAGTAAAAAATCGATAAAAAAAAATATAAAAATAAAACGAAAAAAGGGGTTTAAATGGGTTTTTGCTAAATTTTTACCTCCAAAATAATTCTGTCTATATATATGTATATGATAACTAATTGAAATATGTTATAATTAAGCAGAAAAAGATACTTATCTTAAATTCTTTACAACTAATTATATAAAATTGAGATGTAACATATTATATATGAAATAAATTGAATTGAATTGAAAAAAGTTCTTCTGACTCTTTTTGCAAATCGGGCATGACATTGTTGAGGTTGTTCCTGTCAGTTCGTTTACGACTTTTTCGTCAACCATGGTCAGGTGGAACTCGTAATTGCATTCAATATATTTTCCTTCTCCAATTTGCAGCTTTGTAGGCTTAATCTTGCTTATTTGTTCTTCAATGTCCTTCACCGTAGTCCTTATGAGTTCTGTCGATTCCCTTGCAAACTGAAACATTATTGGTCGGCAATAATGCACTGATGACGGTCGTGGATTTTTCCAGTGTAGGGAATCATCCGATTTTAGCCGCAAAGGAACAACAGATGCCATAAACATATTTCCATCCGATATTGTAGCGTCATCGGAAGATATCCTTTGCTTATAAACGCTTTGTCCGGATGATCCATCGCAGCCCCATTTGCTGATCAATGTCAACTTCTCAGGAAGAATTTTCACTTCCGTGAAAAACTTTGGTGTGGTTGACTTTCTAAACAGTTCGAATAATTTTAAATTGTTCAACGCCATGTTTTCAGTACTTAAATTGTTTAATGGTTTCAGTAATTGTTGCGCCAACTTTCAGGCGTAGACTAATCCAGGCATTATGCTTATTTTGCAATATATAGGCTTATGCTACCATGCCTAAAAATTTATCTGTTCCCTGCATACATATGGATTTAGGCTGAATAATGCAATTTTGATATTATGCACGTGTCCAAATAAGATTTGTGCCTACCTGTAGGGACCATAAGTCAATATTGTTCCTGACCATTTGTACGCCAAAGTATTGTTTATGTGAGGTACATACCTGCTAATTTCAATGAGTAGTTTTTTTCAAACTATTAGATCAAACTACTGTCAGTCAAAACATATAAGGGATGGACGCCATACAATTTCTGCAACCATGTCTTTTTAAACTTTTTTACCTCTAGAAGCCAAACGGGCACGTTCGGGCAGATAAAAATTTTGAATTATGTAAAGAACTAATCAAAGAACAGGTTTTTCAAATATGGCAAATATAGAAAAATATAGTTTTTTTTTATTTTCCGTCAAAGTTGAAAAATAGTGAAAAAACGGATAGTTTTTAAATAGTGATTTACCAGGAGAAACACAGAGCAAACAGTTAATTTTTTTTTTATCATTATACATTTAATAAATACATCAATCCATACAAACAAAAAATAAGGCGATTCGTTACCTATTTTTCGTGATATTACACCTGAAATCGCAACAAATTGACTAAAAATTGTGTGTTTTTTTGAAAACCGTGGTTATTAAGAGTGGCATATTTGAAATCGTTGAAAAGTTTCCTATAACATGGGTTTATTCAAAACTTCGTCGGCACTCATGAAAATTTTGATTTTTGCAACCTCGCTTGCTCTACGGGCGCCACTGTGCGTCGTTAAAATAATCATTTCCATATACACACATGTATTTTATTGTTGACATATTGAAGTCGGTAGTCTGCTGTCTCGAATGTGTTTAAAGCATGACACCCCTGATTTATTTCATTCAAGTGACAAGTGCGTAGAAATCTGTTGTGCGCTCTTTGAATTAATTTTCAAAAAATTATTTTTTTAAGTAAAAGTGTTATTAAACTATTGAAATTTGTTTGAGTGAAAGGTAAGAGGATATATTTCAATAATCAATTACATATTTTTTTCCCAAAACCAATTTCGTTTACGTTTTATACTGATTTTGGTTTGTTGTATATATGCAACATTGCCTATTTATACTGATTTTGGTTTGTTGTATATATGCAACATTGCCTATTGAGGTGTATTATTTTACTATTTTTTCATGGCTTCTGTATAGAAAAATACAAGCTGGGAAGGGTAGTACTCTCAACTCTGCTGACTTTCGATTAAATATTGCTGAAACATTATGCAAATACAAAACTGTGAATCGTACAAAGCGTGGAAGTGATGTTGAATGTCTTATTCAAAATAAAAAGAAGAAACGGCCGGCTCAACACGTTCCACCGAAAGATGTCAGGTTGGACCAATATGGGCACTGGCCAGTTTGGGTCGATAAACGCATGAGATGCAAAATTCCTGAATGCAAAGGCTATACGCAGACATCTTGCGAAAAATGCGGGGTTAGTCTGTGCTACAATAAGCAAAACAACTTCTTTAAAAATTTTCATATTCTTTAATTTCAATTTCAATTTTTAGAGCTACAGCTGCAATGTTGCATTTCTGCAACATATAATTTTTTCCCATAAATAATATCTTAAATATAAAAAAAATTTTTTTATTAATTTTTCCATAGTAGCCTATTTACCACCTTTTAACAAAAAACTAAAGAAATTGGCGTTCTTGCGCCGTAAAGGGTTAATTCAAACTTAGATATTTTTTTTTTAATTTGGCTTAAGTTCATTGAATTTAATTTTTATTAAATTATTTTTATGAAGACAGGAATTTTACAACATGAAATCAATTAAAATTTTTATTGATAATTTTTCATTCTTGACTGCGCTGAGATTTGAACCCAGGCGTTCACGGACAGGTGGCCCAGACTAGTTTCGATTGTAACCACACAATCTCTTCAGTGGGGTTTGCCGTCTTACTCACTCTGCTATTGCAGCCGGATGACGTCAATAGTCAAACATCAATCTTTAAACCACATGGTATTTCACCTTGGTAGATCGAAATTGGCTTTTTGAATGAATGACTATCTATTTTTAATTGATTTATATGTTCTTCCTAACTTCTGTTTTTTCGTACTTTTTGTCAAGAATTCTTCTTGAAATCCAAAGTACTTTTTTTTTGTTTTTCCTGTTTTTGTCTTTTTATTTTCTTGTTGACCTTTTTCAGCACAACTTGAAGGACAAATGTAAACATAGCTCGTGCCTTAGCTGTTAACAATAATTAGTATTGTGGTCGTTTTATTGAACTGTTAATGGTTTTTAATTCAAATTTAGATATATTTTTTTTTTAATTTGGCTTAAGTTCATTGAACTTAATTTTTATTAAATTATTTTTATGAAGACAGGAATTTTACAATATGAAATCAATTAAAATTTTTATTGATAATTTTTCATTCTTGACTGCGCTGAGATTTGAACCCAGGCGTTCACGGACAGGTTGCCCAGACTAGTTTCGATTGTAACCACACAATCTCTTCAGTGGGGTTTGCCGTCTTACTCACTCGGCTATTGCAGCCGGATGACGTCAATAGTCAAACATCAATCTTTAAACCACATGGTATTTCACCTTGGTAGATCGAAATTTGCTTTTTGAATGAATGACTATCTATTTTTAATTGATTACATGTTCTTCCTAACTTCTGTTTTTTCGTACTTTTTGTCCAGAATTCTTCTTGAAATCCAAAGTACTTTTGTCTATGCTAATATTGTCGTTGTAGTCAAATTAAACTAATTTCTATTTTTGTACGCTACAAAACAGAAAAAGTGCTGCTAATATAATCAAAAATTAGAAGAATTAGTGCTTATAATATATAATAATAATTTTTTGGTTAAACAGCAAAGAACCGGATTGTAACAAGAATATAAGCGCGGCCTACCACCAAATCTATATTATTATTACTTTTTAGTATCCTTAAATGAAGTTATGTATATAGGAAGATGTTTGTCACGCCAACGCTCTTAGTTTTAGCAGTATGGGTATCATTGAAAAATTGAAAGTACTTTTCACATGGTGTTTAAAGCAAACCGATTTATTAACCCATTAAGAGCCCATTTCAAATGCTCATACTTCTTGACTGACTTTTTTACTAAATTTGCTTTATCTTTAAATTATGTCGATATAATAATAATTATTTAACAATAATATACACATGTTACCAAAGTTATTAGGACTTTGGTTAATAAAGTTTTTCTGTATTGCGGGTTTTCAGCCTTCCGGAACACTTTTCAAATATTTACATGTTACTATATTTCAATATGTAACAACTGCATAAACTATTACCACTATATATTTTAACTCAAACTTATAAATAAATTGTGAAGTTTTCCAAAATAAAATTTTTTTAACCCTAATAACTTTACAATTTTATATGATGGAGTTTCTAAAAATATAGCATATAAAAACTTGGGGTGTTCTCTATAACATATTATATTTGAGGAAATATTATTATACATATCGACAAAATTTTAAGATAAATCCTCTTAAGGGGTTAATAAATCGGTATATTTAACACATCATATGAAATGTGTTTCGAAAGACTCTATTACGATACCAATACTTTAAAGATTCAGATTATATTTTTCTTCCTATACTATTGATAAAGTGCTCTGAAACCTTTACGACCTATAATTCATAAACTTAGTGCGTTGGACCAAAAAATTACAGTAGAATCGCGATACAGTAATCTTGCGGTCAAGTTAACCAAAACACATATCGTTAGCTTAAATGCAAAACAATGTAGATATTATTTGTCAATCATTGTACAATGTCAAAAACAGAAATAAAACAAAACATAAACAAAGATAATAAATAATAAATATATTATTTCTGTTTAGAGGCCTCAAAACAGGCCGTGCGATATTTCGGGATTTCCCGCTGAATGAGAGTGTTTTGCAGTAAAAAATTATATTTTACGCTCGCAAAATAAAAGAGCGTAAGCGTACATGTGAGTTTTGCTGACACAATTGTGCATGACGCTGATGCATTAAACACATTCGAGACAGCAGGCAACACGAAGGCACGACTACAAATGCTGCAGGTTGCAATTGTAGTCGCGTAATCAGCTACTGAATTATTTTGAAGACGACAGCTACAATTGAAAAAATATAAACAGCTGTGTTTTTTTATTATATATTTACATTTCAGTGGTGCCACTATCATTTTTAATTTTTGTAAATTTAACAATATGCATAATTGCAGACTCGTACACAAACTTAATTTAAGCCTACAAAAATATAAATGCTTACTTATGATAAATTTTTTAACGTAAAAACAAATGAAATAATTAAAAAACATTTAAAATTTTTTAATTTTATTGTTTTTGGAACTCATAAAGAATATCATCTTCACGGCAGGTTGAATAAAAAAATCCTAATATTCAGTAGAATCGCGAAAAAGTAAACTGTCAAGTATTATGTGTTAGGTGCTACATACGACGGTTGTCAGAAAATTAGTTCTTCAATCATTTTCAGATAGCGAATTCTGTGTATTTTCTAAACATTTGCCAGCCATTACTGACATTATTGTCTTTTCAGGTTGCAGTTACACGAACTCGCGCTTAGCTTTTGATATTGAAATTAGAACAGTGATTGCGCAATTACGTTTTCGATGCTTCAAGAAAACATTTGTCCAAACTTGCTTTAATATCGGCATATTTTGGTCTATGTAATGTTTTCCTGTATGCTTTTTCCTATGTATTCTTCAAAGCCTCGATAATTTTGTGACGTTTCCTTTTTATTTTTGAGATGGCAACTTCAGATATACAATAATACAACGCCGATAGTTTTTATTTAATGTATTTCTCAATTTTGTTTAAACTCTCAACTTTCAGCTTAAAATTTAATCTAATTTGTTATCGTTTGTACAAATCAGTACTTTTACTAATACGATCTGAAAATATACATTTTTATTAACCCCTTAAGAGGATTTATCTTAAAATTTTGTCGATATGTATAATAATATTTCCTCAAATATAATATGTTATAGAGGACACTCCATGTTTTAGTATGCAATATTTTTAGAAACTCCATCATATAAAATTTTAAAGTTATTAGGGTTAAAAAAAATTTATTTTGGAAAACTTCACAATTTATTTATAAGTTTGAGTTCAAATATAAAGTGGTAATAGTTTATGCACTTGTTACATATTGAAATATAGTAATATGTAAATATTTGAAAAGTGTTCCGGAAGGCTGAAAACCCGCAATACAGAAAAACTTTATTAATCACAGTCCTAATAACTTTGGTAACATGTGTATATTATTGTTAAATAATTATTATTTTATCGACATAATTTAAAGATAAAGCAAATTTGGTAAAAAAGTCAGTCAAGAAGTATGAGAATTTGAAATGGGCTCTTAATGGGTTAATAAATCGGTGTGCTTTAAACACCATGTGAAAAGCACTTTCAATTTTTCAATGATACCCATACTGCTAAAACTAAGAGCGTTGGCATGACAAACATCTTCCTATATAACTTCTTTTAAGGATACTAAAAAGTAATAATAATATAGATTTGGTGGTGAGCCGCGCTTATATTCTTGTTTCAATCCGGTTCTTTGCTGTTTAACCAAAAAATTATTATTATATATTATAAGCACTAATTCTTCTAATTTTTGATTATATTAGCAGCACTTTTTCTGTTTTGTAGCGTACAAAAATAGAAATTAGTTTAATCTGACTACAACGACAAAATTAGCATAGACAACAACCTGCAGCCATTTTGCCGTGTCGTCGTTAAAATAATCATTTCCATATACACACATGTATTCTATTGTTGACATATTGAAGTCGGTAGTCTGCTGTCTCGAATGTGTTTAAAGCATAAAAAGTAATAATAATATAGATTTGGTGGTAGGCCGCGCTTATATTCTTGTTACAATCCGGTTCTTTGCTGTTTAACCAAAAAATTATTATTATATATTATAAGCACTAATTCTTCTAATTTTTGATTATATTAGCAGCACTTTTTCTGTTTTGTAGCGTACAAAAATAGAAATTAGTTTAATTTGACTACAACGACAATGTTAGCATAGACAACAACCTGCAGCCATTTTGCCGCGTCGTCGCACAGTGGCGCCATTTGAGTTTTTTCGTTGCAAAAATCATATCTTTTGAACAGAATAAGATAATTGAACAGTTTAAACAGCATATGATAGATAACTGTTCAGCCTATGAAATGAGCGTTTGGAAAGGGTGCTACGCTTTGTAGGGGTCTACTTATGGGTTATCAAAGTTAAAATTAGTAGAAAAATCAATTTTATGGTAACTAAAAAAAATTATTTTTACATTTTTAGATTGTTTTTATTTTTTTTCTTAAGGGTTTTATGTTTTAAATTATTACCCAACAAATTAAAAAAAAAATTATTTTTTTTTTAAATTTATTTTTTAAATTTTCTGTAAAATATTCATCACAATTCGTAAGAGAAGGTATATCTAAAAGACTAACCATTTCTAAACTATAATTATTTTGTAACTCTATTTGTGACTTCACATGCCGCAGGGAAGAAATAAGTGGATCGGAAATGCTGCCAACATGTTGAAGAGGTCCTTATTTTGCCTTACCCTTGATGCTTTGAATGTGTTGTGCAATATATATATTTTATAAAATTTGTTAAGAGACTCCTGTGCTTCTTCAGAAAGCTCTCCAATTGGCAAAGACTGGTACTCAATTATATCTTTGCCATGCGCCAATATTTTATGGACGGTCGGGGTCAACTTCTTCTGTGGATACATTTCTGCTAAAAGAGATGCAGTTTTCGACGCATATTCTCCATATTTTGTAGAATTGACATTTTCTTTGCAGTTTAAAACATCCAAGATCGTTCCCAATCTTTTCACGATTTGATTGTCAATTCCAATGATTCTAGTTACTGCCTCATCATTTTCAAAAAATCTCCTAGAAGTGTTTCCATCGTTTGAGTTACCGTATCCGTGCTTGGGACAGTCTACTTTTAGTCCAACTTGTTTAAAAAAAGCCTCCTGTATTTGCTTCTTTCTGATCTTCTCCTTATCCTTTATTGATGTATTTTCATCGAAGTTTTCCTCCTCTTGTGGTAGGGTATATGCCAGTTTTAGCAAGAATTCCATACACCTTATCCTTGCGTGCATTGGTGACATTCCATATTCGTAATTCTCCTCATTTGTAGAATCGTTTAAATTACCAAAGTTCTTCTGACAAATAATAGTAAAAAATCGATAAAAAAAAATATAAAAATAAAACGAAAAAAGGGGTTTAAATGGGTTTTTGCTAAATTTTTACCTCCAAAATAATTCTGTCTATATATATGTATATGATAACTAATTGAAATATGTTATAATTAAGCAGAAAAAGATACTTATCTTAAATTCTTTACAACTAATTATATAAAATTGAGATGTAACATATTATATATGAAATAAATTGAATTGAATTGAAAAAAGTTCTTCTGACTCTTTTTGCAAATCGGGCATGACATTGTTGAGGTTGTTCCTGTCAGTTCGTTTACGACTTTTTCGTCAACCATGGTCAGGTGGAACTCGTAATTGCATTCAATATATTTTCCTTCTCCAATTTGCAGCTTTGTAGGCTTAATCTTGCTTATTTGTTCTTCAATGTCCTTCACCGTAGTCCTTATGAGTTCTGTCGATTCCCTTGCAAACTGAAACATTATTGGTCGGCAATAATGCACTGATGACGGTCGTGGATTTTTCCAGTGTAGGGAATCATCCGATTTTAGCCGCAAAGGAACAACAGATGCCATAAACATATTTCCATCCGATATTGTAGCGTCATCGGAAGATATCCTTTGCTTATAAACGCTTTGTCCGGATGATCCATCGCAGCCCCATTTGCTGATCAATGTCAACTTCTCAGGAAGAATTTTCACTTCCGTGAAAAACTTTGGTGTGGTTGACTTTCTAAACAGTTCAAATAATTTTAAATTGTTCAACGCCATGTTTTCAGTACTTAAATTGTTTAATGGTTTCAGTAATTGTTGCGCCAACTTTCAGGCGTAGACTAATCCAGGCATTATGCTTATTTTGCAATATATAGGCTTATGCTACCATGCCTAAAAATTTATCTGTTCCCTGCATACATATGGATTTAGGCTGAATAATGCAATTTTGATATTATGCACGTGTCCAAATAAGATTTGTGCCTACCTGTAGGGACCATAAGTCAATATTGTTCCTGACCATTTGTACGCCAAAGTATTGTTTATGTGAGGTACATACCTGCTAATTTCAATGAGTAGTTTTTTTCAAACTATTAGATCAAACTACTGTCAGTCAAAACATATAAGGGATGGACGCCATACAATTTCTGCAACCATGTCTTTTTAAACTTTTTTACCTCTAGAAGCCAAACGGGCACGTTCGGGCAGATAAAAATTTTGAATTATGTAAAGAACTAATCAAAGAACAGGTTTTTCAAATATGGCAAATATAGAAAAATATAGTTTTTTTTTATTTTCCGTCAAAGTTGAAAAATAGTGAAAAAACGGATAGTTTTTAAATAGTGATTTACCAGGAGAAACACAGAGCAAACAGTTAATTTTTTTTTTTATCATTATACATTTAATAAATACATCAATCAATACAAACAAAAAATAAGGCGATTCGTTACCTATTTTTCGTGATATTACACCTGAAATCGCAACAAATTGACTAAAAATTGTGTGTTTTTTTGAAAACCGTGGTTATTAAGAGTGGCATATTTGAAATCGTTGAAAAGTTTCCTATAACATGGGTTTATTCAAAACTTCGTCGGCACTCATGAAAATTTTGATTTTTGCAACCTCGCTTGCTCTACGGGCGCCACTGTGCGTCGTTAAAATAATCATTTCCATATACACACATGTATTTTATTGTTGACATATTGAAGTCGGTAGTCTGCTGTCTCGAATGTGTTTAAAGCATGACACCCCTGATTTATTTCATTCAAGTGACAAGTGCGTAGAAATCTGTTGTGCGCTCTTTGAATTAATTTTCAAAAAATTATTTTTTTAAGTAAAAGTGTTATTAAACTATTGAAATTTGTTTGAGTGAAAGGTAAGAGGATATATTTCAATAATCAATTACATATTTTTTTCCCAAAACCAATTTCGTTTACGTTTTATACTGATTTTGGTTTGTTGTATATATGCAACATTGCCTATTTATACTGATTTTGGTTTGTTGTATATATGCAACATTGCCTATTGAGGTGTATTATTTTACTATTTTTTCATGGCTTCTGTATAGAAAAATACAAGCTGGGAAGGGTAGTACTCTCAACTCTGCTGACTTTCGATTAAATATTGCTGAAACATTATGCAAATACAAAACTGTGAATCGTACAAAGCGTGGAAGTGATGTTGAATGTCTTATTCAAAATAAAAAGAAGAAACGGCCGGCTCAACACGTTCCACCGAAAGATGTCAGGTTGGACCAATATGGGCACTGGCCAGTTTGGGTCGATAAACGCATGAGATGCAAAATTCCTGAATGCAAAGGCTATACGCAGACATCTTGCGAAAAATGCGGGGTTAGTCTGTGCTACAATAAGCAAAACAACTTCTTTAAAAATTTTCATATTCTTTAATTTCAATTTCAATTTTTAGAGCTACAGCTGCAATGTTGCATTTCTGCAACATATAATTTTTTCCCATAAATAATATCTTAAATATAAAAAAAATTTTTTTATTAATTTTTCCATAGTAGCCTATTTACCACCTTTTAACAAAAAACTAAAGAAATTGGCGTTCTTGCGCCGTAAAGGGTTAATTCAAACTTAGATATTTTTTTTTTAATTTGGCTTAAGTTCATTGAATTTAATTTTTATTAAATTATTTTTATGAAGACAGGAATTTTACAACATGAAATCAATTAAAATTTTTATTGATAATTTTTCATTCTTGACTGCGCTGAGATTTGAACCCAGGCGTTCACGGACAGGTGGCCCAGACTAGTTTCGATTGTAACCACACAATCTCTTCAGTGGGGTTTGCCGTCTTACTCACTCTGCTATTGCAGCCGGATGACGTCAATAGTCAAACATCAATCTTTAAACCACATGGTATTTCACCTTGGTAGATCGATATTGGCTTTTTGAATGAATGACTATCTATTTTTAATTGATTTATATGTTCTTCCTAACTTCTGTTTTTTCGTACTTATTGTCAAGAATTCTTCTTGAAATCCAAAGTACTTTTTTTTTGTTTTTCCTGTTTTTGTCTTTTTATTTTCTTGTTGACCTTTTTCAGCACAACTTGAAGGACAAATGTAAACATAGCTCGTGCCTTAGCTGTTAACAATAATTAGTATTGTGGTCGTTTTATTGAACTGTTAATGGTTTTTAATTCAAATTTAGATATATTTTTTTTTTAATTTGGCTTAAGTTCATTGAACTTAATTTTTATTAAATTATTTTTATGAAGACAGGAATTTTACAATATGAAATCAATTAAAATTTTTATTGATAATTTTTCATTCTTGACTGCGCTGAGATTTGAACCCAGGCGTTCACGGACAGGTTGCCCAGACTAGTTTCGATTGTAACCACACAATCTCTTCAGTGGGGTTTGCCGTCTTACTCACTCGGCTATTGCAGCCGGATGACGTCAATAGTCAAACATCAATCTTTAAACCACATGGTATTTCACCTTGGTAGATCGAAATTTGCTTTTTGAATGAATGACTATCTATTTTTAATTGATTACATGTTCTTCCTAACTTCTGTTTTTTCGTACTTTTTGTCCAGAATTCTTCTTGAAATCCAAAGTACTTTTGTCTATGCTAATATTGTCGTTGTAGTCAAATTAAACTAATTTCTATTTTTGTACGCTACAAAACAGAAAAAGTGCTGCTAATATAATCAAAAATTAGAAGAATTAGTGCTTATAATATATAATAATAATTTTTTGGTTAAACAGCAAAGAACCGGATTGTAACAAGAATATAAGCGCGGCCTACCACCAAATCTATATTATTATTACTTTTTAGTATCCTTAAATGAAGTTATGTATATAGGAAGATGTTTGTCACGCCAACGCTCTTAGTTTTAGCAGTATGGGTATCATTGAAAAATTGAAAGTGCTTTTCACATGGTGTTTAAAGCAAACCGATTTATTAACCCATTAAGAGCCCATTTCAAATGCTCATACTTCTTGACTGACTTTTTTACTAAATTTGCTTTATCTTTAAATTATGTCGATATAATAATTATTTAACAATAATATACACATGTTACCAAAGTTATTAGGACTTTGGTTAATAAAGTTTTTCTGTATTGCGGGTTTTCAGCCTTCCGGAACACTTTTCAAATATTTACATGTTACTATATTTCAATATGTAACAACTGCATAAACTATTACCACTATATATTTTAACTCAAACTTATAAATAAATTGTGAAGTTTTCCAAAATAAAATTTTTTTAACCCTAATAACTTTAAAATTTTATATGATGGAGTTTCTAAAAATATAGCATATAAAAACTTGGGGTGTTCTCTATAACATATTATATTTGAGGAAATATTATTATACATATCGACAAAATTTTAAGATAAATCCTCTTAAGGGGTTAATAAATCGGTATATTTAACACATCATATGAAATGTGTTTCGAAAGACTCTATTACGATACCAATACTTTAAAGATTCAGATTATATTTTTCTTCCTATACTATTGATAAAGTGCTCTGAAACCTTTACGACCTATAATTCATAAACTTAGTGCGTTGGACCAAAAAATTACAGTAGAATCGCGATACAGTAATCTTGCGGTCAAGTTAACCAAATTTTAGCGCTTCTGTGCCGCTCTCAACGTTAACTCTAAGTTAACTTTTCAGATCGTATTAGTAAAAGTACTGATTTGTACAAACGATAACAAATTAGATTAAATTTTAAGCTGAAAGTTGAGAGTTTAAACAAAATTGAGAAATACATTAAATAAAAACTATCGGCGTTGTATTATTGTATATCTGAAGTTGCCATCTCAAAAATAAAAACGAAACGTTACAAAATTTTCGAGGCTTTGAAGAATACATAGGAAAAAGCATACAGGAAAATATTACATAGACCAAAATATGCCGATCTTAAAGCAAGTTTGTACAAATGTTTTCTTGAAGCATCGAAAACGTAATTGCGCAGTCACTGTTTTAATTTCAATATCAATAACTAAGCGCGAGTTCGTGTAACTGCAACCTGAAAAGACAATAATGTCAGTAATGGATGGCTGGCAAATGTTTAGAAAATACCCAGAATTCGCTATCTGAATATTTTTGAAGAACTAATTTTCTGACAAACGTCATATGTAGCACCTAACACATAATACATGACTGATTGTATAATTATTAATTATAAATTGTAGCCGGTACAAATTAGATCTAAATTTCTTTTTTGTACAGATGAAAACTAAGTCATTGAAAAAAATAAAGGTACATATGTTAATAAATGCATTTTTTTACAATTTAGAAAAGTTAATAAATAAGACAAAAAAGTTAACAACCCTTAGGACATTTCAGTTTACTTTTTCGCGATTATACTGTATATTAGGATTTTTTTATTCAACCTGCCATGAAGATGATATTCTTTATGAGTTCCAAAAACAATAAAATTAAAATAATTTAAATGTTTTTTAATAAACTCATTTGTTTTTACGTTAAAAAATTTATCATAAATAAGTATTTATATATTTGTAGGCTTAAATTAAGTTTGTGTACGAGTCTGCAATTATGCATATTGTTAAATTTATAAAAATTAAAAATGATAGTGGCACCACTGAAATGTAAATACATAATAAAAAACACAGCTGTTTATATTTTTTCAATTGTAGCTGTCGTCTTCAAAATAATTCAGTAGCTGATTACGCGACTACAATTGCAACCTGCAGCATTTGTAGTCGTGCCTTCGTGTTGCCTGCTGTCTCGAATGTGTTTAATGCATCAGCGTCATGCACAATTGTGTCAGCAGAACTCACATGTACGCTTACGCTCTTTTATTTTGCGAGCGTAAAATATAATTTTTTACTGCAAAACACTCTCATTCAGCGGGAAATATCGAAATATCGCACGGCCTGTTTTGAGGCCTCTAAACAGAAATAATATATTTATTATTTATTATCTTTGTTTATGTTTTGTTTTATTTCTGTTTTTGACATTGTACAATGATTGACAAATAATATCTACATTGTTTTGCATTTAAGCTAACGATATGTGTTTTGTTTGTGAAAAAAATTCTTTGTTGCCTTTTAAAGGGTCCCTTTTTCTTTCGTTAAAAAGACGTACCTAAATGCAGAAATTATTAAGAAAAAAATAGCCACAAGAATTTGTTGGTATTTTGTGCTTGTAAAAATATTTTTCTTTCTGTACCAATCGCGTCAATGGGTTTTTTTTCCTTTGAAAACACTTTTCTCAAGTAAGTAAAAATATTTAAAAAAGTCTTGTTTTCCTACAATTTATGTGTAAACCTATACACATAAAAGCAAATGTGACAGCAGGTAAAATTTTTGGGTAAGAAGATGTGTATTATTAATGTATTAATGAAACTTTATTGTTTAACGTCCACAAACCTAAAAAATGTTTTGTTGTTTCGAAACTGCAATTTAAATTTAGAAGATATTATTGGTAAATAAAAGTATATTTTTATAGGCTAGTAAAATCTTCTCTTTTTATAATGGTGGTTAGTAATTATAGAATATTTTTAAACTTAATGGAGTTATTATTTGCATTAGCATGTGCAAATGAATTTTCATTGTTGGCATTTGCAAAGGTATGTTGAGCACCAAATTAAAAATATTAGAAAGAATTTAATAAGGTAGTAAAATGACTTCAAATATTGTCAAATGCTCAATTTTTCCAAAAAATAAGCAAAGTTTCTGCGAAATGCAGGTTCCAAATTAAATTTATTTAAATAATAACTGAGTGTGTCTGTCCATAACTCAACATTTTTCGATAATTGTATTATTATTAATTGCTCTAAAGTCTTCATAGCAAAATATGTATGTTAATTAGGCCACGTAATAGGCCTCGCAACCGCAGATTCCTCCCGCTGAGAATGAAAGAGACAAGAGTATTCGCACCAATACAATCATAATTGACACCACTGAAATAAATACAAACTTGTTGCTGCCTAGAGAGCTTATAGTTTTTAAACCGTTAGAATGCTATGTTGCCAAACTGCAACATCAACTTTAATTGCTATGCTGCCACATATAATATTTTTACACTTACTTTAAGGGAATGTTGCAGAAATACAACATGACGCCGTAAAGGGTTAAAAACCATTAACAGTTCAATAAAATGACCACAATACTAATTATTATAATTTATAAAAAAAAATAACTAAAATCAATAGAACTATTCGTCCAAATTTTTAAAATAAATAATGCTAAAAAAAGCTAAAACCTCTTTCTAAAAATGCTTAAACCAAAATGCTAAGTGCTAAATGATAATTTTGCAGCTAAATAAAAAATTTGAATGCTAAATTTAGCTGCCAAAAACGGCCACACTGTTTGTCGTGTTCTTTAAAAACAATAGCACGTAAAAAACACAACTCTGCAAAAAAAACAGCAGCGTTTCGAGCAAACCTACTAATTGGGCCATGGGGGAAACCCTATGTTATGTGACCATGCAATTTTATGGTACCCGACGACGATTCAACATTTGTCGAAACACGTGTTACTATTTATGTTTCAGTTTTTACCACAGACGATGACACTAAAAACGAAACATTAGTATTGCGTGTTTTGTGAATATGTATACTACTACAAATCAAAAAAACAAGTTTTTATTTTATTTTTATACCTGCGATCGGCAAAATCAGGGCGCCGCGTTTTCTCCTTTCTCTTTTATGCTCTTTTGTTACGTACGTCTGCACCAGCGTTGCCATTTGTCAAGTTTTTCCTTTTTGTTGCAAGTTTTTTAAGCTGCAAAAATTTTTTATTTTATATAAAGTTTTTTTCAAATTGTTTATATGTATATAAATAATTTAAAATTTGCAGTATATTGGAGGAAGATATTAAGTGTTTTTTTGATGCAATTAAACGATCTTTCTATATATTTTATCTGACCTTTATAATTGGAACAGTGTTTAATTATGTTTACTCCTTCCTACCTAAAAGATACCAACTATATTTTTTTAAGTGATGAAGTGTTTTTAACACTAGATTCATATAAGTTATCTGAATGTGATACAAGTTTGAAGTTTATTCTTTAAGGTTTTATGTTGAACTTTGTATAGTTCGTTTTAATATGACTTTCTAAAACA
Source organism: Pollenia amentaria (assembly GCA_943735925.1). Taxonomy (NCBI): domain Eukaryota; kingdom Metazoa; phylum Arthropoda; class Insecta; order Diptera; family Polleniidae; genus Pollenia; species Pollenia amentaria. The sequence continues at coordinate 105,062,561 of OX031006.1, forward strand.
CATTAAGGTTTTAGCACCTTTTAGGTTTTTAATAAATATTTCCTTGTAAACTAATTTATTGGTTAAAAGAAAACCATTTACTTTTTTCTTTCGCTTTTGCTTTGGCAAAAAACAAAACAAAAACTGTTACTCTTTCTCTTTTCAACTACAACTAAAATTTTTTTGCTTTCGCTTGTGCAAAAACAAAACAAAAAATGTTACACCTTCTCTTCTCGCTTCTCATGGAAGCGAGTGTGGAAGGTGTATCTTATCTTTTATACCAAAGATCCAAGGCCTTCTATGAGGCATTCTTTAGCAGTAAGATAATAATAGTAATTGAATCAAACAATTTTTAAAGAAGGCCTTTAAAAAGACCTGAAGTAAGAAGGTCTTCTGAGTTTTCCCGCTGGGTTATGTAAAAGACATACAACGTATACAATCGCAAAATGTAATAGTATACGTTGCCGATCGCAGTTTTATACCTATCATGTTTTATGTCCCATAAAGTTGGAAAAATTTTATATTCAATTATAATTGTTTTCCAACTCTCACAATTTGCAATTGTTGCCATTTTCCGATTTCTTTCTTCATATTTTTTTCTACGCGTTGCAAATGCACCTCACTCAACAACTGCTCTCAACATAATCACAGTGTAATCTGTGACAAAATGAGAAAGAAAACACAGTCAACATCGCCAGACACGATGAAACATTGTGTTTGGAAACATAAAATATGAAAAATGTTTGATTTTTGAGAAACCAAGAAGGTAACAAGTATTTCAACCTGAAACATCCCCACACACGTAGCAACATTTTATGAAATATACCCATGTTTCGACAAATATTGCCTCGTCTGTGGGTATTTTTAGGAATTGATGCAAGTCTTGCCAAAAAATTCATTTTAAAAACGAAAATTGCATATGATGTCGCTCAAGCTATTTTTGCGGTTAGGTCTCGATATGAGCTTGAACATTGACAATTTGACGAAGCTGTTCTGCCGGCATTATTGCTTGTGTTAACTTGAGTGTTACACGATAAAGTTTTGTCTTTCAAGTTTTAATACACTCGCACTTTTTTTACCAATACACTCATACTATTAAAAATTGAACCGAACTTGCCTTTAAAATTCTCTTTCAAATTGGGTGTATCAATATACGTGCAAAAAACAACTGATTTCGAGTTAACTGAGAAAATTTTTCGTTTCTCTTTGTTAATTGTTTTCTTGATGACATCTTGAAAGTAAATTGATTCAAAATTGCGTGCAGCCTACGACATAGCTTTCAATTTTTGGAAAATTTTACAAAATTTATATGTAAAAGAATTGATCAAGTGGCTGCACTGTAAGGTAACACAAATTGCTAGTGTGGTAGCACGATGATTTTTTGTGACGATTTTTTCCGCAAAACATGACGATTTTCAAAGTTTAGTCTGGCAACTGTGAGTATAACACAAGCAAAAAGCAAACCATAATAATAAACAAATCTAAAATAGTGTTTCTTAAAAGATGGCAGACCGATTAACACAATTACAGGATACTGTTAATATGGTTTGTATAATAAACATACATATGTATGTAAATTTAAAAGGTTTACTTGACACTATTGTAATAAATTTTTAGCAAGCGGAACATTTTTGCAATGCAATCGGTATAATACAACAAACCTCTTATCCAAGCAAATTTCCTAATTTTGATCGAACCGGGTCGCAAACACCTGTACAAAATACACAACAAGAAGATTATGCCCAACTGTTTGCCCAGCTTATATCACGCTGTGCCAAAGATATTGATACACTGATCGAGTCTTTACCAAATGAAGACAGCTCAACGGAATTGCAAAACCAAAGTCTCAAACGACTGGAGTTGGAAAATCAAGAAGCTGCCGAAAGTTTGGAGGAAATCGCTTTAAAGGGAGAGTTACTGTTGGGAAAAATCCAGAGTGCGTTAGAAGATATAGCTCAGGCCCAGTTAGATATGCAAATAACTATGAAAAGTAATAGTAGCTAAAAAGAATGCAATGAAGTCGTAATAGAATATATTAAATTTATCTACATATGTATGTACGTACAAACGTATAAATAAATGCCCATTATTTAACGGTGACCTTATATTTAAAACCAAAATCAACTGTTGTTTTGATAATAATTTGATGTTTGCAAAAATGCCAATGAATGGCCTAGCAAGAGAAGCCAAATAAAAAGACCTTAATATTTTTTTATGACAAATCACCTCCTGATACTTTTTTTTAACTTTAACTTCATATCTGTGTTTATTTGCTTAAAACGACATTTTTTAAAGCAAAAAATTATATTGCCATTGTCGAGACTTAACAATCATTTTAGTTATAAAGTTAATGAAGATGCCAAATATGTATTTAAAGAAAACTTAGCTTAAGTCAATTTAAAATCTACGAAAAATGTTTTGAAGATTATAAGAACGTTAAAATTGCATAGGAACGAACTATTTCTGATAGTATATGTATAACAAGTTTTGAATGTCTTTTCATGTGTAATTTTTATTCCTGAACCTCTTTTGTTTTACTTTAACACATATTGAAACAACTGGTTTTTGTTTTCAAAAATATGGTCACCGCAGTTAAGCCAAATAAGGTTGCTAATGCTCAAAGTGACATTGAGCCAAGTTATATTTTACACTCGTAAAACTACTCTGAGTGGGGAAGCAGCTCGCGCTCGTTGTCATTATTTTTTAAGGACAATCAGGTCGTTCTTGTTTGTCTACTTTTCGTGCGTTTTGCGGTGTCACCTCGCATTGGTTAATGGCGTGGCGTCGTATAACTGTACCGAGTTACAGTTTTTGCGGTTGTCAGCAATGACTTGATGCAATCGTTTTTAACCTTTACATTTTTTTTTTAACGTGTTTGTCTGGTGGAGAACCAATTATAACTCGATGTGACTGGTGGAGAACCATATAAAACTCAGATGTTTACTAGTGGAGACCAAAAAATACTCCGGAGTGGATTCTGGAAGCTACCGCCTTCCTATACGTAGGATTAGGTCGAACGAGGACTTGCGGTTGAGGCTCCAAAATTTCGTGGGATACCCTGGCAATATGACCAAAATGGTCAGCCAAAAACTTTAGTTGTAGAAAAATCAAAAAAAAAAAGTTATATTTTGTGCTTTATCGCTAATAAGATATGTAAGTGCATTGAGAATCGTTAATGAAATAAGCTTTTTGCTTATATGTAAGTATTCTCGTGTTTTAAACTTTTATTAAAATTGATTTTCCTTAAAAAAGTTTTCAGATACTATTGATATATCATTAGATATTCCCTTCAAATATTCGCATACATTTTTTTTATTTATTTTTATTTATTTAATTCAATCAGTAATACAAAAGCCTTGGCCAATTTAAAGTATTATGTACATAGTAATACATATATACATACATATGAACATTTTAGCAACAAAAATGTCATTACATATGTATTCAATAATAGCTGCATTCGAGAACACAAAAGTTTTTACTATTTTTACTGAACTTTACTGCATTTTACTAAATTGCGTTCGCGTACACAAAATACAGTAAATGAGAACACAAATTGAGAGCGTAAAGTAACAGTTTTTGACTGAGTACTTACAAATTTTTACTGCAGAAATTTTTGCAGTAAAATTTAGTAAAACAAAAAAACATATGTTTTAAAAGGTAAACAAACAAAAGTAGCAAACAAAAGCCATACAAATTGTGAAAAAATTGTTTAAAAAAAGAAAAGTTGAAATAAAACTAAAATAAAAACAAAAAATTAATTAATATTAATTAATTAAACTTGTGTGTGAAGAATTTATATGGCTAAATACCAACTTTTGAAACTTTGTTTTGTTATGTTAATTTTCTGGAGTTGTAAAAGTGTCAAGTACTCGGGTACTTAAAACAGCCCTTGTTTTTAAAGTTATCAATATTAAAAAAAGTATTCGTGTACTATTGATCAAATTTAGCCGGACACAAATAAGCAAGTTGAAAAAAAATAAAAAAAACAAACAAATATGAAAGATTACATAAAATAATTTGTTTGTATTTTCCAAAAATATTCGTGTTATTAAAAGTATTTAATCGAGTACCGATAAGAAAACGAGTTAAGTAGTCAAAAGTGTAAACTTTTTTCAACACTTTAATTATTTGCCATCAGCTGTTGCCTTTATTTTACGAAATTTTACAAATTTTGCGTTCGCGTACTTTTTTGGACAACAGCTTTTTGAGAGAGCAAATTTTTAAGTTTACTCATTTACTGCATTTTACTGTAAAAGTACTCAAACGCACCTATTGTAGGTATAAAAATGTTTTAATCTAAACAAAAATTGTTTAAAAATACACAAAAAAATGGAACAAATCTAGTTTACCGACGCAGCTCAAAAAAAAAAGTTCCTAGGGTGATAGAAAATGGAAAAATAAGAAAAAATACAAAAAAAAACAATGGCGCTTAGTTTTCGAGTTGTGGACGTTTAAAGTTTTCATATAAATACCTATGCGATTTTCCTTTGCGATTCTATACGTATATGGCCAATATTGGTATCATTTTAAAGCTCTTGAACAGATTTGCAAAATTTATTTTAAAATGTTTAAACTCTAGCTCACATTACAGTTCTTTTTAATTTTTCGACGAAATGGTACGGAAGTTTAATTAAATGAAAGTTTAATACAATTTTATAAAATAACAAACACCAGCAATCACAAAAAAAACTTCTCTGCATAGCCAGCCTTTGGCCGGACGCAAGGATCTACTTCTCTATGGTACAACAAACACCGGCTTCGCTTAATAAAGCTTCCTTGCATAGACGGCCTTTGGCCGGGCGCAAGGATTTTCTCCCCTATGGTAAAACTAATACCGGCTTCGCTAACTACAGATTCTCTGCATAGCCGGCCCTCGGCCGGGCGTAAAGATTTTCTCCTCCATGGTATAACGAGCACTGGCTTCGCTAACTAAAGCTCCATAGCCGGCCTTTGCCCATGGGCAAGGATTCTCTCATTAGTAGGTGCGTTTGAGTACTTTTACAGTAAAATGCAGTAAATGAGTAAACTGAAAAAATTTTCTCTCACAAAAAGCTATTGTCCAGAAAAGTACGCGAAAGCAAAATTTGTAAAAAATCGTAAAATAAAGGCAACAGCCATGGTACAACTACACAAGGTAGACTCGTTGGCACAGATGTTTGTCAGCTGTTTACCCCAGTTTAGCCCCAAATGTCAAAAAATTTTCAGTTTTGTTTACATTTATTTATTCATGTTTTTAAAATAAAAACATTTTTGATTGTGAAAAAAACTTTTTTTTTTTTAATTCAATTAGTTGTAACAAAATATTTGGCAAAGAATACCACTTTCAAAAACAACGAATCACAGCTATGGATGAAGTTCAAAGACACAGTGTTCATATTTTAATTTTTCATTCCTTAAAAAGGACTCACGACATGTTCGTTTCCAATCAAGGCGCTCTTCCAGAAATTGATGAAAAATTGTAAGTTTAAATACCTACATATATGTCTAGAACACACATTATAAGTCTTATTTCAATAATTTATTTCCTAGAGAGAAAGTCAGGAAAGCTATTAAGGCAAGCGATAGTTACGGTTTGGTATTCAATCGTGTTATCCAAGCTGCAGAGGCAAAAAAATATGAAAATAGTCGTGCTTCTATGACGGCTTTGGAAGGGCCGGTAAACCTTTAGCTATTACAGATGGCTCCATTGGTGTGAGCCACTCAAAAGACAGTAATATGGTTTTATTAGCAGCAAACAATAAAAATGGCGATATTCCTGTTAGTAGTTCATTAGTCTCAGCACCCGGCATGCGTTCGGCCAGTGGAGGTAGCAATGTACAATTAATACCTAAAAAAGCTCCCCACCTGGCATGCTCCTTGGAAGTTGTCCCGCGTTATTTCAGGGCATTTAGGTTGGGTACGATGTATTGCGGTAGAACCAGGAAAAAACAATGTCGTTGTCCTGAAGGTAACTTTGTACAAAATATATCCCGTTCAGCCAGGTTCTATGGACAGTGAGGCTGGCATATTTGCCATGTGTTTCGATCAATCAGGTTCACGTTTAAAAATAGCTGAAGCCGGTAAAACAATTAAAATTTATAAGGAAGACAATGAGGCCACAGAAGAATCACATCCTGTTAACTGGAGACCGGAAAAATTGAAAAGACGGAAATTCTAATATACATAAGTCGGTTAAGAATTTTCTATGTTTGTATTTAGTTTTAATTAATAAATTGCATTGAACCATGGTACAACTAAACAAAAAATTATAAATTATAAAAAATTATAGTTTTTTTATTTTTCTGCACGTGTTGTCTTGTTCGTTTTTTTTTCAATTTGTGTTTTGTTTTACTGAATGCAGTGTTGCTATTTTTTTGACGTCTGGGGTAGAAAATACAAAAACAAATTGCCTGCTGTTTTTGTCTTGTTGTAGCAACGAGTTTACCTTGTGTAGTTGTACCATGGCAACAGCTGATGGCAAATAATTGAAGTGTTGGAAAATGTTTACACTTTTGACTAATTAACTCGTTTTCTTATCGGTACTCGATTAAATACTTTTTATAAAACAAACATTTTAAGAAAATCCGAACAATTTATTTCATTTGTCTTTCACATTCTTATTTTTTTATTTTATTTGATTTTACTATTTTGTGTCCGGCTAAATTTGTTCAAAAATACATGAATACATTTTTTGCTATTGATTACTTAAAAAATAACTGAAGTACTAAGTACCCAAATACTCTAAAAAATAAAACAACAACAAAAAAGTTTAAAAGTTGGAATTTAGCCATATAAATGCACCACAAAGAAGTTTAATTAATTAATATTTATTAACTTTTTGTTATTGCTTAATTTTTATTTCAACTTTCCTTTTTTTAAACAATTTCTTCGCAAGTTGTATCCTTTTTGTTTGTTTCTTTAGATTGTTTACCTTTTGTAACATATGTTTTTTTGATTTACTAAATTTTACTGCAAAAATTTCTGCTGTACGCTCTCAATTTGTGTTCTCATTTACTGCATTTTGTTACTCGAACGCGATTTCGTAAAATGCAGTAAAGTTCAGTAAAAAATAGTAAAAACTTTTGTATTTTAGAAAATTGTATTAGCTATAAAAACATAAATTTCTGAAATATAATTGGACACTTCTGAAATACAATTGGAAATTTCTGAAATATAATAGGAAATGTTTGAAGTTGAATTGGAAATTTCTGAAATACAGTTAAAAAATTCTGAAATAAAATTTGAAATGGGCTAGTAAAAATATTTACTTAATAAAAACTTAATTTGAAAACAAAAATCAAACTAGGTAATGAGAAATTTAAAATGTTTGTACCGTTTCTTAAAGAGAGAAACGCGTTAAAATTCTCACGTTTATTCCATTTTAGAAATGTATGATAAACAAAATTAATTTTGTAACCTTTGTCTTAGTTTTAATAAAAGCATAATAATAAGCATAACAACGCTTACTAAAAACGAATACAACAAAAAATAGAAAGAACACTGAACAAAAAGGAGGATACTGACAATATAAATACAAGCTATAGAGTTGCAATATAACTTCAAACTGTGATATTAATTTTTAAGCTGTGTTTTTAATTTGTTTTTTGTGTTAAATGTTCTTTGTTTTTTGTAAAATTTATTTATATTTAATTTAATGTGAAAACTACTGTTAAATTTGTAAGTTTAAAGAAAAAATATTTGGTGTATTTAGGTTTTATTAATGTATTATAATTTTTTAATTAAATAGACGTAACCCTGATGAAGTCAACAAATAATTGACGAAACGTTGGCAAACATGTAAAGAAAAGTTTTTTATTTACATTAAATAATATAGGCCTAATTAGCTGACTTGATACAATTCAAACATGAAATATTTATTAAAATTTGGCCAAATAACACATTAGTATATAAAACTTTTGTATTTTTGCAACCTCGTCTTCTTAATAAACTGAAAATGTTTAAATAAATTGTGTATGTCCAGAAAGATATAGTGAAAAGCTTTGAAATTATACCAATATTAGCCATATACGTTTGGAGATGTAGTGAAAACTAAGCGTTTGCGCTAGTTTTTTATTTTATTTTTTCTTCTTATTTTTCAATTTTCCATCACCGTAGGTACTTTTTTTATTTGGAGCTGCGTCGGTAAACTAGATTTAAGCCAAAAAAAAAAATATATACAAAATAAAAGGTTCCCCACAAAAATCATCATCTCTTTAATAAATAAAATATAATATTATTAAAATATTTAATTTAATATCCCCACTAGTGATTTAGATAAACTAGTATCTTACTTTTAAAGCCATGAATTGAATCTGAAAAGCATTTAAGTTCTGACGACAAGGTATTCCATATTCTAGCAACTCGAACTAAGTATGAACGTGAACAAATCTGATATCGAATGAGAGGCATATCAATCTTTAGTATCCGTGATGAATGAAGAATATTGAATTTATTGCATAAATCAATGGGTACACATAACTAACATATGTATTTAGTCCTAAAAAATCAATTGCATAATTGGTAACATGATCAAGTATTCTTAAATTGTACACAAATCTTATAATTCTATTAAAAACTCTCTCTTATCTACCAAGAGTAATATCTCAGACCCCAGCAATAATTTAAATGCAACAATTAATATTCGACATAAGAAGTGCATAAGCCACACATCTTACAAATCTAGGCATACATATATGTATGAACTAAGCGAATATAATCTTAAGATGAAAAAGACTAGAAACGTGATAAACATGTCGGTCAAAAGAAAGTTTTTGATCTAAGTAAATTCTAAGACATTTCAAATGATCAACATATTGTATAGGTACACCTGCAATACAAATTTAAGGGTGCTGAAAATATATGGGTATCTTAAACAAACTGTATGGCCTTAGTCTTAGTAGGGTTTATTAAAAGATTATTTGTTAAAATCCAATTAGAAATTAGGCTAAAATGATTATTAATATATGATTCAAAAAGGTTAAGGATGTTTGTATCAGAAAATAATAGCATAACATAATCTGCAAATACAAATGACCTGCAAAAGTGATTGCACATTAGTTCAACACATTCATTAAGAAATATTATAAAAAGGAAGGGGCCCAGGACAGAGCCCTGGGGAACACCAGAAGTAGCGAAACCAATATCTTATAGAATCAGTCAAATAGATTAATAATGAGGTTGTATTATAATTCTTACGAAAATCAAACTGATTTTAATGTTGTAAAGTATATTGATCAATATAACATAAAATTTGCATTTTTAAGATAGTTGAGAATCTTAGAAAATGCTGGTAATATACTTATCGGTCTTAATTCATCAATATAACAATTAGAAGCTTTACGTTTCCTTTACACATGCAAGTAGTGGCATGCCACTGTTCTATACATATTATCAACCATGGCGCAATTAGTAGGTCGCTCGAAGCGCCTGCTGATTTTTTGTAGAGTTGTGTTTTTATCGTGCAATTGTTTTTGTAGAAATTGTTTTTGACATCTTGTCCATTTTTACACACACAAATACATAGGGTTTTGACATCTTTAACATAATTTACACGAACAAAACGCATGTTGTTGTTTCTTTTGTTGTATTGTTTTAGTTTCGCGACCTACTAATTGGGCCATGTTATCAACGAAAAAGTGTTCGAAATAGTCGAATTTCATGCCATTTGCTTTTCTGTATACATATGCCACTGCTAGCTCATTTTCAAAATGTCGAAGCGTCAACTTGAGATAATTTGTTTACTTCTCAAATTAAAAAAAGTACCAGAAAACAAAAAAGAGTTACCGACTTCATCACATAGTTTTAGTTTTGGGGAAATAGTTTACATTTATTTATATTAGCATTATTTTAGCAAAATTAATGCTCTATAATTAACAAACCTGCTTTTTTTATGGGCGTTTCAAAAATGAATGATAATTATACATTTAACAGTTAAAACTTTAATTAAAGTTCGGCAATTATCCAATAAATGGCATGCAAGTGCCCAAGGCGAATTCAACTACAGGTGGTGTCGGAACTACAACAATCCAAAAACAACAGAAACAATAAAGGGTTTTTTGCATTGCATTGTTAGTGTTTACGGTCCAAAATGTCAACCATTCCTAACAAATCAAAACAAGGAGGCTCGAATTGTCAAAATCAGATAGCCTTCCGACACCACCTGTAGTTGAATTCGCCTTGCAAGTGCCAATTTTCCACTCGCACGCAATTTTTGTTGCCACTGGAGCTGCCATCGCGACAAATGTGGGTGTATTAATAAAAATTGTGATTGTGTTGAGTTTTTCGAACAAGCAGTGGCATGTGTAAATGCTAGGTTAGGAATGAGTACAATTCTTGCCAGTTTCCATAATTTAGGTAAAGATGAAACTGTAAATATTGTATAAACAATATGCAGTAACAAATTTGATATTAGCGGATAAATAAGCTTAACAAATTTCATAAGAATCATATCGAGACCAACAGCATTTGATTTAATTTGCTCCATAGCAATAATCAATTTATCTTGAGTGACAATTCGAAAAGAAAAAGCTTCAATTTCGCTGCCAAAATCAAGAAATTCAAAACTATTAATCTATTAATAATAATATTAAAATTGCCTAAGAATCTGTTATTTAATAATTCAACATCAATCATACTTAGAGAATTATCACTTTCTGCACAGCCAAGCTTTAATAGTCTTTTCCAAATCAATTTGTTACCAACAGCGTCAAAGAAACGCATACCAAATTTTCTCTCTTCTCTTCTCATGGTTGACTTCGCCATATTCATATATTTACAGTATATTTTCCAATTTAAAATAGTAGGACTATTACGATGAGCTTGGGGCGCTAGATCTCTTATGATCTATATCCAGAAGTGTAGGTGCACAGTTATGAACTAAAGATAAGCCAATTCTAAGGCTCATCAAATGTAAATTGTTAGATAAAGTGTTATTAAAAAGATTATAATTAAAATCACCTATAATAATTATATTTGTACTAGCTGACCCGGTCCGCGTTGCTGGCCCTAAGCAAACATTAGTGTTGTATTACCAGACGACTTAAATTGATCTTTAAACGAAATTTATGGCCTTTAAATAAAAATCCATGAAATACCTATCATAAAGTTTTTCTTACGAAAAAAGTGGGCGGGGCAACATTTTCTTACCGCAAAACCTAAGTTAGACCATGGCGATCATTTTAAAGAAAAACTCGTCCAAATCGGTCAAGCCGTTCTCCAGTTATGCGCTTAATAGAAAAAGTGGGCGTAAAAGTAGGCGTGGTAAATTTTTCTTTCGATGAAAACTTAAAGTTGATTAATACGAACATTTGAAAGAAAAATTGGTCAACTCGATGGAGCCGTTTTCTGATTTTAGGTAAATCGAAAAAAGTGGGCGTAAAAGTGGGCGGGGCAAAATTTTCTTTCCGTAAAACCTAAGTTGGACCATGGCGATCATTTTAAAGAAAAAATCGTTCAAATCGGTCAAGCCGTTCTCAAGTTATGGATTTTGCCACGCCCCTCCGCCCCCAGGCCATTAATTTAAATAATAACTATCCTATCATCTAAGTTGGACCAAATTACATATATATGCCAATTTTCATGAATATCAGTTGACTCGTTTTTGAGTTTATTCGAAACATACACAGTGACACGGATTTTTTATATATTAAGATATCTATAAAATAAATCACTATGCAAATTCTCAAACGTATAAATGCTCCAGGTAAATACACCACGCCAACCAAAATCGGAACATTACCCACACACATCACTTCAACAAACACAGATTCACAAGCCACAAAATCATTACCTCTAAAAATAATCCTATACTTCAAAGAACTCAAGATATATAAACAGACCCCACCACCACTACTCGACACATGACCACACCTAACATTACTACCTTCACCTAAAGACTTATAAAGATTTATAACAATGTCATACTTAGGGATAGCAACAGCAGAATATGAGGTTTCCTTTACTTACCCCGTTTCTGATACACCAACTATACAAATACCAGAGTCACAAATCATATTTTTAAATACCTTTACTTTTGTAGATCGATTGGAAGGGTTAATGCCTTGAGCATTAATGTAACCAATATTGAAATAAGCACAATTTGCAGCAAGAGCTGTTTTCAGAAAAGTATTATCACTAGCAATGGGACCCAAATTAACATTATAGTACATTAAAACTGTAACGAGATTTAGTTGTTGGCGAGAACCTTACATTAAAAAAAATAATTTTAAATGTAAATAAAAAATATACATAAATTAATAATAATTTATATTTTTAAATTTTTGATTAATACTTAGTTCAAAATATATACAAAAGAAATACTTATTCATAATACATACTGATTATTAGTTATTAAATTCAAAGCACATTCATAATTTGTGATTCAAAGCTTAGGTTTATACATACATAACTGAATGACTTTTGATAATTGTATTGCTCCGTTCATCATTTTAAAACTGCATATCTTCTTTTCTTCCATTACTGATCGACAAAATTTAAATAAATAAAATTTAGCGAAACGGAATATTTGCCGCGCATAGGCTTGCCAGATTCCACTTTTCAAAATTCTTGACATTCACTAAAAGAAATCTTGATATTGATAAAAATTCTTGACAACTAAAAACTTCCGAAAACAATCTTAAATAAAAATAACATAATGGTTAGATGCAAAAAACAAAAAAATACAAGAAAATGAGCGCACTAATTGCACCAAATAATTTCTGTACGCATTTGCTTTGAACATTTTTAGTTACACTGCTCGAATCGAACTGTTTTTTTTTTTTTTTTTTTGTAAGAAGCGGGGCACCCGGCGCACAGTGGGACATTTTACGAAAAGGCGGTCAAAATTCCATAACTTGACTGGATCGGTATTTTTTTATGCGCTATAAAACGTAAAATTCGACTGATAGGAACAAAAGTTATTGGGAGTTCAAAATGCATTTTCATTCTTTTTTTGTTGAGTTTCGGTGTAAAAGTTGAATATTTCAAATATAATTTTTTATAATTTATCATTATTTCTATTGTATTTTACAACTGATATTTTATATTTTAATATCGAACTTAGATCCTGTCAGAAAATGCCAACATTTGGCCCCTGTAAATTTCTTAGTCGCAATATTCACAGGGGACAAAGGCTGGCTTTATTGGAACGAGACGAGTTGTTAAAGGGATAAAACTGAAAAGGAACATTTTGAAAATTGCCCAAATAATATTCTTGGCTATCGATAAAATTTTAAGTTATTCAACTTTTATTTTTGGTTTGATATGTATGTATGTATACATATGCAATTTATTTTTATATATTAATACAAATATATACTTAAATCAAAAACAAATTATAATCTATAAACTATTTATAATTAAACAATATTTAAAAAACAATATTTCTTCTAAATAGCTTTGGGTTTCATTTTCCAGAAGATGTTTAGCTTCTTCCTCTAATTCGATTGAGGTTGATTTCCATTTTTGTCGAATACTGGACATATATGGATCTGAGGTGCACAACAAAATAGTAATAAGATCTTCATTAGTACAACATCAGGACAAGACAGTTGCAATACATGCAAACTTTTTCACTAATACATGTACACTTTTCCAACTGTCTTGTCTACTGTCTTGCAAATTTTCCAGACAGTAAAATGGACAGTAATTTGACATTTGCTGACAGTAATTTGAAGTTTTGTGCGAAAAAGTAAAAAAAAAATCTACAATTAAAAGAAAATTAATGAATTATGCTTTGGTTTTGCATGTTTTACTTAAGGGTTATCTACATATGTTCACAAAAAATAGTTGTTAAATGCTATTTTTAATTTGTTAAGCTTATATGAAACACGTTTAGCTAGAACTTGCACTGCGGCATTCACGTTAGACATTTTTTTAAAAATGAACTGTCTTAACTACTGTCTGGACGCCTACGTCACGAAGACAGCAAGTAGTATTTTTGGACCTAATATGTATTTTCTTACTGTCTTGCCAGTACTGGCAAATGTAAACGTAAGGTTCAAGTTCGTTTAATCCAGTGGTGCTAACCGTTTTCTTTAGGTAAGCACTTAAAAATAATTAAGATATAAAGTTATAGTTAACAAAATTTAAAAAAAGCAATATTTCAGTTTTCTACCATTTATTAATTTTTATACCATTTATACATATTTGAAATAGGACAGTGTTAGTGTTAGGTACAGAGGTAATACATACAAGTGCTGTGTTTGTTGTAGCAGCGAGACCTGAAGAACAAGTGTTGCTGGCACGGCTGGCAGATTTGACGATTTATCGTAATTTTGATGATTTTTGGGTACAAAAATGGTCTATTGACGAATGGATACCCTAAATTTGACGATTTTGCAAATGACAAATTTTGTAAAAACATACAAACGTTTTTTTTTTATAATTTCACATTTATTTTAGCTTCTTAGATACTTTAACAGCCTGTTTTTGTAAAACAAAAGTGTTCTCACTTGAAATTTTCGTATTGAAACGAAAACGTTTTAACAGCCTGTTTTTAGAAAATGAAAATATTTGTTCGTTTGTAAAAAAAACGAACGAAAACTGATTTAGGTTTTCATAAAATTAAAACACATTTTAGGTGAGTGACTGAAAAAGCTTTAATTTTTTCCACACACGTTTGGTTCTTATAAAATGAACATCTTCGTAATAAACGAACACAAATGCCAAAATAAGACGATAAGTAAAAGGCATTCGTTTAAAAAAATAAATAGAAAATAAAAAGGATATTTTACTGAAAGAACCCTAAATTATTTACAATATTATTAAAGGTTTGTGTATCTATATATATGTATATTTATATAGAATTGTTACATTATTGACTGATTGATTTATGATCGCACAACCTAAACGCCTCAAGCTAAAAACTTGAAATTTGTACCGGTGGCTGGACTCTTCCCAAATAGATCCACTAAAACGGGATTTTTGTAAAGTCGAATGTTTAGGGGGTAACAAGGGTAAATTATAAACCTTATATGTATTTCCAAAACTTAGAGAGATACAATGAAATGTAATACTTATCGTTGTATTTAAAAAAATAAGTGGACGAATGTCAGGCCCTTTTTTGAAATTTTGCTCTTTCAGGGAGTATTTTGGTACTTTTTTGTCATCCCCCTATCTTTTAAGCCAATAAACATAGAAATAAAAGTTATATCACATTCGAAACTCATCTAAAAAATGCAAAGCCGAATATGGCACTTTTTCGAAATTCAAACGTTTAAGGGGCGAAATTGGTAATTTCTTTTTTGGTACTTTGAAGAGACTCAAAATTAAGCTGCAAGGTCCTGAGTGATTATCATCCCATAAGATAAAAAATGTTAGTAGCAGAACTATAACCTTAGGCACACAAATATGATCATAAAAAAGGGCCGGCCAAAGAAGCGAATTAACTGCTAGCGTTTAAACAAATTAAAACCTAGAAAAATAAACATTGGCATAAAAATATGCTTACGAAAGAAGAGGAGACGTTAATAAAGTAGCGGGTTAAATGCTACTAATTACATAAATATGTATTTACAGGTTCAAAAAATGCTAAAAACAAGTATGTTCATAAGTATGTATGGATGTGTGTATGTAAGTTTTTCCATATGTTTGAAAAAATTAGCGCTATCACGCAAATACCTTCACCATTTCTATATGTTGATGTGTAGCAAAAAATCGTCTGCATATATTGCGTTTATTTATTGCAATTTTTTTAAACATTTTAATTCACCATTTTTAGTTTTAACATTTACTAACATTTTTTATAGAAGTTTTTGTTTTTTTGAATTTATAATTTATTTTTGTAAACAAAAGCCAGGGTTAACCCTGAACACATAATCCTTATATGTAAAAAGCATGAAAAGGTACGAAAATAAACGCATTGGCAATAACGTTATTTAACGATAGAAAAAAGCTCTATTTATGTCAAACATGAATAGACGAAAGCTTTTAAATGTTTTTTAAAAACCAAATTTAAAACGTTTTCGTTTTAATACGAAAACTTCAAGTGAGAACACATGTGTTTTACAAAAACAGGCTGTAAATATGGTTTTTAAAAAACATTTCAAAGCTTTCGTCTATTCATGTTTGACATAAATAGAGCTTTATCTATCGTTAAATAACGTTATTGCCAATGCGTTTATTTTCGTACCTTTTTACGTTTTTACATATAAGGATTTTGAGTTCAAGGTTAACCCTGGCTTTTGTTTACAAAAATAAATTATAAATTTAAAAAACAAAAACTTCTATAAAAAAATGTTGGTAAATGTTAAAACTAAAAATGTTGAATTAAAATGTTTAAAAAAATTGCAATAAATAAACGCAATATATGAAGACGATTTTTTGCTACACATCAACATATAGAAATGGTGAAGGTATTTGCGTGATAGCCCAAATTTTTTCAAACATATGGAAGAACTTACATACACACATACATACATACTTATGTACATACTTCCCAGCTAGCATTTTCAATCGTCTGGGAGTCTACTGGGAATCTCATGACGAGTGTTTTTGATCGTCGACGAGCTCATTTTTTAATTGTAGACGATTCCTCGCGCGGGAGTAACTGTTACACAAGCTGATTCCTCTGTGAGATACTTCTACAACACAGCGGAGGACGCTTATATTAATCGTAGAGGGAATCGTTTACGATGTATGTAGAGATTATCTAACGAGTCTTTCAAAAATCATACCAAGAGTCGTCTGAGACTCACTTAGGGATTATTTTACAACTCGTGAAATGCTCAGCCGTATAACTGAGCTACCTAAATAAGGGCATCAAGCGTGTTTTTCATGTCAAAACTTATAATTTTCATACAATTTATATCAAACAAACCTTAAGGTCGGGAAATCAACATCATCCTGCCGGAAAATCTTATTTTACAGATCGGTTTGTTTTATTAAAATTGCATTGACAATAGAATTTTCATATTTCAAAAACGATCTTATTTAGGTAGCTCAGTAATTCTTAAATGACTGTTACAGAGAGTCTCAAAAGGCTCATTCCAAGATTAAAAGACGAGCGTGTCAAAAATTTTTAAAAAAAAATTAAAAATAAGAAAAATTAGATGTTTTTGTTTTTGTAACTCGTCAGATAATCATCAGAAGACTCTTTTAGGAGTTGTATATTGAACATAATCGTCTAACAAACCGCCTATGCTAGCTGGGTTGCTTCTAGAATTTTTTGAACCTGTAAATACATATATATGAAATTAGTAGCATTTAACCCGCTACTTTATTAACGTCTCCTCTTCTTTCGTAAGCATATTTTTATGCCAATGTTTATTTTTCGGCCCTTTTTTATGATCATATTTGTGTGCCTAAAGGCCCAACCATAATGTGCTTAAGTTGGCTTCAGCAAATGTGCGAATACATGTAAATCATATGAGGCAAACCATATTGAACTTAAGGAAACGTTTTGTTAAATTTTATGAAATTGTCATTTGCTTAAGCAAAGTGCGAAACTAATCGCACATTCCGTACGGAATCAAATGTTTTTTTATTTTGTTTTTGTTTTTTTAAATACATTTGAGAGAATTTTTGTAAATTTTTGACAGTAGGTTAAGCTAGGCTATGCATATTATGGTTGGGCCTTAAGGTTATAGTTCTGCTACTAACATTTTTTATGTTATGGGATGATAATCACTCAGGACCTTGCAGCTTAATTTTTAGTCTCTTCAAAGTACCAAAAAAGAAATTACCAATTTCGGCCCTTAAACGTTTTAATTTCGAAAAAGTGCCAAATTTGGCTTTGCATTTTTTACTTGGAGGCCACACGATCAATTTTTGTCTTTCAATTCCTTTCAATTTGCTCTCACTCTCATTTTTTTCACTAACACACTCACACTTTTTAAATTGATCACGAGATTGCTCTCAATTTTAACTATCCATTTGTTTGGCAATTTTACGCTCAATTTAACAGCTGATTAGAAGTTTAGTGAGCTAATTTTTCGTTTGTCAGTATAAATTGTTTTCTTGATGACATCTTGAAATTAAATTGCTTAAAAATTGCGTGCAGCCTACGTCACAGCTTTCAATTAATGTAAATTTTGACAAACAGTATATGTAAAAGACTATCAACAAAAAGTTGATCGTGTGGCCGCAGTGTTAGATAAGTTTCAATTGCGATATAACTTTTATTTCTATGTTTATTGGCTTAAAAGATAGGGGGATGACAAAAAAGTACCAAAATACTCCCTGAAAGAGCAAAATTTCAAAAAAGTACCAGACACTCGTCCACTTAATTTTTTAAAGACAACGATAGGTATTACATTTCATTGTATCTCTATAAGTTTTGGAAATATAAGGTTGACGAATTCACCCTTTTTACCCCCTAAACATTCCACTTTACAAAACTCTCGTTTTAGTGGATCTATTTAGGAAAAGTCCAGCCACCGGTACAAATTTCAAGTTTTTAGCTTCAGGCGTTTAGGCTGTGCGATCATAAAGCAATCAGTCAATAATGTAACAATTCTATATAAATATACATATACATATATAGATACACAAACCTTTAATAATATTGTAAATAATTTAGGGTTCTTTCAGTATAATACCCTTTTTATTTTCTATTTATTTTTCTAAACGAATGCCTTTTACTTATCGTCTTCTTTTGGCATTTGTGTTCATTTATTACGAAGATGTTTATTTTATAAGAACCAAACGTGTGTGGAAAAAATGAAAGCTTTTTCAGTCACTCACCTAAAATGTGTTTTAATTTTATGAAAACCTAAATAAGTTTTCGTTCGTTTTTTTTACGAACGAACAAACATTTTCATTTTCTAAAAACAGGCTGTAAATAATTTGATTGGCAGTAATTTTCATGTCTTAGCTGTTCATCATAAAAAATACGATTTTTTTTATCACGATGCATATTTTTAGGGGTTCTAGTTAATAAAATTTATAATTGTTGGACACGCTTAAAACGAATAACAAAGTTTAACATTGTATACCCTCCACCACCACTAGTGGTGAATGAGGGTATACTTAGTTTGTCATTCCGTTTGACACTTTTTTATTATACGTCTAAGACCCCATAAAGTATACATATTCTGGATCCTTGAGTAATTCTAAGTCGATTTTGCCCTGTCCGTCTGTCTGTCCGTCTGTTGTAAACACGCTCACTTTCGAAAAACGCAAAAGAAAAGAACAAACTTGGTCTCAAATTGCTTGTAGTTATCCTAAGCAGTTTGGGATTGAAATCCAGCAACATTTTTAGCTGTGTTACTTCAAAAATAAGTTTCTGAACGAAAATTTTTATTTTGATCTAAAAAAGGGCAGAGTATATTACAATTGTGTTTGCAATGGGAACTAAAAAAGCAATTTCCAAAATTAGTGGTTTTATACAATGACGATTTTTGTGACGATTGAGCTTAGTTTATTCGAAGATTTTTTCCTCAACATTTTGACGATATCCGACCAATTTCATCTGGCAACTATGGCTGCTGGTCGGTCCTTGGTCGGTGTTCGTTAAACTCCGAGTTGTTCCGGTGCGTAGAACCGATTGTCGTGGAAACGACATACAAGTGTTGATTAGAGCTGGAAAACAATCGATAGTCGGCACAATCGATAGTTTCGATAGTTGGCTTAAAAACTATCGATAGTATCGAAATGTTTTTTATGTGCCACTTCTGTGGACGGGCTAATGACTGAAGGTAGTAATCAATGCAAAAGTTTTCACAGTTCACTTACAGAAATCGTTTTAAAGGTATACAATACCAGCATATTCACTGTAAATTTTAGTGTCATCTGTAGTTTATACATACATAGAGACGGTTAAATGGCAGCCGTGTTACCAGTTTTTTTCGACGCCAAATATTCACCTTAAATCTGGAAATTTGGAAGGTTATTATGTAAATCAACCTTGCTTTGAAAATTTTTTCATATAAAATTTTGTAAATTTTCAAAAATTTGTATTCAAAAAAAAAACGACAAACAGGTTAAAAAGAGTCGCCGCATTTGACGAGAAAGCCCGACATCTAACAACCCTGGTTGGCAGTCATTGCTTACATTTAAAAAAGAAACGTCAAAAGTAAAGGCCCAACTAAAATGTGCTTAACAAAACTTAAGCTAGTGTCAAAATTCAACGAAAAGCATGTCAAATGCTTAAGTAAATTACTGAAGACTTTTAGGTGGCTATATTGTACTTATTGAGCTTAAAGACTTTCTACACTTAGTTGCAAACATTTGTACTTTTGGAAAACTATTTTCGTTTTTATTTCTTTAAAATGTAATATTTTTGACGAAATGTCATTTAATTTGTAAAAGCTATAAATATATTACCATAAACAAGTAAATCTATGTTTATCTTTTATTAATTTTTAAAGTAAACGAAAACTAAAATAAAAAAAGTACTAAAAAAAGCAACTGCGGTTGCATCTTTTAATTGTAAACAATTATATGTATCTATTATGTGTCATTTGCTTAAGGAAGAACGAAATTGCCGCATTTTCCTTAAGCAAATGACACTTGACGAAACTTAACGAAAAGTGTCTTAAGTACATTATAGTTGTATACATTTGATTGTGTGTATTCGCACATTTGCTTAAGGTTCATTAAGCACAATATAGTTAGGCCTTAATTTTGCTATAACTTTCTAGAAAATCGTGCAAAATAATTAAACCTTAATTCATGTCTAATTTTTAATGTGAAGGTGTCATTAACTCAAATTAAGATTAAGTCGACTTAAGTACTTTTCGTATTTTGCCACAGAATTAAAAAAACTTAGGCACTGCAAAAAACTTGCGTCAAATGAGTTGTTAAAAATGTTTCTTCTATAAGTGCACAAACGAGCTTACAGTACGTTACATTGCATCTCATTACATTTACGGTCGACTAAAGCGGCGTTTAGAATCAGTATCTGAGTCGTCCGTCCTGCTGGCTGGTTATATGTCCATGTACAAGTCGCAAAGTTCAACAGGTCGTTATCGTTAAGATAATTTAATGAAATTTGGTGCATAATTTTTTGTACCAGGTCTGCTCGAAATGCCTGCTGATTTTTTGAAGAGTTGTGTTTTTGACATCTTGTCCATTTTTACATAAACAAATGCATTGGGTTTTGACATCTTTAACATAATTTACACAAACAAAATGCGTGTTGTTTTTTCTATTGTTGCATTGTTGCAGTTTTGCGCAGACCTGTCTGTAGGAAGCTTTAACCTCATAAAATTTGTCTGTAAATACTCTCTAATTTGTTCTTTTTTGTGAATTCAACACACTTGTAAAAGTTCACCTGAATTTTTTGACAAATATTTTGTAAACAATAAACAATTTAAAAAGAAATGTTTAATAAAATTGTTTTGATGTGTTTCTTTACAAGTTTTTACAAGAAGTTTTAATTTTTTGAATTTAAAACAATGCCTTAAGTTTTATTCCGTACTTTCCTTGGCGCTCTTATCATTTTAAGAGCAGTCAATATCTCAAGCTTATACATCATAAAATTCACACCTTTAATAAACAGCGGTTGACAAAAGTCTCATCTGGAATTATGGTAACCAGTAGATATACTCACTCCACCATACGTGGAGAGGGTATTATGGGCTTGTGCTGATATGTGTAACATATAATAATATTGGTTTTCGACCCTTATTTAAAAATACCGATCGACTTAGAATTACCTCTTGAATCGACAAAGCGATGTCCGGCTGTATAACCTTTGTACGCAAATTCAAGTTAAGGTGCTATCAGACGGGATGTATCTTACCCATATGTAATTCCGTATGTATGTCAAAATTTCCATTTTACATACGATTTATAATTTTTGCTATCATTTATAAATTTTGCTATAAATGTAAGCAAAAGCTGACTTTTTAAAGTGTATAAATTGCTTCTTTTGGCCAATCTAACTGCAATAAATATAATAAACATAATTTAATTTATTAAAAATCGAAAAATACTTACTTTTCCATGTTCATTATCCATTTTCTTTAATTTTTCTTTACAATATATTTTTTCAAACAATTTCGTTTCAAAACAAACCAGCTGTTTTGTTTATGTTTGCCACAGGAAAACAGAGCGTGTTCTAATCGAAAAAATTACATATGTATTTCCACGTGTATTTTACACATGCAAAGTTTCATATGCATCACACGATGTGTACAACTTTTACAGATGGAAAATTTGACAGTACATATGTAAAATACATCCCGTCTGATAGTACCTTTAACAATTTTAGAGACAATTTGATGAAATTTGGTACAAATTATTAAATTGTCATAATAACGAATAGCAGGAATCGACACATACCTTCATAAAGCCCCCATATAAACTTCTTTCCAGAATAGAGTCTTCTTTCAGATAAACCATCTTATTATGCTGGTATTTCGATTGAACTTGGCCCAAAAATATTTTGTTTAAACTTTAATCATTTAACCAAATTTTATTTGAATCGGGCTATATTTTTGATCATAGCTACCATAAAAATTCCGTCCCCCAATATAGCTTCTAATGCCTTAACAGCCTTATAAATATTTGTATTGACATTAAATTTGGTGACGATGTGATGACATGTAGGTCCAGGATTGAATATAGGTCCCATACAAATGCTTTCGAAAAATCTTATTCAAATGTATATATCTAGGTAATATTCGGCACAAAGAACTCGTATAAGTACATGAATCTTAAACTTATAACATAATTTTGTGTGGGCACGTCCACGATTGCACATAAGTCCCAAATAGGGTACACTCTGGAAAATTTGTGTTTGGTGTAGGGTATTATGTATTCGGCTTTCTCACCTGTTTTTTTATAATTAGGTAAATATCATTAAAATGGTGAAATACTCCCAGCAAACGGTAAAGCTTGATGTGAAATTAAAAACGATATTTAATTAAACTCATTCTATAATATATGTATATTGCTACAAAATGGTGAAATATCATTAAAACTAATAGTATTTAAAAAAAAGAGATTTTATTCAGCAAAAAAAAAACAATTGTTTTAATGTAAATGCAAAAGTACTATGGGGGTATGGGGCTATGGTCTTTTTGAAGAAGTAGATAAACTACATAGATTCTTTTTAAAAAGAGTGTTGAAACTTCCTATAAACACACCAAATTATGCAGTAGAGCATGAAACTGGCATCGAAGAAGGACATAGTATATATACCTTGAAACTCCATCTTCAGTATGTAACCAAAACGATGTTTAGCTATACAGATGATAGGTTACCACACCTCCTTACAAAAATAATTCTTAGAAAAAATATATTGTTACGAAAGTAACTTTAGCTAAGAATAAGTATAGTTTATTAGTAATTTTATTAGTTTAAAATGTTATTGTATTAGTTTCGCATATTTCTAATGTAAACCCACTGTACAGAGTTTTCTAGTACATGTGTAATGTTATGATTGTTATAGATAACTGTATAACATAATAGTGTTAAGATTATTTTTAACCCATAAAGTATGCTTTAGTTTATTGATGTATAAATTAATTTAAATTCAGCGACAGTGTTAAAGCATAATGATATTGGCTGTAAGATATTAAAAGCTCGATTGGCCCAGAAATGTCGAAAATGTTACAGACTTTTCGACGAGTCGAATGTTCCAGAGACACCTAGATGTCAGCGAACAGAGTATAAATACTCGCAAAGGTTTGCATCGATAATCAGTATTAGTACGATTATTTAAGTGTGCACATCGCAATTATAAGTGGTAAAATTGACTAAGTTCTAAATAAAGTGGCGTGAATAGTTTATAGTACAGCTATAAAGTAAAGTGTTTAAAGTGTTTTATTTAGTTTATTAAAGTTGCAATAAGAGAACTCAAGAGGTTTATTAGAAAGGGAATAAACCTAAACGCGTTTTATTAAGTAAAAACGTAACAATTGGTGTCAGAAGTGAAATTGCAAAAAAAAAAATAAATTAAAAAAGAAAAAAAAAATAATAAAAATAAAAAAAAATACCCAGCAATAAAATTTGAAGAACTTAAAGTGGATCAGCTCAAGAAAGAGTTGAGCAAGTTAAATCTACCAACTGCAGGAAATAAAGCAGAGCTGCAGAAGAGGTTAATAGATGAATTCGAGCGACGCAATATTGACATTGGTAGCCACGAATTCGAGGATAAAGAAGAAATAGAGGTATGTACACGTGCAGTTGCTAGCAGTATGGATTTAAACACAATGTTTGATGCTATGATGGCAAAAATGGAAAAAATGTCGGAAGAAAATTCTAGAAAAATGGATGAAAACTCTAGAGCTATTCTTGATGAAACTTCTAGAAAAATTGACGATAATTCCAGAAGCATGGTGATGATGATAAAAGAAAATTCGGTTGAAACTTCTAGAAAAATTGATGAATCTTCTAGAAAAATGGAACAGAAATGGAGCACCATCCTGGCTGAAATACAAGAGAATTCTAGAATTACCAATGATAAGCTTCAGGCTACTAATGAAAAACTTGAGAAGCTGCAAGAGATTTCAACTATTATAAATGAAAGAGTTGACGATCTGGAAATAGAATTCAACAAAAAGTTGTCTGATGTAAAAGTAGAAGTTGATGAAAAACTACACCACCTGGAGGCAAAAGTAAATAACATTCAATGCCAGGAGGCAGCTGCACGAGTTTTGCCAGAAGTTTCGAGTAGAATAAAGGCCCCTTGTTTTGATGGTAGTGTGCCATTTAATGTTTTTAAGTTCCAGTTTGATACGGTTGCTAACAGAAATGCATGGAGCAGTGCTGAAAAGGCCATAGAGTTAATTCTTGCTTTAAAGGGGACTGCGGCTGAAGTTCTAGAAAGCGTTCCAACTAGTTGCAGAAATTACGACGACATTATGGTAGCACTGTAACGTAAGTATGGTGGTGAACACAGAAAAGAGATATACAAAATGGATTTGCGTGGCAGAGTGCAAAAGGCAAATGAAACTTTACAGGATTTTGCACTCAAGATAGAGCGTTTGGTGCAGCTTACGTACCCAGGGGAAAATCATCCATTTTTGGATAATTTTAAAACGGAGTCATTTGTAAACGGTATTCGGGATGCAGAAATAAAAATTGCGGTATGTACATCACAAAAGCCTACATTTGCAGAGACTGTTTCATTTGCCCTAGCCCAGGAAACTGCTAGAATTATTTCAAGACCACAAGTAGGCAAAGTGCGAAGGCCAAGCAAAGTAAAACTAAAGTAAAATGCTTTAACTGCGGAAAGATTGGTCACATGCAGAGAAACTGTAAAGCACAAAAGAAATGTTTAAGATCTGCTTCACCGCCCAGAAACAACCAGCGGGCTAACCACCACTCATCGCAGGAGTCACCGTTAAACTAAAAAGAGCTAGCACTGCGGGGCATGAGCTAGCTCCCACATCTAAGGGCCCCACAATCTCCATCTCAGTAATGCAACAAAATAACAGAAATCTTACTGCTTGTGATTATATAAACGGTCAAAAACGGGTTCTGACTGTGGACACTGGGGCATCTCATTCAATAATAAGGCCTGATTTAATACAACAGTCCATCGAACCACTATGTGGTGTAAGTCTGCGAACAGCTACGGGGGAGCCTGCCACAGTCTATGGGAAAGTAAAAGCTAAATTATGTATGGCCAGCACAAGCGCCCACCATGTGTTCATTGTGGTTGATATTGTAGATGAAGTAATCCTTGGCTCAGATTTTATGATTGGACAAGGTATTCAACTGGATATGGGTCAACAAATTATGACTTGGCGTAATGTTGAAATTCCCCTTGATGTTGGATACGAAACAAGGCACATGTAAGACAGTTACTCGCCCTTGAACGTGAAAAATTGCCACCTAAGTCAGAAACCATTGTATGGGCGCGAATGGAGGGAGATTGTGAGGACAACAACAGATTATGGGTGGTAGAGCCAACAGCAATTACAGGTGATATAGTAACAGCGAATGCCCTCGTTAAAATCAGCAACAGATTAGTTCCTGTAAGAGTTTTAAATTTGTCCAACAGCGAAAAGGTCCTTACGCAGAATTTTAAGATTGGACAATGTGCTTCAACGGAGGCAATAATAAGTTGCGAGAACCATCCAGACGCAGCAAAAAACAGTACCAAGGACCATAAACTACTAGAGGAACATGTGTGGAAATGGACCGGATATCTACGGCCGCTCGAGAGAAATAAGGCAAGACAATTGCTAAAGAAATATGCCTTTATATTTGCGTCAAAAAGTCAAAACCAGGGCAGAACGTCAATCGTGAAACACGAAATTAACACCGGCGACGCTAAGCCAATTAAATAGGCCCCAAGAAGCATTCCTCTAGCAAAACGAAATGAAGTTAGACCCCTGGTTAATGAAATGGAACAGGATGGCATAATAAAACCATCATCAAGTCCCTGGAGTTCACTGGTGGTTTTGGTAAAAAAGAAAGATGGAAGTACTAGATTTTGCGTAGACTACAGGAAACTTAATGACGTCACCAAGAAGGACAGTTATACATTGCCTAGGATTGATGGCACCCTAGACACGTTAGCTGGAATAGAATGGTTCTCCACATTAGACTTGCAGAGCAGTTATTGGCAAGTAGAAATCGCAGACAAGGATAAAGAGAAAACTGCTTTTAATGCAAGTGATGGCTTATTTGGGCTCTGTAATGCTCCAGCTACATTCGAGCGTATGATGGAACAGGTGTTGAAAGGTCTCCACCGAAAGACATGTTTGGTGAACCTTGATGACATAATTGTCATGGGAAAAACATTTGATGAACACCTGAAAAATCTCGAAGAGGTGTTAAAACGTATATCTACAGCCGGACTCAAGTTAAGTGTTAAGAAATGTTCACTGTTCCAGAAGGAAATAAAATATCTAGGGCATTGTGTAACATCTGACGGCATTTCAACAGACGAAGAGAAAATACGAGCAGTCATGGAGGGGCCTCGCCCTCAAAATCTACATGAGTTACGCAGTTTTCTAGGCTTATGTACATACTACAGGCGTTTTGTACCGAATTTTGCCAATATTCCTGCCAGTTTGCATGAATTGACCAAAAAGGCGTAGGCATATTACTCGGGTGTAGCACAGGAACAAGCATTTCAGAAGCTTAAAGAATTATTGTGCACAGCACCAATTTTGGTTTATACAATCGCGGGAAAAAATTTGTGCTAGATACCGATGCAAGCGGATTTGGAATTGGAGGTGTGCTGTCCCAAGTGGTCAATGGTGTAGAGAAAGTCGTAGGCTATTACAGTCGAATACTTTCGAAGCCTGAGAGGAATTACTGCGTTACTCGGCGAGAGCTTCTGGCGGTACTAGAGTGCATAAAGCATTTCCACAAATACTTGTATGGTCAACATTTTGATTTAAGAACAGACCATTCTGCACTCAGGTGGTTGTTACAATTCAAAAATCCGGAAGGCCAAATAGCGCGTTGGATTGAGCGCCTTCAGAGCTACGATTTTAGCATTGAACATAGAAAAGGTGGAAAATATGACAATGCGGATGCTCTGTCTTGGGGACCCTGTAAGGTGGAATGCAAGCATTGTGTAAGGGCTAAAGGAAAAGAAAACTTCTTTGATGTTCGTCTATTGCAGATAGAGTCCCATGAAGACTGGTCAATGGCGCAGAAAAATGACCCAATTTTAGCAAAAATTCTGAAAGCCAATCCGTACATTAGAGGAACATTTGCGAAAAGTAGTTAGCAAACAACAAAAAGACTGGGATGAACACATTTCAAAATTCCTGTTGGCGTATACATCAGCGGTTCACGACTCCACCTCTCGTACACCCGCTAAAATTATATTTGGAACAGATCTGAGACTACCAGGAGATCTAGAGTTTGGCCTTAAGCCTATACCAACGTGTGAAAACAATGAAGGCTTCATCTCACAAGCACAAGAAACTCTTAATGAGCTTCATGAATTTGTACGAAACCGTATTAAGCTGTCCAGTGACAAGATGAAAGCCAGATACGATCGAGCGGCAAAATCGGAAGGATTTAAGAAGGGCCAGTTGGTTTTGCTTTTTAATCCCCAACGAAAGAGAGGATTAGCCATATAAGAGGGATGGGCCATATAAGATGATAAAGAAATTAAATGACGTTGTATATCGAATACAGAAACACAAAAGTCCAAGGGCTAAAATGAAAGTTGTTCATTTGGAACGATTAGCCCCTTATGGAAGAGGTGATTCTGAGCCTCTTCGGGACGAACAAGCTTAAGTGGGGGCAGTGTTACGAAAGTAACTTTAGTTAAGAATAAGTTTAGTTTATTAGTAATTTTATTAGTTTAAAATGTTATTAGTTTCACATATTTCCAATGTAAACCCACTGTACAGAGTTTTCTAGTACAAATGTAATGTTATGATTGTTATAGATAACTGTATAAGATAATAGTGTTAAGATTATTTTTAACCCATAAAGTATACTTTAAGATAATCAAATCTCGATTGGCCCAGAAATGTCAAAAATGTTACAGACATTTCGACGAGTCGAATGCTCTAGAGACATCTAGATGTCAGCGAACAGAGTATAAATACTCGCGAAGGTGGGCATCGATAATCAGTATTAGTACGATTATTTAAGTGTGCACATCACAATTATAAGTGGTAAAATTGACTAAGTCCTAAATAAAGTGGCGTGAATAGTTTATAGTACCTCTAAAAAGTAAAGTGTTTTATTTATTTTATTAAAGTTGCAATAAAAGAACTCAAGAGGTTTATTATAAAGGAAATAAACCAAAAACGTTATTGAAAAGGAAGTAACGTAACAATACGTTCTCAATTATGGGCTTCCACTACAATAATGAATTTTTTTATATTTCAATGGAGAGAAAAAATATATAAAATGGTGAAATGCGGGGAATTGACTGTCTTTGTTTTACTTTTTCGTTCTACAAGTGGTACCTTTGTAATTTGCTATAATAGATATTAGAAACATAAAATTATAGGTATTTTTTTTTTAAACTAAGAAACAAAAGCTTTGGCATTTAAATATGACTACGAAAGAAAAGTAACGAGATAGCGGGTTAAATATTTTTAGATATTCTCATTATCTACCTAATGGCCGTTTTATTTGGTCCAAATGAACTTCTTTGGTGTTTGTTTCATAATAAACAAGACGGTCATATAGTAAACAGAATATCTCAAATTATTTTATAATTTATAAGAATCTTTAATTTTGTAAATAATTTAATTTGCAAACCAATTTATTATAAATGTGTTATACTGCCATAGTGTAAATTATCGCGTATCGAGGAAACCATTACACTCACAGTACTAATAACAACACCTGATCGGTTAAAAGCAAAACAAAATACATAAAGGAATTTTTTAACAAGTTTGTTATTTTATTTAGCAATTAAAATATCGAAATATCTGTCCTAAGTTAAATTCGTATAAAGTATGATTTCTTGTCGCATAAATTCCACCACCTTGGGTAACGATCTTGCAGCGATGTGCTGGCTGAGTTTAGGCTGTGGTTTGTAACTCGATTACAGGTAACATCACAAGCGGTGCCTGGGATAGAGATACTGAACTTAAAAGCCTTGACGACGAAAGGTCATCCACCCCTAAACCGAGGTGTCATGCGACCCGTGCCTATCGGTCTGGTTTGCAGTCAGGGGTTGCCGACTGTATTATCACGGAGCTTTGCCGATACCTGGGAACCTCAGCAAATAGACAACGTCATTACCACGTTAATGGGGGCTATGACGTGGCAGGCCACTCAATTCACCTACACTCGTGGGACCAAAATTATAATGAATAACTCTAAGGACAAAAAACAACAACAAAAACAAGTAACGGAAACTGATGACGGACAGGCGAGAAAAAGGACAACGATGGACAGCAACACGGAAAAGCATTTTCATTCAAGTTGAAAAGGAACGCTGTGAGAAAAATTGTTAATTTTGAATTTAAAAATTTATGAATGGGTAAATTGGCCGTTGTGATTACGCATGAGAGCCTGGTAGAGGAAAAACCTATACAATAGAGATTTATCCAGGGAATGTATGGATGGAGGTTAGCAAGACAGGCATATTGAAAGGAAAATTTTTAAGGAAAAGTAGTTAGGATGAAAATCTAGATAAAAATATATAAAAATTTGTATATGTATGTATATGGAAAGAAAAAGATGGACATTTGGCGGCAAGTAATGGTCCAGAAAATTCGGTGAAAAAAAAAGAAAATTAAAAGTAAAAGATGCCGATGCGAGGGAAAACGTTGGAAGGCTAGGGAAATTATGGAAATGTTGGAAAATCTTTAGGAGGAAAATGAAAAGAAAATTTGCATAGAGGATCAAATGTGAAAAGTTACTTGAAGTGATCACACCTACAAAGTTCTTAAAAAGTTTATTTTAAAAGTTTTTTTAACAAGTTTTTTTTAACAAAGATTTTTGGCAATTTTTGGGTACGGACAAAGATAAAAAAACACGTAAGAGTCCTTGTGGATTTAATCCTAATAGTAAAATAAAGTGAAAGTGGAGATAATTTATTGGAGGGTTAAAGATAAAACGTAAGGCTAATGTGATGTGAAAATAATAGGCGCTGTGTAACATGTTTTGTTTATTTAGCTGGCTGGGTAGGAAAATCAAAAGTACTAGAGAAGGATGAGAAACAGTGGATGTCGAAAATAAGGATTTTGTGCAAGTGTGTGGTCCAAGAAAACATTTAAAGATCTGCTACCATAGCCAGGTAATGAATTTGAATCCTTTGGGAAAAAACGTCCATAATCCCCAGAAGTAATATATAAAAAAAAGGAAAAATTCCTGGGAAAAAAATTAAAAGAGAAACGAAAATAGTTCACTTATTTGTAAAAGTGAAAAAAACCCGTAAAAGTATAACAATTAGAGTAGAACATTTATTAAAATTAAAAATAAAGAAAGCAAACAAATATTCATAAAAAAAAGAAGAAGAAAACCGAGAAAAAAATACTATTAAAATTTTATAAATTAAGTGAAAAAAATTAGTAAATTAAATGTAATTTGAATTGTTTTATACTTATGCCCAATTTTCAGGATAGTATTTAAATCTATATTATGTTAATTTTCATAAAAACTTAAATCGTTTTTAATTACAGATTGATTTTTTGAGTTTTATATGAAAAGACTTATTTAATTAAGATAAAAGTATGGTAGCACTACTAAATAAAAAAAAATATCATAAAAAAAGTGTAGTTATTTACAAGGTGATCTCAAAAAACAGCTGGTTCTTATTACTTTGTCTGTTGTTTTTGTATTGTTGTGATATTGAGGCCACCTTGCTAAGTTAATCCAATGGAAACTTAAGTTGAATTTAAATGTACCACATCGGTGACTTAAGTTTCATTTAAGTGTTTAGTGAAGAAGAGAATTTTGTATTTTAAACGATTTTAAATATAAATGTGTTTTAATGTCAATCCTGAAAATTGGCCATTAGTCTTTATGTGTTTCAATTTTTTATTTATTTCAATTATTCAGTTTAATTATAACATTTATATTTTTCGGATTAGGTTCTGAGTTTAGACAGTACAGCGAACGGTTTTGTTTTATTAAATCAGAATTATTACCGCCTTAAGATATGTTATTTTTTTGTTTGTTTAAAATATTCTTTTATTTAATTTGTTACACAGGAAGTAAAATTGTTCAGTGCAGAGTTAAATCTTTTTTTTTTTTTTTTTTTTGTTTAGTGTTTTTTTATTTTTGTATTGGTCCTGAAAATTGTTGAGGACAAAGTACTAGCCTTAATGAGCTCCTTCAGGTTTAGGTATAAATCATTTTTTTAGAAAATACATAAAAGAGAAAAGGTTTGACTAGAAAGGAGGAATTTTATTTGTAGTGGTGTAGGAAAAATTTATTGTGAAGATAATTATACAGGCTTTGAGAAATCTTTTGCTGTACTTGAGGAATTTTAAAATAAGTATTAAAAGTCTTTATAATATTTTTTTTTTTTTATTTTATTTAATTGTTTTTTTTTTAAACTAAAATAGCAAAATTAGACTAAGGAATTTGAAATTGTTTGTTTTTTTTATAATAAAATATGTAATTTGAATTTTTAACATAATTTCACTATGAAGTGTTTGGCTTAAATTTAAAAAGTATTGATGGCATGAAGGTAAGATAGGTTTGGAGAAGTCGGGTGGTTAAGTGGGTCACAAATGAATGTGTGGTGGATCCTCTTGTGACATGGCAGGGCAAACTGGAGGCATAACAACCGCTTCCTGAAAATATAGAAGAGGAAATAAAATATCATTTATATAGTACATGTGTGTAGTGATTAATTTAGATAGTACCTGATTAATTTTTTTGTTGTGCAGCGTACCCAGTGAACAGGGTTGGAACCTTCTGGGAGTTGTTCACCGTGCTAGTCGGAAACCTCAATGGTCTCTACGGCTGTGACATAAATGGCGCCCAAAAAGAGTGAAGTAAACGATTTAGGAAAATACAGCTTTTAGGTACAGTGCTCTCCAAAATCGTGTGAGATAACACGCGGGACAGCTAAGCATGTGAAAATAGAACAATAGATATTTTTATAATAGCCCAACGAAGGAATAGTTTTCTAATATAGTGAGTAAAGTTTTTTTTATAGCCCCTATGGGAAAGGTCTATTAGCGGAAGTATAAAATAAGATTTGAATTGCTATATTGGAGAAACTGGGAATTCAACCAGTACATTAGGGAAGATAACTAATAGCTTTGAAAATTGTTTCTATAACTATTTGGAAAATTTTCAAATTGTATTGTCATACTTTGTCTATTTTTATTGTTTTTTAGCCTCAGCTTTTTTATCTTAAGGGTTGGCAGATCGATTGCCACTTGTATGATAGTTGAAGATTACAGGGTTTGTTGTATCGAGTGTCATTCCGTTTACATATACCTCTCATAACCTCAGGTTCACCTTGGATATGAAATTGAGACTGTATGGAAGGGATAGGCACATTATTGGTTGTAAAATTGTTTAATGTACTATAAATTATAGTTTATGAATCTTCTATTTTAATTTTTTTTTGATAATAACCACTTCGAAAATGCTACTTATCTTCATGCCAAATCCAAAAAATTAAATAAACATATAGAAACATATTTAAAATACTTGAAAAAAAACAAGTTAGAATAATTATAAGAAAAATTTTTTTGTGAAAGTGCAACAATATAAAGTTTTTTTTTTGTTTGAATAAAGTTTTTCCAAATTTAAGGGGGTTTCTCTTTTGAAATATAGGGAACCAAATAACATAGTGAAGGTTCTATAGGATATGCCTCAAACTGCTAAGGATAAAGAGGGTAGAAAAAGAACAAGACAAGTACAGTTTGATCTTAATAGGTCCACCCCTCGTGCATTTGAGAAAACGTATAAATCAAATACCCCTTGCTGAAACCTAGTTCAGGGAGGGAGATAGCAATAAGTCATGGTCCAGAAAATAACGTTCCTCAAATTCGTGATATGTCCCAAACAATTAACGCTTATGTTCCTGGCACGAGTGCTGCTACACGTCAAATGCAGGAAATGGATTTTAATAGAATGGAAGATTCTATTAAAAGGACGTTAGAACAAGGTGTTTTGTCCCAAGTTGGCGATATGAGAAGACAAATGGCAGAATAAACAGCTGTCGTAGGAAAGATGAGCCTTGTTGTACAGCATACACAGCAGGAGAATAAAAAACTTAGGGAGGAGATAGAAATAGCAAAAACTAGCAATAGTACTAGTGCAGAACCTTTAAATATTTCCTATCTTCCAGAATGTGGTTAAATAATAATAATGAGGGCTCTTGTAGAACTTACCATAAGATGAGGATCGATAAATGGGGACTTGAGTTTGATGGTAACACAAACAGGTTAGCAGTGGAAGATTTTGTTTTTCTTGTTGAACGTTTGCAGCAAAAAAATGGTGTATCGTGGGATGAGGTTTTGGACAATTTTCATTTGTTAGTCAAAGGTGTAGCCGAAAAATGGTATTGGCTTTTTATTAAAACAAATTATGTCTCTGAATGGAGAACTTTGAAAGAGGCTCTGTTAAAACAATACCAATCAACCAGATCCAGTTTCGAGCTGATGAGCGATATGGTCGAAAGGAAACAGCAGCCTGGTGAAGGAATTGATGCATTTTTCTTTACGATGAGAGATGTCCATGCCTGAAAGGGAAATGATAAAAATAATTAAGAAAAATTTAAGGGAAGATCTTAAAAATAGAGTTTACCCTATAGCCGTTAGCTCAGTGGAAGAACTTAGGCAAGAGTGTGTAGAGGCAGAAAAAATATTCTGCCAAAAGGAGGGCAAAGTTTTTCACCCACCTGTTTCGACACAGCGTTATATGCAGGTGAATGAATTTTTTGATAAAGAATCTCCACCATTGGATATACCTGAATATAATGAAGAAGTAGAAGAACTCCAGTTTGACAAAAATAGATCATCCAGAAATCCTCTTATTTGCTGGAATTGCAGGCAAAATGGTCATATGTTCATGGACTGTCCTTCTACTCAAAGAGCGTTATTTTGCTACAGGTGTGGAAAACCGACAACAATATCACCCAATTGAACCGATTGTTAAGAGAGGAATTTTTCGAGGAACGAGGTAGCAGCGTGGAACCATCGTTCCAAGGAAAACCCGCCTACGACTCAGCTGTAAAAGAGAAAAAAATTTATTTAGTATATGCTGTAGGAAAGTTTAATAAGTTTATCCCTCAAATGCGTCATACTTATTCACTTGGGAAACGCCAAAATAGTTATGAAAAAGTTAGGATTAACATTATTAATGAGGAAATAGTAATACCTAGGGTAATTTCAAATATAGTAAGAAAATTAAGAAACAAGTTTAGGGAGAAAAAAAAGTTAGAAAACTAGTAATAGAGACCATTAAAACAGTAAATGGTAAAAATGATCCTCGCGCTTTTGCCGAAATTTCCATAGGAAATATTTTTATTACAGGCTTATTGGACACAGGTGCCTCGATTAGTTTATTAGGGAAAGGATGTAGAGAACTAATGGAAAAATTGAGAATTAACTTTAAGCCCATATATTCCGTTGTGTCAACCGCAGCAGGAAAGGTACACAGACTGCTTGGTAAAGTAAGTCTGGAAATTACGTTTAGGGACAGAACAGTGCCGATACTATTCTATTTATGTCCAGACTTAGAACAGGATGCATATTTAGGTGTAGATTTTTGGAAAGCTTTTCATCTGGGGCCTGAAATTTTCGAAATATCTGAAATACGTCACGAAAAGGAATCAGATGATTTTAACACGAATGAGTATTATTCTAATCCACACATTTTGAGCGAAGATCAACGAAAAAAATTAAATAAAGTCATTGAGTTGTTTCCTTCGTTCGGAAACCAAGGACTGGGATGTACACGTTTGGAAAAGCATTCCATAAAATAAAATAAGGGAAATAGACACCATGTTATCTTTAAACGTGATAGAGGAAAGCGAAAGCCCCTGGTCAAATAGGACGACTGTTGTTAGAAAACCGGGGAAAAATAGATTTTGCCTAGATGCAAGGAAGCTAAACAAAATCACGGTGAAGGACGCGTATCCACTTCAAAATATAGACGGTATCCTTAGCCGAATTGACGAAACTTATTATATAGGTAGCGTAGATTTGAAATTCGCTTTCTGGCAGATAGAATCAGACGAAGAGAGTAGACCCTATACAGCGTTTACCGTACCTGGTCGAGCACTCTATCAATTTCGCGTGATGCCTTTCGGTCTTTGTAATGCTGCTCAACGACTCTGTAGGCTGATGGATAAAGTTATTCCCCAACGGCTTAAAGAGAATGTATTTTTATATTTAGATGATTTATTAGTAATTTCTGATAATTTTGAAAAACAGCTAAAAATTTTAGAAGAAGTTTCAGAATGCTTAATAAAGGCTAATCTTACAATTGGCCTCAAAAAGTCTCAATTTTGCTTCCAGCAGTTGAAATACCTTGGCTTTATAATCGGCGGCGGATGTTTGAAAACTGATCCAGAAAAAATAAAAGCCATTAAAGAAATCAGGGTACCAAAAACACCTCGTGAAGTACGAAGTTTTCTGGGAACCGCTGGATGGTATCGGCGATTTATAAAAGATTTTGCTACAATAGCTACACCGCTAACCGATACCCTTAAAAAAGCCAAGAAATTTAATATGAGTCCACAGGCAATTGAATCATTTGAAAACTTGAAAAAAGCGTTGACGTCAGCCCCGGTACTAAGGCATGCAGATTTTACAAAAAGATTTTGGATCCAGTGTGATGCATGCGATTATGGTATTGGTGCTGTATTATATCAGATAGACGACCAAAAAGAGGAACACCCAATAGCGTTTTATAGCCAAAATTAAATGCTTGTCAAAAAAATTACAGCGTTACAGAAAAAGAGTTTTTGGCGGCAGTAATGGCTATAAAAAAATTTCGCCCCTATGTCGAGATGATGCCATTCACAACAGTCACCGATCATGCTAGCCTTAAGTAGCTGGTGTCATTAAAAGATTTGACTGGAAGACTAGCACGTTAGTCACTCCAATTGCAAGCGTTTAATTTTGATATTGTGCATAGAAAAGGCTCCGAAAACATTGTTGCTGACATGCTGTCCAGAATGCAAAGAGAAGATTTGGAGGTGGATGAAATAAACTTTGAAGCACTTTTCGGCTTTGAGACAACTGAATTCCAGGGCGAAGAATATTTATATTTAATTCAACACATAACAAATAATCAAGAAATGTTGCCAGATTCGAAGGTAGAAGATGGCCTGGTATTCAAAAGAATTAAGTTCGATAGAGATGATGAAAATGATCACCAATGGAAGATTTGGATTCCAGCCAATATCACCCAAATTTTAATAGAAAAAGCACATACGAGTGTGACTGCAGTTCACGGGGGAATCGTAAAAACATTGAAACGAGTAAAAAGGTTATTTTACTGGCCAAAAATTACAACGCACGTAAAAACTATAAAAAAAATTGTCAAACCTGTAAAGAGATTAAATCATGTAACCAAAATCTTCGTCAAGATATTGGAAAACAATTTACTACTGATAGACCATCTCAAAAGTTGTATCTGGATTTTTTGGGTAAATATCCGAGGTCAAAAAGTGGCAATAGTTATGTGTTTATTGTTTTAGATCACTTTACTAAATACACTTTTATAAAAGCCATGAAAGAAGCAACAGCCGGAAATGTGGTTGAATTAATTCATACAGATAATGGTGTACAATTTATTTCTAAACCATTTCAAAATTTAATAAACTCATACAAAATTCATCACATTAAAACTCCAGTATATCAACCTAGTAGCAATGAATCGGAAAGAGTGAATCAAAGTATTTTATCGGCAATTAGAGCGTATTTAAAAGAGGACCAAAGAGACTGAGATCTTTATTTGTCAGAAATTGATTGTGCGTTAAGAAACTCGTTTCACAGTGCCATAGGTTTCACCCCATTCTTTGACTATTTGGATACCATATGTATTCGAGCGGAGCTGATTACAAACTGGCTCGAAAATTACAAACAATCACTGTTGATGGTCAGTGATTCTTTTCAAAACCAAATGAAAAACTAGAACTTATAAGGGAGCAAATCAAAGAAAATATGACTAAAGCCTATGAAAGGAGTGCCGCAAGGTATAATAAAAGAGCTCGAATAGTTAAATTTATTCCTGGTCAAGAAGTATACCGTAGGAATATGGTACAAAGCAGCTTTACAAAGAACATAAGCGCTAAATTTTGCCGCAAGGTCTTAAAATGTAGAGTGGTTCGACCAGTAGGTAACAATATGTACGAACTAGAGTCTTTAGATGGGAAGAAAATAGGAATAGAATGTATGAATTGTTAAGTGTATATGACATAATAAATAAACATTAATAGTGCAATAGTAGGACATAGGGCAGACAATTATATATTTAATTATATTATATATTATTCCACCACCTGGATAACTATCTTGCCGCGATGTGGTGGCTTAAATGCCGGCGGTAGTGTATGTCTTGGAACTTGATTCGGTGCAGTCTAACTGGAACAAGTTTGAAGGCATAAGCTTTAAGGCCAGCATGACCAAGGGTTATCCATCCCATATCCCATCCTCATTACCTATAATACTACCTACTTCCCCTTTGTTTTCCTACATCCCCCACTTTTAAGGTCAAGGTGGTTGATAGCAGTGCCGAGGACCTGAATGGCTAGTTAGTGGTTAAAGAAACTGGTCGTGAACAGCTTCCCTCTGACGCCGATGGCAAGGATCAGCTGTAATTCTAGCCTAGTCCGCGCAAGCCGTCACTGCGCGAGATGGTCCTTTTGTATACGGGCGCACTCGTGGGACCAAACACTGGATAACTTGATTAAAAGACGAAATGAAGGCGCAGGGAATGTCGCTGTCAGCTCAGCAGGTTCGGGGTCAGATTCGGACTCCGACTTGCTGGGTATTCACATAGATATTCTGCTGCAAGAGAGTCAGTTAATGGCAGAACTGACAGTTATGACAGAGACGGATAAGATAGACTTCCCCAATCGACTCTCCGTCTCGTACAGGGGCATCGGAAAGACTCGATGACCTAACTCTGGGCTCTGATGATGAGCACGAAATAACACTGATTTCGGCTCATGATAAGGACCACACTCGGGATGGAGAGCGGATTGGCGAGTGTATCAAAACTCGTTGTTCGGCAAGATGCGACAGAACAGGTCACGTCAGACAGCAGAACGAGCTACAAAGAAGCCAAGAGTGGTGTGAGAGCCTCCTTAGCCTTTCTAGAAAAGATAGCTAAGAAAGACTCCTCATTGCACGATGGGAGGGATAGGCATCTGCTGAGGAAGCACCGAAAGAACGTTGCTAGATTCGAACGAATCCACGGCTCTGTCGGTGCCATCCTAGGGCTTCCCTATCCTGCGGGATACACAGCAAGGGCTGCTAGGGATACAAATGTTGTCAGTAAAGACACAAATCCCCAGCACCCCCTGTTGAAGAATCCTCGAATAAAATAGAGGATAAACAAAAGGAGGGTAAAGGTTCAACACCTGGCCCTCTTAATCGTGACAGTATGGTCACAGTTAAGGGAGCTAGGCCTGTGAACGATTTACCCACTACTAGTCGAGCGATGAGGACTGGAAATGTCTTGATAATTTCCGATTGTCACTCCCAAAAAGGAGTTACTAAAGGAAGGGTTACCGGGACAAACCAGTCAACATCTGCAAGGAAATCGGGTGATCATCGACAGAGCTCTGCTAAGGGCCCC
The DNA here is from genome assembly GCA_943735925.1 of Pollenia amentaria. NCBI lineage: Eukaryota > Metazoa > Arthropoda > Insecta > Diptera > Polleniidae > Pollenia > Pollenia amentaria. Next base: position 105,101,573 of record OX031006.1, read on the forward strand.
AAAAAGGGGGTAGTTATGCGAGTGAGGTCTGGTGATGACCAGAAATGCCCTGCGGCTAAGAGGACTGGTCAGACTGTGGTCAGTCGTCGAGTAAGGACGGTATTCTGGCGGCTGTCATTGATCGTAGGGATCCCGATGGAAGGATCAGTGTCGAGAGATGGCAGGTGCTAGAGAACAAACTACTTGACGAAATCTTTAGTGCCAAAGGAAGGTCGGACGAAGTATCGTTCAAAGGGGCTGACTGGGCAAGAGGTGTCAAAACTGTCAGTTGCGGCAATCAAAAAACCTTTGAGTTTTTAAAGGCTGCAATTGGTAAGTGTGGCAGCTCCTGTCCTGAAGCTAGTCTGGACGTTATATTCGCGTCTAAGTTGCCATTAAGACCGGTAGTCACGGTATGGATACCTCCACCTATAAAACCGGTGGAGGTCATACTGGGGGACCTGGCCAACCAAAACAAGGGAATCAGTACAAGCCAGTGGAAGTTGGTAGCTTCACTGGGTTGTAAAGAGAACCAGGGAAGAGACTTAAGGTTCGCAGTAGGCCGGGAGTCCCTTCAAAAGCTGGAATCGATGGGAGGGGTTGCGGTATTCGGGTTGGCGTCTATCAAATTTAGGTTTCCTGAAAATGATAGACCCTAAGAGGTTGAAAGTGATGCAGATAAAACTGCACCCCTTGGAGTACTCAGGCAGAATTGGCTCGAGGCTGGTACTAGGGTGTGACGCCAATGCACACCATACCCAATGGGGAAGTGCCGACATCAACAAAAGAGGTGAGTCTATGTTTGATTTTTTTATTGCCAGCGATCTTCTTATTTGTAACAGGGGGAATACACCTGCGTTCAGAACTAGGGATAGGGAGGCAGTGATATATTTGACATTGACGAACTGTAGGGAGTTAGTGGAGGATTGGAGGGTGGACTTGGGTTTTTCCTTCTCCGACCATAGTCGCCTGTCCTTTAATCTAATGTTTGAAAGGTCGAAAAGATGTCCGTAAAGGAATCCGAGAAGGTCGAATTGGGATTACTTTTCGAGATTGGTGCAAAGTAACCTTAGAGTTACACACGACTGGAGGTCGACTTCGACCGGTGTAGATCAACTGGTGAGCACCTTCACGGAGGTACTGACTAGTAGTTATGAGCGATCATGTCCAATGAACTTTCCGATGGTGGACATACGAGTTGAGGACTCAAAAGTCCACTGTCAGAAGGTTGTTCAATAGAGCGAAGTATTCGCGTAGGGAAGAAGATTGGAGTAACTTCAGATTGAGTTACAATAGATATAAGGGCGATATTAGGAGAGGGAAAAGGGACTCGTGGGTCAAGTTTAGCGAGTCAGTGGAATCTGTAAATGAGATGTCCAGGTTAAGGAGAATTTTATCCAAGGACCCTGTAGTCCCGGGATTTATTCAGAGACCGGACAACTCATGGACGGAATCTAGCTCTGAATCTCTTTGTCTGCTAATGGAGACTCACTTTCCGGGATGTGTGGATCCTGGGGAACAGATTGAATGTGGTAACCCCTTCTCTGGGTCAGGCTCGGGCGGTGAGGAGAGAGAGACGGTGGGGGACTTGATCACATTGGTTAAAGTAACATGGGCGGTTAATACCTTTGGGACTTACAAATCGGCAGGACCAGATGGTATCTTTCCGGCGATGTTACAGAATATCGGGAGATCATCACTCCTGCTGTTGGTGGAACTGTTAAGGGTATGTGTGCTGAACGGGCACATTCCTAAAGGGTGGAGGGAGGTCAGGGTGGTTTTCATACCCAAGGCGGGAAGAACCGGTCACTTTAAACCCAAGGATTTTAGACCAATCAGCTTATCGTCTTTTCTTTTGAAGACGTTGGAAAGACTGATTGATCTACATCTAAGGACGAAGATTGACGCCGGCATCGACAGCGGCGCTAAACACGCCTATCTTAAGGGTAGATCTATTGAGAGTGCGCTTCATGATGTGGTTGGTTATGTAGAGCGGGGATTGCGAAACAAGGAATACACCTTGGCGGCATTCCTGGATGTAGAGGGCGCCTTTAACAATTTGAAGATACAGGCTATTAGGCAGGCATTGGTGAATCTAGGCGTTCCACTGTTCCTGGTCGAATGGAAACGATCGCTTAAAGAAACTGGTGACTAGGGGTACCCCCCAGGGGGGAGTTCTCTCTCCCTTATTATGGCTCTTAGCTGTCAATGTCGTTCTGGGATTTTTTGACAGAATGGGTCAGAAAGTTGTGGCCTACGCGTATGATGTAGTGATATTGGTATCAGGCAAGTTTCTGCCGACAATTAGCGAAGTCATACAAGGGGCGCTGGGCGAACTATCAGCATGGGCGAGTGATAAGGGATTGGGAGTTAATCCGGAGAAGACCGTGTTTGTTCTTTTTACTAGGAGCTACAGAATAGAGAATTTTTGGCTGCCGGTACTAGGAGGAGTAGAGCTTAGACTATCTGATAGCGCTAAGTATCTAGGAGTTTTTCCGGACAGCAAGCTGTCATGGGGAAGGAATACTCAGGAGAGACTTAAGAGAGGTCTAAATACCTACTATGCTTGCAGATCATCGATAGGTAGGAGCTGGAGACTCCGGACGTCAGTAGTGGGATGGCTGTACACTTCGGTGGTTAGACCCATTCTTAGGTATGGATGCTGTGTTTGGTGGGAGTCATTGAGAGTGGCTAGTCGAAGGAACCTTCTGTCTAAGGCTCAGAGGTGTGCTTCAATCGGCATGACAGATGCCATGAGAAGTACTCCTCAAGCGGCCCTGGATGTCATTCTACATCTTCTGCCCATTGAGCAGTATGTGATGGAAATGGCAGCCAGAAGCATTCTTAGACTGAGGGAGCTAGGATTGATTAGGAATTTCACGCAGATAGATTTCGTAGCGGTTGCCGGAGGTATTAACGCCTTCTAGGGAGAGTTGTTTAGGTAGGAGCAGATTATTTAGTGGATTTGCTATTTTCACTGATGGCTCGAAGATGAGAGGCACGGGTGCGGGGGTCTACATTGAGGATCTGACATCAGAATGTCATATAGGCTTCCTGATGACTGCAGTGTTTTTCAGGCGGAGGTTCTGGGGGTCTTGAGGGCCGTGGAACTGATGAGGGACAACATTGATAGGGGCGCGGAGGTCACTATATACGTCGACAGCCAGGCGGCTCTTATGGCCATAAGGGGCTGTTATGTGAACTCCAAGCTAGTTGATGGTTGTAGGATGGCTCTGGAGCGAGCCTTAGGTGAGTAAATGTTGAGATTGTGCTGGGTGCCTGGTCACTGCAACATAAACGGCAATGAGATTGCTGATGAGTTGGCGAGACAGGGCTCAGAGATGGAGGATCCTAATTATATGGAGGCGGTTAGGCTTCCAATAGGCTTGTACTTTGGAAAGATTAGAGAATGGATTCTGGGCGCGGTATCACGGACGCTGTGGCCGGTGCTTAGGAAGTCCGATTCGGAGTTGCTGCTGGGCAGAAGTAGGGTCTGTGTGAGGACCATAATAGGAATCATCACGGGTCATTGCATGATAGGCAGGATGGCGATGAGGTTGGTATCCGACGTGTCGGGTTGTGTGAGGACCCGGAGGAGTTGGAGACGGTTGAGCGCTGTCCCAGGCTACAGTGCAGCAGGCTGAGGTGGCTGGGCAGCAGATTCCTAGGCGAATCAGGGGATGTCCCGGGCTGTGGGTTGGAGAGTCTGATAGGATTCATAATGGGGATGGGCTGGCTGCGCAGCAGTAGACTGGGAGCTAGCCGAACATAGGGCGGATCGGTGTTGTGTTGAGTGAGGATTTTCTCTCGGGTTTGGTCAGATCCATCTTTTCTTATCTATCCTTATCTTTTCTAATGTTTTCGCTGTTTACTTCACCTACTTTTCAGCTATTTATTTCTAAACAAGGCATCACAATGGACCATATTGGTCTCTGGGTGAAGGTGTGAAGAAGACTTCACACCAGCCTTTCTACCTACCTACCCTATATTATATATTTGATTATATTTTGTAATTATACTATAAAATATTTGTTGTGTTGTCCCATTTCTTTTAGATGAACTATTTTAGTACCTGATATAGACTTGACGAAATAAAGATAGGTTTACCTACCTGTTGTGCAATATTAGATTTACAAAAACCGGTGATACATTTGTGATATGAGTGTTTGTTGTATTGTCCGTTTTTTTTTTTGGAATATAAATATTGTTTTTATAAAGTAGTGCCAATCATTCAATGACCTGCAGGCAATAATGATGACGATCATGCATAAGATTTGTAAAAAAGGAAATAAAAGCAAACACAAAGTAGACTCTTATTTACATATGAATCACAAAAGTACTTCCCGTATATGTAAGAGTAAGCTGTGATAAAGTGAGGTCCAAAAACACAATAACGTATGACTTTCTAAGCTCCTTTATTATAATAAAAAGAGTTTGTGAGAGCTGCCCAAACTCTTAGAGCAGCTACAATCCATGGATGGGAAAATAGTAAAGGCGTTGCCCTTTCAAACATTAAGATCCAAGGTGATGAATGATTTATAAAAGACTATTTTAAGAGAAAGTAAATGACATAAATATAATATTAGTAGTAAGATGACAGAAAAAGAATATATAAATAAAACTTACATAGACAATTTGCCTCAAAATTGTTTTGTAGGCTCTCGTTTGAAAATGTTTGCAATCCGTGTGCCCAGTTGGTAAATAAACCAATTACAAGAAATTTTATTAGGGTCTAATGGTTTTATGGGTTGCCACTATGGGTTTTCAGATCTATGAAAGATTCAGAAGATGGCCAATGTTCTAAGCTGGAGGGATGACGTTGCTAATTTTATGCAAAAAAGCATGGTGGAACAAATCACACACGCGGGATGATACGGGGGTAGTTAACAACATTAAATAGGTGAATCCAATTGGTACGTACCTTAAATACTGTAAGTAAAAGCCCGGCTGGATGCTGGTAGAGTGTGAGACCCTCTCAGGGTCCTGGGAGTTCCCCACCGTTTAGACGTTTTCCAAGATTATCCGCACACCGATTCCTGATGCGAATACTAGCATGACTCGGAGTTTTGTTGCGGTTGGTTTTTTTTTTTTGCGGCAATAGATTTTTTTGTTAGTTTTTTTATGTGAATGTTTACATTTTGTTTGCCATGAATTTGGTAAATTAGGTTTTTGTGTAGGTTAAAACTTTATTTTAAACAGACACTATTATCGTTGTATTGTTAGTTTGGAATGTTTTTTTTATTTAGAATTTTGTTTGCCTGTAAAATTTTTATTTTATTTTAGTTTTATTTAATTTAGATTTTTTCACAGCATTTCACTTTTAATTTCTTATTTTTTATTATTCATTCACACATTATACAGCGTAGTAAATCATAGTAGTAGACGTAAGGGGAGTATGGCAATGCTCATCATAGTTAAAACAGGGTTGGCATTTTCATTAATGTTGAAAAGGAACGCTGTGAGAACAATTGTTAATTTTGAATTTAAAAATTTATGAATGGGTAAATTGGCCGTTGTGATTACGCATGAGAGCCTGGTAGAGGAAAAACCTATACAATAGAGATTTATCCAGGGAATGTATGGATGGAGGTTAGCAAGACAGGCATATTGAAAGGAAAATTTTTAAGGAAAAGTAGTTAGGATGAAAATCTAGATAAAAATATATAAAAATTTGTATATGTATGTATATGGAAAGAAAAAGATGGACATTTGGCGGCAAGTAATGGTCCAGAAAATTCGGTGAAAAAAAAAGAAAATTAAAAGTAAAAGATGCCGATGCGAGGGAAAACGTTGGAAGGCTAGGGAAAATATGGAAATGTTGGAAAATCTTTAGGAGGAAAATGAAAAGAAAATTTGCATAGAGGATCAAATGTGAAAAGTTACTTTAAGTGATCACACCTACAAAGTTCTTAAAAAGTTTATTTTAAAAGTTTTTTTTAACAAAGATTTTTGGCAATTTTTGGGTACGGACAAAGATAAAAAAACACGTAAGAGTCCTTGTGGAATTAATCCTTATAGTAAAATAAAGTGAAAGTGGAGATAATTTATTGGAGGATTGAAGATAAAACGTAAGGCTAATGTGATGTGAAAATAATAGGCACTGTGTAACATGTTTTGTTTATTTAGCTCGCTGGGTAGGAAAATCAAAAATACTAGAGAAGGATGAGAAACAGTGGATGTCGAAAATAAGGATTTTGTGCAAGTGTGTGGTCCAAGAAAACATTTTAAGATCTGCTACCATAGCCAGGTAATGAATTTGAATCCTTTGGGAAAAAAACGTCCATAATCCCCAGAAGTAATATATAAAAAAAAAGGAAAAATTCCTGAAAAAAAAATTAAAAGAGAAACGAAAATAGTTCAATTATTTGTAAAAGTGAAAAAAACCCGTAAAAGTATAACAATTAGAGTAGAATATTCATTAAAATTAAAAATAAAGAAAGCAAACAAATATTCATAAAAAAAAGAAATAAAAAATACTATTAAAATTTTAACAAGTAGATATTGGGAATTATTTCTTTTCATAAGCAACTTTATTATATTCAACATTTTTTATTTTTCGAATTTATTCTATGAGTTAAATTTCAGCTATGTATTTTATAAAGCTTTTTGTAATAGCTCTATTCCTTAAATTTTTTTAGAAATGACTTTATACACTACCAGACTATTATATTGTATTTTCTTGTTACATTTTACCTTAGCTTTCCGTTGGATAGCAATGAATAATTGTAAATTTTTCTGTACATAAATATATGTACTTCATTGCTATTCAACGGAAAGCAAAGGTAAAATATAACAAGAAAATACAATATAATAGTCTGGTAGTGTATAAAGTCATTTCTAAAAAAAATGTAAGGAATAGAGCTATTACAAAAAGCTTTATAAAATACATAACTGAAATTTAACTCATAGAATAAATTCGAAAAATAAAAAATGTTGAATATAATAAAGTTTCTTATGAAAAGAATTAATTCCCAATATCTATTTGATAAAATAGTTGAGTTAAATACATTAAATTTATAAAGTATCACTATCCAGTGTGACACAAAGAATGCTGACGAAGGCCGTAGCGGGCCAGAAAATGCATTACATTCTGCTGGTGTCTAATAATTGTAAATTTTTCTGTACACAAATATACTTCATTGCTATCCAACGGAAAGCAAAGGTAAAATATAACAAGAAAATACAATATAATAGTCTGGTAGTGTATAAAGTCATTTCTAAAAAAAATTAAGGAATAGAGCTATTACAAAAAGCTTTATAAAATACATAACTGAAATTTAACTCATAGAATAAATTCGAAAAATAAAAAAATGTTGAATATATTAAAATTTTATAAATTAAGTGAAAAAAGATTAGTAAATTAAATGTAATTTGAATTTTGTTATACTTAGTCTTTATGTGTTTAAATTTTTTATTTATTTCAATTATTCAGTTTAATTTTAACGTTTATTATTTTGCATTTTTCGGATTAGGTTTTGAGTTTAGACAGTACAGCGAACTGTCTAAACTATTTAAATCAGAATTATTACTGCCTTAAAATATGTGATTTTTTTGTTTGTTTAAAATATTCTTTTATTTAATTTGTTACACAGGAAGTAAAATTGTTCAGTGCAGAGTTAAATCTTTTTTTTCTGTTTAGTGTTTTTTTTATTTTTGTATTGGTCCTGAAAATTGTTGAGGACAAAGTAATAGCCTTAGGGAGCTCCTTCAGGTTTAGGTATAAATCATTTTTTTAGAAAATTACATAAAAGAGAAAAGGTTTGACTAGAAAGGAGGAATTTTATTTGTAGTGGTGTAGGAAAAATTTATTGTGAAGATAATTATATAGGCTTTGAGAAATCTTTTGCTGTACTTGAGGAATTTTAAAATAAGTATTAAAAGTTTTTTTATTTTTTTTATTATTTTATTTAATTGTTTTTTTTTTTTTTTGTGAAACTAAAATACCAAAATTAGACTAAGGAATTTGAAATAGAGTTTTTTTTTATAATAAAATATGTAATTTGAATTTTTAACATAATTTCACTATGAAGTGTTTGGCTTAAATTTAAAAAGGATTGATGGCATGAAGGTAAGATAGGTTTGGAGAAGTCGGGTGGTTAAGTGGGTTGCAAATAAATGTGTGGTGGATCCTCTTGTGAAATGGCAGGGTGGGCAAACTGGAGGCATAACAACCGCTTCCTGAAAATATAGAACAGGAAATAAAATATCATTTATATAGTGTAGTGATTAATTTAAATAGTACCTGATTAATTATTTTTATGTGCAGCGTACCCAGTGAGCAGGTTTGGAACCTTCTGGGAGTTGTTCACCGTGCTAGTCGGAAAGCTCACTGGTCTCTACGGCTGTAACAAAACAAAAAACAGCTGTTTTAAAAATTCTTGCAAGTAAAAATTTTACCAGTAAGAATTTGCAAGAATTTTTTTGTCTCTTAATTTTGTCCTCTCTTTTGACGCTCTCAACTTGCAAATTTATTGGGTTAATGAACACTTTCCGGTTACAATTGTTACAAATTCGTAACAATTTTTTGTAAATGAACACAGCTTATGTATGTAGTATGTACCACAATTTCTTTCAATTTCATACATTTTGTAAACAAAGAAAAATAAGATCAAAAGAAAAAGAATGAGATGAGAGAGAATTTGAAGTTACTGCTGGCGTTTTAATAATGGGCTTTAGAATTTTTGCCTGAAGTTGAAGACTCAATTCTGTTTCATCATTAATGTTGGCTTCCAAACCGTAAATGGTAGCTGGGCTATACCTGAAGACCTCAAACTCTACATAAATATCTCCAGAAAAAATAGTCCAAATGTGTGATATCGCACGATGTGCCTTTTGTGAACTAAATTCGATTTTCGACAGCTGTCGAATTATCTAATCGAACGAACTTTCATTTGGTATTATGGCGTATATTCTAGGTGTGATCCCGTACTCAACGTTGGGAGCTGCGGGATCTTAATCTTACCGAAAACTGTTCCGTTCTAAATCCCAGCACGAGAACATGGAATGAATTACAAATATAACGAATTATGTAATATATAATTTTGAATTTAAAATATACATAATGCATTCCTACGGAAACGACAATGTAATTTTTTCTGACAAAAAGAAAAATTTTAAAATTATTGTCAAAAATTATTTCAGAAGAATTGGATATGAATTATAATTATGAGGGAATAAAAGGAAAACCATCCTTAAAGTCGTAAAAAACTTAAATAAGGCAATGTATGGTGCGTATACTTTTTCGTCCTTCATATAAATAGTTAATTTTCGTATTCGTGTATTACACAATAAAACAGAATACAAATACAAAAAATAAAATAAATGATTTTTTTTCAATAAACATAATCACCCCTATCTTGATAAACAAGTAAATTATTTGTTCCCATGAAATTTTTATTCCCCTCGAAGGGATAAATGCTATCGTGAAACTCCCGTGAACAATTTTTCCCGCTATCAGTTCTCAGTGAATGTAAAAAAGAAGAAATATTAAAAAACATTAAAAACAATTTTTTTTCGTTCAAAAAGAAAAGTTAAAAAAAGAACAAAATAAAATATATTCTATTGGGGTGACAGTTTGATTGCAACATTAGCTTATTGCGCGTTTTTGTAGTAAAATAATTTCTAAAATTCTGACACCACATCTTTGAAAAGCTTCATAACTCCTTAGGCAATCGACCTGTTTTTGCATTTTGTTGAACAATGTATGCACATATGTATAAGTTTTTGCCTCTTTTAACGGAAATTGACCTTAACATTAATTTTGTAAATTTCAATATTCGAATTATAAGAAGAACTACTTACATAAATGTTTTGTTCCCCAGCAAAAATAAAGTGAGAAATTCATAGGGAAAAGTGAACAAATTACGAGGGAAAAAATTGTTTACGATAAGGGGAATTTTTTCCCGTGACCATTTTTTTCACGTTATTATTCTCCTATGAATTATTTTTTTCATGGGAGTTTTTCGTGATCGCAAATACGTGAAAATTACGAGGGAACAATTATTCACGATAAGGGCGAATAATTTTCTATTCAGGGAATTAATTATATAACTAATTGTAAATGATTAAATAGTATCAATACTTTAAAAATAATGAATTATAAAATTCGTTCTCTGGAAACAATTAAATAATTCATTATTATCCATGGACATCTCTTTGTTAAGAATAATGAATTCTGGAATCAGCATATAATACAAAGTATGTATTACCTACTCGATTCCTACTGATTACCTTTTCCTGCTGTGAAGTTTGGTAAAGTGAGAGTGCTTTTAAGAGAAAAATATTCTTCTTCTTGCACGAAGTAGCCCATACTTATTATTTTTTAAACAATCGGCTGCATCAAAAAATAAACAATACAAAACTACAACAAAGTATTACCAAAAGAATTAAACTTAAAAAAAATTAACAAAATAAACAATAGAAAATGTTAAAAAATTTAAGAACATGATTGAATTTTACTTTCATACATGCTAATTGTTCAAACATAAATGCGTCGAGACCACATTAACCATACAATTTGACATACAAATTTGTCGTAGAAAGCTGTCGAGAAATAAAATATATTTTATTTTGAGAACGTTTTTTCAAATGATCTCACATATACACTATTCTAATTTCGTACATTTTGTAAATAGAAAATTAAAAACAACAGTAAATAAAAAATTAAAAACATTAAAATGGGAGAGAATTTGAAGTTACTGCCGACGTTTTAAATTTGGGCTTTATGATTTTTGCCTGAAGTTGAAGACTCAATTCAGTTTGAACACTAATGTGTCATTAATGTATTTATTTAAACATATTTCATATTAACGTTTTCTTTTGGGGTAGAAATTTGATTTTTATTCGCCCCTATTACGTAAGTCGTTGTCGACGTCGACATTAATTTTTATTTGTTGTCACATCAAGTCGACGACTACATCACTTCGACGTTAATTTGGTATTTAACAAGAAAATTGTGTCGACAAGTTATCGAAAATCTGACAAAAAAAAATTCCATCTCCAATTTTTTTTCTATTATTTTTGTTCTTCATCATTAAAGTTAATTTTTTAACGCTGTTTATGCTATTTTTCGACATTTTGTATTTCTAACCGATTAAGCGATTTCAAATCAATTTTAGAGCTTGTTTCCGATTTTGAAATTTTCGGGAATTTTTGCCAGGGGGGCTACCGGGTATTTCGATTCGAAAAGTGAAATTTTTCGAAAGCATTTCCGATTCCAAAGTTAAACCGTACTGCGAACTCGTTAGAAACGATGACAGAGTCGTATTTATAAACAAATGGGAAATTTGATAAAAAGTTGGTAGCACTGCTATTAAAAAACTAAAATAGACGAAAATATCAATGTCTAAAAAATATTATAATGTTTTTTTTTAATAAAAACACTGTATTTTCCCGTGGTTTGAAGATTCTAAAGAAATTGTTAACCATTTCTTTATAATGCTTTTTATTTGTATGTAATTTTTTTTTTGAAGTATTCGTTGAAAATTTCAAGACCACAAATATTAAAAAATTTCAACAATAACATTAGTAAACATTTTTATATCAAATCTAACATTATAATGTTAAATTTGATCGTTTTACTCTTTTATTTATCATGAAACATTTAAATACTTACATTTTTTTTCTCTTTCCCTTTGTCACTAACCAAATAGCTTTCGAACAATTTCCTAACGCTTTTTGCATAACAGACTCGTGTTTTCGTAATACAGAGTTGCACTTTCGAAAGGGATTTTTGTTTTCGATAGTGTATAAAAAATTTCCGTTCATTCGAAACAAATGATACGAAAATCGTAATACACAGTACAAATTGTTCGAACTCGTAAATTAATTCTTTCGAATCTAAATACGCGGTAACCCACCAGGTTCGCGGTAAGAGCTAATTTTTACTGTACGTTTTTTGATTCTTTACAGCTTTAATGATTACACTGTGCAAGAAATTGACACTTTTTTTTCGTGACAAGCTGGGCACCTGTCATTTTAACATAATTCGGGTACGCTGAATCCAGTGGTGCCCGTGGTTTTTTAAGATTGGCTCTGGTTTTCGAGATATACCGTTATTTCGAAAATGGAGGAGGTTGCACAACATATGTTCGCGTAACTCAAAAACGCTTTAGCTTATTGAAAAAACTTAAAAAACCGAAACTTCACAATAAAATTTCCTTTCAGAAAAGTAAAATTTCTCTCTAATATCCGCAGTGATTTTAGAAACATAATTTTTTTTTTTTTGGAAAAAAATTAATTTTTTTAACAAAATTTCAAAATGTTTGTTTTTTAAAAATTCATAAAAAATTGGAAAATGCAGCTATGATTCTAATAAAGACGTATAAAAAACGAAATTCCAAACAAAACAAGCCATAAATGATTAAAATCTGTTTGTAACTTTTGATTTTATTCACAAAAGTCGACAAATTTTAATTAATTTAAGAATTTAAAAAAACGCAATATTTGTATGGGAGCCCCCTAAGGGATGGTGATAAAAGGAAAGTATAATTTGAGAAAATGTTAAGAACAAAAAACTAATAGAGGTCAGTCATACATTTTATCCCCCTAGGGGAGACTCCTGGGCATTTATGAGACTGTTTCTTCAATATATTTCTAGTTTGCATTGAACATTTTGTATGGAAGCCCCCTTAAGGAATGGAGATAGCGGGTGGGTATGTTAAAAATAAATGATTGAGATGAAAAATAAAGTGGGGTTGGTCATACATTTGACCCATCTAGGGGCATCCTAGGCACTGCAGGGGCCAAATTTAAGAATTTCATTAAACGGCCATATTTGTATGGGAGCCCCCCTAAGGGCTGGAGATATATGGCAACTACTTATGTTTTAAGAAAATGTTAAGAACAAAAACCATTGGAGGTCGGTCATACATTTTATCCCCCGGTCATACATTTGAATCCTAGGCCTTAGAAATAAATGATGGGAATGAACAAAAAAATTGCGCTGGTCAAACATTTGGCCCGTCTAGGGGTATCTCAGGCGCTGCAGGTGCAAAATTTAAGGCTAGGGTTCTACGCGTATAAAAAACTAAGTTCCAAACATAATAAGCCATAAGTGATTAAAGTCTGTCTACAACTTTTGATTTTTTCAGAAAAGATGAAATTTTTTTATTTTCTATAAACACCAAACTTAAAAATTTTTAAACATTTATATTTGTTGTTAATTAGTTAAAGTTTTTATTTAGAAATTTATTCTTCTTCCTCCTGCAGATTCCAACAAATATCCCCAAATAGCGAATCAAGTTGTTTGCCGCTATAACAGTGTTCAAGCCTGGCTGTTACTTGGTGAAATCTCTCGCCATGTTCATCAGACTCGGCTGGTGATTGTTCATTTAATTTTTCGGCCTGGTAATGCAAAAAATGTATTTTCAATGACATTCTAACGTTTAAGTTTCTAAATGCGGTTAGCATATTTTTGATTAAAATTCGCCAGTTTTCGGACCGATGATTTCCTAATACATTTTCTATTACTGATTTCACACAATTCCAGGCCAATAGATCGATATCATTCAATGCAACCTCAAATTGATGGTCCTTCATAAGACGACGAATGTCCGGTCCATTAAGAATTCCTGTAAAATAAAAACATTATGATATGGAATACAGTCATTTCCGCTTAATTGATTTTCTAAATATGCACAGGTTTTGTTGCAATTAACCGGGCATATCATTAAACCGATACTCTTTTAATTGATTCACTGGCTCAATTAAAAGAACTCCGCATAATTGCGCAGTGGGATCAATAAAGCAGTAAAATATTTATATACTTACATAAGTATATGTATAATAAATAAAACGTTTTGTTTTGCATTGTTTTTGTTCAAATATTTTAATTCATTTTTAAAGAACAAAACAAATGTATTTACACTAAATATGTGAAAGCACTTAAAAACAGAAAACAAAATAAGTAAATAAAAATAACTAAAATTTAATTCATTGCATTAAAAAAGAGATCAATATGTTTACTGACTAGAATATACATAAGAATATATGTATGTATGTATTCATGTAAATTTAAATACGTTTGTATCTATTTCAAAACATGATTAAATAGGTTGAAAAAAGTCGGTCATTGCAGTCTGAATTTGTGGCTTAAAACAGCTTTCGACTATATTCCTTTCCATGTTATCAAGTTCGTGTGAAAATAGATTGTTTGGTAAAAAAAATTCCGAAGGATGTTAAGAGAGTTCAATACTTCTTTACTTGAGGGAGGATTGTTAGTAACTTCTTCATTTTCATCTTCGGAAGAGTCTGACGTCAACAATTTGTCAATTTCATTTATAATCTCCTCATCGGTAAGTTATCCACAGCAAAGCAAGTTATCGTCACAGGATACATAATTTTGTAAATATATGCCATCACGAAAACCAAAAGTCGACTATTTGACTTTTTCAACAAAAAGAGAATTTTTAAATGTCAATTAAGCGGCATGTTTGTATGCTATTTACAGAAATAATTTTTATTTTATGATTCAATTAAGCGGGTAACGCAATAAAGCGGGACTCATTTAAACGGGAATTTTTCTATAAATCTTATATTAAATATTTTCATTGTAATTTTTTTGGATCAAATAAGCGGGTAAATCAATTAAGCGGGAATCAATTAAGCGGAAACTACTGTATAAGTCTAATTTAATAAAGTAGTTAGAGTTCATACCTTTTTTTACTTTCATTCCACTTAATCGTGGAAGAATTCGGCGCAATTCGGTAAAAGCAACACCATCTGGGCTCAATGCTTTTATAGAATTTTTTAATCGGTAACTGTGGATTTTCCAAAATACCTACCGCAAAGTGAAAGTGTGGTAATAATGCATGCATATTTCTTTGGAATAGCATAAATTTGTATATTTGTTCTTTTGTTTTGTATTGTAAATGGCACAAAAACCGCATTTAAAAAATTTTACGTCAAAATGTCATTGAAAATAAAATTTCTGGATTGGCACATTCTTCATATGTGACAGCGCATAGAGAAAGGGACCTAAGGGTAAAAAAATCAATTTCCACTTTTTTTTGATGTGGACAACATCTGAGCGCGTTTTCAAGGTTGACCAACAGGTTCCTGATGTCATGAGATGTGTCGCGTTCAAAAGAGACCAATACCAGCACGCTCAGCGATGGTACACCAAAGTTACACGTATTTAAATCTTTAAAATGGTTTTAAATGGTTTTTACCCTTAGGTCCCTTTCTATTTTGTGCGTCACATATATATGTACATAATGTTGAATAAAGAATTTAACATTTTCTCGACACATACTTGCCCCTTATCTCCACTTCTTAGGGGGGCTCCCATACAAATATTGCGTTTTATGAAATTCTTAAATTAATTAAAATTTGTCGACTTTTGTGAATAAAAGTTGCTAACAGATTTTAATCATTTATGGCTTGTTTTGTTTGCAGCTTCGTTTTTTATATGTCTGCAAAAAATTAGAAGCCTAGCTGCATTTTTTAATTTTTTATGAATTTTTTAAAAACAAAAATTTCGAAATTTTGATAAAAAAATTAATTTTTTTTTCAAAAAAAAATTATGATTCAATAACGACTTCTTATATTAGAAAAAAAGTTTTGCTTTTCTTAAATTAAATTTTATTGCAATAAACTAAACCGTTTTTGAGTTACGCGAATATATGTTGTGCAACGAAAACCGCGGGCACCACTGGATTCAGCGTACCCGAATTATGTGAAAACGCCATGTACCCGGCTTGTCTGTTTTTTCAACTAGCACAGTGTTATTAATAAATATAAGACTTTGCTATCATGTCGCTGTTTGCAAATGTTGCGAATTTCCGCTAATTTTGCAATTTTTACCGAATTTTTTCAATCTTTATAGTTTAAGGGACTTTTAATTAATTTTATGGCTTGTCTGAAATATTAAAAATGTTCGCTATTTTTGCAAACTTTTCCAAATTTTTGTAATTTTGGGTAGTTTTGTTGCTCTTTGAGGCAATCGTCTTAAGTTAAAAATGTTCGCTATTTTAGAAAACTTTTCCGAATTTTCGCGTTTAATTTACTATTAAAATTTGTGCCCATAACTTCTTTTAAATTTACATTTTTTTATTTTAACAAACTTAATAAATATGTTTACATTCTACTTAAATTTTCTAAAACTTTCATTTGAGTCGTCGCAAAATTTCCTGTCGACTAAAACAGAGACAATTTTACTCGACGTCGACTTAAAGCGCATTTTTGTCGTTTAGTGAGAGAAATTTTTGTTTACCGAACTTTACCCAAAAAGTACGGGATCGCACCTTCTATTTTTAGTTTATTCCCTGTATCAGCTGGCACTTTAAATAAATTATTTTTATTAAATTTCACAAATAAAACTAAAAGTAAACATGACCGCCTCGGAATTATAGTTATTCCCAAACAATTTAGCTTCTGCGCAGTTTCATCCCACTTTTTAACAGGCTGAACTTTAATGCAAATCCTTTTTACCTAAAAATAGTTTTGTTTCATAAGGAAAACAAGCCTTTCCTTAGCCTTGCAAAGAATTAATAAAAATTTAAGAATGTGGTACTTGTTATACCAAAAAACAAATATTTACATTTTCAATAAGTTTTTTAAATTTATTTGCAGTACGGAAAAAAAATTGATTTCCTTAAAAAAATGGACGCACTACGAAATTTTCGACAGTTCTGTCAACGCATAATACAAAATTTAAATTCGACATCGAATCGTTTGCCGACTACATTAACCCCTATCGTAAACAAGTGAACAGTTTTTTCTATCGAAATTTTACTTCTCGAGGAAATTTTATTCACTATAAGGGTGTTTAGAAAACAGAACAAAATTAAAATATTTTTCAATTTAATAACTAAGCGTTAATTTCAGCCAGTTTTAACGAGTTTAAGACAAAGAAAATAAAACATCCGTGGAATACTTGACATGATTTATTTGATTTTAAATTACTTTAACATTATCGAACAACGTACAACACTTGAGTGTTTCAGAGAAGGAAGTGGCGTTGGGGAATATTTATATATTTATTATCTTAATCAATATAGTTTTCTTATTATTAATAAAATTATCAGGTGTGATCTAGGTTTCGACTCGTATTGACAACGCAACATTTTTTGAATCCGCATAATTCATAAAGTGATGTTCTCAAATCCGCATGTTTTTGTATATTCAAAGTTATTGTTCGAAAAAAAAATCTAACTGTCAAAAACATAAAAATACTGTTATCATCAGCTGTTTTCTTGTTAGTATCAAAAATTATTCCTAAAAAATAAAATGAGCATTTGTTTTTGGTTTTATGCAATTGATGTTTAATAAAAGTGACATGAAACTTTTGGATAAGTTAAAAAAATTTCTTTGTATAAGTATATATATATACATAATTGAGTAAATTGAATAAAGATCATTTCAAACTAAAACCCAAAACTTTGTTTTTGTTAAAAATATTATCACATATAAGAATAAAAGTCGATTCGTTTTACTTTCACTTACCCCTTACTACTCAATTGAAAACGAATAAAAACATGCGGATGTGAATTTCAGAACACCAAAAATGCTGAACTAATCCACCTTTGAGTGAATTCGGAATCTAGAGCCCACCCGAATCATTTTTTTTTTTTGTTTTGTTTTTTGGCTTTAAAACTATTTACATTAATATTTATTATATGTATATATACAAATATATATATATATATATATATAGTTATATAAATAGATATATATATATAGTTATATAAATAGATATATATATATAGTTATATAAATAGATATAGATATATATATATATAGTTATATATATTGATATATATATATACATATATATATGTATATTATAATTTTACGTATATATTATTATTATACTTAATATTTTAAGAATTAAAGACTACATAATTTTATGTTATTTGCATGTACTATGTGTTAAAGTATGTCTTGTTTTTAATAAATTTCAAAGTGTAATGTTAAATTTTTAATGCAACCAAGCCCTAGTATGTTAATAATAAAAAAAAATTATTAAGCATTTAAAACATTTTTTAATAAAGTGTTCAAAGAAATTTAATTAATCTTGAATTAATATTTTATATATGTATATAAATTTAATCATTTTATTTAAAAGAAAGACAAATAATAAAAAGCACTGCTTAAATATTTACAATGAAAACGAACTTGGTTTTTTTAATGTTTCCTTCATTATGACCCAAATGCGGCAGTGGATCAAAATGGATATTTAACGTCTAAAATTATAAAATGTTTACGAATTAGTGATTCATTGTGATACCAATTGGTAGGCTATATGTTTATTTTACAAACCAACGTTTTTTCTTCTTATAATAGTGTTATTTCCCGATGAATACAGTAACCGATTTAGCTGCTAAAGTCAAAAGGTGATTTTTCTAGGTAAAAGCCAAAATACATGTTAGTAATCGTTAATTTATCAACATGTGTCAATAGATTAAAAACATATTTATGCTTATAAAATATAACTGAGGTAAAGAGTGTGTGCCTGGGTGTGATTAAAAACTTGATTTGCAATCAAATTTTAAAATACAAAATTTAAACATGTATAATTAAGTATTGAGAAGAAACAATTCCTTATTGCAGAACGGAACTTAGTCTAATTAAGGGTCCCTCTACATCCTTGTGCACCACATAAACATGGTATTTTTTCATCTTCCAATGGAAATTTGTAATCGTAGGTAATTTCCTCATTTACACCTATTGGTTGTTTCGAGTAGATAACAATTTTCTTCTCTGACTCAATAGTAATGACTTTTGCATAACAGTTTGGCTAAAAAAATATTAAAAATTTAATTATTGTAAACAACTAGTTTTAGACGAACATACATTGCAGCTGTGGTTTATAAAACGGGCCAAGTTGCCACATTTTGTGGCATCTATAATAGTCTCCATGTCAATACGGAATAAATATGAACTACCTATACCGATCGCTTCATATTTGGTTTCGCGCAAGTCTGCCACAATTGGACGAATCATTTGTCCGACATATTCAATGACCATCTCATCTGCAGCAATTGGTTCCATTGCGAACAAGCCCCAGTCGTGAATGGCAGATTTCGCAAATTTCAGCTGTTTCTTGCGGAATTTTAGCTGGTTGAACTTAAGCAACTCCGATTCACCAATGGAACCAAATGCAGTTAAAAGACGACGTTGGTTAGAGCGAGCTTCACGCGAAATACCTTGCATTTTTGAAACCAGTTTATTGTGTTGTGTTGCCAATGGATCATCCGAACGATCTACACTTTGCGAGTTCTCGACGTTAGCCTTGGCATGATGATATTTGTGTTTGGCTTTTTCTCGTACATCCAATTTGTAATAGCCCTCTGTACGGGCGCAGCCTGTCTTGTGGCGTTTTAATTCGTCGTCTTTTTTACGTTTCTTATTTGGTGGCGGTACAAATGCGCGATCAGTCACGCAGTGATCTACCCAATGAGTATTGTTAAGCCAAAAACTGGAAAGGAATAGTAATAAAAATTATGAAAACAAATATACTGCAATATATGTCATAAATTACGTACCCATATGTGTCCTCCTGCAAATGCATTTCATAACATTTTCGAACGTACTGAATATCTTCCGCATCAATGCCGCGCGTGAGGAATTCGTAAAGGACCATCATTTCGTCAGTAGCCTCTCGGGGTTTAAACATTTCTCGCGACTCAAAGTTTGCTAGTGCTTTTGTGTAATTTTTATATGCTGCTACAACAGAAGATATATCCGCAGAATGAGTGCTCTTGGCGGCAGAGCGGTCTTCTTTCTTTTTCGGACGAGTGGAATCTTTACGCGGTCTCCCAGGTCCAGGCTTGGTGGCAGTTGTTACCGTACTGGGCTGGTGAGACATTTGAAGTGGAACGGTGTCTTCTGAAATAGAAGCGCGTGGCGTTGGTGGAGTGGCATAGCCTCCATGATCATGAACCAAATATTGTTGTTTTTTTCTCGCCGTTTCTCCATGTTGTGGAGATAAAGAGTCCTTTGGTTTTGATGTGTCGGCCTCTGGAGGCAAGGAGTAACAATGCTCCAATGCTACTTGGCTGGCTTGACTAGCTTGACTGGATCCCCCATCTGAAGAAGTTGGTGATAATTTAACGCCATCATTTTCTTCCTCAGTTTGGGAATCAAAGGAAATAGTTTTCCGTGTGTCGATAGTGGTTTGGAAGTCAATTGTCTTTGTTGGTACAACCGACTCATTTTCATGCACAGCCCTGACAGAAATAGACTGAAATTTTACTTCATTAGCGGCAAATCCATTAGAGCTAATTTGTGTCGATTGAGAATTTGTGCCAACAGCTGTGGTGTCTGCCGCTACACTTGAAGACGTTGACTCGCTTATATTATCAACATTCCTCATTGTTGACGTTTCCTTTAGAACTGTTTGAGCATTTTGAATCTTCGATTTTGAGTCCTTTCTAGGTCTACTCATTTCAGTCTTGGAGTTTGTTACAGTCTTTTCTTTTTTAATTTTTCCACTAAAAGTCTTTTCCGTTTCTTTTTCCATAACAGCATTATATGTGCTACTTAATAATCCCACACTATCTATTAACCGAGCACCTGGAGTTGGGGGAGCTTTCGTAATTTCGGGTGTTATAGGCATTTCGATGCTAGTAGATTGGCGTGACAAATTTAATGACGGTCTGTTTGTTGCTGCAGTGGATATCGTTATTGTCTTATTATTAGTTGTTTTTGATGTTTTGTCATCTCCATATGCATCTTGCTCCTCTCGTAATTTACGTTCCTGTTCTTCGAGAAACTCTCGCTCGATTTGAGCCATATATTCAGTATTGCGCCTTCGCTTCTCTTGATACTCCCGCTCCTCTTCAGAGTCACTATATATTCTATCATATTCAAATACACATTTCCTTTGGGTTTGAACTGGTTTATTTGCGAGTTGTTTATTATCGTCGGTTTTCTGCATGCTTATTTGAGATTCACTGTTATCAATAAATTTAACATTAGGTATTACCCCAAGGGCTACTTTTTTGCAGTCTTGTGAATCTTCACCTAAACTAAGCGAACTGTCTTTGCTTATATCTTCCAAATCGGAAGCGTTTGTAGGAAAGATTGTTGCCTTTGAATCTTTACCTGTATTAACCTGTGTTTTAGAAGATTTTAATTCTTGATTCGCCACTTTTGTATCTTCTTCTGATTCGGAATAAATGTTCTTCTTAGCCAGCATGTCTCTATTTGTTGCAGTAGACTTTGTTGATGCAAGATTTTTAGATATTTTGTTCTCATTGTCATCATCGGAATCCGTGTAAAGATCTCTCGCAATCTCCTGCCGTGATTTTTGAAGATTTTTCTCTTTGCGAACTTTGCTCTTTACATCATCTTCTGATATTGAACTGAGTTCATCATCGCTAGCACTATCATCATCTCCTGAGGTTCCTTCAGCATCTCTGTCCACATCGTCATCATCCTCATCATCATTTTCACCATCACTGGACGATGACGATGAAAAAAAGCTTGATGAGCTGCCTTTCCGTTTTACTCGCGCTCCTGGGATGCTAGACGAAGCTTTTTCTTTAAAAGATTGATTGGAAGTGGCTTTAGAATCCTTGGTGCTATTGGCAGTATTAACCAAAGCGTTAGAGCCTAAATTCGAATCATCCTTTTCTGAATCAGAGCCGTGGACCATTTCTTCCTGGTCGCTTAGATGCTTTTCAACGTAGGCTTTTTCAGATTTTGGACTGGGCTGTTTGCGAATTCTACGAAAGGACGGCAGTTTAGGAATCGATGCTCGTAAACCAAGAGCTGGGTAAGCCGAATTAAAATCAGACAAATCCCTATGACTGTTAATCAACTGGTTTATATCTGGAGGTTTGTCTAAACGATTTGTAGTTGGAGCAGTTGAACAATTAAGAGCTGCCGGAACAATACCGGTGGACTTTTCTGACGCCGTTTTTTCATTTGCGCTCCTATTTCGTCTGTTTTTTTGTATTTGGTCGTCCCACCACGCTTCAAAATTTTTAAAAGCTGTATTTTCAATCATTTTTTTGTTGAAATCACGCTTTAATATCTGCTTAAGTTCATCACTTACTCTCTTTACCACCTCTTCGATATGTCTATTGTACGGATCTCCGTCGTAAACATTTGAAGGAAGGGCCATGTAGCTGGAATAACCATCCCCGCGATAGAATTTATATGCATCGCCATAGGGATCACCATATTGGGAGGCAGCATTTCCACCAAACGTAGGCAAAATGCCACTTATGCCTGGCAAATAGGACGATTGAATGTAGGCAGGATGAATATACTGTGATGAAGCACTATCTGCTGGAGGATACGAGGGATAGCTCCCTCCAGGATAATAATAAGGGTTTGAAGATGGATGAGGTGAATATACATAAGCAGCGGTCACGGTTGAACATATTTCAGAAGAGGAAATCATCGACGTTACAGATGAAGGAAGTGGTAGTTTAATATTATCTGCTTCTGTTAGCAGTTTTTTTGTACCATCGTTAGATGATAAACTTGAAAGCGACATACGATCGTCATCTTTTGGTTTCAAATGTCCTGGGTATATTGGACTATAGGAATCCTTTTTGTGTAATATTTCATCGTCACTGGATGAAATATCACTTGCCCCGTGTTCGACATTTTTTTTTGTATTGGATGTCGATGGCGCTAAGTGTCGTTTATTTTTCTTATTTAAATGTTTTGAAGATAACCGTTCATTTAAGTCTGAGTTTACTTTGCCCTCCTCTTCATCAGCATGTCCAGCTTTTTCGGCATCTGATTCACTACTATCCATTTGAAGAAATGGTGGGGCATTGCCAAAAGATTTCCCCTTGAACATAAGTGCAATACGTGTGTCCAAATCTACATTTCCCAAATCGGTTTCTGTTATTCCTGTCTTCTCCACAGCACTCTTCACGCTTTTTTCAACCAATGATTTTTTGCTTGCTTCTTCAATATCCTTTTTCACTGCATTTGTTGTCATTTCGTCCTGACTGGAATATCCTCCAGGGGGCGGGGGCTCAGGTTCATCCCAGTCTGGAGTTGAATCAGGTGGGGGCGGTGGCAAAGGTGGTTGAGGCTGAGGTTGAATGGGCGGTTGATGAGGTGGCCACGTTCTATTTCCTCCGTGCCAGATGTGTACATTAGCATTATTTTCACTCGAATATCCGTAGGCATGGTATGGATATGTACCTGGAATGGATGAGCCCACCACATGCACAGGCGGTTGAGAAATACCTGTTTGAACAGGGTAGTAGGCACTACTGCTAGGTGATGGATAAGGCTTGTGAGCTTTACCGCTTGAAGATGTATCATTATAGTCACGTGAATAACGTGATGTTGTAATATACTTTTCATTTACTCGCGCTTTAGATGAGCGATCGCGGTCTCGATCCCTATCCTTATCGTTAGACCGTTCTCGGTCTCTTTCACGATAATCACGATCACGTCTATCGCGATCTCGCTCACGTGCCCTATCATAATCACGCACTCTATCACGATCGCGTTCTCTATCGCGCCGATTAATGCTTAAGCTTCCACGTTCGTCACTACGTTCTCTAGAACGGTCCCGTTTATTATAATGATGATGGTGTTTTGAACGATCTTTCTCATGGCGCAAGCCAATGGACGTAGATCCATACTTGCCACGATCTTTGCGTTTGTCACGATACGAAGACCTATCCTCCTCCCCATACCTATCTATGCGGCTATGTGCCGCATATCTCTCATATTCACGTTCTGACCGATACGAATGTTGATAAGTTGCTATTGTTGATTCAAAACCATCTTGTGATACATGAGCTATGTATTCATGTTGATATTCAGACTGAATAGACGTGGTAGATGTTATGGCCGCGGGATGGCTGTCTACTTCATTATTGTGTAATGGCGGTGCACCAGCTACTGTTGCTGTAGATGTACTTGAGGCAAAAGCTGTCTTCGGTTTCGTCGACGTCAAGTTTTCTATCGTTTGTTTACATATACTACCGAATGCATCATGAAAAACGCTTAAAATCTACAAAATATAAAAAATAGAACAGGTTAGAAAAATATTAATGTTTATTCTAGTAAATTTACCTTTCCCATTACTGATTTCTGATTATATTTCTCAACACATTGTCGTGCGGCTTTTACATTTTCAAATACAATTCTTGCAATTCCAAGATGTTTATTTGTGGTCGGATGATGATATATGACTATTTCATCATACACTCCGCATTTATCAAGCATTCGTGCCAAAAATTGCTTATCAATGTTGTCATTTAAATTCGTGACTGTTATTTCTATAGCCGGTGGACTCCCAATATAGTTTTGGTCAATTTTAAGACTATAAAATTGTTTATTATAAAACGGAACAAAAATTTAATACAAGTTCTTACCGTGGTACCGACAATACCATGGGTTCCACTGGCCTTGCTCTTAACCTTACCACCGGGTTGCGGGGATCTCTCGGCATTACCGTTGGATAAGTCGAATCATTTGGCACAACCCCATCAAACCGATACAACTTAACAGCGCCCTTGGTAATAGCTGGATCAGTGAGCAACTTAAAATTGCGCGGTGCTTTTTGCTGGGAGGCACTGCCGCCCAAGTGCTCTCCTGAACTAACAGCACCATTGCTGTTCAGATGTGTTGGTGGCATACGGTTGTAATTGCTGTCCATTAGATCATGCATGCATCAACAGTATTTTCCGGACGCGATATCACTTTTCAATAATCTTTTTTAGTCCGATTAATGTTTCTTTATTGTCTAAGATAAACAAAGAACTAGTCTCATTAGCTATAAATTTTAAATAACCTACATTTTTATTTGCATTCCTCTACCATTTCTATATACAATTGTGGCAAGAAAATAGTGTTCTTAGTGGATCCACCACATTTGAGTGGCTTGGCGTTTATCGAGTTCCCAAAAAATCAACAATTTGTTTAATACGGCCAAGACAAAACAGTATAGATCGAACACCGAACTGACAAGGTGGCTGCGAAATCAGTAGTTAACTGCTCTGTAGACAGAATCACAGCTTTGCTCGTTTTCAATCAGCAAAGTCAAAAAGAAAATTTTAATTTTTCTCAATTTGCTTCGCTTTTCGCCAAAAATTTTTTTGGTACGTATGATCAGTGGAGCTTAATGCAAGGTTTTTCAAGGCTTTTGCGTAATTTTTTTTAATATTTACTATTTTTTTACGAAAAAATGTTGTACAAAACTGAAATCAATGTTCACCGCCGCTGCAAGAAAAAATGTTAGGCAAAACGTATAAATGCTGCGCTGCCATTAATCTTGTATTTAACACAAGGTGCGAGAACGAGATAGCCAATGGCAATAGCTATGTCAACGTGAAGGTAGACTACAATGGCAACCCAGTTAGCCAGAGTTAGTTCACAGTGCACCGAATACTTAGTTGCATTTTATGGTATCCAGAGATGAGGCAACATTTGTCAAAACATGGGCATGTTTCACTTTATGTTGATGCGTGACTGTTAATATTTGTTAAAGGTTGAATATTTGTGTTGGCTTTTGGTCTCTCAAATATCAAAATTGTTTATGTGAACCACCACTGATTGAACATAAAATTTTTCCAAATTAATGGGATATAAAATGTGATAGGTATAAGAAGACAAAAAAAATATTTTTTTTTGTTTTGTATTGGCATATTCGAAAAACAACACGCAATATTGATGTTTCATATTTAGTGTCATCGTATGTGGTAAAAACTAGAGCATAAGTAGTAACAAATGTTTCGACAAACGATGCATCGTCTGTGCGTAGCATTATAGTATCAATTCAATTTATAATAGAATAATTCCAAAAAAAAATTTGAATATATATCAGGGCTGCCGTTCTTGATATTTTCCGACCAAATTTGGTCGGGTATTTTTCGCTTGGTTGGATGGTAGGCTAAACTTTATTTTGGCCGGTTTGAGAAAATGTACTATATTAATTTTAAGAAATTAAGAGCACTGATCGCAAAGCAGAAAAGTGCAAATCTAATATTTTTGTACAAAACACACATTTTCTTTGATTGTTGATAAAACCACGGATATGGCAATGAAGAAATGTAAGTACCTACATTACTTTATTAGCACCTTACTTTGACGGTGTTAGTTTTATAAAGAATAGTTTTGTAACCTTATTTGAGCTTATCAGACAGATGCCGTTTAAATTATTCTTATAAAAACCTTTTTATCACCAAACAATACGCCTTTAAAATTTTTTAAAGATTTTCCTAAAAAATTTTGTCGATATGTATAATAATATTTATTCAAATAAAATATGTATGTTATAAAGAACACTTCAAGTTTTTGTATGCTATATTTTTAGAAGCTCTATCATATACATTTTTAAAGTTATTAGGGTTCAAAAAGTTTCATTTTGGATTTTATTAATAAGTTTGAGTAGATATACATATATGTATATGTAATAGTACTTTTTACATATTAAATTATAGTAGTATGTAAATATTTGAAGAACCTTTTTAATCAAAGCCCTAAAAACTTCGGTAACATGTGTACATATAAAATTGTTAAACAATTATTGTTATATCGACATAATTTAAAGATATAGCCAATTTAGTAAAAAAAAAAGTCAGTCAATAAGTATGAGTATTTGAAATGGGCTCTTAATGGGTTAATAAATCGGTATGCTTCAAACACCATGTCAAACGCACTTTGACTTTTTCAATGATACCCATATTGCTAAGATTAATTTTATTCCTTAAGAGATATGGATAAAGTATTTTGATACTTTTACGACATAAAGCTCTTAAACGAAGAGCGTTGGCGTGACAAATATATTCTTATATAAATTCCTTTAAGGATACTAAAAAGTAATATTAATATTTGGTGGTGGACCGAGCTTATATTCTTGGTTCAATCCGGTTCTTTGCTGTTTAACAAAATAATTATTTTTTTTAAGCGCTAATTCTTCTAATTTTTTATTATATTAGCAGCACTGTTTCTGTTTTGTAGCGGACAAAAATAGAAATTAGTTTAATTTGACTACAACGACAAAATAAGCATAGACAACAACCTGCAGCCATAAAGCCGTGTCGTCGTTAAAATAATCATTTCCATATACACACATGTATTCTATTTTTGACATATTGAAGTCGGTAGCCTGCTGTCTCGAATGTGTTTTAAGCATTAGTATCAGTAATGCATGTTGAGGTTTTTTGTTTTGGGCCAAATTGAGGATTTAAAAGGGCCAAAATAACTTTGAAAGGGCAAAAAAAAAAATGTTTAATATAATTGTATCCAGACAGCAAAGTACTCTCCCCGATATCTGGAAGACTATAGTAAAACCTAGTAATCTAGTATATGAATTTTATTTTATTAAGAACAAAACCAAAAATTCTTAATGTTTGAAAGTATTTTTTGTCCACTTTTGTTTCATTTAACCCAGCCAGCAAAACAGTCCGGCGTCTCTAACTGCCTGTTTTTAGAACTCGAGCGCAAAAGTGACTCGTTTAACTAACATTAAAAACAAAAAAATATTTTGAAATTTTGTTTTAACGAATCACGTTTGCGCTCGCGTTCTAAAGAGAGGCAGTAACAGCCATACCTAAACAAGAACGGAATGCGTTTTCTAGCTGTCAAAAAACCTCATGCCTATACAGTTTGTATGAAGCATCCCTAAACGTTCAACGTTCAAAAGAGAGGCAGTAACAGCCATACCTAAACAAGAACGGAATGCGTTTTCTAGCTGTCAAAAAACCTCATGCCCATACAGTTTGTATGAAGCATCCCTAAATAGCGCGGTGTCAACGCTTTGCAATTGGAAAATCCGATTTTGACAGCGCGTTTTAAGAAGCAGGGCTGTTATATTTGTTGTTTTTACAGCCCTGTTTTAATCTTTTGATAATATGTAATGGAAAATTAACTATTTTTAGGTCAAACTACCGGTTTTAATTCCACTTCTTATTTCTTTTATGAGGGTTTTGGTAAGCACCAAAGTTAACACTACTGTTTTTGACACAACGCTGACGCTCTTGTTTAGGTATGGCATATCAGCGTAAAGCTGGGATCACACGATTGCCACAATGCACCAATTTTCACACTATTTAATACCCCAACCGTGTGACTGCACAACCAAATGCCTCATGTACCAATCGAGGGCAATATTGTGCTTACTTTTACCAATAAAATGCAACCCTGGTGCGGCAATCGTGTGACTACTTGATATGTAAATGCGCGTCAATAAAAATGACAAAAATGTACCAATATTTATTGGCTTCATCTGCGGCAATTAAACAACACAATACGCGCCAATATTTGCCTTTTTAATAAATTTACTTTTGTGTGTTTCTTTTAGTAGGAATTAATTAAAAACAAAAATTAAATTTATCAAAAACAAAAATTGGGAATCTACCAAGTCATTAATACATAAATAAATAATAAATTTTGTATTCCCGATTTTTTTTTTAAATTAGTGCAATAGCTAATTTTTTAAAGCGAATTTATTTTAAATTAAAATAATTTAAAACTGAAATGGCAAGCTGCTTTATTTAGTAACTTGTTTTTTTTAATTTTGTTTTTTTCTATCCTCTTACAACTACAATTCGTGTTGGAAAAAACCCAGCCAATTGTAGGGGAATGTAAGAAAGAAAAAATTCACTATTTATTGTTGTGTCTTTGTTGAAGCTTTGATATTGTTACAAGTAGAGCTGAGTGTTTAAAATTCTTATTCACTTTATGGTCTTACTTGTATAATATTTTTAGCTTTTCTAAAGTATTTGGAAAAAGTTTCCTGACGAGCTGGCCTAAGCAACCAGCGAAATGCGCATAGAAACTAGCTTTCCCACAACAATAAATTTCAGTGTTTTTTTATCATAAATTGGGATTATTAGCACATCATTAATAAATGAATTAATTAATAAATATTTCATTCCCGAAAATAATTTTTGATAATAAATTTGCATGTGCCCGGCAAATAAAAAACTGAAATGGCAAGCTGCTTTATTTAGTAACTTGTTTTTTTTAATTTTGTTTTTTTCTATCCTCTTACAACTACAATTCGTGTTGGAAAAAACCCAGCCAATTGTAGGGGAATGTAAGAAAGAAAAAATTCACTATTTGTTGTTGTGTCTTTGTTGAAGCTTTGATATTGTTACAAGTAGAGCTGAGTGTTTAAAATTCTTAATCACTTTATGGTCTTACTTGTATAATATTTTTAGCTTTTCTAAAGTATTTGGAAAAAGTTTCCTGACTAGCTGGCCTAAGCAACCAGCGAAATGCGCATAGAAACTAGCTTTCCTACAACAATAAATTTCAGTGTTTTTTATCATAAATTGGGATTATTAGCACATCATTAATAAATGAATTAATTAATAAATATTTCATTCCCGAAAATAATTTTTGATAATAAATTTGCATGTGCCCGGCAAATAAAAAACTGAAATGGCAAGCTGCTTTATTTAGTATTTTGTTTTTTTCTATCCTCTTACAACTACAATTCGTGTTGGAAAAAACCCAGCCAATTGTAGGGGAATGTAAGAAAGAAAAAATTCACTATTTATGGTTGTGTCTTTGTTGAAGCTTTGATATTGTTACAAGTAGAGCTGAGTGTTTAAAATTCTTATTCACTTTATGGTCTTACTTGTATAATATTTTTAGCTTTTCTAAAGTATTTGGAAAAAGTTTCCTGACGAGCTGGCCTAAGCAACCAGCGAAATGCGCATAGAAACTAGCTTTCCCACAACAATAAATTTCAGTGTTTTTTATCATAAATTGGGATTATTAGCACATCATTAATAAATGAATTAATTATTAAATATTCTCTATTTCTTTACATATTTAAAATAGAATTTTACTTTGTTTTATTTTTGGAGTTTCATATATTTTACTTAAAAAATTTAAAATAAAACTATTCAACAAAACTTTGTTTGAATACCTACATATATGATAGAATTTTCTTTTTTTATGAATAAGCCAACTAGAACTTTCAAACAAATAAAAAAGCTACCCCAACAGTAGTTTTCGCAGTTGACACAAGTAAGAAAAATCGTGTGACAGTGTTACGGCAATTATTGTACTCATTTCGCTTTGTACCAACTAGCGGCAATTAAATTTGTATAAAACAGGGCAATCGTGTGATTCCAGAATATTTAATTGGGGCAATTTCATTATTTTGCAATCGTGTGATCCCAGCTTAAAAGCTACGCGGAAGAAAACGTTCCGCCTTCCGCTTTTGTTTAGGTACGGCTGTAAGATATCTGCAAGAAACATCGATTGTATACAAACATGCTTTATATGTTTCTATTTTATATCATAGATCAAACCGCTTATGTGGTTTATTTTGCCATGAACAATTAAATTAATTTAAAGTAGTTAGTTAAATTTTGACCTTAAATTTTGGCCAAAATAGATTTCGACAGGACCATCAAACATTCAAAAGTGCCACAAATGGCACAATTGTGCTACATTTTGATTCACTGATTAGTATTAATATTATAATAAATTTTATGAGACAGTTATTATGAGAAATCTAACACAGGGTCTCCACCTGAGATAATATCTTATATAAAATGTGATAGAACGTCGGCAGAATGAGAGAGCACATTTCTTCATGTTAATCTTAATCTTAAACAAGGGGAACATGTATCTTATAAGATTTCATAATTTACTGATTTTCGTGCAGTTAACTTGTGTCGTCTCTGGTCTTCTGCAGACAAGCGAAGAGCTTTGCGGGATCAGCGTAGGAATAAAAAATAAATAAAAAAAATTTTACATTGTACAATGTTGTTTTGTTTATAAGCTATGTTATTTGTTTTGGGTGGAAGTTGCGCCATATTTTAATTGAAACCACTGTGCCACTTATTGCAAAATATGGGGGAAATGGAAATCCTATGGCGAATAACATATAAATAATATTTTATAATGGATGGGGTGCTTTACAAAGTCAAATACAATTTTTTAATTTTTGTGAAAATACTATCAATAATAAATAATCCTTATAAAAAATTCCAGTAAGAAAGCTCTCGTTTGCCATATTTGTACTCAGACGGTGGTCAGATCTTACAAAATTGGTATACAGCGTCAATTAAATTGCATTAAAATTGACTTAAATGTCTTGTAACTGTGTGAACATTGTAAGCTCATTTGTATTTGGCAGACGTGTAAAGTTAATGCATCTGACAATTGCACCATTGTCAGAAAAATATTTATATTAGCAAAGCCTGCTTACAATATTGTATGATCTGACCACCGTCTGTACGTTCCTGCGCCAAAGGGCGCATCTCCACTCGGAGACCAATGAGGTATATTGTGTAACAATTCAGTATAGAAAAAGAGGAAAGAGAAGTAAAGAAGAAAATAGTCCATAGGTTTAGGACGGATATACCCATTTTTTTTTTTTTGCCGACCTGTGTTATTAAAACATTAACATTTTTACAAAGCTATTTGTGATTTTTTAGGCAAAGTAAAGTATTTATTATACAAAGAAACACTTAACAAACAATTTTAAAACTCTGGAGTTCTTTAAAATTAACGTATAAAAATTAGCCTTCTATATGAAAACACAAAATAAAATATTTTGTTCTAAATTCCTTAAATATAACGTGCAGCATAACAATTACAAATATTAATATACATATATTTTACATTGTTCTTTTGCTTCATAGGACAAAAAGTGCCGAACTAGAGCTGCAAAACAATCGATAGTGCTATCGATAGTATCGATTGTTTTATTTTAAGTGGACTATCGATAGTTTTTATTCGATAGCTATACTATTGAAAAAAGCACGACTACCAAAACAAACGTGACGCTGCAATTTCTTGTAAGTAAACAGATTTTAACAAATTTAAAAAATTTTAATAAATTCCCTTTTTTCGATCAGGCGATAGATATTATTTGGTGTTGACGGTTCTGAAAGTTATGGAAAAATATCTGTAAATAGTAAACAGTAAATAATATGAATTTTTAAAATATGGCTCCCCATTTATTAACAGACACTCTTCTGTAGGTACTTGTAAAGAAAATGTGGAAGAAGTTAGTAGCAGCAGCGATTCGGAACAGGAAAATGTTTCATTCAAGAGAGCACGTAAAGGCAGTTCTGAAGTTTGGAATTTTTTTGAAAAACCCAAAGATAAAAAGCATGCTAAATGCCGTGCGTGTGGTCAAATTTACAAAACTAGCGGTAACACATCTAATCTTTTTGACCATCTAAAACGAGCCCATCCATCTTACAGATATATGTCGACGCTATCAAATACATTAGACTCTTTTTTCAAAAAGTCTGAAACCTTCAATTCTGATTCAGAACGTAAAATAACTGTTGACAGAGCTCTAATGACTATGATTGTTGCCACCGACGTACAACCATTTAGAGCCCCAAAAGACTAATTTGCTCAAATTATTGCAAAATTTATTGGTTGTGATTTATAAACACTTGAATTTTTCATTGAAAACTCTGTTTGTAGGAATGCTGTAAATGTATTCCCATACAATTTTTGATAATTCATTTGCGAGGGCGTAAAAATGCACAGATTGCTAGACTTTTGAGCGATATCATAAAAACCCTTATTAACGAATATCGGTTCTTTTGTAGGCCAGATAAAAGATAGTGGAATTAAGATTGTACAAGTACATGTAGTCTTGCGACTTTTTTTTTTTTGTTTCCTCATTTGATACAAAATTCATTTTAGTACGGGCGCAGATTTTATATTTGTTAAGTGTTCATACATGAACAATTGCAGCAACAAATATTTTACAATGTAAACCCAAAACAACAAAAATCACAAAATGTAAACACACACTTTCAAACGGAAGACGAAATAAACTACTCAAACGGGTTAGCAAACATATCAAAATTGTACGTATGTATAATCCTTTTTCGTTGTTAATTGGGGTATTTGACCAACGATTAAAACATGTGTGTAAAGGGTGGTCCAAAGTAAAACGCACGATGTTAATTGTAAATAAAACCAAAAGTTTTCAGAGAACTATAATTAACGTTCAATGTCATTAATGTACCGAATTATATTATCCGTTAGCTCATAAATTGTTCTTGGCTTATTGACGTACACTTTTTCTTTTAAATAAAATTTTCTTTATATGTATATCAAATCACATGATCGTCGCGCCCAATTAACATCGCCCGATGACGCCGCTAGTCCATAAGCATTCATAGGTGTTTTCATATTTCCTACACACACGCGGTTTGCTGAAATTTGCAAACAATTCTCCCGATTTTGGACACACTTGGTCAATTATGCTGACCAAAAAATTCACAAAGTTCATTTTGATTTGAACTCCCATTTTCGTAAAAGACTTTAACAATCTTAACGCTAAATTAAATTGGGCAAAAAACTTGACGTAAAGGTGTGACCCACAATAAAAATCGTGCATTTTGGTCGAAATGTTGAATATTTTCCAAACTGTTTGCGCTACCTAGTGTTAATCATGTAAGTTGAAATTTAGCAGAGTAAAGAAAGAAGAGAAGAAACATAAAAATTTAAGAGGATAAAAGCTTTTTATTAGAATTTATTGAAAAATTATTAATAATGTGTCGTTTATTTGTGCGTGTTTTCCAAGCCGTTTGTGTGGTTTGTTTGGCTCTTTCCATTATTACACGAGTGTGTGTTAAGCAAATTAGGTAAGATGATTGCTTAAGAAATAAAAATAATATAACAAAGTTGAAAGTAAAAAAAAAATGAATATAAAAAATGCAAAATCTGCACAATTTACAAAAAAAACTTTTTTTTGGACAAAAAATTTCAAAACTGCTCAATGCTTAAAAAACTGCAAAATGCAGATAAATCTGCACATTTGGCAACGCTGTCCCTTACACTACTGACAGGTAATGCCATGTTTCCACGGTACGTGCTTCGCTCTCTATTCATGCTTCACACCCTAATCATGAACGAAGCAACCTGCTTCGCCATACAAAATTTTGAGAGCGAATCAGGTAGATTCATTTTGAATCTACTTGCGAAGCAGGAAAAATTCCTCTCTTCTCTAATATTTATCGCAAGTTTATCTGAACTAGCTGAATAAATCGTTTGTGTTAGCGTTGTCAACTCGGTGCGTTTTGTACCATTGTTGGTGCTTTTTTATACTTTTTATAATGATGAAAATATTAGCTTTATTAATTTGGAATAACTATAATAAATTTGTGATCTCTTTTTAAAAAGATATAAACAAAATTTCAGATTTTTGTGCGCTCGTGTTCTAAAACAAGCAGTTACAGTTTAGGGGCAACCATAATAAACATAATCTTGCTTAACCTTCTGTCAAAAATTAACAAAAAGTCTCTAAAATGTATTTAAAAAAAAAAAAACAAAAACAAAAAAAAATAACATTTGATTTCTTATGGAATGTGCGATCGGTTTCGCACTTTGCTTAAGCAAATGTCAGTTTAAAAAAACTTAACAAAAATATGGTTCAATATGGTTTTACCCATATGATATACATGTATTCGAACAGTTGCTTAAGCCAACTTAAGCACATTATATTTCGGTCTTTTTAGAGCGGCACAGGGGCGCTAAAATTTGGTGAGATTAACTTTTTCGCGATTATACTGTATTTTTAATATTCAACTATTATGCAAAATTAATTCAATAAGCTTTTAAAATAAAAAAACAAAGTCTAAACTTCCTGCTTTTTTTAAATTAAGTGCTTTTTCTCTATTTTGGTGCGTTTCAAAAATTCACAGTTACCAACGCTGATTTTTTTATTAAAGACAACTGTCAAATCGAAGCAAGTAGACAAGTCGTGTAAACACCATGATTCATTCGCATGATTCAGAGAGCGAAGCAGGTGATTCAAGTCGTCGTGGAAACATGGCATAAGATATATGATTCGTTTTTAATAGTCATATCAAAGTTTTTTTTATACAGCATAACATGCCTGTTATGAAATCATGTGCCTTACGTTATTTGTGCATATCTGCAACTTCCACAGAATAGGTCTGTCTGGGTACTTTTCCAGTAGCAAATACTCAGTAAATTTTTTTGGGAGAGTAAGACAAATTTTACTCTTTCGGCTGAGAATATCTCAAAAAGTACGCAGACAGTATCCAGTGAAATCTTGCAATAAAACAGCTGATCGGTGTGTAAACAATTGAAATAACAAACGTGAGCCAAGATAGCGTTGAAGAAATAGCGTCTAATTTGGGAATTTAAGAACCGGGAAACCAAAATACTTAAATAATGGGTATTTACAGTATAAACAAAAAGTTAGCGTCGAATTTAGGAATTTAAAATTGGGAAGTACAAATATAGGAACAAATCTAGTTTACCGACGCAGCTCCAAATAAAAAAAAAGTACCCAGGGTGATGGAAAATGGAAAAATAAGAAGAAAAATGAAATAAAAAAGTTGGCGCAAACGCTTAGTTTTCGAGTTATGGACGTTTAAAGTTTTCATATAAATATGTAAACTAGATTTAAGCCCAAATATATTTATATTTTTAATAAAAATACAAAAAAATATTTACCACAGGCTTTTGCAGGGTATAAACTATATATTTTCTAAAAGTAAATAGTTTTCTGGACAAAATGAGCGATGCGTGCAATAAATCGTTCAGACAGTTTCCGAGAAATCTGGGTTCATCCAAAATGGTCAGTAAAAATCTTTACTGATTTATGCAATGAACCACAGGCTTTTGCACGGTAAAAACTATATATTTTTTGCACGCATCGCTCATTTTGTCCAGAAAACTATTTACTTTCAGAAAATATACAGTTTATACCGTGCAAAAGCCTGTGGTAAATATTTTTAGTATTTTTATTAAAAATATAAATACATTTTTACTTCCCCTTTTTAAATTCCTAAATTCGACGCAAACTTTTTGTTCATATACTGTAAATCCCCATTATTTGGGTATTTTGGTTTCCCGGTTTTTAAATTCCCAAATTCGACGTTATTTCGTCGACGCTATCTTGGCACACGTAAACTCTTTCATTCAAACAGTATATAAAAACAGCTGTTCAAACTAGTTGCAAAATCTTACCAGAGGAAATTTCTCCAGTAACATTTTGCAAGTTCTCTAACTTTCAACTGTCAAAAAATTCTCTTTTTGGCTCTCACGCTGTAAGAGATTTGGAGTACGCAGACAACATTTTGCAAGATTTTGCGACATTTTGTACGAAATTATGCAAAATATGTGTACGCAGACAGACCTATTCTGAAAGAATGTTCAGCAAAGCTTGATGTCGACCTGCTCTAATTTATTAACAAAAACTATGTATTTTATAAAAACGCAATGATCTCATTGTAAACTAAGTCATACGTGAATTACCAATGTTGCTATTTAATTTGATATTAGATGAAATTTTATGTTAATGTATTATTTTATATTATTTGTATTATTAATATATTATTTGTTATTTTTTTCTTTACTAAAAAATATAAAACTTTCAAAAGATCAGATAATATCGATAGTTTGAAATCAAACTATCGAAAACATCGAATGGGACGACTATCGATAGTTTTGCAGCTCTATGCCGAACTCTTAACTTGTGGATATGAGGCAATAATAGGTCTCGATATCACTAAATACATATGAATGTTCGATATACACAAAATGGATTAAGGATTAAAAAAGAGGACACGCTTATCATAAGGAATTGATTTATGCCAAGCGACATACCAATAACCACCTGACGATATGTATGTAGTTATATATATGGAAAACGGTAACAAATTTAGTTTAATGTGCCTTAATTTTATTATATGCAAAAAGAGTTCAAAAATGTTGGGTATCTATTGGCGTTCCGAACATGCGTTCTACATGCGTTCCGAACAATATTTTTGTCCGGACAAAATTTTTTTTATATTGAGTTTGACGTCTTTCTTTTGAGAGAGAGAGAGAGAGATAAATTATTTTGTTCGGAAAGCTTTTTCTTGAATTGGTTTATTTTTAAATCTTGTTCGGAACAAAATGAACTGAGATGCCACTTTTTTTGAATTTGTACATAAAAGTTAAATTGAGCTGCCACATCATATAGTGTTTTGCATTTATATTAGCTGTGTTCATTTACTAAAAATTGTTACGAATTTGTAACAATTGTTACTGGCAAAATATTTACTTGCAAGAATTTTGAAACAGCTGTTTCATGTTTTTGTTTACAAAACAAACTTTTCCAAAAGAAGTTTTATATAAGGACATTGTTACGAAAGTAACTTTAGTTAAGAATAAGTTTAGTTTATTAGTAATTTTATTAGTTTAAAATGTTATAGTATTAGTTTCGCATATTTCTAATGTAAACCCACTGTACAAAGTTTTCTAGTACAAATGATTGTTATAGATAACTAAAAGTGTTAAGATTATTTTTAACCCATAAAGTATGCTTTAGTTTATTGATGTATAAATCAATTTAAATTCAGCCACAGTGTTAAAGTATAATGATATTAGCTGTAAGATAATACAATCTCGATTGGCCCAGAAATGTCGAAAATGTTACAGACATTTCGACGAGTCGAATGCTCTAGAGACACCTAGATGACAGCAAACAGAGTATAAATACCCGCGAAGGTGGTCATCGATAATCAGTATTATTACGATTATTTAAGTGTGTACATCGCATTTATAAGTGGTAAAAGTGACTAAGTTCTAAATAAAGTGGCGTGAATAGTTTATAGTACAGCTATAAAGTAAAGTGTTTTATTTATTTTATTAAAGTTGCAATAAAAGAACTCAAGAGATTTATTATAAAGGAAATAAACCAAAAACGTTATTAAAAAAGGCAGTAACGTAACAATATTTTGCAAAATTTATAAGCTTATGTTGAATATATGTAATAAGAAATCATACTTTTGTTTAACTTAGGACAGATATTTCGATATTTTTATTACTAAATAAAATAACGAACTTGTTAAAAACAATTCCTTATGTATTTTGTTTTGCTTTTAACCGATTAGGTGTTGTCATTAGTACTGTGATACCCAGATACCTAGATACCAAATACTTTATACTATTGCAGTATAATACCCCATTGGTTAAATTCTTATTAATTATTACATAAATAATTTGAGATATTCTCATTGTTTACTTTATGACCGTCTTGTTTATTGTGAAACAAACACCAAAGAAATGCATTTGGACCAAATAAAACGGTCATAAAGTAGATAATGAGAATATCTTATATTATTTTATAATTAACAATAATTTAACCCGCTACCTCGTTACCTTTCTTTCGTGGTTATATTTAAATGCCAAAGTTTATGTTTCTTAGTTTTAAAAAAATTAACAACGTTATAGGTTCTCATTCACCAAGGAACCTTCACCTATAACTTTATGCTTCTAATATCAATTAAAGCAAATCAAAAAGGTACCACTTGTAACTTTTTAATTTTAATTATACGTTGAAATTGTGTATACCTATATACATAGGTTATACATAGATTGATAAATTAAATATTTTGTTTTGCCTTATAAATACTTTTATTGTTAACAAAGGGTTTTTTTTATCTTTTATTATTGATGAAAACCCGAATACTTCTTTTCCCTCCTAAATAAAAAAAAATCCAATTCATGATTAATTTTATTCAACATAAACAAATATAAATTAATAAAATCACATTATTTTTACCGTAATGTTTAAAATTTTCCCAAGTCTTAGAATAATTAATGGGTACTCAAATATTCCTGTATATTCGTTACTACATTAACTTGCAAATTTTGGCTGGCAAAGTGTTCATTTACATTTTAGTATTTTTGAGAGCAATTTCTTTAAATTCCTACTTACTCTCTCTTTGCAAGTTTCTGCTAGTAAAGTAAAATAAAAAAAAAATATCTATTATAACAATTGTTTTTTTTTTTGCTCAATAATTAAGTAAAAAAATAAATACCTATAATTAAAAATAACAATATCACTTTCCTTTTTTATCCAGTTTCTTTAACACGCTTTTAGAAAACAATTCAATATATATATATATTTTGCTAGTCGTTCTGCCATTTTTTTTTACCATTGTTTGCATCTGTAAACAACATGGTAGCTTTGTTTTTCCGGAGAAGCTTTCCAAAATGGGTGAATCGTTCTGCAGAACACTCTCAGTAAAAAATTATTCTCCGGCCAAAAATATTGTTTGGAACGCATGGATGAATCCACCTTAATAGTTGTAAATAAAAGCAGCTAATTTTGTTCTATTGAAGTTGCACAACATGTAACACTTCGAGTGATTATAGGTAACATTAGAAAGTGTTAAATGTATATTCTGTAACATATTTTTCTCAGAAAAACAATAGCCATATATTTTCAAAAATGTAAACACAAAAGCGCTAATTTAGCGCTGTTTTTAAAAGCGCGATAAGGAAAAAATATGCGCCTTTTTGACAGTAAAAAAGCGCTAAATCTAGCGGCTAAGGCGGTAAATTGGACACTATGGATGTAATTTTTTTAGTTGATTTTTGAGTATCTTATCATCCACCGATTTGAATTAAATATATATCGTTTTAAATGTATTTTTGTGTATCTTTTTTATTGCTGTCTCAATATATGTACATATTGTTTTTTTTATTTTTTTTCTAACAACAGGCAATTTAAACTTTATTTTACCTTTTGTACTTCGAAATATAAAATATTAAATAAATGCTTTAATAATAACGAAAAAAAGAAAATATGAAAAGGCATTTGTAATTCTCTTAAATTTAGGTAGCCCTTTTTAATAGGAATGGCATACTCGATACGTGCATAAAACAAGTTATTGTAACTGTAAATGTCAAGTGGTCGAATTTCAGCCACCTGGCGGTCCTAGTATATATAAAACCCGGTGTTGCCCGGGATCAAACTATCATAATATATAATCTCAAAGGCAATTTTTTTACTTTTAACATTTGTTAAAAATATAGCAAGAAATATGTACATATAAAGAAAATTAAAACATTAATATATATATGTATGTGCATAATGCAATCAATGGTTTTAATTCTCCTCTATAATGATTATATTTGCTCCAAAGAATTCAGGTCGGCTTATACGTTTTTAAAATTTAAATTTTAATTATGTATTTGGTAAAAAAAAACTTGAAAAAGTTTTTTTTCTTGTATACCATTTTTATTCTATTATGAAAAGTACGTACTTTTTTGTGACATGCAAACGTAACATGTCACAAAAAATAATCGCAAAAGTACTTAAAAAGAACTTAATCACAAAAAATACCAAAAGGTCGAATTTTTACCGTTTCACCCCTAAAAGTTAAAATTTTTTAAATCTTTGTCCCCGATAAAAGTGTAAGAATAAATAAATAACTTTTTATTTAATTTTTTGCAGTCTTAATGGGGTAATAACAAAGAACCCGAAGTTCCGCTTTTTACCCACTTTTACCCCGTAAAAGGCCAATTGATGAAACATACTTTTTTGTAAAATGCCGACGCAGCTGTAGAAATTCATACAAAAAAATTTTGAATTATGATACAGGGCTACTTCAAAAAAATCGATTAAAATTTCGCCCTTCGGACCATTTTATTTCTTTGTAGTCTAAGTTCTATGAAAAATATAGCCTATAGTTATTTCGTTTTAAAGTTCGCTATATATGCGTACCATGGTCAGATTCGACGATTTTTATTCCGAAATTATCAAAGTACCGAATTGCGGATTTTTTTCTAAAAAGGGACAATTTAATCAATATTCAAAATATGTGCTGATTCACACTCTTCAACTCTTAGCCGTCAAGCCTTGAGTTTTTAGGAGAGAGAGAAAAGTAAATGGTATTCGCTTTTTCCTTCTCGCCTAAAAGCTCACGACTTGACGGCTAAAGCTTGAAGAGTCCGAACCAGCACTATGACAACTTTATGCTGTAGAGCTGCGGTTTTTAATTTGGGGTGCCCCGGTAGCTAGCTGGTAGTGAGCTAGTCTATCATTACGGGGGCTGCGGGTTCGATTCCCGTCAGAGACTTTGGTCTCCTGCTAACAAGCAAAGAGCTACGCGGGATAAGCGTAGGAAAAAACTATCGATATTCGGCCCCATCGAAAGTTTCGATAGCTAGCTTTAAAATTATCGATACTATCGAAATGTCTTTTATGTGCCACTTCTGTAGACAGGAAAGTAATGAAGGTAATAAGCAATGAAAAAGTTTTACCACTTCATTTACAGAAAGCGTTTTACGGGTATAAAATACCAGCATATTCACTTAAAATTTCAGTGTCATCTGTAGTTTATACATAAGTATTTAGAGACGGTTATATGGCAGCAGGGTTGTCAGTTTTTTAACTTAAACCTAGAAATTTAGAAGGTTTTTGTGTAAATATTAAATGATGTTTATAGACAATTAAACGATTTTATATTTTCTCACTCCTTTATTAGTGCAACAGTGTTTAATTGTGTATACTACCTGTAAGTACAACAAGGTCGTTTTTATACATTGACAGTTTGTGGTTAACTTTGTAGTGCGGAAGACATTAAAAAACATGGACAAATATTTAACGAAAAATGGTAAGAATATAAATAAAATATTTATGCCTATTTTCAAATAAAATTTGTTATATTGTTTTAGTCCCGAGAAAAGAAACCACTACAGAGGAAGAAACAAATCAACCGGAGATTCCAAGTTGTTCAACGAAACCTAAGAAAAGGAAACTTGGGAACTACGTAAAAGCATGGGATGAAAGGATGGATAACGAAAAAAATTCCTAATACATTTTGGTATTTTCTTTAAAAATTTGGCATTTCTGAAAAAAAAAAGTTTTTTCTTGCGAAAACAAGTGTTTTTTTCTGAGATAACAAGATTTTTTTTTTAAATATATGGTAACGCTGCTTACACTGCATATGTTTTGATTCTATTCATTGAAAGACATAATCGGGGTTATTCCAAAATACGTGCTTCACTTCGTTACCGTCGACCGTTCACTCTCGATGGCTCGACGCCGACAGATTCTAAAATACGCGCGAAGAGTTATCGGTTGATATTATCGAGTTTTTTTTACAAACAAAACAAAAAATAAATAAAAGAAAAAGGGATTCTGTGGCTTATTTTTTAAATAATTTTGAAGGAAGTATTAAAAAATCTTAGATGCAACACACAATGTAAGTTCTAAAATATGGTTTAAAATTTATAGTAATTTCTTCCTCCATAAACACAGCGAAAAAATTTCAGGATAAACAAGGATGCATTCAAGTACATTCTTAATGAATTAAAGGACGTTTAGGAACCTTAAAGCCAATGGATAAATTGGCGGCTTGCCTCAGGTTTTTTGCAGAAGGAAACTACCAACCTGAACGTATCTCAGTCAACATTCTCAAGAATTCTAGCAGAAATGTTAGTATTATTGGAACAATATATATTTTTTATATGTACAGTGCACTCGCGATAATATGAACTAACTAAAACCAAGCTAGTTCAGTTTTGCAAGATTGTTCATATATGCGAATGGCATCTAATTTCTTTTTAAAAACGTTTTTGCCATAAAATTTAAAGTTTCTAATGCAAAATTTTTAATTTATTGGATTTTAAAAACAATTTATTTTTGAAAAAGAAAAAAATCTTAAAGTTATACTGCGAAAAAATCTGTGATTTCCAGATATTTGATACAAGCGAGCGCCCTTTCCCTAAAAGTTATATTTTTATCTCTCATATTCAAAAACCATCGGTATATGTAATACATTTTCAATTTGTGGGTATCCGGGAGGCCACACGTGTTTCGTTTTCCGGGTCAAATAAACGTATTGTTAGCACATTTAATATAATAATAAATACCCCTTTTAATTTTTTTTCCTCCACATATTGCAAATTTTTTTTCACCCCAAATTTATTCGCTAAATAAATAATACTTGCACCTTTTCCCGTTAATATTATATTTAAAGATGAATATAGAAATCCAGCTGAATGTGATTTTACTAACTAAAACGTGTATATAAGACATATTTATCGACCACTGTGTAGGTAGTAGGGTATTCATTTAATCTGGCTTTTGCTTTGATCGGTTAATCGCTCGATTAATTAACCGAGGTTTTGGTTTAATCGGTTAATAATCGGTTAATTTTGTTATTGATCGGTTAACCGATTAATAAAGTTTTTTTTTATAAATAAAGTAATTTCAATAAATAAAAATTCATAAATTATTTATAATTGGAGTTTATCTATATATATAAAAATGAATTATGTATGTTTGTATGTTTGTATGTTTGTTTGTCGCTTTATAGACTCCGAAACTACTGAACCGATTTTCCTGAAATTTTTACAGTAACATCACGTGAGCCCTAAAAATAAAATAGGCTACTTATTTTTTCGATAGGGGCAGGGGAATTGGTACCCCCCATAGGATGCCAATATTCGATTTTCCTGAAATTTTTACAGTAACATCACGTGAGCCCTAAAAATAAAATAGGCTACTTATTTTTTCGATAGGGGCAGGGGAATTGGTACCCCCCATAGGATGCCAATATTAATTATCGCATATCTTAAGAGCCGCTGCACGCATTTTGCTGAACTTTTTGTAGTAGGATCTTCTGAGCCCCGGAATTGAAATAAAATAGCAGCGGGGGTATAGGAATACCCCATAGGACGCCAATGTTTAACATCACATATCTTAAGAACTGTAATAGTGAGAATGTTCAAACTTTCTAAAAGTCACTCTTATGCTATACTACACTTTTGAAAATAAAAATAAAGCGGGTAGGCGCAGGGGGGGAAATACCTCCCATAGGATGCATACATTAAATATCGCTCATGTGAAGAACTATTAAAGGGAGAGTCTTCAAACGTGGTTAAAGCTACTATTATAGTAAACTATAAATTTCAATATAAAAATGTGCGGGGTAGACAGAGTAGGAGCAGTACCCCTCATAGAAGACATATTAAATACCATATATCTGAACACAAGAGCTATCAACCATTACAGGACAAATTTTAAAACAAAAATAAATGGGGTAGGTGCAGGGGTAGCGAAGCGCACCGGGTTAAGCTAGTTAGTAATAAAGAGCAATAGCATAACAATTCTTGAACTAAAACGAGCAAACAAATAAAAAAATCATTTATCTTAAATGTTGGAGAAAACAAAAGCAAGCCATAATATA
This sequence comes from Pollenia amentaria, assembly GCA_943735925.1. NCBI lineage: Eukaryota > Metazoa > Arthropoda > Insecta > Diptera > Polleniidae > Pollenia > Pollenia amentaria. Next base: position 105,145,423 of record OX031006.1, read on the forward strand.
GAATATATAATTTCTCAGTCCTTTTTCTGGATTTCTCAAAACATAAAAAATCTTCTTAAATCGTTGTATTGTGGTTATTTTATTGAACTGTTAATGGTTTTTAATCCAAATTTAGATATTTTTTAATTAGGCTTAAGTTCATTGAATTTAATTTTCATTAAATTATTTTATATGAAGACAGGAATTTTACAACATGAAATTAATTAAAAGGTTATTGATAATTTTTCATTCTTGACTGCGCTGAGATTTGAACCCAGGCTTTCACGGACAGGTTGCGCATACTAGTTTCGATTGTTACCACACAATCTCGTCAGTGGGGTTTGCCGTTTTACTAGTATGGGCAACCTGTCCGTGAAAGCCTGGGTTCAAATCTCAGCGCAGTCAAGAATGAAAAATTATCAATAACCTTTTAATTAATTTCATGTTGTAAAATTCCTGTCTTCATAAAAAATAATTTAATGAAAATTAAATTCAATGAACTTAAGCCTAATTAAAAAATATCTAAATTTGGATTACAAATCTTCTAAATTCTTTAAAAATGTTTTTTACAAATTACAACTAAATTTATGTAAACTACTTAAATATCAGAAAAACTTTTTTTTTGTTAGAAAAATCCTTAAAAACTTTGTTGAATCTCAAAAAACTTTCAAAAAGGTAAATCTTACGATATGACAACACTGATCATGTGTGACGAGCCAACATTTGTCGAAACATGTGTTACACTTAAGGGCATAATAAACCACACAAATTGCTTGGCAAACATGTAGTTTAATTTTGATTCTGTTTTTCAATAGACAACACAATCATATTTTGTACAACCATTAATTTTTGATTATTGTGTTGTTTTCAATGAATGTAGACGACGATTGTGCTGCGGAAATTTTGCTCGCTATTTGTTTAAAACGGAGAAAAAATATAAAAGATAGAAAAGGATTTAGAGCAAAGAGTGCTCTAAACAACGAGCTGTTTTGAGGAAAATTATTCTGCTAAAACAAATTGTAATTTACGGCTGAAAATTAATTTTTTTCTTCTTCTTCTACGTCTTTACTCTGCAAGGATTTCGCTGAAACTTTTAGCACTAAACACCACAAAAAGTTTGACAAATATCCAACATGTCTGCCAAATATTAAAAATTTTTAATATTTCTGCAAACATTGCTTCAAATGTTTGTGCAAACAGCAAACACCCTAATTAACAACACAAAATATTTGTACAAACGTAAAATTTTGACATGTTTGCCAAGCTATTTGTGTGGTTTATTATGCCCTTTATGTTTCAGTTTTTACCACAGACGATATTTTTTGTTTTGTTTTTTACCTATCACATCTTATGTCCCATTTTCCGACTTCAGGTCGTTTTATTTTGAAACAGGAAAAATGTACTATCATCTCCAATTTTGATAACAATTATCGTAAGCTTATCTGAACTAGCTCTCAAAAAACAAAAACAAATAAAAAAATTTACGTTAAATAAAATACAGTGATATTTATTAAATAGTAATATTAATAAAAGTATTCTATAATATATTTTTAATATTTACGTACATTTTAATCAAGCATGTTTGGCAATCTAGTTTCAGAGAGCGGCACAAGTGGCTTATGTCGTCGTATGAATATAGCACAATTTTGTAGTACTTTTAAAATTTTTTGATAAATAGTATCGATAGTATTAATCGATATATCAATACCAAATTTTCTGTTCCGTGCCACCTCTTTATGCTATGTTCGAGTGCCAGCGACTATATGCAAAAAATTATGCGGATGCGTAGATTTCTTACATGCAAAAATAAATAATTTTTGCGCTTGTCGCTGTCACACGCACATAGCATAGAGAGGTGACACGAGACAGAGAATATGGTATTGTGTATACAATGTTTATTTTATGTAAAATAAAAAAATATGTATGTACATAGTCCCATACCTGCCTAGCGATCAAAGCACATCTTTGTTAACAAAGTTAATACCAAAAAATTGGTTTCATAATTACGCAGTAGTGCCAAAAATACTGCAGATACTCACTGTATATATTCTTACACATACATATATACATATTTTATATGTATGGCAGATAACCAAAACGCATTCATGGGTATTGAATAATATCTGCATAATATTCATTTATTAAAGGTTACTGAATGTGGTTACATACATACGTGAATATTGCCGTGCATAACTATAATTAATACACATACATTTTGCAACCCATAACAATAGCTGTTGTTATTATTCGTGCTATAAGTATGTACATACATATGTTTTTACACAGTTACGAAAAGCGTGGGTATATACCTCTGTATATTTTTCTTATGGGTACTTGTTGTTATGCTCTGGTTGTTAAAATAATTGCTTGTCCCAATAGACAGTGTGGACATTCTTGCCAGACAGACGAAATTTGTTGATAAGCGCCGACACTGTATGCCTGACGCACATTACTTTTTTGCTCTCTCGCCTACAAACTTCGTCTGGCTGGCAAGAAATGTAAACATTGTAAATTGACGGAGGCCCATGCGTTCGGTAATCCCCCTCAAATGCAGGTAACAAATATACACTAATGAAATTCAGGTACCGCAGCCTAGTAATAACAGAACCTCCTATGCTTACATCTTAAAATCGAACCATATGCCAAGTTGCTTTGCGCAATTACGAACACATTGGGTAATATGATGCAGGAAATTTTAAGAATACAATCGATGTTATTGCAAGCTCAACTTAACAAGCCATGAACTGTTTAAACTTAGTTTTAGGAAAGCAAACGGCATCCGCCAACATAAAAATGAATTCGAGTACTTTCTTAAATATACAAAAATTTATGTTATGATGGTTTCTGAATCTTATTTGACCTCAAGAAATACTTTTAAAATCAATGGTTATATATTATATGATACCAAGGACGCTCGATATAGAGCTTGTGGAGGATCTGACATTTTGATAAAAGCCCGAATCAAACACTTCTTAATGTGTGATCATTGTGTACATTATCTGCAAGCAACGAACATTTGTGTTGAAGAGCTAAATCGAAACAGTAATTTCATCTTTTTCTTCTACACCTAGATTTTCAATATCAGAAAGCCAATATAAAAAATAATACAAATCATTAGGACTCTGTTTCCTGCCCGCTGGCGATTATAACGCTAAGCATACTTTCTAGGGGTCACTACTTGTTTTGCCTTATACAATCTCTAAAATTAATTTAAATGTGGTTGCGAGCAGACAACCAACATATTGGCCGACTTATCAGCAAAAAATTCCATATGTTATCGATTTTGGCGTGGTTAAAAACATCCCCACAGCAACGATTCATGTTGAAGCTTCCTTAGAATTATCTTCCAATCACACACCAACAATTGTTACTATAATGAACCTCAAAAGAAATGTATCTCCGTTTAGTTACTTAGCGTAGTCAGCTACACAAATGAAATGGATTAAATGTAACCAGAGAATGTGGAACTCTCTATTGTTAATTTTGGCAGTTTTCCTAAACTAACTGTTCAACATTCCAGCATAACCCCAAAAAAATCAAAAATAATCTTTTTATGTATATAAAAGTGAATGTATGTTTGCATATACATTTGTGCCTTACCAAACCACTTGACCGATCATCATGAAATTTTCACAGAATATAACTGTGACCCTGCAAGACACATTAGGCTACATAAAGTTGAGCTTGGACAAAGGGGCGATGCCACGGCCATACAACCCAAAATTTAAAATCGTTATATCTTAGGCATTTTTTGGCATAGGATGATGATATTTAGTACATATGGTGTTAGTATGAATATAAATAAGCTCCATGAAAAAAGAGGGCGGAGCCACGCCCCTTTATAGAAAAAGTAACAATTACCATATCTAATAAACTACTGAACCGTTCGTCATCAAATGTCCACAGTAGGCGACTGCATTGAGTTACTGAACTTTAAGATATATAAAGATGTGGTTGGAAAAAGGGGCGGTGCCACACCCATACAACCCAAAATATAAAATCCTCATATCTTAGCCTCTATTTGGCGTAGGATGATGATATTTGATATATATGGTATAGTTATGAATAGAAATACGTTGAATGAAGAAAGTGGGAGGGGCCACGCCCCTTTATGTCGATTATATCTAATTAACTACTGAACCGATCGTCATCAAATTCTCACAGTAAACTGTTGTTATGAATTAATGAGCCCTAGGCTATGTAAAGTTGTGGTTGGACAAAGGGGCTGTGGCACGCCTAATCAAGTCCAAATTTATAATCCTCTTATCTTCGATACTGTTTCACGTATGTGGGTGTTGGGAAAAGTAAGATAGCTGCAGAAAAAGTGCTAACCCCCATGGAACGCCAATGTTCAATATCGCATATCGTAAGAACTGTTATAGTGAGAATGTTCAAACTTGGTATTAGTCACTCTTATGGAAAACTAGACATTTAAAAATATAAATAAAGGGGAAAGGCGTAGGGCGAGTAATACCCCCCATAGGAAGCATATATTTAATATCGCGTAACTGAAAAACTATTAAAGCGAGAGTCTTCAAATGTGGTTAAATCCACTATTATGGTAAGCTACAAATTCTAAAATAAAAATGGGTGGGGTCGACGAAGGAGGTGCAATACCCTCCATAGGACGAAAATATTAAATACTTCATATCTGAAGACAAAAGTCTTCAAGCTTTGTAGGACCCAATCTTATGGTAAGCTACACCTTTAAAAAAAGCGTGGCAACAACCATACAATAAAAATATGAATAAGCTTATATCTGGAGGACGGTTACAATAAGAGTTTTCTAATATGAAACAAACAACTTCGTTATCAATACACGACATCTGCCAAAAAGTCGGCTGGATTAGACCAGCGGGCGTGTCCCTTCCCACACAATTGCAAAAAAGATTTCTACGTATTTGAAGTACTGTAATAGTGAAATCCACAACATATTTCAAAAGGTAGTTTTAATAGGAAAAGTAGGCATGACACCTCCCATGCGAAGACACTTGAAATTTCTGTATATCATCTGTTGAACGGTTACTGTAAAATCATTCAAATTTAGTGGTCTATTTTTACGGAAGGACAAATTAAGAAAATTTTGTCGCCAGGAGATATTAGGTGGAAGTGGGAAGACATGTCCAGTGCTATATGTTTGCAAGCAGCTGGACCAAGAGCGTACAACCATTTGTACAAGAAAGGGTTTCCACTACCTCACATTAAAACCTTGCAGCGTTGGTGTAGAAAAATAAATATATGTGAGGGCTTAATAACTCCAGCTATTGATTTTATGGCACACATTTGTGATTTGGAAAGTGAAGATAAAATATGCGTACTTGCTTTTGATGAAATGAAGGTTGTGGAAACATTTGACTATGATTCAGTTGCTGACACTGAATCATAGTCAGTGTCAGCAACGAACTATGTCCAAGTTGTAATTGGCGAGAGGCTTGCGAAAGTCATGGAAACAACCGTTTTTTTGATAACGATTGTCAAATGACACCGGAAATACTTTTTCAAATAATTATAACTCTTGATAAAATTGGGCTTCCGGTTGTTGAAATTGTTTGTGACAATGGCCCTACGAATCGTAAGTTATGGAAGAGTTTGAGCGTCACTTCAGACAAGTAATTATTTATATAAATTTCATCGGTTTTTGCGTTAGCACGAATCACATGAAATATTTCAAAATGTCAGTTTTTACGTAGTTTCTTTGTAACAGGTTACTTCCATATTACAGGTAGCTTCTTTCTTATTCTACGCAGTTTAGATTTTGCTCTTAAAACATAGTTATTACCAAGTAATTATCATTGTTACCGAATAGATAATTTCAGATAGCTTTAATATACACAACCGTAAGTGGTGTATCCATAGTTCTATAATTTTGTATGTAAATACGAATGGGGTTTTGTTTGATTAATTATATAAAATAGATTTTGGTAATCAAATTTAATATACAGAATACGTTTTAAGTTACAAAAAAGGAAGTTCTGCCTTAAAAAGTTTTTTCCTTTATTTTTAATTTTGTTTTTGCATAATTCATTGTCGAAATTAATATCAATCAATAAGATTATACAAAAAGATTAATTAAAATGGGAAGAATGTTTAAATTTGTGGTTCGTTATTAAGATTTGTAAACGTTATAATTTATGATAGATTTATATCAGTGTAACTCAGTGATGCAAAATGTGGTACAACTGGGCCATTTGTGGCACTTTTGAATGTTCGAAGGCCCTTTTATGACAACTTACTACTTTAAATGTACTTTTCATGTGATTTTTTTCCCTGTGTCAAACACTACTTTTATTTACAACATTGTTTTGTTTGACAAAGAAAAAACTGCTTCCTTTTTTTGCAAATCCGTATTCTTTCAAATAAATGTTTTAAGTGAAGCAAAATGTAAAACAACAACAACAATAGAAAAAACAACAGGCATTTTATTGCTCAAATTGCGACGGTAAATGTCAAAATGCCTGTATAAAAAATTTAAATAAGCAAAACAAACAAACCAAACGTTTATGTAGTTAAAGGCTAGATTACACTATTATACTTTGTATTAATACATGTCAAAAACTCAAGTAATATGACAAAGTGTGATAGTGTGAATGCAATGTGTCACAAGTATTACGAAAAAAGTTTGACATCCCATACGACTTCATCGTTTTTTGAAATTTTTCTAAACGCTAATACTTTTCATTGGATCAGGGTTGCATTTTAACAAAAGCATGTTCATGTGCGATAGTGTGACTACAAACTGTAATGTTACATTAGATTTTTTGACAGTCACAACAAAACTCATTAGATTTCTATCTCACAAAGTATTATGGAATACGTATGAAATGTGTGATAGTGTAAACTAGCCTTTAGTACATTCTGTACATTAGGCTTGCCAGATCCAGATTATCAAAAAGCTGGACATGTGAATTAAAAAAGCTGGATATTAAAAAAAAAGCTGGACATTTTGAAATAAAATTTTCAAGAAAAGTTACTTGTTTATTGTACAAAAAATTTTATTAAAAAATACCCATATGTACGCAGGCGCGGATCCAGCTTGAGCCTTAGGGGGGGGAATTTTTTATGGTACAAAACAAGTAAACAATTTGTTTTTAAAAGTATATTAAAAACGATATGTTTATATTATATTAAAAAAGACTCAACAATAAGGTAAAATAGAATATAAGATCAGTTCAATATAAATTAAAATAAATTAATCTTTTTAAATAACGTTTTGGCTATAAAAATAATTTTATTTATATTTAATGTTTTTTTTGTATTTGAAACAATTTATTTGACTTCATCATACTAAATTGTTTGACCAATTTTTCGACCAAAAAAAAAACATATGCAATTGTTAACAAAATTTTGGAAGAAGGAATATGCTTCACTTATTTTAAAATTAAGTAATGAATTTAAGTCGAACTGTTTGGGTTTTAATCTAAAGATACATATATAATTATTCTGGTTTAAGTTGATTACAGCAAATTTTTTTATTTAAATTATTTTTATTTAGAAAGGAATTTTAAAGCTTATAACAATGGAAAAACAAAAATAATTTTGGCTGCACATACATACGTACATATGTACCTTCAGCCGTAAATGTGCTAATGCCACAATTTTTGAAAATTAAGTTTTTGATGCAGTTCAATAGAGTTAACAAAAATACATCGTTTGCAGAAAAAATACAAATATTTTTTTCTAGTTCTTGTTTTGCAACGATATGTAAAAGTTCTAAGTCCAAAAATGCTAAAGAAATTTAAAAAAAAAAATTTTGAAAATACTAGTATTGTGGTTATTTTGTTGAACTGTTAATGGTTTTTAATCCAAATTTAGATATTTTTTTTTTTAATTAGGCTTAAGTTCATTGAATTAAATTTTCATTAAATTATTTTTATGAAGACAGGAATTTAACAACATGAAATCAATTAAAAATTTTTTTTTTTTAATTGATAATTTTTCATTCTTGACTGCGCTGAGATTTGAACCCAGGCTTACACGGACAGGTTGCCCATACTAGTTTCGATTGTAACCACACAATCTCGTCAGTGGGGTTTGCCGTTTTACTCACTCGGCTATTGAGGCCGGGCGACGTCAATAGTCAAACATCAATCCTTAAACCAAATGGTATTTCACCTTGGTAGATCGAAATTTGCTTTTTGAATGAATGATTATCTTTTTTAATTGATTTACATGTTTTTCCTAACTTCTGATTTTCGTACCTTTTGTCAAGAATTCTTCTTGAAATCCAAAGTACATTTTTTTTTTTTTTTGTTTTTCATGTTTTTTGTCTTTCTTATTTCTTGTTGACCTTTTTCAGCACAACTTGAAGGACAAATGTAAACATAGCTCGTGCCTTAGCTGATAACAATACTAGTATTGTGGTTATTTTGTTGAACTGTTAATGGTTTTTAATCCAAATTTAGATATTTTTTTTTTTAATTAGGCTTAAGTTCATTGAATTTAATTTTCATTAAATTATTTTTATGAAGACAGGAATTTAACAACATGAAATCAATTAAAATTTTTTTTTTTTTCATTGATAATTTTTCATTCTTGACTGCGCTGAGATTTGAACCCAGGCTTACACGGACAGGTTGCCCATACTAGTTTCGATTGTAACCACACAATCTCGTCAGTGGGGTTTGCCGTTTTACTCACTCGGCTATTGAGGCCGGGCGACGTCAATAGTCAAACATCAATCCTTAAACCAAATGGTATTTCACCTTGGTAGATCGAAATTTGCTTTTTGAATGAATGATTATCTATTTTAATTGATTTACATGTTTTTCCTAACTTCTGATTTTCGTACCTTTTGTCAAGAATTCTTCTTGAAATCCAAAGTACATTTTTTTTTTTTTTTTTTTTTTTTTTTTTGTTTTTCATGTTTTTTGTCTTTCTTATTTCTTGTTGACCTTTTTCAGCACAACTTGAAGGACAAATGTAAACATAGCTCGTGCCTTAGCTGATAACAATACTAGTATTGTGGTTATTTTGTTGAACTGTTAATCGTTTTTAATCCAAATTTAGATATTTTTTTTTTTAATTAGGCTTAAGTTCATTGAATTTAATTTTCATTAAATTATTTTTATGAAGACAGGAATTTAACAACATGAAATCAATTAAAATTTTTTTTTTTTTTTCATTGATAATTTTTCATTCTTGACTGCGCTGAGATTTGAACCCAGGCTTACACGGACAGGTTGCCCATACTAGTTTCGATTGTAACCACACAATCTCGTCAGTGGGGTTTGCCGTTTTACTCACTCGGCTATTGAGGCCGGGCGACGTCAATAGTCAAACATCAATCCTAAGGCACGAGCTATGTTTACATTTGTCCTTCAAGTTGTGCTGAAAAAGGTCAACAAGAGAAAAGAAAGACAAAGAACATGAAAAACTAAAAAAAAAAAAAAAAAATGTACTTTGGATTTCAAGAAGAATTCTTGACAAAAGGTACGAAAATCAGAAGTTAGGAAAAACATGTAAATCAATTAAAATAGATAATCATTCATTCAAAAAGCAAATTTCGATCTACCAAGGTGAAATACCATTTGGTTTAAGGATTGATGTTTGACTATTGACGTCGCCCGGCCTCAATAGCCGAGTGAGTAAAACGGCAAACCCTGTGATGTGCGTGGGTGATTGAGTGATTTTTCATTTTGAGAAACGTTTTGAATCAAATCAAAACCTCAAATTCGCTTCGCGATGGACAATGGCACGCTGGTGTTTGGGATGAAGCTCGTCGGAAATGGGGGGTTCGCGTCCATCTACTCACACATACACAATGTAATACGTGCCTAAAAAAAACGAAAGCTGTTGATATACCGAAGCGATAGAAAACAAAAAAAAAAGAACATTAAACAACGACCGATTGTTGATTGACATTAGTGAAAACTTAACCGCAGTTTTCGACAAGATTGCCTCGAGTCTTTAGGACCAGGTGTTTATGTCCTGGACAGGCTACCCACCCCATATGACAATTTACTGCCATCCGTGGCACTACTCATTGCCTGAAAAAAAAATGTCTCGAGTAATGCCCCAAAACGTTACTTACCACTTCGCCGCACGTCTGTTACCTTTCAACCAATTGTAATTAAGTTAAAACATTTTAGATTTTTTTTCTCATTTCCAGAAAAAAAAAGTGTACAATAAATTTTATTTATTCCACTTAAACTCAATAATTATTAAATCTAAATAGTTTCATTAATACAATGAAAATATATCCAAAAGTACAAGTATATTTCTTTTAATCCTTAAATATATGACGCTTAAAATTTTATAACGGACTTTAAATTGGAAGTTATTTTCTTTAATTTTTTTTAATTTAATATTATCAGAAAAAAAAACAGATCCAATTTTAATAACTCCAAAAAAATCGGTACTTGCCTTACTTTAGCAACCCACTGTAGGCATGCTTACATTATTTATGAAATTATACATTTAGTTTTAAATAGATTATATTTTTTTTTCATTCTGTCTGTCGCGGTCGTTGAAGATAGACGTGTTTTCTAAACTCGGCATACGGTTTATTTTTTTTTGAACAAATAAAGTATAAAAAAAGTAAATACAAGAAAAAGAAAAAAAAAATTACATGTATGTACTTACATACATAAACACACATTTTTTCATTCTCGGTGTTGATAAACAATAACAAATAAGAAGAGCACAACTGTAAACAGTAAAAGAAAAAAAAAAAAACTCTTATGAGTGCAAACAGTAGAAATGCATATATCACAGTGAGTGTTAGCGAAAAAAATAAAGAAATAAAAAAAAGAATCGATGATAGCAAATACCTAACGGCTAAACCTATTACTCGTACGCGATCCCTCTCGCCGTCTGTATTTAATAACACGGTTGATACAATAACAAATACAAAACCTGCTAGCGTTGCCTCAACAGCAAAAACAATTTTAATAAGTGATGTAAATATTAACCCCCAATCAGGCATAATAGAAAACTCAGTATCACCTTCGGTGTCTAATAATACGGTTGATATTAATACAATAAAAAATATAAAACCTGCAAGCGGTGCCTCAGCGGCAAAAACGATTTTAATAAGTGATGAAAATATTACCCTCAAATCAGGCATGATGGAAAACTCAGCTCCACAAGTAAAAAGTGGTCAAAAGCCTCAAGTACAAGTTGGTATGGACAGGTACATAACAGTGCTTAAACGGGGTCGCAGCCCTACCTCTGCAGCAGTTGCTTCGGCCTCAAAAGTACCATCTTTTGATAAAATAAATTCTCAAAATCGATTTGCAATTCTGGAGGATGAATCCTCTGAAGCACCAAACGTCATAAAATCGTCCAAGCCTCCCCCGATATATCTTAGGGAGCAAAACTCAAATGAGCTCATAAAGAGTTTGATATCGGTGATAGGTGAAAATTCGTTTTACGTAGCTGCTATCAAGCGTGGTAGTATAAACGAGACAAAAATACAAGTCAATAATGAGAATGATTTTCGCAAAATTATAAACAAATTTGAAGTACTTAAAAAAAACTTTTATACATACCAACTGAAAAGCAGTAAAGGTCTCCAGGTAGTGATTAAGGGAATTGACTCATGTGTGGACCCAGAAGAGGTAAAAACATTCCTCGAAGAAAAAGGCTTCAAAATAAAACATGTAGTAAATATAAAAAATAGAGAAAAAAACCCCCAACCACTTTTTCGAGTGGAGTTTGAACCCGGCGACGTAAAGCTTAAAAAAAATGAAACGCACCCTATTTACAATTTGAAATATATTCTCTATAGAAGAGTAACTATAGAAGAGCCACACAAAAGAAATGGTCCCGTTCAGTGTTTAAACTGTCAAGAATATGGTCATACTAAGGCATATTGCTATTTACCCCCTGTTTGCGTAGTATGTGGTGAATTACATGGTACAGATCTTTGCGATAAGTCTAAAACCGACCCCAACGTAAAAAAATGTAGCAACTGTGGCGGTAATCACACTGCCAATTATAGAGGATGCCCTGTATATACCATCGTCAAGCAGTCAGTTGGACCGAAAACTAATCCCCCTCAAATGCAGGTAACAAATCAAGTAAGCACTGGTGACATTCAGGCCCCGCAGCCTAGTAATAACAGAACCTCTTATGCTAACGTCGTAAAATCAAACCATGCGCCAACGCAAGGTGCTGCGCCAAGTAATGATGAAACTCCAGTTTCAAATTTAAGTCGTCTAGAAAAAACCATGGAAACATTAGTGCAAACAGTAACTAATTTTACGAAAACAATGGGTAATATGATGCAGGAAATTCTTAGAATGCAATCGATGTTATTGCAATCTGTACTTAACAAGCCATGAACTGTTTAAAAATCTGTTTTTGGAACGCGAACGGCATCCGCCAACATAAAAATGAATTAGAATACTTTCTTAAAAATAAACAAATTGATGTCATGATGGTTTCTGAAACTCATTTGACCTCAAGAAATACGTTTAACATCAATGGTTATATACTATATGATACCAAGGCCCCTCGAGATAGAGCTTGTGGTGGTTCTGCCATTTTGATAAAAAATCGAGTCAAACACTACCTAATGTGTGATCATCGTGAGGATTATCTCCAAGCAACGAACATTTGTGTTGAAGAGCTTAATCGTAGCATTGTAATCTCATCTTTATACTCTCCACCTAGATTTTCAATATCAGAAAGCCAATATTGTGAATATTATAAATCACTAGGACCCTGTTTCCTAGCCGCTGGCGATTATAACGCTAAACATACCTTCTGGGGGTCACGACTAATAACACCAAAGGGTCGTGTTTTGTTTAATACAATCTCTAAAATGATTTTAAATGTTGTCGCGAGCGGCCAACCAACATATTGGCCTGCTGACCCGCAAAAAATTCCAGATGTCATCGATTTTGGGGTGGTTAAAAACATCCCCACAGAAACGATTCACGTTGAAGCTTCCCTAGAATTATCTTCCGACCACACACCTACAATTGTTACTATAATCAACCCCAATAGAATTGTATCTCCGACTGGTTACCTAGCGACGTCAGCCACACAAATAAATTGGTTAAAATATAAAAAATATCTCAGTGCCCATTGCACAGAAAATATTCCGCTCAGTACACCGGAGTATGTAGATCGCTCTATTGATAATTTTGACAGTTTTCTGAAACTAGCTGTTCAACATTCCAATATTGCCCCCAAAAAAACAAAAACTATTAAAATATATTCCACTGATGTCGAGCGTCTCTTGTCTGAAAAAAGGAGGGCACGAAGAGAGTGGCAATTGCACAGATCTCCTCAACTTAAGAACTTGCTAAAAGAGTGTACAAAAAGATTAAGAAAGTTATTGCAGACTCAGAAAACGGCTTCTCTGGAAAAATATCTTAAGGAACTTGATGCAACTCCACAATCGGACTACTCATTATGGCGTGCAGCTAGAAACCTCAAAAGGCCAGTTGTCTCTAAACCACCATTAAGAAACTTGAATGGAAGTTGGGCAAGAAATGATGTTGAAAAAAGAAATCTGTTTGTAAGTCACTTGAAAAACGTATTTACACCTAATATATCTCACAATATTGCGGTCGATTTACCACCTGTTGCTGCTAGAGCAGCTATTCCCCTAAGATTTGAGATGAGAGAAATCGAAAAGGTTATATGTGACTTAAACACTAAGAAGGCACCTGGCATTGATAAGATCAGCAATAAAATGCTATTAGAGCTACCTCGCGTAGCAAAGAAAATTATTCTTTTTATTTTTAATGCTATTTTACGCCTTGAATACTTTCCTCAAAAATGGAAGGTTTCCTTAGTTACCATGATACCAAAGCCAGGTAAAGATCATACGAAAGTTGAGTCTTATAGGCCTATTAGCTTATTATCAAATATGTCAAAGCTATTTGAGAAATTATTAGTTTCAAAATTAACACCGATTTTAAGTGAAAATAGATGTATTCCAAACCATCAATTCGGATTTAGAAGAAAACACAGCACAATTGAACAAACTCATCGAATAGTAAATGTCATAAGAAAAACATTTGAAGAAAAAAAATATTGCTCAGCACTCTTCATCGATGTTTCGCAAGCTTTTGACAAAGTCTGGCATGAAGGCTTATTACACAAATTGAAGCAAAATTTACCAGCAAACACACACAAACTGTTAGAAAGCTACTTAGTCGGTCGTCAATTTATTATTAAAGAAGGAAATTTCTTAAGTTCACCTCAGCCGATTGGCGCTGGAGTCCCACAGGGCAGCATCCTGGGCCCTCTATTATACTTAATTTATACTTCGGACATGCCAACAAACAACTACACCCAAACTTCAACATTTGCAGACGACACAGCTTTTCTAAGCGCCCACGAAAACCGTTATGAAGCATCTCGTTACCTACAGCATCATATATATTTCAACTAGAAATATGGCTAAGACAATGGAGGATAATGGTCAATGAGCAAAAATGCGTACATATAACATTCACCCTGCGCCGGGAATCTTGCCCCCCTATTACAATCAATAATCAAATTATTCCTCAACATTCACATGTAAAATATCTCGGTATACATCTGGATCGGCGATTAACGTGGAAATGCCATATAGAGGCAAAATTAACTCAAATGAAACTAAAAGCCATCCAAATTCATTGGCTTATTGGAAGAAATTCTGTTCTTAGACTCGATTGCAAGCTTCTACTTTACAACTCTATCTTAAAGCCTATCTGGTGCTACGGTATTCAACTATGGGGCACTGCCTCGGCCTCTAATATCGAAAAAATTCAAAGGCGCCAAAATAAACTTCTTCGTATAATCACAGCCGCCCCCTGGTATGTTAAAAACTCAAACATTCATAAGGATCTCAACGTGCCATTAGTAAAAACTATGATTACAAAATATGCAGTAAAATATTTAAAAAGACTTGAACAACACCCAAATCCTTTAGCTCGAAATATTTTAAATCATGGCGGCCACACTCGCTTAAGGAGAAGAGACACTGCAGCACTTACCCAACTAGATGAGAGATAAACACCTATATAAGTGAACAGAACCCGTGATGAAGAAAATTTTTGTCTGGCACTGGCAGGACATAAATAAAGTATTAGGTTAAGATTTGATAAATTATTGTTAGTTCATATTAAATATATGAAGATTCAATAAATAAATAACGAAAAAAAAAAAAAAAAAAAAAAAAAGATTATATTTTAAATATTATAATTTTAAATAAATAACTTTTTCCTTATTTAAAAAGGATTTTTCCCTTTTCTCTTTTTTTTTTTTTTTACTTACGAAACGACAACGCTATAACAAAAATACTTCTAGCGAGAGATATAAAAAAAAACTGGCAACTTTGTTGACTTTCCTTTTGGGTGTTGTTTTATTCCCTATTTTCCTTCCATTCATCCAAAATGCCTATATGGGTCACCCTATCCTTTTTGATTGTCAACAAAAAAAGCTATTCGTTGTATACCAAGGCGAATTCATTACAGGTGATCCTAAAAGCCCTGCTGGTAACTTTTTTTCTTTAGCTTTATAATTGTTAGATGTCAAAATTTTGTTTATTATCTTTGTTTCTGTTTTGATTTTTTTCGGTTTTTGACATTGTACAATGATTTTACAAAAACAAATTGCTTGTGGTTTTTGTACGAGTTGTAGTTGTTGTACTACCGAGATTACCTGGAATGAATTCGCCTTGTTGTATACCTTTTCTTTTTTTCTTTGTTGGAAATTTTCTTTTAGGAAACCTAGACAAACATGGAGAATTTTAGATCATGAACTTTTCAAATCCTTTTGGTTCTAATACGGCCGGCTAGAACAATAAAAAAAAAGAAACGAGTTTGCAGAAATTTGAGGTAAGTTTATACAAAATGGATGGGTCGGTTGCCCTATTGGTTTCTATAAGGTGGCTTCGTTATTTATTTAAAATTGTTGTTACTTATTCGGCGTGTCATTTTATGCCTCAAAGTATACCTCACAAATTTATTTCATTATTTACGTACTTATTTAGATTAACAATATAGGCGATTAAGAATATTATCAATTAGTTCATTAGACCTACAACTATTTATTCGCTTATCGATCTTTCCAATTCTCTTAGGATCGGTAGGTATTATACCATTTATTTATTTTCCTACTGAATTACTTAATTAGGCCTTTTTGTTTTTTTTTTTTGTTTGTACAATTAAAATCAAGCTTATATAATTGAGTTTAAAATTTAGTTTTTTTTTCGTTTTTGTAACTAGACCAAGATTCGGTTTATGTAATCGAGTTCATACTTGGTTCGCATAACTTAATCTATATAATCAACTTTAATCTTGGGTCGGTTTAAATTAAATTTAAATTTAGTTTGTTTAATTAATTTTAATTTGTGTTACCTAGTTTAAATTTAGTTCGGATAATCAAAATTTAAATTGAATTCAGACTTAGTCTATATAATCGAATTTACTTCTGGATCTGTTTAAATTAAATTCAAATTCAGTTTGTTCAATTAATTTCAATTTGTGTAACCGAATTTAAATTTAATTCGGATAATCAAAATTTGAATTGGATTTAAACTTAGTCTATATAATCGGATTTACTTCTGGATCCGTTTAAATTAAATTTAAATTTATTTTGTTTAGTTAATTTCAATTTGTGTAACCTAGTTTAAATTTAATTCGGATAATCAACATTTGAATTGAATTTAACTTAATCTTTATAATCGAATTTACTTTTGGATCTGTTTAAATTAAATTAAAATTTATTTTGTTTAGTTAATTTCAATTTGTGTAACCTAATTTAAATTTAATTCGGATAATCAAAATTTGAATTGAATTTAACTTAATCTTTATGATCGAATTTACTTTTGGATCTGTTTAAATTAAATTTAAATTTATTTTGTTTAGTTAATTTCAATTTGTGTAACCTAATTTTAATTTAATTCGGATAATCAAAATTTGAAATGGATTTAAACTTGGTCTATTTAATCGAATTTGCTTTTAGGTCTGTTTAAATTAAATTTACTTTTGGGTCTGTTTAAATTAAATTTACTTTCGGGTCTGTTTACATTAAATTTACTTTTGGGTCTGTTTAAATTAAATTTACTTTTGGGTCTGTTTAAATTAAATTTACTTTTCGTTTGTTTAATTAATTTAAATATGTGTAACCGGATCTAAATTTAGTTCGGAAAATCAAAATTTAAATTGAATTCAACTTAATCTTTATGATCGAATTTACTTTTGGATCTGTTTAAATTAAATTTAAATTTATTTTGTTTAATTAATTTCAATTTGTGTAACCGAATTTAAATTTAATTCGGATAATCAAAATTTAAATTGGATTTAAACTTAGTCTATATAATCGAATTTGAACCGGATTTGTATAATTGAATTTAAGTTTAGTTGGTATCCTTAAATTCGAATCTAGTTTGTCTAATTAGATTCAAACTTAATTTGGATAATCAAACTTAAATTCAATTTGGATAATCGAGCTTAAATTGAGTTGGTCTAATCAGATTTGAACTTAGTTTGTTTAATCAAACTCAAATCCTGATCGTCCAACCAAATCCAAGGTTGTTTTTGTTTTCTCCTCCCTTTTTCTTCTTTTAGTTCCGTATATATGTTTTCCTTTGGTTTTTTCGTTTATTTCAAAAAAATTCTTTTTTTTTTGTTTTGCGTTAACAATTAAAATTTTACATTGGTAATGGATAAATGGATCTACCTGGACTTCTACACGGGAATACCCGTAGGTTGTTTTATTGTTGCCCGAATCTATCTGG
Organism: Pollenia amentaria; assembly: GCA_943735925.1. NCBI lineage: Eukaryota > Metazoa > Arthropoda > Insecta > Diptera > Polleniidae > Pollenia > Pollenia amentaria. The sequence goes on from OX031006.1 coordinate 105,163,085, forward strand.
GGCTCCGGAAATTGTTATATAAAAAAAAATAGTCTTCTTACCTTCGGCCACCTTATTGGCCCAAGAGGGTAGTACCGTTTGTTGTCGTGCTGGTGGGTATGGGTGGCTCGGCTGGCTGTTGGTGGTAGTTGCCAAAGTTTATACGCTCTTCAAGCGTATGTGGTGTGGGATCAAAAAAAAAGAGTACGTTTTGTTTTTTTTTCTCGTCAGGGTTTTTTTTCCAAATGCCGCAAAGCTGTTCCCAATAGCGTTAAAGGTTAAGGCCAGTGAGAATGATGTTTTATGAGGCGTATTATTTCTGGAGGTTGTTGCGTTGGGCGCGGATAGGGCTAGGATGGCTCTTGCTGTTGAGGGGGACTTTTCCAGGTAAAAAAAAGTGCCTCTTTTCTTCCTACTTTAATGGCCGCCTCCCAATAGAAACCAAAACCTTTCGGATCCTCTAATGACAAGGTGGGATTTGGCGCCGGGACAAAAGGTTTTCGTGGCAGGTGGGTGCCTTATAATTGCTGGCTGCCGTAAAGAAGCAGGAGTTCGAGGGTCTTGTCCCAGTCTTAGGGGTTGGCTTATGTCATTATCCCTGATGCACCCTTATTTTATGCCCGGTAAACGTGTTCTTTGATGTACCTCTAGCACCGAGTCCAAATTTTTCCGTCCCCTATATTTAGTTCCTTTATCTATTTATATAGCCCAATATTAATAAGTATTTATCCAATACTAAAACATGTGCTTACCTTTTAAATGTGACTAAAAGAGCTTTAGTCATAAACTTTCCGCTAGTACATAAAAAAACGCTTCCTCGCAACGAACACTCACTTGTTGAATGATTTTTTTTTCTAAAATTCGGTATACCCACGCCAAGTAGGTAAGACTGTAGGGTTGTATTCTTTTTGTACCCCGTAGGGTTGCATTTTCCGGTACTTGAATAGTGGTGGCCCTCAGGGATGGGATTTTTTTTTCCTTTTCTTAGATGTTTAGCCAGTATCCGTCACAACCCCACTGACGAGATTGTGTGGTTACAATCGAAACTAGTATGGGCAACCTGTCCGTGTAAGCCTGGGTTCAAATCTCAGCGCAGTCAAGAATGAAAAATTATCAATGAAAAAAAAAATTTTAATTGATTTCATGTTGTTAAATTCCTGTCTTCATAAAAATAATTTAATGAAAATTAAATTCAATGAACTTAAGCCTATCCATTAACAGTTCAACAAAATAACCACAAAACTAGTATTGTTATCAGCTAAGGCACGAGCTATGTTTACATTTGTCCATCAAGTTGTGCTGAAAAAGGTCAACAAGAAAAAAGAAACACAAAAAACATGAAAAACAAAAAAAAAAAAAAAAAAAAATGTACTTTGGACTTCAAGAAGAATTCTTGACAAAAGGTACGAAAATCAGAAGTTAGGAAAAACATGTAAATCAATTAAAATAGATAATCATTCATTCAAAAAGCAAATTTCGATCTACCAAGGTGAAATACCATTTGGTTTAAGGATTGATGTTTATAGCCGAGTGAGTAAAACGGCAAACCCCACTGACGAGATTGTGTGGTTACAATCTCAGATTTGAACCCAGGCTTACACGGACAGGTTACCCATACTAGTTTCGATTGTAACCACACAATCTCGTCAGTGGGGTTTGCCGTTTTACTCACTCGGCTATTGAGGCCGGGCGACGTCAATAGTCAAACATCAATCCTAAGGCACGAGCTATGTTTAAATTTGTCCTTCAAGTTGTGCTGAAAAAGGTCAACAAGAAAAAAGAAAGACAAAAAACATGAAAAACAAAAAAAAAAAAAAAATGTACTTTGGATTTCAAGAAGAATTCTTGACAAAAGGTACGAAAATCAGAAGTTAGGAAAAACATGTAAATCAATTAAAATAGATACTCATTCATTAAAAAAGCCAATTTCGATCTACCAAGGTGAAATACCATTTGGTTTAAGGATTGATGTTTGACTATTGACGTCGCCCGGCCTCAATAGCCGAGTGAGTATAACGGCAAACCCCACTGACGAGATTGTGTGGTTACAATCGAAACTAGTATGGGCAACGTGTCCGTGTAAGCCTGGGTTCAAATCTCAGCGCAGTCAAGAATGAAAAATTATCAATGAAAAAAAAAAAAATTTTAATTGATTTCATGTTGTTAAATTCCTGTCTTCATAAAAATAATTTAATGAAAATTAAATTCAATGAACTTAAGCCTAATTAAAAAAAAAATATCTAAATTTGGATTAAAAACCATTAACAGTTCAACAAAATAACCACAATACTAGTATTGTTATCAGCTAAGGCACGAGCTATGTTTACATTTGTCCTTCAAGTTGTGCTGAAAAAGGTCAACAAGAAAAAAGAAAGACAAAAAACATGTAAAACAAAAAAAAAAAAAAAAAAAAAATGTACTTTGGATTTCAAGAAGAATTCTTGACAAAAGGTACGAAAATCAGAAGTTAGGAAGAACATGTAAATCAATTAAAATAGATAATCATTCATTCAAAAAGCAAATTTCGATCTACGAAGGTGAAATACCATTTGGTTTAAGGATTGATGTTTGACTATTGACGTCGCCCGGCCTCAATAGCCGAGTGAGTAAAACGGCAAACCCCACTGACGAGATTGTGTGGTTACAATCGAAACTTGTATGGGCAACCTGTCCGTGTAAGCCTGGGTTCAAATCTCAGCGCAGTCAAGAATGAAAAATTATCAATGAAAAAAAAATTTTAATTGATTTCATGTTGTTAAATTCCTGTCTTCATAAAAATAATTTAATGAAAATTAAATTCAATGAACTTAAGCCTAATTAAAAAAAAAAAATATCTAAATTTGGATTAAAAACCATTAACAGTTCAACAAAATAACCACAATACTAGTATTGTTATCAGCTAAGGCACGAGCTATGTTTACATTTGTCCTTCAAGTTGTGCTGAAAAAGGTCAACAAGAAAAAAGAAAGACAAAAAACATGAAAAACAAAAAAAAACAAAAAAAAAAAAATGTACTTTGGATTTCAAGAAGAATTCTTGACAAAAGGTACTAAAATCAGAAGTTAGGAAAAACATGTAAATCAATTAAAATAGATAATCATTCATTCAAAAAGCAAATTTCGATCTACCAAGGTGAAATACCATTTGGTTTAAGGATTGATGTTTATAGCCGAGTGAGTAAAACGGCAAACCCTACTGACGAGATTGTGTGGTTACAATCTCAGATTTGAACCCAGGCTTACACGGACAGGTTGCCCATACTAGTTTCGATTGTAACCACACAATCTTGTCAGTGGGGTTTGCCGTTTTACCCACTCGGCTATTGAGGCCGGGCGACGTCAATAGTCAAACATCAATCCTAAGGCACGAGCTATGTTTACATTTGTCCTTCAAGTTGTGCTGAAAAAGGTCAACAAGAGAAAAGAAAGACAAAAAACATGAAAAACAAAAAAAAAAAAAAATGTACTTTGGATTTCAAGAAGAATTCTTGACAAAAGGTACGAAAATCAGAAGTTAGGAAAAACATGTAAATCAATTAAAATAGATAATCATTCATTCAAAAAGCAAATTTCGATCTACCAAGGTGAAATACCATTTGGTTTAAGGATTGATGTTTGACTATTGACGTCGCCCGGCCTCAATAGCCGAGTGAGTAAACCGGCAAACCCCACTGACGAGATTGTGTGGTTACAATCGAAACTAGTATGGGCAACCTGTCCGTGTAAGCCTGGGTTCAAATCTCAGCGCAGTCAAGAATGAAAAATTATCAATGAAAAAAAAATTTTAATTGATTTCATGTTGTTAAATTCCTGTCCTCATAAAAATAATTTAATAAAAATCAAATTCAATGAACTTAAGCCTAATTAAAAAAAAAAAAAAAAAAAAATATCTAAATTTGGATTAAATTTTGAAAATTTCAAAAAAAAAATAATTATTAATATTTGTTAATAATCAACATTGAAATAAATAAAATAATTTTATAGTATATTTAATTTTTGCAAATTGACATACTAAAATGTACAATAAAAGTATAAAATATATAATAGAAAAGGTGATAAGTCACAAAAAGCTATGTAAAACATAAATGTATTATTTTTAGTTGGTTTGCAAGCCAATAAAGAGGCATCAATGAAGCAAAACTGGATTTACAGACTTCAAATATATTCAGAACTAAAGACCTTAGAAAATTTTTTCTCTCTCCTGTAAAATTTATACATTGGACTACATCCTTTTCGACTGAAGGTAATGATATATACTTATATAGGTACATTATATTAAAAAAAAATTACGGACTCTCCATTGTTTCACTCATTTTTATGTAATTTTTGTACATATATCAAAGAACTTTTCTTATTAATGCACTTGAAATTTGACAGTTATATAATTCTTCTTTGGTGAACTTTTACTAGACCAATACATATATTCATATGTATACATGGGAAGGTAGAATGGCAATGCATATAAAATTCCAATTCAAATCCTACTATGATGAAAATATGATACGAAAAACGGTTATATTCAAATTTATATAATAAATAATTATCATAACACAAATACAAATATTGCATATACTAAGGCTTATTAATAATTCAACCGCTCGCATATTCAACCCAAACGTTTATTTTTCGGAAATAGATGGCACTTGCTGGGATTGAATGTAGAATAATATGTATTTAAATACAGTAAACTAGATGTTTCATTGGAAATATATAATAAATAACTATTAGGATAAATACTTGGATACTTATTGAAAATTTGATTAGAGATTCTATAAAAAACAAAAAAAAAAAACTTGATGGGATTTCCAAAAATTTTGTACATTCGGAAATTCGTGTATTATCGAAATAAGCAAAACATATTTTTATAATTTAGGGGGGTGGGGGAAATATCCTTTCCCCCACCCCCCTGAATCCGCGCCTGTGTACGAGTATGACATTAATATTATTACATTGTTTTTTTATAATACTTCACTACAATACTAACATAACAAAATATAACTTGACTTAAATTTTTTCAGTTCATTCATATCTATATATATAAAAATGAATTATGTATGTTTGTTTGTTTGTCGCTTTATAGATTCCGAAACTACTGAACCGATTTTCCTTATTTTACTTATTTTACTTATACTTATTTTTTCGATAGGGGCAGGGGAATTGGTACCCCCCATAAGATGCCAATATTAATTATCGAACCGATTTTCCTGAAATTTTTACAGTAACATCACGTGAGCCCTAAAAATAAAATAGGCTACTTATTTTTTCGATAGGGGCAGGGGAATTGGTACCCCCCATAGGATGCCAATATTAATTATCGCATATCTTAAGAGCCGCTGCACGCATTTTGCTGAACTTTTTGTAGTAGGATCTTCTGAGCCCCGGAATTGAAATAAAATAGCAGCGGGGGTATAGGAATACCCCATAGGACGCCAATGTTTAACATCGCATATCTTAAGAACTGTAATAGTGAGAATGTTCAAACTTTCTAAAAGTTACTCTTATGGTATACTACACTTTTGAAAATAAAAATAAAGCGGGTAGGCGCAGGGGGGGAAATACCTCCCATAGGATGCATACATTAAATATCGCTCAACTGAAGAACTATTAAAGGGAGAGTCTTCAAACGTGGTTAAAGCTACTATTATAGTAAACTATAAATTTCAATATAAAAATGTGCGGGGTCAGTCTAGCGAAGCGCACCGGGTTAAGCTAGTGTTCTATATACATACCTCTCATTTGCTGGAACAACGTCATAACTCAAAAAATTAGTTTCTTATTTTAATGTAGAATTAATTATCGCTCCTATATTTATCTTAAGTAAAAAATTGATGTAAAAATCTTGCATATTCAGCTCTTGAGTATGGAAATAGTACTGTGATGGAAATAGTACTGTACATACGAATTAAATCAAAAATAGAAATGATGGCGCTATTGCAGATGCATTATGTTCCAATAAGGAAATTTATAAAAATTATTTTAAAGCAATAAATATTAAGAGCATTTTGTGAAAAATTTTTTTAGCTGGACAAATTTCTTTTTAGCTTGAAACTGGACAGGCCATTAAAAAGCTGGACAACCCAGCCAAAACAAGCCCAACTGGCAGCCCTAATGTACATACATAAATACAAAAAACAAAAAAAGGAAAAATGAAAAGTAGACTGTCAAAAGCTGTAATGGTTAAAATTCTTGATAAATTGAATTTTGTAATGGTATTTGTAAAAAAAAACATAAAATGTGTAGTAATTAAATAAATCAAAAATGGACAAATTTTTAAACAGGTAAGTTTAAATATGAAATTACTTTTATACATATGCACATTAGTATTTTTATCAAAGTAATAATAAATACTTTAATATTTTTAGAGACAATTCATGTTACGATCAATGTGATCCAACGCTATCTTTAAAAAGACAATCCGATAGAAAATTTAAAGCAGATTGGACTAAATCTTACCCATGGTTAAAGGAAGTGGAAAATGGTAAAAAATGTATATTGTGTGATATAAGCATTTCTGGATGTCAGTATCACATCTTGATCTTGAAGAAATGACCTTTGATGACATTGGTACTCTTCAAGAAGATGCATTGGAATATATTTCCGGTTATATAATTGAAGCACAGCCGCGAATAACGTTGTAAAAGCCACTTTTTGCAAAAATTGTTTTTGTCAGATAGCCGTTAACATTACTCCCTTACACTACTTAATCATCAAATCAGCCAAAATTTTGCGCCTTAACGCCTTAAAAATGGCATACAAAGCGTCAGTCAGTGGAAGAACGTTTTAAGTTTCTAACAAAATGATACAAACGAAATGGGTTTGCAAAGTGGAATAACGTTTTAAAAGCCTCTTGCATAAAAGTTTTTATTGTCTTTATTTTTAATAACCTAAAAAAATAAATTCAAAAATAAATAATCCTTCCTGTTAAAAACGTTTTTTTTTGCTCTCCTGAAAAATAATTATTTTGTAACTTAAAACGTTATTCGCGGCTGTGCTTCAATTAGAAAGCTGAAACTTGAAGAGTACGAATGTCATGAAATTTCGTATACTTGGGTCAATCAGATTTCAAAGGGTCATTTAAAAAAACCATCACTTGAATTCGTTGAAAACATAAGAAAACTGGAAGTAATTTTTTATAAATTGAATGGCAAGGAGATCTCCCATTCGCCTCATATAAAACAAAGTTTGTTGGAGAGCAGCGAACATGTTTTTTTTTATTCCTATGCTAATCCCGCGAAGCTCTTCGCTTGTCTGCAGGAGACCAGAGTCTCTGGCGGGAATCGAACCCGCAACCCCGGTACTGATAGACAAGCTCACTACCAGCTAGCCTACCCGGGCACAGAAAATGTAAAAGCATTTTTCTTCAAATGCCGCATATATTTCAGAGTTCGCGACCTTAACAAACGTTTAAAAATACAAAAAGCAACGCAAAGAATAGTGGGGTGTAGAAAAATGCTTAAAATTAAGCTTTAAGAGCAATAGTTACAACTTTTAAACCAAATAGTTGTTATTGTTTTAAGTTTTTAATTGTTTTTTTTTTTATTGAAGCTTTTTAGTTTTTAGCTTTTTTAGTTTTAACTTTACTTATTTATAACTTTATAACCATTTTTTTCACTTTTAAGTTTTTCATTGTTTTTTAATGAAGCTAGCTAGCTTTAAGCTCTTGGATTACTTTAAATCCCTCATAAAATTAAACATTATTTTTTAAGTTTTTATTTCTATTAACCCTAATAGGATTAAATAATAATCAACACTAATCATTTTTATATGTATGTCCAATCAATAATATGCCACAAATATCATAACATCCATGTTATCAGGGGTGTTCTGGGCAAACCTTAAGAATGTTAAAGTTCGTTTTAATACACTCTAAATTAAATTTTTTATAATTTTGTTATAGAATTCTTTTTATATTTTTACTACACTTAATTTACTACAAAAATCTTATTAAAAAATAATTTTAAATTCTTGCCTTTTGCGTTTTCGATTTCCAGAACACCCCTGTATGTTACTACCGTTTCAAAGTTTTGTTAATGAAAAAAACTTATTTAAAAGTTAACTTATTTTTTTTATTAATAGTTTAATAAACAAAAAAGAAAAATATAAATTATTAGTTAGTTTTATTTTCTTCGACCTTTTAATAAGTTTGATATAATAAATATTCAAGCGCAAGTTCAATTATATAAAAAATTATTTATTTGTTATCCAATATTTCGCTCTCTCAATGGATAGCTTCTTCAGGGATTCAAATATTTAGTTTTTTTTCTTTTTATAAAATTTTTAAACAAATTCTTAAAACAAAATTTCATTAAAACAACAAAATTGACAATTATGAAAAACAATAAAAATTATACACAGGAAACAAAAATTATTCTATTACATTTTTATAAACTTATTTAATTTCCTATCTTATTCTTATAAATTAAATGTCTATAGTTTTGAGCTACATTGTCTGTATCTGTTTTAAAATTTATTCTTTGTTCTATTGGTGTATTGATAATTTGTAACATTTCTAACATGAAACGTCGTTTGTAGTTTGTTTCTATATTTAAAACTGTTGTATTTTCAAAATCTGGTGCATGATTGCAATTGGCACAATTTGATGACAATGCAGTTTTTTGAGAAGACGTATTTTTGTATTTTTGATCAGACCTATGTCCTGCTAATCTAGTTTTCAATTTATTTTTCGTTGTACCTATATATACTTTACTACATATTTCATTATCCTTACCCTTGCAAGGTATCTTGTAAATAACATTAGATCTATCTAATTTATCCGTCCTATCTTTCATTTTACTAAATAATCTATCTAATGTACTATATGTTTTATGAGCCATCCTATAATTATTAATATCATAAATATTAGAATTTTCCAATCTTTCAGAAACCATTGGTACATAAGTTAAAGACTTGTAAATCTTAGGATCAGTTACCGTATTCACATTACTTTCCCTATGTCCTTTGTACTGCCCAATCAATTTACAAATCAATTCCCTTGGGAAACTATTATTCTATAATATATTTTTGATTTTTATTTTATTAGTTCCATGAAAAACTATATCACTAATATTTAGAACTTTCTCTATAAGATTTTTGGCTGTATTTATAATAAATCTTCTTGGATGTTTTGAATAATAATTAATTATTCTCCCTGACGAAATTGGTTTTTGGTACCAATCTACTAATAAATTGTTCCCTTTCCTTATTATTAATGTGTCTAAATATGGAAGTTTACGATCACATTCCGTTTCAATTGTAAATCTAATATCCCGGTGGAAGGAGTTTAATATGTTTAACATATTATCTATTTCACATTCTGAAATAATACAAAATAAATCATCTACATATTTTGTTATAATTTTTGGTTTAATAGATAATCTTCCAATACATGTATCTAGTAGCTCCTCCATAACTATAGCTGCTTCAACTGGAGAAGCTGGAGAACCCATAGGTAATCCTTTTTGTTGAGAATATATTTGTAGATATTTTCAATATAGTAGCAGAATATATTCTCAACAAAAAGGATTACCTATGGGTTCTCCAGCTTCTCCAGTTGAAGCAGCTATAGTTATGGAGGAGCTACTAGATACATGTATTGGAAGATTGTCTATTAAACCAAAAATTATAACAAAATATGTAGATGATTTATTTTGTATTATTTCAGAATGTGAAATAGATAATATGTTAAACATATTAAACTCCTTCCACCGGGATATTAGATTTACAATTGAAACGGAATGTGATCGTAAACTTCCATATTTAGACACATTAATAATAAGGAAAGGGAACAATTTATTAGTAGATTGGTACCAAAAACCAATTTCGTCAGGGAGAATAATTAATTATTATTCAAAACATCCAAGAAGAGTTATTATAAATACAGCCAAAAATCTTATAGAGAAAGTTCTAAATATTAGTGATATAGTTTTTCATGGAACTAATAAAATAAAAATCAAAAATATATTAGAGAATAATAGTTTCCCAAGGGAATTGATTTGTAAATTGATTGGACAGTACAAAGGACATAGGGAAAGTAATGTGAATACGGTAACTGAACCTAAGATTTACAAGTCTTTAACTTATGTACCAATGGTTTCTGAAAGATTGGAAAATTCTAATATTTATGATATTAACAATTATAGGATGGCTCATAAAACATATAGTACATTAGATAGATTATTTAGTAAAATGAAAGATAGGACGGATAAATTAGATAGATCTAATGTTATTTACAAGATACCTTGCAAGGGTAAGGATAATGAAATATGTAGTAAAGTATATATAGGTACAACGAAAAACAAATTGAAAACTAGATTAGCAGGACATAGGTCTGATCAAAAATACAAAAATACGTCTTCTCAAAAAACTGCATTGTCATCAAATTGTGCCAATTGCAATCATGCACCAGATTTTGAAAATACAACAGTTTTAAATACAGAAACAAACTACAAACGACGTTTCATGTTAGAAATGTTACAAATTATCAATACACCAATAGAACAAAGAATAAATTTTAAAACAGATACAGACAATGTAGCTCAAAACTATAGACATTTAATTTATAAGAATAAGATAGGAAATTAAATAAGTTTATAAAAATGTAATAGAATAATTTTTGTTTCCTGTGTATAATTTTTATTGTTTTTCATAATTGACAATTTTGTTGTTTTAATGAAATTTTGTTTTAAGAATTTGTTTAAAAATTTTATAAAAAGAAGAAAAAAAACTAAATATTTGAATCCCTGAAGAAGCTATCCATTGAGAAAGCGAAATATTGGATAAAAAATAAATAATTTTTTATATAATTGACCTTGCGCTTGAATATTTATTATATCAAATAAATTATTAGTTTTATAACGAAACACACATATGAATTAATACCAAGTATTTGCTTATTTTAAATGATAATAAATTAATAAATTTTACACATGAAAAATGTTGTTTCTTCGTTATTTTAAGGCTCTAAGTAAGAAATTGGGTTGGTTCCCGATATGTTTGGATGAAATTTAATCTAAATACCGGAAGATATGTATGTGAAATCTGTGGCAATAAGGAAAAAGTGCTTAAGTCTTTTTTGTAAGTCTTTGGAACGTGAATATCTTAAAGTTACTATTAACATAAATTTAGCTTAAGTTATCATAAGCACTTTTTCCTTTTTGCCACATAAGGGACCAATTATCACCATTTTCAGTAGGACTGGTCATCGTGACAATCACCAAATTATCTCCCAAATTACGACCTGTACCTTGCGCACAAGGTTTACATGGACAGCCAACCGGACGGACGGACATTGTTAGATTGATTCCAAAAGTTATTGCTTGACAATACCCAAAGCTTTCACAGATATTTTCGCATATAAATATGGTTCACATCAGAGATCAGCAATGAATCGCTTTTTCGCTACTCATACTGACTCATGAAATTTTAAGTATAAGTGAGTAGAAATCATTTAAACTCAACTACTCTGATTCACTCACACTCACAAATATGAGTGTGACGTCGACTCATACTCACACATTTAAAAATGACCTCAATTTGACTTGTAATTTCAGGAAAATACTTATAATACTCACATTGATTCAGCTCATTTAACTCATCCAAGTATATTTACAAGTTTAGTCATTTAACAGTTTCTAACTAGTATAAAATGTATAAAAATATAACAAGCATAAAATTTTAAGTTTATACAGAAACATTTTGTGGATATTACATTTTTTTTATTATTATTGATATTTATGAGCAGGTTGTAAAAAATGGATAGAAATAGTGAGATAAAGGAAAAAATAAATAGCGGAGTTTTCCAATTAGTGAAAAAACGTAAGGGTAGAAGCCCATTGTGGACTCACATTTTGCTTCGCTTATACACATTGAGTTCTGTTGAATCTAAATCAACCACTACATAAATGTTCTAACCTTGCGGCCACACGATCAACTTTTTGTTGATAGTCTTTTACATATACGGTTTGTCAAAATTTACATAAATTGAAAGCTGTGACGTAGGCTGCACGCAATTTTTAAGCAATTTACTTTCAAGATGTCATCAAGAAAACAATTTATACTGATAAACGAAAAATTTGCTCACTTAACTTCTAATCAGCTGTTAAATTGACCATAAAATTGCCAAACAAATGGATAGTTCAAACTGAGAGCAATCTCGTGATCAATTTAAAAAGTGTGAGTGTGTTAGTGAAAAAAATGAGAGTGAGAGCAAATTGAAAGGAATTGAAAGACAAAAATTGATCGTGTGGCCTCCAAGTAAGTATGAGTACGATGAGTAAAATCAAACTTCTGAGTGAATATGAGTTTCGATCGAATTACAATAAGTATGAGTGCGTATAAGTACAAGAAATTATGAGTCATGATTCGGCTCTACTCACTTTTTCACTACTCATTGCTGATCTCTGGTTCACATCCAATAAATACCAAAAAGCATCTTTATCCAATACATCATAGTTTCCATTGGATTAACTTAGCAAGGTGGCCTCAATATCATAACAATACAAGAACAACAGGCTAAGCAATAACATCCAGCTGTTTTTTGAGACCACCTTGTAAATAACTACAATTTTTTCTGATATCTTTTTGTATTTAGTAGTGCTACCATACTTTTATCTTAATTAAATAAAAATCAATCTGTATTTAAATACGATTTAAGTTTATATGAAAATTAACATAATATAGATTTAAATACTATCCTGAAAATTGGGCATTAGTGTGTTATTTCCGAACAAACTATGATCGTTTAATATTGCTTTTTTAGAATTTAAAAAAGCTCAGAAAAATTAATAATTCGAAAAAGTGAAAACCCTTGGGTCATTTTGGTTAACTTTTTCGCGTTCTACTGTAATGTATTAGAGCCCACTCCTTGCTTCTTTTTTTTAAAGGAAATATTTAAAATTAGAAATCCCCTGTATGTATGGGAAAGAAAATAAGAAATTTAATTTTTTAATGGTTTGTTTATGTATTGGGGAAAAACCAAAATATAATTTGAAGTTGAGTTTTATAACAGGAGTGAAAAAATATAAGAAACATGCAAAAGTATACTTATGTTTTAATAAAATATAGTAATTATATCAAAAATAAATCTAAATGGATGTTTATAGCAGTCGCTCAAAAAGAGAGTAAGAAAAAAAAAACAAAAGTGCGTTTGTGTTTTGAGAAATGTATTTAAAACAATCAAAGTATCTATTATAATGGCCAATTTTCAGGATTGACATTAAAACACATTTATGTTTAAAATCGTTTTAAATACTAAATTCTCTTCTTCACTAAACACTTAAATGAAACTTAAGTCACCGATGTGGTACATTTAAATTCAACTTAAGTTTCCATTGGATTAACTTAGCAAGGTGGCCTCAATATCACAACAATACAAAAACAACAGACAAAGTAATAACAACCAGCTGTTTTTTGAGACCACCTTGTAAATAACTACACTTTTTTTATGATATTTTTTTGTATTTAGTAGTGCTACCATACTTTTATCTTAATTAAATAAGACTCTTCATATAAAACTCAAAAAATCAATCTGTAATTAAATACGATTTAAGTTTTAATGAAAATTAACATAATATAGATTTAAATACCATCCTGAAAATTGGGCATAAGGGTGGACGTTTTTATGCGTGGGTGTGTTGATCACAGTGTTGTCATATCGTAAGATTTATCTTATTTTGCAAGTTTTTGAGATGCAAAAAAAGTTTTTAAGTTTTTTTCTAATAAAGTTTTTCTAAAATGTAAGTAATTTACATAAGTTAAGGTATAAATCATTAAAAATAAATGTTCACCCAGTTTAGTTCATTTAAAAATATAAGAATTTAATACGTGATATTAAATCAATGGATGAATTTAATTTGTATTTATATAATTTACTAGCTTAACCCGGTGCGCTTCGCTACCCCTGCACCTACCCCATTTATTTTTGTTTTAAAATTTGTCCTGTTAAGGTTGATAGCTCTTGTGTTCAGATATATGGTATTTAATATGTCTTCTATGAGGGGTACTGCTCCTACTCTGTCTACCCCGCACATTTTTATATTGAAATTTATAGTTTACTATAATAGTAGCTTTAACCACGTTTGAAGACTCTCCCTTTAATAGTTCTTCAGTTGAGCGATATTTAATGTATGCATCCTATGGGAGGTATTTCCCCCCCTGCGCCTACCCGCTTTATTTTTATTTTCAAAAGTGTAGTATACCATAAGAGTGACTTTTAGAAAGTTTGAACATTCTCACTATTACAGTTCTTAAGATATGCGATGTTAAACATTGGCGTCCTATGGGGTATTCCTATACCCCCGCTGCTATTTTATTTCAATTCCGGGGCTCAGAAGATCCTACTACAAAAAGTTCAGCAAAATGCGTGCAGCGGCTCTTAAGATATGCGATAATTAATATTGGCATCCTATGGGGGGTACCAATTCCCCTGCCCCTATCGAAAAAATAAGTAGCCTATTTTATTTTTAGGGCTCACGTGATGTTACTGTAAAAATTTCAGGAAAATCGGTTCGATAATTAATATTGGCATCCTATGGGGGGTACCAATTCCCCTGCCCCTATCGAAAAAATAAGTAGCCTATTTTATTTTTAGGGCTCACGTGATGTTACTGTAAAAATTTCAGGAAAATCGGTTCGATAATTAATATTGGCATCCTATGGGGGGTACCAATTCCCCTGCCCCTATCGAAAAAATAAGTAGCCTATTTTATTTTTAGGGCTCACGTGATGTTACTGTAAAAATTTCAGGAAAATCGGTTCAGTAGTTTCGGAGTCTATAAAGCGACAAACAAACAAACAAACAAACATACATAATCCATTTTTATATATATAGATAGATATTTATAAGTTCATATATGTGTATGCATATTATTTATGTAATTTTAGTAGTAAATAGAAATAAGGCACATGCCGTTCTAGTAATTTTTTAAACAAATTGTAAAAAAAAAGTTTTTTTGGTCGAAAAAAGTTTTTTTTAGAAATGAAAAGATTTTTGAAAAAATATGACAACACTAGTTGATCATAATTCGTAGTTTGTTTTGATTTTAGTATATTAAATTGTTGATGCGAATGGATGTATTTAAAATAGAAAAACCAATTGCGATATTTTAATAGCAGGTCACCCCAGGTATGCAGCAAAGAAAAGAACATTGTAAAGGTGCCCGTAGACGACATGTTTTTTACATCTGACTTGTCATCTTTTCAAGTCATATGTAATTGTGAATGTCTGCCAAAATTGCTGTTTTACAGAAGGTTAATATTCTGAAAATCATGTGCTTTTAAAATCACACGTGTAATTTTGTGGTGTTCTGTAAATCACACCGTTTTTCAATTGTCGAAAGCACAAGCAAACACAAGTTTTTAACACCTGCTTGTTCTACAAAGGCGTAGCTCATTTTTAACGCTTTTAATGTTATTTTCCGATAATTTGTTTTTTTATCTCAAGTTGGTTTTAGGGCTTGTTTCAAATTTTTTAATTTTTCACGAATTTTAGACATGTTCACAATAGAAGCGATTTGAGATAGAAGATTTATAATAAATATAAGACTGCTTTTTTGCCGCTGTTAGCAAATTTTTGCGAATTTCCACTAATTTAGCAATTTTTACCGAATTTTTGCCATTCCTTATAGTTTTGGGGACTTTTAATCAAGTTTATGGCTTGTTTGTAATATTAAAAATTTTCGCAAATTTTGGCTACTTTTGCAAACATATTCTTTTATTTTCCGATTTTTTGTTTATTTTTAGCCTATTAAGCGATTTCAAATAAGTTTAAGGGTTTGTTTACAAGATTGCAATTTTTCGTGAATTCAAGCCATGTTCGCGGATAGAGCGTTTTTTTTCCTGTGGTTCTTCACAACTTTTACGATTTTTAATAAATATTAGACTTTGCTATCATGCCGCTGTTAGAAAACTAGCGATCTTTTATTCCACTAAAAAAGAAGCCTGAAATTGCAACAGAAGTCACAAAAGCAAATTTTATTTTTTTTACTGTCGTCGAATTTTCTTAATTTTAAATGATTTGTTGTGAATAAAACAGCTTATTGCATAAACAAATTAATAAACAACACATTTATTTTATTAAGTAATTTATTTTGACGGTCATCTTACAATAGTCACAAAAATGACAAAGTGATTTAAAAAATTTGTTTACTTAGCTAAACGTTTTGAAATCACAAAATAATTTGCCCAGAACACCTTTCTTGTGGTTTCAAATCACTTTGATAAAATGTGCTTTTCAGAACAGGCCTGATAATTTCTATTCAATGGTGAAATTATTATACATATATCGGTATTGTGAAACATTAACTTAAGCCGGCTAATGATTCCGTCAACAATGCACCGCCGCTGAGGGTTTCTTCCCGGCATAGATTTCTGACACAGCTGATGTCAGATGGTTTCTCAGAAGAAAATAGAGCACGCTCTAATTGAAATTTTGTCAGATGACTTTGCGTCTGAAGGCGGAGTTAGGCGAACGTTGATGTTCCCGTAACTTACTGTAACGTACTGCTTGCACGTTGGTGCACTTATAGAACATCTAAAAACGTGTCATATGTTTTTTACATACATAAATAAAAAAGCAATAGTATACATAAAACAACACACACAGTGATGGGAAATCAAAAGGTTTAAATGTTGACCGCTGTGCAGAAAAAGTACCAAGTGATTAAAATGTTATTAAAACAATATTTACGGCCCTTTTCACAATATGTGATTAAATTTTAATCAAAACATTAACCGTAAGTTAGTAAAATTTGCTTCTCACAATTTATGATTAACACATAATCGAAACTATTTAACGGAAAAGTTGTTGTTAAATATAACCGAATGAAAAATCCCGGTTAAGTTTTTAATAAATAAAAAATATCGAAAAAATGGAACAAATCGCATTAACAAAATGTATTTTGAATATTTTTTTTATTTGAAATGTGTAAAATGAGAAATAAAAGACTTCTTACACATCCAATTTTGTTTCCCAATATAAATTTACCACCATTAAAAGTTAAAAAAAAGATGATAGACTATTACAATAACCCAATGTCGCCCATAACCCAATTTTAAAGGCTAGATTACACTATTATACTGTATTAATACATGTCAAAAACTCAAGTAATATGACAAAGTGTGATAGTGTGAATGCAATGTGTCATGAAAATGGAAGTGTTCCGAAAAATAATTTGACATCCCATACGACTTCATTGTTTTTTTGAAAATTTTCTAAAAGCTAATACTTTTCATTGGATCAGTCGAAACAAAACTCATTTGATTTCTATCTCACAAAGTATTATGGAATACGTAAGGCTTGTTAGATAGTGTAATCTAGCCTTAAATGATATTTTGGACAAAAACACACTTTCACAATGATAAACATGAGCTGGTACAAATAATTAAGAGTTAAAGGGCCATATTAAAATATATGTACATAAGTTCAACATCCTATTATATTTTTTTTAACAAAATGTTGAGCGATTTTCACTATCACTTGATTAAATTTGTTCCCTAATATTGCTTATAGGTCATTTAAACTAAAAGAAAATACTTTTTAATTTATAATTTTTAAATATAAAAAATATATTATATATTAAATATCAGTTTTATGTTTCTCATTACACACTTTTTCGTAAACAAACAGAGGTGGTATTGCCACACTTTCTATCTAATGTTTGCGTTTAGTAACCGGAAGATGGTGAAACAGATAATCGTAACCGTTGGTTAAAAAGTGCTTGTTAAGTTAACCGACAGTTTTTCTTGTTAAAATAATTTAATTTTATATTGTGAAAAGGGCCGTTAGTGTAAGTAAAAAAACATTAATAATTTAATATCTGATATTTATATTATATACAATAAACAAATACATATGAATTTTAACATATACATCACATTTACATGTATTAATTTGTAAATGTGCATAGACAAAACAATATTTTGTAACCATTTAAAGCCTTTTATATATTTCTCATTTCTATTGTGTGTGCATTTGCATTTGTTTATTTTGTACATCTAAAGGTACGGTCAGATATGGCAAACATTTGCCGAAAAACGTCAAATATTTGTTTGCCGTAATGTGACCACAAAATATTTATTTGCGACAAACAGGAAAACAGCTGATTTTGGGCTAATAAATTTGTTTGGTGTCAAACAAAAATGCTTTTAATGTGACCACTCAAAAACAAATATTTGCCTGTAATTTCAGCAAACAAATATTTGTTCTTACAATTATTTTGTAAGAGCAAACAGTAGCAAATAACTGCTGTTGGGAACAACTTAAAAAAAAAATACCACTAAAATCAAATAAAAAAACAAAGTATTGTAATAATAATTTTGTAAAATTTAACATTTATCTAATTTATTTATTAAAAAAAACACATGATTTTGGAATTACATTAAATTCGTTTTTGATTTTCAGTATTTTTTGTTGTTGTAGCCAAATCGTCGTGCGGTTACTGCCTTGTATCAAAGATAAAAAAGTTATCTAATCTATATATATAAAATTGTAACGTTACTGATTCACTCACTGATTCATCATCGCACAGCCTAAACGACTGAAGGTAAAAACTTGAAATTTGGACCAGGGCTAGCTCTCCCCAAATCGATCACAAAGACGGGATTCTTGGAATTCGAATGTTTAGGGGGTAAAAACGGGTAAATTCGGTAACCTTATATCTCTAAAACTAAAATTTCATACTTATCGTTGTTCTTTAGAAAAATAAGCGGACAGGTGTCTGGTACTTTTTGGAAATTCAGCCCTTTAACGGAGTAAACGGGTAAAACCTGTATTTTGGTACTTTTTTGTCACCCCACCTATCTTTTAAACCCATAATAAGAGAAATAAGGGTTATATCACATTTGAAACTTATCTAAAAAATCCAAATACTAATTTCGTACTTTTTCGAAATTCGGACGTTTAAGGGGTAAAAAGCGTAACTATTTTTGGTACTTTTTTACAAAACATTGTTTTTATTTATTGACATAGACGTATTAAATTATGGGCTCCCACTACAATATTTAAATTTTTTTATGCTTCAATGGGGAGAAAAAAGTACAAAAAAGGGGAAACAGGGAGTAAACGGGTAAAATCTGTATTTTGGACTTTTTTGTCACCCCATCTATCTTTTAAACCTATAAACATAGAAATAAGGGTTATATCACATTTGGAACTTATCTAAAAAATCCAAATACGAATTTGGTACTTATTCGAAATTCGGACATTTAAGGGGTAAAAACCGTAACTATTTTTGGTACTTTTTTAAAAAACATTTTTTTTTAGTCAAAAATTTAGTACTTATTGTTGTTCAATAAAAAAAAAAAAATAAGCGGACAGGTGCTTGGTACTTTTTTGAAATTCGGCCTTTTTGGGGAGTAAACGGGTAAAACTTGTATTTTTAAACTTTTTTGCTATGCCATCTATCTTTTAAACCAATAAACATTAAAATAAAAACTATATCACATTCATAACGTATCTAAAAAATACAAATAAAAATTTGGTACATTTTCGAAATTCGAACGTTTAAGAGGTGAAAATCGTACCTATTACAAAGTAGCTGGTTAAAACCTAGAAACATAAACTTTGGCGTAATATGTCCACGAAAGAAAAGGAGATGCTAACGAAGTAGCGGGTTAAATGCTAGTTATTGTATAAAACCATTTTTTGAGTAATTACCATTTTAAGATTTCAAAAATGGATTACGAAATATAAAAAGAACACTGAAATCATATATGTATAATCGATTTTAAACTCAATCTTTCAAAAATGTTTAAGCAATTTTACACGATATTTATTTTGCGGTGGGTTTGTCAGATGTAAAGTCCATATGTAATTTCACATGTCTGTCAAAATTGACAATTACAGAAGGTTAATCATTTTTGCTTTAACACGTTCCTTTTTGGTTTCACCTGACATAACATAAAAACATTCATATTAGCAAACTATTTACTGATTTATATTTATATTCACTTTTTATTGTATTTTAGTTAATTAAAAATTTTGTTTTTTTTTCAAGAATATGTGTAAGTAAATAGATTTTAATATATATTTGCCTCCACAAACAGACGACTTGCAAAACAGCTGATGTCAGATGGTTTGCCAGATCAAAATAGAACACGCTCTAATTGAAAGAAATTCCTCTATATTTTCCATCACAATTTGTATAATAGTGTTTTGGCAAATAAATTTATATATTTTGACAGTTTGGTCAAATATTTTGCTTCGGCAAATATTTTTTTAAGTGTGACCATATGGAAAACATGTTTGCTAATATGTGTGTTTGCCGCTATTTGACATCTGTTCGAGCAAACAAATATGAGCAAATAAATGTGCGCAGTGTGACCACAAAATGAAACCTACATTGTTTTGAAAAAAAATTTGCCAAATAAAGGCAAACATATTTGGGGCTAATATTTGCCATATGTGACCGTACCTTAAGCCTATGTATATTTATATATATATGGAAATATGTTGTATTGTATGTCGTTTTGTCGAAAGTCCATAGATATACTGGAAAAAAGTACCAAAAAAGAGCGAAAATATCCCCATTCAATTTAATATGCGAGCAGGCCATCACTGCTTTACAACTGTCACGTAAAGACGGCATGAAATTCTAAAGGTTGAGTTAGGCGAACGTTGTTGTATCCGTAACTTACTGTAACGGACTGCTTACACGTTGGTGCACTTATAGAACATCTCAAAACGTGTCATATGTTTTTCACATACATACACAAAAAAGTAATAGTAAACATAAAACAACACACACAGTGATGGGAAATCAAAAGGATTAAATGGTGACCTCTGTGCAGAAAAAGTACCAGGGAATCAAAATGGTATTAAAACAGTATTAAGTGTATGTAAAAGACATTAATAATTTAATATCTAATATTTAAATTATAGATTTACAATAAACAAATATGTATTTTATAAATGTGCATTGACAAAAAAATGTTTAAAGGCTTTTATATATATCTCATTTATATTGTATGTGCATATGCATTTGTTTATTTTGTACATCTAAGCATATGTATATTTATATATATGTATTGTACGTAGTTTTGTTGAAAGTCCATAGATATACTGAAAAAAGTACCAAAACAAAGAGCGAAAATACCCCCATTCAATTTAACATAGCAGCAACCCATCACTGTTTTACAAATGTCACGTAACAACGGTATGAAATTCTGTTTTATACAGAATGAAACGTTACAGCTACGGTACATTAAATTTCGGTAAGCTATTGCATTGCTTTTCATATACCAAAAAGCGAACAGCTGATTGATACAATACAGCAACGTTCGCATAACTGAGCCTTAATTTATACAGATTGAGACGTTCCGTTACGTGACATTTAAATTCGGTAAGCATTTACATTGTAAGCAAATAGCAAAACGGACCAGACGTTTCGTTAGGGGACGTGGACGTTCGGCTAACTCTACCCTGACTTTTACAGATGCAATGTTTTAAAGGTAACACACGACATGTATGTATTTTGCAGAGGGAAATTTTACAAGTCAGATGTAAAAAACATGTCGTGTACATGCAACTTAAGTAAAGATCAGTCGTAAAGTGTAAAGAGTATACGTTAGTGTAAATATGTATAATTGCTTGTGAACATTTGTAAGTGGTTAATGAAGCATCGAAAGTTGTTGTTGTGCTTTGCATTACTCGAGTTTTTTCAAGAAAAAAAAATATTTTTATGCCTGCTCTTGTTTTTTATAAATTAAAATTTTAAAACCTACATAGCCATGATACAAATAAGAAGGCAGTTAAACTCTTTTTTAATCGACATAGTAACGTTTATTGACATCATGACTTATGCTACCAATAAAAAAAAACGCGAAACAGGACATGTTTAAGTTTTATCTAATAATTTGAGCATATGTACATATGTACATGTGTGCTATTTTATACTTTTCTATGTTAATTTAAATTTTATAAAGCACAAGTAAAAAATTCACCTAAAAAAGGATCTTTACATACATACATAGGTATGCGTCCATTATGCACATCACTCGCCCCGAATGTTGTGTACAACTATTTTACAGCGTTAATGTTGGCTTTATAATTATTGCTAAATATACAAATATTGAAGCAAGTGCACACCAAAAATTGTCAATAAAAAAGATTTACCTAAAATGCATGTATGAAAATAAAATTTGCTTGTGTAAAATTCCTAAAGGTTGCCAAAATCTTACTACTAAAAACGTGTTTTGTATGCATGTGTCTGTGGCAAAAAAAAAACAAAAAACTTAAACAATAATATACATGTATAAGCAAAATGTAAACTACTTTTGACATCGTTGATGATTAAACCAAAAAAACATATGGCTCCTTGCGAACGGTAGGCCTTGGCTTTAACTGAAAAAATTTAAATTCTGAAAAACAAGAGCAGTTATAAAAATGATTTTTTTTTCTTGAAAAAAAAAACTTGAGTGGCGCAAAGCAGAACAACAGTTTTCGACGCTTCATTTTCCACTTACAAATGTGTACAGCCAATTAAACATAAAAATTATTGTGCAAAATATTGTTTGTATATCGCGGCATTATAGGTACTTTCTTTTCAGTCAAATGATCACTTAAAATTCATAATAATTGAACCGAAATTTTCTTAATTTTCCGCGAACTTGTTGCATTTAGGTTTTTAAGTTAATGATAATGCATCTGAAAGAAGTTGGCTCCATAATTATGGCTTAATAATGTCTACGCATGTGCACACATAAAAAAGTAAATAAAAAAGATTTACCTAAAATTTATGTATGAATAAAGAAAACGACAACAATTATTTAACTAAAAAAAATCAACTTATAAAAAACAAGAGCAGTCATACAAATGTTTTTTTTTTCTTGAAAACAAGAATTGAAAAAACAAGGAATATTTTTCTATGCACTATTAGAATTTTTTGTTTGTATATTTCCGTTACGACGCTTGCTGTAGTTATCCTTTGGCTGCAATGAAGTAAATTGTACAGAACGTTTATACAACTATTAGATACCAGCAGAATGTAATGCATTTTATGGCCTTCTACGGCCTTCGTCAGCATTCTCTGTGTCTTATAATTAGATAGTGCTTATTGTAAATTTTATGTATTTAACTTAATTATTTTAACAAAATCGATCAAATAGAAAAATATTCCTAGAATATTGAAGGAATAAGACTATTAAAGTATGAAAGCCTTATAAATTGCAATTTGATTTGGAATACACATTCGAATTAATATAAAAATTTATAATAAAAATGATACTCAACATGAGAACTAAAATTCCCAGATTCTATTTGTCACAATATAAATTGTAACAAAATCGTGTAGCCCTAGCTTTATAAAGCAGGAAACAATTTATTTTTCCTTTTTGGTTATTTATAACTGTGAAGTACAAATTTCGTTTAGTTGGTAGCTTTTTCAAATAACATAGTCGTGGCCAAAGTTGCCGTTTTGATTACTTTTAACCAAAATTGGTTACTATTTTCTGATGTGTACTTTTTTCCATTTTGGTTACGTTTTTTCAACTTAAAGATAACAAGTTTTTGTTTTACTTGGGGGTTAGACGATAAATTTTGGCACTAATAGTCTTAATACCCTCAAACTTTTTACCAATTTACTCATACTTTTTAAAATTGAGTGTTTCAACTTACGTTCAAGAAAACAGCTAATTACAATGTTAATGAGCATCTTATCAGTGGTCTGATCTTACAATAATGTAACGTCTTGCAATGGGCTGATAACATACTGCCAAAGAAAAATTGCCACCAAAAGTAAATTGTCAGCTCAGACGATTGTAAAAAATCCATACTATTTCATTGGCAGACAACTGTCTGACAATAAATTCATCTGCCAACAAAAATTTTTAGTTCACACGGTTGTCATATAATTGCATGGCAAGAATTGCCAATCTATTTTTAGCAATGTCATAAAATGAGAATTGCGTGTATATTTATTATTTGGAAAAGTGGAAACATTGTTATTGAAGGGACAAAGCAATATCAAAGACTTTAACTCTTTTGTCTTGTTTTAAAAAGAATTTAATTAATTTTCATCAAAATTCATTTTAATTTAGCAAAATTACACTTTTTTGGTTTTTCTTTTCTCATACATCTCAGAGTTGCAGTTGGACTTTTTTTTGATACATTGGTGGCTGTAAACGAATTTTCGTAATTAAGACAGATAAATATATAAATCAAGAAATGAGCCAGAAAATATAAAATTGATACCGTCATAGTCTAAAAACTACGTTTTGTTATTAAAGTTGGTATAAAAACCGAAACCCCGTTTTCCATCCCTGATACGTATGTATTTGCAGCGTTGCCAACAAAAAGATGACAATGATGCTACGCTTATGACACGGCCATTTACCCATTTCATGGGATGAACATTATCTTCATGAACTACTAATATATTATTAGCATGGTTGAGGTTTACGTCATCGGTAGCGTTCTTGAAGTTGAGCCAAATGTTCTTTGTACCATCTTTGCCAGAAATTAGATTTAACAGCCGTCATTCCTTGCCAGTGTTGAAAGCGAGAAACATCTGAGTTAAAATTAGTTCTTTCAGGAAGATTTCTCAAGGAACAGCCAATTTAAAAATGATCCGGAGTAAGAGCTTCGAAGTCGATAGGATGAGTTGATGTAGATGAAATCGGCCGAGAATTCATAACATCTTCAATTTCAACTAAATCGGTAGATAACTTCAAACGTGATGCTAGCATTTGAGAGTGTTAAACAAATGGCCCTTGACCGCTTTAACCGCCGCCTCTCATAAGCCTCCAAAGTGTTGTGCTCGAGGAGGAATAAAACTGAACTTAATTAAGTTGGATGCTGCATACGAAATAATGGTTGACTTGTTTGATTCCTCGTGAAAATTCTTAAAAAATTCTCTTAACCTCGACTCTGCGCTAACAAAATGCATTGCATTATAATCGCTTTAGTACAGCGATTAATGCATCACTGGACAAGTCGCAAACAGCTTCTAGATGAACAGCTTTGGATAAGAGCAAACAGAGATGGCAATGTAAGATTTATATGGTCGCTTTCCTCGAATTCTCAGATAAGTCGAAATAGGGCCAGCAATTCCACACCAACCACCTGAAATGCACAAGATTCAGAGACACGATATACAGGCAGATCTGCCATTACTTGTGTAATTTTGGCTTATACCTAAGCAATGAATGCACTGGTAAACTATTTGTCTAGATAATGATCTACAAGTAACGATCCAGATTTGCTGTTGAATCAGGTAAAGTAATGCTTGTGGACCAGCATGAAAATTGGATGAATAAATGAATCAGTCTTATGTAAGAGTAAAGGATGCTTCATCTGCAAATGTGAATAAGAATTAAGTAATCGAACACCGACTCGAATTACTCTAACTCTTACACGTCTTCTATAAATAGCGCCAGAGAAGACAGATTTCCTAAAACTACACCAGTATTTTCAGTTGATGAAATTCTTCTAAATAATAATGCTGTTGGATGACCCAAACGATTGTGTAAAGTGCATGATTTAACTCGTCTGGAAAAACGGTGAGGTATTTGAGCTGTTTCCCATATATTGGAAAATTCTAAGGCATTTAAAATAGTTACTGCACTTATGTATCGCGTTCAATATATAAGGCACATCTTTAGTGGTGGTACCTAGAACACCCTTTCCCCTTTCGAGAAGCATTTCATTCGCACTTAGATTTATATTACGATGTATTGGTCAAGTAGAACTCGAATTATGTAAAAACTATGGTCCATGTAGCCACATTGATTCTGACAACTCAGATACAGTGCACCGCCTGGATATAAGGCCCAGCAACCGTCAACACGTGGCTGTGAAAGACGTACCCAGGAGGACGAAGTCAAGCGACAGTGCTAGCGAAACAAAACCCGTCACGGTGAAGGCCAGTAGCTCTGCAGCGGCTACAAAACCTCATAAGCCAATAAAGGGCAAATCGGGCCCTACGGGCAAAGATCGTCGCGAAGTCCCGTCATGCTCGTACAAAAGGCCGCGAAAGGGACACAGCACATCGGCAGAGGAAGCGGTGCTATTAGGTTCCAATCGTGGAAGGAAGATGGTGGGCAGGAACAGGAAGAAGTAATGTACCCAGCTGCCGCAAGTAAAAACAAGGGTACAATGCATCTTAAATGCCTCCAGGTGAATCTACACCACGCCAAGGCAGCCTCTTATTTGTATGTTGTAGGATTACTACCAACCTCCTTGACGTTTGTTTCATCCGGGAACCATGGGTCTGCTCTGCGGTCATTCAGGGGCTTCACAACGATCAAGGTAAAATTATTTATGATTGTAGTGTCGAAGCCGAGAGCGGCTGTCCTCAGGCGTTGAGCCCACTTTTAGGGACGTTATTAGACAAGAGGTCTTGGATCTCACGCTTACCAGTAGCAATCTTTCGTACGCCATTAATAACTGGCACGTTTCGGGTGACATTTCGTTGACGGATCATCAATATCTGCTTTTCGACATCGAATGTTCCTCGACGTTTGTTCAAATGTATCGCAATCCTCGGAACGCGACCTGGGACATTTTTCGCCATAATTTGGCTCTTAAGGAAGACTTGTTCGATAGCACTATTACGTGCTCCAGGGACATTGATTTCCATGTACACTTTGTACGAATATTGGTGAGGCCTTCGAGAAGAGCTGCCGACTCCGGATTCGCAGGCCAAAGATGGAAGTTCCCTGGTGTTATGAGTATCTGAAGAGTCTAAGGGCTTAGACCAGACGGCTATTTAACAAAGCTAAGGAAACTGGCGAATGGAGCGACTAAAAAGCTGCACTTACTAACTACAATAGAGAAATCAGGAACTCAAAAAGGGTGAACCTCGCGGGAATTTTGCGGCAGGATCGACGAACTTCCTGAATCACTCAGGCTGCAGAAGGCGCTTTCTCAGGACCATACAAATTGTCTTTGCACGCTTGATCGGCCAGATGGCACATTTACTGAGTCACCAAAGGAGACCTGTGAGCTCCTACTTGCGACTCACTTTCCAGAATCTATGCCATTTTCGTCACCAAGAATATACACATGGACGCCCTCAGCGTCCAAAAGGAATATCATGCTGGCGGGTAGAATCTTTGATTTAGTCCTTTGAAATCACCTGGGCCGGATGGAATCCTTCCATGCTCCTCCAGCAAGGGGGGAGCGCCATCACTTCTCAAATGGCTAGGATCTGCAGATCCAGTTTACTGTCGTGCCGGAGCCATGGATGGACGTAAAAGTGGTTTTTATACCTAAGACAGGGGGCAGAACTGCCCAGGCCTTATATAGCAATAAGCCTTAGTTCGTTTTTCCTAGAGACCATGAAGAAACTCTTAGATAGGTTCATAAGGGACGAATATCTATCGGTAACTCCGATACATCGCTTTCAGTTTGCCTATCAACCGGGCAAGTCTACGGTGACTGCCATTCATCATGTTTTTGGCACGATTGACTGGATGCAAGGCAAAAAGCTCTGTGTGCGTTGAATAGGGGAGTGCATGGCATCCAGGGTGATCCAGTTAACCAGAGGCCCTGGACTTGACACTTGGCTGGTGCAGAGAGAGGGGTCTTAATATTAACCCCGCGAAAACTATTCCAGTACCATTCACCAGACGTAGAATTCTGAAACTTAAGGAACCGGCCAAGAACGGAGCGGTTATCAGATTCTCTAACGTGGTGAAATACTTGGGGATCATTCCGGATAGGGCCCTTTACTGGAATGCCCAGTTATCCCATGTCACCAGAAGGACAACAAGGGCAATTTATACCTGCCAAAGGCTCATCGGAAAGACATGGGGGCTGAAACCCAGAATGATCTACAGGTCATGCCGCCCTAGCGTGGTGGACTAAGACTAAACAGGTCAAAGCTAGAGTGATACTCGATAGGTTCTATCGCCTGATTTGCGTATCGATCAGGGCACCATGAGGACATGCCCCACTCTGGCTTTAGGAGCTATCCTGAACATCCATTACACATATCTGTAAGGGAGGAGTCCTGCAGGTGTGATAGCAGGATACCGCTCATAGTTAAGTACAAGGTAGGTAACTTTATGGACCACATGTGGATCCTCGAAATCCTTAGGAATGATCCATCCATTCTGCTTGGGGGTCATATGCTGCCTAGTCTGGTATTGGATAGGAATTTTAACGTCCTTATACCGAATAGGGACCTATGGGTGGACCAATCCTGGTGGCTACAGTTATTCGGGTGGCATGTATACATTTTAGGTTGGTTATTGGGTAAGCAGTGGACGCTTAGCAGGTACACTACAGCGGGTAACCCGCTCTTAGAGCACTATCCTTTTTGGAAATGAAGTCCAGGTTAGTCATGGACTGTTTTACGTCTCTGAACAACTTGGCGAAACACAATGGCTTGAATTTGTGTTTGGTGCCCGCCCATGAGTGCCATGCGGGCAACGAAAGGGCTGACAGCTTAGCAAACAGGGGCGCTCGCCGCCCATTCATAGGCCCTAAGCCCTTCTTCGGTGTCACTTTCGGTCACATTAGGGGGACGTTACAGAAATGGTCCGAACGTGAATTCCTTCATACATGGACACCCACTTCAGCAAATGACTTAAGACTAAGCAAGAACGCAATGGGAATAGAGGATAAAGCAAATATTTTCTTGGGAGGTTCAAAAATTGACATTGTAGGTAAAGCTAATAATTTAGGTGTTACATTTAATACATGTTTAACTTGTTCGGATCATATAACACAAGCCTGTGGTAGAACATATGGATAACTTATGGGTAACTCAATACTTTACTCCGCCGAAAGTAAGATTATTACTTGCCAAAACGTATTTATTACCAACGCTTTTATATTCATCCGAAATATTTACTGGTTGTAACTCAGCGGATACGAGGAAACTTAATACAACTTTTACCAATATCGTAAGATACGTTTTCGGGCTGAGAAGATTTGTCACAATTCTGCATTCGTATATTCAATATTACATTTGATAACTTCCTACTTTTTAAAAATATATTTCTTAATGAAGTTATTATGACAAAGGAACCAAAGTATCTCTATTTGTATTGCTAGATCACCAAGAGGTGAATTGTTGATTCAATAAAGATATCGTAGCCACTAGAGGTCTGCACAAATGTATTTGCTAGCCAAATGATTGTTGTGTGTATTTGATATTCATATCAAATGTGTAAAAAAATGAGAGGTAGTCATTCACGCTCAATCATTTTAAATGAGAGATCAACACAACACCGTTCATGAAAAAGTTAGCCACATACACTCACATTAATTGTGTGTGTGTCCCTATTATTGTTTATTGTTTGATGAACTCAAATTCATACTTCTAACAATAAAAAAAACCTGAGTTAAGTTAAAAATCACACTAATCATTCGTGTGTTTGTTGTCTTTCTTGTTTTGTTAAAATTGGTTTTTCCCCTATTTGATAATTTTCCCTATCGTTCTTTGTTTTTAAAAAATTAAATAATGTCAAAAAAAAAAATGTAAAATTGTTTAACTTAAGACTTAAGAAAATTATCAAAGCTAAGAAAGAAAGCTCGTTATAAAATAAAAATAATCTATTAACGTTTAAAAATAAGTTATAAGTTCGTTTTTTTAATTAAAAACTATAAATCTGTTTTTATGTGTGTATTTTAGTAATGATTGATCTGCCAAAGTATACAAAAGTAGCCAGTTGCAAAATTTTTTAACTTGGTTACGATTAAATTCAGTAGATATAGTGGTTATAATCACTATATATATATATATATATATATATACATACTATATATATATATATATATATATATATATATAAATTAAAACAAGTGATCTTGTTATTTTGAGTTCCGTTAGTAAACTAACTTAAACTTTTTTTTAATTTCAATTTTATACATTCGATTTGTTTAATAAACAAAAAATACAATTTATGCAAAAATAAATAAAATCAATATTCTTAGTTCAATACACCCAATTTGATCGTTAACCAAAAATGTTAAGTAAGCAAATATTTCTTCAACACACTACATCAAATTAAGTCATTGAACAAAATTACAATATAAGCAAATATAAACAAAATTTAAATACAAAGTTAATAAACTTGCGATTGATCAATAAAATATGAAAGCAGCGGAAGGCCGGTTTCATATTTCGAATTAAAATGCATAAACTACTGACGCTGTTAACTTATAAAAAAAATTGAAATACAAAGAATAAACTTACGACTAATCAATAAAATATGAAAGCAACGGAAGGCCGGTTTCATATTTCAAATTAAAATTCATAAACTACTGACGCTGTTAACTACTCCCTCTTTCAAGTGTTGACCGTCCTCGGTCCAACGAAAACTATCGATGACAACCTGAATATCGTGTTGCAAGCGCTTGTTCTTTCTTAGTCGATATATTTTAGAGATGGCATAGAGGACGACCAAAATAGTTATCGCGACTAAACCGGAAACTGTTGGATTTTTAATCAGTTCATTTCTTATTTCTCCGATATGGCGTAGGTTTTCAGCACTCATTTTCCGAAGGTATGGAAGGCTAAGTATTTCCTGATAGCTAGTGATGTTAAGGTTCGCAGCCATCGCCAAGCTTGGTATTTTCTTGATATTACCTTTTCTGTTTATGTAAACGGAACCATTTATTTCAGTTTTTTCTTCAAAAGTAAGTAAGTAGGTTCCGGTTACGACCTCTAGCGAGCCCTCGCCCAGTTTGATTTCCACTTTATTATCGTTAATGATTATGATACCGTCATCTACAACCACCACTGGTTCGAGATGGCTAGGCCTAGTAGAGCAGTAGAACAAACCGCCAGAGTGAAGTTGTTGCGCACAGTTAGGTACCGGTGATTCCTTACAGAATGTCGACGTAAGTGCTTCGCTGCAATTTCCAATTGGAATTACCTCATTTCCACATTCAGCGACTATGTTGTTTTCAGAAAAATTTAGAATTGTTCCTTTATGCTGAACAGGAAACAGCGTCACCCTTTTACATTCTAGCTTGGGATTAGGATACTTAATTAAAAAGATCAAAAAATTATTATCTAATAAGACCCTAATATAGGCTACTTCCATTAGGTCAGTTACAGTTGTATTTATAGAGCGTTTAGTTACAATTTTATTTGAATCATCAGAATCTAAAATTGTGGGATTAACAATCCCTATCTTTGCAAGAGTAATTGCCAATATCAAGTTTTCAATTTCGGAAATAATTATTCTGTTTCTAGCGAGCAGTGTTTCGTATAAATGACCTGTATCAATCTGCCTAATCTTGGAATCCTTGATAATATTATTAACCGTCTCTGTTAACCTGTTTATTTGTTCTTGTGTCCTCGTGTTAATTCTTATTTGCTCATTTTCTGATTCAATAAGTTGCTGTTGTCCGAATTTAATTTTTTCGAAGTCATCAAAATCCGGTGTGCCGGCGACTACCTTAAGGGCGGTGCCTAGGAAATTGATGCTTCTAGCATTCCTGTGATGAGTTTGTAGTGACGACAGGAGTGTTCTAATGTGTGTTATGTCTGAGTCCAGTAACTTTATCATGTGAGATAAAGGAAAATGGGTCTCAAGTCGCTTAGTATCCTCAATTATTTCATAGTACATTGTCAAGTTCGTAATATGCTGTAAGTAGCTGAAATCCTGCCAAATAATTACATCACCGTCCGTAATCGGAATATAGTGCGATTTCGAGTAGTCCATTAGTTTTGCCGCCGTCACACAGATGAGAATAGTTATAGTCAAAACCCTAAAAAAAATAACTTTATTAAAATCTAATATATAAAAAATATAAAAATTATAAGTACAATTATAATAATAAACGCTACAAAGAGGATGTGTGTTATCTTAAATTGTCCTTATGGACCACCCTCCCTTCAATAAGAACCGTGGTTCCTAAGTCTGCTTCGACAATTTTTTCAGTATAGAGGGGAGTCAGCTTGTTCCCTAACCTTCTATTATTTCTTACCCACACCTTTTCTCCTACATCAAAGGCCCTATTCCGTCTAGAGATATTGTTTCGTTCTAGCTGCAATCGCTGTGCATTCTCGATTTTCCCTGATATTTTTTGTGTAAGCTCTGGTGACAAAACGTGAATTGTATCGATCGGTCTTTTATTTGTAACGGAGTGAATTGACTGGTTGTACTTAATTGTTGCCAACAGAATAAGTTCGACAGTGTTGTTGATCTTCTTCTCGAGCCGAATGCACCTTGCAATTTCCACAAGAGTGCTGTGAAAGCGCTCAACCTGTCCTTTTGATGTACTATGGAGGGGAGGTGCATTTGAAACCTCGATTCCAAATTCATTCCGTAATAAGGATACAATAGTTTCCGATTTTAATGATGGTTCGTTATCACAATAAATACATCTTACATTCGGAAAATAGTTTATAAGTTGCAGAATTGCCGCCTTTAAATCCACAATCGTGCGCGAGGGAACAGGTTGGACCACGGCAAATTTTGAAAGCTTATCAATACAGGTAAGAAAATAGCTCCGATCTGTCGAAAATATATCAATATGAAGCATCTCCCCTACGTATGTTGGCGTTGGCGTTATACCCATTTCCTGTTTCTGCGGGTGTCTGTCATATTTCGCTCTTGAGCAAATCCTGCAATTTATGACAATTTCATTTGCCAGTTTCGTCATGCTTGGAAAATAGTAGTCCCTAAGAATTTGTTTTACATTTTCCTGAGCGGCTCTATGGGCTCGATTGTGCTCGGTAACCACTATTTCCCTCTGATCATTTTTATCGACAACATCCAATACCACATTTTTGCAGTGCCAGAATTTTGTTGATGGAAAGAGTTTTACCAACTCGTTTTGGACTGCTGCCAGTGTTGGTAAGTCACAATTTATTGCGTTTACTACTTCCGGGTTAACCGATAGTTTGATCTCATCAATAAGGCTGTCCCTATCCCTGAAATTAATCATATGTCGCGTTTTACTGGCGAAGAGGATAAAATCTCGTCTACTGGAGAAGTCTGCTTGCTCCAAAATAATTTGGTTCCTAAAGCAATTGAGTGGTTTATCCGTTGACTCAATAGTATAGGACATAGAATCCTCGCTGTGTATTGTAGCAGCGTCTGAAAGTGCTTCTTCTTCCAGAGCATGAATATTTTGACGTGAGAGGGCGTCAGCTACGTAATTTTCCTTACCAGGTTTATGATAGATCTTCGCATTGTGTTCGTCTATAAATGCTTTCCAGCGTTTAATTTTAGCATTTGGGTTTCGGTCTGACACCGCAAATGT
Source organism: Pollenia amentaria (assembly GCA_943735925.1). Classification (NCBI taxonomy): domain Eukaryota; kingdom Metazoa; phylum Arthropoda; class Insecta; order Diptera; family Polleniidae; genus Pollenia; species Pollenia amentaria. The sequence goes on from OX031006.1 coordinate 105,196,223, forward strand.
CAGTGGCTGATGGTCCGTATAAATATTTAGGTCCCGCACCCCATAGAGGTAATTTCTGAGCTTTTGGAGGGCCCAGACAATAGCTAATAGCTCACGCTCATTGGTAGCAAAGTTCAACTCTCTATCCTTAAGGGTCCTGGAAATCATTGTAATTGGCTTTCCTTCCTGCGACAAAACTGCTCCCAAACCAAACGCCGAAGCGTCTGTCGTCAAACTGAATGGTCTTTTAAAATCTGGGTAGAGCAGCATGACATCCTCTGAAGACAATATATCTTTTAGCTTGTTAAATGCCCTGACCTGTTCCTCATCGAATTTTATTTTTATCTTTTTGGACTGACTCGCGCTAACTTTACCATTTTCGCCCTTAAGGATGTCCGTTAAAGGTTTTGCAATTGAGGCGAAATTCTTAATAAAGCATCGGTAATAGCTTGCTAGTCCTAGAAAAGATCTAACATTAAACAACGTGGATGGTTGTTCATAGCTTCGGATTGCATGTACCTTATCAGGACTAGTCTTGATTCCGCCACTAGATACAATGAAGCCCAGATATTCAACACTTTCTTTGAAAAAGTGTGATTTATCTCGTGACACGCTCATGTTGGCCTCATAAAGTCTTTCCAAGACCCAAGCAATATGGTTGACGTGGTCAGTTTCATTTTCTGAGAAAATTATTACGTCGTCAACATAAACGTAGCACGATTTTCCTATTTGTTCGCGCAATACATCATCAATAGCCCGCTGAAAAATGCTGGGCGCGTTCTTCAAACCGAACGGGAGTCGGCAGAATTCATACTTGCCGTTTCCGACGGAGAAGGCAGTCTTTTCCCTATCGTGCTCTGCTAGCAATATCTGATGAAAACCCGATTTAAGGTCAAGTGTTGTAAAATACTTGGCCTTCCCCAGATTTGAAAGGATCACTGTTACCTCTGGAATTGGATACTTGTCGTCTATAGTATTCTGATTAAGTTTCCTAAAATCGATTACTAATCTTTTATTTATGTTCCCATGCTCGTCTTTGCCTTTTTTGTCAACAACCCAGATGGGATTGTTGTAGGGAGACCTAGAAGGTCTTATTATACCATTTCTCAACAGGTCCTTTATCTCGTTATTTACAAAATCGGCGACACCCATTGGATAAGGATAAAGTCTTGAGTAGACTGGATCATTGTTAATAGTACGAATTGTGGCAACCACGTTTGTATTAAAGGGTAACGACTCATTAGGGTTCGCAAAAACTCCCAAAAAATTTTTCATTACTTTCCGAAATCTATCTAGCACATTTTGAGGAACCTTAATATCATCGACCTGTGTGAAACTCACGTTCTCACACCTTAAGAATTTCAACTTTTCTGTTCCTGAATTGGTTCGGATTTCTTTTTGCTTAAAATCTATAGTGGCATCTATCCGCGTTAGCAGATCAAGGCCAATTATACCGTCGAAAGTTGAAAGTGAAGGAAGTATGAAAAAGGGACTATTTGTTTCAAAAAGGTTTATTATACATTTTTCATGAATATTATTAGATCCATGTATGGATTTGACCATAAAGCCCCTGTCTACTGGAATAATGTGGTTTAAGCCACTAAGAGGCTTTATGTAATTTTTCGAAGCCCCCGTGTCTACTAATAATTTTATAGTTTTTCCTGCTACCACTCTTTCTATGAATGGGAGCAGGGAGTTTTGCCTAAAAAATTAATTTCAAAGCATTCGTTTTCGTCGTCAATTTCTGATGCCTCCACTTCCGCTGTTTCGTGATATTTGTCCTGTACCTGGCATGGTATGGGGCTTTCATGGGTAATATTGTTGATTCTCTGTTGTTTTACCCTCGAGAACTTAGCTGATTCATCATTTGGTCTCTTTACCGTCCGTTCGTAACCCCCACGATGTGCCGGCGGAGTTCTGTCAAAGTATTGGCGGTCTTGAATTGGGCGACCATGCTGCGCCGAATTGTTATTATTAAATCTGAAGCCGTTTGTTTGTCTGGATCGTGATGAATGATCAACGTCCATCGGCTGAGCCATGGGTTGCTCGTATTGGTGATCCCTGGCGAAGTCTGGTTTTTTAAAGAAATTGGGATTTTTCCCCGGCTGAGGCCTAGTTCTCTGTCTTTCCCTATCATCGAGGCTCCTGGCGTAGTTTGTCGCAAACAAATATCGCTCGTGATTTGATTCAACCTCTTGTGCGAGCGCCAGAGCGGAGGGAAGGTCCTTTGGCCTTGCCGAGAAGAGTACGTCACTTAAATTCTTTTTGGTGCCTGAAATAAACACACGAAGCGCATCTGCTCTATATTTCTCGTTCATTGACGCGGCCGTACATCCTTCATATGACATAACGGTTTTGTTTGTCAAGAGAGTCAACTTCTTCTCTACTTCGTCATAAAATTGTAAGAGCGTCATGCTTCCCTGTCGAAGGGTAGTGAGCTCTTGTTCTATTAAATAAGCGGGACGCTTGTCGGAATAAGTGAAGTCCAGTCGGTCAATAATAGCATTGAAGTTCAGAGCGGTATTGAAAGAGGCTAGCGTCATGTCGGCCGTTCCTTTTATCTTGTTCCTTATTATAGCTACAGCCTGATAATGTTTGGAGCTGCCCACGTGTTTTTCAAAAAGTTTGTAAGCGGTATGTGCCGCCTGCCTCCAAGAGACGTAAGTCTCCTGTCTGCCCTCAAAATCTGGCAACGACTTTACGATGTCTAATGATTCATCGCACTGTGTTCCTGGCACTATTTCTATGTCTTTGTACGCCGCGACCTCAGGAGTCGTTACCACAATGTCATTCAGTTTTTTGTTAAGGTCGTCGATCTGTTTGTCAAATGTCTGTTTCTGCAACTGCAGGGCTGCTGTGATAGCACTGTTCACCAAGACTCGCAATTGGTCCGTACCTATTGTCATTTTGTCTTCCCACCAATTCTCTCTATTCGATTCAGTGCTATTCCTTCTTTCCACCTCTATCTTTTTAAGTTTTTCTACCACCTGATTAAGTTCGTTCCCTGATTCGCTATCGCTCATATGGAGTTAGTAGAAACGTCATAAAAGGTCGAGCCCGAAATTATCACACAAAAAAACGTATTTCTTCCCGAACGCTCTACTTTATATGATTTACTCTTGCATAGATTTACACAGTATATCTTAATTATTTATTAACACAAGGATTAATTTGAAAAATTTGTTATATAATTTTTTCTGAACGCTCTACTTACGAATTCATAATATACTACTATTAGATTATACAGTGGGATGATAAGTTGATGCTGGTTTCGTTGTGGATCCTCTTCCGTACAAGCTTAGATTATACAGTGGGATGATAAGTTGATGCTGGTTTCGTTGTGGATACTCTTTCGTACAAGACAACACCTCTACCAGAAACTGTTGATGAACACCGGTTGTCACATAAAAAACTTGTATCTGTGGGTTTCCGTTGAGTTTTGTTTTTTGTTATTCAAATGATTCATAAAGTATAGTAGTTAAAAGTGTTAGAGTTTTCTATGGTTGTTGTAATTTAAAAATATTTGAGGTTATAAGAATATTTTTATTTAGTCATTTTCAATCCATTTAAAAATAGCAAGGCAGTTTCTAAAAATTTTGGATTTTTGTTGATTTGTTATTATCAGTTAAACACATTCGGTTCGATTATTCTTTTAGATTTAATCACTTTCAATCCATTTAAAAATTTTATTATAGCAAGGCAGTTTTTGTTGAATTGTTATTATCAGTTAAACACATTTGGTTTAATGTTCCTTAAAGAATATCTTTATTCTTTTAGATTTAATCACTTTTAATCTATTAAAAATTTTATTATAGCAAGGCAGTTTCTAAAAATTTTGGATTTTTGTTGATTTGTTATTATCAGTTAAACACATTCGGTTCGATTATTCTTTTAGATTTAATCACTTTCAATCCATTTAAAAATTTTATTATAGCAAGGCAGTTTTTGTTGAATTGTTATTATCAGTTAAACACATTCGGTTTTAATTTTCCTTAAATAATATTTTTATTCTTTTAGATTTAATCACTTTTAATCTATTTAAAAATTTTAAACTTTTTACAGAATATTGCAAACTATTTTATAATTATTTTCGAGCCCCACGTTGGGCGCCAATTAAAACAAGTGATCTTGTTATTTTGAGTTCCGTTAGTAAACTAACTTAAACTTTATTTTAATTTCAATTTTATACATTCGATTTGTTTAATAAACAAAAAATACAATTTATGCAAAAATAAATAAAATCAATATTCTTAGTTCAATACACCCAATTTGATCGTTAACCAAAAATGTTAAGTAAGCAAATATTTCTTCAACACACTACATCAAATTAAGTCATTGAACAAAATTACAATATAAGCAAATATAAACAAAATTGAAATACAAAGTTAATAAACTTGCGATTGATCAATAAAATATGAAAGCAGCGGAAGGCCGGTTTCATATTTCGAATTAAAATGCATAAACTACTGACGCTGTTAACTTATAAACAAAATTGAAATACAAAGAATAAACTTACGACTAATCAATAAAATATGAAAGCAGCGGAAGGCCGGTTTCATATTTCAAATTAAAATTCATAAACTACTGACGCTGTTAACTTATATATATATATTTGGGTTAAAATTAATTCCATCTTAGGTTCATATGGCCATAAAAAATTTCATGCAGTTTTGTGATACATATACGGTTTATATTTTACCTTAGATCCCATATTCAGCATTAAGCTTCTGAAATTCAATGTTAACGTAAAACTAATTTCACTGCTGTATTGAAATTAATTCTTATTTATGTTTTTAAAACCAAAAATCACTCTACAGAATTTTGGAATAATTGGCCCATAATTTACCATGGGTGCAATATAAATTCCTCTCTTGAAAATCATTTCAGTTCGGCTAAAGCTGTTTCGAATCATATTTTCTCAAGCTAGTTAAAATTTCTAAAAAGAAAAGCATAAAACTTTCTGATTGTCGGTCAATAATTTTATATATGTAGGTCTAAACTATAACCAATTTTATAATCATTGACAACTTGTTCTACGTGGCAATTAGATTTATTATTCTTTTTCGTTCATGTTTTTTATTGCAAAAATGTTGATATTCTTCAAGCACTAATGTCATTTAAAATGCACCAATGTCATTTAACTATGTACATGGTTTCGATAACAGTATAACATAGTATTTACTATTTTTACTTACCAAAAGCATATTTTTAAAACCACTAGAATATATGTATGTAACAAATTTTTGCTCGAGAATTAAAAACGAAAATCAATATATGCTTTAAAATTTTGCCAAAAATGAAGGCTTCTTCCAATGGGTAAAAATTTATACATTTCTAGAAAAATGTCAACTTTACAAGGCGCAATGTTTTTTTTTTTTTTTTTTTTTTTTTTTTTTTCAGTATTTATTTATTGAATCTTCATATATTAAATATGAACTAACAATAATTAATCAAATCTTATCCTAATATTTGCTTTATGTCCTGCCAGTGCCAAACAAAAAAGATTTCGTCATCACGGTATCTGTTCACATATGTAGGTGTTTATCGCTCATCTGATTGGGTGAGTGCTGCAGTGTCTCTTCTTCTTAAGCGAGTGTGGCCGCCATAATTTAAAATATTTCTAGCTAATTGATTTGGGTGCAGTTCCAGCCTTTTTAAATATTTGACTGCATATTTCGTTATCATAGTTTTTACTAATGGCACATTGAGATCCTTGTGGATATTTGAGTTTTTGACGTACCAGGGGGCGGCTTTGATTATTCGAAGAAGTTTGTTTTGGCGCCTTTGAATTTTTTCGATGTTAGAAGCCGAGGCAGTGCCCCATAACTGAATACCGTAGCACCAAATTGGCTTTAAGATAGAGTTGTAGAGTAGAAGTCTGCAATCGAGACTAAGAACAGAATTTCTTCCAATAAGCCAATTAATTTGGATTGCTTTTAGTTTCATTTGAGTTAATTTAGCTTCTATATGCCATTTCCACGTTAAACGCCGATCTAGATGTATACCGAGGTATTTTACATGCGAGTGTTGGGGTATTATTTGATTATTTATTTTAATAGGGGGGCATGTTTCCCGACGCAATGTGAATGTTATATGTGCGCATTTTTGCTCATTGATCTTTATCCTCCATTTTTTTAACCACCTTTCTAGTTCAAATATATGATCCTGTAGGTAACGAGATGCTTCATGACAGTTTGCGTGTACGCTTAGAAAAGCTGTGTCGTCCGCAAATGTTGAGGTATGGGTGTAGCTGTTTGTTGGCAAGTCCGAAGTATAAATTAAGTATAATAGAGGGCCCAGGATGCTGCCTTGTGGGACTCCAGCGTTAATTGGCTGTGGAGAACTTAAAAATTCGCCTTCTTTAATAATAAATTGGCGACCGACTAAGTAGCTTTCTAACAGCTTGTGTATATTTGCTGGTAAGTTTTGCTGCAATTTCAGTAGTAAACCTTCATGCCAGACTTTATCAAAAGCTTGAGACACATCGATGAAGAGTGCTGAGCAATATTTTTTTTCTTCAAAGGCTTTTCTTATGACATTTACTATTCGATGAGTTTGTTCAATTGTGCTGTGTTTCCTTCTAAAACCGAATTGATGATTGGGAATACATCTGTTATCATTTAAAATCGGCGTTAATTTAGACACTAGAAGTTTCTCAAAAAGCTTTGATATATTAGACAATAAGCTTATAGGTCTATATGACTCAACTTTTGTGGGATCCTTTCCTGGTTTAGGTATCATGGTAACTAAGGATACTTTCCACTCTTGTGGGTAGTATTCAAGGCGTAAAATAGCATTAAAAATTAGTAGAATAATTTTCTTTGCTATGCTGGGTAGCTCCAAAAGCATTTTGTTACTGATCTTATCAAAACCAGGGGCTCTCTTGGGGTTTAAATCATGAATAGCCTTCTCGATTTATCTTACTTCAAATCTTAGTGGAACAGCTGAACTAACAGCAACAGGTGGTAACTCGACCGCAGTATCGAAAGATGTATGAGGGGTAAATACGGTTTTCAAATGATTAACGAAAATATTTCCTTTTTCTATGTCATTTCGTGCCCAACTTCCATTTAAGTTTCTTAATGGCGGTTTAGTGATAACTGGTCTTTTAAGATTTCTAGCTGCATGCCATAATGAGTAATCAGATTGAGGAGTTGCATCAAGTTCCTTAAGATATTTTTCCAGAGAAGCCGTTTTTTGAGACTGCAGTAAGTTTCTTAGCCTTTTTGTGCACTCTTTTAGTAAATTTTTAAGTTGAGGGGATCTGTGCAATTGCCACTCTCTTCGAACTCTCCTTTTTTCAGTCAAGAGACGCTCGACATCAGTAGAATATATTTTACTATTTTTGATATTTTTGCGGGCTATGCTAGAATGTTGAACAGCTAGTTTGAGATAATTGTCAAAATTTACAATAGAAAGATTTACATTCTCCGGTGTTCTAAGCGGAATATTTTCAGTGCAGTGGGTACTGAGATATTTTTTATATTTTAACCAATTTATTTGTGTGGCTGACGTCACTAAGTAACCAGACGGAGATACAATTCTATAAGGGTTTGATATGGTAAGAATTGTAGGTGTGTGATCAGAAGATAATTCTAAAGAAGCTTCAACGTGAATCGTTTCTGCGGGGATGTTTTTAACCACGCCAAAATCGATGACATCTGGAATTTTTTGCTGATCAGTAGGCCAATAAGTTGGTTGTCCACTCGCGACCACATTTAAATCCATTTTAGATATTGTATTATACAAAACACGACCCTTTGGTGTAATGAGCCGTGACCCCCAGAAGGTATGTTTAGCGTTGTAATCGCCAGCGGCTAGGAAACAGGATCCTAATGATTTAAAATATTTATAATATTGGCTTTCTGATATTGAAAATCTAGGTGGAGAGTATAAAGATGAAAGTACAAAGTTTCGATTTAGCTCTTCAACACAAATGTTCGTTGCTTGCAGATAATCTTCACGATGATCACACATTAAGTAGTGTTTGATTCGGGTTTTTATTAAAATAGCAGAACCTCCACAAGCTCTGTCTCGAGGGTCCTTGGTATCATATAATATATAACCATTAATTTTAAACGTATTTCTTGAGGTCAAATGAGTTTCAGAAACCATCATTACATCAATTTGTTTACTTTTAAGAAAATATTCTAGTTAATTTTTATGTTGGCGAATGCCGTTTGCGTTCCAAAAACAAATTTTTAAACAATTCATGGCTTGTTAAGTACAGCTTGCAATAACATCGATTGCATTCTTAACATTTCCTGCATCAAATTACCCATTGTATTCGTAAAGTTTGTTACTGTTTGTACTAGTGTTTCCATGGTTTTTTCTAGAAGACTTAAATTAGAAACTGGGGTCTCATCATTATTTGGCAAATCACCTTGCATTGGCATATGGTTTGATTTTAGGACGTTAGCGTAGGATGTTCTGTTATTACTAGGCTGCGGTACCTGAATGTTATTAGTACTATCTTGATGTGTTTCCTGAATTTGAGGTGGATTAGTTTTCGGTCCAACCGAGCGCTTGACGATAGAGTATACAGGGCATCCTCTATAGTTGGCAGTGTGATTACCACCACAGTTGCTGCATTTTTTTACATTGGGGTCGTTTTTAGACTTATCGCAGAGAGCTGTACCATGCAATTCTCCACATACAACGCAAACAGGGATTAAATGGCAGTATGCCTTAGTGTGACCAAATTCTTGACAGTTTAAACATTGCACGGGACCGTTCCTTTTATGTGGCTCCTCTTTCGTTATTTTCCTATACAGGATATATTTCAGACTGTAAATGGGATGAGTTTCGTTTTTTTAAGCTTAACGTCGCCGGGTTCTAACTCCACTCGAAATAGTGGCTGGGGTTTTTTTCTCTATTTTTAATATTAACTACATTTTTAATTTTAAAGCCCTTCTCTTCTAAAAACGTTTTTATCTCACCTGGGTCTACGCATGAATCAATGCCCTTTATCACTACCTGAAGACCTTTACTGCTCTTCAGTTGGTATGTATGTATAAAAGTTTTTTTTTAGTGCTTCTAATTTAGTTATTACTTTACGAAAATCATCTTCACGATTAACTTGTATTTTTGTTTCATTTATACTACCACGTTTTATTGCAGCTACATAAAAAGAATTTTCACCTATTACCGAGATCAAATTCTTTATTAAATCACTTGAGTTTTGCTCTCTAAGATATATCGGGGGTGGCTTAGAAGATTTTGTAACGATTTGTGCTTCCGAGGATTCCTCTTCCAAAATCGCAAACCGATTTTGAGAACTTATTCTCTCAGCTGTACCCTCTTTTAAAACTTTTGGGACAGAAGCAACTGCAGAAGAGGTTGGGCTGCGACCCCGTTTTAGCACTGTTATGTACCTATCCATTCCAACTTGTACTTGAGGCTTTTGACCGCTTTTCACCTGTGATAATGAGTTTTCCATCATGCCTGATTTGGGGGTAATCTTTTCATCACTTGTTAAAATCGTTTCTGCCACTGAGGCACCGCTTGCAGGTTTTATATTTTTTATTGTATTAGAATCAACCGTATTATTAGACACCGAAGGTGATACAGAGTTTTCTATTGTGCCTGATTGGGGGTTAATATTTTGATCACTTATTAAAATTGTTTTTGCCGCTGAGACATCGCTTGCAGGTTTTATATTTTTTATTGCATTAAAATCAACCGTATTATTGGACACCGAAGGTGATACAGAGTTTTCTATTGTGCCTGATTGAGGGTTAATATTTTTATCACTTATTAAAATTGTTTTTGTCGTTGAGGCAATGCTTGAAGGTTTTATATTTGTTAGTGTATCAACCGTATTATTAAAAACAGAAGGTGAGAGAGATCGCGTACGAGTAATAGGTTTAGCCGTTAGGTATTTGCTATCATCGACTCTTTTTTTTATTTCTGCATTTGTTTCGTTAACACTCACTGTGATATATGCATTTCTATCATTATGCTTAATTGTTTTTGCACTGTTTGCACTCATAAGTTTTTTTTTTTTTTTACTGTTTACAGTTGTGCTCTTCTTATTTGTTATTGCTTATCAACACCGAGAATAAAAAATGTGTATGTTTATGTATGTATGTACATACATGTATTTTTTTCTTTTCTTTTATTTACTTTTTTTTTTTTTTTTTTTTTTTTTGTATACTTTATTTGTTCACGTTTTTATAAAAAAAAAAAATAAACCGTATGCCGAGCTTAGAAAACACGTCTATCTGCAACGAGCGCGACAGACAGAATCGTCGCAATGTTGATTGAAAATTATAATTATTTTCTGCAAATTACGGACTTTTTTTAAAAATTATCATTGTCTCATATTAATTTTAAATGAATAATGTTAAAATAACATTGCTCAATATTTGAATCCATAAAATCATGTTTAACGTGTTTTGTGTGAAAACAACAACAACACTGCAAGACACTACATATTTAAAATTATTTATAAAATGAAGAAAAATTTCTGTATTCTTTTCATTATAATTATTTAATTAAATACCCAAAGTAGAAAGATAACGAAAACATATCGGGCCTTTTCGGCTGGTGTCTTTTACTTGTGAGTGTTTCTGTAAGTCCCAATTCACACGTTGCAAGTCTTATTGATCAGCTTGCTAATTTTATAGGCGGTAGAGAGAGATAGAGCGAAACGATTCTTTCCTCGTCGCTCTCGCCTATAAAGTTGCAAGCGGATCAAAAAGACTTGCAACGTGTAAATTTGGAATTAGCATCGGGGAAGACAACAATGTGCAATAGGAAAATAACACGGCGTTTGCATTTGCTAGTACTGGTAAGACAGTAGCAATACATACAAACTTTTTCACTAATACATGCACACTTTTCCAACTGTCTTGCCTAATATCTTCCAAGTGCTACTCCTTCAGTCCCTGCGAAGGAGACGATGCCTAAACGGCAACGTTCGGAGGAGGAAGCTGCAGCCGTAAAACAGCAACCAGGGACGAAACGTCCCAAAATTGCACCGAAATCGACGAATAAGTCCTTCAGCGAGGTGGCCAAAGGTCACCTTGTGCGGGCTATCATCGACAGAGATGTTGATAATGGCGCCATCTCCCATACCAAGTGGGACCTGGTTAAACAAAAATTAATGGGAGTGTTCTGGACGATCCTCAAGGAGAATCCAGGGCCACCTCCTCAATGCGATGATGCTGGTTGGTTCCAGGGTCACGTGAAACTGATGGCTTGTGCAGATGAGCGCTCAGCATTGCTTCTGAAGCGGGCCATCCAATTGTTAGGAGAGGTCTGGGAAGGTGCTAGGCTCGATGTGGTGTTAGTTGGTGAGATACCACGGAGGCCTAGATCGATTGCCACTATCCCTGCCGAACCATCGGAACCTGAGGAGATCTTGAAGATCATTCAGTGCTGCAACCCTCAACTGCCCACACAGGACTGGAAAGTTGTGAAAGTTTCGGCTGCTGAAGGGTCCTCAAGGACGGCGATTGTGGTGATTAACCAGCAATCCTTGGAACCACTGAGGGAGAGGCAGGGCAAGATCTACTATGGTTTTAGTACGGTCTTGCTCCGTGTCTACCGAAGTGATAACAAGTGCAATCCGGCTCCTTCGGTTAGTGAGGCCAAGCAGCCTGAAGAGGGCTTGTCTGGTGACGATGCCGTAAGTTCAGGTGACAAAGAGGACACCCAGTCTATCTCCGGATTGGTGTCTGTCTTTGGGCACCTGGGTGATATGGTTGATGAGGACGTACCTCTGGAATCAGACCAGGAGGACGTCAACATCACAGTGGTCGCCAATATGGATAATGGTGAAGGTCCTGCAAATCAACCTCTACCACTCTAAAGCAGCATCTGCTGCATTGCTTCTCCGTGTGGTAGAAAAAGGGGAGGAGCTCGTGATGGTCCAAGAACCCTGGATTCATAAGGATCGGGTTTGCGGACTTAATCTCAAAGGCTACAAGCTACTGTTTGCGAAAGGTACAGGTAACATAAGATCTTGTGTCTTAGCTAAAAATTCGTTGAATATCTTCATTCTCTCTGATTACAGTGATGAAGACACCACAACAGTTGCTCTCGAGACACAGGACGGTATAATCTGGATGGTCTCGGGATATATGGCGCATGATCACGGACAGGACCCACCCAATCGGCTCATCCGTGATGCAGTAACGAAGGCAGCAGGCACTGGAACACCTATTATAATCTGTGCCGATGCTAATGCGCACCACACTATATGGGGTAGCACGAACACGAATGTTAGAGGTAAGTCACTATTTTCCTTTATTATTAATTATAATTTAGGAATAGTAAATAGGGGCCGTGAGCCAACGTTTGTTGTAGCAAATAGGTGTGAAGTTCTTGATGTCACGCTGGTAAGCATTGACCACATTGACATGATCGAAAATTGGATGGTTTCTAATGATTGTTCACTTTCTGATCATAGATATGTAGAATTTAGTCTGGTACTTAGATCTGTAGGATCGAGTGCTATGTTAAATAGGAAACGAACGAATTGGGGGATTCATTCCTCCTCTCTGGTTCGGTCTCTATCTGATCCTCCCCGGGTTGATGATATAGAGGGGATCGATGCGGCAGTGGGTCTGCTTACAGACTCACTGCAGTTAGCGACTTCCTTGGCGTGCAAGCCAATGGTGCATAGGGGCAGGGATCGTCCACCGTGGTGGGATCCTGATATTGCGCAGGCAAGAAGAGACTGTCGTAGGTTGTTCAATATGGCTAAGCGTCATGGTAATTGGGCGGAGTACAAGTCTTCACTGAATAGATTCAGAAACTTGGTGAGATCGGCGAAAAGGAGTGCTTGGAGGAACTTCTGTAGCGGCGTGGAAGGATCCTCTGAGACAAACCGTTTACGTAAGATAATGGCTTCGAGCCCTGTTGTCCCGACCTATATCCGAAAATCGGATGGTTGCTGGACTACGACTAGTCAGGAAACACTCGAGGTGTTAATTGACACTCACTTTCCTGGAAACTCCCAAGGGAGCTTGCGGGATCAGGTTTGTGAGTCGATGCCCGGTCCTTTGTCCCCCGGTAGGCTAGCTGGTAGTGAGCTAGTCTATCAGTACCGAGGTTGCGGGTTCGATTCCCGCCAGAGACTCTGGTATCCTGCAGACAAGTAAAAAGCTTCGCGGGATTTAGTATAGGAATAATAAAAAAAAAAAAAAAAAAAATGGACTACGATAGGATTAAGTGGGCTGTCGACAGCTTTGACCCGTACAAATCTCCGGGTATGGATGGCATAATTCCGGCGGACTTGCAGAGGAATTCGACTGTGATTATACCCTGGCTGATGGCTATATACAGGGGATGCGTTAGATTTTCGTATGTACCTGTGAGCTGGACCTTGTGTAGAGTGTCTTCATCCCCAAGGGAGGGAAGACTTCTCACACCGAAGCGAAGGATTACAGACCGATTAGTCTTGCATCCTTTCTTCTCAAGACTCTTGAAAGAGTTATCGACATTCACTTGAGGATGACCATTCCCAAGTGTTTACTCTCGACCTCCCAACATGCCTACACAAAGGGTAGGTCGGCTCTTCACTCATTAGTTGGAACTATTGAGAGATCACTCGAATTTAAGGAGTGTGCTCTGGTGGCCTTTCTCGACATTGAAGGGGCCTTTAACAATGTCAACCCGAATTCTATTGTTGAATCTATGAGGAGTCTGGAGATTGATGACGGCATATGTAGATTTGTGGATAATCTACTCAGGAATAGGGTCATCTGTTCCACGATAGGTGAGACCAGCGTTCAGAGACTGGTAAACAGGGGTACTCCCCAAGGAGGAGTACTATCCCCACTATTGTGGAACTTGACTATGTACACCATGTTGACGAAAATGGACGACATGAGGATTAAAACTGTGGCGTACGCTGACGATGTTGCAGTGGCCATCACGGGGAAGCATTTGAACATAATGTCTCAGTGTATGGAGGCTGCATTAAGGGTACTTAGCACCTGGAGCGTATCTTGCGGCTTGGGTGTTAATCCGTCTTAGACGGAACTGGTGCTCTTCACGAGGAAGTATAGGACTGAGGTCATTAGACTTCCGAGGCTAAATGGGACTGAACTTAAGTTCTCTTACAGCGCCAAGTATCTGGGCGTAATCCTGGACAGTAAACTGTCGTGGGGGCTGAACATCCGGACGAGGATGGAAAAGGCAATTGTTGCTATATATGCGTGCAGAGGTGCAATCGGCAAGAACTGGGGCATGGACCCGAGGTGTGTCAATTGGATCTTTGAAGCTGTAGTAAAGCCGACTCTGTATTACGGGCAGGTACCGTGCGATGCTTGAGAAGGTTCACAGACTGGTCGCATTGATGATCACAGGATCAATGCGCTCCACTCCCACCAGGGCGCTGTTTACAATGCTAAACTGGCTGCCGGTGGACATCACGGCCAGACGTGGACATTCGGCGATACGGTTGAACGCGGCACACGGCTGGTCGAACCGTGACTATGGACACTCCAGTATAATGGGATACTCGATTGTCCCTGAAGGAGTGGACTACTGCACCCCGGAGCCTTTCTTTGGCGCGAGGTATGCGACACATATAGCGCACGAGGGTGCGCTGTCGGTCATGGGCACCTTCCATGAACCAGCACTGGGGGTATACACTGATGGTTCAAGGAAGGGGGAAAGAGTTGGCGGAGGTTTCTACATAGAGGAACTGGGCGTTAAAGTTTCCTTTCGTCTGCCGGATGGATGTAGTGTAGCCGTGAGTCCACCTGCTTTATATCTAGGGCACTTTGGCCTGGATATGATGAACGGAGAACCAAATCTCTACTTAGGTTCAATAGGAACCAAATCAGGACCGAGGTGTCGGTCATAACTGGACACTGGCCTGTTGGGACTCATGCTAGAAGAATGGGTCTGGGATTCAATGACTACTGTAGAAGTTGTCATTATGAGGTGGAAGAGGAAACTGTGCTTCACTTTCTCTGTCAATGCCCTGGGCTACGGGGCATCAGGGAAAAATACCTGGGAGAACCGGTGTTTTCCTGTTTGGAGGATCTATCAAAAATAGAACTAAGATTGCTTCTTCTCTTCATTAGCAAGACGAATTGGCTCAACCTTGCAGTGACGCCATCTGAGTAGCTGCTCTTTGGGATGGGCATTGGCGCTGGGTATCACAAAGGGACCGCTCAAGGACCCAAGTGTGCTGTCTCTCGATGTCTGCCCATGGAACCTAACCTAACCTAATGTCTTGCAAATTTCGCAGACAGTAAAATTGGACAGTGATTTGACATTTGCTGACAGTAATTTGAAAAAACACAAAAAGACATCAAAGTTAATTATATTCTGTTTATTTTTTAATTAAGTGTTATCTAAGTTCACACAATAGAGTAGTATTTTAGTATTTTTGAATTTGTTGAGTTCATAAAAAACACTTTTAGCTGGAAATTGCACTACAACATTCACGATTACCATTTTTTTAAAGTGAACTGTCTCAATTACTGTCTGGACGCCTACGTCACGAAGACAGTTAGTAGTGTTTTTGCCAACTAATATGTAATTACATATTTTTTACTGGCTTTCCAGTACTGGCAAATTCAAACGCTATGTTAATAATATTCTTTCTTTCTTTCTCTCTCTCTCTCTCCCCCTCTCTAGTTTAAGTTGCATGTACACGACATGTTTTTTACATCTGACTTGTCAAATTTCCCACTGTAAAATACATACCAGAGATCAGCAATGAGTAGTAAAAAAGTGAGTAGAGCCGAATCATGACTCATAATTTCTTGTACTTATACGCACTCATACTTATTGTAATTCGATCGAAACTCATATTCACTCAGAAGTTTGATTTTACTCATCGTACTCATACTTAGAACATTTATGTAGTGGTTGATTTAGATTCAACAGAACTCAATGTGTATAAGCGAAGCAAAATGTGAGTCCACAAGCTCTTTGTGGACTCACCCTTACGTTTTTTCACTAATTGGAAAACTCCGCTATTTATTTTTTCCTTTATCTCACTATTTCTATTCATTTTTTACAACCTGCTCATAAATATCAATAATAATAAAAAAAATGTAATTTCCCCAAAATGTTTCTGTATAAACTTACAATTTTATGCTTTTTTATACATTTTATACTAGTTAGAAACTGTTAAATGACTAAACTTGTAAATATACTTGGATGAGTTAAATGAGCTGAATCAATGTGAGTATTATAAGTATTTTCCTGAAATTACAAATCAAATTGAGGTCATTTTTAAATGTGTGAGTATGAGTCGACGTCACACTCATATTTGTGAGTGTGAGTGAATCAGAGTAGTTGAGTTTAAATGATTTCTACTCACTTATACTTAAAATTTCATGAGTCAGTATGAGTAGCGAAAAAGCGATTCATTGCTGATCTCTGATACATACATGTCGTGTGTTACCGTTAAAACATTGCATATCTACAAGTCAGACGCAAAGTCATCTGACAAAATTTCAATTAGAGCGTGCTCTATTTTCTTCTGACAAACCATCTGACATCAGCTGTGACAGAAATCTATGCCAGGAAGAAACCCGCAGCGGCGGTGCATTTTTGACGGATTATTAGCCGGCTTAAGGTAAAATTTTACAATACCGATATATGTTTAATCATTTCACCATTGAATAGAAATTATGTACATATATAAATAAAAACGCATCATTATAATATCCTAAATTGGTATATTCGAATTTAAAGAAAAAAAATGTTTAGAGGGTTGAACTTTTTTACGGCGCAAATAAAAATTGTTATGGCGGCAACACGCTATTTTGAAGCCAAGAACTACTTTGGTTTATTCCATAACTACAGAGAAAAGACATAGACAATGTCAGAAGCAAATTACATGTACGTTTGTGACCAAATCTTATTAACCTTCTGTAAAACAGCAATTTTGACAGACATTCACAATTACATATGACTTGAAAAGTTGACAAGTCAGATGTAAAAAACATGTCGTCTACGGGCACCTTTAGGTGGTAACCTAACATTTATACATGCCACTGCCAGTTCGAAAAACTCAACACAATCACAATGTTTTACTAATACACCCACATTTTTGGCAATGGCAGCTCTAGTGGCAACAAAAATTGCATGCGAGTGGAAAATTGGCACTTGCATGCAACTAAATGTCAAAACGATAAACAATGTTACCATGCTAACAATGTAATGCAAATTTACTGGATTATTGTCGAACTGTAATTAAAGTTTTAACTGTTAAATGTATTCTTATCATTCATTTTTTGAAACGCCCATTAAAAAAAGCAAGTTTGTTAATTATAGAGCATTCATTTTGCTAAAATAATGCTGATATAAATAAATGGAATATATTTCCCCAAAACTAAAACTATGTGATGAAGTCGGTAACTCTTTTTTCTGGTACTTTTTTTAATTTGAGAAGTTAACAAATTATCTCAAGTTAACGCTTCGAAGCCATTTTGGAAATGGTATGTATAAACAGAAAAGCAAATGGCATGAGATTCGACTATTCCGACCACTTTTTCGTTGATAATATGTATAGAACAGTGGCATGCAACTACTTGCATGTGTAAAGGCAACGTAAGAGCAAGGCGATTAATGTATACGGTGGTGTCGATACTACAACAAGTAACAACACCAAAAACACAACAATGTATTTTTTGTTGCTCTCCTTGATCGATTTGTCAAAAACACAAGCAACTTTTCACATTTCTCTATGTCCCAATTTACATTATATGATTTTTGTCGTTGCGATTATTGTCGTTTCTTCTTTGAAGTCGGTCTTATGTTTACATTGTACGATTTTTGTCGTAACAACTTCTTGTGTATACATATATTTTGACACTACGAATGAATGAACCGAACGAATCGAAGAGTACACTCGCTTGTGTACCCTTTTTAATTTCACTCTCCCCTCTCGCCAGTAAGGTAAGAATCGCAACGTCAAAAATCGTATAATGTAAATTGGGACTAAGTAAGAAAAAAAAGTAGCACAGCTGTGCTTCTTTTATTGGTCTTATTGATCAGCTTGCTACTTTATTGGCGAGAGAGACGAGGGGAAAAGAAACGAGTATTCAGCTTGATGTACTTGATGTACATACAGGTTTTGTTTTCTCATTCGCAATGTAAAAAACGCACACATTGTGTGAACGCCGAACGTATAAATTGGGACTTATTTCAAATCAAATTGATTCTACATTAAATTCACGTTGTTTCAACTTGAAATAACTTTAATTAAACGTGATTCGTGTGTTAAATCAATATCAATGTAATTTTGCTATAACTTTACTGGTATGTTAAATGAATATGAATTAAAGTTAAAAGAAAAAATATTGTTCGCAAGTTATTGTAAAATCATATTAGATTAAAATGAAGTAACTATCAAGGAAAATCACTACCGTAAAATGTAAAACCAACACCGTTTTCGACGATTTTACATTGATTTTTTTTCTGCGTGTGTACATTTGCATTTTCATATATTTACATATATCAAAATTAAATAATTTGTAGTTTGTTTACCAAAAATGTTTATTTTTTAATATTGGTGGCTATTCTTGAAAACGCGTCGAAGGAGTGAAAATTAACATGAAAACAAAAACAAATTTACAAGAATTGTTTTTGTTTATCATACAAAATTTACAGTTTTTAAAAGTGACATAAACGCGTTAAATCTCTCACGTTAATTTAATTTTAAAAGAGTATAGATAACAAAAACAATTTTCGTAAATTTTGTTTTTGTTTTCATGTAAATGTTCACTCCTTCGACGCGTTTTTAAGAATAGCCACCATTAAAAGGAATTGATTTTTTTAAATTTTTGTGTTTTTTCAGTATATTTTTAATAAAAATTTTTTTATAAAAAATACCGAAATGTTGAATAAAATACTCTTTTGCTTGGTGGACAGTACAATCTCTTTTTCCCTTTTGCATCACTGATAGGAATTGTGTGAATTCAACACACTTGTCTCAAAGTTAACCTAAATATTTTGTATACATTTTTTCATGGTGAAATAACTAGTAATTTCACCATGCATTTTTTTTAAATTTTTTTTGTGTTCCTTTACAATGTTTTAAAATAGGGCTGCCATTCTTACTGTTTTTATCAGTACATGTACTGTTTTTTGTTTACAATACTGATTTATGCATTAAAAGCAAATCAGTACGTAAATGTACTGATTTTTTCATTAATGTACTGTTATTATATATTAAGTTTGTTGAGTATATAGTTTGTCATATTGTCAAATTGCGATTCAAATAATCATAGAAGAAAAATGGAAAGTGTTTCTAAATGGTGGTGCGTTAACAAATTTGAGGAAATGTGTAACTTTATTTCTTCCATTCCACATTCAAACGCGTTTACAGAACGAGTCTTTAGTTTTCAAACTGGAGAAAAGAGAGAAACAGGCTCCTATTATAAAACCTAGAGAATGAGTTGCAGATAAAGACAAAGTTTGGTGATAGTTGTAATGAGTTTTACAATTTCTTGAAGACTGGACAGGAAATAAATTGTGGACAATGAACAAAAAGGCCATAAATATTTTTAACTTGTAACATTGTAAATATTTATGACCATACATATGTATGTAACTATATGTACGTAAATATATTATTTATAAAAATCTATGGTATAAGATCGTCTGAAAAACGATTGTTTTTTTACAATTATTACAATTATTAATAGTAATTAATTGTAAATCACTTTTAAATAATTTTTTTAAATTACTTTGAAGATAAATACATAAAAAGCTTCGTTATTTCAAGTGTTTAATTTATTTTTTAACATTGTTGTCCTTATATCTGTAGCTTGGTGCTAAAAAGGTCAATGTCAAATAATTCATTTTTGAGAAAATTTAAATTTTAGTTTTTTTATAGAAGAGTTCTAAGTTAAATTGGCTAGCAATACCCTTTTGAAGCTGTTATCGGCTAACCTAGACATTGGCTGTCGCCGCAAAATAAAAGAGATTCAGCATGACCTTTAAATTGCAAAATGAAATTAATTATGCTGGTAGATATAGCAAAACACTACTTTTATTTAATTTTTTGTTGACCTATATACAAAAAAATATAATAGAAAGAAGGAAATAAAATTTAAGTTCACATGTTGGTCACGTTTTCTTTGTAAGGTGTGACCGTAGCTTAAGAAAATACCTAATGCAAAAATTAACACAAAACAGCAAAATATTGACATTGGCCATTTTAGTACGAAGCTTCAGACATAATTAACACAAGTTTTGCTTTTAATAGAATTAATGTTTCTTTGAAAAATATTAAACCTAGTAGCTAGCGAGAAATTAAGAATCGAATTTTTAACAACTTGTTGTGTTTTTGTTTTTTTTTTTTTTTGTTATTCCCTTTGTACTCGCGCTATAACTATATACGGAATTGAATTATTATTTTAAAAAAAATGCAGTTTTATTAATTAAATTTTGTCACGGTTCAAATTAAAGAATGAATTCAAGTTTTGTTTTCAAAAAGATTTAAGTTTTTATCTAAATAATATGCAATTTTATATTAAAAAAAGTATACATATGTATGTACTGCTTTTTATGCAATTGTACTGATTTGTTTCTCTTATGTACTTATTTCTCTGATTTCAAAACTGGCAACCCTATTTTAAAAGCAATATTAATTTTTTGCATTTAAAACAATGCCTAAAGTTTTATTTCGTACTATTCTTGGCGCTGGTTCCTTATCAAATTAAAAAGTAGAAGAACCTGGAGAAAAACTAGTCACATTCGCGTTTTTAATTGTTTCCGTGAGTTGTTCGTATGCGTTTTGATGAGCTCGTTCTTTAGGCGTTGCTTTCTGGCTAAAACAGTAGTCCATATCTCAAGATTATATAGAATGAAACTGACATCTTTAGTAAACAGCGGTTGGCCAGTCTCATCTGGAATTATGGTAACCAGTAAGTAAACTCACTCCACAATGCGTGGAGTGTTACGGGTTTGTGCTGATATGTGTAACGTAAAATATTGGCTTTCGACCCTTATTTAAGCATGCCGAACGACTAAGAATTACCTCCTGAATCGACCTAGCGACGTCCTTTCATCCGGCTGGCTGTATAAACTTTGTACGCAAATTACAGTTCGCAATTTGATGAAATTTGGTACAAATTATTAAATTGTCATAAGGACGAAGAGCAAGAATCGGCCAGTAGCAACATAAAGCCCCGTTACAAACTTCTTTCCAGAAAAGTCTTCTTTCATATAAACCATCTTATGCTGATGTTTCTATTGAACTTGGCCCAAAAATATTTTATTTCAACTTTACTCATTTAACCAAATTTTATTTGAATCAGACTATATTTTACCACAGCTCCCATAAAAATGCAGCCCCCCCCCCCCCCCCCCCCCCTATAGCGCTTAAAACCATAAAAACCTTGTCAACCTTATTATGAATAAAAATTCCCCGGGAGTTTTCTCCCTTCTCCCATTTTTCCTATGTAAATTCAATTGCAAAAATGGGAAAAGGAAAAATTCCGAGTGAATTTTTGTTCATGATTGTGCTGTATAAATATTGTTATTGACATGAAATTTGATGACTAACTTCAATGCCATGTTATGTAGGTCCAGAATTGAAAATAAGTCCCACGCAAACGCTCTAAACCCTTAACTGATTTTTTGTTACTATTACCATAAAATCAAATACATTGTGCCTGTTGTTGTTGTAGCAGCGAATCCTGCAGAACAGGTGTTGCTTAGTTGACAATCCTTGGCCGGTTTTCTGCACTCCGATTCGTTCCGTGGCTTAAATCTAGTTTACCGACGCAACTCCAAGTAAAAAAAGTAGGTACCTAGGGTAATAGAAAAATAAGAAGAAAAAATAAAATAAGAAAGTTGGCGCAAACTCTTAGTTTTCGAGTTATGGACGTTTAAAGTTTTCATATAAATATGTGATTTTGCGCTACATTTCCAAATGTATATGGCTAACATTGGTATCATTGCAAAGCTTTTCACTAGATCTGTATGTGTATATCGTCACCTAAAATACAAAAGGGCGTAACAACACTTTTTATTTTTTTACAGGAGAAGCAAAATACTTTACAAAACTAACAACAAGGTGTAGTTGGCGTTTGAATTTCTTTAATAAAGTCGCAATTTTTGATCGCAGGGATCTAATTTTTTTTTGTAAATATGTGGTTTTATAAAACGAACAAAAATCAATCTAAAACTCTATTTCGAATTTATTTGTTGTTACGCCCTTTTGCATTTTAGGTGACGATATGTTATCCTGTTGTTCTTTACTTTATTTTAATTGTTTATCACCGTATTAATTGATATTCTGATAAGTTTTAGTAAGCGAAGTAGGTGTATGTTTTAATAAAAAGAGAATCCTAGCGCCCGGGCAAAGGCCGGCTATGCAGAATAGCTTTAGTTAGCGAAGCTAGTGTTTGTTATACCATGGAGGAGAAAATCTTTGCGCCCGGCCGAAGGCCGGCAATGCAGAGAATCTTTAGTTAGCGAAGCCGGTATTTTTTATACCTTAGGGGAGAAAATCCTTGCGGCCGGCCGAATTCCGGCTATGCAGGGAAGTTTTTTTGCGACGTTGGTATTTGTTATTTTATAAAATTTATATTACTTATTTGAATTAACTATATACTTTCCTAATGCACTTCCGTTACATTTTGACGTAAAATGAAAAAACTGCTATGTGAGCTAAAGAATTTAAAATTTTGAAATAAATGTATATTCAGAAAAATCTGTTCAAGAACTTAAAAATGATACCAATATTGGCCATATATGTTTAGAATTGTAGTGGAACATCGCACATTTATATGAAAAATTTAAACGTCCATAACTCGAAAACTAACGTTTGCGCCAACTTTCTTATTTAATTTTTTCTTCTTATTTTTCCATTTTCTATCACCCTGGATACTTTATTTTTTAATTGGAGTTGCGTCGGTAAACTAGATTTGTTCCCTAAAAAAAACCAGATTACCATATAATACATAGTTTTAACACTTTATTTTTTAGACCTTATTAAGGCAAAGAGTGCCGCTTATAGCTGAGGACATGAAAATATTTTTAAGCAGATGAATTAATATTGGCAATCATTGAACAATCACCAACTCAATCATTCTAAACTTAGCTATGTCGATTTAACTATTTTACTTCAGCTTAGAGAAAAGACTGTGCGCAACACAATGATCTAATTCGGCAACATAGTCAAAAAGTTCTTCCATACAAGTTTCAGTTGTCTTTGAGCGGCTGTTAACGCGGTCATTGCAGGCCTGATATTTGTTGTACAAGCCTTCAATGTTTCCCTTAGCTTTGCAATGTTCCTAAATCAAAATTGGAGTAATAATAAGTTATAAATACAAATCACAGTGATTAAAATAAACGAAACCTTACCCTTAACGATGTTTGTGGATCAACCAACTCCTCTTCGTCGTCAGCTCGGACAACTGGCATAGCAATTAAACCATTAAAAAAGTTTCTAAGCGCCATCTTCTTTGAACTGTATAAGGGTTATCAAAATTAAATAAATTTAAAACTACGTCACAAAAATTCTAATTCAAAATATTTAACATTTACCAATTTTTAGTTTAAGAAAAAACTTTTCACAAAACTGTGATGCAACCACGGTATAATTTGTGACCACGGATATCTGACAGCGACCAAATTACTTGAAGTTGACTGCAACCATACTGAATTAAACAGTGATGCCAACCTAGCCCTGTCTTATAGTGCCCACAGACGAGCTACTTAATCGAAACATGGGAATGTTTCACTTAATGTTGCTACGTGTGTAGGAATTTTTGTTTGAAATTCATGTTACCTTTTTGGTTTCTCAAATATAAATTTTTTTATATCTTATGATTACAAACACAATGTATCATCGTGTGTATTGACGTTGACTGTCTTTTCTTTCTCATTTTGGTGAGTGCGGGGCTGAAAATTGCAACAATTGCAAATTATTAAAATTGGAAAAAAATATCATCGTGTATAGTAAAAACTGGGGGGTTATCGCATATTTCGATTCGAAAGAAATAATTTACGAGTTCGAACAATTTATACTGTGTATGACGATTTTCGTACAATGTGTTTCGAATGAACGGAATTTTTTTATACACCATCGGAAACAAAAAATCCCTTTCGAAACAGCAACTCTCTATTACGAACAATAAAAATCCCTTTCGAAAGTGCAAAAAGCGTTAGGAAATTGTTCGAAAGCTATTTGGTTAGTGACAAAGTTAAATGTTTCATGATAAATAAATAAAAAAGCATTTTAAATAAATGGTGAACATATTCTTTAGAATCTTCAAACCACAGGGAAATACAATCAGTTTTTATTAAAAAAAACCATTATAATATTTTTCACACATTGAATAGTATTTAATATTTCTTTTGTCTTGGAATATTTTCGTCCATTTTGGTATTTTAATGGCAGTGCTACCAACTTTTAATCATATTTCCCATTTGTTTATAAATACGACTCTGTTATCGTTTCGAACGAGTTACGCAGTACGGCTTTCGAAAAATTTCACTTTTCGAATCGAAATACGCGGCAGCCCCCCTGAATCATGAGTAGTAATATATGTTTCAACTGTTACACGTTCAAGTTTTTCTTGATATTCTTTTTCAAAATTTCCAAAAATTGAAGGCTGTGACGCAGGTTGCACGTAATTTTGAGCAATTTTCTTTCAACATTTCATTGGTCACTAGCGTTGTAATCAGCTGTTTCTTGAAAGTAAATTGAAATACTCACCTTCAAAGAGAATTGTAATGGCATGTCGTTTCAATTATTAAAAGTGTGAGGGTATTGGCAAAAAGTGGATTATATTTTGCGATTGTACTGATGTAACAGAACAAAATATTGGTTCTGGATCCCCATTTAAGCGTGTCAATCGACTAAGCCCGTTTGGCTAGCTGGTATACACTTAACAAAGTCTTTGTTTCTAGATTGTAGTCGATTTAGTCGACTGCTGGTTCATACTGGTTAATACTAATTTTACAAAAAAAAAAAAAAGAGTACTTTTTAGGATATTAGTGTTTTGGCTACAACTCAGATTTATATATGTTGATATATTTTTCAATAACAAAAAACCGACACAAGGCGCATTCATGTATATGGTGGTGTCATACTACAACAAGTAACAACACCAAAAAACACAACAATGTATTTTTTTTTTTTTTTTTTTTTTGTTGCTTTCGTTGATCGATATGTCAAAAACACAAGCAGCTTTTGACATTTTTCTCTCTAAGTAAGAAAAAAAAGTAGGACAGCTGTGCTTTCAACGCCACCTGAAAAATGAATTCGCCTTGGGCAGCCAAATTAAAAATTGTTTAACCCAAGGCGAATTCAACAAGGTAAGTGCAACTCTACAACTACAAAAAGCCACATGTATTTTGTTTGCTTGTTGTCAAAAACAGTTGACCAAGGCAAAAATTTTCGTACGATAAAATTAATTTATTTATTAATAAATATTGTAATATAAAGCCATTAAGGCCAAAAAAACGTATTACATAGCAATGAATGCGCCTTGTCAGAAAATATTTCGGTTATTTTGGCGAAAAACATGACAACAAAAGTATTTTCTGACGTTTGGCAAATTCGCCGTGGAAACAGCTGATGAACGGCTGACGAGTTGCACTTACCTTGTTGAATTCGCCTTGGTTTAACCCTAATGACTTTAAAATTTTATATGATGGAGTTTCTAAAAATATTGCATACAAAAACTTGAAGTGTTCTCTATAACATATAATATTTGAGGAAATATTATTATACATATCGAAAAAATTTTAAGATAAATGCTCTTAAGGGGCTAAAAAATCGGTATAGTTAATACATCATATCAAATGTGTTTCGAAAGACTTTACTATGGTACCAATACTTTAAAGATTCAGATTAAATTTTTTTCATCTTATACTATTGATAAAGTGCTCTGAAACTTTTAAGACCTATAATTCATAAACTAAGTGCGTTGAACCAAAAAAATACAATAGAATCGCGATAAAGTTAATCTTGCGGTCAAGTTAACCAAATTTAAGCGCCTCTGTGCCGCTCTAAAACGTTAATTCTAAGTTAAATTTTCAGATCGTATTAATAAAAAAGTACTGATTTGTACAAACGATAACAAATCAGATTAAATTTTAAGCCGAAAGTTGAGAGTTTAAACAAAATTGAGAAATAGATTAAAGAATAACTATAGGCGTTGTATTATTGTATATCTGAAGTAGTGTGGTGTATGTCCTTGAGTATGGAGGTCTTGTCACTCAATTTACAATTCTTATTGAGTAGAATTTATTGTTTATGTTTATCGTATTCATACCCCCATTAACTTGCATTCCAATCGATGTGTGTCAATTTGTAAATGCCGTTGTTTGATCTTGCATAATTACCCTACTCTATTTAGGTTTGTATGTATGTATAGATTTAAGAGTAGTTTAAGGGTATGCGGTGGCAACTTATGAGGTACACTACACCCTCACCGCTAAGAGAAAAATTAGAGGATTGATTTTTCTTGATATATTCATAGTACCGACAATGTTCATAAAATAATTCTTAATTTCTATTTACATATGTTATAGTTTTACAAAGTTTTTCTTAATATAGTATTTAATATTTTTATAATTTTATAATTTCCATTACATATGTTATAGTTTTCAAAGTAATTCTTAATGTAGTATTTAATATTTTATAATTTCTAATATAGTATTTTTATAATTGTTAAAGTTTATTGTGTACTTAATAATTAGTACTTAATGCTATGTATGGTTTCAATTGATTGTTATGGAACTCTTTTTCTATTCCGTTGTAATCTATTGTAGTATTTACACCGTTATTCTTAACTATTTTGTATGGGCCTTTGTACGGGCTTTGATTCTTTTTCCTATTTTCTACTTTTATTAAAACTAAATCTCCTATATTTAGGTTTAACCTATTACTATATCTATCTTCTAAAATTCTTTTTGCTTTTATCTTAGTTGTAAGCTCCTAGCTCTATTTTAAGAATATTGTAACTTTTGCTTAAGTTCTTTTGCATAATCTTCATAATTGTATATTTTATCTCCTTCATTGTTATGAAATTCTGATGATAAGCATGGTAATTTACCATATACTAACTCAAATGGTGTGTAACCAGTGTCTATGTGTGGTGCCGTGTTGTAGGCAAAAGTAAAGTAATTTATCTACTTATCCCATTCGTAATCATTTGCTGTTGTCAGCAAGAATTCATTGAGAACTCTGTTATTTCTTTGTATCGAACCTATTGTTTCATGGTGGTAAGGGGTTGAAAATGTTTTTTGGATATCGAGTAGTGAACATATGTTATGCATAAGTTGGTTTTTGAATTCTGTCCCGTTGTCTGATTTGAGCACTTTAAATTTACCATATTTTAAAATTAATTGTTCTACTAGTGTTTTCGCAGTTGTAAGTGCGTCTTTTGTTGACATTGGGTGAGCAATAATGAATTTCGTAAGCTCGCATTGCATTGTCAATATGTATCGGTATCCGTTTGAAATACGAAGAGGTCCTACAGTATCAATTGATATTATCTCAAAACTGTTGCTTGGGGTGTCCGTTAATGCAAGTGGTTCTTTAATGTGTTTGGTTTGTTTGTTTATGTTACACCTGTCACAGTATTTTACGAATTGCCTTACCATTTTATTCATGTTTTTCCAAATGTACCGCTGTTTCAATTTAATTATTGTTTTTCTTATTCCTAAGTGGCCTGCGTGTGTGGCATTGTGGAATTCATCGATGAGTTTATATTTCACTATGTCATCTGTTATCCTTGTTGGGGCATTACATATTAATATTTTAAGTTGAGGACTTTTGTTGTTTATTCTTATCTTTGAATATGCTTCTTTTAAATCTTTCATTGTATATACTTTAAATATTTTATCATCCTTTGCTAGCGCTAATTTTATGTTTTCTCTACTCATCTTAGATATCAGTTTCCTCAGAATCGAATCTAGTTTCGCTGAGTTATCGCTGAATATTGCATGCATATTATTATCATTTTGTACGTTTTTGGCATGTAGCTTCTTCATAATCGAATCTTGTTTCGATGAATTATCGTTACATCCTTTATTCATATAATTATCATTTTAAGTACGTGATTTCTTCATAATCGAATCACGTTTCGATGAATTATCATCACGCCCTATGTGTACAATATTATCTTCAATTCTTATATCGACGTCTTCTATATTTTCAAACTTATTAAATTGCAATTTCTTCATATTCCTAATATCATTTATGGATGTGCATTCCCATATTAGAAGTTGATCAGACTCCTCAGAGATGCATTTTTCCATATTTCTTCCATTCGCGCGTTCTTCATCCATATTTATTACTTTATTCATATTTGCCTCTTTATTTGTATTTTCATCTTTCTTTTTCATCGCCCTTGTAGTTATTAGTATTTTCTTTTTTGTTTCATCATTTTCCAACGGTATCATTTGTTTTAGTATGTCTGAGTTCATTTCTATTCATTTTGGTCTAACTGTAGCTCATTAAAATTTTTGTTAAAAAATTCGTCATTGTTTACATTTGTGTAACTTAATATGTCAGAGTTTCTCAGTGGGTCAGCGTGCAGTTTAATGCCCTGCAAAATTTCTGTCTTATTTATTTATTTTAAAAATTGAATATGTGTCATTCTGATTTTTTTTTGGGCTATTGAATTACTAAAAAAAAATTTCGTCTTTTAATTCATTATTATTTAATATGACATAATAATCAGTAAGGTTTAATTTCAATAATTGCATAATTTCTGTTTTGGGGTAGTATACAATTTTTTTTTTTTTTTTTTAATTTTAAATGCTTTTGTTTATATTGAAAGTGCTAAGTTTTATTTAAATTTGTTTTTGAAAAATAGTAAAAATATTCTTAAAAAACTAATCACGTATTTATGTGTTTTACATATTTTTTTTTTTATAATAATTGATAATAACAATACAAAAATATTAATAAATGTTTAAATAAAATGTTTCGATATTTTTAATAAAATAATTATTTAACATTACTTTTTCTATATATTTTCAACAAATTAAAATTAGTGCAATATTTTTTCTCTTTTTTTTAAACACAAATATTTTTATAATATTTTAAAAAATTTTCTTTGCCTTACTATTTTTTTTCTTTTTTTTTTTTTAAATTTATGTAAATTAATTAGGTTTTCTTTTTCTCTTCATTTTTTTTTATTTCATTTATTTTACCAATTTTGTTTCATTCAGTCATAAATTTTTGTATAAATTTTTATTTTTAATTATTCAAGCTTAGTTTTACTTTCATCTATCAAAACGTTAGAATAAAAAAATTTTTGTTTTATATCTTCTATTGTTTTAATCTATTTTTACGTTTTCCTCTATACGAAAATTTAACGAAAAATGTTTTCCATCTTAGAAACTTTGACACAGCAAGATCTGTACGATCTTCTTTAGGTTGAAATGAAGCGCAGAATTCCATCTTTCTTGATCCGAATAGGTATGGAATGAAGTGAAGGATCTTCTGTGGTAAAGGGCATCGACTCATGCGTGGACCCAGCCGAAATAAAAACATTTTTAGAAGAAAAGGACTTCAAAATAAAAAATTTTACAAATATTAAAAATAGGGAAACAAATCCCCAACCACTATTTCGAGTGGAGTTAGAGCCCGGCGATGTTAAGCTAAAAAAAAAAAAAATGAAACGCATCCCATTTACAGTTTAAAATACATCCTGTACAGAAAAATCACGATAGAAGAGCCGCACAAAAGAAATGGGCCCGTTAAGTGTTTAAACTGTCAAGAATTTGGTCATACTAGGGCATGCTGCTATTTACCCCCTGTTTACGTCGTATGTGGAGAATTACATGGTACCGTCCGGTGCGATAAGTCTAAAAATGACCCTAATGGAAAAAAATGTAGCAACTGTGGTGGTAATCACACTGCCAACTATAGAGGATGCCCGGTATATTCGATTGTCAAGCGTTCTGTTGTACAGAAACTTAATCCCCCTCAAACGCAGGCAACTAATCAGGAAATCACGTACGGCGTCCAGATACCCCAGTCAAATAATAACAGAACCTCGTACGCTTATGTATTAAAATCTAATCCTATGCCACTGCCAGGTGATTTAGCAAATAATGACGAAATTCCCATTTCTAATTTAGCTCGGCTAGAAAAAACTATGGAAACATTAGTGCAAACAGTTAACAATTTTACTAACACAATGGGTAACATGATGCAAGAAATGTTAAGAATGCAATCGATGTTATTGCAAGCTGTACTAAACAAGCCATGATCTGTTTAAAAATTTGAACTAGAATACTTCTTTAAAAATAAACAAATTGATGCTATGATGGTTTCTGAAACTCATCTGACCTCAAGAAATACGTTTAAAATCAATGGTTATATATTATATGATACCAAGGACCCTCGAGACAGATCTTGTGGCGGTTCTGCCATTTTGATAAAGAATCGAGTAAAACAGTACTTAATGATTGATCATCGTGAAGATTATCTCCAAGCAACGAACATTTGCGTTGAGGAATTTAATCGAAACATGGTAATT
Source organism: Pollenia amentaria (assembly GCA_943735925.1). Lineage (NCBI taxonomy): Eukaryota > Metazoa > Arthropoda > Insecta > Diptera > Polleniidae > Pollenia > Pollenia amentaria. Next base: position 105,226,645 of record OX031006.1, read on the forward strand.
TCATCATTATACTCCCCACCTAGATTTTCAATATCAGAAAGCCAATATAATAAATATTTCAAATCATTAGGACCCTGCTTCCTGGCTGCTGGCGATTATAACGCTAAACACACTTTCTGGGGGCACGACTTATTACACCTAAGGGTCGTGTTTTGTTTAACACAATTTGTAAAATGGATCTAAATGTGGTCGCGAGCGGACAACCAACATAATGATACTTATCAGCAAAAAGTTCCAGATGTCATCGATTTTGGAGTGGTTAAAAACATCTCCGCAGAAACGATTTATGTTGAAGCTTCCTTAGAATTATCTTCTGATCACACACCTACAATTCTTACTATAACAAATCCTAATAGAATTGTATCTCCGTCTGGTAACTTACTGACGTCAGCCACTCAAATAAATTTGTTAAAATATAAAACATATCTCTGTACCCACAGCACTGAAAATATTCCGCTTAGTACACTGGAGAATGTGGATATTTCTATTGTAAATTTTGACAGTTATCTGAAACTAGCTGTTCAACATTCTAGTATACATTTAGAAACTTAAATGGAAGTTGGGCACGAAATGATGTAGAAAAAGGAAATCTTTTTTTTAATCATTTGAAAACCGTATTTACCCCGCATACATCTCCCGATATTGCAGTCCAGTTGCCACCTGTTGCTGTTAGAGCTGCTGTTCCACTTAGATTTGAGATAAAAGAAATCGAAAAGGCTATTCATGATTTAAACCCCAAGAAAGCATCTGGTTTTGATAAGATCAGCAACAAAATGCTTTTAGAGCAAAGATGCCCAGTAGTGGCTGTGTTGCGGCAGCAACTTAAAATTCAATTCGTCACAGCAAAAACTGGTTCGAGAACAATAATAAAAACGCAACTTTATTGTATTTGAAATAAAGTCCGATACGATGGAGTTTTGTTTTATTATCTAAAAATTACAGTATATGTATACAAATTCGGTATAAATAAAATATAAAGAAACTCACTTAATTCTATTCTCCTCGGCGTTCATTACAGAATTAATTGTTATATTCAAATTTTAAAGCGATTACCATCCTGTACCGAGTATTAAGTTAAATTTAATTACCGAGTATCCAATAAAACAAAATAAAAGGAGTTGCCATATAAATAAGTTCCATACATAAAATTCAAAATAACGCTTTCCACCAAATAAAGTACATTCAATTTACAACATTCCACCACCCGTGAGTCGATCAAGGAGACTCACTACTAACATCAAGGACTGCCAACTTAGATGCAGGTCGTCGAAGTTTTCCAACTGAAGTCTTCACCACTGCCGTACGAACTTGACCATCAGCTGCAGTAAAAACTTCCAAGATAATGCCTTTCTTCCAGTCGCCTCGAGCCTCATTGTCGTCACATATGATAACGACATCGCCAACTTTCAGTGGTTTCACTGGTTCGTACCACTTAGTACGTCTGGTTAAGTCTGGGAGGTACTCTAGTACCCACCTTTTCCAAAACGTTTGTTTCATTTGTTGTAAAATATGCCATTGTTTCCTAAGGCAGATCTTATCATTAACAGCCGGAGTCTGAATAATATTCGGGCATCCAAGTAAAAAATGATTGGGTGTTAAAGGCTCATCATCCAAACTCTCAATCGGTAAATGTGTAAGAGGACGAGAATTTATCAAATTCTCAGCTTCTATTAAAAGACTGTTTAAAGTTTCAACTTGAGGTGATTTCTCCTTTAATGTAAATGCCAATACGTTTTTAACCGAGCGAACCATACGCTCCCAGGCGCCACCTGCTGAAGGGTTAGCGGGAGCATTAAACACCCACTCTATTCCACGTCGAGTACATTCCTCCGCCAATTTTGGCTCGTCCATCACAAATTTTTCTTTACTGGCGCCCACAAAGTTAGTTCCATTATCACTTCTTAAGCGAAATGGCAGTCCCCTTCGATTAACAAAATTGCGGATGCACAATATGACTGCGTCAGCCGAAAGGTCCTTTGCGATTTCTACGTGGATTGCCCTAACTGTCATGCATGTGAAGAGAGCCACCCATCTCTTTTCACATTGTCGTCCAACAGACACACAATATGGGCCAAGGTAATCAAGCCCCGTATACGAAAACGGTCTCACAAATGGGGTGAGTCGGTCCACAGGAAGTTGTCCCATTAAGGGTGTCCTTGGAGAAGCATTCAGATTTTTACAGACTTGGCACTTATTTTTTACAGATCTTACCAACTGCCGTAAACATGGTATCCAAAATTTGGTACGAACTGCAGCACAAATCGCTTTACAATTAACTGCGTGATAATGTGATTCCTAGGCATAATAATAGGTTGTTTTGTCTGGTAGTTAACACATTCGGCACTATGAATACGACCGGATATACGTATCAATCCATCATCTGCCAAAAATGGAGTCAATTTAAAAATACTGCTTTTCCTAGAGACAATTCTTTTTGTTTTTAGTAAATTGTATTCATCACTAAATTCCTCCTGTTGGGCAAGTTGACACCAAAAATTTTCGGCCTCCACCAACTCCTTAGCCGTCAAATGTTTTTGAAACTTTAAATCTGATTTCTTTTGACCCAAAGCACAACATTTAAAAGTTCTTATTGCTCGAATGAACCAACATCTTATTCTTAGTAATTTATAATATTTTGATCTTTCATCATAAGGGATTAGGGATACATTTTCCGCTACTGTCAATAAAAATTTCGATCGAACTTCGGACTCACATTCCCTTTTATCCGCATCATTCGGCAATTTTGGCCAGTGGTCTTCATCGGATTTTAAAAATTGGGGACCATTTAACCATCGAGACTCTGTTGAATTTCGTAAAAAGCACTGAGGTCGTGTTGCATCATCAGCGGGGTTTTGCGAGCCAGGGACCCATCTCCATTGCTTCACCTCCGAATTCTCCAATATTTCTGCAATACGATGAGAAACGAACTGTTTATAAATTCGACAGTCGGATTGAATCCATTTTATCACCTTCCTAGAATCGGACCAGAACACTATCCTATGTGGAGCGACATCATGACTGGAAATAATAGCCTCCTTCAGTCTTATGCCCAGCAAAGCAGCCTGTAGCTCGAGTCTCGGTATAGAAAGTGGCTTAATCGGAGCACATTTTGACTTGCCGGCGACAAAAACTATTTTCACCTCACCTTCAGAACAGATTCTCCAGTAACTGGCCGCAGCGAATGCCACCTCACTAGCGTCAACAAAGATGTGTAGTTCAATACATGTCGAAGATTTACAAAAATTCCCCCCATAACACCTGGCGACCTTCACGTACTGCACGTTCTTAAGTTCCTTGTACCAGTCGTACCATTTATTGTATACCTCGTCAGGAATTGATGAGTTCCAATCAATATCATATCTCCATAGCTCCTGGAGCAGAATCTTAGACCTTATTACCATATTCGCTAAAAACCCAAAAGGATCGAATATTGACATTGTTAGACTGAGCACTTCGCTCTTTGTGGGTTTCCGACTACCGTTTAAAACTGCCTCAGGAACTCTCGCAAACTTTAATACAAAACAAAAGGTATCGTCAGTGGGTGACCAAAACAAACCCAAAACCTTTTCAGTTGTTGTTTCACCCCTACAAAGATCTGTCAAATTTCCATTATCATCATGTTTTTTGGCTGCAAATGTTCGACAAAATTCCAATGAATTTGACACAAAACCAGTCAATTCAAAACCAGCTTGTCCATGTATACTTATCACGTCCTTAGTTACAGCAATTGCCCCATCAGTAGTATTAAAGCTGTCTCGTAGTCATCAACGTAGTGACAGTTTACAATAGCCCTATAGGCACGTGGGTGTGTTTTCTCATAAAACCCAGCATTCAAGTTTTTCACATACTGGGCTGAGCACGGTGAACTTGCCGAGCCGAAAATCATTGCCTGCATTACGTATATATCGGGGGGTCTATCACCCCGACCCTCTCTCCATAAAAATCTTTGAGCATGTTGATCCTGTTCCCGTATTTTTACACGGTGGAACATTTCTCGGATGTCTGCACACACTCCAACTTGCTTCTGGCGAAATTTAAATAAAATTGACAATAGAGGCTTTGGCTGATACTTACACGGACCCTTCATTAATCTGCAGTTGAATGATTCACCATGAACAGGAGCGGCTGCGTCAAAAACTAAACGTCTTTTATTGCCCTTGTTTATATTTGTCACAACAAAATGTGGTAGGTACCAGGTACGATCATTTTCAATTGAAGCCTCCTGAGGTGATAACTTCCTGGCGTAGTTTTTCAAAACGTATTCATCTATTTTATTTTTATACCAATTGGCAAAATCTTCATCCTTCTTCATTTTGGACTCCACACCATGAAGGCGTTTCAATGCCGCCGAAAAACTATCCTTAAAATCAAAAACGTTTTTCCTCCACAAAAGACCAGTTTCATATTGATGGCCACTCTTCACTGTGGTGTCTTTGAGTATTTCCTCGGCCCTTTTGTCATCGTCCGAAATAACCGGACTAACAACCTTCATACCAAAACTTTCCAAAGTAAAATACTCGGCAACTTGTTTTTGTATTTCATCAAAATTGTGTACTTCTATTACACAAACTGTAGATCCTGTCGATGTTTCACCCGAACCAAATAAGACATTTCCCAGATTTGTATAATGCAAGGAGAAACTTTCGTCCAGATTGATGACACCATTCGGACGAACAAGTCTAATATGAGGGAGGCCAATTAATAACTTCGGCGTGGCATCGACATAATCATTAATAGTTATGTCGGACAATTCAGGAAACCTCTCTATAAATTTCTTCAAATGAAGACTTTGTTGCTCTAGTTTTAAATTACCAGTTGTCCTTACACTATTCATGGCAAAGCTGTAAGTATGATCATTAACATTTGAAATTTCAAGATTTATTTTCTTCGACATTTCGTTCGTTGATTTCCCCTTTATCCACCCGAGTGACAAATTATTTGTTGGACCGTTTAACCCAATTTGTTTTGCAACATTTTCTTCCAAAAGCGAAATCTTTGAACCGTCGTCGATAAATGCGATAACTTTCACACGTCCCTTTGGGCCTTTCAATTCAACTGGGAGATATTTAAATAAAGTTCTTTTATTCAAAGAATTGTCAGAAATCGTTGTTACAGGCGTTTTGTTGTCATCTACACACGTAGTAGTTATCGGGGTATTACCATCACTAATCGTTTTCATTTGTCTACATTTTGTACAATCTGCAATTTCAATAGAATTTACATCCTCATGCAGCAAACGATTATGGAATTTTATACATTCAGACAATCCACATTGACGACGATTGTTACATTTCAACGAATTGTGGCCGGTACGTAAACAACCAAAACATAAATAATTATCCTTTACAAATTTCCATTTTTCAGCCGAAGAAATATTCTTAAATTTGGCACACTGGTATAATTGATGATTTTGCTCACACATAAGACAATGTAGCTGTCGACGTTCATCTGGTATAATTGCAAAGGATTGTTTAACTTTATCCCTTCTGTTATTCATCTGTTCATTCTGATTGGATTCTGTTTCTATTGCCATAGAAACATAATTTGCAACATCTTGCAACCACACACTAAACTCACGTACACTCGGGTACTGGCTTAAATTGTTAAAGGAGTATTTCATCCACTCTTCCCGTTTGGTAAGTGGTAGTTTACTAACCAATTCATCCAATAGACTAGGATTATTTAGATGCGGTATTGCCCCGGCGTTTTCCAAGAAAACAGTAAGATTCGCCACCATTGTACTAAAATTTACAATGTCATATATTTTCCTACCAGATATTGCCGGAAAGGCACGAACTTTCGAAATCTGGCTGCGTATCATTATCTGAGGGCGTCCATAATGGAACTCTAGCGTGCTCATCACCTGATCCACGCCGTCTGGTTGAATCAAATAAGCCTCGACTCTTCCCTTTGCTTCTCCTTTTAGTGCCTTTTGCAATCGAGACAGATTTTCCAGCTTTGTGTAACCATAGTATTCGTTTGTTTCCCTATATGAAACGGAAAACATCGGCCATTGTTCCGGCTGTCCACTAAATTCTGGCAAATCGTGTAATTTACGAATAGGTCGATGATCAAACACATGTTGTGGAGCGTGGTGCGTTGACGCGGGTGCACCTGTGGTGCTTATTGGCGAAAATGTTGAGGGTGCGGTATATGTTGACTGCGCAGTTCGCTGCGTTGAGAAAGTGGGAAAAGAGTGGTAACTTTGCAAAGAAGACAGCTGCATATAATTTGGTGTTTGTACCGGCGGTAGCGGCACATGAGAGGTAGTACAATGAGGCATATCTAAATTTGTATAAAAAGAAGGCGGCAAAGAAAATTGATTGGTACTTAACTTTTGTTGTATTGGCCGATGTAACATTTGTGGATTTCCCATATACAGCGGCAGAGCAGAACTGTTTGTTGTCTTTAATGGTATTGTAGATATTTGTGGGGGTGGGAATGTTGAAACAACGGGCAGTGTTGGTAATAAGGCTTCAGATGATGATGATGATGTGTTAGCTTTCTCCAAAAGCATGTTCATTGATATTTTAAGGCCTTTAATTTCTTCCCTTAGGGCGGCGACGGAATCTCGTTCGATGATTGTTTCCTCATGATCACCCTCACTGGCTGAGGCATCGGTCTTTTCCTTACTTTCAGACATGTTCCTGTTCTTCACACGTTGACTACGGCGTAGCATAAAATTCCCCAGAAATTAAATAATAAAAAATATTGCGGCAGCAACTTAAAATTCAATTCGTCACAGCAAAAACTGGTTCGAGAACAATAATAAAAACGCAACTTTATTGTATTTGAAATAAAGTCCGATACGATGGAGTTTTGTTTTATTATCTAAAAATTACAGTATATGTATACAAATTCGGTATAAATAAAATATAAAGAAACTCACTTAATTCTATTCTCCTCGGCGTTCATTACAGAATTAATTGTTATATTCAAATTTTAAAGCGATTACCATCCTGTACCGAGTATTAAGTTAAATTTAATTACCGAGTATCCAATAAAACAAAATAAAAGGAGTTGCCATATAAATAAGTTCCATACATAAAATTCAAAATAACGCTTTCCACCAAATAAAGTACATTCAATTTACAACAGGCTGATATCAGCAAATTAAACTCACACGTATACTTACGCTCTGTTGTTTGATCGTCAATCAACCAATAGGAAATCAGTATGTTGAGTGGGAGAGACAAACTACACTTGCAGAACTTCTGTGTCTTATTTTACATTTTAATCGTCATCGAGACTGCTGTCAGTGAACACATAAATTGAAATTATTGCGATATATTAATGATGTCAGCCGAAAAGTATTTTATGTTACAAAATGCTTTTTATGACATGCAATGTCTTATTTGTCATAAGACATTTAAAAAAACATAATAATAAAATATAATTTAAAAAAATGACAACACCCGCCACACATGTTCTTTCGTCGCAATCTCGTTGACGACTAAATAAAATGAATAGCAAATTGTTTTCTTCCAGTGTTATTTCGTCACTCTCACCAATACTACTACCTTGGGCATCTTTGTTTTAGAGCTACCCAGCATAGCAAAGAAAATTATTCTCTTGATTTTTAATGCTATTTTACGCCTTGAATACTACCCACAAGAATGGAAATTATCCTTAGTTACAATGATGCCTAAACCAGGAAAGGATCCTACAAAAGATGAGTCATATAGACCTATAAGCTTATTGCCTAATATATCAAAGCTGTTTGAGAAGCTGTTAGTGTCAAAATTAGCCCCAATTTTAAATGTAAATAGATGTATTCCTAACCATCAATTCGGCTTTAGAATAGAACATAGCACAATTGAACAATCCCATCGTATAGTAAACGCCATAAGAAAAGCCTTTGAAGAAAAAAAATATTGTTCCGCCCTCTTCATCGATGTTTCTCAAGCTTTTGATAAAGTCTGGCATGAAGGCTTATTACATATATTGAAGTTAAACTTACCAGTAAACACACACAAGCTGTTAGAAAGCTACTTATTCGGTCGAAGGTTTATTATTAAAGAAGGTGATTTTATAAGTTCTCCTCAGCCAATTGACGCTGGAGTCCCTCAGAGAACCATCATGGCCCACTGTTATACCTTATATATACCTCAGACATGCCAACAAACAACCACACCCTTACTTCAACATTTGCTGATGATACAGCTTTTTTAAGCGTGCACGAAAACTGTCATGAAGCATCTCGTTACTTGCAGGATTTGAACTGGAAAAGTGGTTAAAACAATGGAGGATAAAGGTCAATGAGCAAAAATGCGTACATATAACATTCACCTTGCGTCGGGAGTCATGTCCCCCTATTAAAATCAATAATCAATTAGTGCCCCAGCAATCGCATGTAAAATATCTCGGTATTCATCTTGATCGGCGTTTAACAGGGAAATGCCATATAGAAGCAAAACTAACACAAATGAAACTAAAAGCAATTAAAATTTATTGGCTTATTGGAAGAAATTCTGTTCTTAGCCTCGACTGCAAACTTCTACTTTACAACTCTATATTAAAGCCAACCTGGTGCTACAGTATTCAGCTATGGGGCACTGCCTCAGCCTCAAATATCAAAAAAAATCTAAGGCGCCAAAATAAACTTCTTCGAATAATCACAGTCCCTCCCTGGTATGTTAAAAACTCTAATATTCACAAGGAACTCAATGTGCCATTAGTAAAAACTATTATTACGAAGTACGCAACAAAATATTTAAAATGGCTTGAGTCGCACCCAAATCCACTAGCTCGAAATATTTTAAATGACAGTGGCCACTCTAGATTAAGGAGAAGAGATACTGCAGGACTCATCCGACGAGAAGACCGCTAAACATCCACATACATACATATGTGAACAGAAACCGTGAGGAGAAAAATTTTTGTCCCGCATTGGCAGGAAAAAAATAAAGTATTAGTATAAGATTTGATTAGTTATTGTTAGTTCATATTTAATATATGAAGATTCAATAAATAAATAATGAAAAAAAAAAATATTTATTTTGTTTTGCTTTTAATCGATCAGGTGTTGTTATTATTACTGTGAGTGTAATAGTTACCTAGATACCCGATACTTAACACTATTGCAGTATAATACCCCATTAGTTAAAACATTTGTTTGCAAATTAAATTATTTACAAAATTAAAGATTCTTATTAATTATAAAATAATTTGAGATATTCTCATTGTTAACTTTATGACAGTCTTGTTTATTATGAAACAAACACCAAAGAAATGCATTTGGACCAAATAAATCGGTAATAAAAAAATAATGAGAATATCTAAAATTATTTTATAATTAACAATCATTTAACCCGCTACCTCGTTACCTTTGCTTCGTGGTCATATTTAAATGCCAAAGTTTATGTTTTTAAGTTTAAAAAAAAATTACCAACGTTATAGGTTCTCATTCACTCAGGACCCTGCACCTATAATTTTATCTTTCTAATATCTATTATAGCAAATTAAAAAGGTACCATTTGTAGAACGAAAAAGTAAAACAAAGACATTTAATATTCCGCATTTCACCATTTTTTATATTTTTTCTCCACATTGAAATATAAAAAAAAATTCATTATTGTAGTGGAAGCCCATAATTGAGAACAGAATGGAGAAAAATGTTTTGTTAAGAAAGTACCAAAAATAGGTAAAATGTTCACCCCTTAAATGTTTGAATTTCGAAAAAGAAACAAATTTGTATTTTTTGGATAAGCTACGAATGTAAAGCAGTTTTTATTTCTCTGTTTATTGGCTTTAATTGAAAAATTAATAATTTAATTTTAATGCTTTTTCTATTTGTACATAAAAATTGAATTGAGCTGCCACATAATATTGTGCTATAGCGCCACAATTGTTTTTTGAAGAATAATTAAATAAAAAATAAATATAATTAAAAATAATAAAATGACTTTCCTTTTTTCGTCCATTTTCTTAACACACTTTTAGAAAACAATTCAATATAAGTAGTTTGCTAGTTGCGCTGCCAGTTTGTATAATTGTTTACATCTCTAAGCCATGTGCTAGCTTTGTTTTTCCAGGCAAATTGTCCGAAATAGGTGAATCGTTCTGAAAAACGCTCTCAGTAAAAAAATTATTCTACGGACAAAAATATTGTTCGGAACGCATGGATGAATCCACGGTTAGTTTAGGAGTCATGAGGTTAGCGAGTTTACTCGGTTTTACGCTATTTATCCCCTAAACATTCGAATATCCAAAAATTCCATCTTACCTAGCATTTATACATGGAAGTAGTTTCTTGCTAGTCGCAATGCACTAAATTTGTTCACTAACACACACACAATTTCCGTACTATTAGGCAATTTCATCGATTTTTAGTGGATTGATTTAGCGAGAGACCAGCATCCAATTCAAATTTCAACCTGATAACTCACGGCGTTAAAGCTGTGCGAAGATGAATCTGTCAGTCTTATTGTTAACAAAGGGGTTTTTTTTTATCTTTTATTATTGATGAAAACCCGAATTCTTCTTTCACTAAATAAAAAAAAAAAAACAAATTCATGATTTATTTTATTCAACATAAACATATGTATATAAATTAATAAAATCACATTATCACATCTTACCTAGCATTTATACATGAAAGTAGTTTCTTGCTAGTCGCAACGCACTAAATTTGTTCACTAACACACACACAATTTCCGTACTATTAGGCAATTTCATCGATTTTTAGTGGATCGATTTAGCGAGAGACCAGCATCCAATTCAAATTTCAACCTGATAACTCACGGCGTTAAAGCTGTGCGAAGATGAATCTGTCAGTCTTATTGTTAACAAAGGGGTTTTTTTTTATCTTTTATTATTGATGAAAACCCGAATTCTTCTTTCACTAAATAAAAAAAAAAAAACAAATTCATGATTTATTTTATTCAACATAAACATATGTATATAAATTAATAAAATCACATTATCACATCTTACCTAGCATTTATACATGAAAGTAGTTTCTTGCTAGTCGCAACGCACTAAATTTGTTCACTAACACACACACAATTTCCGTACTATTAGGCAATTTCATCGATTTTTAGTGGATCGATTTAGCGAGAGACCAGCATCCAATTCAAATTTCAACCTGATAACTCACGGCGTTAAAGCTGTGCGAAGATGAATCTGTCAGTCTTATTGTTAACAAAGGGGTTTTTTTATCTTTTATTATTGATTAAAACCCGAATTCTTCTTTCACTAAATTAAAAAAAAAAAACAAATTCATGATTTATTTTATTCAACATAAACATATATAAATTAATAAAATCACATTATTTTAACCGTAATGTATAAAATTTTCCCAAGTTTAACAAACGCATTAGTTTAACCACAGAGTATAAACAGAGGTGAAAAAAGTGACGTGTGAAAAAGGCCCAACTCAGTTGCGAAGGCAGCTTTCGAAGAAAGAGACAAAAAGTTTTTTTGTAGTGAAGGGGTAATGTGTAAAAGCAAGCCGATATAATTTGTACACAAATTACGTGATCAAGACAAAATTAAAAAACAAACCAATTTAACAAAAATATCACAGAATCTGTGAAAAATATTTTTTAAATTAAAATTTTGCTTTGTACAAATATATGTATATGGCTTTTCACTAGATCTTTCTGGACATACAGAATTTATTTGAATATTATTAGTTTATTAAGAAGTGGGACGAGTTTGCAAAATTACAAAAGTTCTTTAGTAAGCATAAAAACAAATTTATTCATTTTTGTCTAATTGTTTAATGTATGTATATAGTACATACTAATTAATTTAAGAATTTTAATTACAATAAAAGTAAAACCTTCTTTATGTTTATGTTATACTAAAGAGGAGAGAATCCTTGCACTCGGCCAAAGGTCGGCAATGCAGAGCAGCTTTAGTTGGCGAAGCTAGTGTTTGTTATATCATGAAGTAGAACATTTTTGTGCCCGGCCGAAGGCCGACTATGCAAAGAAGCTTTAGTAAGCGAATCCGGTGTTTATTATACCATAGAGAAGATCCTTGCGCCCGGCCGAAAGCCGGCTTTGAAGGAAGTCTTTTTGCGACGCTGCTGTAGTAATCTTTCAACAAACGTTTTATTTTCTGAAAAAAATGTATTTAGTAATTTTGTTTGGTTTTATAATGTTATTTACATACTGAAATATTATTTACTTGTGTTGCGATAAACTTAAAAGTAAATTTTTACAACAGTTGTGCAAATAAATCTCAACTAAATAAATTTGTGTTATGCATTAAACACATTCGAGACAGCAGGCAACACGAAGGCACGACTACAAATGCTGCTGGCTGCAATTGTAGTAGCGTAATCAGCTACTGAATTATTTTGAAGACGACAGATACAATTGAAAAAATATAATCAGCTGTGTTTTTTATTATGTATTTACATTTCAGTGGTGCCACTATCATTTTTAATATTTATAAATTGCATAATTGCAGACTCGTACACAAACTTAATTTAAGCCTACAAAAATATAAATACTTATTTATGATAAATTTTTTAACGTAAAAACAAATGAATTTATTAAAAAACATTTAAAATATTTTAATTTTATTGTTTTTGGAACTCATAAAGGTTAGCGAGTTTACTCGGTTTTACGCTATTTATCCCCTAAACATTCGAATATCCAAAAATTCCATCTTACCTAGCATTTATACATGGAAGTAGTTTCTTGCTAGTCGCAATGCACTAAATTTGTTCACTAACACACACACAATTTCCGTACTATTAGGCAATTTCATCGATTTTTAGTGGATTGATTTAGCGAGAGACCAGCATCCAATTCAAATTTCAACCTGATAACTCACGGCGTTAAAGCTGTGCGAAGATGAATCTGTCAGTCTTATTGTTAACAAAGGGGTTTTTTTTTATCTTTTATTATTGATGAAAACCCGAATTCTTCTTTCACTAAATAAAAAAAAAAAAACAAATTCATGATTTATTTTATTCAACATAAACATATGTATATAAATTAATAAAATCACATTATCACATCTTACCTAGCATTTATACATGAAAGTAGTTTCTTGCTAGTCGCAACGCACTAAATTTGTTCACTAACACACACACAATTTCCGTACTATTAGGCAATTTCATCGATTTTTAGTGGATCGATTTAGCGAGAGACCAGCATCCAATTCAAATTTCAACCTGATAACTCACGGCGTTAAAGCTGTGCGAAGATGAATCTGTCAGTCTTATTGTTAACAAAGGGGTTTTTTTTTATCTTTTATTATTGATGAAAACCCGAATTCTTCTTTCACTAAATAAAAAAAAAAAAACAAATTCATGATTTATTTTATTCAACATAAACATATGTATATAAATTAATAAAATCACATTATCACATCTTACCTAGCATTTATACATGAAAGTAGTTTCTTGCTAGTCGCAACGCACTAAATTTGTTCACTAACACACACACAATTTCCGTACTATTAGGCAATTTCATCGATTTTTAGTGGATCGATTTAGCGAGAGACCAGCATCCAATTCAAATTTCAACCTGATAACTCACGGCGTTAAAGCTGTGCGAAGATGAATCTGTCAGTCTTATTGTTAACAAAGGGGTTTTTTTATCTTTTATTATTGATTAAAACCCGAATTCTTCTTTCACTAAATTAAAAAAAAAAAACAAATTCATGATTTATTTTATTCAACATAAACATATATAAATTAATAAAATCACATTATTTTAACCGTAATGTATAAAATTTTCCCAAGTTTAACAAACGCATTAGTTTAACCACAGAGTATAAACAGAGGTGAAAAAAGTGACGTGTGAAAAAGGCCCAACTCAGTTGCGAAGGCAGCTTTCGAAGAAAGAGACAAAAAGTTTTTTTGTAGTGAAGGGGTAATGTGTAAAAGCAAGCCGATATAATTTGTACACAAATTACGTGATCAAGACAAAATTAAAAAACAAACCAATTTAACAAAAATATCACAGAATCTGTGAAAAATATTTTTTAAATTAAAATTTTGCTTTGTACAAATATATGTATATGGCTTTTCACTAGATCTTTCTGGACATACAGAATTTATTTGAATATTATTAGTTTATTAAGAAGTGGGACGAGTTTGCAAAATTACAAAAGTTCTTTAGTAAGCATAAAAACAAATTTATTCATTTTTGTCTAATTGTTTAATGTATGTATATAGTACATACTAATTAATTTAAGAATTTTAATTACAATAAAAGTAAAACCTTCTTTATGTTTATGTTATACTAAAGAGGAGAGAATCCTTGCACTCGGCCAAAGGTCGGCAATGCAGAGCAGCTTTAGTTGGCGAAGCTAGTGTTTGTTATATCATGAAGTAGAACATTTTTGTGCCCGGCCGAAGGCCGACTATGCAAAGAAGCTTTAGTAAGCGAATCCGGTGTTTATTATACCATAGAGAAGATCCTTGCGCCCGGCCGAAAGCCGGCTTTGAAGGAAGTCTTTTTGCGACGCTGCTGTAGTAATCTTTCAACAAACGTTTTATTTTCTGAAAAAAATGTATTTAGTAATTTTGTTTGGTTTTATAATGTTATTTACATACTGAAATATTATTTACTTGTGTTGCGATAAACTTAAAAGTAAATTTTTACAACAGTTGTGCAAATAAATCTCAACTAAATAAATTTGTGTTATGCATTAAACACATTCGAGACAGCAGGCAACACGAAGGCACGACTACAAATGCTGCTGGCTGCAATTGTAGTAGCGTAATCAGCTACTGAATTATTTTGAAGACGACAGATACAATTGAAAAAATATAATCAGCTGTGTTTTTTATTATGTATTTACATTTCAGTGGTGCCACTATCATTTTTAATATTTATAAATTGCATAATTGCAGACTCGTACACAAACTTAATTTAAGCCTACAAAAATATAAATACTTATTTATGATAAATTTTTTAACGTAAAAACAAATGAATTTATTAAAAAACATTTAAAATATTTTAATTTTATTGTTTTTGGAACTCATAAAGAATATCATCTTCATGGCAGGTTGAATAAAAAAAATCCTAATATACGGTATAATCGCGAAAAAGTAAACTGAAATGTCCTAAGGGTTGTTAACTTTTTCGTCTTATTTATTAACTTTTCTAAATTGTAAAAAAATGCAATAATAAACATATGTACCTATATTTTTTCAATGACTTAAGCCTATAGTACACGGCATGTAAAAAGACACATGCGCATGTGGTTCTGACGTAATTTTGACGTCATGACACAACACGCAATGTTTATTGTGGCTTTGCATTGACGTCAAAATAACGTCAGAACCACATGCGCATGTGTCTTTTTACATGCCGTGTACTATAGGCTTTAGTTTTCATCAGTACAAAAAAGAAACTTAGATCTAATTTGTACCGGCTGGTTTCAAGTTCACAATTGCTCTTGAACTACAATTTATAATTAATAATTATACAGTCAGTCATGTATTATGTGCTACATATCACGTTTGTCAGAAAATTAGTTCTTCAAAAATTTTCAGATAGCGAATTCTGTGTATTTTCTAAACATTTGCCAGCCATCCATTACCGACATTATTGTCATTCAAGAAAACATTTGTACAAACTTGCTTTAAGATCGGCATATTTTGGTCTATGTAATGTTTTCCTGTATGCTTTTTCCTATGTATTCTTCAAAGCCTCGAAAATTTTCTGACGTTTCGTTTTTATTTTTGAGATGGCAACTTCAGATATACAATAATACAACGCCGATAGTTTTTCTTTAATGTATTTCTCAATTTTGTTTAAACTCTCAACTTTCAGCTTAAAATTTAATCTAATTTGTTATCGTTTGTACAAATCAGTACTTTTACTAATACGATATGAAAAGTTAACTTAGAGTTAACGTTTAGAGCGGCACAGAAGCGCTAAAATTTGGTTAACTTGACCGCAAGATTACTGTATCGCGATTCTACTGTAATTTTTTGGTTCAACGCACTAAGTTTATGAATTATAGGTCGTAAAGGTTTCAGAGCACTTTATCAATAGTATAGGAAGAAAAATGTAATCTGAATCTTTAAAGCATTGGTATCATAATAAAGTCTTTCGAAACACATTTCATATGATGTATTAAGTATACAGATTTATTAACCCCTTAAGAGGATTTATCTTAAAATTTTGTGGATATGTATAATAATATTTCCTCAAATATAATATGTTATAGAGAACACCCCAAGTTTTTGTATGCACCATGTGAAAAGCACTTTCAATTTTTCAATGATACCCATACTGCTAAAACTAAGAGCGTTGGCGTGTCAAACATCTTCCTATATAACTTCTTTTAAGGATACTAAAAAGTAATAATAATATAGATTTGGTGGTGAGCCGCGCTTATATTTTTGTTTCAATTCCAATTTTTTGCTTTTTAACCAAAAAATTATTATTATATTATTATATTATAAGCACTAATTCTTCTAATTTTTGATTATATTAGCAACACTTTTTCTGTTTTGTAGCGTACAAAAATAGAAATTAGTTTAATTTGACTACAACGACAAAATTAGCACAGACAACAACCTGCAGCCATTTAGCCGTGTCGTCGTTAAAATAATCATTTCCATATACACACATGTATTCTATTGTTGACATATTGAAGTCGGTAGTCTGCTGTCTCGAATGTGTTTAAAGCATTAATTGTATTGCGGCATTAAAGATGGTTAAAGAGAAATGAAAAAAGGGCAGCTTTTTAAGAAAGAGACAAAAAATCTTCCGTCTCATGATATATGTATGTAATCTGTGAATAAGGAAAGAGCTCGCTCAACTGGAAAGAGGTTTTACCTATCCTGTTGAAACAGTGTCGCAACTTAAGTGGACAGTGGTTATATCTAATCCCCTTTAGTCTACATTGTTGGTAAAGTGGACACCCAGAGCACCAGATCAGGAGGACAGTTGTTGTACATAATCCTCTCCGATTCGACCCTTTGGCATCCACGGTAGCTAAGCTTGGCAGGGCCTCGGTCGAAGGGAACAGTGGCATTACCTTATTCTCTTGGGCTACGGTTTGGCTAAGGACGATCTCGCGGGTTCAACGGCCTGGAGACAGGTTTTGCCCATCAAGTTGCCCCAGTCGTCCGTACGCGATGTATCCTATCGCCGCGTCCAGTGATCACTAGATCCCTCGTGAACATCGTATGTTTACCCGTCACGTGTACGCGGTCAAGTGTGAGTTGTCGGTTTCGTTCCGTGTTCTGCGACACGTTTTGTGTAGTGGCAGGGTATTGTAACAAGCTCACCAATGTCAGGGCTTTAGTGTAAATAAAATAAAGAAAATTGAAATAAATAAAAATTTATGATTTATAACGTGATTTAAAACGACGAAGTGTGTTTTTATTTCCCTGGCGATCCTCAAATAAATTTTTCTAACGAACGCTGGAAGTAAGTTCTACCCCAGCATAAGGTGAAAAACATGTCGTTACAAAACAGACAAACATATTTCATTTTTATATATGTATATAGATTATTTAACATGCAAAAAATATGTTATGTTCGCACTATTTCTTCAAAAGCTCTCTTTGGCTTTTGTTTTGATCACGCAATTTGTGTTGATTGTAGCGGCCTGTTTTTACACATTTCCACTCTACTACCAAAAAACGCTTTTTGTCTCTTTCTTCGAAAGCTGCCCTCTCAACTGATTTGGGCCTTTTTCACACGTTACTTTTTAGTCTACATTCACACGTCTCATCTTTTGATGCTCAAATCTTGTGTTTTAAGGAGAGGGAATCAAGAAGAAAAGGGGTTGGTACGGAGATGCCTGTACTTGGGCAGTACGCTTTGTGTTCTCATTCGTAGGCATATGCACAACAATGGCTGCATGTAAATTTTCTCTTTGGTTCGCTTTGAATAAATGTGTTGTTGTTTTGAAGCAAAAAAAGTTGAAACCGGTTGCTGCGTGTGAACGTAATGGCATCTTCAAAGGGAATTTAAAAGAAGTTGAGCATTAAAAGATGAAACGTGTAAATTGAGACTTACATATTGGCAACCGCCGACTGACTGACCTCTTCATGTATCAACACTCTGCTTTTATACCAGGGATGTTAAATGGGGTTTTAAATTTCGTACCAACTTCGAAAAAAAAATGTACTTTTTGGACCTTCACGGTACCATTTTTTTTAATTTATTAAAACAACAAAAAAAGTACATAAAACTCATTGAAAAATGTTGAGTTGACCCTCTTTAGAGGAAGCAGTGCGATATGTATGAACAAAATAAGGTACATAAAAGTCTTATATATATATGAGATCAAAATCAGGCACTTATTTATTTAGTTGATAAACTATTTGGAATTTGTACATCATAGCAGCATGAATTTGTCGATCTTAACCAATCCTTTGTTTGTATGAGACTTGATAATGTTGGTCTGTAGTCTGTTTCTTTTCCTAGTTTTTATTATATTTTGAAAAGAAAAAACTCTTTCCACATTTGCAGACGAATGTGCAATGGATACAATTTTAGCAACGATTCTAGAAATGTCTGCAAACATATGGACATTCAGGTCATTTTGTAAATTAGCTACTGCCGACCAAAAACTACAAATGTTTTAAATTTTTAACGACTGCAGTTGCTCGGCATCAGCTAAAGCTCTAAATTGATTATTGATTGAATCTAAATTTGCAATTTCATTTGGAAACATTTTTACTAGAAGAGGTACAATACTACTTGTTTTACCTGCAATAACATTTTCAGGAGTAAATTTATGGAACCACATTAAAACATAGTTATTAAAGTTGACTTTGGTTTTAAAACTTCGCAAAATGTTATATAAAATTGTTTTGCATTTTCTTAAATTTCTTTAACAATATCAATATTGATATTATTTGTAGAAATATATAAATCCATTTTTGTTCCGCAATAAATTTCAGGTTGTCACTAATGTTGCCTCGTCTGTGGGTACCATAAGTCCCCTTTGACAGTGTGTCTAGTAAAAGGCAGACAGACGAAGTTTGTAGGCGAGAGAGGAAAAAAGTAAAGTGCGTCGCCCCCTAACCAACAAACTTCGTCTGTCTCCCTTTCACTTGCCACATTGTAAAAGGGGACTAAGCGCTCTTACACCACAATACTAGTCGCATATTAGAGCGCGCATTACATTAACGATTTGTTGTACAACATAAATGCAATGAAAATGACTCAATAATTTGTTTGCTATACTAAAAATGCAAAAAGAGGGAACTGACTATATTTTTAAATTGTACCAAATGAGTCACGGTAGACCACGGTACTTTAGAAGGTCAAAATGTACCAAAAAAAGTACAATTGTACCAAGTTTAACATCCCTGTTTTATACTGTCGGTAGTTCACACTTACACACACGCACACAACAGGTACTACTTAACATGGTTGCGATCAAGTGTATGTTCTTGTATTTTGCTGTTACTCTACTTGCCGTCAGGTGGCAGGACTTAACTAATACTAATCCGTTAATTTCAAATATTATTATTTCGAACTAGGCACAAATTAATTTTAATTATTCTATAAAGTATTTAAATAAACATTATTCATTGTTATATATTAAAAGGTATACAAAATAAAAAATACCAGTTATTCAATGTAGGTAAACATAAAAATTCAATCTTTAAAGCATAAGAATAAAAATTCAATTCTTTAACATGGGACGCAAAAACGAGCCATGCGACTTTTGCTCATCACAGTTTGTTGGTTTATAGACTCCTAAATTTTTGCAGTAACATCACATGAGCCTCGAAAATAAAATAAGCTACTTATTTTTTCGATAGGCGCAGGGGAAGTGGTACTCTCATGTTAAGTATCGGATATCTTAAGAGCCGCTGCACCCATTTTCATGAATTTTTTGTAATAGGATCTCCCCCCCATAGGACGCCAATGTTTAATATCGCATATCTTAAGAACTGTTATAGTGAGAATGTTCAAAATTGGTAGGAGTCACTCCTTTGGAAAACTACAGCTTTGAAAATATAAATAAAGGGGGTAGGCGCAGGGGGATTAATATCCCCCAAAGGAAGCATATATTTATAATCGCGTAACTGAAGAACTATTACAGCGAGAGTCTTCAAATGTGGTTAAAGCCACTATTATGGTAAACTTTAAATTCCAAAATAAAAATGGGTGGGGCAGACAAAGTAGGAGCAATACCCTCCATAGGACGAAAATATAAAATACTTCATATCTGAAGACAAAAGGTTCCAGCTTTGTAGGACCCACTCTTATGGTAAACTACACCTTTCAAAATAAAAATATGTATATTATATGTATATCATATTATAAATGAAAAAGCGTATGTTTATTTGTTCTCTACAGACTCTTAAGCTACTCAGCCGATTTTCCTGAAAGTTTCACAGTAATTTCCTGACTACCCGGCGCTTAACATAGGCTATTAATATATTTTTATTTTCAAGTAGGCGTGGCACCAACCTAGGGTTGCCATTCGTACTGATTTTACCAGTACACGTACTGGTTTTTAATCAATGTACTGGTTTATGCATAACACCCACATCAGTACGCAAATGTACTGGTTTTTTAAAATTTTGCCTCCAAATAATTTTACTTGTTTAAAATTGGTTTACTTCCCATATTAATTTTGTTTTGTTATGAATCACCCACCATATACTTTGTATTCAAATTAATAGAAGTGTCATTAGTGCTTTTCAAAAGAAAATGCTGCTTTTGCGAAAAAGAGAAGAGTGTAAAAGCACTTGCAGGATTATTTGCTTCACCTGTCTTCGTTTTGCCTAACTGCCAACGTTAACACTTCTTGGTTGTTTTCTGTGATTCAAACAAAACGAAAAAGAACGTAAAATTTTAGTTTTGTTTTCCAACGTTCTGTGTATTTGTTTTTAAATAATTTCGTTAACGAAAAGAAAACAGTAAACAAATTAAAACCTACACATAATTTTGTTATTGGTAAGTAAATTATCATACTTAGGTGATTATTTAATGCGGCTTAAAAACGTTTTAGGCCGTACCTTAACAATGGAAAGAAACGAGGATTTGTCGGAGGATTCTGACGTTGAAGAAATTAACATCCCTTCAACAAGCCAAGGGGAAAAAAATGTAAAGAGAAGAAGTAATAAATTTCAAGACTCATGGAAATCTAAATTTGATTGGATTCTTAAGATGAAAGACGAATCTATTGCAAAATGTGCAGTTTGCGGTTTTACATTTTCTATAGCAAATGGAGGAATAACAGATGTAAAACGGCACATGCAAACAGGTAGACATAAGCGAAATATATCAGGGAGTCATCAAAAAACAGTATCTTTATTTCTAATGCAAAGACCAAATGTGAATGATGCCAATCGCAATAATAACGCCGCTGCTGAAGCCGCTTTTGTATATCACACAGTAATTCATGGCCACAGCTACGCTTCAGCTGATTTTCAAAGAAATCTTTCCTGATTCCAAAGTTGCTTTCAATTTTAGTTGCGGAAGAACTAAATGTTCTAAACTTGCAACCAAATTATTGGCTAAGTATTCTATAGATGCATTAGTGAAAGAGTTAGACAATAATTATCCCTTTTCTGTTTCAACCGACGCATCCAATAAGGGAAATATAAAAACGTTCTCGATAGTAATAAGTTATTTTTCTAAGGAAAGTGGTATAAATGCTAAGCTTCTTAGCTTTTACGAATCTAGTTCAGAATTATCTACTAATATTGCAAATTGTTTAAAGTCGAAATTAGAGAGTGAAAATTTAAATTTAAATAACATTCTAAGTTTTTGCGCAGATAATGCAAATCTTAATTTCGGGTGTAAAAAAAGCGTATTTTTCGAATTAAAAAAAAATAAACCAAAGTTATTAGAAATGGATTAAAATGTTTAAAGTATAACTTGGAAAATATTGTAATTAAGATTTTTAACGAGTTTAGCTCTAAAAAAAATATTTGATTTTTACGACTTGGAGTGGAGTGAAATGTGCCAACACGGTGGCTTAGTTTAACACCAGCAATCGAAAGACTTTATAAAAATTATGCAGCTATAAAATCTTATTTTCTTGCCAAAGATTGTTCTCCTACTCTACGTAAATTTTTTGAGCTGGAGACTTCAGAAGCATATTAAGGTTTTATCCACAATATAGGTACGGACTTAATATGCTGCATAAAAAAATTGGAACAAAAGGGCTTGGTAATAATAAATGTGTATCAAATAATTAACGCCTACGTGCTAGAAATCGCAAATCGCAAGAAAGTTGTGATTACGATTTGAAATCGCAAAGAAGGTGTGCTGGAGTTCGTAATCGCCTTAAATTTGGCGATTTTAAATCACAAGCCTACAGTAATGTGATCCATATGTGAACTTGTAAATTTCCTTTAAAATTTATTTTCAACATCAATAAATAGCATATAAAAAGGAAATTTAATGTTTTTCTTCTCCATTTATTTTAAAAACTCATAATCTTTTGAGAAAATTTTCATAGAAAATATAAAGTTAAAAAACACCATTGTTTTAATACTGATTGTTGTTTAACAATTTCTTTTAAATTTGCGTTTTGATTGTGAGCAGCTGTTTCTATTTAACTTCGAAAAAAAAATGTAAGAAATTATAACCATTTATCAACAACATTTACTTATGGTACTAACCATTGTTCAGGAATATCTCTTGGGTTGTAATAATCCCTTAGAAGACGTTTTCTGATACGTTCTTTTTAAAATACAGGTTTTTTAATGAAATAACACGTAATATAAAAGCTGCCGGCATTTTTCATGCAAATAATTATTTTTTTTTGTTCAAATTTGACAGCTAAAACATATGTTTTATTTTTCGACCACTACTTCGAAAAAAAAAACAAAACGCGTGAACTCTAGCACATGCTTAAATAAAATTGGCGATTTTCAGATCGCATGTGATTTTCAAATCATGCGATTTTCAGCACATGGCCGTAAGCGTCTTCTTGGTAAGTTAGTACAACAAAAAGTAGAAGCGTTCTATGGCTGTATAGCTGCAACTATTTGTAGGAATTGTGACAATATAACTGAAGTTTCGTTATTTAAGAAAAGAGCTGATGCCACTTTGAGTTCGATTATCAATTATATTGAAGAACGTTACGATTTAAATAATAACAAATTTGAAAAGCTGGATGTGTTTAATTTAAATTCTAATATTTCATTTCAAAATTTCTCTGATATAGTAACATTGTTTTCAATTCAAAATATAAATATGGATATTCTTTTTGATGAATATTTATCCCTAAAATCTTTTTCGAAAACAGTATCAAAAGATAAAACTGTTGAAGAAAAATGGAAAGAGTTTTTGAACAGTGGAAGGTTTGAGAATAGGGAAAAAATTTGTAATTTTATATTTTCTATCCCACACTCAAATGCTGATACTGAAAAAATCTTTAGCTTAATGTTATCTCACTGGAGAAAAGAAAGAAACAAGTTGTTAATAGAAAATTTGGAGGGTGAATTGGTAATCAACACTAATTTTGGGTACAGTTGTAACGAATTTTATAATTTTGTAAAGACTGAAAATGGCATGAGACAGATTATTAGCAATGTCCAAAAAAATAATAAATACTTCTAGTATTTATTTTTTATTTTTATATCATTATTTTTTTAATAACAATTTAATATTCTGGGAATTGAATTGACATTTTGTGAAATGGTTTCTTGTGATATTTTTTTATTTTGTTTATTTTGTTGTTTCTGAATCTCTTCTATCAGTTGTTTTTTGGTCTTGTATAGGTAATTTAATCCACACATTTTGAATTATTTAACAAATATTTTTTTTTTAATAAAAAAATTTATTTAGGGTCTTCTATCCAGTCACATATTCATGTCATAATTTAACAATCGCTCAAAAATTGGTCAAAAATTTCTTTAAATAATAAATTTTTTTCTCCTATCTATTTTATTGTAAAGCATTTTTTCGTTTGAAATTCAAAAACAAAAAATTTTAAGGGGTTTTAAAATTATAACCTATGACAATATGGCTAGATAGGAGACCTCGTGAATAACCTCATTATATTGACAATAATTTGTATGAATTTAGAATTTTTTGTGCCTTTAGAACAAATGTGCCGATCAATGACATTACTTCTTTCTATTTTTAATAATTTGACGTGATGTTTTTGTTATATGTATTTTGTTAAGTTCTTGCCTTAAAAAATAGAAAAATGAATTATTTTTAATGTATAATTTTCTTTTTGTCTTAATAATCGTTTAAAACTTATGAATTCAATAAAAACAGGACAACAAATAGGGGACATAATTCATGAAATGCCTCTATCTCGCCGAACATTAACTCGCCGAACGGAAGATATAGGGCTATTTATTCAAAGGGAGACAAATGAACGCATAAAAATGCCAAATATGTATCAATATGCTTAGATGAAAGTGTTGATATTTGCGATATCAGTCAAATGATTATTTGTATTAGAACGGTTGACAATTTTTTTAATTCATTTGAGGAAATATTAAGTGTACGCTCCTTATATACCTGTCTGTCGCGCTCGTTGAAGATAGACGTGTTTTTTTTAAGCTCGGCATACGGTTTATTTTGTTGAACAAATAAAGTATTAAAAAAGTAAATACAAGAAAAAGAAAAAAAAATTACATGTATGTACATACATACATAAACACACATTTTTCATTCTCGGTGTTGATAAACAATAACAAATAACAACTGTAAACAGTAAAAGAAAAAAAAAACTCCTATGAGTGCAAACAGTAGAAATGCATATATCACAGTGAGTGTTAACCAAACAAATGCAGAAATAAAAAAAAGAATCGATGATAGCAAATACCTAACGGCTAAACCTATTACTCGCACGCGATCCCTCTCGCCGTCTGTATTTAATAACACGGTTGATACAATAACAAATATAAAACCTGCTAGCGTTGCCTCAACAGCAAAAACAATTTTAATAAGTGATGTAAATATTAACCCCCAATCAGGCATAATAGGAAACTCAGTATCACCTTCGGTGTCTAATAATACGGTTGATATTAATACAATAAAAAATATAAAACCTGCAAGCGGTGCCTCAGCGGCAAAAACGATTTTAATAAGTGATGAAAATATTACCCTCAAATCAGGCATGATGGAAAACTCAGCTCCACAAGTAAAAACTGTTCAAAAGCCTCCAGTACAAGTAGGTATTGATAGGTACATAACAGTGCTTAAACGGGGTCGCAGCCCAACCTCTTCAGCAGTTGCTTCGGTCTCAAAAGTCTTAAAAGATGGTACAGCTGATAGAACAAGTTCACAAAATCGTTTTGCAATTCTGGATGAGGAATCCCCGGAAGCACAAAACTTTATATACATATACATATCTTAGAGAGCAAAACTCAATTGAATTAATAAAGAATTTGATCTCGGTAATAGGTGAAAATTCTTTTTATGTAGCTGCAATAAAGCGGGGTAGTATTAATGAGACAAAAATACAAGTTAATAGTGAAGAAGATTTTCGTAAGGTAATAACTAAATTTGAAGCACTTAATAAGAATTTTTATACATATCAACTGAAGAGCAGTAAAGGTCTTCAGGTAGTGATTAAGGGCATTGACTCATGCGTGGACCCAGGTGAGATAAAAACGTTTTTTAGAAGAGAAGGGCTTCAAAATAAAAAATGTAATAAACATTAAAAATAGAGAAAAAAAATCCCCAGCCACTATTTCGAGTGGAGTTAGAACCCGGCGACATTAAGCTTAAAAAGAACGAAACGCATCCCATTTATAGTCTGAAATATATCCTGTATAGAAAAATAACAATAGAGGAGCCGCACAAAAGGAATGGTCCCGTGCAATGTTTAAACTGCCAAGAATTTGGTCACACTAAGGCATATTGTCATTTAACCCCTGTTTGCGTCGTATGTGGAGAATTACATGGTACAGCTCTCTGCGATAAGTCTAAAAACGACCTCGATGTAAAAAATGTAGCAACTGTGGTGGTAATCACACTGCCAACTATAGAGGATGCCCTGTATACTCTATCGTGAAGCGCTCGGTTGGACCGAAACCTAATCCCCCTCAAATGCAGGCAACAAATCAAGTTTACATTAATGACGTTCAGGTACCGCAGCCTAGTAATAGCAGAACATCCTACGCTTACGTCCTAAAATCAAACCATATGCCAACGCAACGTGAGTTGCCAAATAATGATGAAACTCCAGTTTCTAATTTAAGTCGTCTTGAGAAAACCATGGAAACATTAGTACAAACAGTAAATAACTTTACAAACACAATGGGTAATATGATGCAGGAAATGTTAAGAATGCAATCGATGTTATTGCAAGCTGTACTAAACAAGCCATGAACTGTTTAAAAATTTGCTTTTGGAACGCAAACGGCATCCGCCAACATAAAAATGAACTAGAATACTTCCTTAAAAATAAACAAATTGATGTTATGATGGTTTCTGAAACCCATCTGACCTCAAGAAACACGTTTAAAATCAATGGTTATATATTATATGATACCAAGGACCCTCGAGGTAGAGCTTGTGGAGGATCTGCTATTTTGATAAAAAACCGAGTAAAACACTACTTAATGTGTGATCATCGTGAAGACTATCTCCAAGCAACGAGCATTTGCGTTGAGGAATTATCTCGAAACATAGTAATTTCATCATTATACTCCCCACCTAGATTTTCAATATCAGAAAGCCAATACAATAAATATTTCAAATCATTAGGACCCTGCTTCCTGGCTGCTGGCGATTATAACGCTAAACACTCTTTCTGGGGGTCACGACTTATTACACCTAAGGGTCGTGTTTTGTTTAACACAATTTGTAAAATGTACCTAAATGTGGTCGCGAGCGGACAACCAACATATTGGCCTACTGATCAGCAAAAGGTTCCAGATGTCATAGATTTTGGCGTGGTTAATAACATCCCCATAGACACGATTCATGTGGAAGCGTCCCTAGAATTATCTTCCGATCACACACCTACAATTGTTACTATAATGAATCCAATTAGAATCGTATCTCCGTCTGGTTACTTATCGACATCAGCCTCACAAATAAATTGGTTAAAATATAAAAAATATCTGAGTGCCCATTGCACAGAAAATATTCCGCTTAGCACACCGGAGAACGTGGATCTCGCTATTGTTAATTTTGACAGTTATCTCAAACTAGCTGTTCAACATTCCAGCATAACACTCAAAAAAACCAAAAATCAAATCATATATTCTACAGATGTCGAGCGTCTATTGACTGAAAAAAGGAGAGTTCGAAGAGAGTGGCAATTGCACAGATCCCCTCAACTTAAGACTTTATTAAAAGAGTGCACAAAAAGGCTGAGAAAGTTACTGCAGTCTCAGAAAACGGCTTCCTTGGAAAAATATCTCAAGGGACTTGATGCAACTCCACAATCAGACTACTCATTATGGCGTGCAGCTAGAAGCCTCAATAGACCAGTTATCTCTAAGCCACCACTGAGAAACTTGAATGGAAGTTGGGCAAGAAATGATATTGAAAAAGGAAATCTGTTTGCTAATCATCTGAAAAATGTATTTACCCATAATATATTTCACGATATAGCAGTCGATTTACCGCCTGTAAATGTTAGAGCAACTATTCCCCTAAGATTCGAGTTTAGAGAAATCGAAAAGGCTATTTGTGATTTAAACACCAAGAAGGCACCCGGTATTGATAAGATCAGTAATAAAATGCTTTTGGAGCTACCAAGTATAGCGAAGAAAATTATTCTTTTTATTTTTAATGCAATTTTACGCCTTCAATACTACCCTCAGAAATGGAAGGTTTCCTTAGTAACCATGATACCAAAGCCAGGAAAGGATCACACAAAAGTTGAGTCATACAGGCCTAATAGCTTATTATCTAATATTTCAAAGCTATTTGAGAAACTACTAGTGGCAAAATTAACGCCGATTTTAAATGAAAATAGATGTATTCCTAATCATCAATTTGGGTTTAGACGAAAGCATAGCACAATTGAACAAACTCATCGAATAGTAAATGTAATAAGAAAAGCCTTTGAAGAAAAAAAATATTGCTCAGCACTCTTCATCGATGTGTCTCAAGCTTTTGATAAAGTCTGGCATGAAGGTTTACTACTGAAATTGCAGCAAAATTTGCCAGCAAACATACACAAGCTGTTAGAAAGCTACTTAGTCGGTCGTCAATTTATTATTAAAGAAGGCGATTTTTTAAGTTCTCCTCAGCCAGTTAACGCTGGAGTCCCACAAGGCAGCATCCTGGGCCCTCTATTATACTTAATTTATACTTCGGACATGCCAACAAACAGCTACACACAAACCTCAACATTTGCGGATGACACAGCTTTCCTAAGCGTACATGAAAACTGTCAAGAAGCATCTCGCTACTTACAGGATCACATATTTGAACTGGAAAGGTGGTTAAAACAATGGAGGATAATGATCAATGAGCAAAAATGCGCACATATAACATTCACATTGCGTCGGAAAACATGCCCCCCTATTAAAATCAATAATCAAATAATACCCCAACACTCGCATGTAAAATACCTCGGTATACATCTAGATCGGCATTTAACGTGGAAATGGCACATAGAAGCAAAATTAACTCAAATGAAACTAAAAGCAATTCAAATTAATTGGCTCATTGGAAGAAATTCAGTTCTTAGTCTCGATTGCAAACTTCTACTTTACAACTCTATCTTAAAGCCAATTTGGTGCTACGGTATTCAGTTGTGGGGCACTGCCTCGGCTTCTAATATCGAAAAAATTCAAAGGCGCCAAAATAAACTTCTTCGAATAATAACAGCCGCGCAGTGGCGCCATTTGAGTTTTTTCGTTGCAAAAATCATATCTTTTGAACCGAATAAGATAATTGAACAGTTTAAACAGCATATGATAGATAACTGTTCAGCCTATGAAATGAGCGTTTGGAAAGGGTGTTAAGCTTTGTAGGGGCCTACTTATGGGTTATCAAAGTTAAAATTAGTAGAAAAATCAATTTTATGGTAACTAAAAAAAATTATTTTTACATTTTTAGATTGTTTTTATTTTTTTTCTTAAGGGTTTTATGTTTTAAATTAGTACCCAACAAATTAAAAAAAAAATTATTTTGTTTCTTAAATTTATTTTTTTAATTTTCTGTAAAATATTCATCACAATTCGTAAGAGAAGGTATATCTAAAAGATTAACATTTCTAAACTATAATTATTTTGTAACTCTATTCGTGACTTCACATGCCGCAGGGAAGAAATAAGTGATCGGAAGATGCTGCCAACATGTTGAAGAGGTCCTCATTTTGCCTTACCCTTGATGCTTTGAATGTGTTCTGCAATCTATATTTTTTATAAAATTTGTTAAGAGACTCCTGTGCTTCTTCAGAAAGCTCTCCAATTGGCAAAGACTGGTACTCAATTATATCTTTGCCATGCGCCAATATTTTATGGACGGTCGGGGTCAACTTCTTCTGTGGATACATTTCTGCTAAAAGAGATGCAGTTTTCGACGCATATTCTCCATATTTTGTAGAATTGACATTTTCTTTGCAGTTTAAAACATCCAAGATCGTTCCCAATCTTTTCACGATTTGATTGTCAATTCCAATGATTCTAGTTACTGCCTCATCATTTTCAAAAAATCTCCTAGAAGTGTTTCCATCGTTTGAGTTACCGTATCCGTGCTTGGGACAGTCTACTTTTGGTCCAACTTGTTTAAAAAAAGCATCCTGTATTTGCTTCTTTCTGATCTTTTCCTTATCCTTTATTGATGTATTTTCATCGAAGTTTTCCTCCTCTTGTGGTAGGGTATATGCCAGTTTTAGCAAGAATTCCATACACCTTATCCTTGCGTGCAATGGTGACATTCCATATTCGTAATTCTCTTCATTTGTAGAATCGTTTAAATTACCAAAGTTCTTCTGACAAATAATAATAAAAAAGCGATAAAAAAAATATAAAAATAAAACGAAAAAGGGGGTTTAAATAGGTTCTTGCAAAATTTTTACCTCCAATATAATTCTGTCTATATACATGTATATGATAACTAATTGAAATATTTTATAATTAAGCAGAAAAAGATACTAATCTTAAACTCTTTACAACTAATTATATAAAATTGAGATGTAACATATTATATATGAAATAAATTGAATTGAATTGAAAAAAGTTCTTCTGACTCTTTTTGCAAATCGGGCATGACATTGTTGAGGTTGTTCCTGTCAGTTCGTTTACGACTTTTCCGTCAACCATGGTCAGGTGGAACTCGTAATTGCTTTCAATATATTTTCCTTCTCCAATTTGCAGCTTTGTAGGCTTAATCTTGCTTATTTGTTCTTCAATGTCCTTCACCGTAGTCCTTATGAGTTCGGCCGATTCCCTTGCAAACTGAAACATTATTGGTCGGCAATAATGCACTGATGACGGACGTGGATTTTTCCAGTGTAGGGAATCATCCGATTTTAGCCGCAAAGGAACAACAGATGCCATAAACATATTTCCGTCCGATATTGTAGCGTCATCGAAAGATATCCTTTGCTTATAAATGCTTTGTCCGGATGATCCATCGCAGCCCCATTTGCTGATCAATGTCAACTTCTCAGGAAGAATTTTCACTTCCGTGAAAAACTTTGGTGTGGTTGACTTTCTAAACAGTTCGAATAATTTTAAATTGTTCAACGCCATGTTTTCAGTAATTAAATTGTTTAATGGTTTCAGCAATTGTTGCGCCAACTTTCAGGCGTTTGCAATATATAGGCTTATGCTACCATGCCTAAATATTTACCTGTTCCCTGCATACATATGGACTTAGGCTGAATAATGCAATTTTGATATTATGCACGTGTCCAAATAAGATTTGTGCCTACCTGTAGGGACCATAAGTCAATATTGTTCCTGACCATTTGTACGCCAAAGTATTGTTTATGTGAGGTACGTACCTTCTAATTTCAATGAGTAGTTTTTTCAAACTATTAGATCAAACTACTGTCAGTCAAAACATATAAGGGATGGACGCCATACAATTTCTGCAACCATGTCTTTTTAAACTTTTTTACCTCTAGAAGCCAAACGGGCACGTACGGGCAGATAAAACCTTTTGAATTATGTAAAGAAATAATCAAAGAACAGGTTTTGCAAATATGGCAAATATAGAAAAATATAGTTTTTTTTTATTTTCCGTCAAAGTTGAAAAATAGTGAAAAAACGGATAGTTTTTTAATAGTGATTTACCAGGAGAAACACAAAGCAAACAGTTAATTTTTTTCATCATTATACATTTAATAAATACATCAATCAATACAAACAAAAAATAAGGCGATTCGTTACCTATTTTTCGTGATATTACACCTGAAATCGCAACAAATTGACTAAAAATTGTGTGTTTTTTTGAAAAACGAAAGTCGGTCAACTTTGAACGGTTATATCTTCTAAACTAAAAATGTGATATTATTAAGAGTGGCATATTTGAAATCGTTGAAAAGTTTCCTATAACATGGGTTTATTCAAAACTTCGTCGGCACTCAGAAAAATTTTGATTTTTGCAACCTCGCTTGCTCTACGGGCGCCACTGTGAGCCGCTCCCTGGTATGTCAAAAACTCAAATATCCACAAGGATCTCAATGTGCCATTGGTAAAAACTATGATAACGAAATATGCAGTAAAATATTTAAAAAGGCTGGAACTGCACCCAAATCCATTAGCTCGAAATATTTTAAATTATGGCGGCCACACTCGATTAAGGAGAAGAGACACTGCAGCACTCACCCAATCAGATGAGCGATAAACACCTACATATGTGAACAGAAACCGTGATGACTTAATCTTTTTGTCTGGCACTGGCAGGACATAAAGTAAATATTAGGATAAGATTTGATTAATTATTGTTAGTTCATATTTAATATATGAAGATTCAATAAATAAATACTGAAGAAAAAAAAAAAAAAAAAAAAAAAACATACGGAAATGTTACTGGTGAAGCTATTTTTGATGCTTTTAAAAATAATGTTTTATGTGTGGTAGAAAAAGGAAAAATATCTTCCATTTGCACTGACGGCGCTGCTGTAATGGTAGGGCGAAACCAGGGACTGGTTGGTCAGTTAAAAATAGCTGGGGTAAATGTGCATACATTTCATTGTATAATTCACCAACAAGCATTGTTTGCAAAAAGGATAGGTCTTCAAGAATCTATGAAAGTAGCTGTTAAAATAATTAATCGCCTTAGAGGAGGCCATAACGTACTTACACACAGAAAGTTAATAGAATTTCTGAAAGATATAGAAGCTGATTATCAGGACGTACTAATGTATACGGAGGTGCGCTGGTTAAGTCGGGGAAAATGTTTAGACCGTCTTTTTAATCTTAGAGTAGAGATTGAAACCTTTTTGCAAACGCAGGCTTGCTCGAAAGATGCAGACATTTTAAATTCCTTGAAAAGTCATAATTTTCTTTACGATTTAAGCTTTCTTGCTGACATCACACAACACATTAATAAATTAAATCTTGTGCTGTAAGGAAAAGATAAAAATATAAATGATCTATTGCATGCAATCAATGAGTTTTCAAGAAAACTTTCTATTTTAAAAAGTCAAATTGGATGTCAAAATTTATCAAATTTTCCAAAAACTCAAGAAATTTTTACACAATTTCCAAATAATGAAAAACTTCAAGAACTGACGGAAGAAATAAATTTACTCTTGGATAATTTCCAAAGTAGATTTAAAGATTTTTTGAACTTAGAATGGATTATGAACATTTACAATAATCCTCTTACGTGTTCATTAGAAAATTTACCGATGGTTATTGAAGAGGAATTGACGTTAATGCGGCAAGACATATCGATAAAAAAATATTTAAATCTACTTTGGAAATAATCAAAAAGAAAAAAATTCTTCCGTCAGTTCCTAAAGTTTTTTATTCTTAGGAAGTTGTGTAAAAATTTCTTGAGTTTTTGGGAAAATTTTACATAAAGATTAAGCTTCAGATACATTTAATCAAAAAACTGTCACGAAGTGTTATTAACATACAGTTTCAAAAATCCAATTTATAATTTTATAGAATGATTTGTCAAGTTTGTTACTGCATTCCTTTTTTTTTGCATATTTACATATAGTAAAAATAAGTTTTTACTCATGGCCTTTTCGATTTCAACTGACCATATGTATATATATTTTTTACCGTAAATGAAAACTTGATGAATTATAAAATAATAATATTTTTTACTGAACCCCTTTTTTTGTTTTGCATATTTACATATAGTTTGAAGAACTTGTCCAAAAATTTCTCTAAGTTTAAATCAACTAATTTACTCTCTTTTATTCAATATTCTCTATCTGCCCTTCGCTGATTTATACGTTTGCTGTTACCGCAAAATAAAAGAGGGTAAAGCTGTGTTCACATTAGGTGCGTTTGTTTACTTTTCCAGTAAAATCCAGTAGTTGAGTAAATTTTGGGCAATATGAAAATTTTACTCTCAAAAATGGCTGATGCACAAAAAAGTAAACGAACGGAAAAATTGCAAAAATTTGCAGGTTAATTTAAACAGCTGATCACTAAAAAGCTTAGTGTTGTAAAATATGTGTTGTTTAGACTACCCAGTACATAATGTTTTTGGTACTTGATGAAATTCATTGTAATGATTATAAATTCGTAGCAAATTTATTTATTAAATGAGCTTCTGTGCAAGTTTTAAGACTTGTTTATTTTGTACATGACTTTTAATTTTGTTTCTAGTTGAATTACATACGAAACTACATCAATATTTGATTTTGGATATTCGGTACCCTCAATAATATGCAATAAGAAGTAATCATATATTCATTAGCTTTACATCTCTAAAATATTAATGTGAACAAAAAACAAAAATAAGTAATATTGAACAATTAACACAAATTTTACCATGGATGCCAAAAAAAGAAAACTTAATATTTCATGCTCTCCCGGAACATTTGGGAAGGAACAAAGTGGTAAGTAAAATTGTTTAGGATGTAATAAATATTTTTGGTTTTTGTTGCACTTTTAATTCAGCTTTTGTTCTTTTAAATGTTTTTATTACAAATTGTATGCTTTTTGTTTGCTTACTTTTGTTTGTTTACTTAAATGAAACATATGTTTTTATTTTCTACTGGTTTTTACTGGTAAAAATTTGACGTCCGCCAAGATAGCAACGAAAGTTAGCAACGGCGGAAATAAAAAATCAGGGGACTTAGTGGCAACATCGGAATTGAAAATGAATGTATTTTCTGGATTTAATGTTTTAGAAATTTAGTGGAAAAGGATTAAAAAACATCAACTTTCCAACCTTCCGTTCCAGAGAAAAGTGGGTTCATCCAAAATGGTCAGTAAAATCGTTGCTGATTTATGCCAGCCAAACTAGGAAGTGTCAGGGCATAAACTCAACGGATTATGGTAGAATACCACCTAAAGATTAAATGACATCAATTTTGGAAAAGTCTCCGGAGCCGTTCCAGAGAAAAGTGGGTTCATCCAAAATGGTCAGTAAAAATCGTTGCTGATTTATGCCAGCCAAACTAGGAAGTGTCAGGGCATAAACTCAACGGAATATGGTAGAATACCACCTAAAGATTAAATGACATCAATTTTGGAAAAGTCTCCGGAGCCGTTCCAGAGAAAAGTGGGTTCATCCAAAATGGTCAGTAAAAATCGTTGCTGATTTATGCCAGCCAAACTAGGAAGTGTCAGGGCATAAACTCAACGGAATATGGTAGAATACCACCTAAAGATTAAATGACATCAATTTTGGAAAAGTCTCCGGAGCCGTTCCAGAGAAAAGTGGGTTCATCCAAAATGGTCAGTAAAAATCGTTGCTGATTTATGCCAGCCAAACTAGGAAGTGTCAGGGCATAAACTCAACGGAATATGGTAGAATACCACCTAAAGATTAAATGACATCAATTTTGGAAAAGTCTCCGGAGCCGTTCCAGAGAAAAGTGGGTTCATCCAAAATGGTCAGTAAAAATCGTTGCTGATTTATGCCAGCCAAACTAGGAAGTGTCAGGGCATAAACTCAACGGAATATGGTAGAATACAACCTAAAGATTAAATGACATCAATTTTGGAAAAGTCTCCGGAGCCGTTCCAGAGAAAAGTGGGTTCATACATTCATTTTCAATTCCGATGTTGCCACTAAGTCCCCTGATTTTTTGTTAATACGAAACAGTTGATGTCAGATGCTTTGTCACTTGAAAATAGAACTCGTTCTAAATCAGGGGTTTCCATTTCTTTGCACAATTGTGTACACCACTACTAATGCATTAAACACATTCGAGACAGCAGGCAACACGAACACACGACTACAAATGCTGCTGGCTCCAATTGTAGTTGTGTAATCAGCCACTTAATTATTTTGAAGACGACAGCTACAATTGAAAAACTATAAACAGCTGTGTTTTTTTTATGTATTTACATATCAGTGGTGGCACTATCATTTTTGATTTTTATGAATTGAACAACATGCATAATTGCAAATTCGTACACAAAGTTAATTTAAGTCTACATATATATAAATACTTATTTATTATACATTTTGTAACGTAAAAACAAATTCATTTATTAAAAAACATTTAAAATATATTAATATTTTGCTTGGACAAACATTTGAAGCAATGATTGTAGAAATATTAAAAATTTTAAATATTTGGCAGACATGTTGAATATTTGTCAAACTTTTTGTGGTGTCTAGTCCAAAAATTAATAATTTCAGCGAAAACTTTGCAGAGTAAAGTCGTAGAAGAAGAAGCAATTAAATACTTTTCAGCCGTAAATTCTAATTGTTTAACAGCCTTGTTTGCCCCGTTAGAGTACTCTTTACTCCAAAATGCTTTTTCTTTCTTTTATATCTCTTCCGTTTTAAACAAATAGCGAGCAAAATTGCCGCAGCACAATCGTCATTTGCATTCATTGAAAACGAAACAAAAATTAAAAATTAATGTTTGAACGAAATATGATTGTGTCGTTTATTGGCAAACAGATTCAAAAACAAACCACAAACAAGTTTTGCAAGCAATTTGTGTGGTTTATAATGCCCTTTAGTTTATGAATTCTAGGTCGTACAAGTTTTAGAGCACATTATCAATATCTCTTTAGTTAAAAACTGGATCTTAAAAGTTTAAGTATCATAAGATAGTCTTTCGAAATACATTTCACATGATGTATATAATATACCGAGTTTTTAACCCCTTAAGAGCCAACTTCAAAAATTAATATTTCTTAAAAAATGTTTCTACAAAATTTCATTTATCTTAAAATTTTATCGATATGTATAATAATATTTATTGAAATATTATATGTCATAGAGAACACTTCAAGTTCTTGTATGCTATATTTTTAGAGGCTCCATCATATAAAATTTTAAAGTTATTACGGTTAAAAAAATTTCATTTTGGAATTTATTAATAAGTTTGATTAAAAATATGTATGTGGTAATAGTTTATGCACTTTTTACATATTTAATTATAGTAATATGTAAATATTTGAAGAACTTTTTTAATCAAAGCCTTAAAAACTGTGGTAACATGTGTATATTATTGTTAAATAATTATTGTTATATCGACATAATTTAAAGATAAAGCCAATTTAGTAAAAAAAATCAGTCAATAAGTAAGAGTATTTGAAATGGGCTCTTAATGGGTTAATAAATCGGTATGCTTTAAACAGCATGTCAAACGCACTTTGAATTTTTAAATTATACCCATACTGCTAAGATTCATTTTATACCTTAAGAGATATGGATAAAGAATTTTGATACTTTTACGACCTAAAGCTCTTAAACTAGGAGCGTTGGTATGACAAATATCTTCCTACACAGAAAAAATTATTTATATTAAGGACTGGACCTACAAACGATTAATTTTTTTTTTTTTTAATTATAAAAACTTGAAACCAATAGCGCGTATATCATATTTTTGTATAATTGTCAAAATTTTTGTTGCTAAAATAAAAATCAAACAAAAATATTTATAGAAACAGTAAACAAAAATTGTTGAAATTAATAAAATTTTTAAACAAGGATTTGCTTGAAAATATTTTAGCAATAATTTTTTCTGTGTATATAAATTCCTTTAACGCATTCGCTGCCATGGCTGTTTTTATGAAACCAACCCCTGAGGCCAGTTCAAGTTTTTTATTTATAACGATTAATAAATTGTCGGCAATACAATAGTTACTACTACGAGTTATCTCGTAGGGCTTTTTGCAATAGTTAAATCAAACAATTCTCTATGCCAAAATAACTAAATGAAGTCAACTTGACATGCCATGTTTAAATTATATTATGTATAATAAAATCATTATAAATACGAGTTATCTCGTAGCCGGCCTAATCGATACGGATGTCGACTACGAGATAACTCGTAGTTGGCAGCGAATGCGTTAAAGATACTAAAAAGTAATAATAATATTTGGTGGTGAGCCGAGCTTATATTCTTGGTTCAATCCGTTTTTAGCTATTTAACGAAAAAATTGTTTTTTAAGCACTAATTCTTCTAATTTTTGATTATGTTAGCAGCACTGTTTTTGTTTTGTAGCAGACAAAAATAGAAATTACCCTACAAGAAATGCATAACCAAAACTAAAAGAAAAAAACAATTTACTAACACACTTGCAACAATTTTACATTCGTTGCTCCACTCTAACATATGTACTAGTAAAATGACCGGTAGTCTTCTTGCAGGGTAGTTTAATTTGACTACAACGACCAAATTAGCATAGACAACAACCTGCAGCCATAAAGCCGTGTCGTCGTTAAAATAATCATTTCCATATACACACATGTATTCTATTTTTGACATATTGAAGTCGGTAGTCTGCTGTCCCGAATGTGTTTAAAGCATTAACTTGGGGACTACACGATAAATTTTTGTCTTTCGATTCCTATCAATTTGCTCTTACTCTCATTTTTTTTACTAACACACTCACACTTTTTAAATTGTTCACGATATTGCTCTCAATTTTAACTATCCCTTTGTTTGGCAATTTTACGTTCAATATTACAGCTGATTAGAAGTTTAGTGAGCAAATTTTTCGTTTGTCAGTATAAATAGTTTTCTTGATGGCATCTTGAAAGTAAATTGCTTAAAAATAGCGTGCAGCCTCCGTCACAGCTTTCAATTAATGTATATTTTG
The DNA here is from genome assembly GCA_943735925.1 of Pollenia amentaria. Lineage (NCBI taxonomy): Eukaryota > Metazoa > Arthropoda > Insecta > Diptera > Polleniidae > Pollenia > Pollenia amentaria. The sequence continues at coordinate 105,264,638 of OX031006.1, forward strand.
ACAAACAGTATATGTAAAAGACTATCAACAAAGAGTTAATCGTGTGGCAGCAAGGTTAAACCACGGTAACTTTGCTTGTTAACGTGTAATTTTTTAATTTTGGGCAACCTTGGAGCACTTGTCACAACCTATAAAACCAAGTGGAAGTCTTTTTTAAACTGTATTAACTAAATTTAGTGAGGAATGTAAAAAAAGATAAAGTCACTGTTTAATTTTTGGTATTTTGTTTAAGCTTTGATATCGTTGCAAATAAGACTTTTTGAGTGTATGTAGGTAATTCTCATTCCCTCTGTAGTTTTGTTTGCTCATAGCTGTGGCTTTTCTAAAATTATTTACGAGAACGTTTCCTGATGATCTGGCCTAAGCAACCAGTGAAATGCGCATAGGAACAGCTTATCCTCCAACAATAAATTTCAGTATTTTTTATTAATTATTAAAAAAGGGAATTAAGCACAACAAGCAAAATCTTTTAATAAATAATTGTATTCGCAAAAACAACTTTGATAATAACATTTTTGCAAGTGCACGTGCATAAAAAACTGAACTGGCAAATTGTTTTTATTTTGATTTCTTGCGAAAACAATAAAAGCAATTTGTTTTTATTTTTAATATGTTTTTTCTTTACCCACTTACAACTACAATTAATGTTGCGAGGATTCTAACAAATTGTAGTGGGGAATGTAAGAAAAGATAAAGGCACTGTTTTATTGTTGGTATTTTGTTTAAGCTTTGATATCGTTGCAAATGAGACTTTTTGAGTGTAGGTAATTCTCATTACCTCTGTAGTCTTGTTTGCTGATAGCTTTGGCTTTTCTAAAATTATTTAGGAGAACGTTTCCTGATGATCTGGCCTAAGCAACCAGTGGAATGCGCATAGGAATAGCTTATCCTCCAACAATAAATTTCAGTATTTTTTTTTGATCAATTATTAAAAAAAGGGAATTAAGCACAACAAACAAAATCTTTTAACTGTATTAACTAATTTCATAAAAAGCGATTAAAAATTTAAATTTACTTAACGGAATTTATGAACACAAAGAATTTTTTGAATTTTAATGACTAGTATTTGGGATTATTAGATAATGAGTCTATCAAAATCAAAACTCAACAAAAGCGAAATTAACAAAATTGTTAATATGTAACTGTATTAATTTGTATATGGAACTTGCAAATCAAATATTAAAACGTTTTTATTTTGAACAAAAATCTTATAAGTCTTTAAATATGATAACCCAAGGCGAATTTACTATAGGTGGCGGCGAGACTACAACAAGTCAACAACACAAAAAACAACAGGGTGTTTTATTGTTGCTTTAGTTGGTCGGCATGTCAATAAACGTAAACAAGGCGAATTTAATTGTAAATAACTTGTGACGTTTCTCTACATAAGTTTGAAAGAAGTTGTCTTTTTTTATTTATTTCCTAATTATTTTATTATTAAAGTTAAAAATTATTGCTTATTTTGTTCAAAAAAAAATAGTTCAAGGACTATAAAAGAATAGTGAAAAATGTTGAGCAGTAATAAATAAATGTATCACATTGTGTTACATAAAAATTGCAAGTTTATTTAAAACGTATTTAATACTGGTATGCTTTGATACCAGTGCACATGGTCGCTTAATGGGATTGATTTGTGGATTCACTATTTATCATTGGGCTGTCGCTTATTTGTGCTACAAAGTAGCATCCCCAGAAATTATGCAGTCACTTTAGGTAAGCTTCTTATTACATGAAGCCAACGGTTTTATTATAATTTGGATATGTTTCAGGTGGGACCACCGTTTCAATAAGGTACTTGGTTCAACAGGGCCACATCCAGGCAATACCCATTAAAGAGAAATTTGTTCGCATGCATGAGCAGCAAAAAAGAACAACAACAACAGGAGAACAAAAAAATAAATGATCTTCTGAAAATTACAATGCAAATTAAAATCGAAGACACCAAAAAATAAGCTGTGTTAGAAAAGTTTGCAGTGTGTAATCGTAAAATAGAAAAGTTTGTTCAACATGGAGTCAAGAAATATTTCCAAACACTCATCATCTTGATTTTTCCCTTAAGCAATATAATCGCGATGTTACAAACAGAATGTATTGCATTAGTTTTAAATTTTTAAACATGGAGATGGTTGTTTTTACTATTTCTTCCTTTAAAAATCATCTTCATTCCTATGTATATTTAAACACTTTTTTAGCACTTTTTATTATTTTTTTATAAATAAATAAATAATATATATGTACACATAACATAATAAATTTTTCACTATCAGAGTTTTTTTTAAATTGAGTTTTCAATAACTTCCGTTTACTATGTAAACATTAACAACTTTTGACATTTCTCACCATAATTATGGGGGGAAATTGTAAACAACTTTTGACATTTCTCTACCCAATTATGCAAGGAAAAAGTAGCACAGCTGTGTTTTCAACGCCACCTGAAAATGAATTCGCCTTGTGATAACCCTAACAAAATTATGAAGAAGGATAATATTTCTTTTATGGAAATTCTGAAAGAGTTCCCCAGCTTTATTTCTGGAAAAGAAAAACAAATTTTAGACTGAATTTATAGAGTTAAAACTTTTAAATTTTTAAGAAGATTTTGAAAGAATTTAAGTAAATTTGCAAACGTTTTGGCAAAAAAATTCAAACTTAAAACGTGGGGATTGTACGGATGCATTTCCAGTGCTGTCAGAGTTTGTACAATCAATTATGGTCCTTCCACATTATTCCGCAAATGTGGAAAGAATTTTTAGTCAAGTCAACCTTAATAAAACCAAATTTCGATGTTCCCTGGAAAATAAGTCCTTTCAAGGAATTATTTTTTCTAAAGATAACTTAAAATTTAATAATGCAAACTGTTTTAATGTTGATATTAAAATTTATTTAATTAAACTATTAAACTCAAGTATGTATCTATAAAATATTTGTTAAAATTAAAGGTTTAAATTTTTCATTATAAAAACAATATTAACCTAATGTACAAAATTTTTTAAAATTAACTACAATCTATTTATAAAAATATTCTTTTCCATTAATATTTATGTTTTTATATGGTTAATGTTACATATAGATAATGCTGAATTATTCTGTTTTGTTATTTTGTGTGTTAATTAAAATATGTTTTATTGTTCTTAAAAGGGTTATTTTTAATTTGCCGATTTTTTTAATTGAAGTGTCGATAATGCCGATTTTTTTTTTTTGAAAATATTCCGATTTTTTATCAACATTATCTGGCAGCCCTGAGTGTGAGTGGGTTACTTGGAGGCCACACGATCAATTTTTGTCTTTCAATTCCTTTCAATTTGCTCTCACTCTCATTTTTTTTCACTAACACACTCACACTTTTTAAATTGATCACGAGATTGCTCTCAATTTTAACTATCCATTTGTTTGGCAATTTTACGCTCAATTTAACAGCTGATTAGAAGTTTAGTGAGCAAATTTTTCGTTTCTCAGTATAAATTGTTTCCTTGATGACATATTGAAAGTAAATTGCTTAAAAATTGCGTGCAGCCTACGTCACAGCTTTCAATTAATGTAAATTTTGACAAACAGTATATGTAAAAGACTATCAACAAAAAGTTGATCGTGTGGCCGCAGTGTTAGTAAAAAAGTGAAAGGGTTTTTGCAAATTGAAAAGCAAAACTTGATCGTGTGGCCTCCAAGTTATCGTTTTAATTGATTTACAGTGGAAACTCATATCTGCTATCATTCCTCTGTGATTAAGTTTTTGCATTCATCTGTTTATTTTGTCGTGATCCGAGCTGCCGTTCTTCGTTATTTCTAACCAAAATTGGTCTTTTTTCTCAATGTGGAGAAGTGAATATTTTTTTCATTTTTGTTACTTTTTTCTAAAATATAAACTCCGTATGAATGTTTTTCTTGATACACTTCCAATTTAGTTTTCTAAATGCTTAACGCTTTTATTTACACAGCAGGCTATCGCGTATTTCGATTCGAAAGACATTTTTTACGACTTCTAATAATGTTTGTTTTGCACTACGATTTTCTCATTATTTGTTTCAAATGAACAGAAGTTTTTATACTTTATCATAAACAAGAAAACTCTTATAAAACAGCTACCAGATGTTTTTTAAGAAAAAAAGTTTGACAAAGTTGATTTTTATACTAGTATGGTGTGTAACACGCGGTTTAGACGGTGATTTTTTCCATGTTTTTTAAGACATGATTTTTGGTGTTTGTTGGCGAACGGTGTAGTGAAGCAAGCGGGGTAGAGAAAAAAACATGTTTTCTGATCTATGTGTCTCTTTTTATATTTTTCTTTACACCCATTCGCGTTTTTGTTATGTTGCTTCATCTTATTTTTTATTTCAATGTGGCAACATCTCTTTACAATACAAAACATGGAGCGCATTAAAATTGTTTGTTTTTGTAAAGAAGCATGTAAAGAAGAATTACCGATAATAGGGAAAAAATCAACTCTAAAATCATGGGGAAAAAATCTTCGTTTGAATCTGTTGTGTTTTTGGAAGCAACTTTCAAAAGGAATTAAAAAAAAGACATGATTTTTAAATCACGGTCTGAATCTAGTGTTAGGAGTTTATACTTTATTTATTTTTATTAATTCAAACAAAATTTATTATTTTCTTTTCTTTTCGTCATTAGCTCATCCGCTAAGTCGTCCGTTTATTTTTCTTTCCAAAAATTATCTATCTTTTCTTAACCATATTTACAATTATATGTATATACTACTTAAAATTACCTAAAATTTACTTAAAAATGGCGTGAATTTAAGAAATTTTACTTTTTATAACCTGTCGGTTTGAATCGGTCATGTTCTAACAATAGCGTGAAGTCGCGAAACGCCAGTTTTAAACTCGTGTTTTTTGCTTGCTATCTGATAAAGTTTGAAGCCGCCAAACTTCTTGTGATTTACAGAGCACTATGTATGCGATTTCAGGTCAGAATCGCAAATGTTAAGCGTTTTGCGATTGTCAGAACAGGCCTGTGTATTTATTTAATGTTTTTTAGATAATGATTCGGCAATATTTTAAATTTATAAAAAAACCTTTAAGTGTCAGTCGAATTCATTTTCCCCATTGAAGTTAGGTTCTGAAATACAAATTTGCTTATATTCGTCATAATATTATACAATGATTCACAAAATATTTAAAGTTGATCAATTTTGAAACAGTATTATAACAGCTATAATTTTAAAATACAAGTTACAAAGAAGAGAAAGAAGTTATACCCATTTTAATAATATATTAGATACAGTTAAATTAGAAAAATCACGAAAAATGCATTTCGCATATCGACACCAGTTTCCAATTTCGCCAAAACAATCGCCATATCGCCAAACGTAAATTTTCATCTTCAAAAGAATTTAAGAATTGCCACATTTGACAGCTCTACCACTGACAGTTAAAAAGCGTACAACAATTAAATTCTTTGCTTTTTTTTATTTATAACTGTGAAGTTCAAGTTTCGTTTACAATGCAACATAAAATAAATATTAATGTTTTTCTCATTTACCAAAAGTCATTTCTTATTTGGTTATATTTTTTCTTATTTTGTAACTTTTCCAAAAATTTTGGTTGTAAAAACAGTATTAGTCGTGGCAGCACTGATCGTGATCGTTTTTTGCCTTGGTTGCAAACTAATAACTGCACCGAAAATGACATATTTGACGCAACAATCAAAATGCTTAATGACAATATCACTAGATTCAGACCATGATTTAAAAATCATGTCTTTTTTGTAATTCCTTTTGGAAGTTGCTTCCAAAAACACAACAGATTCAAACTTACACTAGATTCAGACCGTGATTTAAAAATCATGTCTTTTTTTTAATTCCTTTTGAAAATTGCTTCCAAAAACATAACAGATTCAAACGAAGATTTTTTCCCCATGATTTTAGGGTTGATTTTTTCCCCATTATCGGTAATTCTTCTTTACTTGCTTATTTATAATAAAAAACAATTTTATTGCGCTCCATGTTTTGTATTGTAGAGATGTTGCCACATTGAAATAAAAAATAAAATGAAGCAACATAACAAAATTACGAATGGGAGCAAAGAAAAATATGCAAAGAGACACATAGATCAGAAAACGTGTTTTTTTCTCTACCCCGCTTGCTTCACTACACCGTTCGCCAACAAACACCAAAAATCATGTCTTAAAAAACATGGAAAAAATCACCGTCTGAACCGCGTGTAAGATTTTTTCCCCATTATTTTAGGGCTGATTTTTTCCCCATTATCAGTAATTCTTCTTTACTAGCGTATTTATATAAACAAACAATTTACAGAGATGTTTCCACATTGAAATAAAAAATAAAATTATGCAACATAACAAAAAATAAGAATGTGTGCAAAGAAAACTATAAAAAAGACACAGAGAACGTATTTTTTTTCTCTACACCGTTCGTCATCATGTCTTAAAAAACATGGAAAAAATCACAGTCTGAACCGCGTGTAACATTCTCATCAATAACATGGTTGGTATAACAACTGATAATTGTGCTGTAACATCAGGCTTTGAGAATAGTGTACAGTCAAAACTTAAGGATATATGCCACATTTTAAAATTGTTTTCGCCCGCAGCATAAAAACACTCGATTCCCGACGATATTGAAAAGTTAATTAAGGAAATATATCTCCACTTTTGTAATAGTTCTACTCTAAGAGAAGACTTTATACAATTTGAAGAATATTTTGGTACTGACATCCACGCTATTTTAAAATATTGCACTACAGGGTGGTTATCACGATAGAAAGTTATAAACATGGTATTGGAACAGCTTTAAATTATTATTTTACTCTAAATGATTTTGAAGCTGAATTTAAAAATTACGAATAAACATATCAGGTTTTTTTAATCCAATTTACAAACTGTTATTTCTTGTTTTCAATAAGTAATGAAAATCGTAAATGCTATACATTTAGAAATGAAAGCAGAAGACGCATATTTTCTTGAAACGTTTTAAATTTTTATTTCAAATGGGCCACAATTAAAAAAAACAATTCCTAGATAAATACGAAATATTAAATACAAACCTTAATTAATATCATCTTCCTCTTGAAGAAAAATACTGTGGAACAGAACTAGAAATTTATATATCCAAAAATGATGTTGCACATAATGTTGTGAAGGATTTCAAAGAAATTTTGCGAGGTGCTGAGAGTAAAAATAGATTTTGACAACGAAATTTTAAACTGGTATAGTAAATTTATTCCAAAATATGTCGGCTCGGGAAGAAAGAATAGCATAGTATTACTTTTAATAAAAAAAATTCTAAACGGATATAAAAATTGTGACTCAATTAATACATAGTTAAGATCCCTGGCGGATTTAGACATTTTTAAAGATTTAAAAAATGAATGTGTATATGCAACTTTTGGACTTAAGTTTCTTAAATTAAAAATGAATTGAACGCATTAATGAATCCGTAAGTTTGAAGAATTGTTGGTGTGGTATTATCAATTCCACATTCCTCTGCGAATATGAAAAGTATTTTTTCCTTCCCAGATATTATTAAAACGAAGGAATAAATAGGCTTCATTGGCCTGCAGATTCCGGTCCACTTTAAAAAAAATATCAAACGTAAATGTTGCAGAGTAAGTTCCAGTTAAACATGTTTTATATCTACTAAATATATTGTGTGAACATAGATAACACTAAAACATAAAAAAAACAAATCAGAAAATATTTATTTTTATTTTTTATTTTTTTCTTTCTTCTTTTCTTTCTGCACTTCGAATTACTGTTAGCAAATGTGAAATCACTGTCCAATTTTACTGTCTGCGAAATTTGAAAGAGAGTAGACAAGACAGTTGAAAAATGTGCATGTATTAGTGAAACAGTTTGCATGTATTGCTACTGTCTTGTCAGTACACCTTGCAGCCACACGATCAAGATTTTCTTGATAGTCTTTTACATACACTATTCGTCAAAATTTATATAAATTGAAAGCTGTGACGTAGGCTGCACGCAATTTTTAAGCAATTTACTTTCAAGATGTCATCAAGAGAATAATTTTTAAAGACAATCAGCTATTAAATTGAGCGTAAAATTGCCAAACAAATGGAAAGGTAAAATTGAGAGCAATCTCTTGGCCAATTTAAAAAGTGTGAGTGGGTTAGTAAAAAAAGTGTGAGTGAGAGCAAATTGAAAGGAATTAAAAGGCAAAACTTGATCGTAACAACAAGTAACAACACCAAAAACACAACAATGTATTTTTTGGTTGCTTTCGTTGATCCAAGGCGCATTCAACAAGGTAAGTGCAACTCCACAACCACAGAAAGCCACATGTATTATGTTTTTGCAATATAATTGCTTGTTGTCAAAAACAGCTGACAAAGGCTAAAATTTCGTACGATAAAATTCATAAAGAAGCCATCAAAACGTTGAGGGAACTGTTAGATATACCAGATAATGCAGGGAGGTGGCACATGCCAATTTGCAGCAGCATGCATGAATCTTATTGGACGCACAGGCACTTATGATTATATCGTAGCTGGTTCTTGGTCTTCTAAGGCGGCCAAGGAATCTATCCAGTATGGTAAAGTGGTTTACCAAAATTTGCTAAATATACAACTGTTCCGCGTCGGGACACCTGGAATTTATATCCAAATGTTTTTGTATATTACTGCGACATTGAAACTGTTAATGGCGTAGAATTTGATTTTGTGCCAGAAATTCCCAAAGATGTGTCCTTAGTTTGCGATATGTCTTCTAACCTTTTACCTCGAAGGATCGGTGTAAAGGGCTTTGGTGTTATATTTGCCGGAGCACAAAAAAATGTCGGACCTTCAGGAACCACTGTAATTATAGTACGTGAAGATTTATTAGGCCACCACATTACGAAGACTTCGTCTGTATTCAATTTTGCGCTAATTCATAAAAATGACTGGCTACTAAACACGCCAACAACTTTTGGGTTAGTAATTAAAGGTAAATTTTTTTTAGTAAGTTTTAATGGTTATTGTTTATATTCCACTTGCATTCCCTTAATAGCATTTATATTATGGGTTTTGGGTTTTAATGGATAAAACGTAATGGTAGTGTTGAAGGCATGTTCAAAAAATCGGCAATCAAATCTAAGCTGATTACGATATAATTGACAAATCAAATGGATTTTTATATTGCCCAGTCGATGCAAATGTTCGTTCTCGCATGAATGTACCATGTAGGTATGAAACAACTGAAAGGTTTCCATCACCTTTATTGTAAGGTTTCTTACAAACTGAACACCAACGCATTTTTTTTTAATTAAAAAAAATAGAATTTTTGTACTTTTTTAAAAAAGAAATTAATAATTTCACTTTAATTATTGGCTGCTTTTAATTTGTTTTATTATATAAATAATATTTTTCATACTTTTCAATCAACTTCTCAAAAAATTGTTCCGTTATTTTGGCGCAAAACGTAAACAAAAGTATATTTTGACGTTTGGCAATTATATTTGCAATTCGCATTGACATTTCTCTCTCTAAGTAAGAAAAAAGTAGCACAGCTGTGCTTTCAACGCCACCTGAAAAATGAATACACCTTGCATCTGACAATAAAAATTAGCTTCTAACCACTGTGGCCAGAAGTGCAGATTTATCTGCATTTTGCAGATTTTATACTACTAAAGTATTAAAAAAATGCAGTTTTCAAGATTTTTTACTGAAAAATTAAGATTTTTTAATATAATAATAAAATCATCTAAACACTATAAATAAAATTTATTTATCTTTTTTAATTACAATCTGGGTATAATTAATAATATAAATAGAATAGAATGTAGTCTCTCCAATTTAATTTTAAATATTGCGAAATAATTTCCAAATTTGTTAAAAGAAAATTAAAAACAAGACATGAATTCTGAGTTTTGAGTACCAAAACGGTTCAACTTAACCAATATCTTAAATAAGGAAGAAATAACTTTAATATGTTTTTGGAAAAAAATCTGAAATCAAACTTGCTGATTCCGACTGCGATTTTCCTACTCTAACTAGATTTATTCACGATATACTGATTTTACCACATTCATCGGCAAACGTCGAGAGAATATTTAGTCAGGTGAATCTAAATAAAACAAAAGGCCAAAATCGTTTTGAAAATGAATCTCTAGCCGGAATATTGCTCACAAAGAATCATTTAAAACTTAAAAAGTTACACTCTTTTGACACTTCAATATCTCCAGATTTGCTTAAATCGATTTCAACCGATATACATATCATATGCATATACATATGCATAACAATAAAAAATAAATCATCAACATAAAATTTATCAAAATCGTTTTTTTTTATAACCCAGTTGAAAAATCAAATATATATAACGACCAAGAAAATTTCGTTTGCGTCACTATCTTATATTACTTTTCTTCTTCAACATTTGCGAAGCTCAATTTGTTAAAAAAAAATTGCAAACATGTTTTTGAAGCCTTGTCTTGCTTATATGTCTTTTCCAATAATTTTATTTTTTCTTTGACACGAAAAACAAATTTTAAGCATAGATTGATATGTAAATAGTTTGGTGAAATTGGCCATAAGTGTGTGCTATGTACAAATTTATATTTGTAGATCAAAATGTGTTTTACCCCTCTTGAGGTTACGAAAATTATCTAATTAATTTATACTGATTTAAAATCTATTTATGTTACTTCTTATATATTCTGTTAAATTAAGGCAAGTTTGATCATTCAAACTTTTTGAACAATCAAATAAAAATGAAGTGATTGAATTCATTTGTCGTGAATAATCTTCGTTTTGTTTCTATGAGAAATATCTTCCACGTAAAAATATGTTTTTCTATTGGAACTTATTGTTATATCTTTATACTTTTTTTTAATGAAATAAAAGAAAATAATAAAAAAGTGTTTTGGCGAATTTTTAAGATTTTTTATAATTAAATGCAATTTTTCATCAAAAAATTATCCAATTTTAACTCTAAAAGTTCTGGCAACACTGTCTTTCAATGGACTGACAATCAGTGATGCCGTTTGGATACGAAAGATACATTTTTCGTATCTTTTGATGACTTCATGTATCATGTTTAATCCTGATATTTTTCGTATCTTCTGAATGTGTACGCAAAATGTATGTACATAACCTAGCGTTTACACGTGAAAGTAATTTCATGAAAGTCGCAATACACTCACACTTTTTCACTAATACACTCCCATTTTTTTACTTTCCACTCCCCTGCAAACAATTTCGATCGAAAAATAATCTAAATAGTTTCCCCATTTAGCAAAAACCTATCGCTTTTGCTATTCAATTCTTATTGATGTAGTTACATCGTTCGGGAAGAAGTGTCCCACTATGGTAATAGTTACTTTAAGAATCCACTTAGTGTCTATATTATATGACGAATTAGAGCGCTTTGGAAGTTTAATATCAATTAAATTTAGTAGTATCGCTGTTGGCTCCAAAAACTACTCTTTTGAAGTTACATTTTTTCTTATTGTTCTTTATAATAAAAAGTGGGTCATTTTACTGTTTATCTTTGTTTGATTTTGTAAGGGAAATCTAAGTAAAATATAAAAAAATGAGCTTAAAGTTAAACAAATATTAAAAAATCTACGTTACATTTAATCAAAATAGCTGTTAATGTTTTAAAGTTAAGAACCTAATGTGGACAAATTTTGTTAAAGAAAACTACACAAAATCACAAATTTGTTCAAACACTAACTTTGTAAACTTTCATCATATTATAACTAGCATATCTTTTTATTGCAAATTTTTATTTACAAATTTTCTTCACTCAAAGTAATTGTTGATCTTCACTAGAAAAATTTAACAAAAACACTAATTTTCACACTAAAATTTTTAAAGTCATTAAATAAACAGACAGTTTAAAAAAATCACTAATATCCTTTAAAAAAAGATAATTATCAAATTATTTTTTTTTATTTCATTTTCGTTTGCTCTAAAAAAAATATGCATGAGAAATTATTAAAACTTTAACCAATCTAACCGAAGAATAAGTTTGGGCAGTTTTGTGCACTCATTTATACGTGAACATTTTTTTTTCGGTAACATTTGGATTCCGCGGAGTCCCAATTTTAAGTACAATACTATAACTATTTCTATTTTAAAATATTAAAAATTTCACTCTATTTAACATAATTTTATATATTAATATTATTTTACACGCACGTAGCACCGATCACATGGCAACTTATATACAAACTGTGCTCTTTTACGCATTTTGCTTTTGTAATATTCACTTTTAAACAGCAAATCGTTGCGAAGAAGTCAATATAATATGCGAAATATTCAATTGTGCCATTGTTGCAGTTGTATAACTGTTACAATTATCTGAACAACTCACTAAAGTGACGAAAAAGTATAATTTAAGAACTCATAATGTGATTCTACCGTATTTTGTTGTTGTTTAATTCCGAAAAATCTACTGTTTAACTACCAAATGTGACGAAGTAGTTAAAATTCGTAGACAATCGAAAAACACTCTACCAATTGCTTGGAGGGTCAGCTTTCAACGATTTTTTCAACAAAGTAATTTATTGACACTTTCTGAAAGTAAAATGACAGAGCGGTAAACACAGTTGCCCATTAAACAGACTTATACAAATTTACAGGATTGTGGTAAAATAATAATTGTTAATAGAAACTGGGAATTATTTCCCAGAAAAATGTTTAAAATAATTTTTAATTTTATTTAATGTGTGTAACTGAAAGAAGTATATAGTTTTTTCAAATATGCTTACTTTACAACAAAATTTTACATGTTGTGCAACTTCAATAGAACAAAATTAGTTGCTTTTATTTAAAACTATTACACTTTTATTATTAATGTGCGTCATTAGCTATTTGAGCGGTTTATGCAAGCTATTGCGGTTTTGTAACCAATATTGACATTACTAATGGCTTGGAAAAAGTTAGTGCTGGTTCAAACTGTTAAAGTTTCAGCCGTCAGGTCTTGTGCTTTTAGGAGATAAGGGCAAAGAGAATTCCATTTCTTTTCCTTTCTCTCCTAAAAACTCAAGACTTGACGGCTAAGACTTGAACAGTGTGAACAAGCACTTAAAACGATAATAATATACATACAATTTTTTATTTTAATGTGTCAACATTTTGATATATTGTTTTTAAGCAATATTTTCACAAAATTCTAAGCAGTTTGTGTTATGACAAACAAAATAAAACCTTGGTTGTGCGAACAAAGTAGAAGTGCCAAATTTATAAAACAGGGCAGTTTAAACACCTAAAGTAAAAGTGTGGGTTAAATATGCAACATGTTTCGCATGTTTTTCACCAACATATCCACAAAAGAACTTGAAAATGTTTCCCACAGTTTTATTTTTTCTACAAACGAAGACAAAAATGTAGAACATTTAACATTTATGCAACATATTCCTCAGAAAATAAATCCACATTAGATAATTTTCCAAAAATAAAATAACTTTTCAAATATTGGTAAATTTTCTTACTTTTTCGAACATAGAAATTACCTAATTTAATATGTAGTTATATTACCTAAAAAACTTAGATAATTCCATGCTTTCCTTGCGCTTATTTAATTTTATACCATATTTTTAGGCAATTTAACCTATGTATTTTCTTGTGTGTATGTATGAATGTATTTATAATATTTTTCTTCAAATATACATAAAAAATAACAATTTATGTGTTTTATAACAAAAATGTTATTAAAAAGTTAACATAATAATTATTTCCAACTATTGCCCTATAAATTTGTGTATGTGATAACTTTGGCAACTCTCATTAGGTAGTAATCAAAACAACACGCATGAAGAAAAAATTAAACCATCAAAGTATAATTAAATTAATAAATTTATAATGTGCATACCCAATTTTATGGGATATGAATAATAAATCATACATATACCTTCCATCTCTAGTTTTTTTAATTCCAGAAGTTAAATAATTTTTGCAACTTTTCGCTTTGACGGCATTTTAAAAATGAACTTTCACTTTCCTGTGTAATCGCACAAGAAATTTTCAAGAAAGTCGTCCATTTAATTGAAATTTTTATTTGTTATACGTATACAGAAATTTCATGAAAGTACTTTCACGTGTAAATGCAGCGTAAATAAAATATTAATCTTTCCGTATCTGACAGTTTTCTAAAGTTATAATTTCGTTATGAATACGCAAAAAAAACAGTGACAACTTAATAAGCTTCGAACAGACGGTGGTCAGATCTTACAATATTGATAAACAGCGTTGGTTAAATTGCATTAAAATGTACTAAAAATGTCTTGCTACTGTGTGAACATTGTAAGCTCATTTGTTTTTGGCAGAAGTGTAAAATTAATGCATCTGACAATGGCACCATTGTCCGGAAAATTTTGCTACTGGCAACGCCTGGTTACAATATTGTATGATCTGACCACCGTCTATACGAAGCTATACAAAAATAACATGTATTTTGATGTTAGGTTTTCTAAGTTCTTCTGTCGTCTGCTTATCTTTTGTATGTGTGTTAAGATGATATTTTAGAAGAAACATTTATGTGAACTTTTCCATATAATCGCCTTAGTATTAACGCCTTAGCTCGTATATTATTTTTTACAAAAATGAATTTGGTTTGAAAGTTACATATAATTAATTTAAAAGTTTGCTTACTGTATTTTTTAAAATTACGTAGCTAATATTTATGACTTAAAAAAATATGAAAATGAATTTATATGATACAATTTTGTTTGCAATATTCATTAAATATGAAAGAAAAATGTTATGTTAATATATGTTAATCGTTAAAAATGGATTTTAAAATTTTTTTCAAAATGTATCTTTTTGGGAAAAAGTGTATCTTTTTGGAAACAAAAATGTATCTTTCTCGAAATTTCACTGGCAACACTGCTGACAATGCTTTTTCTGACATGTTTGCAGTGTTGCCACTTTGTGGGTAATTACCCGAATTTGGTGTAATTTTTACTCTCGTGGGTAGAGCGTGGGTAATTTCTTTGAGGTGTAGATCAGGTGTAATTTGAAATTCTTTAATTTTAAAACAAATAATTTAAGGATTTGGGGAATGTAAGAAAATATAAACTCACTGTTTAATTGTTGGTATTTTGTTTAAGCTTTGATATCGTTGCAAATAAGACCTTTTGAGTGTAGGTAATTCTCATTACCTCTGTAGTCTTGTTTGCTGATAGCTTTGACTTTTCTAAAATTATTTAGGAGAACGTTTACTGATGATCTGGCCTAGGCAACCAGTGAAATGCGCATAGGAACAGCTTATCCTCCAACAATAAATTTCCGTATTTTTTATCAATTATTAAAAAAAGGGAATTAAGCACAACAAACAAAATTTTTAAATAAATAATTTTATTCCCAAAAACAACTTTGATAATAACACCCAATTTTCACGATGATTTAAAAGACATGTTTTATTTGTATTTCTTTTTTAAAGAAACTTCCAAAAACTTGTTAAATTTTCACCATGTTTCTTTTCTTTGCAGTCAGAGCTGATTTTTTCTTAGTTTCTTATTCGTAACAATATTTAAAATTTCGTTATTCCACATAATTTTGAATTTTTTTTAATTAAAATTTTTTATATTTCTATATTTTAATAAGCACATGTCATTTTGAAATAAGAATAAAACAGAAATTAAAAAACACAAATAAGTGCAAAGAGGAATGTCAAAAAAGAAACACAGAAATATGATTCATGTCTTTTTTTCTACCCTGCTTACTTCTCTACCCCGCTCACTATCAAACAAAAAAAGACATGATTTTAAAATAGGGGAAAAAATCATCGTGAAAATTGGGTGTAAGAGATATGATTTCAGTTACATATAAAATGTATACCATTTAAGATATTGTTGATCTAAAAAATTTACAATACATTCAACCAAAGACACTGTTTATTAAAAAAAATAAGTTCCATAGTTTATGAAGCAAAAGATTAATAGTGATTGGCGCCAGTTGGACAATTAGATTTCGATAAATATGAGCTTCATTGGAGCCCATTGGAGGAAGATATTTTCCCAACATTACAACAAGTAATGAATTTTTTGTTTGCTTTAACATTTAAAATGCTTAATTTGAGAAATATTAAGCGCTCTTAACATTTGTTTAACTGATTTGAGAAACAGACTGTCATCTGAAATCGTTACAGGAATTATATTTACTAAATAAAGTATACACAGGAACGATATTTTAAACCTTCCCTATTTATATGGAAGTAGAAGTTAATATTTTGACTTTTTATTTAATTTTTATTAATTTTTTGAGGTTTTCAATTTTATTTTTGTTCAATTATTTTGAATTACTATGTGAATCTTAATAGTATGACTAATATTGATCTTATTTAAGTGAATAGGGAATTTTTATAAGTTTGTGCTGATATTTGTTGTAATATATCGATCAACTAAGAATCAGTATCAGAGTCGTCCGTTCTGCTGGCTGGTTATCTGTCCATGTAGACCTTCTGCTCAAAGTACCGGTCGCAATTTTTACGACAATTTCCGGTCCATAATTTTACATAGCACCCATACGAAATTTTTTCTTAATAGAGTCTTTGTGCCTATACACCATCTTATTTGGACAAAATTTGGCCCAAATATATTTCATTTTAACCTAAATTATTTTACGAAATTAATTTTGGAATCAGTCCATATATGACCACGGCTTCAATACAACTCCCATTCATGAAAATAATATCATAACTGCCTTATAAATATGGGTTCGTATTAATAAAACATAGCTACTATGCCATGGCAAAATTTTGTGCTGGTAGGTAAGCATTAAACGTAGGTCATATATAAACCCCTCCCTTAAATTGCTTTAAGACGTTAAAATCTCAAATAGATGTATGTAGTTACCTAAATAATATTCGGCGTTAAATACTTTTAATATTATTTTAATAGGTCCATAATTGCAAATGGTACCTAAAAAGGGAACAAAGCAACACTCTTGTGTGCATACAATCGACCGACTATGTATGCACTTCTAATTTGTTATTTTTGTAAAACTTTTTTGTTTATAACACGGGGTCTCCACCTGAGATAATACCTGATATAATATCTGAGAGAAAGTCGACAGAATGAGAGAACAAATTTATTTATGTTAATCTTAATATTAAACAAGGGGAACACGTATCTTATAAGATTTCATAATCGACTGATTCTCGTACAGTAAACTTGTATCGTTTTTATTATTTTTAATTCTTTTTTTTAGTTTTTTGATTTTTTAGTTTAAAATATTGTTTTTTTTTAACACTTTTCACAAGATTGGCACTATTTACATTAATAAATTTCACATTTTAAGAACGGTGGCTTATTAGTGTTTTATATGTGTGTATGTATGTGTATTTTTGACAGTTTATCTTATAAGATAATTGTTATAAGATTTCTTATAACAACTGTCTCATAATATTTATTATAATATTAATACTAACACTATTTGAGAGTCCACACGTAAGATAATACTCTCTGCGATTGAATTTGACGTTTGCTGATATAAAAATCTTATATCTTATCTCAGGTGGAGACCCTGTGTAATTAAACGTTAATTTGATATCAGGTGTAATATCATTTAAATTGGGTAATTTTGCGTCATCTCACGTGTAGTTTTGAATTCTGCTCGTGGTAGCACTGCATAGTTGTCAAACAAAAATAGCCCGTTCACAAGGTGGTAAAACATTTTTAGAACATTTTGCTGACAATATTATTAGATCTGACCACCGTCTGTACGAAGTTTTAGTTTTAAAATAACAAATAATTTGTTATCAAAACAATGTGATCTCATTAATATACATATATGTATACAGATTTTTTATGTTCCTTATTTTACGTTTAAATATGTGTATTTAAAGGTATAATTGAATTTTTAAGTACAAATGTTATTTTATTATTACAAAAATGAATTTTTATGTACAAATTTAGGCTGAAGTGCACTTTACGGGGCGTACGAAAAAAATATAAAAAATATGCACCCGATCCAGAATTAAAAAAAAAAACCAAAATTAATATTTAAGGGGGCTGAGGCCCGTGGGGACCCCTGGGTCCAAAAAACCGCCCCGCCCACTGAATGGTATGTGTGGGTACTCAAATTAAAGGTAATTGTGCAACAAAAACGAAAATAATAAAATTTTGTGTGGGCGGCACTTCTAGGGCCCTCTGGGGCAAAAAAAGTGTCCCCCCATAACACTTATGTATGTATATCTGTGTGGGTACTCAAATTAAAGGTAATTTGCTCACGATTGCAAATATGTATTTTGTTTTTGTATTCGTTTAATATTTTCCTCTCTAGGTTAATTTATGTATCTTTTATAGGTATACAGAGCGCCCGACCGAAGGCCGGCTATACAGAAAACCTTCAGTTAGCGAAGCCGGTCTTTGTTATACCATAGATGAGAAAATCCTTGCGCCCGGCCGAAGGCCGGCTATACAAAAAAGCTTTAGTTACAAAAAAATAAAAAAAAATCCCGCGATTTTTATAACAAATTGTTTGTCTAAAAAATACCTTTCATTCGAGTACCCACACATAGTTATAAGGGTGGGAGGGTAAATTTTTTTACCCCCAGAGGGACCCAGAAGTCCCGCTCGTCCTAAATTTTATTAATTTCGTATTTTTTACACAATTACCTTTAATTTGAGTACCCACACATACCACTAAGTGGGCGGTCCGCTTTTTTTGATCCATGGGGTCCCAGGGGCCTCAGTCCCCTTAAATTTTAATTTTGGTTTTTTTCTTTTTTTAGTCCAATTTTTTTCCGTAAAAGTGCACTTTTGCCCAAATTTATACCATGGTACAACTACACAAGGTAAACTCGTTGCTACAACAAGTACAACAAGACAAAAACAACAGGGGAAATTGTTTTTGTATTTGAACCAAGCCCTCAAAAAAAAAGCAACACTGTGCCTTCAAAATAAAAACACAAATTGAAAAAAAAACAACACGTGCAGTTGTAAATTATAAGTTTTTATTTAAATAATTTAATTGTTAAAAAATGTTGGACGATTTCGAAAACTGTGTTGGAAACTTGTGAAGAAATTATTTATCGCCTAAGGAAATTTATGAAGGTACATAATTACATATTTTAAAACTTATTGGGATTTTTATAACTTTTTTGGATATTTTAAGCTACCAGAAACACAAGAGGAATGGAAGTCTATATCAAATGATTTTTATAAAAAGTGGAATTTCCCAAACTGTTTAGGCGTAGTTGATGGCAAACACATTGGTATAATGAAACCTACCGGTACACAAAATTTTTATTTTAACTATAAAAAATTCTATAGTGTTGTACTAACGGCTGTGGCGAACTCCAACTATGAATTAATAGCAGTCGATGTAGACAACAACTGTAAGACAAGAGGCCAGGAAGATTTTCGTCACACCTCATTGGGTGGGAAAATATTTGGAAACGGATTAAATATACCAAATGCTAGCGAAAACTTCGGTACCGAAGAGGGTCTACCATTTGTATTTGTAGGAAGGAATACTTTTCAATTAACCGACAAATTCTTAAAACCAATCCCTCTAAAACTCCTTACTAGAGAACAAAAAGTATTTAATAATAATTTAAAAAGAGTTCATCAAATTGTAGAAAATACGTTTGGTATTTTGTCCTCTCAATTTGGAGTGTTTCAAATACCAATTTGTTTGGCTCCTGAGCAAGTGAAAACTATTATTTTACTTGTTACTTGCACAATTTTTTGAGAAGGAGAACTCAAAAACATTTATGGGATAAAATTTTGGATAAAGAAGATTTGGTAAAAGGTATATTGATGAAGGGTTCTTGGAGTGATGTCGCAAAATTGACTCCACTGCAAAGTCCATTTACCGAACATTTTTGTAGTAAAACAGATGATGTAAAAGATAAATATATAAAATTTTTTAACAAAAAATAAATAGTTGGTAAAATCCTATAATCTAAAATCGAAAATAATTGTGGGAGGTCTTGGCTCAATCCATATCGATATTTAGCAATTTTTCAAGGATAAAATTTAGTTTTTAACAAGTTTTTTTTATTTTTTTTTTCGAAGTACCCACAATCTATTTTTTTTGTGTTTACAAAGAAGCTGTTTAATACTGATATCATATTTAACATGTAACAAACAACAAAGTTTTTATTTTTTCAAATTAATGAAAACGTACGGAAGTTGAAGAAGCTAACCAAAAACGGTACGAATTGAAAATGTGAAATTTTCACTTTCGTACAAACCTGAGTGTTATACAAATTTAATTATACTTCTTTATGTTATTTATTATATTTTTGACGAAATGCAGCTTAGTTGAATACATATTGCAAATTATTGAAAATAAACAAAAAAGTATAAATTATGTATTTTTTAATAAGCTTGTTTAAAAAAATATTGGATGTAAGAAGTGTGTTGTACAACTTAGACTACACTTCTTTGTAAGAGTTAAAGATCGATAACTAAGAAATCAAATCGTCCAAAGCTTTGTTTTTGTTATTTTCATTGCGTATTAAAGCATCAGATATTTTTAATTCCTCAAATCCCAAATCCGCAAGTTCACTAAGGGGAATTAAATGTTCCATAACCTAAAAACAATGATATCACATTACATATATCCATTACTTAATTAATTTTATTTACCTTTTTATCATCAGCTCAAACAAGTTGAACAGTTCTTGCTACACGTTTAAGAGGAAAACCCACACATACATAAAAATAAAAATTAAAATTATATAAAACTAAAACGATGTTTGTATAAATACCAACATTTATGGTAGAGTCTTCCTTATTATTATTTAGTTCTCTATCGGTTGGATAATTTATTTGTGTATTGTGCTAAATTTAAATCATCAATTGTTTTCAGTTCAATATTATCAAAAGGTGAGAATGTGTCATCTTCAAAATCTTTATAATTAAACGAATTCGATAGTTTACTCTCATATGTTGACTTACTTACTGGTGTAAGGGCGCTATTAGTACTAGAACTGCTATTAAAAGACAATACTGTCGGTTGCAATATATTATGAAAGTAACTAACAGTGTCACAAATTTGCGGTGACTTTTCTTTAGATTGTGTTAAAACCTCAGCTTTTTCATCTTCCTCACCCGAGGAAAGATCATCTGTGCTGGGATATGATACGCTATAAAGCAAGTTCTTTTGTCTATCTTTATCTTCCCTTTTACGTTGCTTTTCCCTTCCCAAGATTCGTTCTCGTCTCAGTTCCTTATTGCGTTGACGTATACGTTTCCATTGTGCAATTTTATCACGTGAATCACTTGAAACTTAAATTTTTTCACAAATTTGATTAAAAATCTCAATAATTTTCAATTTAATTAAAATTTTTCAAAAATCAAATGTTTTTCACAATTTTTTTAATTCAACTGTATATGTAAAAAAACATAAACAAGTTTTGACTTTAAGGTTCAAATTGGGGTAAACAGCTGACAAACATCTGGGCCAACGAGTCTACCTTGTGTATATGTACCTTGTAAATACCTATATAAATTTTTGTCTTGGTACAATTATGGTCGAAGATGTACAATTTTATGAGCTTGTTGGTACGATTCTGATATTTTCATTTTGCAACCCTGACTGTAACCATCAGGTTTTTAATTTTATGACTGTGAGCAAGTAAAAGCACAGAACATTTTAGTAATCTGTGTTAAAAGTCGTTTATATGTATATAAGTAATTCCGGTTGATGTGTCAAATAAAATTGTACTTTAAATGATAACTCCGGACGGTTTTATCTTGCGAACAAAGAAAAATATCAATAAGTGAAAACATTTACAACTACATATAAATAATAAATATGTATATATGTGTTTAATATAAGTTATGGAAAAGAAAAATACGAATTAAGCAATTGGCATTGACCTCTTTCAATTTGTTTTGTTGTGTGGTATTTGTTGGATTAAGTTCTTTTTACTATCTTCAATATTTCTTTAGACAGACGTGCTTACTTTGCGCTATTGTTTTTTTAAAAGTTAAGTTTGGTTATGAAATGTTTTAACCAAAGTACTATGTAAAAGGTTTCAAATTTACATTCCTAAAGAATTATCTATCTGAAACTTTTAAATAACGGTAATTTCTCGTAGATAAATGTACCTGTACATGCATTAAATTTGAGTTTTCTATTTGTTAAGATACTTATGGCTAATAAATCAGTGAGTGTTAACGCTGGTTTAGTTAAACTACACTTAAATTTATATGTAGCTTAAACTTGTTTTTATTTTTTTTAAATAAAGGGCTGAAAAGCAGTTTACGGGGCACACGAAAAAACGTATATGCAACCCGGTTCAGAATTAAAAATACAAACCAAAATTAAAATTTAAGGGGGCTGAGGCCCCTGCGGCCCCCGGATCCAAGAAAACTTACCGCCCATATAGTGGCATGTGTGGGTATTCAAGTTAAAGGTAATTGTACAAGAAAAAGGAAAATAACATTTATGGCGGGCGGGACTTCTTGGGCAAAAAAGTGTCCCCTTCCCACTTATATCTATGTGGGGTTCTCAAATTAAAGGTATTTTGCTCAGGATTTTTAATATTTTGTTTACTTCAAACTTTCTAAAAAAAAATTATATAAATTATATTCAACATTTTTCATTTTTCGAATTTATTCTATGAGTTAAATTTCAGTTATGTATTTTATAAAGCTTTTTGTAATAGCTCTATTCCTTAAATTTTTTTTTTTTTAGAAATTACTTTATACACTACCATACTATTATATTGTATTTTCTTGTTATAAAATACATAACTGAAATTTAACTCATAGAATTAATTCGAAAAATGAAAAATGTTGAATATAATAAAGTTGCTTATGAAAAAGAAATAATTCCCAATATCTAATTATATAAATTTTAATTTTGATTTTTTTTTTTAATTCCAGAGGGGTTTCAATTTGTTTATCGTGTGTCCCGTCAAATGCACTTTTGCCAAATAAAGAACACCTTACCATAGATTGTCTTACAAAAACTAGTATACAAAAGCTAGATCCAAAATATTTTTTAAATACCACTACATACTTTCATATTATATAATTTAATGATTTCGCCCAGCTAGCATTTTCAATTGTCTAGGAGTCTACTGGGAATCTCATGACGAGTGTTTTTGACCGTCGACGAGCTCATTTTTTAATTGCAGACGATTCCTCGCACGGGAGAAACTGTTACACGTGCTGATTCGTATGAGAGATTCTTCCATAACACAGCAAACGACTCTTATATTAATCCTAAAGGGAATCGTTTGTGATGTATGTAGAGATTATCTAACGAATCTTTCAAAAAGCATGCCAAGGGTCGTATGACTGAGCCGTATAACTGAGCTACCTAAATAAGAGCATCAAGCGTGTTTTTCATGTCAAAACTTCTAATTTTCATACAATTTATATCCAACAAACCTTAAGGTCGCGAAATCAACACCATCCTGTCGGAAAATCTTATTTTACAGATCCTTAGGTCGGTTTGTTTTATTGAAATTGTATTGGCAATCGAATTTTCATATTTCAAAAACGCTCTTATTTAGGTAGCTCAGTAATTCTTATATGACTCTTACAGAGAGTCGCAAAAGGTTCATTCCAAGATTAAAAAACGAGAGTGTCAAAAATATATACAAAAGTAATAAAAAAAATGTAGATGTTTTTGTTTTTGTAACTCGTCAGATAATCAACAGAAGACTTGTAGCAGTTGTATATTGAACATAATCGTCTAAAAAACAGCCTATGCTAGCTGGGCGGTAGCAGACACGAAAAATACAAAAAAATTTTTACAAAAATTCTGAAATTTTATCAAACACATGATGAAATTCATTCTCACATTTGGAAACGATGTGGCAAAAATCGAAAAAACAATTGTGCTGTTAATTATACTAATATTATATATAGGTAAGTGTTTTACATGAAATGTATATATAAATTTATTAAAATGTATTTGCATATTCGGCATTATCGAAACTTTTGATTTTGTGTTTAATTTTCTATGATTACAATCATGGCCCAATTACTAATTGGGCCATGGAAAGAAAAATTTTGCTCAGGAGTAGAATACTTTTATACACACACATGTATGTATTTAAAATATACCTTTGGCAATAAACAAAAAGAAAAATTAACTGCCTGTTTTTAAAAATAAAATAAAAATCTTCGCTTGGGAATTTACATATGTATATTTAAATTAGGGAAGTGATGAATTCCGATACCAATATTCGGCGATACTTCAGGTTTGCCGATAAATCGGTATCGGCGATATTTTTCTGTCGATAAGCCGATCATTTTTTAAAGTTTTATAGAAAAACATTTTAATTTTCAATGCTTATTTTTTGCATAACAACTAAATAAAATAACATATTTAAAATGAATTGTTTCTATTAATTCTTTATTTAGAGGTCCACACCACACGTTTTATGCGTATGATACTTTCTTGACCTTTTTCAAGACTTATGCAACCATTATAACAATTTGCCGATTGTTCAAGGTAGGATTTTGTACAACGTATAAAAAGTTTTTCATTATTACATCTTTGCTTTAAACTAAAGTGAACAATACATACGTTAAAGGCAAGTTTATCCTACTGTGTAGGTTAATGTTAAGTTGATATAATAAATAACTTGTTATACGTCCGCCAAATCATATCTTTAATGTGCAGTTTTATATGAAAAACACTCAAAAAACAGTGCTTTTCATATAAATTTTACTACACGTTCAACCACTTGTGTTGTGAAAACAGCACATAACTAACGACAAGTTTTAATAATGTCCCTTAATGCGTTCTATTCGTCTATTCATTAAAGACATTGGCTGTGTAACATGGCAATTAAATTTAACACTGATTCGATTTTTTGACAAATGATATTTAACGCATCAACGAATTAATCGCGTAGTGTGGACCTCCAGCTTTGGCTTTTTTCTTTGTACCATAGTAGCGAAATGTTCTCTCACAGCTAAATCTTTTATGTATTTTTAGAACAAAAAAAGTAACAATGTACTTGTTTTAGATTTTTAAGCTTTTTTTTAATGAGATGTTTGTAAGAATATCTGCAATATCCATAAACTGACCACAGTCTTCTAACATTATTTGAAAATATAACAAATGATTAAACTGAGATAGAGAATAATTCAGAGGCCCAAAAATTGGCGTTTTGCTTAGCATTAGGTCTGAATGAAATTGTTTAGAGAATAAGGAAACCTATTTTTTATCTAAAATTCTTCGAATATATTAAAGACAATCGGCTTCAATCTTATCGAAAAAAACGTCTTACTTAGCTACTATGACTATGCATTCCTAAATTATGGAAGACACGGTCACCACTACACTTGGTAAAAGTTCTGATAAATCTAAAAATGGCCTTTGGAACATTTGTGAACCAATTATAAGAAAGTGCGACCATTTTGGCATTTGTGCAGCTAAATTTAGCATAACAAATTTTTATTTAGCTGCACAATTTACATTTAGCACTTGGCATTTTATTTAGTATTTTTATAAAATGTTTTTAGCTGTTTTTAGCAGTGTTTAAAAAACTAGACTCCAAGTAGCTGTAGTAATAAAAAAATACAAAATAGTCTAGTTTAAAAATGTTAAAAACTTGTAGTCTTTCATTTACTATTACAACCGCTACCATCACATTATGATAGCAATAGTTTTAGTAGTAGCGTAGCGCAAAAAGAAAATACTTGGAGCAGCGTAGTAATTTTTTTACTGCTCTCGCTACCTTTAAATTTTGGTAGCAGTAAAAGAAGTTTTATTTTTAAAATTTGTACAACTATCTGCTTTAGTAGTTATACAAAAAATAACATTTAGGTAATTGTTTTATAACATTAAGCAGTTTTAGAATAACATTGAAGTAGTATGTTAATAACATTGAAGCAGTCGTAAAATAAGCAGCAGAATTAATAAAATCTTCAGCAAAATAAAAACAAATGAATAGGACGTGTGTGTTAAAATTAGTGTTGCCAGAGTCTTTTGGCTCATGCCCCTTTAAAATCCCTTTAATTAAACTTTATTAATTTTAATTGATTTACATATTCCTCCCTGCTTCTGTTTTAAATGCTTTTTACCAAGAATTTTTTCTGTTTTTTATGTTTTTGTCTTTCTTTTTCTCGTTGACCTTTTTATAAGCACAACTTGAAGGAAAAATTTAAACAAAGAGATTGTTCCTTAGTTGTTTAACAATTAGTATTGTGAAAAATGTACTTTGGACTTCAATAAGAATTCTTGACAAAAAGTATGAAAAACAGAAGTAAGGAGTAACATGTAAATCAATTAAAATAGATAATCACTCAAAAGACAAATTTCGATCTACCAATTTGGTTTGAAGATTGGTGTTTGGCTATTAACTGCCTTCGATGGCGGGGAGTGTTAAAACGGCAAACCCCTTTGTGGAGATTGTGTCCGTGAAACCCTGGGTTCAATTCCCAGCCCAGTCAAGAATGAAAAATTATCAATACATTTTAATTAATTTCATGTTGTAAAATTCCTTTCTTCATAAAAATAATTTAATAGAAATTTAATTTAATGAACTTTAGCCTGAATAAAATATTAAAAAAATTTGGGTTAAAAACCATAAACTGTTCAATAAACTAACCACAATACTAATAATTAATAATTTTTAAAATGTTTTTATTAAATATGTTTTTTAGTATGGTAAAATTATATATAGAACTGGTTTTAAGATAATTTTCACTAAATATAGCAGCGTTTTTAACATGTTAAAAACATATAAAATATTCCATTCAAAATATTTTCCCTACATTGTGGAATGAATGCTCATAAAATAAATATTAATAAGTATGAGTACATATAACTTCTAACAATCGAAAATTTTCTGCACCGAAAATTTAAAAAAGTACTAACAACAATGGTAAAAGCGAGGACCTGACAACACGCTTTATGAATAATTCAAACAACATCACTTCTGACTACTTCAATGTTATTATATTACTACTTTAATGTTATTAACATACTACTTCTATATAATTCTACTACTACCTCAATGTTAATAATCTACTACCTCCAAATTTTGTAGTCATAAAAAACAATACTCCAAATGTAGTAGTAGTTTAAAAACGAAAACCTCAATCAAACCAATAGAAAACAATTTCGTTTTTTAACTGCTACTTAATTTTTGTTTTACTGCTGTTATTTTATTTTCTGGTTTTATTTTTTGCATGTAGCAGTTGTTTTAAAAAAGGTAATACTACAAAACAAGACAACTGCTCTTTCTGACGCTACATATAATTGTTAAGAGTAATAGTTTTAGTAATAGTAAAAAATGTTTAGGTAATGTAGTTTTTTAAACACTGGTTTTTATCATTATTTTAAAAATTTGCACGAATAGTTTGTTTGATTTAACTTATTTTTTTTTTATAAACTATAATAATTTGTGACTAAATAAATTAAAAGTAATAAACCTTTTGAAAACAAGCCTTTATTTAAATGCGCTATAATTAAGAAAATATATGATATGAAAGCTTGTCACGAAATATAAGTACTCGTATTTACTTATTTTGAAAATCTTAATAGTTAAAATCAATTCATCCAGTTATTTAATATTTCTCTTTTAATTAATATTTTCTGAATAAAGGAGGCTTAGCGCCTCTGAACACTATCCTTTTTTGTACCAGTTAAAGAACGACAAAGTACCAAAAAAAAAAAATCCCTCGTACAGATTCCCATTCACTCAGGACCTTGCATGCTTAATTTGTTATTTCTAGTATAGTATGTAATATTAACGGAAGTGCAAAAAGTACCAGTTAAAAAACAAAAAAGTACCAAAAAGCCCCTCACTAAGGACATTTCACGTTTAATTTTATGTTTCTAGGTAAAATACTAATGACAATTAAAAAGGTACCAGTTAACGAACGAAAAAGTACCAAAAATATCCCTCTTACAGATTCTCAATCAATCAGTTCCTTGCACGTTTAATTTTATGTTTCTAGATCCAATACTAACGGAAATTTAGAAAGTACCAGTTAAAGAACAAAAAAGGACCAAAAAGTTTCCTCATAGAGCCTTATGACTCAGGACATTGCATGTTGAATTTTATGTTTCTAGGTCCAATACTAACGGTAATTAAAAAAGTTTGGTTGTAGAATCAAAAAGCTAAAGAAAAAAATTGAATTTCCCCTATTTCCCCTTTCTTGGTACTTTTTCCTCCTATAAAAAATTTCAATACTGTAGTGGGAGCCCATAATTTAATATGTATATGCCTAAGAATGGAGAAAAATGTTTTGTAAAAAAGTATTAACAATATTTACGATTTTCACCCCTTAATCATTGGAATTTCGAAAAAGTATCGTTCGTATTTTTGGAAAAGTATCGAATGTGATGATTATTTCTATGTTTATTGCTTTGAAAGATAGATGGGGTGACGGGTTTTACCCGTTTACTCCGTTAATTGGCCGAATTTAGAAAACGTACCCGAAACCTGTCCCCTTATTTTTCTAAAGAACAACGATAAGTAATACGATTTTTTCTATCTCTTTTAGTTTTGGAGATATGAGTGAGGTTAGTTCTCAAAAACAATAACACTGTGCAAGAAATTGACACTTTTTTTTCGTGACAAGCTGTGCACCTGGCGTTTTAACATAATTCGGGTACGCTGAATCCAGTGGAGCTCACGGTTTTTTAAGATTGGCTCTGGTTTTTGAGATATACCGTTATTTCGAAAATGGAGGAGGTTGCACAACATATGTTCGCATAACTCAAAACCACATTAGCTTATTGAAAAAACTTAAAAAACCGAAATTTTCTTTAAGAAAAGGAAAACTTCTTTCTAATATCCTTAGTCGTTTTAGAAACATAATTTTTTTTTTGGAAAAAAAAATAATTTTTTTAACAAAATTTCGAAATTTTTGTTTTTTAAAAATTCATAAAAAATTGGAAAATGCAGCTATGCTTCTAATACGTATAAAAACCAAAATTTCAAACAAAACAAGCCATAAACGATTAAAATCTGTTCGCAACTTTTGATTTTATTCACAAAAGTCGACAAATTTTAATTAATTTCAGAATTGCATAAAACGCAATATTTGTATGGGAGCCCCCCTAAGGGATGGTGATAAAGGGAAAGTATAATTTGAGAAAATGTTAAGAACAAAAAACTAATGGAGGTCAGTCATACATTTTATCCCCCTAGGGGCGACTCCTGGGCATTTATGGGACTTTTTTTTCAATATATTTCTAGTCTGCATTGAACATTTTGTATGGAAGCCCCCTTAAGGAATGGAGATAGCGGGTGGGTACGTTAGAAATATATGATTGAGATGGAAAATAAAGTGGGGTTGGTCATACATTTGACCCATCTAGGGGCAGGGGCCAAATTTAAGAATTTCATTAAACGGCCATATTTGTATGGGAGCCCCCTAAGGGGTGATATATATGGCAACTATGTTTTAAGAAAATGTCAAGAACAAAAAACATTGGAGGTCGGTCATACATTTCATCCCCCTAGGAGTGAATCCTAGGCCTTAGAAATAAATGATGGTAATGAAAAATAAAGTTGCGCTGGTCATCCATTTGGCCCGTCTAGGGGTATCTCAGGCGCTGCAGGTGCAAAATTTAAGGATAGAGTTCTACGCGTATAAAAAACAAAGACTTTAAGTGATTAAAGCCTGTCAATAATTTTTGATTTTTTTAGAAAAGATAAAATTTTTTATTTTTATTTAGAAATTTATTCTTCTTCCTCCTGCAGATTCCAACAAATATCCCCAAATAGCGAATCAAGTTGCTTGCCGCTATACCAGTGTTCGAGCCTGGCTGTTACTTGGTAAAATCTCTCGCCATGTTCATCAGACTCGGCTGGTGATTGTTCATTAAATTTTTCGGCATGCTAATGCAAAAAATTTGTTTTCAATGACATTCTAACGTTTAAGTTTTTAAATGCTGTTAGCATATTTTTGATTAAAATTCGCCAGTTTTCAGACCGATGATTTCCTAATACATTTTCTATTACTGATTTCACACAATTCCAGGTCAATAGCTCGATATCATTCAATGTAACCTCAAATTTATGGTCCTTCATAAGATGACGAATGTCCGGTCCATTAAGAATTCCTGTAAAATAAAAACATTTTAATATGTAATATAAATCTAATTTAATAAAGTAGTTAAGAGTTCATACCTTCTTTTACTTTCATGCCGCTTAATCGTAGAAAAACTCGACGCAATTCGGTATACACCATCTGGGCCCAATGCTTTTATAGAATTTTTTAATCGTTAACTGTAGATTTTCCAAAATTCCTACCGCAAAGTGAAAGTGTGGTAATAATGCATGCATATTTCTTTAGAATATCATAAATTTGAATGTTTGTTCTTTTGTTTTGTATTGTAAATGGCACAAAAACCGCATTTAAAAAATTTTACGTCAAAATGTCATTGAAAATAAATTTTCTGCATTGGCACATTCTTCATATATACAAAATGTTGGATAAAGAATTTAATAATTAAAGAAAATCCTATGAAATGCTCAATATAAATTATATTCTTCATTTATATTGAAGAAAAAGTCCCATAAATTCCCAGAAGTCGCCCCTAGTGGTATATAATGTATGACCGACCTCAATTAAATTTTTGTCCTTAACATTTTCTCAAGACAAACTTGCCCCTTATCTCCACTTCTTAGGGGGACTCCCAGACAAATATTGAGTTTTATGAAATTCTTAATTTAATTAAAATTTGTCGACTTTTGTGAATAAAATCAAAAGTTGCTAACAGCATTTTTTAATTTTTTATGAATTTTTAAAAAACAAAATTTTCGAAATTTTTAAAAAAAATTAATTTTTTTTTAAAAAAAATATGATTCAATAACGCCTACTCATATAAGAAAAAAAGTTTTATAGCCTATTTCCGATGTGCGAAAGAATTCTTTGACTTTGTTTTTGTTTTCAATGTAGTTATGCGAACGAAAGAATTCGTTCGCACATTGGAAATAGGCTATTACTTTTCTTAAATGAAATTTTTATTGCGGAATTTCGGTTTTTCTTTAGTAATTTTAATAAACTAAACCGTTTTTTAGTTACGCGAATATATGTTGTGCAACCTCCTCCATTTTCGAAATAACGGTATATCTCGAAAACCAGAGCCAATCTTAAAAAACCGCGGGCACCACTAGATTCAGCGTACCCGAATTATGTTAAAACGCCATGTCCCCGGCTTGTCTGTTTTTTCAACTAGCATAGTGTAATTATTGTTCATTTAATTGAAAGATTGATTGAAAATTTCCATATTCTGTTCTGTGTTATTTCTGTTCTTTAGTAGTTTTTTGACTTCGTCATCTTAGTCCCAATGTTCCACTTTCCATTGATTTCGAATACTGGAGATGAACGGATCTGACGTTGCCAATAATATATTAAATATATCTTCATTTGTGGAATTTCCTGAAATTTTTCCAGTATTGTGCTCTCTATAAAATCTGTCATCCTTATTCCTTTTTTTCTGAGCTTCCTCTGATAAACCTCCAAGTGGCACCAACTGATATTTAATGACATCTTCTCCATGATAAAGTATTTTGTGAACTGTAGCAGACATATTTCTGCAGGGGTACTTGGTTGTATATATTTTTGCAGTTTCCTTAGCAAAATCTCCATTTTCTGGAGTCAATTTCTTCATTGCACGCAAGTACTTCTAGGATTATTTTAAATCTAAAAATGAGGTTAAAATGAACACCTGTTATTTCATCATTTGTATTGCGTGACCCTTGTTTTGGCTGATCTATAATCAACCCAAATTTGCGATATTCATCTTAAACATGTTTCATTTTTGAACTTCTTAATTCCTTGTTGGTTTAGTTGTTTCTTATTGATCCGAAATCCAAATCATAACTGGTTTTTAGTATGTGTTCCATAAGTCGTATTCTTGCATGTAGTGGTGATAATCCAAATTCACATGCATCAGTATTATCTAGTGTTTGGGAATTCCCGGACTTTTTCATTTCAACGGGAAAAAAAATTGTACAAACTACATTTGTACATTTAAAATCAACGTAAAATTTCTTTATTATTATTATAAATGAGTGCTTGAAGTACTTTAATACAGTGTTCGAAAATAAACACTAAATATCGTTCTTTAATGTTCGGTTCGGTAGATTTGTGGAAAACACAAACGCTAATAGTGTTTGTGTAGAAAATCATTAAAAAAAATAACGTTTCCCTGTTAGTCATCTATCGAACACAAAAAAAATACTGTTTTTATCAAACTCAACAAAAGATGAAAACATTTTATTCCGTTCGGTTTTTTTTGAAAATCCACGAACTTCAATGTGTTCGGTTCGGCTCATTAATGTTCGTCGCTTTTGGCTGGTAAAAAAAAAACATACATTTTTTACAAAAACAAAATACACACACGAAAAAAACATTATAGAACATTAAAATATAATGTTCTTCTACAGTATCACTACAATTGTTCTGTTTTTTAACGAAGAACCGAACATTATATAATGTTCGGTTCTTTCTTGAAAATAGTTACGAACGGTATTAAGGGTTGTGTATGTCTACACAATCACTAAAAAAATAGATATCGTTCCTGGGTGTGTGAGCCGAACGTTAAATAATGTACTGTTTATTTTCGAACACTGCTTTAATATTACTAGTGTCCGTTAAAATTTAAGTTTTTCATGAATTATACTCACCACGAATAATATCGTAAATTTGACGTAAATTGGCCGCACTGCAATTGTAATACTCGTCGCAATTTTTCCAATTGTCAATTGTAGCGAACTTTCGTTAACTTTACGCTGGCGCAACTTGCCTTCGGGTTTGTAACCAGTCATTTTGCTATTCCTTTTTTTGCATCAGAGCGAATAACATCAACCACTACCCAGCAGTGCGGATAACTTACGTCAACCTTGCGATTCTCTGGAAATTAAATTCTTTTTTTGTACCCAACCGTATGTACATAAGTTAAGTGAAATTTGAATTGTAATAAACCCCATATTTGGAAAAAAATTACTAAAACTTCTTTTTTCACTTTCTACCCTTAAATAAATCTACTATAATTACTCCGCTGGAGCAATTATAGTAATAATCTTCTTTTCCATAGCCCACCGTTTAAGTCTCAGCGGCCCCCCTTTTTTCCTCTATCTGGAAGAAGATTATTTAGAACTGGTGTCAACCCACACGCCAGTACAAAAATTTTTATTTTCAATCCCGGAATCCCGGGAAATTTTTTATTATCAAAAATAATCATAAAAAAGTCATTAAAATGTAACAAAATTTATGTTTAAAACAGTTTTATTAAAAAGGAACAATATGTGTATCACAAATTTGCTTGTGTAAAACTAATTAAATATACAAAACACAAAAACACAATTAAAAATTACAAAAAATAGAGATCTTCATTACCAAACTTAAAAAAAGTATACATATATACATATATGTATATCTATATAAGTTTTTAGTTTTATAAAAATGTGGTTTTTAAAACCACTAATGCGTTGAGTAAGTCACTGGACATTCTATTTCTCCACTTCGTTCCAAAGTGACCAGCAAGAGATAAAACCCTTTCACTTTCCACCGAAGTTGGTTTTATAGTTAAAAGAGCATTATACAGGTTTTCAATATTCCTTGTTCTATTATTGCTTACTTTATACATATTTAACTCTTTTTTTAAAGCAGTTTAGATTATTAATTTTCTGATATTTTGGCGTTGCCTTCGCATTAGTGATAGCATTTTCCAATTTTTTTTTGCTAGATTCTTCAGCATCTGAAGAACAGCTCATAAAAAGTCGTCTATATATATTTTCTGCATATATTTTTATACAACTTTTTGATATAGCCGAATCCAAAATGTAATTATTTGTTTTCAAATAATTTATTAAACACGTCATTTTTTTGTTACGTCTGTCTTGTACTTTTGCTTTTATAGTTTCTTTAATTTTCCTTGATAGTAAATTATTAATTAAAGATAACTGTTCAAACAAAGTTTCAATAATAGCATCAACTATTAAAAAATTTGAATCACGTCTGCTAAGAGCTTCAACAGCATATTTTATTGGATTTAATACCTCCACTAAATTTTCTAGCAACTGAACATGTTTTTCAATCCACAAATTTGCACAGTTAAAATCAATTAACGTTTTCATTATAGCATTTTTTGCTTTTAAAAATGACTGAATCATAGTTACCATGCTGTTCCATCTAGTTTTTATATCATGAACTAGGTGAACCTCTTTTCCAAACTCTTCTTTTGCATATTTTTCTAAAGATGCTGTTTTGAGTGGACTCTGTTTAAACAGTTTAACAATTTTTCTAGTATTCTCCACAGCTTTTTTGTAATTTTCTATTTTAAATTGAACAAAAAAAAGTTACTAAAATAAGTAGACATATAAATTATGATGTTACATTTTTTTATTAAACGAAAATTCGCAAAATATGAAAAGTGTTGTATATTTTAAGATGGTAGATTAAAAACTTACTAACAACTTCATACGCAGCGGATTCATCGTCACTTCCTTCACTGTCGCTTATAATATCACAAGAATTTGTTTTTACATACAAAACCTCTAATACAGCCAAATGTATGGCATGATTCCAACAGAAAACTCCTTCAGTTGGGCTCTCTAAAACAAACCGCTTAATTACGTTCGGTTAATCCGATATTGTGGCAACTATGTGACGTTCAAAATGTAAACCAAATTTTTTTTAGTCTTTCCTCAACAATATTTCTTATTTCTTTTGCGGTACATCTTCCGCAAATATACACCAATCCTAAATTATGAAAGGAATCAGCACCAGTTAAGCATATATTCATGTATCGCTTTGGGAAATGCTGGTCCACTCATCCAATATAAGTGAAAATCTGTCATTATTTGCTAGTTCGGTAGCAATTTGTTTAATCATGTTTTCTTTAACACTGTTATAGTACTTAATAATAAGATTGACGTCCGTTGCATTTTTTGGCAATGTCGTATTAAGTGACAAAAAACTTTCACGAATGAACGAGCTTCTAGTTATCATTCTGATGGACATTCCGTCCACAGCAGCTAGTTTGGACACTGTTTCATGCATTGTGTGCACTTGCATAAATTTTTTAATCGAAGACTGGTTTTGTTTTTTATGGACAATGCCATTGTTTTCTTCGACAGTGCCATTATCTAGTGGAGTATCTAGTTTTATTTTGTAAACCATTCTAAGGTGTCGGATAAAGCCACTGGTGCTGCCTCCTTTGTGCATAAGACTTTTGGGACAAAGTTTGCATTGACCTGCGCTGTCTACTTTCGTAAAATATTTCCATACTTCAGACATGTTGTACAATTAATCAAAAATCTAAAAATTCTTTAACCAATACTTATTTCCAATGCTTTAAAATTGATTTGAAGTTGGTAAGGTCGCTTTATTTTATGTTTTTTGTCAATTTTATGCAGAATTGGATTGTTTGATTGTTTGAAGTTTTGTTTAAAATATTTTTTATAAATAAAAAAAAAAAACAAAATTAAATTAAAATTAACGTTTTTTATGTAAAATTGCTTATTTTAAGAAATTCCCGGATTTCCCGGGAAAAATAAAAAAAAATTCCCGGGAAATCCCGAACCCCAAACGCTACAATAGTATTATCTAATGATTTTGTCGGGACTTGGTTTAATTGGCTTGATGATATGCTGGATACAGATTTGAGCCTTTTTCAATCGCAAGCAATTTGAGCTGAATATATTGCTGTTTTGTTAATTTCAAATCCAGAAATAATGCTTATGCCTCCTCATTTTTGAATTGTTTTGCATCGCGCGGAGTTGGTATACTTTTAAGAAACCGTTTTGT
Source organism: Pollenia amentaria (assembly GCA_943735925.1). Lineage (NCBI taxonomy): Eukaryota > Metazoa > Arthropoda > Insecta > Diptera > Polleniidae > Pollenia > Pollenia amentaria. The sequence goes on from OX031006.1 coordinate 105,300,252, forward strand.
TCTCAATGGACTAACAACTTTTTCAATGATATCCACTTTTGTCAATTGTTTCTGTGATCGTAACTGATGTAGAAAATTATCTTAAATATTTTCATATCCGATTTCTTCATTGATATCCTTAAGCTTTCGCCTCTTAGATCTATAGCTACAGTTGTCCAGCGAGTTGTGGTCTCCTACGAGTGTTTTGATTTGTAGTTTCTGAAGCGATCTGGACAGAAAGTTCGTTCTATAACCAGTTTGCAAAGCTCTTATAAAATCTATCTTTGCTGTAATCAACTTTCCTGTATCGCTGTTTTAAATTTCTGATGAAAACAGATAATTTATATTCTAAGTCCAATTGTATTTCAGTGCTATAGGAATTTAAGGCCCTAATCATGTACAACGCAGCGCAACGCCAAAGAATAACATTGAAAGCACAAACAATGTCATAAATATTTTGTAATTTTGTTGTTGCTTTCAACATAAATTCATGTACCGTTTTAAAATTTTCAACGACACAAGCAATGGAGCGTTTGAAATTTTAAAACGCAATGTGAATTTCTGTAGAAAGCAACAACAAAATTACAAAATATTTATGACATTGCTTGTGCTTTCAATGTTATTCTTTGGCGTTGCGTTAGTTCTGTGGCGTTGCGCTGCGTTGTACATGATTAGGGCCTAAGTTTCCTTTTTTTTCGAATGTAATTTTTAACATCATCCTCGTTTTTGTTTCTATGAACAACGTTGTTATTGCTCAGATATATTATGTCCACTGAGTTTGCATCCGAATGTCACTTGCTTTTAAGACTTTTCATACTTTTTTTCATACCAAATACAGGTAGAATAAAAAGGAGTAAAAAACTTAAAATCCTTTTATTTATATGCTATAAAATATCTGACACAAATTTAACAACGCATTGCATAGTTATAGGGTCATAGAATATTATTAGAGTCATAAAAACAGATAAAATAAAAAGACCAAAAAAACAATTTAAAAATCCCTTCTAAGGTGGGATTCACAATATACCTGTTTAGCGTAAACGCGTGTTAAAGCTCTTTATTATACTATAAAATAAACTAGTGTAAACTTAGTGTAACGGATAAGGATGAATCAGGGCAGATATACGTTTTTCTGATTGTGTAGCAGTAATACAATTTTTTATATGTACTACCTGAATTCTGTTCGATCACGATCAATATTCCCTATATCATAAATTTTTTTTTGAAGGCAATAGCACATGATTTCTGTTACTTCTGCAACCATTTTTGCGGAATAAAAAAAAATTGTAAAAAAAATTCAAACAAAAAAATTTTTTTTGGAGTAATTTCATTAAAATTAAAAAAATGTTAAACAGACTGGTCCAAACGCTTATCAATAGTATTAATGAGAAACGCATAATTTGCTTAAACAAAAAACCAGTTGATTTTTAATTGAATGCAGATTTAAAATTGTTTTAATTTTTTTATTGCTGTAGCGTCTTCTTCATTTAAAGATTCCACAACAATTGATGAAAGTAGTTGTCAAAAAACACAAGCCTCGTTTGACATTTGTCTTTCGAAGTAAGAAAAAAAGTAGAACATCTGTGCTTTCAACGCCACCCGAAAAGTGAATTCGCCTTGGTAAAAAACATGACTATGTATAAATGGTGCCAGATCAAATTGGCTGTCAACTTCTTACGAATAAAGTCGTCAATAATAAATTTAGTCTCTGAAAATCGCCAAAATGGCAACTTATGTCAAATCTGGTATTTGCATAATAATCTTGTACTTTTTTCTAACACCAATGTAACACAGGGTCTCCACCTGAGTTAATATCTGATATAACATCTGAGAGAACGTCGACAGAATGAGAGAACACATTTCTTTATGTTAATCTGAATATTTAACAAGGGGAACACGTATATTACAAGATGTCATAATCGACTGATTCTCGTACAGTAAACTTGTATCGTTTTTATCCTTTTATTTTAGTTTTCTGATTTTTTAATTTAAAATATTTTTTTTTAAACACTTTTCACAAGATTGGCACTATTTGCATTAATGAATTAGACATTTTAATAATGGTGGCTTATTATTGTTTTATATCTGCGTATTTTTGACAGCTCATCTTTGTTGTTACTGTTTCATAAATTTTATTATAATATTAACACTAACACTATTTGAAAGTCCACACGTAAGATAATACTCTCTGCGATTGAATTTGACGTTTGCTAATATAAAAATCTTATATCTTATCTCAAATGGAGATCCTGTGTAAGTAAACACGTCAAGCATTTCTCACCAAGCGCTATGGTAGTATCAGTGAATATGTGTTTGTATGTGTGACAACGACGATGCTGGATGGAAAATTAAAAATTTAGATGACGGCGAATATACGCCCAGCACACGTACACGAGTGAATTCGCCTGCATGACAAGCATTTTGACTGTGAACAGACCCCTTAAATGAAAAAAAAGTAATTCAGCTGTGTTTTTTAATGGCACCTGTAAGGGAATTCGCCTTAAATGTAAACAAATTAATTTGCCTAAAACCAAGGTGAATTAATAAAGGCGAATTCATAGGAAAAACGAATTTGACACTGTCAAACACAAGTACAACATAAACAAATAACATATTCGCAATTTTTTTTTAAATTCGAATCAAACCAAGGTTTCTTGAGTATTTTCTGAAAAAATTTAAAAAATCCCTAGCATTTGTTTCTGGATCCAAAAAATTCGATTCTACTTAAAAATCAAGAAAACCAGACTAATATGAAATAAATGCAGCTTGAACTCAGAAATATCTTTCTTTTTATTAATAAAAACTTTCTACTTTTGTATTTCTTGTTTTAAGAAATTTTTGATCATATACCAAAAACGTGAATTTTTGGATCACGGGAAAATGTCTTTATTTACGAAAATTTTACTAAATACGAACAAAATAAGTTAAAATCAAGAAATTTCTTTGTGGATTTTGAATTTTCTTGTTTTAAGAAACGAAATTGATTACTTTAGAATATTAATTTCTTTTCGTGTTGTACATTTATTAGACGCGTCTGGTAGTTTTTTATTTATAATTTTTGTACTTAAAAACCGATGTTGCATTTTAATGTAAATTTTATATATGAATTGGCAAATGGCAATTCTCGACAATACGTTATTTTTTTATTGAGCTAACATTACAGATAAATACTTTATTTAATAAATTTAAGAAAGTTGTGTGACAATAAAGGGTGTTAAACAACTATGTAAATTTAAAAAAATTTTAAATTTGGAACAAAATCTTTAAATGTTGTTTTGACGAAAAAATCTTCAAAATAAAGGTAAAATTTTCATTCTAGCATCGCTGAATGTTATAAAGGTAACACACGACATGAATATATGTATTTTGTAGTGGAAAATTTAACAAGTCAGATGTAAAAATCATGTCGTGCACATGTACCTTTAAGGGGTCTGTACACGGTCAAAATGCTTGTCATGCCGGCGAATTCACTCGTGTTAATGTGCTGGACGTAACATAATTTGTTTAATCTCGGTATGTGCATGTTCTCTGCTTAATCAGTCAGCAAAAAAACCATTTAAAAAAATTGCTCTTGCTGTAAGCATTATGCAGAGCTGCCACGAGCAAAAAATTATTACAACCAAAATTCTTGAAAAAGTAACTAAATTAAAAATGCCTTTTTTTAATTCAAAATAACATTATAATTTACTTTAAAATACATTGTAATACAACTTATAGTTAAAAAATAATTACAAAAAGAGACGAGAATGAAAAATCCAAACAAGATATACATTATTCAGCCATGTCACAGAGTTCAATTCCGTTCGGAACCGAACAAGGCGAATTCATCAAAGGTGATCCTAAAAGCCCTGCTGATAACTTTTTTTCTTTAGCTTTATAATTGTTGGATGTCAAAATTTTGTTTATTATCTTTGTTTCTTTTTTGATTTGTTTCGGTTTTTGGCATTGTGCAATGATTTTACAAAAACAAATTGCTTGTGGTTTTGTAACTTGGAGGCCACACGATCAATTTTTGTCTTTCAATTTGCTCTCACTCTCATTTTTTTCACTAACACACTCACACTTTTTAAATTGATCACGAGATTGCTCTCAATTTTAACTGTCAATTTGTTTGGCAATTTTACGCTCAATTTAACAGCTGATTAGAAGTTTGGTGAGAAAATTTATCGTTTGTCTTTATAAATTGTTCTCTTGATGGCATCTTGAAAGTAAATTGCTTCAAAATTGCGTGCAGCCTACGTCACAGCTTCCAATTTTTGGAAATTTTGACAAACTGTATATGTAAAAGACTATCAAGAACAACTTGATCGTGTGGCTGCAGTGTAAGAGTTGTACTTGTTGTACTACCGAGATTATCTTGAATGAATTCGCCTTGGAACCGAAAAAAACATATTTGGTTATCGATAGAAAGTATAATCTGATAGTTATTTGACCTTTAAGATACAGAAAACACCCATTCCGTTCATGAAAGCAAAAATGGTTTCCGCAAAGTTTTTTCGCAATTTTCTAAAGAACCAAAATACGGAATGAATTCCGTTTCCGAACGGAATTGTACTCTGTGAAATGGCTGATTATCTTGATTGTCTCCGAATTCATAACATAATTTTAAAAGCAGATGCTTTAGCTGACAAAGATAAATGAGAAAACGTATGAAGTCAAATGCGGAAAATTTTTGTTTAAGGTCGGAAATTTAAAAAATATATGTATTTAACAAAAATGTTTACTTAAAATTATATTGCATTGATTTTTTTCTTAACCCAAAAGTAGCGCTTTAACTAAACAAGAGTTTTCAAAATTAGTATTGCTTAACAATAAACTTTGGAACAGACTCAAAGTAGAAACTTGCGATTCCATGCCACGTCTCTTAATTTGTTCGAAACGGATCTGCAAGAATGGACTTCGAGTGAAAATCAAATGAAAAAATTTAGATGGAATATTCCTAAAAAGTAGTTAATATTAGAGTGTAACGATACGCCTTTTTGCCGATACGATACCAATATTCAAAAAGAAATATCGGCGTAACCGATACCGTTAAATTAATAAAACTCAAGTAGAGATATTAATGTTTGAAATTAATAACAATAAGATTTAAAAAAGTAAAAGTGCTATATTCTGCTTTGCTTAATCATATACACCCTTCACCGTAACATTGAAAATTCCAAATCTTATATACAGTAGCCATCATACTAGTGTGGCCAGGTGAGATAAGGTCAGATTTGGCCCATTTTTAATATCTAAGGCTCCTTATTTGTAGTCAATATCTAGGCCAAATTTGGTTTTCTTAGTTCATATATTAGGGGGCGCGAAAACCATTATATCGGGAAGTTCCATAGATTATAAAAAGATGACATGTTAAATTTTATGGTTAAAAATTGGGGGCAGTAGTGGGTTTTTATTCAGATCTCAGGCATTTGTGGACCGATCTGGCAAACTATTCCGAATTATATGTGACCTGCAGTAAAAAATAGTCTCTCAGATGCGACAGATCTCATTTAAAAACTTAAATCTTAAAGCCCGTAAACAAGCGGATCTGTGACTCTAGAAATATTACGAGATCTAAGGTATCTCTCAATTCTTCTTAAGTAACAATTTGGTAAAATTTTTACATCTCAAATAAATAAATACACAACAATAAACACAATATAAAATTGAAGCTTTTCTCCGAATTCGAAGATTATTATTGGTAAAGTTTTACAATTTTTATTTAAAATTAACCTATTCCCTTATATAGCCCGAGCCCGGCAAGTGTATTCAACAAAAATGAAGATAGACTAACAGGTCTAGAATCCCCCGGCTTCGAGTGACTTGCCTTACAAGCCTTGGGTATGAAAATTATCCGGACCTCTCCACCTCCTAGGCAGATACCACATGAGGCAGTTTTGCTAAATATATGCACTTACAGAAATAATCCATCGTCTGGGATATTAGTAGTATAAATATGGGGATTCTGTATATGATTTTTGCTCCCTACGTGATTCCCATAAGGAGGAATTTTTAAATTTCAAATTGCTCCCAACGTGTTTTTCCATAAGGAGGAATTTTGAATATAAACAAAATAAAAAAATTTTTGAGTAATTTTAAATAAAAAAGAGAATTATATAAAGTTGATTATATTTTCTTCAATGAAGAGAAATTTAAAAATGTGTACAAAAAAATTGTTTGAGTATTTTAAAATAAGATAGAGTAATGTATAATATATTTAGAATATGCAGCACATGTAAGTATAGAGATTAACTCAATTTGAAAGTTTGCCATTAATATAAAAAGGCTTAGGGAGTATATTCCACATCATTATTCTAATTGCCACTTTAAAAGAAACTTAATAAAAATGGTAAGCATTTCGTACATAATAAAGGTATATTTAATTATTTATTATTTTTTTCTTGTTTGTTTTCAGATGTATAAAAAAATTGTGAATATTGCCCAAGGTATTAAGCCTGAGTATATTAGAATAGATGATATACCTTTAAACCAATCTATGAAAATTGTGAATTTTGAATGGAAAGAAACACAATATGGTCTTAAAGTCATTGCCAATTTAGATGACAATAAATGGTTTTATCTACCCAATAGAATGATGAAATTTTTAAACAAGGAGGATCCATACTTAACTCAAATGAATGATAAAGTTTGGACAATTATTTACAAGGGGCGTCAATTACCAAATGGACCTGCAATATTCGATTTAAATTATATCTAAACTCTGAAAAAGAAATCCTTACAATAAAGATAATTATAATAAAACAAAAACAAGATATTTTTTAAAAATTTTTATAAATTTTTATTTAAAAATAATTTTAGTTTTTTACATTCTTTTATTAAAATTGTATATTCAATAACCAAGAATCATCCTCCTCCATAAATTGTTTTACAATCAATTCTACCGCAGGAATCTCCTTGATAATATCTGCGGGATGTTGTTGCTCCCGCTTTTCCTTGATCGCTGGGGGGCTTTTATAAAATTTAGATTTTTTTGCACTAAAATTATGCACACGCATAAAGTGCCTTTTTTTATTAAATTTGTTGGCAAAAGTTATATCTTTACAAAATTCGCAACTGAGTTTAACACGTTCCATTTTTTAATTAAATAAAATAATTAAAAAATCTTTTGAAAATACCTCGTAAAACATATATCTATTTACTTTGCACTTATTTTTTATTTTGGTATATATATTTAATATGAATTTTAATATGAAAGCATATTTTGAAAACTGATCTATGATTTAAAAAATAAATATAAATTTATTATTGTGGAAATTAAAAGTCAATAAACTTTTCGTTATGCTAAAAAGTGCAATTGTATGCATTTTTAAAGTTTAAACATTAACCTTGAATGTTTGCTTCATATTAAATTATGAGTTAATAAACTTTTTCATAAGTGAAAAAATGCAATCGTAGCATTTTTTAAGTTTAAGAATTAACCTTGAATGTTGGCTTCAAATTAAACTATGAATTAATGAACTTTTCGTTAGAGTAAAAAATGCAATCATATGCAATTTTAAAGATTAAAAATTAACCTTGAATATTTGCTACACATTTTTTATTGGTACAGCTTTTTTAAGTCTAATAATGTAGTTACAAATAGATTTGACTACATATATATATATATATATATATATATATATATAGTGATGTTTAAGTTCTTCTGATATATCACACCTGTATCTAAAAAATTTTAAATGAGGAACATTAAACAAAAGGAATCCAAACAAACAAGACCAAAAATGTCTTATTATAAAAAATATCTTCAAACGTTCCTAAAAGACTACGAAAATGTGCTCATGTTTGAGCACAGGCAGTGCATAGATCATTATTTAACAATGATAGAGGAAAATAAGGACTACTGTGTAGATGACGTCGATGAGGGACTAAACGTGCCTCATTTTGATTGCTGCCCATGGCATAATACAAATTGTAAGGAGGGTCCTATTCCGTGCAGGTGCACGGTATACTACTTAAGGAAAATGAATGTAATAAATTTGATTAATAATTATAAGTTTATATTTAATATGGAGCAAATATAAAAACAAAAATTTGTATATATTTTTTTTATCTTTTATTATATTCTTAAAAATTCTTAAATATATATTTAATTAAACTTACAACTAAAATATCATTTTTAAAATTAGTTTGAAACTTATGTTTTTACATCTTAAATAAATAAATACACAACAATAAACACCACATAAAATTGAAGTTTCACTCTGAATTCGAAGACTATTATAAGTAAAAGTTTTACAATTTTTATTTACAAATAATCTAAAGTATTTATTTGGATATTGGCCAGCAGAACAAAAGTACTCGGCAGGTTTGTTTTTAGGAAAATAAAAAGCAACCCAATGCTGTCCAGGCTTATGTGATGTATCAGTGTTGGCAACGTAAAATGATGGTTTTAAAACTGGTTGTGTTGGTAATTTATTACATGCAAATACACCTTTAAATTTATATTTTGTTATATTATTGGACTTCAAAGTATTTTTAATATTTATTGAATTCATAGTGTTTGAATAATATTACGCGTTTTATCAATTTCTATAACGCTGTCAAATTCACAGTATACTAAGCACGTTATTGCTTCAATAATTGGTTTGCCAAAACGCCCTTCAATACGAATAGTTCCTTGGTTTATTAAATTACCGCAATTAGAATTATTATTATGATCTGGTGTCAAGTCGAAAGCAAGTAAAAAATATCCGTTATCAAAAAGTTCTTTAGTTATTTGATGACCTTTATCGAAATGATGAATTCCAGTTCCTTTAAATAGTGTTTGATAACCACGAGTACTTATTATTCCTCCGTTATTGTAGTTAAGTTCAATTGGTTGTGCAGGAAATTGTACTCCATTTACAACCAAATTAAATCTTTGTAAATTAAAATGTTGAAAGTTAAATGGATTTTCTTTTTTCTCTCCAGTATATGCCTTATTAGACACCATTCCAAAAATTAAAAAATTTGGTAATTTTCCTAGTATCACGTTATCTAAACTTAATGAGTGATTTCCAGGGTGTATTGTAAACGTTTTTATTTCCACTCTTTTATAGGGATAAATTGCATTTCTTGATTGTAAAACATTATGATGAGCCATTAGAATATTATGATTAATAGTAAGATGGTTTATATATAAATTAGCTTCATGTATTTTAATATAAGATTCATTTTTATCGCCACCTTCTAAAATGTAAAATTCTGGTTTTTCCATATTTAATGTTACCTTCAGATCAACATTATTAAGCAAATATTTTTGTTGGTTAAATACATCAACATGAAGTTTTCCAAAAAGCTCTACTTTTTTTCCATCCTTAAATAGTTTTTTTCTCTTGTCTAAACCAGGATTTTCTTTTTCAACTAATGAATTTATTTTATTTATATCAATAGCCCAGCCACATGATTCAAGATGCGTTGATCTAGCATCATTTCCATAATTTAACAATTTTTCTATATAAGCTCTATAGTGATAGTTATTGTCAGGTTGTGATACATTTTTATTGTTAAGGTGTACAATACAATTTCTAAACAAGGAGTGCAGTAAGTTATTAACAACTCCTCCGTTTCCTTTTATTTCAATAACCAGTCGAAGATAAATACTATTAAGATCACGATATGTTTCACCATTACCTAGCGATACAAATTCAATTGTGCTAGAATTATCTAGTGATGCAATTGGATTGTAGCAAATTTCTTCGGTTTTAACAACGCTAGTTTGAACTGGAGGAGATTCAAATATATCCAACTCACTCTTCATACATTCTATAAATCCTGACATTTCCAATTCCCAAAAATATCCCTTAAGTTCTTTCCTCTACAACGTTTTGATTTAATATGTTGCTTTTGCTTTAAACGTTTGAGTTTTATACGTCGACCTTTACCTTTCTGCATTGTTTTCATTTTATCAATAGTAGCTTCTTTTATATTTTGTATGACCTTTTTTCCTTTGTTTAGTAAGATTTCTTTTATTGGCTTAGTTCCAATTTCTTCTAAAATTTCCTTTCCAATATCTAATGATTTATTCTTTAATATATTCATCCCCGTTTTAAATAAGGGTTTGAGATGTGAAAATACAGCCGAAAATATGGATCCAATACCACGACCGTATTGTAAAATTCTTGGGACGTGATATATTTCACCAATATTTTGTATATTTTCTCCAGACTGATTATTATAATAACTTGTATAAATCGCATCCATGGTTGTAATAAAAATGATTAATTTTGTTTTGTTACGCAACTATTTTATATACATTTTTTTTTTAAAGTGTAGAGTACAATAAACTGGAACTAATTTATTAAAGTTTATCTCTTCTCCTTCATCATTTCGAATCATTATGGAAATATCATTTATATTATAGGCTTCAAGAGGAAAATATTCAATTCTATTGAAATGTATATAGTTTTTCAATGTTGTTACTGAAAAAATTTTTAAACATTTAATTTTTTTACTACCAACATGTCGAGGTTTTATTATATCAGTATAAATAAATATGTTTTCATTTATATCAGAAGATTCAATTTTATTGATAAACTGATTTATGTTGTCAGAGAATTTGTTCAAAGATTTTTCGAATATATAATTTGTTGACGATAATATGGGATCTTTTTCATAAGTTGTTGTAGATTCTGGACTAGTAATTTGAACATTTTGTTCTATGTTTGAACTTTTTATATTTACATTACGAGTATCTTTTTCTTTTGTAGATATATTAGATTGGGGTTTAACAATGTTTAATGTATTTAAAAGTTTTGAAGTTTTATTAAAATTTTTTGGTTTCAGCTCGTCAGATGTTTCCATTAGATCTTTAAATTTTGTTTTAATTTCATCATATTCGTTTTTAGATTCAATTTGCATGTTTGATGTATTTAAAAGTTTTGAAGTTTTATTAATATTTTTTAGTTTCAGCTCGTCAGATGTTTCCATTAGTTCTTTAAATTTTGTTTTGATTTCATCATATTCATTATTAGAGTCAATTTTCAATGTTTTTACAGATTGATTATTAAAATCTGAAATGTTGCGTTGTTTACGTTTAAGTATAATTTGATTCATATTTAGTTGTTTATTCGTTATCGAAAAAGATATATCTGATAATCCGACTTCCCACTGGTCACTCATGGTAAGAGATTGCTTTAATAAATTTGTGAAAGTACTTGAAGTGTTTTTATATAAATTTACTGAATCGTTACTTAATAAAGTAACATAAATACTATTATCCTCTGTGCTTGATGCCATATTTATTAGAAATGTTAAATATTATAAGTTGTGTGTTGTACATATATGAATAATTTAGTTTATCAACTAAAATCTGTGTGATTAATCCATGAATTATATTCTTTTCCGAAACCCAACCATTTTACAAATAGTTTTTCACCTCTACGTTTTAAGACTTTTTCAACTAAAAAGATGTTAGGAACTTTAGTTTTTAATAACTCCTCTTGATAAAATCCGCCTTTAATTATATTTCCATTAAAATCTTTTAGCTGGTAGGTAACAGGGTTTTGTTGCATTAATTTTATTTACTTTAAAAACTTCTGTAGACCAATTTGGTGTATATCCCTTTTCAAAAACATTTTTATATTTGCTTATGCGAACAAAATCGTTAATATTAAATTTTCCATTTTTAAAAACTTTTAAGTTATTATATACAGTTTTTAAAAGTTTTTTTTCATTTCGCTTGTTAACTAAATTAGGTTTCATCTTTATACTTCGATGATAAGATGAATTATATTCTATCAACAGCTTTTCTAATACATCTATCCAGTTATAATTTCCTTGCATACTAAATTGTTTCCACATTTTATTTTTTAAAGTTCTATTAAATCTTTCAACTATTGACGCTTTTAAGTTTGAATATGTATGATAATGATTAATATTTAGCTCTTTCATAAGAGTTTTGAAACATGTGTTGTAAAATTCTTTTCCTTGATCTGAATGTAGGTTTTTAGGAGCTTTATTACTGTTTAACTTTATAATGCTTTTAAATGATTTTGAAACCTCAAATCCTGTTTTAGTTTTTAATGGCAGAGCGTAGGCATATTTTGAGAAAACATCTATTACAGTAAGCATATACTTGAAACCTTTATTAAATTTTGCATATGGTATCATCTCCACCAAGTCTATTTGCCAAGTATCTAATATTCCCTTTTGAATAAACCTACGTCGCTTAAAGTTTTTTCTAGCTTGACTATGAATTTCGTCAATAAGATTTTTTTTTTACTCATATTAATTAAAATATTCTTCCTTTTTTATTCATTAACAAATGGTTTTTAAGAGCGCAAACATGTTTCATCAGTTTATATACCCATTTACAATGATGGTTTGTGGTCCCTCAGGCTGTGGAAAATCTACTTTTATTAAAAATTTAATTAAAAATCAAAACTTAATATCTAAAGATATAGACCGAATCATATGGTGTCATTCTGAAATAAATGCACTTCCAAATATAGAAAATGTAGAGTTTGTTAAAGGAATTCCAGAGTCTTTTAATACGAATGACGAAGAATCTACTTTAATAATATTGGATGATTTAATGCTTGAATCATCAAATAAGAAAGTTTGTGAACTATTTACAAAAGGATCTCATCATAGAAACTTAAGCGTAATTTTAGTTACACAAAATATTTTTCATAAAGGGACTTATTCGCGAGATATATCATTAAACTCCAAATATATAGTTATGTTTAAAAATCCAAGAGATAAGACACAATTCCAACATTTAGCTCGTCAAGTATATCCAGAAAACTCAAAATCTTTAGTAGATGTATATAATCATTGTACAGAACAGGCTCATGGTTATTTAATAGTTGATCTTACTCAAGAAATACCAAACGCTTTAAGATTAAGATCAAATATTTTTAATACAGATTACTATATATATGTAAATATAAACAATGACTTCAAATCTAAAGTTACTGAAGGAGAACAAACATATTCTTTATGTTCTTAAAAAAGCGGATTACAAACTACGAAATGCAATTTTGAAAAATGTTGACAATGTTGTTATCAAAACTTTAAATGAAATTATTTTAAATATTATAAACAGAAATCATAAAATAAACAAAAATGTGTTTGAAAAACTAAAACCATATAAAAATACTTTGAGGAAAGTTTGCTCATCACAAACCTCTATGCGTCAAAAGAGGAAACATCTTATACAAAAGGGAGGATTTTTACCCATTATTATTACATCAATATTAAGTGGAGTCATTGGAAAAATTTTAGAAAATGTCAAATAAATTATCAAAACTTATAGTTCTTCATCCATCAACTTACGAAAAATTTAAAGTTAAACATTCTGATTCAGATTTTTTACATCGGAAACTCTTGCCAATATATGGTTCACATACACTGAAGGATATAAACAAATGGTATTATATTAAGCAAGAACTTGCTAAATACTTAATTGGATCCCAACGATCATCTAATCAGAATAAAATATCAACAATGCATAATTTGCGCGATAATGAAACTCAAACGAAAAAGGTCTATAAAAAGCATATTGAAACGCAAACAATTACACGGATTTGAATTTGCCTGAAGATATTTACACAAATAATGATGACCAGAACGATATGGATACAACAATACAAAAATTTAATCCTTCTTCTGCATCTTCCGTAGCTAAGCGTCTTAAAAGCTTTTCGGAAAAAGGAACTCCAAAAATTAGAATATTATCCAAAACTGATCATTATTCAAATATGAAACAATCAACTTTACCTTATCAATATTCTCCTCGTGTTACAAGAAATCGAAAGAAATTAGATTACGATACTGAAAATGTATTATGGCAAAATATTTAAAAAAATAAAACTCTTTTTTTGTTTAGAAAATATGTATATAAAATGTTTTATTATTAATTAAAAATAATATTTACATGTAAAAATGTTTCTTTAGTATTCAATTTCCATTAAATATTCATCATCATCATTATCTTTTTGAAACTGATCTTTATAATTAATTAAATCTACGTTTACTTTCATTAAGTAGTCATCATATTCATCAAATTTTAAAAATTGTTGCTTGTAGTGACCCCAAGCAAGAGTATTAACATTATTATCACAAATATATCTCTTATTATCTAAATAACTTAATGATATTTTATTAATTAGGGAAGTATATAACACATGTAGTTTTGACTTAAAAATAAACATATTTCCATAATAAATTTGTTTGTTAAATAAACAATTTTTATAATCAGATAGACTTAAACTGTTACATATGCTACTCTTGACACCCTTAGCCTTTTTAATTTCCTGTATATCTGCTGTTTTAAAAGCATACATTTTTGCTCTCAATCCTACAAATTCTTTCATAATAATTCCATTATTTTCGTCTTTCATCATCCCTAAGACTTTTTTATTTTTTTTTGGTATTCCAAATTTATTATTTGTTTCATACTCTGATGTATCAAACTTTAAATCAATGTCGTTAATTATATCTTTATAGAAGTCATCCGTTTCAAATGTATAAATAAATGAATCTGTGTCCATATAATTTAATTCTACTTTAGTTTTATATTTTGGTAATATGTAATCGTAATGAAAATCATACATTTTCCATTTCGAAAGTTCTAAGATTGTAAAACCTAAGTAAATAGGCTTATTGTAAAATGAAAAAGATTTATTTAGTTCAACTGCTACCATGTTTTCTTCAAATATACTTAAAGAATGAAATTCTGGCTTAGCAATAAGAGAACGAGCTCCAAGTCTCTTACCAACATTTTCCCAATTATTAACTATTTTAATATTTTTACGTTTATCAACGTTTTCCATTGTTTTTCCATAAACTGCATTATATAATAATTTGAAGAAATTTTTCTCAAAAGTATTTTTTGCGTTAGTTCTATGAAAATTATTTAGTGAAATATATTTTTTTAACCAATAAGACTGTTTAAATTTTAAAATTCCATGAATTTTAGTTAGCTTCAAACCATGTTTTAAACATTGCTGTAAATTTTTATAATAAATTACATACTCCGATTTGTTATTTAAATCAACAAGTAACTTTTTTTCTTTGGAATCTGGTGGAGTTTTGTTTTCACTACAAAAAGGTAAATTATTGTGAGTATCATGGATTTCTGTTGGATATACCAAATCAACTTCTAAAATATATCCAATATCTGAATCATTTGGTACTGAGTCTAAAGAAAAATTATCAATGTTTCTTACCCACTCAAAATTACCTTCTGGTAGAGCTTCAGACATTGCCCAACCATATAAATTATTTGCGTCTAAAGGTAGGCTTTGATCATAATCTGGCAAATATTTATTGTTAGCAAAAGAATGCCTTTGAGAGCATTGAACTATTCCTCCTCTAATACCCTTTTGAAGAAAGGAAATCATTTCTAGATCAGTAAGCAAATCTAATTTAATATTTGTTAATTTAAGCATAGCATCCCATGACAATTCTGGAGCTGTGAAATAATGGCATGGGTCTAAATTATAAATATCTTTACAAACAATTCTAAAATTCTCAAATACATCTGCTAACAATAAAACATCAGTTTTAAGGTATAACATTAAATAGTCTTCCAAAGTTTCACATTGAAATGTACTCCAAACCATTTTAGCATGAATGTAGTCTTCTTCAAAACAATGTGTATTATTTAACTTATTAAAGAAATCTTCTTTGCTTGGCAAATGTTTTTCTGTAAGTTTCGCAACAGAATTCAAATAATTATACGGAAAAACTCCTTTTCTTACAAGTAAATTGAACTTAGTTTCATCATCTACACAAAATGATTTCACTATTTTCAATTCATGTTTAGTTAAATTCTTAACGAGATTGTCTAAGCTTGAGGGCATAAATCTATAGGAGTCTAAAAATCGTATTTCAATATAATCAGTGCTATCGCCTTTTATAGACTTAGACAGTGATATATATAGCTCCTTATTAAGTGGAATAATATTTATAGGACCATCATCAATATTGTTTAGCTCTTTAATAAATAAATGACAGTCATAGGCCGAAAAATTATGAAAAATAACAGGGAAAAATTTTGGTATTTTATAATTGATATTGCAATAGTTATGAGCTGGTCCTCTATACTTTCCACTTAAATGACAATGATCTTTTACTTTTATGTCATTTGTAATAGCTTGAGAGCAAATATGACAAACATTATTGTTTTCAAAATTTAAATTTTCTTGTTCGGTTAAGGGTGTCATTGGAACAATTTTAGTGAGAAAATTATCATTTAAATATTTTATATCTAGTACTAAATTTTCTATAAAGAGCTTTGCGGAATCAAGCCCCTTAAATATTCTTAATCTATTTAAATTATCATTGAAATTACACTTAATGAAATATGAAAATGCATAGGGGATATGCTTATCAATCAAAGTTGTTGATGAAGTATCCCCTTTCGGAATGCACGTTTGAATGTTTTCAAAAATGCATTCCGAATCAGCATATATCACAAATGGAACTTCAATGGAGTTACTGAAATTCTTAAATTCTAATACTGACTCACTTTCCTTTGGAGCATAGGCGATTTTTCGGTTGCAGTGTTTTTGGTGAATATTTAATTTATCATTTTGGTAAAAATGCTGCAGGCAGTCATCGCATACAAAAATTTTGCCTTTATGCTTCGTTGTTTGCAATCTGATTAATCTGCAAGAAGAAAAAATAAAGATGACCTTTTAATAACACAAAATTATAACGGTTGTCAATTATAAACTTACCTTGAAATATTTTTTATCCACATAAAGTGGGAATTATGTCCTGTAGAAACATAAGGGAAATGTGTTTGGATTTTTTCCCTTTAGTTTTGTAATAGGGTCCAATAACTAAATCTTTTTCGTCATCATATCCAAAAACATTGATACTGATCAGAGGGTTGTTTTCTTCAAAAATGGCTATGTCTTTTATTTTTACAGGGAAGCTTAATCCCTTAAAATTTAAGGTATAACCATTTATGGCAATTATTTTTTCCTCAATCTTAACATTGTACATAAATGTGAGATTGGCGTTATTTTGTTTTAAGTCAGCTATTGCTGATATAACAGCCCATTTAAAACAAAACTCATCTCTGTTTTTAATATTGAGGCAGGCTTTTTTTATCATTAGTTTTCTAGGAAGTGGTATGAACGTTGACCCCTTCATTGGTTGATACTTATTTATATTTATATCTACTTTTATTATTTCAATGAGGGTCCAACCACTATCCCTTTCTTGAAACTCCTCCATTTTTTGTAACACTTTTTCAATTTTTTTTTTGCAAATGACATCAAAATCCTCAATAAAATATATTTCTTCCATTTTTGTTTGGAAGGTTTTTATTTCTTTTGATATATTTGCTTCAGTTTTCATGTTTGGTTTTATATAAAACCCCGAAAGTTCCATATTGAGTTTCAATATTACATGGACTCTTAGAAACTTCTCCACTTCCGACTTTATTTCCGCGGCAGCTTCTTTTAAAAATATTTCCGGAATAATATTTTTTTTATTCATATTTTCATATGAAAGAATTATTTAGGGGTGTCATAGAAACCAATCTTATCGGTTTTGGATTTGAAACCGACAAAAAAAATACATTGGTGTCATGAAATCCAATTTTATCGGTTTTTTGTTCGAACTGAAATTAGTGTCGGTTTTAGGTGTCACAGAAACCAATATTATCGGATTTTTATTGAAAATAAACCAAGCAGCTTACTGCTCTTGTTTTTATATTGGAAATAAATATTGATAGTTGGTTAAAGTCTAATTTTTTATTTAATATTTTCAACAGTTAGTTATTTTGCATAGATGGAAATAAATAAAATTGGTAAATTAGTATTTTTTGCATGTCTCCGGTAGTCTCCGGCAGCGGGCTGCTGCGAGCTTGCAAAAGTATTCTCACTTTTTCTGCGTACAGAAAGTTCGCAACACATTTATTTATTTTATTTATTAACAAGAAACAATTTATTTTTTATTTTTAATAAATTTGCTTTATAATTCTACAAAACAATAAAATTACACAAATGTAAACAACAAATGTAAATATTTAATACAACGATGGCATTTATTGCATACATATGTTTAGTGTGTTTCCATTCTTATTTTCTTTTCTATAATTTTCCTTTTATTACAAACACAAGTTTTAACAATATTTTAGAGCACAATCATAATTTAAAAAATTATCAAACAAAAATTGCATTTAAAACTATAAACACATGAACCAAAACATAAAACAGCTGTTTCGAATATTGGTTTTATTTGTATTCGAAAATAACAAAACCGACTTGTTTTTATGACACCAAATGAAACCAATATTGGTTTGAAAAACCGACAATTAGCAAAACCGACTTGGAATCTATGACACCCCTGATTATTCTATTTTTAAAGGCACTTGTCACTTATTTAACTTTTCCTATTTGATTTTTTGAAGATGAAGATGCATGCGTTTTTTCATGCAATTTTAATTCCATTTCTTTTTCAAAAACTTTTTTGCACTCACTACATTTAATTATACCGGCCATGTTTAGTTTCAAAAATACTTGATAACTGTTTAATAAAATATGTTATAATTATTATAAATAATAAAATAAAATACGTTTGAAAAGTTCATTAATTCATAGTTTAATTTGAAGCCAACATTCAAGGTTCATTCTTAAACTTAAAAAATGCTACGATTGCATTTTTTCACTTATGAAAAAGTTTATTAACTCATAATTTAATATGAAGCAAACATTCAAGGTTAATGTTTAAACTTTAGAAATGCATACAATTGCACTTTTTAGCATAACGAAAAGTTTATTGACTTTTAATTTCCACAATAATAAATTTATATTTATTTTTTAAATCATAAATCAGTTTTCAAAATATGCTTTCATATTAAAATTCATATTAAATATATATACCAAAATAAAAAATAAGTGCAAAGTAAATAGATATATGTTTTACGAGGTATTTTCAAAAGATTTTTTAATTATTTTATTTAATTAAAAAATGGAACGTGTTAAACTCAGTTGCGAATTTTGTAAAGATATAACTTTTGCCAACAAATTTAATAAAAAAAGGCACTTTATGCGTGTGCATAATTTTAGTGCAAAAAAATCTAAATTTTATAAAAGCCCCCCAGCGATCAAGGAAAAGCGGGAGCAACAACATCCCGCAGATATTATCAAGGAGATTCCTGCGGTAGAATTGATTGTAAAACAATTTATGGAGGAGGATGATTCTTGGTTATTGAATATACAATTTTAATAAAAGAATGTAAAAAACTAAAATTATTTTTAAATAAAAATTTATAAAAATTTTTAAAAAAAATCTTGTTTTTGTTTTATTATAATTATCTTTATTGTAAGGATTTCTTTTTCAGAGTTTAGATATAATTTAAATCGAATATTGCAGGTCCATTTGGTAATTGACGCCCCTTGTAAATAATTGTCCAAACTTTATCATTCATTTGAGTTAAGTATGGATCCTCCTTGTTTAAAAATTTCATCATTCTATTGGGTAGATAAAACCATTTATTGTCATCTAAATTGGCAATGACTTTAAGACCATATTGTGTTTCTTTCCATTCAAAATTCACAATTTTCATAGATTGGTTTAAAGGTATATCATCTATTCTAATATACTCAGGCTTAATACCTTGGGCAATATTCACAATTTTTTTATACATCTGAAAACAAACAAGAAAAAAATAATAAATAATTAAATATACCTTTATTATGTACGAAATGCTTACCATTTTTATTAAGTTTCCTTTAAAGTGGCAATTAGAATAATGATGTGGAATATACTCCCTAAGCCTTTTTATATTAATGGCAAACTTTCAAATTGAGTTAATCTCTATACTTACATGTGCTGCATATTCTAAATATATTATACATTACTCTATCTTATTTTAAAATACTCAAACAATTTTTTTGTACACATTTTTAAATTTCTCTTCATTGAAGAAAATATAATCAACTTTATATAATTCTCTTTTTTATTTAAAATTACTCAAAAATTTTTTTATTTTGTTTATATTCAAAATTCCTCCTTATGGAAAAACACGTTGGGAGCAATTTGAAATTTAAAAATTCCTCCTTATGGGAATCACGTAGGGAGCAATTTGAAATTTAAAAATTCCTCCTTATGGGAATCACGTAGGGAGCAAAAATCATATACAGAATCCCCATATTTATACTACTGATATTGCTGCAAAGCATGGCCGGAAAAATACCGTCCAGACCCGTTGATTTATATGGGTTAAAGGTATTGAACGCCCACCCTATTTTCTCCCTTGTGACTATTTCCTCGACACAGACGGGCGTATGACCCGATGTCACAGACATTTCGTCCCAGGTACCATCGTCCCTACCTCCGTTTTCGGTACACCAGGAAGAATGCGCACCCATAAGTAGGGTTTTTGTCTCAGAGCTAGACTCAGTTCATGAGCTGTCATTCCTTTGGATACACTCCAGGGCCCTGGATCGTTGGATAGAATCCGTCGCACAGTGGCCAAAAGTCCAATTTTTGTTTGGCACCGATTTCCAAAATTTTAATTTTATTTAATAGTAAACATATTAAAACTAACGTAGCCAAAAAATTAGGTCAAAATATTGGTAATTGTGGTCGTACCATGTTGTTAAACACAACTTTTTTTTTAAATTCAGAAAAAAGTGATTTTTTTTTATATTTAATCCGAAAAAAATTATCATTGCTCAGAAACTATTATCGATAATGACCTGCTAGCTTTTTTGCTAGGTTGGTAGTTATCTTTAAAAAACAAATATGTGCGACTATTGTGTTATTTATATTTGAGATGTTAAGACATATTTTCTAAAATACTATATTTTTGTCAAATTTCAACTTTAGTAGAATAGAACTTTTGCGGATCAAAAGGGATTAAGAAGGAAGGTTAAAGTGTTTTCTTTAACCCTGTATACACTCTTGTACCCGTTTGGACCCGTCTGTTTAACACTTTTTTAATTTTAATAAAATTACTCCAAAAAAAATGTTTACGATTTTTTTTTATTCCTCAAAAATGTTTGCAGAAGTAACAGAAATCATGTGCTATTGCCTTAAAAAAATTTTTATGATATAGGGAATACTGATCGTGATCGAACAGAATACAGGTAGTATGTACATATTAAAAATTTTATTATTGTTACACAATCAGAAAAACCTATATCTGCCTTGATTCATCCTTATCCGTTCATATATACGTTCACACTAGAGTATTTTATAGTTGAATAAAGAGCTTAAACACGCGTTTACGCTAAACAAGTATATTGTGAATCCCACTTTAGAAGGGATTTTAAAATTTTTTTTGGTCTTTTTATTTTATCTGTTTTTATGACTCTAATAATATTCTATGACCCCATAACTATGCAATGCGTTGTTAAATTTGTGTCAGGTATTTTATAGCATATAAATAAAAAGATTTTAAGTTTTTTACTCCTTTTTATTCTACCTGTATTTGGTATGAAAAAAGTATGAAAAGTCTTAAAAGCAAGTGACATTCGGATGTAAACTCAGTGGATATAATATATCTGAGCAATAGCAACGTTTTTCATAAAAACATGGAGAGCTTCAGCCATAAAGAATTGGCCGGAGAGTATTTTAGAAACAAAAACGAGGATGATGTTAAAAAATACATTCGAAAACAAGGAAACTTAAATTCCTATAGCACTGAAATACAGTTGGACTACAGCCATTACAGTTAGATTAAGATGGGCAACAAATTAAAGTTAGCAACCAATTAGTGCTAACAATGATAGATGGAAAAGTAAGCCAGGCTTTAACTAACACGGAGGCTGCATCCAGCTGCATCATATACCATGCTACATCAAGCCAATTAAACCAAGTCCCGACAAAACATTAGATAATACTGATGCATGTGAATTTGGATTATCACCACTACATGCAAGAATACGACTTATGGAACACATACTAAAAATCAGTTATGATTTGGATTTCGGATCAATAAGAAACAACGAAACCAACAAGGAATTAAGAAGTTCAAAAAGGAAAGATGAATATCGCAAATTTGGGTTGATTATAGATAAGCCAAAACAAGGGTCACGCAATACAAATGATAAAATAACAGGTGTTCATTTTAACCTCATTTTTAGATTTAAAATAATCCTAGAAGTAGTTGCGTGCAATGAAGAAATTGACTCCAGAAAATGGCGATTTTGCTAAGGAAACTGCAAAAATATATACAACCAAGTACCCCTGGAGAAATATGTCTGCTACAGTTCACAAAATCCTTTATCATGGAGAAGATGTCATTAAATATCAGTTGGTGCCACTTGGAGGTTTATCAGAGGAAGCTCAGAAAAAAAAGGAATAAGGATGACAGATTTTATAGAGAGCACAATACTGGAAAAATTTCACGAAAGTCCACAAATGAAGATCTATTTAATATATTATTGGCAACGTCAGATCCGTTCATCTCCAGTATTCGAAATCAATGGAAAGTGGAACATTGGGACTAAGATGACGAAGTCAAAAAACTACTAAAGAACAGAAATAACACAGAACAGAATATGGAAATTTTCAATCAATCTTTCAATTAAATTAACAATAATTACAATTCATTAGATCTAAGACAGACATTGTATTAGTAAAAAATAATAATAAACAGAACCTCACATTGTTACAAAAGCTATTAAAATCTATTGCTGCTTTTATTTTTAAAAGGGTTTTTATCCACATATGTATGAAATGTTTTAATAAATAAGAAATATTCAAAAATAAATACCTATATTTTCGTATCAAAATTTAAAAAAATCAGAATTCAGCGGATTTATTTTGCTAATAATAACAAATTTTACAGCAAAAAATAATAGCTTCTTCTGTAGTAATAGTAAGATTTTGGATAATATTTCAAAATTTTTTTTAAGTGTAAACAAATTTGACAGCAAAAAAATGTTAATTTTTCAGTAATAATAGCAAATTTTACTTTTTTTTTTAGTGTAAACATTAAATTTTTTTGAGTGTCCCATTATTGCAAAAAATGTTAATGATTACACTATGCAACAAATGGGAAGTTTTTTTCCTTGAATGACCACTATATTTTTTTGATCCGCTATAGTCATCTAACTACAAAAATCATCATTATTTCAAATTCTATGGTGTTTTTTTTAAAAAAATTTTTTTTCTAAAAATTGAGATATTTGAAAAGGCTGCTCCTAACATCTTATCGTAACTTTAGAACGACGAACCCGATTTTGTTATGCCATCCGTCAAAACATTTAAAATTACGTTTTAAGTTTCTTTAATATCATTTTTTAATTTAGCCATTATTTTTGGAGTTATTGAGGCCGAAGTGGCAAAAAAAAAACATTTTTTTTTGTTTTTTTGTAAAATTTTTGAATTCAAAAAATGCATAAAAAATTGAAATCAACAAATACTTACCAGTTTTAGTACTTATGCTCAAAGTTGCATGTATTAGTAAAATAAATTTTATTTCATGAAAATCCATGGATAAATTACTGTTTTATTCCCGATAGAGTGAAAGTACCTACTTTGACATTTTTTTATCGCAAATTTGTGTAGAATCTGGCGTAATTTAAAATGTTCTGACGGATTGCATTCCAAAATCGGGTGCATCGTTCCAAAGTTACGATAAGATGCAAGGAGCAGCCTTTTCAAAAATCTCAATTTTTAGAAAAAATTTTTTAAAAAAAAACCTTACCATAGAATTTGAAATAATGATGATTTTTGTAGTTAGATGACTATAGCGGAGCAAAAAAAATATAGTGATTATTCAAGGAATTTTTGCTTGTTGCATAGTGTTATTATTAAAATCCAAATATGAAATTTTTAAGTAATTAAAAAAAATTTAAACAAAACCATATTTCACGATAAAATTAAAAAATCTAAAGTTCCACTTTGCCCTTAAATTCCCCAATAACTACTCAACCGATTTTCTGAAATTGAATGTGGGGAAAAGTTTAAAATCTATCTATCGATTAAAAATCGAATCCTTCGGTTCAAAAGTTACAGAATTTTGGCCAATGAAAAACGATTTTCAGCCACTGTGCGTCGGAATCTAGACAACTCGTTGACATATTCAATGGTATCACAGAACTGCCTCCATGAGAGCCACTTTGGTCTTTTTAGATCCGCCTTATTTTTGATTAGTCTTTTATGAAAAAAAATAAAATATTTTTTCTGAATCTTTTCTGGAATAATTTTAAATCATAAAATCCTTTAAAGAGAAAAATGACAAAACAAAAATTTTAAAAAATTTCATTTTACTTCGCACAAATTTCAACTTGGCTAACCCATAAGTAGTCACCTACAAGGCGTATAACCCCCTCTGTGCCTCGTACGGCATATACACCGATATTTAAGTAGGTAAAGGTAACTGTTAGTTGCGAACACGACCAGATATATACATATGTATTTGTAGAAATATAACTTTCTAAGTATCAATTTGGCATTAATAATCGGAAGTTTTTGTTTCTTGGTGAGATTCAATGGAAAAGGTATTGCATTAATTTAAGGTTGATTTTAGTTAATAAGCTGCACCAAAGGTTTGCGATTTTCAGAGGTTGATTTCATATTTCTTTATTTTAAAACTTCTGACAAAATATGGACCAATTCCGGGTTTTTTTTTACAACCAAGTTCAGAAAGTTTAATGCCTAACGCATAGTTTGATCTAGAAAGGCTTTTCGGCTCTCCTGAAATATTTGATTTTAAGATATACGCGGTTGCCCATGAAAACCACAGGTATATGATGTAAGATTCGTCATACTCGAATATATGTAGCACATAATATTGCTATTTTTGCTCTTTTGTACACACTTTACACTTCATATTCGCAATAAAAAATTATCCACTTCAAAGAAAATATTACAATAACGAAAATAAAGGCAGTCGACGGTGATGAAACGCCAGAAGAAGGATTTAAACCAAGTTCAGCCATATCACAAAATACCAATAGCAATATTGAGTAATCACTTAGTGCATCTGTGGACGGCTGTGCAGGAAATGTTGCCATTTGAAGCGATGCAATATCTGGAGGTAGAGCTTCAGGTGCTGGCGTTAAATATGTATACCAACAAGAAAGACGAATGACGAAGTGGTGTGTCGAAAAACTTCTAAAAATTAAACAGCAAGACTTGCCGAACTGAAAACATCAAACCTAAGACGGGAACAAATAACTATTTTAAAGAAGCACAAATCTGATTTCTTTACGATCTTCCGCAGAGAAAGTACTTTAACTATGCCAAATTTCAGCTTCCTATGCCATCAGATGGCTTCAGAAAGTTGCGGAAAGAGAATAGGACATACATACAAACATCCGGACATACTAAGAAATTATATATTATATACAGGCCTGTTCTGAAAATCACTTTTATTCAAATCACGTGATTTCAGAACAGGCCCGATAGATTTGATTTAAAATGTTGATAATTTAGCTACAAAAGTTTCATAGGTACAAATTGAATGAAACATTATCTTCATAGCATAAACGAGAATACCAAAATATGTATTTATGAAAAGCTAGAGTGATAAGTTTCAATGAAAACGAAAATAAAATTATTTCTTTTACTTCATTCACATTATCATAAAACTGGAATTGGCCCGCAGGTCAACAAGAAATTTCGGAATTATAAAACATTTTACCAAAATAGAATTTGCTCCATAATATACCAAAAACAAAAGCTAACTAAATGTAAAAATAAAATCAAAAGCACTTAAATTTTAACATGTTATAACCTGAAAATTAAGATAACTCTAACAAAAGAGAACTATTTAGAATGCATTTGATAAATTGAATATGTTCCACATTGGTTTAATTAATAATCAACTATTTGATTTCTTTTTAAAGGTTCATCAAGGGCTATAAAATGTTACAAATGTGCTGTTACTGTTGAAAAAATCTACTCGTATTCTAAAAATGCGACAATTATTACACCGATGTGCTCAAAATTTGATGAATCAGACGAATATATTGTTGATTGTCCCTACTCCACAATGTGCCTTAAAACAATATCAACATTACATCTTCAAAATGGTCAGCAACAAGAGACTTTTACGCGTGGGTGTGCCGCACAAAAGGATACAAAACAAGTATGTAAAAACAATTATTCAAAATGACTAATACCAAATATACGCACATATACAGAAATATGTTTGGATGTACATATTTTTTATTGCATGTATGTATGAATGTACATTAGACCGACTCACAAAAAATAGTGATTGTAACACACCTTAAAATATAACTTATTTTTACGTTAAGAATCCCAAAATATGTCCATTCGTGAGCTGGACAGTTTCATTCATCACATAGAGTCCTCTGAACATACCTCAAACTGAGTATGATGTAGCATCGTCCACAATAAACGTACCTCGCACGTTTACAACCGACCACTATTTCTTCTTAATGTTTTTTAAATAATCCATAAATTTTTCAAAATTTCTTCATTAATATGTTTAAAATATTCTTCTGATAACTTTATTAAAGTACTTTTTTTTTTATCAATTTCTAATACTTTAAAGAAATATAATTTTGCTTATTGTATTTTGTTTATTAATCAACTGTCATCTTAATCACTGAAATGTAATGTGAACGGCTTTGATTAACTTAATTTGATTAAAACCCAAGTGTGGACATAGATAGCACTACGTATTTACAGGAAAATACAACCCTGTTTTTTAAACTTTCAAACAATAATTAGATCAGATACGCATTTGTGTCAAAATACTTAAGACTTATGAGATAGTGTAAAACGGCCTTAATACCTTTTTTTTGTGCATTACTTTGGATTGGGGCAGCCGATCATTGATGGAAATTGAACCAATTTTTAAAACGATCCTTTGTTAAAAATTTATAAAAATATTTCTTTCTTTTTATAAAGGGTGATTCATCGTGAGGTTTGTTTTCAATATGTTTTTTTTTACTGATCACGCATGACTCATATCCAAAAACTTTGTAATTTTTCTTCAGAAACGTTTAGCAAGTAATCATGGAAACCTCACATTATAGGTAGATTGTACAACTGAAAAAGCCACTGTAAAATAAATATCGTGTAAAAGTAGCTTAAAGAAATATCTAAATACGAAGTGTGTATCGTTAGACAATCCAGCAAATGACATTACAAAACAAACTTACGTATGTATGTATATGTAATTTAAAGCGCAAAACAAAAAAATGTTTTGCTCTCCATACAAAGTGAGTCAGTCGAATGTGCATATGTATGTACATACTCTTACATACGTGCATGAATTTCAATTTAAAATATTTTTTTTTTTACAAATTAAAGGTCTTTAATAACGGTCGATGGCATCAAGAGCATTCAGTTCAAGAAGTATATGAGGAAGGATGTGGCGAAATTAAAGAAAACACAATTTCGGCTTCGTTAAAAACACTCTGTTATTGCAGGGGAAACTTGTGCAATTCGTCAAAACGGGTTTTCAGTACGAGTACAATAATTGTGATAGCGTTAACAAGTGCTTTACTAATTTTTTGAATTAAAAGTCATCCGAAACTAGTAAATTTGAAAGTGCTTTAAGATAAATAATATTTTTATTTTTACTTCTATAAAAAACTATAGTAAATTGATAAACGTAAACTCAAATTTAAATGAAAAAATCAACAACAAAAAATTAAAAATTTTTTTATAATTAAATATGCAACAATTGTGTTCTTTGCAAAGACTTCCGTAATGTTTCTCTTATATTTTTATAGTCCACTGTTTATTTTAGGAAAGTATTGTGATAATATGTATATTTATTGTGTGTGAATAAAAGAACATTTATTTAAATACATTTTTATTTTGTCAAATTTATTTTTCTTTGTAATATTCAGAAGATAATTAATAATAATCACATATTCAAATTGGTTTCCGTTTAATTCAAACGATAACTTATATCTGAGTATGTAAGATGGTGAACACACATAGAAATCATTAAGAGAATGGGTTTATTTGATGTATTATATACAAAAACGACGTCTAATCGACTGACCAACATTCACGTAAACATATTAAAACAAAAAATAAAAAAAAAAATTAAAAACATGTTCAATAATATTCATATTTAAAGTTCTTGTATGACTTATGCTTTTATGTAATATACGTACATACATATACATATTTAACATAGAGGTGCGGCAAATATTCAGTTTCGCATTCGCATTTGCGAAATATTCTCTTATTTTTTCTATTTGCATTTGAACTCGCATTCGCTACAAGGTATGCGAATATTAAAAGCTAATGATGAAGATAACAAAAACATTTGAAAGCTTTTTAAGAATATATATTATTACAAACTTTAAAAACACGAAAATACTTGTGAGCAAATATCAAAAGGATAATTTAATTAACGATTCAAAACGCATTGCACTTAAGATTAATAAAGGATCAAAACTAACGATTATTAAATATAACCTGGGAAAATTGAACGTTAAACATATCACACTTGGTCAACAAGAGGATATTAACTCAAAATGATAATTTTTTTCGAAAAAATATACACATTATATTCATATCTACACGCTATAAAAATATCCTGCTTTTTTTCTAGTTTTTGTTAATAAAAGGGGTTGTTTTAAAAATTATTTTTCATATGCCTTTAATATAAAATTAAAAATTGTTTTGCTTCTACTGAAAAATTTTTAAATTTAATTTTTTTTTATTTAATTGTTATAAATGCAAATTTTTATTATTTTGCCTTGTATCCCTTAAATTTAAATTTATTTACAGAATTTAGTTAATTTTTCAAGTTGTTTCTGTGTTAATTTAAAACATACTTATGTGTTTTAAAACTATGTTCGTATGTATATGAAATATGTACGCATTTAATATATCATTTGAATATATGTATATGCCCTGCCGGAGAATGAACTAGTACCAAACTAGTACAAAAATATCCAGTACTAGTTATCAACTGTAAACTTTTCTATACCATCTTAATGCTCTAATTAGCATTGAGTGTGCTTGAAAAATCACTATTGGTTATAGACGTGTACTCGTACACTATGACCACATTGGGTGCTTAAGAACCAGTTTGTTACTAGTTCTTGTCCATAGAAAAAATTAGCATTATGCATTTTAACATTTTGGCATATATAAATGATTTGAAATAAAATTTAACAAACAATATCAAAATACAAATATGTACTCGAATTTTAGTTTTGTTACAAAAAATTCTATCAGTATACAAGTGGTGCCCTTGTACTACATTAATTTCTGGTACGCATACGCACTAGTTTTTTTATTTAAAAACTCTACCCCGGTAGCGCTATGTAGTGCTTCTTGTTCTAGTAATTGTATTAGTGGCAATTTGACAATAAACTCTTATTCTCCTGCAGGGTGTATATACATACTTATACATATATACAGTACATATCGTTACCTAAAACGCAAAAGGCCCTATCTAACATTTTGAAAATTTTACAGGAGAATCAAAAACTATTTAATATGATAAATTTATAAATTGCATTAAACTGCTAATAATTAATTTTTCTTCTATTTTTCTTGTAAAACCTACAACTTGTTTTGACAATTAGCAATGTTGCATATTAGGCAAAATGTTAGTTAGTCCTTTAAGCATATTTCGCGCTATCGTTTGTAGATAGGGCCTTTTGTTTTTGGTTATTAAAATCGCTAATTTTGGTCGAAAGATTCCAAATTGTTGTGTGGTCATTTGAGTTGATGCAATACACCAGAATCAATGAAAAAGTCGATTTTTAATTTTTTGTTAGATAGGTCCTTTTGCGTTTCAGGTAACGATATGTATTTGTATTATAATAAAACATAAATAAAAATTTATTTGAATATAAATTTTAAACATATTGTAAGTATTCGCATTCGTTAAGCCCATATTCTGCGCACCCTAATTTAATATTTCGACCATGTGTAGTATAGCTTGTTTCTTAGAATTATTCAACATTTTTAATATTGTAAGTTTTTTTGTTATGTTTCGATTAAATCATATAGTAAATAACATAATTAAAATAAATTTTTAGTTTCGTTTTAAAGAAAAACCATTAGGGATATTAGGGAATGCATAGGTCTAGCTTCACATAGTTTTGAATTTGAGCATAGAAAGTTGAAATTTAAAAATAATATGGCTAAAGTGAAGCAATAAAAAACAGCACACAATTGCAAATGTTCGTTTCCCTACTTCAAGTTTCCATTTACACCATGTAAAACATCAAAACAGATCCCACAAACTCGAACTGGCTTGTTAATACCAAATTTCAATATAGGTACATCGTTATTGGAACACTTTGAGCAAACAACTCGTCCACAATGTCGGCTGTAAATAAAAGAAAATGAAATAGTTATTACTATTATTATTTGATTTTTTATATATTTAATTTATTTATTTATTTATTTATTTCATTCACAGTAATATATAAAGCCTCCTAGGCCAATTAACATATATTACAAAGATATATCCCTGAATACAATTTTAATTTTAATACATAATTTTTATTATTATAATAATAACATGAACTATCAATGAAAATACTTTTCCTTATAACTAATAATATAACTCATTCATCGGCTCCCCAGCCAAAAAAAAAACAAAAAAGTTATAAAAAAGATCATATGGAAATGTAGTCCAATAACAAGTAGTACATCTGATTGTTTATTTAATATATCAAACAAGAAAAAGAAGCGAGAGTAAAAATTAAAAACAAAACAATTAAAAACAAAACAAGTAGTCTATAAAAAAGACAAGTGCCTAAGAAGCTTTAAACGAAAAACATTGTTCGTATGTGAAAACAAACGAAGTTCTAGAGGCAAAAAGTTCCAAAAGCGCGCAATTCTTATAACAAATGACCGTTCAAATACAGAGTATCTAATCCTCGGAATAATTATTTGTGGATTTCTGCTGGAATGGGAAAATATAAATTCAGACCGAAGTTGAATAGGCAAACCACTTTTAATAACCTTATAGAAATTTAAGAGATTGCGATATAATATAAAACTCTTGAAAGAACAACCTAAGAAGCATCGAACATTATCAGATATATGCATTCTATTTCGAACATTGTAGACATAACGCACTATCATGTTCATAATACGTTTCAATCTAGAAACAAAATAAGCCACCGTACCGGAAATAACCTCAAGCCCATACATTAAATGAGGCATCAAAATCGTATGTGCAATAGTTTTCCTTACGTGAACTGGTAAAAAAAACTCCAATTGAATAAAGCCTACGTAAAATACCAACTACTTTAAAACTAAGATGATCAATATGATATTCAAAGTTAAGACGCCTATCGATATGAACTCCTAAACATTGCAATCTATCAACAAAACCAACATTAGAACCGCCAATAGAAACTCTCAATTCCGGCAAATTTAAATTCCCAAATAATATCGCCTTAGTTTTAGAAGGGTTTACCAACAAATTATTAGCATTAGACCATTGCAGAAAACGATGAAGAGCATAGTCAATATTGGATTGTAAAATATCACCATTATCCGCACCAGTTCGAAACAACAGCATGATATCATCTGCTAATAAAAACGATTTACAAATAGGCGTATCAATACAAACAGGAAGATCATTTACGTACATCATAAAAAGAAGCGGACCCAAAACAGAACCCTGAGGAACACCAGACGAAAGAGGTAGTAAGCTTGAGTGTGATCCACCCATATCCACAAACTGAAATCTATCACATAAGTACGACAAAATAAGCCTACAGGCAGAACTCGAAAATCTAAACAAGTTCTTCAACTTGCTAATTAGAACACAAAAATTCACTGAGTTAAAAGCCTTTGACAAATCGAGAGATAACAATGTTGTCAGCTTGCCCTCATTCAAACTACATCGAATATCATCAGTTAGGTTAAGTAGTAGAGAAGTAGTACTATGACCACGACGAAAAGCAAATTGGGATGGAGAAATCTGATTCCGCACACAACAAAGAATTTGATCCTTCATAATATGCTCAAGAATCTTTGATATGGAAGGAAGTATAGATATAGGTCTAAGATCATCAACACTGTGGACAGCCTTGGACTTAGGAATCGGCACAACACGCGCAGTCTTCCAAGCAGAAGGAACAATAGATGTAGTAAGAATTTGGTTTATATGCCACGTAAGAACATGTGAAATATACGGAAAGATAGTCTTAAGAAATCGTATAGGGATTCCATCAGTGCCGACTGACTTGGAACGAATCCGATACATAGCTTCTAATACTTCAGGTTCACTCACACAATGAAATGAAAATGATCCATTTATATCAACGAAAGAACTAAAGTCAACCGATTCATGATTATCAGAGACTGAAGCATTCACAAAATATCACCATTAACACCACATCCCTTCAAAAGCTTCCACATACCCGAATTATCTAAGCCCGAAAATAACTTAGAATAAAACGTCCTTCTAACCCGTCTAATAACATTCTTCGCCCTATTTCTATACCTACAGTAAATTTGCCAACTTTCAGAAGATCTGGTGGATCGAAAAACAGAATAGGCTAAGTCTCTTAGAGAAGTAGAAAGTAAGATTTCACTAGATTTCATCCAAGAACTATTGTCAACACATATTTTTCTTCTTACTTCAGGAACAAATCTAAACAAAGTGTCAATTAATGAGTTGATAAATGAGCTTTGAAGTTCAATATTTCCCGAACCATAAAATAACGCAAAATCAAATGTACCTAATGAAGCAATCAATCCATTCCAATCAATACTGTTAAAGTCCCTATATGTTACATATCGGTAAGGTTCTCTCACTTCAAACCCAAAAGCTGCAAAAATCAAAGCATGGTATGATATCATTGGGCACTGAACCTGGTCTGAAAATTTCATATATGATGTATTACTCATCAGCCAAATATCCAACAAAGACGTCGTATCATGGGCAATATCAAGGTAGGTAGGTCTGCTATTATGCGAAACACACAAATTACATCTTACACACATAGAACGCAACCGGACTGCCTTCCTAATATCAAACATATTACAATTGAAGTCTCCAACAATAATAATATCCTTGTGTCTCGAAATCAATTCATAATGTCAAGTCTCAAATAACTCTAAATCACCATACGGCAAATACACAACACCAAACAAGATTTTAAAAACACCAAATTTAAGTTCAATAAAAATTGACTCACAACCCGGAAGAGAGACCTTAGATAGCACAGTAAAGGTAATTTGATCTGAAACATAAATAGCAACACCACCACCCCTGGCAAACAATCGATCATTTCTTATTATATTATACCCAGAAATCCCTATAGACTTAGTAGATACATAAGGTTTTAACCATGTCTCAGAAACTGCAATCAAATTGAAGTTATTATCCATAACATTTCGAAACTCATCAAATTTACAAGCATTTAAAGAAGGGCGAATACTCTGGCAATTAATATGAGATATTTTTAAAACATTTGAGAAACTTCGTAAAATTGTCTTAAGATACAAACTACCACTAATTATTGGACCAATATTATCACTATTCATAGACATTAAATATCAAAAAGAGAATGGCGGGGAACCAAGTGAACGGAATTATTATTAAACTTAAATTCATTAATACGATTACCAAAATAAGTATAAAAATTAACAATTATCAAAAAAAAAAACTCAGCTATCCAAATATATACAAAGTACAATTGCAACAACACTTAAACGTGTATAAAATAAATATCATAAGAATTGTAAATTTACCCAATAGCTTCCACAAAGTAACTGCAGAATTAAAGCTGTATACTAAAAATGGAATCTAATGGGTAACAACAGAGAGATCAATAAAAAAGGTAAGCAATTTGATTTAAAAACTTATAATAAACTAAAACCAACAAGATGCCTTCAGTCTATACAGTATATAATAAGATTCATACATAATAATTAAAGCAACAAACTAGAGCAAAAGCACCTTAATTAGAGAAAAAATCCAATTCAAAGTTGTTAAATCAAATTCACCAATAAAATTATATAAAATATTAAAAATCAGCTTTCAGCATTTTCATTTAATAGATCAGCACATTCTTTCACAGTGTAATCAACCTCTTTACCATCACTCAGTGTTAGCCGTGCCTTCAAACGATCAGCGTTAATAATTCTAAATTTCAAAATTACTTTTTGACGAAGCATTTTGCGACAAAGACCATTTAAATTGGAAGCAGCAGGTGAAAAATGATCATTTAAATAAACACGACTGGCAATTTCGCCCCCAATAATATCTTTAACAGTAAGCGAGCGCATTTTAAAATATTCCTTCATTATTGCATCCCTTATTGAAACATTATTAAATTTAACCAGTATACTCCTTCTGTTGTTCATGTAGCAAATATGATTAATATCATAACTACATATGTTTATATTATAAAACGAACATAAAGAGACAATTACAGAGTTTAAATCCTTAATACCAGATGGAAGCCCATTTATCACAAAATCACCACGGTAGAGTCTACGATGAAGAACGTTATTCTCAGTTTCTAATGCAGAAATTTTCAAGTTGGTAGAGGAATCAATATGTTTAATCATCTCATTACAACCAAGAATGTCATATTTTAAACCTTTAATGGCAGTTGAAGTTTCTTTCTTAAAATCCGATAAAATCTGAGCCATAGTATTCTTAAATGCATCATGATCTTGCTGGCTTGTTTTAATAAAACTTTCAAAGCTATTTTTCATTGAAAGCATTTCTTCACGGAATGAACGGTCACCATCTGACTTACTCGAACAGTTCTTACATTTAAAAAAGAATGAGGCTGGTTTTTCTTTCAGTAAAGTGAGGTGCTTATCTGGCACATTGGCACATTTTAGATGAAGCCACAACTCACAGGACGTACACTGAATGCTACCTTGTGTCTTGCAAATAGTATCAGCACATACGCCACATTTACTATTTTTAGCCGGCATATTGAAAAGGGTTTTCCAACTTTCACAAAATGTCGAAATAAATTCAGCAATTGGTTAAAAATGGCAAGCAACAACAACAGCAACAAACTCAAGTAACAGCAGCAAACAGACCAATAATTTTTCCAAACAGTTTAACTCCGCAATTTATTAAAAATTTAATATACTTTAATATTTTACTGTAATATTTTACAAATTAAAGAAAAGTCAACAAATAATATTTATTCACACAAATAAAGTGCTTTTATTTCTTAAATTTATGACAGCTGAGATTTTACACGCGTCTATTCAGGCATAGTGTTGCCAAACCCGAATTACGGTACATTTGTTAAACCAAGCCCAAACTTAAACCAAACTTTTTTTATTGAACAAAAACAACTTTAAATTAGTGGTAATAAAAAGTATTTATACCTTTAAGTGTTTTGAAGTTTTTTTTAGAAAAAAAGGGGGTTAATGTAATAATACCAATAATAAAAAAAATCGTACCTTTTTTGAAAAAGATAAGCGTTATACGTATCATAGAGCAAAATTCAATACACTACTATTGACAATTTTATATTTAAACACTATAACGGCAGAAATTTAATTTTTCTGCACTTATGCTTTGTAAGTAGCTTTTTCGGTCGGAATTAAGGTGTACAGGAGCACTATAGCTGCTTACTAGAAATGTTCGTCGGTGGTACTTTTTGGATACTGCCTATAAACCTTAATAAATGGTCGAGGGTTCCAGTATTAATGCACATATGTATATTTAAGTTTCTAGAACTTAGACTCAGTCAAATAAATTCTAATTCTTTTATCAATAACTAACATTTAACCCTCTTCTTCTTTAGCTTCTCCTTTAAATGCTAGCATTTAACCCGCTTCAATTTTCACCTCTTAAACGTTCCAATATCGAAAATGTACCAAATTTGTATTTTTTAGATAAGTTACGAATGTGATATATTTTTTTATTCCATGTTTATTGGTTTAAAAGATAGATGGCATGACAAAAAAATATAAATAGATAGAGAAAAAAAAACTTTTGAAAAAGTAAAAAAATTAGGTACGATTTTCACTAGGGATGTAACGAAACGCCTTTTGCCGATACGATACCGATACTCAATAAATATCGCCGATACCGATACCGATACGAATATTAAATTTAAATTCAAGGTAAAATTAACAAAACTCAAGTAGAGTAATTTCTTCATTATACAAAATGACAGTGTAAGAGTTTATAAATATTTAAAATTGGTTTTAATGAGATTTTATAAACAACGAAATTAATTTAAATTCATGCTAAATTAATTATTTTTTTAAACGAAGAAAAAGTTAGGGTTTTCATGATATCGCTTAAAAGGCTCGCAATCTGTGTAAACTGTGCATTTTTACGCCCTCGGAAAGGAATGAATCGAGAAATTCGAGACGAAACTACTTTGTTGAATTATCGGGAAATATGATTCGCGTTTGTAAGCCATTTCGACTAGGAACATTATTGATTTTCAAAAATTAGTTTACAACGCACACGCAAATAAAAATAATGTAACTGGTGTAGCGAAAAGATGTAAAAAGGGGTTGAAATCCGTAAAATGAATTTCTGAAGGCGAGGTTCCTGAACTAAAAACACATTACATCATTTCAGGAATAGAGGCCTAACCAAAATGTGCATAACGTGGCTTAAGCAACTGTGCGAAAATATTTAAATCGTTTGTGCCAAACCATATTGAACTTAAGGAAACTTTTTATTAAGTTTTGAGAAAGTGCGAAGCTGATCGCACATTCCGTACGGAATCAATGTTTTTTATGTAGTTTTTTTTAAATGCATTGTAGAGGCTCTCGTTAATTTTTGACAGTAGCTTAAGCTTGTTATTCTGGTTAGGCCTTTAAATTCCACATTGCCATGCCAAAACTGAATTTTATTAAGAGGAAAAACTATTTGCTTTAAAAACCATTTTGAAGAATACAAAATGAAATCATAAAATACCCATGTATATAAAAAAAAATTTTCACTTTTATTGCATTATCCTTATGCTTATTACTTGTTTTACTTTAGGAATTTGAACTTTCCTAATAACACATGGTTCTATCTACAAAAATTATTTCTTACCGTAACAAAGTTCTATTTGGTACTTAGAACCACGTTGTCCCAAATGTTTGTGCCTTATCGTTGAACAACAGAGTTTTATCGGGGTTTTGAGCCTCAATTTGTTTTTAAAAGGATAAAATTTCAGGACTAAATTGAAATTATTCAAAAACTGTTTTAAAGTCAATTGGAAACAGACTAAGTAAAGCGATTAACAATAGGTGTTCATTTATTTTACTAGCAGAAACTTGCAAAGAGAGAGTTGCCAGCCAAAATTTGCAAGTTAAAGTAGTGACGAATATACAGGAATATTTGAGTACCCATAAATTATTCTAAGACTTGGGAAAATTTTATACATTACGGTAAAAATAATGTAATTTTATTAATTTATATTTGTTTATGTTGAAAAAAATGAATCATGAATTGGATTTTTTTCATTTAGGTGGTGAAAGAAGCATTCGAGTTTAAAAGTATTTATAAGACAAAACAAAATATTTTATTTAACAATCTATGTATAACCAATGTATATAGGCATATAAAATTTGAACGTTACGGACTGACTGACAGATTCATCTTCGCACAGCCTTAACGCCGCGAGTTATAAGGTTGAAATTTGAACCGGATGCTGGTCTCTCGCTAAATCGATCCACTAAAAATCGAAGAAATTGTCTAATAGTTCGAAAATGGTGTGTGTATTAGTGAACAAAGTTATTGTATTGCGACTCGCAAGAAACTACTTTCATGTGTAAATGCTAGGAAAGATGGAATGATTGGAAATTCGAATGTTTAGTGAACAAATAGCGCAAAAACGAGTAAATTCGCTAAGCTTATAACTCCTAAACTAACCATGGATTCATCCATGGGTTCCGAACAATATTTTTGTCCGAAGAATAATTTTTTTACTGAGAGTGTTCTTCAGAACGATTCACCTATTTCATAAAAATTTGCCCGGAAAAACAAATTACCATATGGTTTACAGATGTAAACCATTATACAAACTGGCAGCACAGCAAGCAAACTACTTATATTGAATTGTTTTCTAAAAGTGTGTTAAGAAAATGGACAAAAAAAGGAAAGTGGTTTATTTTTATATTTATATTTATTTTTTATATTTATTTTTATTTTATATTTATATTTATTTTTTTTTATTTAATTATTCAGCAAAAAAAACAATTGTTGCACTATAGCACTATATTATGTGGCAGCTCAATTCAACTTTTATGTACAAATAGAAAAAAGTGGCTTCGCAGTTCATTTTGTTCTGAACAAGAATTAAAATTAAACCATTAATTTTTCAAATAAAGCCAATAAACATAGAAATAAATCTGTTGTACATTCGTAACTTATCCAAAAAATACAAATTTGTTTCTATTTCGAAATTCAAACATTTAAGGGGTGAACATTTTACCTATTTTTGGTACTTTCTTAACAAAACATTTTTCTACATTCTGTTCTCAATTATGGGCTTCCACTACAATAATGATTTTTTTTTATATTTCAATGGGAGGAAAAAATATAAAAAATGGTGAAATGCGGGAAATTAAATGTCTATGTTTTACTTTTTCATTCTACAAGTGGTACCTTTTTAATTTGCTATAATATATATTAGAAACATAAAATTATAGGTGCAGGGAGTGAATGAGGACCTATAACGTTGGTAATTTTTTTTTAAACTTAAAAACATAAACTTTGGCATTTAAATATGACCACGAAGCAAAGGTAACGAGGTAGCGGGTTAAATTATTGTTAATTATAAAATAATTTTAGATATTCTCATTACCTTTTTTATTATTGATTTATTTGGTCCAAATGCATTTCTTTGGTGTTTGTTTCATAATAAACAAGACGGTCATAAACACAGTACAACATTTTTCAGTTAATTGATTGCCAACTCAATTCTGTGAACTGTATGTAAAATTAGACCCAAAAAGAAGAATTTCTGCATCATTCGTTTTGTCTTCTTACCTGCGATTTGAAGTTAGTATCGATTTGAAGTTAGTACTATCGTATAGGGGAATTTATCACGTTTTAGGCCCTGTTGTTTGACATAGCTCGACAACCCCTAGCCCAATTTAGTTGAAATAAATTTTAAAAAATTAAGAATTACAATTCCCTTAATCTTTTTATATATTGTTTTCCTATACAAGTAACACTTTCGAAGTTAAAAATGAATGTATGAAGGGAAAAAATTATTTTTTGACTAAAAATTTAAATTTTTTTTTTTAAAAATACATAAAAAATCCAAAATGGAAAAAAGTTTCAAGTCTAGTTATTTTTTCGCAAAGTCACATAACCTATGAGCAAAATGAGACAAAGATCATAAAAATCGATGCACGCGTTTCGCTTTTATTCGCAATTGAGTAAATGTATGAATTTC
Source organism: Pollenia amentaria (assembly GCA_943735925.1). Classification (NCBI taxonomy): domain Eukaryota; kingdom Metazoa; phylum Arthropoda; class Insecta; order Diptera; family Polleniidae; genus Pollenia; species Pollenia amentaria. The sequence continues at coordinate 105,339,446 of OX031006.1, forward strand.
AAAAATTTGCTCGAGATATGCACAACATTATTTGGAGAAAACATTGACACCTTTTTCATGATTCTGAGAATTAAAAAAAAAGGAATAAACAAAAGGTTATTTGATTTTTATGATTGCGGTAATAAATGTACGTGGACAATTAAACGGAAAGTGGACCTTTTTATTATTTGGGTTTTTCCGGTGGCTACCTATATGATTTTTTTACAGAAATTGCACCCACATTTAAGGGTGGTCATTATTTGGAAAGTTTTGCACAGTTTGAAACGTACAAGTGCTGAATCAGGTATATAGCCAGCCGCCCTTAAAATATGCGCCCATTTATAAGTACCTGGCAGTAAAATATTCAAAAATACGTAGTATTTATAGGTGTGCATTGATCGATTTTTGGCATTCAGCCAGTGCCGACGAACGCGAACAGTAAAAGTGATTTTTCTCCAGTTTTTTTGAAAGTGAATAACAACAAAACATAAAATATATCAATATGGAAAACAACAAGTGCCCATATTTGGATGAATATTGTTACGTTTGTGGTCATATCGTCCGAAAAATACAGAAAAAAGATCGAAAAAATTTGTTTACTGAGCAATTCAAAACCGCGTATTGTAATTATTTCGATGAAGCAGATTTAAGTGGTGCAAATTTTACGCCGAACACAGTGTGCAAAAGTTGTTATACTACCCTTCTAAAATGGATTCACGGAAAAAGTAGAAAGTTATCTTTAATGAAGCCAGTAATTTGGGTGGAAGACACAACTGGACATGATGAATCCAGGTGCTATGCATGCATAAATTTTCGTCCTGGATTAAACAGACAACAATTGAAAACAAAAGTATACACTGCTGCATTTACTGCCACACTTCCAGTGCAACGCCCTGCTGATACCGATGCACCTAAACCTCCGAGTGCGGATACTGTGTCCCTGCTAGCCGAAACCGTTTTCACCAATCCGACCGATTTGGATGATGCTGATTGGATACCCGATATTGAAAATAGTGCACCACAACCGCTACCACAAATCGAAATGGATTACATTGTGGCCAAGCTGGGACTATCACAACACGACTCCGAATGGCTGACATCATTTTTGAAGAGAAGAAAACTCACACAGCAAAATGTCAGCGCAACATCATACCGACAACGCCAAGCTGATTTTCAGAAATTTTATTGCGTTGACGAAGCAAATACGTTCACGTACTGCCATGATATCCCAGGTTTAGTGAAAAAATTGGGAATGGATTATATCGCTGGCGACTGGCGTTTATTCATCGATGGTTCAGTTACTAGTTTGAAGGCTGTGCTGCTGCACAAAAAAAATAAAAAACCATGCATTCCATTGGGATTCAGCACAACTATGAAGGAAACGTATGAAGCATTGGGCGAAATTTTGAAGAAAATCAAATACGATGAACACAAATGGAACATTTGTTGCGATCTGAAGGTGGTCAACATACTACAAGGGATTATAGAAAAGGGCGGATATCCAAAATACTTCTGCTTCCTTTGTAATTGGGATTCACGATACAAAGGAAATCAATATCAATGTAAAGATTGGAAAGGAAGAACTCCCGAGCTCAACAAACAATTAAAATTACGCAATGAACCTATGATAAAGGACCATCTTTCCGAAACTCAGTGATGAGAAAATTAAAAACGGTACGTATCGTACTCTGTATTTCAATATTGTCATATCTAAATTTGTTAATTTCTATACATTCGCATTACCAATAATTTTTTCGTTTTTCTTATGTATTTAAAACAGGTATTCTCAATGGACCTGATATTCGGAAATTGATCAAAAGTGATTCTTTCACACATTTGCTTTCAGAGCATCACCACCACCAACATGCATGGAACGCATTGAAAGAAGTAATAGAAGGCGTTCTAGGAAAGAACCGTGTCCAGCGAGAAGAGATACAGCAACGAGTGGACAGGTTGCTGTTTTATTTCGAAAAAATCGGTGCATCCATGACGCTGAAATTGCATTTCTTGCACCACCACCTCGATACTTTTTTGGCACAATCACCTCAGGAATCAGACGAACAAGGAGAGAGGTTCCACCAGGTGACCATGCCATTTGAAAAGCGGTTCAAAAGCAAAAAATTGGATGCATTGCTTGCGGAGGTTTGTTGGTGGAGTTCCACAATTATGCAGTTTGAAGAAAGCACCGAAGATGAAGACATTGAAATTGGTGGACACAGTGAAAGAAACACGCCCTTGAATAGTATGTGTATCTCGGATGACGATACAGACTCAGACCATGAATATGAACAACCTACGAAGAAAACAAGATCATCAGAACCACAAGCGTCAACTTCTACAAGGATGGATATTGCCAATAATTGAAAAAATGTTCTAAATTTTGTTTTTATGCATATTATAATTGCGTATTAATTGTATATTATTTTATTTTCATTAAGTTTTTATAAATAAAGTTTTTTTTTGCATGATAATTTTTTAATTTATATTTTTATTTTTATTTTAAGGGTGGTGGCTATAACTGATTTTTGAAATTCATACCTTTACTCAATTGCGAATAAAAGCGAAACGCGTGCATCGATTTTTATGATCTTTGTCTCATTTTGCTCATAGGTTATGTGACTTTGCGAAAAAATAACTAGACTTGAAACTTTTTTCCATTTTGGATTTTTTATGTATTTTTAAAAAAAAAAATTTAAATTTTTAGGCAAAAAATAATTTTTTCCCTTCATACATTCATTTTTAACTTCGAAAGTGTTACATGTATAGGAAAACAATATATGAACAGATTAAGGGAATTGTAATTCTTAATTTTTTAAAATTTATTTCAACTAAATTGGGCTAGGGGTTGTCGAGCTATGTCAAACAACAGGGCCTAAAACGTGATAAATTCCCCTATACTATAGTACTAACTTCAAATCGATACTAACTTCAAATCGCAGGTAAGAAGACAAAACGAATGATGCAGAAATTCTTCTTTTTGGGTCTAATTTCACATACAGTTCACAGAATTGAGTTGGCAAATCATGTGTTGTACTGTGAAAGTTAACAATGAGAATATCTCGAATTATTTTATAGTTAATAAGAATCTTTACTTTTGTAAATAATCTAATTTGCAAACAATTTTTTTAACTAATGGGGTATTATACTGCAATAGTGTTAAGTATCGGGTATCTAGATAACCATTATACTCACAGTACTAAAAACAACACCTGATCGGTTAAAAGCAAAACAAAATACATAAGGGATTTTTTTTAACAAGTTCGTTATTTCATTTAGCAATAAAAATATCGAAATATCTGTCCTAAGTTAAACAAAAGTATGATTTTTATCGCATATATATTTTTAATAATTTTAAAAATCAACATTAGCTTATTAATTTTGCAAAATATCCTTATTTAAAACTTCTTTTGGAAAAGTTTGTTTTGTAAAAAAACAAGAAACAGTTGTTTCAAAAATTCTTGGAAGTAAAAATTTTACCAGTACGAATTTGCAACAGTTTTTTTGTCTCTCAATTTTTTTCTCTCTTTTGACGCTTTCAACTTGCAAATTTTTTGGGTTAATGAACACTTTCTAGTACCATTTGTTACAAATTCGTAAAAATTTTTAGTAAATGAACACAGCTAATATTCAACCTTAGATTTTTTAAAAGTAGTGTTGGTGCAAATAGAACCCTGTTGTCCTAAGGTCGCGATTTATTGTTTAAAATTACACAAAAATTAAAAAGGGTCTTTATGAAACGAGTCTCGCAAAGTTTGCCCATTTGAACAAAAGGCAATTTTAAGCGATATCATAAAAACCTTTAGTGTATGTGACTATTAGTAGTCCAAATAAATATTTATACGATTTTTGTTTAAAAAACAAAGTATTCTCAACTTTTGCGGAAATAATTTTACAACTTGAAGCAGGCCTGCCGTAAAAAATCGTCTCTCAGAAGTGAATAAACCCATTTACAACTTAAGTATATTACTGCCAGTAAACAAACGGATCCGCGTCTCTAGAAAAATGAGAAGATCTAAGGTATATCTAAATTTTCTTTTAAGATTTTCACAAATCTTCCAAAGGTCAGTTCTTGTAGACTTATCAGAACTTTTACTAGATGTAGGGGTGACCGTTTCTTTAACAATTTCGGAATGCAGAGCCATGTTAAGTAGCCTAATAAGATGTTTTTTCGATCTATTGTCTTTGAAATTTTCTAGCTTTGTATCGAAGGTAAAGAATTTTTGATAAACAAAAGATTTCATTACTCTCTAAGCCCTCAAATCTTTCATTCAGATCTAATGCTACATAAGTCGCCAATTTATGGGACTCTGAACTGAACTTTCAGTTTATTCATTTAGCGTATTTTCTAATAATGTTCGAAGACTGTTAGCTAGGGAAATAGCATCAGAAAATGTAACAGCCGTGGATTTGCTTATGGACTTTGTGGTCTCTTTTAAGTAACCCAAAATTTGTAGCGAAACGATTTTCTTTTTACAAAATTCATAAAAAATTCTTAAAACGTACACATACATACATGATTTATCAATCTGAGAACGTTTTACCATTATGGTGAAAAACAAAACGGCTGATGCCCAAGCGCTCAATGCGTTTATGCCCAAAAAGTCGAGGTGTAAAATTGTATTGACAAGTTACACAGCAGACGCGGAAAATACATATACATAGCGAAGGCATGAAGTAAGATTACTTTCTAGCATCGCGTGGCGTGGACCGACCTCCACCTAAAGAATCCAAAGAAATAATTTATTATTCTATTTTATATTTTGCTATTTTAGTTGTTATGCAAAAAATTAGCATTGAAAAATAAATTCCGAGCTCAAAAAAACTATAAAAAAGTATCGGCATATCGACAGTAAAATATCGCTGATACCGATATATCGGCAAACGTGAAGTATCGCCGATATATCGACATCGGTAATCTTTACACCCATAGTTTTCACCCCTCAAACGATCGAATTTCGAAAAAGTACCAAATTTGCATTTGCATTTTTTAGACAAATTACGAATGTAATATAATTTTTATATCTATGTGTATTGATTTAAAAAATTGATGGGGGACAAAATAGCACCAGACACCTGTTCGTTTTTTTTTAAAGTACCAAAAACCTCCTCTTACAAATTCTCATTCACTCGACGCATTGCTTGTTTAATTTTATGTTTGTAGGTGCAATACTAACGAAATATAAAAGTACCTGTTAAAAACAATAAACTGCAAAAAAGTACCAAAAATACGAGGGTGAATCAATAAGTCTGTGATTTTTTGAATGAAACACAGTTTTTTTTACAAAGAAAAATTTATTTTTCAACATAATCTCCTTTTAGCTCAATACACTTAGTCTAACGTTTCTCCAATTTGTATATCCCTTCCAAAAAATAGGATTTTTTGAGGTCCATAAAATAGGCATTTGTTTGACCAATAATTTCATCGTTGGAGCTAAATCTTTTTCCACCGAGCCATTTCTTTAGGTTCGGAAGTAGGAAATAGTTACTGGGAGCTATTCCGGAGAATATGGCGGATGAAGTACCAATTCGTAGCCCAATTCATGTAATTTTGCCATTGAGACTGCACACGTGTGCACCCGTGCATTATCTTGCTGAAAAAGTCGATTTTTTTTAAATCCTCGTTAAATCAGTCCAATAAGTTGGCATAATATTCGCCGTTTATTGTTTTTCCCTTTTGAAGGTAATCGATGTGGATTAACCCTCGTGCATCCCAAAAAATTGTTGCCATCACCTTATTGGCCGACAAACTTACCTTGACCTTCTTCGGAGCCGGTTCACCCGGAGAAACCCATTGTTTAGACTGCTTTTTGGTCTCCGGAGTGTTGTAATGGATCCATGTTTCATCCACAGTAACAAAAAGCCGCAAAAACTCATTCGAATCGCGGTTAAACAACTCCAAACAATCCTTTGAAGTTGTCACACGATTACGTTTATGGTAAATTGAGAGCAAACGCTGCACCCATCTTGCAGACAGCTTTCTTAAACCCAGCTGATCATTTAAAATCGAAACCACACTGCGGAAATGCCTATGGCATCAACAATCTCACGCACTTTTACTCTTCGATCGGCCAACACCATATCGTGATTTTTTTCGACATTTTCGGGTGTAGTGACTTCAATTGGCTGTCCAGAACGTTCAGCGTAATTTGTTGTGCGACCACAACGAAAGTCAGTAAACCACTTTTTACTATTGAAATCGATAGTATTTATCAAGCTTTTCCTTCGTTTGATTGACGGTTGTTTTTTTGGAAAAAAATAATGTTTAATGAGCACTCGAAATTCACTTTTTTCCATTTTTAAAAAAATCCACGAGTTTGTATGTTTTGAACACCTGTTAAAAAATAAATGATGGAACTTGCTCAAAACTTGACAGTAGTCTTTTAACAGGTGGTACTTGATGGGAGCAGTGTTGCAGTGACGGACTTATTGATCCGCCCTCGTAGTTACTGTTTTCACCCCTCAAACGTTCGAATTTCGAAAAAGTACCAAGTAGTATTTGTATTTTTTTAGATAAGTTTCGAATGTGATATAATCTTTATTTCTGTGTTTATTGGTTTAAAAGGTAGATGGAGTGACAAAAAAGTACCAAAATACAGGTTTTCCCGTTTACTCCCTAAAAGAGCCGAATTTCAAAAAAGTACCAGACACCTGTCCGCTTATTTTTCTAGAGAACAACGATAAGTATTACATTTTTTTGTATCAAATTTCAAGTTTTTTGCTTCAGGCGTTTAGGCTGTGAGATAATGAATCAGTGAGTCAGTCAGTCGTAACGTTACAATTTTATATATATAGATAATTTCATGCAAACTTATAACTACGGCATGTACAACACGATCCTACGACTCACACTTTTTCACTAACACCATCACATTTTTCGTAATTGCAGACAACTTGCAGCCAGATATTTCTGAAGGCAGATTTTTTACACTTGCAACAAGTTAATGTCAAAAACATAAACAGTGTTACCAAATTGCCTTTTTTTAAATTGCCTTTCAATTTATTTATTTTTTATTCATATGCTTATTCCGCGAAGCTCTCCGCTTGTCTGCAGGAGACCAGAGTCTCTGGCGGGAATCGAACCCGCAACCCCGGCACTGATAGACTAGCTCACTACCAGCTAGCCTACCGGGGCACTATATTGCGGAGAGAATTTATTAAAGTTTTAACCTTTTTTAAGTATATTTAAAAATATTTCTTGTTTTTTTTTTGCAAATATACATAAAGTAGACAATTAACATAATTTTAAAACATCAATCTCATTCGACTATTTCTTGGTCATTTTCGATGTTAATACGTATACTCTACTTGCAAGTAATTACTTCCATGTGTAAAGGCTGGGTAATGTATATGTAAGTCTAGGTTTATTCCATAAAAGTTCGTCGCCAATTATACAATGAAATTTTTTTTAAGAAACATTCGCTAAAAACCGCAAAATAAAATTTTTATAAAACACTTCATTAACACATGAAAGTACTTTCATGAAATTTCGGTATACGTATTATAAATAAAAATTTAAATGAATTCTGAATAAAATCAACATTTTCATGGTTTATGGTTTATTTTATTCTTTCCGATCAACTATAATAATGTAAAATTGTTGGTCTTAAATTTTTTTTTAAAGAATTTTTGAAAACAAAAGCAGCATTCATTTTGCTTAAACAATTGACCGCCATTATTTCCTGAATCCGAAACTGTTGGAGATATAAAAAACTATTGTTAAGATGGCTAAAAAAGAATTTAATTCCAAATCATTCGCTGGTAATTGTATTCAAATCGTTCTCAAGTCATGATGAATTCTATCGACTTATTTCGGAATATATAAATATAAATCATGCCCATAATAGTAAATAGTACATGAAATAAACATTTGTCCTAAGATTTTCATGATAAATGCCGTATTTTTTCGATATATACCTGGCTGTCAGATAAATGATACAAATGTAAAATTTTTGTCCTTATATTCTTTGTATACATTTATTAAACCTAAAATAGTGCCACTTATTTCTGAATAAATCCGAAACAGTTGAAAATATAAAAAAAATATTTGGATGACTCAAACGAAATTTTATTCTTATCGATCTCAAGTTATAAGAAAATGTATTAGCATAACCGCCTTAATTCGGGCGAAATATTGGTCTATCCCATAAAAAAAAAACTAGACGTGATAGAACTAATATGTGAACAGATTTGGATTTAGCACGCTTAAGTCAATTATAATCACAAATAAAAGTTCTTGCTACCGACTTTTTCTGTTTTTTGCCGACCAATGTTATTATAAAATGTTTTCTGTTGTGTTTTTATTACCATTTATAAAATGTTATTTAAAATTTTAAATAAATTTAATAAAATACGTGGAAAAACATGAATTGGTTTACTTTTTCAGATATTAAAAGATATGCCCCATTTTTTCTTAAATCCCTATTTGGTGCCACTTTTTAAGTAAATATCCCATTTTTTGGTACTTTTTAAAAATATCCAACGGTAACGCTGTCTGTACTATTTTTTTTTACAAAGTTCAGTTGCCGGCGAAAATGTTACCGACGCTCAGTAGGACTGTACACACAAAAAAATCTTCTTGCTTGTTTTTTCAAAACAGATTTTAAATACATGCATTGATGTATTTGAAATACAAAATACTTTTAAGTCGTGTATTTAAAATACAAAATATATTTTAGTTGTGCATTTACAATACAAGTTTAAACAAAATTTTCAAAGTTTAATTTCTATAATAAAGGGACTTGGCCCCTTTTCAGGCAATTTGGCACGCCTTCGTTACAATTTTGGCACAAAATAAAAATTTTTCCAACATAAAACGATTCGTTTTTAAATCTTAGTTTGAGACTTACTTCCTGCCTTTTGATAACAAGCGCAAAACTCACTCGTTTAACATTTGTTTTAAATACTATTTAAACGAGTAAGTTTTGCACTCGTCATCAAAAAGCAGGTAGTAAAATTTATGAACTGAATATAATATGTGTTTTTACTAATTAAATAGTAAAGGAAAAAAATTGAGTTTTCAATTAAAAAAAATGTTGCCTCTTTTGTGTGATTTAGCTTTTAAAAAAGATTTATTTAGCTTATGTTTTCCTCCATCCCTTGGCAACACTAATAGTAACAAACAAACATTTAATGCAATGGTAATAAATCATGGCCCAATTAGTAGGTCTGCGCAAAACTACAACAATGCAACAATAGAAAAAACCACACGCATTTTGTTTGTGTAAATTATGTAAAAAATGTCATATGTGTTAAAAATGGACAAGATGTCAATAACAATTGCACGATAAAATCACACCTCTACAAAAAATCAGCAGGCGTTTCGAGCGGACCTTCTGATTGGGACATGGTAATAAATATATTTTTCATCAATTTAAAACTGAAAACTGTTTCTCCATAATATTTTTATGTTTTCAGAACGTATTTCATGATTGCATTCTTTTAAATGATTCCTTTCCATTGCTTTATCTACTCCATGATGGTTATGAATGTCACAACGTGATATTTGTCATAACAATGAATTAATTTTTCTCTCTTTAGTTACAAAAGGGATAACATTTGAACAACATGGGCCTAAAAGAATAAACAAGAAAAAATATTTTTAACTTAAAAATATTTACACACAAAAATAAAACTCGTGAACAATTATTTTCGGCTCGACTCGCGAGTTGCGTGTTATTTTTGACTCTTAAAATTTGAACTGTTTTCGCGGGTCATATTTTTCCTCTCAAAAATAAAACTCGCTCGAGTGAACTTATATTATATTGATTGTTTTTAGACGTATATTTATTACATGATTAATCTACATATGTAATAAACATTTGTTCAAATAAAACTAATTAAAAATGATTGGTTTGGGGCTTTTCGCATGCATATTATTGTGCGTATTTTTAAGTTTTTTTTTCTGTATATTTGCATGCATATTTAAAAACTTGCCCTGATAATTAGCATAAATATTGTTAAAGATAGTCCAGGTAATGCGAAATAATTGGTGTACTTTTTATGCATCCGAAATTTTTTTAAACAAATTGTTGTAATTATAATAGATAACTAAACAATAAATTGTCCACACAATTAACATTTTGATGTAATGTTGTACATATTTACTTACCAGTGATGTTTGCGCATTGTAAGTGTAAACTTTGTGTTGCATTCTTGGCATAGATCCGACTCTGACCACGGTGATTCTTGGGGTAGTTGATCAAGTAGTTTGTGCAGTAGTTGATCTGTGGCCAACTTAAAATTAAATATACTAATGCCTTCGCGATTTTCGGTACCGAGGCAAGCTCCGTTTTTTACAAGCACTTTACACAGTGGTGCTTGACCACGCATAAACGCCAGTAATAAGGGAGTATTACCATCCATGTCAAGGGAATTGATTGGATATTTTGGCATACACTCAATAAAAAGATCACAAATACAAGCTGCATTATTGTCTTCACCGGTACGACAAAGTTCGTGTAGTGGATTACGTCCTTTATGATTAATGGATTCAGCATTAATACTAGATTCGGTTAGCAATTCTCTAACGATGGTTAAATGTCCACCACGAACAGCGATGTGTAGAGCGTTATTACCTTCACCATCGACAGCATCGTAATCGGAGCCGTTCTGAAGAAGAGCAGATACGGCTGGTAAATTTCCACGTTCAGCAGCAATGTGTAATGGCGTCTTTTGCACAGCATCACGTTCGTTGATACGAGCTTCAGCGAGTATAAGATTTCGGGTTATCATTTCGTTACGAGACGTTGCTGCCAAATGTAGAGGTGTTGATTGATTGGCGTCATGCACCCGTGAGTTAACATCTACTTGGATTGCTAAGAGAAAGAGAACACTCTCTAAATCGTCTCTCATAATGGCTAAATGCAAAAAGTTTCTGCCTCTTGAATCCATTTGTTCGGCAGCATTTGGCAAACGATCGAGAATTCGTTGTGCTGCTCGGTGATTTCGTATCGTTAGAGCAGCCGCAAATGGGGTATTTCCATTTTTATCACGTGTTTTTAAATCGATGGCTGGATGACAGAGTAGAACTGTTATGATTTCCTCGTGTCGATATTCAATGGCAACATGTAGTGGAGTCTTATTTTCGGCATCTAAAGCATTTACATTGCCACCATGGTCAATCAAGGTTTGTAGTACTTTCGTTAGGCCCCATTGAGCACATAAATGTAATGGTGATGCCTTATCTTTGGCCTCATCCCCCCCCTCACCATTGGGTCCGGGTTGACGAGGTGAATCAAGGTCGCATTGGCTACGTATTAGAAATATCGCCGCTGATTCCTTGTTGTCATCTATAGCTCGATGGAGCAAAGTTTGTTGACAGCCATCTGGACCCGGACCCCAGCAATCAGTATCAACTCCATGTCGTACTAAGACTTGTGCCACATCTTCGTATTCTAGTTCTAATGCTGTCCAAAGAGGTGCATCGCCTTTATTATTGGGCGCACTTAAAGCTACCCCTCGTGTACACAAAGCATCGACTACCTGGGGCATATGACAATTAATAGCCAACTGCAATGGTGACTCTTGTTCACCCGTTAGAGCATTCATATCTGCTCCCTGCTGTAACAAAAAGACCGCCGTGTCTGAATCATGATTTAGAATTGCCTGATGAAGTAGAGTCATATCTTGGCCATTACGGGCATTTACGTCGGCTCCTCCCTTTATCAATATAGGCACAAGTTCTGTTCGGTTTAAAATTAAACTAAGACTTAAAGGAGAATCACCGCTAGCGTTTTTGCAATTAAAGTTTGGAGCTTCCTGATTGCTTTCACTTAAAGGCAAATTTCCGTTGTCTTTTAGTACAAAATTAGCAAACACCTTTATGACTTCTGCTGCATTTGATTCTACTGCTACATGTAAAACCGATTTTAAATCGGATACACTTGACTGTATGTTAGGAGATGCTCCAGCCCTAAGTAATTTGTTCGTCAATTTTGAAAGATTTTGTTCAGCAGCAATATGTAGAGCTGTCAGACCTCTACTATTAACATGATTTAAATTGGCATGATCGACTAGAAACACTGCTGCGTCTTCAAGACCATTTCCAGCTAACACCTGCAATAGATTATCATGAGTTTCGGATTTTAAAGGATTCGGCCTGGCTCCCAATTTTATTAATTTATCTGCCAATTCTAAGTTATCCTCCTTATCCGCTTTCAAGAGACTCAGTTCGAGAGGACACTGTTCATCATTAGTACGTACATTTATATCGACATTAGGAACAGCCAATAAAATATCAACCATATCACGATTGCTCGATTCTATGGCTAAATGCAATGGGGTTTGCCCTTTACGATTTTGTAAGTTAATATTTGGTTTCATAGATACAATATTTTTACCAATTTCTATCATATTTGAATATATTTCCGATTCAATTTCACTGGGATTATAGGCACATATCACATGTAAAGCAGTGTCAGCAGTTGATCTGTATAAAAATAAAAAGACGAATAGAAAAATTAGAACATAAAATGCATTTTTTAATTCATATTAAATAAAGTTACGGCGTGTGGAACTTGATACAATTTCTGATGAAAAATATCATTTGAAATAGAAATCGTGGAAATTAAAAGTATTTTAAAACGTAAACTAATGGCCAATTTCACCAATCCTATTTAAATATCAATTCATATTTAAATATAGTTTTTCATATAATTTTATTTTTATTTGACATGAAAATAAATTGGTGAAATTGGCTTTAATGTGGTAGAAATCTATTCGATTTTCTTTTTTTTTTTGGAGTAAATTTGCATTCTTGAAGGAATAATTAAAGTTCTTAATGGTACATTATTTGTAAAATATAGCTTATAAATAAAAATTGCGCAACAGCATGTTAATCTTTCTGTAGAAAATAATATATTTTCTATATATGAGGGATTCCATCTCAAGTGACCAAACTTTTGAAATTGATGTCTTCCGATCAGGATAAAATTTGCACCAAGGTTATTCCTATTGTATAGAAGTTTAGACACAATTTATCAACAAGATCGGTCATGAACTCTTTGAGTTAGATTTTTGCTCAAAAGAAATCTTAGGTATTTTCTTTTAAGAGCTTTTTGATCGCTTAGTGGGATGCGGGTGGGATATCCATCAAAATAAATGTTTTGTTACTCTAGACAAAGTTATTAAATTTTTAGCATATACACTATTTTAAACTTTTTTCTATTTGTGTGTAAGTGTTCTAAAGAATTAAAAATAAAACATATACTAAGAAACTAGACAAATTAATTTCATACCCTCAATACTGTAATACCCACAATATATTAACCTCAGGAAAAAAAAAATGTTTTTCTATAGAAATTTTTAATTTCTTTTTATTCAAGCTTATGGTCTATTTTTTATTTTATAAAAAAGTTAATTTTTATTTCGAATTTTCGTTACTCAGTCACAATTAATTTTTTTTCATTTCCTTAGTTCCTTATTCGTATTAAAATATTTAAAATTTCGTTATTCCTCATAATTTTGATACGTTTTGATTTTTTTTTAATAAAATATTTTTATTTTTCTATGTTTTAATAAGCACTTGTCACTTTGCAATAAGAATAAAACATAAATTACAAAACACAAATAAGTTCAAAGAGGAATGTCAAAAAAGAAACACAGAAAATACGATTCATGTCTTTTTTCTACCCTGCCTACTTTCTCTACCCCGCTCGCTAGCAAACGAAAAAAATACATGATTTAAAAATAGGGCAAAAAATCATCGTGAAAATTGGGTCTTAAAATACAAAAATTGACAAAATTTGAAAAAAAATTTTATGCTAACAAATTATTTAAACATAATCTATTTCAGTTTAAAAAATTTATTTAGTTTTCGTTTCTATTTTCATTAACTAAATGTCTATAACTATGGGATACACTATCTTATCTGTCTTATAATTTATTCTTAATAAATTTGGAACCTTTATTATTTGAAGCATTTCTAACATATAACGTCTTTTGTAATTACTCTGTGTTCAAAATTGTTACATTCTCAAAATCTGGATAAGGATTTAAATTAGCAAAGTGGGTTGCTTATGCTGTTTTTTTGTAATGTAAAAGTGTGTTTATATTTCACACTTTTTATGCTCAGCAGGTCTCGTTTTTAGTTTTTTTTTGTTGTTCCCACATATAAGGTATCACATTATCCATTATTATTTCCCCTACAAGGTATTAAATAAACTACATTTGACCTAACCTTTGTATGTTATCCTTAGTTCTTGTAAATATTCTGCCTAATGTATTATATGACCTTTATGCCACTTTATAAATATAAGTATTATAGATGTTGGCATTTTCCAACCGTTCCAACATTTTCGGTATAAAAGTCGATGTTATATAAATCTTCGGTTCATTCGAAGAGCCTTTACTATTTCCATTGTTGTTCATGTAAAGTCCTATTAAATAAGATATAAGTTTCATCGGAAAACTATTATCTGTTAATATATTTATAATCTTTCCCTTATTCACTCTATGAAATTCTACATAACTTATTGTTAATACTCTTTCTATTAGATTTTTAGCTGTATTTGTGATCATCCTTTTAGGGTGTTTTGAACAATAATTAATTATTCTTCCTGCTACCAGTCCATAAATAATGTATTCCCTTTCCTTGTTATTAATGTATCTAAATAAGAAAGCTTAGAATTATATCCTTCTCAATTGTGAATCTAATATTTTGATGAAAAAGAGTTAAATGTTGTAAGAATATGTTCTATTTCTACATATTTCGTTATGATTTTCGTTTTTAGAGACAATTGTCCAATACATGTATCTAATAACTCTTCCATAACAATATCAGCTACAACTGGTGATGCTGGTGATCCCATAGGAAGTCCCTTTTTTTTGGCTATATACGAGTATATCCCCACTTAATTGAAAATTTCTATTATCATATATACAAAATTTTAAAATAACTAAAAATAAATCTTTTTCTATTTTTGTATAATCTTTTATCTTGTCCCACTTTTCTTCTATTATACACATAGCTGGTACACTCAGAAATAAAGATACTGCATCTAGGGAAATTAATTTTTCATAATCATTTATTTTTCTATGTCTTAATCTATCTTTAGATTGTAAAGAACCTTAATATTATATTTTGATTCATCAGTTATTTTTCTAAGAATTTTCGTAATATATTTCGAAAGTTCATAAGAAGGAGAATTAATACAAGAACAAATTGGTCTTAGTGGAAAATCCTTCTTATTAATTTTTGGAACACCATATAATTTAGGTGCTACCGCTGTGCTTGTCTTAAGTTTTCTTCTATCTGCAATTACGATCTCCTCTTTCTTATGAAGTCTTTCACAAAATCATTATTTGTCCTTTGTGACTTATTTGTAGGATCATTGTTAAATTTTTTGTATATCAAATTATACCTTATGTTATTTATTCTTAAGTCATAATCACATTTGTCCATTGCGACCTTCGTATTACCCTTATCCGCTATTACCTTTAAAATTTGCAAGTGCTCCCTTTTAATTGGTAGTGCGCGTTTATGTCCTAGTGAAAGTACCCACTCTGTCTTTATCGGTATATTTATATTTGATTTATTTACAAACCATTTTCTGTTAAATTTAATTCCTAATTCCTTTCTTTGTAAACTGGCTAAGACCTCGAACTTTTTTCTATTCCTATTTGTTATCTTCTCATTTAAGTTTGTTGCCATTTTTTCTTTAAATTTTAGAAAATTGTTGATCTCTTGCTCAGTTATAAGGCGTCTCAAATTGAGAATGGTTTCCTTTATTTCTTTTTTAATTTGTTTTAACAATTCACGTTTTTTCCTTATAACGAAATTCAGAATCTTGCTATGTAATTCTTGTTTGTACTTCTGCATCACTTGACGAAAAAATATTGGTCCATTTACGTAAAAAATATTAAAAACATTTTAAGTGGAATTCCTAATCAAATTTGGTTTAATACCTGAATTTCTTTATCACATTAGATCCATTTATATTACAACAATTTTTACATTTCATTTATTGCAGCTGATGAAGTGTTTAATGTGCTGTTTCCGGGTGACAGGCAATTGATTGTGTAGTAAAATTTATATGAAAAACATTAAAAAAAACTGAGTGATTTTCATATGAATATTACTACATAATCAATTGCTTGTCACCTGGAAACAGCACAAAAGTTTTGTAAATTTTCGAATACCCAGTCTTTCATGCTCCTTATTTATCGCCTTTAGTTGCTGCTTTTTTGCCAATCCTTTCTTGGCGTTACTTGGTTCAGCTGTTGATTTCGCTGCTGCTTTCTTTTTTGGATTTGGAAAGAATCGCATTGAGCAGAGGCAGAAAACTTTTTCAATTTGAGTCTTCCAGCGACTGCGGTATAAAAGAATGGTCTCAGCGGTGCCACGAATTGTTACCACAGCATCGAATCTGTACTTCAGAGTTTTCATTGATTCCTCATGGTCATGTTTGCTACTAAAAACTTTTTTACAATAATTCTTTGCCCAATGGAATAATGCAGTCGCATATAAGATGCGATCTTGATGATAGCACTGGAGGCTATACTTCGATGCAATTCTTTTGAGGTTTGTACTAATACCATCAAATGTTCATTTACAATGAGCAGCAGGGTGAAAATGCCACGCAGCTTGGTTTCCAAAATCTTTTTCATGAGCTTGAAGATTTGCGAAGCTTCTTTTGTTTTTTAAATGTTGACGAGCTCCGTCCGAAACGTAGTATACCTTCTCTACTGTAGATTTAGATTTTATATAATTCACTATTATCTTCTTCTACTCATAAACTGCAACGGTATCATGTTTTCAATCGTCGGATATACATTACTATTTACACAGAAAAAAATAACGTAGTAAAAAAATAAACAAACGTTCAGTTTTTCTCAATATTTATTAGGTTTTTTGAACCTTGAACGCCCGTAGTATAAAACCAAACAAAACGTTTTGTTTTACGTTGAATGTGCGTTCAGTTTTTTACTGTTCAGAGTTCAGTTTCTGCAAAATTGAACGTGCGGTCAGTTTATAACTATCTTCGTTCAGTTTTTACAATGCTGAACGTGAGTTAAGTTTTTTATACGATGCGTTTAATTTTAACACAGCTGTGTGTATTATTTGTAATGTATTTCTTATTCATTTGCTTATGTTAATTAACAATCAAACACTTGCAGGGGAAAAACTTCAATATAAATGTAAACAAATGCATATTTTTTCAGTGTTGTAAATTTTTATTTGAGTTTTCACAACACTGAAAATATTTTCGATTCGTTCAGTATCGACTGAAAGAATTATATATATATAATATTGCTTTCGAATCGAAGAATTAATCGATCACAACTGCCAGAACTAGCCCCCAGAGCTTATTTTTAAACAAATAGTTGACACTTTTTAGAGTTGATATTCAAACTATTTTGCAGCTTAAAATTAGTTTTAATTAAACTCTCCGATAACTCTCTGCTTATATATAAGCAATGGCTAAATTTTGTTTATAAATACTTTTTTGTTTTTTTTTTTCTTTTTTTATACGCAGAATTACCTAATGAACATTTTTTTAAAGCAAAGCCAACTAAAATATTAAATAATGCGGTCTTGGCCCACTGCATTATTTCTCGATTTTTTTATTTTTCAATTAAATTCAAATAAATCGTGTGGTTAGATATATTTGTCGTCTAGGGTATAGAGAACATATTTCTGGTCCTGTGCTAACTATTTTAGGTTCTGATTTTCAAAATTTTATTAATTTACGTTAATTAATTCAATTTTATAAAATAGTAAAGTATGGTAAACCTTATTATCTTCTTGAAAAGTTTAATGGTAGATCTTCTAGAACCAATAGTATTATTTGTCCTTCTCATTCTACCTTGTATATGACAAGATCTTTTCTTGTTACAGTTGCTAGGATATGGAATAACTGCCTTCCAAATAATGAGAGGAATTTTACTAAGTCTATTAATCAATTTAAAGATACTGTAAAGCAAAATTTCTAACGTTTATATTTGCTAGTACTAATTCAACAAAGAACTGTAAATTATACAAAACATTTATAACATATGATTTTACTTAACTTCAATAGTTGTGCAAAAAAGTGGGAAATATATAAATACTGGATGTTTTGCTTTAAGCAATTGTATATTTTTTTTAAAAATAAATTTATTTTATAAAATTTCTCATGTATAGACATAGTGCATTTCTACATTTATTAGGCCTTATGGGTTTGTAATCAATTTGATTTTTAAGTAAATAAAAATAAGAAAAATTTTAAAAATAAAAGTAAAAGATATATTTACTACGTTCCGTTTTTTAAACGGCCATCCATTTTGCTGAACGTTACGTTTAATGTAATATCCAAGAAGAATTTGACTAATTTTGCATTCAGTAGCTCGTTTCTGTATTTCTCGCATCGCAAAATTTCTCACTTAAGTGTGAAATAAAAAATTCCACCGTTTCTCGATTTGTGAGAAAAAGGTGTTTCTGTATTTGAATGCGAGAACAGACAACACAGATTCTGTTTTAACTGGAATACATCCAGTAATTAACAGCCTGTTTTTGTAAAACACAAGTGTTGTCACTTGAAGTTTTCGTATTAAAACGAAAACGTTTTAAATTTGGCTTTTAAAAATAATTTAAAAGCTTTCGTCTATTCATGTTTGACATAAATAGAGCTTTTTTCTATCGTTTAGTCTCGTTATTGCCAATGCGTTTATTTTCGTACCTTTTCATGCTTTTTGCATATAAGGATTTTGTGTTCAAGGTTAACCCTGGCTTTTGTTTACAAAAATAAATTATAAATTTAAAAAACAAAAACTACTATAAAAAATGTTAGTAAATTTGTAAAAACTAAAAATGTTGAATTAAAATGTTAACAAAAATTGCAATAAATAAACGAAATATATGAAGACGATATTTTGCTACATATTAACATATAGAAATGGTGAAGGTATTTGCGTGATAGCACAACTTTTTTAAAACATACGGAAGAACTTTTATACACACTTACATACATACTTATATACATACTTGTTTCTAGAATTTTTTGAACCTGTTAATACATATTTATGTAATTAGTAGCATTTAACCCGCTACTTTATTAACGTCTCCTTTTCTTTCGTAAGCATATTTTTATGCCAAAGTTTATGTTTCTAGGTTTTAACTTGTTTAAATGCTAGCATTTAATTCGCTACTTTGTCGGGTCCTTTTTTTATGATCATATTTGTGTGCCAAAGGTTATAGTTCTGCTACTAACATTTTTTATCTTATGGGATGATAATCACTCAGGACCTTGCAAATTCAAAAAGTACCATACGCAGAACAGAAAAGCAAAAGAAAGACATTTAATTTCTCGTATTTATCCTTTTTGATATTTTTTTCTCCCCGTTGAATTATTAACAATTTCAGTATTGTAGTGGTAATGGAGAAAAATGTTTTTTTAAAAAAAGTTAAAAGAAATTACGATTTTCCCGCCTTAAACTTTTGAATTTCGAAAAAGTACCAAATTTGACTTTGCATTTTTTAGATAAGTTTCGAATGTGATATAACTTTTATTTCTATGT
This sequence comes from Pollenia amentaria, assembly GCA_943735925.1. NCBI lineage: Eukaryota > Metazoa > Arthropoda > Insecta > Diptera > Polleniidae > Pollenia > Pollenia amentaria. The sequence goes on from OX031006.1 coordinate 105,358,919, forward strand.
TTATTGGCTTAAAAGATAGGTGGGATGACAAAAAAAAAGTACCAAAATACTCCCTGAAAGAGAAGAATTTCAAAAAGTACCAGACACTCGTCCACTTATTTTTTTAAAGACAACGATAAGTATTACATTTCTTGTATCTCTCTAAGTTTTGGAAATATAAGGTTACCGAATTTACCCTTTTTACCCACTAAACATTCGACTTTCTAAAAATCCCGTGTAGTGGATCTATTTGGGAAGAGTTCAGCCACCGGTACAAATTTTTTAGCTTCAGGCATTTAGGCTGTGCGATCATAAATCAATGAGTCAATAATGTTACAATTCTATATACATATATATATATATACACAAACCTTTAATAATATTGTAAATAATTTAGGATTCTTTCAGTAAAATATCCTTTTTATTTTCTATTTATTTTCTTAAACGAATGCCTTTTACTTATCGTCTTATTTTGGCATTTGTGTTCATTTATTTCGAAGATGTTCATTTTATAAGAACCAAACGTATGTGGAAAAAATTAAAGCTTTTTCAGTCACTCACCTAAAATGTGTTTTAATTTTATGAAAACCTAAATAAGTTTTCGTTCGTTTTTTTTACGAACGAATAAATATTTTCATTTTCTAAAAACAGGCTGTAAGTGTCAAATGCAAGCGAAACGTCAACGAAAGAAATAGATATAATAAAAATAGGGCTGCCAGATTTGACGATTTTTGAACCAAAATTGTCAAAGTGCCGATTTGCTGATTTTTTCTTGTGACGATATTATTCAGTCTTCGAAATAAAATAATTTTAAATAGTTTAATATGTTTGTATATTAGGCACCACAGAAAAACGATATCTTTAAAAACAAGGCAGCTTAAAAAATGTATCGGCAAAATCAAAATTTCGAAGGAAAACTGTTTAATTTTTATTTCCGTAGATTATTTTATACATCTGTTTGTGTGATCAAAACATTAAACTATTACCCCATTTTTCAATCAATGCACTATAGGAAATTTTTGCCTTTTTTTGGCCAAAAGTGTTATATTTAGTTTAATATGATATTTTGTCACGCTTTTGTGTGATTTTTTTTAAGGAAAAAAACAATCTGAAATTTTAAATTGTTATCGGATTAAAGAAAAAATAAAATTAATCATTTTATTTAAATAGACATCAAGCTTAAGTATGTATGTATGTATAAAATATGTATTTTACCCATGAACTTTAACTATTTTTTTTTTATTATGTTTTAAGAAAAATCGAAATTTGTCAAAATTAATTTTAAATTGTCCTATTTTTTAAAACAAAATAGACGATTTTTTTTATTTTTTCTTAGGAAATTAACGATTTTTTCACAAATTTATCTGGCAGCCCTGCATAAAACGAAAACAATGAAGAGCATAGTATTCAACTAGTATGCCGATTCTTTGGCAGGTACATAACTCAACTGTCAGTGGTACCTTACTCATGTTTGATTTTTTTTGAATGTATTGGTTTATAAAACTATTTCCACCACTAAACATAGTGGCATAAAATCGTATAGAATGTGGCAACAATTTTTTTTCCAAAATAAAATTTTATTAGTTCAATAAATTTTCAATTTATTAAATGCCGGCTGCATTTATAATCTTTTAAAAACAATGTTTGCAAAACTTTTATTCTGCAATATCGGAAAATATTTAAATAATTTATGATTTCAAATATTATTTTCATACCACAAAATGCTACTCTGCTGGCTTTAATTATATTAACAACAGATAAAAATTAATGTCAAATAAATTTATTTAAAAATTTTTAGTTTGTGAAAAATTATTAATTATGTGTTTATGTCATAAAATTAAACATAAAATGTTATATTGTGAAAAATTTTAAATTGAAAAATTTCAAATTTTGTTTTGTTTTGCTTGTTCTTATGTGTGTTGAATTCACACAGAACCTATATGTGTGAGGGGTGAACTAAAAAATTGAGAACACTCTTTCGAGTTGGCATACTAGTTCAATACTATGATGAAGGGCTTAAAAAAATTAAAATAACAAAATAAAACAATTGTGTTTTATTTATTTTCATCATTTAAATTCTTGCTCTTCAAATAAAAAAAAAAAACAAAATATTACACATTCTTCTGTACATATTAGAGTTTGTTCCTGGGATTTTCAGTTGTTTTTAGTTTTTTGAAGAAATTTTAAAGAAAATCTTTTTTTAAAACTTTAGTAAATTTATGTTAGACTTGTGTCTTTAGTTGTTTTATACAACTTAATTTCACCATAATATTGAAATTTTCTACAGTTTATGGCTTTTAAGCTTATTTTTGAGAATGGGCTTTATATTGGGCCAATGATAAATGATAGACCTATAATCACGAAATTTTTTTCTTGTCCCAGCAAACTGAAGTGTAAATTTTATAACATTATTATAAAGCTTTGCGGTTAAGGGCGTAGGAAAGTGTTTTCCTAGATTGTGTTTTAAAGCGAGATCCATTTCGAGGTTCCCTACTTTTTTTTAAAGAAAAAAAAAAAAAAAAAAAAAACGCAGAAAATTCAAATTTAATGGGGAATGTTCAATATCATTTGAAAGAACATTCTTTGGCATTTATTTTTTGAAGATTATGTCTATCAAATGTTGGCCGTTGCTACGTCGCAGATGATCCATCCGTTGAGTCCAAATTTCGATGACTCGTTCGAGCATTTCGACTGGTAACTGGCGAATGACACGCGTGATGTTTTTCTCCAAGGCCTGAATCGAAGCGGGTTTGTCCGCATAAACTTTACATATCCCCACAGGAAAAAGTCTAACGGTGTGATATCCCACGATATTGGTGGCCAATCGACCGGCCCAAAACGTGAAATTATGTGCTCACCGAAGTGTTCTCTCAATAAATCCATTGATTGATGCGAAGTGGCGCCGTCTTGCTGAAACTAAATGTCGCCGAGATCACGAGCTTCCATTTCAGGCCTCAAATAGTCGGTTATCATGGCACGATAACGGTCCCAGTTGCTGCAAACGGCGCCGAATCGACTCTCCACGGTCTTCGTGTACATTCTCAGCTACGACCGCTATATTTTCTTCCCAGCGTGCTGGACGTGGTCTATTCGGTCGAATATTATCCAATAATGAATGCTGGGTCTCAATATGGGTGATAGTGTTGCGAATAGTACGCTCAGTAGGCCGATTATGTTGACCATAAGTTGAGCGAAGTGCACGAAAGACATTCCTCACAGAACGTGAATTTCCGTAATAAAGTTGAACGATTTGTAAACGTTGCACAGTGGCGCCATTTGAGTTTTTTCGTTGCAAAAATCATATCTTTTGAACCGAATAAGATAATTGAACAGTTTAAACAGCATATGATAGAAAACTGTTCAGCCTATGAAATGAGCGTTTGGAAAGGGTGCTACGCTTTGTAGGGGCCTACTTATGGGTTATCAAAGTTAAAATTAGTAGAAAAATCAATTTTATGGTAACTAAAAAAAATTATTTTTACATTTTTAGATTGTTTTTATTTTTTTTCTTTAGGGTTTTATGTTTTAAATTATTACCCAACAAATTAAAAAAAAAAATAATTTTTTTTTTAAAATTTATTTTTTCAATTTTCTGTAAAATATTCATCACAATTCGTAAGAGAAGGTATATCTAAAAGACTAACCATTTCTAAACTATAATTATTTTGTAACTCTATTCGTGACTTCACATGCCGCAGGGAAGAAATAAGTGGATCGGAAGATGCTGCCAACATGTTGAAGAGGTCCTCATTTTGCCTTACCCTTTGAATGCTTTGAATGTGTTCTGCAATCTATATTTTTTATAAAATTTGTTAAGAGACTCCTGTGCTTCTTCAGAAAGCTCTCCAATTGGCAAAGACTGGTACTCAATTATATATTTGCCATGCGCCAATATTTTATGGACGGTCGGTGTCAACTTCTTTTGTGGATACATTTCTGCTAAAAGAGATGCAGTTTTCGACGCATATTCTCCATATTTTGTAGAATTGACATTTTCTTTGCAGTTTAAAACATCCAAGATCGTGCCCAATCTTTTCACGATTTGATTGTCAATTCCAATGATTCTAGTTACTGCCTCATCATTTTCACAAAATCTCCTAGAAGTGTTTCCATCGTTTGAGTTACCGTATCCGTGCTTGGGACAGTCTACTTTTAGTCCAACTTGTTTAAAAAAAGCATCCTGTATTTGCTTCTTTCTGATCTTTTCCTTATCCTTTAATGATGTATTTTCATCGAAGTTTTCCTCCTCTTGTGGTAGGGTATATGCCAGTTTTAGCAAGAATTCCATACACCTTATCCTTGCGTGCAATGGTAACATTCCATATTCGTAATTCTCCTCATTTGTAGAATCGTTTAAATTACCAAAGTTCTTCTGACAAATAATAATAAAAAATCGATAAAAAAAATATAAAAATAAAACGAAAAAAGGGGTTTAAATAGGTTTTTGCTAAATTTTTACCTCCAATATAATTCTGTCTATATATATGTATATGATAACTAATTGAAATATGTTATAATTAAGCAGAAAAAGATACTAATCTTAAACTCTTTACAACTAATTATATAAAATTGAGATGTAACATATTATATATGAAATAAGTTGAATTGAATTGAAAAAAGTTCTTCTGACTCTTTTTGCAAATCGGGCATGACATTGTTGAGGTTGTTCCTGTCAGTTCGTTTACGACTTTTCCGTCAACCATGGTCAGGTGGAACTCGTAATTGCATTCAATATATTTTCCTTCTCCAATTTGCAGCTTTGTAGGCTTAATCTTGCTTATTTGTTCTTCAATGTCCTTCACCGTAGTCCTTATGAGTTCTGCCGATTCCCTTGCAAACTGAAACATTATTGGTCGGCAATAATGCACTGATGGCGGACGTGGATTTTTCCAGTGTAGGGAATCATCCGATTTTAGCCGCAAAGGAACAACAGATGCTATAAACATATTTCCGTCCGATATTGTAGCGTCATCGGAAGATATCCTTTGCTTATAAACGCTTTGTCCGGATGATCCATCGCAGCCCCATTTGCTGATCAATGTCAACTTCTCAGGAAGAATTTTCACTTCCGTGAAAAACTTTGGTGTGGTTGACTTTCTAAACAGTTCAAATAATTTTAAATTGTTTAACGCCATGTTTTCAGTACTTAAATTGTTTAATGGTTTCAGTAATTGTTGCGCCAACTTTCAGGCGTAGACTAATCTAGGCATTATGCTTATTTTGCAATATATAGGTTTATGCTACCATGCCTAAAAATTTACCTGTTCCCTGCATACATATGGATTTAGGCTGAATAATGCAATTTTGATATTATGCACGTGTCCAAATAAGATTTGTGCCTACCTGTAGGGACCATAAGTCAATATTGTTCCTGACCATTTGTACGCCAAAGTATTGTTTATGTGAGGTACGTACCTGCTAATTTCAATGAGTATGTTTTTTTGACTACTGTCAGTCAAAACATATAAGGGATGGACGCCATACAATTTCTGCAACCATGTCTTTTTAAACTTTTTTACCTCTAGAAGCCAAACGGGCACGTACGGGCAGATAAAACCTTTTGAATTATGTAAATAAATAATCAAAGAACCGGTTTTGCAAATATGGCAAATATAGAAAAATATAGTTTTTTTTATTTTCCGTCAAAGTTGAAAAATAGTGAAAAAACGGATAGTTTTTAAATAGTACTTTACCAGGAGAAACACAAAGAAAACAGTTAATTTTTTTTTCATCATTATACATTTAATAAATACATCAATCAATACAAACAAAAAATAAGGCGATTCGTTACCTATTTTTCGTGATATTACACCTGAAATCGCAACAAATTGACTAAAAATTTTGTGTTTTTTTGAAAACTGAAAGTCGGTCAACTTTGAACGGTTATATCTTCTAAACTAAAAATGTGATATTATTAAGAGTGGCATATTTGAAATCGTTGAAAAGTTTCCTATAACATGGGTTTATTCTAAACTTCGTCGGCACTCATGAAAATTTTGATTTTTGCAACCTCGCTTGCTCTACGGGCGCCACTGTGCGTTGATGAAATGCCAAACAATACTTTCCAAAAATAACATGACAGCATGACACGACTCAAAGGTGATCTGTCAAAAAAGGCTATTGAAAAAAATATCTCTACATTTATATGCGTTTTTGCATTTCGCCACAAGTTTATGTTAGTTTTTGTTGAGTTTTTAGGGAGGTAGTTGCACATTTGGGTGAATAACTTTTTTCCTACTGAAGCGATTATGCTGGAATTCAATTCCAAAAAGCCTAGAAGATCTAGAAACAATTTGACACCCAAATGGCAAAATCGGCTTAGAATTAATAAAGGACTAATAATACAAATACTTTATGGGAACTTAGATGAATATTAAAAAAATATTACATGGAATGACAATCTTAGTATTCCTTCATACACCACTGCCGACTAAGGGTTATAAAATTGTAAAAAATATGTTATTAAATAAATGTAGTAAATAAAATTTCCCCTTTCTGCTGAATTTATTAAACGGTAAAATTGTTACAGAATTCCTATTTCGTAATATAGATCTTTTAGTTCCTAATCAAATAAGCTATTAATTTTACAATGAATATACGTATATGGATTTCTATTATGCTATTGGCATCAATATAACCTCTTAAGTGTCTTAAAATAATTTGAATCTTAATTTTTTTACGTTTTTCTTATATAATAGATACTAGGTTTAATTAGGTTAAGCGTAATAGCCAATAAGAAATATTAGTTTCATTGGAGAAATAAGTAAATAAAAAAATACAAAATTTTGTGCGGGAATCCCGGGATCCCGGGAATTTGATTTTTATTTTCCGCTTTCCCGGGAATCCAAAAAGTGTGGGAATAAAAAAACTCTAGTACATATGTACATACATAATTTGTGCTCCATTTTTTGAAATTTTATTTTTCTCGCATCAATTTCAAATGTTACTTATTTTGACAGTTCTTGTGAGATATTTTTAGCAAAATATTAATACAGAAACACTTTTTCTCACATCCTTCCAATATTCTCCCAAAGTAAAGATACAGAAACACTTATGTAAGAAAACTCATTTTTTGTTTCATATTGCACTGTTTTTGTCATAATTCACTTGTTTCATGCGGGAAATTTTAAAATGCGAGAAATACAGAAACGGGCTAAATGTTTTCTAGGCCGGACTTCTGTACAGAATTAATTATTTGATTCTAAAAAACTGAACAAAACGTTCAGTTTCTTATTAGAAAACTCTATTTCTTACAATGTTTCGTTCAGTTTATCGATAGCTTGGAGTATTTCGAGCTGAACGTCGCACAGTTCCTGAAAATCGTTTTTCTTTATCCAAAATTCTGTAACTTTTGAACCGAAGGAGATATTTTAGTTAAATTTGTTTTAATCGACAGACAGATTCTTAAACTTTCAATTTCATTAAAATCGGTTGAGTAGTTATTGGGGAATTTAAGGGCAAAGTGGAACTTTAGATTTTTAACTTTAGCGTGAAATATGGTTTTTTTATTTTTTGTAAATTATTTAAAAATGTCATATTTGGATTTAAATAATAATCGTTAACATTTTTTGTAATAATTGGACACACAAAAAGCGTTTCCGTATTTCTTTAACTTATTTCCTCTTATTAATTGTAGCAAGCGTTCGGCTGTGTGATCAAGTAGAGATTGTAGTTGTACCTCTGCCGAAATTGGTGTGATTGTAATAGTGTCCTTTAATGGCAAACAGTCCATTTTAGCAGCTGTTATGTGATGATATGCTGGATACAGATTTGAGCCTTTTTCAATCGCACGCAATTTGAGCTGAATATATTGATGTTTTGTTAATTTCAAATCCAGAAATAATGATTATGCCTCCTCATTTGTGAATTGTTTTGCATCGCTCGGAGTTGGTATACTTTTAAGAAACCGTTTTGTTCTCAATGGACTAACAAATTTTTCAATGATATCCACTTTTGTTAAATTGTTTCTGTAATCGTAATTGATGTAGGAAAATATCTAACATATTTTCATATCCGATTTCTTCATTGATATCCTTAAGCTTTCGCCTCTAAGATCTATCGCTACAGTTGTCCAGCGATTTTTGTGGTCTCCCACGAGTGTTTTGATATGTAGTTTCTGAAGCGATCTGGACAGAAAGTTCGTTCTATAACCAGTTTGCAAAGCTCTTATAAAATCTATCTTTGCTGTAATCAACTTTCCTGTATCGCTGTTTTAAATTTCTGATGAAAACAGATAATTTATATTCTAAGTCCAATTGTATTTCAGTGCTATAGGAATTTAAGTTTCCTTTTTTTTCGAATGTAATTTTTAACATCTTTCTCGTTTTTGTTTCTAAAATACTCTCCGGCCAATTCTTTATAGCTGAAGCTCTCCATTTTTTGTATGAACAACGTTGTTATTGCTCAGATATATTATGTCCACTGAGTTTGCATCCGAATGTCACTTACCAAATACAGGTAGAATAAAAAGGATTAAAAAACTTAAAATCCTTTTATTTATATGCTGTAAAATACCTAACACAAATTTAACAACGCATTGCATAGTTATAGGGTCATAGAATATTATTAGAGTCATAAAAACAGATCAAATAAAGACAAAAAAAAAAACAATTTAAAAATCCCTTCTAAGGTGGGATTCACAATATACCTGTTTAGCGAAAACGCGTGTTAAAGCTCTTTATTATACTATAAAATACACTAGTTAAAACTTAGTGTAACGGAGAAGGATGAATCAAGGCAGCTATACGTTTTTCTGATTGTGTAACAATAATAAAATGTTATATATGTACTATAGGTAGTACATGTTCGATCACGATCTATATTCCCTATATTATAAAATTTTTTTTTGAAGGCAATAGCACATGATTTCTGTTACTTCTGCAAAAATTTTTGCGGAATAAAAAAAAATTGTAAAAAAAGAAACATTTCAAACAAAAAAAAATTTTTTTGGAGTAATTTCATTAAAATTAAAAAAGTGAAACAGACGGGTCCAAACGGGTACAAGAGTATATACAGGGTTAAAGAAAACAGTTTCACCTTTCCCTCAGTGGTTTTATCTTCTTAATCCCTTTTGATCCGCAAAAGTTCTATTCTACTAAATTTGAAATATGACAAAAATATAGTATTTTAGAAAATATGTCTTAACATCTCAAATATAAATAACACAATAGTCGCATATACTTTTTTAAAGATAACAAGACTACCAACCTATCAAAAAAAACTAGCAGGTTATTATCGATGATAGTTTTTAAGCAATGATAATTTCTTTCGGATTAAATATAAAAAACAATTACTTTTTTCTCAATTTAAAAAAAAAGTTGTGTTTAACAACATGGCACGACTACAATTACCAAAATTTTGACCTAATTTTTTGGCTACCTTAGTTTTAATATGTTTACTATTAAATAAAATTAAAATTTTGGAAATCGGTGACAAACAAAAATTGGACTTTTGGCCAATGAAATAAAATTTTCAGCCACTGTGCGTCGCGTAGTAAATAACAAAATACACGTTCAGAGATAAGATTTCTGAATGAAACTTTAAAGGAACGTAGTAAATATGACAAAAGCGTTCAGTTCGAATTTTTCTCTGTATCCAATTGGACTAAATTTGATGAAACATTTATCCCGATCTGAAGAAGTTGGGTCACTTGTGATTAAATTCCCCATATGTAAAATTGTATCATTACTAACTGACTGACTGATTCATCATCGCAAAGCCTAAACGCATGAATCTAAAAACTTGAAATTTGGAACGGTGGTTGGTTGGCCTCTCCCCAAATTAATCCACTAAGACGGGATTTTTTGAAATTCGAATGTTTATTGGGTAAAAAAGGGTAAAAACGGGTAAATGATGAAAATTGTTGGCGGCATGAAATAACCACCCAAGAATTAACTTCCCATAAACAAAATGAAATAACCCCCCAAAGCGTGGGGCCTTATTTCATATGAAAGAAAACCCAAGTTTTGGAAATGAAATAAGCCCCAATGAAATGAAATAACACCCCAAACAAAAATGAATTAATACCCTAATTTTTCGGGTCCTGCTTCATATGAAATAATACCCCAATTTCTTAAAATGAATAAGACCCGAATATGAGTCATAAAATTAAATGTATAGGTTTGGTTTTAGGAATCACGCAATATATAGCATGGTTGGGTTCGGCCGGGCGCAAGGATTTTCCCCTCTACGGTATAGCAAATACCGGCTTCGCTTACTAAAGCTTCTCTGTGTAGTCGGCCTTCGGCCGGGCGCAAGGCCATCGGTCAGGGATAAGGCCAATTTTAGTGAGAAGCTTTAGTAAGCAAAGCCGGTATTTGCTATACCGTAGAGGGGAAAATCCTTGCTCCCGACCGAAGGCAGGCTATTCAGAGAAACTTAAGTTAGCGAAGCCAGAGGAAAAAATCCTTGCGCGCGGCCGAAGGCAGGCTATTCAGAGAAACTTTAGCTAGCGACGCCAGAGGAAAAAATCGTTGCTTCCAAAACCTTTTCGTTATAAATTTAAAAATTATAAATAATCCCCAAAAAAATATATTAACCCATATTCGGCCAAGAAAATTCAAACGTGATATTTTTAAAAATGTATATCTTTTTATAGTAATTTGGGTCTTCTGAATCCAAATCCGTTGTCAGTTTGACGCTGCCTTGTCCATGAGTCCCGGAAATGGGTGTTCGCAAGTGCGAACACTGGCTGCTATTTGACATGAACTTGCAATATCAACAAATTTTTGTTCATTTATAAAAATGTTAAAAGTAAGATAATAACAAATGAGCAATGTTCCAAAATATATTTATTAGGGTAATAAAATAATCATGTCTTATTTTATATGAAATTTGTCAAAGCACTTTGGATGCAAATGCACGTTGCATTTATGGCACGTCCATTTGATTGGTTTGGCTCATCCTTAAAGTTGGCACCTGCGAGGTTTCCCTTGATGAACTATTGGAATATGCTCCCCTACAATATTTGGCAATTGATAACCAACGCTTTTGATGATCTTTCCTGAGCGAATTCAGCATCTGTTTGAGAACTAAGTAGCAAAGCTTTGCTTACGCTTTCTCTGAATTGTTTTTGAGATAGCATACTATTCTTGTCTTTTTGTTTCAAGAAGCAGTGCAGTTTCCAAGCATTAGTGAGTGAGGAACTTAGAACAGAAATAAATAAAGGCCAATACCACTTCTTTGCCAAGTGCTACTCCTACAGTCCCTGCGAAGGTGACAAAGCCTACGCGGCAACGTTCGGAGGAGGAAGCTGCAGCCGTGAAACAGCAACCAGGGACGAAACGTCCCAAAATTGCTTCGAAATCGATGAATAAGTCCTTCGGCGAGGTGGCCAAAGGTCATCTTGTGCGGGCTATCATTGACAGAGGTGTTGATAATGGTGTCATCTCTTATACCAAGTGGGACCTGGTGAAACAAAAATTAATGGAAGTGTTCTGGACGATCCTCAAGGAAAATCCAGGGCAACCTCCTCAATGCGATGATGCTGAAAGACCCAAGTGAGCTGTCTCTCGATGGCTGCCCATGGAAGCTAGCCTAACTTATATTTATTCTGTAATTAGAGACGGCATTGTCGTGAAGGTCTACGCCCCCCATCCCATTATTGTAGGAGTTGAGAAGCAATGGTTGTGGTACATTCTCGTATTTTTTTACATCCTTTTTCCATTGCTTTACGCTGCGCATCAGTTAAATTTGTTCGAAGTTGTTGAGAACCGTTAGCTCTGTGTTATCTGCCCAACGACACACCAATATAGAATTTGTTCTATCATGTTGATAGTAACTGTCTCCCCGCTTCAGCTGCTTTCCTATGCGTAGTGGGGCTTTTGCAATTCGATTGGGTCGAATGGTTCCCGTGGCGCAAAACTTTTTTTACTTAAAAGGCACATCAAATAATATGATGTGAAAAAGGTGTCAAAATAAATTTGATAGATAGTGGGATCTTTTACACATCCCAATAGTCTTAAAACCACCTCTGCACTTAAACCAATTTGACGATCGTAGTTGTCCCTCGAACCAGAATATGGTATACAACTAAACAAATAACCCCCACTCGAACACAAACACCAAATCTTGTACCCAAAACTAATTGGTTTTTTACGGTTACACAATTGTTGTTAGTTGCGTGACAGGGGATTCTGTTTTTGTTTATGATCAGCACTGATTTAAAACAACATTGTATCAAAGAAGCGTATTCTCCAAATAGCAGCCAATGTTCGCGCTTGCGAACAGTGAGACAAACAGCTATAATTTAGTAGAAATATTATTTTTTATTTAGGTTTTTTATTTATGCTTGGTCATTTAAATTATTTAGACAAATTCTCTTTATTTAGTTTGAGCATTTTTTAACAATTTATGTTTTTTTGCAGTTATATAAAAATCTTCCTAAAAAGCGTCCCCAAAAATACCCCTGCAGGCAAAACATAAAACACATTTTTTATTTTTTATAACGGCTAATTAAAATTAAGACCTTATATTAAACAATGGAAATATTAAATTGTAACAACTTAATGTACAAAACTTTGTAACATGGCAATCAAATTCAGTAAATTTACAGTTCGCAAGTACGAACAGTGGCCGAAAATGGGTTAAGACTTTATTTCATAATGATTGTTGGGGGGTAATTTTATATGAAAAATTAAAGGATATATATATATATATTCTGGTTTCTTTAGTAATTCTAGGTAGATTTAACCATGTTTTTCTGTCTGTCCCTCTGTTGAGGGATTTAGTCAATTCCGAAATCGTTAACTTAATTTTTTTATTTTACCTTTTTTTATAAAGAATTGATCATGACATTCTCCCTTGAGTGGATAGGGAGCACAATATTGATATTTTATATTTTTTTGATTAACTCCGTTTATATAACAGAGTATCTAATACCGAGCTGTCACGAGACGGAAGATTTTGCGTTTTTATTGTATCTTTCTTCGAAAGCTGCCCTTTTTGCATTTCTTTTTGCATCGTCTTTTCTTGGGCAAACAATGAACACATATTTATTGAGTTGAGATTTATTTGCAAAACTGTTGTAAAAATTAACTTTTAAGTTTAACACAGCACGAGTAAATAATATTTAAGAATGTAAATAACATTATTAAACAAAACAATAAATACATTTTTTTTTGCACAAAACAAACCGTTTTGTTTAGCGTGTTATTTTTGTTTTTATACATTGAAACTTCACTACCAAAAACACTTTGTCTTTCTCTTCGAAAGCTGTCTTCGCAACTGATTTGGACCTTTTTCACACGTCACTTTTTTCAGCTCTGTATAATACTCTGTGGTTACTACTGTCATTGAAAACGAAAGGAAAAAGTTAAATTTTCTTTTTCTTTTTAAGCGTGTCTTACAATTATAAAGAAAATTTAATTAAATTAGAAAATTAACTAGAGAAAGAAATGTCTTTAAAAATGCACAAAACAAAAAGAAAACCCAAAAGTTCTTTGTTTTTATTTTCTTATTGATTGCACTGGTGCACAGAATGCAAAATAAAAACTTTACTCTTTACAGGTTTAGGCTTATTAAAGTGTTTTCTGAGAGCGGTGGTGGGTATAAAAATTGGTATTTATTACAATGAAATTTTTATGGTTAACTAAAAAATTGATTTGGTTAATTAATTTCGAATTCAAATTTCAATTATGCATCTTAATTCATTTAATAAAAATTTTAATAGATTCTTTTACAAATAAATCAATTACTAGTTTGCTTTATTCAATTACTATATTAATTATTTTTTAATTTAGTTTGAATCAACTGAGGAATAAAATATAGATTTTATGTTAATTATTTTTTATTTAATTACTTAACACATTGTTCAAAATCGTTTTTTTATAATATTTTTAATTAAATTAATCATTAATTAAGAAAAAATCACAAATTTTAATAATTTTAGTAATCAATATAATCATTATATTTAACTCTGTAATATTAAATAAATTATAAAACTTTTCTTTTTATACCTCTTTTAAAGACGTTTTTTTTAATAAATATGGGGGATTTCATGTCAAGTGACCCAACTTTTGAAATCGATGTCTTCCGATTTGGTTGAAATTTGCACCAAGGTTAGTCTTATTGGAAATTTTCAACAAGATCGGTCAAAAAGTTTCTGAGTAAGAGGGGGTCAAAATTTGACATTTTGGCCAAAGCGGTGTTCTTTCTCATCCATGTAACTTATTATCTATTGGTGTTTTTATTGGAAGTTCGGTGACAATATGATTGATATTGTGAATGAGTACAAATACCTTGGTATCAAATTGACTTACAATTTGTCCTTTAGAAAACACCTCGTATCTAAACTTGCAATATCTAAAACTTCGATAAATGCCACTTGGTTAAGCTATATCCACCATCCCAGAATAAATTTATCGAACAAACTTAAAATTTTTCATACTGCGGCAAAATCAATAATGTTTTATGGTGCCCAGGTATGGGGCTATCTTAGCTTTGAGGAAATTGAGAAATTGTTGCGCTATTTTTTGAAGAAAATGTTATACCTCCCCAAAAATACGCCTAATTATATGTTACATATTGAAACTGGTCTTCCCTCGCTTTTTTGGACACTTTGAATTTGCATTTTAGTTACATTAGGAAGGTCTTAAATCTACCTGTCAATAGATTGCCACGATTGCTTGCTGAAGAGACCTTTCGACATAACACTTTTTGGCTGCCCCATTGGAGATCATTAGGTAGTAAAATCGGCATAACTCAGGATACTGAGATTTGGAGGACTAATATTAAATTTTTTCACAACCGTATTCTTGAATTTTTAAAAATCACTGAATATGAGAAATTTCTTGTGAGTGCCAGAGACTCTAGATTTCATGATATGTACCCCACACTTCAGTATGATATCCGTCCATACTTTTGCGATGGTAATACAGCTCATTTTGTTAGCTTGATTTTTAAAGCTAGAGGAGGCCTTCTTAATTTAAACGCTCGTGCATTTAGTGGAAACAGTGTTGACATTTGTACACTCTGTAACTGTAATGAACAGGAAAACACATATCACTTTATTGGCAGATGCCCTATTTTTGTCAGTTACCGTTTAAATTTTCTTGGCAAAAGGTTTCTATCACCTGAAGAAGTGTATGAAGTATTAAATGGCAAGGATTACATGCGTCTCTACAAATATTTGCTAAATTGTTTAAAATACAGGGACCTTATTATATCTGAATATCATTAAATATATTGTTATCCTATAAATAAGTAATTAATAATCTATTTTTTATAATTTTGCCAATTAGACACGCAACATTTAATGTTATGTCTTACTATGATTTATTTAAAAAAAAAAAAAAAAATCTTTTAACATTGTTTTTATAATACATATGTAAGTTATTTTATTTTTCAATAAATTATATATTCATTCATTCATTCATTCATTATCTATTGGTGTTAGCAAAATTTGTCCCAAACAAATTAGATAGCTATTTCTTCAAGCTTTCGAAAAAAAATTTTTTTGTATTTTTTAAATTTTTTTTTTTAAATTTAAAACTTATTTTTTAGTTTTTTGAAAACGGTATTTTTTTTTTGCTCAAAAGAAAGCTTATGTATTTTCCTTTTAGGTAGTTTCGGTCGCTTAGTGGGATGCGAGTGGGATATGTATAAAAAAAAAATAATTTCTAACTCAAGACGAGGGTTTTTCAATTTTTAGCATATGCACTATTTTTAATTTTTTCCTTTTTATGTGTAAGTGTTTCTTAAATCTTAAAAATACAACTTATGGTGAGAAACAAGACAAATTAACCTTTCCGACGGTATATAACATACCTAACTAGCATTTCATTCCCTCGATACTGTAATACCCACAATATGTTTATCCCAGGAATAAATTCCCTTTTTTTCTATAGAGATGTTGACAAATTACATTTTTTTATTATTTGTAATAATAATTAAATTAATATAAAATAATAATAATAAAAACAAAAAGATAAATAATCTAAAAAATTCAATCTTAATCACATAAGTCCTTTAATAAATTTTTTTAAATATTTTTTTTTAAATTTAAAACTATTTTTGTATTTTTTTTGAAAAGGGTATTTTTTTTTTATTTTTTTTGCTCAAAAGAAAGCTTAGGTCTTTTCCTTTAAGGTAGTTTTATATATCTATAAAATGCCTTTATCTTTTGACTTTCAAAAACGCCGAGTCCCGAAAAATCCCGATATCCCCGAAAATCCCGGAATCCCGTAAAATCCCGAATCCCGGAATTTGCGAAAACCAGTTCCGATTGGCATCCCTAATCGACACGTAATATACATATCCAGCCGCTGTAAAATATAAACATATTGTGCTATATTGTGTACTTTTTGGTAATGCAACACGGTTGGTTTAAAAATTCTGTTTCATAAGCCTTTAATATTTAATCAAAAAGTTTATGCTTCTACTAAAAATTTTTAAATTTCGAGTTAATACCCACTTGTTGATCAAATGTGATATTTTTGTTTATATAAAATTTAGTTTGAAATTTTTTAATGAACTATTTATCTTTTAACTTATTGAATTATGTTTTTTATAGCTTCAATAATAAAAAAAATAAATAAATTATAATTTTTTTTTGGTTGTTTTTAATTTGTTATAAAAAAAAAAATAATGACATGAATTGTAAAAATACACTTTTTTTTTTGGTTTTGTAACAAACAAACAATATGCACATGAATATTAGAAAATAAAACCAAGGAAGAGAGTATAATATACTCATTAGAGCAACGAATAGCCACTCATATTTTAGTATTGGGAATTTTTTACTTCTCACTATTCATATATGCGTATATCGTCACCTAAAATGCAAAACAACTTATCATCAAAAATTTAGACTATATTACATTACGACAATCATTTCTACGCACCGGAACGACTCGGAGTTCAACAAACACCGATCAAGGATTGTCCACTCAGCAACACCTCTTCTCCAGGTCTCGCTGCTACAACAACGAATGTTTGCAAAATTTTAAACTTCTACCTTCTACTTCGGATATCGCATTTAAGGCTTATATATAAAACATTGCTTTTATATCTCAAATATTTTTCATTTTAACACGTTTTTTGCTACTCCTGTAAACTTATTAAAAGTGATGTTACGTTAATTTGCATTTAAGATGACGATATTTATGTATTTAAAAGAAAAAACAAATTTATTCATAAACATGTGCTTAAATATAAAAAATTATTCTTGGCTATTCATTTTACAGTGCGAGAATAACACAAAAGCTGTTGCAAGCATTATTATTTGTATTATAGCCTATTTCCGATGTGCGAAAGAATTCTTTCTTTCGTATAAATATATTGAAAACAAAAACAAATTTTAAAAATTTAAAGAAAGAATTCTTTCGCACATCGGAAATAGGCTATTAGTATTATTAAAATTAAGCATGCAATGAATGTCCTGAGCGGATGAGAATCAATAAGAGGAAACTTTTTGGTACTCTTTTGATCTTTAACTGGAATTTTTGAATTTTCGTTAGTATTGAACCTAGAAAGAAGCATTAAATAAAATGTGCAAGGTCCTGAATGAATAAGAATCTGTTATGGGGAGCTTTTTGGTACTTTTTCGTTCTACAACTGGTGCTTCTTTTAATTATCGTTAACATTGGAACTAGAAACATAAAATAAAATATGCAAGGTCCTGAGTGAATGAGAATCTGTTAGAGGGATTTTTTGGAATTTTTCGTTCTCTAGCTGGTCCTTTTTTAATTTCAACACTTATTGTTGTGTATTAAAAAATATAAGAGGATAGATAGGTTTAGGTACTTTTTGAAATTTGCCCCTTTTTGGGAGTAAATTGGTAAATCCTGTATTCTGGAATTTTTTTGTCATCCTATCTATCTTTTAAACTAATGCACATAGAAATAAAAATTATATCACATTCGTAACTCAACTAACAAAAAACAAATGCGTATTTGGTACTTTTTCGAAATTCGAAACTTTTTTGTTGCTTTTTTCAAAAGAGTTTTTCGCCATCTATTTATCTTTCATTGCACAGCCACTTAGACGTGATTTGACCAAATTTACCCCCTTAACATTCGAATCTTCAAAAATCCCGTCTTAGTGAATCGATTTGGGGAGAGACCAACCTCCGGTCCAAATTTCAATTTTTCGCTTCAGGCGTTTTGGCGATGATGAATCAGTCAGTCAGTCCGTAACGTTGCAATTTTATGTTTATATTTCACCCGCTACTTCGTTAGCGTCTCCTTTTCTTTCGTGGACATATTTTTACGCCAAAGCTTATGTTTCTAGGCTTTAACTTGTTGAAATGCTAGCATTCAACCCGCTACTTTGTAATAGGTACGTGAAAATCGTACCTAAGTTCGAATTTCGAAAATGTACAAAATTTTATTTGTATTATTTAGATACGTTACGAATATAATATATTTTTATTCCAATGTTTATAAGTTTTGAAGATAGATGGCGTGGCAAAAAAGTTTTAAAATACAGGTTTTACCCGTTTACTCCCCAAAAAGGCATAATTTCAAAAAGTACCAGGGACCTGTCCGCTTGTTTTTTTTATTGAACAACAATAAGTATTAATTTTTTTTGTATCTTTTTTTAGCTTAGGAGATATTAGGTAAGCGGGATCGATTTGGGGAGAGCCCGGCCTCCGTTCCCAATGTCAACTTTTTAGCTTCTGGAGTTTAGGATAAGTGATGATGAATCAGTCAGTATCGTTACAATTTTATATTATATAGATAGATGAAGAAAAATGTTTTGAAAAAAAAGTTACAAAATTAAGTACGATTATCCCCCCTTAAAGGATCGGATTTCAAAAAGTACTAAATTGGTATTAGTATTTTTTAGATAATTTACGAATGTGATATATTTTTTATTTGTTTGTTTATTGGTTTAAAAGATAGATGGCGTGAAAAAATTGTTTCAAAATACAGGTTTTACCCGTTTACTCCTTACTTCAAAAAAGTGCTAGACACCTGTCCGCTTATTTTTCAATGAACACTAATAGGTATTAATGGTTTAGCTAAGAAGATGAGTTTAACGATCGATTTGGCGACAGGCCAGCCTCCGGTACAAATGTCAAGTTTTAAGTTTCAGGCGATGAAAGATAAAAAGATGGAGAAAAAAATCTTTTGAAAAAAGTAACAAAATTGGGTACGATTTCACCCTTTAAACCTTCGAACTTCGAAAAACTACCGTTTTTGGTTATTTCTAACCAAAATTGGTAATTTTTTTCTCAATGTGGAGATGTGAATATTTTTTTCATTTTGGTTACTTTTTTTCTAAAATATAAAACGCGTATGAATGTGTTTTTCTTGATACACTTGCATTTTACGTTATTTAAAATATTAGCGTTTTTATTTACATGAAGGGTTATGTCGTATTTTAATTCGAATGAAATTATTTATGACTTCGAATAATGTTTACTTTGCACTGCCATTTTTTCATTATTTAAATGAACGGAAGTTTTTATACTTTATCGAAAACAAAAAATCGCTCTTAAAACAGCTACCAGATATTTTTGTTTGGAAAAAATTGTCAAATGTTATTTGTATATCAGAAGCGACCATGTTCTGAAATCGATTTCAGAACATGACTGAAAAAGTACATAAAAGTAGTTTCAGGGTTTTTAAAAACTTGAATGTTCTAAATTTACATTATTTCCAGCAGTTTATTTTAAAATATTGAAATATACATAGGATTTTTAAAGATTTTTAAAATATAAATTGATATATAATCTATAATTGTAGAATTTATGGAATTTCATGTAAGAAAATGGTCAAACGTAAATTTCCATCGCCAAAAGGATTAAAAATATCCACATTTTACAGCCCTGCCACTGTCAGTTAAAAAGCGGAAACAATTTAATTTTTCCTTTTCTCTTATTTATAACTGTGAATTACAAATTTCGTTTATTGTAAATGACATATTCAAAAAAATTCAATTTATTAACTTTCAATATACTGAATTTTGTATGGAAATTTTACAGGTTTAAGGCCCAGAACAGACGCAACTGCAACTTCTAGCTATTTTTGATTTGAGCATGACGCAAACAGAGACCGGCTTGTAACGCATTGGAAATCATTTGTATTGAAACCGGCGCATAGGAAACTCGTGTTTGCGTTTCATCTGTTCTCAAATAAAACCGAAATGGTTGTGATAATTTCATTACATTCTGGTACAATTAAGGCTGTGGAAAACGATTGATACTGGTTTCAAGACAATAATTTCTAAATGGTTTCGTTGCAGTTGCGTTGCACTGACTGTTCTGCGCCTTACTCTTATAAAATAAAAATATTTTTTATGAAAAAAGTCTAAAATAAATAAACACTTTTAAGTTTCTCGTAATTTTTTGATATGTGCAAGAATAACATTTCTTGTTTTGTTTTCTTAATTTGTAATTAATTTGTCTTACAATGCAACTTAAAATAAATTTTAATGTTTTTCTCCATAACCAAAAGGCATTTCTAATTTGGTTATATTTTTTCACATTTGGTAAATTTTTCAAAAAATTTTTGTTGCAAAAATTTCATTAGTTGTAATAGCACTGGTTACGGATGTTATATAATTTTTATTTCTACGTGAATTGATTTAAAAGATAGATAGGGGACAAAAAAATTTACAAAATACAGGTTTTACCTCTTTACTGCCTAAAAGGGCCGAATTTCAAAATAGTACCAGACACCTGTTCGCTTTTTGTTATTTAATGAACAACAATAAGTATTAAATAAAAAAGGACCACTTTAATTAAAAAATGTACCAGTTAAAGAACAAAAAAGTACCACAAATTTCCCTCTAAAAGATTCTTATCCACTCAGGACATTGAATGTTGAATTTTATGTTTCTAGGTCCAATGCTAAAGGAAATTCAAATAGTACCAGTTAAAGAACGAAAAAGTACCAAAAAGCCCTATTACAGATCGCTTTCACCCAGGACCATGCATGTATAAATTTATGTTCATAGGTCCAATATTAACGAAAATTAAAACAAGTACCAGGTAGAGACCGCAAAAGTACCAAAACTCCTCTTACAGATTTTCTTGTACTTAGGACCTTGCATGTTTAATTTTATGTTCTAGGTCTAATATTACCGAAAATTAAAAAAGTACCAGTTAAAGAACCAAAAAGATCCCTCATAGGTTTTTATCCACTCAGGACATTGCATGCTGAAGTTTATGTATCTAGGTCCAATATTAACTATTTTTAAAAAAATTGCCAGTTTTAGAACCAAAAAGCTAAAGTATGAAATTAAATTTCCCGTATTTCCCCCTTTTTGGTACTTTACTTTCCTTATTGAATCAGAAAAAATCATCAAATGTATCATCATGTACAAAAGTACCAAAAATAGTTACGGTTTTCATACTTTAAATGTTCGAATTTCGAAAAAGTACCAGATTCGTATTTGTATATTTTAGATAAGTTTCAAATGCGATATAATCCTTATTTCTATGTTTATGGGTTTAAAAGATAGATGGGGTGACAAAAAAAAGTACCAAAATACTGGTTTTACCCTTTTACTCCATAAAAGGGCTGAATTTCCAAAAAGTACCAGACACATGTCCGCTTATATTTCTAAAGAACAACGATAGGTGTTTTTTTGTATCTCTTTTAGTTTTGGAGATATAAGGTTACCGAATTTACCCGTTTTTACCCTTTTTTACCCCCTAAACATTCGAATTTCCAAAAATTCCGTCTTAGTGAATCGATTTGGGGAGAGACCAACACCTGCTTAAAATTTTAAGTTTTTAGCTTCAGGCATTTAGGCTGTGCGATGATGAATCAGTCAGTCAGTCAGTAGCGTTGAAACTTTATATATATAAGATAGATCAAAAACTTATTATAATTAAGGATTGAAGAAATATAATAAAAGCTTTCCATTTGTTTTATTTTTTTTAAGATATGAAAATATGAAGATAAACTTACTCTTACCTTGAAGTTAAATCCAACTGGCAATTACGTTCCAGCAAAAAATCGGCTGAAAATTTATCACCTCTCTTAACTGCATCTATTAATATAGTCGAACCCTGAAATGAATCAATTTATTTAAATGTTTTAATTTTTAAAGTAAATCTATGCAAACCTCCGAGTCATATGCATTTATATTGGCCGATCCATTTTTTACTAGAGTTTGTGCTATCGCCAAATTTTTAGCCATTAAAGCCATTTGTAGAGGTAAAAGTCCCTGTTCTGATAAACTGTTTACTAATTCCGGAAGCTAAAATTAAAAAAAAATAAGTAAAATTACATGAAACATTTCATCATATAAAACTATGCTTTATATTTCTTTCTGAGTTTGGATTTAATATTCAAATTAATCTGTACAAAAAAATGATTTTGCTAATTTCGAAAGTTGAGATGACAACACCTCCCGAGATTTTTTATATATTTTTGATTTTTTTTTTTTTATATCATCCATGACATATTTTCAATTACATATTTAAATGCTATTTATTGATAAGGGTTTTTAAATTAAATTCTCATTTGCTGGACATCTAAACTAAATTTCTAGCGATATAAAAAAGTCTGGAGAATCAAATACTATATCGCATTTATTAAACAATATTATGCACAATAATTAAAAAAAACACACAAATACATTTTTAAACTGTAGACATATGGAAGAGTAGCTTAAGTCGATATAAAACGGTGATTACATTGGGAGTTTAAAAGAAGTAAATACGCTTAAATGCTTTTTGCGTTGATCAACACATCTTATGTACATATAAAATACTCCAATTTCGAAACCATCATGGAACGACATTACATACTTAAATTAATTAACATAAGCTAAATATAACAAAGTAATTTTTTCAAGTATCTCATGTCTTAATTAGTTTTTTATGAAATATCAATACATTTTTTAAACATTATTAAAACTCCAATATCCAGACTTACAGCAAGAAACTCCTCGAATAATTCTTCAACAAAAATGATATCTCGAAATAAAATATTCAACATAGCTACTTTTCCATTATGGCACATATATAATAAAGCGATTTTTTTAATATGTAAAGTACAAAGTATTCATGTGACTCGGCATTTAGAATTTATTATTATTTTATTACCTGCATATACAGTTACGGACAGTGGTGCCAGAAAATTTTGATAAGAAATCGGCATATTTTCAAAAAAAATCGGCATTATAGGCACTTCAATTAAAGAAAATCGGCAAAAAAAAAAAATAAAAATATCCCTTTTAAGAACAATAAAACATATTTTTATTAACACAAAAAATAACAAAACAGAATAATTCAGCATTAACTTATAACATAAAAATTAATAAAAAAGAATATTCTTATAAATAAATTGTAGTTAATTTAAAAAAAATTTGTACACTAGGTTAAAATTGTTTTTATAGTTGAAAATTTTTTTTCAACATTTTATTTTAACAAATATTTTATAGATACATATATGAGTTTAATAGTTTAATTAAATCCATTTTAATATCAACATCAAAACAGTTTGCATTATTAAATTTTAAGTAATCTTTAGAAAAAAGAATTTCTTGAAAGGATTAATTTTCCAGGGAACATCAAAATTTGGTTTTATTAAGGTTGACTTGGCTAAAAATTCTTTCCACATTTGCGGAAGAATGTTGAAGTCATAATTTGCGTTTAAAATCTTAAATTTTTTGCCAAAAAGTTTGAAAATTTACTTTAATTCCTTTTAAATCATCTTAAAAGTTTAAAAATTTTAACTCTCTAAATTCAGGGTCTAAAATTTCTTTTTCTTTTTCAGAAATAAAGCTGGGGAATTCTTTCAGAATTTTCATAAAAGAAATATTTTCTTTTTCATAATTTTGTTGGGGTTAATCATATTTTAACATTTATAAGATTTTTGTTCAAAACCCAAACGTTTTACTATTTGATTTGAAAGTTCTATATAACAAATAATACAGTTATTAACAATTTTTTTAATTTCGCTTTTGTTGAGTTTTGATTTTGATAGTGACTCATTAGACAATAAGCCCAAATGCTCCTCATTAAAGTTCAAAAAATTCTTTGTGTTGATAAATTAAATTTAATTTTTTTTATTGATTTTTAAAAAATTAGTTAATACAGGGGAGTGGGCTACTCTCTATTGCGATGCGATCGCAATTTCAATGCAAAAGCTAAATGCCAACTTGGTACTCTCTATCACTTTCGCAAAATTGTTTGAAAATTAAGCAATACTGGTAATAAAAATCAAAGATAGCGCAGATTTTCAGTAATGAAATGGCAAAATATGTAAAAAAAAAATAAAATTGGAAAGCTTAATTAAAAGAAATAATGATGATTTACGAAAAGAAAAAATAAAAAGGTGCGAAAGACAAATGCGCAGACGCATTAAAGAGTACCAATCACTAGATTTGCGACAATTTTCTTTCGCATCGCAATAGAGTAGCCTCCCAGTTTTAAAAACACTTTCCATTTGGTTGTATAGGTTATGACAAGCGGTCCAAAGTTACCCGAAGTTAATAAATTACACGTTAACAAGCAAAGTTACCGTGGTTTAAGTGTTTATCAAAAAATCGGCTAATTTTAAGGCATAAAATCGGCAAATATGACAGGCCTGGTTACGGACCATAAAATATTGTCACTCGTGATTTTTTTCGATAACTGAAAGAGAAATAACTAAACTTTATTTTACAATGTTATTTAAAAACAACGTCTTACTCATACATATGTTATATGTCTGATTGCACTATTTACAAACTAAAATTTTATCGATTTGAACCAGTGATGTTATAGAATTTTTTGAAAAGTCTCTACGCAGTCCGAGGGAAATCCCTATTTTTCCCCACGCGCTTAAAAAATTGCCAGTACAAAAATCCCTACAACTTTGAAATGATAATAATACGAGTATCAATGCAAATAAAAAAGTTAGTGTTAACGTATTTACATTTTATTTAAAGTTGTTATACAAGCATTAAAAAAATTTGTGATATTAATTTAATTAGAACCTGTAAACAAATTAATAGTATTAATTAAATATTTATTTTTATTAAATACACTTTCTGCAGTTATGTTGTTGATAAAAATAAAACTTGATTAAATATTTTATTAAAACTTATTTTATTTTTGATTAATGGTTTAATTGGAAAAAATTGTAGAGAATTTTTTCTGTGTACTATCAAATTAGTTTTTTTATTAACTAAAAACCAAGGATGGCAACCGATACCGATACCAATACCGTTTAAATTGAATACCGGTATTTATACCGATACCGAAATTAGTTTTTTGAATAAAATACCGGTATACATATGGGCATTTCCTCCGAATGGTCAACCAGGATGAAAAAATAAAATGTTGATAATCATCGTGTTTTATTGTTTATAATTATAAAAAAAGTCTATGTTTTTATAATAGAATGCTATATATGATATTTATTTATTTATTTATTATTATATGTCTATGGAATTATATTCCTTACAGACAATTTAAAAAATAATTCATTACAAAATGTTGCACATAAAAGTATAATACATAATAAACAATAAAATTACTAAGTGTTAAGAAATGTGATTATTGCCCTTTTTATAGCATCAGGATTTAATGAAAAGTCGATAAATCTATATAAGTTGTTAAATGCATTGCTCATTCTCCTGAGAGGGTCAGCATTAGCATAATTAGCTCTAACAAATGTTAATGATAAAGGTATGTAATTACGGGATGGACGTTGAGGAATGTTGAGAGAAATATCATTAATCAAAAATCCACAGCAGATGTCACCATTAATAACATTGAATAAAAATTACACATTAAGCATAGTTCTACGACTTTTTAATGTAGGAAGTTTAAAAAGAGCAAGTCGGGCAGCGTATGAAGGCAAGTTCAAGGGGTTAAAACGTAATCCACGAAGACAAAACAACAGGAATTGTTTTTGGACCGACTCAATGGCATTGGAATATATTTGGTAAATAGGGTCCCATATTATCGATCCATATTCAAGAATAGGTCGAACTAGTGCCATGAATAAAGTTTTACCAATATACGGATCATTAAACTCTTTAGCCCAACGTTTTAAATAACCCAGTGTACCCCTTGCTCTATTTATTATGGTTGTTATATGCAGAGTAAGACTCAATTTAGGATCAAATAATATACCAAGATCTTGGAAGCTGTCAACTAATTCCACTTTATAATCACCAAAAAAAAAAAATCAGCAGCAATCGGGTTATTTCTTACAAAGCGCATTGATTTACATTTCTTTAAATTCAGCTCCAAAAATTGATGTTGCAACATTCATAAAATGAGTTTAAGTCCTCTTGAAGTCGATGGTGGTCTAAAAGTTGGTTATAGGTTAGATAAACTTTGACATCATCAGCATACATTAAAATATTCGAAAATTTTTCAACATTAGGCAAGTCATTAATGAACAAGGAGAAAAGCAGTGGTCCGAGGTGGCTTCCTTGAGGTACTCCAGAAAGAACATTAATATTTTTAGAATAACTGCTGTTAAAGCAAACGGTTTGCGTCCTATCCGATAAATATGAATATATCCATTTTATGCAATGCTCCGTAAAAACCAATCTATTGTAGTTTCCTTACAAGAAGCAAATGATTTACTTTATCGAATGCCTTGCTAAAATCAGTGTAAATGACATCGGTCTGATTTTTTTGAAGAAATCCGCGGTTAACAGCGATAGTAACTTGTAAGAGATTTGTCGTCGTAGAACTTCCTTTACGAAATCCATGCTGATAAGGAGATATTATATTTGCAACTTGATAACTCAAATGTTCTGATATAATTTTTTCGAAAAGCTTCGGTATAGGACTCAGTTTTGCAATTCCCCTGTAATTTTCAATAAGAGACTTATTACCCGACTTAAACAAAGGAACAATATACGACTCTTTCCAGAATTTAGGCAAATAGGCACATTTAATAGATGCGTTGAATAAAACTGTCAGAGGGATTGCTAAGGAATCTGCACACTTTATTAACACACAGCTAGGAATTTTATCCGGGCCACAACTGTAAGAGAACTTAAGTTTTTTTTAGATTATTTGTAATCGTATACACGTCAAGAAGCACTAAAGATATTGCAGTGCTTGCGTCCAGGGGAAATGGATAATTGACTGAGTTATCATATGTTGAATTCGAGTAGGTATTTGAGAAAAAATCAGCAAACATGTTACTTATAACTGTATCATTACTTGATTCAATTTGTCGATAAGTCATTGATGTAGGATAACCAACGGTTTTTTTCTTTGAGTTTATAAATTTATAGAACGACTTGGGATCACGCATTTTCAGCCCTGCTGACGGAATATCTTAGATAGTCTACAGATGATCCAGATCGCTTGAATGCTTTATAAAATTTATTTTTTCTATTTTTTTGCTCGAGAAGGCTGCACGTTATTCCAAGGCGGTCCCAGTAATACTTTAGATGTGCGTTTTGCAATACACACGTCCATAAAAGAACATAGCTTGTTGTAAAACACATCAAATATACTTTATAAAATTTATTTTTTCTATTTTTTGCTCGAGAAAGCTGCACGTTATTCCAAGGCGGTCCCAGTAATACTTTAGATGTGCGTTTTGCAATACACACGTCCATAAAAGAACATAGCTTGTTGTAAAACACATCAAATATACGACACACGGAATCACTTGAGTTTGAAGAATATGCCAAGATGTTGCTCCAGTCAGTATTACTTATAAGATCATTTAACATGTAGTAGTTAGCTCGTTCGATAGAAAATACTTTTCCAGTTCTAACATTTAATGATATAGTACAATCCGAAGGAATAGATACAATAACTTCAAAAGCAGGATGATATCGATCTTCCGGAAGAGTAATAGGGTTGGATCGTTTAATATAACAGTCATCTCTATCATTTACAAAAACTAAATCCAGTATTTTAGCGGAGACAAGCATAACTAATAGCTTCAGCATGACGGATATATAAAGACTGCGGGGATGATGGAGGAATATATGAACACGTTAGTATAATTTTTTTGTATTATAATTTAACAATAACAGATATAAATTCTATATCAAGCGATACGTCAACCACTAAACGTTCAGAAGGAAAACTGCTAGAGACCGCAATAAGAACACCTCCCCCAAAAGTAGCACGATCTCTACGGAAAATGTTGTATTTGTCACACAGGATTTCAGTATTTAGAAAGTTATCATTGAGCCAAGTTTCAGTAAAGACTAATACGTCATAATTAAAGTTGAAGCTTTGCATATATAAATTAGACAGTTTTGAACGTAAACCACGAACATTTTGATAAAAAACAGATAATGAATCGACAGTAGCTTTACTTAGTTTTTTGAACTATTCTGTTCACGTTGAGGGAGAACACCAAAATTATTAACATTCGACCTATCTTTATAAATGTACTCGCGTACTAATGTGTTTACAGGCCAGAAGTTTTTATCCAGAACTTGATTGAAAATATCGTCAGAAACAGTTAATTTAAAAGATGTAATAGACCTTGGCTGAGAGTATTTAAATTTATGAATTAAAACATCAGAATTATATCCAACTTTAGATTTAATATAATAATCTATATAATCTGAAGTAGTGGAACTTGCCAGACGAGAAATGAAAATTGATTTTTTTGGTGGAACAGCGCGCAGTGGGTTACGAACAATTTGGTTACTTAATGTTGTATCCATTGGAGTTTGATTTTCAGACGATTGCGGTAATAAATTAGTATAAGAACTGCTATTATCAATACTGACTACTTGTGGCGAGATCACATTCTATGATATCTTAGCTGTTTTACTTGAGGAAATTTGGCTGGAAACTGGAAAATTTAATATTTTCGTTTTAAGACATTTTTATATTTAATTATTTTACATGCAAAAAAATTTGTTATGTTTGCACTCTTTCTTTAAAATCTCTCTATTACAATCAATTAAGAAGAGAAAAGTGTAAGGAGAAGATAAAAAGTTCGATTAACGGTTAATTAACGGTTAAAACATCGTACGTTCGCGACCGGTACTTAAGCCAATTAAACAAAAACCAATAGAGATATTTTATTGTGTAAATACTGTATAGAGACCTACATTAATACACTTTAAAAATAAATTAATCACGTTTGACTATTCCGTTCCATTTCGCAGATTTTTACATTTCACTACCGTCAGCCAAAGTTGACTCCTATTTTGCGTCCGTTCGTGACCACATGTTTATAACTATCATTATGAAAACTTACACTCGATGAAATCCATCTTTTACACTAAACATAGAGCTACCAAAATGCTATCGAATTGCAAAAAATGCTAGGAAAAAGTTTTCTTTTCCATATTATTTGTACATCAAAAGAGTACGAACGTACGTTCGTGACCCCAGAAAATGCCCATATACCGTTTTCCTTAATACCGGCATAATCATTTCGGAATTAAAAAATAATATAATTTTTCAATTAGAAAAAAATTAAAAGTTTCAACTCTTGTGCTAATGAAAAATATGTTTGTTAACTTGACCCTCTACGTTTGAAACAATTTTATTGTTTTGTTAGTGTGCATTTACATTATACGGTTTTTGTCGTTGCGATTATTGTCGTTTCTTCTTTGAAGTCGGTTTCATATTTACATTGTGCGATTTTTTTCGCAGCAACTTAAATACATTTTTCGTTAAATGAGAAAACGAATGTGGGAACAAAACGAATCGAATAGTACACTCGCTTGTGTACCCATTTTAATTCGTCTCTCCCCTCTCGCCCATAAGGTAAGTATCCCAACGACAAAAATCGTATAATGTAAATCATAGTCAGATAAATCTATAATGCCCAACTATTTATAATATACATAACTTTGTTTAACCTATTGTCAAAATTCAACAAAAATTCTCAAATTTATATAAAAATAAAAACAATATACAAAATATTTGATTCCGTACGGAATGTGCGATCCGTTTCGTACTTTGTTTAGGTATTTTCAGACATAAAAAATATTTTAGGATTAGATCCAAAATAAGTATGACCAATAATTTGATCAAACTTAAGTTTTATTTTTTAATTCTATTAATATAATTGCTTCATTTGTAAGAAGGTAATTCGCACTTAATCAACAAGAGGGTATTAACTAAAAATTAAAAAATTTTCAGTAGAAGCAAAACAATTTTTAATTCTACATTGAAGTCATATGAAAGAAAATAATTTAAAACCAACCGTTTCATTAGCAAAAAGTAGACAAAATATGACGATATTTTTACAGTGGGTAGATATGAATATAATGTGTTGATTTTTTCGAAAAAGTAAACAAATAAAAATTTCGAGTTAATAACCCCTTGTTGATTAAGTGCGAATTGTATAATCTTATTTAGAAGCTGTTAAATAATGTTGGATCTAGCTGAATGTTTTGCAAAAGCAAATAATTTTTTAATAAAACAAGAGGTTACGTGTAGGATGTCAAATATTTAATAGAGAAAATACTTTTCGCAGTCTGTACTATCAAGTGGCAGTGAAAATTCAAAGATAGCTAATTTCGATTTAGGGGGAAAATTAAATTTTCATTCAAATTTTTCGTTTTGGTGACTTTACTCCAAAAGTTTTTGATGCCATTCTTAAACCAGTTATCTATTTATTGCTCTAAAAAATTAAATTCTTGTAAAAGAGAGTTTCACAAATGTACCTTTAAATCAAAGTTAAAATGGGGGCAAGCGATCACTCAAAGAAATTTAACAATTTGTAATGTTGCCGTATCAACAATTGTATTAGTATGTCGTCATAAATCGAAAAAGATTGGGAAATATATTGTATACAGTTTTGCCATATTTTTCAAAAGTCCCTACACGATGTTAAAAATCATTTTTTAGTGAAATGCGCTTGTCGAGTTCTTTATAGTCTCTTATGGTTCAGGAAATATCCGACTTTGAAAACTAAAACTTGCTATTTTTGACTTACCTACCTTGGTCTAGTATTTTGCATATATAAAACTAAAATTAATCATAATTTTATTTAAATATTTTTTTGTGAATTGCCAGCAAATCAATTGGTATTCTACATTTTGCAAATTGTGAAAAAATCTTTTTTAATTAAAAATTTTTATGCATTTGAAGTTAAAATTCTGAAAAAGTCGATTTTTTCCAATGCTTATTTAAAAAATTATCTCTTTTATTTATAGATGTAAATAGATTTTTTTTACAAATTTCCACTTTATTACACATTTTCTCCAATCGCAAAGCAAGAATCAAAAATTTTAAGCACAGCCATAGGAATTCTGACCCTTTTTTCATAGGGAATGACCCCTACAAATTCAATGCATTGTGTTGGAACGAGGAAAAAAGGTTATGGGAAGGAGGATAAGGGAGTAGTGTTTGTGAACATTCGACTTGAACTTTTATTCATGTTGAAAGTGAGAGGGAAGACTTCAGCAGGAAAGTTGTTCCACATACGAACAGTCCGGCATAAAACCGAAATTTCTCTGTAATGCTTTGTACGATTTACCGGCCAATCAACCACAAAAAGATGAAATGAGGAAAAACGTGTATTACGAACAGTCGTATGGTTTTGGAGAACCAGTTCCCTAATTTCACCAGAACACATCCCATTGTAGTAACGATAAAACAAGCAAATACAACCCACATTGTGACGGTGCTCAACGGCCCATACATAAGAGTTGTATTCCATTCGCGGTCGGATATAGGTGGTATAAATAGTAAGGAGTTCAGATGGAGTGAAGTATATCTTACCCCGTTTCAAAAAACCGAGGCACTTGAATGATTCTTTTGACACCTTAAATATATGTTCCCCATTCCGAGACTATATCAAGGTCTCGGCCAAGCGTATTATTCATGCTGTGTCTCATAGCACCAACATCGGATACGCTTGATCTATAATAAAATGAATATGAATGGCAAAGGTTGCTGTCATCTGCAAAAGAGTAGATAGGGTTGGCAGTTTGATTTAGAAGGTCATTTAGAAAAATAAGAAATGGAGTAGGAGAGAGAACGGACCCTTGCGGCACCCCTGAATGAACCTTAAACTCGTTTGAAGAAACCCCACCTGTAACAACTCGTATAGTGCGATCTCTGAGAAAGTTCGATATGAATCGCGAGAAATTATCACCGACACCAAATGCGACAAGTTTTGACAAGAGTGCACCATGCCAAACTCTGTCAAACGCCTTGGAAATATCTAAATGGCACCATTTTTCTGATATATTTCATATAAATGCTCAGAGTTTATTACCAAAGTTGGACGAATTCCGTTACATATTTGAAAATTCTGGCGTTGATGCCGTCTGTGTATCGGAAACGTGGTTTAAAGCGGAAATATGTGATAACATGTATGGAATGGTGGGTTATCGTCTTTATCGGTCGGACAGGTCAGGAAATGGTGGTGGTGTTGCAATATACCTTAAAGATAATATTTCGAGTAAATGTACTTGCTCGTGTTACGATAGTAATGATATTGAATATATTTTTGTCGAGGTTTATATTTTTTTTCCCCTTTATATATTTTTATATCTTTTATTAAAGAATTTGTCATCTTTTATACATGTAACTTGTCTAATTCTAATACTGTAATTTATAAGATATGTTTTTCTTGTTGTATTAGAAAATCTAGCAAATAAATAAATAAATAAATAACAGGGCCAGTAAGTCTCCAGTAGAGCGACCTCTACTAAAGCCATACTGGCGGTCGCTTAGTAGATAATTTGACTCTAATTTGACAAGATGGTGATATTTAGGAATTGGCGTTACATTAGTAACTTTCCACCAGATGGGAAATTTCCTGGCATGGTATAAAGTGCTGAAAAGATTTGCTAAGGGACGAGCTAGCGTCGAAGAGCACTGCTTCAAGACCAGTGCAGGTATTCCATCCGGCCCAGGAGACTTGTTTATGTCGAGATCCGCAAGAACCCTTTTAACAGCTCGAGCTCGAAAAAATATATTTGGCATAGCCGATACTTTTTCGAGTTCGGGTAGTGGTTGATTGCTAGTCGGTAAATAATTATTAGCAAATAATTCGGCAAAGCAATTAGCCTTATTAACCGGGTCCGTGAATGTTTGGCCATCCTTTAAAAGAGTTGGTTTTGAGGAACTAGCATTATCCCTTATATCCCTTACTCTTTTAGCGAATGGCCTGAAGCTTTTACTGCCCCGGGAAGCAGTAAGGACGTCAATACGAAGACGTTGCTCGAGAAGAATTTTGGCACACGAATACCTTGCCATTTTGCGTAGCAATTCAGTATCAGTGTTTTTATTGTTACACCAATTTCTAAATGCTTCCTCTCTGAATCTGACTGCTAATTTGCACGTCTGATTAAACCAAGATTTAGATCTAGGTTTATTCGAAACTTTTTTAACTGGAATGAACATTTTCATTCTAGCATTATAACATTTTCCACCATTTTCGCCATGGCTTTGAAGGCATTGTCCAGTAAACAAAGTTTTCAATTAAAATGCCTAAAAATTCATTGAGTTCAGCCCAACGAGCTTTTCCGTAAACAAATATTGAGCATTTCGTAGCCTGTTGTGAAACGTTTCGAAGTTCGGAGAACGGAAAAGAGGCTGAAATGGTGCAATGATCCGAGTTACCGAGAGGTGCTAGAGCTTAAACTTCGTACTTTTGAGGGTGCGAAGAGAAGAAGAGGTCAAGGGTATTATGCTGGTGCCCATCAATACATGGAATATGTGTTGGTTCATTCAACAGCTGAACGAGGTCGTTGTGCGCAGCAAATAGCTCACATATTGGCCTTCATAAGTTGTGCGGCCCGAGTGGCGAAGCCATGAATGTTGCACATTTAAATCACCAGCAACAACGATTTCTCAAGAATCTTCGATAAAGAAAATATCCCTGCCCGCATTTGGACTTCTGTAAAGAAACCAGAAATGCAAATAGTTTGCATTGATTTTAACATGATACAGTTAAATTCTGCATCAAACATGCCCATTGATTGCTGGCATTGATACACAACTTCATTGCGCATGTACATAGCAAGACCCCGATGAAGGTTAAAGTGGGATAGGAGGTGATACCCAGGAATCTATCATCAAATCAAGTGGATAAGAATTTTCAGATACCTGAGTTTCACATTAGGCGAAAACATCCGTCCGATTTAGAAAAACATGGGCATTTACACAGAAAAAATACTTCCTCAGCCCACGTATATTGCAGAAGTCGATTCGAAACCGACCTCTAATCACAACACAAAAATTCAAATCACACGTTGGTCACAGTTCGCATATCCGTTATGTTGAAACCTGTTTAAAAAGTAGTGATCACTAAACAGTTCAACAACGATCAACATGAGGACATCCGTAATAACTAAAATAAAAAGGAGGTTTACAGGATGAAAGCAATAGACAATGCCATAAAAAGTACCATAAAAGCCATGTTCTGATCATCGTCAAAAAAGACATCACAATTATTTTGTTTATTGTTTGCTTGTCAAGTTGTTTTTTTTCCGTGATTTATTTTAAACGGTAGGTATTCTTTTTTTTAATATTTCGTATACTTGTAATTTTAGTAGTGCCTTTTTGTTTGGCTTATTTTAGTTGTATTTATTGTTTTTGTATATTTTTGAGTATTGTATATTAATGTTTATTGTTATTTTGGTTTTCGTCGTATTATTTGTTGTTAAAAATGCGGCGGGTTATTATTTTTTGGTTTTTTATTTATTTATTGTTTTTCGTTTTTTAAATATTAATAGGTAAATCACATAAAAAACTGACGCGGACACTTTTAATTTATCACGATTCGGACGGATCAAACGTAAAGACGTGTGTACACTACAAAGGACAGAAAACTACTCACTACCCTTGCTTGCTATAGCCATTATATTTCCAAGAAACCAAAATAAACAAATTTTTTGGGATTTTCGGCTGTTTTTGGGAATTGTGGGTTTCTTTTTGTAAGTTAAATTTAGGTGGTTTTTATTATTAAATACTATTAGCTAATAAAGATTTTAATGCAAAAATAAAAATTTATATTATTGACAAAAACTAATAAGCACATTTTTTGCAATTTTTTTTGCCAAATGTCTTCAACGAATCCCAAAATTATTTTATTTTTGAAATCTAGACACAATTCCAAACCCTTTGATATGTATAATATGTCTACTTTGTAAAACCAATTTTTATCAATTTATTATATACATAAATATTTTTTATAAAGTGATATTATTACCAAAAAAAAAAAAAAAAAAAAAAAAAAAAATAAAATATTTATGAAAATAAGAGAAATAAGCATTCAGTCAGTAAACTCGTTTCTATAAAAAAAACACATTTTCGAAAAATTGCAGATATCACTATTTGAATATAAGCTCACGATGTATAAAAAGAACATGTTTTTGTTTAAAACTTGTTATTATGTTCGCTGTAAAATTCGTTGCTATTATTTTTAATAAAAACTGCAACAAATTCACAAAATTTTATAAAACAAATTATAAGTTCTTATAATCGGAAACGCTTAACATCCGCATAATAGGTGTTCTGTAAATCGCAATCGCAAGAAGTTTGGCGACTTCACGTTGCAAGGCAAAAGCACGTGTTTCAGAACACCATAACATAAATCTGGTGTTTTGCGATATAAAAACGTACGATTGTCAGAACATAGCCGTATATGTATGATTTTTAATGGACAATAAAATAGGGTCATTTAAAAAAAAAACACAAAAATGTTTACAAAGTATATTTTAATACTAGTATTTGGTCACATGTCCTTTATTAGATAGCACAGCCATACATCGTTTTGTCATAGAACCCACCAAGTCACGACAAATCTGGTTTGAAATAGCATACCATGCCTTTTGAATGTTCCCCACATTTTGTCTTTATTTTGGGATTTTATTGGTCCAATCCTTTCTTTGACAATTTTCCATAAATTTTCTATGGGATTTGGATCTGAGGATTGCGCAGGTCAAGACATCAAATTAACTCTGTTGTCTAAAATCCATTTTTTTTGCTAGACTCAAAGTGTGGTTCGGGTCACAATGCCAGGAAAAGCATCCCACACCATTATGTAAACTCCTCCATGCTTAAATGTTTTAGTGTAACGTGGGTTGAAGTCTGCGCTTTTTGGACGCCTTACCCATGTTTTACAATCGTTTCCAGTTCAATTTATTTTAGAATCGTCCGACCAAAGCACATTTTGCCACTTTTTTCCATGAACAGGGTCATTCCAACCCTTATGAGCTTGCGAATATAAATCGATTTCGACGATGTCTTTTTGTTAGCATTGACACTTTTCTTGAGGATCTCCGAATAGATTTTGTTTTACTAGACGTCTTCTAACAGTTCTAGCAGAAATTTCGAGTCTCAATTCTGTTTTAATTGTCGCACCGGACTTGAAAGTGTCTCGACTAGATACAAGTTTTATATGTTTATCTACTTTTTCAGCAGTCTTTCTTGGTATACCCAGTACCAGGTGTGCGTTGTGTATGTTTTGGAGCAATGCATTATGAACAAGCTTCTGGGACCTTCCAATAGGTTTCGCTATTTACCGTTTTCTTTGACCTTAATTTTTCAGCCTTTCAATGATAAATCTTTCGTCCTCCGAGCAATGCTTACCACGTCCCATATTTTCTAAATTTTTTATGTTTTTTTTTTTTAATTAAGTTTATAAAGATTATTAAATTGACACAAAAAATATTTTCGCTAATATTTTTGACGTACAAAAATACTGAGTGTTTTTAATATTGACCCTATTATTTTGAGAGCACATATTCACAACTTTTTACAATTAAGGGAAAGTCCGGAATTCAATATATTTTTAAAACGCGATAAGTTAACAATCATTTTCGCCAAAATATATTGGCACTCTAACTTACAAATTGCCCAAAATATAAAGAAACTTTTGAAAATATTAGTGACTCATGAAAAATTTTCAATTTGTAGTCTTATTTGTATAATATTTTTAGCTTTTCTAAAGTCTTTGGAAAAAGTTTGCCGACGAGCTGGCCTAAGCAACCAGCGAAATGCGCAGTGTTTTTATCAAAAATAAAAATTGGGAATTTAGCTCGTCATAGAGAAATCTTATTAATACGAGGGCCGGATCAATAAGTCCGAACTTCCCTCGTAGTTGTATGAAATGCAACACTGCTCCCATCAAGTACCACCTGTTAATAGACTACTGTCGAGTTCTAAGCAAGTTCCGTCATTAACTCTGCCAAGCTTTTTATTATATTATTGTCGACCCCAGTAGTTAGGGCTGTTACCTCATCATTTTCAAAAATGATCTGGACAAATTACTATCGTTAGTATTTCCTTACCCCTGCTTTGGTAAGCAGGCAGCCTACCTTCTGTCCGAGCTTCTTAAGAAATTAATTTTGTATAATTTTTTTTCGAACAATTAGTTTTTTTTTGTGTTGCATTCTTATCAAAACATTCTCCTTCTCGCGGAATTGTATGTGCTAGTTTTAAAATAAACTCCATGCACCTAATTTTGGCATGTAACGGAGAAATTCCATATTCATAGTTTGGATCATCACTTGAATCCTCAAAATTTTGAAAGTCTTTCTGTGACTTTTTTTAAATTGAACACTTTAAAGTGGGCGAGGTATCCATTATTACTTTTTAATCATTAATCATTGTGAGAAAAAATTCATAATCGATCGAAACAGTTTCTCCACTCTTCATTTCAAGAACAAAAGGCTTTAGTTCAGAAATTTGCTTTTTTATATCGTGTACTGTAGATTTGATTTTTTTTTGAAAACTCCTTTGCACATTGAGAAAATATCGGACGGTAAAAATGAACTGATGATGGGCGAGGATTTTTACAATGCTCAGAGATTTCACCTTTCACTCCTAAAGGAACTAAAGAAGCCATAAACATATTTGCATCATTAATAGTTGTGTTTTTAAAGGTGTTTTTAAATTTAAATAAATAAAAAATTGCAATCGTTATGCCTACTTGATTGGCAGAATAAAATATTGTTTATTATTTAACGAGAAGCAATAAAAATATGTAACAAGTAAATTTATTTTGCACTAAGATTGCTGCAGTGAAAACAATTTTGGAGAGCCATTTTAATTTATTTTCACATTTTGAATACATCTTTGTAACATACTTAAAAAATGAGAAAACAATTATTATATTATAAAAACATGTCTGAGGAGACACCGTGTAAACTCCCTCTAAGAATTTTTAGTTTTTCATATAAATAATCAATGTTTTATTTTTTTTTTCTTTTCAAAAAATGAAAATAAATTTTATTCAACAAATATATTAACATATGTATATGATATGGATAGCAATATATAAAAAAAAAACGTTTTACCCAACTTAAAGATATTTATACAAAATTACTTCTATTCATTGGGGGATACATTCGGCTACCTCAAATGGGCATTAGGTGGGCCTCATTTATCCATTTTGGGATGATATTTGCAACTTTAGTTTTTCAACTGAATTCGAATTAGACGCCGTTGTTTCTTTATAATTAAAAAAACAATTGTTTTTAATCTTGGGATACATAGTTAGAATAGTAATCCTTCGTTTAAGATAAAAAAAAATTTATATCAGTACACTAAAAAAAAATTGCTGAAAAAATTTTGGGAAAATGGAAAAACCTTAGCTTTATATTTCAAATGGCACAAAAAGCACTAAAGACTTTTATGCAAAACAAACTTGTTCAAACTTCAATATCTTAAATCCTCGGTGCCGCTTGACGATAGAATGTTTTGTTCGGACACAAATTGAAAAAATCTAAAAAAAAAAATGCAAAATGCTTAGATTTTTTGACATTTCTCTATGCATATCTCAAAAACTGCATTGCATTGTTAAGCGGCATGGAGAAATTTAAAATATTGAGTTTCTTGGACAGTGTGTTCAGCCGTTTTTGTGCCATTTAATAAACAAGCGAGCAAACTTAAGCCATTTTTTGGTTTTTCAAAGAAATTTATGAAATAATGACAAGAAGAAATGCTTTTAATATTGAAATAACACAATGTCGACAGTGAAAAAGTTTTTTACAGAATTGCATATAAAATATGTAGATGTTGTAGATGATATGTAAATCATCCATAGTCAAAGGCGATTTAATTAAATTGAGTTATATCTTATTTGAAAAGCAACTAAATTACGCGTTAATAGTGGCTATTTGACTTTGATCAGATAAAAAATGCCTGAGTTATAGTGGTGCAAAGCTAATATCTTATGAAAATATTAACGTTTCTCACCAATTATTGTCATTTCGGAAGATGTCTTGTGCCACAATTAATAACAAAATCCATAGTTTTTTAATTTTATTGTATAGTCAATTGATTTAAAAAATTTTAATTCATAATGCACCAAAATCGTGTCAAAACTAAAAGTCTTATAATAAAAACAAAAGATCTTTCAAATTCTTAAAATTTAAACATATGGCGATTTCTTTTCTGTGAAAAAATGTTACATTACATACATGTAACACATTCTAATGTTACCTTTAATTTACAACTATTACACTTTTATTATTAATGTACTTCATAAGCGATTTAAAAAGATATTTGAGCGGTTTTTGCGCTCTATTACGGTTTGGAAACAAATATTGACATCACTAGTGGCTTGGAGAAAATTAAAACAATAGCAATATACGTAGAATTTTTTAATTTTATGATGTAAAAAATTGTATATATTGTTTTTAACAATCTTTCCACAAAGTTATGGGCGGTATGAATTGTTGCAAGCAAAATAAAACATTGGCTGTAAAAACAAAAAAGTAATTACCAGAGTTGTGAAACATATTTTGCATGTTTTTCATCAACATATTCACAAAAGAACCTGAAAACTTTTCCCACAGTTGTATTTTTTGTACAAACGAACACAAACATGTAGAACATGTAACATTTATGCAACATATTTCTCAGAAAAGAAATCCCCAAAACATACATGCATACACGCAAGTAAATTTAAATGCTAGGGTTTTAGTTTTTTATTTTTTTGCCCCTAATTGCCAAATTTTTTATCCGATTTTCATAAGTAAAACCTTTCTGGAGGGCTTGTAAAATTAACTGCTTTATCAGTTGTTTTAAACGCCACCGCAAGATGGCGCTTAACCAGTATTTGCAAAAAAAAAAAACTATACGAATTTGCCATTTTTTTAAATTTTCGAGGTTGGAATGTTTACAAAAAATACAGAAACAACAATTTTCAACAATAAAAAGTTCTTTATTTTTCGCGAAAAGTTGATTTTGATATAATGCTATATATAGAAATAAAAAGTAAAAAGTTTTCGGGTCTCTGCATTTTTTCTAAAAAAAAAAAAATGATTTTATAATGAAAAATTTTGTGTAATTTTTTATAAAAAATATGTTGTACTTATATTGAAAAAAATAAAATGATTCAAAAAATTGAGGTCTCAATTTTTTTTTATTAATTGGTCTATAGAAAAACAGCAATAAAATAACAAGTTTAACAAAAAAAAAATGGCTGTTGAATTTAAAATTTTCAAAAATTTTAAAAATTTTAGATACTTTAGATAATATTTTTTTTTAGCAATTATTTAACGTACAAACATTTATACTTTTTTGGAAAGCTTAAAATCTTGGCTTTTCCAATCGCAGTTAAAATATAAAATCGAAGAAAGAGAATGAATATTGCAAACTGTTCTGCTCAACATGCCAACGACCTTCAATTTGAAAGTGTATTTACACAGGGTAACAGTGAAATGATGTACTTAAATATATTTAAATTGTTTTGTGTCATAAAGTTGGGATCAATATGCGTGCGGTCAAATAAGTGAATGATTAATTAAACACACTCGTATATAAATAATTATATTATTACGATTGAAACATAATTTCTTTAAGAGGTAAATTTAATACAATATATTAAAAAAAGCCCCAACAACAAACCGGATAAGAATATCGAGCAATATGCGTCACCGTCATATAACAAGACGCATATACATACATACATACATATGTATTTTAAATTGTTGAAATCTCTTCTGCTGCGAATGGCATTCGCTGATTATATTTTGGAAGCTCAAACCTACTTGTAAAGTAAGCGGTGCAACCAGCAATTATTCGGTACATATTTATACTTTAAGTACTTTCATTTAAAAAAAAAAACAGTATTTATGTTTTATAATATGTTTTATTTGATTGTATATTTTTAATAAAGCTCTAGGTAGGTCTTTTTATAGAAAACTAAATTTAAATATTTATTTAATTATTTTCAATATTCCGCCAACCGTTGGTTAGCATCTTCTTCCTTATAAAAAATATAAAATCAAAATATTATTAAAAAAAGGTCAAATAAAACTAAATATATATTTTATTTGATGAAAACGAACGACATTTTAAAAAATAATTTTAAAACATGTCCTTTACTACAATTTTTGTGACCGGCATCATAATTGTTTCAATTAGTAAGTTTTACTTATTATTAAAGTATAAGTATAGTGTAATATATTCTTGAATATTTAATCACAGGTCTAGTGACGTGCCTAAAATGTTTCAATTGTGCTGTTACAGCAGAAGTTATAACAATTGGTTATGACCGAATCTTTACACCCTCCTGTTCAAACTTTGACGGCACATCAGCCTTTATCATTGACTGTCCATATTCAACAATGTGTTCACGAATTATTTCAACAATGTACTTGCAGAATGGAAAAGAACAAAAAACCACTACACTTGGATGTGCTCAACAAAAATTGTTACGACACGTATGATTGCAATTAAAAGTTTTTACTTAGGTACGTTAAGTTTAATTACAAAATTTACTTTTGCAGGTCTTGTACAAGGGAAAGTGGAAGGAAGAACATTCAGTGGAGGAAATATATTCAGAAGACTGTACAACTATGAGTGATAATAATTTGGTTGGCGCAACAAGAACATATTGCTATTGTCGCGGCGATTTGTGCAATTCATCTCGTAAACAATTTGTTTTTATCAACTTAACGTTTTTACTGCCCTTCCTCATTATTAAAATCATTTTTTGAGGTCAAGCAAATAAGTATTTATAATTCAGGATTTTAAAAATATTTTACATTTAAGTACAGTACCAATCAATAAATTATAAAGATAATTTTTGTTGTTTTTGCACTAAAATATATAA
The DNA here is from genome assembly GCA_943735925.1 of Pollenia amentaria. Classification (NCBI taxonomy): domain Eukaryota; kingdom Metazoa; phylum Arthropoda; class Insecta; order Diptera; family Polleniidae; genus Pollenia; species Pollenia amentaria. The sequence goes on from OX031006.1 coordinate 105,400,768, forward strand.
AAGTGCTTTTAATAATCGGCTCTATAAGATAATGTACAATGTGCGCTCTAAAAAAAAAGTAATTTGTCTTAAATCTAACAGAGTGGAGTAAAAAAAATATTAATTAAAATTTTATATGTAAATATATTTATTCCAGTTTTGCAAACTCTTCACAAAGCTATACCTAATAAACGATTTTAAAAATATTTATTAAGGTCAGAGTACGAAAATAAGCAAAATAAAACGTTTTGGTGTCAAAAATAAATTTGAGAGAATTTGCTCTGATGCTAATTTTAAAATTTTGTTTAAAATGACTTTCATTAGGCTCAAATATTTTCTAGTGAGACAAAAAATTACAACAACATTTTCTAATACTACACCAGGATATGACAATAACTTTAAAAAAATTATCTTTGCTGAAATTTATTAAAATTATTGTACAAATATACTGTACTTAGCCCAGTGCGCTTCGCTACCCTCATTATAAGAAAATATCTAATTTTTTTTCAATACAGATCTCGTGCATAACTAATGAAGATATTATATACGCCCAATTTTCCAACCCCACCAAATTGAGCACAAAGCTTTTTGTACCACCTTTGGAAACATTAGCTATGACCATGGACCGTAACAGTTATTCCTTTTTTCATAAAATTCAGATGATAACAGTTATTTTTTGATTTTTATTTTTTTGAATAATAATAATAGTTATTTTTTGATTTTTATTTATTTTTTCGATCAAAAATAATAGTTATTCTTTAAAGAAATGTACGTGTTATAATTATTTGGTTGACTTTAAATATTTATAAGATATCCCAATGATAATCACACATTTAGATAAATATTTAAAGACAACTCAATAATTATAACACGTACATTTCTGTAAAGAATAGCTTTTATTTTTGCTCGAAAAAATAAAAATCAAAAAATAATTGTTATTTTTGTTCCATAAAATAAAAATCATAAAATAACTGTTATTTTTGATCGAAGAAATAAAAATCAAAAAATAACTGTTATTTTTGTTCAAAAAAATAAAAATCAAAAAATAACTGTTACTTTTGTCCAAAAAAATATAAATCAAATAAAAACTGTAATTTTTGATCGAAAAAATAAAAATCAAAACTTTAAAAATCATAATATTTTATCATAGAAAAGTTCATAAGGATCAATATGGTATACTTGCATCAGTTTGCCAGTATTTACTTCTATATGCTTTTTTTGTTTTAAAATTTCAAAATAAATGTTATTTTTGGCTATGACCTTTCTCCAGCTGTTCAGTAATATTTTTGGCATTTGTATTTAAGGAACCACGCTCACCTATTTTGACAGATGTTGCGTGTCGACCAAATTGGGACAACTTTTATCTTACCGTTCCCTAGATATAAATAAATAAATTTTATGCTACGCCCATTTCTCCGATCCCGCAAAGATTTTGTCAGATGTTGTGTATTACTAACCAAGATGCTTGTACCGAATTTAGAAACTTTAGCTTTTGCCGTTCTCCAGATATTAAGATATCTGCAATCTCTTTGTATGGGAGGTGCCAACTCCACTTTTCCAACCCAACCCATACTTTGTCGGATGTTGTGTACTGATAACAAATATGTTTTTCCTAATTTGAAAACCTTGGCTCTTGCCGTTCTTTAGATATACGTAAATCTACATTGCTTGTATGAGAGCTTCCACGCCCAATTCTCCAATACAGTCCATTTTTTTTTTAAAAAAATCTTATCCAATCCCTCCCAAATTTAGTCAGATGTTGTGTTTTAAAAACCAATATACTTGTACCAAATTTGGAAGCTTTGGGCCTTTCCGTTCTCCAGATATACAGAAATTTATATTGTCTTTGTATGACAGGTGCCATGCCCACTCAAAATTTAAAAAAAAAAATATAGCCTATAGATCCTTTCAGACCATCAGTAATATACTGCAAAAGTTTCATGAAGATCGGTTCAGCGGTTTAGGCGGCTATAAGGTACAAACAAACAAACAAATAAACATACATACATTAATTTTTATATATGTGACCTTCTCCGAGAAAAGGGACCTAGTGTGTGAAAATTAAGTTTTGAGAAAAACTCATTTAAAGTTTCATAACGCATTACCGCTGTGAACACAACTTCAGTTGGGAGATGCGGCTTGGTATGGTTAGTTATGATAAATAAATTTTTATCAGAAATCTAACTTATTTCATCTTATTCTACACCCTTTTAGGTACCAGAATTCACTCTTAAGTCCAAATCCCTTTTCTCGGAGAAGGTTACATATGGGTGTTTCTCTGGTTATGCATGCGACATTTGTACGCGTTTTATTGTGTTTGAATATTAAAAAAATAGAAGTGGATTGGAATTTTAGAATGAATTCTAGAATCGTTACATTGTTTGTCATGAGTTCTTTCTAAAAAGTATATATAATGGTAAATTGAGCACTGGGTACCCAAATGCCATGCAATCAAAGTTGACTTACTCACGTGACAAAAATAGAAGTGCCTTTTAGGACCGTAAGAAAAAGTGCGAAAGTAAGTGAATTGTAGGAGGTTTATTTCGGAAAAAATGTTTTTATAAAGGTTAGTAATGGGCCTTTATAATCATGTTTTGTTCAAAAGCAAATATGCATGGGTTGGCGAAGAAAAAAATAAATTGTAAATTACGCACGTGACATTACGCACGTGACACTTTTTACCTTCATACATATTTTAGTAATTTTACATATATTTTCAGAAGTTTTTAACAAAAAATTAAACTTTATTATCAAAGTTGTTTGTGGGAATACTATTATTTATTAAAAGATTTTGTTTGTTGTGCTTAATTCCCTTTTTAAATAATTGATAAAAAATACTGAAATTTATTGTTGGAGGATAAGCTGTTCCTATGCGCATTTCACTGGTTGCTTAGGCCAGATCATCAGGAAACGTTCTCCTAAATAATTTTAGAAAAGCCAAAGCTATCAGCAAACAAAACTACAGAGGGAATGAGAATTACCTACAAACACTCAAAAAGTCTTGTTTGCAACGATATCAAAGCTTAAACAAAATACCAAACAATAAATCAGTGTTGAGTTTTTTGGCCTAAGCAACCAGTGAAATGCGCATAGGAACAGCTTATCCTCCAACAATAAATTTCAGTATTTTTTATCAATTATTTAAAAAGGGAATTAAGCACAACAAACAAAATCTTTTAAAAAATTAAACTTTTATTCAAAAATTAAAAATAAAAAATAAAAATATACTACAAAATTAATCCAACTTAATTTTTTCCTTGAAAAAAATTATGCGAGCGCTTTGATTTTTAAGCTATAATTAACAGTTACTATAACTGTCAGTTAACAATATGTTAAGTGACAGCTACAGTAATAGTTGATTGAAACTGAAGTTGGTGAAATTGGCCGTTAATTACTTATACAGGGGTGTCATATAAACCAATCTTATTGGAATTGGATTTGAAACCAACAAAAAAAAATTCATTGGTGTCTTGAAATCCAATGTTATGGGTTTTTTGTTCGAACTGAAATTAGTGTCGGTTAAAGGTGTCACAGAAACCAATATTATCGGATTTTTTTTGAAAATAAGCCAAGCAGCTTAAAGCTCTTGTTTTTTTATTGGAAATAAATATAGTTGGTTAAAGTTTCAAAAGTATTCTCACTTTTTCTGCAAACAAAAAATTTGCAACAGCACTTATTTATTTTTTTTATTTATAAACAAAAATTTTTTTGTATTTTTAATAAATTCGCTTTATTTTTTTACAAAACAATAAAATTATACAAATGTAAACAACAAATGCAAATATGTAATACAACGATGGCATTTATTTCATATGTTTAGTGTTTTACCATTCTTATTTCCTTTTCTAAAATTTTCCTTTTATTAAAAACACAAGTTTTATCAATATGTTAGCGCAAAAATCGTAATTTAGAAAATCCACAAACGAAAATTGCATTTAAAGCTATAAACACATGAGCCAAAACATAAAACAGCCGATTCAAATATCGGTTTTATTTGTATTCGCAAATACCATACCGACTTGTTTTTATGACAACAAATGAAACCAATATGGTTTAAAAAACCGACAATTAGCAAAACCGACTTGGATTCTATGACACCCCTGATAACTTTCTTAATTTTTACATAAGTTTAAAAAATTCATAAATCATGTGATCGGCACAAAATTATCTTTGACTAGGATTTAACCCGCTACTTTGTTAGCGTCTCCCTTTTTTTCATGGACATTTTTATATGCCAAAGTTTATGTTTCTAGTTTTTAACAAACAATTCCAAAATTTTTCATTTTATAGGTTCTTATTCATATGGATATATACTTTTATTTCAACATTTTAAGTTCAATATTATAGAAAATTCAAAATGTACCACCTATAGGACACAAAAGTAAGAGAAATTTAATTTCCCGTTTTTCCCCTTTTTTATGTTTTTTTTTTCCCTATTGGAGTCTCAAAAATGTCAATATTGTAGTGGGAGCCCATAATTTAAAACGTAAGTATACATATCGAACTTGTTCAACAATACTGTATTAACTCGAAATTTTAAAATTTTCAGTATTAGCAAAACACTTTTTAATTTAGTATTAGAAGCATATGAAAAATAATTTTTAAAAGTAGCAAAAATAAATAAAAGTTCGAATTTCGAAAAAATACTAAATTTCGAAAAAAAAATTATATTTGTACTTTAAATATGCTTCAAATGTTATAAATATGGGCCATCCCTCGCCAAATACGATGGCTTAAAAATTTTTTGGATTTCCTTATTTTGTGATATTTTATAATACACTTCAAAAGGGCCGTTTGGTAAATTTTTACATGTTTTTGATTACTCCTTCAATAAACTCTTTTTTTTTTTTTTGGTTTTTTATTTAGATGCTTTTTACAGAAAAAATAGAAAAAAAAATATTCCAAGTTTTTTTGATTACGATTTTTGGATTTGAAATTTTCAAACGTGTTTTTAAAAATGCTTGTATCATTCTATGAGTGTATTTTTATGCAATTTGTATCACCATTAAGAAAGTTATGAACAAAAAACTAAAAAAGAGTCATTGGAAGGAGAAATCAAAAACATGTTAAAATTTACATGGAAGGCCTTTTTGAAGTGTACTAAAAATATCACAAGATTGGGGAAATCTAAAAAATGTTTGTTTATGGTCATTTTATTTGGCATAGAACGCCCCATATATACATACATATATGAGAAAAATGTTTTGAATAAAGGAAACGAAAATAAGTACGTTAGAATTTCGAAAAAGTTCCAAATTTATATCTGTATTTTTTAAATAAGTTATGAATATGATATAATCTTAATATGATATAATCTTTATTTAAAAAAATGAATTGATAAACACGTTCCAAAATACAGGTTTTAGCCATTTACTCCCCAAAAGGACCGATAAAAAGAGTCAAACACGTGTCCACTTATTTTTTTAAAAACAACAGTAATTAATACATTGTTTGTAGTATTTCTTTTAGTTTAGGAGATATGAGGTTAGCGAATTTACCCTTATTTACACCCTTAACATTTTTCCAAAAATCACGTCTTAGCGGATCGATTTGCCGAGAGACCAACCTCCGGTCCAAATTTCAACTTTTTAGCTTCAGGTGTTTAGGGTGTGCGATGATGAATCAGGCAGTAACGTAACAATTTTATATTATAACTAGCATTTAACTTGTTTTAATGCTCGCATTTAACGCACTTTGCAATAGGTACGATTTTCACCTCTTAAACGTTCGAATTTCGAAAAGATACGTTACAAATGTGATATTTTTTTATTGCAATGTTTATTGGTTTAAAAGATAGATGGCGTGGCAAAAAAAGTTTTAAAATACAGGTTTTTCCCGTTTTCTCCCCAAAATGGCCGAATTTCAAAAAAGAACCAGGCACATTTCCGCTTTTTTATTATTGAGCAACAATAAGTATTTAATTTTTTTGGTATCTTTTTTAGTTTCTGCGGTATCTTTTTTAGCCTGCGGTCCAAATTTCAACTTTTTAGCTTCTGGAGTTTAGGATTAGTGATAATGAAGCAGTCAGAAACGTTACAATTTTATATTATATAGATAGATGAAGAAAAATGTTTTGAAAAAAAAGTTACAAAATTAAGTACGAATATCACCCCTTTAAGGATCGAATTTCGAAAAAGTACCATATTTGTATTTGTATTTTTTAAATGGTGAATGTGGTACAATTTTTATTTCTATGTTAATTGGTTTAAAAGATAGATGTCGTGAAAAAAAGTTTAAAAATACAGGTTTTACCCGTTTACTCCCTACTTCAAAAAAGTGGTAGACACCTGTCCGCTTATTTTTCAATGAACAATAATAGGTATAAAAAACTTTCTATCTCTTTTAGTTTAGCAGAAATGGGGTTAGCGAATTTCCTGTTTCTTACCGCCTTTTTGCTATTGAACAACAATAAGTATTAAATGTTTTTGTATCTAGTTTATCTTAGCGGAAGGCTAGCCATGAAAGATAAATAGATGGAGAAAAAATTTTATGGAAGTATCTTATCTAAAAGTACTAAATTTGCATTTGCATTTTTTAGATAAGTTACGAATATCACATAATTTTTATTTCTATGTGCATTGATTTAAAAGATCGATGGGGGACAAAAACATTCCGAAATACTGGATTTACCCTTTTACTCCCTAAAAAGACCGAATTTCAAAAAAATACCAGACACCTGTTCTCTTTTTTTTATTTAATGAGCAACAATAAGTATTAAATTTAAAAAGTACCACTTATTGGCATGATTCTTCTTTTTTTTCTTCTTTGAACATAAATTGGCGTTCAAATGATTCATGTCATGTTGACGACATGTTTTTTTTTGTACAGTCTTTAAATACGAATAAGAAAGAAAAAACAATTGCGAATGAGAAAGCAAAGCGTACTGGCAGTACATGCCACCTATAAAAAAGCAATCATGTCAATAAAACATGAGCCGTTTGAACACAGACTTAGGAAAATTTAAGAAGTACCTGTTGAAAAGCAATTAAGTACGAAATTGTGCCAAAAATCACTCTTACAAATTCTCATTCACTTGGGAACTTGCATGTTTAATTTTATGTTTCTACGTCCAATTTTAACGGAAATTCAAAAAGTACCAGGTAGAGAACAAAAAGTACCAAAAGCCGCTCTTACAGATGTTATGTTTGTAGATCCAATATTAACGAAAATTAAAAAAAGGTGCCAGCTAAAGAACGAAAAAGTACCAAAAAGATGCCTCTAGCAGATTCTCATTTGCTCAGGGCCTTGGATATTCAATTTAGGTTTCTAGGGCCAATACTAACGGATATTCAAAAAGTGACAGTTTAAAAACAAAAAAGTACCACAAATTTCCCTCTTAAAGGTTATTGCCCACTCAGGACATTTAATGTTGAATTTTTTGTTTCCTGGCCCAATACTAACGAAAATTCAAATAGTACCAGTTAAAGAACAAAAATATACCACAAAGCCCTTTTACAGATTCTCATTCACTCGGGACCATGTATGTTTAATTTTATGTTCATCGGTCCAATATTAAGGTAGAGACTGAAAACGTACAAAAAGTCCGCTTACAGATTTTCTTTCACTCAGGACCTTCCATGTTTAATTTTATGTTCATAGGTCTTATACTAACGAAAATTAAAAAGTACCAGTACAGAGCAAAAAGTACCAAAAATTACCCTCATAGGTTCTTATCCAGTCAGAACATTGCATGTTGAAGTTTATGTTGCTAGGTCGAATATTTACGATAATTACAAAAATTTCCAGTTGTAGAACCAAAAAGCTAAAGTAAGAAATTTAATTTCCTATATTTCTCCTTTTTGTACTTCTTTTCTCCCCATTAAAGCATAAACAATTTTGATATTGTGTACGGAGCCCACAATTCAATACTTATATGTCAATGAATAAAGAAAAATGTTTTGTAAAATAAAGTACCAAAAGTAGTTTACCCCTTAAACGTCCGAATTTCGAAAAAGTACCAAATACGTATTTGTATTTTTTAGATAAGTTTCAAATGTGATATAACCCTTATTTCTATGTTTTTGGGTTTAAAATATAGATTGGGTGACAAAAAAGTACCAAAGTACAAGTTTTACACGTTGACTCCGTAAAAGGGCTGAATTTCCAAAAAGTACCACACACCTGTCAGCTTATTTTTCTAAAGAACAACTATAGGTATTACATTTTTTGTATCTCTTTCAGTTTTGAAGATACATAATTTACCGCATTTACCCGTTTGTACCCTTTTTACCCCCTAAACATTCGGATTTCCAAAAATCCCGTCTTAGTGGATCGATTTGGGGAGAGACAAACCTCTGGTCCAAATTTCAAGTTTTTATCTTTAGGCTGTGCGATGATGAATCAGTGAGTCAGTCAGAAAGTTTACAATTTTATATGTTTTTTAAAAAAAAGTAAGAAAATTAGAAAAAGTACCAAATTTGTATTGGCATTTTTCTGATAAGTTTCGAAGTTTCTATTTTTATTGGTTGAAAAAAAGATAGATGGGGTAACAAAAAACTACCAAAATACAAGTTCTACCCGATTACTCCCTAAAACGGCCGAATTTCATAAAAGTACCAGCTACTTGTCTGCTTATTTTTCTAATATATAATATAACAATTTTTTTTTATCTCTTTTAGTTTTAGAGATTTTATTTTTATATTTGATAGATAACAAATATACATATTATCAACATTTAATATTTAACATTAAAATGCATCTATGATTGGCATAACTTAAAGTTTTAAGTCAGATTGGCCGAATAAGTAACTGATTTTAAATGTATTCATTTAAAACGAAATTAATTGCATACTTTTTTTATTTTGAATTAGACTAATTGAATTCATTGAGTAACAATCCACTATATTTTAAACAAACTTCCAAATATTTACTAGTCTTTTAGATTAAAATTGATTTTCCCAAAATATTTAAGTCTAAACTCTCTGTACATTGGACATACTCCAACGAAGTTAAGTGTATTTTCCGACTCATCTAAGTTATATAGTGTACACTAGGGTTATAACTATGTATATTTGAGTGCGAAATACAACTCCAGTACCATGTGGTTCTGGATGCAAGAGATTTAAAATTTATATATGGAAATATGTTATATTTCTGGAAATATATGTATAGGATTGGCAAAGTGAATAAAAAAACTCCATATCACATCTCCATTTTATTTTGGAAAATATAAAAACCACTTAATTTTGCTTATAGCTAGATTTTAGATTTTCATAATTCTCCGCTAGATCTATAACAAAGTGATATCCAATAATGGGAGATGATGTTTTACCATCCAGAACCTCTTCCATTTCATGTCTCAATATCAGAGCGAGGACATGGTGCTGACACCCAATATATTGTGGAGGAGGCAATGACATAAATTGAAAATGTTTTTTGAGTAAATTCACAACGCCATTTTTGTTGCCCGTATTGACACTTGTTTTAATAGACGACCATAAGTTGAACTTAGTAAACGTGTCCTTAATGTCATTAAAATTGTATTTACAGCTTAATAAATCCCGGCTTGAGATGGAGTCGAAATTATTATGCCAGACTTAGCCAAATGTTGAAAAATTGCTTTATTTGTGCTAACTTTTGATTCTGTAACTAATGTAATTGATGGTTTTAACGATATCTAGATGGATTATTTATTCCGGTTGTTATGTAGTTTACGTCATCATCTTGTTCATCCGGATCGCTATCAAACATTAATGAAGAATCTGAATCAAAGGTTCCTTGTTGATTACATTCTGGTTCACATTGTAAATCTGCTACTTCGCAACTTATATCAATACTTATATTGTTTTGAAAATGACAACCATAAGGGCGTTTTAAAGTTTTTTCATAATATTGAACAAACCATCTTATTTTTCTTTTTATAACATCCATTTTTTATGCCCCTCACGGCTATGCGGTGTTATTTTTGATATTTGCAAAATTTGCAAAAAGTAATGACCCTAATGTACACATGCCTCTTCCATTTGAATCCAGTAGTTATCATCTCGCTCTTATTAGTAAACTGGTAGAATGTGATGAAAATTGTGAAGTAGTAAGCGGAATCAAATCTTACTGCATGTTTTTAGTACGCTAACCCAAAAGTGACTCGCTTAACTTACATTTAAAATAAAATTCTAAAATTTAATTTAAAGTTGTTATACAATACATACCATTAAATTAACTCTTTTTATAAATTAAAAACTAAATAAACAAAAAAATAAAAAAAAAAACCAAATACAAGTGATATTCACTTTAAATCACATTTAGTTGATTGGTTAAAAAAAGGCGAAACAAAGAAAAATATGTGTATGTATTTTGTTTGGATACTAGAAATATTAATTGTCTGTTCGTATTAGTTTTGACTTGTGATTTCTTAACAATCGTACAGGTGTAAAAATGCCATTTTTTAAAATGATTTTTGGTGTACTGGAAGGTGCATTCGTCTTGTAAAAAAGAGCCAACAATGCAAAAAATATTTGACAAAAAAATCCGTCATATAATAGGGAACACAATTGATCTTTTATATTTATTTGATTAACTCTGTTAAAACTTTGTTATTCTTTTTAAGCGTGTTCAACAATTCTAAAGAAATTTGTATATGAGAAGTGCTAAAAATAATTATAGAGGAAAATTAATTAAAGAAAGAAATGTACTTTGAAATACACAAAAAAAAAAACCAAAAGATCCGTGTGGTTTTATTTTCTACTTGATTCCACTGGTGCACCAAATAAAAAATTTAAGCTTTACTCTTTACAGGTTAAGGCTTATTAAAGTGTTTTCCGAAAGCATGGGACCTACTGTAATTTATGGAGCGATTTCACGAAATTAAGGAGTGTAATTTATACACTACTTAATTCATACCACAAATGGTGGTGGGTATAAAAATGTGTTTTTGTTAAAATAAGATTTTTATGGTTAACTAAAAAAAGTATTTTGTTAATTAGTTTCGTATTAAAATTTCAATTATTCATCTTAATTAATTTAATTAAAAATTTTAATAGAATCGTACAAATAAATCAATTACTAGTTTGCTCTATTCAATAACTATATTAATTATTTTTTGTTATTAAGGGGCTTATTTTATAAATCCCTTCACCTTGCGTTAAAAAATTTTTTACATAAAATTTTTAAAAATTTTCAAAAATTTGTAAGAAAATATTTTTGAAGTGAGGTGTTGTGTTTTACAAAATTACCCCCTTAGTTTGAAACAACTGAGGTAATTGGGTAAAATGTAGGTTTTATGTTAATTACTTACACATTGTTGGAAATCCTACGTTGTTTTTTTTATCATATGTTTAATTAAATTAATCATTAATTAAGAAAAAAATCACACTTTTCAATTGCTTCAAATTTTAGTAAACAATATAATCATTAAACAACTTTGTTATATTTAATGAGTTATAAAAATTTTGTTTGTAAAAATCTTTTATCAAAGCATTTAAAAAGCATTTATCTTTTGACTTTTAAAAATCCCGAATACCGAAAAATTCCGATTTCCGAAAATTTACGGGATCCCGGCATTTGATTTTTGAAATCCCGGGATTTGCGAAAACCGTGACTGGTTTGGCATCTCTAGTATACATTCATACATATATGGGTTAATTCCAAACACAATGCTTTTTTTTCGTCTCAAGCTTTTTATTTCTTTCATGTAAAAGAAAATAAAAAAACAAAAACGGCAAGTAAGCTCTAAAATAATTAGCAACAAACAAAAGTAGTTGTTATTATTGTAAAACTTTCTGCTAAATTGTGCAAATGGTGCTTTAACTGTATATCATGCCTATTACATACAAATATACCTGTCTCCACACATGTTATTCATTAAGCAACATGGAAAAAGAGTTGAAAACAATAGAACAATAATAAAAAATTCAACTGTTTTTCAATGATTGTATTTATTTTTATTGCTTTTTCCTGGTTTTACCTGAAAAATGTTATCAATGTCATTTTGACGTTCTAATTTTACTTTGTCTCTGCGTTTTTTCCGTAATGTCACATTTTTTTTAATTAAGTCATAATCATTACTTGAGCTGTTTCGTTTGCTTTATGTGCATCGCTATTAAAAAGTGCAAGAAGTGATAAATTGATTAAGATAAAAAATAAAATAATAAAATCAATTATTTGGTGTTTTCAAGTGAATTTATAATCGCACGATGGTAAGTACAGCTAAAAATTTCCGTACTGTCACACAGTTATTTAATAAAAAATCGTAAAAAATAAAATAAATAAAAATGTATATTAATATATTACGAAGTTTTGATCACTTTTTCTTGTTTTTATTTTCCGTGAAATAACTTTTTAGAAGAAAAAAACAAAAAAAATATCACAAGTTTCTTTACTGTCACTTTTAAGTAAAAAGGTTTTTTTTATTTTAAAAGCTTATTTCTCGAAAATTCTGATTGATTTCAATACTGTAGTTCTTTTGATGTAAAGATAAAAACAAATAGAAAAAAAACCAATCGGGAATCAATTTTTTATGAAATACTAGCTTAACCCGGTGCGCTTCGCTACACTGGCATCCTATGGGAGGTATTTCCCCCCCTGCGCCTACCCGCTTTATTTTTATTTTCAAAAGTGTAGTATACCATAAGAGTGACTTTTAGAAAGTTTGAACATTCTCACTATTACAGTTCTTAAGATATGCGATGTTAAACATTGGCGTCCTATGGGGTATTCCTATACCCCCGCTGCTATTTTATTTCAATTCCGGGGCTCAGAAGATCCCACTACAAAAAGTTCAGCAAAATGCGTGCAGCGGCTCTTAAGATATGCGATAATTAATATTGGCATCCTATGGGGGGTACCAATTCCCCTGCCCCTATCGAAAAAATAAGTAGCCTATTTTATTTTTAGGGCTCACGTGATGTTACTGTAAAAATTTCAGGAAAATCGGTTCAGTATAATATTGGCATCCTATGGGGGGTACCAATTCCCCTGCCCCTATCAAAAAAATAAGAAGCCTATTTTATTTTTAGGGCTCACGTGATGTTACTGTAAAAATTTCAGGAAAATCGGTTCAGTATAATATTGGCATCCTATGGGGGGTACCAATTCCCCTGCCCCTATCGAAAAAATAAGTAGCCTATTTTATTTTTAGGGCTCACGTGATGTTACTGTAAAAATTTCAGGAAAATCGGTTCAGTATAATATTGGCATCCTATGGGGGGTACCAATTCCCCTGCCCCTATCGAAAAAATAAGTAGCCTATTTTATTTTTAGGGCTCACGTGATGTTACTGTAAAAATTTCAGGAAAATCGGTTCAGTAGTTTCGGAGTCTATAAAGCGACAAACAAACATACAAACATACATAATTCATTTTTATATATATAGATTCACAGATTCCGATGAATAGATTTGTTCATGAATTTTTTGTTAATATAATTGGATTACTTTTATTTTTTGTTTCGTTTTTATAAAAAAGAAAAAACAAACAGTAACCAAAAACAAAATAATGAATAAATGTTTAAGTTTTCGTTACACTTGAAATTTAAATTGGATTTTCTTTACTGTCACAAAAAATTCCGTACTGTCACTTTTTATTTTTTCAAGTTTCCAGCAAAATACAACAATTTCTTCCAAATTGTTTGAAGCAAATTTGTTACTTTAAATGTAAGCTGCACAAAAACAAATTTTTGTAAAAAAATTACTTTTTTTTAATTCTTGAATTATAAAAGAAAAAAAAAGTAATTGGAATCTCTTCGAAAAATAACTTTTTGCTATTACTAACCCGTTTTTTTTTAAGAAAAACATCCAAAGCTGGTAAATAATAAGTGAACGAATGCGATAGTAGGCTTTGTTCTAACATTTTTGCATTAATTTCTTAGTTCTGTAAATTTTTGTAAAAAGTGACATTCCGGAAAATATTTCACCAAAATGCAATAAAAAAGCAAAACAAATTTTTTTTAAAGAAACTAAAAGTAATTTCGCAATCTGCACAAATCTTAATGCAAGTAAACAATTTCAGAGAATGAATTCCTCAACCTTAAAAAAAAAAAAAAAAAAATGATCATGTACACTACTTTTGGAATTAACCCATATATGAGATTTTCATTAATTTGTAACTTCCACAATATTGATCATAGACCCTATAAAGTATATATATTCCGGATCCTTATGAGAATAGAAGTGCAAATCCGGTTGACCGTGTGTCCGTCCGTCTGTTGATATGGGTTTTTCGAAGACCCAAATATAATAGGAACTTGTATGATATACATATATGGGCATTTCCTGGGGTCACGAATGTACGTTCGTACGCTTTTGATGTACAAATTGTTGTGTAATGTAAACATGTAAATTATAGTTGTGTGAACAGTTCCTCTTGCACATTGTAGGTTTATTATAATTATGATACACCCTGTCAAACTAGTTTGTAAGTTAGTTTAAGTAACAATGTATTCTATTCTATTAAAGACTTTCAATAAAGAAACACATACTTTTTATATAGAATAAAACACAAATAATATACATAGCATTTTTTTTTGCGATTCGATAGCATTTTGGATTTCATCGAGTGTAAGTTTTCATAATGATAGTTATAAACATGTGGTCACGAACGGACGCAAAATAGAAGTCAACTTTGGCTGAAAGTAGTGAAATGTGAAAATCTGCGAAATGGAACGGAATATTCAAACGTGATTAATTTATTTTTAAAGTGTATTAATGTAGGTATCTTTCCAGTATTTACAAAATAAAATATCTCTATTGGTTTTTGTTTAATTGGCTTAAATACCGGTCGCGAACGTACGATTATTCCATATGTTTTAACCGTTAATTAACCGTTTTTTTGTTCTCCTTACACTTTTTTCTTCTTAATTGATTGTAATAGAGATATTTTAAAGAAAGAGTGCAAACATAAAATATATTTTTGTGTGTAAAATAATTAGATATAAAAATGTCAATAATTAGTATTGTGGTTATTTTAATTGAACTGTTAATGGTTTTTAATTCAAATCTTGATATTTTTAATCAGGCTTAAGTTCATTGAATTTAATTTTCATTAAATTGTTTTTATGAAGAAAGGAATTTTACAACATGAAATGAATTTAAATTTATTGATAATTTTTCATTATTGGCTGAGCTGGGAATTGAACCCAGGTTTTCACGGACAGGTTGCCCTGACTAGTTTCGATTGTAACCACACAATCTCTTCAGATGGGTTTGCCGTTTAGCACTCACCGCCATTGACGACGAATTTCATTAGTCAAACATTAATCTTTAAACCAAATGGTATTTTACCTTGGTAGATCCAAATTTGCTTTTGAATGATTACCATTGATCTACATGTTTTTTCTTACTTCTTTTTTTTTCTTACTTTTTGGCAAGAATTCTTCTTGAAATCCAAAGTACATAAAAATGTCAATAATTAGTATTGTGGTTATTTTAATTGAACTGTTAATGGTTTTTAATTCAAATCTTGATATTTTTAATCAGGCTTAAGTTCATTGAATTTAATTTTCATTAAATTGTTTTTATGAAGAAAGGAATTTTACAACATGAAATGAATTTAAATTTATTGATAACTTTTCATTATTGGCTGAGCTGGGAATTGAACCCAGGTTTTCACGGACAGGTTGCCCTGACTAGTTTCGATTGTAACCACACAATCTCTTCAGATGGGTTTGCCGTTTAGCACTCACCGCCATTGACGACGAATTTCATTAGTCAAACATTAATCTTTAAACCAAATGGTATTTTACCTTGGTAGATCCAAATTTGCTTTTGAATGATTACCATTGATCTACATGTTTTTTCTTACTTCTTTTTTTTTCTTACTTTTTGGCAAGAATTCTTCTTGAAATCCAAAGTACATTTTTTGTTTTTCATGTTTTGTCTTTCTTTTTTCTTGTTGACATTTTTCAGCACAACTTCAGGGACAAGGACATATAAAAATGTCTTTAGAAGTAGCTTAAAAAGAAAATATTAAATTTTCCAGTTTCCAGCCCTATTTCCTTAAGTAAAACAGCTGAGATATCATAGCATATCATATATACCATTCTATTATAAAAACATAGACTTTTTTGTAATTATAAACAATAAAACACAATGATTATCAACATTTTATTTTTCCATCCTGGTTGACCATTCGGAGGAAATGCCCATACGTATTTATATTAGTTATGCTTATTTAAATTGTGCTATGGAAATTCCTTGTTTTGTTCCTTATTTCGTTTTTCTGTATATCTAGAGGACGGCAAGAGCCAAAGCTTTTAAATTAGTACAAACATCTCGGTTATCAAACCACTGCATTCCACGAAATGTGGGCGGAATCGGAGAAGTGGGCGTTGCACTTCTCATACAAAGACATTATAGATTTTTTAATATCTCGAGAACGGCAAGAGTCAAAGTTTCTAAATTAGGTAAAAGCATCTTGGTTATCAATACGCAGCATCCGACCAAATGTGGGCGGGATTGGGAAGCGGGAGTGGAACAAAATATAATTATTTATATCTAAAGAACGTTATTTATATAATTTTCTGCTCTTATCGCACAATGGTGAATGGTATATAAGATTCGGCACAGCCGAATATAGCGCTCTTAAATGTTTTTCTCTAAAACCGAATAAAAATGAACAGTCACCTAAATGAACAACTATGCCCTAAATTTTTAATATTTTTTATTGTTGGTATTAAAAATGTTACTGTTAATAATTGTTATTATTGCGAACTAATATTTTTAAAAATTTAATAGCATTATTTTGCGAAAATGGCTTAGGCTAACCCTAAACATCTTCTGAAAGAAAAGTATTGCCAGACTGGCTGAAAATTCAAGTTTTTTCACGGATTGAATATATAATTATATTGCATATTTTAGAAAAAATTTAATTTTCGACAATCTTACCAGAAAAAGTTTTGCAGGCAACACGTGCTTAGTAACTCAAAACTATTTTTGAATTGAACCGAGATAAGGGCTCAAATGGAAAAAAACTATGGCGTGAATATATCAGCATAAAGTGTCCGTTAACATTTACAGTAAAATTTCCTAAATTAAAAAATTGCTAGACGTAAACCAAATGAGTCAACAAAAAGTATTAGAAAAATAATTGTCGTTAGCTAAGTAAAAAGCCATCCACATATACATAAGTATAACAGCCTAGTCTCCATCATCCATCTCGGGACTTTGAAAATCCCTTTCAACGGACACGCGGATATGGTTAAATCAAATTTGCTACTCATAAGAACCCAGAATATATATACTTTATATGGAGCTAACATAAATTATGTAGAAATAACAAACGGAATGACAAACTTAAATAACCCCTTTCCATCTATGGCGAGGGGTATAACAATTAACATGTTGTCACCTTTGTGGTGAAGGCTATAATAAGACATATGTACAAATATATTAAAGGTCCTTTTACTAGGATTTTTGCTATTTACGACGATTTTCAGAAAAAGCAATTCAAAAAATATTTAAAATTATTCGCTTCTATAACTTCCATTAACCCATTAAACGCCAAAACCATTAAAAACAAAAACAAAATTGAAATTCATTTATTTATTTATACTTAAATACAGTTACTAAATATAGAAAAAACAAAAAAAAAGTTCTTGGAAGTGTGTTTTTAGGGCTGTACTTGGAGTGGCGTCATGAGTATGATATTTTTTAAATTATGAAAATTCTTAAAGCATACTTTTTCAACACATAGAGCCCATAGATATCCCTTACAGATACCCATCTTATTCCGTTATGACACTCACAACATCGTAACTGATTTTTTTCCTTTTAGGAAAGGGGTTTCCACCACTAGTTACAACACCAGGAGCCAGCGACCGTTTGGAAATATTCACTTTCTGGTAGGGCTTCCAATCGGGAAATCCCGATCCCGGAAATCCCAGGATTTTCGGGATTAGCCGAAACCCAATTCCCGGGTTTTCTAATTTTTAATCCCGAGATTTTCAAGATCCCGATTTTTTTTATATTTTTTATTATTTTTACTTCTCTTTAACAATTTTTACAAATATTTTTTTGTACGCGTATTTATATTTAAATTTTAAGTCTTTACCAACAATTATATTACGAGTGTTGAGTGCGAAAGATGTTTTTCAACTAAACAACAAAATACGTTCGTGTTTAGCAAATACAACATTGGATGCTTTAATATTCTTAAGAAACTACTTGAACTAAGTATTAAGTACACGACTTTTAAAACTTTGAAATACAGCATTTACAATTGAGTTTTAAAAGTTTCCAAATGTTTTTAAAAAATTTTCAAATGTATTTTAAAAATTATTATACATATGTAATAAATAGTTCATGTGTATTTTAAAATTATACAAATCGTCGGCTGATAATTTAATTGTCGTATGTGGATTCCGATAGTTTCGAGTAAATTGAGTTTGAAGTTTGAACTCTTATAAAATCCACATACGACATTAAAATAATAAATTAATTTTTTGGTCGTTTTATATGAAAATTTGTCGTATGTGGCAGTTAAATACGACATTTAATTTGAAAGTTGCTTCAGCAAATACCACATACGACAAACCCAACACTCCATATCTCGAAACCCGTATGATGTATCGAAAAACTGATTACGCCAAATGAAAGATCAGGTCGGAAAACCTAATCAAATCTCAGCGCAGTCAAGAATGAAAAATTATCAATAAAAATTTTAATTAATTTCATGTTGTAAAATTCCTGTCTTCATAAAAATAATTTAATGAAAATTAAATTCAATGAACTTAAGCCTAATTAAAAATATCTAAAATTTGGATTAAAAACCATTAACAGTTCAATAAAATAACCACAATACATACTAATATTTTATTTGAAAATTTTAGATATTTCAAATTATATTAAGAAAACTTAAAAATATATTTGGGCAATTTTTAAATTCATTTGGAAAATTTGAAAATATATTTGGAAATTTTACAACACAATTGGAAATGGTGGAATTTGTTATACCAATAATCAAATATGGATTAAAACAAGATTTTTAATGTTTTTTTGTTACGTTTTTTAATACATGATCTTTATGAACTGGGATCAATTAAAAAATAATTTGTTATTATATTTTTTTTTTTTTTTTAAAAAAAAATTATGCAAAGTTCATGAAATATGTATTTTTACTGGAAAATTAAGTTGTTTTTCAAACTGTTTTATATATTGGGTAAAAATAAAAAAATTATTAAAAAAAATCCCGAAAAAATTTAAAAAATCCCGTAAATCCCGGAATTCAAACTATCCAGAAAATCCCGTAGATCGTACGGGGAAAAAAATGAAAAAACACTATGTGATCTGAGAAGTTGCGAACTTTTTCTAGAAAATCAAGCACAAGCACAACGCCTTTGTCTGACATAAAAATTTGAAGTTTTGATGGTTTGAAATTCCATTTTGTTATGGACAAAAATTTAAAAAAAAATGTGTACCCATTTAGCCATTGTATTCATATATTTGCATTTTTTTATAAATTAAAAGCACGGTAATTTTACTATGCAAAACGGTAACACTCGTTATAACAAAACAGGGGTTTCTCCACACAGCTGAATGATCAGTGGCCTAACTTATATTTGCAAAATTGATGCAGAGGTATAAAAACTAAACAAAATACACTGTAACGGTAATTTATTTTAACACTTTGGTTTTTTATTTTATTTAAACACAATAATATTGTTAACATATTATGTTAAATAAAAAGCCAAAGGAAATGTTGTCTTCTTATTTCACTTCTAGTAAAATTTATGCGTATTTAAATATAGCCTTTTTTCTGTACTCAAGCGAGTACAATGGGTGGGAATAGGTTAAGTAACTTTTATAATCCAAATCGATATAAAGGCCGTTTTACACTATCACACAAGTCTTTAGTATTTTGACGAATATGCTACACTGATCTAATTATTGTTTAACAATTTTCCAAAAACAATAACAGCTTATCATTAAAATGTTGTATTTTTCTAAAAAAAAAGTAAGACTTGTGTGATATATAGTATAGTACCTATAAGTGGTCATCATTAATAAACGAACTTATTATGTACTTACCTTTCCATCATTTTCTACGAGACATAAGAATACTACATCTTCCCGCAACAAGCGTACGGCTGCATGTAAAGGATATTTTGTTTTACTTTTTAACATTTTAAAAAGCAATGGTCCAGACATATGTTCAAAATCTTGTGGAGTCAAATCATCCCAATGTGTTGATATTAAACCTGAACAATAGTCGAGTAGACTAGCGGCACCAACTTCTTCTGCTACGCAATAAAAGCGTACACATGACCGCACACCAACAGATGCAACTAATGCTCGTTCACAAAGTCCTAGTAGTCCTGGTAAATGAAAGCGATGCGAAGCTCTTAGTAAACCCAATGCAAGCCGATCATGTTGCAGATCAACCACATCCACATATATCCAACGCAAAAGCGCCATTGCTATGTCCTCCTCCATATCACTCCAGTCTAGCTCGCTAACGTCTGCCAAGATTTCTTCACGCCACTCTTCGGAACGAGCATGTAAAACGAATTTGTGAGCTGGCATTGTCTTTGAACTCACTTTAATACTCAAGTCGGAGTACACCGTTCGTCCATAGAGTGATGCCACGGTTAAAACCAATCGAGACACAAAGCTGCTAAATTCTCCACCAGCCTCATTATCACTGGAGGCTATTGCTTTACTATATTTACGTTCTAGATCCGCGTATCCTCTTTGCAATTTGGTATATTCTTCTTTTAGCAGCATAAGGTGCTTCTCTAGTTTTTGCATTGCAGCTGCATCTGTGGAACCTAAACGAAAGTAAAGAACGTAAACGTCAAAATATATCTTTCAAAGCAACGCCCACAAAGCGGCGTTTAAATACTTAATCAATAATTTTTAATTTGTTTTAACCGTTTGATCTTTTACCCATTTCTCTGCAGCCAAATTGATTCAATGGTACAAATAATATATTTAACAGTTTTGTATTAAGGTGATAAAGAACTTTTGTTTTTCTTTCTGCGTTTTCTCTTTTTTTTTTAGGTGTAATAGGCACTCACTCATTACACAAAGTTTATATTAAGACAATTGTCATTATATGTCAACAGTTAGTGCAGTGTTGCATTTTTGTGTGTGTAATTTTTGTGATGCTAAATTTTACAAGTTTGGTTTGATTTTGTACACAATAAAAAAAATTTTAATAATGCCCAGTAGTGCGATTCACTAACTTTTTTTATGATAATCGTATCGTTATAATAAATATAACGAAAATATATAGAATTTGCTATTCAGTAACATTTTTAGCGATATTCTCTGTCGATTAAGGACGGCTGTTACTTTAAGCTTTTTTTTTTTCGTTATTTTAACGGTAATAATTTATGTTGTGTTTATTTAATCGATAAAGTGTATTTTATGTTTAAAGTGGCTGAGGCCCGACTTCTTACATACATAAATACATATGTATATGCATGAACAAAAACAAAATTCTAAATTCAAAATGTACAAATAAAAGCAAATTATGAACATAAACAAAATTCTAAAGGTACATTCAGACTAATGAAATATTTGACGAAAATGTGTGAAACAAAAAAATATTTAAAAAATTATTTTTGGGAATGAAATATTTTATTAATTAATTCATTTATTAATGATGTGCTAATAATCCCAATTTTTTAAATGAAAACACTGAAATTTATTGTTGTGGGAAAGCTAGTTCCTATGCGCATTTCGCTGGTTGCTTAGGCCAGCTCGTCAGGAAACTTTTTCCAAATACTTTAGAAAAGCTAAAAATATTATACAAGTAAGACCATAAAGTGAATAAGAATTTTAAAACACTCTGGTCTTAAATGTAACAATATCAAAGCTTTAACAAAGTCACAACAATAAACCGTCAATTTTTTCTTTCTTACATTCCCCTACAATTGGCTGGGTTTTTTCCAACACAAATTGTAGTTGTAAGAGGATAGAAAGAAAAAAAAACAAAATTAAAAAAAAACAAGATGCTTAAATAAAGCAGCTTGCCATTTCAGTTTTTTATTTGCCGGGCACATGCAAATTTATTATCAAAAATTATTTTTGGGAATGAAATATTTTATTAATTAATTCATTTATTAATGATGTGCTAATAATCCCAATTTTTTAAATGAAAACACTGAAATTTATTGTTGTGGGAAAGCTAGTTCCTATGCGCATTTCGCTGGTTGCTTAGGCCAGCTCGTCAGGAAACTTTTTCCAAATACTTTAGAAAAGCTAAAAATATTATACAAGTAAGACCATAAAGTGATAAAGTTCCTATGCGAAATGCGCATAGGAACTAGCTTTCCCACAACAATAAATTTCAGTGTTTTCATTTAAAAAATTGGGATTATTAGCACATCATTAATAAATGAATTAATTAAAAAAATATTTTGTTTAGTGTTCAAACTAAGCTCAAATACTTGACAATTTTTGTATGATGAAACAGTTGGCAAACAGTGTTAAGTAAAATAAATTAATTTATGTGTGCCATGCGTTCAGACTAAAAGAAATATTTGCATCAAATAGGTAATTATTTAATGAAAGTGTTCAAAAATAAAAATATATTTCTCAAATAGTAAAAATGAGCGCAAAAGCTAATTTATTTATTTTATTCTGTGGATCAGCATCTCTTATAGTGTTAGAACAGGAGAATGTAAAAGAAAAAAAAAAAATGGAAGCCACTGGGTAACGGGAACATGGCTAAAATTTGCGAAAATTGCAAAGTTGGAAACAAACCCTAATATATATTTGAAGTCGCTAAATCGGTTAAAAAACCAAATGTCAAGAAAAAAAAAAACAAAAAAAATGTTGCAAAAATAACGAAAATTCGCGAAAAATTAAGATACTTTAAACAAGCCATAAAATTTATTAAAGGTGCCTAAAACTATAAGCAATTCGCAAAAATTTGCTAATTATCGATGATAGCAAAGCCTAATAATTATTAAAAATCGTTAAAGCTGTAAAGATTCACAGTGAAAAATCGCTTCTTCGCGAGCATGGCTTAAATTCGCGAAAAATTGCAAACTTAGGAACAAACCCTAAAATTTATTTGAAATCGGTTAAAAAAATAAATTGTCGGAAAATAACAAAAAAAAATTTTTTTTCCAAAAATAGCGAAAATTCGAGAACATTTTTGATATTCAAACAAGCCATTAAATTGATTAAAAGTCCCTTAAAAGTATAAGGAATGGCAAAAATTCGGTAAAAATTGCTAAATTAGCGGAAATTCCCAAATATTTGATGATAGCGGCATGATACCAAAGTTTAGTACTCATAATTATTAAAAATAGCTAAAGCTGCAAAGAATCACAGAAAGAAATCACTTCATTTGCGAACATGGCTAAAATTCGCGAAAAATTGCAAACTTGGAAACAAACCCTAAAATATATTTGAAGTCGCTAAATCGGTTAAAAAACAAAATGTCAAAACAAAAAAAAAATAATTGCAAAAATAGCGAAACTTCGCGAAAAATTTAGATATTTCAAACAAGCCATAAAATTTATTAAAGGTGCCTAAAACTATAAGGAATGGCAAAAATTCGGTAACAATTGCTAAATTAGCGGAAATTCCCAAAAATTTGCTGATAGCGGCATGATACCAAAGTTTAGTACTCATAATTATTAAAAATAGCTAAATCTGCAAAGAATCACAGAAAGAAATCGCTTCTTTTGCGAACATGGCTAAAATTCGCGAAAAATTGCAAACTTGGAAGCAAACCCTAAAATATATTTGAAATTGCTAAATCGATTAAAAAACAAAATTTAGGGGAAAAACAAAAAAAAATGTTGCAATAATTGCGAAAAGCCATAAAATTTAGTAAAAGTGCCTTAAACTTTAAGGAATGGCAAAAATTCTATAAAAATTTCTATATTAGCGGTAATTTGCAAAAATTTGCTAATAGCGGCACGATAGCAAAGTCTAATAATTATAAAAAATCTTTAAGATTGTAAAGAATCCGAAAACTTACAGGAAAAATTGCTTCTATCCGGAACATATGTTCCGCTGTTATTTTATTTGATACTCAAAAATATTTTGTGTTCAGACTACGTTAATGAAATATTTGATGTTTGCTTTCAAATATTTCATCAGTCTGAACGTACCTTAAGAGTAAAATTCACAAAATAAAATATAAAAACTGTAAATTAAGACAATTTCATTTGTTTTTTCTTTATTCTCTTTTGTGCTTTGGGTTTTTTTTGACATTTTGTAGACAGAGATGTTACAAAAACCACAGCTGTTTACAATCGTTAAAAATAAATTACAATAAAAATAATATTCAACATTTTTCATTTTTCGAATTTATTCTATGAGTTAAATTTAAGTTATGTATTTTATAAAGCTTTTTGTAATAGTTCTATTCCTTAAATTTTTAGGAATGACTTTATACACTACCAGACTATTATCTTGTGTCTTCTTGTTACATTTCAAATTAGCTTTCCGTTGGATAGCAATGAAGTATATTATATGTACAGAAAAATTTACAATTATTAGACACCAGCAGAATGTAATGCATTTTCTGGCCCGCTACGGCCTTCGTCAGCATTCTTTGTGCCACACTGGATAGTGATAGTTTATAATAGTCTGGTAGTATATAAAGTCATTCCTAAAAATTTAAGGAATATAACTATTACAAAAAGCTTTATAAAATACATAACAGAAATTTAACTCATAGAATAAATTCGAAAAATGTTGAATATAATAAAGTTGCTTATAGAAAGAAATAATTCCCAATATCTATTTGTTAATAATAATAATATTTACTGAAAAAAAAATTTGGTATTTCAATATTTAAGTTATACAACCGTTCCAAAAATGGAACAGTAGGACAATGTGCCACTGTCCCTACTTAATTTTATTAAAAAAAAAAATAATAAAAAACGAGTTTCATTTAGAAATGTTTATTAAAAATTATATGTAATTCGAGTACTTACATTTTTTATAATAAAGTTAAATAAAATTAATTTAGGTAAAAAAAAATGTTTTTACATAGTGTGAAAAATTTGAGAACATTTCTGGTGCAAAGCAACATTGCACTTTTCACATTTCATTGTGGTATTGTTGGGATGTTGAAATAAAACCACTTGACTTCGGGACAATGTGTAATAGAAAAAAAGACAAGTTTATTAAAGTAAATAAATATTAAAAGGAATAAATAAATATTAAAAGCGCATAGAAACTAGCTTTCCCACAACAATAAATTTCAGTGTTTTTTATCATAAATTGGGATTATTAGCACATCATTAATAAATGAATTAATTAATAAATATTTCATTCCCGAAAATAATTTTTGATAATAAATTTGCATGTGCCCGGCAAAAAATAAAAAACTGAAATGGCAAGCTGCTTTATTAAGCAACTTGTTTTTTTTTTAATTTTGTTTTTTTTTCTATCCTCTTACAACTACAATTCGTGTTGGAAAAAACCCAGCCAATTGTAGGGGAATGTAAGAAAGAAAAAATTCACTATTTATTGTTGTGTCTTTGTTGAAGCTTTGATATTGTTACAAGTAAGAGCTGAGTGCTTAAAATTCTTATTCACTTTATGGTCTTACTTGTATAATATTTTTAGCTTTTCTAAAGTATTTGGAAAAAGTTTCCTGACGAGCTGGCCTAAGCAACCAGCGAAATGCGCATAGAAACTAGCTTTCCCACAACAATAAATTTCAGTGTTTTTTATCATAAATTGGGATTATTAGCACATCATTAATAAATGAATTAATTAATAAATATTTCATTCCCGAAAATAATTTTGGAAGTAATAGGGCATTTACATTACATCGAAATCTAGTAGATTTCATTTGAAATCTTTCTCCAAATCTAGTTCGTTTACATTATACTTGTTTGACATTAGCGAGATTTGGTTTTCACAACAAAAACCGCCGACTGAAAGTTTTTTGTGTAACACATACTTACATATAAAGAAATAGGCATTTAAAAATTTGCATTACATTTTCTTTATAATCAACTTCATTTATTTTATCAATATTATTTGTCATTTGCATTTTTTTTACTATTTTACAAAATGTTTGAATTTTTTTTTAACAAGTAGCTATTATTGTTTTTGTTTTGTTTTTTGTTAAAATGTCATTTTTTTCTTGTGCAGGGAAGTAGTTTTTAGTGCTTTATGGGGAAAAACATAGTTGCATCAATAAGTACTACTAGATTTCGAATAGATTTCGTCAAAATCTAGTTACGGAGTAGATTTTGTTTTGTACGGGAAATCTAGCCAAAAACAACTAGATTTAGCTCGAAATCTCGAAAGTACGAGATTTCGTTGTAGTGTAAATTGGCTATAAGTGAAGTTATTTGGAGTTTGAACAAAGTAGAAAACCCGTAGTAAAATACAAAAAAGGGTTGCATCTAGGATGTTTTACAAGCAGTAGAAAGTTGCCAGATTTTCGATTGCCAACGCCTCCACTAAAAACTGGCTATAGATTCGAAAGACATAGCATCCTTGCACATTTCAGATGTTGTTAAGCTTACAGACTTTACCTGTTATATTAAAGTTGATGCCTTCTGGGGGTTCCATGTATATTTCCTCTGATAGATAACCTTGTAAAAATGCGGTCACTGCATCCATGTCCATGTCAAAATGTGATGCAACTGATAAGAAATACCTAATTGATGTGTACCGCACAACTGGTGAATAAGTCTCTTGATAATTAATTCCCGGTTTCTGTGAACAACCTTTTACGACCAGTCTTGCTTTGTGTTTCATTATCTCACCCATTTCATTCTTCTTGGTTTTGAATACCCATTTACATTTCAAAGGTTTTCTTTCAGAAGGCAAGTCCACCAATGTCCAAATTTGGTTGTCTATTAACGCTTTTATTTCATTTTCCATGGCTTGCTTCCAATTTTCGGCATAATTTCCGTTTAAGGCCTCTTGCACTGTTACTGGATCATTTAATGAATGTGCCTCCACTGAATATGAATAGTAATCGGGCCTATTAACGGGTTTCGGTGTTCGTTCCGAACGACGGGTAATGGTGGTTTCATTTTCCGCCAATTCTGTATCACTTTCGCTGTCGACGGTTTCACTTGGTACATAATCGGATGATTGATTCTCAACTACTGTAGAGACATCACCACTTTGATTAAACGAAAAATCACTAAAGCTGCTGCTTATGTTATTACTGTTTACCTATACGAAATCATTATCATCTTGATCACGAGAAACTTAGCGTCTGATTTTTACGAGGATTTTTGCTCTTATATTGAAAATTATTTTTAAAGAATTTTACGTCACGGCTCTTTACTAAACGCCATCCATCTGGGTTTAATAGCAGGTAGCCTTTAGTGTCTTCACAATAGCCTACGAATATTAAATCTTGCTATTTTGGGTCCCACTTTTACGTTTTTCGTCAGGTATATGAGCAATAGCACGTGATCCGAAAACCCGTAAATGGCTTAAGTCGAGTTTGACACCTGACCACACTTCCTGTGGTATGTTTTTATTTATTGCAGAACAAACGGATCGGTTAATGAGATATACTGCATTACAAACGGGTTCAGCCCACAATTTCTTTGGTAATCCTGCATTTAAAATCATGCAACGATCTCGCTCAACTATCGTGCGATTCATTCGCTCAGCGACACCGTTTTGCTGTGGGCAATACGGCACAGTGGTCTGGTGTTATATACCACTGGCGTCCAGTATACTCATAAGTCTGTTGTTACAGTATTCCGTACCATTATCTGTACGCAGGCACTTTATTTTACGACCAGATTCATTCTCCACTCTGGCTTTAAATTTTTCGAAACATGCCGGTACATCCGTTTTTGTCTGCAAGGTATAAATAAAAACTTTGCGTGAAAAATCATCGATAAATGATACAAAATACTTAGCTTTGGCTATTGAAGCCTCCTCCATTGGGCCGCAAAGATCCGAGTGAACCAACTGAAGTAAATCTGTACATTGAGTTTCTGAAGATTGGAATGGGCTCTTTCCATTTTTCCTTTGATACATATTACGCAGGTTTCAGAGTTTTCTTCTTGAAATTGCATTCCTCTTACTTAATTTTTGGGTTTTTTTAAATCAGAAACATTGAGATGGCCCATACGCTCATGCCACAACTGAATGTCACCCTGTGTGGCCACCATACACACTTGCTTTGTATTGTTTAATTTAAACATATTGTCCTCAAGAAAAGCCGTTGCGATGGTTTGTCTATCTTTTTTAATCAAGCATTTGTTTTTTGCAAACTTAACAGTAAGGCCTCTTTTCATCATTTGACTTACTGACAACAGATTAACAATTAAGTCCGGAATGTATAAAACCTCATGTATTTTTACTTGCACTACGTCACCATTTCCATTTTCTACGGATATTATGATGGTGTCCACCCCTTCAACCTGAAGTTTTTGTTTGTTGGCCACAAAAGTCTCTTTTACATGAGATTCTTTTATTTCGCTGAACCAGTCCTTTCTCATGGACATGTGTAAACTTGCATCCGAATCGATAAACCAGTCTGTTCTGTTTATTGCGGCAGCTGCAAACACTGTACTAAAACCAACTTCTCTGTGTTGTTTTCATTTGAAAGACAATCAGCTGCCTTGTGACCATACTTGTTGTAATTAAAACAACGAAACCCCGTTTTTGGGTCTTTCCTCTTTTTCATTTTAGCGAACAAAGCACCACCTGTTGTTGGTATCTTAATGTCCTATAGTAATTTTGTTTTGATGGAATCGCATGATATCTTGACACCAGAGCTTTCAATGCCCATTATCATGGGTGCATATTCCTCAGGAAGGCCTGCTAGCAATAGTGTTCCAATCCATTCATATCTCACTGGCACATCTACTTCTTTTAATTTGTGGGCTGTTGACACAATTTTACTTACATAATCTTCAATGGAATCAGAGCTAGAAAAACTCGTGTTAATTAATTGCCGCAACAATCCAACCGTCCTTGTAAGGCCAGAATCTTGAAACGCCGCTTTTAACTTATTCCACTTCATTGGAAGTATTAGCATCTTCGATGTGCACATAATTTATTTTGTCTACCAGCAAAATAATTTTTGATTTGGCCTTGGTGGTACTCTCGCATCCATAACATTTGATGGATATTTACCTTATACGGTGCCCCAGAGTTCCTCATGCTGCAGCAAGTTTTTGACTGCAAATGACCATGTTGCGTAATTTTCTCGGCCAATTAATTTTTCAATATTAAAAGACGTAGAGATGGACTTATTCAAAAAATAACTTTAAATTACTTAAAAAAAGATCTGGGTTCAGAACCTGTTGGGATGTTGAAATAGAAAAAATACAAGTTTATTTAAGTAAATATTAAAAGGAAGTAAGTGAAGTTATTTGGAGTTTGAACAAAGTAGAAAACCCGTAGTAAAATACAAAAAAGGGTTGCATCTAGGATGTTTTACAAGCAGTTGAAAGTTGCCAGATTTTCAATTGCCAACAGGTATTTTTATGACACATTCCACAGCGACTTTGATATAATGCATCTTACCATCTTATCTTATACTCGTAGGAACCATTTTGATGACTGCTAAAGAAGATCTAGGAATAGCATTATTGGTAGCGGAAGCCGAGTTAGGAGTTAAAGATTTTGTCAAAAGAAATGTTGTTAAAATGTATCTTGTAAAATATTAAATAATCGTGAATCGATTTGCGCAAGTGGGGATATTTGATATAGTTGAAGAGCGTTGTTTATAGCTACATTAATTGGAAACATTATCAGCTGCCAGTATCATCTTTTCAAACGAATTGCAATCCGATAACAACCTACATTTTGATCCAAACGATCCATTCGACCCATGTATCTATTTGCAGTTTACAATACATCTAGGCTGATCAGCAAACTTGTATTGCTTATCGCAATAACGTTTTACCCTTCAAATAGGCTCCACACCACATTGGCTTGATGCAACAGTAACAATATTATTATCATTGTATCGCACAAGAGTAATATACTAGACAATATGTATGTGCACTGATCGTATGATCCTCTCGGAGTCTTCTTCATATCTTTTGGCTCTTTTAACGGTGCTTTTTCTACTATGTTTGCTCTTATAGTTCATGTTGCATTATGGCCTTATTTCTTTATTTAATTTAGTAAACGTAAAAAAGTGAAATAATTATTTATATAAAAACTGTAATTTCCTTGCGGCAGCTTTGGTATAAGATCTAAAACCACGGAGCCGCTGACACCTAGCTCTGGATGAGCATTTCCTGTTTGATAAAGCGCTCCATAAATCAGGTAGCCCAGAGAAGTACAAATGGACCAAGCTTTATACCCAAATCTTATGGGTTTTCCATGAATATGCTGTTATGCTCCATGTTTTCCATAATATGGAATCATAGTATCGTTAATGCTTAAGTTTTTATCCCCAGATACTACCCTGGCCATCTTTCATTGCATAAGTTCCACAAAGGACGCACTTTGGCAAATCTGTCATGGGGATCTAGATTATTATTGTCTGCAACGTGAAAATAGCGCAAAATCTCCTCAAACTTGTTTCTTGACATAGCAGAAGCGACACCCTAAAAATTACAATCGACGCTTTGCTCCCAGTACATTCGATATCTTGCAACACTATTATATCCTGACAATAACAAAATACCAATAAAACTCTTTATTTCCTCAATAGTAACCCTGAAATTGTGATTTTCTTTTTTAATAGCATTTTTTAAGTTTCGGAGCGAATAAGCTCAAAAACTTCTGCATTAAAGAAAAGCTCGAAAAACTTAATAGGATTGTCGATGTCCTCTAAAAAATTAGGTGCGGTTGCAACTTTGTCAGGCTTTTCAGGTATATCTCTTCATTAGAATTATCTAAAGGCAACTCATTTGAGTTGTATTCAACTACATTGATTCCGATCTGGGTTGAAAATGTCGCCCGCACTTCTGCCTCCGACAAGAGTTGGTGTTTTTAAAAATATACAAAATATTTAATCTAAATTAATCTTTAACAATTAAAGCTATGTTCACACCTATCATATATTTTTCTTCTTACACGTAACCACTAGTTGTATTTAAAAATTGTTGGCTTTTATGGAACTTTTGCTATTTATTCTTACAGAAAAGTTAAGAAATCCAATAAAATTTTCCAAAAATAAAGCTTAAGTTTTGATAAATTTACTGGACAGGTTTTTTTTTTGGATTTTTTCGTCAAATATTTGTTTGGTCTGAACATACCTTAAGAAATACAAATTTTATTTACGACACTTTTAAACATAAAAATTCCAGTAAGATTCCAAAAATATTGCAAAATTACGATAGGCATTTTATTTTATTATGTATATATTCACTTAAAAATATATGCTGTTAAATATAAAATATGCTCTTAAAAATAATATATTTTACGAATAATGACAAAACGCTCTTGAAATATGCACTTAAAAAGAAAATATTCCCTTAGATATAAAATATGCGAAAATATGATCTTAAGGTCAAAATATGCAAAAATATGATCTAACAAATCGATGCCAAAATTCTTAAAACGTTCTAATACGGATAAATAATCACCTTAAATATTTGTACGACGTCCACAAAAAATTATGATATATCATAATATCAAACAGCCTAAACACCTTAAGCTAAAAACTTGATAATTGGACCGGACGTTGGTATCTCCCCAAATCACTAAGGCAGGATTTTTGGAAATTCGAATGTTTAGGGGTAAATTCGATAAGCTTTTGGTTATATCTCCAAAACTAAAAGAGATAAAAAAATATAATATTTATCGCTCTTTAGAAAAAGTCTTTATGGTACTTTATGGTTCTACACTACAAATGGTTCTTTTTAATTGTCGGTAATATTGGACCTAGCAACAAAAAATTAATCATGCAATGTCCTCAGTGGATGAGAATATATAAGAGGTAACCTTTTGGTACTTTTTGTTTTTCAACAACTACTCTCGGAATTTCGGTTAATATTGGACCAAGAAACATAAATTTAAAAATGCAAGGTCCTGAGTGAATGATAATCTGTAAGTGGGATTTTATTGGTACTTTCTCGTTCGGTAACTGGTTCATACTTTTCTAAAAAAATGTGGCAGTTTTTAATTTAATACTTATTGTATATAATACTTTTTTGAAATTCGGCCCTTTTAGGGAGTAAATGGTTATAACCTGTATTTTGGTTTTTTTTTTGACACCCCATCTAAATATCTTTTAGACAAATACACATAGAAATTACAATTATATCACATTCGTAAGTCATCTAAAATATACAAATTTGGTACTTTTTCGAAATTCGAACGTTTAGTGGTGGATATTATACGTATTTTTGTTACTTTTTTCAAAAGATTTTTTTTCTCCATCTATTTCATTTTCATCGCACCGCATAAAAGCCTCAAACTAACCACTAGTGGTGAATGAGGGTATACCAAGTTCGTGTGAAACTTTTTTATTATACATCTAAAGGTACGGTCACATATGGCAAATATTAGCTCCAAATATGTTTGCCTTTATTTGGCAAATTTTTTTTCAAAACAATGTAGGTTTCATTTTGTGGTCACACTGCGCACATTTATTTGCTCATATTTGTTTGCTCGAACAGATGTCAAATAGCGGCAAACACACATATTAGCAAACATGTTTTCCATATGGTCACACTTAAAAAAATATTTGCCGCAGCAAAATATTTGACCAAACTGTCAAAATATATAAATTTATTTGCCAAAACACTATTATACAAATTTTGATGGAAAATATAGAGGAATTTCTTTCATTTAGAGCGTGTTCTATTTTGATCTGGCAAACCATCTGACATCAGCTGTTTTGCAAGTCGTCTGTTTGTGGAGGCAAATATATATTAAAATCTATTTACTTACACATATTCTTAAAAAAAAAACAAAATTTTTAATTAACTAAAATACAATAAAAAGTGAATATAAATATAAATCAGTAAATAGTTTGCTAATATGAATGTTTTTATGTTATGTCAGGTGAAACCAAAAAGGAACGTGTTAAAGCAAAAATGATTAACCTTCTGTAATTGTCAATTTTGACAGACATGTGAAATTACATATGGACTTTACATCTGACAAACCCACCGCAAAATAAATATCGTGTAAAATTGCTTAAACATTTTTGAAAGGTTGACTTTAAAATCGATTATACATATATGATTTCAGTGTTCTTTTTATATTTTGTAATCCATTTTTGAAATCTTAAAATGGTAATTACTCAAAAAATGGTTTTATACAATAACTAGCATTTAACCCGCTACTTCGTTAGCATCTCCTTTTCTTTCGTGGACATATTACGCCAAAGTTTATGTTTCAAGGTTTTAACCAGCTACTTTGTAATAGGTACGATTTTCACCTCTTAAACGTTCGAATTTCGAAAATGTACCAAATTTTTATTTGTATTTTTTAGATACTTTATGAATGTGATATAGTTTTTATTTTAATGTTTATTGGTTTAAAAGATAGATGGCATAGCAAAAAAGTTTAAAAATACAAGTTTTACCCGTTTACTCCCCAAAAAGGCCGAATTTCAAAAAAGTACCAAGCACCTGTCCGCTTATTTTTTTTTTTATTGAACAACAATAAGTACTAAATTTTTGACTAAAAAAAAATGTTTTGTAAAAAAGTACCAAAAATAGTTACGGTTTTTACCCCTTAAATGACCGAATTTCGAATAAGTACCAAATTCGTATTTGGATTTTTTAGATAAGTTTCAAATGTGATATAACCCTTATTTCTATGTTTATAGGTTTAAAAGATAGATGGGGTGACAAAAAAGTCCAAAATACAGATTTTACCCGTTTACTCCCTATTTCCCCTTTTTTGTACTTTTTTTCTCCCCATTGAAGCACACAAAAATTTAAATATTGTAGTGGGAGCCCATAATAAATAAAAACAATGTTTTGTAAAAAAGTACCAGAAATAGTTACGCTTTTTACCCCTTAAACGTCCGAATTTCGAAAAATACGAAATTTGTATTTGGATTTTTTAGATAAGTTTCAAATGTGATATAACCCTTATTTCTCTTATTATGGGTTTAAAAGATAGGTGGGGTGACAAAAAAGTACCAAAATACAGGTTTTACCCGTTTACTCCGTTAAAGGGCTGAATTTCTAAAAAGTACCAGACACCTGTACGCTTATTTTTCTAAAGAACAACGATAAGTATGAAATTTTAGTTTTAGAGATATAAGGTTACCGAATTTACCCGTTTTTACCCCCTAAACATTCGAATTCCAAAAATCCCGTCTTTGTGATCGATTTGGGAAGAGCTAGCCCTGGTCCAAATTTCAAGTTTTTACCTTCAGTCGTTTAGGCTGTGCGATGATGAATCAGTGAGTAAATCAGTAACGTTATAATTTTATATATATAGATTAGATAACTTTTTTATCTTTGATCCAAGGCAGTAACCGCACGACGATTTGGCTACAACAACAAAAAATACTGAAAATAAAAAACGAATTTAATGTAATTCCAAAATCATGTGTTTTTTTTAATAAATAAATTTGATAAATGTTAAATTTTACAAAAATATTATTACAATACTTTGTGTTTTTTTATTTGATTTTAGTGGTATATTTTTTTTTAAGTTGTTCCCAACAGCAGTTATTTGCTACTGTTTGCTCTTACAAAATAATTGTAAGAACAAATATTTGTTTGCTTAAAATACAGGCAAATATTTGTTTTTGAGTGGTCACATTAAAAGCATTTTTGTTTGACACCAAACAAATTTATTAGCCCAAAATCAGCTGTTTTCCTGTTTGTCGCAAATAAATATTTTGTGGTCACATTACGGCAAACAAATATTTGACGTTTTTCGGCAAATGTTTGCCATATCTGACCGTACCTTAACAGTACGTTTACATTTGACAGTACTGACAAGACAGTAAACAAATACATATTAGTTGCCAAAAACACTACTTGCTGTCTTCGTGACGTAGGCGTCCAGACAGTAGTTAAGACAGTTCACTTTTAAAAAAATGTCTAACGTGAATGTCGCAGTGCAAGTTCTAGCTAAACGTGTTTTATATGAACTTAACAAATTAAAAAGAGCATTTAACAACAATTTTTTTGAATATAGATAACACTTAAGTAAAACATACAAAGCCCAAGCATTATTAAGTAATTTTCTTTTAATTGTTGATTTTTTTTTTTACTTTTGCGAACAAAACTTCAAATTACTGTCAGCAAATGTCAAATCACTGTCCATTTTACTGTCTGCAAAATTTGCAAGACAGTAGACATGACAGTTGGAAAAGTGTACATGAATTAGTGAAAAAGTTTGCATGTATTGCAACTGTCTTGCTAGTACTGGCAAATGTAAACACCGTGTAAAGTCTATAGTACACGGCATGTAAAAAGACACATGCGCATGTGGTTCTGACGTAATTTTGACGTCAATGCTAAGCCACAATAAACATTGCGTGTGTGTGATGACGTGAAAATTACGTCAGAACCACATGCGCATGTGTCTTTTTACATGCCGTGTACTATAGGTTTAAGATCCCATAAAGTAAATATTAGGGTATTCATTTAATCGGAGTTTTGCTTTAATCGGTTAATCGCTCGATTAATTAACCGAGGTTTTGGCCGGTTAATAATCGGTTAATTTTGTATTTATTCGGTTAACCGATTAATAAAGCTTTTTTTATAAATTAAGTAATTTCAATAATAAAAATGCATAAATTATTTATTAATTGAAGTTTATTAGTAAAAAAAAAAATAATTCATAAATATGTTAGACATATTTTTTTAATTAATACATAAATATAATGTAATAATTTAAAAATAAACTGTAAGATAATTTTATCAGTTATTTCAATAGTTTGAGGAGACCTTAAAAAATAATCTTTTAGAAAGATGTTAAGGATTTATGCGATTTTTTTTTCTTTAGTTTTGATAAAACTTGACTTGAACAAATTCTTTCACTTCTCGTTGATGTTGAAGAAATCGAAAGCAACATATAATACAGAATATCTAATTACACAGTCCTTTTCCTGGATTTCTCTAAACGTATAAAATCATCCATTATGCAATTAATTTTTTTTAATTTTTTTTTATTTTTAACTCTTCTAACATTCCCGATACATATAAAAATTAAGTGAAAGAAAAAGCTGTTGACAGCAAACACCTATTTAAAATGAAGATCACTAAACACATTCTTTTCTATCAAAAAAATATTTTCTAAGCACTTTTGTATATGAGACGAAAAAAATAATAAAAACACAAAGAAATGTGTTATAATACTAAAAAAATTAAAAATTTCGCTACATCGGTTAATCGACTGCAATTAACCGGTTTAATCGTTAGTCGAAAATAGCCAATTTTAAATTAACCAATTAGTTAATCGGGTAGTAATTAATTGGTTTACCGACCAACGGTTAAAATCGCTTCAGTAGGATCAGAGCTATGAATCAAAATGTGGAACTACCACCCTAAAGAAAATTGATAATTTTGTTACAAAAACTAACATAAATGGTGGAATAATTCGCGGAATGATATGAAATTTGGCACAAATTCGTGACTAAGAATCACACTGTCGAATTTCAGGAAGATTAGTCCATAATCTACCCTAGGCCTAATATAAACCCTACTGCCGGAAAAGATGCTATCATAATAAATTTGGCACGTCGCAGTATTATAGGACTAGAAATCGCACTGCCAAATTTCATGAAGATCGGTCCATAATTTATCCGAGGCCCCATATAAAGGCTACTCTCGAAAAACAGTTGAGTGCGCCTACAACCGTGAAAAATAATCGCAATAAAATTTAGTACGTCACAGTTTTATAAGACTAGAAATCACACTGCCAAATTTCGAGAAGATGGGTCCATATGTTACCACATGCCCTACTCTCGGGAAATAGTTTATGACGCCTAAAACAGTATTTTGATTATCAATCCTCACGAAGTTTATTATTATGATTTCAGGATTGATAATCAAAAATATTTACTTTTTCACTTATTGGAAAAAATCTATACATTATATTCACATCTAACCGCCGTAAAAATATTGTGCTATTATGTCTACCTTTTGGTAATGAAATGGTGGGTTTAAACATTATTTCCCATAAGCCCTTAATGTAAAATAAAAAATTGTTTTGTTTCTACGAATTTTTTAAAGATAGCCAGCAACCCATATATCAAAAAATTACAACTGTATCGTAGTTTCCATCCCTGATATGCATGAATGAAAAAAAAAACAAAAAAGTTAATTTTTGCAAAATTAAAATTAATTTTAGTAAGCATCAATAAAACCTACTTTAAACAACATAAACAAGTAAAAATTCTTGCTATGTATTTTTCCCTTCAATAACAATACTTCCACTTTTCCAATTTATAAAAATACACAAAATTTTAATCTTCATACAATGTCTTAAAACAGAAATGACAATTCTCTGAAAACCATGTAAACTGACAATTTTTGTTGGCAGATGAATTTATTGTCAGAGAGTTGTTTGCCAATGAAATTGTATAGTTTTCTGAACTGACAATTTACGTTTGGTGGCAATTTTTCTTTTTAAGTATATTGTCACCACATTGCCAGACCTTACATTATTTTGTAGGATATGATCCACCGTCTGTACGAAGCTTGACATTTTATTTCTTATTTATGTCTTAAAATAAATTATCACACTCAAAGATCTATCAACTTGGAGAGCTTAATAATTAAATAAAAAATGAAGACCGCTTAATAAAAAATGTTTTAAAACTGTGAAAACAATAAGAATGTCGGCTAACACAACAGAATTTCACTTGCCTTTTTCACTAGATTTCTATCAGATATGCCGGCAAAAAAAAAAAACAGAATTTCCCACTACATGTCTGCCAGAATTCGTGTCGACCACTTCATTCATTTTTGCGTCAGAAAGCTGACAGAATTTGTATCCGATTTCGAACTTTTTGTCGACGTATGTATCTATCAGATATCTGGAAGACGTCGGACAATTTTGCTGACTGTGTTATGAATAAAATTAATAGTTAATGATATTTGGGGGAATGTGGTTTTAGTATCAACATGAATGTATACCCTATAACCTGAACTGCTTTTTACGAAAACAACCGTTACATGTTTATTCATTGAGCAAATATACACAAAGCCAACAATCATACTGTTATGTTTTATTATTACATTAATACATTTTATAGTAATTATATTGTATAAGGAACATTAAAAAATAATATTTCAAAACATACGTTAATTTTGATTTCCTATTTGTAACTTTTGTAAAATATATAAATCACAAAGGAACGATGTTCCCAATAAACCTAAAGTCCAATTTACTGGCCAACGCAGAGTATGCGATGTGATGTGCACATGAGCTTGGGAGATATTTCGCTTTGAGAAAAGTTTTGAAGCAAATCAAACTCTAAAATTCGCTTCGCGATGGACTAGGGCACGCTGGTGCTATTGCTGAAGCTCGCCGGAAATGGGGTTTTAAGTTTTCGCTTGTTGGTTGCCACGTATGGTTAGCAACCATGGCTGCTCAAATTTTTGTGTCTGGAAATATGCCAGACTTTGTTTAAACAAGATCGCCACCAGGAGTGTTTTTACCTGTTCCAATCACACATACTTTTAATTGCGCAGCTAAGCTAATTGTTGTTCCGCCTTGTTCGTAACAAAATGTATGCTTCTCCATATTGATTGTTAATCCTTCCTCCGCCAGTTTTTGGCCTACAGTACGGAGCATGTCCATGTGATTCTGGAAGTTTAAGGACACTACGAGCAAGTCGTCGAGATATACGAATACCCTATCCTTCAGCTCAGACGGCACCACTTTATCCATCAATCGACAAAGCCTCTGGGCAGCATTACACAATCCAAAAGGCATAACCTTAAACTGGTATTGAGGCCTACCCGGAACTGTGAACGCTGTTTTTGGCCTACTCTCTTCATCCAGAGGGATTTGCCAAAAAACATCCTTTATCCGTCATTGACGAAATAAAGTGAGTGTCGCCTAGCCTGTCTAATAAGCCATCGATATTAGGGAGAGGATAAGCGTCCTTTCGGGTTACTTTGTTCAGCTCCCTAGCGTCGAGACATAGCCTGTTTTTACCTTTTTTACAACCAAAGGTGTCCGGTTATTCCACTCCGCTCCCGTGGTTACCTCTATCACATCTAACTCAAGCATTCTATCTAGTTCATCATAAGTTAATTGCTACACTGCAGGGCTTACTGGAAAATGTTTCATTTTCTTAGCTGCCGCATCTCCCGTGTCTATAACGTGTTTCTCTAGAGCTGTCTTACCCAGACCATGTTCGGTGTAGCATCGAAAATTGAGTTTTACGCTTTCCAATATTCTACAATGGTGCGCTGTCAACCGATGCATTTTCATTTCCTCCGGATTCTCTACTAATATTTCATCTACGCCCCTTTCATTAACACAAACTTTTAACCCTATCTGCTTCCAAAAGTCGTAACCTAAGATTAATTCCTGGTTCAGGTTCGGTACCAAGTATAAAACTGAATCAACAGACTTATTGCCGTACTTAGCCGTTGTCCTAATTTTGCCCACTATCAAATGTTGTCTCCCATCACCCGTCTTTACTGATGACTTAAAATCCGATATAGTTACATTCATTTTTTTTCGCGTTTTCGATACAATTTCTGCCCAGGCAACTAACAGAGGCACCGCTGTCTAAAAGACCTTGATATGTTTGGTTATTTATTTCCACCGACATGTATGGCCGAATATCACCCTCGCCGCCTATTGTCGTCGACGCTATAATCTTTCTTTCTAACTTTCTTTTTGCATATCTTTCCCTAGTTTTCAAGATTCTCCTACTTATATGGGTCGTGTTATCACTGAAAATCTCTGCCTTCGTTTGCCGATATCTTTTTAAACGTTCATTGTAGGGAAGATAATGGTCACGGTGGCCTGGAGTGCTGTCCTTTAATTTTGGTGGATCGGTTGCAAAAAGTGGTTCTCTGCTTTGAATTTCCGTAATATTTGGTTCACTATGGGTACTGTCGTTATCAACGTTACTATAAGATTCTTGGTAGTCTTAATGGGATTTCCCGAAGCTAAAATAAATCGAATAAAATTTCTTTTACTGGGTCACGTTTTGGCTTGAACATGCTGGCCCAGTTTTCCGCATGTTCGATTTGCTGTTTCCCGTACATCTAGGGCAGTTTGGGCTAGTAACGTCTTCGAACCCACATTTGTAGCAAAAGACGCTACGCTGTAGAACGGGGCAATCGATAAAAGAGTGGCCAGTTGCTTTACAGTTCCAACAAGTAAGCTGTTTTGTTGGTAGATTATCCCTCTGTAATGCTTCAACTTGTTGTGCCTGTTCGTCTTCCTGCTCGTGATCGTATAGGTCCACGTCATATAATTTTCGGAAATGATTTACCGGCATGCGATGCAAGGATCGTTTGGCAATATTTCGTTCAGCCCTTTTGCACTCTTCCAACAGTTGATCTAGACTATCTATCCTCACGGGGAAAATCAATTGAGCTAAGCCATCTTTTAAGTTATCCTTTGCCATCTTCACTAACTCGCTTTCGAGCATATGTACCCGCATCTGGTTCTTAAGTTTGACGATCTCCGTTATGAAAGCATCCGCCGATTTATTAGGAGCCTGTCTACGTTCCATGATTTTCCTCTGAATTTCAAAGTCGCTCTCGAAGTTACGGAATTTTTTTTATTATGTGGTGCTTGAATGTCTGCCAGTCACAAACTGGATTCTTCATTCGGAACGACCAGAACCAAGTACTAGCAGCTCCAGTGACTAGGTGGTGAAAACCTTTCAATACCACTTCCCAAGAACAATTGTAATCCTGCTTCAACGCTTCTACCCTAAATACGAAATCCTCTACCGTCAATGACTTGTTAGTGCCGTCATACTTTATTCCCCATTTTTCCAGTTGATTTGGAGTTATCGGTTTAAAACCTTGGAAATAGGTGAATTTCCAAAACCTGGGTATTGTTCGGCAAAATTCTGAGGGGTGTGATTGAATAATGGTTGTGCTAGGTTGGGTTGACGCTGTCGTTGACATTGGAACACTTGAGGGTTATTTTGCGAAAAACGTGGTGCTTGCGGTGGAATGTCATTATTATTGAAAGGGGTTTGATAAGTTCGCTGTGGAT
The DNA here is from genome assembly GCA_943735925.1 of Pollenia amentaria. Classification (NCBI taxonomy): domain Eukaryota; kingdom Metazoa; phylum Arthropoda; class Insecta; order Diptera; family Polleniidae; genus Pollenia; species Pollenia amentaria. Next base: position 105,441,668 of record OX031006.1, read on the forward strand.
CAATTGGCCCATTATTACGAAACGTCGCGTTCTCCGACAAAATGCCGCGTTCGGAACGCAAGGACTCCCTTATCAATTGAGGTAGCATAAGCTGTATATTCTGAACCTCATTCATAATCGAACTTGTGCAGCTCCCACCGATGCACTGACATAGTCCCTCAGCGTCAATCATTTTTCGGTAAAACTATTTCAGGGTCAACTTCCTCGCCAACAGGGGGTAAATTATTCCTATACATGTTCCTTAAATCAAAATCACGTGTACCCTGGTCGCTTGTCTGTCCGCTTATTTCCCTGGCAGTTATGCTACTATAGGTCGGTTTACGTATTGTATTGAAGCTATCAGGAAGCAATAGATATTTACTAATTTATTCAGTTTTTTATTATCAGTTGTAATAAGAGAAATCCAAATGTACGTCAAATTGTAATTATTATACAATTCCGCAATTACAATATAAAAAAAACAAAAAACATTTAAGAAAATATTATTGCCTAAATTCATGAAAAGATTCTAAATTTAACAAAAATTTACACAACAAAAAAAAAATTTTGTATATTTTCCTTAAGGCTAGATTACACTATCTCACAAGCCTTACGTATTCCATAATACTTTGTGAGATGGAAATCTAATGAGTTTTGTTGTGACTGTCAAAAAATCTAATGTAACATTACAGTTTGTAGTCACACTATCACACATGAACATGCTTTTGTTAAAATGCAACCCTGATCCAATGAAAAGTATTAGCGTTTAGAAATTTTTCAAAAAACTATTAAGTCGTATGGGATGTCAAACTTTTTTCGTAATACTTGTGACACATTGCATTCACACTATCACACTTTGTCATATTACTTGAGTTTTTGACATGTATTAATACAAAGTATAATAGTGTAATCTAGCCTTTAGTAAACGTTTGTCAAAATCAATAATCTTTCATGAATACGGAGTTAAATTCAAATGTATGTAGCCAATGTCGAAAAAAAATTCAATATAAAAAGTACTATTATAATAACACTATGCTAGTTGAAAAAACAAACAAGCCGTGCACCTGGCGTTTTAACATAATTCGGGTTATTTTTTTTGTCGGTTTCAAATCCAATACCGATAAGTTTGGTTTCTATGACACCCCTGTAAAAAAAAGAAATTTCGCAATAAAATTTCCTTTAAGAAAAGTAAAACTTCTTTCTTATATCCTTAGTCGTTTTAGAAACATAATTTTTTTTTTTTTTTTTGAAAAAAAATTATTTATTTAACAAAATTTCGAAATTTTTGATTTTTAAAAATTCATAATAAATTACATTTGGCCAGAATGTCATTAGAATGTCATTGAAAATAAATTTTCAATGCAGGTGCAAAATTAAAAGCTAGGATTCTACGCGTATAAAAAACAAAGTTCCAAACAAAATAAGCTATAAGTGATTAAAGTCTGTCTACAATTTTTGATTTTTTCAGAAAAGATGAAATTTTTTTATTTTTATTTAGAAATGTATTCTTCTTCCTCCTGCAGATTCCAGCAAATATCCCCTAATAGCGAATCAAGTTGTTTGCCGCTATACCAGTGTTCGAGCCTGGCTGTTACTTGGTGAAATCTCTCGCCATGTTCATCAGACTCGGCTGGTGATTGTTCATTAAATTTTTCGGCATGGTAATGCAAAAAATTTATTTTCAATGACATTCTAATGACATTCTGGCCAAATGTATGACCAGCACAACTTTATTTTTCATTCCCATCATTTATTTCTAAGGCCTGGGATTCACTCCTAGGTGGATAAAATGTATGACCGACCTCCAATGTTTTTTGTTCTTAACATTTTCTTAAAACATAGTTGCCATATATATCCACCCCTTAGGGGGCTCCCATACAAATATGGCCGTTTAATGAAATTCTTAAATTTGGCCCCTGCAGCGCCTAGTATGCCCCTAGATGGGTCAACTGTATGACCAACCCCCCTTTTTTTCAGCTCAATCATTTATTTTTAACATACCCACCCGCTATCTCCATTCCTTAAGGGTGCTTCCATACAAAATGTTCAATGCAGACTAGAAATATATTGAAGAAAAAGTCCCATAAATGCCCAGGAGTCGCCCCTAGGGAGATAAAATGTATGACTGACCTCCATTAGTTTTTTGTTCTTAACATTTTCTCAAATTATACTTTCCCTTTATCACTATCCCTTAGGGGGGCTCCCATACAAATATTGCGTTTTATGAAATTCTTAAATTAATTAAAATTTGTCGACTTTTGTGAATAAAATCAAAAGTTGCAAACAGATTTTAATCATTTATGGCTTGTTTTGTTTGGAATTTCGGCTGTTTATACGTCTGCAAAAAATTAAAAGCATAGCTGCATTTTCCAATTTTTTATGAATTTTAAAAAAAAAAAAATTTCGAAATTTTGTTAAAAAAATTATTTTTGTTTCCAAAAAAAAAAAATTATGTTTCTAAAACGACTAAGGATATTAGAAAGAAGTTTTACTGTGCTTAAAGGAAATTTTATGGCGAAATTTCGCTTTTTTAAGTTTTTTGAATAAGCTAAAGCGTTTTTGAGTTACGTGAATATAAGTTGTGCAACCTCCTCCATTTTCGAAATAACGGTATATCTCGAAAACCAGAGCCAATCTTAAAAAACCGCGGGCACCACTGGATTCAGCGTACCCGAATTATGTTAAAACGCCAGGTGCTCAGCTTGTCACGAAAAAAAGTGTCAATTTCTTGCACAGTGTAATTATTGACTATTATCATATATCAAAAAAAGGTATTATCCGATATACATATATATTAATATAGAAAATATAAATTTTGAATAATATTAAAGACGTAAATACCTATTGATGTAAATAATCAGGTTAATAATTAATTTGTAAGATGCTATTTTTATTTGTTAACTAGACTAATTAATGTTAGTTATAAGTTTATTATACGTTTTTATATATATAATCAAAAATATTGTTAATCTACTATGCTATTACCTACTACTAACGGGTTAATTTGTTTTCAAATATGTATGTTAATTTAATATATACGAAATATGTTCTGGTTGAAAATTTGGTAACAAAACGTGTAGTGGCGAAACGTAACATTCTTACTCGAGCATAAAGTCATTAAATCTTTTGTACACATATTTGAGAATTGAAAATTTATACGATGTTCAAGTATGATAAAAGTGTAAATAAATTATGTCAAAAAACAAAAAAATTATATTTCACTCGGATAGTGCGCTAAGTGTTGTTATCAACAAGTTTTCTGTTATCAATCAACTTCAAACGAAAACACAAGACAAAACGACATAGAGTGAATCTCCTAGACGTTCCTCTCCTCTCCTCCAATAATGAAAACCTCTGATCTCCTAGCTATATACCCGCAGTATCAGGTCCTTCATTACGGATTCGATTCGGTTGGATCCATTCGACTCCCTCAGTTCTCGTCTCTCATGTCGGATGCCAGTGCATCTCAGGCTTGGTGTTTGCTTGACACCTTTCAGGACATAGGTCGTCCTCTATAAGGTCAGATAACCGAGATCCCAATACCTAACTTCTCCATACGATGCCGTCGCAACGCAGGAATGGTGTGTAATTAACACCTTCCGGGACAATCGTCAAAAGTATAAAAAACAAGTTACTGGGATGAACATTTTTACATGAAATTTTCAAAGGTGTGGAAACCAGAAAAAGACGAATTAAAACACCTCCAGGCTAAATAAATTTAAACCGAAGGGTTAAATCACTTTCGAGCCCCACGTTGGGCGCCATTTTTGTGTGATGTGCACATGAGCTTGGGAGATATTTCGCTTTTTGAAAAGTTTTGAAGCAAATCAAACTCTTAAATTCGCTTCGCGATGGACTAGGGCACGCTGGTGTTACCACGTATGGTTAGCAACCATGGCTGCTCAAATTTTTGTGTCTTGAAATATGCCAAACTTTATTTAAACAAGAGTGTTTTTACCTGTTCTAATCACACATACTTTTAACTGCACAGCTAAGCTAATTGTTGTTCCGCCTCGTGTCACCAGCAATTTGTGTAGCACCTGCGAGCAAAACCTCGAGTCTTCTTCCACAAATTCTTAAAATCCTTCTTTCCCCAAATTTTCCGCATAACACAAAAACTTAACTCTTCACTCTTTGGTCCTTTACCAGATTTTTCTATAACCCATCATTCTAACACTTTAACCTTTTTTTCCCCCAACATCCAAATTTTCTTGCGCACAACTTTCCAGGCCGGCTTCTACTGAACGAAAAGAATGTTAATACGCCATTTTCAAAAACGAACAAGGTGCCTTTTTCAGCGTCCCCTCGTTGCACGAACGGCTCAGTATAGTGTAGGGTCGCATTTCTTTGCGTTCTATTTCAACTCTGTGTTTGTGACAGAGATGATAGCCAGAGATGGGAATAATGCGAAAAATAATTAAAATTATAACAAGAAAAAAAACATGCTTTAGAGTTTACACGTTCTGTCACAGCGAGGAGGCAAAAATATGTCATGCAGCATCCTAAATTGTATATAAGTAAAAATAAAAACAATATCCATGAATATTAAAATAATACTTACTCAACGATATCCCCATGAAACAATGGAGCAGATGATGCACAATCCATTTTTCACGCACAGATCTTGCGCTCAACTTTCCTCGATCAACAAATTAAAATTAATAGTAAAATCAGCTGTTTTCAAGTTTTTTGTACGTATTAGCTCGAATTTATTCTTATTTTTTTTATTGTGTTGATTTGCTATACTTTCGCAGCAATGAGACGAAACAAAAATAACGTTGGTTTTCTTTTCCTTTTATGCAATAGGGCCAACTCCAAACTCCAAAAATACTCCAAACATTGGCGTTAAGAGCAAAACAATATTCATAAAACCTTCAAATTGTGGACGTAGAGCAAAGTCGATACTATATACGAGTATCTTAAATATAATACGAAATATCGTGAAATGGATATTGGAATCAGAAAGAGTATATTTGAGTTATATATATTCCATATCTAACTCATTTTTTTTTCAAAAATGGTGTACATATTTTTTTCATTTTTTATTAATAACAAACTAACAAAAACAGCTTGCATACGAAACAAATTACACTTTTCTATTTTTCTTTCCCCCTTTCACCGTCCAACTCAAATGAACAAGTGCTTTGGGCTAATTAGTCGGAGCAAGTTAAACTCTCTCTTTGCTTTAAAATGTGTTTAAACCAACAAATGTATAAATCATAAAATTGAGCGTTACATACCATATAAAATTTACAACATTTATCGTAGTGCTGCCCCATGATACGTTTTAAGGGGTCTGTACGCGGTCAAAATGCTTGTCAGGCAGGCGAATTCACTCGTGTACGTGTGCTGGACGTAATATTCGCCGTCATATCGAATTTTTTTTAATTTTCCATACAGCATCGTCGGTGTCACACATCCAACCATATTTTCACTAATACAACCATAGCGTTTAATGAGAAATGCTTGACCGTGTACAGACCCCTACACTACACTACATATAATACATGGGCCACTGATTAAAGCTATGTTCACATAATGTGTATTTGTCATGTGGATTGTCACTTTTTCACATGTTAAATTTGTACATATCGTCTCAACACCTCCAAACACTATCATGTGTTATTTATTTGTGCACATTACATAAGAGATTTAGAACGAGTTCTATTTTCAAGTGACAAAGCATCTGACATCAGCTGGTTCGAATTAACAAAATTGTTTGGTGCGGAGAAAATTAATTGAAATTTTATCAAATATACATATGACAACTCATCTGTTTTAAGATTGTTTTTCTTGATAGGTTATGTCAAATGTATTACTCAAATTTTGGCATACACATGAAATTACATGTGTGTAGAAAAGTGACATTCCACATGACAAATACACATAATGTGAACATAGCTTTAAAGCTGTTAAGTTTAAACTTCATATAAATGTAACTGCCTGTTTTTAGTTTTTGTTTTAAATGTTAAACGAGTCACTTTTGCATTCGCGTTCTGCAAACAGGTGGTAAGCTTAGTTCAACTAAAGCAGCGTTTAAACACTTAAGGCCCAACCATAATATGCATAAGTTAACTTAAGGTACTGTCAGAAATTAACGAAAAGTCTGTCAAATGCATAAGCAAATTAAAAAAGAGTTTTAGGTGGCCATAATGTACTTACATAAACTTAAGATCCATGCTGCTTATTTGTGCAATATTTTGTTTTCTTGCGAGTACATCAGATCAAATAGTACCAAAAATTACAGCCCTGTATTTTTGTATTTTATGTTTTATTTAATTTGCAAGCAACGTTTTAAAAAGGCAAAAATTGGTGATTATTGTGCATACTTATTAAAAAAAAGAGATACAAAATTAAAATATGTAAGGTTCCTCTTTTCAATTTTTTTTTGTTTAACAATGCACAAACAGCTGATTCCGTACGGAATGTGCGTTAAGTTTGGCACTTTGCTTAAGCAAATGACATTTGACGAAACTTAACGAAAAGTTTCATTAAGTATATTTGGCCACATATGTTTTATATGTATTCGCACAGTTGCTTAAGTTAACTTAAGTGGCTTCATGCATATTATGGTTGGGCCTTTACTCATTTATTAGCCATTAGTGCCAAACTTTATTGTTATTTTGTGTGTCATATCGTAAAACTTATCTTTTTTGCAACTTTTTGAGATGAAAAAAGTTTTTAAGTTTTTTTCTAAAAAAATGTTTTTCTGTAACTTAAGTGGCTTACACAAATTTGGCTATAATTTGTAAAAAAAATATTCTTCCCTCAGTTTAATTTATTTCAATACGTGATATAAAATTCAATTCAACACGTGATATAAAATTGAATTTTATTTTTATTAACATTTTTAATATATACATATATCTAAGTTCATACATATATGTTTTAATACATAAATAAAAACAAAACACATGCAGTGTAAGTGGTTTGTTTTAATGATTTGTAAAAAAAAAGTTTTTTTTTAAATTAAAAGATTTTTGAAAAAAAATATGACAACAAGGCGAATTCATGTAACAACACCAAAAACACAACAATGTATTTTTTTTTGTTGCTTTTGTTGATCGATATGTCAAAAACACAAGCAACTTTTGACATTTCTCTCTCTCTAAGTAAGAAAAAAAGTAGCACAGCTGTGCCAAGGTCTATCCACTAGGTCTTCGCAAGGAGCCAGATGTTTATTTGGTTTATTCCTCAACGATGTCAAAAGTTGTTTACATTTTGCTTATACATGTATATTTTTGTTTACGTTTTTTGTTTTTTGCCACATGCACGCATACAAAACACGTTTTTCCTTTTGTTTTCCCTATGTAGTAGTAAGATTTTGACAACCGCACAGAGGAGTATTTGGCCTGAAAAGCTGGCCAAAAAGGCAAAACGGAATTTTAAGAAATCTTAAGAACTAAGTACGCAGCTCGACAGACAACAATATTTCACATTATATTGTAAATTTTGAAGACTTTTAGTTGCGATTTGTAGCTCTGAGACCCTGCTAAAGTCAGGAAAGTGAAGAAAATTATATGAGATTTAAATGTTTTTTTCGGTTTCTGGATGTTTATATGATATTTTTTTTGCGGCTAAACGAATAAAGGTTTAACAAAGATTATTTTTTTCGCTGAAAGGTTTGATCAAAAGTTATTTAAAAAAAAAAAAAAATTTAAAATATGTTGAATATTCATGTTGAAACAATTCGTTCAAAAGCTAAAAAAAAAACAAATTATACACTTTTTGTTTTGCAAAAAAAGGAAAAGATGTTTTTAAAAGTGAGGTTAGCATGTCTACGAATTATGTTTGATACCACAATAAAATTTGGAATCTCTAATTTAAGAAACCAAAAAAAAGTGTGCGCAAGTTTGCGCCATTATTTTTGACGATTTTTTTAAATTTTCACATTTCTTCTATTTTTGCTTATCGGGCACTTTTTCTTATACCTTTATATCGTCATAAACTTTTATGTATTTTGAATTATTGATTTCAACTGTTATTCACATCACTTTAAACACTTCACAATATTAATGTAATTATAAATTGCAAAAATTCTTAATTATCCATTATAGTTTTAAGGGAATGTCTCACACATCCCCATAAAAGATATTTTTATATACCTGCTCTACAAAACATTATTTGTTAAAAAAATAAATATATGTACGTACCTAATAGAATAATTATTAACCTTTATGTCAACAGCTACATACCTGGGTATGTATATGAAAAAAATTAAAATAAAATAATATTGCGTGTTTATTTCAAAGATGTAAGAGTTTTACAAGTCTGCTTAAACACCCGTTATTTTAAGTTGATGCCATAACCGTTACTGAAACATTAGCGGAAGTGAAGCTCCAAGCTCTCCTCGACCACACAGCAACACGTTTATGTATAAACCTTGAAGAGGTTTTGCAGCAGTTAGACTATGAAGAGCTAAATTTCTTGGAACTTATAACCAAATGGGGCTGTGACGGATAGCACAAATCATGTTATAAGCAGAAATTCGAAAACGAAGATGTTAGTGACGCTCATATATTCCAAAGCAGTTGTGTACTAATTAAACTAATCACAAATACTAATGGAAAAATAAAAACGATATGGCGAAATCAAACACCATCCTCAACTAGGCTGTGTAGACCAATCCGCATCCGTTTTGTGCAGGAAACAACTGACATCATGAAGCAAGAAATAGGATACATAAATAATCAAATTGAATTTTTAAAGAAAAGCGAAGTACCGTGTAATGGGAAAATTGCACAAATTAAACACACGATGGTAATGACAATGGTCGACGGAAAAGTATTCAATGCTACAACGGACACAAAATCGACAATGAGGTGTTACATTTGCGGTCAAACTTCGAAAGATTTTAACGCGTTGCAGAAGAATGTTCCTCTGAACTGTGATGCCTTGAGTTTTGGACTATCATCTTTACATGCACGCATACGCTTTTTAGAATCGATACTTCATCTCTCATCTAAACTGCCAATTAGATTTAGGGGGTGAAGTATGCCACGCCTTTAAAAGAAAATCCTTTCGTACTAGAGAAAAACGGAAAACAGATTTGAATTAAGGGCATCAAAATCCATATAGTCCACATACTTTTATTTCTAGGGTAGAGACAAATTTTTTTGTTGCGCAGTGTACTTTTGTTGCGCAGTGTAATTTTTTCAAAATCTGCCACTAGACTTTTTATATCATACTACACCTAAAACTATCAAAAAACTAAAACTTTTAATTCAAAAAACATGTTTAATAATTTTGGCCAGCTTTTCAGGCCAAATACTCCTCTGTGAACCGTGAGGAAATTTACACAAACAAAATGCCTGTTGTTTTTTGTACTGTTGTATTGTTGTATCGGTAAGCAGACCTATTGGATAGGCATTGAGCTGTGTTTTCAAGCCACCTGAAAGATGAATTCGCCTTGCCCTAGAAGTACAAGCAGTGCTGCTTGAAAAAGTAACCAAATGAGAAAAAATATTACCAAATAAGAAATGACTTTTGTTAATTGAGAAAAAAAAAATTAATATATATTTTAAGTTTCATTGTAAGACAAAGGTTATTTGCACTTAATAGGGAAATATTATTTACAAATTAAGAAAACAAAACAAGAAATGTAATACTTGTACATATTAAAAAATAGCGAAAAACTTAAATTAAAAGTTTTTATTTATCTGAGACCTTTTTCATAAAAAAATATTTTTATTTTATAAGAGTTAATTAAACCTGTCGGATTTCCATACAAAATTCAGTATATTAAAAGTTAATAAATTTATTTTTTTTTTTGAATTTGTTCTTTACAATAAACGATATTTGAACTTCACAATTATAGATAACAAGAAAGAGAAAAAATTAATTTATTTTTCGCTGTTTAACTGTCCATCCGTCAGTGGTAGGGTTGTTTTTAATTCTTTTGAAGATGAAACTTTACGTTTGGCTACATGGATATTGTTTTGGCGAAATTGAAAACGGTAGGCGACATGCGATATACATTTTTTATGAATATTTTCTAATTTAGCTATATCTAAAATATTATTAAAATGGGCATAACTTGTTTATCTTGTTTGTAAATTGTATTTAAAAATTATATTGGTTATAATACTGTTTTAAAATTTATCTACTTGAAATATTTTGTAAATCATTGTATAATTGTATAATGTGACGAATATAAAAAAAATTTGTATTTCAGAACGTAAATTCAATGGGAAAAATGAATATGACTGACAAAAATATTGCCAAATCATTACATAAAAAATATTAAATAAATACACAGACATGTTCTGACAATCGCAAAACGTTTAACATTTGCGATTGTGACCTGAAATCGCATAATATGTGCTCTGTAAATTGCAAGAAGCTTGGCGACTTGAAACAGCGAAGGTATGCTCATGGAACCTAGACTATTTTTAAGAAACTTTATCAGATCGCAAGCAAAAAGCACGAGTTTAAGAACATCATGGTCGATACATACCGACAGGTTATAAAAAGTAAAACTTAAAAATTTCTAAAACTCACGCCATTTTCTTACAGTAAATTCCATAAATTTTAAAATTTATAGGGTATTTATAGGTTTTGAAAAATCTTTAAAATTCCTATGTGTAAATCAATATATTAAAATATACTACTGGAAATAATATAAATTTAGATCATTTTACTTTTATTCACTAGAACTACTTTTGTTTATTTTATCAGTCGTGATCTGAAATAATTTTCAAGTGATATTATGCATTTTAAGATTTACTAATAAAAAAAAAACTAGACTCATTTAAAAAAAATTAATCAAAAATCTCCATCGTTAAAACTTCATTTGATTTCAATTTCAGAACATGGCCATTTCTACCCTGCAGCCACATGATCAAGACTTTCTTGATAGTCTTTTTACATAAACTGGGTTTTCAAAATTTATATAAATTGAAAGCTGTGAAGTAGGCTGCACTCAACTTTTAAGCAATTTACTTTGAAGATGTCATCGAGAAAACAATTTATAAAGCCAAACGAAAAATTTGCTCACTAAACTTCTTATCAACTGTTAAATTGAACGTAAAATTGTTAAACAAATGGAAAGGTAAAATTGGGAGCAATCTCGTGGTCAATTTAAAAAGTGTGAGTGTGTTAGTAAAAAAATGAGAGTGAGAGAAAATTTAAAGGCATTGAAAGACAAAACCAAGGTATATTTATAGCAGGTAGCCGCGAGATTACAACAATTGTACAATAAAACAAACAACAGGGCTTTTTATTGTTGTTATGCGATACGAACTGTCAAACAGCAAAGTGGTTGATATGAGACAAAAAAGACAAAAGATAAAGACAAAAAACTTGTTTACTTGTTTACTATACAACATTTGACAGTTCGTATCGCAAAACAAGCATATAAAAAATAAACAGCTGTCTTTCCGAGACTACCTGCTATAAATATACCTTGGACAAAACTTGATCGTATGGCCTCCAAATTAATGCTATGATAAATCAATAGATAGAAATCAAGGCGAATTCATTTTTCAAGTGGCGGTGAAAGCACAGTTGTGCTACTTTTTATTCTTTACTTAGAGAGAGGAATATCAAAAGTTGCTTGTGTGTTTGACATATCGACAAACAAAAAACAAAAGCAACAAATAAAATACAATGTTGTGTTCGAATTCACTAGAAGGTGAGGTCAACTCTACAACAACACTCCTATTGTGGTCCGATTGTTAAAAATATTTCTACTAAAACAAAATGTCTGTTTACATAAAAAACTAGTTTGTATAGAAACTTTGACAAATCGACCACCGAAACAAATAACCATATGTGACAACGCATAGAGAAAGGGACCTAAGGGTAAAAACCATTTTAAAGATTTAAATACGTGTATCTTTGGTGTACCATCACTGAGCATGTTGGTATTTGAAAGCGACACATTTCATGACGTCAGGAACGTGTTGGTCAACCTTGAAAACGCGCTCAGATGTTGTCCACATCAAAAAAAAAGTGAAAATGGTTTTTTTTTTACCCTTAGGTCCCTTTCTCTATGCGCTGTCACATATGTTGACTTGACCACACCTTCTAGTGAATTCGCCTTGTTGTGTTTTTGGTGTTGTACTTGGTGTAGTATCACCACCACCGTTAAATGAATTCATAGAAATGTTTACTGCCGTATTCATAAAAAACTAAATTGGATATGAAATCTATTTTAAGGAAAATTTGTATGGAAATTTTGTTTTAAAATACGTTTGAAATCTATTTTATTTTTTATGAATACGACAGTTATGCATTAAACACATTCGCAATTTGCAATTGTAGTCGCGTAATCAGCTACTGAATTATTTTGAAGACGACAGCTACAATTGAAAAAATATAAACAGCTGTGTTTTTTTATTATGTATTTACATTTCAGTGGTGCCACTATCATTTTTAATGTTTATAAATTTAACAACATGCATAATTGCAGACTCGTACACAAACTTAATTTAAGCCTACAAAAATATAAATACTTATTTATAATAAATGTTATAAAGTAAAAACAAATGAATTTATTAAAAAACTTTAAAATATTTTAATTTTATTGTTTTTGGAACTCATAAAGAATATCATCTTCACTGCAGGTTGAATAAAAAAATCATAATATACAGTAGAATCGCGAAAAAGTAAACTGAATTGTCCTAAGGGTTGTTAACTTTTTCGTCTTATTTATTAACTTTTCTAAGCGGGATTAAATTGTAAAAAATGCAATAATAAACATATGTACCGATATTTTTTTCACTGACTTAGTTTTCATCAGTACAAAAAAGAAACTTAGATCTAATTTGTGCCGGCTGGTTTCAAGTTCACAATTGCTCTTGAAATAAAATTTATAATTAATAATTATACAATCAGTCATGTATTATGTGTTAGGTGCTACATATGGCGTTTGTCAGAAAATTAGTTCTTCAAAAATGTTCAAATAGCGAATTCTTTGTATTTTCTAAACATTTGCCAGCCATCCATTACTGTCATTATTGTCTTTCATTCACATTTGTACAAACTTGCTTTAAGATCGGCATATTTCGTTCTATGTAATGTTTTCCTGCATGCGTTTTCCTATGTATTCTTCAAAGCCTCGAGAATTTTGTGACGTTTCGTTTTTATTTTTAAGATGGCAACTTCAGATATACAATAATACAACGCCGATAGTGTTTATTTAATGTATTTCTCAATTTTGTTTAAACTCTCAACTTTCGGCTAAAATTTAATCTAATTTTTTATCGTTTGTACAAATCAGTACTTTTTTATTAATACGATCTGAAAAGTTAACTTAGAGTTAACGTTTAGAGCGGCACAGAAGCGCTAAAATTTGGTTAACTTGACCGCAAAATTAACTTGATCGCGATTCTACTCTAATTTTTTGGTTCAACGCACTTAGTTTATGAATTATACATAGGTCATAAAAATTTCAGAGCACTGTATCAATAGTAAAGGAAGAAAAAAAATTTAATCAGAATCTTTTAAGTATTGGTATCAAAATAAAGCCTTTCGAAACACATTTCATATGATGTATTAAATATACCGATTTATTAACCCCTTAAGAGCATTTATCTTACAATTTTGTCGATATGCATAATAATAATTCCTCAAATATAATATGTTATAGAGAACACTCATAGTTTTTGTATGCTATATTTTTAGAAACTACATCGTATAAAATTTTAAAGTTATTAGGGTTAAAAAACTTTTATTTTGGAAAACTTCACAATTTATTTATAAGTTTGAGTTAAAATATATAGTGGTAATAGTTTATGCACTTGTTACATATTGAAATATAGTAATATGTAAATATTTGAAAAGTGTTCCGGAAGGCTGAAAACCCGCAATACAGAAAAACTTTATTATTCAAAGTCCTAATAACTTTGGAAACATGTGTATATTATTGTTATATAATTATTATTATATCGACATAATTTAAAGATAAAGCAAGTTTAGTAAAAAAGTCAGTCAATAAGTATGAGCATTTGAAATTGGCTCTTAATGGGTTAATAAATCGGTGTGCTTTAAACACCATGTGAAAAGCACTTTCAATTTTTCAATGATACGCATACTGCTAAATCTAAGAGCGTTGGCGTGACAAACATCTTCCTATATAACTTCTTTTAAGGATACTAAAAGTAATAATAATATAGATTTGGTGGTGAATCGCGCTTATATTCTTGTTTCAATCCGGTTCTTTGCTGTTTAACCAAAAAATTATTATTATATATTATAAGCACTAATTCTTCTAGTTTTTGATTATACTAGCAGCACTTTTTCTGTTTTGTAGCGTACAAAAATTGAAATTAGTTTAATTGGACTGCAACGACAAAATTAGCATAGACAACAACCTGCAGCCATTTAGCCGTGTCGTCGTTAAAATAATTATTTCCACATACACAAATGTATTCTGTAGTACACAAATGTATTGAAGTCGGTAGTCTGCTGTCTCGAATGTGTTTAAGTATTAGAATTTAAGCAGGCCAAAACAAAAATAACAAAATATTGCAGTCTGGCAATGCTTTATTGTACATGATTACATGTGTAGATTGACATATAGATGGTGCTAATCTTCGTTCGTTTAGGATGAGTTTAGCACCACCTCGTTTTTCCGAAAAATATTTTTAAATATAGATGTCACTAAAGAACGTCGATGAAGAGATATCTGATTCGAAATTACATAAGTTCTTCGCTAAATATATTCGTACCAACTTAACCAATACATATGTATATAAATTTACAATGTTAAAAAACTAGTCTGGCAGTTATGTATGTATATCTAATACAATTCTTGAATAATTTTTCAAGTGAGTTCGCACAACGGACAATTTCTTATTCACACTTGATTTTGGCTTGTTTGAACCATTCACACATTTGTTCGTTTATATTTATTACAAATGGCAAACAGTATTTTCATATGCATACAAGTATTCTCATATGCAACTGTAGTAAATTGGATTTTTCTTATTTTTTGTTGTAGAAATATATGTGATGTTGCTACGAAAAACGCAACTTTTATATTAATATTATCAATGGGTAGCAAATTGTGAATGTAGAGAAAAAAAGAAAGATTTTTCTATTTATTCTTGTTTTTGCATGGGGTAAACCATAATTAATTCTGGTTATTAAGATCAATAAAAAGGAGTATAAGATGAAAAATGCCCATTGATCACATTTGTAATATTGGGTTTTTTTGAATTTGCTCTGAATGTCACATTGTTGTAATCAATAAAAAAAGCAAAAGAGAGAAAATATGTATACATTAAAGGGTAATCAGGACAGGTAGTGCAAAGTGTGCAAACGCTGCAAATGTGTGCAAAAATATACACATTTGCATAACACAACAACAAAATGTATGTATTTGTATCAGTGTTTAAATTGCTTGCTTTAAAATAGCAACAGTCGCACATTTTTGCTTTGTTTACATTTTTTGCAGCAAATTAAAAAACTGTGTGTCTAAGTGTTTACTTAACTCTTTGATAACGAGTCAGCAAAAGCAAAAAAGCAAAAGCAAAACAAAGAGAGTAAATAATTTGTTTAAACTCGCTATGTGCATGTACTCTGCTAAATCTGTCAGCAAAGAAGCCACTTAAGAAAACAAATTTTCTGTTGCTGTAAGTATTAAGTTTTTGATTGTTTTTTTTTTTGCTTTTGATGCGCTTAAAGTCAGCAAGTTAACTTCTTTGCTGTTGCTGGAACTTAATATATTATGAACGAATTTGTTTCGAATTTTTTTGGTATTTTGCGTTTTTTTTTAATAAATAGGTACATACATACATAAATGAAACTACACGTTTTTTTAAACTAATTTGTTTATTTTGTGTTATGTAATTATGTATATACCTATTCTATGAAACTAACGCCTGCAACAGCAAGCAACAGCAATGAAGTCAAAAACAGCAAAGAAGTTAATACTCGCTGAATTTAAGCACATCAATTTACAGTTAAGCCAAAGCAAAAAAAAAAATAAACAAAAACTTATTACTTACAGCAACAGCAATTTTTTTTTTCAAGTGGTTGCTTGGCTGGCTTTTTAAGCTGAGAACATAAACATGGTGAGAATAAATAAATTATTTACTCTCACTTTTTCTGCGTTTGCTTTTGCTTTTTGCTTTTGCTGTGTTCTTTTTCTTAAGTTAAGTTAAGCAATTACAAAAACATTAAAAATAGTCAAGCATTTTTAAACACTGATTTGTATATTTCTTCATTTGACTTCGTTTGCACTAAAAGAAACCTTGAGCAAAAATAGTAACGCATATCCCCTCAGTTGCAAATAAAAGCAAACAACAACTTTTGACATACTGACCGCCATATTTTTTATACCCTCCACCACCACTGTGGTGAATGAGGGTATACTAAGTTTGTCATTCCGTGTGAAACTTTTTTATAATACATCTAAGACCTCTTAAAGTATATATATTCTGGCTCCTTGAGTAATTCTAAGTCGATTTAGCCATGTCCGTCTGTCCGTCTGCTGAAAACACGCTCACTTTCGATTTACACTAGGTCCCATATAAACCCTACTCCCGGAAAACAGTTTAGTACGCCTAAAACCGCAATAAATAACGCTAAAATACCAAAATTTGGTACGTCACAGTTTTATAGAACCAGAAATCAAACTGTAAAATTTTTTGGAGATCGGTCCATAATTTACACTAGGCCCCATATAAACCCCTCTCGCGGAAAACAGTTTAGTACGCCTAAAACCACAATAAATAACGCTAGCATACTTAAATTTGGTACGTCACAGTTTTATAGGACCAGAAATCAAACTGTAAAATTTTTTGAAAATCGGTCCATAATTTACACTAGGCCCCATATAAGCCCTACTCCCGGAAAACAGTTTGGTACGCCTAAACCCGTAATAAATAACGCTATAATACCAAAATTTGGTACGTCACAGTTTTATAAGACCAGAAATCAAACTGTAAAATTTTTTGGAGATCGGTCTATAATTTACACTAGGCCCCATATAAAACCCTCTCGCGGAAAACAGTTTAGTACGCCTAAAACCGCAACAAATAACGCTAGCACACTAAAATTTGGTACGTCACAGTTTTATAGGACCAGAAATCACACTGTAAAATTTTTTGAAGATCGGTCCATAATTTACATTAGGCCCCATATAAAACCTACTTCCGGAAAACAGCTTAGTACGCCTAGAACCGCAACAAAAAACGCTAGCACACTAAAATTTGGTACGTCACAGTTTTATAAGACCAGAAATCAAACTGTAAAATTTTTTGGAGATCGGTCTATAATTTACACTAGGCCCCATATAAACCCCTCTCGCGGAAAACAGTTTAGTACGCCTAAAACCGCAATAAAAAACGCTAGCATACTTAAATTTGGTACTTCACAGTTTCATAGGACCACAAATCACACTAAGTCTACATTCACACGTTTCATCTTTTGATGCTCAACTCTTGTGTTTTAAGGAGAGGGAAGCAAGAAGAAAAGGGATTGGTACGGAGATGCCTGTACTCGGGCAGTACTCTTTGTGTTCTCATTCGTAGGTATATGCACAACAATGGCTGCATGTAAATTTTTTTCTTTTTGTCTTTGGTTCGCTTTGAATAAAACTGTTGTTGTTTTGAAGCAAAAAAAAGTTGAACATAAGGGCATCTTCAAAAGGGAATTGAAAAGAAGTTGAGCATCAAAAGATGAAACGTGTAAATTGAGACTAACAAAACACTAACAACTCAAAATAAATTTTGTTTGATCTGTCAAAATCAGATAGCGTTTCGACACCACCTGTAGTTGAATTCGCCTTGGCACTTATAAGTTGCATCAGTTCTGCAAAAACAAAAACCGACATACATTTTGTTCTTCGTGTTCTGGCGTTAGGTGTCTTTGTTTTGTTTATTTACATTTATTTATAAAGGCATATTGACATTCACCGTCGCAATTCTAGCAATAAAATGCCCGTTGTTTTTCTATTCTTGCATTGTTGTAGTAGTGAGTTCACTTTATTAATACAGTTTGGTAAAACCTAGTTAGTGGACCGCTTAGGAGAATGATAATGAGTGACTTGATATCGCTCGCTTAATGCATTTAACACAACAAATGCTGATGGCTGCGATTGTAGTTGCGTAATCAGCCACGGAATTATTTTGAAGACGACAGCTACAATTGAAAAACTATAAACAGCTGTGTTTTTTGTTATGTACTTACATATCAGTGGTGCCACTATCATTTTAAATTTTTGTGAATTGAACAACATGCATAATTGCAGACGCGTACACAAAGTTAATTTAAGCCTACATAAGTATATATAAATAGCTTTTGGGAAGATTTTTTGATTATTAATGGCTAATTGTAACAAAGTTCGTATTGCCAAGAAGGGCGCGCAATTAATACCAAAGGCTACGGTTTTGAGCTGATAATCTTTGGTAGCCTCCCGGGGCGACTTTTGAAAAAGAATCCTCTGAGGATTTGTCAATACATTTTTTTAATGTCTCCGCTAAAGACATATCTGTAAAACCGCCAATTTAATATCACGATGACCAAGTCTGCTTGTAGGACCGGTATATAGTATGTCGTTGAGGGAGAGACCAGATTTTAAAAAAACTACACGAACTTTTATAGTTTTATGGTCTGGACGAACTACTGCGTGATGCGGAAGATAAAAGGAATTACACTTATTCTCTGGGACGTATTCTATTGAGATGGTTGGTTCCATATGGTCAAGTGTTATATATTCTCTGAGCACTTCTTTATATTGCGAATAGAGCTGGGGATTTTTAGCGAGATTTTGCTCCATTCTCACGTATTGGTTTAGAGCTATAAACCTTGATGTACCAAGATATTTGGTCCCAGGAACTTCCTTTTTAAATCGTAGTCGTACCATATACCGACCGTCCGAAAGATGTTTTGTCGTTTGCGCATAAAATTCTTCATTATATTAATCTTCGGAAGAAATCGGGTGAAATGTTGGAATTTCTTCCTGTTCCCAAAATTGTCGTAGCAGCTTGTCAAGGTTTGACTGTTTTGGAGGGGTTAAGTGAGCGGAAAATGAAATTATTGGCTGCGTTGGGATAGGTCCGCTAAGAACCCAGCCGAAAATTGTGTTATAGGCTGAAGCAGAGCCACAAACATCTCGTTTTATGCCTTCGAGATTTATGTGACGTTCGCTGTCATTACCTAAAATGAGGTCAATTGCAGAGGAAATATTGAAATACGGATCAGCGAATTCAATGTCTGAAAGTCCAGATGTAGGGTTAATCTGGAAAGAAGTAGCAGGTATTTTGTTTGTAACTTTGAGAAGTACTATCGCTGATATTTGAGTTTGATGTAGACGGTTGTATTGACAATTCATGAGATTGTGGGATTTGAGTTTGATTGTTAGAATATTGATTCTGGGAAACGTGATTGTTGTTGTTAAAAGTGTGATTACCGTTTTTCTTTGCGATCTTGTTTGGACTCATATGAAGCGAAGTATGGTGTGCTTTCCCACAATTTATACACGTGTTTTTGCTTTTGCAATTAGCCTTGGTGTGAGCCATTGAGAGGCAATTATTGCAGATTTAATTCGTGAAAACGAAATCGACTCGTTCTTGTATCGAAAATTCTCGGAACTTAGGGCATGCTCTTAAATTGTGATTTTCATTGCAAATTTTACAGCTAACGTTAAGTTTTTCCTGCGACTCATAGGTTTAAATTCGGGTTTGGTGTTTGGATTCTTTTGAAAATTAAGTTTTCGCAAGTTTAATTGTAGAAATTCGTTCTAGTACTTCGCATCTCCTGAGGAGGAAATTGCTTAGTTGTTCCCATGTTGGTAAGTTTCTACATGCGTTTAGAGACTGTTCCCATTGAGCGAGGGTTTCATGGCGTAGTTTTGAATAAACTAAATTAACCAATATGGGATCCCAACCCTCCGATGCTACTCCGAATGAATGCAACATGGATAAACAGTCAGAGACAGAACTATGGATTCTTTGTAGGGATTCACTGTCTTCGACAATTGCAACAGGGATGTCAAAAATATTTCTTATTTGGTTGTCTACCAGAACTCTTATATTTTCATATCGGGACTTTAGAGCTTGCCACGCAAGATTGAAATTATCTTCGGTCAGGGGAAATCTATTCACAATCTGTCCTGCTGTTCCTGTTGTTTTGTTGCGGAGATTATATAGTTTTTCCGCGAATGTCAATATTGGGTGATTGATATAGACCGCTGTGAACATGTCACGAAAAGCAGTCCATTCCTCATAACTTCCCGAGAAAGTTTGAGTGTCGCACGGAGGTAATTTAAGGCATGTGTTAAATGTTTCTTCTGGAATATTGGGAAACATGGAGGTTGTACTTATACGAGGGTTAATGCTTTCCCATTGCGGTTTCACGAGATCAAGAAGTTTTGAGATTGTTAAGTAATACATCTCGACACATGCGTCATATTGTTCTTGGGCTGTGCTTTTAATGTAAATCTGTCTTGTGGTGAAGCCATTTTGAGGATAGAAATTGAAGTTGATATAAGGGAAAATCACGGGTTGAAAATATTTAAAATTTTTTTCTAAATTTGAATGTTATTTCTAATTAAGATGAATATTTCTGCCCTTTGAATAAGCTAGAAGCGTATTTGTAATGATTTTAAGCAATTTTTTAAAACAGGTACGTTTCGGTTGTGTTTGCTAGGTTGAAATGTGGAATCTTATGCTATTTGCAGCGGAAAGATTCGTTTATACGAAGAATGTGTAGATTTAGAATCAATAATGTGTATATTTATGGGTGAAAATTATTGCGCGGCACAATAAATTGTAAATTGAAATGTATAATATGTTTTTTATGTAGCAAAATTATATGGCGTTATTAACGAGAATATAGATTGAAAATCTATTTTATTTCCTTTTATGTATTCAAAGAAAATCTTAGCGTTTTATCTATTAGGTTTTCTTTTACGTAGGAAAAGAAAATAATTAGCGGTTTAAAAATTATAGATCGTTAATCTGTAGTATTTTCTTTTATGGACGAAAAAAAATACCTATTTAGCGGTTTTTTTTTAAAAATTTAAGATTGAGACTCTTTAATATTTTCTTTTTCGGATGAAAATAAAATAATTAGTGTTTTGAGAAAATTAAAATTAAAGATTGAAAATATTTAATATTTCCTTTTGTGGATGAAAAGAAAATAATTAGGGTTTTGAAAAATAAAGATTGGATTGTCTTTAATATTTTCTTTTATGGATGAAAAGAAAATAATTAGCGGTTTGATACAAAATAAAGATTGAAAATCTTAAGTATTTTCTTTTATGGATGAAAAAAAATAGTTAGCGTTGTAGCGTAAATTTTGTCGAAATGGCTTGGAATTTTTATTCGCAAAGCCCTGTTGATGATATTGAATAGTAAATGTGTAAACTGGGCGGAATTTTAATTCCTAAAGCCAGGCACGGAATATTTATTCGCTAAAGCCTTTTAATTGAAATATTTTAGAGCGAAATTAAAAACTATATGGAATTTTAATTCCCTGCAACTTGCGATTATTATTGATCGCAAGTTGCAGGAAGAACTGAGTTTTCATTTATTTTGTTATAGATTGTTTATAATGAAGCGTTTGAGTTTAAAATGTGTTATTCGTTATATAAAAATTAATTTTTTATTTTCAGACTGGATGTTTATTTTGAAATTTTGTTGTCAAAATTTTATTAATTGTTTTTAAAGTTGTTAGTAACTTTTACTAATGATTTGTCTTCGTTTATTTTAAATTTAGAAAACTTAATTTATACCACTGTTTAATTCTACACACGAAACAAATAACAACGCAAAACAAATAATTTTAACTTAATACAAATTACCTTGAATGATTTTATTTAGCTATTTTTTTTGTTTCCAAAATTGTTGCCAAATAGTTTTTTTTTTTTTTGAGTTGGGCTTTTTTTAAAAATATTTGCTTTAAGGTAACCAAATTTTTATGTGTATTTTTTGTATCCGTTCTCACTGTTCAATAGGTTTCCGGCTCGAAGGACCATGAATAAACTAGTATGAGGAAATTAGTATGAAGGAATAGGGGTGGGTTTTGTGTAGGTAGTTAAGAGAAATATTTCCTTTTGACTTATTGAAGGTAAGCTGAGGTAAAGTGAATGTATTAGAAAATTAATCAAATTCGAGAAGTTAAATTCGGAGATTGGTTGGGTGACCAAGAATAAAGGGTGTGGACTGTATTTTTTATACTTGCGTGTATGTTCGCAGGAATGATGCAGATGATGGTTGACCAGGTTGATCAACTACAAGCGGTACCACTGTGGAGCCAAGGCAGATGCAGGGAATGCAAACTCAGTATTTCCAGAAATAAGTAGAGTTAGCCAATAAGGTTTAAATTCAAAGATCCAAGTTTATTTAACAAATTGTGATTAAATGTAAAGGGTTACAATAAATATGATTAAATTGCTTAAGTTGAAACGTTAGCTCTTTTGCGGTTTTGAATTAAAAGATGTTTTTACTAAGACGATTGAAAAGTAAGTAGGTTTAGAATATAATAATGACCAACCACGATAGTTGGGTATAGAAAAAAGATGGCTCTCTTACGAGGCGGCAAAAATGACAATTGTAGATGTTATTTTTTATCCGCGTTCTAACATTAGTTTTAAGCTTGTTCAGTGGCTTTTAAACTGTAACATTAATGACTTGGAAATTCATTTACTGGGCGGTTATAATTCAAATTTCGAGCAAATTTAATTAACAATTAATATAATATAATTAATTCAATAAATAAAAGTACAATTAATAAGGATACGGTTTAGCAACCCTTTGTGCTAGTTTAAACAAAATGAATTAATTAATAAAATATTTCATTCCCGAAAATAATTTTTGAAAAACATAATTAAAAAAGCTCTACAAAATTCAACAATTTTTTATTTTAATAAATAACAATAAGTAACGAACAAATAAATAACAGAAGTCCAAAATTTACATACTATACACAAATTGCAGTTTTCTTTAAAATATAATTTTTTTTTTACGTTTTGCCGGTTTTTTACTTGAAATTAAATACAAAACATTTACAAATACTCTAGAGCAATGTTTTAGGGCGTTACTTTCATATTTACATATGTAAGTATGCATACACAGAAAAAATTTTCATTGGTTTTTTATCAATAAACCCCAATGAATATATAATTAAAATAGTAATCAAATTATTCAAAACCTTAATTGATTATTATGTTTAAATTAATGTAATGCCAACATGTAAAACAAAAAAAAAAAAAAAAAAACGCTAAGTTAACAGAAAAATAATGGGTTTCAGGCTGGGTATTGCCTGTGATAATTGGATCTCAAAAATATAGTAATTGAGTTCACAACAACTCGAAAATATTTAATTTTGTATTTTATTGAAATTTATTATTGTGAAGGGCTTTCAAAGTTTTTGTGTTTTTTTAATTTTGTAAATTCGTAAAACAAAGGTATAGTATACTATTTTTTTGTGATAATAGTATACTATAAAATTTTCTAAAGTTATCGTTTTTATGTCCCTTAGTACACGCAGAAAAAACATGTTTTAATGTGTTTTTTTAATTTTGTAAATTCGTAAAACAAAGGTATAGTATACTATTTTTTTGTGATAATAGTATACTATAAAATTTTCTAAAGTTATCGTTTTTATGTCCCTTAGTACACGCAGAAAAAACATGTTTTAATGTGATCTCCTCCAACAAAACTATTTTAAAAAAAATATGTTTAATTTAACTATATTATTGTCACCTGCAACCATATTATGATTAAATTAGTCCTCCACCAAAAGCTACAATCATATTATGGTTGCCTCTTAGCATGTTATGGTTAAATATGACAATAACTTGTTTATTATTAAACAATAGTATGGTGGAAAACAACGATGCTATTATAAGTGTTAAGCATATTTTAGTTCTCATTAACCATAATAGGTCCGGAGCAAAACATAATATTGTTGCACCTTCATGATGGAACTAAATTTAGCCATAATATGGATAATATGGTCTGTAACAATAATATGGTTTAATTTAACTAAGCATAATATGCTCAAATTGTTCTCTAAGAATAGTTTTGTTGGAGGTGGCCATATTAAAACATGTTTTTTCTTTAGGTGTAGTTGTGCTTTGCGTATTTATTAATTCATTATTTTTTTTTTTGTTTTTCAATTTAATTTCTAAATGTATTTTCACTACAAGAATATATAAAGACAGCAGAATATAAACAAAATATGTATGTATGTATTTTAAGAAAAAAAAATTTTATATTTTATATAAGAACTTTTTGCTTGTTTTAGTGATTTTGAAAATCAGTAGCTGACAGCACTTTTTCAGGTACATATACTTTTGCATACTTAAACAATCAACGCTAGTACATTCTAAGGTGGTCGCAATTGCTATAATTAACATTTTTGTTGTGTTTTTTTCTTATGTAATTTGACATTCTGCAAAGAAAAGTTCACGATATTACAGTCACCTATAATAAAAATCATCGGTTGCTTGTCGTCATGACGAATCATTTAATTTGTGTTTTTGCGGTGTATAGACAAAAAAAATCTCTGGTTAAAAAAAAGTAAAAGAACAAAATTAAGTTTATTTCCTCCAAATTTCAAAAATCAAAAAGAAATTTTCTTTTGCGGACTCTCAAGAGGGCTTTGCCGTTTTGGCCAACTCAAGCGAAGAATTAGACGAAAAAGTAAAGCTGTCAGAACTCCAAAGCCGCAATATTCAACCCAAACTTTTAATTGTCCGAGAATTTCCCAGCGTCAATTTAATTTATATATATTTTGATAAAATAAAATATCCATTTTGTTGAATATTACAAGCACTTGATATTTTAATTAAATTATTTTTTGTATTTAACTTAGAATATCCTGAAGAGTCAGAGATATTTTACGATTTTTTGCAATATGTTATATATGAAGTTCCTCTAACAAAAAAGTCTTCAAAAATTTGTAGCATCAAACATGAATTGCTAGAAAATATATAAATTTGATAATTTTTTTTTTTTTCATTGTACATCTAACATTAATATCTCAAATGAATTTTGTTATACTTTTTATGTATCTTTATAAATTTTTTAAATAAATACACAATTTCTGTGAAAAAACAAAAAAAAAAGAGAAAAATTGCGTTTTTGTTTTACTAGGAATTTAAAGATTAAATTAACTAATTAATTTGGAAGCAACATATTTAATTATTAGCTTCATTAATTCGGAATTTAAATATTAATTATTTTTTTAATTCATTCAATTAACATTTTGATTGAATCCAACAAAAAATTTAATTAATTAATTGCTTAATCCAATTACTAGGCATATTGTTTAATTTTTTTATTTATTTTGAATTAACTTAGATAATTGAAAAAATAAAGATTTTTTGTCAATTATTTTTTTAGTTGAATCAATCAACACATTGTTTGAAATCGTACAGGGTTTTAATCATATATTTAATTAAATTTTAAAATATCATTTGTTGAAAAAAAAAAAATTATAATTTTCAATTTCTACACTTTTTAATAATCAATATAATTATTTTGGTGATAGGGTCAAACTCAACAAATTGTTTACTTGATTCTACGAATTTGGTGATTAAAATCAATTTTTAATTTTTTCTGTGTACTCTGCTTTCAAAAATTATGTACCGTTTGTAATATCCTAGTATATTTTTATTTATTTATTTTATTAGTTGATCTATGTAAAAAGACATGTACAATGCACATTAGGAATTTGTGTATTATTTTGTCAATCAAAGAGTAAGACATTAAAGCCTAAAAGAGCAGAGCAAGTTAAACTTTGTTTTTGATGTTAGATATGTTTAAACCAACATACCCATATATAAATCAGTAAACATATAAACCATCTTTAAACGCATAAAATTGGGCGTTGAAACCACCAAAGCACCCCATAATGCTCCATATGAATTTGACAACATTTATCGTAGTGCTGCCACAAATTGTTTTACAAATAACATATAATACATGCGACACTGATTTAGAACTGTTGAGCTTAAACTACATTTAAATTTAAGTTTAGTTCAATTTAACCGGCTTTTAAACCCTCACTGATTTTAACATATAAAATAATTAACATATAAAAAAGTTTGCGAAGTAATACAATTTAAATAATTAAAAAATAATTTATAAAATGTTAAATGTATATGTCAATTATCAATAATGACAATAAAATAAAAAAAGTTTTAGAAACATTTATGTTATAATTACGAAAGAAAAAAGCTTAACTAACTATCATAACTATAACTATCAGTTATAACTGTCAAAACATATTGGTAACTGGAAGTTAAAGTAAGAGTAAGTTTCAACTGTGCCCATGTTCTGTAACTCTCTCTCGAGAAATTTTTCGAAATGCGAGAAATGAAACAGAAAACTGTGGATTAATTCCGAGGGCTCTTAAACTGACAATTTTTGCTTAGAACACCTCAAAATAAGCCGAAAACATTTAATAAAAATTATCGATAACTCGTTTAGTTATCGAGATATCTGGAGTTGAAGTTTAAAAAAATCGATAACTTTTTACCGTTTTATTTTCTTAGAGAATACCTCAAAATAAATCGAAAGAATTAAGTAAGAATTATCGATAACTCGCTTTGTTATCGATATCTCGACTTAAAGTTTTAAACAAATCGATAACTTTTCAGCGTTTTACTAGACCAGACAATTTTTTTTTCGAACTTCTAAAATTAGGCGGAAAACTAAAATGAAGTTATCGATAACTCGCTTAGTTAGCGAGATATCGATTATACAGGTTTTTCTGTATAATACCCTAAAATATGCTTATCTTTAAAATGCTGCAATCCTGAGTTTTGCATTAAGTTGTATAGATGTTGACGAGTGAAGAAACGTGTGCATGAACTTATCCCTAACAAAATAGATAAAACATTTTTTACTTTTAAAGTGGAAATAATTTTCCATTTAGCTTTTCACAATTAAATTGACATTCACTGGGACAAAACTAACATTGTCTATCGAAAAAAATAAAGTAATGCTCCAAAACTGGAAGGCAAACACTCGGAAACAACAACACAAAATAAATAATAAACCATCACAACAGCATCACAAATCAGTAATACAAATAATAAATATCAATAACAAAACAAAACAGATACACAAAACGCAGAATTAATCACAAATGCCACAAAAGCGCAGCTCAATTTTTTGCAGAAACATCGTCTAAAATCCGCAAAATTAAAAAATAAAATCAGAGCCCGATCTAGCCCGATAATTAACTATATGTCCAACTATATACTCCAAATATGCACATTTTGGGGACTTTGAACAAAAAAAAATAATTTAAAATATTAAATCACTTTTTTTGCTGTAATACTTGTATCTGAAAAATAATTCAATATCTGAAGTTGAAGGCTCCATACTCAGATTTAAATTTCACTTTAAGTTTTTTTTATCGAAAAAACACTTTGATAAACTTGAAATATCAATTTTACAGCGAGCGCAAGCGAACAAAGAATGAAAGTGTAAATTCGAAAACTTAGAGCCGTTAATTATGTCTAGTTTCTATGGCTATTACGTATTCGAGTGTTATTTCAAAATTAATTTTTTAATTAATCGACAGTTTTGATACCCAATAACCTAGTGTGCGACGGTTGTATTTGAAAATTTTTTTAATTTTAGTTAATTTTGGTCGCTGTCAACGATATGTGTGACTGGCGCTCTCAACGTCTGCAATTTCACATTGGCTTCGAGTGGAATATTATGACATTTTTATATATACATATATATTCCCTTCGATCCTATAAGGAGCATAGGGCCTCATGACATTTATAACGCAACGACGTAATCTCTTTTGATAGTTTTTTTGACAGTTTTCGACATGAGTTACAGACACACTTTTTTCTCACTTTTCGAAAAACGATGGAATATTTTTCACATCTTTTCGATGCGAGAAGTTCTCACCAAAGTTACAGAACATGGGTACTGAACTTGGCGAAATTGGCCGTAAATAATAGGTCTGTCTGCGTACTTTTCCAGTAGCAAATACTCAGTAAATTTTTTTGGGAGAGTAAGACAAATTTTACTCTTTCAGCTGAGAATATCTCAAAAAGTACGCAGACAGTATCCAGTGAAATCTTGCAAGAAAACAGCTGATCGGTGTGTAAACAATTGAAATAACAAACGTGAGCCAAGATAGCGTTGAAGAAATAGCGTCCAATTTGGGAATTTAAAAACCGGGAAACCAAAATACCCAAATAATGGGTATTTGCAGTATAAACAAAAAGTTAGCGTCGAATTTAGGAATTTAAAATAGGGAAGTACAAATATAGGAACAAATCTAGTTTACCATCGCAGCTCCAAATAAAAAAAAGTACCCAGGGTGATGGAAAATGGAAAAATAAGAAGAAAAATTAAATTAAAAAGTTGGCGCAAACGCTAAGTTTTCGAGTTATGGACGTTAAAAGTTTTCATATAAATATGTGATTTTCCACTACAATTCTTAACGTATATGGCCAATATTGGTATCATTTTAAAGCTCTTAAACAGATTTTTCTGGATATACATAATTTATTTTAAAATATTAAACTCTTTAGATCACATTACAGTTTTTTTCATTTTACGTCGAAATGTTACGGAAGTGCACTAGGAAAGAATGTAGTTTATTTAAATAAAAGTGTAATACAAATTTTATAAAATAACAGACACTAGCATCGCAAAAAAAAATTATTTGCATAGCCAGCCTTTGGCCGGACGCAAGGATGTTCTTCTCTATGGTATAATAAACACCGGTTTCGCTTACTAAAGCTTCCTTGCATAGCCGGCCTTCGGCCGGGCGCAAATATTTTCTCCCCTATGGTATAACTAATACCGGCTTCGCTAACTAAAAATTCTCTGCATAGACGGCCTTTGCCCATGGGCAAGGATTCTCTGCTCATTAGTACAACATAAACATAAAGAAGGTTTTACTTGTATTTTAATTAAAATTCTTAAATAAATTAGTATGTAGTATATACATACATTAAAGAATTAGAAAAAATTAATAAATTTGTTTTTATGCTTACTAAAAAACTTTTGTATTTTGCACACTCGTCCCACTTCTTAATAAACTAAAAATATTAAAATAAATTCTGTATGTCCAGAAAGATCTAGTGAAACGCTTTGCAATGATACCAATATTAGCCATATACATTTGGAAATGTTCTGCAAAATCACATATTTACATAAAAACTTAAAACGCCCATAACTCGAAAACTAAGCGTTTGCGCCAACTTTCTTATTTTTATTTTTTCTTCTTATTTTTCCATTTTCTATCACCCTAGGTACTTTTTTTTTATTTGGAGCTGCGTCGGTAAACCAGATTTAAGCCCAAATATATTTATATTTTTAATAAAAATACAAAAAATATTTATCACAGGCTCTTGCACGGTATAAACTGTATATTTTCTGAAAGTAAATAGTTTTCTGGACAAAATGAGCGATGCGTGCAAAAAATCGTTCGGACAGTTTCCGAGAAATCTGGGTTCATCCAAAATGGTCAGTAAAAACCTTTACTGATTTATACAATGAACCACAGGCTTTTGCACGGTATAAACTATATATTTTTTGCACGCATCGCTCATTTTGTCCAGAAAACTATTTACTTTCAGAAAATATACAGTTTATACCGTGCAAAAGCCTGTGGTAAATATTTTTAATATTTTTATTAAAAATATAAATATATTTTTACTTCCCCTTTTTAAATTCCTAAATTCGACGCAAACTTTTTGTTCATATACTGTAAATCCCCATTATTTGGGTATTTTGGTTTTCCGGTTTTTAAATTCCCAAATTCGACGCTATTTCGTCGACGCTATCTTGGCACACGTAAACTCTTTCATTCAAACAGTATATAAAAACAGCTGTTCAAACTAGTTGCAAAATCTTACCAGAGGAAATTTCTCCAGTAACATTTTGCAAGTTCTCTAACTTGCAACTGTCAAAAAATTCTCTTTTTGGCTCTCTCGCTGTAAGAGATTTGGAGTACGCAGACAACATTTTGCAAGATTTTGCGACATTTTGTACAAAATTATGCAAAATATGTGTACGCAGACAGACCTAATGTTTTTTTAAATGGTAGAGTGTTGCCATTATCTTTTACACTCCTGTGAGGTATCTTCCAAAATTATTGCAGATATTATTAGTATTAAAGATTTGTTTATATTATTATTTGAGCTGTATTTGCTTTAAATCACCAGTAAGGCTTGACATTTCACATAAAATTAGAATAGTTGTAAAACAGAAATTATAAAGTGTTAGTCGCGGAGTATAATGGGCAGAGGCAAAGAAATTTCTGAACCAATTCGAAAAACCGAAATTAAATTAAGGAATCACGGCAATTCTCTTAATGTAATTGGAAAAATATTATATTTAAAAAATCCAACGGTGCAAGCAATCATAAAAAGTTTCAACGAAAATGAAAACTATGAAAGTAAGCCACGTTCTGGTCGTCCAATTTTCGAGACGAACAGATAGGACAGTTATTTTATATGCTTCGAACAGACGGTGGTCAGATCATACAATATTGCAAGCAGGCGTTGCCAATAGAAATTTTTTCTATGCCAATGGTGCCATTGTCAGATGCATTAATTTTACACGTCTGCCAAATACAGATGAGCCTACAATGTGCACACAGTAGCGAGACATTTTTAGTCAATTTTAATGCAATTTAAGCAACGCTGGCTACTAATATTGTAAAATCTGACCACCGTCTGTACGAAGCTTTACTCAAAAAAACCCTAAGACAAGTGACGTCGAAATAAATCGAAAATTAAAAACTAAGCTGGGAGTAAGTGTTTCTGACCAGACTGTTCGCAGATCTATCAAAAAAATGGATACAATAACCGAGTTGCAGCTTGCAAAAAAAATCCCTGCTCAGACCAGTAAACATTAAAAAAAACGCTCAAAATACGCCCGAAAGTATAAACACGTTCATATAGCCAACTTCTTGGAACGAGTAATATTCACTGATGAATGTTAATTTATGGTTTTTGGAGGGGATGGTTGGACCACAGCTTGGCGAAAATTTAAAACTGCCTTACTATCACAAAATATAGACCCAACCGTATGGGGATTTATGCTGGAAATGATGCTGGTAAACTGATATTCACTGACTGTTCTATGAATAAACCAGCTGGCCTTTTAAAAGGACAGCTATCTCTCTAGTGTTGATAGTTTGTGTCTGGGGGGAAAATTCTATATATGCCCCGATCTTAATATTGAGCATTTATGGGATGTTTTTTAAAAAATATTTGAAAAAATGCCATGTTAGATTAATTTCAGGAGTTGAACATGATTATCCCTGAAATTACCAAAAAATTGGCATTATCTGTTCCGTGTAGTTTATCTGATGTGATAAAAGCCAAAGAAGGTCATACAAAATATTTAATTTTTTTACATACAATAGAAATAACGTACATATGCATGTAATCTTTTGTAAAAAAAAAATTAATTTTATTAAGTTATTGACTATAATTTAGGGATTTAAAAATATTTTTTGTTTCTGCTCAATAGTTTAAATAATAAAAAATTTCTATGTTAAACTTTAATTACATGTGTACATGTATTTATAAAGTTGCTTAAGCCACTTTATGTATATCATAGTTTGGCTTTTATTTGTTTTCTTTATTTTTTTCTTTTGGTTTTTAACCGAAACAAGTTGAAACGTATTGCTGCGTGTGGCCATATTGCCAACTTTAAAAAGGATTTGGAAAGAAATGGAGCAGCAAAAGCAGAAGCGTGTAAACCAAGCCTAACAACAACATCTAACAATGTTTGGTTGGATGGGAATGTTAAATAAAAGCAACAGCACGTTCTCTTAATGTTTCAGTTTACTTTGGAGCGAAGGTGAGTGTAGTTCGCAAATGAATTAAGTTGGTGTTTTTTTTAAATTGTTAAAGATGTATGTCATATTGGCATCAACAACAAATGTTTAGCCACCAGGAAAACCAGAAAAAGTTTTTTTTTTTAATTAAAAAGAAACATACATATATAAAATATACAATATGTTTGTATTAATTGTGTGTAATGTTGTTTTTTTTTTGCACAAAAAACGTTAGTTGGAAAAAACTACATATTTATAATTTCTAAAAAATTACTAAAATAGTGTTTATATAAATATTGGTGATTATTGTGTGACAATGATATTGGAGTGAGTTAGAGTATGTGTTACAAATAATCAACCACCCAATCTGCGATGACGTTGGTAAAACCGTTATTTTCGAGAGAAAATGCTGCCAAAAGAGTCAGTGCCGTGAGTGAGTGAGTAAGGAATTGTGTAATGAGCAGTTACTTAGCAATATGGTTGTTGTACAACAAATTCCAAATCCATTAACAATGACAAAAGAATCAAAGAGGCAAAAACAAAATAATTATAAAATTAAGTTAAATACCATAAGAAGTTGTGTGCTGAAACAATTTACAACAAAACGTGTAAAATAAAGAAATTCTAGCAAAAACAAAAATAGATTAAAACATATGTAAGTTTAAATAATAATAAAACAAATTAAATAAAGTAGGTACCTAGGTATTTACCTTTAACTTATACTTCTAAATTTAACAACATTCAAGTACATTTGCAGCTAAGGTGTGCTATTAAAATAAAAAATATTGCAATTAAATATTGAGTACAAAATTATATTCTGTTAAAAAATATTAAGAAATCAATACTCCACTCAAAACAATTGATGTACGCGAACTTACATACATATGTATGTGTGCTTGTACGTGTGTTTGTGTAAATAAAAAATTAAACAAATAAAATTTTTGTGATTCTCGTTAAAATGTCGGATGCTGTATAAATTTAAATAAAAACTACAAAAACAAAACTAATAAAATAAAAAAGCAATAATAAAATAACAACAGCAAAAATAATAAAAGCTTGTTTTTTATTTAAAATTTTTGTTCAATTGTGTGGTGTGTGGACTGATGTAGTACAATACACAATTTATTGATGGTTTAACCAGTAAAAAAGCAATAACAAAAAAAAAAAAAAAACAAAAAAAAATAGCACCCAAACAGAATTTCGCCATGAGGGCAGTGTTATTAATGCGGATGTATTAAAGTGCTGTGTTGTTTAGTTTTAAAAATCTTTAATTTTGTTTTTTTTAATCTTCAAGAAAATACCTATAATAGAAAATTTGACACTGCTCCTTTTCTGTCACCATATTAAATTCAATCTCAACGATAAGTAAATGTTAAATGGTATAAAAATACAAGGTGTACATTAGATTAGCTCACAAAAAAAAAAAAAAATATTCAAGGCGAATTCACGTTTCAGATGGCGTTGAAAACACAGCTGAAATACTTTTTTTTCTTACTAGAAAAAGAAATGCCAAAAGTGGCTGCTGCTTTTTGACATATCGACCACCTAAAAAAAAAGATTAAACTACAATGTAGTATCGCCGCCACCGGATGGATACATAAATTAGCCTGTTTGATTCTTTATTATTATGAATAGTTATTTTTTTTTGAGTTTAAGAATTTATTGCTTAAAAAATATTTAGGGCCAATTTTACCAAGTTCAGTTTAAACTTACTATAACTTTAACTTCCAGTTAACAATACGTTATTGACAGTTATAACTGATAGTCAATTATAACTGAACTTGGTGAAATTGGTCGTTAATATCCCTACAAGAAATTGCTGATTAAAACAAATACATACAAAACCTATCTACTAACACTTGCAACAATTTTATTTTAAATTGTTGCTGTCGGCGCGTTGCCATAGTGGGGGTTTTCGTACAAATATTTTGTAAAATTTTCTCTTATACTTAATTTTGTTTCGGCATCATTTTTATATACGTGTTTGATCATCATAGTATGTTTTTCAAACGTTTTAGTTTTTTTATACATTTTTAAAATAAATTTAGAAATATTTTGAATTTATATATTATGGAATTGTGGGGATTTTTGAAAAAAGACATTGTTAATAAAAAATATTACGCAATGGCAACGCTGATTTATACAGGCGAAAAATTAATAAGTATGAGAAAGACAACTGCATGTTAAATTTCATAGTGCAGGGTTGCATATTTGGCCTTTAAACATGTAAATGTCATTTTATTGTGAATCCCCGCGTACTGAAATAAAATTGTCAAATTGAAAATATTTTATTCGTGATGATAAATGTAAACAGTGAAAGTGCCTTATAAGAAAAATTAAAAAAAAAACTTTAATAGAAATCAAAATATAAAAACATTGAAAAAAGACAAAAAACTTAAAAAACAAACAAATTGAAAAAAACAAATAAAAGAAATAAAGAATTAAAGAAATAACATGGTACATGTACCATGAGAAATAAGAAAAACAAAAACTTATTAAAAACTTGAAAAAAACACCATTAAAACAAAAAAAATTTTATAAAACATATTAAAAAAAATTACCAATGAAGAATACATCTATCTTCAAATTTGTATTTTGAGTCCGAAATATAAAAATTTAATAAGTGATGTTAGTGAAAGTTATGTTTTTGATGCAGTAGAGAACTTGACGCTGTTCAATAAGATTTTAAGAGGTATGTAAAAATTTGCACTACCAATGAATTAATTAAAATGTAAGCACTTGTTTTATTTTACTTAATAAATTTCAGATGTCTTTCCCGAGAATTTGAGAGGCTCCTCGGGTATAAGAAAGGCTTTGGACAAAAGCAACCACAGGCAAAAACAAAAAATGTATTTTTAGAAAAATTAAGAAAAAAAAAAATTACTGTAAGTTTTCTGATTATTTATACCTTTAACGATTATTAATAAATATACGACTTTGCTATCATGCCGCTGTTAGCAAAATTTTGCGAATTTCCGCTAATTTTGCAATTTTTACCGACTTTTAATTAATTTTATGGCTTGTTTGAAATATTAAAAATTTTCGCGAATTTTCGCTATTTTTGCAAACTTTTCCAAATTTTTGCAATTTTGCGTAGATTTGTTGCTGTTTAAAGCAATCGTCTGTAGTTAAAATATTTTGCGAATTTTCGCTATTTTAGCAAACTTTTCCGAATTTTTGCGTATAATTTACTATTAAAATTTGTGCCAATAACTTCTTTTAAATTTGCATATTTTTATTTTAACGGACTTAATAAATATGTTTACATTCTACTTAAAATTTTTTTAACTTTCATTTGAGTCGTCGCAAAATTTCCTGTCGACTAAAACAGAGACAATTTTACTCGACGTCGACTTAAAAGCGCCCTAGAAAATATCAAGTGACTGTCAATAGTAATCGATATTGTCAATAACGACTCAGAAAATATAATTACTGTTCCGATGCCATCGACTCATGTCGATGTCGACTTTCATAATAGGGGTTAATGTGTTATTGTATGTTTTCTTTAATACATATTATCGTCTTTAAGAACAATTCATCAACAATTATTCCAAAAATCTAAGGAGAGTTCAAAGAGAAATATGTAATTCCAATTAACTGTAAATTTTCATTATGTTGTAATCTATTTTGTTTTTGACTTTCTAAAGTTGGTCACGTTCGACACCGTTACTATAAAATTTGCTTGTTAAAAATAAATTTTAACTAATATGTATGGATACACACATTATTATTTGCATACATGTAGATGAGTGAAAAGTCCGCAGCAGAGAATAAAGAAAAATGCAAAAAGGAGAGAAAATGTGAAGAAAGATCCATTAAGGTTAAGGAGCTACCGTTTGAAAAACAAAAAAAGAATGCAAAGAAATAGAACGAAATGGAAAGCATTGGCTAAAAATAATAAAGAAATGATTTCAGCAAAGCGAGAAAAAGAAATAGTCGAAACAAAATGAAAGAATTAATAAAGAGCCCGCCTGTGCATTATAAATGTAAACAAACGTTGTCGAAGCAGTGAAAAAGTGGAAAAAGTATTACCCAAGCACATTAATACAAAATTGAAAATTCTCGACGTTTTGAGCAAAAAATATAGAAATGTTATTAAAAACAATGAGGAGAGCCAAAGCTCGTATAAAATCAACATGCCATTGTAAAATTTTATACGAACGATGATGTTAACGTGCAATCTGCTGGAAAGAAAGATACTATATTGTCTGGTGTTGAAATAGTTACCAAACGATTTATGCTTATAACGGTATCAGATACTTATCAATTATGTATATAAAATTAAACTCCCGAACAAAACCGTAAACAGGTCGAAAATGCTCAAATTTAGACCAAATTATGAACACTTGATAAATAAGATGCCGCATAATATGTGTGTTTGCATGTATGGCAATTTTGTTTTTTTATAAGAAGGCCGCGCGAAACTAATTCCGTCTTTTCCAAAAATTTCCAAAGCTTTTTACAATCAGTTTACTGTATTATTTATAACGAGAATTGCATGACAAGCAATTGTGCAAGGTATTTAAAATATGAATTATTTCCTTTAATCTATTGAAATAAAATGGATAAAACAGTTAAATGGCAACATTGGAGCAAAACCGATAATCGGGTATCGCGAACTTATACCATAGATACATTATCTGAGCTTGTTCACGAATTAGAAGCACAACTTCCCGCATTTTAATTGAATTTTTTGATAAAAGCGCCCAACAGAAATACTTCGATGAAATAAAAAAAATATAAGGCCGGATGAATTAGGTTTGCAAATTCATTTTGCTAAAAATTACCGGCTGATTGCACAAATGAGGTTCAGAGTGTTCATTTAAGTTACAGGCAGGTAACTATTTTTAATTATTATGGAAAAAATGTCACGTTATAATACAGAAGATTTTTGAATCAAATCAAAGACAGAGTGTTACAAAAACTACAGCAGTTTACAATCGTTAAAAATAAATTAAAGAATCACACTATCGTTACTGCAAGCGAATATATATGTCGACAAAAATTACGATTCTCGGATCGTGCAAATTTAGTGAATCGCACCACAGGTTTCGCTGAATTGCATTTTTATACATGTCCCCACAACAACTACTTCTATTTTCTTCACGTCCGAAACTTTTTTTGCCATTGTCCTTGACTTGGAATCACGCCTGCTGTCAACTTTAACATAGAAAACAGTGCTTCCTAAGCGCTATAATTTAAGGATAAAAAGAACCTAAAAATATTCGTTGTTTCAAATTTTATTGCATTTTTCATGCGTACGACTGTCACGTTCGACACTATGGAAGTACCCATATGTGTGTACATAGTTACAAAATGTTGTATGTTCAATCCTCATAAATGAATTTGTTTGTATATGAACTTTACCGTTTGTACTAGCAAGAAGAAATATGTTCATATGTTGGTATTACAAAACTTGAAAGATTTATTACATGAAATAAAAATCCTGTTTTATTTAAATGTTATGCACTTCTCATACAAAATTTGTAAGCTTCGAAAATAATTTTTACCTACCAGCTAGAAATTTCAGAATTTAGTCTACGGATTAAAAAACGCATTGCGTGACAAATATCAACTGTAGCGTTTCTAAGTGGAAACTATTTTTATTACAGTGGAAATTATTTTGATTACAATATACATGCAAAAATATACATTAGGGTGCGCCTTATATGTATGGACCATTTTTTTTGCAAAGTTTGGTTTGTAACTCCTCCAAAAATGTTCTCCATAGAAACAAATATAATGTGAAAAATTATAGGTAGGTTGCATTATGGTACGGCGTGCGGTATCCGCACACAAGCTGTCAAAATGGTTCATATGAAATAAGTACAAATCTTATGTAAAGGGTAGGTTAATGAAACATTCTGACTTTCTTTGAGGTAGATTAAAGTGAACTTATAGAACCTTAGTCTGAGTCCGCTTACAAAATAATACTAACATTACAGCTTTCAACGTGTTGCAATTTTTTCATGCCCTTTCATAAGAATGTGATTTTAAGAGTAAATATTGAAATACAGTGCACTCGCGATAATATGAACTAATTAAAACCACGCCAGTTCGCTTTTGCAAGATTGTTCGTATTTGCGAATGGCAACTAATTTCCCCTCAAAAATATTTTCGGTGTTCGCTAACAGTGATCTTTTTGTCTCTCATATTCAAAAACCATCCGGAGAACGCATTTTCAATTTTTGGGTATTCAGAAGGCCGCACGTTTTTCTTTTTCCAGGTCAAATAAACGTATTGTTAGCATTTTTATTTTTTGTCCACATATTGTAGAATATTTCACCACAAATTTAAAAGCTAAATTAGTAACACTGACACCTTTTCCTAAATGTTCTAAATCTTCTAAAATTTCTGACTTTTAAAGTTAAAAACTTATGCTTTTAGTATGCATATTTAAGAACTATTCACGTTGAAATTATGTTTAAAGATGAATATGGAATTTTAGTTGAATGTGAGCACTAACTAAATCGTGTACGCAAGACATTTTGATTGACATTTGAAGACAATTTTCAAGCAAGCAGCAAGAAAAACTCCCCAATTATTATACAGTTGAAAAAAAATTTATCCACCACCCTGTTGATTTAGACCTAAACCTGTATACGTAGATAAAATACGTTAAAAATATAATTATAAGTTGTCTAAAAATATATGGGATCTCGATAAAAAGCGATACCACCGCATTAAACGTAAAACGAATATAAGGCACGTGTGTGCTTTGAGAACGAACACTAAAAAAGATCTTCTTTATTATCCATTCAGTCATCACATATTTTAAATACTTTTCCGTAGCGCATGTGATGCAAAAATATCAACATCTTCTGGTCCTGGTTTCAAAACAATTTACGATTTAGAGATACCTAGACTAAAATAGACAAAAATTAAAATCTGAAGTTAAGACTTACACGTGAAAAATGATTTTGTGGATACAACGGAGATACATTAATTTGCGTTAATTAGTTTAAAACAAATGCAATTGACCGTTATTTTCAGAGAAGCATCGCCTCATAATTTTTTATTTCGATTGCCTGTCCAATGCAAAATGCATATAGGATGTCCAAAGCAATTTAGCTTAAAAATATATTTATTTCGAAATACACTTCATATTGGTTGACTGTGAGATGGATGAAATTAGAGATATATGTATGTATTTTTATCATAAAAATATATTTTAAAGTTTGTATCAATTCGCCAATTACCGCAGAAGCTTCCGACCAGAAACCAATATTCAAATAACTGTACCCATGTTCTGTAACTTTGGTGAGAATTTCTCGCATCGAAAACATGTGAATCAAAATATTCCATCGTTTCTCGAAATGTGAGAAAAAAGTGTGTCTGTAACTCATGTCGAAAACTATTAAAAGAGATTACGTCGTTACGAAATAAATGTCATAATATTCCACTCGAGGCCGATAAGAAATTGCAGATGTTGTGAACGCCAGTCAAACATACGTTGACGGCGACCAAATTTGACTTAAATTGAAAAATTTTCAACGACGGCGGCGAAAATCAACCGTCGGCTATACCAAAAAATTTAAAGTGCGACTTTAATGTTTGTTGATAACAAAATTGCTTTGAAAACATTCGTATATTTTTCAAAAATGTTGAAAGCAAAATAATTAAACAATGAAAAAATCGGCCAAGAACAAAATACTTATCTCTTACGTGTTAATATTCATTGCATTTGGCAATTTTAAATTAATTTTTGTGTGTTAAAATTTTTTCTCACCCCGTTCTTATGCGTGAGTTTATTTGACAGTTCAAAGCGGGAACTTTCTCACAAAAATTTTACAGACACAGTTTTTCAGTATATTGGCGAGAAATTTCTTTACGTGACAGTTATTACTCGCCAGAAATGTTACCGACGCAGTTAAGTGAGAAAAACAGCTGTTTGTTTCAATTTATGGCATTTTTGTTTCATTTCTCACATTTCAATCGAAAAGTTTCTCGCCGCGTAAGTTACAGAACATGGGCACTGGACAATGTAAAAATGTTACCTGTGTTTTGAAAAAAAATAACTGGATAATTGAAAGAAAGTTATACAATAGTTTTAAATAGTAACATTTTATTTTATATCCTTTTAACAAAATAAGAAAATAACATAAAAAACAAGGAAACGTTACTATTAAAACTCAGACTTAAGCCATATTACATATCTTCACCTACAAAAAATGCAAAATCGACTTTTTGATTGGTTATGATGCATTTTGGTTAATAAAATCATCATCAATAACAAATTACGACCTTTGGGTTTTTAGGTGACGATATGCATATATTAAATTAAATTAAATTACGAAAAAGAGTATTACTATTTGTTTTATTACATAAGTATGTATATGTTCATACCCAGCAAAAACTTACATTGCAAAGTAATGAGTTAAAAAGCTAATATAACTACTCTTCACCACTTTAACACGGTGATGTCATTTGAGGCAAGTACTTACCAACCTCGCTAACAAATAGGGAGTTGAATAAGTCATTACCATATTCGCTTACAAATGGGGAGTTAAATAAGTCATTACCCCGTTTGCTTACAAATATACACTAACAACAAAACTGAATTTGTCAAACAAATATTGTCTTTAATTTAATTTGTTTTCTAATGCAAAATTTTACTATCCTGCACTAAGGACATAAATATTCATATAGACGATATCGTTATAATATCGATTGGTTGATTGATTAGTGTAGTTTTTATTCAAAATTTTAATTTTAAAAAAACATACCAAAATCAATTAAGTATTTAAATTTTTCATATTCAAATATACATATATTCATTTATAACAAATTATAAGAACCAATATGTATTTAAAATCAATTTGTATTAGATTTCAATAAATAAAACATTAAATGTATTTTATTATGAATTTATATTGAATTTCGATAATCAAGTGCTTATGTATCAGATTATATGTCAACCATTACGTTATGTAATGCAGATGGTATGAAGTAGTCATTGAGAAGTAAGTGGCTCAGTAATTTCAAGTAATTACCTGGTTTTTGCTGGGTATTTTATATAAACAGTACTTTTCGCTTATAGTCCATTCCGCTTAAAAACCAAAAACGGATTAAAGCCAAAACTGTCACTTGCAGATTTTTTCGAATTTCATAAAAATTATTTGTTCTAAGGTCCACTACGCTTGTAGTCCATTTTTGTTTAAAAGCCACATTTTCTTTGCACGCGTATCTAATACTTTATGCAAAAAAATTCGCTTACAGTCCACTCTGTTTTTTATATTTTATTTTTTTAACAAACTGGCAATATGTTTTTATTAACCTTTCTGGCAACTTTTATAAATGTCAAATTTTGGTTAATTCATAAAATAGAAAAAATGAGAAAACACGTTATATTGCGTGGTTTTGCTGAATAAAATAAAATGTGGATCATACTAGGACATATCGCTCATTTCGTGCAAGACCGTCACAACTCAAAATTTTAAACTTTACAGGAGAGCCTTTTTAAGATTCCAACCTATTATTTTTTACCTTCTCTTTCACTAAAATACATTTATAAAATCAAATGTTTCTTTTTTGCTACAAAGAAAACCACATGTACAAGAGGATTGCCAAACACAAACTGAAATGTGACCTTGTTGATGTTAATTGCTCAAGTTTGTTACGATAGGTCATAGCGTCACAAGCATCTGTATTGCCGTTATTTTTTCGATAATTCTCTCCGTTCTTAGATAAATTTGTAGAGATTTAAGAGAACATTTCTGCATTACTAACTCAAAAATGCCAAACTTTGAGTTGTGACGGTCTTGTACGAAATGAGCGATATTATCCATAAAATGGCTTATAAAAACAAATCGGTTATAGTCCAAATTCATTTATAGTCCCAAAAGTTGTGCAACTATAGTAGTGGACTATAAGTGAAAATAACTGTATTATTACATATACATCCGAGAGCTGCAAGGAGTATGATCGAGCCTGCTCAATCAATACAGCTAAAAATTCAGTATAAATCAACAAGGTATTCCACACTTTTGTTCTAGTTTAAACTTCAGCACGAACCAAAAAATTCAGTAAGAAGTATGAATCGGTCGCAAAATTATGCTTGTATTTGTTAATTTAAAAGTGATGCATCTGTTTATGAACGACAGCTAACTTGTACTCGGCTTTCGGCTCGGTGATTCGAACATTATTTTATTGTGATCTGTTGCAACGACCACCATAGCTGCCAGATAAAATTGGTCGAAAATCGTCCACTTTTGTTGAAAAAATCGTCAAAACCGTCAAATTGACTAAGCTAAATCGTCACAAAAATCGTCATGAAACCACTAACTTTTCATAAGCTTGGAGAATTAATTGTTATTTTTAGTTTTCGTTGCTAAGAAAATTTCAATATATTCTGCCTGTTTTTGAAATTAAATACAAATTTTCGTTTAGAAACTTCCCAGTTGGCTATATCGCAATGTTAATTCCTCCACGACACGTAAGGGACAACTAATGCAAATCGTCGATGACATATTTAAGCAAGTGTCGCGTAAATCGTGCACGACACAAAGAAAGACAATGTCGCTCAGCCTGTCGTTGATGACCACATGCACGACATTTGCGTCCATATTATCGTTGCTGACCACACGAAGGACATTGTCGTTCACATTGTCTTTGATGACAATATAAACGACACTGGATTCTACCTTGTCGCCAACGACTGCGTATAAGTAAATGTCGATAAGGTTACAGGAGTTACAGTTTACATGCCGATGTCGCATATAAACCTAAATAAAAAAAAAAAACTATACAATAGCACATACATATTTTTAAAATCATACATTATTCTTTCCGTTCTCACCCTTGACTGACTGATTTATTTCACTTTGCTTTGATTTTTTTTAATTATAACGTTATTTTACAGTTATTTTTGTTTTTTATTGGGAACAAATTATTTTCGTTTTTTTTAGAAGACAGTGTCGCTCATATTGTCGTGTTTATAGATTTTGATAAGGAACACCTTGCAAGACAATGTCGGTCATGCTGTCTTTGATACACTTTGATAAAGTACAGCATACAAGATAATGTCGCTCATTTTGTCCTGTATAGTTGTTGATATAAGACACCTAACACGACAATGACGGTCATGTTTTCGTAGATAGGCCTTGAAAAAAGACAATGTCAGTCATGTCGTCGCTTATAAACTTCTTTAGAAAACAGTGCACTAGGCAATGTTATCAAAGTTGTTTTCCAGAAATCCTAAGTGATAGAGGACATGTCATGCATAAATCGTTGACGACAATGTCGTCGACGCCTGTTTTGCCAACTGGATTATTGAAGTAACACAACCAAACATTTTAAAAAGTATTGGCATTCATAAGAAAAGTAATAAAATAAACTAAAACCAAGAAATATCAAACACCTAGTTTTCACGTCGAAAATCTTCCTTAATAACTAGAGTCTGGCAAACACCAAGAAAATCAGACTTTCTGAAAGAAAATTCTCATAATGTGCACCCAGACTAAAAAAGAGTGGTTGTAAATTGCCTGTAATAAAGCAGTACTAAGTGATTAAATAGAACTTTTTAAAATATGCATCCTGCTAAAAAAAATCTTATTTTATATTATGAACAGCTAAGACATGAAAATGACTGCCAATCAAATAATGCAAATAAATCAAATTATCTAAGAAGATAAAAAAAATGTGGAATTATATTAAAGAAATTTGTAAATTTGAACAAAATTTGTCATTTGAAAAATCGTCAAATTTAGGGTATAAATCGTCCTATCGTCATTCACCATTTTTGTA
The DNA here is from genome assembly GCA_943735925.1 of Pollenia amentaria. Lineage (NCBI taxonomy): Eukaryota > Metazoa > Arthropoda > Insecta > Diptera > Polleniidae > Pollenia > Pollenia amentaria. Next base: position 105,485,123 of record OX031006.1, read on the forward strand.
CCTTAAAATCGTCAAAACGACGATAAATCGTCAAATCTGGCAGCTATGACGACCACTCGAATTTTAAGATTCAATCGGTTTTATCAAACATCAAGAAATGATTTTGATCTAAAGAGCTCATTTCAAACATTCAGTTTGAATTTTTGTACTCGCAACGAACATTAATGTTAATATTTCTTTTGTACGATAGTAGCAAAATTCATGTTATAGGCTCGAGCCACTTGTTTTTTGTGTATTATTAATGTATGTATATAAGCAATAAAAAGTTCATGCTATTTTATTCGTTATCTCTTCTAAACAATTTGATATTTTTTAACAGTTAGAAATCAAAAAATCCCAAAAATTTGTGTTTTTAATGATATTTAACATATCAAAGTCGGAGCAAAAAATGTAGAGTAAATTGTAATATATTTTGCGGGTTAGAGAAATTATCGGTTAAAGTAAAAATTTTCATACAAAAAGTCGAATTCAGCAGACATTGGTCTTATATAAATATCTCATAAAATTTCTTCGAATTTATTTTTATGTCTAAGCAATAATATGTAGGTATGTAGGTACATTAACATTTTTCGCAAATTTTATTTTCAAATAAATTTTTGGTTCGATTTTTTAACAGTTTTTTTTCTATATCCATATTGCCTAACAATGCATGCATACAATGTAAAAAAACAGTCAAATCTAACATACACTCAAACATATGTATTTTGTTTACCATTCATGTAGCGACTGATGTTTACATATGTATGACGCTCGAACGAGAACAAAGTTGTAGAATACATGACTGGCTTGTACTTTATTTTTAGCGTTAATGATTGAGTCGACTCGTTCATACATGCTGCACCTGAATGAAATTATATCGCATTTGAAAACGAATATTGCAAGAGTGATGCGAACACCGCGTCGTTTCCTTGCGGTGAATGAAGTCATACCAGAAAATACAATTACAAACATTCATGTTCGTTGCGAGTACAATAATTCAAACTCATTGTTTGAAATGAGCTCTTTAGATGAAAATCATTTCTTATTGTTGAACAAAAACGGTTTGAATCATAACAATTCAGAGTAAATGATTAGATATACTCCAAATTTTAGTATTCGTTGCAGTTCTCTGATATACATATGTATATTTACAGAATTTACTAAGTGCCCATTTAGACTGGGAAACTTTTTCGAGGGAAACATTTTTTTTTGGTAGCAAATTACGGGTGGGGAAGAGAGAATGGTTTTTGTGTTCGGTACTCGGCGACACGCTTTGTTCTCATTTTCTTTGTTGACATTTGCTTTTTGACAAAAAAAGCAACAATAGTAACAGAATGTTGCCGGCAACATGTTCGTCTGTGTGACCGAGAATGAAAAAACAAAAGAGAATTCCAGATGTTTTCTTCCAAATGTTTCCCTGTCTAAATGGTGACTAACACTTGTTTTAGTTGAAAGCAAAAATGATTGGACATTTATCTTTCTTAAAATTTTAGACTTATTAAAATTTCCGAAGGACATTCCATTTCTTTCTTGTGAGAATAGATTATTTATAATATGTTAAACTTTTACAAAAGGCATTTCTAATTCGTATGAAAAAATAACAAACGAGATCAATTTTATGTATTTTATTTTTATAGCAATAAAAAATGGATACGATCGTTTCAATTGAAATATCTTTTGGTAAACCCCTTATTTACAAAAAATATTTTTGATTTATAAAAACTTTATTAAACATATTTTAATAGAAAATTCGATAAATATACCTGAAATATTTTTTGTGAATAAGGTATTTATAAAAACAATATCTTTTAAAATTAAAGATATTATTTTTTGGATAAATGGACAAATTGTATTTGAGCTGGTAACTGAGCACGATCCAAAAAAAAAACTGGACAATTCAGACCATTCCAGCCGTCTAGCCAACATCCAACGAAGATTTGACATTGCTAAAAATCTTAAATATTACAATTTAATTGATAAAAATCTAATTCAGGAGCTAATTCGAAAATTCTGTAAGTATTTATTGTACCCATCGCCACAATTAGAAGCTCTTTCTTTTTTTGAAACTCAAATTTCGGCAAGTCCAAAAGACTTAAAATAAAAATTCACGTTTAGAAATTTATATGGAAAACAAAAACAAATTTGAGTTTTTTTATTGCTGTTTAATATGAATTCCTAAACAAAAATTTTCATTTTAATTTGAAAAACAGACAGTTAAGCTTCGTTAACAAAAGGTGTGTTCCACAAGATCTCGGGCAAGTTCGGACTAATGAGAGTTAAATGAAAATTACTCTCTAAATTTGCCAAAACTACCCAATATTGCTGGAACGCAAAAAACTATTTTTGCACTTCTTCAAATACTAATGCTACTTTCTTTTCAAATTAAGATCTATTTAAGTGATTTTAGACGCTTAAAAGTCGTAACATTATAAATCCAAAACACTTGCATCATTGTCATTTTTTATATATTGTTTTTTTTATATTACAGATTAAGGGAAATATGTATGCAATAATTTATTTACCACCTTAATTTGTTCATTAAAACCCTATATTTTGCTTAAATATATTTTTTTTTAAATAAAAACTAAACTGTTTCTTTTGCTTGTAAGGCTTTTAATTAGTTTGATATGTAAACAAAAATAGCTGATTGCTTGTTGAAAACACGCTAATTTTTGAAAAACTTAAAATAAAAGAACAATGTTGGTGTCATATTGCTGCTAGGTTTGCAGTTTGGGATTGAAATCCAGCAATATCCTTTCAGTACGATCAGAGTTATGAATCAAAATGTAGAACTACCACTCTAAAAAAAATTACAAATTTGTTACAAAAACTAACATAAAAGGTGCCATAATGCACGGCATGATATAAGATTTTGCACAAACTCATTCTATATGACTAGAAATCATACTGTACATCTAAGAACGTAATAAATATTGCTACCATATTAAAATGTGCTACGTCATAGTCTTATAGGACTAGAAATAACACTGAAAAATTTCGCAAAGATCGGTCCATAATTTACCATAGGACCAATATAAAGCCCTAAAACCGTAGAAAATAACGCTATCATAATAAACTTTGGTACGTGACAGTTTTGTAAGACTCATACTGTAAAATTTCGTAAAGATCGGTCCATAATTTACCCTAGGCCGCATATAAACCTACTCTCGGAAAACAGTTTAGATGTTAAAAAACGTAATAAATAATGCTATTGTAATACAATTTGGTACGCCAAAGATTTATAGGACTTAATATCACACCTAATATCAATTAAATTTTTAATGACAGAAATCACTCTACAGGATTTTATGGTGATAAGTCCATAATTTACCATGGGTCTAATATAAATTCCCCTCCTGAAAATAATTTTAGGTCGGCATTAACGATTACGAATCATGATATTTTTTTCAAGTTAGTTCAAATTGCTAGAAATAAAAGCTTAACACTGTCTGATTGTCGTCCAATTGGTTTAAACCGTAACCGATTTTTATACTGACGTCCGTTTTAATAAAGAATGTAGCACTCTAACTTATTTTTCATGCAGTACATTTTAAATGGTTAAATATAGCAAGAAAATGATTCTGTAAAAACTTCAAATCGATGTTTGAAATATTGCATCGCCAATTTCGTAGAATTTTTATTTTGGAAAATATTAGAAAATTTTTTGTGGGTACTACGACTCCGACTCCGACTTTATATCCCTGGTTATTTCTTAGTATTTTAATAAACATTTTGTTGTTACGAGCAGTGTGACCAGATCTAAAAACATTTTACAGCTAAATCTGGCATTAGACATTGTCAAAAAATGCTAAAATTGATTTTATAAAATGCATTTTTTAAAGATTTTTGTTAAAAATTTATTACCAGTACGAAATTTTATTTAATTCATATAAATGGTTATATTTAAACAAGTGGATAGATTTTGGTAAAGTATCTGTAATACGCTTGCGCGTATTTTTCATGTCCTTTACGGTTTTCTATTATCTGCCCGTTTGATACTCTAATATGCATTTCTAATTTTCATATTAACAATTGTGGACTAAGCATATGCCATCTGTGGGCAAAGAACTTTTAGTAGGAACATTGGTGAGTTTATTATAATAAACTCACCAATGGTTAAACCACCTTGTAAAGTCAACTATAGTTGACGTTTACAAGGTGGTTTATCAAACTTGTTTTTAATTTTCTTGGGGGCGAAATTGCTTACCTTCGGTTCGCGCCAATTTAGGAAGCCCCAAGCCGATCCTTTATGTCAACGAAAGCGCCATGAGTTGCGCATTATTGTAAAATTGTTCATAGGAGTATCTACCCAGTTCGGATATTTATACTTACATAATTTAAGAAAACTATTATTAGAATTTTAATATTTTCAAAGAGGGACGGAAAAAACACCTGAACATAGTTTGGTGAGTAATCCTATAATTAATGTTGGCAGAAATGTCTTAAAGACAGTAATTAATTCTGGCAAAGTTGTTTGGGTTAGGAGAAAAATCGTGGAAGTCATAATATCAAGTATTTTAATCAAAGAGAAGCAAAAGAAGGCTTAAATTAAGCCCGGTGTTATAGACGTTAGTCCCTGGTGTAATCTCCAAAAGGGTAATAATTAAATTTGATTTTTATATCAATTTTTTATTAGGTTATTTTTGTTCTTGAAATCTAGATTTGGCACCTTTTCCACATCAAGGCGAATTCAACTACAGGTGGTGTTGAAACTACAACAATCCAAAAACAACAGAAACAACCTGATGTTTTTGCATTGCATTGTTAGTGTTTACGGTCTAAAATGTCAACAATTTCGAACAAAACACTAACACATCAAAACAAATTGGTTCGAACTGTCAAAATCAGATGGCGTTTCGACACCACCTGTAGTTGAATTCGCCTTGATCCACATTAAACATTTTTTTATTCCTCAATTACTCTGGATAACCGGTGGGTATAAACTGGGAAAAAGAGAAGCTTTTATCCTCTCCTTTGCTTTGGGTTGGTAATATCTACTGTATTCACTCTTTTGTTCGGCAGTTAGATTAATGACGGTGATCATGAAATAATAAGCTACTTGTATTAATGTGCGGTCAGAGTTTTGAAAAAAAAATAAGGAAAAATAGTCAAAGTAAAAGTGATAGTATTAGTCTGGCATTACCCAAAAGTTTTTCCCGAATTGTAAGTTAATTTTGCTTGTCAACGATAAAGTGATATAAAACCCGTGATTAGTGCAACAATATTAAGATATCAAGGCAGAAAGGAAATTGCAGCAAGAAAATTTAAAAAAATATATACATATATTAAATTTTCATAGTTTAAATTATTCAAATACACCTAAACGTGGTAAAATTCTTGCATAAAGTTTATTCCTGATTACAATAGATGGATCATAATATGGTTCGTTTGACTAGTAAATGGAAAGAATATCTAACGGTTACTATGTATTAATTTTGTATATTAATTTGTTTAAGTATTGAGAAAAGCAAAATTCATGAATAATTGCCTATTTTGTTTTATGTGTGTTTATTCAGTGTTAGTGTTAAGCCTCTAGTACACGGCATGTAAAAAGCCACATGCGCATGTGGTTCTGACGTAATTTTGACGTCATCACACAACACGCAATGGTTATTGTGGCTTTGCATTGACGTCAAAATTACGTCAGAACCACATGCGCATGTGGCTTTTTACATGCCGTGTACTAGAGGCTTTAGTAACATTGAAAATTGTATGTGTATGTGAAAAGGTCAACTTTGAACTTTTGCTTATGTAAAATAGTTTTATAAGAGTTTCAAAATGTTTGGATAATAGTTTTATTTATTTATTTATTTTATCATTTTTATTAAGATTTGTTTTTCTTTATATTCATTTATTTGGTTTTAGTTAATATGTACATAGGTATGCTTTAATTAATTTTTAATCCGATTGTTTTTTTACTCTTGGGAATTACGTTGCTGTAGATTGTTAAAGGGATCATATAATGGCTAAATGAATGGGATAATTTCGTGTATGATCATGGTAGGGTGGGCAATGTCATAACAATCGATCTAGTGACAAAAAATATGAATCAAATTTATTTATTTATTTTATTTATTTATTTATTTATTGCTTGTAATACAAAAAGCCTTCAAGGCCAAAGCGCATTACTGGAATATTTCGTACATTTTGTATTGAAAATATTATGACATATAAAATATTATAAATAAAAATATTATAAACTAAGTTATATCATTCTACAAAAAAAAATTCAAGAATAAAAACAAAAACAAAATTTAAAGAATAAATATTCATGAGGTATTTAAGGTTTGCAAAGGGGCACTAGTGTAGTATTAATACTAGTATGCGTAAAGTAATCCCTTAACAAAACAGAAACACTCCTAATGAATAAAGGGAAAAACGAATTCTTTATAAAATTACAATTTCGGTTATGGGTATACGATGCAATCCTTTAAAATTACAGTTTATAAAACTAATATCCAAAAAGCTTATCAGTGAAGGCAAAAAACAAGAATCAGGTTTGTAAAAGAAAACTATAAAAAAGTAAAAAAATAAAAAAATAAAACTCTCCAGACCGACAATAACGTCCCAGCATCCTTAAACAAAGGTATTTTCTACATTTTCCTTCATATGTACATAAACAAAAAAGTTAACAATTACAGTTAAAAGTTAACAATTGAGTTCAAGAAGAAGGTTTTCATATGTCTACAGCTTTATAAGCACGCATATACTTAAAATTTGTTATTCGTATATTCTTGTGGCTCTAGGACGAGCAATAAGGCTGGTGTAAAGGGTGCCCTTTTTATCATTTTAATTTTTTGATGATAAACGTTGCACATAGGATACACATAAATATAAAGCATAAGTTGAGATTAAATTTTGAATTTAGGGACCCGCAAACCCCTGATACATGCTAAATTTAAACGATTTATTTCTATGATATACAAATTTTCTAATATCATTTAATTTTTTATAGTTTAAAAAAAGTTAAAGCTTTAGAATTATTATTTTTTCAGCAGTTTAGAGCAAACAATTTTTTCACACATTACACTATTGAATATTTATCTTAATACAAAGTGAAATTTTCTTGTACTTTCATATCGTAATAGTAAATAATATTTGCAATCAACATGATAAGTGCATTTATAATATTCCCTGAATATTAAATTTTTTCATAAGACAAGTTTCTTAACATAGGAATTATCCATTTTCATACGAAATTATTTTAGGTACAATTGTTTAAAGTCAAAATCTATTATAATTTATAAAAAAATTTAAATAAAATCAATAGAAATAATTGTCCAAATTTTTAAAATAAATAATGCTTAAAAAAGCTAAAAACATTTTCTAAAAATGCTAAATAAAATGCCAAGTGCTAAATAAAAATTTTGCAGTTAAACAAAAAATTTTAATACTAAATTTAGCTGCAAAAATACCAAATTGGCCACACTGGTTACGAGATTCTGTTGTTTAGGATAAGAATATTACAATATTTAAATCGAGTAAGTATTGCTTACTTTTTTATAAAACTTAGAATTTATAAAATTGAATCGAGTTATAATTTCTTAAGTTTTTCAAGAAATATTTTCCTAATTCAATTTACTTATGTGTATTATGAGAAACTTTTGATAAATTGCAGGCATTAACATTAAAATATTATTCAATTCAAGAAAAGATTTCTGCATGTACAAATAAAATGTTTTAATTCGAGAAACAGATGGTTTAAGCAGGCTTTTCTTGCTATGTATTTTGAAAAACATATAGCAATGAAATCTTGATTTAAGAACCATATAATTAAAATGCATTTTTAGCTGTTTTCGACTGAATTTTTGTTCCTCTTTGAGTAATAACTTTAAACCAAGCAACACATTTATTAAGAATAAAAAATTTTTGGCTTGGTAGAGAATCATGTAAAATTTTCTTGGTTCAAGCAATATTTTCTGGTGATTTAGTAAATAATTCTTTACGTGTATACATCAGCGACTTTGTCATTTTAAAAATAAAGGGAGCAGTTAATCTAGAGTTAGTTATATTTTTACCTTTAAGTGCTGAGTTGTAATTCTTTAAAAAAAATTTGTCAATAAAAAATAAACAAAAAAAAAAAAATATTTTTTCATGTCATTTTTATTAAAAAAGACTGGTATCCTTCAGAAGAACAAAAGTGCAGTGCCAAAAGAAAAGAAACCTTAAAAAGTTTTTAAGAAGAACAAATGGCTTATATTTTACGTGAAAGTACGTAAAATATATAATTCTAAACAAATTTTGAAATTTTGGTTTTGTTTTAAGTGTAAGTTAAGCGAGTCACTTTTGCGCTCGCGTTCTACAAACAGTCAGATAAATTCCTATTAAAGGAAAAGCGAATTAAAACTAAATAATCAAATACTTTTTCGATTCGAAATTACTTTTAGCTCTAATTCCTTCAGATACTGAACGAATCGGAATAATTTTTTCAGTGTTGTAACGCATTCATTTGAGTTTTCCCAATTCTAAAAAAATAATTTCGATTCGTTCAGTATCGACTGAAATAAAAAGATATAAAATTGCTTTCAAATTGAAAAAGTATTCGCCCACGACTGCCAGAATTAGCCCTCTGGTGTTTAAGAAACATCTAGCGTATCTAATACACAACTTCCCCCATACACAACACAATCCCTTACACTCCCAGATTTAGAAATTCTTATTAACAGTATTGTCAGCAGAGTAGTATAGGAAACAAATGATATGAACAATCCTGAGAGTATACTCGTGACTGGAACATAGGGTTGCCATTCGTACTGTTTTTATCAGTACATGTACTGTTTTTTGTTTAAGGTACTGATTTATGCATTACAAGCAAATCAGTACGCAAATTTACTGATTTTTTCACTAATGTACTGTTTTTGTGCTGTTTTATATATAAGTTTTGTTCAGTATATAGTTTGTCATATTGTGATATTGTTTGCGATACAAATATTAGTATATGTAGTTGTTCTTGTCGATGAGTTATTAACATTAAAGGTTTTAACCAAGTCAGTACGAAAAGAGAGGACAGAAGAAGAAAAATGGAAAGAGTTTCTAAATGCGTTTACGAATTTGAGGAAATGTGTAATTTTTTTTCCATTCCACATTCAAGCGCTTTTACAGAACGAGTCTTTAGTTTTCAAAGTGTCAAAAAGAGAGAAACAGGCTCCTTATATAAAACCTAAAAAGTTGCAGATAGAGACAAACTTACGTTATAGTTGTAATGAGTTTTACAATTTCTTGAAGACTGAAGACAGAAAAGAAATTATGGACAATGTACAAAAAGGCCATAAATATTTGTAACTCGTAACATTGTAACTTGTTTATAGTATATTATACTTAAATATTTATGTCCATACATATGTAAATATATTATTTATAAAAATCTATAGTATAAGATCGTGTGAAAAACGGTTGTGCCTTTTGCAATAATTACAATTTTTCAAATTATTTTGAAGATAAATACGTAACAAGCATCGTTATTTCAAGTGTTTGATTTGTTTTGTAACATTGTTGTCCTTATATCTGTAGCTTGGTGCTAAAAAGGCCAATGTGAAATAATTCATTTTTGAAAAAATTGAAATTTTAGTGTTTTTATAGAAGAGTTTTTAGTGAAATTGGCTAGCAAAACCCTTTTGAAACTGTTCTCCGTTAAATTCGACATTGGCTGTTTCCGCAAAACAAAAGAGATTCAGCAAAAAGGAAATTCATTATGCTGGTAGATATAGCAAAAAACTACTTTTACTTAATTTTTATTTAATTTAATGCTGACCTATATTCAATATAAATACATATAATAGAATATAGGAAATAAAAGTTTAGTTCACATGTTGGTCACGTTTTTTTCGTCCTATATTTGCTAGGTGTGACCGTAGCTTAAGAAAACACCTAATGCAACAATTAACTTAAAGGGCGTGTGTGAAACGGTAGCAAAGTACTCATGAATGGAAACATTTGACACTGTTGAGGTGAATAAAATTTCACTAGCCCAGTAGCCCGTTTCTGTATTTCTCGCATCGTAAAATTTCCCGCATGAAACAAGTGAATTATGACAAAAACAGTGCAATATGAAACAAAAAATGATTTTTCTCACATAAGTGTTTCTGTACTTTTACTTTGCGAGAATTATCTGTCATTTAAATAATTTTCCAGCAATTATTGGAAGGATGTGAGAACAAGTGTTTCTGTAACAATATTTTGCAAAAAGTTTCTCACAAGAACTGTTAAAATAAGTCATATTTGAAATTGATGCGAGAAAAAAAAATTTAAAAAAATGGAGCCCAAATTATGTATGTATGTACACAAGAATGTGTATTATTTTATTTTATTTTAAATGAAAGAATTTAAATGATGAAAATAAGTATATAAAACACAATTGTTATATTTTGTTATTAAAATTTTTTTAGCCTTTCATTGTTTGTTTTATGCAGGGCTGCCAGATAAATTTGTGAAAAAAACGTCAATATCCTAAGAAAAAATAAAAAAATCGTCTATTTTTTTCGGAAAATTTAAAATTAATTTTGACGAATTTTGTTCGATTTTTATCATATAATCACAAATTTTTATCATATAAACACATAATCAAAAAAAAAAAAAAAAAAAAAAACAAACAAAAATGGGTAAAATACATATTTTATACATACATAAGCTTGAGGTCTATTTAAATAAAATTATTTATTTTATTTTCCTTTATCCGATAAGAGTTTAACAGCCCAATTATGAATAAAAATTCCCTGGGAGTTTTTTCCCTTTTCCCATTTCTACAATTGAATTAACATAGGAAAAATGGGAGAAGGGAGAAAACTCCCAGGGAGTTTTTCTTTTATAATTGGGCTGTAAAATTTCAGATTGTTATTTTTCCCTGCAGAAATCACACAAAGGAGTGACAAAATATCATATTGAAATAAAATAAACCCTTTTGGACAAAGTAAAAGGCAAAAATTTCCTAAAGTGCATTGACTGAAAAATGTGGTAATAGATCTTTTGATCACACAAACAAATATATTAAATAATCCAAGCAAATAAAAATTAAACAGTTTCCGTTCGAAATTTTGCTTTTGCCGATACATTTTTTAATCTGCCTTGTTTTTAAAGATATCGGTTTTCTGTGGTGCCTAATACACAAACATATAAAACTATTTAAAATTGTTTTATTTCAAAGGCTGTATCGTCACTAGAAAAAAATTAGCAAATTTTCACTTTGCCATTTTTGGAACAAAAAAAAATCGTCAAAATGTCGATAAATCTTTAAATCTGGCAGCCTTATTTTTATTATATATATTTCTTTCGTTGACGTTTCGCTTGCATTTGACACTTTATTACTGGAAGTATTCCAGTTAAAACAGAATCTGTGTTGTCTGTTCTCGCATTTAAATACAGAAACACTTTCTTCTCACAAATCGAGAAACGATGAAATTTTTTGTTTCACACTTAATATGAGAAAATTTGCGAAGCGAGAAATACAGAAACGAGCTACAGGGGGCTAGTATAAATTTTGACATTAGCGTAGAAATTTTTGACAACCACACAATTATCAGACACACTCCCAGGTTGTGCAACTCAAAGTCGCGTCTAAGCCGCCGCTGAATTTAAATTTTGCGTTGAAGTCGCCGCCATATTTACAATAATTTTTTAGTAAAATTTTTCTTTTTAGCCATGTTGCATATTTATATAAGCTATTATAAGATCAAAAATAGTTACATATTTAATTTTTTATTAATAACATTTTTGTTATTATAATTTGTGCATGTTGACATTAGTGTTTAATAAAAGTAAAATACTTTTTTTTAAATAAATTAAAAATTCAATAATAGACTACAGAACGCTAATTACATTTGCATCCAATGCACAATCTTATGTAACTGTAATTGGAAGAAACCACTCACAATAACATGGAAATATATTCGATTGAGAAGTAGTCTAAATAAACAAACTGGATAAATAATGTTTGTTAGATAATAAATCCCATAATCAGCTTATTAGGATTTGGGTTTCATAAAACGCGCAATTCGCGAATGTTTTAAAAATTCAATAAAAATGGGAAATTTACAAAAGCTTATAAAAGCATAAAATATATGTATGTTTATGGGTTCTTACCAGTAGAGATTTAAAAAATCGTTGAAAAACGTCAAAAATTTAACAAAATTAAAAAATTTTGAAAAAGCCATATTTGCAGCCTCCAAAAATTCCTGAAAGTTTGTTCACATTTGAAACCTGTAGCCCGTTTCTGTATTTCTCGCATCGTAAAATTTCCCGCATGAAACAAGTAAATTATGACAAAAACAGTGCAATATGAAACAAAAAATGGTTTTTCTCACATAAGTGTTTCTGTACTTTTACTTAGCGAGAATTATCTGTCATTTAAATCATTTTCCAGCAATTATTGGAAGGATGTGAGAACAAGTGTTTCTGTAACAATATTTTGCAAAAAGTTTCTCACAAGAACTGTCAAAATAAGTCATATTTGAAATTGATGCGAGACAAAAAAAATTTAAAAAAATGGAGCCCAAATTATGTATGTATGTATGTACACAAGAATGTGTATTATTTTATTTTATTTTAAAAGAAAGAATTTAAATGATGAAAATAAGTATATAAAACACAATTGTTATATTTTGTTATTAAAATTTTTTTAGCCTTTCATTGTGCTTGTTTTATGCAGGGCTGCCAGATAAATTTTTGAAAAAAACGTCAATATCCTAAGAAAAAATAAAAAAATCGTCTATTTTTTTGGACAATTTAAAATTAATTTTGACGAACTTTGTTCGATTTTTATCATATAATCACAAATTGTTATCATATAAACACATAATCAAAAAAAAAAAAAAAAAAAAAATAAATTAAGTTCATGGGTAAAATACATATTTTATACATACATAAGCTTGAGGTCTATTTAAATAAAATTATTTATTTTATTTTCCTTAATCCGATAAGAGTTTAAAATTTCAGATTGTTATTTTTCCCTGCAGAAATCACACAAAGGAGTGACAAAATATCATATTGAAATAAAATAAACACTTTTGGACAAAGTAAAAGGCAAAAATGGGGTAATAGTTTAATCTTTTGATCACGTAAACAAATGTATTAAATAATCCAAGCAAATAAAAATTAAGCAGTTTCCGTTCGAAATTTTGCTTTTGCCGATACATTTTTAATCTGCCTTGTTTTTAAAGATATCGGTTTTCTGTGGTGCCTAATACACAAACATATAAAACTATTTAAAATTGTTTTATTTCAAAGACTGAATCGTCACTAGAAAAAAATCAGCAAATTGTCACTTTGCCAATTTTGGAACAAAAAAAAAAATCGTCAAAATGTCGATAAATCTTTAAATCTGGCAGCCTTCTTTTTATTATATATATTTCTTTCGTTGACGTTTCGCTTGCATTTGACACTTAATTACTGGAAGTATTCCAGTTAAAACAAAATCTGTGTTGTCTGTTCTCGCATTTAAATACAGAAACACTTTTTTCTCACAAATCGAGAAACGATGGAATTTTTTGTTTCACACTTAATATGAGAAAATTTGCGATGCGAGAAATACAGAAACGAGCTACTGCTAGCAAATCATATTAAAAGTTAGCGCGAATTCTGTAAATTGGTTTATAAATTATGGAGCAGCTCAATAACAAAATTTCCGGACAGACAAATTGTACGTCTGATTTCCAAAATTTTTTGTAATTACAATCTGTTGACACGCCCTTTAAATTGCAAAAAAAAAAATCGGCTCACAAATGACGGAGTTATGCGGTTACAATTGTTAAAAAAGTAATATACAACCGAATTAAAATCCTCCATCTTTTTTTGTTATTCACTTTGTATTCCCGCTATAAATATATGTATACGAATTTGCATTATTGTTTTGAAAAAATGTAGTTTTATTAATTAAATTTTGTCACGGTTCAAATTATAGAATTAATATAGAATTATTGTTTTGAAAAAATGTAGTTTTATTAATTAAATTTTGTCACGGTTCAAATTATAGAATTAATTCATGTTTTGTTTTAAAAAAGATTAAAGCTTTTTATGTTATTAATATACAATTTATATTAAAAAAAAGTACATGTACTTTTTTTATGCAATTGTACTGATTTGTTTCTCTTATGTACTGATTTCTCTGATTTAAAAACTGGCAACACTGCTGCAACAGACGAATCAATTAGACCTTAACATCAGGGTCAAGTAGGTGATTTAGATAAAAAACCGTATATCATACGTATCCTTAGGGTTTTCTCAGGTAAATCCAGCAGAGTTAAGTTCATGGAGGAAAAGCGTAGATCGTGTCATTAAAATATATGAAAACACAAAAGGTACGCCGAAGTATTACGGCATTCTTGACTTTATCAGGAATTAAATAACAATAAATGCCGGCATGTAACGCTCCCTTAGATTGGAAAGCAATTTCTCTTTGTTTAAATCTTCATTATGCTGATACTCGCTATATTACAACTTTTTAGTGTCAACTTGCATCTTTAGTGAAAGGACACTTCTATTCTATTCCTCAGTCTTAAGCCCTTATGACACTACATTTTTTATTCCTTGAATTGATATTGAATTGATATAAAGAAACAGTAAATGTTAGAAAGAGCAAACCATAACAAATATAAACAAAGTTTTTTAGTTTTTGTTTCTTTTGTTGTGGTTTTATTTTATTTTATTTAATGTTGTCAACCTTTTGTTTATGAGCAACATAAAAACAAAACAAACAAAGAGCGGTAAATCGCTAAATTTGCCCATTAACCGCTGATTCAGCAACACTTTTAATATTTCAAACTTGAAATGTCAATTTTAAGTTGAACAATTTTACATTTTTTTTTGGCATAATTTAATTTTTTATTGATAACTTTCATAAAATTGACAGTTTGCTATTCATCTTAATACAGCTGAACTCTTTGCACTTGGTAAATTTTTCTATTACATTATATTTGCACTTTTCACCAAAACTTGAACAATGCATTACAAATGTAGTGTCATAAGGGCTTTATCAAGAGGTTTACAATCATCTCTCATTAATATTAAACAAACTTTCTAGTTTAGAAATGGGGCCAGAAGCTCTAGATTTGCTTAATCAGACTTATAGAAACAAAGCGTTAGATGCATTTATCAGGGGACTCAATGGCAGTGATGCCAACTTAGAGCTTTTGGCACTATTTATGGTGCTTTTTGATGCCTCGAAACGCCAAAATTTTGGTGCATATTATGAACTTAATTCGATTTTCGACAGCAGTCGAATTAGTTGATCGAACGAATTTTCATTTGGTATTATGGCACACATTCGATAAAAAAGTACTATTGTGATTTAGTTTATTCACAGTAGTACATTTTCTATCAGCTGTCATTTTAAATAAAAAATTTTTATTAACAAATTTAAAAAATTAAAAAATAAAACTAATATAAATCATGACTACGACGGAATTATGGTACGATGATTTTTCTGATGAAGATGATCGCTTACTGGAACTGGCCTGTACCTGTAGCCTGAACTTTTGTAAAAATTCCAACAAAAGATTTTGTTTCATAAGGGTAACAAGCTTTTCCAACTGCTGCTTACTACTGTCGACTTTAGACTTGCATAAAATAACCAAAAATAATTAAGAATGTGGAATTTGCACACCAAAACTAATAAATTACCAAAAACTTAAATTTTCAACAATTTTATTTTAAATTATTTACACCGTCGAAAGCAAATTTGTTTTCGTTGAAACATTCGATGCACAACGAAATTTTCGACAGTGCTACAAACTCATAATACCAAATTAACATTCGATAGTCGATGTTCGATAGCCAGCGAAAATCGTTTATCGAATGTAACTCATAATAGGGGCCTTTATCTTCAGTGCCAAGAAAAAGCACTAGCTTGGTGCTTTTTAAATTTTACTTTAGTGCCTTTAGAGCTTTTTACAAATTTTAGTTTTTTCTAAATTTTTTTTAATTAATTATGCAGTAACAACTTTTTTAAGTGTAAACACATTCTTTTTATATGGCAACTGCTTATTAAGTACGCTCACTACAAAGGCATCGTCCAGACTTGCAATTTTTGTTGCAGCGATTCTTGAGTTTACTGGGGAGAGAGGTGAGAAAATTGGGGAGGAGTACTCAGTTTCATGTACTCTGCAATCCTGCTTTTGTAAATCTCACATCGGTTGTTGTGTTCAATCATCGATTAAATTGAAAAAAATGGCTAATGGCTAAATTTTTTAATTTAGGATGTATGGGAGGAAGGTATGTTTGCACACCCTTGCAGCGATTTTTCTCAAATTTAAAATGTTTCTTAACCTAGATATTAAGTATCAGTATACTTAATTTTGCCGTTCTGCGATAAGAACTCTAGTTTTGCCAATTCACTATATGGGGACAGAGCACTGTGCGTCAGCCGCACAAATAAATTGGTTAAATTATAAAATCTATCTCAATACCCATTGCACGTAAAATATTTCGCTCAGTACACCGCAGAATGTGGAACTCTCTATTGTTAATTTTGACAGTTATCTTAAACTAGCTGGTTAGCATTGCTGTATAAACTATAAATGAAGTTTTTATAAATATTTGTTAAATAAACCTTCTATAAGCCTGTTAAATTTTTTATGAATAAGGATAATGAAACAAACAACTACACCCAAACTTTTAGTTTTGTTGATGCTACAACTTTTATGAGCGTTAGAAGAGCGCTAAACACCTCCATATGTGAACAGAAGCTGTGAAGGAAACATTTGCGTCCGGCACCGGTAAGATATAAAATAACGCATTAGAAAAATATTTGATTAATTATTGCTATTTCATATTAAATACACCAATACCCCGGTTTGCGTTGCTTCAGTTTGCGTCTTTTTCTAATTTCTGTGATTTTGAAGTTGCGTCTTTTTCGTTTCAGTTTGCATCGCATGGCTTTAAAGTTGCATCGTTAGTGCTTCGATTTGCGTTGTTTATATTATTATTTTTGCACAAAGCTAAAACAGAAAATGGGAATTTCCCGTTTAAGTCTAATGCAAACACATATGTATGTATGTATGTGAATGTTGTCTGGTGGTTGCAAGTCTGGTCGTTAGTTGCATCAAATTACATTTGCTGAAGTGAAGTTAAATCTAAATATTTTGCAACAATCAGTCAAAAAAGAAAGCAAAAAAAGCTTCCCTAGACGGAAGCAACTGACACCAAAGTAGTCCCGTGATAGGTCTTTGGTGGTAGAGACCGGTTCTAGTTCTATGAATGGGACCTATCACTTTTACATGAGGTTGTCATTGGAGAGGGTCAAATGATACCTAATAGCCACCATTTAACAAGTCTCACATCTATTTTCAATGAACGTGTTTAAAGTTAGTTGCTACAAGTCCTAGAACAAAATTTAAGAACCAAATTTTAGAAAGTCCCAAAAAAATGTGTCACACCACCGATAACTACTGTATTATAATTGATTACTTTTTATACCTTTAGGTTCTTTATATACCAGTTAAATTATTGGTGCTCCTTTCACAGGTGATGAGTTCTTTATTTTTGTACCAGTCTGTTGGAACAATTGACACAAATTTCCCGCAGGATTATAACTAGGGTAATCATTCGGTTAACCGTTAATCCGTTAAAAAGGCGTGTGTTTAGAAAATATTTTTTCACGCAAGCAAAGGTGTTCAGTCATCTTTATTTTAAACAACCCAGCTAGCATTTGGGTGATAATTTTTTGATAAGAATGGAATCAGCAAAATATATCACAAATGATTCTTTGAGGTGATTCATCGGTAGGGTACCATTTTCTTACAACGTGAGCATAATTTATGATCGAAAAATGAGCTCATGTGCGGTTATTTTGCTCTTGAAGCTGATTCCTAAAAATTCGATTTTGATACAAAATGCTTGCTGGGAATTGTTTGCTGTCAATAGCTTTTTGTTTTACGTACTTTTTATATGTATGTGTTCAGTTATTTGTTTCTTCTCATATCAATCTTTTAACAGAATTAACTGAAACAATTAGAAATGCTAAACATTTCAAGAAATTAAAACAGGACTCTAATGGCATAATGGAAGATTTTATATGTTGAAAGAAATCCAGGAAAAGGACTGAGAAATAAGATATTTTGTATTACGGGTTGCCTTCGATTTCTTCAACATCTACGATAAATGAAAGGAATTTTTCCCAGTCAAGTTTTATCAAAACTAAAAAAAGAATCGCTTAAATCTTAAACATTTAAACCAAATTTTTTGTCTAAAAGATAATTTTATAGGATCTCCTTAAACTATTGAAATAACTAATAATTTAACAATTACTCATAAAATGATCTCACATATTTTGTATTAATTAAAAATATTGCATATTTATGCATTATTTTTTTGTTTGTTCGTTTTAGTTCAAGAATTGCTGTTATTGATTTTTTTTTACTAATAAACCTCAACTAATAAATAATTTATGCGTTTTTATTTATTGAAGTTACTTAATTTATAAAAAAACTTTATTAATCGGTTAACCGATCAATAACAGAATTAACCGATTTTTAACCGATTAAATCAAAAGCCCGATCAAATGAATACCCTTCGTTCTAAATCAGTGGAAACGACTGTTGATATTGGAATAAACTTTGGACAGCCCCTTTCTATATACAATCAAATCCATTTGTTGTTCCAGAGACGCCGATAATATTAAAAAAACCGCAACATCGTTACAACATAAACAGGTTGAAAAAATAAGAAGTATTTTAAGAAAAAATGGAGCCACTTCCTAGGATTTGGTTTGAAGATCAAAATCAGCGAAAAATGCCCTTACGTCAAGTGGTAATACAAAAGAAAGCTTTAACTTTATTTGAAGTCCTAAATGAAAATTATTCGTTATCAAGTCTATCACGTAAAAATTTATTTATTCGGCTAAAGTTATGAATCTCGTAACCAATTAAATAAAAAACAATACATATGTATGGAAAATAGTACTTCGGTTTGCATCGTTTCGGTTTGCGTCGCGTGTCCTCGGTCCAAATTAGCGACGCAAACCGGGTTATTGGTGTATATGTAAATTTCCTAAAATTGCCAACCACGCGTCAAAAATAAAACCCTTAACATTTTTTTTTTTTTAATATGGAGGAGAGGAGAAAACACCTAAACTTTAATATACAGAGATACTACTTAATGGCGTATTTCAAGTTTAAAAGATAAAAAAATAAAAGTTTAAATTGGGTTCGCTTTCATTAATTTTAAGAAAATTTTAAAATATATTTGAATAATTTTAAAATACATATGGACTCTTTTCAAATACATTTGGACATTTTTTAAATACATTTAGAAAATCTTTAAATAAACACATTTGTAAAATTTTGAAAAACACTTGTAACATATTGAAATAAATATGGTCAATTTGAAAATACATATGGAAAATTTTGAAGTGTACTTGAAAATTTTAATTTATATTTGTACACATTTGTTAAAATACATTTGGAAATTTTTAAAAATACATTGGACAATTTCAAAATACATTAAGAAAACTTAAATATATTTTTGAACAATTTTTAAATTTGGAAAACTTTTAGAATATAATTGGAAATGGTGTAATTTTTAATATCAATAATCAAATATTGATCAAAAGAAGAATTTTATGTTTTTTGTTACACGATCTTTATGAATGGTCAATTAATAATTAAAGTTTGTTTTTTTTTTATAATATTTACAAATAAATAATATATCGAAAGCACTTGTTCAACAATACTGAATTAACTCAATATATAAAAATGTTCATTAGAAGCAAAACCGTTTTTAATTGTATGTTAAAGGCATATGAAAAATAATTTTTCAATCAACCGTTTCATTACCAAAAAGTTGACAAAATAGCACGTTATTTCTACAGCGGTTAGATATGAATATTACGTGTCGATTTCTTTCAAAAAGTGCGAAAATAAAAATTTTGAGTTAATACACTATTGCTGAACAAGTGTGATATATTAATGTAATACTAGCTTAACCCAATACGCTTCGCTACCCTCATTAAAATAAAATATGTAATTCTTTCAACACAGATCTCGTGCATTGCTTATGAAGTTATTTGTCCCAAGTTTGAATACTTTTACTTTTACCATTTATCAGTTGCACAGAAATCTATTTGGTAAGGCAGTGGGCCTTTTACAGATGCATATACGAAGCTATTTTTACAAATTTGTAAATTGTAGCTGTGGCCGTTCTCTAGATATACAAAAATCTATTTTGATCCAATTCCGCACATTTCTTACAGGTGCTGTCCGTATATTGATAGACATTATGATTGTACCAAATTTAGACAATTTTACATTTACAGTTCTTTAAATATACGGGATTCTACTTTTTTTACTTATCTAATCGCGCCCACTTTTTTTTTACTGATATTGCGTTTTGAGCGCCAATCTACTTGTACTAACTTTGGAAACTTTACCTATGACCGTTCTCTAGCTGTAAAAAAATCTCTTTTGCATTTGTATGTAAGGAACCACGCTCACTTTTCAATCCCACCTTTTTTTGACAGATGTTGCGCGTCGATAACCCAGTACCAAATTTGGACAACTTTTATCTAACCGTTCTCTAGATATAAATAAATCTATGTTATGCCACGCCCACTTCTCCAATCCCGCAAAGATTTTGTCAGATGTTGTGCATTACTTACCAAGATACTTGTACCGAATTAGGAAACTTTGGCTCTTGTCTTTCTCCAGATATAAAAATATCTACAAACTCTTTGAATGGGAGGTGCTACTCCCACTATTCCAATTCCGCTCACACTTTGTCGAATTTTGTGTATTGATAACTAAGATGTTTTTTATCTAATTTGGAAACCTTGGGTCTTACCATTCTCCAGATATAAAGAAATCAATAATATCTTTCTATAGGAGGTACCAAGCCCACTTCTCCAATAATGTCCATTAGATAGTATGTGTATTTATAACCCAGTTACATATGTGTGCCAAACTTGGACAACTTTTCTCTTACCGTTCCTTAGATATAAATCAAGCCATTTTGTGCCACGCCCACATATCCAATCCCGCCTAAATATCCGCTTATACCAAATTTGGAAACTTTAGGCCTTTCCGTTCTTTAGATACACAGAAATTTATATTGTCTTTGTATGGGAGGTGCCACGCCCACTCAAAATTTCAAAAAATATATAGCCTATAGGTCCTTCCAGACCATCAGTATTATACTGTAAAAGTTCCATGAAGATCGGCTCAGCGACTTAGGCGGCTATAAGGTACAAACAAACAAATATACATACATATATACATTCATTTTTATATATATTGATATAGAGATGTATTTTTACTGGAAAATCAAGTTGTTTTTCATACAGTTTGAAAAGTTTTTATATATTGGGTATAAATAAAAAAATAATTTAAAAACAACCTTAAAACCCCGAAAATTTTTCAAAATCCCATGAATCCGGATTGGGAGCGCTAGCTCACACTATTAAAGTTTTCTTGCAGAAAGTCTGAGCTTATTGATGAGATGGGAATAGAACATGCTCTTCTTCTCTACCCTCTCACGAAATAACTCAGTCTTTTTGAAAGAAAACTTTCATAGTGTGAACCCAGACATACAGAAATATATAATCCCGCACAGATTTTGTCAGAGGTTGTGTATTGATAACGAAGATATTTGGACCAAATGTGAAAACTTTAGCTCTTGCCGTTCTTCAGATCTACGTTAATCTATAATGTATGTATGGGAAATGCTACGTCAGATTTTGTGTTTCGATCGCCAAGATGCATCGACCTATTTTGGAAACTTTGGCTCTTGTCAGAGAACTGCAACAATACATAATACTTGCGATTTACTTGGTGTTTACTAAATCATTTTTAGTCTCGAATACTTTTAAGCGCTCGCTGTTACTGATTATGTTGGCTCGTTGGCTCGTTCTTCATACAAAGCGAGCTTCATGCATTAAAATATTACACAA
Source organism: Pollenia amentaria (assembly GCA_943735925.1). Taxonomy (NCBI): domain Eukaryota; kingdom Metazoa; phylum Arthropoda; class Insecta; order Diptera; family Polleniidae; genus Pollenia; species Pollenia amentaria. The sequence continues at coordinate 105,506,970 of OX031006.1, forward strand.
TAAATTTTTTCTTGTACATGTGTTAACTACATAAAGAAGTAAGAGCCCAGAAAAAAGTATGAACAATATCACAACCACCAAGGCGAATTCATTTTCAGGTGGCGTTGAAAACACAGCTGTGCTACTTTTTTCTTGCATAATTGGGTAGAGAAATGTCAAAAGTTGTTTACAATTTCCCCCCATAATTATGTAGAGAAATGTCAAAAGTTGTTAATGTTTACATTGTAAACGGAAGTTATTGAACGGAAGTCAATTTAAAAAAAGCTGTGATGGTGAAAATTTTATATATGTTTTTTATTTATTAATAAACAAATAATAAAAAGTGCTAAAAAAAAGTGTTTAAATATACATAGGAATGAAGATGATTTTTAAAGGAAGAAATAGTAAAAACAACCATCTCCATGTTTAAAAATTTAAAACTAATGCAATCCATTCTGTTTGTAACATCGCGTTTATATTGCTTAAGGGAAAAATCAAGATGATGAGTGTTTGGAAATATTTCTTGACTCCATGTTGAACAAACTTTTCTTTTTTACGATAACACACTGAAAACTTTTCTAACACAGCTTATTTTTTGGTGTCTTCGATTTTAATTTGCATTGTAATTTTCAGAATATCATTTATATTTTAGTTCTGTTGTTGTTGTTTTTTTTTGCTGTTCATGCATGCGAACCAATTTCTCTTTAATGGGTATTGCCTTGATGTGGCCCTGTTGAACCAAGTACCTTATTGAAACGGTGGTCCCACCTCAAATATTTCCAAATTATAATGAAACCGTTGGCTTCATCTAATAAGAAGCTTACCTAAAGTGACTGCATAATTTCTGGGGATGCTACTTTGTAGCACAAATAAGCGACAGTCCAATGATAAATAGTGAAATCCACAAATCAATCCCATTAAGCGACCATGTGCAGTGGTATCAAAGCATACCAGTATTAAATACGTTTTAAGTAAACTTGCAATTTTTATGTAACACAATGTGATAAATTTATTTATTACTGCTCAACATTTTCACTATTCTTTTACAGTCCTTGAACTATTCTTGTTTTGAACAAAATAAGCAATAATTTTTAAGAATAAAATAGACAACTTCTTTCAAACTTATGTAGAGAAACGTCACAAGTTATTTGCAATTAAATTCGCCTTGTTTACGTTTATTGACATGTCGACCAACTAAAGCAACAATAAAACACCCTGTTGTTTTTTGTGTTGTTGACTTGTTGTAGTCTCACCGCCACCTATAGTAAATTCGCCTTGACAACCACTTAAAGCAAAGTTTCGTGGTTTTTTCTATTTTTTACGACCAGCTCGTAACAACAACGTTCACGGCATATTCATTTAGTATGTGTTCGTGTATTTTAAATTTAACATTAGGTCTGTCTGCGTACACATATTTTGCATAATTTTGTACAAAATGTCGCAAAATCTTGCAAAATGTTGTCTGCGTACTCCAAATCTCTTACAGCGAGAGAGCCAAAAAGAGAATTTTTTGACAGTTGCAAGTTAGAGAACTTGCAAAATGTTACTGGAGAAATTTCCTCTGGTAAGATTTTGCAACTAGTTTGAACAGCTGTTTTTATATACTGTTTGAATGAAAGAGTTTACGTGTGCCAAGATAGCGTCGACGAAATAGCGTCGAATTTGGGAATTTAAAAACCGGGAAACCAAAATACCCAAATAATGGGGATTTACAGTATATGAACAAAAAGTTAGCGTCGAATTTAGGAATTTAAAAAGGGGAAGTAAAAATATATTTATATTTTTAATAAAAATACTAAAAATATTTACCACAGGCTTTTGCACGGTATAAACTGTATATTTTCTGAAAGTAAATAGTTTTCTGGACAAAATGAGCGATGCGTGCAAAAAATATATAGTTTATACCGTGCAAAAGCCTGTGGTTCATTGCATAAATCAGTAAAGATTTTTACTGATCATTTTGGATGAACCCAGATTTCTCGGAAACTGTCCGAACGATTTTTTGCACGCATCGCTCATTTTGTCCAGAAAACTATTTACTTTCAGAAAATATATAGTTTATACACTGCAAAAGCCTGTGGTAAAAAAAAATATAAATATATTTGGGCTTAAATCTAGTTTACCGACGCAGCTCCAAATAAAAAAAAAGTACCTATGGTGATAGAAAATGGAAAAATAAGAAGAAAAAATTATAATAAGAAAGTTGGCGCAAACGCTTAGTTTTCGAATTATTTGCGTTTTAAGTTTTTATATAAATATGTGATTTTGCAGTACATTTCCAAATGTATATGGCTAATATTGGTATCATTGCAAAGCGTTTCACTAGATCTTTCTGGACATACAGAATTTATTTTAATATTTTTAGTTTATTAAGAAGTGGGACGAGTTTGCAATATACAAAAGTTTTTTAGTAAGCATAAAAACAAATTTATTAATTTTTTCTAATTCTTTAATGTATATACTACAAACTAATTTATTTAAGAATTTTAATTAAAATACAAGTAAAACCTTCTTTATGTTTATGTTATACTAATGAGGAGAGAATCCTTGCCTGGGCAAAGGCCGTCTATGCAGAGAATCTTTAGTTAGCGAAGCCGGTATTAGTTATACCATAGGGGAGAAAATATTTGCGCCCGGCCGAAGGCCGGCTATGCAAGGAAGCTTTAATAAGCGAAACCGGTGTTTATTATACCATAGAGAAGAACATCCTTGCGTCCGGCCAAAGGCTGGCTATGCAAAGAATTTTTTTTTGCGATGCTAGTGTTTGTTATTTTATAAAATTTGTATTACACTTTTATTTAAATAAACTACATTCTTTCCTAGTGCACTTCCGTAACATTTCGATGTAAAATGAAAAAAACTGTAATGTGATCTAAAGAGTTTAATATTTTGAAATAAATTATGTATATCCAGAAAAATCTGTTCAAGAGCTTTAAAATGATACCAATATACGTTTAGAATTGTAGTGGAAAATCACATATTTATGTGAAAACTTTAAACGTCCATAACTCGAAAACTAAGCGTTTGCGCCAAATTTTTTATTTAATTTTTTCTTCTTATTTTTTCATTTTCCATCACCCTGTGTATTTTTTTTTATTTGGAGCTGCGTCGGTAAACTAGATTTGTTCCTATATTTGTACTTCCCTATTTTAAATTCCTAAATTCGACGGTAACTTTTTGTTTATACTGCAAATACCCATTATTTGGGTATTTTGGTTTCCCGGTTTTTAAATTCCCAAATTGGACGCTATTTCTTCAATGCTATCTTGGCTCACGTTTGTTATTTCAATTGTTTACACACCGATCAGCTGTTTTCTTGCAAGATTTCACTGGTACGCAGACAGACCTATTAAGTGAAAACGTGGCTGCCAGATTTTATGATTTGTCGTAGGTTAGACGATTTTAGGCGTTTAAAAGATTTAGTGCATGTTTTGTTATGTATTTTATGGATGAAAACTAGTTATGCTTTTTTAAAGTATTTTATTTATTATTATCTATAAAATTACATTACGCCATGACACATACATAGGGTACGTTCGTAAATGCATCACTGCGCTGCATCAGTGATTTCAAATGTTTAAATATACATCAATGAAGAAGATGTGGACCAAAAAATTGTCAAATACTCCACAAAAATAATACTTACACAATAAAAAAAATTACAATTACTTTTTTATCGGCATCAAAAAAAGTTTGCTTTTCTGATGCAGCGCAGTGATGCATTTACGAACGTACCCATATATTGAACCACCTGCTGTCATGAAAACTGATGAACTAAATATAAGATATTAAAACAATTTTCTTAAAGAAACAACTCAATTAGCAGCCGAAAGTGACCGTTAATAAAGAGCGCACTCAGCCATTTAAAAAAATGTTCTTATGTGCATCTTTATCATCATAGAATATAATTGTGTGTTTGTTGTAAAATTTGTTGTCAAAAATGCATAAATATATAAAAAGTAAATTCTGTGTCTACGTCGCACAATAAAATAACGGACTGCGATGCGTTGCCATTGGTCAATATTTTTGTAAAAATATTTACATATAAATGAAATTGACGTATAAAAAATTGTCATTCATAAGCCTGTCGCATTCGTTATATATTTTAATTAAAATTTTCTACAAAAATTTTTCTTATAATAACTTTTAAATTCACTTTATTTCATAATGATTTTAGCCCTACATGTTTACTTAAATATATGATCATTGATTTTTTCCTAAACCATCTGGCAACGCTGCTTTAAGTATTACTACGAATGACGAATGCTGCGAGTAACCAGCGGCCACCGCTGCTCCGCTGGTAATATTGTACAAGTGTGTTTTCCAATTCCTACACAAACATTTTTCGTGTTGTTTATCAGAAGAACGAATGCTATTGCCGAATGTTGAAAAAATATATTTACGAAACAATACAAAACCGAACTCATAAATTTCATTGCGTTTGCTAAAGGCTCGTATGTTGCAAACACAATTTCTTACCGCGACTCGTTTTAAGGCGAGTATTATAAATCATAAAAACGGGTGCTCGTTGCAGTTCTCTGGCTCTTGCCGTTATCCTCATATACAGAAATCTAAATTGTCTTTTGTATTCATTTTTATATATAAATATAGATAGATCGATAAAATATCTGAAAATTGTATTTCACAATTTCGAAGAAATCAGTTCTAGTATTTATAATCAAATGTATATTGATTTTTGAGCTTTTGTATGTGTATTTTAATTTTTTTGTGCAATTAAAAACTTGCCCTACTTATACTTAAGTACAAATCAAACAAAAGAAACAGTTTCACTATAATTGTGTACATTGATAATAATATTTCTAAGGGTCAATTTATTTGATAATCCCTATTTGTGTACCACTGGCGTAGCTAGACCATATTTCTGGGGGGGGCTATAGACCCTCGAAAAAAAAAATGTTTACAACAAGCTGACGGTTTGAAATGAGCTCTTTAGATCAAAATCATTTCTTGATGTTTGACAAAACCGATTGAATCATAAAATTCGAGTGGTGTTGCAACTGATCACAATAAAATAATGTTCGAATCATCGAGCCGAAAGCCGAGTACAAGTTAGCTGTCATTCAAAAACAGATGCATCACTTTTCAATAAACAAATACCAGCATAATTTTGCGACTGATTCATACTTCTTACGGAATTTTTTAGTTCGTGTTGACGTTTGAACTAGAACAAAACTGTGAATACTTTTTTGATTTAAACTAAATTTTTAGCTGTAGTGATTGAGCAGGCTCGATCATACTCCTTGCAGCTCTCTGTTTTGTAGCCGGCTAACTTTTTTTTTTGTTTGTTTACATATTATGTTTACGTTCATATGTTCAACTACACGGAAAAGTTATGAAGTAAGCGGTGTGTTTAACACTTAACAAAACGATTTGCAAAGTAGTGTGCATTTTAACTAATACGTATATAACAATTCTTAAGTGCACAGACAAAAACAATATTTTTAATAAAGACATTTAATAGAACCTAAAGAAAATTGTAATTGAATTTAAAAAAAATGTATTCAAAAATTAATACAAAAAAAGGAAAACATTCTGGGGGGGGCTAAACTGTTTCTGGGGGGGGCTTAGCCCCCCCAGACCGGTCTATCTACGCCAATGTTGTGTACTGATGCTCGTATATGTGTGTATGTATACTAAACATATGTGAACGTTTGTTAGAATAAAGAAATTGCTTAGAAATATTATTTTTAGTTAGAAGTCATTATTTTTAAAGCAGACTAGTCCAAGCATTTGGCTACAAAACCTAAAATCACCTTTATAAAATACTAACCGGAAATAGTTAACTGACTAATAAAAGCATGTTAAGGTAAACCTCATGTGAATTCTGTATTGAGTGGGGCTTCCACCGGCTCAAAAGCAATAAAGAATAATGATATTGTATTATGTGTGCTTAAAACAGATTAATACAAACTTAAAAAGTTATAAAAATAAAAAAGTAAAAATGAGTTACCCCAAGACTTAAAACTTTTAAAGCATAAAGTTCATAAGTGTCAAAATATAATATTTACTGGAAATAAGAATAAATATTCATGGCTAAAAAAGGAAAAAAAATTTTTGTGACAAAATAGCACACATATTTCGAAATGATTTGTGTACTTTTCTTAATACCCAACCAAAGTTATAAAGTATTATTTACATTTCGAAATTTTTTTTGCAGTGCCCTGAAAAATTTAGAATTATTTTATTTTGGCTTATTTGTCCAGCCAAACTTTAAAAAATCCTGCGTGTTTATTTTAGGCTTTCGAAATTTGTTCAGCTGTTTCAAAAAATAAAAGTGGCAAACCTAGTAGTGAGTTTGATGGCGTTTTCTTTTCTGGCATAAATATTACCTTGATTCAGCTATATAAAAAAAAAAATATGCTACAGTTTTACTATTAAACCGCTGGTCTTGTTATTATTTTTGAAAATAAAATATTCATTAAAAGATTTTGTTTTTTGTGCTTAATTCCCTTTTTTAATAATTGAAAAAAAAAAATACTGAAAGTTATTGTTGGAGGAAAAGCTGTTCCTATGCGCATTTCACTGGTTGCTTAGGCCAGATCATCAGCATAGGAACAGCTTATCCTCCAACAAAAAATTTCAGTATATTTTATCAAAAATCTTTTAATAAATAATTGTTTTCCCAAAAACAATAAAATATTCTTTAATTTCTTTTGTGTTCTTGGTATTTTTTTTTTAAATAAAAATATAAAAGTGCTTAAAACCTGAAAAAAATAAAATAACATAAATTGCTATGGTTTTTGTTTTTTGTAAAAGTCATGGTAGAATAAGTACAAAGTATAGTCATTAGAAAGCTTGGTCTCAATTTTAAAATCCATGTAATGTCAAACAAAAGAAAATTACGAAAAAAAATTAAAACAAGCGTCAAAAATCAAATATATCAATTTTATTTTTTTTTTAAATTTCTTAATATAAAAATTTTGAAATACCAAATTTTAATCAAAAATCAATTTCAAATAGACAATATATGGAATAATATATAATTTTATATAAAAAAGTAAGTTTGCAATATCTTAAAAGTGCAAAATATATTGAAATTTCAATATTTGCAATTGAGTAATGTTTCGTTGTAATGGCAACTCTCCCTAATGAACCTACCTGGTACCGCAGATTACATACATAGGGCGTGTGTAAAACGGTAGCAAAGTTCTATGGTGAAATAAAATTTGTCTGTGGTAGAAAAATTTCATGTTTGTGCTGTGAGAAATTATAAAATTTTTGGCAACGTAAAATTTTGACATAAAGAAGAGAGCAATTTCGTTCTGACATTTCTTAACAGAAGTCTAGGTCGGCAAATTTTTTGGCGTCGGCGGTTCAGCAAAAAGTAGCCGGTAGTGGATCACCTACAAAAAATTAGTTATTCAAAATTATCTATTACAATTTGTTATTATTTGAAATATATACATTTGTTATTAATAAAAATATATTTTATACCGACTTCAAAAAAGAAGGATGATTTCATTTCGGCTGTATATTACTTTTTTATGTTTGTAACCACATAACTCCATCATTTAATGTTTGTAACCGCATAACTCCGTCATTTGTGAGCCGATTTGTTTGCATTTTTATAGTGCGTGTCAACAGATTGTAATTACAAAAAATTTTGGAAATCAGACGGACAATTTGTCTGTCCGGAAATTTTATATTTGAGCTGCTCCATAATTTATAAACTAATTTTCAGAATTCGTGCTTACTTTTAATATGATTTGCTAGCAGATTGCAAATGTTAACAAACTTTGAGGAATTTTTGGAGATTGCAAATTGGGCTTTTTCAAAATGTTTGCATTTTTTTTTAATTTTTGACGTTTTTCACCGATTTTTTATTCTCTACTGGTTGGAACCCATAAACAGATATTTTATTCTTTAATAAACTTTTATGAAATTTTTCATTTTTATTATATTTTTTAAACCTTCGCTTATAAGCTGATTATGGGATTAATGATCTAACAAACATTATTTATCCAGTTTTTTTTATTTAGATTACCTCTCAATCGAATATATTTCCATGTAATTGTGATTGGTTTTTTCCTATTACAGTTACATAAGATTGTGCCTTGGAAATATAACAAAATGCTTGCAATGTAAATGTAATTAGCGTTCTGTAGTCTATTATTAAATTTTAAATTTATTTAAAAAAAAGTATTTTACTTTTATTAGGCACTAATGTCAAAGTTTGACTAAAAAAATGAGTGTAAATATGCCTTTCGAACCGGCGGGGCAAAATTTAAATTCAGCGGCGGCTAGGAGGCGACTTTGAGCTGCAGGACCTAGGAGAGTATATGATAATTATGTGGTTTCCAAAATTTCTACGAGTTTATTCGCCGAACTAGGCGAATTCATTTTTCAGGTAGCGTTGAAAGCACCGCTGTGCTACTTTTTTTTTCTAACTTAGAGAGAGAAATGTCAAAAGTTGCTTGTGTTTTTTGACATACCGATCAACGAAAGCAACAAAAAAAAATGCATTGTGGTGTTTTTACTTGTTGTAGTATCGACACCACCGTGTACATGAATTCGCCTCCTTGCCCCTGGGCTAGTAAAATTTTATTCACCTCAACAGTGTAAAATTTTTACATTCATGAGTACTTTGCCACCGTTTCACACACCCACATAGATATGAAACTTCCTTAAAATGGAAAAAGTATATTTACCTCTTCACACATATAGGAACTGTGTGAAGTTCACCTCAATTTTTTGACAAATATTTGGTAAAAAAAACAATTTTTTATAAAATTTATTTGATGTGTTTTTTTACAATTTTTTAAACGAAATTTTAATTTTTTGCATTTGATTGCATTTAAAATAATGCCTTAAGTGTTATTCCGTACTATCCTTGGCGCTTGTTCCTTATAATATTAGCTCTGTTCCAGATGCATAACGAAACAGTCCAAAAAACACTAAAAAAAACTGAGTGCTTTTCATATAAATTTTACTACACGTTCAATCACTTGTGTTGTGAAAACAGCATATAAGCCATTAGCTTTGGAATTATTGAGGCACCAGTAGCAAAAAAAATTTTTGAGCTCAAAAAATTCATAAAAAATTTTAATCAACAAATACTTTTCAGTTTTAGTACTTATTCTTAAAGCTGATTTTTAAGTTTACGATAAATTAAATTTTTGTAATTACTTTCATGAGTACTTTGCTACCGTTTCACACACGCCCTAAATTTAAAAATTCCACTCAATATTTTTTTCATAATTAATTATTGTTTATAGTGTATGTATTTATTTCAGAATAATTCTTAACACTTACCTCTGGAACCAGAGATAGAGAAAATTATAATTTTTTTTTCTGTTACACTACATATACTTAATAAGTATTATATATTACTTTTGTTAAACTCCCCTTTGTTTATAGAAATTTAAGAAACAAGCAGAATGCTTGTCATCATTCTACATGCAAAATTGATATATGTATTTAACTAAATAATTTTAACAAAAAGAATACAGGAATTTTCTTTTTATACCCTAAGTATACTAAGTTTGTCATTCCGTGTAAAATTTTTTTTATTATACTTCTAAGACCCCATAAAGTATATATATTCTGGCTCCTTGAGTAATTCTAAGTCGATTTAGCCATGTCCGTCTGTCCGTCTGTTGAAAAAATGCTCACTTTTGAAAAAAGTCTAAATCTAAAATTGGTCTAAAATTGCTTGTAGTTATCCTAAGCAGTATGGAACAACATCTGTTCAGTAGGATCAGAACTATAAATTAAAATGTTGAACCACCACCCTAAAAAAATTGATAATTTCGATTCAAAAACTTACATAAATGGTGGAATAATGTACGAAATGATATAATTTTGCACGAATTCGCTTTATACGACTGCAAATCATACTGTTAAATTTCGTGAAGATCGGTCCATAATTGACCATAGGCCCATTCAACCCTACTCGCGGAAAACAGTTTAGTACGCCTAAAACCGTAATAAATAACGCTGTCATACCTAAATTTGGTACGTCACAGTTTTATAGGACCGGAAATCACACTATAAAATTTTGTGAAGATCGGTCCATAATTTACACTACACCCTAATCCCGGAAAACAGTTTAGTACGCCTAAAACCGCAATAACTTATGCTATCATAATTAAATTCGGTACGGTATAGTTTTGTAGTACTAGAAATCACAGTGCTATATTTTGTGAAGATCCGTCCATAATTAACCCTAGACCACTTATAAACCATACTCCCGGAAAACAGTTTAGTACGCATAAAGCCGTAATAAATAACGCTATTATAATGAAATTATGTACGTCACAGTTTTATGTGACTACAAATCACAGTGTAAAATTTCGTGAAGATCGGTCCCTAATTTACTCTAGGCCTCATATAAACCCTACTCCCGGAAAACAGTTTAGTACGCCCAGAACCGTAATTAATAATGCTATCATAATAAAATTTGGTATACCACAGTTTTATAAGCCTAGAAATCGCAGTGCCAAATTTCGTGAAGATCGGTCCATAACCTAGGCCCCATATAAACCCTACTCTTGGAAAACTGTTTTTACGCCTAAAATTCGCCTTAAACCATAACATACATATATATTTATTGGGGTAAAATTACTTCCAACTTAGATTCATATGGCCAGAAAAAATATCATGCAATTTTATGAAATTCGCTGTTGACGCTTAAACTAATTACACTGATGTATTGAAATTTATTCTAATTTATTTTTTGTAATACTAGAAATTAGTCTTCAGAATTGGTCCATAATTTATCATAGGTCCAATACAAAATACCCTCCTAAAAATCATTTTAGTTCGGCTAAAACTGTTACGAATCATGTTATTTTACTCAAGCCAGTTCAAAGTTCTAACAAGAAACGCATTTAACTTTCTTATTGTCTTTTGTTAATATCACTAATGCAGGGTAAATGGCCCTACGTTCCTATAGTAAATCAGGTATTTTATAAAGTGGTAATTATTTTATGTGAAGATATTGTAAACTCAACTCTTGAGAGAAGCATACATTTTTTGTTGCTATTATGTTGTGTGTAAATTTAAGACTTTAAGAGTGGGTTTTTAACATTGAGGTTAATCTTAGCAGCAAACTATAATTAATTAATCTGAGAATAAGTTTAATTGAGAACTAATTGGGTTTGCCGTTTTTTAAGTTGTGGCTAAGCCTCGCAGCATTGAAATACTAAATAACAAAAAATAGCAGCAACATATTTTAAAATGGCAGCTTATTATCAATGCACTTTGCATTTTATACAGAAGAAGAAGAAATTCTGCCCTTTTAATTCTTATAAAAAGAAATTTACTTATTATAATTGATTTGTTTAGGTTCTCATATGTTTCAAAATCACTTAAGTCTTCATCCTGACTAGAATAATCCATTTTTCGGTTGTGTATATGTATTCTTTCTTTTTATTTTAACAGCTGCTGTTGTCATACATGAATATGTGTTGACATTTGATGATTAAGTTTAAACCACCAACATTGGCCGCTTAAACTGGCGAATACATTGATCCTAATCCTAAAAACTAAAAACAGAGATTAAAGATGACTAAATCTCTGATCTCTATGTTGAAAACCCACCCTAAATTATTTGATTAGTTTTGATGATTTTGCAACAAAATTTACTGAAAATAAACGATGCAATTGTGTAAATTTATTAGAGGTAAAATTTTAATTCAATTCAATTTGGTTTTACTAAAAATAATTATCGAAAATAGTTGACCAGTTTACAAAGTGTTCTTAAGTGCTAAGTAATAAAGTACTTTTTTAGTCTAAATAGCACTGTAGTGAACATGCTGTTGTGTTATGATATGATACATTCGTGTAAATATTAAAATTTAATGACAAGAAAATAAAAATCTAATTTTTTATGACGTTAATAAACAAATAATTAAAACAACTATTAATGACTTTAAATTGTAAACAAAGCCCAGCTGAAAAAGCAGCGCACTAAAAATACATAGGTAACAAGTTTGTGAGGTCTTAATCAGGGCAAGTTTAAATATGCACACAATGTTTAAAATATTCATGCAAATATTCCTAAAAAACTAACAAACAAAAAAATTATCATATGTTTTTTCAAGTTTTCGAATTGAAATGATCTTCGATTGTCACACGAACCCGCAAGATATACGTTCAACATCAAGTCAATTTAATTAGCACATATATTTATATTAGTTCACATAGAGATATTGTGTAAATATAATTATCGGCTTCGTTTTTTTTATGTTTTTTTAACTTGGCCAACATTTGAAATCCAAGATTTCGTTTAAAAAGTTCGTTAAGTTTTTCAATAAATATTTTATTAATAATATTTTGAACTTTTTTTACTTCTTCTATGAGGGATAAACTTTCATGTTAAGCACAGAAAACAGAACGTAACAACTAACATTAAAAATTCCTGAGTTATCTCTCACCATACGAGCATTAAATTCTTTTTTAATTTCTTTTGGCATTTTAAATAAAACACTATTAAAAACAAAACATCCAAAATTATTCATTGACCGCTTATTTTAAAAAAACTTAGCCTGATATTGTTGCTGTAGCAGCGAGACCTGAAGAACAGGTGTTGCTGAGGTGTCGAACTCCGGTGCGTAGAACCGATTGTCGTGGCAACCCCTTTTTATTTTAGTTCTTGTTAAAAATCTCCATATAAGAAAATACACATGAAAGAAAAGACCCGATATATTTTTATTTTGTTATTGCGACAAATTGCAATTATTTTCCTGCCAACCTACCTAATATACAAATTTATACAAAATATATCAAAAAAGATTATTTTGTAAAAAACTTATGAAATATGCAAAAGCATATTTTTCATGTAAATAGCATGAAAAACGTGCCCTGGATGTAATACATCTTAATATGAAAAATAAAACAACATGTTTAATGCCATGTTTCCACGACGACTTGAATCACCTGCTTCGCTCTCTGAATCATGCGAATGAATCATGGTGTTTACACGACTTGTCTACTTGCTTCGATTTGACAGTTGTCTTTAATAAAAAAATCAGCGTTGGTAACTGTGAATTTTTGAAACGCGCCAAAATGGTGAAAAAGCACTTAATTTAAAAAAAGCAGCAAGTTTAGACTTTGTTTTTTTATTTTAAAAGCTTATTGAATTAATTTTGCATAATAGTTGAATATTAAAAATACAGTATAATCGCGAAAAAGTTAATCTCACAAAAAGCTTATTGAATTAATTTTGCATAATAGTTGAATGTGCCGCTCTAAAAAGACCGAAATATAATGTGCTTAAGTTGGCTTAAGCAACTGTTCGAATACATGTATATCATATGGGTAAAACCATATTGAACCATATTTTTGTTAAGTTTTTTTAAACTGACATTTGCTTAAGCAAAGTGCGAAACCGATCGCACATTCCATAAGGAATCAAATGTTATTTTTTTTGTTTTTGTTTTTTTTTTAAATACATTTTAGAGACTTTTTGTTAATTTTTGACTGAAGGTTAAGCAAGATTATGTTTATTATGGTTGCCCCTAAACTGTAACTGCTTGTTTTAGAACACGAGCGCACAACTCTATCGTTTGACTTACATTTAAAACAAAAAAAAAAAAACAAAAATCTGAAATTTTGTTTTAGTTCCAAACACTTTTCTGAGCGTATTAATAAAAAATGTCAACAAATCAGGGCAAAACATCACAAATCAGATTAGATTTTAAGCAGAAAGTGGTACTTTTGAAGTAGCCATCTCAAAAATAAAAATGAAATGCCAAAAAATTCTCGACGCTATGGAAAACACATAGGAAAAAGCACACAGGAAAACATTACATGTACCGAAATTTTTTGATATTAAAGTAATTTAAATAAATTTTGTATGTTATTTTGGAAAAATCTTTATTTATTATTGCATTTTTTAGAATAAAATACCGCTTAGAAAAGTTAATAATTCGAAAAACTATACAACCCCTGAAACATTTCGCGATTCTACTGTATAAGAATAAAACAGCCTTTTGCAGTTCAGGTTTTTTTAGAAAAAGAAAAAAAAAACATAAACAAAATAAACAAATTTGCTTGTATTCATTTGTATTAGATAACAAATTATTTTTAATTGCATAAATTCTATACAAAATTTTTTTAAAAGGGATCTACGATTAATAGTACGGATTCAAAATTAACAATAGTTATCTATTTATCCTTTTATTAAAATATTTAAAAAATAATGTTTGTTTTCAGAAGTTTAACCCTTTCAGTGTTTTTGTCGAATATATTCGACATTTCATTGTACTCTCTTTCTACGCACTTTTACTGTATAAAAATGAACAGTTAATTATATTTTTTTTTTGTTTTATCTGAAAGAGGGACACTTTTGATATTTTAAATTGTTATTATAGTAGACATTGACTTTATTTTCTTATTATTGAGTGCATTGTCGTTCCCAAGTCAGGAAATTTGTAAAAAGCTTAGACTTAGGAAGAAAGAAAAAAATAATAATTTCGGGCATCAGGCGAATTTAAAAAAAAATTTAAGTATTAATACAGGCGTAAATAAGTATTTTCTTGAAAAAAAAATATTGCAAAAATAAATTGTAGGTTCTTTTGTGGACATTTGAAGGTCAATTTTGAATATATTCGGCATTCCTAAAAACCAGGGGAGCTGCATGAGGCAAAAACTATTATTTTTCCCGGCTTCAGCGCCATCACATTACCTTATATACAAATTTTCAGATTTTTATCTCGCCACAAATTATTTTTGACCCTGAAAGGGTTAATACTTTCATATTAAAAATATAACAATAAAACAGCCTTTGATAATCAGAGGTGTTCTGGAAATCGAAACCGCAAAACGCAAGAATTTAAAAGTCGTTTTTTAAAAAGATTTTTGTAGTAGAAGAAATTCCAATACAATATAATACAAATATTTCTCTTATTATACAGAATTCTATAAGAAAATTATAAAAAATGGGATTAAGAGTGTATTAAAAAGAACTTCAAAATACTTGCGATTTTTCGATTTCCAGACAACCCCTGAATATATTTAGAAAAAAATACCAAAAAAACTTAATAAAAAAGGTGATACATTTTCGTACATTCATTTAATAAATTCTGTTTAGATCTTTTTAAAAAGAGATCACAAATTTATTATAGTTATTCCAAATTAATAAAGCTAATATTTTCATCTTTATAAAAAGTATAAAAAAGCACCAACAATGGTACAAAACGCACCGAGTTGATAACGCTAACACAAACGATTTATTCAGCTAGTTCAGATAAACTTGCGATAAATATTAGAGAAGAGAGGAATTTTTCCTGCTTCGCAAGTAGATTCAAAATGAATCTACCTGATTCGCTCTCAAAATTTTGTATGGCGAAGCAGGTTGCTTCGTTCATGATTAGGGTGTGAAGCATGAATAGAGAGCGAAGCACGTACCGTGGAAACATGGCATAAGGCAGTCATAGAATTATAGCCAATACAACTAATATGACACAATAACACACTTTGTGAATTGCCTACTTATTTTAAAACGTAAAGAAAAATTAAATTTAAATTTCTTAAAAGTAACATACAAAAATGCAATTAAAAAAATATGCACATAAATTAAATGTTTCATTTTGCAATTATTTAAGAGTGAAATTCAACTAAGCGTGATGCACCTATCCGTGAAGTACTGTAGTTAGGAAAGCTTATTAATGCCCTAATCATGTTTATTGAAGATATTATTTTCCATAAAATTACATATTACGGTATAGGGTACGAGGAAATTTCACATTGTAAAGTTAAAACTTAATTAAAAAGATACAAATTTGCTTTAAACTGCTAAAAAATAATAGTATTAAAACTCTAAAAATATTTTATAGAATATTTTTAATCGGAACAAAGCATAGAAATAAAATTGTATTTTGCTTGTATCATATTTACATCTGATGTTTTACCAAAATCAATCCACTTGTTTCAATATTACCATTTATTTAAATTTTGTTACAAATGAATCACTAAATTTATTAATTTTCAAATAAAATTTTATACTGCTAATAAATTTATAAACAGATATATTGAAAACATATGTACTTATGTATAAGCATTATTGTTAGCATTTTTGTACCCTCCACCACCACTAGTGGTTTAAAGAACGCGACTCGCTTATAGTATGCGCTAACTTATTAGCGTGTTTCTTTTTTTGGGTTTTAGATCGTGACTGTTGACGATTTTTATTAAAAACGTAGCTGCTGTCAATTAAAAAAAAAGGTAAATTTTATATTAAAAATGTAATTGTTTTGATTGCATACATTTTTTTTTATTAAAATAACTAATGTCGAACTCACCTACATATAAGAAAATGTTACACCACATAGGTTTATTAAATACACAAATTTTGTTTTTTAACAAAACACTTGTTTAAACGAAAATTATAAAATTTTCAAAATATCAAACAAATGTTTAGTTTAGTTTTATTTATGCACGAGAATGGGGCTGCCGTTCATTTAACCTTAAAATACAATTTCGTATGAGGAAATGTAAAAAAAAAATATTTATTAAGACGAATAAACGTAAGTGCTGGTTCACACTGTTCAAATTTTAGGCGTCAAGGCGTCATTCAAAACTTGACGGCTAAGACTTGAACGAGCACAAAGCGGCACAACAAAGTCAAGTCACGTTATACAAACGCTATTCATTACTTATTCGTCCATTAATTGGCTGGTCGCGAGTTAGCGGTGCCGTGTTCTACAACAGGCTGTAAGCTTGGCATTCCGTGCGAAATTTGTTAATTAAACAGGCTCATAGAGTAATTCGGGATTCATTCGGTCAATCGTTAACTTGCTTTACCTTTTTTATAAAATTAAATTCATCATTACATTCTCCCTCGAGAGGATACGGAACACAATATTTTTCTTCGATATTTATTTAATCAACTCTGTTAATACTGTCATTGGAAACGAAAGAAAAAAGTTAAACTGTTATTCTTTTTAAGTGTGTCCAAAAATTATAAAGAAATTTTAATGCGAGAGATATTGAAAATAATTAAAGCATAAAATTAATTAAAGAAATAAATGTCTTTTGAAACGAACAAGACAAAAAAGAAGAATTAGAAGTTTGTGGTTTTATATTCTACTTTTATTTTCTTTAGAGGTTAAGGCTTACGATTTTCCGAAATTAAGTAGTGTAATTTATACACTTCATAATTCCTACCACTAGTGGGTAAAAAAATGCGTTTTTGTAAAAATAAGATTTTTATGGTTATCTAATAAAAGGATGCAACAAGATAACCGTACAAAAATATGCCCATATTCTCAAAAGACAACACCAGGCGCGGATTCAGGGGGGGGAAAGGATATTCCCCCCCCCCCCCCCTAAATTATAAAAATATGTTTTGCTTATTCCGATAATACACGAATTTCCGAATGTACAACATTTTTGGAAATCCCATCAAGTTTTTTTTTTTGTTTTTTATAGAATCTCTAATCAAATTTTCAACAATTATCCAAGTATTTATCCTAATAGTTATTTATTATATATTTCCAATGAAACATCTAGTTTACTGTATTTAAATACATATTATTCTACATTCAATCCCAGCAAGTGCCATCTATTTCCGAAAAATAAACGCTTGGGTTGAATATGCGAGCGGTTGAATTATTAATAAGCCTTAGTATATTCAATATTTTTATTTGTGCTATGATAATTATTTACTATATACATTTGAATATAACCGTTTTTCGTATTATATTTTCATAATAGTAGGATTTGAATTGGAATTTTATATGCATTGCCATTCCACCTTCCCATATATACATATGAATATTGTATTGGTCTAGTAAAAGTTCACCAAAGAAGAATTATATAACTGTCAAATTTCAAGTGCATTAATAAGAAAAGTTTTTTGATATACAAAAATACATAAAAATTAGTGAAACAATGGTGAGTCCGTAATTTTTTTTTTAATATAATGTACCTGTATAAGAATATATTATTACCTTCAGTCGAAAAGGATGCAGTCCAATGTATAAATTTTATAGGAGAGAGAAAAAATTTTCTAAGGTCTTTAGTTCTGAATATATTTGAAGTCTGTAAATCCAGTTTTGCTTCATTGATTACTCTTTATTGGCTTGCAAACCAACTAAAAATAATACATTTATGTTTTACGTAGCTTTTTATGATTTATCACCTTTTCTATTATATATTTTATACTTTTAATGTACATTTTAGCATGTCAATTTGCAAAAAATAAAATATACTATAAAATTATTTTATTTATTTCAATGTTGACTATTAACAAATATTAACAAATTTTTTTTTAAATTTTCACATTTCAATGGGCCCTAGCGCTTTTT
Organism: Pollenia amentaria; assembly: GCA_943735925.1. NCBI lineage: Eukaryota > Metazoa > Arthropoda > Insecta > Diptera > Polleniidae > Pollenia > Pollenia amentaria. The sequence continues at coordinate 105,525,221 of OX031006.1, forward strand.
CTTTACCATTTTTGGAATTACATCTTTAGTGAAGCATATTCCTTCTTCCAAAATTTCGTTAACAATTGCATAAGTTTTTTTTTGGTCGAAAAATTGGTCAAACAATTTAGTATGATGTAGTCAAATAAATTGTTTCAAATAAAAAAAAAACATTAAAAATAAATAAAATTATTTTTATAGCCAAAACGTTATTTAAAAAGATAAATTTTTTTTAATTTATATTGAACTGATCTTATATTCTATTTTACCTTATTGTTGAGTTTTTTTTTAATATAATATAAACATATCGTTTTTAATAAACTTTTAAAAACAAATTTTTTACTTGTTTTGTACCATAAAAAATTCCCCCCCCCCCCCCCCCCCCCTAAGACTCAAGCTGGATCCGCGCCTGCAACACAAGAAATTGTTTACTCAAAATTGTTTACCTTTTCTTTTTTTACTAAAACAATAAAAACAATCAAATCATCGATATACTCATTTTACCATAAATCTCATTTTGTCATGTAAGGTTTTGAGCATTCTGATGATCTCAAAACCGAATAATTTACTCACTGGCTCAAGATAAACGAAAATTAACTGGTTTTATACATACATATATCGATGCCTTACAGCCGTACCTATACAAGAGCGGAAGGCGGAACGTTTTCTTCAGCGTAGCTTTTACGCTGATATGCCATACCTAAATAAAGGCCGTGTCAGATACAAATTTGTCGCTTTGCGTGACGTTTCTACCTTTGGCATAAAAACGCAAAGCAAAAGGTATATGACACAATGAAAACTTTGACAACACTCACGCATTGTTTGTTACTTATAAAAGCGGTTGGTAATTTGTACATTTAATTATTTGTTATAAAAATAAAAGTTCAAAATTTAATTGGACGGTTTTTTGGAATTGAATTTGGCAAAAAAAATTAAAAAACAAAAGAAAATTATACTAGCCAATTGTCAAAGCACACAAAAAGATGAGGGTTGGCTAACTTTTTGTTTCGCTCCGCTTTGAAAGTACTTTATGTGGCATGTTTCGCATAAGTATGTATATTTTATCTTAGATGTCAAAGCGAATCGGTAACGCAACGCGAAGCAAAAGTTTTATCTGACATGGCCTTAAGAGCGTCAGCGTCGCACAGTGGCGCCATTTGAGTTTTTTCGTTGCAAAAATCATATCTTTTGAACCGAATAAGATAATTGAACAGTTTAAACAGCATATGATAGATAACTGTTCAGCCTATGAAATGAGCGTTTGGAAAGGGTGCTACGCTTTGTAGGGGCCTACTTATGGGTTATCAAAGTTAAAATTAGTAGAAAAATCAATTTTATGGTAACTAAAAAAAATTTTTTTTACATTTTTAGATTGTTTTTATTTTTTTTCTTAAGGGTTTTATGTTTTAAATTATTACCCAACAAATTAAAAAAAAAATTATTTATTTTTTTAAATTTATTTTTTCAATTTTCTGTAAAATATTCATCACAATTCGTAAGAGAAGGTATATCTAAAAGACTAACCATTTCTAAACTATAATTATTTTGTAACTCTATTCGTGACTTCACATGCCGCAGGGAAGAAATAAGTGGATCGGAAGATGCTGCCAACATGTTGAAGAGGTCCTCATTTTGCCTCACCCTTGATGCTTTGAATGTGTTCTGCAATCTATGTTTTTTATAAAATTTGTTAAGAGACTCCTGTGCTTCTTTAGAAAGCTCTCCAATTGGCAAAGACTGGTACTCAATTATATCTTTACCATGCGCCAATATTTTATGGACGGTCGGGGTCAACTTCTTCTGTGGATACATTTCTGCTAAAAGAGATGCAGTTTTCGACGCATATTCTCCATATTTTGTAGAATTGACATTTTCTTTGCAGTTTAAAACATCCAAGATCGTTCCCAATCTTTTCACGATTTGATTGTCAATTCCAATGATTCTAGTTACTGCCTCATCATTTTCAAAAAATCTCCTAGAAGTGTTTCCATCGTTTGAGTTACCGTATCCGTGCTTGGGACAGTCTACTTTTAGTCCAACTTGTTTAAAAAAAGCATCCTGTATTTGCTTCTTTCTGATCTTTTCCTTATCCTTTATTGATGTATTTTCATCGAAGTTTTCTTCCTCTTGTGGTAGGGTATATGCCAGTTTTAGCAAGAATTCCATACACCTTATCCTTGCGTGCAATGGTGACATTCCATATTCGTAATTCTCCTCATTTGTAGAATCGTTTAAATTACCAAAGTTCTTCTGACAAATAATAATATAAAATCGATAAAAAAAATATAAAAATAAAACGAAAAAAGGGGTTTAAATAGGTTTTTGCTAAATTTTTACCTCCAATATAATTCTGTCTATATATATGTATATGATAACTAATTGAAATATGTTATAATAAAGCAGAAAAAGATACTAATCTTAAACTCTTTACAACTAATTATATAAAATTGAGATGTAACATATTATATATGAAATAAATTGAATTGAATTGAAAAAAGTTCTTCTGACTCTTTTTGCAAATCGGGCATGACATTGTTGAGGTTGTTCCTGTCAGTTCGTTTACGACTTTTCCGTCAACCATGGTCAGGTGGAACTCGTAATTGCATTCAATATATTTTCCTTCTCCAATTTGCAGCTTTGTAGGCTTAATCTTGCTTATTTGTTCTTTAATGTCCTTCACCGTAGTCCTTATGAGTTCTGCCGATTCCCTTGCAAACTGAAACATTATTGGTCGGCAATAATGCACTGATGACGGACGTGGATTTTTCCAGTGTAGGGAATCATCCGATTTTAGCCGCAAAGGAACAACAGATGCCATAAACATATTTCCGTCCGATATTGTAGCGTCATCGGGAGATATCCTTTGCTTATAAACGCTTTGTCCGGATGATCCATCGCAGCCTCATTTGCTGATCAATGTCAACTTCTCAGGAAGAATTTTCACTTCCGTGAAAAACTTTGGTGTGGTTGACTTTCTAAACAGTTCAAATAATTTTAAATTGTACAACGCCATGTTTTCAGTACTTAAATTGTTAAATGGTTTCAGTAATTGTTGCGCCAACTTTCAGGCGTAGACTAATCCAGGCATTATGCTTATTTTGCAATATATAGGCTTATGCTATCATGCCTAAAAATTTACCTGTTCCCTGCATACATATGGATTTATGCTGAATAATGCAATTTTGATATTATGCACGTGTCCAAATAAGATTTGTGCCTACCTGTAGGGACCATAAGTCAATATTGTTCCTGACCATTTGTACGCCAAAGTATTGTTTATGTGAGGTACGTACCTGCTAATTTCAATGAGTAGTTTTTTTCAAACTATTAGATCAAACTACTGTCAGTCAAAACATATAAGGGATGGACGCCATACAATTTCTGCAACCATGTCTTTTTGAACTTTTTTACCTCTAGAAGCCAAACGGGCACGTACGGGCAGATAAAACCTTTTGAATTATGTAAAGAAATAATCAAAGAACAGGTTTTGCAAATATGGCAAATATAGAAAAATATAGTTTTTTTTTATTTTCCGTCAAAGTTGAAAAATAGTGAAAAAACGGATAGTTTTTAAATAGTGATTTACCAGGAGAAACACAAAGCAAACAGTTAATTTTTTTTTATCATTATACATTTAATAAATACATCAATCAATACAAACAAAAAATAAGGCGATTCGTTACCTATTTTTCGTGATATTACACCTGAAATCGCAACAAATTGACTAAAAATTGTGTGTTTTTTTGAAAACCGAAAGTCGGTCAACTTTGAACGGTTATATCTTCTAAACTAAAAATGTGATATTATTAAGAGTGGCATATTTGAAATCGTTGAAAAGTTTCCTATAACATGGGTTTATTCAAAACTTCGTCGGCATTCATGAAAATTTTGATTTTTGCAACCTCGCTTGCTCTACGGGCGCCACTGTGCGTCGTGCCATAACCAGTAGTGTTAACTTTCGTGCCGACTAAAACCCTCATAAAAGACATAAGAAATTGAATTAAAGCCGCTAGTTTGACCTAAAAATAGCTAATTAGCCATTATTTATTATCAAACAATAAAAACAGGGTTGTCAAAACAACAAATATAGCAGCCCTGTTTATTTTAACGCGCTGTCAAAATCGGATTTTCCAATTGCAAAGCGCTGACGCGGCGCTATTTAGGGATGCTTCATACAAATTGTATGTGCATGAGGATTTTTGACAGCTAGAAAACGTGTTCCGCTCTTGTTTAGGTATGGCTGTTACTTTCTCAACCTCGTAACTTAAAAAAATACAGATTTGACTTTTTCATATCAAACGATTGCTATTTTTGTGTTCTATTACTACAACAACTTATTATTTCAATAATTTATTAATATTTACAGAATTGAGAATAAGTATTGAAATAATAAGTTCTTGCAGTAATAGAACACAAAAATAGCAATCGTTTGATATGAAAAAGTCAAATCTGTATTTTTTTAAGTTACGAGGTTGAGAAAGTAAAGCATCGATATGTAAGCCAGTGTGTGCATTCAAAAAAGTTCACACACATTCACCTTGTTGCAGTGTTACCACTAGCAGAATTCAAAACTACACTTGATATGACACAAAGAGAGCAGGCATACAAAATGCTTAATTTCTGCAAGACAAAAGTCGTATTGTATGGACACGAATTCAGTTTCAAAAGAGAAATAGAGAAAGTTTCTGCAGCAAACGTTTCATAATATGGACGAGGACTTATGAATTCTGCTATTAATATTTTATGTGCTGTTTTCACAACACAAGTGATTGAACGTGTAGTAAGATTTATATGAAAAGCACTCTGTTTTTTGTGTGTTTTCATATAAATTTTACTATTGTACCTAATTTGGATATTTTTGCCCTTTCTGTTCTTCAGATTTACAAAGATCTATAATTTATTGGTATGAGAAGTGCCACGCTTACTTTTCCAATCCTGGCCACATTTTATTGCTTGTTGTTAATTGGTAACCAAGATGCTTGTACCCTGTAATGCCAGAAAACATTTAAAAAAATCCCTACATGTCTAAAAAATCGCTTTTATTCCATAATTATAAAATGATCCCTACAATATTCCCTACGTGAAAAATTTATTGTTTTTAGAAACAAGGAAACAAATACATGTTTTGTTAAGATTTTGTTAATATTATAATTAAAGAATTAATTAATTGACTCTAGAAGCATTTATTAACAACACAAAAAAAACCAAAATAAATAATAAACGTCAAACTGTGTGTTGGGTTTCTCATTTCCTCATCACTTGTCCTTTTAAAAGTACTTAATATTTTTCAAGAATACTTATTTTAAATAATTTTTTTTAATATAAGTATCTAATATTTTTAAAAATAATATTTACGTGGGGTGTTTTACTTTTGTTGACCTGTGTTATTATGTGTGATTATTTATTTGTTTTGGCTTAAGGTCTTGTGACGATAAAATATAAATAAAAACCAATTTTGTTGTTTTATTTTATTTTAACAATTTATTTTCTCCGATATTTCGGTTAACTTCGTTAACCATTTTCAAGGAATATAAAGGGTTAATCTCTTTTACCGCGTCTTTTTTCACAAACCTAAAACGTTGAACACAACTAATCAACTGTTGATTAGTCATAAAAGTTTAGTTTAGTTTGATTGGAGACATTAAACGGTTCAAATCGCTACTTACAATTGTGGTTAAAATTTGTAAACATTATAATTAAATTCAATAAAGTTTGTTAAGTTGAATTCGTGTGTGTATTTATTTTGAATTGCAATAAAAAGAACTCAAAGGTTTATTATAAAGGGAAAAACCCTTAACGCGTTTTATAAGTAACAGTATTAAAGTCTTACATCCATTTCATCAAGTTCAGTTTAAACTTAAATGTTACCTTAACTTCCAGCTAACAATATGTTTTCGACAGTTATAACTGGTAGTTAATTATAAGTAAACTTGGTGAAATTGGCCGTTAGTGGAATAAAATTTCTGGAAGGGCGATTAGGAACTGAAAGCATAACATTCCGAAGTAGGAATTCTGAAACAATTTTACCGTTTAACAAATTCAGCAGGAAGGAGAAATTGTGTTTGCTACATATATTTAAAAACATATTTTTTACAATTTTATAACCCTTAATCAGCAGTGGTGTATAAAGTTATACTAAGTTTGCCATTCCATGTCAATCTTTTTTTAATATTCATCTAGGATCCCATAACGTATTTGTATTGTGAGTCCTTCGTTTATTCTAAGCTGATTTCGCCATATGGGTGTCAAATTGTTTCTAGATCTTCTAGGCTGTTTGTGGCTTAATTCCAGCAGAATCGCTTCAGTATGAAAAAGAGTTATGCACCCAAATGTGGAACTACCTCAATAAAGACTCAACAAAAACTTACATAACTTTGTGGCAAAATGCACCCATTGTCATTACATTTCAACAAATTCGTTTTATAAGGCACCAAATTTCGTGAATATCAGTCCATAATTTACCTACGGCTCGATGTTTAGATTAATCTCGTAAATCATGTAAGTATGGCTAAAAGTGTAACGAATAATGCTTTTGTGGTGCAATTATACATCCATAAGACTCAAAATTACTTGAAATGCCGCATAAAAAGCATAATCTAGGATAATACCTTACTACGCCCTTAACCGCAAAACCTTATAATATTATTGTAATATTTACACTTCAGTTTGCTAAGACAAGAAATAAAATTTGGAAGATAGGTCTATAAATGATCATAGGCCCTATATAAGGCCTATTCTCAAAAATTAGCTTAATAAGTCTTAAACTGTAGCTAATTTTAATATTGTGGTAAAATTAAGTTGGATTAAACTACTAACACAGTCTAGACACTAGTCCGACTTAGATTTACTAAAGTATGAAAAAAGATTTTCTTAAAAATTTCCCGGGAATCCCGCAATTAATTCCCGGGAAAGCGGGAATTGAAAACAATGGAAAATCCCGGAATTCCCGGGACGGTAAATCCCGAAAAAAAACTCTAGTAGTCATAGAAGCTCAGTAAGACGTTATATCTATACGATTGAAGCCGATTATCTTTAAAATATTTGAAGAATTTTAGATAAGCAATAGGTTTCGTTATTCTATTAACCCTCAAATCTTTCATTTAGAACTAGGTTATCCCCTAATTTTTGGGCCTCCGAACTATTCTTTATCTCAGTTTATTTATTTTTATTGTATTTTATAACTAACGAATTAACGGCAGAAAATGTAGCAGTGGCTTTGCTTATGGATTTTGTTTGTAGCCTCTTCAAAGTAACCCAAAATGTACAGCAAAATTATTTTTAAAGTGAGAGGACATTTCACTACTATGGTGCAAAGCAAAACGGCTAAAGCTGGAGGTCCACAAAAAAAATTTAAAAATTAATGTAAAGTTCATTTATTTTTAACTAAAATGCAAATGATCTGTTTTTTAAATAAATTTTTAGTTGTTTAAAATGAATTTTCTTTTGAATTTAGCCACATAATATTTCGAGTTACACTTAAATGCTATTATATATGAAAAATTTTAATTTTTAAAGAAAAATAATACGAATATTTACGTATTTTTACACAATATATTGAAAATGAGATGAAATTTTGAAAATTCCCTACATTTGACTTAAAATAAAAAAATCTGTCCTCTTTTCCCTACGCTTGAAAATTTCTGAAAAAATTCCCCAAAAAAATGCCCTACTATTGGCATCTCTGCTTGTACCATATTTGGAAACGTTGCACAGTGCTACGTTCCCATATAACGAAGTGACAACAATAGAAGAAGTTGTCAGATATTTTTGAAATTTTCTACACAAGCCTTTGTACACTTGCCACTCCTACCTCCCATGTGTCCTAAAATTGAAAAATATAATTTTAGCTTCAATAATGCCCACAAAATTACAAAAAAGTGTCCAGGCTGATTAGGGATATATACCGATATATCAAAATATCGATATTTAAAAAAATAAAAATTGATATATGTCGGTGATATTTAAAATACCCATATATCGATACATCGATATTTATTTACTACTATAGAATTCGATATTTATAAGAACTCTTTATAATAAAATTCAACATTTTAACCGTTCAACTGCTTACAATACTGTTGTTTTTTGCCTAATATTAAGAAAGAAAACGGTTCTTTTCAATTGTACATATTCATAGCTTTTTAAGAAATTACAACAAAAGAATAAGCGTGGAAAAAAAATCCGGAAAAGCTTCCTAGTATTTACAAAGAATCGCTTTATTAAAAGCAGCAAAAGACTAATAAAAGTGGTAATGTTAATGCACCTTTATAAAAAAAGCAATATTTTGTTTTTTTTTTATTTGAACATGTTCTTCGCTTATATATTAAAAATAAAATATCGCACAGTTTACCTGTTTAGTATGTGTCACAAGTTTCGTTTACCGGCATTATATAATCCCATTTAAATTTTTCGTAATTTATTTTTTTATATTTCATATGGCGAATAAAAAAATGTTGTCTTTGGAATAAATTTACTTGTTTTATTTTGGTTGAATTTTATTTTATTGTAGAATTAACTGCCTATCCCTCGATTTCGAACGAAAACTTCGTTCGATTAACTTACATTATAACCTAAATTTTAAAATTTGTTTTTGTTTTAAATGGAAGTTAAGCGAATGAAAGATTTGTTCGAAATTAAGGGACATTCAGTAAACTTGAAATAAAAAGAGGCAGTAAAAAGTTACTGCCTGCTTGTAGAACGCAAAAGCAAAAGTGACTCGCCTAACTTACATTTAAAACAAAAACAAAATTTCAAAATTAGAATGGTTTACACGTAAAATGTTTGTACATATGCAAGTATTTACATAGGAATATTAAGTTTTTAAATTTGGTAACAATTTCAGCTTACTGCATTCGATACATCGATATATCGATATTTTTAAGTAATTAATATCGATAGTCTTAAAAAATATCGATACGATATATATCGATATACTTTCAATTTGCCCATCTCTAAGACTGATTGATGCACATGCCATATATCCTTTTTCTTAAAAACGCTATAAGACCTACACCTAAAATCCGCCGATCGTAATTGAATTTGGTTTGCAAATTGATATATGTAAGATTTATATTTGTGCCAAATTTAGGTAGAATCGGATTATTAATGTGGAAAATAAAGAGCATAATTAAAAGATTTGGTTTGTTGTGCTTAATTCCCTTTTTTAATAATTGATAAAAAAAAAAAATACTGAAATTTATTGTGGGAGGATAAGCTGTTCCTATGCGCATTTCACTGGTTGCTTAGGCCAGATAATCAGGAAACGTTCTTCTAAATAATTTTAGAAAAGCCAAAGCTATCAGCAAACAAGACTATAGAGGGAATGAGAATTACCTACAAATACTCAAAAAGTCTTGTTTACAACGATATCAAAGCTTAAACAAAATACCAAACAATAAATCAGTGATGAGATTATATTTTCTTACATTTCCCGCTACAATTATTAGATTATTGTTAACTATTGTATCTTTTGTGTGTTCACCAATCATGTTACTTTTATTCAAAAAAATATATATCAAGGCGACTTTGTCCCATTTTTGGAGAATTTTAGCGATTCAGAAGAAATATTTTTTTTTAGGATTTATAGAAAACATTGGAAAAATTTTTAAAATAAATTTTATGTTATCAAAAACGCAAAAAAGGCCTTGGCGATTTTTGACATTGACTTTGGCAAAAAACATCAAATAAATCTGACAACCCTGGCTGCTTTTCACAATTTTTGACCCCTTTCAGACAAGCAAAGTTTACTTTGCAAAGTCTTGAGTTTATAGAAGAGAAGGGAAAAGAGTATAGCGGGGGAGTACATACTTTGCCGTACTCGCAAAGTCGTTTTGTTTTTCGTTCTTAGATTATACCTGAAGTTGGCTGCAACTTTATATTTTTATACAGCGTTACCAGAATCTTTGGAATAAAAATTGTCATATTGCGAAAGAAATCATATTTTGAAGAGGAAAATCTTAAATTTTTTTTTCTTAATTTAAATATTTTAAAACAAGGGCAAAATAGTAAGAATTATTAATTTTTTATAAAAACATACTTCTTATTATTTAAATTGAAATACATAAAAACATAATTCGTCAGTATATGAAACTTTATAAAAATACATTTTTTCTTTTCACAAATATTTTTTTTATCAATATTCTAAAGGTACGTTCCGACTGATGAAATATTTGAAAGCAAACATCAAATATTTCATTAACGTAGTCTGAACACAAAATATTTTTGAGTATCAAATAAAATAACAGCTGATTTTGAACAAATAAAAGTATTTGCCGGCAAACATATATTTGTCCAATGTGAACATAGTGTGAACACAAAAAATCAAATATTTTAGTAATTTTTGAGCAAACATTTATTTGATATTACAAAAAAATTGTAAGAGCAAACAACGACAAATAATTTTAGCCTTGTTCCAGATAGAAGCAATTTTTCCTGTAAGTTTTCGGATTCTTTACAATTTTAAAGATTTTTTATAATTATTAGACTTTGCTATCGTGCCGCTATTAGCAAATTTTTGCGATTTTCCGCTAATTTTGCAATTTTTACCATTCCTTAAAGTTTTAGGCACCTTTAATAAATTTTATGGCTTGTTTGAAATATCTAAATTTTTCGCTATTTTTGCAACATTTTTTTTGTTTTTTTCTTGACATTTTGTTTTTTAACCAATTTAGCAACTTCAAATATATTTTAGGGTTTGTTTCCAACTTTGCAATTTTCGCAAATTTTAGCCATGTTCCCATTACCCAGTGGCTTCCATTTTTTTTTTCTTTTACATTCTCCTGTTCTAACACTATAAGAGATTCTGATCCACAGAATAAAATAAAAAAATTAGCTTTTGCGCTCATTTTTAGTATTTGAGAAATATATTTTTATTTTTGAACACTTTCATTAAATAATTATTTGATGCAAATATTTCTTTTAGTCGGAACGCAATGCAAACATGAATTAATTTATTTTATTTAACACTGTTTGCCAACTGTTTCATCAAACAAAAATTGTAAAATATTTGAGCTTAGTTTGAACATTAAAAAAATATAAAAAATATTTTGTGTTCAGACTACGATAATGAAATATTTGATGTTTGCGTTCAAATATTTCATCAGTCTGATTTAAAACAAAAACAAAGTTTTTAGAATTTGTTTTTGTTTTAAATGTAGTTGTTCGAAAGAAGGAATTCTTTGGCACATTGGAAATAGGTTATAATATGCCTTTTTTAATATTTTTATGTCCAGAAATAATGATGCAATTTTGTGTATTCTAGATACTGGGTACAAAAGTGTGCAGCACCAACACACATCAAGCTGATGCAAAACTTCTTTAAAAATTGATTGTTTAAATAATCGTGTATTTTCTATAAGCAAAATTAAATTAAAAATCAGAATTTCTAAAAATAAAAAATCATCATTTGAGATAAAAATCTTTAATCATATTTTTGTTAAAAAAATAATCCAAAATATGATAAAATCATCATTCTGGCAACGCTGTTTATATATTATATTCAAACAAGAGAAAACAAAAATTTGTCAGATTAAACTTTGTGTGTCTGAGCACCAAACAAAGTTTAAAAGAGAATTCAACAGACTTTGTCAAAGTAAACTTTGCCTGTCTGAAAGGGGTCTTTCTACAATTTACATGAGCGTTGCCAGTTGTTCTTAATACAAAACCCGCCAAATGCTAATTTTTTCATTTGAGCAGAAAATTTTATAAATGGTTACCTTAGTCGGAAAAAGTGCTAAGTCCACTTTTCGTCGAAATTGAGATTATGATGTAGCTTTTTAGTATAATTCAAAATACATAATTTACAAGCAGTGGTAGGAGTGCAGTGGTAGGCAAATATGCTAAGTCCAAAAAAAAATTTTAAAAAGTAAGAAAATATGCCAAGTCCTGTTGAAAGGAACAAATTTTTTTTTTAATAAAGTCTTTTCTTTTCAAGTTGGATTATAACGAATTACAGCAATTTGGCAATATCTACAATATGTAATATCTACTTTGCATTTCATATAATTCGTTATATGAAAGTGATTACAGTTTTAAATGCTTTTGCATGCATTGAGAATTTTGGTTATTTTCAATATCTTTTTCGTCCTTGTTATAACCACACATCTAAATACAATCTTAAATATTTATTGTTTTCAGTCGAATTTTGTGAATTTTAAAAAATATAAAATATTGCAAAATACCATAATTATACAGTTTTTTGACACCGAAGGTAACTATTTATTGTATTGTATTATTTACTCGCCTGGACGAGGTAAAAATTGTGAAACAAAGTATAAACTTCGTTTCAGCGAAGAGTGGAAAAATTTACCGCAGAAAATAAATAAAAATATAAAACCTATTTATTTTTTGAGTTTGGAACTACTCTATAACGAAAGAAGGAAAGTAACGGCAAGAAAATATGAAGACTTGCAATATTAAAAACGGACTTTACCCAAGGACCATCACCGTTTTTATGATGATCTACCTCAACTATGATTTGTTTTTCTAAATATTCTGTACCTATTTTTTTAACATAAGAAGCTTCCGCTTAAAATAAATACACTATTAAATTCAACATAATCGTATAATTTTAAGCAATTGGATGTTCCCTATATCGCAAAAATATACCTTTTTATTATTATTTATTTCTTTTTCTTTAAATTAATAATTCTTATTCTTATTTATTGTTAACCAATACATTTTTTGTTTATCAACACCAATAAATACCAAATACATTTACTTTTTTAATAATTTTATTGAGCTTTTTTAGTTACAGCGAACACCGCTGTAACGAATTATGCTTCATAAGGAGCAATTCCTTATATTAAATTCCAGAAATAAAAGAAAACATATTTAAGGAAAATATGCCCTTTAGTCCCTACCAAAATAATGAAATTTCAAAAAACAATTGTGCTAAGTCCAAAAAAGCCTATAAGTCCGCAAATGATTTATTTTAAAATCCCACGACTACTGGTAATTTAAGAGGATGGACAAAAGAAAAGAACTGTATTTACAGATTTTTAAAAAGTCTACTAAATAAAAAATTAAACAGTTTTTTGTCTCTCCTGAATAGTTTGGAAGAAATGGACTTAGCATTTTTTCCGACTAAGGTAACGAAATATTTATTTCATTTAATTTTTTATATAAGTCCTATAAATAAATAACCAAATTCGATATTCGCTTTATTTTAAAAAGCTTAGCAAAGTTTTACAGCACGAAATTAGAATGGAAAAAACACTTTTAATGTATACATTACATTCGTTTATGAATAAGACTCTTAACATATAAAAAAAATTAGTTTATAAGAAACTTCTTATGTAGGTATTTTAAAAGCTTTAATTAAACTTGCAATGTATGTTTGTTCGGTGAAATCTTGGAACTCAATTTTGAAGCAGATGCCTCGAACCGATTGAGCTGACATTTTTAAACACGTTCAGTTAAGATGACGATGCATGGTTAACTGTGTAACGTTATTCTAAATCTAACATGATAAGACACTCAAGATGGCAGACTAATTATTTTTAATGCATTCCTACAACATGAGTATTAAATGGGAGGGCTTGCTGAGAATAAGTCGAAAAAGTTTTTAATGCTTGCCTTCAATATGGGTATCAAATGAAAGGACTCATGAGAATACGAATGCTAGTTTTAATATACTTATATTAAAAGTACATAACCGCTTTTTAAAAAACAAGCTTTTATTGAAATGCGCTTAAAAGAAAAATATAAATGAATAGTACGAAACCTTTTTTAAAAAAGACGCTTTTATTTAAATGCTCTAAAAAGAAAAAAAGAAAATTTTACTTTTAAACTTTTACTTTCAACTTATAACGGATTACACAATTTATATGATATAAAAGCTTGTCGCGAGATTAACTTGTGTAGACAAACAAGTAAATTATATAACTTGATGAGATTGATTTTAACTAATAAAGTTTTCAAACGAAGTAAATACTAGTACTTAAATCTCGCGACCAGCTTTTAAATCAAATAAATTGTGTAAAGACAAGTGACAAGCTTTTATATCATATAAATTTATTAATGATGTTATAAGTTGATAGTTAAAGTTTATTTCTTTTTTCTTTTTAGCGCATTTAAATAAAAGCGTGTTTTTTTAAAAAGGTTTTTTAGTTCTTATAAAATAAAAACAAAAAATAAAATTTGTATTATCACATCTTTTGAAAATATAATACATATAACACATGAATAATAATAATAACTATTGCTATTTGTTCATTTTTTTAATATAATTTTGATTTGAAAATTGTGCAATTGCTATTATTTTTTTGTTTTTAAAAGTATTTTGTTCTTAAAATACCACATAAATTTGAAATTTTTTTCTCTCATTATTTTTGTTTAAATTAATTTTTGATGAATTGCGGCTCTTACTTTGAATAAGCCCTCGCAACCATTTTTGTTCTTCCTATTAAAATGGGGTTACCTAAGCAAATAATGAATAAACAAGTCTTAAAATCGCCACGTTTGGCTAGAAATTACTACGTATGGCAGCCCAGGTTGTACTATGAATTTCTTAAAACAGTGTGGTAGCCCTACAAAAAACGAGACTACTCTATACATGCGTGTAGGGACTACTCCATAAGGGAGTAGGACTACTCCAATACCTAACCTAAATGTATGTAAAAACATACTCCAAGGCGAATTCATGTAAACGGTGGTGTCGATACTACAACAAGTAACAACACCAAAAACACAACAATGTATTTTTTTGTTGCTTTCGTTGATCGATATGTCAAAAACACAAGCAACTTTTGACATTTCTCTCTCTATGTAAGAAAAAAAAAGTAGCACAGCTGTGCTTTCAACGCCACCTGGAAATGAATTCGCCTTGACATACTCCAATTTACATTGCGATGTCCTAGAGCTGTAGCTCGTTTATGTATTTCTCGCATTGCAAATTTTCTCATATTAAGTGTGAAACAAAAAATTCCATCGTTTCTCGATTTGTGAGAAAAAAGTGTTTCTGTATTTTAATGCGAGAACAGACAACACAGATTCTGTTTTAACTGGAATACTTCCAGTAATTAAGTGTCAAATGCAAGCGAAACGTCAACGAAAGAAATATATATAATAAAAATAAGGCTGCCAGATTTAAAGATTTATCGACATTTTGACGATTTTTTTGTTCCAAAATTGGCAAAGTGACAATTTGCTAATTTTTTTCTAGTGACGATTCAGTCTTTGAAATAAAACCATTTTAAATAGTTTTATATGTTTGTGTATTAGGCACCACAGAAAACCGATATCTTTAAAAACAAGGCAGATTAAAAAATGTATCGGCAAAATCTAAATTTCGAACGGAAACTGTTTAATTTTTATTTGCTTGGATTATTTAATACATTTGTTTGTGTGATCAAAAGATTAAACTATTACCCCATTTTTCAGGCAATGCACTTTAGGAAATGTTTGCCTTTTACTTTGTCCAAAAGTGTTTATTTTATTTCAATATAATATTTTGTCACTCCTTTGTGTGATTTCTGCAGGGAATAATAACATAATAATTTTAAACTCTTATCGGATTAAGGAAAATAAAATTAATAATTTTATTTTAATAGACCTCAGGCTTATGTATGTATAAAATATGTATTTTACCCATGAACTTAATGTTTTTTTTTTTTTTTTTTTTTTTTTTTTTTTTTTTTTTTTGATTATGTGTTTATATGATAAAAATTTTTGATTATATGATAAAAATCGAACAAAATTCGTTAAAATTAATTTTAAATTGTCCGAAAAAAATGGACGATTTTTTTATTTTTTCTTAGGATATTGACGTTTTTTTCACAAATTTATCTGGCAGCCCTGCATAAAACAAACACAATGAAAGGCCAAAAAATTTTAATAACAAAATATAACAATTGTGTTTTATATACTTATTTTCATCATTTAAATTCTTTCATTTAAAATAAAATAAAATAATACACATTCTTGTGTACATACATACATAATTTGGGCTCCATTTTTTTAAATTTTGTTTTCTCGCATCAATTTCAAATATGACTTATTTTGACAGTTCTTGTGAGAAACTTTTTGCAAAATATTGTTACAGAAACACTTGTTCTCACATCCTTCCAATAATTGCTGGAAAATTATTTAAATGACAGATAATTCTCGCAAAGTAAGAGTACAGAAACACTTATGTGAGAAAAACCATTTTTTGTTTCATATTGCACTGTTTTTGTCATAATTCACTTGTTTCATGCGGGAAATTTTACGATGCGAGAAATACAGAAACGGGCTACTGGACCACGTAACCCAGCTATGCATTACAAAGGAGTAGTTTTAAAACTACTCCATTGTATACACAAGAGGATTAGTTTTAACTTCGTTTAAAAACGAAAACATGTCGTTAAAAAACGAAGACATGTCGGCTCACTACAAACACTTTTTAACAATGACATGGTCCATGATTGCATTACATCGGACCCATGAAACAAAGAAAACAAGGTAGTGCATTGCGCAGGTCCGTTTACTTTTTACTCTCATTTTGACGTCATGTTTACGCAACTGTAGTAAAGAGAATTAAGGCCCTATTCATGTAAAACGCAGAGCAACGCCAAAGAATAACATTTAAAGCACAAACAATGTCATAAATATTTTGTAATTTTGTTGTTGTTTTCAACAGAAGTTCATGTACCGCTTTAAAATTTTCAACGACACAAGCAATGGAGCGTTTGAAATTTTAAAACACTATGTGAATTTCTGTAGAAAGCAACAACAAAATTACAAAATATTTATGACATTGTTTGTGCTTTCAATGTAATTCGTTGGCGTTGCGCTGCGTTTTATATGATTAGGACCTAAATGTAACAAACATTCAGCATAGCACATATGTGCACTTGTTTGTGTGATCATGTTTGTGCTCATTTGCTACTATGACGTACATGCGCAGAAAAATAATGTTTTTTTTAAATTTTAGTGCACTACCTTGTTTCTTTGTTTCATGCATCGGACCAGTCCATGGAGAAGTCCATTTAATCAAATTGGATCAGGTCGTGCAATATTATTTGCAGGAAAGTCGCCACTGGCAATGTGTTAAAAGAAAAACGTATAGCATACACACTTATAGTATTGTTGTTTCTTTTCAATCAAATGAACGAAAAATCTGCGTATTTGGTTTGTGCTTATTGTTTTCTATTCTTGTTTACACTCAAAAAAGTTTTACAGTAACTTAATGTGATTTATTAAAATCGTTTTCCGTAATTAATGAAATTGTTTTTATTTTATAATTAAACTGTTTCTGCATATTGTTCCAAAAACAAAATTCAAAAATTAATAAGGATTTTCATGATATCGCTTAAAATTGCCATTTGTGCAAATAGGCAAACTTGCGAGACTCGTTTCATGAAGACCCTTTTTAATTTTTGTGTCATTTTAAATAATTAATGTCATTTACAACTGAAACGTCAATACAAAAATCTATTAAAAGAAAACAAATATAAAAATAAAAGCTAAAATTTGTGAATACAAAGTGACATTTGTTTTGTAAACATGCATAAATACAGCAGAACGACTAATTTTCTTAAATTACTGGAAGAATTTATTGTTTGTGATATTATTAACACTTGAATTTTTCCTTGAAAACGGCGGTAAATATTAAACAAATTTATTTGTATAAATGCACAACTGAACAGCGCAATAAAAGCACTTTGTTTTTGTTTTTAATATGATTTTTCTTTACCCACTTACAACTACAATTAATAGGTGCGTTTGAGTACTTTTACAGTAAAATGCAGTAAATGAGTAAACTTAAAAATTTGCTCTCTCAAAAAGCTGTTGTCCAAAAAAGTATGCGAACGCAAAATTTGTAAAATTTCGTAAAATAAAGGCAACAGCTGATGGCAAATAATTAAAGTGTTGAAAAATGTTTACACTTTTGACTACTTAACTCGTTTTCTTATCGGTACTCGATTAAATACTTTTAAAAACACGAATATTTTTGGAAAATACAAACAAATTATTTTATGTAATCTTTCACATTTGTTTGGTTTTTTATTTTTTTTTTGAATTTGCTAATTTGTGTCCGGCTAAATTTGATCAATAGTACACGAATACTTTTTTTTACTATTGATAACTTTAAAAACAAGGGCTGTTCTAAGTACCCGAGTACTTGACACTTTTACAACTCCAGAAAATTAACATAACAAAACAAAGTTTCAAAAGTTGGTATTTAGCCATATAAATTCTTCACAAATAAGTTTAAATAATTAATATTAATTCATTTTTTGTTTTTATTTTATTTTTATTTTAACTTTTCTTTTTTTAAACAATTTTTTCACAATTTGCATGGCTTGTGTTTGCTACTTTTGTTTGTTTACCTTTTAAAACATATGTTTTTTTGTTTTACTAAATTTTACTGCAAAAATTTCTGCAGTAAAAATTTGTAAGTACTTAGTCAAAAACTGTCAAGGCCTCATTACTCTTACGTAAACGTATACGTTGATGATCAGCTGTTCCGTTTTCATTAACAAGTCTATGTATAAATAGGTACTCTTACGTAAACGTAACGTTGCGTTGCGGACGAACCTGATAAATTTAAAATTTCTCTCCGTTTTTACGTATCCGCTCTCAACAATTTTATTTTTGTTTTCAAGCAGTGTTGTCAACAAAACGTATTAGCCGGCGGTTTACTTTTAGATTTTATTAATAAGATTCTCTTTTTAAAATATAAATTTAAAGAATATAAACATTACATACATACATACATATACATATATAAATAAATATAAATATATGTATATTAGTTTATTTGTTTTTGATTAAACTTGGTAAGAAGATATAATGTTACAGCGAAATTACTATAGGCTATATTCTTCCGGAATTTTGGAGCAGGGAGGAATAAAATTGTTAAAAATTAGCAAAAACCGATTTTTTGGAAATAACCCTACAATCATATATCTAAATTTTTTTCGTACGAATTCCTAATCGGAAAATCGGCATTAAAAAGGCAAATTTCAGGTCAATTTTGATCAATTTTAACTACAAAATTTTAAAAGTAAATTTATTTTTTTGGCTTAAGCTACCATTAGGGATATAGGTTTGAAAAATGTTAACTTAAAGGGACAAAACAGGGTACAACTTTGTTTTCAATATTTTGGCGATGTTTGAATGTATTTTACATTGTCGCATAAAAGTACATTTTGAAAGTCGTCGCCTTTAAGGTTTACCCCCTTAAAGTGGGTAATATAAGGAATTTTTGGGATATTTTAATTAAGCTCATATATACTGCAAAATTTGAAAAGTTTACTTCTTATTTCCGATGTGCAAAATAATTCTTTCGTTCGTACAACTGCATTCGTACAAATTCTAAAGTTTGTTTTTGTTTTTAATGTAGTTGTTCGAAAGAAAGAATTCTTTCAAACATCGGAAATAGGCTATTAATTATTTAATGCTAAAACTATCACTAGGGACATACATATATAACAAATACTAAATTCTTTCACATAAAGGTAGCAAAGAAATAAAGTACATTTTAGGGCAAACAGGGTAAAAATTCATACTCTTGGTACTTTTTGTGAACTCGTTTTTTGCAGTAATTTTGACTGTTTTCCCCGGGCATCTCCGGAATTTATCACCGTGTATACACATATATAGGCGAGGATTTAGTAGAACTTTTGACTGATACCCATATAAGTGAGGTCAACTTTGTACTTAAAGAGATATTAATAAAGTCTTAAAAAAATGTTAAGGTCCATAACTCCTTAACTAGCTGCTTAGGTGCAAAAACACCATATCAAAAGTTTTTATGTTATAGAATTTTTTAGTGCTGTACATACAAACATATCTGTGAATATACATATGCACATATATTTTACTTCTTTTTTAGAAAACCGTCGATATCGTTATGTATTGGCGATTTCAAACAAGAACATTAACAACATGCTTTAAACTAACACTGAGTGCAAAATCAAAACAAAACAAAATTGTTTATTTCATTCTCTTTGTTTTTTTAACACACTTTAAGAACATATGATACGTTTACGTATTTTTAGTAACTACCAACCATTGACGTCGACCGCAACGTTTACGTATCCGCAACATTTACGTAAAGAGTAACGAGGCCTTCACTTTACGGTCTCAATTTGTGTTCTCATTTACTGTAGTTTGTGTACGCGAACGCAATTTAGTAAAATGCAGTAAAGTTCAGTAAAAAATAGTAAAAACTTTTGTGTTCTTGAACGCAGCTAATGTTGGGAGAATTCCAAATAATTGTAGCGGGAAATGTAAATCAAAGATAATCTCATCACTGATTTATTGTTTGGTATTTTGTTTAAGCTTTGATATCGTTGTAAACAAGACTTTTTGAGTGTTTGTAGGTAATTCTCATTCCCTCTGTAGTTTTGTTTGCTGATAGCTTTGGCTTTTCTAAAATTATTTAGGAGAACTTTTCCTGATGATCTGGCCTAAGCAACCAGGGAAATGCGCATAGGAACAGCTTATCCTCCAACAATAAATTTCAGTATTTTTTTTTTTTATCAATTATTAAAAAAGGGAATTAAGCACAACAAACCAAATCTTTTAATAAATAATTGTATTCCTAAAAACAACTTTGATAATAAAAAAGTATAATTTTTTTGAAAAAATGGGTTAAAAACGCTTAAAATACTCTTGCAAAAAGAAGTATATAAAAATATTCGATAGTTAACATACATAAATGAAAAAAATGGGGAAAACTAGCAATGTTAACGCCAGTAAAAAATCATGAAAAAAGCATATTTTTTATAAAGAAAACATTTTTATTTATATTAGGCTTTTATCTTTAGTCTGCACCATCTATCATTGTAAAATGCGTATCGTAAGAAACTTCTACAACTGCACCTTTCATTTCGAGGACATAACATTCCATATTTTTAATTTTCTCATCAATTGCGCCGAAAACTTTTTTAACTAGATCAGGCTTCTCTTTTTGCTAAACAAATTCAATAGGCCTATTATAGGGATTTCTGTAACATATTTAATTAATTTTTTGTGTATGAAAAATTTACATATTTTATATATCCTTTGAATAAACATACATTATATGCAGTATATATGTATTTGTATTTTAAAAAAACATAAATACAAATTTACTTCCATATGAGTTTTTAACATACATATAGTGGATTTCATGTCAAGTGACTCAACTTTTGAAATCGATGTCTTCCGATTTGGATGACAAGGTAATTCCTATTGGATAGTAGTTAAGACACAAATTTTTAACAAGATCGGTCAAAAAGTTTCTGAGTTAGAGGGGGTCAAAATTTTACATTTTGGCCAAACAGGTGTTCTTTCTCATCCATGTAACTTATTATCTATTGGTGTTAGCAAAATTTGCCCCAAACAAATTAGATAGATATTTCTTTAATCTTTCGAAAAATAAATTCTTTACATTTTTTTAAATTTTTTCTTAAATTTAAGACTTTTTTTATTTTTTTTAAGCGGGTATTTTTTTTTGCTCAAAAGAATGCTTAGGTCTTTTCCTTTAAGGTAGTTCTGGTCGTTTTTTGGGCCGCGAGTGGGTTATGTAAAAAAAAAAATTAAATTAAGACGAGGATTTTTAATTTTTAGCATATGCCAATTTCGAATTTTTTCCTATTCGTGTGTAAGTGGTTATAAAACCTTAAGATAAAACTTATGCTGAGAAACTAGATAAATTAACCTCTCCGACGGTATATGAGATACCTAACTAGCATTTCATACCCTCGATACTGTAATTCCCACAATCTGTTAATCCCAGGAATAAAATCAATTTTTTATTTAGAGATGTTGACAAATTAAATTTTTTATTTATTTGTAATAAAAATTCAATTAATATAAAATAATAATAGTATAGACAAAAAGATGAATAATCTAATAAAATTTAATCTGATTCACATTATATCCTTTTATATCATAACTAGTATTACACTTAATTTATTGTAGCTGATGAAGTGTTTAAGTTTTGCAAATTTTCAAATACCCAGTCTTACCTCCACCCTATTTATTGCCTTTATTTTCTGCTTTTTTGCCAATCCTTTCTTGGCGTTACTACGTTCAGCTGTTGATTTCGCTGCTGGTTTGTTTTTTGGCCGGGGTCCAAATTTCATGCAATTCTCAAAAGATTTCAAAAGTTGGGTCACTTGACATGAGTATTGTAAGTATTCGCATTCGTATTCAAATTGAAATATTTAATATCATTATTTGCATTCGTATTTACAAAACCTAACCATATTCGTCACACCCTAGTGTGTACTTAACTCTGGATGGTTACTCTTCGTCGAATCCGCGAAGCTCATTTACACTTTATCATATAACTTTTTTATGTGTATTCAAATAACGCTTTGTTTTTCAACAACGTTAGCTGATGACAAAAGCCTTAAAAAATGATAAATCTTAAAACACAAAAAAGATTGAAAATTCGTATCAAATTTTGAGAGAGAAGAAGAACTTTTATTTTTTATGCTTTATTTTATTTTTTAATAAAATGCTTAACTTAAGAAATTGTTGTTGATTTTTTACTTTAAAAATCGTTCCACTAGAATTTTGTTTTAAAAAATTCGCTGAAATGAAGAGTAGCCTTTCAGAGTTAAGCATATTGTTACCCGAAACAGCAAAATGTATAAGGATTAAATATAAATATTAAATTTTTATTAGGAGTTAAATTTATAGAGCTACATTAGAATTATTTAAAAATGCACCGAAAAAATTCTCGCAAATTTTTTTTAAATTTAACCATCAAAAATAAAATCAGTTTTAATTAAAATTTAATCAAGTGAATTAAAAGTTTACATGTATTAACAACATAACTGCCAAAAATCAAAAAAAAAAAATTTTGTGATACTATTTATTTGTTTACTGGTGCAAATTTAATAAATTTTTCAATTAATATAAAAATTTTTTTAATTGAAATCAATTTTAATTTATTTCTGCCTGGGTTCATTAGTTCTTAACACATATTTATTTATACTTTTATATATGTACATACATACATACATATGTAGTATATTTGTTGCATTTGATAAGTAAATCATAGGGAAATAAGTAATTCGTACGTGATGCTTATTAATCAGTCAATGTCTAGACTTTTTCGCAAACAGATCAAACCAAGTTATTCATGTCAGACGGGAAATTATATTCGTTTTATTTGTACGTATTACTAATAGTTTTGTTACCAATCGCGGTATTTCTAAAGGAGAACGATGACAAAACTAAGCCTAATACTAATAATGTCTTGAATACCAATTTTGGGGTAAATTTACACAGTAACTCTCCCGATCAAAGAGATTTACAGAATGTGAATCACATTAATTCTGTTGAAAACAGCACTTATACTTTGGCGGAAACACTACGAAGAACATTGATTGAATTTGAGGAGCTATTTGAAAATATAGCTGACATTATTGCTATTAATGTACCTAAAATAGCTAGAGATGCAGAAATTTTCCTAGATAGATTGTCAAATCGTACAATGGATGCTTTGATTACCTTAAGTAGTATAATTCTTAACGAGGGCGATGATCTGGTTAATGAAATGTTTCAGAATTTTGAAACTCAATTGGATTCCGTAAGGCTTGAGTTTCAAAATTTAGCCGTCAGTGTGGAGGAAAACTTAAATTGGGCTGTTTCCCCACTAAACCAGACACTTATAAACAATACCGAAGAATACGACTGGTGGACTGCGTATATTAAGCAAAAACTGCGCACCGTTAACGATACACAATTGTACCAAGAGGGATGTCGAGCTATTGATGAGTTCATATCGAATAGCAGCAAAGAATTGCATAATTGTTGTAAAATCACCATGAAGCCCATGCGTTCGCTATGTAAATCTGCCAGCTCTCTCATAACCGAAGCCTTACATATTATTGTTGGCGCAATTGACAGAATGCAATCTTGTATCGAGGAAAAGAACTCCTATTTGGATTATATGTTACCCTGTATACATTTGGCATATGATGAAATTACAAATTTAGTTTCTAGAGCAGCTCAGGTTACACATCAAGTTAACAATATGCTTCCTATGAAAATTATATACACGCGAAGTTGTTTTGCTATTGTTAAAGTAGAAATGAATGTTCACCGAAATACTATAGAATCTGGCTTATTTTTCGATAAATAAAAGAGATAAAAATAAGATGTATTATTTTTAATTTTTGATTCAATTGCTAGGAAAGATATTTTGCTTCTGTCCTCAATCCGAACTCCCTCCTTTTTGCCTTACATTTTGCTGCATGCAATATTAAGCGGCTCACTTTAATACATTAGAAATTATTAGTAAAAGTTAATATAAATTTTACTTTCTAAGAAAACTGCAATCAGAACATGGTTAAAGGATGTTTCAAACGCCGTATCTCCAGTTACTTTGTGCTTATATTGCAACGTCCTTAAAAATATTGTCTAATTTGCGCTAGAATTACTAGCCATAGTTGTGAAAAAGTTTATTAATAGAGTTTTACAAATTTTCGGAAATGTTTTAAGTGCTTTCAGTAAGACATTTAACTTTTTGAACCCATCACCGCAGGTGGAAAAGTTATATATTAGGGGATGTCACATTTTTTACAAAAAGTTTACCTATCACCACGTGATAGTCAATCCTAAATTTCGAAAAACTTACAGATATTTTTATTTTATTAGGAACAAATTTGGCTCAGATCTTGTCTTAGGATTATTTTATATTCAAATTTAGTCAAATCATTCCATTATATCAACTGGGCCTCATACAGGTGTCATCCAGACCTTGGATTTTTTGTACGATAGAGTACATGCAAAACAAGCTGGGTTGCTGATCAAAATGCAGCTAAATGGGATTTTAGCACCTCCATTAGAACAAATTTGGGTATCAGAGAGAATTCCCGATAATCTCAGAGGAGGCATTATTGCTAAAATACTTATAAAGATGACCTAACAAATCGCACAAACTGGCAGGGAATCGTACTATAAACTATGCTAAATAAAGTCTTAGCTTACGTAAGAACCGAAAGGATATCAGACGAATTGATGGTTTTTTTCAACAAATCCTATGTGCACCACATAAAGTCACTGATAGTCATCGTAGAGCAGTCAATTAACAAATTTTTCACCGCTCGGTGATTAAAATTACCAGCATTCTTACTCTTTTTTAAATGTTTTTTTTTCTCTATTAGTTACTTACGTCCTAAGCTATAAAAAATAAAACAGGTTAATAGAGGGTTTATTTTTTATAACGTAGGCCGTTAGAATCTTATATCGTGATTATCTTTAACATCGATCAAAAGGAATGCGGCAAAAAAATGGGTTAAATGGAGGTCTGCCTGTACCTTATTTTTATCGATTTCGAGAAGGCATTCGGCACCATGTTCCAGAATGTTATTTAGAATGCTTTTGAATGTAAGAGGGTTCCAGTTGAACTTACTCAATCCTCAATTTAACTTACCCCTAAGATTGAAGTTCACACTGGCGTTTATCAAGGACTTCTCTTCAATAAAGTGCTTGATAGCGTGATGAAAAAAGCAATGATGGTCAATCGAGGAATCGGATCGGCATATGCAAGTCCTCCAACCGTACAACTACAGGGACATATCAGGGATATATCAGGGAAACAACATAAAAAGTCAAAGGTTTTTGCGAATTAATTCCGAAAACTTGAACCCCTTCTTGATAACCAAATATTGATAATCAAATATTATACACATTTGAAACGTTCTGCTACATGGGAGCTATTATATCCCTAACAAACTGTGGATCTAGAGAGGATGGCGATAGTCGAATACAAAGCCACACAATCTTTCGGTCAATTCACTGAGATATGGAAATCCTCTTCAATATCACGTCGTGTTAAAATTAACATTTTCAACACCAATGTCAAATCAACATTGTAATATGGCTGTGAAACTTGGAACGCTGCCTCCCAGGGCATTAATACTTTGCAAGTTTTCGCAAATAAATATCTCCGAAGAATTCTACGAATTTGCAGGCCGTGAACCGTGAGTCATATCAAATATCATTTTGTATAGAAAAACAAATGAAGTGGAACTGGATTGGGCATACACTCCAAAAACCATCGTCCGATAGTACCAGAAATGCTTTCAAGTGGAATCCTCAGGGAAGTCGCAGGAGAGGTCGACCGGCGCACACATGGCGAAGGCAAGTAAAAAAACGAGACGAATAAAATGAATAAAAGCTGGAGTATAGTAAAAAATATTGCGATGAACAGATCTGAATGGAAGAAGTTTGTTAAGACCCTGTGCTTCGTATAGGAACGATGGGTATATATGAAATGGTATTTTTATTTCACCTAGCCTCCTCACCTAGCCTCCTCCGAAATAATAGGGGATTTCACCACAGGTGAAAGGGTTATATATAAGTTTGTCGTTCCGAATGAGCGACAACTTGGTGCCGCCTTCTTTTTTGGTGTTCCCTATACAACTTTATGAAGAACAGGATGAGCGATGTTGTTTTCTAAATTGTCTCGTCTCCATCATAATCTATGAGGAATCATATAAACGAAATTGTTGTAGGAATTGTTTTATCAAACCCTATGTGGAACAGTATAAGCTACATCGCCTTATAAGTTTTCTTGTTTTAAAATCTATTGACGACAATATGAAAGTCAAAGTCTTCTTCTGCCATAGTTGAATGCATTTCAATCACTTGTTTGGCTTGCTTAAAGTTCTCATATTCCTTTTTTCTAGTTGTTGATTTAATACCTACATAAAATTTACGAATTAGCCGGTTAAATCAAACCAGTTGTAAACTCAAATGCAACTTTAAAAAAGAAACAACAAAAATGGCAAAATGTAAACAGGGAAATAATTAAACTTTCAAAAGTCCTTTTTGCGTTGATAATTGGGGTATTTGACAAACAATTAAAACATGTTTGTAGACAAATCGAAATGTTGTATATTTTCCAAACTGTTTGCGCTACCTTGTGCTGAATTTAATCATTTAAGTGAAAAATTTGCAGCGTCAAGAAGGAAACGACGAAACATAAAGATTAAAGAGAATAAAACTTTCTTATCAGAATTTATTGAAAAATTATTAATTAAATTTGGGTCGTTTATTTATTTATGGAAAGTGCGTATTTCCCAAGCCGTTTGTGTTTTTTGTTTGGCTCTTAAAGCTTTCCAGTGTTATAAGAGTATGTGTTAAGCAAATTAGGTAAGATTATGGCTTAAGAAATAAAAAATAATATAACAAAATTGAAACTAAAAAAATTGTAATGCAAAAACTGCAAAATCTGCACAATTTACAAAAAAACTTATTTTTTCACAAAGAACTTCAAAACTGCTCAATGCTTAGAAAAAGTGCAAAATGCTGATAAATCTGCACATTTGGCAACGCTGGTATGATAACACATTTATTTCTATTTTAAACATTGAAAAACTTGGTCAGAAGAGAGCCGCAACAAAACAGATCACCTGCTGCAAAGCAGATGCTGTCCGTCGCAAAAACCAAAAGAAAGCCCTTCACATAGAAGAGGATGACATAAATAAAAAATATGTTACAGTTTTAACATAAAGTAGAGAGAACATCGGTAGAGTCAAAAGATGAAAACTGGGCCACGCAGTGCTAAAGAAAAGACTAAAGTTTTTGCAGAGCATTTCAGCGCTGTCTTCCAACCAAATAGCCCAACAAATGATTTTAGTTAGGGTAAGGCACTTACTACTACCCAAACGAATGTAGAAATAAGTATTTTTCGCAAGACACCAAACTAGTCACGTGACAGTCCTAAAGTGCTAGGAACCGGTTCGAGTTCTTACACTTTATATGAAGGAGAATTGTCACTTTAATATGGCGATGTAACGGGGGTGTTAATTGGCACCTTTTTGACACTTTGCAACAGGTCACTGAAAAAACGTAAATGGCCACATTAAATTTCGGTTAAAATTATGCCTGTCGCAGATATTTTTCCAAATGAACCATGTTAATAAAATAGATCCCCTTCATATAAAATAATAGAACCAGAGATAATCAGCCTCTACCCGCACAAAATCCAGTCACATGACTAGTTTATTGTCAATTACATTTCCTCTGAAGTAACAACACTTTAAACACATTATCACTAGTCTAGTTTTCACCTATCACAATTCGTTCCTTTTTATTGTAATGTTGTGTACACTGGTCACGGGATAAGTGTTTTAAGAACAATTGACATACATTTCCCGCAGGGATTATATAAATACTAGAAGATCTGCGGATATGACTCGATATCGCCATCCATGATGAAGAACCAAATGTGGCCATAAGTAAACAAAGATTATTATTTAATCTTTTTTATAGGATATTTCCCCACGAATTGGAAAATTTCCAAGATAATGATACCAAAGCCGGGAAAGGATTCAACTCTATTATCTTTTTAAAGCTACAATTGTGCCGAAGGCAGGAAAACAAAGTTGCAATTGGTTTTCGAGATATAGCCGAGAGAAAAATTTTATGTTCTTCGGAAAAATCAAGTTTTAGCCAAAACAGACATAAGGCCATAAAATTCGAACAGCAGCTAAAATAAGCAAAACCAAAATGGGGGTTTCTTAGTTTCGACTTACTCGAAGAAATTCCAGCCGAGAAGGAGTTTGCATATTTTGTGTTTTACGCACTGTGCTTTACGCATTTTCTGTGTTTTATGTTTTTATGTGTTTTCTAATTTTATGTGTTGCACTCTGTTTCGACTTACTTTGAGAAACTCTACCCAAAAAGGAGTTTACATTTTATGTGTTGCACGGTGTATTTATTGCATTTTGATTGGAATTCCTCATTATATACACAAAATTACTATGTAATAGCACACGCAGTGGTCACAAGCAATTTTCTATGCCCTTTACCACAGGTGGAAAGGGTATTTATACATAAGTTTGGCCTTCCGTTTGTGTTTTCTGCAATATTGATCTAAGACCCTACATATATATTTTGGGTCCTTATTAGTATCAAAGTTGATTAAACGATCTCCATCTGTTCGTGTGTATGTAAAAATGTGGTTTCCTTAAACTCCAGAAATTATAGGGACTAGGATGTTTTATATTTATATCACATATAATCCGCTAAAGTTTCTTGGTAATCAGTTTACAATATCTTAAAAAATATGGGCACCGGGTTGAGCTAGTATATAAATATATATATATACTCGTATATATATAGATATTTATTTACAATTGCCACGATGAATAAAATGTTGTTTATTTTTAACAATAAAAAGTATGCTACCCTAGAAACTTAAAATGATATGTAGGTATTATCAAATACAACACAATTATAATATTTTTTTAGACCCCTTTCAGACAAGCAAAGTTTACTTTGCAAAGTCTTGAGTTTATAGAAGAGAAAGGAAAAGAGCATTGCGGGGGAGTACATACTTTGCTGTTCTCACAAATTCGTTTTGTTTTTCGTTCGTAGATTATACCTGAAGTTGGCTGCAACTTTATATTTATATACAGCGTTACCAGAATCTTTGGAATGAAAATTGTCATATGGCGAAAGAAATCATATTTTGAAAAGGAAAATCTTAAATTTTTTTTTCTTAATTTAAATTTTTTAAAACAAGGGCAAAATAGTAAGAATTATTAATTTTTCATAAAAACATACTTCTTATTATTTAAATTGAAATACATAAAAACATAATTCGTCAGTATTTGAAACTTTATAAAAATACATTTTTTCTTTTCACAAATATTTTTTTTATCAATATTCTTACTGCCTATTTCCAATGTGCAAACGAATTATTTACTTCTTACAAATACATTTAAAACAAAGTTTTTAGAATTTGTTTTTGTTTTAAATGTAGTTGTTTGAAAGAAGGAATTCTTTTGCACATAGGAAATAGGTTATAATATGCCTTTTTTTAATATTTTTTTATGTCCAGAAATAATGATGCAATTTTGTGTATTCTAGATACTGGGTACAAAAGTGTACAGCACCAACACACATCAAGCTGAGGCAAAACTTTATTGTTTTAAAAATTGACTGTTTAAATAATCGTGTATTTTGTATAAGCAAAATTAAAGTAAAAATCAGAATTTCTAAAAATAAAAAATAATCATTTGAGATAAAAATCTTTAATCATATTTTTGTTTAAAACAATAATCCAAAATATGATAAAATCATCATTCTGGCAACGCTGTTTATATATTATATTCAAACAAGAGAAAACAAAAATTTGTCAAATTAAACTTTCTGTGTCTGAGCACCCAACAAAATTTATAAGAGAATTCAACAGACTTTGTCAAAGTAAACTTTGCCTGTCTAAAAGGGGACTTACCATTGTGGCCCATAACCATAGTCATAAAAAAAGTATACTTTAAGAGTTTTAAAGTAAACTTTTATTAAAAATATGCTTTGGATCTGCTATGGACAAGCAAAAGCATACTTTGCACGTTAAAATCGGTTTTAATTTTGAATTTAGCTGAAGTTGTTTTTAACTTATTTAACAACACTTTACATCTGCTGTTTATGTGAAGAAATAAAAGTGTAATTGTTATTTATATGTATATTAAGCACAAAATAAATATATAAATAATAGCAAAAATATTAAATAAAGCAACAAAGATGTTTTTTCATTTTCACTTCTTCTTTTTTTATGTTTACATCAAAAATTATCTCGCTTTGTTATTGTTTTTTATTATATTTGATGGCTGCTGATTAAAGATGCCACTTTGTATGTTTTTGTTTAAGATTGTATGAAAATATTTTCTACATTTGATGAGGCACCCACTTAAAGCTGGTTCAACTTAAACCCAACTTTTAGTTTGACTTTAGTGGACTACAAGTTAAAAACAGGGTTTTAATTTAAAGTTGTTGTTAAAAAGAACGGACTAACCATGACAAATATATGTTTCTTTTGCTCTCTACAATAGCTGAATGCTTTTCATTCACTTGCTTGATTTGCATAAGATTCTCATATTTTTTTAATTTAAAAACATAAAATTGTATTAGACCAAACCATTAAAACGGAAAGAATGCTGATGAATGTCATCGCGGGTTAGAAAATAAATAACATGCAATTTACTTAACTGTCAAATAGCGGATAAATTGTGAACATTGGAACATAAAATGTAAAAGGAGGGAAAAAAAGAAATAAAATTACAACTTAACAAATTAAAAAAATAAATGGCTTAAATAAAATAAACATAAGGGCGGATCAATAAGTCCGTGACTTTTCGAACTTCCCTTGTAGTTATATGAAATGTAACACTGCTCCCATCAAGTACCCCTTGTTAATAGACTACTGTCAAGTTTTAAATGGTATTGGCCGATCGAAGAGTAAAAGTGCGTGAGATTGTTGATGCCATAGGCATTTCAAATGGCATTGTGGTTTCGATTTTAAATGGTCAGCTGGGTTTAAGAAAGCTGTCTGCAAGATGGGTGCCGCGTTTGCTCTCAATTGACCATAAACGTGTTTCATTCAAAAAGTCACGGACTTATTGATCCGCTTAAAATAAAATCAACATAATAAAGTTAACAACAATGACCATATGATTGTTAATTCTGAACACAATTGATTACGTTTGTTCAAATTTTAAATATTTTCGACCATATTATGGTTAATTTTAACCAAAATATGGTTAAATATTTATATTTAAATTATTTAAACCCAACCATAGTATGTTACTCTTAGAATATGGTTATCTTCAACTATATATTTTTTAGTGCATTTTTAAATAGAATTTTATAGCAAAAAAGTCAAAGTTTTTTCATTATACATCTTTATATTTTTTAAATACCACACTGATGATGATTTGGATAGTCTTGTAGTTGTTTATTGAAAAATATAAAAATAGTCCCATTATAGGAGATGAATAAATATCAACACACTGTTTGAATATTATATATAAAATAAAATTATTAATAGTACATATGAATTCAACAGATAATGATGTTGTTTGTTTATATTTATTTCAATTTTAGTTTAGTGTTAAATTTAAATAATATTGAAAAATAAATCTACTTATGTACAAGTACAAGTGAGAATAGTTGGTCCACAGGGGGCAAAAGTTGACGTGACAAAGTTCTTTAACAAATTGAAAACTTAAATTTGAAAACATTTAGGCATTTCACAAAGAGTTCTAATTTGTCATATTGGTTGCATTTGCTATATTTTTTTATTTTTCATATTAAAGTATTTTATTGCAATACAAGTTTGTTACCCATGTATTTTCAGCTGGTTTTTGTTTTCAACTTTAAGTCATTATTTTTATTTTATTATTTATTTTTTCACGTAATATAAAAAAAATATATTTGTAAAGGGTGATTCCTCGTGAGGTTTTATTTCCATATGCTATTTTTGCAGAGCACGCGTGACGTATATCAAACTGATTTGTCATTTTTATACCCTCCAGCACCCCTAGTGGTGAATGAGGGTATACTAAGCTTATCATTCCATGTGAAACTTTTTAATTATACTTCTAAGACTCCATAAAGTATATATGTATGTATATTCTGGCTCCTTGAGTAATTCTAAGTCGATTTAGCCATGTCTGTCTGTCCGTTGAAAACACGCTCAATTTCGAAAAACGCAAAAGAATATAACAAACTTGGTCTCAAATTGCTTGTAGTTATCCTAAGCAGTTTGGGATTGGAACCCAGTAACATCGGTTCAGTAGGATCATAACTATGAATCAAAATGTGGAACCACCACCGTAAAAACATTGATAATTTTAATACAAAAACTTACATAAATGGTGGAATGATGCACGGAATGATATAAGACTTTGCACAAATTCGTTTTATATGACAAATCATACTGTTACATTTCGTGAAGATCTGTCTATAATTGAATATAGGCCCCATATTAACCATACTCTCGTAAAACAGCCTAAGACTGTAATAAATAATGCTATCACCCTTACATATAATAGTTCACAGTTTTCTAGGACTAGAAATCGCACTAATAAATTTCGAGATGGTCGGTGCATAATTTACCATAGGCCCCATATTAATCCCACTTTGGGAAAATAATTGAATTCGCCTAAAACCGTAGCAGATAAAGATATTGCGGTAAAATGTCTTCCAACTAAAATCCATATGGACAGAAAAAATACGAGATCGTGCAATTTTGTGATATACGGGATATACGGTAAGCAGCCTTCTGAAATTCACTGAAATTTATTCTAATTTATTTTTCTTAATACTGGAAATCAGTCTTCAGAATTTTGGGATGATTGGTCCATAATTTACCATTAATTACCCTCCTGAAAATTATTTTAGAATCGGCTGAAAATTATTGAAAATTATTTACGAATCATGATATTTTACTCAAGCCGTTCAAAGTTCTAGAAAAAAAACGCATAAAACTTTCTGATTGTCGGTCAATAATTTAATATGTATCTTTTTGTGAAGATTAGTTAATACTTTTTTTATTTACTTATTTTTTAATGTATTTATTTAATCAATGGACATTATCCTTACTGACTCATAACAAGATTTACTTAAAATTAATGAATAACATGATGGATTTAAAAATGTACATAAAAAAATTACCTGTTAAGATAAACAATTATTTTATGCTTTATAACATTTAAATTTAAAGAAAAATCAAAAAATTGTGACAAAGAATTAAATTGTCGACATAATCTTGAAAAAGGATCAGCAATAGCGTAATTTACTCTACAAAATCTAACAAAACGCAGATTATAATGACGGGCATTGCCACAAGATATATTATATTTTACAGAATTTAACAGAAATTCACAACAAATATTACCATTAATAAGATTAACCATAAAAGATACATTTAACATTGTACGACGACTTTTGATTGAGTTTTATTAAAGCTAGTCTACTAGAATAGAAACGAAAGTTTGTCGAGTAACTCCATTGAAGACCACGTAAACAGAACAACAAAAATTGTTTTTGGACAGATTCAATGCGAGAATTATGAATGTTGTTGTCAAATGATTCCAAAAGATTGACCCATACTCTAAGATATGTCTAACGGGTGACACGTAAAGTTGCTTCGTTATGCATGGATCAGTGAACTCTTTAGCCCAGCGTCTTATAAAGCCAAGAATACCTCTAATAATATATATTTAGATATCATATAGCCCACTCCTGTCGGTGGAGGGCATCAAAGATTCGGCACAGTCGAATATAGCCCTCTTACTTGTTTTCATTATCTTTTGGCAAGTCATCACCACAATAGCGTCTTTAAATTTTAGCTGTTAATCGAAAATCAGCGTTCTATGAGAAATGAAAATCCGGTGTTTTATCGTAAAATTCTGTTCAGGGATAAAGCACATTTCTGATTGCTCTTTGGGCTGATGACGAGTATCAGGACTAACCATTACATCCATTAAAAGCGAGTGTATGGTGTGGTTTAAGGGCTGGTGGAAGCATTTCTCCATATTTCTTCAAAAATGGGGAAAATCAGAATGTTACCACGGTTAACGGTTACAATGGTAACCGGTAAAGCACCATGTTAGTGAATGCCATAAATTGTTTTTTTAGCCGATAATAAAAATGTTAAACTCACTTTTAATTTTATGTGGTTTACTTACATTATAAAACCTCGCGATGAATCACCCGATATACATATTCTTTATTTGATTTTGACGTTCACACTAAATTAACAGACTATAAATAACAGTGCTATTTAGGCTAAAATAGTATTTCAGTGCTTTAAAACACTTTGTGAATAGGCAAATTTTTGCTATACTCTTTGTTAAAATATAGAGATTTATTATTTGCTTGACATGGGTCAATATTATCCAGACTCAATATAATAGATTAAGCTACTTCATATAACTTAAATTGTGGTTTGCAGCTTTATTAATTCCACAGTGGAACAAAATTGAACGTTTTGTGTGTTGATTGGAAGTTTGAGCAATTTTTTACTAATTTTATGTCGTTAATTTCAAATTTAATCTCCATTTTTCTCTATCAGCTCGCATTTTTAAGTTACAGGTAGGTACTAATCGAATTTTTGAATTTTTCCAAATTTTAAAAGTTAAAAAAATCATAAATTCACTCTTCATGAAGCGATTTTCATGAAGAGTGACATCTAAAGATGTAATTGTTAGCTTTGAAAAACAATAAAAAAAATGGCTGAGTAATGGTTGTTTACGTTAAAAAAAAAAAATCCAAAAAATTTAAATTTTTTTACTTTTAAAAATCATGAAAAATCCAAAATAATAAAAAGTCAAAGTCTTTCACATAAAGTCACATAAGCTGTGAATAAAATGAGATATAGATCATAAAAATCGATGAACGCGTTTTACTTTTATTCGCAATTAAGTGTGAAGTGAAGGAAAAAACGCGATTTTTATCAATTTAATTGTCTCAGTTAATTGTGAATCAAAGCAAAAGCTGTGCACCGATTACAATGAAATAAAGCTCATTTCATTCGAAATATGTTAAGCTAACTGTTTTTTTTTACCGAAACTGTGACGAAATTAAAGTTTTTATGAACTTCAACGATACCTCTGAAACTACTGGGCAAATTTAAAAATAATGTAAGCACTGCTTAAAGATAATATTGCTAGCGAATTTGGTTTTTTTTTAATTAAATATGGTGCACCATTTTCAAGTTATAGGAAAAAACTGAGTGCAGATTTGAACTCAGCGTCCCAGATAACCTTAAAAACAACATTCAGTTCTTAATCAACAAAAATCTTGTTCCCTTGTGTTATGGATAATATGTATACAAAAATCTTGTTCCCTTGTGTTATGGATAATATGTATACGTTTTAAACATGATTTAAATTTAAAAAATTAAAACACGTTTTTAGACCGTCCCACATTTGAATATTTGGGAATCCATATGGTATACAGTTGTTGGAGAAATCCACGTCATGGTGTTCACGGCGACGTCGATGGGAACGATTGATTGTAACTTGTCCACGTTTAATTTTTATATCGAAATATTGTTGTAATTCATCAAGTTTAGCAAAGAGTTTTTCAAAATCCTGTTCAGGTTTGCGGAGGAATTGACATCTCATTACGTAGTTGCCAAAAATGAAGCAATTGTATAGACGTTGAATTCGAAATTCTAGTTGTCGCATGATGTATTTCGTGATTATTTCAGTGGTTGCGTAAACATCGTAAGCCACTTGAAGATCATGAGTAGTACTACACTTAAAAATCTGTGCCGACCATTGTTGCAAAAAATCCATGTAAGTGTTACAGCACCATTCATCTGATTTGATATTCCAATTCCGTAATACGTCTCTCTGAATGTCGGTATAGCGTAAAAAAGTTATCTGAATCGATCTCAAAGTATCAACGATGTATTCAAGAGCCTGATCTATAATTTCCGAAAACATCACATGAAGAAACTCCATTTCAGCAAAGTAGTCGGTTAAACGCATTTTTACTGAAGTGGGCAGAAAAGATTCAGCCGATGGAACTTGACGTAACTTAAGCAATAATGAATGACTCTCGTTCTTGGACGTCTCGAAAAAGTACTCTGCTCTTTGCGCAAATCGCCCCGCAGTTTCTGATGAATGTTGAAAGTAATCGGCTAGATCATTTAGTTTTTCCAGTCTATAGCGGTTAATTTTAATATCAATCGGTTTGTCTACCACGGTATTAAGTATAGACGATGTGGAAAGATTTCTCTGCAAATTTTCTAAGAAATTATGGAGTAAAAATTGCAATTCATTTTTTACACTGTCTCCAACTTCAATAGCTGCATAGAATGCTAATGTAATATGTTCCCCACTTATCACATGGGCCGGTGCTCCCAATCGTATGGATGGTCTTATAGAGTTGGCAGAAATTGTGTGTCCATTAATTTGTGCAAAAAAAGACAACAATAAAAGAAGATTAATTTGCCATAATTTTCGAAACATCATTAATTTTTAATATATTAAAAATTTGGTTTTCCACAATATTACACAATCTCACTATGTGGTGACAAAGTTTCAACTGAGAGTGTTTTATTTTTCCCACTGGCGACCATTAAAACGTCATTCACCAAAATGTTGCCAGAATTGAATCTCTTTGAATTTCGATTTCTAAAATTAGATTTGTTTTTTTCTGGTTTGTTTATTTTAGTTATTTAATGATCTCTTTATCTCAGGTCTCCTCCAGTTGAAAATTTGTTGTTTATTTAATCTCAAAGTAAATAATTAAGAAAATACTAATACAATTGCACAAATTATAAATAATTCTGTTACAAGTAGACAGTTCTGAATATAAAAATAGTATATGTTCATCGGTGCAGCTGGTATTCAAATGAACATAAAAAGTTTTATTTTTAATAGCTTTCTTAAAATATTAACTCGCTAATTTCTGTCTTTAAACCTACAAAACCATTTAACATTGTCTTTATATAGAATTTATTTGGTATTAGAAACCAGCCGAATAACCTATTACACAGGTCAGCAAACATAATTTTTTTTTATGTTTTGTCTGAGGTTTCTCAGGCAATTTGGATCTGGGTTGTCAAAACTTAATGAAGGAAAAGTTTTAGATTTTTGCAAGAAAATGCTAAAAAATGCTTAAAGAAGTGCTAAAAAATATTATATTAAAATAAAAACAAAAACGATTTAATTTTAAATTAATTTGAAAATAATTAGCATAGTAAAAAATTACATGAATTACGGCCAATTTTACCATGTTCAGTTAAAACTAACTATTACTCTAACTTTCAGTAAACGAAATGTTTTCGACAGTTATAACTGATAGTTAATTATAACTGAACTTGGTGAAATTGGCCGTTAGTAAAAGTGCTATATTCGGCTATGTCGAACCTTTAATACCCTTCACCGTGAGTTCGAATAATTCATTAGTGGGCTTTATATGCGATTTATAAATTATAAGCCAATCTTCATACAACCTGACCTCACAGTAGTACGAGTATAATTCGTTGCATAAGTTAAATAAAATATTCCGAGTTGTTTAAGAAATATTATTATGCTCATTAAAGTGATTTTCAGGAGCAGATTTTATATTGAACCGATCGTAAATTATAGATCGCTCATCAAAAATGTAAAAAAAAAACTTTAATTAAAGCGTATCTCAATATTGTAATACCAAAATATGCGTATTGTAATCAATAAAAAAGAATAATTCTTATAGGATAGAAAAAAAATTAAAAATGTGTTTTTATGTGTGGCATTTATTGCCGGGCCAATTAATGATCCAATTGCACAATATCATGTTTTTGGAATATTGGAACTCCTTTTCTGTATTTTTCTTTTAAAAATGTGATAATTATGTGGCTTAAAATGACACCATGTAATTTTGTGACAATCGTTCAATAATTTACCATATAAAGCAGACTTGCAAAAAGAGTCACCTGCAGGTGACACTGGGCGCTATTCCACATATTTACATACTTATATGTAGATGTACAAATGTATTAAGTAACTAAGATTATATTTTGATAAATATGGATTTTTTGCTTAATATTGAAATTATGTGAAATATTAGAAGTACTAGAGGAAATGACCTGGGCGACATCATACTGGACTGTCATGTTTATGGAGAGGTCGCCGATGGAGACGAAAAGGAAGCAGACTGCGATCACCTTCTTAGTCAAATGGGAAAACTGTGTAATAAATTATACCCAGTGTCACCTGTAAGTGACACCCCTACACGCAAAGAAAAAATATGTTTAGATATGGTCACTTCCAACGAAACTATTTTAAGACAAAATTTTAAACATATTATGTTTAAATTTAAACATATTATTGTCACCGACAAACATATAATTGTTAAATTAGTCCTCCATCAAGAAGCCACAACCATATTATGGTTGCCTCTAAACATGTTATGGTTAAATATGACAATAATTTGTTTTTAAATTAACAATAGTATTTTCCTCTTTTCTAAGAGCAACATGCTTTGGTTGAAAATCAACCATGCTATTATAAATGTTAAACATATTTTAGTTATTACTAACCAAAAGATGTTCGGAGGCAACCATAATATGGTTGTGCCTTCTTGATGGAGGACTAATTTAACAATAATATGTTTATCGGTGACAATAGTATGGTTAAATTTAAACATAATATGTTTGCAATTCTCTTTAAAAATAGTTTTGTTGGAGGTGACCAAATTTAAACATATTTTTTCTCTGGGTGTATAAAATCGGAATTAGCAATATATTTTTTAATTCGATTTTTTTTTTGTGTAAACAAGACGTATTTATGTTTATTATTTTGAAAGAAAAATCAGTTTTGTTTTCACATATTCCCTCCAGGAACAGTTGACGGCGCCCGTATTACCCCATAGTAGTGACACAAAGGGGGTCCAAATTCAGATCCCTCTCGTCCGCCACCTCATTACCATCCACCTTGCAGTGTCCGGGTAAACAGCACAGCCTCACCGTGAATGCCTTCATGAGTTCCCTCAGAGCATTCCTACACCGTTCGACCAACAATATACACACCGGCAGCACTGCTAGTGTCCACCTTGGACCCTTCAAATAGCCCATTGGATCCATGCCAATCTTCCCTATCCGGGAACTCCACAGGTGGTGTAAAACCGAAGTCTAAGGTCATAATCCTGTACGCAAAGAAAACACATGGTTGTGGTAAACATATTCTAAGAGCAACATATTATGATAAGATTCATTATTGTAGTCAACATATTACGATTATATTGAATTATATTATGACCAAATATATTGGTAATATTACATCAGAATATTTTTCCCTTAATCCTAATCGGTTTATATTACCTCATATTATAATTTAATGTAATCATATTATTATCATGTTAACCATAATAAGTTAAAAAGTAATCATATTATTATCATGTGGTGAATGAGGGTATACTAATTTTGTCATTCCGTGTGAAACTTTTTTATTATGCATCTAAGACCCCATAAAGCATAGTATACAACTAGTATATCGACTCTTTGACAGGTACATAACTCAACTGTCAGTGGTACATATTTTATGTTTGTATTAGTAAAATTTTTTTCAAATGTATTGGTGTATAAAACTACCCTGTCGGAAAATGAGTTAGCTCAAAGTCAACTCATGGTTAACCAGAAGTAAGTCAGAGGTGACTCACAAGCTAACTCATTTACATGGTTAAAGCTATTCAGTTTTTACACGCAATGTCCGCAGTACGAGTCAGTACTCACTCACACTGCATAACTTTTTAGTTAGCCATAAGTTAGCTCATTATGAGTCAGCTTGTGGTGCATACAATATGTTGACTTTAATAAGAGAATAAAAAAAAATTACGTATTTTGCTTTATTTATTTTTTAAAGAGAGACAGAGCTCTGTCTCTGTCTGTCTAGACTATTACACATATGTTTTCTTTCACTTTTGTTGTATTTCCCCTTTGTCTACAGAAAAACTCTCAGTTATAAGACACCATCAGCATGCCCGATATGGCAAAAACCGGTTTTCATAATAATTCTACTTTGAAAATAAGATGTATTTAACTAAATGATATTAACAAAGAGAATATGGGAACTTTTGCTTATTATTTAACTTTGAAAAAGTACACAAAACAAGCAAAACGTGTTTTTACCACAGTCCACTGCATCAGCTTTGAGTTAGCCAAAGGCTAGTTCAATACTTATCGAGAAAAAGTCAGTCGCACAAAACACAACTCACTAATCTCTGCATCAGCTTTGAGTTAGCCAAAGGCTAGTTCAATACTTATCGAGAAGAAGTCAGTCGCACAAAACACGCCTGACTCAAATCTGCACCAATTATGAGTTAGTCACTAGTCAGTTGTAAATAAGTTAGCTAAAAGTCAACCAAATGTTGAGCTAGCTAAAAAAAATCCGACAGGGTATTTCCACCACTAAACATAGTTGCATAAAATCGTATAGAATGTGGCAACAATTTTTTTTCCAAAATAAAATTTTCTTAGAAAATTTTCTATGCTGGCTGCATTTATAAACTTTTAAAAGCCATGTTTGCTAAATTTTTATTCTGCGATATTGGATAATATATAAATAATTAATGATTTCAAATATTATTTTTATACCACAAAATGCTACTCTGCTGGCTTTAATAATATTAACAACAGAAAAAATTTAGTGTCAAAAAAATTTATTTAAAAATTTTTAGTTTGTGAAAAATAAAAATATTTTGCAAAAGCAAATTAGCAAAATGTATTGAAAAAAATTATTAATTATGTGTTTAAGTCATAAAATTAAACATGAAGTGTTATATTGTGAAAAATTTTAAATTGAAAAATTTCAAATTTTGTTTTTGTTGTTCTTATGTGTGTTGAATTCACACAGAACCTACACGTTCTCACCAGTCGGCATACTAGTTCTATACTATGCCATAAAGTATATACATTCTGGATCCTTGAGTAATTTTAAGTCGACTTAGCATGTCCTTCTGTCTGTCCGTCTGTTGAAAACACGCTCACTTTCGAAAAACGCAAAGCAAAAGAACAAACTTGGTCTCAAATTGATTGTAGTAATCCCAAGCAGCTTGGGATTGAAATCCAGCAACATCGGTTTAGTAGGATCAGAACTATGAATCAAAATGTGGAGCCAACACCCTAAAAAAATTGATAATGTTGATACAAAAACCAACATAAATGGTAGAATAATGCACGCAATGATACAAAATTTTGCACGATTTCGCTTTATACGACTGTTAAATTTCGTGAAGATCGGTCCATAATTGACCATATGCCACATATAAACCCTACTCGCGGAAAACAGCTTAGTACGCCTAAAACCGTAATAAATAACGCTATCAGACTAAAATTTGGTACGTCACAGTTTCATAGGACCAGAAATCACACTGTACAATTTTTTGAAGATCAGTCCATAATTAACACTAGGCCCCATATAAACCCTACTCCCGGAAAACAGTTTAGTACGCCTAAAACCGTAATAAATAATGCTAAAAATATTAAATTCGGTACGGTACAGTTTTGTAGGACTAGAAATCACGCTGCTAAATTTCGCGAAGATCGGTCCATAATTAACCCTAGACCCCATATAAACCCTACTTCTAGGAAACAGCTTAATACGCCTAAAACCGTTATAAAAAACGCTATCATACTATTATTTGGTACGTCACAGTTTTATAGGACCAGAAATTACACTGTAAAATTTTTTTAAGATCGGTCCATAATTTACAATATACCCCAATCCCGGACAAGAGTTTAGTACGCCTAAAACCGTAAATAAATCATAATGAAATTCGGTACGTCCTAGTTTTATAGGACGAGAAATCATACTGCCAAATTTCGTGAAGAACGGTACATAATTTACCCTAGGCCCCATATAAACCCTACTCCCGGAGCCTAAAGCCAAATAAAGCCCACTTTGGAAAATAATAAAATTCGCCTAAAACCGTAACAGATATATTTATTGCGGTAAAATTTCTTCCAACTAAGATTCATATGGCCAGAAAAAATATGCAATATTGTGAAATTTACTGTTAACGCTACAACTAATTACACTGATGTATTGAAATTTATTCTAATTTAATTTTTGTAATACCAGAAATCAGTCTTCAGAAT
This sequence comes from Pollenia amentaria, assembly GCA_943735925.1. Taxonomy (NCBI): domain Eukaryota; kingdom Metazoa; phylum Arthropoda; class Insecta; order Diptera; family Polleniidae; genus Pollenia; species Pollenia amentaria. The sequence continues at coordinate 105,567,516 of OX031006.1, forward strand.
TTTTTGAGAATTGGTCCATAATTTACCATAGGTCAGATACAAGTTAACATCCTAAAAACATTTTATTTCGGCTAAAACTGTTATGAATAATGATATTTTACTCAAGCCAGTTCAAAGTTCTAACAAGAAACGCACAAAACTTTATAATTGTCGGTCAATAACTTAATATATGTACGTCTAAACCGCAACCAATTTTAATGCTGACGTTCGTTTTTGTGAAGCTGAGTTAACAATTTATATGTATTTATTATATAGAGCCCACTCCTGTCAGTGGAGGGTATCAAAGATTCGGCAAAGCCGAATATAGCACTCTAACTTGTTTTAACCACTGAATTACAAATAATTCGATAGGCATATGTAAAACAAACGACACAAACGATGCAAAATTATTTTACAAATGCCGACAACAAAATATTATTAGAGTAAAGATATTTTGTTTGCATCTTAAACATATTATGAGGACACGTATATAAAGATATCATGTTATGGTTATTAAATATCATTAAATGGCTGTGAGAAATATAATATGTTTTCAAAGTTATTATTATTTAGTTGTTATAAAAATGATTATTTTTCAGTGAACCATACCAAAATTTTTAATTGCGGTAAACATTGACATGCTAACAGTAACTATAATATTGTTGATATCAAATAAAAAGAACAATATTTTGTGTACGACAACAATATATTCACCCTTATCCCAGTTGTCAACATCGATACAAAACATTGTTGTCTTGTCTTATCAACCTTAAATTGTCTTTCTAGTTGACGTTATCGAAAATTTACGACGAATGTCAAAATTTGGTTTACATTCCACAAGAAAATTTGACGGCGGTGTTGTGTCGAGACGACTCTGAACTTGTCGTCGCCATTTTTGATAACGACTTGAGTAAATTTGAAGCAATAATAATAATAGAAAAATATTAAAGTTACAAATGGAGCTCAGTTTGAAAAATTGGTGGAAAAGTTGCAGAATAATCCCTCTCTTGTAGTAGAATTTCGCAGAGGCAGTGTTCCAACTAAGAGCAATGGGAAGAAATAGAAAAAATATTAAATTCTCTTGTCCTGCCGATAAGATTAGGAGATGGTTGGCAAAATGTAAGGAAAAAATGGGCGAAAATATTGCATTACAAAAATAATATGTAATTATAGGTTTGTCGAGACTTAAAGTGAAAAACATTTTTTTTATTTTTATTTTAAAATAACAACAAACCCACGTCAGCTGATTAAAAAATTAGAGATGTGTATTTGATATCGACGGCGACGTTGAGGACGACAACTGGAACAAGGGTGATTGTTACAATAAACATAGTGTAGTTGCCGTAACCATGTCCAAGCATATTTTTTCTCTACGTGTGTGATCCGATATTTCTCCGAAAATACTACCATGATCAAACAGGCCCACGATGACATAAAAAATATAATTTCTTTTTGGGAAACTATTTTTGATTGCGGATGACATAAGCATGTTTTATAATTCAAAATATGAGCAAGTATTACGAACACAAATTAAGTATGATGCTTCTATTTTATCGGAATTTTTAAGGTTAAACAAGTTGATTTCGAACGCTACTAATACCAAATTCATTAAATTCAAACCATACGTTTCAAGCAATGAGATTGTTGTGAGTGTTCACATAGAGGGCAAAATAATAATTGAGTCTTAATTTGTTTAGTACCTTGGAATTTATTAAAATCACAATCTATTATGGGATCATCATAAAGATTATTTAAAATCAAAAATTTTAAAAGAATTGGTTCTTTATATAAATTCAAGGAAAAATTCCAACTTATGCTATATCAATCTCTAATTCACTCACATCTTTCATGCTTGCCAATGATTTATGGATAGAAAATTTACTCATCCATTCAAACACTTCAATCTGCCCAAAACAAATCGCTAAAAATTGTATTTAATCTCCCAAATAGATTTAATACTTTAAACTTTTTTTAAGAACTATGGAAAAACCACACTCCCTATTAAGAGTCTAAATAAACAACAATTATTACTATTCCTCAGAATACAATTTCTCTATACAATTTCAACAAAACTTATCTCTAAAAATGAGAACTACAAGACAATCTAGAAATTGAAATATAACACGGTGTCGTCTTTAGCTTACGAAGCAAAAGATTAGTTATGTTGGTCCAAGCGAATAAAACATGTTACCACACTTCCTGAAAAACACGTTCGAATTATCAACCTTTAAAAATAAATTAAAAATATGTTTAATTAATAATATGGAAACTCTTCTTTCTTACTTTATGTATTAAACTTTAAGAAAGTAATTTGTCAGAAAATTTCAATTATAAATTTAAGAAATTTGAAAATAAAACCTGGCTGCCAATTAATCTCCACAAGCCAAATATGTATGGCGCTGAGGCAGATAAATAATATGAATGTAATTATATAAATTAATTGTAAAACCTAAGTAGAATCGCGAAAAAGTTAACCGAAATGTCCCAAGGGCTGTTATTTTTTCGAACTATTACATTTCTAAGCGGTTTTAAATTGTAAACAAATGCAATCATAATCATAGATTTTTCAGATATTACACATTTAATTTGTTTCAATGACTTAGTTTTCATCATTAGAAAAAATAAACATTGATTTAGTTTCTAAATAATGTTTTTGTTGTTTTTTTATTCCTTTTTTCTGTATATCGACAAGATACAGAGCTGTTGGTTATCAAAACGCCAACTCTCTAAAAAAGATGGGCGGGATTGGAGAAGTGGGTGTGGAACTTCCCATACAAAGACATTATACATTTCTGTATATCTGGAGAAATAAACTAGCTAAAGTTGCCAAACTAGGTACAAACATATCTGTTATCAATACACAGCATCCCACAAAATATGGGCGGGATTGAAAAAGTGGGCACGGTATCTCCCATTAAAGACATTAATGAAAGATATGGCTTGGAATTTCCACGACAATTGCTCCGTACAATTGTTTAAAAAAATATATAAAGTGTTGTTTAAAAAAGATAGAGACTTTAAAAAACAATAAATAAAACAAACGATAACACGGGAAAGTAAAAGTTTAATTAAAAACATTGATATTATTGATAAATTAATATATTTTTTTTTGACTCAGCCATGGCTGAGTGTCACAAATGCAAAAGTGCAATACGCGGTGAAACTGGAATAAGTTGTGAGGGGGAGTGCAAAAAAGTATATCACTCCTCCGTCAAATGTTCTGGTCTTGATCAGTACTCAATAAAGATTTTGGATGCAAATAATTTTGTGAGATTTATGTGTAATGATTGTATGGAGTATATAAACAATGTTGATATGGTATTAAAAGATATCCAAAATGGTGTTTACAAAAACAAACAAAATTTAGTAAAATACAAAAATGAATTTGAATCATCATTGAAACAAAATGAAAATTAAATAAAACAATTATTGGAAGCAATAGAAAAGCAGTATGAAGAAAGAATTAAAAAACTAGATAATGCACAAAAAATATGCGAAAAGAGTGTAGATGAAATTAAAAATTTTTGTGATGCCATAAACAATTGTGAAAACAAAAACACTATCGAAGAAAGTAATGTGAAGATACGCAACGAGATCAAAAAAGTAATTAAAGAAACAAATGATAAGCAAAACAAACTGTCATTTGCAGACACAGTTAAACAAAATACAGTGCTGCCAGAACTAAAAAGCAGGTGCCATTAATTACACTATGCTAACTGAAAAAACAGACAAGCCAGGCACATGGCGTTTTAACATAATTCGGGTACGCTGAATGCAGTGGTGACCGCGGTTTTTTATGATTAGCTCTGGTTTTCGAGATATACTGTTATTTCGAAAATGGAGGAGGGTGCACAACATATATTTGCGTAACTCAAAAACGGTTTAGTTTATTGAAATTTTTTCTAATATGAGTAGTCGTTATTGAAACATAATTTTTTTTAAAAAAAAAAAATTAATTTTTTTTTTATCAAAATTTCGAAATTTTTGATTTTTAAAAATTCATAAAAAATGCAGCTAGGCTTCTAATTTTTTGCAGACATATAAAAAACGAAGCTGCAAACAAAACAAGCCATAAATGATTAAAATCTTTTAGCAACTTTTGATTTTATTCACAAAAGTCGACAAATTTTAATTAATTTAAGAATTTCATACAACGCAATATTTGTATGGGAGCCCCCGTAGAAGTTGTGATAAGGGGCAAGTTTGTTTCAAGAAAATGTTAAGGACAAAAAATTAATTGAGGTTGGTCATACATTATATACCACTAGGGGCGACTTTTGGGAATTTGTGGGACTTTTTCTTCAATATATATGAAGAATATAATTTATATGGAGCATTTCATAGGATTTTTTTTTAATTATTAAATTCTTTATTCAATGCAGAAAATTTATTTTCAATGACATTTTGCCATTTACATTACAAAACAAAAGAACAAATATTCAAATTTATGCTATTCCAAAGAAATATGCATGCATTATTACCACACTTTCACTTTGCGGTAGGAATTTTGGAAAATCCACAGTTACCGATTAAAAAATTCTTAGAATTAAGAAATAAAGTCATAAATTCTTACATCTTTGTATTTTATTGTGCTTACAAAACCACACAAATCGGTCTTTTATTGTGCAGTCAAAACCGCACTAATCAAACTTGTAAAAATCTTATATTAATCGTCCTGGCTTTGTTTTTTTTTTTACAAAACATGGTCATGAAGGTCTCGACAGGTACTTTGATTAAAACAATTACAGTATAAATAAGAGTTCCTCAACCCCTTCACTGTCATATGGAAAGTGCTTGCGAAAGTGATTAGTGAAGTTTAAAGCCTTTGACAGTCTTATATCTAATCAGTTATATTGAAATATCTAAGATGGAGGCGTGTAAAAAGTTTAATTACTTTTGTTATGTGTGTGGGAAATATAAAAATACGTCGCCTTAAAATCGCTATTGAAACAAGTACCTTGTATGAATCATATTTTTCTTTAAGTGTTATATAGGGTAAGAGTTGGACACCATCAATAGGGTGTACACACTGCATTTACCATTTAAATAAGTGGGGAAACAATGGAGACGAAATGCCATTTGGTGGTCCAATGATTTGGAGAGATCCCATAGTTCATGTTGAAGATGAGTGTTATGCGTGCATAAATTATACAGCGGGTATGAGCAGAAGAAAAATGACTTATATATCTTATACTGAAACAGCATATGCTCGATTTCCGCTGACACATTCTGATGAAATTCCTGTTCCGGATAGCCAAATACCAACAGAACATATTCCCTCAATAATTAATTCTGTTGAAGCGGGTGGACCAGCTACTTCAATGTATCAACCGTCATGCATCACGGTTCCATTCAGTCACAATAAAATCACGCAAGATCGTCTGGCTATAATGGTACGGCGTCTAAAATTATCTCAAATACAGAGCATTCTCTTGACAAAAGAGTTAAAACGAGCTGTTTGTAGCATCAGGTGTACAAATATACGGGGCTATCAATCGCCATAGACGATTTACGACTTTTTTTAAATCTATGGAGAATAATTCTATCGCGTATTGTCAGTCCGCGGCTTGGTTTTAACAATGCAAAATGAATATAATCCTGGAGATCGGCGCTTATTCATTGATTCTTCCAAAAGTAGCTTAAAAGCAGTTTTGATACATGTCACTAATTTAAAAGTCCTATTCCAATAGCACTAAGCACAAATACTAAAGGGACATCCGCATCAATGAAAAAAACAATACAGTTAATTAAACATGAAGATCTCAAGTGGTAGCTCTTTTAAGAGTCATGCAATTGGGCTATACTAAAAATATGTGCTTCATGTGCTTATGGAATACGCGTTTCGATGGCTACCAGTACAATACAAGGGATTGGGCTTTACGTAAGGAAAGCAGATTGCATAGAAATAATGTTATTGAATTACCACTTGTGCCGATGGAAAAGATTTTGCTTCCTCCACTCCGCATCAAACTGGGTATTGTAAAAAATTTTATAAAAGCATTGAGCCCAGATGGGGTTGCTTTTACCGAATTGCGCCGAATTTTTCCACGATTAAGCGGCATGAAAGTAAAAGAAGGTATGAACTACTTTATTAAATTAGATTTATATTTCATATCATAATGTTTTTATTTTACAGTAATTCTTAATAGACCGGACGTTCGTCGTCTTATGAAGGACAATCAATTTGAGGTTGCATTGAATGATATCGAGCTATTGGCCTGGAATTGTGTGAAATCAGTTATAGCAAATGTATTTGGAAATCATCGGTCTGAAAACTGGCGAATTTTAATCAAAAATATTCTAACCGCATTTAAAAACTTAAACGTTAGAATGTCATTGAAAATAAATTTTTTGCATTACCATGCCGAAAAATTTAATGAACAATCACCAGCCGAGTCTGATGAACATGACGAGAGATTTCACCAAGTAACAGTCAGGCTCGAACACTGGTATAGCTCTGAAACAAATAGTTACAGAGTACACGAGGATTGCAGAAAATACAAAAACATTAATAGACTATGTAATAACAAATAATGATAACGTATCAGTAAGAAATAACAGTTCAAACAAAATAGCAGATCATGAAGCGATTGATATTACAATTCAAAATAGAAACAATAAAAAAACAATTAAAAAAGAAATAGAAATATTCAAATATAACAAAATTTCGTTTAATAGAGAACTTAATAGTGTACTGAAATATAATTAGAATGATAGTGTAAATAATAATGTTTATAATATTGATATCAGCATAGAAAACACAATTCAGAAATTTATGAAGAAAAAAAAATTGACGTAAAGAACAATGTAAACAAATGGTTTAGTAGAGAACTAAAATTTTTAAAAAATGATAAAATAGCGAAATACGGTATAGCAAAATCTGTGAACACAAGTGTAGCATGGAACAATTATAAAACAATAAGAAATACATATAAAACAAAATCTTGAATATGAGAAAAATAAGTTTGTTAATAATAAAATAAGCAATGCCAAAGACCAGAAACAAATGTGGAAAGAAATAAAAAACTTAGTACTTAATAAGAACAAAAATTTGATAAAAAATGTGATATTTAACGATATAGAATATAAGGAAACCTACCAAATAGCCAATAAATTTTATAATTATTTCGTGGATAGTATTAAGACAATTAGAAATTCGATAGACCACGTGCAATATATTAATCAAATACCTGTGATAAACAAAAAATTTAAATTTCGTGCAATAAATATACAAGAACTTAAAATTATATGTAAAGATATAAAAAATAAATCTGATTTTAACAATGTTTCTATGCAAGTAATTTTAGATAATTGGAACATTATAGGAGAAATCATGATGAACGTCATAAACCAATCACTGGAAACAGGCGAATTCCCTGAAAGCTGGAAGATATCATCCGTAACACCAATAGAAAAATGGTAAAACAACAACTTGAAAAATACATTGAAAAAAAGAATATATTAAATAAACATCAATCTGGCTTTAGAAAAAAATTTTCATGTGAAACAACAGTTAACTATGTCATCAATAGATGGAAAAATGTGGAGAAAAATAACAAAATTATGGCAATTTTTTTAGATTTTAAAAAGCTTTCGAGACAATTGATAAAGATATTTTAATACAATATCTTTATATGTACGGAATACAAGAAAATGAGCTGAAATGGTTTAAATCATATCTATCGGATCGGAAACAAATGGTGAAAATAAATAAAATAAAATCTGAGTATATAGATAATGAATATGGAGTACCACAAGGTTCAATTTTAGGCGCACTATTATTTATTATATATAAAAATGATATTCCAAACATTTTACGAAAATGCGAAATAGTGTTATATGCGGATGATACACTGATATTTACGGAAGGATGCACAGATAAACAGTGTCACGATAACATGATATATGATATAAATAATGTTAATAAATGGTTAAAGATGAATAAACTTAAGTTAAATGAAAATAAAACGAAACTAATGCAAATTAATATGAACAATGAATCGGTATTTAAAATTAATAATGAAGTGATAGAAAAAGTTAATCAAATTAAATACCTTGGCTTCATAATAGATAAACAATGAAAATTTAAAGAACATATAGAGTTTATATGCAAAAAACATTGGAAAAAAATCGGGTTTTTTAAACGTATACGTAAAAAAATATCGGTATTAACAGCTATAAATATTTATAATACTATGATAAAACCAAATTTTGAATTTGGCTCAACTATTTTATATACATGCTGCACAGAAACACAAATTGAAAGACTGCAAAAACTGCAAAACAAAGCAATGAGATCAATTAAAATGTAACATTTATGCACCAATAGAAGGTATGCTAAATGCATTACAATGGCTAAATTTAAAACAAAGACTTGAAATGAATACACTAAATTTTATACACAAAATGAAAATGGGAAATGCACCAGACTATTTAACAGAGCAGCTAAACTATGTAGGGGAAATTCAACCATATCATCTTAGAAATGTTAACAATTTTAGGCTTCCAAGAGCAACAACAACTGCAAAGCAACGGTCACTTTTCTATAAAGGATTACATCTATACAACATGCTCCCCTTAGATGTTAAAACAGAAAGAAATACTAATGAGTTAAAAAGAAAAATTGTATATTTCATTAAGAATAATAGTATCCAACAGAGCTTTTTATAAGATTTGTTAAGCAAAAATTAATAGTAAAGAATTTATTGTAAAGTATTATTAATACTACTAAATTAATTTAAATAAAAAAAAAAAAAAATTCTTAAAAATTTTTAGCAGCATATATATTTCCCTAAAATACGAATTTAAAACATCAACTTTGGCAAAACAGGAAAGGGATTTTGTGATATACTTAGACACGACGAAATAAAAAGGTGGCGTGGCTCAAAATATATTTATTTATATCGAAAGAACGGTATTTATATAATATATATACATATATTTCTGTTCTTATCGCACCATGGTGAAGGGAATAAAAGATTCGTCATCGCCGAATATAGATAGCACTCTTACTTGTTATATATATATAGATGTTTAAATCCATAAATACAATAGGATATCGCAGCATTAATTTTGTTCAAAATCAAACTGTCTTCAATTCCAGAGGTCATGGAAATTTATACACTTCCAGATGCAGATAAGAAAAACGAAGCAGCGAATTGAATATATCGGTAGTATTGAATATAACGGCTTGCCCATGGGGTTAAAAACAATTAGTTGAATTTCAACATGTCAAAGAGAATTAAAAGAATATGTAATGGGAAATCTTGAAATGCTTCTTGGGTAATATATAGTTTTTTTTTTTTCTTTTAAATTTTAAATCATATAGCATTTCTTAATGAAAATTATGTTGCTAATTTGCCTCAACAATGCATCTTAGGCGCTGAGGCCAATTAAAATCAATTGTAATGAAATGTTAATAAATTGCATACACATGTATTCACTTAATCGGGCTTTTAATCCGTTAATCGCTCAATTATTTAACCGAGCTTTTGGTTTAATTGGCTATAATCGGTTAATTTTGTTATTGATCGGTTAACCGATTAATAAATTTTTTTTATAAATTAAGTATTTTCAATAAATAAAAATGCATAAATTATTTATTATTTAGAGTTTATTAGTAAAAAAAACAATAGCATAACAAACATAACAATTCTTGAACTAAGCCGAGCAAACAAACAAAAATTCATAAATATGTAATACATATTTTTTAATTAATAAATAAATATTAAGGCCGGGATTTTGAAATGTGGATTAAGTTTAAATTCAGTTGAACGTACTCTGAAACTCGGGGTTTTCCGGCGAAATGTGATATTCTTTTTATTATTTCACTAAAGACCAACATTTTAAGCAAAACTAAGCTGTTCCGTCAAAAAATGTTATACAAACTTGGCAATGGCGACTCAAATCTGTTTTCAGATTAACTAAATCTAGTTTAACTGCGATCGATAAAGCTTAGCCTAAGGATGAGATAATTAAAAACAAACTTGAAGTTATTTCAAAAGTTTGAGGAGATCGTATAAAATAATCTTTTAGAAAAAGAATTTGCGAATTTTTTCTTTAGTGTTATTAAAACTTGACTTGGAAAAAATTCTTTCACTTATCGTAGTTGTTGAAGTAATCGAAAGCAACCCATAATATAGAACATCTAATTTCTCAGTCCTTTTCCTGTATTTCTCTTAATATATAAAATCTTCCATTATGCCATTATAGTCATGTTTTTTTTTTGACATTTTTGACACATTTAATTGCGTCGGTTAATTCTGTTAAAAGATTGATATGAGAAGATATGAGTAGAAACAAATAATACAAATAAAACACATACATATAAAAAGTACGTGAAACAAAAAGCAAACACTTATTTAAAATGAAGATCACTGAACACCTTCTTCGTTTGTATGAAAAAATATTTTCTAAACACATACCGTTTGTATATGAGTATTTCGTCTCAATACATATTAAAAATACAAAAAAATATGTTATAATACTACTTCAAAACATTAAATATTTTGTAACATCGGTTTATCGGTTAATCCTCTGTTATTAACCGGTTTAATCGTTAATCGAAAACAGCCAATTTTAAATTAACCGATCAATAAATAGGGTGGTAATTAATCGGTTAATCGATTTACGGTTAACCGTATGAATACCCTAGTTATATGGGGGATTTCATGTCATGTAACCCAACTTTTGAAATCGCTGTCTTCCGATTTGGATGACAAGGTTAGTCCTATTGGATAGTAGTTTAGACACAAATTTTCAACAAGATCAGTAAAAAAGTTTCTGAGTTAGAGGGGGTCACAATTTGACATTTTGTCCAAACAGGTGTTTTTCTCATCAATGTAACTTCTTACCTATTGGTGTTAGCAAAATTTGTCCCAAACAAATTAGATAGCTTCTTCTTCAATCTTTCGAATTTTTTTTTTTTTTAATTTATTTTTTATTTTTTTAAGCGGGTACTTTTTTTCTTAACAGAAAGCTCATGTCTTTTCTGTTAAGGTAGTTTTGGTCGCTTAATTTAAGACGAGGGTTTTTCAATTTTTAGCATATGCACAATTTTGAAATTTTGCTTTTTGTGTGTAGGTGTTAACATACATTTTGTGTGCAACTTATACTATGATTTTAATTGTATAGTTTAAAATATATATATTATAGTAGCAAACATATCAAATAATTTAATATGTTTAGCTAGATCAGAGTAACTTTAAAAATGTTACGGGCAAAAAATTATTTTTCAAGTTATATTAGAACTATAATTAATTTATTAGGGTAAACATATTAGGCAAGTATGAATAAAAATGGTCGTAGTGACCATTCCTTAATCATGTTTTTTCTCTGCGTGTTATTATTAAAATTATATATTAATTATATCATTATGACAATTAATAAAAAAAATTTAATTTGTCAACATTTCTAAAGAAAACAAGTAAGAGTGCTATATTCGGCTGTGCCGAATCTTTGATACCCTCCTCCGACAGAAGTGGGCTCTATATGATAAATACATATATAATATTAAATAAGCTTCACAAAAACGAACGCCAGCATTAAAATTGGTTGCGGTTTAGACCTGAATTAAATTATTGACCGACAATAAGAAAGTTTTATGCGTTACTTGTTAAGCCTATAGTACACGGCATGTAAAAATGCACATGCGCATGTGGTTCTGACGTAATTTTGACGTCAATGCAAAGGCACAATAAACATTGCGTGTTGTGTGATGACGTCAAAATTACGTCAGAACCACATGCGCATGTGTATTTTTACATGCCGTGTACTATAGGCTTTAGAACTTTGAACTGGCTTGAGTAAAATATCATTATTCGTAACAGTTTTAGCCGAACAAAAATGATTTTTAGGAGTGTAATTTGTATTGGACCTATGGTAAATTATGGACTAATAAACCCAAAATTCTGAAGCCTGATTTCTGGTATTACAAAAAATAAACTAGAATAAATAAGTTTTAGCGTTAACAGTGAATTTCACAAAATTGCATGATATATTTTCTGGCCATATGAATCTTAGTTGAAAGAAATTTTACCGCAATATCTATATCTGTTACGGTTTTAGGCGAATTTAATTATTTTTCCAAAGTGGGCTTTATTTGGTTTTAGGCGTTCTGAACTGTTTTCCCGAAGTAGGTTTTATATGGGGCCTAGTGTAAATTATGGACCGATCTTCAAAAAATTTTACAGTGTGATTTCAGGTCCTATAAAACTGTGATATACCAAATTTAAGTATGATAGCGTTATTGATTACGGTTTTAGGCGTACTAAACTGTTTTCCGGGAGTAGGGTTTGTATAAGGCCTAGTGTAAATTATGGACTGATCTTCAAAAAATTGTACAGTGTGATTTCTGGTCCTATAAAACTGTGATATACCAAATTTATGTATGATAGCGTTATTGATTACGGTTTTAGGCGTACTAAACTGTTTTCCGGGAGTAGGGTTTGTATGGGGCCTAGTGTAAATTATGGACCGATCTTCAAAAAATTGTACAGTGTGCTTTCAGGTCGTCAAAAACTGTCATGTACTAAATTTCAGTATGATAGCGTTATTACGGTTTTAAGCGTACTAAAATATTTTCCGGGAGGAAGGTTTATATGGGTCTATGGTTAATTATGGACCGATCTTCACGAAATTTAGTAGCGTGATTTGTAGTCCTGCAAAACTGTACCGTACCGAATTTAATTATGATAGCATTGTTTATTACGGTTTTAGACATACTAAACCCTTTACCGGGAGTAGGGTTTATATGGGGCATAGTGTAAATTATGGACCGATCTTCAAAAAATTTTACACTGTGATTTTTGGTCATATAAGACTGTGACGTAACAAATTTTAGTATGATAGCGTTATTTATTACGTCCTTAGAAGTACTAAGCTGTTTTCCGCGAGTAGGGCTTATATGGGTGCTATGGTCAATTATGGACCGAATTTCACGAAATTACTAGTATGATTTGCAATTATATAAAGCAAATTCGTGCAAAATTTTATATCATTCCGTGCATTATTCCACCATTTATGTTAGTTTTTGTATCAATATTATCAATTTTTTTAGGGTGGTGGCTTAATATTTTGATTCATAGTTCTGATTCTACTGAACCGATGTTGCTGGATTTCAATCCTAAACTGCTAAGGATAACTACAGGCAATTTGAGACCATTTCTTTTGCGGTTTTCGAAAGTGACCGTGTTTTCAACAGACGGACATGGCAAAATTGACTTAGAATTACTCAAGGAGCCAGAATATATATACTTTATATTTTAGATGAATAATAAAAAAGTTTCACACGGAATGACAAACTTAGTATACCCTCATTCACCACTAGTGCTGGTGGAGGGTATAAAAAGTAATTTTATTCCTGGGATTAACATATTGTGGGTATTACAGTATCGAAAGTATAAACTGCTAGTTTGTTATGTTACATACCGTCGAAAAGGTTAATTTGTCTAGTTTCTCAGAATAAGTTTTATTTTTAAGGTTTTAGAAACACCTGCACACAAAAAGGAAAAAATTCAAAGTAGCGCATATGTTAAAAATTGAAAAACTCTCTTCTTGAGTAAGAAATTATTTTTTTATACATATCCCACTCGCAGCCCACTAAGCGACCAACACTTCCTTTAAGGAAAAGACATGCTTTTGCTTTCTTTTGAGCAAAAAAAAAAGTACCCGCTATCCAATATGCTTGGGACAAATTTTGCTAACACCAATAGGTAATAAGTTACATCGATGAGAAAGTACACCTGTCAAATTTAGACCCACTCTTACTCCAAATCGGAAGACGTCGATTTCAAAAGTTGGGTCACTTGACATGAAATCCCTCATATGTATATTAGATATGACCTAGTGAACGATTTTTCGATTTCGTATCGCTACCGCCTCTTAATTTGTTAGGCTTGGAAAAAAATGCATGTGGCAAAAAATGGGGGAGTTTGGTTGAGTGTAAATGGCGCCTTATTGAGGGCAAAGTTCAAGGAAAAAGTAAAAAAATTCATAAAATGTGCAATAACTACCTCCGTGTCGCCCCTAGAGTTGTAAAATAAACGACTGACCCTCATTAATTTTTCCTCCCCAAAGTTTTTGTAGAATACACTTACACTACAAAAGTAAGTTTTTTATAAATTTTACCCTCACCGTCCTAAAAAGTTTTAGGGCGCCCCTGGAGGATTCAAATGTATGACAAGCCTCCATTAATTTTTCCTACCCAACAATTTTGTAGAACATACAAACCTTCTATCTCTGCTTCTAAGGGTACGTTCCCTTCAAATAAAGATTTACAAATTTGCCCCCCTCGTTATAACTACTTTCAGGGTTCCTCTGGAGGGGTCATCGACCGATGTATGATCGACCGTGTATTTTTCTCACACAACATTTTTGTGGAAGACACCAACCTTCCATATATGCTCCCTAGGGTACTTCCCTTCAAATAAGGTATTATAAAATTGCCCTCTCGACATAACTACTTTAATTGCACCTCTGAAGGAATCAAATGACCGACCATTAATTTTTTTCCTCAACATTTTTAATTTCTTCAACATCGACCGGCATTGCGAAAAGTTTGAGATCGAACACTGAACTTTTTTAAATAGGACAACCATGCTAAAATATATTAGGCACGAATATATTCAAATATATTCTACTTAAATGGAAAATCGCTCACCGCCATCAAGCTATTTCTTTCGACAACACTTCAAGGAACACTGGCAAATTTCAAGGTGCATATTTATTGCTTGAGCAATTCCTAGAACGAGATCTTCGCTATCTTCCATGCAGACATCACATTTATGAGTTGCAACTGAAGGAAGTGTTTGAAGCCAAATTTGGGAAAATGTCTGGACCCGGGGTGCCAATATTTGCGCGTATTAAAGAGCAATGGGAAAATATTAAAGATAAACCGCATAGTACTGGTGCAGAAGATGATGAAGTTGCAGCAAAAATACCGGTACAAGTTCAAATTGATACTGAATCATTTTGTTTGGTGCAATTAAACGAACAACAACCCAGCGGCGACTACAAGGAATTTTTACAAGTCGTTTTGCTGTTCCTTGTAGTACATATTCCCAACCATAAGTTTAGCCAACCAGGACCTACCAGTCATGCTCGATGAATGGCCAAAGGCATATACAGTGTAAAAATGTTTTTATTCCGAAAATATGTCGACTTAAGCGAAAATGAATTAAACGGACTTCGCGATGTTACTATTTTCATAGTAACTCTTTATATTAAAGCTTGGTTTAGGGCTACCAAAGCCGAAGAAGCCCCAAATAATGACTCGAACTTTTTAAAAGCGATTATCCATTATGCTTCAATTGATGAGACAGTTTCACGTCAGTTGGTGAAAAGATTCTGCGGACATCTCTGGTATCTTAGTGGTGAAGCTGTTGCTTTTTCATTATTTGATCAGAATGTACCATTTGATACCAAGCGAAAAATGGCAGATGCAATTCGTACATTTAATAAAGATAAAGAAAAACACGCGGAAGAACTGTCGGGCGGTCACATGGAGGAATCTTATGATGAAGATAGCGGGGCAGAAGAGGGTAGAGTAAATGTTTCTCCAGTACATTTTTGCGACTTCGAAAGTGTTAAAAGAATTTCATTGACACCAAAAGAAATAAACGAAGAGTTCATGGAGAACAATTTGAGTCATTATGTTACACCAGACAAAGGAAAAATTTTTACTCGCCTCGGATTTTCAAAACCTTATCTTGATAGTGATTCAGAAACTTGGGAAAAGCATGAAGACTACCAACAAGCACTAGAAACACTGCGAAAATTGCATTTTGTCAACGATTCTGCCGAAAGAGGTGTAAAACTATTAGAGGACTACAACAATATTTTGTCCCGCAACGAGGAAAAAAAAATATTTCTACTGCAAGTCGTTGCCGAAAATAGGAAAAAATATCCACTTTATTATAAAAATAAATTAATAAATTAAAATAATATACATACATATAGCACTCAAACTTGTGATTGAACTCAATTAAATAAAAAAATTAAAGATATATAAAAATGGTCTTTTGTATGGGAACCACTTAGAACAATAGGGACAAAATTTATATAAAAAAAATTTGTATAGGAGGTACCCTAAAGAGCAAAGAAAGTGGTTTGGTTTGTACATTTGACTCCTTCAGAGGCACCCTGAAAGTAGCTAGAACGAGGGGGGGAAATTTGTAAATTTGTGTTTGAAGGGAAATTACCCTTAGAAGTGCGGATAGAAGGTAAGTATGTTTTACAAAAATGTTGGGGAGGAAAAATTAATGGGGGTCATAAAAACTTAATAAATGTTTTAAACAAAAATATTATTAAAAATAAATTTTTGATCATTTATTTTATAAATATATAAGAAAAAAAAGATACCTATATTTTGTCGGATATAAAAATCAGTCCGATTTTCCCTACGCCCAAGTTTAAGTATAAAAAAAACTGGTACAAATGCACTTTATGCGGTCTTAGATAAATAATTTTAAAATTTCGCTATTCAGATTTGAACAATAAATTTGAATCAAAAGTAGATATTAAAATATAATAAAAATGAATTTAAAAATCTTTAAATTAAATAAAAAATTAATTTAAAAATCTTAGTTCAGAATGACAGAGTTAGTACACCCTTATTCACCACTTGTGTTGGAGACACCCCATTAGAGCTTATAAAAACGAAATTTTTTAACTTTACCGAAACCATTATTTCTCTTTACTTGCTATAAAGTAAATAATTTTGAAATATAAAATTACATATTCTATTATTATTGTTCTACATGATGAGATCATTTTAAGCGACAAAATATTAAACTTTAAATGTTTTTTTGATTTTATTTTTAGTACACAACAATCATGTTAGAAACATTTTTATTATTTTGCCTTTAAAATAAAATGGAGGATCATTTGCATGATCAACATGGGCAAATTGGGGAATTGGAAAATCAGGACGGCTCAACAACTTTTTATACAGGGGATGGAAATAGTACGGGATCATTAAAGCAATTGCTGTCAGGATTAAAACTAATTGAAAAGAAATGCCCGCAGCAACAAGAAATGTCTCAAGAAGGACATGATTTACAAATGACAGATAAGCTGTTATTAAGTGATTTTAAATTACATCGAAGATCACCAGAGTTAGTTGAAAAGAACTCAAGACCGAGACATCCATGCAGTTCTGAAGTCAATGAAACATTAACTAATGTTGAACATGACGTTGACGATATAGATGTTGTAGTGGGACAATTACGTAATGGTTGTGATAATAGTACTTTTGACCAAAAACAAGACTTTTTAATTCTTCCTGGGCAAATGGAAAATATTAATTTAAATCAAACATCTTCAGATGTGGCTATAAAAGAAAACTTACCTAATAAGTCCAGAACCAATAATAGAGATTCGATTTCTTATTTGTCTACGTCTAAGTACAAAACAATTTGTGCATCTTCGCCTAATTCTTCTTTTTCTGTGATTCCTTTAGCTGGCCAAAACACTACCAAAGCAATAGACTTCGACAAATTAAATTCCGCAAAAGACAACAAAGAGCAATTCCTTAATCAAAGGGTGGGTGAAAACGCAGCTTCTCTGAGCGTAGGAGGAGGACCAATGGCAGGTAAAAATTTAGCACAATGTTTTACTCATATAAGTACGGATACCGTTCACGCCACAATTAGTAACCAAATGGCATTTAAACATGCATGTCAAACCCCATGCGTACTACCATTGCATGCTTGCAATACATTTAACCATTTTCATGACAACCATAACCACCACCACATCCACCACCATAATCACAACCATAATAACCAATCTGAAAATGAAAATTACGCCAACGAATTAACCAACGCTTTGTCCTCTCGATTGCTTTTTCAAATAACAAATAACTCCTTCTATTGCACTAATTCAGCTTTAAATAGCCAAGCAAAAAGACAGTCCTCATTTTTAAAATCCCAATCGCTTGAAATTGTTCAAGATTCACCATCCATTATTTACCATGAAACAGGCGATGATGAAGAGGAAATGTTTTTCCCCCAACTGTCAGAAATAAATGATGACGATCTTAAGCATAACCATCAGATAAACAGCCAATACTTCGAACAACATCCACAGATTGGACCACAACAATCAAATGTCGGTGATAACCCCAGTACTCGTAAAACAAAAACATTCGATACGGATGAAGAGATTATGGGGGCGGAAGATGTGGCAAATACTAGATCAATGCCGTTTTTATCACACAAGACTGGAGTAGCTTTAAAAACACAATCCCTAGAATCTCGCCCTATATACCCAAATGTTCCATATAGTCCGTATGCTAGCCCGTATAGTAGTCCTAGATCAAATAGACGGAGGCAACCTTTGCGTGAATCAAGGCGTGTTTCAATCGAGCAAAGTGGCAGTTTCCTCCAATTGAATCAGTACAAACTTATGGACCAAATAGGTCAGGTAAGTAGTTGTCCTAATTATAATATGTAAACTCAGTACTTAGTACTCAATGCGAACCCAGACTATATCTTGTTTGTTTTATAATATTTACCACAACTGCACACAACTGTATTACGTTTTGAGAAATTTGTAGCATAAATTAGACTTAACCTTTTATTGCCCGACCGGTAGCTTCACTTAAGGGTACTTTACACTATCACACAAGTCTTACGTATTTTGGGTAAAATACAACAGTGTCCTGATAAGTTGCTATAGTTTTTTGAAAAATTTTAAACAAATTAGTTTGGACCAAATTGAATATTTATACCAACATAATACGATGTGTTATGGGCACAAAGACCCTCTTCCGGAATGATTTTTGGTACTTTTTCGTTCTTTAACTGGTACTTTTATTAATTTTCGATAGTATTGGACATATGAACATACAATTAAACATGCATGGTCCTGAGTGAATGAGAATCTGTAAAAGGGGTTTTGGTACTTTTTTATTTTTTAACTTGTACTATTTGAATTTCCGTTAGTATTAGACCTGGACACATAAAATTCAACATTAACAGTCCTGAGTGGACAAGAATCTATAAGAGGGATATTTGAGGTACATTTTTGTTTTTTTAACTGGTAGTTTTTGAATTTCCGTTAGTATTGGCCATAGAAACATGAAATTGAACATCCAAGGTCCTGAGTGAATGAGAATCTGTAAGAGGGGTTTTTTGGTACTTTTTGTTCTTTACCTGGTACTTTTTGAACAGAATATTAAACTTGCAAGTTCCCAAGTGAATGAGAATCTGTAAGAGTGGTCTTTTGGTACTTTTTCGTACTGTTAAAGCCTAGAAACATAAACTTTGGCGTAAAAATATGTCCAAGAAAGAAAAGGAGACGCTAACGAAAAAGCGGGTTAAATGCTAGTTATTGGATAAAGCTATTAATCTATTTTTTACTTGTTATATGCAATTAATAATAACTAGGGATGTAACGGTACGCCTTTTTGCCGATACGATACCCATACTCAAGAAGAAATGTCGCCGATACCGATACGAATATACAATTTAAATTTAAAGTAAAATTAACAAAACTCAAGTAGAGTAATTTCTCTATTATAAAAAATTACAGTGTAAGAGATTATTAATATTTAAGATTTTAAAAACAACAAAATGAATTAAAATTCATGTTAAAATTAATTAATTTTTACACAAAAAAACAGTGTTAAAGATTATAAGTATTCAAAATTAATATTAATAAGATTTTTGTTTCAAAAACAAAGTATTCTCAACTTGCGCGGAGATAATTTCGCAACTTCGTTTGAAGCAGACCTGCGGTAAAAAATCGTCTCTCAGATGTGACCGAACTCATTTGACAACTTAAGTATTTCTGCGCCATGGTCTTACATTTTGAGCATACCATTTAATTGCGCCAGTAAACAAGCGGATCTGCGTCTCTAGAAAAAATAGAAAATCTAAGTTATATCTTGACTTCTTCTTTAGCTGAGCCACACCGTTTGATCGACATAGAATAATCCTTCTCCAAGTTTTCTTTTAAGATTTTCACAAACGCTCCAAAGGTCAGTTCTTTTAGACTTTTCAGAACTTTTACTAGGTGTAGGGGTGATCGTGTCTTAAACACTTTCGGAATGTAGATTCATGTTCAGTAGCTGAATAAGAAGTTTTTTTGATCTATTGTCTTTGAAATATTCTAGCTTGTATTGAAGGTAGAGAATTAAAGATAAACAATAGATTTCATTATTCTTTAAACTCTTTAATCTTTAATTCAGAGCTAATGCTATATAATCGCCAATATTTGGGACTCTAAATTATTCTGCATCTTAGTTTATTCATTTATCGAATTTTTTAATAATGTTCAAAGACTGTTAACTAGCGAACTGGCGTCACAAAACGTAGCAGTGACTTTGTCTATGGATAGCGAAGAGATTTTTATTTTCCCAAAAATCATTAAAAGCTAGCAGAAAATTCTGCTGCCTGTTTAAACTAAGCGTTCAATGCGTTTGTGCATCTGTCCAAAAAGTCATAATGTAAAATTGTATCGACAAGTTTCACAGTATAAGCGTAAAATGCATATACGTATCGAAAGCATGATGCTACTTTAGCATCCGTCTCGAAAAAGGTCAAAAAGAAACAAACGCATAAAACGCGTATTGTGGACCGATCTGAAGCTTAAGAATTAATAGAAACATTTTATTTTCTATTACTTATTATGCAAAAAATAAGCCTTAAAAATTAAATTTGTTGTTCAAAAAAAACTATAAAAAAGTATCGGCGTATCGAGAGTAAAATATAGGTATCGCTATTCGTTACTTCCCTAATAATAACATCAAAAATCTAACGTAAATAAACGGTAAAAAAATTCATTTAATAACGCTTAAGGTAGGATTACACGATTGCCGCAATGCACCAATAATTTGTCTACTTTATGCGACAATCGTGTAATTTCACAATTTATTGGTTCATACGGCAACCTTCGACAATATTATTCTTATTTGGTCAAATCAAATGCAACCCTGGTACGGCAATCGTGTAACTGCCCGATAGACAATAATGCGGCCATGAAATGTTTTAATTGCGCCCATATTTATTGGTTTCTTGAGCGGCAATCATAATGGGCAATAAGACCCAATAGTAAAAAAATTAATCAAAATTTGTTAACTTAAGTTTGTACAATTTTTTCAAAATAGTAATTAACTTTAAAAGTCTTAGGCTGTGTCCAGCACATCCCTTAACTTTACTTACTAGTTAATAAATTTTTTGGCGCACTGTGGGACAGATAACATTGTAAAATTCTAAACGATTGCATTGTAGAATGTTTAAAATAGCGAGTTGCTTTGCAACTGACGTTTTGAACCTAATCCAAAATGTCTGCAAGTTATGCAGCTCTTATACCATGATAGAAAATACAGTATCAAAGCATCTCACTGTCTTATAATTCTTACAATATCTACCTACCTCCAACGAAGTCCATCTTTAATAAGAAATACCTAATATCTTATGTGATGTAATTTCTGAAGTTTTTTTTATTAATGTTATTCTTTTAGGACTATGCGATTAAACCATTAAATATTACCACAAATACCCTAAATATTTTTGGCATTTCTATGTAAGATTTAAGCTTGCCAACGCTATCCCCGTTTGTTGCCAATCCGTTAAAATTTTTTGCTTGTTGACAAAGTTGTTTATAAGAAAAATTAAAACGGCTTGTCTTGATAAGCTCACTTTAGATGACATAACTTTCCCTTATAAAACTAACACCGTCAAAGTCACTTGCTACTAAAGTAATATATTCCATTTCATACCCGCATTCACAGTTTTATCAACAATAAAAGAAAAATTGTCTTGTGTAAAAAATATATATTAGATTTGCACTTGTTTGCTTTGCGACGAGTGTTCTAAATTTGTTAAATTTAATATGGTATATTTTCTCAAACCGACCAAAACTAGGCTTAGCCTACCATCCGAACAAACGAAAAATATCCGACCAAATTTGGTCGAAAAAGACCGAGTTCGGCAACCCTGCTCACATTTGTGCTTGGCTCCCTAATTGTTCGATTTTAATACATTATACTTTGATAACCGCGAGTTAAGTTCTTTAGTATATTTTAAGCTTAATATTGGGAATTCGAATGGTCAAGGTCAACACGCAAAAAAGTTATCTAAGTATACCTAACTTTACAATATTCAACACAAATCGTCCTGACAATACCGCCCATTGGGGAACAGCAATAATTATAAAAAACTCAATTAAATGTACTGAACTTGAAAGTTGCAGAAAAGATGACCTCCAAGCTACCACAATAATAATTGAAGACTTGTTCGGCGCACTCGTGTTGTCTGCTGTGTACACAATAACACTAAAAACGAATACATAAATTTCTAAAAATCAGTTGGTAACCGTTTTATTGCTGGAGGTGACTTCAACTCCAAAAACACATTCTGGGGCTCGAGAATAACTCTTACAAAGGGCCAGCATTTACGGTGGTTAGGTCTATTCTTACCTATGGATGCACTGTTTGGTGGGATGCGTTGAGAGTGGATAGCTAGGCCCAGAGCAGTGCATCTCTTGGCATCACTGGTGCAAGGATAAGCACGCCACATCCAGCGTTGGACATCCTACTACATCTGTCCACCATTGAACATTATGTGAGGAGTGTGGCTGCCAGCAACTTATTTAGCCTCTACGAATCTTCGTTGATTAGTCATAGGCGAGATGACCACACTAGGATTCTATACGAAGTGGGTCTGCTTGATTCCGGCGGGAATCTCGGATCATAGGAGTATGACCTTAGACTTCGGTGTAACACCACCGGTGGAGTTCCCGGATAGGGAAGTTTGGCGTGGTCATTCAGACTCCCGGATGAGTGCAGTATCTTCCAGGCTGAGATCCTAGCGATCTGGAGGGTGACGGAAGTGATACTGGGTCACATCGTAGGGGGATCTGTGGTGACAATCAGGCTGCGCTAAGAGCATTGTCAAATTATACGGTGCGATCGTGCCTGGTTGCACGGTGTAGGAATGCTCTGAGCGAGCTCATGTCGGCATTCACAATAAGGCTGTGTTGGGTACCAGGACACTGCAAGGTGGATGGCAACGAAGTGGCGAACAAACTCGCGAGAGGGGGTTCGAATCTAGACTTAGAGGAAAGGGACAGAGGGGGTAAAACCCCCCTTATGTCACTTCTATGGGGTGATACGGGAAAGATTCCGTGATGCCGTTAACCGGTACTGGAGGGATAGAACGGATTACAAGGTGTCGAGGGCCTTATGGCCCGGATTGGACGCAGGGGCAACCAGGTTTCTATTAGGACTGGATAGGAGTAGTCTCAGGATGCTTATAGGGTTTCTGACGGGGCATTGTTCTGTTAGGGCTTTTATGGGTAAATGGGACATAGCGATACCGGACTTCTGCAGGCTGTGCGGGGATGCTGAGGAGCTAGAGACGGTTGAGCATGTACTGTGCCACTGTCCAAGGATGCAGGGGCCCAGGCAGAAATGGCTAGGGGCTAGATTTCACGACGAACTGGGGTGCATCGCTGGATGTAATCTAACCGATCTACTGGGGTTTGTCAGGGAAATAGGACGGCTGTGGGGATTTGTCCTACGCGGTATTTCTATTTTCTACTTTTCCTCTCTTTTTCATCTTTTCTCCTGTACTGAAGGGATTCACCTTGGACCTCATTGGTCTGCGAGTGGATGTGGGCCTTGGGCGCATAACCCTTCTAACCTAACCTACCCTACTTGAAGCAATCAGAGAAACTAAAAGCAAATTTTTAAGCACTGGAGAGCCTACTTACTGGCCAACTAACTTAAACAAAAACCCCGATCTAATTGACTTCTTTAGCCCGAAAAATATAAAACATGAACATTTAAAGATAGAATAGTGCTTCGAACTATCCTCGGATCAATCGCCCATAATAATCAAATTCGAAAGTAATGTCCTTCTTGTGAATCACAACAAATTTTTTTACAACAAGAAAACAGACTGGGAGTGCTTTAGAGAAATTGTGAAAATAAACTTGATATACAGATATCACTAAAAACCAAAGATGAAGTGGACAGTTCAATAGCATATTTTAATGATACACTCTTGTATGCTGCAACTGATTCTACACCCACAATAACCGACAAATCAAACAAATATAGTGTATCATCATTTATCATAGAACAGATTAAGTCAAAGTGAAAACAAAGAAAAAAATGGCAATCAAGAAGATCACCCTTAGATAAAACAATCCTTAACAAACTAACTAAGGAATTAAAGGATCTTTTAAAAAAGGACAAACAAGATAAACTGAAAAGTTATCTTGAAAATTTTGATTCAACCAAGACAACAAACTATTCATTTTGGAAAGCTACAAGAAAAATAAACAATGCTATTATCCATCAACCGCCAATACAAAAACCTGACTTACCGTACGCCGAAAATGCTAAAGTATTAGCTGATCATTTTTACAAAACTTTTTCTAATGAAATGGACAAACAAAATATTACTCTGCCAAATATCATTCCAACCACAAACTGCCACATCAAAAACATTTCTCTACATGAATTTAAAACTACTATTAAAACAAGAATTGATGCCAAAACATCCCCTGGCTAACACAGAGTAACAGGAAAACTACTAATAGAACTACCAAATGAAGGGACTTTTATACAAAAGAAATATTTTTAACGTTATAATAGCAATGAAATATTTTCCTTAAGTATGGAAAGTTGTAGAAATAATCGCTATTGCAAAGCCCAATAAGGACGCCACATGGGCTACTTCATATAGGCCAATAGGGTAATAGACTTCTATTACCACTTTTATCGAAATTATTCGAAAAACTTATTTTTGATAGAAAAGAACCAATACTTATAGAAATAAATCTTATACCAGTACATCAATTGGGTTTTAGACCCAGGCACTCTACGATCCAACAAATACATAGAGTAACTAACAAAATCTCATCTGAAATTGATAAGAAAAATTTTTGTGTTGCTACATACCTTGATGTAGCAAGAGCGTTTGATAGTGTGTGACCTACTTTATAAATAAATAAAAAAATACAAATGGATTTTTTTCTTATTCTACAAAGTTATTTATCTGACAGACACTTTTACGTTAAATATAAAGATGAATGCTCAAGCATAGTTAAAATGGAAGCGGTAGATCCGCAAGGCAGTGTCCTTGGCCCAATCCTATACTTTCTGTACACAGCAGACATTCCTATCAAAACAAGAAACACAGATATGATTGCAACATTTGCAGACGACGCTATCATATTGTCATAAAATAAAGATATAACCATGGCCATGTCAAACACTCAACAATTGCTGGGCAATACTTTAAACTGGTTTGAAACCTGTACCCATGTTCTATAACTTTGGTGAGAACTTCTCGCATCGAAAACATGTGCAACAAAATATTCCATCGGTTCTCGAAAAGCCGGAAAAAAGTGTGTCTGTAACTCATTTCGAAAACTATCAAAAGAGATTACGTCGTTACGTTATAAATATCATAATATTCCGCTCGAAGCCGATATTAAATTGCAGATGCTGAGAACGCCAGTCAAACATATCGTTGACGGCGACCAAAATTGAATAAAATTTAAAAAATTTTCATCGACGGCGACGAAAATACAGCCGTCGCACAGTGGCGCCATTTGAGTTTTTTCGTTGCAAAAATCATATCTTTTGAACCGAATAAGATAATTGAACAGTTTAAACAGCATATGATAGATAACTGTTCAGCCTATGAAATGAGCGTTTGGAAAGGGTGCTACGCTTTGTAGGGGCCTACTTATGGGTTATCAAAGTTAAAATTAGTAGAAAAATCAATTTTATGGTAACTAAAAAAAATTTTTTTTACATTTTTAGATTGTTTTTATTTTTATTCTTAAGGGTTTTATGTTTTAAATTATTACCCAACAAATTAAAAAAAAAATTATTTGTTTTTTTAAATTTATTTTTTCAATTTTCTGTAAAATATTCATCACAATTCGTAAGAGAAGGTATATCTAAAAGACTAACCATTTCTAAACTATAATTATTTTGTAACTCTATTCGTGACTTCACATGCCGCAGGGAAGAAATAAGTGGATCGGAAGATGCTGCCAACATGTTGAAGAGGTCCTCATTTTGCCTCACCCTTGATGCTTTGAATGTGTTCTGCAATCTATATTTTTTATAAAATTTGTTAAGAGACTCCTGTGCTTCTTCAGAAAGCTCTCCAATTGGCAAAGACTGGTATTCAATTATATCTTTGCCATGCGCCAATATTTTATGGACGGTCGGGGTCAACTTCTTCTGTGGATACATTTCTGCTAAAAGAGATGCAGTTTTCGACGCATATTCTCCATATTTTGTAGAATTGACATTTTCTTTGCAGTTTAAAACATCCAAGATCGTTCCCAATCTTTTCACGATTTGATTGTCAATTCCAATGATTCTAGTTACTGCCTCATCATTTTCAAAAAATCTCCTAGAAGTGTTTCCATCGTTAGAGTTACCGTATCCGTGCTTGGGACAGTCTACTTTTAGTCCAACTTGTTTCAAAAAAACCATCCTGTATTTGCTTCTTTCTGATCTTTTCCTTATCCTTTATTGATGTATTTTCATCGAAGTTTTCCTCCTCTTGTGGTAGGGTATATGCCAGTTTTAGCAAGAATTCCATACACCTTATCCTTGCGTGCAATGGTGACATTCCATATTCGTAATTCTCCTCATTTGTAGAATCGTTTAAATTACCAAAGTTCTTCTGACAAATAATAATATAAAATCGATAAAAAAAATATAAAAATAAAACGAAAAAAGGGGTTTAAATAGGTTTTTGCTAAATTTTTACCTCCAATATAATTCTGTCTATATATATGTATATGATAACTAATTGAAATATGTTATAATTAAGCAGAAAAAGATACTAATCTTAAACTCTTTACAACTAATTATATAAAATTGAGATGTAACATATTATATATGAAATAAATTGAATTGAATTGAAAAAAGTTCTTCTGACTCTTTTTGCAAATCGGGCATGACATTGTTGAGGTTGTTCCTGTCAGTTCGTTTACGACTTTTCCGTCAACCATGGTCAGGTGGAACTCGTAATTGCATTCAATATATTTTCCTTCTCCAATTTGCAGCTTTGTAGGCTTAATCTTGCTTATTTGTTCTTTAATGTCCTTCACCGTAGTCCTTATGAGTTCTGCCGATTCCCTTGCAAACTGAAACATTATTGGTCGGCAATAATGCACTGATGACGGACGTGGATTTTTCCAGTGTAGGGAATCATCCGATTTTAGCCGCAAAGGAACAACAGATGCCATAAACATATTTCCGTCCGATATTGTAGCGTCATCGGGAGATATCCTTTGCTTATAAACGCTTTGTCCGGATGATCCATCGCAGCCTCATTTGCTGATCAATGTCAACTTCTCAGGAAGAATTTTCACTTCCGTGAAAAACTTTGGTGTGGTTGACTTTCTAAACAGTTCAAATAATTTTAAATTGTACAACGCCATGTTTTCAGTACTTAAATTGTTAAATGGTTTCAGTAATTGTTGCGCCAACTTTCAGGCGTAGACTAATCCAGGCATTATGCTTATTTTGCAATATATAGGCTTATGCTACCATTCCTAAAAATTTACCTGTTCCCTGCATACATATGTATTTAGGCTGAATAATGCAATTTTGATATTATGCACGTGTCGAAATAAGATTTGTGCCTACCTGTAGGGACCATAAGTCAATATTGTTCCTGACCATTTGTACGCCAAAGTATTGTTTATGTGAGGTACGTACCTGCTAATATAATAACTATTAGATCAAACTACTGTCAGTCAAAACATATAAGGGATGGACGCCATACAATTTCTGCAACCATGTCTTTTTAAACTTTTTTACCTCTAGAAGCCAAACGGGCACGTACGGGCAGATAAAACCTTTTGAATTATGTAAAGAAATAATCAAAGAACAGGTTTTGCAAATATGGCAAATATAGAAAAATATAGTTTTTTTTTATTTTCCGTCAAAGTTGAAAAATAGTGAAAAAACGGATAGTTTTTAAATAGTGATTTACCAGGAGAAACACAAAGCAAACAGTTAATTTTTTTTTATCATTATACATTTAATAAATACATCAATCAATACAAACAAAAAATAAGGCGATTCGTTACCTATTTTTCGTGATATTACACCTGAAATCGCAACAAATTGACTAAAAATTGTGTGTTTTTTTGAAAACCGAAAGTCGGTCAACTTTGAACGGTTATATCTTCTAAACTAAAAATGTGATATTATTAAGAGTGGCATATTTGAAATCGTTGAAAAGTTTCCTATAACATGGGTGTATTCAAAACTTCGTCGGCATTCATGAAAATTTTGATTTTTGCAACCTCGCTTGCTCTACGGGCGCCACTGTGCGTCGGCTATTCCAAAAAATGTAAAGCGCGAATTTAATGTTTGTTGATTACAAATTGCTTTGGAAACATTCGTATATTTTTCAAAAATTTTAAAACAAAATAATTAAACAATAAAAAAATTTGTCAAGAACAAAATACTTATCTCCTCCGTAGCATATTATTGCAATTTGCATTTTTAATTTATTTCTTAGTGTTAATATTTTTTCTTACCCCGTTTTTATGCGTGAGTTTATTTGACAGTTCAAACGGGGAACTTTCTCACAAAAATTTTACATACACACTTTTTCAGTATATTGGCGAGCAATTTCCTTGCGTGACAGCTATTACTCGCTAAAAATGTTACCGACGCAGTTAAGTGAGAAAAACAGCTGTTTGTTTCAATTTATGGCATTTTGGTTTCATTTCTCACACTTCAATTGAAAAGTTTCTCGACGCGGGAGTTACAGAACATGGGCACTGGGGTATTTTAGTAAATAGTGAAAAAAAAACATGTGACTTACACTAATAGAAATATAATTGATAATTTAGCAATTAAGATAAGCAACACTCCAATTAATCTGTAAAGATCATATCATCCGTAAAAAACGAAGTAAAGTAAAAATTTGGACAAATTCACTGGCTCTAAGGAAAGGATTCGACTTTATCTATACAAAAGAAACTGCTAATATACAAAACAATAATAGCTCCTATTTCATAATATGGCGCAGAACTCTGCGGTACTGCAAGCAATTCAAATATAAAATCATTCAGCGAGCTCAATCAAAAATACTGGGAACTATTATAAACGCCGAATGGTACATATGAAAATATACATCGTGATCTTAACGTCAGCACAGTTCAAGCTTTAAACATACAATTAAACTTACATCTCATTCTAACAATGAAATTAGACAACTACCCAATAAATAGCTATCAGATTCAAGAAGACTTATGTGCTGTTTTTACAACACAAGTGGGTGAACGTGTAGTAAAATTTATATGGGAAGTGCTTTTCATATAAAATTTACTACACGTTCAATCACTTGTGTTATGAAAACAGCACATTAAGCGATGCAATCCATCGGAGCTATTTACCCGATTCTTTTAATTGATAATTTGACAAAATGTATTTTATTTATATAATTAGTCAATTCACAAGGTATCCTAACATGTCATATTGTCAAAATGTCCTAATATTTCACAATGGTTTAAAAATATTGTTGTTGGTTTGTTAACAAAAAGTGTCTTAAATAAATAGAACGTTGCTTGCTGTGTTTATTGTGCTGTCGTAATTAATCAGAAAAGTCCAGCGCTGAGCGGCTGAGCCGTACAACAATATTTTTAAACCATTGTGAAATATTAGGACATTTTGACAATATGACATGTTAGGTTACCTTGTGAATTGACTAAATATATTAAAAACTAATTTTTACTAACACTAAATAAGATAATTAACACCCAAACCGTAAAACTAATTACTAATTGTTATATAAAGCCAGGTGTAAATGAAATGGGATGAAAAACAAAATAGTTTAGAAACTAAATTGAAAAAATTGCTGCAATTGCATTATCGCCCAATGTCAATGTTGTTTATTTTTCGCCTGATACGAAATATACATAATTGAGTTTAACGAACTTAAATGGGAAAATTTTTTTCGCCTTTTGACAATAATGTTCGA
The DNA here is from genome assembly GCA_943735925.1 of Pollenia amentaria. Taxonomy (NCBI): domain Eukaryota; kingdom Metazoa; phylum Arthropoda; class Insecta; order Diptera; family Polleniidae; genus Pollenia; species Pollenia amentaria. The sequence goes on from OX031006.1 coordinate 105,597,479, forward strand.
TTTGTTGTCTTACCACACAGAATATATGTATATATTTTAGAGAATGCTAATCGAAATAGCAAAAATAAGCGAATAAGCGCCAATGCGAACTATTCACGAATATCTGGATTTGCATTATGTTAATAATTTTTCCAAATTTATCTCCCAAAATTTTTATTATGTTAAAAAAATTTGTTTTATAACTTACAAATTTTTAATTGCAGGGTTCATATGGTCTTGTTAAATTAGCTTACTCGGAAGAAGATTCAACCCACTATGCCATGAAAATACTTTCAAAACGTCGTTTACTTCGTCAAGCTGGTCTTATGAAACGTGGTCCAAAAAAGAGTACATCACCGTTAGATCGAGTATATCGCGAGATTGCTGTTTTAAAGAAATTAGATCACCCAAATGTTGTTAAACTTGTTGAAGTGCTTGATGATCCTCTTGAGGATTCTCTTTATATGGTGTTTGAATTGGTGAAACAAGGCGAAGTATTGAGTGTACCCACAAAAAATCCACTTATTGAAGAAAGAGCATGGAGTGTGTTTCGTGATACCTTGCTTGGATTAGAGTATTGTAAGTAATTTTCTCAACATGTTTGATTTTTAATAATTTTAGAATTTTTAATTGATTTCTTTGTTTGCTTGTTAGTTTTTAAGGCCCTAATCATGTAAAACGCAACGCAACGCCAAAGAATAACATTGAATGCACAAACAATGTCATAAATATTTTGTAGTTTTGTTGTTGCTTTCTACAGAAATTCACATTGCGTTTTAAAATTTCAAACGCTGCATAGATTGTGGCGTTGAAAATTTTAAAACGGTACATGAATTTCTGTAGAAAGCAACAACAAAATTACAAAATATTTCTGACAATCTTTGTTCTTTCAATGTTATTTTTTGGAGTTGAGCTGCGTTTTATATGATTATGGCCTAAGTTTCTTAGCTGCGATAGCAGCTAATTATTTGGCTGGTAAATTAGTACACAACGCCATCGCCAAATCCCGCATAAATTCCTTAATGTCTAGTTCCTTAATGTCTTCAAAATCAGAAGGTTAATGCCGAACCCCGAAAAAAACTGTAATGCGGTAACTGTACCGACGCCAAGCCATTAACCAACGCGGGTGTGACGTAAAACGTACGAAGGCAGACAAACATATCGATGCCTTACTTTCTCAACCTCGTATCTTAAAAAATACGGTTTGGACTTTTCCATATAAAACGATTGTTTTTTTTGTGTTCTATTACTGCAAAAACTTTTTATTTCAATAATTTATTAATATTTACAGAATTGAGATAAAGAATTGAAATAATAAGTTGTTGCAGTAATAGAACACAAAAAAAACAACAATAGTTTTATATGAAAAAGTCCAAACCGTATTTTTTTAAGATACGAGGTTGAGAAAGTAAGGCATCGATATGTATGTATATCGATGGTTTACGGCCAAGTTCATCAAGTTCAGTTAAAGCTGACTACTTTTACTTCCAGTTAACAATTGAGTGATTCACATGGTATGCTATAGGGAGATCGATTATTCGACTTTTTTCAAAAACCGGTTTTCGAATATTACGAATAGTTGCTATTTTAAAAAACCCGGTTTTTGGTTAAACATTTTTAAAATAACCGGTTAACCGGTTTTAATTCGAATACATAAAGACACAAATATCAAATAAGTTTTTGTAATAAAACGTTAGTTTGAATAAAAACAAAACAATTCACAAATGTAAGGAATAAGCAAAAAATATAGACATGACTTTAGGTATGTTCAGACCTGAAAAATATTTGACGATAAAATCGAAAAAAGTGTGACCAGTAAATTGATTTAACTTTAGCTTTATTTTTTGCAATTTATATTTATTTACTTAACTTTATTTGTAAGAAGATAATGGAATCATAGCCGCGAATAACGTTGTAAGTTACAAAATAACTATTTTTAAGGAGAGCAAAAAAACGTTTTTTTATAGGAGAATTATTTATTTTTGAATTTTTTTTTTAGATTATCAAAAATAATGCTAATAAAAATTTATATGCAAAATATCATGAAATTTTAACTTTAAATTACATGCAAATTTACAGTTAATAATTTTTTTAGTGAAAAGACGTTTCATATCCACAATCGCGATGTCATTTAAAACGTTTTTCCACTACGGACGCGGCTTTTAGAACGTTATTTCACGTTGCAAAACCAGCTAGTGTGTATAATTTTGTTAGTAACTTACAACGTTCTTCCACTTGCTGACTCTTTGTATCGCATTTTGACTGCGTTAAGGTGCATAATTTTGGGTAATTTAATGTTTCAACAGTGCAAGAGAGTAATGTTAACGGTTATCTACAAAAAAAAAACAGTTTTTGCAAAAAGTGTATTTTACAACGCTATTCGCGACTTTGATTCAATTGTATAATGTTATTTGGAAACAGTTAAATGATGTTTGATCTAGACAAACGTTTTGCGAAAGCAACTAAAAAGTTATAGGAATTTAATAAATTTATTATTTGAGATATTCTTCCAAATTTATTTTAAATGGGTATTAATTTGGTGATGGTTAAGAATGTCGATATGAATCCGTAGAATTCAACCATATTTGTTAAAAGTTGCAAAGAAAACCTCTTAGCCATGATTATATATTACAAACTATTTTGTTTCAGAAACGAATAGTAATTTGAACATGATTTTATATGAAACCTTCCATGACATTGTTGGATTTCTTCAATTTTGTCTTTTTAGTTCTTAGTGTTTTAATAAATATGTAAATTGATGATTTTTTTCCATATCGTTGATTCTGCCGGAATGTTGTCGTTTTAAGCATGAAGAAATGCTAGAACTACTTAAGAGTTTTTAGTGCCTTAACGGGCATTCCGTATTCATTGACACAACGGGTTAATATTTCACCCAATGATTAATTTTTGGCAGCCAATTTTAGTAAAGTATGATTTGTCGTCGAATGGAGTTTTTTTTTTTTTTGAGTAGATTATTGTCAAGCATGTGGACTTATTAAATGTGATTAATAAATCGTGACGTGGTAAATCCTTTGCAACGTATCATTTGGGGGCACTTCAAGCACCAAACTTTTACTTTTTAATCCCGTTCGAAATATCCCTAGAGATAACATATATATAAAAATATATTTAATATTTAGAATAATCTCGCACAAATTACTATTTACTTTTTAACTGCACACGTTTTTGTAGTATTTTAAATAGTTTTGGTTTTTTTACAAGAACACACGCTTTTATGAGTATAAGCGATTTGTATTTACATTGTTCATAATGTTTTTTGCTTTTTGGTTACATTTCGTCTTGATATTCTTTATAATAAGCTTTAGTTTGCCCAATATTCAATTAGAAAAATACTTAAATTACGGGTACATCTACAACAAGAGCAAGAAAAATGTATAAAAATTACACTTTCAGCCCAATTTAGAATAAAAATTCCCCGGGAATTATTTGCCTTTTCCCAATTTTTACAATTGAATTTACATAGGAAAAATGGGAGAAGAGAGAAAACTCCCGGGGAATTTTTATTCATAATTGGGTTGATTATTAAAATAACCGGTTTATTATTTTTAAAATAACCGTCTTCGGCAAAGCTAAAATAACCGGTTAAAACCGGTCGAATAAAAACCGTTCGATTTCCCTAGTATGCTATCAAGTCATATCGCCATAATGTCCTAAATAATATTTTTCAATTGTTTAAAAAAATATTGTTGTGTTTCAAACGAAATAAAAATTTTAATGCTGTGTTCATTGATTCGTCATAAAAGTGCAGTAGAAATCTAAATTATAAGCGGTTGCCCACAGCAGTCATATATATTTCTTGTAATTATTTTAAGACATAAGATTTTACAACTTTATGACCACCTTGTGAATCACCAAAATATATTTTTGACAGTTTTAACTGATAGTTAATTATAAGTAGGGAAGTAACGATACGCCTTTTTGGCCAATACGATCCAGATACTCAAAAAGAAATATCGCCGATACCGATACCGCTACGAATTTTAAATTCAAGGTAAAATCAACAAAACTCAATAATTTCTTTATTAAACATAATTACAGTGTAAGAGATTATTAATATTTAAAAATGATTAAAAAAAAACAACGAAATGAATTTAAATTCATGGTAAAATTTATTTATTTTTTAAACAAAAAAAAAAAAAAAACAGTGTAGGAGATTATTAATATTCAAAATTAATATTAATAAAATTTTTGTTTAAAGCTCAAGGTTAGGTTAGGTTAGGTTCCATGGGCAGCTATTGAGAGACAGCTCACTTGGGCCCTTCAGCAGTCCCTTTGTGATACCCAGCGCCAATGCCCATCCCAAAGAACAGTTACCCGGATGGCGTCACTGCAGAGTTGAGCCATTTCGTCCTCCTAATGAAGAGGAGAAGCAATCTTAGTTCTGTTTTAGATAGATCCTCCAAGCAGAAAAACCCCGGCTTTCCCAGGTATTTTTCCCTAATGCCCCGTAGCCCAGGGCATTGATAGAGAAAGTGAAGCACAGTCTCCTCTTCCTCCTCATCAAGACAACTTCTGCAGTAGTCATTGAATTCCAGACCTATTCTTCTAGCATGAGTCCCAACAGGCCAGTGTCCAGTCATGAACGACACCACAGTCCTGATTTGGTCCCTATTGAACCTAAGTAGAGATTTAGTTCTCCGCTTATCATAACCAGGCCATAGTGCCCTGGATATGGAGCAGGTGGACTCACAGGTCCATCCCTCTTGCGCAATTCTATAATGCTCGCGCATAATGAGTGACTTACAGTGAGCCATTGGAAGGCCCATGAATTGATCAATCCATGTGTCATCCACGCGACCACCTTCCTTGGCCAGCTCACCTGCTATCTGGTTTCCCGGGCAGTCCGAGTGCTCAGGTATCCATATGAGCGTTAACCCTGAATGCTCAGCAATCTCATTCAAAGACATCCGACATTCCACAGTTAACCTAGATGTCGTGTAGACACCCGCAAGAGTAGCAATGGCAGCCTTGCTATTAGTAAATATACGTATATCTCCCGATACGCGATAATACTTGAGCCAGTTGGCTGCCCGCTTAATAGCCGAGATTTCCACCTGCAGGACACTACATCCATCCGGCAGGCGAAAGGAGACTTTCTCTATGTAGAAACCTCCGCTAACTCTTTCCCCCTTCCTTGAACCATCAGTGTATACCCGCAGGGCTGGTCCATGGAAGGCATCCATGACCTACAGAGCACTTTGTTGCGCTATATGTGTCGCGTAGCTCGCACCAAAGAAAGGCTCCGGGGTACAGTAGTCCACTCCCTCTGGGACAATCGAGCATTCAATTATCCAGTTATCATCAATGCGACCAGTCTGTGTACCTTCTCAAGGATCGCACGGTACCTGCCCTTGTCCAGCGCAGGCCACCAAACCGCAACACCGTAATACAGAGTCGGCTTTACTGCAGCCTCAAAGATCCAATTGACACACCTCGGGCCCATGCCCCATTTCCTGCCGATTGCACCTCTGCACGCATAAATAGCAACAATTGCCCTTTCCATCCTCGTCCGGATGTTCAGCCCCCACGACAGTTTGCTGTCCAAGATTACGCCCAGATACTTGGCGCTATGAAAAAACTTAAGTTCAGTCCTATTGAGCCTCGGAAGTCTCATGACCTCGGTCCTATACTTCCTCGTGAAGAGTACCAGTTCCGTCTTAGACGGATTAACACCCAATCCGCATGATATGCTCCAGGTGCTAAGTACCTTTAATGCAGCCTCCATACACTGAGACATTATATTCAAATGCTTCCTCGTGATGGCCACTGCAACATCGTCAGCATACGCCACAGTTTTAATCCTCATGTCATCCATCTTCGTCAACATGGTGTACTAGTCAGGGGATAATACTTCCCCCTGGGGAGTACTCCTGTTTACCAGTCTCTGAACGCTGGTTTCACCTATCGTGGAACAAATGACCCTATTCCTGAGTAGATTATCTACAAATCTACATATGCCATCATCAACCTCCAGACTCCTCATTGATGCAACAATAGAATCCGGGTTGACGTTGTTGAAGGCCCCTTCAATGTCGAGAAAGGCCACCAGAGCACACTCCTTAAATTCGAGTGATCTCTCAATAGTTCCAACTAGTGAGTGGAGAGCCGTCTCAACAGACCTACCCTTTGTGTAGGCATGCTGAGAGGTGGAGAGTAAACACCTTGGGATGGTCATCCTCAAGTGAATGTCGATAAACTATTTCAAGAGTCTTGAGAAGAAAGGATACAAGAGTAATCAGTCTGTAATCCTTCGCTTCAGTGTGAAAGGTCTTCCCTCCCTTGGGGATACAGACCACTCTACACAAGGTCCAGCTCACAGGTACATACGAAAATCAGACGCATCCCCTGTATATAGCCATCAGCCAGGGTATAATCAGAGTCGAATTCCTCTGCAGGTCCGCCGGAATTATACCATCTATACCCGGAGATTTGTACGGGCCAAAGCTATCCACAGCCCATTTAATCCTATCGTAGTCCATTGGGATGGACATAGGACTGGGCATCGATTCGCAAACCTGATACTGCAAGCTACCTTGGGCGTTTCCAGGAAAGTGAGTGTCAATTAACACCTCGAGTGTTTCCTGACTAGTCGTAGTCCAGCGACCATCCGATTTTCGGGCATAGGTCGGGACAACTGTTTAAATCACAAAGTATTCTCAACTTTTACGGAGATAAATTTGCAACTCCGTTTGAAGCAGACCTGCAGTAAAAAACCGTCTCTCAGATTTGACTGAACTCAATTGACAACTTAAGTATTTTTTGCGCCGTGGTCTTAAATTTTGAGTATACCATTTAATTGCGCCAGTAAACAAACTGATCTGCGTCTCCAGAAAAATTAGAAAATCGAAGGTATATCTAGACTTCTTGTTTAGCTGAACCACAGCGTAGGATGGACAGGGGATTATTCTTATCCAAATTTTATTTTAAGATTTTCACAAACGCTCCAAAGGTCAGTTCTTGTATTCTTATCAGAACTTTTACTAGGAGTAGGGGTAACCGTGTTTTCAACACTTTCGAAATGTATTGTCGTTAACATTTTCTAGCTTTGTATCGAAGGTTTGTAGATAAACAATAGATTTCATTATTCGCTAAATACTCAAATCTTTCATTCAGAGCTAATGCTACGTAAATAGCCAACTTTTGGGAATCTGAACTGTTCTGCATCTCAGTTTATTGTTAACTAGCGAAATTGCGTCAGAAAATATATCAGTGGCTTTGCTTATGGAATTTGTGATCTCTTTGGAGTAACCCAAACTTTGCATCGAAAAGATTTTTATTTTCACAAAAATCATTAAAAATTAGCAGAAAATTCTTAAAACGTACAATTATATGAATTATCAATGGGAGAACGTTTTACCATTACGGTGCAAAGCAAAACGGCTTATGCTGCAGGTCCACACCAAGCGTTCAATGCTTATGTATCAGTCCAATAAGTCGTAGTGTAAAATTGTATTGACAATATAATACAATACGCGTAAAATGCATAAACGTATCGAAAGCATGAAGTAGGATTACTTTCTACTTTAGCATGCGTCTTGAAAAAAGTAAAAACAGGTGGTGTGGACCGAACTCCAGCTTAAGAATTAAAAGAAAAAATTTATTATTCTGTGTGATTTTTGCTATTAGTTATTATGTAAAAAATAAGCTTTGAAAATTAAATTGTTTGTTCAAAAAAAATTATAAAAAAGTATCGGCGTATCGACAGTAAAATATCGCCGATACCGATATATGGGTAAACGTGAAGTATCGCCGATATATCGGTATCGATATCCGGTACTTCAATAATTATAACTTAACTTGGTGAAATTGGCTGTTAAATTGCTTGTTTTTTTTATTCCGATCAGCGTTGCCAAATGTGCAGATTTATCTGCATTTTACAGTTTTTCTAAGCATTGGGCAGTTTTGAAGTTTTTTGTTAAAAAAAAATAAGTTTTTTTGTAAATTGTGCAGATTTTGCAGTTTTTGCATTAAAATTTTTTATTATACATTTTTTTATATTATTTTTTATTTCTTAAGCCATAATCTTACCTAATTTGCTTAACACATACTCCTGTAACAGATGCAAGCTTTAAGAGTCAAACAAAAAAACACAATCGGCTTGGGAAACACGCACTTTTCGTTAACAAATAAACCACCTAAACCTAATTAATAATTTTTAATAAATTTCAATAAAATACTTCTATTTTTTTAAATTTTTTTGTTTCGTCGTTTCCTTCTTGACTGTGAAATTTTCACTTAAATGACTAAATTGAGCACTAGGTAGCGCAAACTGTTTGGAAAATATGCAACATTCCGATTTTTCTACAAACATGATTAAATCGTTTGTCAAATACACCAATTTAGAACGCATGAGGATTGTACAAACGTCCTGTCATGTTTGCCAGGCCGCTTGAGTGGCTTTTCTTTTCGAAGTTTAATAACGTCCCTGCTTACATTTTGTGATTATTGATGTTTAATTTTATTGCAGCATCTTTTCATGTATGTTCATTTGACAAATTGCAAATCTGAGCCCGAACTAAAATTAATTTTGTAGACTATATATATTTTATTCTTAACCCTCCTAATTCCACTCTCTTTCATCTAGACTACAAAGTACCGATATTCGTTAATAGTTTATTAATTCGAATGTATATTCTAAGTCAAATTACAACTTATAAAGCTTTCATTCTTTAACAGTCTTATAACTTCAATATTTTCCAGGAATATTTTCTATGCGCTATCAGAATTTTTTTGTTTGTATATTTTTATTACGATACTTACTTTAGCTATCCTTTGGCTAGCAATGAAGTAAATTGTAAACAATTAGATACCTGCAGAATGAGAACTAAAATTCCCAGATTCTATTTGTTAATAATTTATGTAATTTTGTATTTGTTTCTGTATTACACGTATGTTAAAAAAAATCAAGTAAATATATCGTTGGTCTCAAGTAGAAAGGCCCTAACTCAAATAATTGTAACTGTATAGGAGAAGGTAAAAACATAATTGAAACTGTATGTATCATAATGTAAACGTGCCCATACAACTGCTTGTAAAGCTGCTATTCTTTACAATATTGCAATGAATTTTTGTGACGAGGTGTATTTGTGTAAAATTTATTGGAATCACTGGAAAACTCAATTTCGTAAAAAACGCGAGTTAGGGCCTTTCTACTTGAGACCATCGATATATACATATGTATATATATTTTTTGCTATTTTTATGTGCAGTTTTTTTAAGTTAAACTCAGTTTTTTTTTCCTTAAGATGCAGTTATTTTCAAAAAAATTATGGCAACGCTGATTCCGATACACAAATGCCAAATGCATCTTGCTTTAAAATTTCATGGGGCTATTATAGTAACGGCGAGGAATTTTACAAAAACAAGACGCCTGTTGTTTTTTGTATTGTTGTAGGGGTAAACAGACCTATTGCATAGGCCTTAATAAAAGTATTCACGTAAAATTAATAAAAAAAACACTTTTGCGAAAAAGCCAAATTGCAAAAACATAACAACTAACAACACAAATGTTTTATTTTTTCGGAAAAATTGTCTATATGAATAGCTTTACTAAGCTTTTTTTAATTTCCAATCCAAATCCAAAAAATCATTAGCGGCTTTCACCCTTTGTATTAAGTGTACACATCTGCTTTATTTAATACGATTTTACACTACAAAGCGCGAGTGTATTTTTCGTTTGTATTGAAAATTAAAGAATTTGCAGATTGAGAGAAAGAGACAGATAGAGTTAATTCAATGCTTTATTCTGGTCTTATATATTTTATGGGGCATATTGTAAATGTTAATACGATTAACAAGGTCTACAAGGGACTTTACTATCAAGGTTGAAAATCACTTATAATTTTAAGCAATGAAAAAAGTTATTAATTGAATATAATAGTTATGCCAAATAAATATTTATGATAAGTTTCAAAGGTTCTTCCACTCATTTAAAATAAATTTGGGAGAATATATCAAATTATAAATTTATTAAATTCCTATAATTTCTTATTTGCTTTTGCAAAACGTTTGTCTAGATCAAACTACATTTAACAGTTTCTTAATTGCATTATACAATTATCTTCTTAGAAATAAAGTTTAGTAAATAAATAGAAATTGTTAAAAATAAAGCTAAAGTTTGATCAATTTACTGGTTACACTTTCTATGATTTTTATCGTCAAATATTTGTTAGGTCTGAACCATGGCCCAATTAGTAGGTCTGCGCACAACTACAACAATGCAACAATAGAAAAAACAACACGCCTTTTGTTTGTGTATACAAATGGTAAAAATGTCAAAAACTTGTCACCTGTTAAGAAAAATGTGTTTTGTTTTATCATGTATTTATTTTGTTTAATGAAAATTTTCAACCGGAATTTTGGTGTACAATGCTTGCTTCCGAAAAAAGGTCTGCGCAAATACCATGTGATTGGTCCAAATTCCTGCCACAAATTTCACCCCATTTTGAACTTTCCACTGGGTCTTTTGGCACTGAAAATAACGTACCGTATCCACTTTTAAAAATTATATTTTATTTTTATTTTAACAATAAGAAAAACGATTTCTTGAAATCAAAAAGAATATTAAAAAAAAATGTAAAAAAAAATGTAAACAACTTTTGGCATTTTGCCCATTTATGCCTATGTATTATGATTAAAAACACAACTCTACAAAAAATCAGCAGGCGTTTCGAGCAGACCTACAAATTGGGCCATGGTCTGAACATACCTTAAGTCATATCTATGAATTTTGTTGGTTCCATACTTCTGTTAATTGTTTTGTTTTTATTCAAACTAATTTTTATTTATTACATTATTTATTACAAAAACTTATTTGATTTTTGTGTTTTTATGTATTCGAATAAAAACCTGTTAACCGGTTATTTTAAAAATGTTTAACAGAAAACCGGGCTTTTAAAAATAGCAACTATTCGTAATATTCGAAAACCGGTTTTTGAAAAAAGTCGAATAATCCATCACCCTAGTATTATATCAATATTGTAGAAAATACAAACGGAATGACAAGATTATATGTGTATACGCTTTCCACCTGTGTTGAATGGTATAAAAACAAGTTAAATTTAAATTTGTGAAAATAAATTAACGTAGGAATAGGTGCTGTTTTCCCCCCAATGCTAAAAATAAATATGCTTAAAAAAAAATTGTTTAGGAAAAATTCTATTTTATTTATAACAGACGAATCATCGATGAAATTTTGTATAAAATCAATATTTGCTTGGTTTTTTAACCCAATTTTCGCCGCCGGTGATTATAATCACTAGCACTTACACTCTTTTTTTGTTGCAATGTTTTTTTTCCTTTCAGTTACTTAAAATTTTATTTCGTTATTATATTGTCATTTTACTTGGTGCGGCAAAAAATGGGTTAAATATTATCCACACTCTATAGTAATATATATTTTGCAACAAATTAAAATTTTAAGGATGATTACCTCTTAGTTCGAGTACGAGATATTTTGTTGTAAAAATAGGTCGTAAGAATGTATAAAAGTGCCACTAAAAAATAAAAAAAAGTGTCAAAAACACCCTTTTTAAAAGGGAAATTCTTAAAAAAATTATAGGGTATGGGAAACAAAAAAGCGTAAAATTGTCGAATTGCATTAAGATATCTTAATCTATAGGAGATCTTTTTACCAATGTCGCCAATTTGTATGTCAATACCAACATTTATAAGGAATTTATGACAGTAAAAGCAATTTTCGGGAGATGTATTTGTATAGTCAAATATTAACCGATTCCAATAAAATTTGGTTAAATGATTAAGATTGAAATCAAATGAGTTTGGACCAAATTTAGTCGAAATACCAGAATAGTTTTGGCAACAAAGAATCTATTGCGAAAAGATTCTTATCTGTGCTAAATATAACCTATAAACCAAAATGCATAATATTATCTCCAAAATTGCAGCCTGTTCTCTGCGCACAAGGTTTACATGGACAGGCAGCCAGCCGGACAGACGCACATCAATTGGTATACTTAAAGGTGGGTCTATGACGAATATTTTAAGGTGTTACAAACATTAGCACAAACGTATAATACCCTCCCCACCATATGCTTCCAAATGTTGGTATAATATCTACTATATCATGGTAACATTTTGCACTGGTAGGTCCAGAACTGACCATAAGTCCTATATAAAGCCGCTCTTTAAAAAAAAAGAACTCACATATGAACTTAAACCTGACAACATAATTTTGTTTTGCCGTTATTATTAAATACATCGTTAAAAATGTTAGTTTGTAAAATATTTTAAATTAATAACAAAATACAAAATCTTAATTTCAGTTTTCTCTGATTTTCATTGTACACAGTAAAGAGTTACTTTTCCTAAGCACGACAGTATAGTACAGGAGTTCAATATATAATACATGTCGCACTCGATCAACAAGTATTAGCTCAAAATTTAATTGAATTTTCAGTAGAAGGAAAACAATTTTTAATTAAATATTAAAGGCAAATGAAAAATAATTTTTAAACCAACCGTTTTATTACCAAAAAGGAGGCAAAATAGCACGATATTTTTACAACGGATAATTTTAGATAATATTATTACGCGCTTTTTTAAAAAAGTGAAAACATAAAAATTTGGAGTTAATATGCTCTGGTTGAGCAAGTGCGATATTAGAACTCAAAATTTAATATTATAATGCCAAAAAAGCAATTTTTCTGCATTTGTGCTATGTAGATTATTTCTTCGGTCTGAATAAAGTTGTCCACAGTACAGCCTTAAGATTTATAAATGGACTGGAGTTTTATTATTCAAATATATCTGTATTTCAAGGACTTAAAAGTTCAATCAAATACATTTTATGTCTTTATCAACAACATTTTCATCCTGTTCTTCTTGGACTTCTACTTGTTTTTAATTTAGTTCATCTCTGAAAAAAAGACGTTTCAAATGATTTATGCGATTGGCCTCAATTTTTATTTGATTATAATCAATTTGCAAATTTTTTAACAAATTCATCTGCTTATGTCTAAAACAAAGTATAATAAATATTATTAAATAAATTAAACCTATTGTGTATATACATTATTACGTATTTATATTTATATAATTTAAATATTTTCTTTTTATTTTTAGTGCATTACCAGCGAATCATTCACGCCGATATAAAGCCTGGCAATTTATTATTAACCGAATGCGGTCGAGTTAAAATAGCTGATTTAGGTGTTTGCAATGAATTCATTGGAGAGGATGCGACAATGACTAATGGGTCGACGGCTGGTACACCAGCGTTTAGAGCACCGGAATCATTAAACGTGGGACAGGTATTCAGTTTATACAATCTTAAAAGGCACAAGCTTAAAACCTACAAGCACATTTTTAACCAACATTTTTGAGTTCTAGTATTATTAAGAAAATAATTTCTTAAAATTTTTTTGGCAAGAAATGAAAATTTTAAATATGAGGGGCTGTGGATTTCTTTTCAAAAGACCTAACTTTTGAAATCGATGTCTTTCGATTTTGATGATATTTGCACCAAGGTTAGTCCTATTGGATAATAGTTTAGACACAAACCCAAACAAATCAACAAGATCGGTCAAAGAGTTTCTGAGTTAGAGGGAGGGGGTCAAAATTTGACATTTTGGCCAAACAGGTGTTCTTTCTCATCGATGTAACTTATTACCTATTGGTGTTAGCAAAATTTGTCTATTTCTTCAATCTTTCGAAAAAAAAATTTTTTTAAAAATAGGGACCTTTTTTTGCTCAAATGTAAGTTTAGGTCTTTTCATTTCAGATAGTTTTAACCCAAGACTATTTGGAATGTTTTCCTATTTGTGTGTAAGTGTTTCTAAAACCTTAAAAATACAACTTATCCTGAGAAACTACACCAATTAACCTTTCAGACGGTATGTAACACACCTAACTAGCATTTCAAACCTTCGATACTGTAATACCCAAAACATGTTGATTTCAGGAATAAAATAAAAAGATAAATAATAAGATTTCTGTATGACGTGCTAAATTCCCAATTTTTATTTTTGATAAAAACACTTAAATTTATTGTTGTGGGAAAGCTGTTTCTATGCGCATTTCGCTGGTTGCTTAGGCCAGCTCGTCAGGAAACTTTAAAAAAGGTAAAAATATTATACAAATAAGACTATAAAGTGAATAAGATTTGTTTCCAATCAATTCAAATAGGTAATCATTCATTCAAAGCAAATTTCGATCTACCAAGGTAAAATACCATTTGTTTTAAAGATTGATGTTTGACTATTGACGTCATTAAGTGTTAAACGGCAAACCCCTCTGAAGAGATTGTGTGGGTACAATCGAAACTAGTCAGGGCAACCTCACCGTGAAAACTTGGGTGCAATTCGCAGCTCAGTCCAGAATGAAAAATGAGCAATACATTTGTAAAATTCCTTTCTTCATAAAAATAATTTAATAAAAATTAAATTCAATGATCTAAAGCCTGACTAAAATATCGAAACTTGGATTAAAAACCATTAACAGTTCAATAAAATAACCACACTACTAATTATTGTGAATAAGAATTTAAAAAACTTGATCTTACTTGCAACAATATCAAAGCTTCAATAAAGCAACAACAATAAACAGTGAATTTACGAGGGCGGATTAATAAGTCCGTGACTTTTCGAACTTCCCTCTTAGTTATACGAAATGCAACACTGCTCCCATCAAGTACTACCTATTAATAGACTACTGTCAAGTTTTGTGCAAGTTCCGTCTTTTACTTTGCATTTAACAGCTGTTCAAATTATACACCCTCGTGGATTTTTTTAAAAATGGAAAAAAGTTTTGCGAAAAAAAAACCGTCAATCAAACCAAGGAAACGCTTGATAAATACTATGGGGACTCTGCACCATCGATTTCAATGGTAAAAAAGTGGTTTACTGACTTTCGTTGTGTTCGCACAAGTTCAAATGACGCTGAACGTTCTGGACGGCCAATTGAAGTCACAACACCCGAAAATGTCGAAAAAATTCACGATATGGTGTTGGCCGATCGAAGAGTAAAAGTGCGTGAGATGGTTGATGCCATAGGCATTTCATATGGCAGTGTGGATTCGATTTATATGATCAGCTGGGTTTAAGAAATCTGTCTGCAAGATGGGTGCCGCGTTTGCTCTCAATTGACCATAAAAGTAATCGTGTGAAACTTCAAAGGATTGTTTGGAGTTGTTTAACCGCAATTCGAATGAGTTTTTGCGGCGTTTTGTTACTGTGGATGAAACATGGATCCATTACAACACTCCGGAAATAAAGCAGCAGTCTAAACTATGGGCTCCGAAGAAGGCCAAGGTAAGTTTGTCGGCCAATTAGGTTATGACAACAATTTTTTAGGATGTACGCGAGTTATTCCACATCGATTACCTTCAAAAGGGAAAAACAATAAACGGCGAATATTATGCCAACTTATTGGACCGATTTACCGAGGATTAAAAAAACGACCCCATATGGCAAAGAAAAAAGTTATTTTTCATTAAGATAATGCACGGGTCCACACGTGTGCAGTCTCAATGGCAAATTTACATGAAAAAACAATTTTTTGGAATACAAAAATCACTCACTGATTCATCATTGCACAACCTAAAGGCCTGAAGCTAAGAACTTGAAATTTGGACCAAACGTTTAAGGGGTAAACATGGGTAAATTCGGTCACCTTATATCTCCAAAACTAAAAGAGACACAAAAATATAGTACTTGTCGTTGTTCTTTAGAAAAATAAGCGGAATAAGGTGTCTGATACTTTTGTAAAGTTCGGCCCTTTTACGGAGTAAACGAATAAGCCTGTATTTTGGTACATTTTTATGACCCCATCTATCTTTTAAATTTAAAATATACAAATTTGGTATTTTTTAGAAATTCGGACGAAAACCGTTACTATTTTTGGTACTTTTTTTACAAAACATTTTTTTTATTCATTGACAAATACGTATTAAATTATGGGCTCCCACTAAAATATTGAATTTTTTATGCTTTAATGGGGAGAAAAAAGTACAAAAAACGGAAATACGGAAAATTTAATTTCATACTTTAGCTTGTTGGTTTTAAAACCGGCAATTTTTTTAATTATCGTTAATATTAGACTAAGGCATAGTTTACACGGAGTCTTTTCAGACATGTCTTTTTTGACATTTTCTTTTGAACATGCTACCAAAAACCTTTTGTCTTTTCACGATGTCTATCCAAACATGTCTGTTCTCATGTCTTATTGTCTAATATACATATACATACAAATTAAAATACATGAAAATTCATAAAAACAAACATGAAAACTCATTTCGTGTTTCTTTGGCAACCCCTCTTCCTTCTCTACCCCGATCGCCTACAAACAAAACAGACGTGTTTGTCAGACATGTCTGAATAGACACCGTGTAAACTCCCTCCTAGAAACATAAACTTCAACATGCAATGTCCTGAGTGGATATGAACCTATCAGGGAACTTTTTGGTACTCCTAGTTCTTCAGCTAGTACTTTTTGAATTTCTGTTTCTATTAGACCTAATTACACAAAATTAAACATGCAAAGTCCTGAGAGAATGAGAATCTGTAAAAGGAATTTTTTGACCTTCAAACATGCTGAGTTAAAGATGCATTTTAAGTCTGGTGAATTCGTTATTTCGTTTGATTTCGCAGAGAACAATAAATATGTTCTTTAGGATGCAATACGGTCATTCCAGCGTTCTCAGCTTGGGGATGTATTCCTAAATAGGATTTTTTTGTAAATAGGGATAAAATTTCGTGAATTTCCCCATGGAATTTTTTTTTGGGGAAATCACTTTTTTCGCTGGGAATTTTTGGGGATAATATATTATTATGTACGCCATTTGTGCAATGGCTAGAACGGGGTGGTCAAGACGTGGTAAGAAATTAAAGTTTTTCTTTGGTCCGAAGTTGTTTGTCATACCAACACACTTAGTTCGAAACTTTTTCAAGAGCTTGCTGAAATAGTTTTAAACCTGCTTTCTGTACCAACACGTAATGCTGGTTTCTATAATAGAATCAAAACAAAAATTCGCAACATAATGCAGTATGAGTTGTTAGAAGCTCTTCTTAGAATGATGTAACATCTTCTCAAATGCTTACACTTTTTAATCAAAGAAAATCAAAATTACAATGATTGATGAATTAGAAGTTTTTGATTCTGAAGTGATAAACATTGATGCATAATTATTTTTCTTATTCGTCTTTTCAAGTTACTCTTTTTATATACCTTTGTATGTAGGTAAACTACAAATAATATAAGTGTAAATAATATTACGCAAATGAATTTTATTAAAGTATAAAATAATGAATTTTTTTCCTTTGACATAATATTATTTTATTTTTTAGAATCTGTGGGGATTTTGGGGATAAGAAAATGGCTATTTTGCGGATTTTTGGAGATGAAAAATCGAAAATTGGGGATACGGTGTAAAATTAAACTGGGAACCCTGAGTCATTCCACTTCAATAACGACCAATCAAGTAGCCTTGGTGAAAATCGGAAGACATAGATTTCAAAAGTTGGGCCACTTGACATGAAATCCCCCATATGTATTAGCAATTTAAAGTCGACTATTGTTGGACTAGATAAATATTACAGCTTTTAATTTTTCTGTTGGAAATTGATAACGCTCTGCAACAAATTTTTTTGGATAATGGTTTTTAATTTTTTCTAAAATTTGGGGTTTTCGAAGAGGCTGTTCCACCGATGTTATCATAACATAGAAAGGGGTTACCCAATTTAATTACAAGAAACACAAAATAACTTGAAATCGCTTTAAGTCGCGTTATATTATATTTTTCATACGCAACGGCTTCGGAATTATTCAGACTTTTTTTTTTTGCAAAATTGGGAAATTTTTATTTTTTAAAACTTATGTATATATAAATAATTTAAAATGGAAAAACCAAGGTCCGGAAATTACGACCATAAAACACAAAATAAATTTTTTTTATGAAATTAAAAATGTTTGTGTGAAAAAAGGAATATTTTCCTCTGTGTTTAAATAAAAACAAAAAAAAAAAAGAAAAAAAGTTTTACAAAAAACTTTTCTTGTGTTGAGAAATAGTTTTTTAAATGTTTTTTTTAAGAAAATTTTGTTTTTGTTATTGTTAAAGTATTTTAAATGCTGTAGTTTATAAAAAAAATCTGATCTGATCGGATCTGATATAAATGGTTGTTCTTAAGAATTTATATAAAATAATAGGTACTATTGCTTATATACGAAGGTAACAAAAATAACAATAAGTACAACAAGAACAATGGCAATAATTTTACGAGATAAAAACAAAATAATCGTGGACTAATTCACATATATTCCAGTATGAGTCATATAACCAAATTCGAATGTAATAAATTTATGTGAATATAAAAAACAAAAAAGTTATATTACATATATATATATATAGCAAAACCTTGGGTACATATATAGAGCAGCTTAAAAGGCATTATTTTGAACTAAACTTTCTTTCCGTTTTTTAAAGCTTCGAACAACGACGTAGCGATTAAGTTAGTGTTTGACCTTTTCTCAAGCTTCATTTCACACAAGAGCCAATCATGATACAAATCTCCCATAATGAGTTGCTTCACTGTAACAACGTAGTAGCATTGGCAGTAGCCTTATATCAGTTTATAAATTGTTTTACAACATCCTAGTCGACTTCAATGGCATATTATAGGAATCAACCCATGCTTTTGTTTACAAAACGGAGGGAATTTGCCATTTCTTTAAGTACTTCCCCAATTAATTTGGAACAATATTTTGATTCGAATCCATCTGCCCAAGGCTTTTTTCAGTATTTATTTATTGAATCGTCATATATTAAATATGAACTAACAATAATTAATCAAATCTTATCCTAATATTTGCTTTATGTCCTGCCAGTGCCAGACAAAAAAGATTTCGTCATCACGGTTTCTGTTCACATATGTAGGTGTTTATCGCTCATCTGATTGGGTGAGTGCTGCAGTGTCTCTTCTCTTTAAGCGAGTGTGGCCGCCATAATTTAAAATATTTCGAGCTAGTGGATTTGGGTGTAGTTCCAGCCTTTTTAAATATTTTACTGCATATTTCGTTATCATAGTTTTTACTAATGGCACATTGAGATCCTTGTGGATATTTGAGTTTTTGACGTATCAGTGGGCGGCTGTGATTATCCAAAGAAGTTTATTTTGGCGCCTTTGAATTTGTTCGATGTTAGAAGCCGAGGCAGTGCCCAATAACTGAATACCGTAGCACCAAATTGGCTTTAAGATAGAGTTGTAAAGTAGAAGTTTGCAATCGAGACTAAGAACAGAATTTCTTCCAATAAGCCAATAAATTTGAATTGCTTTTAGTTTCATTTGAGTTAATTTTACTTCTATGTGCCATTTCCACGTTAAACGCCGATCTAGATGTATACCGAGGTATTTTACATGCGAGTGTTGGGGTATTATTTGATTATTTATTTTAATATGGGGACATGTTTCCCGACGCAATGTGAATGTTATGTGTGCGCATTTTTGCTCATTGATCTTTATCCTCCATTGTTTTAACCACCTTTCCAGTTCAAATATGTGATCCTGTAAGTAACGAGATGCTTCTTGACAGTTTGCGTGTACACTTAGAAAAGCTGTATCGTCCGCAAATGTTGAGGTATGGATGTAGCGGTTTGTTGGCACGTCCGAAGTATAAATTAAGTATAATAGAGGGCCCAGGATGCTGCCTTGTGGGACTCCAGCGTTAATTGGCTGTGGAGATCTTAAAAATTCGCCTTCTTTAATAATAAATTGACGACCGACTAAGTAGCTTTCTAACAGCTTGTGTATGTTTGCTAGTAAGTTCTGCTGCAATTTCAGTAGTAAACCTTTATGGCAGACTTTGTCAAAAGCTTCAGAAACATCGATGAAAAGTGCTGAGCAATATTTTTTTTCTTCCAAGGCTTTTCTGATGACATTTACTATTCGATGAGTGTGTTTAATTGTGCTGTGCTGTCTTCTAAAACCGAATTGATGGTTAGGAATACATCTATTTTCATTTAAAATCGGCGTTAATTTTGACACTAGTAGAATCTCAAATAGCTTTGAAATATTAGATAATAAGCTAATAGGCCTGTATGACTCAACTTTTGTGTGGTCCTTTCCTGGCTTTGGTATCATGGTTTTTAAGGAAACCTTAAATTCTTGAGGGTTGTATTGAAGGCGTAAAGTAGCATTAAAAGTAATAAGAATAATTTTCTTTGCTATACTTGGTAGCTCCAAAAGCATTTTATTACTGATCGTATCAATACCGGGTGCCTTCTTGGCGTTTAAATCACAAATAACCTTTTCGATTTCTCTAAACTCGAATCTTAGGGGAATAGCTGCTCTAACATTCACAGGCGGTAACTCGTCTGATATATCGCGAGATGTATTAAGGGTAAATACGTTTTTTAGATGATGAACTTCCAGGGAAGCCGTTTTATGAGACTGCAGGAACTGTCTTAGCCTTTTTTTAATAAAGTCTTAAGTTGGGGGATCTGTGCAACTGCCATTCTCTTCGAACTCTCCTTTTTTCAGTCAAGAGACGCTTGACATCTGTAGAATATACATTTGTTACTATTTTTGTTTTTTTTGAGGGTTATGCTGGAATGTTGAATAGCTAGTTTGATATTACTGTCAAAATTAACAATAGCGAGATCCACTTTCTCCGGTGTACTAAGCGGAATATTTTCTGTGCAATGGGCACTAAGATGTTTTTTATATTTTAACCAATTTATTTGTGTGGCTGACGTCGCTAAGTAACCAGACGTAGATACAATTCTATTTGTTCTACGTATAGTTCTAAGGAAGCTTCAACATGAATCGTTTCTGCGGGGATGTTTTTAACCACGCCAAAATCGATGACATCTGGACTTTTTTGCTGATCAGTAGGCCAATAAGTTGGTTGTCCGCTCGCGACCATATTTAAATCCATTTTAGAGATTGTATTATATAAAACACGACCCTTTGGTGTTACGAGCCGTGACCCCCAGAAGGTATGTTTAGCGTAGTAATTGCCAGCGGCTAGGAAACAGGGTCCTAATGATTTAAAATATTTATAATATTATAATATATATAGAGAGTATAAGATGAAACTACTAAGTTTCGATTTAGCTCTTCAACACAAATGTGCGTTGCTTGCAGATAATCTTTACGATGATCACACATTAAGTAGTGTTTTATCCGGGCTTTTATCAAAATAGCAGAACCTCCACAAGCTCTATCTCGAGGTCCTTGGTATCATATAATATCAAATGAGTTTCAGAAACTATCATTACATCAATCTGTTTACTTTTAAGAAAGTATTCCAGTTCATTTTTATGTTGGCGAATGCCGTTTGCGTTGCTTGAGTTGAGTTTTGCTCTCTAAGATATATCGGGGGTGGCTTAGAAGATTTGATAGCGGTTTGTGCTTCCGAGGATTCCTCGTCCAAAATTGCAAAACGATTTTGTGAACCTATTATATTAGATGTACCCTCTTTTTAAACTTTTGGGACCGAAGCAACTGCAGAAGAGGTTGGGCTGCGACCCCGTTTAAGCACTGTTATGTACCTATCAGTCCCAACTTGTACTTGAGGCTTTTAACCACTTTTTACCTGTGATACTGTGTTTTCCATTATGCCTGATTTGGGAGTACTCTTTTCAACACTTATTAAAATTGTTTTTGCCGCTGAGGTGACGCTTACAGAAGGTGATATTGGGTTTTCTATTATGCCCGATTTGGGGTTAATATTTTCATCACTTATTAATATTGATTTTGCCGGTGAGTCCACGATTGCAGGTTTTATATTTGTTAGTGTATCAATGGTATTATTAAATACAGAGGGTGAGAGGGAACCCGTGCGAGTAATAGGTTTAGCCGTTAGGTATTTGCTATCATCGATTCTTTTTTTATTTCTGCATTTGTTTCGTTAACACTCACTGTGATATATGCGTTTGTATCATTCTGTTTTATTGTTTTTACATTATTTGCACTCATAAGCGTTTTTTTTTTTTACTTTTCTGTTTACAGTTGTGCTCTTATTATTTTTTTTTTTATTGTTTATCAACACCGAGTCTAAAAACAAAATGTTTATGTATGTTTGTATGTACATACATACATATATTTTCTTTCTTTTTCTTAGATTTTCTTTTTTTTAATTTATTATAAAAAATAAACCGTATGCCGAGCTTAGAGAACACGTCTATCTTCAACGAGCGCGACCGTCGCAAATTGATGTGCCCAATGTTGCAACAGATTTTAGAATGCATCATTATCGAAATTTCTAAAAGGCATATACATTTCAGTAAGAAGTTTAATACATTTCTTATAATACATTTCTTAAATTCCCCTTTATCCATTTTCTTAGAAACATTTTAAGCTTTCCTTTTTTTGTGTGGTGATTGTGAAGAATAAGCAAAGGGGTCTTCTTCACGAGATGTGTCCTTATTGCGCATTGCTAGATAGTGGCGCTGCATGTTACCAGTATGAGCTTTCAGGGTTTTATCACATAATAACCCCCTTTCACACTTGGCAAGTAACCTGCGCAACTCTTGGTTTGAAGATTTTATCCGTAAAGTCGGTTTAAGGGAAATAAAAATGAGTACATAATTTGTTGTACTCGGCAAGTGACTGTACAACTACCTTGTCGACTCTGAAAATGGGTCTAAGCAATTTCCTGAACCAGTGGCATCCAGGACTAAATATAATTCCATATTAAAGAGCTTAAAACGACCCATATTCTAAGAAACCTTTTTATCAATTTTATTTAAATTTGTTTTGTAGAATGAAATTTTATATGAACACGTTGAAATATATTTATTTTGTTAAAAGAAATTTTTTATTTTTAAACAAATTGATTTTATTTTTTGAACAAAAGAGTTTTTGAAAACGTTTTATTTTGATATCTTATTAATAACTTATTTTATTTATTTTTTTCGACAGATTTTTGCAATAATATTTTAAAAATGTTTCATTTTCTGTAAAGTGTAGAATTTTTTAAACTTGCACAAAAAATATTTTTTAAAAACAAAATAAATAAACATTTTCCGCTCCTTGTGAAAACCCCTTAATATTTTTATAATATTTTCTTAAAACTACGTAGTATATTCCAAAAAAAAAGCTTTTTCATGAAAATTGATTTTGAAACCCAGCATAATCGGTTCAGTAGATTTATAAACCCAAATGTGGAACAACCTCTTATTTCTGTTACAAAAACAGGCACAAATTTGGTAACGGTAAACACCGCTTCTCATTTAAGTTTGCACAAAGTAAATTTATTTGACAGCGAATCATAATCCACAATTTACCATGGGCCCCACATTAAGTCCACTGTCGGAAAAGACTGTACTACGCCTTAAACTGTAAAGAATAATGCCATTGTAATAAAATGTGGCCTGTCATAGTCTCAAAAGATTATGAGACACTCTGCCGAATTTCATGAAGAACGATCCATAATTTACTATAGGCCCTTTATAAAGCCGAATCATGGAAAACTCTTTCGTACGCATAAAGTCGAATAATACTATTGTAGCCGAATTCGGTACGTCACAGTTTTATAAGACTACATATGACACTGCCGCATTTGTGGAGATCGGTCCACAATATCCCATATAAACCCACTCTCGGAAAACACTATAGTAACCCTAAGACCATAACGAATGATGCTATTGTAGTCAAATTTGTTATATCATAGTTTCATAAGATTGGAAATTACTCTGCCATAGTTTATCGAAAGCCCCATATACGCAGGCGTGACTTTTTGAATGAAACACATTTTTTTACAAAAAAAAAAATTTTGTTCAACATAATCTCCTTTTAGCTTTTAGGAGTGTACTCCATAAAATAGGCATTTGTTTGACCAATAATTTCATCGTTGGAGCTAAATCTCTTTCCACCGAGATCTTTCTTTTGGGTCGGAAATAGGAAATAGTCACTGGGAGCTAAATGCGGAGAATATGGCGGATGAGGTACCAATTCGTAGCCCAATTCATATAATTTTGCCATTGAGGCTGCACACGTGTGCACCCGTACATTATATGGATAAAAAATAACTTTTTTCTTGGCCATATGGGGTCGTTAGTTCGGTATAACAAGTTGCCATAATATTCGCCGTTTATTGTTTTTCCCTGTTAAAGGTAATCGATGTGGATTATCCCGCGTACATCCCAAAAAACTGTTGCCATCATCTTATTGGCCGACAAACTTAACTTGGCCTTCTTCGGAGCCGGTTCATCCGGAGAAACCCATTGTTTAGACTGCTGCTTGGTCTCCGGAGTGTTGTAATGGATCCATGTATCATCCACAGTAACAAAACGCCGCAAAAACTCATTCGAATCGCGGTTAAACAACTCCAAACAATCCTTTGAAGTTGTCACACGATTACGTTTATGGTCAATTGAGAGCAAACGCGGCACCCATCTTGCAGACAGCTTTCTTAAACCCAGCTGATCATATAAATCGAAACCACACTGCCATATGAAATGCGACCACAACGAAAGTCAGTAAACCTCAAAACTTGACAGAAGTCTATTAACAGGTGGCACTTGATGGGAGCAGTGTTGCATTTCACATAACTACGAGGGAAGTTCGAAAAGTCACGGACTTATTGATCCGCCCTCGTAAAATCCACTCTCGGAAAACAATTTAGTATGCTTAAATAAGTAACGACTAATGCTATTGCAGTAATATTGAGTCTGCCATAAGATTAGAAATCACTCTACCACATTTCGTAAAGATCGGTACATAATTTACCGTAGGTCCCATATAAATCACGCTCTCGAAATCACTTTAGTAAGCCTAAGCACAGAGAATAATGCTTTTGTTGTCAAATTTCGTATAGCAAAGTTTCATAAGATTGGAAATTACTTTGCCAAATTTCATAAAGATCGGATAATAATTTATCTGTGGGCCACTATAAAACGCACTCTCGAAAAACAATTTAGTACGCTTAGAAAAAGTAATGAATAATGCCGGTGTCATTAAATTGGGTCTGTCAGAGTTTCATAAGATTAAAAATCAGTCTGCCAAATTTCTATATATCTTTGCAACATTCAAAAAATCAGATAATTCGAAAAATTAGATCTCAATATATTTGGAACTAGCAATATGAACTGCCAAAAAACAGGAAAACGCTTTCTAAGAAAAATAAATGAATATTCGTGTTCAGGAGCCCCAATTTAGTTCAAAAAACATCTAATTTTCAAGGTTATTTTGTGGCATAGTGAAATTTACTATAGGCCACATATAAAGCCCACTCTCGAAAAACACTTCAGTACGCCTTAAATCGTAATGAACAATAGTTTCATAAAACTAGAAATCGCACTGTCGAATTTCGTGGAGATTAGTCCATAATGATCCATAGGCCCCATATGAAGCCCCCTTTCGGGAATTCTTTAGTAAGTCTTAAACGGGAAGAAATAACGCTATTGTTTAAAAAATTTGGTGTGTCAGAGTTTAAGATTAGAAATCACTCCGCCCAATTTCGTAAGGATTGGTCCATTACCTAACATAGGCCCCATATAAGGCGTACATTTGAAATAGACTTTAATGTGTCTAAAACCGCAACAAATTATAATTTGTGAGGAAGGTTTTCATTCATATTAGTATATAATTTTAAGCAGATTTTTAGATATTCTTATTCTGGGTGGAGGGTACCGAACATTCCGCATACCCGAACATATGTAGCACTTTTACTTGTTTTTATATAAAATCAAGTCATATTCTTAATCAATTGCAATTTTCTCTATTCTGATTGAATAAAATATTGTAAAAAAAAAACAGAAAGCACAATAATAATGAAAATAATTCTAAAAAATGTGCCATAAAAAAAGTTCAAAATATCCCCTAATTCCTAATTCAAATTTTTCGTATTCCCATTTAAAATCCTCAATTTGGAAATAAATCCCCTAACCTGACAGTACTGAACGTATTGGGTGTGTTTTGCACCTTAATGCCCCAATAATAAATGCTTTTATAAAGGAACTACTTACTTGGAAAAAAATCATACACTTCATTACACGATTACACATCAGCTAGTTATTATACCTTCATACATATAAACATACATACATAAGTACGTATGAGCAAGCACCGATGTATTCAAATTGAAAAGATAAAATAAAATCAATAATCTACGCTACGATGATTTTAAAATATTAAACAACTTATAATAGATTGAATAAATTAATTTTTTGGTTGTTTTTTTTTTAGAATATTTATTGTGGAAAGGCTGCGGATATATGGGCACTAGGAGCTACACTCTACGCATTAGTGTATGGCAATGTGCCATTTGTAGCTGCTTCAGTTCCAGCTTTATATGACAAAATAAAAAACGAAGAACTTTCTTTTCCTGAAACTCTAAAAACTACTGCAGAACTTAGAGAATGTATTCAGAGTATGCTGAAAAAGGATCCGGTGGATCGTATTACTTTGCCACAATTAAAGGTAAATCGGGTACTAAATATTTTACTTTTTGTTCACCATAGTCGTAAGAAAAAACGTATTTTTTTTTTTTTTAATGGTAAGTAAGTAATTGTTTTAATACATAAAATAATTACTTACCATTTCGAAAGTTTGAAAATTTTACTTGATATCACAAATTTTAATTATAATTAAAAAAATATTTGAGTACTCAGAAGAAATAAATAATCCTATTAAAACGATATAAGTTATTTTCGTTTAAAATTTTGTGTACCCTCCTCCAACACTAGTCGTGAACAGGGGTGTCAAAAAATATTGATAAGAAATCGGCATATTTTCAAAAAAAAAAAAAACCCCGCGTTATCGGCACTTTTATTTGAAAAAATCAGCATATTTAAAAAACCTTCTTTAAATACAATAAAACATGTCTTGTAAACGAATCAATTCAGCATTAACTCATATAAATTAACATAAAAACAATAAAAATATCTTTCACATTGTATCAATTGTAGTTAATAAAAAAATATATATATTCGGCCATGTTCTGAAAATCACGTGATTTCAAATCACGTTCTTTTAAAATCACGTTTGATTTTGTGGTGCTCTGAAAAACATTTCTTTTTTATGTTTCTCAGTATGCTTTCGGCAGTTGAAAATCACGACAAAACATACAAAAACGGAACACAAAAATATCAAACGTGTGATTTTAAAAGGCACATGTTATTTGAAATCACGTGATTTCAATAAAAGTGATTTTCAGAACAGGCCTGATTAATTTTGTATTTCAGGGTAAATTTTGTAGACTAAGTGTTTTTTTAGCCTTTTTGTTATTATAGATAAATAATTAAATCATTTATTTCGAAAAGCGCTTAAGTACAAAAACACAAAGCGATCAGGAGATACAAAAAACTGAATACCTCTTACACCATTTGAACTTTTGGAGCAGAGCTTTTTTCTAAAATTTTAAGCCTCTGTTAATGTTAAAATAGTAAAAACAAAAAAATATTAAGTAATAATATTAAATAGAATCTGGGAATAATATCTTTTTCATAAGTTTCTTTATTACATATATTTAACATATTTTATTTTTCGAATTTATTCTATGAGCTAAATTTATAACGCTTTTTGTAATAGCTCATAGAATAAATTCGAAAAATAAAAAATGTTGAAGGTGATAATATTAAGTAATATTTGAAGGAGAAAATGGTGATTACACTTTCCGGAGATGAGCCCTTTTCAAAATTTTTTTTTGAACTTTCGTGGGTTTAGTAGCAAAATGGTATATTTACTGCAATTTATTGAAGCACACACATATTCAGATAATCTATAACGTTTATATTTTGCATTGTAAGATAATATTAACCTCTTGGAAGATTCATTTACGAACTTCAAAATTTTAATAAAAGTAAACAACATTTTTATTTGTAATGCTCATGGGCCTCATATAAAAACGTACCTTTGCGCCTTAAGCGGCAATGAATTTGAATACTGTAAGGATAGCTTTTACTAAAATTAGTTCACAACTAATAGACTCCATTTAAATCTCACTTCCGAAATATTCTTACTGTTAGGCATAGCCGAATATGGCACGTTTACTAGTTATAAGTAAAAAAGCATGAAAATATTTTTTTTATCTAAATACTGGCAAAATTTTAACTTCAAATGTAAAAACCTTTGTAATTACAAAAGATTTTTCACAATTCTTTATGTATAATATTTATTGATTAAATTGTACATATTTCATTAAATAAATATTTTTAATATTTAAACAAGAATGCTATAACGAATATTATACACCCTTTACCATGGTGTGATAAGAACAAGAAAGTTATAGAGTACCGTTCTTTAAATATACATAAATATATTTTGTGCCACACTTACGGGGCCACTTCTCCAATCACGCTCACATCTCTTCGGTTATTGTATGTTGGTAACCAAGATGCTTGTACATAATTTTTAAACTTTTGCTCTTGCCGTTCTCCAGATATAAGAAAAACAACAACAACAAGAGATTTATGGGTAAATTAAGAGGCAGTCGTCGTTTTGTGCTCATATTTCGAAGGACACATGGACGGACGGACATCGTTAAATCAACTTCGCTACTTAAAAGGTCCCAGAATATATATGTATACCTTATAGGGTCTCAGATCAATATTGTAGATTTTACAAACGGAATGACAAATTTAATGTATACCCTTTTACCTTCGGTGAAGCGTATAAAAATCAGGAAAAAGTCGAATCTTGTATTCGCAAAATACTTACGTATGCGGAATGAAATATGGACTGACTGATTAGCAGTATAAAAATTTAAATCAGATATTAAAAAATAAAAGTTAATAACGTATGGTAAACTTATTTTACAAACAGATATAAAGCCATATCGATGGCCTTTTTCATATTTTGAGGCACCCTCCGTATTGCCTCTTGCCCCTTTGTGTGTATTTTCTATAGCATCTATTCAATTTGAATGATAAAACAGTCTAAGAAGTTTCAATTGGTATCCATTCATGACTATCCATTGTAGAGGAGCTCCCATCATCCTATTATGATACAATTCATGGCGAGCTTTCAGAAGAAAAAAATTGTAACAAAGCTCATATTAGATGTTTGATGATAACTGATAACAGAATAACTAATAAAACATATATTTTTTATTTAAAGAATTTGGCCAGAAAATGAACCAAAATTAAAAAAAGCCCTACTTTTACAACCCGAAAATGGGTCAAAATCGAAAGGGTGCTCTAATAAGGACTAATAGGGTTGATAGCTTAGGTATTCTAGATTTCAGAACTATATAGTTTATATTCAGAATTTCTATAGATTTTTTGTAATAGAGCATAGCTGAAAGTGAAATTATGAAATTTCGTAACAAAAAATGGCCTATTTTCAGAACCCGAAAATGGGTCAAAATCGAAATGGTGCTCTAGTTCTGAAATCTAGAATACCTAAGTTATCAACCCTATTAGTTCATATTATAGACCCTTTTCGATTTTGCCCCATTTTTGGGTTCCAATAGTAGGGCTTTTTTTTTAATTTTAGTTCATTTTCTATCCAAATTCTTTAAATAAAAAATATATGTTTTATAAGTTATTCGGAATTACCATTTTTAATTTTTTATTTTTTTTTGTCTGAAATTATTTATTTTTGGCAAAAAAAACATCCATTCTGTTGTCTTAACCCTTAGAGTACGGAGTGGGGGACTTTAGGTCCCCCAATACTAGTTTTTCTTTAATAACTCCGGAAATAATTTCTTTCTATCTTTTTCGTTTTTGGTAGTCGAGTTTTATTTTGAATAGTATTCAAAAACTTATAAGTGGCATAAAAATATTAATCAGTTCATAATTAGAAGGTATGTTATTCGCTTGGGGGACCCAAGTTACACCACGTCGTATTTTACGCTACAAATTTTCTTTGTTTTTTTAGGACCAAATATTGATATTAGTGAAGATCGTATTGCTCTTTCTTCGAACACAGAATGTTTCACCGCTAAGTCTGGCCGGGATTGGTCTTCGAAGCCATTTCCACAAACACGTAGGTCAGCATGCAATATTGTAAATGTTACTCCAGGAGTAACCAGTTATATCAGAGCTGCAAGCGATATTGATGATATATTCAACCATCTTATTACACCAACAATGAAAAAAAAATATGTCTTCATACTAACGAAGAAGCCAAAAGAGCTACGAACCAGTGTTTAAATTGCTTGCTTTAAAATAGCAACAGTCGCACATTTTTGCTTTGTTTACATTTTTTGCAGCAAATTAAAAAACTGTGTGTCTAAGTGTTTACTTAACTCTTTGATAACGAGTCAGCAAAAGCAAAAAAGCAAAAGCAAAACAAAGAGAGTAAATAATTTGTTTAAACTCGCTATGTGTATGTACTCTGCTAAATCTGTCAGCAAAGAAGCCACTTAAGAAAACAAATTTTCTGTTGCTGTAAGTATTAAGTTTTTGATTGTTTTTTTTTTGCTTTTGATGCGCTTAAAGTCAGCAAGTTAACTTCTTTGCTGTTGCTGGAACTTAATATAGGGTAAGTGCTCCAGTAGTCGGCAGTTTAAGGCTTTACTTTTTTTTTGAACTCTCCCTTTGTCTTGTGTACAGTAGATATTGGATAAATGAGTACTGGTTATAATTCATTAATCTGTTTTCTCTTAGATTATTCAACTCAAATGTTAGTATTTTATGTTTAAATCGACAAATTTTAAGGTTTTGTATAAAAAGGGCACTTTTGCCTATAGTCGGCACAAATTTTCCACTTTTCGGCATGTTTTGTTCCTATTGTCGGCATATCATATTGAATGGTAAAAAACAAAACATAAAAATATAATTAAAGCTTTTATTTATTACAAATTAAATATTTTACTTTTCTAGACATTTAATAGTACCCTTCAGGTACATGAGATCAAATCATATTCAATAAAACAACAAAAAAAACAAGTAGGTATACAAGTAAAAAATATTTTAGCACAATTCAGTCTTTAAATTCATTTTTTGTACATCGGTTGGCAAAAATTAAAGAAATAACATTAAAATCTAATATTTTATACATTAGAGAATAATTTAAACCCAACGAAACACAGGGAATTATGTTAATGAAAGAAGGTAATTGGGTATTCCCACTGGAACTTAAATATTTTTTTCTGTGCATGTCATTTCATAATGGAAAGATTTACGCCTGAACAACGTTTACAAATCGTTCAACTTTATTACGAAAATTCACGTTCTGTGAGGAATGTGTTTCGTGCACTTCGCTCAACTTATGGTCAACATAATCGGCCTACTGAGCGTACTATTCGCAACACCATCACCCATTTTGAGACCCAGCATTCATTATTGGATAATATTCGACCGAATAGACCACGTCCAGCACGCTGTAAAGAAAATATAGCGGCCGTAGCTGAGAGAGTACACGGAGACCGTGGAGAGTCGATTCGGCGCCTTTCGCAGCAACTCGGACTGACGTATGGAACGACTTGGCGCATTTTACGTCGAGATCTTAAATTGAAAGCGTACAAAATACAGCTTGTACAACAACTGAAGCCACTCGACCTTCCCAAGTGACATCGCTTTGCTCTATGGGCTCTTGAAAAGTTCCAAGAAGATCCGACGTGTTCGAGGCAAATTTTGTTTAGCAATGAGGCCCATTTCTGGCTCAATGGGTATGTAAACAAACAAAATTTCCGCATTTGAGACGAAGAGCAACCTGAAGATATTCAAGAACTGCCACTTCATCCAGAAAAAACAACGGTTTGGTGTGGATTGTGGGCCGATGGAATTATCGGTCCATATTTCTTTAAAAATGATGCTGGTGAGAACGTTACCGTCAATGGCGACCGCAATCGTGCCATGATAACCGACTATTTGATGCTTGAAATTGAAGCTCGTGATCTCGGCGACATTTGGTTTCAGCAAGTCGGCGCCACTTCCCACACATCGCATAAATCAATGGATTTATTGAGAGAACACTTCGGTGAGCACATAATTTCACGTTTTGGGCCGGTCGATTGGCCATCAAGATCGTGTGATATCACACCGTTAGACTTTTTCCTGTGGGATATGTAAAGTCCAAAGTTTATGTGGACAAACTAGGTTCGACTCAGGCCTTGGAGGAAAACATTACGCGTGTCATTCGCCAGTTACCAGTCGAAATTCTCAAACGAGTCATCGAAAATTAGACGCAACGGATGGACCATCTGCGAGGTAGCACCGGCCAACATTTGATAGACATAATCTTCAAAAAATAAATGCCAAAGAATGTTCTTTCAAATGATAATAAACATTCCCCATTAAATTTGAATTTTTTGTGTTTTTTTCCTTAACAAATTGGGGAACCTCGAAATGGATCACGCTGTATAACCCGTTGCCGACTTTAGGCCAACAATGATCCTGTCGTCGGCAGATCGAAATCACTCATTTTAAACGATGCCGACTACTGGGTAAATTTACTCCAAGCTCATTTTTTATGTGATAAATGAGAAGTAGAGTGAGTAATGAACCATTTTCTCTAATTTGAGCTCAATTGAACAAAAACTATGTTTTCCCAGTAGTCGGCATAAGGGTGCCGACTACTGGAAAATTAAACATTTTTTTGTTCCTAATGTCGGCATCGCTAAGAATGAGAGAAATTAAATAAAATTTATTTGGTTTTCATATTTACAGTGTTATTTCAACTGTTCTCTGCTTAAAAAAACAACTTTCGACCAAAAAGGGCTTTATCCTACTTAATTACTGACTCACAAACTTTTCTTTGCCACTAATTTTTCACTAAGAAATGTGCACTACCGCAAATGTAAGGCGACCGACACTGAAAAAAGGTCAGACACTGCAAAAACTACTCATCTAAACTCAATTATTTTTCTCACATAGATAGTTGAGAATATTTGTGTAGTTTTTGTGTTATTATTTCAATATATAACTACCGCAGTTCTTATTTATTTAAGTTTTAAAACAAAATATGCCGACTACTGGTACATGCCGAACTTAGGAGCACTTACCCTATTATGAACGAATTTGTTTCGAATTTTTTTGGTATTTCGTTTTTTTTTTAATAAATAGGTACATACATACATAAATGAAACTACACGTTTTTTAAAACTAATTTGTTTATTTTGTGTTATGTAATTATGTATATACCTATTCTATGAAACTAACGCCTGCAACAGCAAGCAACAGCAATGAAGTCAAAAACAGCAAAGAAGTTAATACTCGCTGAATTTAAGCACATCAATTTACAGTTAAGCCAAAGCAAAAAAAAAATAAACAAAAACTTATTACTTACAGCAACAGCAATTTTTTTTTTCAAGTGGTTGCTTGGCTGGCTTTTTAAGCTGAGAACATAAACATGGTGAGAATAAATAAATAATTTACTCTCACTTTTTCTGCGTTTGCTTTTGCTTTTTGCTTTTACTGTGTTCTTTTTCTTAAGTTAAGTTAAGCAATTACAAAAACATTAAAAATAGTCAAGCATTTTTAAACACTGCTACGAACATAGAACTGAAGAAAAGAAATCGTTTGTCAAAAACATATTGCCAATTCTAGTGATATAAGTCTGATGCAAGGTATAATTATATTTATGTTATAGGTGTTGAATTATTATATTTGTTCTATTTTGTATTTTTTTATTGTTGAGAAAAGTATTGAATTCCTTAGTTTGTGTTTGTTTATAGTAATTTTAAGTTTATTTTAGGTCAAAACAAAAAATATTTGAATATGAAAATTATTTGAAAATAAATGCTGAAAATTAATAAAATAATCCGTTTTTACTTTTATAATAAGCTTTTCTATACTAATATGCAAACCTTTATACAATATAATCCCATTTTTCTGTGGGGAACCTTAGTGACCCCACTCCGTACTTTATGTCAAAAATTAGGCTTCGTACTCTAAGGGTTAACAGTCTTTGAGTGAGAACAATGTTAACACAAGTGGCTTGTGTACAGGAAACTTGATAGTCAAGAAAACAAAGCTAACTGACGGAGCTAACTTCACACACATTTTTGGGAGCCTATGCCCCCGTTCTTGTAGGTCTGTAGATCCCAAATCCAAAACATAAGCTCGAATACAAGCCGTTAATTGCCAAATGAACTAACTAAAGGACTAATTGTTTAAAAAATCTAAAAATTATTGCCATTTTTAAGCTCTCAATGTGCAGCAAACCCCGCTTTTATATTTGTATGTACGTTGAAATGAAGAGCGTTAAAATAAGGTACACTAGACTTCCCTGGGAAAATAAGTTTCTGGAACACGCGGGCATAAAATTATGTCAATCGGATAACAGGAACCCGTCCCAAATATTGATGAAAAATTTATAAATCGTGTAAAGAGTGGAGTTTTTTTTTTTTTTTGTAAGTCTTTACTAAAACTTCACCATTTAGATTTTATTTTTAATTAAAATTTAGAAATTACTTTTAAATTAAAATTTACAAAAACTAAATGGCATTTTAATATGAATTTTAAGGAGCATATATGGGTAACTGCTGGTGGTTTACATCCATTGCCAAGTGAGCAGGAGAACTGTCGATTAGTTCAAGTCAACGACGATGATATTAATTCCGTTGTACGAAGCATTCCCAAGTTAGATACACTGATTTTGATCAAAACGATGCTTAAGAAACATTCCTTTGGCAATCCATTCTCACGAGGCATGTCTGGCCGTGCCCCGCAACGTGGTGGTTCACGCTTGGAAAGATTTATACGTGCGGGTCGTTCTAATTCTGCCCCTGGATCCTATAATATGATCATTGACAGGTATGTAATTTATGATTTTAGTTGCTGTTCTTTTTTAATTTATTGTTATTTTGCTTTCAGGCAACTTTCTGGTGATAATATACTTCCAGCTCTTTCTGAGCATTCTCCTTCTAATTGCACAAATGATGAATCCCAATAAAATCACAAAACACTAACACAAATAGAGACACAAATTAGAAGTTATAAAAATAAATAAAATACATAGTTAAACAAATGCACAATATTATAAACATATGCATACATATATACATACATAAACAAAACAAATATAACATGTGAACTGCTTTGCTGTAATATTTAATGCATTCTATAAGATAAATATGTACCTTTGCCTGGCTTGTGCGGTTGAGGGTCAATTGCTTTATTATCAATGATTTTCATCTGAAATTAAAGTACAGTTTCGACACAAAAAGGAAAATTAGAAAATCCTTGCAATATAATTTTTTTTTTTTTTTTTTTGATGAAAACGGAAATATATGGTTACGTAAACACAAACGGCCCTTAAGCCTCTATTACACGGAATGTAAAAAGCCACATGCGCATGTGGTTCTGACGTAATTTTGACGTCAATGCAAAGCCACAATAAGCATTGCGTGTTGTGTGATGACGTCAAAATTACGTCAAAACCACATGCGCATGTGGCTTTTTACATGCCGTGTACTAGAGGCTTTGCTCACCAAAAATTAAAAATCTAAATTTTTTTATTGATTTGCATCAACACACATTTTCGCAATCTTTCGAGCAAAATTAGCAATTTTAAAAAACAAATAGCTCTATCTAAAAAAGATATGACAAACACTAGAAAACCTAACTAAAGCCCCAGTTAGCTGACAGTAACAGCAATGTAACCGTACAGTAAAAAAGTAAAAAAAAAAATTTATATTTTCTGCAGATCGTTCTATAACACAGCGGAACAAAATTGAACTTTTTGTGTGTTGATTGGAAGTTTGATGCAATTTTTTACTAATTTGTGGTCACTGATTTCAAATTTAATCTCCGTTTTTATCTATCAGTTCGCATGTTTAAATTACAGGTACTAATCGAATTTTTAACTTTTTTCCAAATATTAAAAGTTAAAAAAATCATAACTTCACTCTTCATGAAGCGATTTTCAGAACTGGCTGAGTAATGGTTGTTTACGTTAAAAAAAATTACAATTTTTACTTTTAAAAATCATGAAAAATCCAAAACAAATAAAAACTTAAATTCTAATTACTTTCACGTAAAGTCAAATAACCTATGAATAAAATGAGACATGGATCATTAAAATCGATGAACCCATTTCGCTTTTATTCACAATTAAGTGAAGGTACCTCATTTTTAATAGAACAGCAGCAAACACAAACATTAAAAATTTTATTTTTGTATGGAATCAATTCAATTTAGTTGTCTCAGTAAATTGTGAATAAAATCAAAAGTTGTGCACCGATTACAATGAAATAAAGCCCATTTCATTTGAAATATGTTAAGCTAACTGCTTTTGAAATTTAAGCTTTTATGAATTTTTAAATAAAAAAAAAATTTTTTTTTTAAACATTTTTCTTTTTTTTTTAAACGTCAACGATGACTGACTTCATAAATGCAGTATTGCAATGCAACAGTAAAAGGAATAGCTACATAAACTGTAAAACTTTTCTGTAGACAAGACCTTAAGTTCATTTTTGCATGGTTACGGTATTTACTGTAAAATGATTGCGAAATATGTGCATTGTTTTTATTTGTGATACCTTGTCAACGCATTTGTTTTTAGTGATGCTTTGCAATACTGCGTTTATGAAATCAGCCATTATCTCTGAAACTACTGGGCAAATTTAAAAAAAAATTTCAGCACGGCTTAAAGATAATAATGTTAGCGAATTTTGGTTTTTTTAAGTGGATATGGTGCACCGTTTTCAAGTTATTGCAATATATGTCGTAATTTTAAAAATAACGGTATATTTCAAAAAGTCAAGGTGATAGAAAAAAACTGAGTGCAGATTTGAATTCAGCGTCCTTAAAAACAACATTCAGTTCTTAATCAACAAAAACCTTGTTCCCTTGTGTAATCGTTCTGATTGCCTTACATACAACAAAACGAAGCAGCTGATTTGAAACGTTACTGTTACTGTCGGCTAACTAGGTATTAAAGGTTAATTTATACTATGAATGCAACTCCTAATTTTAAAAGCAATTTAGTTAAACAAATTATTGAAAAATTTATACATACATAAACAGACAAACGCACACAACAATATTGACTTTACCAATAACATTTTTTTTCAGTTTGTGTATTTACGAATATTTTCACATTTAACAATCCTAAAGTGTCTTTTATTCCATTAAATTCATAATGCATACATTATTGTTTTCCAACTTTGCCAAAAAAATCATTTCTTAGTAATGATTTGTTGACGGATGTCTAAGAACTAAATTATAGACAATTTACACTATTACGAAATCTAGTACTTAAAAGATTTCTAGCAAAATCTAGATTTCCCATACAAAACTAAATCTAATTCGTCACTAGATTTTGACGCAATCTACTCAAAATCTGGTAGAACTTAGTGATGCAACAATGGTTTTTTCCATATAGCACTAAAAAATACTTCGCTGCACAAAAAAAAATTACAAAAAACAGAATACCATTTATTTTGCTCTCTCTCACCAAAGAACTTGAAGAGTGTGAACCAGCACCAGTGTGAAGGCACTAAGGCGTTACTTTTATATTAATAAAAAGTATAATTTTGAAGATGTAGAAGTTTGTCTTCTAGGCACTTACAAATTAAATAAATACTCATTCCTACTACATATTTAAAAAAAAATATATAAAATATTAATGAAGTAACTTACATTTTGGTATCTAATTGCAAAGTTTCGTAAATACCTCATCGGAAGAAAAATTTTATTCGGTTCACATACACACAAATAATACATTTAAAAATTTAAATATATTCAAAAACTATTAAAATTATTAAAACAAAAATTGTGCTCGGCAAAGCCGTCTTATTGCGTCAGTGCTTTAACTAGATTTACTATAAAAAGGAATATTAATTTTATATATTAAATAAAATAATAATTTGCCGTTTTTGTTTATATAAATTTTATTTTTTTGTTGGCTTTTATAATTAAATTATATAATACTACGGTTTTAAAACCGCATGCAAAACTTATATATACATATAAGCAATTACCGTTAAACATAATGATACATACAAAATATTTATAAACATAAAACAAAATTAATATAATATAATATATTCTTTAACAAACAAAACTTCTACCAATAGAAATTTATCGGACCATTTGTCTGAATTGTGAAATTAATTAATAAAATAAATTTATTGTAAATTTAAGATAAACTATATCTGCAAAAAAATGTATAAGTAAATATATATATATATAAATAAGGGTTCCTAATTTTCCGGCCCTTTTACCATTTCCGGGAGCGCATACAATTGAGGAGGTCTATAAACAAAGCTCAACAATTCCAATGTTTTAGTTTCTTTACTTTTTAACAATTTGTTTATTAAATTTACTTATGGAGCCATAAGCGCAGGAAAATCGTAAACAGCATATTTTTCGATATCCGTTCTTTATGTAAATCGATAATACACGATCTGTTGCACTATCTATATAAATGTTATAGTTCTTCAAATCACAATAACAAATTTACAGCAAAATCAATTTTAACGTAATCCAAAATTTATTTTTGTTTGTATTTTTTCGTGACTGATGTTGGTTACGATCAAGAATGATAGAAATAAAGATTACGCCTTGCGCACGTTTTACCGTTTGATGACGTAGTTATTCCCTTGTTAGGATTACCAAATCTGTTTCATATATGATATTCGTAATTCCTTACAAAAAAATTATGTATTACGTAATAGTTGGCAACCCTGCAACTAATTTACTCAGAGGGATCAAAAAAATATATCGATTGCAAAAAATAACTACGATTAATATTAATTAGGTGTGTTCATTTACCGAAAATTATTGCTTATTTTCAATAATTGTTACTAGTAAGTGTTCACGTACCCGAAAAACTTGCAACGAGAAAGTGAAAAAAGAGAGAGAGACACAAAAATTTGTTTGGAAAATTTCCCAGCAAGAAAATGTAATCAATAGGAATCGAGAATGTAATACATATCTTGTCTATTAATTGATCCCAGAATTCAATATTATTAACACGGAACATGTCTTAGGATTGTAATAAATTATTTTGATGTATCCTGCGAAATTAGTAGGCGACATAAAGACAGCAGAAAATAACGAATTTTTATTAAGAAAATTATGTTAAAGATAAACACGAATAATAGTCACTAACAGAAACAATACATTCCTTGTTCTGCAAATGTGGGAATATACGTGGTAATCAATGCACAATTATTGTGTCAAGAAAATTATCTTCTAGATTCCAATGAATGCATTTTTATTTTTTCGAAAATAATACACTATTTTTTAGTTATTTTTATAATCAATTCCTCATTTTCCCGTTGGGTTCTGACGGTAAAATTTTTACTAGCAAAAATTATTCAACCACCTGTTTCATGTTTTTGTTTACAAAACAAAAATAATTTTCATAATTTTTAAATTAAAAGTTTTTAACAACATAAAATATTTATTTTTCCAAAATTTAAGAACAATATTCTTGCGCAAATAGTTAAAAATAATTGAATTTATTAAGAAATAATAACGTATCTTACAGCTAAATAGTGTCAATGTGCCAAATTGCTAATTTTTGGTAAAGTGTTCATTTACTTTTTTATTTTTTTGAGTAATTGGAGGAAAAATTTTGTAAATTTAAAATTTACTCTCACGTTGCAAGTTTCTGCTAGTTAAGTAAATGAAGACACCTAATTTTATTTAAAATATTATAGAAATTATTAAAATAGATATTAGGAATTATTTCTTTTCAGTTATGTATTTTATAAAGCTTTTTGTAAAAGCTCTATTCCTTTAATTTTTTTTAGGAATGACTTTATACACTACTAGAAAATACAATATAATAGTCATTCCTAAAAAAAATTTAAGGAATAGAGCTTTTACAAAAAGCTTTATAAAATACATAACTGATATTTAACTCATAGAATAAATTCGAAAAATAAATAATGTTGAAATTATTAAAATTTAAAAAAATGTTGAAACATGTGTTAAAAGTTGCACAATACAGAAAAAATAAAAATAGAAGATAGCAGAAAAGAGTACAACAGTGATGCAAAATGTGGCACAGTTGGGCTATATGTGGCATTTTTGAATGTTTAATGGCCCTGTGGCACTTTGTCATTTTTTTTGGCCATTTTAGGTCAAAATTAAATTAACTTCTAAAGCCGTTCTGTAAATTTTTTAATGTTTTTTGCACACTGTTTTGAAACTTCTTTCATTTACAACAACATTGTTTTGTGGTTTAATGTCCAAAAAAAACCACAAACGCGGTTTGATCAAAGATACCTTTACACCGGGTCTCCACCTGTCAATTTTTCGTCATAATAAACGTCAAACTTCATATATGAAAAACGCTGACAAAAATATTAAAGTTTTGTTATATAGAGTTTAACGTTTGGTATGCAAAACCTTGTCAGGTGGAGACCCTATACTATTTGCAAATCTGTCATGTTTTAAATAAAGATTCTTTTAAGTATATCAAGTAAATCTTAACAAAAAATCAGTAGACTATCACATAAAGGAAACGGGAAAATATTCTTGATGAATTCCACAATGAGGGGCTTAAAACAAAAGGATTTTAAGTGCTTTTTTAATTGAGATTAAGTGCTCATATATCCCCTGTGAACCAAATATTTTTTAATACAATGTAATTTTTTTTTTGTTCCTATCGGAGACCATATTTCTGAAACCAAAGTACAGAAGGGAAGTAACGAATAACGATATATCGGCGATACTTCAAAAATTTTCGATATATCGTTATCGGCGATATTTTTCTGTCGATACGACGATACTTTTTAAATTTTCTTTGGAGTATTATTGCATAAACAATTTCATTTTCTATGCGTTTTTTGCATAGTAACTAAGAAAAATACCACATTAAAAAGCAGAGCCTAAAATCAACATAGGAAAATGAAATTGTTTCATATAATAAATGAATTAACGGAGATGGAGAATCGCCATAATGCTGACTTAGCATGAGCTATAAATAAAAGAATTGAGACTTTAGAAAATAGTGCAATTCATTGTTTATTTACAATTCTTGAGCTTCGATCAGTTCTACCGTTTGCCCTACTAAAGTCGCAATTTTACCCTTTTTAAGCGGTCTGCAACTTTTTGTGAGACTTTTTATCACCGACATTTGCGACTATTTTAATTTTGTTGCGACTTTTTACCCTTATTTGTCGTTTCTCACAAGAAACATTTAATTTGCAGTAAATTATAAATTTTCTTATATTTTTAATTAAAAAAAAATCGTCAATATGACGTATTAAAAATTTACAGGCAATTCACAGATTGTTCATTTGGCAACACTTTTATCTGTCATGTACATATACAATGCCCTGCAAGAAATGAATAACCGAAAATTAAAAAAAAATGTTTTTTACTAACACACTTGCAACAATTTTACATTGAATTAATAAGTTAGAGAGAGAGAGAGAGACATAATGAGATAGAGAGAGAGGCAAAACATGTACATAAGGTTTCGGTCAGTTTTTTCATTTTGCTCTTAAAAAAGGGCTTGTTCGGAAATGCATCACTGTGCTGCATCTGATGCGCATCTATGATTAGTTTGCGATGCTCATGCAAATCATGTTGGCTTCAGCTTGTTTGCCGCCCGTATTGGTTATATTATTGAACACAATATGCATCAGCAATTTTTGTGATGCGTGTTTTAGATTTATTTGCGCATTATCTGCATTTGTTATGTATTTTCGAACAGCTGGCATTTGCAGTGATGTTTAACCGAACGCGCTGCGCATCAGATGCAGCGCAGTGATGCATTTGCGAACAGGCCCCAACAAATAGAATTTATAGCCAATATATCGGTGAGCACACTGATCATCCAACTAGTAAAATGACCGGTAGTCTTCTTGTAGCGTGTATTTAATAAATGTTTTCATAGAAACGTTTTAACAAAAAAAATTTTACAATATAAGTTCCAGTGGTTATTTTACAAAATTATTTTTAGCCGCCGAGTCAATGAAAGAAGAAGTGATCGTAAAACATGTACAGGTAGAATATTTTGCTTTAACTTAAAAAATAAAATTTTTTGTATTCTTTAGAATAAGATTTCTTGCTAAAATTAATAGAAAATCTGAAAACGAAAAAAAATTGAGCTAGAAATACGTGTTCAGAGCCAGAGGAAACCACGGAGTCTGAGACCGATAACGATAACATCGCTGCAGGTCCTTCCGACAAACGTTATATTTCGCGATACTATTCGAGAGACTGGAACTGAAGCATAAATGGCTTAAGCAAGACATGGAATCAAAGCAGCCTTTTTGCAGTGTTTTTAAACAGCTTTTAGTGAACCAAAACAATCATCTTCAGCGGCATGGAAAAACAAAAAAAAAAACAGTAATAAGGGTTTTCATGAAATCGCTTAAAATTTATATTTGTGCCAATGGGAAAACTTGCGAAAGTTGTTTCGTGAAG
The DNA here is from genome assembly GCA_943735925.1 of Pollenia amentaria. Lineage (NCBI taxonomy): Eukaryota > Metazoa > Arthropoda > Insecta > Diptera > Polleniidae > Pollenia > Pollenia amentaria. Next base: position 105,639,657 of record OX031006.1, read on the forward strand.
CGCCTTTTTAACTTTTGTGTAGTGTTAACCATTAATGTCACTTTTTATGAAACACCAATGCGAAAAAAAAAATTTTAAAAACAATTAAATATATAGAAAAAAGTTAAAATTTTTGCCTAAAAAGTGAAATTTGTGCTTAAAAATGTCTAAAGAAATCCGAAAGACTAATATTCTTAGATTATTCCCAGAATTTATTGTTTTAATTGTGGAATTTTTCGTTGAGAACGACGGTAAGCATAAAAAATCAGTTTGTATTAATGCACAATTGAAAAGCGCAATTGTAAGGTAAATTTGCGAAGTTTGTGTTAATAAATTCTCATTCAAATTTTGACAGTTCATTTGCGAGGGTGTAAAAATACACAGTTTGCACAGATTGCGAGACTTTTAAGCGATATCATGAAATCTCTTCATGCAAAAGAGACTTCTGAAAATGAAAAAAATGCAACTGACTGTTTTGTTTAATTTTTTTGTGTTTTGTTATGCTTTTTATTAATAAAAAAATTTCAAAAACGATGTGCGACTTTTATTTTCTCAAACTACTTTTTTGTGCGACTTTATTTTTATGAAACGACCTCTTGTGCGACTTGTCAAAAATTCCTAGCGTTAACCCTGCCCCCGATACAATGCTCGAATATTTCAAAGACAATCGACTTCAAACATATCGAAAAAAACTTCTTATTGAGTTATTTAACATGTATCTGCATTTCGAAAATGTTAAAAAATACTAGTTCTGCTAAGTCTAAAAAAACTGGCCATTGAAGCGTTTGTGAAAAATGTATAAGAGAATCCGAGGAGGATTAGTCTCTTTCCGTCCTATGCCGTTAATCTACTTAAGAATAAGTCGAAAGATACTTTAGATCTTCTATTATTACTAGAGACGTATAACCACTTGTTCACGGCCGAAAATGACATGTTATACCCAAACTTGAAGAAAATGGAGTAGAAATTCTTAAGATTTCAATTTAGTTCTGTGGCATCTGAGAGCCTATTTTTCACTGCAGCTGGGCTACCGCGTATTTCGATTCGAAAAGTGAAATTTTTCGAAAGCAATATCCGATTCGAAAGTTAACCGGTAATGCGTAACTCGTTCGAAACGATGACAGAGTCGTATTTATAAACAAATGGGAAATTTGATTAAAAGTTGGTAGCACTGCTATTAAAATACCAAAATGGACGAAAATATCCCAAAACAAAAGAAATATTAAATTCTATTCAATATATGAAAAATATTATAATGTTTTTTTTTTTTTTTTAATAAAAACTGATTGTATTTCCCTGTGTCTTGAAGATTCTAAGGACAATGTTAACCATTCTTTAACCCTAGATACACTTTCTTATTTTTAATACACTACACACTTTCTTCGTCGAATTGACGAAGTCCGTTTATGATCTGGCCCTAAACCCGCCCAATATAAGGAAACAGAAAAATTTTTGTTTAGTTTCTAAATTACTTAAGTTTTTATTCATTCTAACTAGTTTATTATAGGTAATTCCAAAACTTATAACTAAAAACACAACAAAATCAAACAAAGCTTTTTTTTTTTGGTTTTATAAAAAAGGATATAAATATAAACTCAAAAGACAGTATTTCAGGTACCATATTATTTTAAAAAATTAATTAAATCATAAAGTAAATGCATTAAATAAAGAATTATATCAGCTTTCTTAAAGATTGGTTGTTATTTAGTGCATCAGACACATATTTAAATTTTGTGTTCCCCACATATGTATATGTTTTTTGCAATTTGGACATATAGATTTTGTCATTCTGCATTTTAAATATGGACGGATGACCATTTATGGTTGTTCTTCCTCGCAGGTTTTTCTTCGAAGGTTGGAGGATTGACGGTTTATTTCTCAAGGAACTTAGCGGGACATCATCGTCATCCAATATTTCTTCTGCGGTATTATTATATTCTTCATCAATCGGCTCCTCTTCTGCATCGCTGAGTATCTCTTCCTCTGCTTCAACAAGCATTTCTTCTTCTACATCAATACCATAAACACATTCGCTCTCCGAGTCTGTTTTTTCATCACACAGAGCAAGAAATTTTTCAATTTCCACGTCGTTAAGCCTAACGTACGTCTCTATTAATTTTCTTTATGTAAACTGCAAAAAATTAAATTGCAAAATATACACAAAACACTTTCTTCGTCACTTCGACGAACACAGTCAACAAAAAATCAAACTTACAGACAACTTATAAGCACGTACTTTAATACACCTCAGCAGATCAGCAATAAATGAAGTTACGTAAAATTAGGGAGAGTTTCAGTGAGAAACTGAGAAGATAAATAAGTCTTATTTAACGGTATTCGTCGAAACGACGAAGAAAGTGTATCTAGGGTTAAAATGCTTTTTATTTGTATATGTAATTTTTTTTTTTTTTTTAAGTATTCGTTGAAAATTTCAAGACCACAAATATTAAAAAAAATTCAACAATAACATTAGTAAACATTTTTTTTTTATCAAATCTAACATTATAAGGTTAAATTTGATTGTTTTTAACTTTTATTTATCATGAAAAATTTAAATACTTACATTTTTTACTGACATGTTAATTTTTTTTTTTTTTTTTTTGTTCACTTTATCATGAACTCAAATTTAATTCTTTGTTTTGTTACTGGTGTACGTGTGATGGACGTGGTATTCGCCTGTAATTTTGTATAATAAAAATTACGCAAATTAAACTCAATTTCAATATGCGTATCGATATCGGCTATATTTTATTTTAAGTATCGGTATCATATCGGTTAAAAGGCGTATCGTTACGTCCCTACTTAAAATATTTGTAAAGGTCGCACAAAAGTAGCAATAAAAGCCACAAATGCAAAGACGTCATTGCGTTAAATACAATACGCATATTTTTACGTCTTTATAATCTTCGAAATCTTTTTTGTGGAAATTGACTTTAGTTTTTAATGTTATACATAAGCAAATATTAGACAAGCGTAGAGCTTTGCGAGTTTAGCGTAAAACTGGGATCACACGATTGCCGCAATTGCACCAATATGAAACAATTTTGATTGTGCTTTATTGACGCACAATAATTAAATTGCCCCAATAAAATATTCTGAAATCACACGATTGCCCTGTTTTATACAAATTTAATTGCCGCGTGTTGGCACAAAGCGAAATGGGTACAATAATTGCCGCAGCACAGTCACATGCTTGTTCTTACTTGTGCCAACTGCGAAAACAGCTGTTGTGGTAGCATTTTTATTTGTTTGGAAGATCTAGTTGGCTCGTTTATTAAAAAAAGAAAATTGTGTCATATATTCAAACAAATTTTTTAAGTAATATACAAAAAATTCCAAAAATTAAACAAAGTAAAATTCTATTTTAAATATATAAAGAAATAGAGAATATTTATATATAAAAACAAATTCGCTTTAAAGAATTTCAATACATTTTGCTTCGTTTTCCTGTATATATTCTTTTATATTGTCCTGAACAGCTATTGCACGAATTTAAAAAAAATATTAAAAGTTATTTTCGGGAAAACAAAATTTATTATTAATTTATTTATTAATGACTTGCTAAATTCCCAATTTTTATTTTTGATAAATTTAATTTTTATTTTTAATTTATTCCTACTAAAAGAAACACACAAAAGTAAATTGATTAAAAAAGGCAAATATTGGTGTGTATTGTTCTGTTTAATTGCCGCACAAGAAACCAATAAATATTGGTACATTTTTGTCATTTTTATTGACGCGTGTTTGCATATCAAGTAGTCACACGATTGCCGCACCTGGGTTGCATTTTATTGGTAAAAGTAAGCACAATATTGCCCTCGATTGGTACATGAGGCAATTGATTGCGCAGTCACACGATTGGGGTATAAAAAAGTATGAAAATTGGTGCATTGCGGCAATCGTGTGATCCCAGCTTAAGAAACAAGTGGAAAAATCAAATACAAACTTCTCTTCGAATGTGTTCGTATTAAGATTAAACTCCGCTCAAAATATTACACCGCAGATTAAGGCCCTAATCATGTACAACGCAGCGCAACGCCAAACAATAACATTGAAAGCACAAACAATGTCATAAATATTTTGTAATTTTGTTGTTGCTTTCAACAGAAATTCATGTACCGTTTTAAAATTTTCAACGACACAAGCAATGGAGCGTTTGAAATTTTAAGACGCAATGTGAATTTCTGTAGAAAGCAATAACAAAATTACAAAATATTTATGACATTGTTTGTGCTTTCAATGTTATTCTTTGGCGTTGCGTTAGTTCTGAGGCGTTGCGCTGCGTTGTACATGATTAGGGCCTAAATCTTTTCACATTTAACCTTAGCTCCTATTAAAGTGGATTAAGTTTCCTTTTGAATGTTAATATTTGAGACAAAACATCTCATATAGATGGTGTATCAAGATAATATTCGCAACAAATCATATATGAATCTAAACCTCATACCATTACTTTATTTGTCTGGAAATACAAATGGTATATGGGCTTTAACGACTATAATTTTTGACATGTTTTTTTTATAAAAATATTATTAAATTGTTGAATTTTTGGGACATATTTTTAACAATTTTGAGGTGCATATAATCAAGTTTTAAGTACATATTTAATGTGCATAAAACCCTTTTTTAGAACATATTTCCGGTTTCCCTGTCTAAAAAAAACGTAGTTATTAATCAAATTAGTATGTACATTATTGTTGTAATTAGTTCATAAAGCAATGTCGGAGAATCAGACCAACAATTTTGTTCTACCGGCCCCAGGTGATTAATAAAATGTGCATATTCTAATGAGAGTTTATATAAAAATGAGACCAGTACTGAAATTCTGTAACTTTTTAACAACAAAAATTGTTACAAGTTGTTAAGTAGTCAAAATTCGTTAGTAAACGTGGACCTATTCTAATACAATCTGTTTTGCTGATTTAGGTTGCCACAAAATATTTTTGGAGCTATTAAAACTTAAATATTTATAAAACAAGATGTTTAATGGGCACAAACACCATATTCCGGAAAGGAGTTTGCATGTGGGCTAAGTAAAAGTTAGAACCACTTTGAATAGGCTTCGACCGGGTGTTAATAAACATCAAATTTGATAAAAATTATTTGCAAAATTGCGACCTGTACTTTGGGCACAATGTTAACTTGGACAGACAACCAGCCAACCGGATGGAAGGATGGACCTCGTTAGCGAGTCAAAAATATTTTATAATTTTGTCGTTGCTTTCTACAGAAATTCATATTGCGTTTTAAATTTTTTAACGCCACAAGATATGCAGCGTTTGAAATGTAAAAATGCAATATGAATTTCTGTTCAACGCAACAACAAAACCATAAGATATCTTTCACTTTGTTTTTGATTTCAATGTAATTTTTGGCGTTGCATTGCGTTTTACACAATTAGGGCCTAAATCACTTTGATTTAAAAAATCGAATAGTGTTTACTGGCGATATTTTCGCACACAGTAAAGGCCCAGTTAGCTGACAGTAACAGTAACGTTGCAAATCAGCACCTTCATTTTGTTGTATGTTAAGCAATTAGAATGATTATAGTTAGCAGTAAACCAAATCAAAAACTCAAAATGGGGTTTTTGACTTAATATGTATGTATGTATATGTAATTGGATTCCCTATGTTAGCAATTTTAATTTAAATTTTTTTTATTAAAACAGCTTCAAATTATAATGCTTTTTGCTAATTTTTTTTATAATTTTTAACAAAATCATTAATTTTGTTTATAAAAAGCAAAGAAATTCGCTTTTGTCATAAATATACATAATTTCAAATAAAATGAAGTCAAAAAACATAAAATATTTTAACATAAATCGTAACCAACAAAATTGTATTCAATAAGGAGGCATTTACACGGTGTCTTTTCAGACAAGTCTATGCCATTCATTCTCTAATGAACTCGATCGCCAACAAACAAAACAAACGTGTTTGTTAGACATGTCAGAAAATACACCGTGTAAACTCCCTCTAAGTAGTGAGCATGACAAAAAAATTATCGTAAGCCAAATAAAATAGCTTTATATTAGATATAAACCATTTAAAATTATTATGTTACGTAAGTTATTAATAAAAAAGCTTCTCCTGTAAAATTTTGTTTCTACTGGTTACGATTTTCATGCGGTTATAGCTCGATATATAAGAATATGAACTTACAATAATAAATCAAATCTTATTCAAATTCCTAAAAATGTGGGTGAGATGGGACAAGTAGGCGCGGCGCTTCCAATACAAAGACATCAAAGATTTCAGTACATCTGGAGATCGGCAAGAGCCAAAGTTTCCAAATTATGTACAAGCATATTAGCTAGCAATACACAACATTCGATGAAATGTGGGCGGGATTGGACAAGTGTGTGTGGCGCAAAGTTTATTCATTTATATCTAAAGAATGGTATTTATATAACTTTCTGTAATTATCGCACCATGGTGAAGGGTAGATAAGATTCGGCATAGCCAAATATAGCACTCTTACTTGTTTTTTTAAAGTGTTCTACAATTAATTAATGCAAACTTTTAAAATACTAACGAAAATATGGTTTATACTAAGGCCAGCCAAAGTCGTACCACTAGGCAAAGCACTTTAGAATTGGTAAGGTCAGTTGACTCGCCAGTTTTTTTATGTATTTCAATTTAAATAATAAGAAGTATGTTTTAATAAAAAATTAATAATTCTTACTATTTTGCCCTTGTTTTAAAAAATTTAAATTAAGAAAATAAAAAATTAAGATTTTCATCTTCAAAATATGATTTCTTTCGCCATATGACAATTTTCATTCCAAAGATTCTGGTAACGCTGTATATAAATATAAAGTTGCAGCCAACTTCAGGTATAATCTACGAACGAAAAACAAAACGAATTTGTGAGTACAGCAAAGTATGTACTCCCCCGCTATGCTCTTTTCCCTTCTCTTCTATAAACTCAAGACTTTGCAAAGTAAACTTTGCTTGTCTGAAAGGGGTCTTTCTATTAAATTAACAATTAAACACAGTTAGTATTTAGCTTAGATTAAATAAAACTTTGTTTGGGACCATTTGAAAGAAAAAAATTAATTAAAACGTACTATATACATATATAAATACATATTTACATAGATATTTTAAGGAACATTTTTAAACTTAATACAAGTTATGTTAAGAAATTTATTTACACTTCGTTCCGAAAGCGCAAATACTTCTAGATTAAGTTTAAATTGAATTTGTTTTAAGATATATTTATAAAAATAGCAGCAATTAGAAATAATACACACTTTAACATTGATAAAAGTAAAATCAACAACACACTATAAATTTATTGTACTAAAGGTCAAAGTAAACCACACAAATGGCTTGGAAAACACACACTTTGTTACCTCTAGAAGCCAAACGGGCACGTACGGGCAGATAAAACCTTTTGAATTATGTAAAGAAATAATCAAAGAACAGGTTTTGCAAATATGGCAAATATAGAAATATATAGATTTTTTTTATTTTCCGTCAAAGTTGAAAAATAGGATAGTTTTTAAATAGTGATTTACCAGGAGAAACACAAAGCAAACAGTTAATTTTTTTTTTATCATTATACATTTAATAAATACATCAAACAAAAAATAAGGCGATTCGTTACCTATTTTTCGTGATATTACAACTGAAATCGCAACAAATTGACTAAAAATTGTGTGTTTTTTGAAAACCGAAAGTAGGTCAACTTTGAACGGTTATATCTTCTAAACTAAAAATGTGATATTATTAAGAGTGGCATATTTGAAATCGTTGAAAAGTTTCCTATAACATGAGTTTATTCAAAACTTCGTCGGCGCTCATGAAAATTTTGATTTTTGCAACCTCGTTTGCTCTACGGGCGCCACTGTGCGACGATAGTGCTGTGGCAATTTGGCTCACTATTTGTTAAAGACTGATGAGAAATATAAAAGAAAGGAAAAGTATTTGGAGAAGAACGAGCTGTTTTGGTGCAAATAATGGTGCTTAAAAAGTTCGAATTTACAACTGAAAATGATGTTAATGCTTCTACTTCTGAAATGTAGCACTAGACACCACAAAAATTTTGATAAATATCCAACATGTCTATTAAATATTAAAAAATTTCAATGTTTCTCCAAACAGCAGACACCTCAATTATGGCTAGTTCTTACTATTACACAATTCTTACATATTTTGACGAAAATGCTTCCCTGATTTAATTATTGCTTAAACATTAAAAAAAAAACAATATGCTACAACTTATCATGACAGCGTTGAATTTTCCCCAAAATACGTAAGAGTTGTGTGATAGTGCAAACGAGCAATTACCTACACAAAACATTTGAACAATTGTTAAATGTTGACATGTTTGTCAAGCCATTTGTGTGGTTTGTTCTGCCCTTAAGCAGAAGCATAGCAAATCGTTATTTAAATTATGGCGCATTCAGATTAATGTGTTGTTGTTGTTATTATTGTTCGTAATAAATAACTAAAGATACATACATACTTATTATCTATATATGAAACTAACTAAGTAAATAAATTATTGTATTAGATACAAAAATTACATAATATCTATCCACTTTAATAATAACATTTTAAAAACAGACAAATCAACAACGAATTATTCCATATTTATTAAATTATTAGCTTCTATCAAACGCAAATTGTAAATTTTAAGCAAAACAAAATTTTTTTGGATTGTCACAGTTTATAGTGAAATTTGTATGTGAAAGAAGGAAGACGGAACTATAAAAAATATATTATAAAATTGTATAAACTCAATAAACAGATAAATAATTCTTTATCTCTTCATTTTTTTAAATAAAGTTGTTATTTAATAAATTATTAATTAATATGCATAAACCCTAAAAAAAATTTGCTTTTTCCTTGAGGTGACGCTTAAGGGTTTCTATTTCCCCAAAACTGTTCTGTTTGATGATACATTCCATTTATTCCTAGGAATTTCCGGTAAAAATAATGTAGAAAAGTTAAAAATATTAATTAAAATTAATGACAGTTTTATGGAATAAAATGGCCTTTATAAGAACAAGAGTGTTTTATTTGGAAATGCTGAATCTTAAATTCCTCTAACCGTGGTGCGATAAGAACATAAAATTATATAAATACAGTTTTATGTATATATTTTGTGCCAAGCCCACTTTTCAAATCCCACCTATATTTTGTGTATTGATAACTAAGATGAATCAACCTAATTTGGAAACTGGCTCTTGCCGTTCTCCATATATGTATACAGATAACTATAAAGTCTTTGTATGGGAGGTACCACGCACACTTCTCTAATCCCGCCCATCTTTTAAGAGAGGTTGTGTATTGATAACCTAGCTATGTGTACCAAATTTGGAAAAAATTCTCCCAGCGTTATTAAGACCTAACTAAGGATATTTTGGGCCACACCTACTTTCTTAATTCCACCTGCATTTTAACGGATGTTGTGTAATGATAACCAAGAAGCTTGTAAGTAGTGTGTTTGAGATGGTTCACGACCTCGTTTTTCATTCAAAGTTAGGATCATGCCATGGTGCTGCCAACTATATAGCTTTTTTAGAGACCAAATTTTCCCAAACAAAAATCTATCAAATAAGTGATGAAACTATTTGACTAATCAGAGTAAAAAACTTGAATAATCGTACTTTTACCATCATCAATATTAGTTTTTAGCAAGATCACACACCAATATAATATATGACAACACTGTTTAGTGTTGTCAGGTTCAATCTGGCAACTCTGTTTTTCCTATGTCCATCTGCTTATCTAACACGGTGTTTACATTTGCCAGTACTGGCAAGACAGTTGCAATACAAGACGTTGCCGTTACCATTCATAGCTAGTGTTGTGGCACTTGTTGTTTGAAATGGGCTTCCGTTGTGGTAGTTTGACGTCTTCGGCCACCTACGTGTTATCGTTATTTCAAGGTGTTGTTGCTTTGTTGGTCCAAGCTGTGGTGGCTGTTGTGTATCGAGGTGGTTGTTCTCGGTTTTATTCGTCGGCTGGCTGAAACGGTGGTCGGTGTGGACGATCGACGTTGGGGTGTGTGTTTTGATTTCTTGTCATTCTTTAATAAACTACTAGCTGTACAATCTTAAAGCTCCCTAAGCTGTTGAAGGAAGTTTCGCCCACATTGGCATTACGGGCGATCGTTTATTTCTTGCTGTTAAGCCGTTTACTGTGGAGACTCGATATTTGGAAAATGTGGTTTTGTGCGCTTGCGGTTGCTCTGGCCAATCACCTGGGTGATACGATTTTCCCGACTTCGAGGGCTGGATGTGAAGTCGAGGTGTTTTTTCTAAGCGCTGCAGCGCCTTTGAAATATTACAGCGCCAATTCCAACGTCATATGCATCACACCGGATATAAAATCAGGATGGGTAAGAACGGGACTTGTGCTAAGGCACTATATTAAGGTATCAAACGCTAGCTTTGCTTCCGGAGTAAATTAAAATTTTAAGAGTTTCGGAAATAGGTGCTGTGATTGTTGCGTAGTCGTTGATGAATCTTCGGTACCATCCGGTGGTTCCCAAAAAACTCCTTTCTTGTTTCGATGTAGTCGGATAGCTGAAATTTTGTATCGCAGCGATCTTGTCCGGGTCGGTCTAAGAACTCCTCCGCCAACGATATATCCTAAATATTTAAGTTCCTTGCAACAAAATTTATATTTTTCGACGTTTATCGTCAAACCAGCACTAGACAAGGTAGCAAATACAACTAACAAATCATCCAAGGCGCGCTGGGATGACTTTGTCCATTAAACGGCATAACCGCTTAGCTACATTGCGCAACCCAAACGGCATTACCGTAAAATGGTTCAAATGCCTTCAAGGTACCGCGAACGCCGTCTTTTTCCCTACTTGAGACTGCTAACGGTATCTGCCAAAACGCGTCTTTTAAATCCACACTGGATATGAAATGGGTATCTCTGAGTCTACTCATTAATCCCTCGACAATGGGTAGTGGATAGGCATCCTTTTTTTTGACGTCTTTCAGCCGCCACGCATCCAGACATATATGTACCTTCTCACCTTTTCGCACGAACGTGATCCTGTTGCTCCAGGGGCTCTCACTTATCTCTATAACGCCTAAAGAAATCATACGGTCCAGTTCAGTGTACATGAGTTGCTGTACCGCCTGTGAAATCGGATAATATTTTTCTTTGATGGGGATGGCTGCTCCGGTGACTATCATATGAGTTTCTTATCGCGTTTTCCCAAGACCTTTCTGCGCAAAAGACGGGAGTTCGTGAATAGTGCTGTCCAGAATCTGTTGTTGCTCAAGTGTTAATATATGTCTACACGGGAACTCGGTTGAAGAGCCACTTGCTAAATCGTTCTCGATAGTGGTTATACTATTTATTTCAAATCTGAATACATTAAACATTTTTAAAAAATCAACGCCCAGAAAAAGTTTTTGTTTCAAGGAAGGAACAAGATAGAAAGTCACGTAATTCGAAAGCCCATTTAATTGTATAACCGCCCTTGCACGCCCAATGATCTGGTTTGCTCTGCCATCAGCAATGAAAATCTCCGAAATATACGGGTGTATCACAAGCTTAGCTTCGTCTACGACATCGAGGCATCCTTTCCCTAAGTAAGAAAGTGTTGCACCACTATCAAGCAGTCCTTGTATGGCTACGCCGTTAATATTGATGGTAGTATAAATCCTTATATCGTAGTTTTCAACTAATTCGGTTGCGGCTATTTCTTTTCGTAGCTCTTTCCGTTCCTTATATCATTGTATGGTCTTAATGATTCTTCTTGATGGTGTTCCAAAAATTCTTTCTTTAGCTGCTTCATATTCGATTAATCTCATGTGATATGGCTTCCTAGGATTAATATCGACTTTGGTGTTATTGCTGGGTATTATTGGTTGTTCATAGCGCCTAATCTCAATAGGTTGTGTCATTGTACGCTCTTCGTTAGCACCTGCAGCTTACGGTTTGCGTTTCAGCCACGACGCATGCTGGTAAGTTTTTAGTAAATTGGCAAGATTCGGTGAACTATTCGGTGGTGTACCCTGTGTTGGTGGAGAATGAGTTGCTGCTTCAAAGAACGACCCTTCAACCTCTGAAACGGTGGTCGGTGTGGACGATCGACGTTGGGGTGTGTGTTTTGATTTCTTGTCATTCTTTAATAAACTACTAGCTGTACAATCTTAAAGCTCCCTAAGCTGTTGAAGGAAGTTTCGCCCACATTGGCATTACGGGCGATCGTTTATTTCTTGCTGTTAAGCCGTTTACTGTGGAGACTCGATATTTGGAAAAGGTGGTTTTGTGCGCTTGCGGTTGCTCTGGCCAATCACCTGGATGATACGATTTTCCCGACTTCGAGGGCTGGATGTGAAGTCGAGGTGTTTTTTCTAAGCGCTGCAGCGCCTTTGAAATATTACAGCGCCAATTCCAACGTCATATGCATCACACCGGATATAAAATCAGGATGGGTAAGAACGGGACTTGTGCTAAGGCACTATATTAAGGTATCAAACGCTAGCTTTGCTTCCGGAGTAAATTAAAATTTTAAGAGTTTCGGAAATAGGTGCTGTGATTGTTGCGTAGTCGTTGATGAATCTTCGGTACCATCCGGTGGTTCCCAAAAAACTCCTTTCTTGTTTCGATGTAGTCGGATAGCTGAAATTTTGTATCGCAGCGATCTTGTCCGGGTCGGTCTAAGAATTCCTCCGCCAACGATATATCCTAAATATTTAAGTTCCTTGCAACAAAATTTATATTTTTCGACGTTTATCGTCAAACCAGCACTAGACAAGGTAGCAAATACAACTAACAAATCATCCAAGGCGCGCTGGGATGACTTTGTCCATTAAACGGCATAACCGCTTAGCTACATTGCGCAACCCAAACGGCATTACCGTAAAATGGTTCAAATGCCTTCAAGGTACCGCGAACGCCGTCTTTTTCCCTACTTGAGACTGCTAACGGTATCTGCCAAAACGCGTCTTTTAAATCCACACTGGATATGAAATGGGTATCTCTGAGTCTACTCATTAATCCCTCGACAATGGGTAGTTGATAGGCATCCTTTTTTTTGACGTCTTTCAGCCGCCACGCATCCAGACATATATGTACCTTCTCACCTTTTCGCACGAACGTGATCCTGTTGCTCCAGGGGCTCTCACTTATCTCTATAACGCCTAAAGAAATCATACGGTCCAGTTCAGTGTACATGAGTTGCTGTACCGCCTGTGAAATCGGATAATATTTTTCTTTGATGGGGATGGCTGCTCCGGTGACTATCATATGAGTTTCTTATCGCGTTTTCCCAAGACCTTTCTGCGCAAAAGACGGGAGTTCGTGAATAGTGCTGTCCAGAATCTGTTGTTGCTCAAGTGTTAATATATGTCTAAACGGGAACTCGGTTGAAGAGCCACTTGCTAAATCGTTCTCGATAGTGGTTATACTATTTATTTCAAATCTGAATACATTAAACATTTTTAAAAAATCAACGCCCAGAAAAAGTTTTTGTTTCAAGGAAGGAACAAGATAGAAAGTCACGTAATTCGAAAGCCCATTTAATTGTATAACCGCCCTTGCACGCCCAATGATCTGGTTTGCTCTGCCATCAGCAATGAAAATCTCCGAAATATACGGGTGTATCACAAGCTTAGCTTCGTCTACGACATCGAGGCATCCTTTCCCTAAGTAAGAAACTGTTGCACCACTATCAAGCAGTCCTTGTATGGCTACGCCGTTAATATTGATGGTAGTATAAATCCTTATATCGTAGTTTTCAACTAATTCGGTTGCGGCTATTTCTTTTCGTAGCTCTTTCCGTTCCTTATATCATTGTCTGGTCTTAATGATTCTTCTTGATGGTGTTCCAAAAATTCTTTCTTTAGCTGCTTCATATTCGATTAATCTCATGTGATATGGCTTCCTAGGATTAATATCGACTTTGGTGTTATTGCTGGGTATTATTGGTTGTTCATAGCGCCTAATCTCAATAGGTTGTGTCATTGTACGCTCTTCGTTAGCACCTGCAGCTTACGGTTTGCGTTTCAGCCGCGACGCATGCTGGTAAGTTTTTGGTAAATTGGCAAGATTCGGTGAACTATTCGGTGGTGTACCCTGTGTTGGTGGAGAATGAGTTGCTGCTTCAAAGAACGACCCTCCAACCCAGTACCCCTCGGTTCTGAATTGGCTTAATCCGAATGGTCGTACCGCAAATAAAAGCTGTGATAAAGCTGGTCTCAAATTACTTTTTTAAATTTCTACTAAGTCTTGTTCTATCATGGGATTTGTCTGTTGATTTCGTAAAGGAATCACGGCATTACAAAAGTCGTCAACGGTTTCTTGTGATTGTTGTCTCCGGTCGAGAATTATCCGTTGTATTTCCAAATCGCTCTTATATCTATGGAAATACCTAATTAAAGTTCTCCTTAGGGTTGGCCAGTCGCTTAACGTCGTATTCATCTGGTTCACTTAAAAGGTGGTGAAAATTTCGGATGACTTCCGCCCAAGAGCAACCGTAATCCGACTGAAGTGTCTCTACCCTAAACACAAAATCTTCAACGCTCGGCGTTTTAGTCGTTCCGTCAAATTGTAAGCCCCACTTGTCGATTCTGCTAAATTATTTTCCGTAATTATTGCGTTGATTCCGCAGGGCGTACATTTGAGGTGGTGGTTCACTCAAACGTGGTTGCCGATATTCATATGGCCAATATCAACTCGTCTAACCTCGCGTCCACAGACCTGCGAAGTTCTATTGGCCTCAGTCCCTCTGCTGCTCTAAGCGACTCTCTAATCTTTCTGGCCTAAGTTGATCTGTATTCGCTTCTCCAAACTCCCTTTGGACTCCGATGGCTGTAATACTGCTTAACTCTTATGGTGCTGTTCAGAGACGCGTTATCCGTTTAGGTGTTATGTTCAGTTTCATTCAGTATGACTTAGAGGTTTTGGCCAGCTTCCCCATTACCTATACCTGTCGACTGCGCGGTGAATAATTGAGAAGGCTGTGTATGTCCCGTAGCAGAGGTGGTTATCGACGTGGCCAATGCCATAGCTGAAGAAGTTGCTGTTGCCGTAGCTCCTGCGGCCGTATCACCTGGTCCCATTATGATGCTTGTATTTGGACCACTACGAGTTTTTACCATTCAAGACTAACAATGTTCCCCAGTTTTATCAAACTTCCAATAAATTTAACCCAAATATGTAAAAAATGTTTCCCTTCAAAAAACGTTGAAATAATGTCGCGACCAAAACGTTAAGTTCCCCGGCCCCGAAAAATTCACTTCACAATTGCTGAAAAATATAAACCCCAAATGATAACATATACCCTTAAAATTAAAGTCTATACAATTTATGAACTTTACCTCAATTAACGTTGTGCTGAAAATCAAAATTAAGAATAGATAGTAATTCGTAAAATGTACAAATAGCAAAAGCTTTAAATATGCCGGAGAATTGCAAATGTAAATTTAAAAACGCACTGAATTTATAATCAAAATCGTCAAAAGCCAAAGAAAATCGTCAGCAGAAATTTTAACTGGATGGTAACTCTTACTATTTTGATAAGTCAAAATACACTATTAACGGCCCTTTTCACAATATAAAATTAAATTAATTTAACAAGAAAATTAACAAACTGTCGGTTAGGTTAACACACACTTTTTAACCAACGGTTAAGGGTTTCTGTTTCACCATCTTCCGGTTACATAACAAAAACTTTAGATAGAAAGTGTGGCAATACCATCTCCGTTTGTTTACGAAAAATCGTGTAATGCAAAACAAAAAATTGATTTTCAATTGTAAATATTTTTTATAAATTAAAAAATCATAAAAAAAAGTATTTGTTTTCAGATAAAGGAGCTTTACTCCACGCAATAAAAGCGAACATATGAACATATTTGATCAAAAGATATGTACATATGTATACATATCTATGTATACATATGTATGTACGTACATATGTCGGTCGTGCTCGATGAGAAAATACGTGTTTCTTTTAACTCCGCATACGGTTCTTTTTTTAACATAAATTAGTTAATAATATCAGTTTAACAAGCGAATTTGGACGCTCAATATAAAAGTGAACAATAGAATAACTATAAAAAAATATAAAAAAATTAAGAAAAAAAAATACAAGTAAAAAAAATATACCTACATATGTATGTATGTACGCACATACATACTTGCAAATAATCTGTGCAAAAAAATATTTATTCTTTTTTTTCTTTTATTATCTCGGAGTAACAACATTATACATAATAAAAAGAGCACAGTCAACAAAAAATAAAAAAAAAATAAAAAAATGGTGAAAAAAACAAAAACAACTCTATATGAGTAATAACAATGAAACAACAACAAAAGTAAATGATATTCATGCTAGTGAAAGCAATGTGGAAATAAACACAACAACAGAAAACAATACAAGCGCTATCACTGATACCATAATCCCAAACATAGACGCAATGGTAAACAAACAAGAAAAAAGTTGTCAAAAACCACAAGTGCAAGTTGGTATGGATAGGTATATAACACAGCCCTGCCTCTTCAGCTGTTGCCTCTGCCTCGAAAGTTCCATCTTTTGATAGAATAAACTCGCAAAATCGTTTTGCAATTCTGGAGGATGAATCTTCTGAAACACCCAACGTCATAAAATCGTCGAAGCCACCCCCGATATATCTTAGAGAGCAAAACTCAAGTGAGCTAATAAAAAGTTTAATATCGGTGATAGGTGAAAATTCGTTTTACGTAGCTGCAATCAAGCGTGGTAATATTAACGAAACAAAAATACAGATTAATAATGAGAATGATTTTCGTAAATTAATTAATAAGTTTGAAGCACTTAAAAAAAGCTTCTATACTTACCAGCTGAAAAGCAGCAAAGGTCTGCAGGTTGTGATAAAGGGCATTGACTCATGCGTGGTCCCAGATGAAATAAAAACATTTTTAGAAGAAAAGGGTTTCAAAATTAATAATGTTACAAATATTAAAAATAGGGAAACAAATCCCCAACCACTATTTCGAGTGGAGTAAGAGCCCGGCGACGTTAAAAGATACCATAATCCCAAAAAATGAAACGCATCCCATTTACAGTTTAAAATACATCCTGTACAGGAAAATAACGATAGAAGAGTCGCACAAAAGAAATGGGCCCGTTCAGTGTTTAAACTGCCAAGAATTTGGTCATACTAGGGCATACTGCTATTTACCCCCTGTTTGTGTCGTATGTGGTGAACTACATGGTACCGTCCAGTGTGATAAGTCAAAAAATTACCCCAATGTAAAAAAATGTAGCAACTGTGGTGGTAATCACACTGTCAACTATAGAGGATGTCCGGTATATTCGATTGTCAAGCGTTCTGTTGGACAGAAACTTAATCCCCCTCAAACGCAGGCAACTTATCAAGAAAACACTAACGGCGTTCAAATACCGCAGCCAAATAATAACAGAACCTCGTACGCTAATGTCTTAAAATCTAATCATATGCTATTGCAAGGTGATTTACCAAATAATGACGAAATTCCCATTTCTAATTTAACTCGGCTAGAAAAAACCATGGAAACACTAGTGCAAACCGTTAACAATTTTACCAACACAATGGGTAACATGATACAAGAAATGTTAAGAATGCAATCGATGGTATTGCAAGCTGTACTAAATAAGCCATGAACTGTCTAAAAATTTGCTTTTGGAAAGCAAATGGCATTCGCCAACATAAAAATGAACTAGAATACTTCCTTAAAAATAAACAAATCGATGTTATGATGGTTTCTGAAACTCATCTGACCTCAAGAAACACGTTTAAAGTCAATGGTTATATATTATATGATACCAAGGACCCTCGAGGTAGAGCTTGTGGAGGTTCTGCTATTTTGATAAAAACCCGAGTAAAACACTACTTAATGTGTGATCATCGTGAAGATTATCTCCAAGCAACGACCATTTGCGTTGAGGAATTATCTCGAAACCTAGTAATTTCATCTTTATACTCCCCACCTAGATTTTCAATATCAGAAAGCCAATATAATAAATACTTCAAATCATTAGGACCCTGCTTCCTGGCTGCTGGCGATTAAAACGCTAAACATACTTTCTGGGGGTCACGACTTATTACGCCTAAGGGTCGTGTTTTGTTTAACACAATTCGTAAAATGGATCTAAATGTGGTCGCGAGCGGTGAACCAACATATTGGCCTACTGATCAGCAAAAAGTTCCAGATGTCATAGATTTTGGAGTGGTTAAAAACATCCCCGCAGAAACGATTTATGTTGAGGCTTCCTTAGAATTATCTTCCGACCACAAACCTACAATTGTTACTATAATGATTCCATATAGAATCGTATCGCCGTCTGGGTACTTATCGAAATCACCCTCACAAATAAATTGGTTAAAATATAAAAAATATCTTAGTGCCCATCGCACAGAAAATATTCCGCTTAGCACACCGGAGAGCGTGGATCTCGCTATTGTTAATTTTGACAGTTATCTCAAACTAGCTGTTCAACATTCCAGCACAACCCTCAAAAAAACCAAAAACAATATCATATATTCTGTAGATGTCTAGCGTCTATTGACCGAAAAAAGGAGAGTTCGAAGAGAGTGGCAATTGCACAGATCCCCCCAACTTAAGACTTTATTAAAAGAGTGCACAAAAAGGCTAAGAAAGTGACTGCAGTCCCAAAAAACTGCATCCTTTGAAAAATATCTTAACGAACTTGATGCAACTCCACAATCAGACTACTCATTATGGCGTGCAGCTAGAAATCTTAAAAGACCAGTTATCACTAAACCACCATTAAGAAACTTAAACGGAAGTTGGGCAAGAAATTATATAGAAAAAGGAAATCTTTTTGTTAATCATTTGAAAACCGTATTTACCGCTCACACATCTATCGATATGGTGGTCTAGTTACCACCTGTTGCTGTTAGAGCAGCTGTTCCACTAAGATTTGAGATAAGAGAAATCGAAAAGGCTATTCATGATTTAAACCCGAAGAAAGCCCCTGGTTTTGATAAGATCAGTAACAAAATGCTTTTGGAGCTACCCAGCATAGCAAAGAAAATTATTCTCTTTATTTTTAATGCTATTTAACGCCTTGAATACTACCCTCAGGAATGGAAAGTATCATTAGTTACCATGATACCTAAATCAGGAAAGGATCCTACAAAAGTTGAGTCATATAGACCTATAAGCTTATTGTCTAATATATCAAAGCTGTTTGAGAAGCTGTTAGTGTCAAAATTAACCCCAATTTTAAATGTAAATAGATGTATTCCAAACCATCAATTCGGCTTTAGAAGAGAACATAGCACAATTGAACAAACCCATCGTATAGTAAACGCCATAAGAAAAACTTTTGAAGAAAAAAAATATTGTTCCGCCCTCTTCATCGATGTTTCTCAAGCTTTTGATAAAGTCTGGCATGAAGGCTTATTACATAAATTGAAGCTAAATTTACCAGTAAACACACATAAGCTGTTAGAAAGCTACTTAGTCGGTCAAAAGTTTATTATTAAAGAAGGTGCTTTTATAAGTTCTCCTCAGCCAATTGACGCTGGAGTCCCTCAGGGAAGCATCATGGGCCCACTGTTATACCTAATATATACCTCAGACATGCCAACAAACAACCACACCCTAACTTCAACATTTGCTGATGATACAGCTTTTTTAAGCGTGCACGAAAACTGTCATGAAGCTTCTCGCTACTTGCAGGATCATATATTTGAACTGGAAAAGTGGTTAAAACAATGGAGGATAAAGGTTAATGAGCAAAAATGCGTACATATGACATTCACCTTGCGTCGGGAGTCATGTTCCCCTATTAAAATCAATAATCAATTAGTGCCCCAACAATCGCATGTAAAATATCTCGGAATTCATCTAGATCGGCGTTTAACATGGAAATGCCATATAGAAGCAAAACTAACACAAATGAAACTAAAAGCAATTCAACTTAATTGGCTTATTGGAAGAAACTCTGTTCTTCGTCTCGATTGTAAACTTCTACTTTACAACTCTATCTTAAAACCAATTTGGTGCTACGGTATTCAGTTATGGGGCACTGCCTCGGCTTCTAATATCGAAAAAATTCAAAGGCGACAAAATAAACTTCTTCGAATAATCACAGCCGCTCCCTGGTATGTTAAAAACTCAAATATTCACAAGGATCTCAATGTGCCGTTAGTAAAAACTATTATTACGAAGTATGCAGTAAAATATTTAAAAAGACTTGAGTCGCACCCAAATCCACGCTCGAAATATTTTAAATTACAGCGGCCACTCTAGGTTAAGGAGAAGAGATACAGCAGGACTCATCAGACAAGAAGAGCGCTAAACATCTACATATGTGAACTGAAACCGTGAGAGAAAAATTTTCGTCTAGCATTGGCAGGAAAAAAATAAAGTATTAGTATAAGATTTGATTAATTATTGTTAGTTCATATTTAATATATGAAGATTCAATAAATAAATAATGAGAAAAAAAAACATATGTGTATGTATTGTACGTCTGTGAAAAAAATCGATAGCACATTTTATGTAAAAGAAAATAATAATGATAAAAATATGATCTGATTTCATTATAAGGACCTTTAATTCTTAATTATTATAAAGAGAAAAGATTTTTGGATCAATGGTCATATTTGTCATAATGGAAGTGTGTTTTTTGAAACGAACCATGTCCGAAATAAAATTTACATATTATAATAAAAAGAGCACAGTCAACAAAAAATAAAAAAAAAATAAAAAAATGGTGAAAAAAACAAAAACAACTCTATATGAGTAATAACAATGAAACAACAACAAAAGTAAATGATATTCATGCTAGTGAAAACAATGTGGAAATAAACACAACAACAGAAAACAATACAAGCGCTATCACTGATACCATAATCCCAAACATAGACGCAATGGTAAACAAACAAGAAAAAAGTTGTCAAAAACCACAAGTGCAAGTTGGTATGGATAGGTATATAACAGTGCTTAAACGTGGTCGCAGCCCTGCCTCTTCAGCTGTTGCCTCTGCCTCGAAAGTTTCATCTTTTGATAGAATAAACTCGCAAAATCGTTTTGCAATTCTGGAGGATGAATCTTCTGAAACACCCAACGTCATAAAATCGTCGAAGCCACCCCCGATATATCTTAGAGAGCAAAACTCAAGTGAGCTAATAAAAAGTTTAATATCGGTGATAGGTGAAAATTCGTTTTACGTAGCTGCAATCAAGCGTGGTAATATTAACGAAACAAAAATACAGATTAATAATGAGAATGATTTTCGTAAATTAATTAATAAGTTTGAAGCACTTAAAAAAAGCTTCTATACTTACCAGCTGAAAAGCAGCAAAGGTCTGCAGGTTGTGATAAAGGGCATTGACTCATGCGTGGTCCCAGATGAAATAAAAACATTTTTAGAAGAAAAGGGTTTCAAAATTAATAATGTTACAAATATTAAAAATAGGGAAACAAATCCCCAACCACTATTTCGAGTGGAGTAAGAGCCCGGCGACGTTAAAAGATACCATAATCCCAAAAAATGAAACGCATCCCATTTACAGTTTAAAATACATCCTGTACAGGAAAATAACGATAGAAGAGTCGCACAAAAGAAATGGGCCCGTTCAGTGTTTAAACTGCCAAGAATTTGGTCATACTAGGGCATACTGCTATTTACCCCCTGTTTGTGTCGTATGTGGTGAACTACATGGTACCGTCCAGTGTGATAAGTCAAAAAATTACCCCAATGTAAAAAAATGTAGCAACTGTGGTGGTAATCACACTGTCAACTATAGAGGATGTCCGGTATATTCGATTGTCAAGCGTTCTGTTGGACAGAAACTTAATCCCCCTCAAACGCAGGCAACTTATCAAGAAAACACTAACGGCGTTCAAATACCGCAGCCAAATAATAACAGAACCTCGTACGCTAATGTCTTAAAATCTAATCATATGCTATTGCAAGGTGATTTACCAAATAATGACGAAATTCCCATTTCTAATTTAACTCGGCTAGAAAAAACCATGGAAACACTAGTGCAAACCGTTAACAATTTTACCAACACAATGGGTAACATGATACAAGAAATGTTAAGAATGCAATCGATGGTATTGCAAGCTGTACTAAATAAGCCATGAACTGTCTAAAAATTTGCTTTTGGAAAGCAAATGGCATTCGCCAACATAAAAATGAATACTTCCTTAAAAATAAACAAATCGATGTTATGATGGTTTCTGAAACTCATCTGACCTCAAGAAACACGTTTAAAGTCAATGGTTATATATTATATGATACCAAGGACCCTCGAGGTAGAGCTTGTGGAGGTTCTGCTATTTTGATAAAAACCCGAGTAAAACACTACTTAATGTGTGATCATCGTGAAGATTATCTCCAAGCAACGACCATTTGCGTTGAGGAATTATCTCGAAACCTAGTAATTTCATCTTTATACTCCCCACCTAGATTTTCAATATCAGAAAGCCAATATAATAAATACTTCAAATCATTAGGACCCTGCTTCCTGGCTGCTGGCGATTAAAACGCTAAACATACTTTCTGGGGGTCACGACTTATTACGCCTAAGGGTCGTGTTTTGTTTAACACAATTCGTAAAATGGATCTAAATGTGGTCGCGAGCGGTGAACCAACATATTGGCCTACTGATCAGCAAAAAGTTCCAGATGTCATAGATTTTGGAGTGGTTAAAAACATCCCCGCAGAAACGATTTATGTTGAGGCTTCCTTAGAATTATCTTCCGACCACAAACCTACAATTGTTACTATAATGATTCCATATAGAATCGTATCGCCGTCTGGGTACTTATCGAAATCACCCTCACAAATAAATTGGTTAAAATATAAAAAATATCTTAGTGCCCATCGCACAGAAAATATTCCGCTTAGCACACCGGAGAGCGTGGATCTCGCTATTGTTAATTTTGACAGTTATCTCAAACTAGCTGTTCAACATTCCAGCACAACCCTCAAAAAAACCAAAAACAATATCATATATTCTGTAGATGTCGAGCGTCTATTGACCGAAAAAAGGAGAGTTCGAAGAGAGTGGCAATTGCACAGATCCCCCCAACTTAAGACTTTATTAAAAGAGTGCACAAAAAGGCTAAGAAAGTGACTGCAGTCCCAAAAAACTGCATCCTTTGAAAAATATCTTAACGAACTTGATGCAACTCCACAATCAGACTACTCATTATGGCGTGCAGCTAGAAATCTTAAAAGACCAGTTATCACTAAACCACCATTAAGAAACTTAAACGGAAGTTGGGCAAGAAATTATATAGAAAAAGGAAATCTTTTTGTTAATCATTTGAAAACCGTATTTACCGCTCACACATCTCTCGATATGGCGGTCTAGTTACCACCTGTTGCTGTTAGAGCAGCTGTTCCACTAAGATTTGAGATAAGAGAAATCGAAAAGGCTATTCATGATTTAAACCCGAAGAAAGCCCCTGGTTTTGATAAGATCAGTAACAAAATGCTTTTGGAGCTACCCAGCATAGCAAAGAAAATTATTCTCTTTATTTTTAATGCTATTTAACGCCTTGAATACTACCCTCAGGAATGGAAAGTATCATTAGTTACCATGATACCTAAATCAGGAAAGGATCCTACAAAAGTTGAGTCATATAGACCTATAAGCTTATTGTCTAATATATCAAAGCTGTTTGAGAAGCTGTTAGTGTCAAAATTAACCCCAATTTTAAATGTAAATAGATGTATTCCAAACCATCAATTCGGCTTTAGAAGAGAACATAGCACAATTGAACAAACCCATCGTATAGTAACATAGAAACAATCTTGAAGCGATGTGGTGGCTTACGTCTTGGCTGTGGTCCGTGTCTTGATCCGGGCATTTTGCCAGCATCTGGTGATTCCCGAGATGAGGGCAGTGAACTTAAAGGCCTTGGCAACGAAAGGTTATCCATCCCCTAAACCGAGGTGTTATGCGACCCGTGCCTATCGGTTGGTTTGCAGTCAGGGGTTACCGACTGTATTATCACGGAGCTTTGCTGATACCTGGGCACCTCAGCAAATAGACTACGCCCTTACCGCGTTATTGGGGGCTATGACGTGGCGGACCTCCAGATCCCCTACACTCGTGGGACCAAACAGCAAAATGAACTCTCCTTTGAAAAACAACAAAAATCAAAAACGAAACAAACAACAAACTAACAATGGCACGGAACAAGACATGAAAAGGACAAATGATAAGGACAATAAGACGAAGACGATCCCGTCGGTGGCTGTATCAGCCTCGACACCTAACAGCGGCGATGTACCTCTGTCTTTCGCGCCAAGTACATCAAGAGCCGCATCAGCCCTTTCCGTCAGAGCGGATAAAGTCCATGCTTCGGGTACTGCAAAGTTGGAAATGACAAAGTCGTCCAACAAAGCAGCTTCCCATATGCCTATTGTGCAAAGAGGGACGGAGATGATTACATCCTGTCCCACTTCTGTACCTCCCCCCGCCAACTCCGGCGTCATTAAGAAGACACCTCGGCATAAAAATCCTTCAAAGAGGGCATCTAACTCAAGGCGTGCTGCCTTGCGTGTTATCGAGCTATTCGGCTCCAAAGATGCCAATGTGCTTTCTGCAGAACAGGAAGCTTCATTGGCATGGGCTAAGGCCCTTACTGCTGGGCTTCAAAGCGTTTCACCTCCTGCCCCTGCAAAGGCAATGCCTAAACGGCAACGTTCGGAGGAAGAAGCGACGGCCGTTAGACAGCAACCAGGGACAAAACGTCCCAAGTACGCACCAAAGTCGACTAATAGGTCCTACAGCGAGGTGGCGAAAGACCATCTTGTTAGGGCTATTATAGACAGAAGTGCTGCTGATGGATCCATCTCCCACTCTAGGTGGGACTTGGTGAAGCAGCAAATGATGGGTGTCTTTTGGAAGATCCTTAGTGAGAATCCAGGAGCACCCCCGCAATGCGACGATGCTGGCTGGTAACAGGGTCACGTTAAGCTGATGGCGTGTGTGGATGAGCGCTCTGCACTTCTGCTAAAGCTTGCCATTGGAGCGATTGGCGAAATATGGGAAGGTGCTAGGCTCGACGTGGTTTTGGTGAGTGAGATACCACGGAGACCTAGATCCATCGTCACCATCCCAGCGGAACCTTCTGCACCGGAGGAAATCTTGAAGATTATTCAGTGCTGCAACCCCCAACTTCCCACTCATAACTGGAAAGTTGTCAAGGTTTCAGCAGCTGAAGGATCCTCAAGAACGGCGATCGTTGTCCTGAATCAGGACTCCTTGAAGCCACTGAGGGAGAAACAGGGCAAGATTTACTACGGTTTTAGTACCATCTTGCTCCGTGTCTACCGAGGTGATGACAAGGGCGATCCCGCTCCGAAGGTTGTGGAGCCTACGCAGCCTGCGGACTGCACGAATGACGCTTCCGTTCATTCATGTGACAATGAAGACACCCCGTCCGTCTCTGACATGCTGGGTGACCTCTTTGAACGCATGGGTGAATTGGCTGATGAGGACGCCCTCCTGGAATCAGATCAGGAGGACGCCAATGTCACGGTTGTTAATACTGGACATGGTGAAGGTGACACAGATAAACCTTCACCACTCTAAGGCAGCATCCGCTGCACTGCTCCTCCGGGTGGTAGAGAGAGAGGAGGAGCTAATAATGGTCCAAGAGCCATGGATCCACAAGGATCGGGTTTGCGGATTAAACCTCAAGGGCTACAAGCTCCTATATGCCAAAGCAACAGGTAAAATTAGATCTTGTATTTTGGCTAAAAACACGCTGGATATCTTCATTCTTTCTGATTTCAGTGATGGAGACACAACTTCAGCGGCCCTAGAGTTGGGCGACATATCGACCTGGATCGTATCGGGCTATATGGCGCATGACCAGGACAATGAGCCACCTAATAGGCTTGTTCGTGGCTTGGTAGCCAAAGCCGGCTCCATGGGTACCCCGGTGGTTATCTGTGCTGACGCTAATGCGCACCACATCACGTGGGGCAGCTCCAACACCAACACTAGAGGTGAGTCGCTATTTTCTTTTATCTGTAGCAGTAATCTAGAAATAGCAAACATAGGCGCGGAACCTACGTTCATTGTAGCTAATAGGCAGGAGGTTCTTGATGTGACATTGGTCAGCTCGGAACACTCCGACTTGATAAGTAACTGGGCGGTCTCAGATGACTGTTCTTTTTCGGACCACAGGTATGTTGAGTTTCAATTGGGTACACCCCCCTTGGGGGTGTGTACTTTTGTGAATAGGAGGAGAACGAGGTGGGACTATCAGGCTAGTCTACTCGCTGATTCTCTGGGCTCAGTCCCTGTCATTAGTGGCGTTACGGAGACTGAAATGGCAGTGGAATTCCTATCGGGGGCACTGCGACAGGCAACGGCACTGGCCTGTAGGCCAGTGGTTAGGAAGAAGAGGGGCAAGCCACCATGGTGGAGCCCTGAGATTGCACAGTCTCGCAGAGACTGTCGTAGGTTATTCAATATGGCTAAACGTCTGGGAAACTGGGCGGATTATAAGTCGGCATTGAATAGGTTCAAGAATTTGGTTAGATCGGCGAAACGGAATGCATGGAGGAACTTCTGCAGTGGCGTGGAAGGATCCTCTGAGACAAACCGGTTGCGCAAAATAATGGCTTCTTGCCCGGCTGTCCCTAGCTACATTCAGAAAGCTGATGGTAGCTGGACTACGAATAGTCAGGAGACGCTGGAGGTGTTAATTGACACGCACTTTCCTGGCAATTCCCTTCCAACACCACGGAAGATCAACTGCTTATCAGAGCCTGGACCATGTTCATTTCTCTGTGCTATGATAGGCTCAATTGGGCAATAAGGAGTTTCGACTCCTTTAAGGCTCCTGGTCCGGACGGTATTATTCCGGCCGACCTTCAAAAGAACGCGGGGCTTCTGATTCCTTGGCTGTTCGCTATCTATACGGAATGTATTAGATTCTCGTACGTTCCCATCCGATGGACTAGATGTAGGGTTGTTTTCATTCCAAAGGGGGGTAAAACATCCCACACCGGACCTAAGGACTACAGGCCAATCAGCCTGTCGTCATTTCTTCTCAAGACCCTGGAAAGGGTCATTGATATTCATCTGAGGATGTCTATTCCTAGACATTTGCTCTCTTCATCGCAGCATGCCTACACCAAGGGCAAGTCTGTGGAGACGGCGCTCCACTCACTGGTCGGCTACATTGAGAAATCCCTTGAATTTCGGGAATACTCACTTGTGGCCTTTCTGGACATTGAGGGAGCTTTCAATAATGTCAAACCCAACTCCATCTTGGAGTCGATGAGAGAGGTTGGGGTTGACGATGCAATTTGTGGATTTATTGGTAATTTACTCGATAATAGGATCATTGAATCCACGATGGGTGCTACCGATGTTTGCAGATTTGTGCACAGGGGCACCCCGCAAGGTGGGGTTCTGTCCCCTCTACTGTTGAACCTGACGGTGAACACTCTGCTGTGCCGGTTCGACAGATTGGGGATAAGAACCGTCGCGTATGCGGATGACGTGGCGGTGGCGGTCGCGGGTAAACACCTGGACACACTGTCCCATTGTATGGAATCTGCATTGCGGATTCTAAGCTCTTGGAGCATTTCCTGTGGACTTGGTGTCAATCCACGGAAAACTGAGTTGGTACTCTTTACCAGGAAGTACAAGGTTGGCAACTTTAGGCTTCCTAGGCTGAACGGCACGGAGCTGAGGCTCTCGAACAGTGCCAAATATTTGGGCGTAATTCTCGATAGCAAACTATCATGGGAACTCAACGTTCAGACGAGGGTTGATAGGGCTATTGTGGCCTTATACACCTGCAAGAGATCCTTGGGCAGGAGCTGGGGCCTGGGCCCCAAGGGTGTCGAATGGATCTTTGAAGCGGTGGTAAAACCGATTCTCTTCTATGGGGTCATAGTGTGGTGGCCTGCCATGGAAAGGGGACGGTACTGCAGGGTGCTTGGGAAAGTATATAGGTTGGCTGCGCTGATGATCACGGGATCACTCCGCTCGACACCGACAAAGGCACTGTTTACTATGTTAGACTGGTTGCCGATTGATATCATGGCCGAACAACAGGCCTTGACTTCCGCTATGAGACTGGGGGCGGTGGGCCTATGGTCTTCGCGGAACTATGGTCATGCCAGGGTCACGCTTCGCGCGTCTCAGGACCTGGCGGGGCTGGACTATTGCACTCCGGAACCCTTTTTCGGTGCTTTGTTCACGGTTCATCATGGTAACTATGATGAGCTGCTCGATAACACGCGATCTTTGGAGCCGACCCTGCGGGTCTACACCGATGGTTCCAGGATGGGCGACAGAGTGGGTGGAGGTTTCTTCATCGAGGAATTGGACATCAGGGTCTCTTTTAGGCTGCCAGATGGCAGTAGTGTGCTGCAGGCGGAAATTTCTGCCATAAGGCGGGCGGCAAACTGGCTGAGGTACTATCGTATATCGAGGGATATATGTATATTTACGGACAGCAAGGCTGCCATTGCAGCTCTGGCTGGTGTCTTTACGACATCTATGTTAACAGTGGAATGCCGGATGTCTCTAAATGAGATCGCGAAACATTCCAGTGTAACGCTGGCATGGGTACCAGGACACAGTGGGCTCCTGGGCAACCATACTGCGGACAGTCTAGCCAAACAAGGCTGTCTCTTGGACGACATGTTCGTCGACGGCCTGATTGGCACTTCAATGGCCCGCTGCAGGACTCTCATCAGACGGGAATCGTACAGAAGGGCTCAGGAGAGATGGCAGGGCGAGCATACCTGTTTGATGGCCAGGACTCTATGGCCTGGCTAACACGCGGCGAGAACGCGCGTACTACTCGGTCTCGGCAGGGATCGGATAAGGACAGTGATGTCGGTCATCACGGGTCACTGGGTGATAGGGACTCATGCTAGGAGGATGGGTCTTGCGTACAATGACTACTGCAGGAGTTGTCATGATGTGGAGGAGGAGGAGACGGTGTTTCACTTCCTCTGCCAATGCCCCGGACTGGCGGGCGCTAGGTTGAGGCATTTTGGGAGACCGGAATTGCCATGTCTGGACGATTTGTCCAATGCGGGACTGAAATCGATCTACCTGTTCTGCAGGGAATCGGGGTGGTTCGAGACTGCGGTGACCTCTGGGGAATAGTCTGGTGGATACTGGCTGACCCTTGTCACTGGCTGGGGGTATCACAAAGGGACCGCTATAAGGACCCAAGTGAGTCGTCTTCGTGACGGCTACCCATTTAACCTAACCTAACCTATCGTATAGTAAACGCCATAAGAAAAACCTTTGAAGAAAAAAAATATTGTTCCGCCCTCTTCATCGATGTTTCTCAAGCTTTTGATAAAGTCTGGCATGAAGGCTTATTACATAAATTGAAGCTAAATTTACCAGTAAACACACATAAGCTGTTAGAAAGCTACTTAGTCGGTCAAAAGTTTATTATTAAAGAAGGTGCTTTTATAAGTTCTCCTCAGCCAATTGACGCTGGAGTCCCTCAGGGAAGCATCATGGGCCCACTGTTATACCTAATATATACCTCAGACATGCCAACAAACAACCACACCCTAACTTCAACATTTGCTGATGATACAGCTTTTTTAAGCGTGCACGAAAACTGTCATGAAGCTTCTCGCTACTTGCAGGATCATATATTTGAACTGGAAAAGTGGTTAAAACAATGGAGGATAAAGGTTAATGAGCAAAAATGCGTACATATGACATTCACCTTGCGTCGGGAGTCATGTTCCCCTATTAAAATCAATAATCAATTAGTGCCCCAACAATCGCATGTAAAATATCTCGGAATTCATCTAGATCGGCGTTTAACATGGAAATGCCATATAGAAGCAAAACTAACACAAATGAAACTAAAAGCAATTCAACTTAATTGGCTTATTGGAAGAAACTCTGTTCTTCGTCTCGATTGTAAACTTCTACTTTACAACTCTATCTTAAAACCAATTTGGTGCTACGGTATTCAGTTATGGGGCACTGCCTCGGCTTCTAATATCGAAAAAATTCAAAGGCGACAAAATAAACTTCTTCGAATAATCACAGCCGCTCCCTGGTATGTTAAAAACTCAAATATTCACAAGGATCTCAATGTGCCGTTAGTAAAAACTATTATTACGAAGTATGCAGTAAAATATTTAAAAAGACTTGAGTCGCACCCAAATCCACGCTCGAAATATTTTAAATTACAGCGGCCACTCTAGGTTAAGGAGAAGAGATACAGCAGGACTCATCAGACAAGAAGAGCGCTAAACATCTACATATGTGAACAGAAACCGTGAAGAGAAAAATTTTCGTCTAGCATTGGCAGGACAAAAATAAAGTATTAGTATAAGATTTGATTAATTATTGTTAGTTCATATTTAATATATGAAGATTCAATAAATAAATAATGAGAAAAAAAAAACATATGTGTATGTATTGTACGTCTGTGAAAAAAATCGATAGCACATTTTATGTAAAAGAAAATAATAATGATAAAAATATGATCTGATTTCATTATAAGGACCTTTAATTCTTAATTATTATAAAGAGAAAAGATTTTTGGATCAATGGTCATATTTGTCATAATGGAAGTGTGTTTTTTGAAACGAACCATGTCCGAAATAAAATTTACATATTGGCAACAAATATTTGCGTTAAACATACAATAATTTATCAAGCTTTTAACATTTTTCAAGATATACCGATAAATAAAGAGGGTTCCAATTTTTAAGAACATTTTTAATTCTCGATTTTACACTACCTAAAATAATGTTGTTTGAATGAAAATTTGTATTGCTATTTTCTGCATTTTTTTTAGATTTTTATTTTAACATACACTTAACCAGGATATTTTTTTCGGTTATACTTAACAACAACTTTTTCGTTAAATAGTTTCGGTTACGTGTTAATCGTAGATTGTAAAAAGCAAATTTTGCTAACTTACGGTTAATGTGTCAATTAACATTTAATCACAGATTGTGAAAAGGGCTGTAAAACCGATATAAAAATTTCAAGCTAAAGAAAAATTTTAAAATTAAATGATTAATAATTACGAATTATAACAATCGCTGTGAAAATAATA
The DNA here is from genome assembly GCA_943735925.1 of Pollenia amentaria. NCBI lineage: Eukaryota > Metazoa > Arthropoda > Insecta > Diptera > Polleniidae > Pollenia > Pollenia amentaria. The sequence continues at coordinate 105,670,662 of OX031006.1, forward strand.
TCACTACAACAAAACTTAAATGCTTAAGACCGAAATTTGGGAAAACGAGAAACTTAAACTCAAGCTTAAAAAGTAAAAATCATCATCATCATCATCATATATATTAATATTCAAGTGGCTTTCTTTGGATCCCTTTTACGCCTAAACTATATATTGTATTTTAACAATATACAGTGTTGGAAAAAATAATAGGGACGATCCTTACTTTCGCAAACAGATGCAAACAGTTTCTTTATATTAAGTTTTTTTGGGGGGTCCCGCTATTTAACTGTTCGTAAAATAACGGATTTTCATTATTTGTTTACTTTTTCTCTTTTGAGCTTTTATTTTATATTTATTTGCAAAAAAAATCAGTGAAGTTGTAATTTCAATTGAAAAAAATAATAGGGACACTTAATGTTTTGGAAGCAGCCCTATGTTCCACAGGGAATTAAAGGATTACATATAATGTTTTGGAAAAAATATTTATTTTTTTTTAACATTACCATCATTTCCAAATACTTTTTCAATACTTGGTTGAAGATCCTTTCATTTTTATAACCTCCTGAAAACGGCGATTCATAGATCCCACAAGATTCGCACATACCTCGGGCGGAATTGAGTACCAGGTTTCTTGAATTTTTTCCCACAACTCTTGTTTGTTTTTCGATTTAAAGCTACCAATTTTATTTTTGAGGACTCCCCAGAGATGCTTAATGGGGTTTAAGTCCGGTGATTGAGACGGCCACTCCATTACAAGCACCTTATTCTGCTGAAACCACATTTTGACGCTTCTAGCGGAATGCTTGGGATCATTATCCTGCATGAATTCCCATTTTAGTGGCATCTCATCCTCAGCAAATGTAAGCATTTTATTCTGGAGAACGTCTGTATAGTCAGCAGCATTCATTTTTCCCTGAATCTAAACTATTGGACCAACTCCAGAGGCCGAAAAACATCCCCATAGCATTATAGAACCACCACCGTGTTTGACGGTTTTTTTTTTTGTATATTTTGGATCAAATGCAGCATTTGCAGGACGACGTACAAATGATTTTCCGTCAGATCCAAATAAATTGACTCTTGTTTCGTCTGACCATAGTACGTTGTTCCAGTTTTTACGGCACAGGTGTCGCCTGGCAAATTCCAACCTTTTTTGTATGTTTTTCTTGCTCAACAGTGGTACTCTTCTTGGACTGCGTCCCATTAATCCGACTTCCTGCAGCCTATTTCTTATTGTTCGACTTGTCACTGAAGCACACAACTAATTTTTAAGGCTACTTGTTGATTTAAAGGGGTTATTTTTGGAAAGTCGAACTAAACGTTGGTCAAAACGCGCTGACGTTTTACGTTTTCTACCTCTAGTTTCATGACTTTTTTTCGAATGAATGGCATTGAATACTTTAGTTTTGGAACACTTCATTATCTGTGCAATTTTTCTAATTGATAACCCGTCCGAATTTAATTTAAGAATAACATTTTTTTTCAGCTTCAGTATAATGAACACCACGACCCATTTGGAAATTTATTTACCGAAGACATAAATCATAAACACGATACCAATAAGATTAAATTAATCACATAAACTTTGCTTTACGGATTTTTAATATGTTTATGTTAAAAATAATAATTTTTTTGGACTAATGGTAATTTTTTGTAATGCGTCCCTATTATTTTTTCCAATTGAAATTACAACTTCACTGATTTTTTTTGCAAATAAATATAAAATTAAAGCTCAAAAGAGAAAAAGTAAACAAATAATGAAAATCCGTTATTTTTGGAACAGTTAAATTGCGGGACCCCCCAAAAAAAACTTAATATAAAGAAACTGTTTGCATCTGTTTGCGAAAGTAAGGATCGTCCCTATTATTTTTTCCAACACTGTATATATCATTCGAAAGATATTTTTTGGTAGCTTCTTAGTTATATGCGTTAAGGCCTCGTTACTCTTACGTAAACGTATACGTTGATGATCAGCTGTTCCGTTTTCATTACCAAGTCTATGCATAAATAGGTACTCTTACGTAAACGTAACGTTGCGTTGCGGACGAACCTGATAAAATTAAAATTTCTCTCCGTTTTTACGTATCCGCTCTCAACAATTTTATTTTTGTTTTCAAGCAGTGTTGTCAACAAAACGTATTAGCCGGCGGTTTACTTTTAGATTTTATTAATAAGATTCTCTTTTTAAAATATAAATTTAAAGAATATAAACATTACATACATACATACATATACATATATAAATAAATATAAATATATGTATATTAGTTTATTTGTTTTTGATTAAACTTGGTAAAACGATATAATGTTACAGCGAAATTACTATAGGCTATATTTTTCCGGAATTTTGGAGCAGGGAGGAATAAAATTGTTAAAAATTAGCAAAAACCGATTTTTTGGAAATAACCCTACAATCATAAATCTAAATTTTTTTCGTACGAATTCCTAATCGGAAAATCGGCATTAAAAAGGCAAATTTCAGGTCAATTTTGATCAATTTTAACTAAAAAATTTTAAAAGTAAATTTATTTTTTTGGCTTAAGCTACCATTAGGGATATAGGTTTGAAAAATGTTAATTTAAAGGGACAAAACAGGGTAAAACTTTGTTTTAAATATTTTGGCGATGTTTGATTGAATTTTACATTGTAGCATAAAAGTACATTTTGAAAGTCATCGCCTTTAAGGTTTACCCCCTAAAAGTGGGTAATATAAGGAATTTTTGGGATATTTTAATTAAGCTCATATATACTGCAACATTTGAAAAGTTTACTTCTTATTTCCGATGTGCGAAAGAATTCTTTCGTTCGTACAACTGCATTCGTACAAATTCTAAAGTTTGTTTTTGTTTTAAATGTAGATGTTCGAAAGAAAGAATTCTTTCAAACATCGGAAATAGGCTATTAATTATTTCATGCTAAAACTATCACTAGGGACATACATATATAACAAATACTAAATTCTTTCACATAAAGGTAGCAAAGAAATAAAGTACATTTTAGGGCAAACAGGGTAAAAATTCATACTCTTGGTACTTTTTTGTGAACTCGTTTTTTGCAGTAATTTTGACTGTTTTCCTCGGGCATCTCCGGAATTTATCACCGTGTATACACATATATAGGCGAGGATTTAGTAGCACTTTTTACTGATACCCATATAAGTGAGGTCAACTTTGTACTTAAAGAGATATTAATAAAGTCTTAAAAAAATGTTAAGGACCATAACTCCTTAACTATCTGCTTAGGTGCAAAAACACCATATCAAAAGTTTTTATGTTATAGCATTTTTCAGTGCTGTACATACAAACATATCTGTGAACAGTGTTTAAAAAACTGCAATAACTTTCATTTCTTTTGATTTGACTTCTGCTTGTGCTTCTGTAATCAACAACAGTTTCAGTCAAAGCAAAATCACAAAACGAAAAACAAACAGTTGAACGAAACTTTTGCCAGCAGTTGTTTTAAAAATTGTGATTTTGATTTTCTTTTCTTTTGAACAGTTTCGCAAGTAAAAGGAAAATTAATCTCTTTGCTTTTGTAAGTCGCTAACAGTCGCAGAAGCAAAAAGTTCTTTGTATTTGCAAATTATAAGTCCCAATCAGGGTTGTCAGATTGATTTTGAAATTTTTCGACAAATTCAATGTCAAAAATCGCCAAAATCGCCATAGCATTTATTTTTTAGTTTTTGACAAAAATATTTGTATTTTTAGAATAATTAAAAATATTTTTTTATAAATCCCAAAAAAAAAATTTGTTCCGTATCGCTAAAATCCGCTTCATTGAATTTTTCATTGAATGTTATTAAATAGGGCTGAACTTTACAATATATAAATTTACATAAGCCGTTGTAAGACGTTTACTTTTTTACTTTTTATATGTAATGCTGAATTTTTCGATTTTGTTATTAAAAACATGTTTTTTTTGTGTGTTTAAAATAGACATTTTTGTGTTTAAAATAGCCGATTTTTTTTTTTTTTTTTTTTTTGAAAATATGCCGATTTTTTACTAACACCATCTGGCACCCCTGTGTGTGAGTAAGTATAAATGTAAAAAAAAACAGAAGAGAAAAGAGAATATTTTTCTGTTAAAAATGTACAAAACTAAAAGACTGCCTGCTTTTAAGACTGCGACTTCTGACAACTTTCAAAAGCAAAGACACTGCTTGTGATTTTGATTTTTTTAACTTATCAAAAGCAGAAGAAAACTTAGCACACGACTGCCGATTGTTTTCATAAGTTTTAACAGAATCGATGTTTGATTTAAAAAAGCAGAGAAAAGTAAAAGCATTGAAAAGTTAAAATTTTGCGACTTTTTGACTTAAGTTTTTTAAACACTGTCTGTGAATATACATATGCACATTAGGGGTATAACCAAAAAAAATACCTATCACGACGGGGTGGGCACTGATGTATATATCAAGAAAACAGTTTTGAGATCAATTTGGATAAAAAACCTCCCCCCCAAAACGTTTTTTCCAAAAGCTTCCAAAAATTATTATATTTGAATTTTTATTTTTTAAATACCATACATACAATCATGTACTATATATTAACTTCAGATACTAAAAATGATCTTTGTTGAAGGAAATAAACTTTAAGTTAAAGTGCGTGTTGTTCTGCAATATTGTATTTTTAATAAACAAAAAAAATCCAAATACTAAACTTCAAAGTGGTTTGGGGGGGAACTTTTTTAACGCCTGCGAAAAAGTGACCCTACTTTTCATCATAGATTTTCATGGTCTATATAGCATGGATAGGTATTTTTTGATAATGTAAAAAATTGTTCAAAAGTTATACCCCTAATGCACATATATTTTACTTCTTTTTTAGAAAACCGTCGATATCGTAATGTATTGGCGATTTCAAACAAGAACATTAACAACATGCTTTAAACTAACACTGAGTGCAAAATCAAAACAAAACAAAATTTTCATTCTCTTTGTTTTTTAACACACTTTAAGAACATATGATACGTTTACGTATTTTTAGTAACTACCAACCATTGACGTCGACCGCAACGTTTACGTATCCGCAACATTTACGTAAAGAGTAACGAGGCCTTTAGAAAGTGGTACTAATACATTGAAACTATTCACATACGTGTGAGCAAAAACAATGTAAACACATAACAGAAGCAGTATGCTTTGTTTTTGTGTTTACATAGTAAAAAGAACAACAACATGCCGAGTTCTCTGCTATGCATTAAATTGGAGAACAGTAGAGATTAAGAAATAAAAAAGAGAAAGACAATTTTAAATATTTTGTTTTCTTTTTGGGAGAGTTGTTGTTTTTAAGTGTTACCGTTGATTTCTTAAATTTTTGCGCTTATGAATAATTTTAATGTAATTGTTACATTATTAATATGGTAACATTGTAAAGAATGTGTTTATTGCATTTTTTTTTTTTAAATAAAGTGCGATCTTCTGATGGGCTGCGATTTTATATAACAGACACTACCGATCATGGTCATTTGTTATATGATAATCATGTATTTACAAAACATATACATATCGTCGTTCCGAAGTTATCTTGACGTAACTCCAAAAAATATTTTTTTGGGAAATTGAATTTAAAGTTTTCACAGCTTATAGAAAAAAAATGAGTCGAAAAAAGGGGATCAATATTTTTGTCAGATAATATTTTAATTATCCTTTATCGAATAGTGGAAAAATTCTTTAAGTCATAGAAAAAATTTTTTAAGTTTTAGACATTTTTAGTACTAAAAAAATAATAACATATTGCCGTAAAAGCCACCTTTTGGGAAATAGTTTTCAATAATGGCGCATACGTCAAAATACCGCCGATAGAAATTTTAATTTGTTTTTTTCCCGAAATTATATTGACGTATATAATACATACAAAAGCAAAATTCATACAAATACTATTTACTTAATAATATTAATACGTTTTTTTAGTTATCGCCCCCACCATATACACGACGCTGGCAACTTAAATACTTTATTTAAAAATAAGCAATGTTTACCGTTAGCAAAAATAAAAAGGAGAAAAAAACTGGATAATTTAAACACTTGATTAGTGATCACATTAAATTTAAATTGTTATTTTTATCCATTTGGTGGCATTTTTTACATTAATTAATTAACTGAAAAAATTATTGATTTCATCAGTAGTTTTCCTACAGTAGACTCCCATTATTGTCGGGCGACCTCTTCAAAACTATACCTGGAAGAAGGACTAAGTGTCAGTAAAATGTACCCTTTATTCATAGAAAAATTTCCTGCCATAAAAGTGTCTTTAACAACATTTACTACAATTTTTAATACTAAATTTAATTTAAGTTTTTATAGGCCAAAAAAAGATCAGTGTGATAAATGTTGTCTGTGTATGAATCTACATAATAGTAATATACATACTAAGCGAAGATGAAAAAGCGTTATATGAAAAACATATAGATGAGAATCGAAACTGTAAAATTGATCGTGATAGAGACAGACAGATAACATCAAAAAATACAGCCTTTAATCTGCCTAAGGGATTTTCATCCATATTTTATTATAAAAGAAAACTTTCAGTATTTAATATGACAATAGTATGTGCTCAGAATTCAAATGAAAAAAATGTTACTTACTGCGCCATTTGAAACGAAGCACAGAGTGGTCGCTCTGGCAATGATATCGCCAGTTCTGTTATTAAAATCTTTAAAAACATTATCAAGGATTTTAAGTACATTAAACATTTCATTCTTTGGAGCGACTCCTGTGTGCCACAAAACAAAAATAAAATATTGACGTCTTCACTACTTGACTTTTTATATAAAAACAATAATATTAAAACAATTACTCAAAAATTTTCAGAGCCGGGACATTCCCAAATTCAAGAAATTGACGCTGTCCATAGTGCAATAGATCGATTTCTTAAATTAAAAGAAATTCATAGTCCTGTAGATTTAATAACTAAATTAAAGAATTATCACTCCCAAAAGATTAAATTAAATATAATAGAAATGTTACCTACAGATTTCAAAATTTATTCGAATCTTGCACAACAGTTAAATTTTCAGAACGTTCCTTTTACTAAAATTAAAGCAATTAAATATAATAAATTCAATTTATTTTCTTTACTTTATAAAACATCTATAAAAGAAGATGAATTCCAATCATCAAGCTTAAAAAAACAAAGCAGAAAGGGAGTTCTATCAACATCAGAAAAAATGTTTGAAAGAGAACTCAGTACATTTACAAAAATAAATATATCTGAAGATAAAAAAAATGATATTAAAACCCTTTTCATGTATCTTCCTGATAATGATATTAAATTTTATTCAAAACTATTTACGTAAGTTATTATATACATACATAATAAATACATAATTTCAGATTGATTTTCAAAACGAATGTTTAATTTAATTTTCAATTATGTATTAATTTTGTGTATCCATACTTAAGTTAATTTTAATTACAAGAATTACCCCCATTATTTGTAAAACATAATTTTGCTTTATAAAAAGTTTATGAAACAAAGTTTGTATGAATACCCGTTTTGTAAACTTTTAATAATAAAAATTTTATCATTTTTATATTACCTGTTTTTTTTTCTTCTGAAAAATTCTTAAAATATATTTTTTTATACACATACGTCAAGATAACGCAACATTTTTGTGTTTCAAAAATTTCATACATTTTTTGACGTATATCCACAAAAGTGTCGCATACGTCCTTATAACATAATATTTTTTTGGCAAACTTGGATATACGGCAAAATAGCTTCTAAATATCTTAGAAAATACAGAAGATAAAGACTTGGGGATTAAACACATCGATAGATCTAATAATTTAATGTTCAATAATAGCCGTAACTCATTTTTTGTGATTTTGTGATATACGTCAAGATAACTTCGGAACGACGATATATATAGAGATTGTTATAAGAACATAATTCATCAACGAAATAAATATAAATGGAAAATATATAAAAGGCTTTGTTATAAACATTGAGATTAGGGAACTTATGTTATATATACATTTTTAGAAAAATTGTCACTAAATTTCATATGCCTAAAAGAAATATGTCTCATAAAATTAAACATTTTTCTGCTCTACTGAGAATTATTACATTCTGAGTTACTACTCTGTTTATAATCAAGTGCGATATGTTTTTTAACATTAAATAAATATATTTCTACATATGTATATACATATTTAATACAGTTTTAGATTAAATAAATATTAGAAATAACGGTACAAATAAGTTATTTCTAGATTGCAGTCGATTGTGTCGACTGCTGGCCCATACTAGTAAAATTTAAAAGCCAAAAGAAAATGGTTTTTTAAAATAAGATGGATAATTATTAAGAATTTTTTGACAATGGAATCAAACCGTGTTAAACCATGCGAGAAAATTTCCAAACTATGATATAAAAAAAATTCAATAATTTAAAATAACAGAAAAATTCAAAAAGTTAAAGCAAAATAAAAGTTAAAACAGCAAAATTAATGAAAAATTTTAAAACAAACCAAGAATGTGATGGTTGCTGTAAAGTTTAGACAAAAAGAATTAAAAATGAAAGTTATGAAAAGGCAAGCAAAATTTAAAGGTGAATGTGGTCGAGTACGGTTCCCGATGAAACGTGCTAAATTCGAAAGAACGCAAAATTTGTTACAAAAAAATAGATTAAAATTTCAATGTACGGTTGGTATTTGGATGGTGAAATTACAACTCAGTTTAGTATAAAAACAAAGACATTCAGGGGTTTTCTGGAAATCGAAAACGCAAAACGCATTAATTTTGAAGTTCTTTTTAATACATCCTTCATCTAATTTTTCAACATTTTCTTATAGAATTCTGTTTAATGTAGAAATATTTGTATTGCTAGTAATTTGTATTTCTTTTAATACAAAATCTTATTAAAAAAACGACTTTTAAAATCTTGCGTTTTTCGTTTTCGATTTCCAGAACACCCCTGATTGTTTCCCCCCTGCTCATATTTACGAATGTTGGTTCTGCATGATCGTCATCTTAGGTGCAAGTTAACGTCGCGGCGCGGCTTTGAAATACAAATTCGCGGAATATATGGTACTTTCTGCCCTGGCCAAAGCTCCCGAATCCTATCGCGTTTAGTAATCCCGGTCGGATCCCAATTACCGAGACATATAGTCATCGACGAACTTCCCTAATCGCGCTCGTCATCGCGAATGACCAGATGTACCATCAGTCTTGAACTTACGAAAAGTCGACTAAGTAACGCTAGTCAAACAAAAATATTTTTACTAATAATTTCAAACCTTAACAAACGCACGATATAAACTAAGGATAATCGATTAACTTTAAATCGGGCCATACGTTGGGCGCCAAAAATAATAAACTGTCACGATTCAATGCGCTAGTGGCCGGTTCGCGTCCAGTGTTCATCTGTCACACTGGTAAGTAATGTATTTTTCAGCCGGGCATTGACTCGTCGGGCATGGGCGGGTGTTCGTTACAAATGGTCATTAGACCTGGCGTTAAAAATTTTTTTTTTAAACTTGAGTGTGGGTAGCGAGGAAAATATGCGATTTGATGCCAAAATTTATGTAGCAAATTTTCAGGCTGATCGGATGGTGCCAACCCGTGCCATAATGAGGTCAAAGGTCGAAATTTTGAAAAACTACCACAATACTCTTTTTTTGCATTTTATAAATTTTTTAATAAGAAATGCTATAAATATAATGTTTTTCTTTAATTTTTATTTTAAAGGCTTATTGTTTTTATTTTAAATCAATGAAGATTTTGTATATGCTGGGAAATCCATACGGTATCGCTCTACAATGTGTAACAAGTACTGTTTATCGTCCTCGTTGTGAATTAAGAATCTGTTAAAGTCAGTTATTAGTTTGACTTTTCTTTCGTCACTATTATTCACAACAGTAATGCATTTGACGATATGTTCCCCTTTACGAAATGCTTCGCTCTTAGGCTAATTTGACGGATCAAAGCGTAATAAATCCATAGAAATTTCCAAATGAGAAAACAAAATTTTTGTTTTGGTAGTCAAAAATGAGCTTAAATTCTTGGATACGAATAATTGTAATTTATCAACGCTTGCACACACTTTTGCCGACGGAAAAAATATCAACATCATCACCGATATGATTGTCTTTATCGGAATCTATTTGCAACTCCGCAACCATATTTTTCTTTATTTCTGAGTCTAAATGCGGATCAAAAAAGGCAAGTGCAACTGCTTCCTCTGATAAATACCACAGATGGTTTCGAATTTTTTCCAATAGCGCTGTAGAGATTTTTTTATCAAAATAGCCAATAATCCCCTTTATCAGTTGCATATCTCTATTTGGCGTTTCAACTGCATTTGCGGTTCTGAACCAGTATGGAATATAGAGACTTACTAAGAAAATGCACATATTACGAATTCCATTCAACTGAATCCCAGAAGTTTTAAAGTGTGCGTGAAAAATATACATTTTTAGGCAATAGATATCCTTGGACATGAACCTTGCACGAAATGTGAAATTGGGAATGCTATCACCAAGAAAACTGAATGCAAGCTGTAGAAATTCTCTATAATCATGCCGAATGTGGACTTTCGCTAAATATTCAAGACAAAACTTCTAGCTTGTTTCGCGTTCCTCGACAGATATGACAGTCAAAACTTTTTCATCCTGCATACAAGTGCTGTATCCCGTTGAGCTAAGTGTGCTCCATTCGTTCAAAATTTGTCACCTCTGGGCCACTTGATTTTCCGAAATTAATCTCAAATACAGCTCTTAAGAGAATTTCTGCAATATGGTGGCGACATGGTAACCACAATAAGCTGCGTGCCAGTTTGCGTTCCAATAAAATTCCAGTACCTCTATGAGGGCCAGTATTTACAGCACGTCAAAACTTATAATTTCTAATGAATGCAGCATATTCATTTTGAGCGAATAGTCGTAGACTGATTGAGCGACTGCAGCAACAGTTCCATCTTCAATGATGGGGATAGGGATGGGCAAATTGAAAAAATATATCGATATATATCGTATCGATATTTCTTAAGAGTATCGATATTTATTAATTAAAAATATCGATATATCGATGTATCGAACGTATTAAGCTGAAATTATTACCAAATTTAAAAACTTAATATACCTATGTCAATATATATCTACATACATATGTACAAACATATTAAATGTAATCCCATTCTAACTTTTTATTGTTTCTTTTAATTTAAAATTGACTGCCTGTACCTCGATTTTGAACGAAACTTTTATTCGCTTAACTTTTATTTAACACAAAAACCAATTTTACAATTTATTTGTTAAGGTAAGTTATTCGAACGAATTTTTCGTTTGAAATCGAGGGACCGGAAGTTAATTCTACAATAAAAAAAATTTAAAAAGAAGTAAAGAATGCAAAAAAAAAATTATTTATTCGCCATAAGAAATCTAAAAAAAAAAATTTATTATTTATTATATTATATATATACTGCCGGCAAACGAAACTTGTCACACATACTATACACGTAAACTGTGCAATATTTTATTTTTAATATATAAGAACATGCACAAATAAAAAAAAACAAAAAATTTGTTTTTATTTTTAACATTACAACTTTCATGAGTCTATTGCTGCTAATACGCCATCATTAAGACGATTCTTTGCATAATTCTAGGAACCCTTTCCAGAACATTTTTTCAACGCTTTTTTTTTTGTTGTTATCTCTTAAAACCCGAGACAAAACTGAACTGTGTAATCTATGAAAAAGTACAATGGAAAAGCGCCGTTATTTGCTTAATGTTAGTTAAAAAACATATGATGCAATTCTTAAAAAACAACAGTATTGTAAGCAGTTGAGCAACGGTTAAAATGTTGAGTTTTATTAAAAAAAAGATATTTTGATATATCGATATTTATTGCCCATCCCTAGGTGGGGATAGCTATTAATTTTTCAACGTTTTCCGACGTGAGCACAATAGCCAAGCGATCAACTTTATCTTTTCCAGCAATTGCGGGAATAGCTTTCCGCCCCAATGCAAAACAAATGCTTCAGGGATCTAAAAAAATATTATGCTCTTTGCCATGACCCCGATGATATTTTTTACGTTGTTCACGCAAACTTGTGCAATTCAGAACAAGATCTTCAATATTGCACTTTATCAGTGCAGTTGCACTGGAGGTAATGGAGGTCACATATTGCCAGCATCTATACAAGCTAGCATTCTGTCGTCTATAAAATTCTTCTTTACACGTTTTCGAATCGGCTTATTGGAGCAACTTGGAATGTTATTAGTCTGTTTCACAGCAATCGCCTGCACATCTTCACCCGATATTCACCACTCTCAAATTCGACATGTTCCATAGTCAAGTCTGTACGTGAAATTAAATGCACAAAAAAATAACCACTGTGGGTCCAAATACTACATACACCTAAAGTGCACTTTTATTCTTCATAATTTTCTTTTTGACGAACAAAAAATGTTACCGTCTTTTCAATAATAGTTGTTGGTATTAAAATTGTTAGCATTTTTTAATTTCTATAAATATATTACTATAGTATTAGAAATACCATAAATTTTTGCAACTTAGAGCTCAATTAAAGATTATAATATAAATGTATTTGATTCTCGTGGCATTGTAGACTTCAGCCATAACTAATTTACAAGTTATAAATAATGTTCTAATTTTTAGTAGTTTAATTTATAGTATTTATTTTTACTTATTTCTTTATTTATCTGTATTTCCAAACAACAAGACATACATATTTTAATTATAGTTAGTATGGAACTAGAAGAAGTTATAGTAATACAATTTAAAAAGAAGTATAAAAAATTGAAAATTTAAAAAAAATGGAAAAAAGGAAATAAAGTATTTTTGTGGTTTTTCTAAATTTTGACCTTTGACCTCATTATGGCACGGGTTGGCACCATCCGATCAGCCTAAAAATTTGCTACATCAATTTTTGTATCAAATCGCATATTTTCATCGCTACCCACACTCGAAATTCCAAAAAATAAAAAACCACATATTAGCTGCGCCAGGTCTAATGGTCATGCATAATACAATATTTTATGTACCAGCGACGTCGGTCGCGCTCGTTGAAGATAGACGTGTTCTCTAAGCTCGGCATACGGTTTATTTTTTATAATAAATTAAAAAAAAGAAAATCTAAGAAAAAGAAAGAAAATATATGTATGTACATACAAACATACATAAACATTTTGAGCAAAAATATTTTTTTGTTTTTAGACTGGGTGATGATAAACAATAAATAATAAGAAGAGCACAACTGTAAACAGAAAAGTAAAAAAACGCTTATGAGTGCAAATAATGAAAAAACAATGAAACAAAATGATAGAAATGCATATATCACAGTGAGTGTTAACGAAACAAATGCGGAAATAAAAAAAGAATCGATGATAGCAAATCCCTAACGGCTAAACCTATTACTCGCACGCGATCCCTCTCACCCTCTGTATTTAATAATACCATTGATACACTAACAAATATAAAACCTGCAATCGTGGCCTCACCGGCAAAAGCAATATTAATAAGTGATGAAAATATTAACCCCAAATCGGGCATAATAGAAAACCCAGTATCACCTTCTATGTCTAATAATACAGTTGATTTCAATAAAATAAAAAATATAAATCCTGCAATCGTTGCCTCAGCGGCAAACACAATTTTAATAAGTGATGAAAAGAGTACTCCCAAATCAGACATAATGGAAAACTCAGTATCACAGGTAAAAAGTGGTCAAAATCCTCAATTACTTAAACGCGGTCGCAGCCCAACCTCTTCTGCAGTTGCTTCGGTCCCAAAAGTTTTAAAAAAAGGAATAAGTTCACAAAATCGTTTTGCAATTTTGGACGAGGAATCCTCGGAAGCACAAAATGTTATCAAATCTTCTAAGCCACCCCAGATATATCTTAGAGAGCAAAACTCAAGTGAATTAATAAACAATTTGATCTCGGTAAAAGGTGAAAATTCTTTTTATGTAGCCGCAATAAAGCGTGGAAGCATAAATGAAACAAAGATACAAGTCAATCGTGAAGATGACTTTCGTAAAGTAATAACTAAATTAGAAGCACTAAATAAAAACTTATACATACCAACTGAAGAGCAGTAAAGGTCTTCAGGTAGTGATAAAGGGCATTGACTCATGCGTAGACCCAGGTTTTTAGAAGAGAAGGGCTTCATAATAAAAAATGTAGTAAATATTAAATATTAAAGGAATGTTCCCGTGCAATGTTTAAACTCACAAGAATTTGGTCACACTAAGGCATACTGCTATTTAACCCCTGTTTGCGTTGAATGTTGAGAATTGCATGGTACAGCTCTCTGCGATAAGTCTAAAAACGACCCAATGTAAAAAAATGTAGCAACTGTGATGGTAATCACACTGCCAACTATAGAGGATGCCCTGTATGCTCTATAGTCAAGCGCTCGGTTGGACCGAAACCTAATCCTCCTCAAATGCAGGTAACAAATCAAGTTAACACTAATGACATTCAGGTACCGTAGCCACTTTATAACAGAACATCCTACGCTAACGTCCTAAAATCAAACCATATGCCAATGCAAGGTGATTTGACAAATAATGATGAGTTTCTAATTTAAGGCGTCTAGAAAAAAATCATGGAAACACTAGTGCAAACAGTAACTAACTTTACAAAAATAATGGGTAATATGATGCAGGAAATGTTAAGAATGCAATCGATGTTATTGCAAGCTGTACTTAACAAGCCATGAATTGTTTAAAAATTTGTTTTTGGAACGCAAACGGCATTCGCCAACATAAAAATGAACTGGAATACTTTCTTAAAAGTAAACAGATTGATGTTATGATGGTTTCTGAAACTCATTTGGCCTCAAGAAATACGTTTAAATTCAATGCTTATATATTATATGATACCAAGGACCCTCGAGATAGAGCTTGTGGAGGTTCCGCTATTTTGATAAAAGCCCGGATCAAACACTACTTAATGTGTGATCATCGTGAAGATTATCTGCAAGCAACGAACAATTGTGTTGAAGAGCTAAATCGAAACTTAGTTCTTTCATCTTTAAACTCTCCACCTAGATTTTCAATATCAGAAAGCCAATATTATAAATATTTTAAATCATTAGGACCCTATTTCCTAGCCGCTGGCGATTACAACGCTAAACATACCTTCTGGGGGTCACGGCTCATAACACCAAAGGGTCGTGTTTTATATAATACAATCTCTAAAATGGATTTAAATTTGGTCGCGAGCGGACAACCAACTTATTGGCCTACTGATCAGCAAAAAAGTCCAGATGTCATCGATTTTGGCGTGGTAAAAAACATCCCCGCAGAAACGATTCATGTTGAAGCTTCCTTAGAACTATACGTAGAACAAATAGAATTGTATCTACGTCTGGTTACTTAGCGACGTCAGCCACACAAATAAATTGGTTAAAATATAAAAAACATCTTAGTGCCCATTGCGCAGAAAATATTCCGCTTAGTACACCGGAGAACGTGGAACTCGCTATTGTTAATTTTGACAGTAATATCAAACTAGCTGTTCAACATTCCAGCATAACCCTCAAAAAACCAAAAATAGTAACATATGTATATTTGACAGATGTCGAGCGTCTCTTGACTGAAAAAAGGAGAGTTCGAAGAGAGTGGCAATTGCACAGACCCCAACTTGAGACTTTAATCAAAGAGTGCACAAAAAGGCTAAGAAAGTTACTGCAGTCTCATAAATCGGCTTCCCTGGAAAAATATCTTAAGGAACTTGATACAACTCCACAATCAGACTACTCATTATGGCGTGCAGCTAGAAGTCTCAATAGACCAGTTATATATAAGCCACCATTAAGAAACTTGAATGGAAGTTGGGCAAGAAATTACATTGAAAATGGAAATCTGTTTGTTCATCATCTGAAAAACGTATTTACCCTTAATACATCTCACGATATAGCAGACGAGTTACCGCCTGTAAATGTTAGAGCAGTTATTCCCCTAAGATTCGAGTTTAGAGAAATCGAAAAGGTTATTTGTGATTTAAACGCCAAGAAGGCACTCGGTATTGATAAGATCAGTAATAAAATGCTTTTGGAGCTACCAAGTATAGCAAAGAAAATTATTCTTATTATTTTAAATGCTATTTTACGCCTTCAATACTACCCTAAACAATGGAAGGTTCCCTTAGTAACCATGATACCAAAGCCAGGAAAGGATCGTCATACAGGCCTATTAGCTTATTATCTAATATTTCAAAGCTATTTGAGATTCTACTAGTGTCAAAATTAACGCAGATTTTAAATGAAAATAGATGTATTCCTAACTATCAATTCGGTTTTAGAAGACAGCACAGCACAATTAAACACACTCATCGAATAGTAAATGTCATCAGAAAAGCCTTGGAAGAAAAAAAATATTGCTCAGCACTTTTCATCGATGTTTCTGAAGCTTTTGATAAAGTCTGCCATAAAGGTTTACTACTGAAATTGCAGCAGAACTTACCAGCAAACATACACAAGCTGTTAGAAAGCTACTTAGTCGGTCGTCAATTTATTATTAAAGAAGGCGAAGTTTTAAGATCTCCACAGCCAATTATCGCTGGAGTCCCACAAGGCAGTGTCCTGGGCCCTCTATTATACTTAATTTATGCTTCGGACTTTCCAACAAACAGCTACATCCATACCTCAACATTTGCGGACGATACAGCTTTTCTAAGCGTACACGCAAACTGTCAAGAAGCATCTCGTTACTTACAGGATCATATATTTGAACTGGAAAGGTGGTTATAAAAATGGAGGATAAAGATCAATGAGCAAAAATGCGCACATATAACATTCACATTGCGTCGGGAAACATGCCCCCCTATTAAAAAAAATAATCAAATAATACCCCAACACTCGCATGTAAAATACCTCGGTATACATCTAGATCGGCGTTTAACGTGGAAATGGCATATAGAAGCTAAATTAACTCAAATGAAACTAATAGAAATTGAAATTAATTGGCTTATTGGAAGAAATTCTGTTCTTAGTCTCGATTGCAAACTTCTACTTTACAACTCTATCCTAAAGCCAATTTGGTGCTACGGTATTCAGTTATGGGGCACTGCCTCGGCTTCTAACATCGAACAAATTCAATGGCGCCAAACTAAACTTCTTCGGATAATCACAGCCGCCCCGTGGTACGTAAAAAACTCAAATATCCACAAGGATCTCAATATGCCATTAGTAAAAACTATGATAACAAAATATGCAGTAAAATATTTAAAAAGGCTGGAACTGCACCCAAATCCATAAACTCGAAATATTTTAAATTATGGCGGCTACACTCGCTTAAGAAGAAGAGACACTGCAGTACTCACCCAATCAGATGAGCGATAAACACCTACATATGTGAACAGAAACCGTGATGACGAAATCTTTTTTGTCTGGCACTGGCAGGACATAAAGAAAATATTAGGATAAGATTTGATTAATTATTGTTAGTTCATATTAAATATATGAAGATTCAATAAATATAAATGCAAAAAATAAGTGTTTTGTCTAAATTACCGAAAATAGAAAAACGGGGCGTAAATGAAAAGAAACCGAAACGCACAAAAACCAAACGCGAGATACAATACCTTTTGTTTTAGGGGGTTAAGATGTAATTTTAATTTCAAATATAAGATTATTTTTCCTAACAGTATCAGTATCATCCAATACAAGTTCTTCTTTATTTTTATCTGGTATCGGTATAATTTTAGTTTTCTTAAGCGAATCGAATGTTGTAGGTATTGAGAATACATAAAAAATAATTTCATCGTCCAGCCAAACAGTTCCTCTTATATGTTTAAAATCTATGTGGTATGATTAGTAATGGTGGCTTAATCCACTATTTTTGGATTTATAATACCCATTTGTAGTAGTTAAATATCCTTAATATGTTTCAAAAATAGTTTAACATTGTCAAGAAAAAGGTCTGTAGTGTTATTCACTAACTTTTTTACGGTAATCGTATCGTTATAATAAATATAACAAAACATTTTCGAATTTGCTATTCAGTAACATTTTTAACGATATTCGCTGTCGATTAAAGTCAGCTGTCACTTTCGTTATTTTAACAACAATAATTTACGTTGTGTTTATTTAATCGATAAAGTGTATTTTATGTTTAAAGTGGCTGAGGCCCGACTTCTTACATACCCAGCTAGCATTTTCAATCGTCTAGGAGTCTACTGGGAATCTCATGACGAGTGTTTTTGATCGTCGAGGAGCTCATTTTTTAATTGTAGACGATTCCTCGCACGGGAGAAACTGTTACACGTGTTTATTCGTATGAGAGATTCTTCCATAACACAGCAAACGACTCTTATATTAATCCTAATCGTTTACGATGTATGTAGAGATTATCTAACGAGTCTTTCAAAAATCATGCCAAGAGTCGTATGAGACTCATAAAGGGATTATTTTACAACTCGTGAAATGCTCAGCCGTATAACTGAGCTACCTAAATAAGGGCATCAAGCGTGTTTTTCATGTCAAAACTTATAATTTTCATACAATTTATATCAAACAAACCTTAAGGTCGGGAAATCAACACCATCCTGCCGGAAAATCTTATTTTACAGATCCTTAGGTCGGTTTGTTTTATTGAAATTGTATTGGCAATAGAATTTTCATATTTCAAAAATGCTCTTATTTAGGTAGCTCAGTTATTCTTATATGACTCTTACAGAGAGTCTCAAAAGGCTCATTCCAAGATTAAAAGACGAGCGCGTCAAAAATTTACAAAAAAAAATAAAAATAAAAAAAATTAGATGTCCATTAGTTGTCCATTGTACCAAATAAGAATCTCGTCTGTGTCTGTTCAAAAACATTTCCTCCCTATGTTTGCCAATGAAAGATAATTTTTGATCATATCAGTTTGATAATATTTGTTTTTATTGTATTTTTCGAGAATGATGTCAAAGTCGATTTAAGGTAAGTTTTGTTGATAGCACTGTGCAAGAAATTGACACTTTTTTCGTGACAAGCTGGGCACCTGGTGTTTTAATATAATTCGGGTACGCTCGCGGTTTTTTAATATTGGCTCTGGTTTTCGAGATATACCGTTATTTCGAAAATGGACTAGGTTGCACAACATTGTATGTTCGCGTAAATGATGAAACAGAAATGGGGCTGAACGTTGTTTTCCATACAGTTTGACATAAAATTATGCCAGAGAATGCGGTCGAGAAATAAAATCAATTTTATTTTGAAGACGTTTTTTCTCATGCTCTCACATAGAGACAATTATTCTCCCAACAATGCTACCATACTTTCGTTCAATTTCATACAATTTTTAAACAAAGAAAAAAAGAACAAAAGAAATGAGAGAAAATTGCAGTTACGGTCGACGTTTTAATTATGGGCTTAAAATAACTCAAAAACGCTTAAGCTTATTGAAAAAACTTAAAAAACCTAAATTATAATAAAATAAAATTTCCTTTAAGAAAAGTAAAATTTCTTTCTAATATCCGCAGTCATTATAGAAACATAATTTTTTTTTTTGGAAAAAAATTTATTTTTTTAACAAAATTTCAAAATTTTTGTTTTTTTAAAATTCATAAAAAAATTGGTAAATGCAGCTATGCTTCTAATTTTTTGCAGACGTATAAAAAACGAAATTCCAAACCAAACAAGCCATAAATGATTAAAATCTGTTTGCAACAAAAGTCGACAAATTTTAATTAATTTAAGAATTTTAAAAAACGCAATATTTGCATGGGAGCCCCCCTAAGGGATGGTGATAAAGGGAAAGTATAATTTGAGAAAATGTTAAGAACAAAATACTAATGGAGGTCATACATATTATCCCCCTAGGGGCGACTCCTGGGCATTTATGGGACTTGTTCTTCAATATATTTCTAGTCTGCATTGAACATTTTGTATGGAAGCCCCCTTAAGGAATGGAGATAGCGGGTGGTTATGTTAGAAATAAATAATTGAGATGAAAAATTAAGTGGGGTTGGTCATACATTTGACCCATCTAGGGGCATCCTAGGCGCTGCAGGGGCCAAATTTAAGAATTTCATTAAACGGCCATATTTGTATGGGAGCCCACCTAGGGGTGAAGATATATTGCAACTATGTTTTAAGAAAATGTTAAGAACAAAAAACATTGGAGGTCGGTCATACATTTTATCCCCCTAGGAGTGAATCCTAGGCCTTAGAAATAAATGATGGGAATGAAAAATAAAGTTGCGCTGGTCATACATTTGGCCCGTCTAGGGGTATCTCAGGCGCTGCAGGTGCAAAATTTAAGTATAGGGTTCTACGCGTATAAAAAACAAAGTTCCAAACAAAATAAGCTATAAGTGATTAAAGTCTGTCTACAATTTTAGATTTTTTCAGAAAAGATGAAATTTTTTTATTTTTATTTAGAAATTTATTCTTCTTCCGCGAATTTTAATCAAAAATATGCTAACCGCATTTAGAAACTTAAACGTTAGAATGTCATTGAAAATACATTTTTTGCATTACCAGGCCGAAAAATTTAATGAACAATCACCAGCCGAGTCTGATGAACATGGCGAGAGATTTCACCAAGTAACAGCCAGGCTCGAACACTGGTATAGCGGCAAACAACTTGATTCGCTATTAGGGGATATTTGTTGGAATCTGCAGGAGGAAGAAGAATAAATTTCTAAATAAAAACTTTAACTAATTAACAACAAAAATAAATGTTTTGAAATTTTTAAGTTTGGTTATTATAAAAAATAAGAAAATTTCATCTTTTCTGAAAAAATCAATCACTTATAGCTTATTTTATTTGGAACTTTGTTTTTATACGTGTAGAACCCTAGCCTTCAATTTTGCACCTGCAGCGCCTGAGATACCCCTAGACGGGCCAAATGTATGACCAGCGCAACTTTATTTTTCATTCCCATCATTTGTTTCTAAGGCCTAGGATTCACTCCTAGGGGGATAAAATATATGACCGACCTCCAATGTTTTTTGTTCTTAACATTTTCTTTAAACATAGTTGCCATATATCTCCACCCCTTAGGGGGCTCCCAAATATGGCCGTTTAATGAAATTCTTAAATTTGGCCCCTGCAGCGCCTAGGATGCCCTTAGATGGGTCAAATGTATGACCAACCCCACTTTATTTTTCATCTCAATCATTTATTTCTAACATACCCACCCGCTATCTTCATTCCTTAAGGGGGCTTCCATACAAAATGTTTAATGCAGACTAGAAATATATTGAAGAAAACGTTCCATAAATGCCCAGGAGTTGCCCCTAGGGGGATAAAATGTATGACTGACCTCCATTAGTTTTTTGTTCTTAACATTTTCTCAAATTATACTTTCCCTTTATCACTATCCCTTAGGGGGGCTCCCATACAAATATTGCGGGCTATGAAATTCTTAAATTAATTAAAATTTGTCGACTTTTGTGAATAAAATCAAAAGTTGCAAACAGAATTTAATCATTTATGGCTTGTTTTGTTTGGAATTTCGTTTTATATACGTCTTAGAAGCATAGCTGCATTTTCCAATTTTTTATGAAATTTTAAAAAACAAAAATTTCGAAATTTTGTTAAAAAAAATTATTTTTTTTTCCAAAAAAAAAAATTATGTTTCTAAAACGACTGCGGATATTAGAAAGAAGTTTTTTTTTTTCTTAAAGGAAATTTTATTGCGGAATTTCGGTTTTTTAAGTTTTGTTTAATTAGCTAAAGGGTTTTTGAGTTACGCGAGCATATGTTGTGCAACCTCCTCCATTTTCGAAATAACGGTATATAATTATGTTAAAACACTAGCCTAGCCTAGCTTGTCACGAAAAAAAATTGTCAATTTCTTGCATAGTGTTATTATTTATTAACTTTTTTTGAAACAATTTCTTCACAATTTGTATTCTTTTTGTTTGTTTCTTTTGCTTGTTTACCTTTTGCAACATACATACATATCGCTCATTTCGTGCAAGACCGTCACAACTCAAAATTTGGCATTTTCGAGTTAGTAAGGCAGAAATGTTCTTCTCTTAAATCTCTACAAATTGATCTAAGAACGGAGAGAATTATCGAAAAAATAACGGTAATACAGATGCTTGTGACGCTATGACCTCTCGTAACAAACTTGAGCAATTAACATCAACAAGGTCACATTTCAGTTTGTGTTTGGCATTCCTCTTGTTCATGTGGTTTTCTTTGTAGCAAAAAAGAAACATTTGATTTTATAACTGTATTTTAGTGAAAGAGAAGGTAAAAAAATAATAGGTTGGAATCTCTCCTGTAAAGCTCTCCTGTAAAGTTTCAAATTTTGAGTTGTGACGGTCTTGCACGAAATGAGCGATATGTTTTTTTGATTTAATAATAGCTGCGTTTGAGAACACTGAACTTTACTGCATTTTAAGAAATCTCGTTCGAGTACACAAAATGCAGTAAATGAGAACACAATTTGAGAGCGTAAATTGACAGTTCTTGACTGAGTACTTACAAATTTTTACTACAGAAATTTTTGCAGTAAAATTTAGTAAATCAAAAAAACATATGTTACAAAAGGTAAACAAGCAAAAGAAACAAACAAGAAGGATACAAATTGTGAAGAAATTGTTTAAAAAAGGAAAGTTTAAATAAAAATTAAACAATACCAAAAAGTTAATAAATATTATTTAATTAAACTTCTTTGTGGTGCATTTATATGGCTAAATTCCAACTTTTAAACTTTTTTTGTTGTTGTTTTATTTTTTAGAGTTGTTAAAAGTATTTGTATTTGGGTACTTAGTACTTCACTTATTTTTTAAGTAATCAATAGCAAAAAATGTATTCATGTATTTTTGAACACATTAAGCCGGACACAAATTAGTAAAATCAAATAAAATAAAAAAAAATAAAAATGTGAAAGAAAAATGAAATAAATTGTTTGGATTTTCTTAAAATGTTCGTGTTATAAAAAGCATTTAATCGATTACCGATAAGAAAACGAGTTAAGTAGTCAAAAGTGTAAACATTTTTCAACACTTCAATTATTTGCCATCAGCTGTTGCCTTTATTTTACGAATTTTTACAAATTTTTCGTTCGCGTACTTTTCTGGACAACAGCTTTTTGTGAGAGAAAATTTTTCAGTTTACTCATTTACTGCATTTTACTGTAAAAGTACTCAAACGCACCTATTATTAGGGACGTTGTTATATTTCATTTTGCAGTTGTCAGTAATGCTTAAATTCTCATTTAATGATATCGTCCATCAACAAGCGAGTAATATTTAATGTTTCTTTTTTATTTATTTTATTTATTTCGAACTGATTTTTTTTGTGAATTGTTTTGTCACTGAGGTTTCTTTTATTTTATTTGTTTTTTAAAAGGAATCACTTTTTATTTTACTTCTTCATTTTAATTGCTTTTTATTTTATACAGTTCTTCTTTCTTCAAAAATATTAATTTGGTTTTCCACTTTTTTAATACAAAATCAATTCATTAAGTGGTTTGTCGAACCAATATCTTCTGTTTATTTCTACAGTTTATGTATTTCGTTTAGTATTATGTATTATTATCACTTCTTCTTTTTTAAAGTAAAATAACTTCGTTTGCGAATCCTTTGCGTGGATCCTTTTCCGACCGCGGCAGTGACAAATTAAAAGACCGTTGTGGTTTAATATCGAGTTGATGTTAAACTAAATTTTATTTATTCATAAAAACTTATTCTACTTAAGGCTACTTCAACATTTTGCTTATTAAAGCATTTCAATATCAGTGAAATATTGTTACGAAATTAGATTTGTCTTAGAATTATCTATGGATTTAGTTATAAGTTATTTTGTTAATTATAGTCTTATGTCATATAAGTTACTATTTTTATGAACGCCACTGTAACTAAATTTTCTAGCAATTGTAATTGTAGACTTTAGATTTAAAATAATTTGAACATAATTTTCTAGAAACTACTAGACGGTTCTTGAACCAACTATGAATAGTTTTGAACTTTAAATACAGGCTAACTCATAAAAGTTTAGTTTAGTTTGATTGGAGACATTAAACGGTTCAGATCGTTACTTACAATAGTGGTTAAATTTTGAGAACATTATAATTAATTTCAATAAAGTTTGTTAAGTTGAATTCGTGTGTGCATCAATTTTAATTTGCAATTAAAAGAACTCAAAGGTTTATTAGAAAGGAAATAAACCTTAACGCGTTTTATTAAGTAAAAACGTAACAATTGGTGTCAGAAGTGAAATTGCGATAAAAAAAAAAAAATTAAAAAAATTGATAAACAATGAAATTCGATGAGCTTAAAGTTGAGCAGCTTAAGAAGGAGTTGGGCAAGTTGGATTTGCCGACTGCAGGAAATAAAGCTGAGCTGCAGAGAAGATTAATCGATGAATTTAAGCGACGAAATATTGACATCGCAGCTTATGAATTTGACGAAAAAGAAGAAATAGAAGTTGCTAAACGGGCAGTAACAAGCAACATGGATCTTAGCACAATGTTTGCTGCTATGATGGAGAAGATGGAAAAAATGTCTGCAGAAACTTCTATAAAACTGAAAGAAAATTCTAGAAAAATGGAAGAAAATTCAAGAAGCATGGAGAAAATGGTAAAAGAAAATTCAAACGATATCCTAGCAGAAACTTCTAGAACAATGGAAAAAAATTCAAGAAGCATGGAGAAAATGGCTAAGGAAAATTCAAGCACCATTCTTGCCGAAATTCAAGAACATTCGAGGGTGACGAACGAGAAACTCCAGGTTACTAATGAAAAACTTGAGAAGCTTCAAGAAATTTCTACTGCTATAAATGAAAGAGTAGACGATATGGATATAGAATTCAACCAGAAGATGTTTGATGTAAAAACACAATTCACTGATGTAAAAACACAAGTCACTGATGTAAAAACTGAAGTCACGGATGTAAAAAAACAAGTCACGGTTTTTGATGGAAAACTACATCATCTGGAAGAAAAAGTGAATAGTCTTCAATATCAAGAGGGATCGGTGAGAGTTTTTCCAGAAGTATCGAATAGAATAAGAGCTCCAAGTTTTGATGGCAGCTCACCATTGAATGTGTTCAAGTTCCAGTTTGACACAGTTGCCAACAAAAATGCATGGAACAATGAAGAAAAAGCCATAGAGTTGATTCTGGCTTTAAAAGGAACTGCAGCTGAAATTCTAGAAAGTGTACCAGTAAGTTACAGAAACAATTATGATGACATTATGGTAGCACTGCAACGTAAGTATGGTGGTGAACACAGAAAAGAAATATTCAGAATGGAATTAAGGGGCAGAGTACAAAAGGCAAACGAGACGCTACAGGATTTCGCACTAGAGATCGAGCGTTTGGTGCAGCTTACTTATCCAGGTGAAAGTCATCCATTGTTAGATCACTTTAAGACTGAAGCATTTGTAAATGGTATACGAGATTCTGATGTAAAACTCACGGTATGTGCGTCACAGAAATCATCGTTTGCAGAAACGGTATCATTTGCCCTAGCCCAAGAAACCACCAGGATAATTTCAAGGCCGCAAGCGTATAAGGTACGAAAGCTTGATTTCTCTGCTGAGGACGAAGGAGATATTTTAAAGGAAATGAGAAGCATGAAGGAGGCAGTTTTGCAAGCTTTGGGCGACAAACAAAATAAAACCAAAAGCAAAGTAAAATGCTATAGCTGTGGTAAGACTGGTCATATTCAAAGAAAAGTCACCAAGAAAACGATCCCGATCCACTTCTCCACAAAGAGACAACCAAAGTGCTTATCGACATTCATCACAAGAGTCACTTTTAAACTAGAAAGAGCTAGTGCTGCGGGGCATGGGCTAGCTTCCACATCTGATGGCCCCACAATTTCTATATCAGTTGTGCAACACAGTAACAGTAATCGTACTGCTTGCGGTTATATTAACGGACGAAAACGCATTTTTACTGTGGACACTGGGGCATCACATTCTATTATAAGGCCCGTTTTAATACGAAAATCTATTGAACCACTGAGCGGGGTAAGACTACGAACAGCTACTGGAGAGTCTGCCACAGTCTATGGAAACGTAAAAGTGCAAATAAATATGGCTAATACAATCGTCCATCACGTATTTATAGTGGCTGATATTGTAGACGAGGTAATCATTGGCGCACATTTTATGATTGGACAAAGTATCCGTTTGGATATGGGTCAGCAAATCATGTATTGGCGTGATGTTGAAATACCCCTTGAAGTTGGATACGAAATCAAGGCCCACGTAAGACAATTAATCGCCCTTGAATGTGAAAAACTGCCACCCAAATCAGAAACTTTAGTATGGGCGCGAATGGATGGAGAATGTGAGGACAACAGTTTGTGGGTGGTGGAGCCAGCAGAAATTAAAGGAGATGTCGTAACAGCAAATGCCCTCGTAAAACCTAGCAAGAGTTTAGTTCCCGTGAGAATATTAAATTTATCCAGTAGTCAAAAAGTCCTTGCGCAGTACTGCAAGATTGGACAATGTACTTCAACTGA
This sequence comes from Pollenia amentaria, assembly GCA_943735925.1. Lineage (NCBI taxonomy): Eukaryota > Metazoa > Arthropoda > Insecta > Diptera > Polleniidae > Pollenia > Pollenia amentaria. Next base: position 105,697,030 of record OX031006.1, read on the forward strand.
AGCAATAATTAATTGCGAGCAGCATCAGGGCGCAGCAAGGAAGAGAAGTAAGGACCACGAATCACTAGAGGAACATGTGCGAATATGGACCCAAAAACTAACGCCGCCTAGTAAAAATAAGGCCAAACAACTACTACGTAAATATGCCTCTGTATTTGCTTTGAAAGGTCAAAAACAAGGTGGAACTTCAATCGTAAAACACGAAATCAACACCGGCGGCGCTAAGCCAATAAAACAGGCACCTAGAAGCATTCCTCTAGCAAAGCGAGCTGAAGTAAGAGAGCTGGTTAGCGAGATGGAAAAGAGCGGAGTTATTAAACCATCATCAAGTCCATGGAGCTCACCAGTGGTGTTAGTGAAAAAGAAAGATGGAAGTACCAGATTCTGCGTAGACTACAGAAAACTTAATGACGTCACGAAAAAAGATAGTTATCCATTGCCTAGAATTGACAATACCTTGGACACATTAGCCGGAACGGAATGGTTTTCTACATTAGATTTGCAGAGCGGTTATTGGCAAGTGGAAATTTCAGAAAATGATAAGGAGAAAACTGCGTTTAGTGCAAGTGATGGTTTATGGCAGTTTAATGTGATGCCATTTGGACTCTGCAATGCTCCGGCTACATTCGAGCAGGTGTTAAAAGGTCTTCACCAAAAGACATGTTTGGTGTACCTTGACGACATTATTGTCACGGAGAAAACATTTTATGAACACCTCAAAAACCTGGAAGAAGTGTTGAAACATGTATCCATGGCAGGACTTAAGCTAAGTTCTAAGAAATGTTCGCTGTTCCAGAAGGAAGTAAAGTACCAGAAGGAAGTAAAGTACTGTAATGGAGTGGCCTCGTCCGAAAAATCTACATGAATTACGCAGTTTTCTAGGCTTATGTACATACTACAGGCGTTTCGTACCGAACTTTGCAAATATTGCTGCAAACTTACACGAGTTGACTAAAAAGGTGCAAAATTACGTCTGGGGTGAAGCACAGGAAGCAGCATTTCAGAGACTGAAGGCACTATTGTGCTCAGCACCAATTTTGGCTTATCCCATTACTGGAGAGAAATTTGTGTTAGATACCGATGCGAGCGGATACGGAATTGGAGGTGTGCTTTCCCAAGTGGTCAATGGCATAGAGCGAGTCGTAGGCTATTACAGTCGAATAATTTCAAAGCCCGAGAGGAACTTCTGCGTGACGCGAAGAGAGCTCCTGGCAGTACTGGAGTGCATAAAACATTTTCACAAGTATTTGTATGGTCAACATTTTGAGTTAAGAACAGACCATTCTGCACTCAGGTGGTTACGATTTTCGTATTGAGCACTGAAAAGGTGTGAAACATGGAAATGCGGATGCCCTATCAAGGCGGCCCTGTAAACTGGAATGCAAGTATTGTGTTAAAGCCGAAGGTAAGAAATATATAGCTGTGAAGTTCGCCTATTACAGATAGAGTCCAGCGAAGACTGGACAATGGCACAGAAAACTGACCCTATATTAAAAAAAATTATGAAGGCCAAAGAAGAAGGCAGAAGGCCGACTCGAATTTCATCTGAAAGTCCACTAACAAAAGCATATTGGGCCCTATGGAACAGCCTCCAGTTGATAAACGGCTGCCTTTACCGTACATGGGAAAGTACCGATGGAAAGTCAGTTCAGAACCTTATTGTAGTGCCGTCGTCGAAAGTACATGAAGTCTTAAATGAATAGCATAACGGTCCTAGTGGTGGCCATCTTGGCGTAACAAAAACACTAGAGAAATTAAAACAACGTTTCTACTGGGTTGGGTGCCAACAAGCTGTGGGTGATTGGATATCAAATTGCAACCAATGCATTGCCGCAAAAGGTCCAGCAAAGAGAAGTCGGGGACCGCTACAGCAGTACAATTCAGGTGCCCCATTTGAGCGAATCGCAATGGATATAGCTGGACCTTTTCCTGTGAGTGATTCCGGTAACCGTTATGTGTTAGTAGTCATCGACTACTTTAGTAAGTGGCCAGAGGTGTATGCCATCCCAAATCAAGAAGCCAGAACCGTTGTAGACGTATTTGTGAATAACTGGGTGTGCCGCTACGGAGTTCCAATAGAATTACACTCCGACCAAGGCAGAAATTTTGAATCTGCTGTGTTCAAAGAAATGTGTGAATTGTACGGTATAAGGAAAACTAGAACAACTCCTTTGCATCCACAATCCGATGGCATGGTTGAAAGATTTAACCGCACATTAGAAGATAACTTACGTAAAGTAGTGAGCACACATCAGAAGGACTGGGATGAACACACTCCAAAGTTTCTGTTGGCATACATATCAGCTGTTCACAATTCCACCTCTCGTACACCTGCCAAAATTGTCTTTGCAACAGAGCTCAGACTACCTGGAGATCTAGAATTTGGCGTTAAGCCTGGACTAAAAGATGAAAATAATGAAGGCTCTAACTCAAAAGAACAAGATAACCTTAATGAACTTCATGAGTTCGTACGAAGCCGGATCAAGCTGTCCAGTGACTAGATGAAAGCCAGATACGATCGAGCGGCAAATTCGGAAGGCTTTACACAAGGCCAGTTGGTTTTACTTTTAAATCCACAACGCAAGAAAGGATTATCTCCCAAGCTGCAGACTCATTGGGATGGACCATAGTGATAAATAAACTGGATGACGTGGTGTATCGAATTCAGAAATATAAGAGTCCAAGATCAAAAATGAAGGTGTTACATTTAGAACGACTAGCCCATTATGGAAACGGAGAATCTGAGCCAATTCGGGACGAACAGGCTTAAGTGGAGGGCAGTGTTACGAAATAAGATTTGTCTTAGAATTATCTATGGATTTAGTTATAAGTTATTTTGTTAATTATAGTCTTATGTCATATAAGTTACTATTTTTATGAACGCCACTGTAACTAAATTTTCTAGCAATTATAATTGTAGACTTTAGATTTAAAATAATTCGAACATAATTTTCTAGAAACTACTAGACGGTTCTTGAACCAACTATGAATAGTTTTGAACTATAAATACAGGCTAACTCATAAAAGTTTAGTTTAGTTTGATTGGAGACATTAAACGGTTCAGATCGTTACTTACAATAGTGGTTAAATTTTGAGAACATTACGATCCCTTTGTAAGGAATTTGAGAAAGCTGACAATTTTCAATGTCTTTAATGAAATAACGATCATTTGATAACACTTTTCTTAGTAAAAGGTCCACAATATTTTTCAATAATTTTTTTATATTTTCCTATGGTATTATCAGTATGCATGACTACAACATTATCTCCAACCGAGTATTGTTTTGCTGGCACATGATGCTTATAGAAATAGTTCTCGTTGTGTTTTTGAGATCCTTCAATTGCCTCTAATGCCCTTAATCTTTTTTAACCCAAGTCTCGATAATTCTGATTATTGACTTTATCATCTAAATATTCCGTTAATTCGTCAATTATCTTTCCGCGCTGTTTTATGACAAATAAAAGCTGGCTTAGTGTGTCTTTTGTAGAACCATGAATAGTTTTATTTATGGCATACTCAACTTGGAATAATTTTAAAGACCAATTGGCATGATCAATCGGTTCACTTATCTTACTTAAAACATCCTTTATTACTCGATTTACTCGTTCAACTTGGCCATAAGCCTGAGGAGATGCAACTGCCACTTTCATATGCTCTATATTGTTCTTCAGAACAAAATCTGCAAGTTCATGAGATGTAAAACTAGAACCTCTATCCGATATTAACCGTTTTGGTCTACTATAGTAGTTAAAATACTTTTCTAAAGCACAAAAAACTTCCTTGGTACTTGTTGAATTTACAGGACATAGTCGAACATATTTTGTAAAAGCATATATAACAACAAGTATATGCTTACGTTTAGATTTTAATGATGGAAGTGGACCAAAATAATCAACATGAATTGTATCAAAAGAAATAGGCTTCTTTGGAGTACTTTACAAATTTTGTTCATTGATACAAGCTGGTGATGAAAATACTATACACTTTATGCAATTTTCTATATGGAGCAATTCCATATGAAAACGATCAAAATTGGCAAATTTTTGGACGACCCCTCTCCGATTTTAAAATAAATAGTCTCAATCGATTGCCCAGCAAAAAATAATGTACCTACATATTTTTTTTTTTTTTTATAGTGACTGGTTTAGTGGTGGTGTACACCACTGTCATGTGAAAAATTGAAGAATTCTTCATAAGGGACCTCATTGAAATTTGTTTTAAAAAAAAACTACTAAAGCGATCGCAACGAGTGATAGCTCGTTGGAAAGGTATTGAATCAGGCTTTAATAAAAATAAAATTTTCCTAATTTTTCTTAGAAATTTACCTTTAAATTTTCCCAAGAAAATTTAATTTTCCGATTTTCCACAGAAGCTCTTAAATTTTCGGGCTAATTTTTTTTTTTTTGGATTCCTCATAATTTTTGCTTTAAGAATCAGCAATAAAAAAATGGGCCCCGACTCCTTGTTTGGACAGGAGAAGAGCATTTAAGAGACCACCTTGTTAAAAATACATTTTAAAAATTACACTGTGCACGAAATTGACACTTTTTTTTCGTGACAAGCTGGGCACCTGGCGTTTTAACATAATTCGGGTACGCTGAATCCAGTGGTGCCCTCGGTTTTTTAAGATTGGCTCTGGTTTTCGAGATATACCGTTATTTCTAAAATGGAGGAGGTTGCACAACATATGTTCGCGTAACTCAAAAACGCTTTAGCTTATTGAAAAAACTTAAAAAACCGAAATTCCGCAATAAAATTTTCTTTGAGAAAAGTAAAACTTCGTTCTAATATCCGCATTTGTTTTAGAAACATAATTTTTTTTTTGAAAAAAAAAATAATTTTTTTTATCAAAATTTTGAAATTTTTGTTTTTTAAAAATTCATAAAAAATTGAAAAATGCAGCGAGGCTTCTAATTTTTTGCAGGCATATAAAAAACGAAGCTGCAAACAAAACAAGCCATAAGCGATTAAAATCTGTTAGCAACTTTTGATTTTATTCACAAAAGTCGACAAATTTTGATTAATTTAAGAATCTTAAATATTAATTTAATTATTAATTTAAGAATCTTAAATTAATCAAAATTTGTCGACTTTTGTGAATAAAATCAAAAGTTGCTAACAGATTTTAATCGCTTATGGCTTGTTTTGTTTGCAGCTTCGTTTTTTATATGCCTGCAAAAAATTAGAAGCCTCGCTGCATTTTTCAATTTTTTATGAATTTTTAAAAAACAAAAATTTCAAAATTTTGATAAAAAAAATTATTTTTTTTTTCAAAAAAAAAATTATGTTTCTAAAACAAATGCGGATATTAGAACGAAGTTTTACTTTTCTCAAAGAAAATTTTATTGCGGAATTTCGGTTTTTTAAGTTTTTTCAATAAGCTAAAGCGTTTTTGAGTTACGCGAACATATGTTGTGCAACCTCCTCCATTTTAGAAATAACGGTATATCTCGAAAACCAGAGCCAATCTTAAAAAACCGAGGGCACCACTGGATTCAGCGTACCCGAATTATATTAAAACGCCAGGTGCCCAGCTTGTCACGAAAAAAAAGTGTCAATTTCGTGCACAGTGTAATTTTTAAAATGTATTTTTAACAAGGTGGTCTCTTAAATGCTCTTCTCCTGTCCAAACAAGGAGTCGGGGCCCATTTTTTTATTGCTGATTCTTAAAGCAAAAATTATGAGGAATCCAAAAAAAAAAAAATTAGCCGGAAAGAGAGCTTCTGTGGAAAATCGGAAAATTAAATTTTCTTGGGAAAATTTAAAGGTAAATTTCTAAGAAAAATTAGGAAAATTTTATTTTTATTAAAGCCTGATTCAATACCTTTCCAACGAGCTATCACTCGTTGCGATCGCTTTAGTAGTTTTTTTTTAAAACAAATTTCAATGAGGTCCCTTATGAAGAATTCTTCAATTTTTCACATGACAGTGGTGTACACCACCACTAAACCAGTCACTATAAAAAAAAAAAAAAATATGTAGGTACATTATTTTTTGCTGGGCAATCGATTGAGACTATTTATTTTAAAATCGGAGAGGGGTCGTCCAAAAGGTGATCGCTTTCATATGGAATTGCTCAATGTGAATTTATTGGATTCCTCATATTTGGAAACCAATAATTAAATCGAATCTGGTTATAGGGTTTCTCTGTACTTAAATGTCCAATTTTCTCATGAATCAGTCTAATAACGATTTCCTCAATTTCCTTGGGTACATATAACATCATCTTATTCATATGATCTATACGAAACAACAGACTATCCACAAGCTGATATCCACTTATTTCCTTAGTTTGCAATTCTGCGAACAATTTTTTAATATTACTATCCCTTTGTTGAGTTAATTGTAATCTGGTGTCAAGTTCATTGCAATCTAGAGCAGCTATCACATTGCATTTGTCAAAAACATTCAAAACACTTCCATTAACACATCTACTTTGTGCATCTACATGACCCATACATGTCCCTACACGATGTTTAATGGAATAATTATAATTTTCAAATTCTAGAACCCACCTCGCAATCCTTGGATTTACTTGTTTTTTATTTAGTGACATTGTAAGAGATTTGCAATCTGTTATTATTGTAAAAGAAATTCTCTCTAAATAAACTCGAAATCTCCGTAGAGCATTAATTACTGAAAGTGTTCCAAGTTCAAAACTATGGTAGCGACCCTCTGCAGGGGACGTTGATTTTGAATAAAAAGGAAACAGCATGAAATTTTTTGTCGTCTTGTTTTTGTATCAATATTGCCCCAAACCCTTAAGAATTTGCATCACAATGCAATTCAGTTTCCCTTGCAGGGGAATATTTTGATAAAAAGACCGGTGGTGCGATTCACTAACTTTTAACGATCTGACAATCGTAATTTTTGTCGACATATATATTCGCTTGCAGTTACGAAAGTGTGATTCTGTTATTTATTTTTAACGATTGCCAACAGCATGGTACAACTACACAAGGTAAACTCGTTGCTACAACAAGTACAAGACAAAAACAACAGGCCAAATTGTTTTTGTATTTTGAACCGAGACGTCAAAAAACCAAACACGTGAAGGAAAAAAATGGCGCGCACTAACTATGTGTAAGAAAACATGAAAATTTTTTGACTCGTTTGTCATCTGTACAAAAGTCATCTGTACAAGTCTACCTTGTGTAGTTGTACCACGGTAAACAGCTGTAGTTTTTGTAACATCTCTGTATACAAAATGTTAAAATAAACGAAAAGCCCAAAAGAGAATAAAGAAAAAACAAATAAATGAAATTGTGCTTGTATTTTTTTTCTGTGAATTTTACATTTAGAATTTTGTTTTTTTTTTTCATAATTTGCTTTTTTTTACATCTTGAATGTAGAATTTTGTTTTTGTTCATACGCACATATGTATGTGTGTGTGTAGTATGTTTGTAAGAAGTCCGGTCTCAGCCACTTTAAACATAAAATACACTTTATCGATTAAATAAACACAAAAATTATTGTATTTAAAATAACGATACGATTACCGTAAACAAGTTAGTGAATCGCACTACTGATGCAGTCTTCTGACAAATAATACCTTTTATCCTTACGTACCAAATCTAATAAAGGTCTAGCTATTGTGAAAAAAAGATGGAACAAATTTTCGAAAGTATGAAAACAGACCAATGCAAATTTCAAGTTATTTTGGATTTTTTGGCAAATAGACATTCTGAATATCATTCAAATGATTTTCAGTTGGTCGCATTCCTAAAGGATCAATTGAGTATCCTAAATACTTAATTGATTGATATGCATATTTGCGTTTTTTTTATTTTTAATTCCAATCCTGCTTCATAAGCTCGTTGTAATGCATCAGTCAATGTTTTAACGTGCGAGCAAAACTCACTTGAAGCTATCAAAATGTCGTCTATATATATAACAATTTTTCTACTGTCTATTAAATCTCAACATATATTTGTAACAAAACGATAGAAATCATCAGGAGCATTCTTAAGACCAAAAGGCATTTTTAAAAATTCATACTGTCCTTGTGGTGTTACAAACGAAGTATAAGGTATCGATTCCTTATCAATTTCAATATGATAAAATCCATCTTTTAAATCTAAAAGATTGAACCATTTCTTTCCAGCAACGTTTTCTATGCAATCTTCAATAAAGGGTAAGCGAAAATTATCGCTAATAATCTTTTTATTTAATAACCTGTAGTCTACACACATTCGTGTTTCACCACTTTTTTTTCTTAGTTAAAACAATTGCAGATCTCGTACTCATAAACGACGAGGAGAACTATACATCGGTACATCATCAGACAGTTTAATTTTCATTTTGTAATTATGAGATTTTTTGATAACACCTTTTGGATTAACATAAAATTCCTTAACAATGTTTTTTTAATTTAACAATTTGTTCAGTGTTTAAATTTCTATTATAATTAATATCATCTATATTATGACTCGCATTAACTTCTACATTAGTTTTGGATATTAAAGAAATTGCTTTAATATTATTTATTTTATTTCTAGAATCAAATATACATACTTTATTTTCATTAAAATACACCAATTTTAAATTAAATTTATCCATAAAATCCCTACCTAAAATTATAGGAATTCGAATATCCAACATTTTTTTTATTTTTCGAATTTATTCTATGAGCTAAATTTCAGTTATGTATTTTATAAAGCTTTTTGTAATAGCTCTATTCCTTAAATTTTTAGAAATGCCTTTATACACTACCAGACTATTATCTTGTATCTTCCTGTTACATTTTACCTTAGCTATCCTTTGGATAGCGACGAATTCGAATATCATTATCCGGTATTATTATCAGATCGATACATTTAACTAAATTTTTAAATGTAATTTTACACAAAACAGTCACAAATGTTTTTATATTACAATTTCCAATTCCAACATAACTAGTTGGATATAAATCTAGTTGGACTACCCGAATCGATCAGACATGAAACATTAAAATAATAGGCATATTTGTTTCTTAAAGGGTTAAAAAAGGCCACACTCACCATTAACATTGACTTTGGAATATCGTTTATATTAATATTATTTTCCGGTAATATTGATGCCACAACTCTTTGACGTTTAGGACAGTTTTTGTAAATCAAAACACGATCCGGGGGGGGCGAAATGGTTTTGGGCATGCATTTTTCATATGACCGAACTGGGAACAATTGTAGTCATTACATGATTTTTTTTACTTGACATTCCTCGCGGCGTTTTTCATATCAGTCAATACATGCAATCAGTTCTTCTACTGCAGTTGACCCATACAATAAAGAAACATTATTGAAATTGTCTTGCATTCCATCTATAAAGATGTCAACCAGTTCTTGGCATTCAACTTCTCTATCAGAAGCGATTGTTTACATTGAAATTATATAATTTACACAAGATTCTGAAGGTTTCAAGGTCCGTGCACGAAGTTCGCGATACACTTCCTCCCGAGTTATTACACGTTTAAACATTTTAAGCAAAATTACTTTTACACCACCATAAGTCCAATTATCAGCACTATCCATAAATTCTCTAGCTGTTCCTCGTAGTAACCACTTTAGGCACAACAGCTTTTGTTGGTCGTTATAGTTATATGTAAATTCCTCAAATCTCTTTAGCCATTTACTAATCAAATTTTAAAACCATTTTATCCAGTTCATCATAGTTTATTCTGTGCAAATTACTTGCTGTGATCAATTCTAAATGACAGATGTTTCTGAAAATGTATAATTTCACAGTGCATTTTCAAAATTCTTATTTGGCTTTCAAGCTCTTTTTCTTCTGGAGAAACAATGGCATTCGCAAAGCATCGTCCGGAAGTTGCAGGAACTAACATTGTAACACTTGAATCGGAAGTTAATCCAACACTGTCAAGTGCACCACCATGGGTTTCGTTTAAACAAATTGTATCCCTGATGCAATTAAAGCATCTATTATCTTTTGGTGGCTTGGACGTAAATCCATTTTTTATAAACTTAAACCTGAATTGTAAAATTGCTTTTCTAAAACTATTTATTCTCACCTTTGTTTCTCCATAAAACATTTAATACTAAGGATCTATGATTTTTACAAATAACAAGTATTTCTTAAGAAAAGTACATTACAAAAATTTAATTTTTAGTTAATATTTTTAGCTTCAAATATAATCAATATAACTTCAAATTTTTTTGATATTCATTTTCGATAAATTAATTTTTTTGAATCAAATTACATTCGATAGTAATGTATTTAAAATGGAAAACAATAATTGTAAACTGTGCCCATGTTCTGTAACTCCCGCGGCGAGAAACTTTTCGATTGAAATGTGAGAAATGAAACCAAAATGCCATAAATTGAAACACACAGCTGTTTTTCTTACTTATCTGCGTCCGTAACATTGTTAGCGAGTAATAACTCTCACGTAAGGAAATTTTTCGCCAATATGCTGAAATCTATAAAATTTTTGTGAAAAAGTTCCCGGTTTGAACTGTCAAATAAACTCACTCGTAAAAACGGTGTGGGTGAGAAAAATTTTTAGCACTAAAAAATAAATTGAAAATGAAAAATGCAATGAATATTAACACGGAAGGTATAAGTATTTTGTTCTTGGCAAATTTTTTATTATTTTTTTTAATTATTTTGCTTTTAAAATTTTTGAAAAATATACGAATGTTTCTAAAGCAATTTTGTAATCAACAAACATTTAAGTCGCGCTTTACATTTTTAGGTATAGCCGACGGCTGTATTTTCGCCGCCGTCGATGAAAATGTTTAAATTTTAGTCAAATTTGGTCGCCGTCAAAGATATGTTTGACTGGCGTTCTCAACATCTTCAATTGCTAATCGGCTTCGAGTGGAATATTATGACATTTATAACGTCACGACCAAGGCAAATTCATTACCAGGTGGCGTTGAAAGCACAGCTGTGCTACTTTTTTTTCTTACATAGAGAGAGAAATGTCAAAAGTTGCTTGTGTTTATGACATATCGATCAACGAAAGCAACAAAAAAATACATTGTTGTGTTTTTGGTGTTGTTACTTGTTGTAGTATCGACACCACCGTATACATGAATTCGCCTTGGTCACGACGTAATCTCTTTTGATAGTCTTCGACATGAGACACACTTTTTTCTCACTTTTCGAGAAACGATGGAATATTTTGTTTCACATGTTTTCGATGCGAGAAGTTCTTACCAAATTTTTTTTTTTTTTGTACAAAATAAAACGTTTGTTGAACTAATGCTTTTGTTAAACGTGGTTTGTGTTTTGTTATTTTTGTTTTAATCACGCAATTTGTGTTGATTGTAAGTAAGTAAGTAAATTTTTTTTTATCGAGACTTATTTTTTAAACTTATTACAGAGAAAGAGATACAAATCGAAAGTATAACATAATAAATCTTAGAACTGTATTTGTATTGTTCTAATACACATTAAAAGAATAAGCAGCTTGCAAGTTGAAAATTTTAAATATATAATGGATACGTTTTGATATAGCTAAACAATGTTTGCTCCCGACATTTACATTGACAAACAGAGCGAGTCTGTTAACAAAAAAAAAAATCTTATAATATAAAATCACTTAAAACTAATTAACATACTGTTAAATAAAATATCAAAACAGGGTATACCTTCATAGCACAGAGTTTCATTTACGTTATCAAACGAATGTTTGTGTAAACGTTAATCAAGTAAAATTTTAAACAATGCTAAGTACCCGAAGATACAAAATTAAATTGTAAGTATATAATAAATATAATGGACTTATTTGAATATAAGATATTTTAAGTTTGTGAAAGTATATCACAGGTAATACAAAATTAAACCTAGCCTCTATGAGAGCCAGGATGAGTCTTTTGGTAAAAATCTGGCAGCATAAACAAAAAATTTTCCGAAAGGACACCAATTGGTGAGATATAAGAATATGTTGACCAATTCGTGTTTTTTTTTCAGCATAAAGAATCTCGTTCATAAAGGTGTTGTCATTAAGGGCGAGATTATTAACAAACTTATTTTGTAGCATCAGTGCATATCTACAAAAGGGCACGACCGAGGAGTTTTCGTAGATATATTTGTTAGAAAATCTTTTCGTATAACTCTCAAAATTCCTGTTTATTTTTATACTTCCGCAATATTTTTCGTTCAAAAATTTCCAACTCTTTGGCCACAATAGGGGAAATGGTGAACCAGATCGGAAATGCATATACCATGACTGATCGAATTGCGACCTTGTACAGCAAAAGCTTTGTATTCTGGGGAAGAAATCTACTCTTCATCAGACTGGAAAACATACCAGAGATGCGCTTTGCTTTTGTAAGAAGCAATCTTCCATGATGATTAAATTTTAACAAGTTATTAAAATTAACACCAAGGTATTTGATATTAGACTTGAAAGGTATCTCAGCACCATCAAGAGATAGATGAAGAAGTTTGCTTTGCGGCACCACAAATCTTGCGCACTTTCCAGATGCGTTTCTAATGCAAATGGCCTCAGATTTGGAAGCATTTATTCTAATGCCCCAGGTTTTGTAAAAAACGTTTATAGCTCAGAGGTGAAGGGCCGCACTATTCAGAGCCAGTATAGGGGATTCGTCATGAGAATATATCATGCAGTCGTCCGCATACAGAATTGCCTTTGAATTTCTAACCGAGTGGGAAAAATCGTGTAGAAAAATGTTAAATAAAAACGGCGCCAGCACATTCCCTTGAGGAACACCGCTTTTAACCGTATCAGTGTTGGAAGATGCATCGTTGATTTGAACGCTAAATTTTCGGTCCGAAAAATAGCTGTTAAACAATTTGATTAAAAATGGGTCTATATTAAGATCCACCAGTTTGTACAGAATTCCTTTGTGGCATGCTGAATCAAACGCCTTTTCAATGTCAAGGGATATGGCAACTGTACAGATTTTATTTCTCAAATTGTTAACCACATCAGTATGAAATTTTAAAAGCGCCTGCTGTGTAGAATGGTACCGTTTAAAGCCAAATTGGTATGCTGTCACTGGGTTGACCACAAATTCATTTTCAAGCTTCAATTTCAGGATGTGCTCAAAGATCTTACCGACATTTGAAAACATTGATATTGGACGGAAGTCTTCAATCTCATCGCTGTTTTTCCCCTTCTTGATGGGTATGATCTTAGCCGACTTCCACACTGTGGGAAAGTATCCATTATTAAGGCAGTTATTGAAAACAATTATCAACAGATTCAGAGTGGTGTCGGGGAACTTTCTAATCACAAAATTCGAAATCACATCAATACCATAAGATTTCTTGTTGTGTGAATCATTGCTCTCCAAAGCGTTAAATGATCTGTCAAAGGAGTAAATGTGATCAGAAACAACGTTCAGACATGATGAAACACGCTGATCCAGATCGGTGACAGCTCTTTCTGGCAGTCCCTCAGAGTATACTGATGAATAATAATTTAGGAAATGATTGGCATTTTCATTGTCATCAGTTATAACGGTATCATTTATAACACTTTGTTGACAAAAAGGGGATTTTTTGTTACCGATAACATTGTAGATTTCTTTAAAAGCTGTGGGACCAGGCCTAATATTTTCTAATCTCTCATTGAACTTTTTAGCTTGTATTTGTTTAGACAATATGTTGTATTCATGGCTAAGTCTATTTCCCGTACGGGGATAGATTTTTTTCAACTCCCTCTGCATCTATGCTTAATAGAGAAGTATTTTTTACTTGTTCTGACAATGGAATCTTGTTGTTTTTAAATTCAAATCTTTCTGAGTGGGCATTATGAATTGAATTAAAATTGGAATTAAATTCGTTAATTAGGTCATCAATTTCCACATTTTGCAAATTTTTATCCTCGGCAGGCATAATACTTAGAGAAGAGATTTCCATGTCGCGACGAAACAGATTCCAGTTGGTTTTTTTATAAGAATTAGAGATACGTGGAGAACGCATTACAAGCTCAGATAAATCTAGTTGTAGTTCCAGCTTGATTGGAAAATGTTGGGAGGCTTGACGTTTTAAAATTTGGGAGACTGTCGTTAATAAGGTAAGCACTAACCAGAAAGTGATCTAGGAATGAAGAACCATTTGGAAAGGATAGACAATTGTCACAGACGTAAAACGTCCACTGCATGGTGCTGAAGCCAACTGTGTAGGACTTTACCATTAGAATTCTCAATAGTATCACCCCATTCCTGGTTTTTTGCGTTTAAATCCGCGCCCAAAATAATGCCATGAAAACTATTAGCCGCGTCTATATTTTGCTTAGTCCATCGTAAATCTCCAACGTAGGGAAATTGCAGGGTATGTATACAGATCCAACCAAAAATTTTTTCCGTGAACCATTTGACTTGGATTCTATTGTAATAAAGGTGCAAAAAAACTTTATGCCCCCAATACTGTATTGTATTGGTCTGTTTTTAGACATTGCCACTTCACTACCAAAAAACGCTTTTTGTCTCTTTCTTCGAAAGCTGCCCTCGCAACTGAGTTGGGCCTTTCTCACACGTCACTTTTTACATAACTGTGTGTAATCTGTGGTTCAATATACAATTTATTAATATAGGTTGAAACATAATAAAATTTAATATATTTGAATATAAAAAACTTGAACAATATTCATTTTTATTTTATTCAAATGCAAAGAAATCTTTTACAAACTAAATAAATTTATTCAAACAAACTATAAACAAATTAAAAATTTTCAAGTTATAAATTATTAAATACTTAATATTCAAAAAAAAAAACTTAAATTTCATTATTCTAAAAAAAAATTCAACAAATTATTCAATTTTACTATTTTAAAACCAAATTTATTAAATTTACAAAAATTCAATAATCCTGCTAGTGAAAAAAGTCTCTCAACTGGTGCTGAAGATGTAATTGGTGTGTTATATTTTAAAAAAATTTCATAGATTCTCGAATATTTCTTTAAGTTTTTTAAGGATGCATTTATATCACTGATATATTAAAGTAGTTAATTTTTATATGGTAAAACAACCTTTTCATTTGCATCTAGAAATAAAGAAAATCTAATTTAAAAAAGAAGAATGAAGAAAACTCCCGGGAAGTTTTCTTTCACACTATTTCATAAGGGGGGCAATGTTTGTTTAAAAATTAAAGATAGAAGTATAAATATATAAGTGTTTTTAAAAATGTATTTTTTATTGCTAACACTGTGCTAGAAATTGATCCTCTTTAGAGACAAGCTGGACACCTGGCGTTTTAACATAATTCGGGAGATATAACGTTATTTCGTAAATGGAGGAGGTTGCATAAAATATGTTCGCGTAACTCAAAAACGGTTTAGTTTATTGAAGAAATTCAAAAAACCGAAATTCCACAACAAAATTTTCTTTAAAGTTAATCTTTTTCCTCATATCAGCATTCGTGTTATGGCACTTTTTTCTAGTTTGTATTGAACATTATGAATGGGAGCCCTCTTATTGAATGGATGTTAGAAATAAATGATGGAGATGAAAAATAGAGTGGGGTTGGTCCATTTGGCCCATCTATGGGCATCCTAGGCACTGCAGGGGCCAAATTTAAGAATCAACTAGTTTACATGTTCCATACTCTAAAAATTACGCACTTTGTTCTTTTCCTTTAAAACAAATCAAAAAATTTATCTCATTTTGTAAATAAAATTATTTGGAAGGTTTTTTGTTGAATCAAAGTACATATTTATAATTTTTTTTAATTAAATTATTTTGAAGGTTTTTTGTTGAATTAAATTATTTGTAAGTTTTTTAATGAATATGGATAAAAACGAATATTTTTCTTTGAATTAAACCAAAAAAAAATAATTTGAATTTCTTTGTGTAAGTTGATTTTTTTACTTCTCTAAATATTTGACTTATAATTTTTAAATTCTTTAAATCAATACATATTCCTTTTATTTTCTGTCTTTATTCTTTTAAATTTTATATTATAAATGTGTATTCTGAACAAAAATTGAAGACTTTGAGTCAGAAATTAATTTTAAAATCGCTCGAAATTCATCACACCTTTTAAAAACGCTCGTTTCGAAATCGATCGATTGTCATCACATACCTGAATATCGTGAAATATTTGATTCAGTAAAAGTATTGTGGAAGTTTTTATATTTCAAAACAGACGAAAACAATTTTGTAGTCTTCTTGAATATTTTAATATTTAAAATGTTTTCTATTGTTGGCTTTTGAGATTGCACAAGGAAGTATTCCAAAATGAATTGCTCTTGGTAACCCCTCATACGGCAAAAACCTACAGACAGACTGCAATATACTTAACACTAAATAGGGCAATATTTTAAAGTTTTTATCGATAGGTACCCATGCAGAAAAAGACGTTATTATGATGGTTTAGGGTAGCAACTAACATCAGTTGTATTTACCAAAATTACAATGCATTCACAATACTAAAATGATAACGTCATTTGGCGATCGTCTTACTCTTGTTTTCAATGTTAATAGCTGCGTTCGAGAACACAAGTTTTTAATATTTTTTCCTGCATTTTACTAAATTGCGTTCGAGTACACAAAATGCAGTAAATGAGAACACAATTTGAGACCGTAAAGTGACAGTTCTTAATTGAGTTCTTACAAATTTTTACTGCAGAAATTTTTGCAGTAAAATTTAGTAAAACAAAAAAAACATATGTTTCAAGGTAAACAAACAAAAGTATCAAACAAAAAGCATGCAAATTGTGAAAAAATGTTTAATAAAAGAAAAGTTGAAATAAAACCTAAATAAAAACAAAAAGTGAATTAATATTAATTAATTAATCTTGTTGGTGAAGCATTTACATATATGGCTAAATACCAACTTTTGAAATTTTTTCTGTTATGGTAATATTTTGGAGTTGTAAAAGTGTCAAGTATTTGGGTACTGAGAACAGCATTTGTTTTTAAAGTAATCAATAGTAAAAAAGTATTAATGTACTTTTGAATAAATTTAACCGGACAAAAATTAGCAAATTCAAATAAAATAAAAAACAAACAAATATAAAATAAAATAATTTGTTTGTATTTTTCATATATGTTCGTGTTATAAAAAGGATTTAATCGAGTACCGATAAGAAACCGAGTTAAGTAGTCAAAAGTGTAAAGATTTTTCAACACTTCAATTATTTTCCATCAGCTGTTTCCTTTATTTTACAAATTTTTACAAACTTTGCGTTCGCGTACTTTTTTGGACAACAGCTTTTTGTGAGAGCAAATTTTTAAGTTTACTCATTTACTGCATTTTACTGTAAAAGTACTCAAACGCACCTAATATGTTACTGTTATTTTAAATTTACAATATAGTCACAATGTTAAATTTTAAACAAAATGGAAATCTTTTGACTATTGCGTTCAAAGTCGCTAAAATACATACATACATATAAGTTTAATGCGTTAGTTTATCATATTGACGACATTAGCAATATGTATAATAAATAAAAATTTGTACTGTTCATGGCCCAATTAGTAAGTCTGCTCGAAACACCTGCTGATTTTTTGTAGAGTTGTGTTTTTATCGTATAATTGTTTGTGTTGCAATTGGTTTTGACATCTTGTCTATTTTTTACACAAACACATTGGGTTTTGACATCTTTAACATAATTTACACCCACAAAGTTCGTGTTGTTTTCTCTATTGTTGCATTGTTGTAGTTTTGCGCAGACCTACTAATTGGGCCATGGTCCTGTTTTTCTATAACGTAACTTTAGAAAACAAGTGCTAAAGTATAGGCGGTCAAGCCCGACCATAAGATAGCCTACACCACAGTATATAAGAAATTTTTTTTAAATTTGTACCCTATTTGGTACCCATGGGCAATTATTGACCCGCAGAACAAAATATAAATAGGTTAAGATTCATGTGAAAGTACTTTGTGCCGAATATTATTTAAATATGTACATATATTTGTATTTATTAAATTTGTTTGCCTTTAAGTGATTTTAGGAAGGGGGGTTTATATGGGACCTATGGTAAATTTTGGACCCATTAGCACAACATTTTGTCATGTCATAGTAGATGTCGTTAAAGTCATTGTCGCCAATTTATATATTAATACTTACATACATTTATAAGGAAGTTATGGCATTAAAAGCTTTTTTCGGCAGTGGTATTTGTATGGGAGCTGCGTTCAATTATAAAGCAATTCCAATAAAATTTGGTAAAATTATTTTAATTGCAATAATACATAATATGATAGTATATGGGTACAAAGACCATATTCCGAAAAGATGCTTGTATGGGGGCTATGTGAAATTATGAAATTCTTGTGCCAATTAGAGCCTATGTCCCAACTTTCATCAAATTATCTACATAATTGCGGCCTGTACTTTTAGCACAAGGTTAACATGGACAGCCAGACAGCCGGACGAGCATCGGTAACTCGACTCAGAAAGTGATTCTGAATCGACCGGTTACTTAAAGGTGGGTATAGGACAAATATTTTAAGGTGCACAAATACATATGCCCCTATTTCGGCTCGCAACTCAACTCGGTTGAGTTGTAATTAAAACAACTGGTTGTGACGAGTTGAAATTTTTTGATGTTTGATGCAAGTTGTAAACCATAATACAAAAATTAAGAAAATACAACTAAACTGAGTTGAGTTGTGAACCGTAATAGGGGCCATAATACTCTCCACTATTGTGGTGTGGGTATAACTAAGGTAACATTTTTGTGTTTAAAAAGTTGTAGGTATGCAGGAATACATACTTTGTGTGGTAATACTAAACTTTAATCATACTTTTTATTAGGAGCGCTGTGATGACACAACATTTGGCTAAAATTCGTAGTTTTGTATTTATAACGCTACTGTAGTATTTAATTTTTGTTTAGTCACGATTTCTGCCTGGGTATTTACCAAAGTCCCGTTGTTAACGAATTTTTTTGATGCGTTTATCAGACAAGCATGTGCCGTAGTTTGGATGAAAAGTTTTCATTGAAATTTTTATATTGATTTAAGTTTCTTTAATGCATTATTGCCGAACCATTAAAATATATAAATTTAAATAAAAAAAGTAGAAGAAAAATTTAAAATTTCAACAAAAAAATATCTTGGCTGTAATAACATGAAAATGCCGCAAATCATAGACACAATCCATATAATATAGACGAAAAAAAGTTATTGTGTAAATGATTCGTTAATTCGACTACTTTTCTTTTCAAGGCTAGACTACATAATTGTCTAACAGAATTAAGGTATTAATCTTAGACGAATAATATTAATTCATGGAAGTGACTTAGCTTGGCCAACAAGCAAATAAACCAAATTTATAAATATATAATTTCAAATTACCAAAATTGGATTTCGGTTATTTTATTAACGGTACCAAATGATTTTTGTTAATTTGTATTCTTCATATTCTGATTAATTTTAATTTAGTTTTAACAAATATTTTTAGTAAAAATATTAATAACTTGCATTTAACCCGCTTCTTCGTTAGCGTCTCCTTTTATTTCGTGGGCATATTTTAACATATACATTTACTCAGGAAATTGCATGTTTAATTTTATGTTTATAGGTCCAATACTTACGGAAATTCAAAAAGTAACAGTTAAAGAACAAAAAAGTACCACAAATGTCCCTATTATAGATTCTCACCACTCAGGACATTGAATGTTATTTTATGTTTCTAGATCCAATACTAACGGAAATTCAAATAGAACCAGTTAAAGAACAAAATTGTTCCAAAAAGCGCTTTTACATGTTCTCATTCACTCAGGACCATGCATGTTTAATTTGATGTTAATAGCTCCAATATTAACAAAAATTAAAAAGTACCAGCTGAAGAACCAAAAGTATCAAAAAGTTCCCTCATAGATTCTTATCCACTCAGAACATTGCATGTTGAAGATTATGTTGTTAGGTCCAATCAAGGCCTATCCAATAGGTCTGCTTACTGCTACAACAATACAACAGTACAAAAAACAACAGGCATTTTGTTTGTGTAATTTTCCTCACGGTTGTCAAAATCTTACTACACATAGGGAAAACAAAAGAAAAAACGTGTTTTGTATGAATGGATGTGTGGCAAAAAACAAAAAACGTAAACAAAAATATACATGTATAAGCAAAATGTAAACAACTTTTGACATGGTTGAGGAATAAACCAAATAAACATCTGGCTCCTTAAGCAGACCTAATGGATAGACCTTGGGTCCAATATTAACGATTATTAAAAAAATTGCCAGTTGTAGAACCAAAAAGCTAAAGTAAGAAATTAAATTTCCCGTATTACCCCTTTTTGATAATTTTTTCCCCCATTGAAACATAAAAAATTTAAACGACCGAATTTCGAAAATGTTGGAAGTACTTTGTTCAATTCTACTTTGGTTTCAATGTAAATAGGTACTTTATCGAATTAGTTTGAGAAATTTGTTTTATAATTTGTATTTGAAAAAAATATTTTCTTCTCAGTTTGTCATAAGTTTTCAACCCTTAAGTTTTATAACGTTTTATAATAAAAGATAAAACCAAATATTATCGAAGGTTAATTATTAACATTGGTTATGGGTCCAGAATAACGATAAAAAATTCTGTGCATTAATTTGTTTATATAAAACGTTTATCGGTCACCGCAAGCGAAACCTAGAAATGGCAAACTCAAATTATCAAATTGAAAAATTAAATCCGGAGAATTATACATCATGGTGCATACAAATGCAAAGCTTATTAATTACTCAAGATCTTTGGGATGTACTAGAAACAATCCTGAGCGAAACAGCAAGCCAGCAAGAAAAGGCTTCGTGGAAAATAAGGGATAGAAAGGCCCTAGCAACAATTACATTAGCGGTGAGAAGTTCTGAGCTACTACATATAAAGGATTGTAAGTCTGCAAAGGATGCCTGGTGTAAGTTGGAAAATATTTATAGGGCAAAAGACCCTACAAGGAAAGTAAATTTATTTAAACAGTTTGTAAGATTTAAATTAACATCTGATGAAAAATATGGTTCCCAAATTAATAAATTTTGTTCCATAATTTAAAAAATGTTGAAATCAATTTTCCAGATGAACTATTATCAATATTTCTATTGTGCAGTTTACCACCAGAATTAGATAATTTTGTAGTTGCGATTGAAAGCAGATTTTCCTTGCCCAGTCTGGAACAACTAAAAAATAAAATGTTAGAAGAAGAGCAACGCAGAAATGAAAACTTATGTGTTGGTAAGGACCAAGTGTGTGCAATTAGAAACAAGAATAAAAATTTCAACAAAAGTGCATCAAATAATTTAAATAAAAACAAGAATTTAAAATGTTTTGAATGTGGTAAAAAGGGACACATCAAATCACAGTGTTATTTAAAGAATAAAGCTAATAATGTGAATTGTGCTATGCTTGTTATTAACTCATGTATGAATGATCAAGACCAGAATGAATGGATTTTGGATAGTGGTGCATCCTCACATGTTTGTGGAAATAAAAGAACGACGAATTTCAATTTAAAACATTGGCATCAAATGGTATTTACAAAATAAGATCAAGTCATATGGAACATTTAATGTTAAATGAAGAGAATACAAAGAAATATTTATGGCACAAGCGTTTCGGTCATCTAAATATTACAGATCTTAAGAAATTGGAAAGAAATGAAATGGTTCGTGGTTTAAAAGGTAATATACCAAATAATTTTGATTGTGCAAAACCGTTTAAACAAATTGGCACAACGGTATCAAAATATTTACTTGAATTGGTACATACCGATATTTGTGGGCCAATGAGAATCAGATCTGTAGGCGGAGCGGCTTATTTTATTACGTTTATAGATGATTACTCACGTTACATCACAGTTTATATAATAAAGAATAAATCTGATGCTTTTAATGTTTTCAAGGACTATGTTGCAATGGCAGAAAAACAAACTGGTTGCAAATTAAAACGTTTAAGAAGCGAAAATGGTCGTGAGTACGTTAATAGAAATTTTAATGATTTTTTAAAGAAAAATGGTATAGTACATGAAACTACAGTGAGTTATACACCACAACAGAACGGAGTTTCTGAAAGAGCGAATAGAACTTTGATGGAAATGACTCGGTGTATGCTTCAAGATTCTAAATGACCAAAATCTTTTTGGGCAGAAGCTATAAATACAAGTGTCTATATTAAAAATCGATCACCAACAAAGGTATTAGAAAATATTACACCCTATGAAAGATGGACGGGAAGAAAACCTTGCGTTTCATATTTTAAAATATTTGGAAGCAAAGCTGTTGTATTGAGTAAGAAACCAGGTCGATCCAAACTAGATCCAAAAGGTAACATATTTTCATTTGTCGGTTACGAACCTAATACAAAAGGTTACCGTTTATATAATAACAAAACTAAAATGTTAGTAGTTGAAAGAAATGTAAAATTTTTTGAAAATCAATTTATAAATGATAGCGTTTGCGAAAACAATAGTAATGAAAATAATGATGATTTTTATGATTTTATTGATTGTTCAACTTTAAGTAATAATCAAAATATGGTTCAAGATTCAAGTCAAAATAATGAAAACCTTATCTCTGGAGAGGAAGTAGAATCAATTCAAAATACGTGTATTGAAGAAAATCAATTGGATGAATCGTTTGTTGTAAGTGACGAAGATGGATCGGAATTTCTTGGTTTTGATGATTCTGATGAAAACTGTACTTATGTTAAAGTTCCAAATGCAAATGGAAAACGTAAAAGAGGTAGGCCAATTACACTTAAAACTGGAAAACCAGGTAGACCTCGTTAGATATATAGAACTGAAAATGAAGAGTTAAATGCAATTGAAGATTTTAGTTTTGATCCAATAAGCGTAAAAGAAGCAATTAATAGTAAAGAGTCCAAAAAATGGGAAGAGGCTATGAATAAAGAGTATGAATCTTTAATAAAGAATGGAACGTGGGAGCTTGTGGAAAAACCGAAAGATAAAAACGTGATTGGTAGTAAATGGATTTTTACAAAGAAACGTTTAGCTGATGGTACTATTGAGAAGTACAAAGCACGATTAGTTGCTCAAGGATGTTTTCAACAATATAATCAAGATTATAGTGAAACATATGCACCACTAATACGACATCCTACCATTCGTCTAATATTATCTTTAGCGGTAAAATACAATTTACTTGTAAAACATGTTGACGTTGTAGCTGCTTATTTAAATGGAGACTTAACAGAGGAAGTGTACATGAAGCAACCTCAAAAGTTTATTAAAAAAGGACAAGAAAATATGGTATGTAAATTAAAGAAATCTTTGTATGGTCTGAAACAAGCTGGTAGACAATGGAATCACAAAATTAATCGAATTTTGTTGAAAATGGGATTTACTCAATGTAAAACAGATAGTTGTGTATTTATATCACGTAATAAAACTGAAATTAACATTATAGCACTTTATGTTGATGATTTATTGTTAGCTTGTTCTTGCAGCAAAATTATGGAAAAGATACTGGAAAATTTAAAGATGCATGTTGAAATTGTAGATCGTGGTCCTGCAAATTATTATCTCGGTATGGAAATAGAAAGAAATAATTCCAGAGGAGACATCCAAATTACTCAGAAACATTTTGTGAAGGAACTACTTGAACAATGGAATATGCAAGACTGTAAACCAGCCAAAACAACTTTTGCTGCTGGTACGATTTTATCTAAATGTGAAAAAGAAAATTGTGATGAGATGACCGATGTAAAGAAGTATCAATCTCTAATTGGAAGTTTAATGTATTTAGCTACAATATCTAGGCCTGATATCGCTCATACGATTTCAAACTTAGTTCAGTTTAACTCTCATCCGCATAATGAACATTTCGTCGCAGCAAAACATGAACTTCGTTATTTAAACTTTAAAGATTTTTCGCTGAGTTATACTAAAAACGGAAATGGATTAATGTGCGATTCTGATGCTGATTGGGGATCAAATATAATTGATCGTAAATCTTATAGTGGATTTGTTCTATTTTTCGCAGGTGGTCCGATATCTTGGAAATCCAAAAAACAGAACATAGTGGCGTTAAGTTCGATGGAAGCTGAATATATTGCTATGTGTCAAGCCACCAAAGAAATAAGTTTTTATAGAAGCTTGTTTGATGAGTTGGGGTTTCAATATTTGATAGCGCAACCGACGACTTTATATTGCGATAATCAAGGAGCTCAATATCTGACGAAAAGCCAAATACCGATGAAGAGAAGCAAGCACATTGATATAAGATATCATTACATTAAAGAGAAGTACAATGCCAACGAGATATGTCTGAAGTATATACCAACAGAAAAAAATGTGGCTGATATATTAACTAAATCTTTAATAAATCAAAATCATTTTAAATGTTGTAAATTTTTAAATTTAAACTGATGTTAATTTTGATTTGTTATTTCGTTATTGATTTTGTAAATTATTAATGATAGAGGAATTTACATTGAGGTGGCGTTTGTTGGAAGTACTTTGTTCAATTCTACTTTGGTTTCAATGTAAATACTTTATCGAATTAGTTTGAGAAATTTGTTTTATAATTTGTATTTGCAAAAAATATTTTCTTCTCAGTTTGTCATAAGTTTTCAACCCTTAAGTTTTATAACGTTTTATAATAAAAGATAAAACCAAATATTATCGAAGGTTAATTATTAACAGAAAAAGTACCAAATTCGTATTTGTATTTTTTAGATAAGTTTCAAATGTGGTGTAGCCCTTATTTCTATGTTTATGGGTTTAAAAGATAGATGGCATGACAAAAAAGTACCAAGCTACAGTTATTACCCGTTTTCTCCGTAAAAGGTCTGGGGGGCTACTCTCTATTGCGATGCGAATGCAATTTCGATGCGAAAGCTAAATGCCAACTTGGTACTCTCTATCACTTTCGAAAAATTGTTTGAAAATTAAGCAATACTGGTAATAAAAATCAAAGATAGCGGAGATTTTCAGTAATCAAATGACAAAATATGTAAACAAAATTGAAATTGGAAATCTTAAATAAAAGAAATGATGATTTGCGAAAAGAAAAAAATAAAAAAATGCGATAGACAAATGCGCAAACGCATTAAAGAGTACCAATTATTAAATTTGCGACAATTTTCTTTCGCATCGCAATAGAGAGTAACCCCTCTGAATTTCCAAAAAGGACCAGACACCTGTCACCTCATTTTTCTAAAGAACAACGATAAGTATTAAATTTTTTTGTATCTGTAACATTCGAATTTTGAAAAATCCCGTCTTAGTGGATCGATTTGGAGAGAGACCAACCTCTGTTCCAAAATTTCAAGTTTAGCTTAAGGCGTTTAGGTTGTGCGATGATGAAGCAGTCATTCAGTCACTAACGTTACAATTTTAGATAAATAGATAGATAGATATACATTTAAGCACCATGGTGAAGGGTATATAAGATTTAGCATAGCCGAATATGGCACTCTTACTTGTTTTTTAAATATTTTTTTGAAAATTTCAAGACCACAAATATTAAAATATTTTCAATAATAACAGTAATCATTTACAGCCGTATTCATAACAAAAAGTTAGCCACAGTTTGTACACTACGTACTATGAGCTGCCGATTAAGCTTAGCAGCATGTTAGCACAGAGTTTATTTATAACGAATTTTATCCGTCTGCTAACTTTTAATAAATCAACTCTGAATATTAATGATGCCACAATGCACTATAATGTGGTAATTTTTTTCATTTTTTTGTTTTTGTCTCCCCACATAAAAATGTTAAACGTTTTTAAATTAAAATAAATTTAAAAAAGACAGTGAATTAAAAAGAAACAATCAAAATTATTCAACATTAAACTCCTGTTTTTCACAAGGTGGCAAACGTTTTGCAGCTCGCTAACAAGAGTTTAGCAAATCGTTAGCCAGAGTTTGGTTAGTGTATTATAAATGAACTTTGTGCTAACTTCATGCCAAATTTTCGTTATGAATACGGCTGTTAGTTTATATCAAATATAACATTATTTGGTTTATCAAAAATTATTTTCGGGAATGAAATATTTTATTAATTAATTCATTTATTAATGATGTGCTAATAATCCCAATTTTTGAATGAAAATACTGAAATTTATTGTTGTGGGAAAGCTAGTTCCTATGCGCATTTCGCTGGTTGCTTAGGCCAGCTCGTCAGGAAACTTTTTCCAAATACTTTAGAAAAGCTAAAAATATTACACAAGTAAGACCATAAAGTGAATAAGAATTTTAAAACACTCAGATCTTAAATGTAACAATATCAAAGCTTCAACAAAGTCACAACAATAAACCGTCAATCTTTTCTTTCTTACATTCCCCTACAATTGGCTGGTTTTTTTCCAACACAAATTGTAGTTGTAAGAGGATAGAAAGAAAAAAACAAAATTAAAAAAAAAAACAAGTTGCTTAAATAAAGCAGCTTGCCTTGCCATTTCAGTTTTTTATTTGCCGGGCACATGCAAATTTATTATCAAAAATTATTATGGTTTAATTTTTTGTTTTATACTTTTATTTATCTTGAAAGATTTAAATACTTACATTCTTTGTTATTATTTTACTTTGTCACCAACAAATTAGCTTACGAACAATTTGCTAACGCTTTTTCCATACTTGCCGCTTGTTTTCTTAATACAGAGTTGGAGCTTCGAAAGGGATTTTTATTGTTCGTAATAGAGAGTTGCCGTTTCGATAAGGTACAAACAACTTCCGTTCATTCGAAACAAATAGTACGAAAATCGTATTAGACAGTACAAATTGGTCAAACTCGTAAATTATTTCTTTCAAATCGAAATACGCGGTAGCCCCCCTGGAGGCGGAATGGAGCGTGAGCAGCGTACTTGGGTTAAAACGGCTTTTTTTGTACTGAAACTATTGCTTTAATAGATCTTTTCTAAAACGACAATTAATATTTTCTGAGTATAAGAGGCTTCGCGCCCCTGGACGCTATCATAGGCATTTTAGTGTAACCTAATGTACCCGATGTCCGTTAGGAGGTTCCATTCATTTTGTTAAAAAACATTTTTTAAATCGTACCGCAAGTTTCGGAGATAACTTCTTACAAACATACAAACTTTTCAGCTTTCTACTATTAGTATATATACATATATACGTTTGCTTGGCTCGGCTAGTATATATATATAAGTAATAAGTTACACAGAAAAAGGAAAAATTGAAAATTCAAATTAAATAGATATTCAGCCTTATTGCGGTTGTCGTTGTCGTAAACGACTGGTTATTAAATATTTACACACATGTAAGAAATCTCTTTAAAAATCACATGCGCTTATAATTTGTTGTTTTTAAGTTGGAATGGCTAAAATTAATGCTCCTATTACGGCTTACAGTTGGGTTGAAACTTAACATTACAACTGCTAGTGATAATATGTGTTTTTTAACCGCACGAATGCAGGGTCGTTAACCGTAATTGTCGAAATGTAAACCGAAATAGGGGCATTATGCATCTAGTTTTAAAATCGAATTCCTAATAATCGCCTATACGATTAGAAAAACTTTTGAGAACTCCGGAACTTTCTAAATACTACATCAGATATGTTCGTGATATAATTCTTCTTTGGTTTTGTATATAATATAGTTTATTTATTTGATTTCTTCCTTCTAAAGTTTGGTATTTTTTAAATGCTTAATTTTATGTTTTAAATCGTAATCGTAGCAGTAACATATAATTTTATTTTAGTTTATATTCCAAGAGTGCTTTTTGGGAATGACATAATTGGGAAATATAATAATCACGATAAAAAATAATAAAATATACACGAACATAAGTATGTCGTACAATAAACAAAAAATAATTCAGTTTAAAGAATTTAAAAACGGATTATTTATTGAAATTGGTGTTATTAAATATTTCCTAAATTGGTAATGTAGTTTTTTAAATTTTGGAATCTTGGTTTAGGCAAAGATAATATTAATTAACTCTTTGACAATTTAGAGAAATAAATAATGCATTTGTAATTTATTTTTTTTTTTTTTTGTTTTGCAAATGCAGCTATTTGACGATGCGTAGATTGAACAAACTATAAAGTTTTAATGTTTTTTTCTAGTTTTAAAGTATGTTTTTTTCATTATTTGTTGTTTTTTGATGTTAGTATCAAATTGATTAATATAAATACATATACAAATAAGGACGACGGCGAGTTCTACGAGCATTCTTCCTGACTCTTTCTGACACAACGTGCAACTTTTCTTTTAAAATCTGGATACGCTTCTCTCCATTCCTTGGCAGCATCTACGTTAGCTGGTGATTCATCATTTGGATCAGCGAGCATCGATATCACGGATATCAAAATCGTCTCAACTGTATGAACAGGTAACCAACGTTCTGAGGCCTTTTCGTATCCCCATTTATCATCACCAGGTTCATGTAGAATCGATATACAAACATCACCATTTTTCTCAATATTGGGATGCCAAATTTCTGTTACGAACTTCATACGTGGTGGACGCAATGGATACTCCTTAGGGAAGTATAAATGAGCTTTAAAGAATCCACCTTCGCTGTTAGGGAAAACAAATTTATTAAACGTACGTTAAATACAATTAAATGATTTTATAAACTTTCATATGCGCTTACTATAATGTATCTGGGGGACCAATTATAAGTACTTCCCAACGGAATATGTCATTTTCATCGATTAAGCCGGCTGAAAAACCTTCAACGGGATTCTTGTTTAACTCTGAAATGTAAAAATGTTTAATATTTTTATTCTTAATATTGGCTCAAAATTAGTTATTTCCATTTTATTTAAAAAAAAATCAGCCGAACTTCTATATAACGTAGTAGCGACCGTAGTGGGAACCGACAAACTTTTAGGTTATAGAGAAAATTTGTTAGAGAGAATCTGTCATTAAATATGCGTATACATTGTATTCCATACTTACCAAGCAAATTTATAATAACTTATATTAATAATAAGGAACATAAAACCAGTGTTTAAAAATGCTTGACTATTTTTAATGTTTTTGTAATTGCTTAACTTAACTTAAGAAAAAGAACACAGTAAAAGCAAAAAGCAAAAGCAAACGCAGAAAAAGTGAGAGTAAATAATTTATTTATTCTCACCATGTTTATGTTCTCAGCTTAAAAAGCCAGCCAAGCAACCACTTGAAAAAAAAAATTGCTGTTGCTGTAAGTAATAAGTTTTTGTTTATTTTTTTTTTTGCTTTGGCTTAACTGTAAATTGATGTGCTTAAATTCAGCGAGTATTAACTTCTTTGCTGTTTTTGACTTCATTGCTGTTGCTTGCTGTTGCAGGCGTTAGTTTCCTAGAATATATACATAATTACATAACACAAAATAAACAAATTAGTTTAAAAAAACGTGTAGTTTCATTTACGTATGTATGTACCTATTTATTAAAAAAAAAAAACGCAAAATACCAAAAAAATTCGAAACAAATTCGACAGCAACAGCAAAGAAGTTAACTTGCTGACTTTAAGCGCATCAAAAGCAAAAAAAAAAACAATCAAAAACTTAATACTTACAGCAACAGAAAATTTGTTTTCTTAAGTGGCTTCTTTGCTGACAGATTTAGCAGAGTACATGCACATAGCGAGTTTAAACAAATTATTTACTCTCTTTGTTTTGCTTTTGCTTTTTTGCTTTTGCTGACTCGTAATCAAAGAGTTAAGTAAACACTTCGACACACAGTTTTTTAATTTGCTGCAAAAAATGTAAACAAAGCAAAAATGTGCGACTGTTGCTATTTTAAAGCAAGCAATTTAAACACTGCATAAAACTAATTTTTCCAAGAATTAAAGATCAGTTTTAATAATAGCTTGTAGACTGTGGAATACTATCTGAACATTTTAGATGATTTAATTTTTCGAAATACAGTTTTAAACAATTATTAATGAGCTATTCTGATAACTTATGCATTTGTTTTTAATTTTTACAATGATTCCCAAATAAGGTTAATATGTAGATTATAATAGGGATGTAACGATAAGCCTTTTTGCCGATACGATACCAATACCGATACTCAAAAAGAAATATCGCCGATACCGATACGAATATTAAATTTAAATTCAAGGTAAAATTCACAAAACTCAAGAAAAATAAATTCTTTATTATATAAAATTACAGTGTAAGAGATTATTAGTATTTAAAATTGATTTTAAAAACAACAAAATGAATATAAATTCATGGTAAAAATAATTTATTTTTTAAACAAAAAAATCAGTTTAATAGATTATAACTATTCAAAATTAATATTAATAAGATTTTTGTTAAAAAAACAAAGTAGGCTTTCTCAACTTTTGCGGAGATAATTTCGCAACTCCGTTTGAAGCACCCCTTCCCCTTCAGTAAAAAAATCGTCTCCTAGATGTGACTGAACTCATTTGACAACTTAAGTATTAAACCAGTAAAAAAAATATAACTGTTATTATATAATGTATATAATATTCATATCGCTCATTTCGTGCAAGACCGTCACAACTCAAAATTTGGCATTTTCGAGTTAGTAATGCAGAAATGTTCTTCTCTTAAATCTCTACAAATTGATCTAAGAACGGAGAGAATTATCGAAAAAATAACGGTAATACAGATGCTTGTGACGCTATGACCTCTCGTAACAAACTTGAGCAATTAACATCAACAAGGTCACATTTCAGTTTGTGTTTGGCATTCCTCTTGTACATGTGGTTTTCTTTGTAGCAAAAAAAGAAACATTTGATTTTATAGCTGTATTTTAGTGAAAAAGAAGGTGAGAAATAATAGGTTAGAATTTTAAAAAGGCTCTCCTGTAAAGTTTCAAATTTTGAGTTGTGACGGTCTTGCACGAAATGAGCGATATGTATAAAGAAATAAGCTGTTTTTAGAAAAACAAAATTTTATCAACCGATATATATTTCTGGTTTGATTTTAATCGAAATATGTAATATTCGTTTCAATATTGTAAATAGTTCCAATTTTATAACGTTTCTTCTCTCTCCTGTAAACTTTTGAAAACTGCAGATAGATTATTTCGCCTTTAAGTTGACGATATATAATTGTATATTGTATATATTATATATAAAAATATATATAATTGTGCCAGTAAGCAAGCGATTCTGCGTCTCTAGATATATTAGAAGATCTAAGGTATATCTAGTAGGGTATTCATTCGGTTAACCGATTAATTACTACCCGATTAATGAAATTGGCTTTTTTCGATTAAACCGGCTAATTTCAGTCGATTAACCGATATAACCAAATTTTTAATATTTTGTAGTATTATAACATATTTTTTCTGTTTTTAATTATTTGTTTCGTCTCATATTCATAAGGAATGTGTTTTGAAAATATTTTTCATACAAACAAAGAAGGGGTTCAGTGATCTTCATTAAAAATTACAACAACAGCTTTTTGTTTCACGTACTTTTTAAATGTATGTGTTAAGTTATTTGTTTCTTCTCATATCTTCTCATATCAATCTTTTAACAGAATTAACCGAAACAATTAGAAGTGTTAAAAATTAAAACAGGACTCTCATGGCATAATGGAAGTTTTTATAAGTTTAGAGAAATCCAGGAAAAGGGCTGAAAAATTGGATATTCTGTATTATGGGTTGCTTTCGATTTTGCCAACATCTACGATAAGTGGCAGCATTTTTTCACGCGCCTTTTAAAATAACATGTGTGATATTTTTGTGTTCCAGTTTTGAGTGTTTCGGTGTGATTTTCTTTTGCCTAAAGCACACTGAGAAACACGGAATGATTTTTAGTACATGATTTGAAATCACGTGATTTTCAGAACAGGCCCGATAATATGTATTAATTAACAAAATATGTATTACATATTTAAGAATTATTTTTTTTGTTTTTTGCCAGTTTTACTTCAAGAATTGATATTTTTTAGATTTTTGTTTTTTTTACTTATAACTCCAAATAATAAATAATTTATGCATATTAATTTATTAAAATGACTTAATTTATAAAAAAAGCTTTATTATTCGGTTAACCGATCAATTATAAAATTAACCGATTAAACCAAAACCTCGGTTAATTAATTGGGCGATTGACCGATTAAAGCCAAAGCCCGATTAAATAAATACCCTAATATCTAGATTTCTTCTTTAGCTAAACCACAGAGAATCATTCTTCTCCAAATTTTCTTTTAAGATTTTCACAAACGCTAAAAGGTCACTTCTTGAAAACTTAGCAGAGCTTTTACTAGGAGTAGGGGTGATCGTGTGTTCAACGCTTTCGGAATGTAGAGTCATGTTAAGTGGCTTAATAACGCGTTTTTCGATCTATTGCTTTGAAATTTTCTAGCTTTGTATCGAAGGAAGTTGAAGTCGATGAGTGGGGTTGCGATATTTGGGTTGGGGTCTATCAGATTTAGGCTTTCCAAAAATGATGGACTCTAACAGCCGTATTCATAACAAAAAGTTAGCCACAGTTTGTACACTACGTACAACGAGCGGCTAACTAGAATGCCGATTAAGCTTAGCAGCTTGTTAGGTAACTTTTAATAAATCAACTCTGAATATTAATGATGCCACATTATAATACTCAAAAATGCAACACGTTTTGCATTAATCATCGCTGGTTTTGTCATTTCATTTCATTTTTTTTTTTATTTTCCCCCTTTATATAAAAATTTTAAATGTTTTTAAATTAAAATATATTTAAAAAAGGACTCTAAACTAAAAAAAAGTGTTTTAAAAAAAACAAACAAAATTATTCAACATAAAACAGCTGTTTATCACAAGTTGGCAAACGTTTGGCAGCTTGTTGACAAGAGTTTAGCAAATCGTTAGCCAGAGTTTGGTAAGTGTATTATGAATAAACTTTGTGCTAACTTCATGCCAAATTTTCGTTATGAATACGGCTGTAAGCGGCTGAATGTGGTGCAGATAAACCTGCATCACTGTGAAGCAGCCTCAACCGAATTAGTAACCCACCTCATCGATAACAACGTGGACGTGGCCTTAATCCAAGAGCCCTGGATCAACAACAATCGGGTAGTTGGATTAAAGGCCACGGGATATACACTGTTCGTACCCCACACGGATGAGAAGGTTCGAACTTGTATAATGGCAAGAAATGAGCTCAAATTTATGTTGTCTCATTCTTTCAGCAATGGAGACCTCACGGTTGTGACAGGTGAAGCTAGGGACAAAACGGTCCTAGCACTAGCATCGGTGTGAAAGTACGTGAGTTGGTGGAGCACTCGAGCAGAAGGGGCTCGAGGCTGGTACTGGGTTGTGACGCTAATGCACACCATACCCAATGGGGAAGTACCGACATCAAAAAGAGGGGTGAGTCTATGTTTGATTTTATTATTGCTTGCAATCTTTACATCTGTAATAGGGGGAATACACCAACTTTCAGAACTAGAGATAGGGAGGAAGTAATAGATGTAACATTGACGAACTATAAAGACTTAGTAGATGATTGGAGGGTGGCTTTGGAATTTTTCTTCTCTGACCATGGTCGTATATCTTTTAATCTAAATTTCGAAGTCAAAAAGGCGTCCTTATAGGAACCCAAGGAGGACGAACTGGGATTCCTTTTCGGGATTGGTGAATAGTAACCTTGGAGTTACACACGATTGGGGGTCGACTTCGGACGGTGTGGAGCCCCTGGTGGGTACCTTTACGGAGGTATTGAACAGTAGCTATGAGCGATCTTGTCCGCTGAATTTTCCGGGTAGACGCTCGCAACCGAGATGGTGGACAGGTGAGTTGAGGACTCAAAGGACCACTGTCAGAAGGTTATTCAATAGAGCGAAGCATACGCGTGGGGATGAGGATTGGAGTAACTTTAAGATAAGTTATAATAGATATAAGGGAGATATTAGAAAGGCTAAAAGGGACTCGTGGATCAAATTTAGCGAGTCAGTGGAATCTGTAAATGAGATGTCCAGGTTCAGAAGGATTTTATCCAAGGACCCTGTGGTCCCGGGATTTATTCAGAGACCGAACGACTCGTGGTCGGAATCCAGCTCCGAATCTCTCTGTTTGCTTATGGAGACTCACTTCCCGGATTGTGTGGACCCTGGGACGGGGGAACAGGTTGGGTGTGGTAACCCCTTTTCTGGATCGGGCTCGGGAGGTGAGATAAGGGAGGCGGTGGGAGACATCATCACCTTGGATAAGGTTACATGGGCGGTTAATACTTTTGGGTCTTACAAATCGGCAGGACCAGATGGTATATTTCCGGCTATGCTACAGAATATCCAGGGATCATCACTCCTATTGCTGGTGGAACTATTTAGGGCATGTCTGCTAAATGGCTACATTCCTAGAGGGTGGAGAGAGGTAATGGTTATTTTCATACCTAAGGCAGGTAGAACCGGTCACTCTAAACCCAAGGATTTTAGACCTATCAGCCTATCGTCTTTTCTTTTGAAGACATCAGAAAGACTGATTGATCTACATCTGAGCACGAAGATTGACGCCGGCATCATCAGCGGCGCTCAGCATGCATGTTGAGAGTGCGCTTCATGATGTGGTGGGTTATATAGAACGGGGATTGCGAGACAAGGAATACACCTTGGCGGCATTCCTAGATATAGAGGGGACCTTTAACAATGTGAGAATAGAGGCCATAAGGCAGGCACTGAGTGATTTAGGGGTTTCGTTATTCTTGGTCGAATGGATAACTCTGATGCTTAGCAGCAGTTATTCACTCGAACTAATGAAACGAGCGCTTAAGGAAACTCGTGACTATGGGGACCCCACAGGGGGGAGTTCTCTATCCCTTATTGTGGTTCGTGGTTGTCAATGTCGGTCTGGGACATTTTGACAGGATAGGTCAGAAGGTCGTCGCCTACGCGGATGATGTAGTTATATTGGTATCGGGTAAGTTTCTGCCGACAATCAGCGATGTCATTCAAGGGGCGCTGGGCGAACTGTCAGCATGGGCGACTGATAAGGGTTTGGGAGTTAACCCGGAGAAGACAGAATTAGTTCTTTTCACTAGGAGGTACAAGGTGGAGAATTTTAGGCTATCGGTACTAGGGGGAGTAGAGCTTAGGCTATCTGATAGTGCTAAATATTTAGGAGTTTTTCTGGACAGTAAGCTGTCCTAGAGGAGGAATACTCAGGAGAGACTAAAGAGGGGTCTAAATGCCTTCTATGCTTGCAGATCGTCGATAGGTAGGAGTTGGGGACTCCGGCCGTCAGTTGTGGGATGGCTGTACACTTCGGTGGTTAGACCCTTTCTTACGTATGGATGCTGTGTTTGGTGGGAGGCATTGAAACTAGCTAGTCGGAGGGACCTTCTGTCTAAGGCTATGAGGTGTGCTTCGATCGGTATGACAGGTGCCTTGAGAAGTACCCCTCAGGCGGCTCTGGATGTTATTCTTCATCTTCTGCATATACATAGCAGTATGTGATGGGAATGGCAGCAAGGAGCATTATTAGGCTGAGAGTGATCTTGAGTGAAATTAGTACTTGTGGTTATCACCTAGGCTCGCCCGGCTCTACGGATTATTCGGTCACTAGGGTCGATTTTGGGCGGTTGGCAGAGGTGATATTGCCTTCTAGGGAGAGCTGGTCAGGGCAGAACAGATTGTATAGGGGATTTGCTATTTTCACTGATGGCTCGAAGATGAAGGGCACTGGTGCGGAGGGGTACATTGAGGATCTGGACATCAGAAGGTCATATAGACTTCCCGACGACTGCAGTGTATTTCAGGCGGAGGTTCTGGGGGTTCTCAGGGCCGTGGAATTGGTAGGGGCTAACATTGCCAAGGGCTCGGAGCTAACTATATATGTGGACAGCCAGGCGGCTCTTAGGGCCTTGATGGGCTATTATGTGAACTCCAGACTAGTGGACGATTGCAGGAGGGCTCTAGGAGTAATCTTAGGGAATTATGTTGTGAGGCTCTGCTGGGTACCGGGTCACTGCAACATCACCGGCAACGAGATAGCTGATGAGTTGGCAAGACTGGGCTCGGAAATGGAGGATACTGACAGTTTGCAGGTGGTCAGGCCTCCAATGGGCTTCTACTTTGGGAGAATTAGGGAATGGATTCTGATGGGACTAATCGGGTTTGGCGGGGTCGAACGGACTGCCGAGTATCGCGCACGCTGTGGCCGATGCTAAGTAGGTCAAATTCGGAAGCGCTGCTGGGTAAGAGTAGGGCCTGCGTCAGGACCATGATAGGTATTATCACGGGCCACTGTATGATAGACAGAATGGCGGTGAGAATGGGGTCTGGCTTATCGGATATATGTAGGCTGTGTGAGGACCCAAAGGAGTTGGATACAGTTGAGCACTTTCTGTGCCACTGTCCCAGGCTACAGAACAGCAGGCTGAGGTGGCTAGGTAGCATATTCCTGCACGAATTGGGAGATGTCTCGGGCTGCGGGCTCGAGACCTGGCTGCGCGGCAGGAGGCTGGGGACTGGAAACATGTAGGGCAGTTTTTCCTGTTTGGTAGGCTTGTTTTTGCTTGTTCTGTCCGATTTCTTATCTTCCACTTTCTTCCTTTCCTGTGCTTTCACCATTTACTTTTCCTACTCTGTCACACTATATTTCTTTCTCTTCTTTCCTCCTTTTTTCACTAATTAAGGCGTCACAATGGACCATATTGGTCTCTGTGTGAAGTTTGCTTCACACCAGCCTTTCTAACATAACCTAACCTATTATACAAAAATTTGGTACGCCAGTTTTATAGGACCAGAAATCACACTGTAAAATTTTTTTGAAGATCGGTCCATAATGAACACTATGCCCCATATAAAAACTACTCCCGGAAAACAGTTCAATACGCCTAACACCGTAAGAAATAACGCTATCAGACTAAAATTTGGTACGTCGCAGTTTTATACGACCAGTAGCTCGTTTCTGTATTTCTCGCATTGCAAAATTTCTCACATTAAGTGTGAAACAAAAAATTTCATCGTTTCTCGATTTTTGAGAAAAGTGTTTCTGTATTTGAATGCGAGAACCGACAACACAGATTCTGTTTTAATTAAGTGTCAAATGCAAGGGAAACGTCAACGAAAGAAATAGATATAATAAAAATAGGGCTGCCAGATTTGACGATTTAAAATTGGCAAAGTGCCGATTTGCTGATTTTTTCTGGTGACGATATTATTCAGTCTTCGAAATAAAATAATTTTAATAAGTTTAATATGTTTATATATTCAGCACCACAGAAAAACGATATCTTTAAAAACAAGGCAGCTTAAAAAATTTATGGGCAAAATCAAAATTTCGAAGGAAAACTGTTTAATTTTTATTTCCTTAGATTATTTAATACATTTGTTTATGTGATCAAAACATTAAACTATTACCCATTTTTCAATTAATGCACTATAGGAAATTTTTGCCTTTTTTTGGCAAGTTCAATATGATATTTTGTCACGCCTTTAAGTGATCTTTTCAGGAATTAAAGAGAAAAATAAAATAAATAATTTTATTTAAATAGACCTCAAGTTTAAGTATGTATGTATAAAATATATATTTTACCCATGAACTTTACCAATTTTTTTTTTTTTTTTTTGATTATGTTTTAATAAAAATCGAACAAAATTTGTCAAAATTAATTTTAAATTGTCCGATTTTTAAAAACAATTTAGCCGAGTTTTTTTTCTTAGGAAATTAACGATTTTTTTAAAAATTTATCTGGCAGCCCTGCAAAAAACGAAAATAATGAAGGGCTTAAAAAAATTAAAATAACAAAATACAACAATTGTGTTTTAATTATTTTCATCATTTAAATTCTTTCTCTTCAAATAAAAAAATAATAATACACATTCTTGTGTACATACATACATAATTTGTGCTCCATTTCTTGAAATTTTATTTTTCTCGCATAAATTTTAAATGTAACTTATTTTGACAGTTCTTGTGAGAAACTTTTAACAAAATATTGATACAGAAATACTTTTTCTCACATCCTTCCAATAAATGCTGGAAAGTTATTTAAATGACAGATAATTCTCCCAAAGTAAATATACAGAAACACTTATGTGAGAAAAACCATTTTTGTATCATTTTGCACTGTTTTTGTTATAATTCACTTGTTTCATGCGGGAAATTTTACGATGCGAGAAATACAGAAACTGGCTACAGAAATCAAAGATCGGTCCATAATTTACACTAGGCCCTATATAAGCCCTACTCCCGGAAAACCGTTTAGTACGCCTAAAACCGTAATAAATAATGCTATCATAGTAAAATTTGGTACGTCACAGTTTTATAGGACCAGCAATCACACTGTAACATTTTTTGAAGATCGGTCCATAATTTACGCTAGGCCCCATATAAACCCCACTCCCGGAAAACATTTAAGTACGCCTAAAACCGTAATTAATAATGCTATCATAATAAATTTTGTATATCACAGTTTTAGAAGACTAGAAATCGCAGTGTCAAATTTCGCGAAGATCGGCCCATAATTTAACCTAGGCCTCATATAAACACTACTCTCGGAAAACAGTTAATTGCGCCTAAAATCAAATAAAGCCCACTTTGGGAAAAAAAATTTATTCGCCTAAAACCATAACAGATATAGATATTGCGGTAAACTTTCTTCCACTTGGATTCATATGGGCAGAAAAAATATTATTTTTGTGAAATTCACTGTTAACTCTAAAACTAATTACACTGCTGTATTAAAATGTATTCTTATTTATTTTTTGTAATACCAGAAATCAGTCTTTAAAATTTTGGTATGATTGGTCCATAATTTACCATAGGTCCAATGCAAATTACCCTCCTAAAAATCATTTTAGCTCGGCTAAAAATGTTACGAATCATGGTATTTTACTCAAGCCAGTTCAAAGTTTTAACAAGAAACGCATAAAACTTTCTTATTGTCAGTCAATAATTTAATATAGGTTTAAAAAGCAACTAATTTTAATGCTGACGTTCGTTTTTGTGAAGATTAGTTAATAATATATGTATATGTATTTACAATATAGAGAACACTTCTTCTGTCGGTGGAGGGTATCAAGGATTCGGCATAGCCGAATATAGCACTCTATCTTGTTTTTAATTAAAATTATTTAACATAAAAGTGAACAATAGAATTAGTAAAAAATAAAGAAAAAATACAAGAAAAAAAATATGTATGTACGTACATACTTACATATAATCTGTGCAAAAAAAAATTATTATTTTTTCTTATTTCGGTGTTACAACAACATAATAAATAATAAGAAGAGCACAGTAAACATAAAAACGGTTTTAACAAAAACAACTTTCTGTATGAGTAAATACAATTAGTCAATTCACAAGGTATCCTAACATGTCATATTGTCAAAATGTCCTAATATTTCACAATGGTTTAAAAATATTGTTGTTGGTTTGTTAACAAAAAGTGTCTTAAATAAATAGAACGTTGATTGCTGTGTTTATTGTGCTGTCGTAATTAATCAGAAAAGTCCAGCGCTGAGCGGCTGAGCCGTACAACAATATTTTTAAACCA
Organism: Pollenia amentaria; assembly: GCA_943735925.1. Classification (NCBI taxonomy): domain Eukaryota; kingdom Metazoa; phylum Arthropoda; class Insecta; order Diptera; family Polleniidae; genus Pollenia; species Pollenia amentaria. Next base: position 105,736,261 of record OX031006.1, read on the forward strand.
TTGTGAAATATTAGGACATTTTGGCAATATGACATGTTAGGATACCTTGTGAATTGACTAAATGAAATAACAACAAAACTAAATCAAATTCATGCTCACGAAAGCAATGCTGAAATGAACATTACAAAAGAAAACAATAGTAACTACCAGAGTTCCGAAAAATTCATATATGATCGCTCATATTTAACCATTCATGAATTTTTTCATGAATGAGGAATTTAAAACGTGTAATTTGTTTCACAACCATGAATGAATTGTGAATTTTTTTGCCAATTCATTCATGAGCGTGAGGAAAAATAAATTTTTGCCGTTCTTCAGTCATGAAGAATGAGGAAACAAAAAATTTTCTTAACGCTCCTCACCAGTAATGTTGTTGTTGTCCGACAGGTTGCATGACCACAGCACGAAATGCCTTTTTGTGTATTTTGTTTTTGTTAAAGGCAACGAGCCAAAGTTTGTGTTGAATTTTTTGTAGGCAAATATTATTTAAAAAAAAAAAATAAACTAAAATAACTGCACATATCGTCATCTTAAATGCCGAATAATATAACATCACTGTTTTCATGAGAAGCAAAAACGTTGTAAAATGGAATGGAAATTAATTGAGATATACATAAAAGCAACTTTAAATATTTAGAATAAAAATGCGATAACCGATTTTTTTTTTTAAAAAATATTATTTTTACTGTTTTATTTCGTTATGTGTTTTACGTTATTTTAATTAGTAATTATGTGAAGCAAAACGACGAATCATCAACGAAAGTATGATAGTATTAAGTTAAACAATCATTTAAAACATTAAATAATTAAATATTTCTGTTAAATTTTGATCTGCTTATAATGAATTTTCTCAATTGAATTTTTCTTTACAATAAACAAGTTTTGTAAAAAATTTGACTCATACATATATGCATATTTGTCTCCATATAAGGAATTATTTCAAAAAAACTTCTGCAAGAAGTAAATTTTAATTAGTTAATTGCTGAAATATTTAAATAGGGAGAATGAAAGAGTTTTTCAATTAAAAGTAGTATTGATAGCAGCCCGCGTATTCAGTGAACGAAAATGTTGTACAAAGAAGCACTTATCCTAAAAAAAAAATACTATTAGTATTTAATAAAGCCGTAAAAGGATTAACACAAAATTTAGCTAAACAATTTATATTCCAGCACTTGGTAAGAAATGCTATTATTCTAAAGATGTAGAAGACAAGTAATTTATTATTTAACACAAAAGGCTTTATAACAGTCTTTTTGAGGATATTGATAAAGGACGACTTGGAAGAATGCAATCCTAACAAAAATACCAGATTATTTTAAATGAACGTCGAAAAAATATTTCTATTGTATTATAAACTTTCTATATTAATAATGAAGATATATTCTGATCCAATAGCAACAGATTCATTATAGGGAAATTCGACTGTATTAAAATTTATTAAAAAGTAAACATGTACATATATTAACTCATAAGGTTGGAAACGAAATAAATGATGGAAAAATCATATCATAAAAATAATGGCAGTCTGCTGGAAGCAAAAAAACTAAGGACATACAGATGGTACTATTTATTCTTGGAAATTCATCTGCCTTTTTTGAAAAGGTATTTTAGAAAGGTTTTTATTTAATATTTTACAAATTAAAATTTTTTATTCTAAGGCATGTCGCAATCGTTTTATTAGTAGTTATGTTAAAACGTGTTGCAAGCATAGCTGCCAGATTTGACGATTTATCGTCATTTCGACGATTTTAAGGTATAAAAATGGTCTATTGACGATAGGACGATTTATACCCTAAATTTGACGATTTTTCATATTACAAATTTTTTTCAAATTTACAAATGTATTTCATATACATAATTTCAGTTTTTTTTAGCTTCTTGGATAATTTGATTTATTTGCATTATTTGATTGGCAGTTATTTTCATGTCTTAGCTATTCATCATATAAAATACGATTTTTTCTACCACGAAGCATATTTTTAAGAGTTCTATTTGAGCAGTTAGTACTGCTTTATTAAAGGCATTTCACATTAAGAAACCAAACTTATATCTGCAGGACTTTCGACGTGAAAAATAGGTGTTTCTTGGTTTTAGTTTATTTTCTTACTTTTCGTATGTATGCCAATACAATACTTTTAAAAATTGTTTGGTTGTGTTACTTCAATAATAATTTTCTAAACGAAAGTTTTTATTTAATTTCAAAAACAGGCGGAATATATTAAAATTTCATTGGAAACGGAATTTAAAAATAACATTTAATGTTTAAAACTTGTTAGGAATTAGTGGTTTTTTTACAATGACAATTTTTGTGATGATTTAGCTTAGTCAATTTGACGATTTTGACGATTTTTTCCTCAAAATTTGACGATTTTCAACCAATTTTATCTGGCAGCTATGGTTGCAAGTTTAGTTATTAATTTACTCACTTCGTATTATTAGCCACAGCAATTAAACTTGGATAAAGCGTTATTCTTAAATCTTTTTAGAAGCCCTTCCAGAAGTGTTTAAAATATATGCAAAAAAGCAAGGTGTTGGCACACCTTGTTAATTGGTAATAAAGTTGGAATGCGGCTGGGAGATCTTATGTCTGCAAAAAGGCATTCTATAAGGCCTCTTTACTACTTGATTTTCCCGCTGGAAATGGTTGGCAAATAGGATTTTTTTCCTTGTGAAGAATTTTGAAGTGAATTTTTTCAAATTTTTCATATCTGAAAAATAACATATGAATTTTTTGTTTTTGCTCACTCCTCATGAGTGAGGAAATTCAAAATTATAAGTTGTTTTTGTTTGGCTGTAGGTCCACGTAAATAAATAAAATAAAAATTCGTGATATTTTCGTTTTTTATATTTTTACTAATTTCCCAATATTTCGGTAAGCATCGCTAACCATCTTCAGGGGTATGTAAACAATTAAAAAATATAATAAACACAAAACTTCACAATAACACTTGTGCCACTTCTTATTAGATTTTATTAACTAATTCAAAATATTCACCCTCATGAGGATGAATTTGCAGAAAAATTTTTAAATTTTCACACTCGCTCATCAATGAAGAATGAGCGAGCGTATCGGTACTCCGGTAACTACCTAACGGCAAAACCAACGCTAGCATGTGTTACCACAGATGCAAAGACAATCTTAGTAAGAAATGATACCATGAACTCAAACACAGACTGAATGAAAAACTCACAAGTAAAAAGTTGTCAAAAGCCTCAAGTACAAGTTGGTATGGACATGTATATAACAGTGCTTAAACGGGGTCGCAGCCCTACCTCTACAGCTGTTGCTTCGGCCTCAAAAGTTCCATCTTTAAATAGAATAAATTCACAAAACCGTTTTGCAATTCTGGAGGATGAATCCTCTGAAGCTTCAAACGTCATAAAGTCGTCTAAGCCACCACCCGATAAATCTCAGAGACCAAAACTCAAAAATATATAGGTTAATCATAAGGATGATTTTCGTAAAGTAATTACTAAATTTGAAGCACTTAAGAAAAACTTTTATACATACCAACTGAAGAGCAGTAAAAACTTCAGGTAGTGATTAGGGGCATTGACTCAAGCCTATCCTGTACATAAAAATCACGATAGAGGAGCCGCAAAAAAGAAATGGGCCCGTTCAGTATTTAAACTGCCAAGAATTTAGTCATACTAGGGCATACTGCTATTTACCCCCCATTTGCGTCGTATATGGAGAATTACATGGTACCGTCCAGTGCGATAAGTCAAAAAATGACCCCAATGTAAAAAATGTAGCAACGGTGGTGGTAATCACTCTGCCAACTATAGAGGATGCCCGGTATATTCGCTTGTCTAGCACTTTGTCATAAAATGTTAAGAATGCAGACGATGTTATTGCAAGCAGTACTAAACAAGCCATGAACTTTTTAAAAATTTGCTTGGAACGCAAACGGCATCCGCAAACATAAAAATGAACTAGAATACTTTCTTAAAAATAAACAAATTGATATTATGATGATTTCTGAAACCCATTTGACCTCAAGAAATACGTTTAAAGTTAATGGTTATATATTATATGATACCAAGGACCCTCGAGATAGATTATGAAGATTCTACCATTTTGATAAAAGCCCGAATCAAACATTACTTATTTTCAACATTACTCTGATTTTCAATATCATAAAGTTAATATTATAAATATTTCAAATTATTAGGACCCTGGCTGCTGGAGATTATATGGCAACACACACTTTCTGGGGGGGGGTCACGACTTATAACACCAAAGGGTCGTGTTTTGCTTAACACAATTTGTAAAATGGATCTAAATAGGGTCGCGAGCGGACATCCAACATATGGGCCTTCTGATCAGCAAAATTTTCCAGATGTCATCGGTTTGGGAGTTGTTAAAAACATCCCCACAGAAACGATTCATGTTGAAGCTTCCTTAGAATTATCTTCTGATCTCACACTTACAAAAGTTATCGCAATAACTCCCAATAGAATTGTATCTCCTTCTGGTTATTTATCGGCGTCAACCACACAAAAAAATTGGCTAAAATATAAAAAATATCTTAGTACCCATTGCACTGAAAATATTCCCCTTAGTACACCGGAGAATGTAGATCCACTCTATTGTTAATTTTGACAGTTATCTGAAACTAGCTGTTCATTCCAGCATAACCCTCAAAAAAATCAATAATGGAGAGCTCGAAGAGTGAGGCAATTACACAGATCCCCTCAACTTAAGAATTAACTAAAAGAGTGCACAAAAAGGCTAAGAAAGTTACTGCAGTCTGAGAAAACAGCGTCTTTGGAAAAATATCTTAAGGAACTTTATACAACTTCATCATTAAAAAACTTAAATGGAAGTTGGGCACGAAATTATATAGAAAAAGGAAATATTTTTGTTAATCATTTGAAAACCGTATTTACCCCTCATACATCTCCAGATATTGCAGTCGATTTACCACATGTAGCTGTTCCACTAAGATTTGAGAAAGATTTGAGAAATCGAAACGGCTATTCATGATTTAAACCCGAAGAAGCCCCTGGTTTTGATAAGATCAGTAACAAAATGCTTTTGGAGCTACCCAGCATAGCAAAGAAAATTATTTTCTTCATATTTAATGCTATTATACGCCTTGAATACTACCCTCAAGAATGGAAAGTATCCTTAGTTACCATGATACCTAAACCAGGAATGGATCACATAAAAGTTGAGCCATGTAGACCTTTAAGCTTATTGTCTAATATATCAAAGCTGTTTGAGAAGCTGTTAGTGTCAAAATAAGCCCCAATTTTAAACGAAAATAGATGTATTCCTAACCATCAATTCAGCTTGAGAAGAAAACACAGCACAATTGGAAAAACCCATCGTAAAGTAAACGCCATAAGTAAAGCCTTTGAAGAAAGAAAATATTGTTCTGCTCTCTTTATCGATGTTTCTCAAGCTTTTGATAAATTCTGGCATGAAGGCTTATTACATAAATTGAAGCTAAACTTACCAGTAAACACATACAAGCTGTTAGAAAGCTACTTAGTCGGTCGAAAGTTTATTATTAATGAAGGTGCTTTTTTAAGTTTTCCTCAGCCAATTGACGCTGGAGTCCCTCAGCAAATCACCCTGGTCCCACTTTTATACTTAATATATACCTCAGACATGCCAACAAACAACCACACCATAATTTCAACATTTGCTGATGACACAGCTTTTCTAAGTTTACATGAAAACAATCCAGAAGCATTTCGATACTTACAGGATCATATATTTCAACTAGAACTGTGGTTAAAACAATGGAGCATAAAGACCAATGAGCAAAAATGCGTACATATAACCTTCACCTTGCGTGGGGAGTCATGTCCCCCCTATTAAAATCAATTAGTCACCCAACAATCGCGCGGAAAATATCTCGGTATTCATCTAGATCGGCGTTTAACATTGAAATTCCATATAGAAGCAAAATTAACACAAATGAATCTAAAGCCAATTCAAATTTATTGGCTTATAGGAAGAAATTCTGTTCTTAGCCTCGATTGCAAACTATCTACTTTACAAATCTATATTAAAGCCAATCTGGTGCTACGGTATTCAGCTATGGGCCACTGCCTCGGCCATAAATATCGAAAAAACTCAAAGGCGCCAAAATAAGGCCCTAATTATGTACAACGCAGCGCAACGCCAAAGAATAACATTGAAAGCACAAACAATGTCATAAATATTTTGTAATTTTGTTGTTGCTTTCAACAGAAATTCATGTACCGTTTTAAAATTTTCAACGACACAAGCAATGGAGCGTTTGAAGTTTTAAAACGCAATGTGAATTTCTGTAGAAAGCAACAACAAAATTACAAAAGATTTATGACATTGTTTGTTCTTTCAATGTTATTCTTTGGCGTTGCGTTAGTTCGTTGCGCTGCGTTGTACATGATTAGGGCCTAAATGTTATGTTAAAAACTCAAATATTCACAAGGATCTCAATGTGCCATTAGTAAAAAATCTTATTACGAAGTATGCAGTAAAATATTTAAAAAGGCTTGAGTCGCACCCAAATCCACTAGCTCGAAATATTTTAAATGACAGCGGCCACTCTAGATTAAGGAGAAGAGATACTGCAGGACTCATCCGGCGAGAAGACCGCTAAACATCTACATAGGTATGTGAAGAGGAACCGTGATGGCAAAAATTTTCATCTGGCATTGGAAGGACAAAAATAAAGAATTATAATAAGACTTGATTAATTACACTATGCTAGTTGAAAAAACAGACAAGCCGGGCACATGGCGTTTTAACATAATTCGGGTACGCTGAATCCAGTGGTGCCCGCGGTTTTTTAAGATTGGCTCTGGTTTTCGAGATATACCGTTATTTCAAAAATGGAGAAGGTTGCACAACATATGTTCGTGTAACTCAAAAACGCTTTAGCTTATTGAAAAAACTTAAAAAACCGAAATTCCGCAATAAAATTTCTTTTAAGAAAGGTAAAACTTCTTTCTAAAACGACTGCGGATATTAGAAAGAAGTTTTACCTTTCTTAAAGGAAATTTTTTTGCGGAATTTCGGTTTTTTAAGTTTTTATTTTGTATTGCCTCTTTTTGATTAAAAGAAAAAACAAAAAATAAAAAATATATATCGCTCATTTCGTGCAAGACCGTCACAACTCAAAATTTGAAACTTTACAGGAGAGCCTTTTTAAGATTCCAACATATTATTTCTCACCTTCTCTTTCACTAAAATACAGTTATAAAATCAAATGTTTCTTTTTTGCTACAAAGAAAACCACATGTACAAGAGAAATGCCAAACACAAACTGAAATGTGACCTTGTTGATGTTAATTGCTCAAGTTTGTTACGAGAGGTCATAGCGTCACAAGCATCTGTATTACCGTTATTTTTTCAATAATTCTCTCCGTTCGTTGATCAATTTGTAGAGATTTAAGAGAAGAACATTTCTGCATTACTAACTCGAAAATGCCAAATTTTGAGTTGTGACGGTCTTGCACGAAATGAGCGATATGTATATACCTATTAGAGATGAGCGATATTTCTGTACCTGTGATTTAATCACTGTTACTGAAAAATCACGAATCACAGTTGTGACCAAATTTGTCAAGTAACAGGTACTTGCTAAGTCGTTCTTTTTGTTTTTTGTTACATACAAAAATGTATGATATTTTACTGTTGTGTGGGTAATCGCGTTTTTTGAATGCAATGGCGAATAATGTTGCTATTCCTTTCATTCTCTCTTCTATCTTATTAGTATTTTTTTTTAAGACAAAGTTTATTTGTTCAAGTATGTATGTATATGCAAGTAAACAGCTTTGAAAGCTTTTACAATTTGTTGTTGTTTCTTCGCAAAGTACTTACAAAAGCTCACGCGAAAGCTCGCGCATTGTACATATAGCTTGGACGACTTGCTATAAAAGAACTTAAAATTGACAAACCGTGATCACAATCACAGTTTTAAGGAGCAGTGATTTTTAAATGACGTTCACTAATCACGATGTTCTTTAAAAATCACGGGATCGCTCATCTCTAATACCTATATATATACATATATTTTTTTTTTTTTTATTTAAAAATTTAGTAGTATTAAAATACTTTACAATATTCTCCTTAATATAATTTTAATATAAATATTTTATCTAATCAAAACCTCTCATTGTTATTATTTTATATAAACGATATAATTTTTCTTCTAAAAATAATATTGTTTTCCTCTAGTTTTATGTATGTTGGAAGCATGTTGTACATATGTAGTCCTTTATAGAAAAGCGACCGTTGTGTTGCAGTTGTTGTTGCCTGTGGAAGCCTAAAATTCCCAACATTTCTTAGTTGATAGGGTTGCATGTCACCTACATAATTCAGTTGATCTACCAGGTATTCCGGCGCGTTTCCCATTTTCATTTTTTGTATAAATATGAGTGTATTAAATTCAAGTCGTTGTCTTATATTAAGCCATTGAAGAGTTTCTAGCATGTATTCTATTGGTGTATAAATGTTACATTTTATAATTGATCTCATTGCTTTATTTTGTAATTTTTGTAGTCTTTCTATTTGTGTAGTTGAACAGCAGGTATATAGTATTGTTGCCCCGAACTCAAAATGCGGTTTTATCATCGTATTGTAAATGTTTATAGCCGTTAGTGTTGATATTTTATTTCTTATTCGTTTAAAAAACCCGATTTTTTTTTACCGATTTTTTTGCATATATATTCGATGTGTTCTTTAAATTTTAGTTTTTTGTCGATTATGAAGCCCAGATATTTAATTTGATTAACTCTCTCAATTACTTCGTTATTAATTTTAAAAATTGATTCACTATTCATATTAATTTCCATTAATTTTGTTTTACTCTCATTGAGTTTAAGTTTATTCATTTTCAGCCAGTTATTTACTATTTTCATGTCATGCATCAAATTATCTTCACAGTCACTATTCGTATCACCTTCTGTAAAAATTAGTGTGTCATCAGCGTAAAGCACAATTTCGCATTTTTCCAAGATATTCGGCATGTCGTTTATGTATATAATAAAAAGGAGAGCACCCAATATTGATCCCTGTGGCACCCCATAATCGTTATATATCTCCTCAGATCTTACAGTATTAATTCTCACAATTTGTTTTCGATTTGTTATATAAGATTTAAACCATTTTAATTCATTTGCGCGTATTCCGTATTTATATAATTTCTGTATTAATAACTCTCTATCTATAGTTTCAAATGCTCTTTTAAAATCAAGGAAAATTGCCATTATTTTTTTCTCTTTGCTTATGTTTTTCCATCTATTTATAACGTAGTTTACCGCTGTTTGTGTATATTCCGCATACTTTATTTAATTGTTAGATATTAAAACCCATTCTTCTCATTTTTCAATTTAGTTTATTTTTGTATACTGGACATATGTGTGTGAAGTTAGCTTCGAAAGTTAGCTTCGTTTTTAACATAGCTATGTTACTATGTTAACCAACATATCTCTTACTCAATGACTGCTATCTTAACAGAATTTTACTATTTTCAACTAAATTTACATTTTACAACTAAAATCCATATGGAATATGGGTGAAAATGAAATTATGGGCGAATTAGCCCTAATAGGCTGAAAAGCCAAGGCCATAAGCATTTCAGAACTGTAAATGCTATATCCAGATTTAATTTCAGATAAGAGTTATATAGTTTTTAAAATTGAAAATGTTAAAATTTTAGTAGGTACATATTGAAAATTGGTGAAAAATGGGTGAAAATGAAATTATGGGCGAATTAGCCCTAATAGGCTGAAAAGCCAAGGCCATAAGCATTTCAGAACTGTAAATGCTATATCCCGATTTAATTTCAGATCAGAGTTATATAGTTTTAAAAATTGAAAATGTTAAAATTTTAGTAGGTACATATTGAAAATTGATGAAAAATGGGGGAAACTAAAATTATGGGCGGATTAGCCCTAATAGGCTGAAAAGCCAAGGCCATAAGCATTTCAGAACTGTAAATGCTATATCCCGATTTAATTTCAGATCAGAGTTATATAGTTTTAAAAATTGAAAATGTTAAAATTTTAGTAGGTACATATTGAAAATTGGTGAAAAATGGGTGAAAATAAAATTATGGGCGGATTAGCCCTAATAGGCTGAAAAGCCAAGGCCATAAGCATTTCAGAACTGTAAATGGTATATCCAGATTTAATTTCAGATCAGAGTTATATAGTTTTTAAAATTGAAAATGTTAAAATTTTTGTAGGTACATATTGAAAATTGGTAAAAATGGGTGAAAATGAAATTATGGGCGAATTAGCCCTAATAGGCTGAAAAGCCAAGGCCATAAGCATTTCAGAACTGTAAATGCTATATCCCGATTTAATTTCAGATCAGAGTTATATAGTTTTTAAAATTGAAAATGTTAAAATTTTAGTAGGTACATATTGAAAATTGGTGAAAAATGGGTAAAAATAAAATTATGGGCGGATTAGCCCTAATAGGCTGAAAAGCCAAGGCCATAAGCATTTCAGAACTGTAAATGCTATATCCAGATTTAATTTCAGATCAGAGTTATATAATTTTGAAAATGGAAAATTTTCTTCGAAAGTTAGCTTCGTTTTTAACATTAGCTATGTTTCTATGTTAAACAACATATCTCTCACTCAATTGTTAAAATTTTAGTAGGTACATATTGAAAATTGGTGAAAAATGGGTGAAAATTAAATTATGGGCGAATTAGCCCTAATAGGCTGAAAAGCCAAGGCCATAAGCATTTCAGAACTGTAAATGCTATATCCCGATTTAATTTCAGATCAGAGTTATATAATTTTTAAAATTGAAAATGTTAAAATTTTAGTAGGTACATATTGAAAATTGGTGAAAAATGGGTGAAAATGAAATTATGGGCGAATTAGCTTTAATAGGCTGAAAAGCCAAGGCCATAAGCATTTCAGAACTGTAAATGCTATATCCCGATTTAATTTCAGATCAGAGTTATATAATTTTTGTAAATTGAAAATGTTAAAATTTTTGTAGGTACATATTGAAAATTGGTAAAAATGGGTGAAAATGAAATTATGGGCGAATTAGCCCTAATAGGCTGAAAAGCCAAGGCCATAAGCATTTCAGAACTGTAAATGCTATATCCCGATTTAATTTCAGATCAGAGTTATATAGTTTTTAAAATTGAAAATGTTAAAATTTTAGTAGGTACATATTGAAAATTGGTGAAAAATGGGTGAAAATAAAATTATGGGCGGATTAGCCCTAATAGGCTGAAAAGCCAAGGCCATAAGCATTTCAGAACTGTAAATGCTATATCCAGATTTAATTTCAGATCAGAGTTATATAATTTTGAAAATGGAAAATTTTCTTCGAAAGTTAGCTTCGTTTTTAACATTAGCTATGTTTCTATGTTAAACAACATATCTCTCACTCAATTGTTAAAATTTTAGTAGGTACATATTGAAAATTGGTGAAAAATGGGTGAAAATTAAATTATGGGCGAATTAGCCCTAATAGGCTGAAAAGCCAAGGCCATAAGCATTTCAGAACTGTAAATGCTATATCCCGACTTAATTTCAGATCAGAGTTATATAGTTTTAAAAATTGAAAATGTTAAAATTTTAGTAGGTACATATTGAAAATTGGTGAAAAATGGGTGAAAATAAAATTATGGGCGGATTAGCCCTAATAGGCTGAAAAGCCAAGGCCATAAGCATTTCAGAACTGTAAATGGTATATCCAGATTTAATTTCAGATCAGAGTTATATAGTTTTTAAAATTGAAAATGTTAAAATTTTAGTAGGTACATATTGAAAATTGGTGAAAAATGGGTGAAAATTAAATTATGGGCGAATTAGCCCTAATAGGCTGAAAAGCCAAGGCCATAAGCATTTCAGAACTGTAAATGCTATATCCCTATTTAATTTCAGATCAGAGTTATATAATTTTTAAAATTGAAAATGTTAAAATTTTAGTAGGTACATATTGAAAATTGGTGAAAAATGGGTGAAAATGAAATTATGGGCGAATTAGCTTTAATAGGCTGAAAAGCCAAGGCCATAAGCATTTCAGAACTGTAAATGCTATATCCCGATTTAATTTCAGATCAGAGTTATATAATTTTTAAAATTGAAAATGTTAAAATTTTTGTAGGTACATATTGAAAATTGGTAAAAATGGGTGAAAATGAAATTATGGGCGAATTAGCCCTAATAGGCTGAAAAGCCAAGGCCATAAGCATTTCAGAACTGTAAATGCTATATCCCGATTTAATTTCAGATCAGAGTTATATAGTTTTTAAAATTGAAAATGTTAAAATTTTAGTAGGTACATATTGAAAATTGGTGAAAAATGGGTAAAAATAAAATTATGGGCGGATTAGCCCTAATAGGCTGAAAAGCCAAGGCCATAAGCATTTCAGAACTGTAAATGCTATATCCAGATTTAATTTCAGATCAGAGTTATATAATTTTGAAAATGGAAAATTTTCTTCGAAAGTTAGCTTCGTTTTTAACATTAGCTATGTTTCTATGTTAAACAACATATCTCTCACTCAATTGTTAAAATTTTAGTAGGTACATATTGAAAATTGGTGAAAAATGGGTGAAAATTAAATTATGGGCGAATTAGCCCTAATAGGCTGAAAAGCCAAGGCCATAAGCATTTCAGAACTGTAAATGCTATATCCCGATTTAATTTCAGATCAGAGTTATATAATTTTTAAAATTGAAAATGTTAAAATTTTAGTAGGTACATATTGAAAATTGGTGAAAAATGGGTGAAAATGAAATTATGGGCGAATTAGCTTTAATAGGCTGAAAAGCCAAGGCCATAAGCATTTCAGAACTGTAAATGCTATATCCCGATTTAATTTCAGATCAGAGTTATATAATTTTTAAAATTGAAAATGTTAAAATTTTTGTAGGTACATATTGAAAATTGGTAAAAATGGGTGAAAATGAAATTATGGGCGAATTAGCCCTAATAGGCTGAAAAGCCAAGGCCATAAGCATTTCAGAACTGTAAATGCTATATCCCGATTTAATTTCAGATCAGAGTTATATAGTTTTTAAAATTGAAAATGTTAAAATTTTAGTAGGTACATATTGAAAATTGGTGAAAAATGGGTGAAAATAAAATTATGGGCGGATTAGCCCTAATAGGCTGAAAAGCCAAGGCCATAAGCATTTCAGAACTGTAAATGCTATATCCAGATTTAATTTCAGATCAGAGTTATATAGTTTTTAAAATTGAAAATGTTAAAATTTTAGTAGGTACATATTGAAAATTGGTGAAAAATGGGTGAAAATGAAATTATGGGCGAATTAGCCCTAATAGGCTGAAAAGCCAAGGCCATAAGCATTTCAGAACTGTAAATGCTATATCCAGATTTAATTTCAGATCAGAGTTATATAGTTTTTAAAATTGAAAATGTTAAAATTTTAGTAGGTACATATTGAAAATTGGTGAAAAATGGGTGAAAATGAAATTATGGGCGAATTAGCCCTAATAGGCTGAAAAGCCAAGGCCATAAGCATTTCAGAACTGTAAATGCTATATCCCGATTTAATTTCAGATCAGAGTTATATAGTTTTAAAAATTGAAAATGTTAAAATTTTAGTAGGTACATATTGAAAATTGGTGAAAAATGGGTGAAAATAAAATTATGGGCGGATTAGCCCTAATAGGCTGAAAAGCCAAGGCCATAAGCATTTCAGAACTGTAAATGGTATATCCAGATTTAATTTCAGATCAGAGTTATATAGTTTTAAAAATTGAAAATGTTAAAATTTTAGTAGGTACATATTGAAAATTGGTGAAAAATGGGTGAAAATAAAATTATGGGCGGATTAGCCCTAATAGGCTGAAAAGCCAAGGCCATAAGCATTTCAGAACTGTAAATGGTATATCCAGATTTAATTTCAGATCAGAGTTATATAGTTTTTAAAATTGAAAATGTTAAAATTTTAGTAGGTACATATTGAAAATTGGTGAAAAATGGGTGAAAAAGAAATTATGGGCGAATTAGCCCTAATAGGCTGAAAAGCCAAGGCCATAAGCATTTCAGAACTGTAAATGCTATATCCCGATTTAATTTCAGATCAGAGTTATATAGTTTTAAAAATTGAAAATGTTAAAATTTTAGTAGGTACATATTGAAAATTGGTGAAAAATGGGTGAAAATAAAATTATGGGCGGATTAGCCCTAATAGGCTGAAAAGCCAAGGCCATAAGCATTTCAGAACTGTAAATGGTATATCCAGATTTAATTTCAGATCAGAGTTATATAATTTTGAAAATGGAAAATTTTCTTCGAAAGTTAGCTTCGTTTTTAACATTAGCTATGTTTCTATGTTAAACAACATATCTCTCACTCAATTGTTAAAATTTTAGTAGGTACATATTGAAAATTGGTGAAAAATGGGTGAAAATAAAATTATGGGCGGATTAGCCCTAATAGGCTGAAAAGCCAAGGCCATAAGCATTTCAGAACTGTAAATGCTATATCCCGATTTAATTTCAGATCAGAGTTATATAGTTTTAAAAATTGAAAATGTTAAAATTTTAGTAAGTACATATTGAAAATTGGTGAAAAATGGGTGAAAATAAAATTATGGGCGGATTAGCCCTAATAGGCTGAAAAGCCAAGGCCATAAGCATTTCAGAACTGTAAATGCTATATCCAGATTTAATTTCAGATCAGAGTTATATAATTTTGAAAATGGAAAATTTTCTTCGAAAGTTAGCTTCGTTTTTAACATTAGCTATGTTTCTATGTTAAACAACATATCTCTCACTCAATTGTTAAAATTTTAGTAGGTACATATTGAAAATTGGTGAAAAATGGGTGAAAATATATAAAATATAAAATAACATTTTCAATTTTAAAAACTATATAACTCTGATCTGATATTAAATCGGGATATAGCATTTACAGTTCTGAAATGCTTATGGCCTTGGCTTTTCAGCCTATTAGGGCTAATTCGCCCATAATTTCATTTTCACCCATTTTTCACCAATTTTCAATATGTACCTACTAAAACTTTAACATTTTCAATTTTAAAAACTATATAACTCTGATCTGAAATTAAATCTGGATATACCATTTACAGTTCTGCAATGCGTAGGGCCTTGGCTTTTCAGCCTATTAGGGCTAATCCGCCCAAAATTTTATTTTCACCCATTTTTCACCAATTTTCAATATGTACCTACTAAAATTTTAACAATTGAGTGAGAGATATGTTGTTTAACATAGAAACATAGCTAATGTTAAAAACGAAGCTAACTTTCGAAGAAAATTTTCCATTTTCAAAATTATATAACTCTGATCTGAAATTAAATCTGGATATAGCATTTACAGTTCTGAAATGCTTATGGCCTTGGCTTTTCAGCCTATTAGGGCTAATCCGCCCATAATTTTATTTTCACCCATTTTTCACCAATTTTCAATATGTACCTACTAAAATTTTAACATTTTCAATTTTTAAAACTATATAACTCTGATCTGAAATTAAATCGGGATATAGCATTTACAGTTCTGAAATGCTTATGGCCTTGGCTTTTCAGCCTATTAGGGCTAATCCGCCCATAATTTTATTTTCACCCATTTTTCACCAATTTTCAATATGTACCTACTAAAATTTTAACATTTTCAATTTTTAAAACTATATAACTCTGATCTGAAATTAAATCGGGATATAGCATTTACAGTTCTGAAATGCTTATGGCCTTGGCTTTTCAGCCTATTAGGGCTAATTCGCCCATAATTTCATTTTCACCCATTTTTCACCAATTTTCAATATGTACCTACTAAAATTTTAACATTTTCAATTTTTAAAACTATATAACTCTGATCTGAAATTAAATCTGGATATACCATTTACAGTTCTGAAATGCTTATGGCCTTGGCTTTTCAGCCTATTAGGGCTAATCCGCCCATAATTTTATTTTCACCCATTTTTCACCAATTTTCAATATGTACCTACTAAAATTTTAACATTTTCAATTTTTAAAACTATATAACTCTGATCTGAAATTAAATCGGGATATAGCATTTACAGTTCTGAAATGCTTATGGCCTTGGCTTTTCAGCCTATTAGGGCTAATTCGCCCATAATTTCATTTTCACCCATTTTTCACCAATTTTCAATATGTACCTACTAAAATTTTAACATTTTCAATTTTAAAAACTATATAACTCTGATCTGAAATTAAATCTGGATATACCATTTACAGTTCTGAAATGCTTATGGCCTTGGCTTTTCAGCCTATTAGGGCTAATCCGCCCATAATTTTATTTTCACCCATTTTTCACCAATTTTCAATATGTACCTACTAAAATTTTAACATTTTCAATTTTTAAAACTATATAACTCTGATCTGAAATTAAATCGGGATATAGCATTTACAGTTCTGAAATGCTTATGGCCTTGGCTTTTCAGCCTATTAGGGCTAATTCGCCCATAATTTAATTTTCACCCATTTTTCACCAATTTTCAATATGTACCTACTAAAATTTTAACAATTGAGTGAGAGATATGTTGTTTAACATAGAAACATAGCTAATGTTAAAAACGAAGCTAACTTTCGAAGAAAATTTTCCATTTTCAAAATTATATAACTCTGATCTGAAATTAAATCTGGATATAGCATTTACAGTTCTGAAATGCTTATGGCCTTGGCTTTTCAGCCTATTAGGGCTAATCCGCCCATAATTTTATTTTCACCCATTTTTCACCAATTTTCAATATGTACCTGCTAAAATTTTAACATTTTCAATTTTTAAAACTATATAACTCTGATCTGAAATTAAATCGGGATATAGCATTTACAGTTCTGAAATGCTTATGGCCTTGGCTTTTCAGCCTATTAGGGCTAATCCGCCCATAATTTTATTTTCACCCATTTTTCACCAATTTTCAATATGTACCTACTAAAATTTTAACAATTGAGTGAGAGATATGTTGTTTAACATAGAAACATAGCTAATGTTAAAAACGAAGCTAACTTTCGAAGAAAATTTTCCATTTTCAAAATTATATAACTCTGATCTGAAATTAAATCTGGATATAGCATTTACAGTTCTGAAATGCTTATGGCCTTGGCTTTTCAGCCTATTAGGGCTAATCCGCCCATAATTTTATTTTCACCCATTTTTCACCAATTTTCAATATGTACCTACTAAAATTTTAACATTTTCAATTTTTAAAACTATATAACTCTGATCTGAAATTAAATCGGGATATAGCATTTACAGTTCTGAAATGCTTATGGCCTTGGCTTTTCAGCCTATTAGGGCTAATCCGCCCATAATTTTATTTTCACCCATTTTTCACCAATTTTCAATATGTACCTACTAAAATTTTAACATTTTCAATTTTTAAAACTATATAACTCTGATCTGAAATTAAATCGGGATATAGCATTTACAGTTCTGAAATGCTTATGGCCTTGGCTTTTCAGCCTATTAGGGCTAATTCGCCCATAATTTCATTTTCACCCATTTTTCACCAATTTTCAATATGTACCTACTAAAATTTTAACATTTTCAATTTTTAAAACTATATAACTCTGATCTGAAATTAAATCTGGATATACCATTTACAGTTCTGAAATGCTTATGGCCTTGGCTTTTCAGCCTATTAGGGCTAATCCGCCCATAATTTTATTTTCACCCATTTTTCACCAATTTTCAATATGTACCTACTAAAATTTTAACATTTTCAATTTTTAAAACTATATAACTCTGATCTGAAATTAAATCGGGATATAGCATTTACAGTTCTGAAATGCTTATGGCCTTGGCTTTTCAGCCTATTAGGGCTAATTCGCCCATAATTTCATTTTCACCCATTTTTCACCAATTTTCAATATGTACCTACTAAAATTTTAACATTTTCAATTTTAAAAACTATATAACTCTGATCTGAAATTAAATCTGGATATACCATTTACAGTTCTGAAATGCTTATGGCCTTGGCTTTTCAGCCTATTAGGGCTAATCCGCCCATAATTTTATTTTCACCCATTTTTCACCAATTTTCAATATGTACCTACTAAAATTTTAACATTTTCAATTTTTAAAACTATATAACTCTGATCTGAAATTAAATCGGGATATAGCATTTACAGTTCTGAAATGCTTATGGCCTTGGCTTTTCAGCCTATTAGGGCTAATTCGCCCATAATTTAATTTTCACCCATTTTTCACCAATTTTCAATATGTACCTACTAAAATTTTAACAATTGAGTGAGAGATATGTTGTTTAACATAGAAACATAGCTAATGTTAAAAACGAAGCTAACTTTCGAAGAAAATTTTCCATTTTCAAAATTATATAACTCTGATCTGAAATTAAATCTGGATATAGCATTTACAGTTCTGAAATGCTTATGGCCTTGGCTTTTCAGCCTATTAGGGCTAATCCGCCCATAATTTTATTTTCACCCATTTTTCACCAATTTTCAATATGTACCTGCTAAAATTTTAACATTTTCAATTTTTAAAACTATATAACTCTGATCTGAAATTAAATCGGGATATAGCATTTACAGTTCTGAAATGCTTATGGCCTTGGCTTTTCAGCCTATTAGGGCTAATCCGCCCATAATTTTATTTTCACCCATTTTTCACCAATTTTCAATATGTACCTACTAAAATTTTAACAATTGAGTGAGAGATATGTTGTTTAACATAGAAACATAGCTAATGTTAAAAACGAAGCTAACTTTCGAAGAAAATTTTCCATTTTCAAAATTATATAACTCTGATCTGAAATTAAATCTGGATATACCATTTACAGTTCTGAAATGCTTATGGCCTTGGCTTTTCAGCCTATTAGGGCTAATCCGCCCATAATTTTATTTTCACCCATTTTTCACCAATTTTCAATATGTACCTACTAAAATTTTAACATTTTCAATTTTTAAAACTATATAACTCTGATCTGAAATTAAATCGGGATATAGCATTTACAGTTCTGAAATGCTTATGGCCTTGGCTTTTCAGCCTATTAGGGCTAATTCGCCCATAATTTCATTTTCACCCATTTTTCACCAATTTTCAATATGTACCTACTAAAATTTTAACATTTTCAATTTTAAAAACTATATAACTCTGATCTGAAATTAAATCTGGATATACCATTTACAGTTCTGAAATGCTTATGGCCTTGGCTTTTCAGCCTATTAGGGCTAATCCGCCCATAATTTTATTTTCACCCATTTTTCACCAATTTTCAATATGTACCTACTAAAATTTTAACATTTTCAATTTTTAAAACTATATAACTCTGATCTGAAATTAAATCGGGATATAGCATTTACAGTTCTGAAATGCTTATGGCCTTGGCTTTTCAGCCTATTAGGGCTAATTCGCCCATAATTTAATTTTCACCCATTTTTCACCAATTTTCAATATGTACCTACTAAAATTTTAACAATTGAGTGAGAGATATGTTGTTTAACATAGAAACATAGCTAATGTTAAAAACGAAGCTAACTTTCGAAGAAAATTTTCCATTTTCAAAATTATATAACTCTGATCTGAAATTAAATCTGGATATAGCATTTACAGTTCTGAAATGCTTATGGCCTTGGCTTTTCAGCCTATTAGGGCTAATCCGCCCATAATTTTATTTTCACCCATTTTTCACCAATTTTCAATATGTACCTGCTAAAATTTTAACATTTTCAATTTTTAAAACTATATAACTCTGATCTGAAATTAAATCGGGATATAGCATTTACAGTTCTGAAATGCTTATGGCCTTGGCTTTTCAGCCTATTAGGGCTAATCCGCCCATAATTTTATTTTCACCCATTTTTCACCAATTTTCAATATGTACCTACTAAAATTTTAACAATTGAGTGAGAGATATGTTGTTTAACATAGAAACATAGCTAATGTTAAAAACGAAGCTAACTTTCGAAGAAAATTTTCCATTTTCAAAATTATATAACTCTGATCTGAAATTAAATCTGGATATACCATTTACAGTTCTGAAATGCTTATGGCCTTGGCTTTTCAGCCTATTAGGGCTAATCCGCCCATAATTTTATTTTCACCCATTTTTCACCAATTTTCAATATGTACCTACTAAAATTTTAACATTTTCAATTTTTAAAACTATATAACTCTGATCTGAAATTAAATCGGGATATAGCATTTACAGTTCCGAAATGCTTATGGCCTTGGCTTTTCAGCCTATTAGGGCTAATTCGCCCATAATTTCATTTTCACCCATTTTTCACCAATTTTCAATATGTACCTACTAAAATTTTAACATTTTCAATTTTAAAAACTATATAACTCTGATCTGAAATTAAATCTGGATATACCATTTACAGTTCTGAAATGCTTATGGCCTTGGCTTTTCAGCCTATTAGGGCTAATCCGCCCATAATTTTATTTTCACCCATTTTTCACCAATTTTCAATATGTACCTACTAAAATTTTAACATTTTCAATTTTTAAAACTATATAACTCTGATCTGAAATTAAATCGGGATATAGCATTTACAGTTCTGAAATGCTTATGGCCTTGGCTTTTCAGCCTATTAGGGCTAATTCGCCCATAATTTAATTTTCACCCATTTTTCACCAATTTTCAATATGTACCTACTAAAATTTTAACATTTTCAATTTTAAAAACTATATAACTCTGATCTGAAATTAAATCTGGATATACCATTTACAGTTCTGAAATGCTTATGGCCTTGGCTTTTCAGCCTATAAGGGCTAATCCGCCCATAATTTTATTTTCACCCATTTTTCACCAATTTTCAATATGTACCTACTAAAATTTTAACATTTTCAATTTTTAAAACTACATATATAACTCTGATCTGAAATTAAATCGGGATATAGCATTTACAGTTCTGAAATGCTTATGGCCTTGGCTTTTCAGCCTATTAGGGCTAATCCGCCCATAATTTTATTTTCCCCCATTTTTCATCAATTTTCAATATGTACCTACTAAAATTTTAACATTTTAAATTTTTAAAACTATATAACTCTGATCTGAAATTAAATCGGGATATAGCATTTACAGTTCTGAAATGCTTATGGCCTTGGCTTTTCAGCCTATTAGGGCTAATTCGCCCATAATTTCATTTTCACCAATTTTCAATATGTACCTACTAAAATTTTAACATTTTCAATTTTAAAAACTATATAACTCTGATCTGAAATTAAATCTGGATATACCATTTACAGTTCTGAAATGCTTATGGCCTTGGCTTTTCAGCCTATTAGGGCTAATTCGTCCATAATTTCATTTTCACCCATTTTCCATATGGATTTTAGTTGTAAAATGTAAATTTAGTTGAAAATAGTAAAATTCTGTTAAGATAGCAGTCATTGAGTGAGAGATATGTTGGTTAACATAGTAACATAGCTATGTTAAAAACGAAGCTAACTTTCGAAGCTAACTTCACACACATACTGGACATTCCTTATTATACGTATTATGATTAACATCAAGGCCTAGATTAAATTTTTCATTTGACCGCACACAGTTTATACACTTTGTTACAATTTCCTCTTTACATTCTTTAGCCTTATGATTACCATGACATTTATAGCATATTTCCACATTTCTGCAATCCGCTGCTTTATGGTTGAAACCTTTACATTTATAACACTTTAAAACCTCTATTGCATCAAACACCCTACATTTTTCCCAACCAATGTTTATTTTCTGTGCTGTTATTAATTTCGTATATGATTCATTATCGATCGTAATTTTAGTATTATATACTAACTTATTATTTCTTTTAAATTCGTAAGATTTAATTGTTTTTATTTTACTGTTTTTTAAACATTCATTCTGTTTTGTAATTTTTTCGATGAGTTCATCTTCCGAGTATTTAAATGACATATCTGTTATGACTACTGTTGTTTCTAAATTATTTGGTACTTTTATTTCGTATTTTTCACTCATTTCACTTTGTATAGCTGCTTTTATTTTTTCTCTTTCCTCAGTATTTTCAGTTTGAATAACCAATGTACCATTACTTCTATTTTCAACATTCGATATTTTTAGATTTATTGGGTCAACCTTATTATTCAAGTCTTCTTTTGTCTTTTCTATCTTTTGTTTTTCTCTTGGCTTTATAATTAGTGGAACTTGTTTTTTCAATTCTGGCAATGCTTTATTTTTTTTTTACCATTTCTGCAAACGATAATTTGTTTTGTTTATCACCTGTTTCTTTTATCACTTGTTTTATTTCACTACATATCTTAGCATTACTTTCCTGGATGTTATTACACATAGCTTTATTATTATTTTCGTATTTATTTACTAGATCACAAATATTTTTTATTTCATCCATGTTTTTTTCAAATATTTTTTGTGCCTTGTCTATTTTTTTAGCCTGTCCTCATACCGATTTTTAATTGCTTCCAGTAATTGTTTAATTTCATTTTCGTTATGTGATAATGATGCCTCAAATTCGTGTTTATATTCAACTAGGTTTTGTTTATTTTCATTTACACCATCTTGAATTTCTCCAAGCACTAAGTCAACATTGTGTATATATTGAATACAATCATCACATATATATCGCACAAAATTATCATTATCAATTATTTTTGCCGAGTATTGATCAATTCCAGCGCATTTTAATGATAAATGATATGTTTTTTTACATACTCCCGCACAACTTATGCCTGTTTCACCGCGTATTGTGCTTTTGCATTTGTGACATTCAGCCATGGCTGTGTCGCTTTTGTTTTTCTTATTTTATTAAAAATTTGCAACTTTTTCTTAAAATTCTGGTTTTATTTATATTATTTCGTTTAATTTTTTTGTTTTTAAAAGTCACTATCTTTTTTTAAAACGATATTTATACCTATATATTTAAGATAATTTCACGGAGGTTTTGCAAATTATGTCTTTCAGTCAAACAGTGTTACCTATATAATTTCGCTAGAATATTCTATATTAATACTAAATTACGTTATAACCGTTTCAGCCGCTTGGGTGTGGCATTCCAAGTATTTCCCCCAAATATCTACCCTATATACGCACTAAAAAAATATGTTCATTAAGATACCTATAACTCATAAACCAATGCATGTAAAAGACCGTATATACATCAAAACAGACGCATTGACGTTACATTTCATAAAAGATTTCAAGATACAAAACCGTGTAACGCATTATATACCGGGAACATAAATTTGGAAAAAAAAATTATGTTTCTAAAACGACTGCGGATATTAGAAAGAATTTGCGGAATTTCGTTTTTTTAAGTTTTTTCAATAAGCTAAAGCGTTTTTGAGTTACACGAACATATGTTGTGCAACCTCCTCCATTTTTGAAATAACGGTATATCTCGAAAACCAGAGCCAATCTTAAAAAACCGCGGGCACCACTGGATTCAGCGTACCCGAATTATGTTAAAACGTTATGTGCCCGGCTTGTCACGAAAAAAAAGTGTCAATTTCGTGCACAGTGTTATTGTTAAATTATACATAATTTAAAAAAAAAAAAAAAAAAAAAAACCTTTTATTACGATTGGTATACTTCCAACTATACAGCCATATCACATAATTCATATTTTTTTTATTGATAGAAAGTATATTTTAATAATTTTTTGGACTTTAATATACAGAAAACTCCTATTACGTTCATGAAAACAAAAATGGTTTCATTCCGCAAAAATTTTTCGTAATTTTCTAAGCACCAAAATACGGAATGAATTCTGTTTCCGAACGAAATGAATTCCGTATCCGAACGGAATTGTACTCTGATCATATACGTAGGTCAGCTTGTTCTTCAGAAATCAACATATTAAAGAAACACAACGGGTGAGTCAAACCATGGCATTCCTGTGGAATTACGATTATATTTAAACGGACCAGTGTGTGAGCGATAGTTAAATCTAGTTATTATCTAGAGCAGTGGTAAAACAGAGGTAACTTATCCTAATACGATATTTCAAGAAAATATCTCTGCATACTTCCGACAGCAATGACATGCATATATTTTTTTTAAAGCTAACTTAACAGTAACTTAGCAAAGAAACAGTCGTCACCGAACAACATCTATTGTCATAGACCTTTGAAATACCATCCATACATTGACTAATTTGCAATATGTATTTTGATATATGATAAATTTATTATAAAAAAAACTGCTAAAGTTCAGATTATTTTATAATTTTAATCAAGAACACAATATTAATGTGTGAAATGCACATACTAAAGGGCTGCGCAAAATATTCTTAATGTTCTGTGTTCTACTTCACACAACTATCAATCATATTATTTCACTGTAAACATACATAGCAAAACAAACATAACAACACATTACTCTCACCAAAACAAAACAAGCATAATGCTTTAAACACATTCGAGACAGCAGACTACCGACTTCAATATGTCAACAATAGAATACATGTGTGTATATGGAAATGATTATTTTAACGACGCACAGTGGCGCCCGTAGAGCAAGCGAGGTTGCAAAAATCAAAATTTTCATGAGTGCCGACGAAGTTTTGAATAAACCCATGTTATAGGAAACTTTTCAACGATTTCAAATAATATCACATAATAATATCACATTAATAATATCACATTTTTAGTTTAGAAGATATAACCGTTCAAAGTTGACCGACTTTCGGTTTTCAAAAAAACACACAATTTTTAGTCAATTTGTTGCGATTTCAGGTGTAATATCACGAAATATAGGTAACGAATCGCCTTATTTTTTGTTTGTGTTGATTGATGTATTTATTAAATGTATAATGATAAAAAAAAAATTAACTGTTTGCTTTGTGTTTCTCCTGGTAAATCAATTTTTAAAAACTATCCGTTTTTTCACTATTTTTCAACTTTGACGGAAAATAAAAAAAAACTATATTTTTCTATATTTGCCATATTTGCAAAACCTGTTCTTTGATTATTTCTTTACATAATGCAAAAGGTTTTATCTGCCCGTACGTGCCCGTTTGGCTTCTAGAGGTAAAAAAGTTTAAAAAGACATGGTTGCAGAAATTGTATGGCGTCCATCCCTTATATGTTTTGACTGACAGTAGTTTGATCTAATAGTTTGAAAAAAACTACTCATTGAAATTAGCAGGTACGTACCTCACATAAACAATACTTTGGCGTACAAATGGTCAGGAACAATATTGACTTATGGTCCCTACAGGTAGGCACAAATCTTATTTGGACACATGCATAATATCAAAATTGCATTATTTAGCCTAAATCCATATGTATGCAGGGAACAGGTAAATTTTTAGGCATGGTAGCATAAGCCTATATATTGCAAAATAAGCATACTGCCTGGATTAGTCTACGCCTGAAAGTTGGCGCAACAATTACTGAAACCATTAAACAATTTAAGTACTGAAAACATGGCGTTGAACAATTTAAAATTATTTGAACTGTTTAGAAAGTCAACCACACCAAAGTTTTTCACGGAAGTGAAAATTCTTCCTGAGAAGTTGACATTGATCAGCAAATGGGGCTGCGATGGATCATCCGGACAAAGCGTTTATAAGCAAAGGATATCTTGCGATGACGCTACAATATCGGACGGAAATATGTTTATGGCATCTGTTGTTCCTTTGCGGCTAAAATCGGATGATTCCCTACACTGGAAAAATCCACGTCCGTCATCAGTGCATTATTGCCGACCAATAATGTATCAGTTTGCAAGGGAATCGGCAGAACTCATAACGACTACGGTAAAGGACATTGAAGAACAAATAAGCAAGATTAAGCCTACAAAGCTGCAAATTGGAGAAGGAAAATATATTGAATGCAATTACGAGTTCCACCTGACCATGGTTGACGGAAAAGTCGTAAACGAACTGACAGGAACAACCTCAACAATGTCATGCCCGATTTGCAAAAAGAGTCAGAAGAACTTTTTTCAATTAAATTCAATTTATTTCATATATAATATGTTACATCTCAATTTTATATAATTAGTTGTAAAGAGTTTAAGATTAGTATCTTTTTCTGCTTTATTATAACATATTTCAATTAGTTATCATATACATATATATAGACAGAATTATATTGGAGGTAAAAATTTAGCAAAACCCTATTTAAACCCCTTTTTTCGTTTCATTTTTATATATTTTTTATCGATTTTTTATTATTATTTGTCAGAAGAACTTTGGTAATTTAAACGATTCTACAAATGAGGAGAATTACGAATATGGAATGTCACCATTCCACGCAAGGATAAGGTGTATGGAATTCTTGCTAAAACTGGCATATACCCTACCACAAGAGGAGGAAAACTTCGATGAAAATACATCAATAAAGGATAAGGAAAAGATCAGAAAGAAGCAAATACAGGATGCTTTTTTTAAACAAGTTGGACTAAAAGTAGACTGTCCCAAGCACGGATACGGTAACTCAAACGATGGAAACACTTCTAGGAGATTTTTTGAAAATGATGAGGCAATAACTAGAATCATTGGAATTGGCAATCAAATCGTGAAAAGATTGGGAACGATCTTGGGTGTTTTAAACTGCAAAGAAAATGTCAATTCTACAAAATATGGAGAATATGCGTCGAAAACTGCATCTCTTTTAGCAGAAATGTATCCACAGAAGAAGTTTACCCCGACCGTCCATAAAATATTGGCGCATGGCAAAGATATAATTGAGTACCAGTCTTTGCCAATTGGAGAGCTTTCTGAAGAAGCACAGGAGTCTCTTAACAAATTTTATAAAAAAATATAGATTGCAGAACACATTCAAAGCATCAAGGGTAAGGCAAAATGAGGACCTCTTCAACATGTTGGCAGCATCTTCCGATCTACTTATTTCTTCCCTGCGGCATGTGAAGTCACGAATAGAGTTACAAAATAATTATAGTTTAGAAATGGTTAGTCTTTTAGATATACCTTCTCTTACGAATTGTGATGAATATTTTACAGAAAATTGAAAAAATAAATTTAAAAAAAAAATAATTTTTTTTTAATTTATTGGGTAATAATTTAAAACATAAAACCTTTAAGAAAAAAAATAAAAACAATCTAAAAATGTAAAAATAATTTTTTTTAGTTACCATAAAATTGATTTTTCTACTAATTTTAACTTTGATAACCCATAAGTAGGCCCCTACAAAGCGTAGCACCCTTTCCAAACGCTCATTTCATAGGCTGAACAGTTATCTATCATATGCTGTTTAAACTGTTCAATTATCTTATTCGGTTCAAAAGATATGATTTTTGCAACGAAAAAACTCAAATGGCGCCACTGTGCGACGACACGGCAAAATGGCTGCAGGTTGTTGTCTATGCTAATTTTGTCGTTGTAGTCAAATTAAACTAATTTCTATTTTTGTACGCTACAAAACAGAAAAAGTGCTGCTAATATAGTCAAAAATTAGAAGAATTAGTGCTTTTAATATATAATAATAATTTTTTGGTTAAACAGCAAAGAACCGGATTGAATCAAGAATATAAGCGCGGCTCACCACCAAATCTATATTATTACTTTTTAGTATCCTTAAAAGAAGTTATATAGGAAGATGTTTGTCACGTCAACGCTCTTAGTTTTAGCAGTATGGGTATCATTGAAAAATTTAAAGTGCTTTTCACATGGTGTTTAAAGCACACCGATTTATTAACCCATTAAGAGCCCATTTCAAATGTTCATACTTCCTGACTGACTTTTTTACTAAATTTGCTTTATCTTTAAATTATGTCGATATAATAATAATTATTTAACAATAATATACACATGTTACCAAAGTTATAAGGACTTTGAATAATAAAGTTTTTCTGTATTGCGGGTTTTCAGCCTTCCGGAACACTTTTCAAATATTTACATATTACTATATTTCAATATGATAATTGTAGTGGTATATAGATCACCTAGCAGTAGAGAAGGAGAGTTCTGTGATATATTTGAAGAAACAATTGAAGAGATTATTGAGAATAACTGTAACATAATAATAGCAGGCGATTTTAATATAGATTGGTCCAAAGATGGAGTGTACAAAACTAAAATTAAACAAATACTAAATGATAATTACCTAAAACAAATTGTTGAAGATTACACGAGAATAACAGAAAGATCAAAGACTTTAATTGATTACGTTATAACAAATATGGATAATATATGCGTAAAAAATTGCAACGATAAGAAAATAACTGACCATGAAACAATTGAGATCAGGTTTAAATGCAGATACGAAAAACAAAGCCAAGACAATGAAATAGAATATTTTAAATATAATAAGAGACAATTTCGAGATGAATTATTACCAATAGTAAACTTAAATACAAACAACGATTTAAATAACAATGTTAAAATATTAGATAATTGCATTGAAGGAGCAGTAAAGAAATTGACAATAAAAAAGACATTAGATCAAAAAAATACAAATAAATGGTTTAATAGTGAAATAAGGAAATTAAAGCATAAAAAAATTCAAAAATATAGAAACGCCAAAATATATAACACTCAGATTGCATGGAGTGAATACAAAATAATCAGGAATATATACAAGAATAAAATAATTGAAGAAAAAAATAAATACATCAACAAAAAAATAAGCAGTGCAATAGACCAAAAACAAATGTGGCAAAAAATTAAGGAACTAGTTCTAAAGAAAGACCATCAAGTGATAAAATCTGTGATAAATTTAGCAAAGATGTTTAATAATTACTTTATAGATAGTATTAAGGACATAAGAAATAGAAGATGTGCAATATGTAAATATAATTCCTGTGATAAATAAAACCTTCAGCTTCCGTGCAATAAATTTACAAGAACTAAAAAATATTTGTAAAAATTTAAAAAATAAACATGATTTCAATAAAGTATCAATTAATTTAATACTTGATAATTTTGATATGATAGGCAAAATAATATTATATGTAATTAACAAATCTTTCGAAACAGGCATTTTTCCTGACAGTTGGAAGGAAACTATGATAACTCCTATTGAAAAAATAAAAAAAACTAACCGATGCGAAGAATTTAGACCTATTAACACTTTAAAAACATGTGAAAAAATAATTGAAACAGTCGTCAAAAAACAATTAGAGGAATACATGGAAAAAAATAATTTATTCTCAAAATATCAATCGGGTTTTCGAAAAAAATACTCATGCGAAACGGCTATAAATTACGTAATAAACAGATGGAAAAGATTAGACAAAAATATGAAATTATTAGCAATTTTCTTGGACTTCAAAAGAGCTTTTGAAACTATTGACAGAATGACATTATTAGATAAATTGCAAAAATATGGTATAAAAGGCAAGGAAGTGAAATGGTTTGAATCATACTTAAACGCAAGAAGACAAAAAACTCAAGTCAATAAAGTAAAATCGACGAATATTAATAATGAGTACGGTGTTCCACAGGGATCGATTTTGGGGGCACTATTGTTCATCATATATATAAACGAAATGCCCAAAGTGTTAGAAAAATGTGAAATAATGTTATATGCCGACGACACACTAATATTTACGGAAGCAGAAAATGATCAAATATGTTACAGCAACCTAGAAAATGATTTATATAAAGTAAACAAATGGCTAAAAATGAACAAATTAAAATTAAATGAAAGTAAAACAAAAATTATTGAAATACATAAATATGACTAGTAATAAACAAATTAAAATGAATAATGAGCAAATAGAAAAAGTGAATTGTATTAAATATCTCGGATTTATACTAGATCGTGAATTAAAACTAAAAGAGCATATTGACTATATTTGTAAAAAGATTGGTAAAAAGATAGGGTTTTTTAAAAGACTGAGAGGCAAAATATCCATAATGACTGCCATAAATATATACAACACAATAATTAAACCACATTTTGAATTTGGCTCAACAATAATTTATACATGCTGTACAGACCAACAAATAAGCAGACTGCAAAAACTTCAAAATAAGGCAATGCGCTGTATACTAAGATGTAACCGATATGCACCAATAAATTATATGTTAAATTGTCTTAAATGGCTCAATATACGACAGAGACTTAAATTAAACACTCTGGTTTTTATCCAAAAAATGAAGATGGGAGATGCGCCACAATACCTATGTGAACAACTTATATATGTTGGAGATGTTCAACCATATAATCTGAGAAATTCTGAACACTTTAGGCTACAACAAATATCAAACAACACAATGCAAAGATCGCTATTTTACAAAGGCAAATTACAACCTCATATTAGAAATGAAAGAAATATTAATGTTTTTAGAAAAGAAATTGTAAAATTTATAAATAACTTTTAAAAAATTAATGTTTGAATATTTAATGTATATGAAATTTTTAAAGTATGTTACATACTACTAAATAAACAACTAACTAACTAACAAGTGCATAAACTATTAGCACTATATATTTTAACTCAAACTTATAAAAAAATTGTGAAGTTTTCCAAAATAAAATTTTTTTAACCCTAATAACTTTAAGATTTTATATGATGGAGTTTCTAAAAATATAGCATACAAAAACTTGGGGTGGTCTCTATAACATATTATATTTGAGGAAATATTATTATACATATCGACAAAATTGTAAGATAAATCCTCTTAAGGGGTTAATAAATCGGTATATTAAATACATCATATGAAATGTGTTTTGAAAGACTTTATTATGATACCAATACTTTACAGATTCAGATTATATTTTTCTTCCTATACTATTGAAAAAGTGCTCTGAAACATTTACGACCTATAATTCATAAACTTAGTGCGTTGAACCAAAAAATTACAGTAAAATCGCGATACAGTAATCTTGCGGTCAAGTTAACCAAATTTTAGCGCTTCTGTGCCGCTCTAAACGTTAACTCTAAGTTAACTTTTCAGATCGTATTAGTAAAAGTACTGATTTGTACAAACGATAACAAATTAGATTAAATTTTAAGCTGAAAGTTAAGAGTTTAAACAAAATTGAGAAATACATTAAAGAAAAACAATCGGCGTTGTATTATTGTATATCTGAAGTTGCCATCTCAAAAATAAAAACGAAACGTCACAAAATTTTCGAGGCTTTGAAGAATACATAGGAAAAAGCATACAGGAAAATATTACATAGACCAAAATATGCCGATCTTAAAGCAAGTTTGTACAAATGTTTTCTTGAAGCATCGAAAACGTAATTGCGCAATCACTGTTCTAATTTCAATATCAATAGCTAAGCGCGAGTTCGTGTAACTGCAACCTGAAAAGACAATATTGTCAGTAATGAATGGCTGGCGAATGTTTAGAAAATACACAGAATTCGCTATATAAAAATTTTTAAAGAACTAATTTTCTGACAAACATCATATGTAGCACCTAACACATAATACATGAATGATTTTATAATTATTAATTATAAATTTTATTTCAAGAGCAATTGTGAACTTGAAACCAGCCGGTACAAATTAGATCTAAGTTTCTTTTTTTGTACTGATGAAAACTAAGTCATTGAAAAAAATATAGGTACATATGTTAATTATTGCATTTTTTATAATTTAAGCCCGCTTAGAAAAGTTAATAAATAAGACGAAAAATTTAACAACCCTTAGGACTTTTCAGTTTACTTTTTCGCGATTATACTGTATATTATGATTTTTTTATTCAACCTGCCATGAAGATGATATTCTTTATGAGTTCCAAAAACAATAAAATTAAAATATTTTAAATGTTTTTTAATAAATTCATTTGTTTTTACGTTAAAAAATTTATCATAAATAAGTATTTATATTTTTGTAGGCTTAAATTAAGTTTGTGTACGAGTCTGCAATTATGCATGTTGTTAAATTTATTAAAATTAAAAATGATAGTGGCACCACTGAAATGTAAATACATAATAAAAAACACAGCTGTTTATATTTTTTCAATTGTAGCTGTCGTCTTCAAAATAATTCAGTAGCTGATTACGCGACTACAATTGCAACCTGCAGCATTTGTAGCCGTGCCTTCGTGTTGCCTGCTGTCTCGAATGTGTTTAAAGCATAACTTGAAAAGTTTTTCTCTTCTGCTTTGTTAGTGCTTGTATTATCAAAACAAACAGAATATCAACACAAAAACAGTCAATGAAATAAAGAAACGGTAAATTATAGTAAAAGCATCGAGTGCACGTAATTAGGAATTTAAAAAATTTAAAGTAATCTTAGCTTATAACAGAAATGGATGCATTAAATGTAAGCAAAATTGATTTTTTTGAATTATTTCCTAAATGTAGGTATATTTTATTTTAGTCGACCTTTATTATTATATTAGGTATAACTAAATTATCAAGCTTGATGTCTTTTTTTATTTTTATATAAAACTTTAAACGTTTATTTAACCAATATTTCTAATTAAAAAATTTTTTAATTTGTCAGTTATTGTTAAATTTGTTAAAAATTGTTGAAAATTTATAAAATAAGGAAGAAAAAACCCTGACT
Organism: Pollenia amentaria; assembly: GCA_943735925.1. NCBI lineage: Eukaryota > Metazoa > Arthropoda > Insecta > Diptera > Polleniidae > Pollenia > Pollenia amentaria. The sequence continues at coordinate 105,768,575 of OX031006.1, forward strand.
CAAAGGAGTGCCGAAATATTGGTTAAATAAACGTTTATTTATTTATTTATTAAATTTCAGTAACCTAGCCTATTGGCCATAATCGGCTTACAAAATTCTACTTAACAATAGAAAACAAATTTTAAAGAAATTAAAAAATTTAAAATCAAATTGGTTTAAAGTTTTATATAAAAATAAAAAAAAGACTTTAAGCTTAATAATTTAGTTATATTATTTCCTAAATTTTTAATAATATTTTAAAGGAACCTACAACCGAACCCATTGAAAACCACTCAAACGAAATTAAATCAAAAGTTTCTCCCTTTGCAATTTTCTCTTTGGTTTATGTTTACAATCAAAACATTCAAACATGCTTGAAATGTTCTATTTATGTTTTAATGTTCTACTTCATCTTTGTTCTAATTCAGCTTTATTTTAGTTCAGCATTGTTCTTGTGCAGTTTTGTTCTATTCTTCTATATTTTGATCGCAAAGCAAAACAATTGTTTTTGGAAGGATGTGTTTTGTAATGAGAGAGTAATATACACATACTATCTACATTTAATGAAATTGCTTGTATGCAATATTTGTTATGCTTGTGCAGCTCTTTAGCACATACATATCGCACTGGTACAACTCAAAATTTACACACTTTCACTTTTTGAAGGAAAACGATAAACAGTGGTCATATCTATCTTATGTAAAAATCTTATTCACCCTTGTTCCATTTAGCGTCATCAATACGAAACGATGTTGCTTCGTGTCGATTGTTGTAAATCGGTATGCCCATTTTCAATATCAAGTTTTATCGATAAGCGTCGATGTATTTTTGGTATGACGTACGCAACGCTAACGTCTGCATCGATATAAATTGACTCTGATTTTGTCGTCAGTCATATTGGTGTCGAAACAGTTTTATTCCTTTTTAGTTTTTCAATATTTAAAACAAAATGAAAAAAGAGCAATGCTACGCGAAAATTGCAAAAATATTTTAAACAAGCTATAAAATTGATTAAAAGTCCCTAAAACAATAAGGAATGAGAAAAATTCCATCCAAATGGCTAAATTAGCGGAAATTCGAGAATTTTAGCCATGTTCGCAATTAAAGCAATTTTTCCTGTAAGTTTTCTGATTATTTACAGCTTTAACGGTTTTTCATAAATATTATCTTACCGCTATTAGCAAATTTTGCGAATTTCCGCTAATTTAACTTTTTTTATCGGATTTGTGCCATTTCATTTAGTTTTACGGACTTGTAATCAATTTATTTTTTTGTTTGATATATTAATATTTTTCACGAATTTTTGCTATTTTTGCAAAATTTTGCAATTTTCGAGTCGCTTTGTTGCTCTTTTCGGCAATCGTCGCCGTTATAAAGATTCAGACCGGGCACTATTAATACTGTTGATTTATACGGCACGAAAAGTGCAATCTCTTATGTCATTAGTAAGGAATTTTTTCAGAATAAATCAATCTAAGCCCCTTTTCAGACTCGGCAAGTAACTTGCCGAGTACAACAAAGTCTATACTAAATTTTGTCCGCCTTACCGCGACCTTACCGCTGATATCTACAAATCAAAAGTTGCTCAATAGACTTGCGCAAGTTACTTGCCGAGTCTGAAAGGGGGCTAATAAACGAACATCAAATTGAATTTTTTTTTATTAAAAACCGAATACAAACCAAACCAACTGTATAAATTATTAGAGAAGTGCTTTAAAAAAGATAAACAATCGACATCTTATATTGCTATCGAATTGATGACGACGTCGATAAAAATTTATGTTGATATTAAATTGGTGGCGATGATGACGACGTTAAATGGAATAAGGGTGATTGAGTTTTTATTTTGTATTGCCTCTTTTTGATTAAAAGAAAAAACAAAAAATAAAAAATATATATGTATATACCTATATATATATACATATATAATTTCGCTAGAATATTCTATATTAATACTAAATTACGTTATAACCGATTGAGCCGCTTGGGTGTGGCATTCCAAGTATTTCCCCCAAATATCTACCCTATATACGCACTAAAAAACCTATAACTCATAAACCAATGCATGTAAAAAGACCGTATATACATCAAAACAGACGCATTGATGTTACATTTCATAAAAGATTTCAAGATACAAAACCGTGTAACGCATTATATACCGGGAACATAAATTACTAAAGCAATGCAACTTATTTATATATACATACATATATAATTTTTAATTCACTTAATATCAATAAGTGTTCTTTGTTGGTGATAAATACATATGCGTAAACATTTTTAGCATCGTTTCTCTTTTTATTACAAATTGTTTTAATATATTAGTGTAGAGTTCCTGTATCCTGTTTTAATTTCGCATGTGTTTGTATTAACGCACATGAAGTACAAGGTCATTACCCTTGATTGTCGAAAACACCGCAATGACTCACTTGTAAAAATTATTTTACATACATAACATGGAAATCATTAAAACTATAAAAATTTTAAATGGCGAAAATAAACCGATGGTATATATTTATCCAATCTGCCCAGGACAGTTTAAATATTAAAACCAACAAGGAAAACAAAGAAATGAACACAACACACAAAGAAAAACAAAATGAAAAGACAATAAGTAGGCGGAGGTCGATGTCTATACGAGTTATTCCTAAAAAAAAATTCGAGTTATGCAGATGAAAATGTCGGCATGCGGATGGATGCACGATCCGTAGGCAGAACACGCGGTGCAAACATTTATCAGGCGTGCAAAATCACAAAATTTTTAAGTATGTATATAGTCCAATGTTTTGTAACATTCGAATTAATTAAACCGGTATTAAAAATTAGTTTAAGAAAAATATTTTTTTGAAAATAACTATTTGCCTTCACAAAACTAAATTTTCTAGTGCTTCATTGTTTATATTGTTATAACAGTAGACAGGTAGATGAGGCGGCTGTGGGACAAAAATTTCTATGTTGAAAAAATGGATAAAACTTACCTGCCAATTGCTTTTTCAATAGCAGCGACGATTGGAGTTCCGACATCTTTGTTGAAAATTATAATTTGTTTCTTACTTCAGACTGTTGAATATTCTTAAAATAATTTTTTCTTGGATTTATTATTTATGGGTTATGAGTATTTGGACCACAAGCTAAGTTAATAATTTCACACCAAATATAATTTCCCAAACGCCGCAGAGGATCAAATATTTCAACGATTAGCCGATGTCTAGGTGAATTTCTTCACAGAAAAATTGGCAATTCCAAAATGTATTGATAAAGTGACCTCATTATTACAACAATAGAAAAAACAACATGCATTTTGTTGTTACAATCGTGATGGTGAATGTCAAAATGCCTCTATAAAAAATGTAAATAAGTAAAACAAAGACACCAAACGTCAGAACACGACGAAAAAATGTATGTCGTTTTTTGTTTTTGTAGAACTGAGGCCACTTTATAAGTACATTCAGGGCAAATCTTTGTTGCAAACTGTGATGATAATTTAGAGATTTTTAATACCATTTACAGCGATTTTTAAACAAAACATTCACTATGTATTGCATGTGTTTGGAACATTTATATTAAAGTTGGCCACACACAAGGCAACATTTGTCGAAACATGGTAATGTTTCTGGTTGAAATTCTTGTTACCTTTTTGGTTTCTCAAATATGAAAATTTAATCTGTGCTGTTGAGAGCAGTTGTTGAGTGAGGTGCTTTTGCAACTCTCGAACAAAAAAATATGAAGAAAGAAATCGGAAAATGGCAAAAATTGCAAATTGTAGTCTTAATTACGGATATTTTTGGCGTTTCCTGATTATCTGGCCTAAGCAAGCAGTGAAATGCGCATATAAACAGCTTATCCTCCAACAATAAACTTTCAGTGTTTTGTCAAGAATAAAAATAGAGAATTAAGCACAACAAATAAAATCTTTTTATAAATATTTTTTTTTTTGTTAAATTTAAATTCATTATTTTTTTAAGTAAACTGTCAGCCTAACATTCGGCACAACAGCTGCTGGTGAAAGACGAAATAACGGTCCTTCCGCCCTTAAATTCTTGGGAAGACGTAATACTTGTTGCTTTTTATTTTAATGATTGTTATTTCTCCGCATAGCACCGCGACCGTACCGCCAACTTATAATTTCTTTATTTTCCCGTTATATATTTATTCGCAGTCTAACTCGCTGTAATTAATATATATATTTTTTTCAAGACATTAAGGTCAAAGGCGAATTCACATAACCTAATATGTAATTTTTCTTTAACTATAAAACTCGTTTAATTTTAATTGCTATTTTTAATGTTAACATTTATTATTCGCTTTTGTTTGTCACAGCTTATTTACAAAAATTCAAGTTAATCATGAAGATTATTATCGTAAAGTAACAACTAAATTGGAAGCATTGACTCATGCGTGGATTCAGGTGAGATAAAAACGATTTTAGAACAGAAGGGCTTCAAAATAAAAAACGTAATAAGTATTAAAAATAGAGAAACAAATTCCCATCCACTATTTCAAGTGGAGTTAGATCCCGGAGACGCTAAGCTTAAAAAAACGAAACGCATCCTATTAACAGTCTAAAATATATCCTGTATAGGAAAATTACGATATAGGAGTCGCACAGAAGAAATGGCCCCATGCAATGTTTAAACTAGCAAGAATTTGGTCACACTAAGGCATACTGCCATTTAACCCCTGTTTGCGTTGTATGTGGAGAATTGCATAGTACATCTCTTTGCGATAATTTTAAGAACGACCCCAATCTAAAAAATGTAGCAACTGTGGTGCCCTGTATGCTCTATCGTCAAGCACTCGGCTGGACCGAAACCCAATCCCCCTCAAATGCAGGTATCAAATCAAGTTAACACTAATGACATTCAGGTACCGCAGCATAGTAATATCAGAACATCCTACGCTAACGTCCTAAACTCAAACCATATGCCAGTACAAGGTTCTTTGCCAAATAATGATGAAACTCCAGTTTCTAACTTAAGTCGTCTAGAGAAAACCATGGAAACATTAGTACAAACAGTAAATAACTTTACAAACACAATGGGTAATATGATGCAGGAAATGTTAAGAATGCAATCGATGTTATTGCAAGCTGTACTTAACAACCCAATAATTGTTTAAAAATTTGTTTTTGGAACGCAAGTGGCATCCGCTAACATAAAAATGAACAAGAATACTTTCTTAATAATAATAAACAAACTGATGTTATGATGTTTTCTGAAACTCATCTGACCTTAAGAAATACGTTTAAAATCAATGGGTATATATTATCTGATATCAAGGACCCTCGAGACAGAGCTTGCGGAGGTTCTGCCATTTTGATAAAAGCCCGAATCAAACACTGCTTAATGTGGGATCATTGTGAAGACTATCTGCAAGCAACGAACATTTGTGTTGAAGAGCTTAATCGAAACTTAGTAATTTCATCTTTTTACTCTCCACCTAGATTTTCAATATCAGAAAGCCAATATTATAAATATTTTAAGTCATAAGGACCCTGTTTCCTAGTCGCTGGCGATTATAATGCTACGCACACTTTCTGGTGGTCACGACTTACATATAACACCAAAGGGTCGTGTCTTGCTAAATACAATCTCTAAAATGGATTTAAATGCGGGCGCGAGCGGACAACCAACATATTGTCCTACTGATCAGCAAAAAATTCTAGATGTCATTAATTTTGGCGCGGTTGAAAACATCCCCACAGAAGCGATTCATGTGGAAGCGTCTATAGAATTATCTTCCGATCACACACCTACAATTGTTACTATAATAAATCCAAATTGAATTGTATCTCCGTCTGGTTACTTATCGACGTCAGTCACACAAATAAATTGGTTAAAATATAAAAATATCTTAGTGCCCATTGCAAAGAAAATATTTTGCTTAGTACACCGGAAAACGCGTATATCGCTATTGTTAATTTTGACAGTTATCTTAAAGTAGCTAATCAACATTCCAGCATAACTCTCAAAGAAACCAAAACAATAAAATATATTCTACAGATGTCGTTAGAAGGGAGTGGCAACTGCACAGATCGCCTGAACTTAAGAATTCATTAAAAGAGTGCACAAAAAGGCTAAGAAAGTTACTGCAGTCTCAGAAAACGGCTTCCCTGTAAATATATCTTAAGGAACTTGCTACAACTCCACAATCAGACTAATCATTACGGCGTGCAGCTAGAAATCTCAATAGACCAGTTATCTCTAAGCCACCATTAAGAAACTTGAATGGAAGTTGGGCAAGAAATTATATTGAAAAAGGAAATCTGTTGGTTAAACATCTGAGCAACATATTTACCCCTAATATACCCCACGATATAGCAGTCGAGTTACCGCCTGTGAGCGTTAGAGCAGCTATTCCCCTACGATTTGAGATAAGAGAAATAGAAAAGGCTATTTGTGACACAAAGCCCAACCATAATGTGCTTAAGTTGGCTTCAGCAAATGTGCGAATACATGTGAATCATATGAGGCAAACCATATTGAACTTAAGGAAACGTTTTGTTAAGTTTTATAAAATTGTCATTTGCTTAAGCAAAGTGTGAAACTGATCGCACATTCCGTACGGAATCAAATGTTTTTTTATTTTGTTTTTGTTTTTTTAAATACATTTGAGAGACTTTTTGTTAATTTTTGACAGTAGGTTAAGCAAGGCTATGTATATTATGGTTGGGCCTTTAAACACCAAGAAGGCACCTGGTATTGATAAGATCAGTAATAAAATGCTTTTGGAGATACCAAGTATAGCAAAGAAAATTATTTTTATTTTTTTAATGCTATTTTACGCCTTGAAGACTACCCTCAAGAATGAAAGAGTTGCTTAGTAACCATCATAACAAAGCCAGGAAAGGATCACACAAAAGTTGAGTCATACAGGCCTATTAGCTTATTATATAAAATTTCAAAGCTATTTGAGAAACAACTAGTGTCAAAAATAACGCCGATTTTAAATGAAAATAAATGTATTCCAAATCATCAATTCGGTTTTAGAATAAAGCACAGCACAATTGAACAAACTCATCGAATAGTAAATGTCATAAGAAAAGGCTTTGAAGAAAAAAAATTATTGCTCAGCACTCTCCATCGATGTGTCTCAAGCTTTTGATAAAGTCTGGCATGAAGGATAATTACATAAATTGCAGCAAAACTTACCATCAAACATACACAAGATGTTAGAAAGCTACTTAGTCGGTCGAAAGTTTATTATTAAAGAAGGCGATTTTTTAAGTTCTCCTCAGCCAATTGACGCTGGAGTCCCACAAGGCAGCATCCTGGGCCCTCTATTATACTCAATTTATTCTTAGGACATGCCAACAAACAGCTACACCCAAACTGCAATATTTGCGGATGATGCAGCTTTTATAAGTGTACACGAAAACTGTCGTGAAGCATCTCGCTACTTACAGGATCATATATTTGAACTGGAAAAGTGGTTAAAACAATGGAGGATAAAGATCAACGAGCAAAAATGCGTACATATAACATTCACATTGCGTCGAAAAACATGCCACTCTATTAAAAGCAATAATCAAATAACACCCCAACATTCGCATGTAAGATACCTCGGTATACATCTAGATCGGCGTTTAACGTGGAAATGGCATATAGAAGCAAAATTAATTCAAATGAAACTAAAAGCAGTTCAAATTAATCGAAATATCTTAAATTATGGCGGCCACTCCTTTAAGGAGAAGAGACACTGCAGCACTCACCCAATCAGATGAGCGATAAACACCTACATATGTGAACAGATACCGTGACGAAATTTTTTTGCTTGGCAATGGCAGGACATACAGTAAATATTAAGTAAAGACTTGAACAATTATTGTTAGTTCATATATAATATATGAAGATTCAATAAAAAAATACTGAGAAAAAAAATAAAAAAAAAAACAGTTTATTAATGATATAGCAAAGTTCTATGGTGAATTAAAATTGTCGACGCTAATATCAAAATTTATACTAGCCCCCAAGGCTAGTGAAATTTTATTCACCTCAGCAGTGTCAAAATGTCACTTCCTTGAGTAGTTTGCTACCGTTTCACACGCACGCTGGGAATTATATTTTATAACAATTTGATAAGACATCATATGTCAAATGTTTAAATCAAACAATTGAAAATGGTTTTACAATTGTGCTTGATATTAAATGATAAAGACAAAAGGTTTGACTTCTTGCTTGTTGGGTGCATGGTATAATAACACACAGCGCTGTAACAAATGTACAATAAAACAAGCAAGAGTGCTATATTTGACTGTGCCGAATATTTGATACCATCCACTGACAGTTAGAATATCAGTAGGCTGCTTAATATGGGACATAAGGTTAATTATGAACCGATTATTACAAGATTGATGTTAGACCAAATTTTACCACAATATCTATATCTGCTACGGTTTAAGGCAAGTAGAATTTATTTTTCAGAGTTGGCATCACATTTTCTACTGTGATGAAACTTTATGAAACTATGAAAGATCAAGTTCTACTACAAAAACATTATTCGTTACGGTTTGAATCGTACTAAACTGTTTTCCGAGAGTCGGCTTTATATGGAAGCGATCTTCACCAAATTTTACGACTTTTATAATATATTAACTCTTTTAAATAGCATAGTTTTTTACGGTTTAAGGCGTACTATGGGAAATTATCAACCTATCTTCACGAAATTTAACAATATGATTTCTAATTATAAAGAACGATTTTGTGCCAAATCTTATATAAATCCGTACATTATATTTTTATTTTTGTTAGTTGTTGTAACAACATTATTAATTTTTTAGGGTGGTGGTTCCAAATTTGAACTTATATCTCACTAATGAACCGATTGAACCGCCAAATGAACAGATTGTGCTGCATTTCAATGCCAAACTGCTTAGGCTTACTAGAAACAATTTATAACCAACGTTGTTGTCTTCTTTTCAGTTTTTCGAAAGTGAGCGTGTTTTTAACAGATGGGCGGACAGACAGACATGGCTAAATCGACTTAAAATTTCTCAAGGAGACATATACACTTTATGGTGTCTGATATAAATAAAAAGTTTCACATGGAATGAATGGAGGGTATAAAAACAACAGGGCTGTTAATTATTGTTTTGTAATAGGGACCAGTTATGAAAAATTAGGGAGGTACTGACCGCCCAGCAAAAGAGTACTTAATTTAAAATTTTTGTAATTTTTATAAACATATTTTTTTATCGAAAATTAAACTTAAAAAAATTACAAAAAGTTGTACATATACACAACACTAAAAAAATAATTCATTTTTAAATAAAACATATAAAATTTTGGTTAACAAATTAAAAATTACTTCATTTTCATATAAAAATATATGTAAGTGCAGTATGTACATATGTATATACAAATATATTTTTTAAAAATATATTAATTTTTGGGGTGTTATCTGCCTTTTGCAACTTCTTAATGTGATATTCTCAGCAAGTATGCCGTACGCAAAATTTTTCTCCTTCGAATATTGTAAAACTATTTATTAATAAAAGTACACAAAATAACAATCATATTTATCCATTGGAAACAGCCTCCAGTTTTTGCAAAGTTTCAAGGCACTTTTTTTTATTTTCGTTCTTAATTCCCGAACAAAAAGTTTGTTAGATTTTTTAGTGATGTTCAAAATACATACTTTGTGTACTGTTATCGAGACTATATAGTTAAAACGCACTAAAAGTTACATTGGTGCTTAAAGCATATCAACATTTTTGCAACAAAAAACATGAACGAAAAAAGAACAATAACACCCAATTTTCCCGATGATTTTTTCCCTTATTTTTAAATCATGTCTTTTTTCGTTTGATAGTGAGTAATGGCACCATGTAGATAGCTGTTAATGTTTTAGAGTTTTTTATATTTAAAGTTTGTATTTTTGAAAATGTACATAGATCAGTTGCATATTGGTTGAATCCGGCTGAAACTTAACACAAACGAAAAAATCCTTCCCATCACCTTGCTGGAAATCATACTGCAATTTTTTCCAGCATAATTAGTCTCGTCTGTGCATGGCCAATTAAAAAATAAATTTGGCGATTTTAAGCGAATTTTGACAAGTTAAATATTACCAGCACTGCTATCAGCAGCACGTTGCCAACCTTTAATTCTAAAGAACGGTTGTATCATTTCGTACTTTAAATATAATGCTACCTACAGACGATGCAACGTTAGCCGAAGTTTACACACCATGAAACTAAAAACGAAACTCCAAGATACTGTTCTATCACCATTTTTGCTTTTATTTCTTCATATTTCTTCTCCAGTAAACTCTATACAACCGACGGAGCATTATGTTTTTAAACAAAATATAAAAAATGTTTGACATTTCAAAAACCAAAAAGGTAGCATTAATTTTATCGAGATACACACGATAATATATTAGTGAAACATGACCATATGTCTGCTAATGCTTCGTCGTGTGAGGGTACCAGTATGGTTACATTTGTTCACCCAAAGTCTTCACTAGCCATGAGATTAATTTCAAATATAAAACACTGTTATACCCCGTCCACAACAGACATGAGAAACCAAACAGTACGTTTACATTTGACAGTACTGGCAAGACAGTAAGCAAATACATATTGGTTGCCAAAAACACTACTTGCTGTCTTCGTAACGTAGGCGTCCAGACAGTAGTTTAGACAGTTCACTTTTAAAAAAATGTCTACCGTGAATGTCGCAGTTGAAGGTCTAGCTTATATGAACTTAACAAATTAAAAATAGCATTTAACAACTATTTTTTGTGAACATAGATAACACTTAAGTAAAACATACAAACCCAAAGCATAATTTATTAATTTTCTTTTAATTGTTGATTTTTTTTTTTACTTTTGCAAACAAAACTTCAAATTACTGTCAGCAAATGTCAAATCACTGCCCATTTTACTGTCTGCAAAATTGGCTAGACAGTAGACAAGACAGTTGGAAAAGTGTACATGTATTAGTGAAAAAGTTTGCATGTATTGCAACTGTCTTGCCAGTACTGGCAAATGTAAACGCTATGGAAAGGAGTCTGTACACGGTCAAAATGCTTGACATCACAGCGAATACACTCGTGTACGTGTGCTTGACGCAATATTAGCCGTCATATATATCTAGATTTATATTTATATTTAGAAATGACTTAAAATCTATTTTCTGGCCCGCTTGTGTCTGATAATTGTTAAATTTTCTGTACATACAAAACTTACGTCATTGCTAACCAAAGGATTAAGTTAAAACATGTAACGTGAAGATACTAGATATTATGGTAGTGTTTAAAGTCATTCCTAAAGGCCGGTATTCACTATCCTATTTAGTCGCACGATATGTCAAAAAATCGTGTGTGCTCATAATGTATGACAGTGTGGCTTAAAAATGAATTGAGTGACAGATTTTTTTGACAAGTCTGTCCGACTTGGAAATGTTTATGAAAATTTTTATAAAAAAATGATAGATTATATGCGATCAGAGTTGCATTTTCTTGTAAAGTAGAAGAGTCATTTGAGTTTGCATCTTTTTTGTGGGATAGTGTGGCATTGACAGCAGATTTTGCAGACATTTTTTTTGTTGTTACGAGCCGTTTGGACTGGCGGGGTTTCCCTAGCTCTTTACACATATTTTTCTTGGGGGGTTCCAACCCTATCCGCCAGCCGCGTATTCGAACACAAAAAATATGAAAAGAATAAACAAAACGGAAAACTACACAATAAACTACCACCACATAAAGAATTTTGAGGCTGATGTTGGTCTCGTTTCGCCCGCCCAACCATGTCATGGATGCATCCGCCCATTTAAAGTCACATGACCCAAAACCTACTTGACCTCTCTCTCCACTTACTACTCCATCATTACCCGTACCTTGCTGAATCAAAAATTTCAATTTTTCAAATTAATATTTACATTATTTATAACAAAAACGTGTTCATTAATTAATAGAATAAAAATAATAACAATAATAATTTATACACTAATTAAAAAACATAAATTCACAAATAGCCGAAATATACATATATATAGCCGAATATATACAACAATTCTCCCTCTCTTTTCCTGTCCCATTGGGCTTATTTTCCATAATTTAACATATATATATTTATCTTTTTTTTTCTCATTCATATATGTATTTAAATTTTTGCTTCTTGTCTTTCTAATTTGTTCTTTTTTTCTATCATATCTTAATCTACATCTAAAGGAGCTCCCTGAGACATACGTTTTTCCTTTCTTGCAATATTCTACTGTTTAAACAGAAAAATATATATATATATAAATAATAATAAAAATAAAATAATAATTTCACACTTCCTTAAATCGCGATAATCGATCACAAATTACACTTAAAATTAACTTAGTCTTATTATTTGCTGTTTTTTTTTTTACTATTTTCCTTTCTTTAATTTTTTTTTTTATATTTCCTTATTTTTCTTCCTTTCTTGTTGCACTATTTACCACTTTTATCTTCCATGTTCTCTTTACAGCGACATATCTATCTAGACCTTTCTTTTCTGGCAAATTTTAAAACTTAATTTATCCCCCAAAAAAGTCGTTTAGGCCACGATTTAATTTGCCCACAATGGTTTATTTTATACCAATAATGTTTTGGTGTTGTGATCATTTATTAAAACAAGAATAATTTTTTTAGCTGGCTATTGTTTTCTCGTCTGTCTGTGTGGCTGTAAGAACGGTTTCCCTTTCGAGAAAATAGCCAGCTGAAAAATATTACACAAGTAAATTAAAAACTTTCACTTTTATATATTTTGCCACTACTCACGTTTTACTCTATTTCTATTTATAAAAAACACAATTAAAAAAAAATTTGCACACACACTCTTTTTTATTTCTGTCCAACACGTCCTTATATAGAGATTTTAACTTCGCTAATAAATTTACTTTATTTCGTTTTCTATTTTATGTCTGTTTATTTGAAATTTCTATATTTTAACTTCTAAAGGTTTTCTTGTCATATATTGGAAAACTCTCTTTGCCAATTTTCATCCTGCCAATTATATACATACATATGTAAATATATTTTTCTACATATTCGTTATTTATTCTTAATTTTGTATTTTTGAATAAAAATAAAACACAATTGAACATACAATTACACGTTGTCAACCTTACGCACTTTTAGTACAAACACAACATAAGGTGACTACATTTGTACCAAAAACAAAGATGCATCTGTCATTACACATGCATTGTTTTACAATTTGATTTATTTTTCTTCTTTCAAACAACTACACCACTTGGTCGATATAAAATATTTGGACAACACAAGCACAAGTTATTTACAAATATTTTAACATTGAAATTTTTATTATTGTGTTTTTTTTTTTTTTTTTGCTTTGCAGAAAGAAGAACAACAAAAATCCACAAAAAAACCAAAACACCTAAACTAAAAACAGACCAACAAAACCCCGGCTTATAGGACAAAATCCAACAACAACAAAACATCTCAATAAGACACACAATAGATATAAGAAAAACACAAATCGATCTAACTTTCTCAACCTCGTATCTTAAAAAAATACGGTTTGGACTTTTTCATATAAAACGATTGTTTTTTTTTGTGTTCTATTACTGCAACAACTTATTATTTCAATACTTTGTCTCAATTCTGTAAATATTAATAAATTATTGAAATAATAAGTTTTTGCAGTAATTGAACACAAAAATAGCAATCGTTTGACATGAAAAAGTCAAAACCGTATTTTTTTAAGATACGAGGTTGAGAAAGTAAGGTATCGAAATATATGTACATGAACCAAAACAGAAAAACAAAACCCAGCAAACATTTGTTAATTAACATTAATGTGACATAGACAACATTTTCACGTAAGTACAAACACATTGTCTTTGCTTCCCCTGCCCGCAACAATGTCGGATAGAATTCCGTAAGATTTTCGTGTGAATGAATCGTACGATTATGTAGGATAGTGAATACCGGCCAGAGAACCAAGCCGATTTCTCCATGCCGCGCCGCCGCCGATTTACATGGCTTAGACGGCTCAATTAAAGCCGCCGATGACAGCAGCTGCGCCGTGGAATTTCTTAATTTGTATAACTAAGTTTATTTTACTTGAGGGTTAGGTTAGGTTAGGTTCCATTGGCAGCCGTGATCAAGCACAGCTCACGTGGGTCCATTAGTTAGTTCCCATTGTGTTACCATATCACGCCGTCTCCCATGGGTGCTATGAAATCTGTCTGCTAGTATACCCATGCAGCCAACCGGTCGATTCAATAAAGGAGTGGATCCAAGGGCTCTTCGACCAAACATTTCGAGTCTTAAGTCTCCGAATGGCGGGCAATTACAGAGAAGATGTTCCGTTGACTCTTCCTCCTTCTCATCGCCGCAACTTCTACACAAGTCATTATAAGGGAGCCCCAGCCTCTGAGCGTGCCTTCCAATGGGCCAGTGGCCAGTTTTAACCGCAATTAGGTTTCTTAGATGATGTCTGGACAGCTGTAGTGCCCGCCGTGTCCTTTTTCCATCTATGATGGGCCAGATTTTCCTGGTTTCCCCACATGTGGTTTCATCGTGCCACCTCTGACTGGCGATAAGATGAGACTTGTGCGCTATAAGATGCTTACACCTTGGGAGTGAAGCACCTACATAATATGTGGAACCGTCCCGATTCATGGTGGTACCTGCATACGCCAACGAATCCGCCATGCAGTTCCCATGTATGACCCCGTGTCCGGGGACCCAATTAAGGGTGACCAGTGAATGTCTCGCTATCTCCTCCAGAGACATCCGGCATTCTCGGACAATTCTCGATGTGATGAACACATTCTCCAGGGATCTTATGGCCGCCTTGCTATCGGTAATAATGTGAATATCCCTTCCAGATATTTCACCGTACCGGATGTGTCTCGCGGCTGTGTGGATGGCCATTATCTCGGCCTGGATTACACTGCAGTGTTCCGACAGCCTTATAGGAATGCTCCAGTTTAGCTGCTTGGAGTATATGCCAGAACTGACACCATACAGTGTTTTAGACCCGTCCGTGAAGATTCGAATCGCATTCGCGGGAATTTGCAGGTCATCATAGTGGACCACGTTATCCAAAATGCTTACCGTGAAGCCAGGATCAAAGATTGGCTCGGGTGTGACATAATCAACATCCATGTGCCAATTAATATCGTTCAGAATGTTAGCATGTCCGATGTTGTAATCCATCCATGCTCCGGTGGCCCTTAGTCTTACCGCCGCGTCCGCAGCTATTCTTTGCGCCAAAATGTCTGGTGGTAGCCAGTTCAAAATCGTAAACAATGCCTTAGAGGGGGTTGTTCTAATGGCACCTGTTACCGCTATCGCCACCATTCTCATTGTACGTTCAAACCTAGTTTGATGACTCTTCACCTTGAGCGCCGGTCACCAAACAGCTGCCCCGTAGAAGAGAATGGGTTTAATGACACATTCGTATAACCAGTATACATTCCTCGGGTTAATTCCCCAGTTTAGGCCAATGGCCCTTTTGCAGCAATATAATGCAGTAGCCGCCTTATTAGTCCTGGAACTGGTGTTCATCCCCCAGTTCAGTTTGCTGTCCAGTATTAGTCCAAGATACTTGGCGCTGTTAGACAGTTCCAGGGACACCCCTTTAATCCTCGGGGTATTAAATTTGGGAATTTTGTATCTCCTTGTGAAAAGTACCAGTTCTGTTTTGGCAGGATTTACATCCAGTCCACATCCCTGGCACCATTTTGTTAGGACGTCCAATGAGGACTCCATTAGTTCAGACAATAGACTGGGATCTTTACCCATAGCCATTAACTGCAACGTCATCCGTATATGCAACCGTTCTGCAGCACGTCCTTTCCATGGCTCTGAGAAGGATATTCATAATCAGATTCCAAAGTAAAGGTGAGAGTACACCACCTTGCGGGGTGCCCCTAGTCGCAACCTGTGAAATGTGCGAGGCGCCCAAGTTGGATTCGATACTTCTGAAGTGCAAGATACTGCTGACAAATTGAATGATCGCTGGGTCGATTTCCAAATGTCTCATAGCGTTAATAACCGATTCAGGTCTAACGTTGTTGAAAGCGCCCTCAATATCCAGGAATGCAACTAAAGCAAATTCTTGTAATGCAGGGATCTCTCTATGTGGACCACCAATGAGTGAAGCGCAGTTTCAGTGGACCTTCCCTTCATGTAGGCGTGCTGAGCCGGTGACAGGGAATTGTGTCCCAACGATGATCTAATATGACTATCCAAAATCCTCTCCAGTGTTTTCAGTAGAAAGTAGGATAGACTAATTGGTCTAAAGTCTTTAGCCATAGTGTGCGATGTCTTCCCACTCTTGGGGATGAAGACGATCTTATATGTTGTCCAAGTTCATGGGACATGTGAGAGACTCAGGTAAGCTCTAAATATTGCCAAGAGCCATGGCATCAATATATCAAGGTTCTTTTGTAGGTCCGCTGGGATAATGCCATCCGGGCCTGGATATTTAAAGGGATGGAGGCTTTTGACCGCCCATTCCACACGATGGCGAGTTATCGGAATATTAGAGATATCCCGAGCGCCACTAAAAGTTGCCTAGGGAGTGCAGCATGGGAAGTGTGTATTCATCAGGACCTCAAGGGTGTCCCGACTGTTTGTGGTCCAGGATCCATCCATCTTTCGTATATATGATGGAATAGCTGGTTTAGAGGATAAAATCCTACGTAGCCGACTTGTCTCCGAGGAGTTTTCCACGTCACTGCAGAATTTCCTCCATGACTGTCTCTTGGCCTTCCTAATAAGATGTTTGAATCCATTTACTGAGGACTTGTAATTGTGCCAAACACCATTACGTTTTGCCTCATTGAAGAGTTTCCTGCTTTCCTTGCGTTTTTCAGCAATTTCCGCATTCCACCATATGGGCTTAGCTTTGCCCTTCCTGTCAATTCTTTTACAGGATTCGTTTATTGCCTCCATTAAGACACCAGTCAATGACACACTGTCTATGAGAATCGGGCACATAGGCAGCTTGTCCCCGAGTACACTCGCATAGGTAGACCAGTTGGTCCTTCTTCTATTCGTGTAGGGTTTAACTGAATCAACTCTAAAGAAAAAATTGAAATCAACATACATGTGATCAGAGAAGGAACAGTCCCTTGACACGTTCCAATCGCTAATCATATCCGCGAACTTATCATAATAAGCGTAATATCAAGAACCTCCCTTCTGTTAGTCACAATAAAGGTGGGCTCACTACCCCTATTAACTACTGTTAGTTCGTTTTCTACTATGAAGTCCAAAAGCGACTCACCTCGTGAATTGACATCCGAGCTTCCCCAGACGGTATGGTGTGCATTAGCATCAGCACATATTATTAGGGGGATGTTGCGCCTGTTAGCATACGACATCGCCTTCCTGGTTGTGGAGTTAGGAGGATTACCACCCTGGTCGTGTGCCATGTAGCAGCTCATAAACCAAACTGTGCTGGTTTTGCCCTCTACTGCGACAGTGGATGTGTCCTTATCGCTAAAATCAGAAAGAATGAAAGCTTTAAGGATGTTTTTGACCATAACACAAGCCCTGGTCTTACCTTGATCAGCTGCGTACAGAGTACTATAGCCGTCTAAACTGAGTCCGCAAACCCTGTCTCTATACAACAATGGTTCTTGGATACATATAAGCTCCTCCGTGCCTGAAGCCAATCGGAGGAGAAGGGCAGCTGACGCCGCTTTAGAGTGATGAAGGTTACCCTGGACCACCACCACAGTGTGAAGATGCCGGATGGTATCAAGGACACATAAAATTGATAGCGTGTGCAGATGAGCGTTCAGCGCTGCTGTACAAGGATGCCGTGGAGTCCCTGGGGGAAGTTTGGCAGGGCGCTAAGATTGAGGCAATACCTCTGGCCGATGTACCGCAGAGGCCCAGATCTATTGCCAAGATCCCCGCTGAGCCATCCGACCCCAAGGAGATCCTGGAAATAATACAGCTCAGTAGCCCCCAGCTACCCACACAGGACTGGAAAGTTATACCATAGAGGAGAAAATCCTTGCGCCCGACCGAAGGCCGGCTATGCAGAGAAGCTTTAGTTAAAAGTTTTTGCCTGCAGGGGTGGGTTCACTTTTTTGGCCCAGAAGCCCCACCTGCCTTAAATTTTATTATCGTTTTTCTTACACAATTACCTTTAATTTGAGTACCCACACTTACCACTTAGTGGGCGGCCCGGTTCTTTTTCAGGTTGGCCCAGGCCCTCGGGCCTCAGCCCTCAAATTTTAAATTTTGTTTTTTCATATTTAATTCCAGAGGACGTCCATTGTTTCGTGTGCCCTGTAAACTGCGTTTTTGCCGAAATTTTTAACCCGTTAAGAATCGGGGATGAACTGTAATGCTTTAAACACATTCGAGACAGCAGACTACCGACTTCAATATGTCAACAATAGAATACATGTGTGTATATGGAAATGATTATTTTAACGACGACACGGCTAAATGGCTGCAGGTTGTTGTCTATGCTAATTTTGTCGTTGTAGTCAAATTAAGCTTATTTCTATTTTTGTACGCTACAAAACAGAAAAAGTGCTGCTAATATAATCAAAAATTAGAAGAATTAGTGCTTTTAATATATAATAATAATTTTTTGGTTAAACAGCAAAGAACCGGATTGAAACAAGAATATAAGCGCGGCTCATCACCAAATCTATATTATTATTTCTTTTTAGTATCCTTAAAAGAAGTTATATAGGAAGATGTTTGTCACGCCAACGCTCTTAGTTTTAGCAGTATGGGTATCATTGAAAAATTGAAAGTGCTTTTCACATGGTGTTTAAAGCACACCGATTTAGTAACCCATTAAGAGCCCATTTCAAATGCTCATACTTCTTGACTGACTTTTTTACTAAATATGCTTTATCTTTAAACTATGTCAATATAATAATAATTATTTAACAATAATATACACATGTTACCAAAGTTATTAGGACTTTGATTAATAAAGTTTTTCTGAATTGCGGGTTTTCAGCCTTCCGGAACACTTTTCAAATATATACATATTACTAAATTTCAATAAGTAACAAGTGCATACTCTATTACCACTATATATTTTAAATCAAACTTATAAATAAATTGTGAAGTTTTCCAAAATAAAATTTTTTTAACCCTAATAACTTTAAAATTTTATATGATGGAGTTTCTAAAAATATAGCATACAAAAACGTGGGATGTTCTCTATAACATATTATATTTGAGGAAATATTATTATACATATCGACAAAATTTTAAGATAAATCCTCTTAAGGGGTTAATAAATCGGTATATTTAATACATCATATGAAATGTGTTTCGAAAGACTTTATTATGATACCAATACTTTAAAGATTCAGATTATATTTTTCTTCCTATACTATTGATAAAGTGCTCTGAAACCTTTACGACCTATAATTCATAAACTTAGTGCGTTGAACCAAAAAATTACAGTAGAATCGCGATACAGTAATCTTGCGGTCAAGTTAACCAAATTTTAGCGCTACTGTGCCGCTCTAAACGTTAACTCTAAGTTAACTTTTCAGATCGTATTAGTAACAGTACTAATAAATTAGATTAAATTTTAAGCTGAAAGTTGAGAGTTTAAACAAAATTGAGAAATACATTAAAGAAAAACTATCGGCGTTGTATTATTGTATATCTAAAGTTGCCATCTCAAAAATAAAAACGAAACGTCACAAAACTAATTTTCTGACAAACGTCATATGTAGCAACTAACACATAATACATGACTGATTGTATAATTATTAATTATAAATTGTAGCCGGTACAAATTAGATCTAAGTTTCTGCTTTGTACAGATGAAAACTAAGTCATTGAAAAAAATATAGGTACATATGTTTATTATTGCATTTTTTTTACAATTTAGAAAAGTTAATAAATAAGACGAAAAAGTTAACAACCCTTAGGACATTTCAGTTTACTTTTTCGCGATTATACTGTATATTAGGATTTTTTATTCAACCTGCCATGAAGATGATATTCTTTATGAGTTCCAAAAACAATAAAATTAAAATATTTTAAATGTTTTTTAATAAATTCATTCATTAATAAATTCATTTGTTTTTACGTTAAAAAATTTATCATAAATAAGTATTTATATTTTTGTAGGCTTAAATTAAGTTTGTGTACGAGTCTGCAATTATGCATGTTGTTAAATTTATAAAAATTAAAAATGATAGTGGCACCACTGAAATGTAAATACATAATAAAAAACACAGCTGTTTATATTTTTTCAATTGTATCTGTCGTCTTCAAAATAATTCAGTAGCTGATTACGCGACTACAATTGCAACCTGCAGCATTTGTAGTCGTGCCTTGGTGTTGCCTGCTGTCTCGAATGTGTTTAATGCATAAGGAATAAATTTGAATTTTCTTATATTAAGGCTGGATTTTTGAGATATCAGTTAAACTAGGTTTAGTTAATGAAAACATTGGTGCCGCCATTACCAAGTTTGTATTAAAAAATTTGTCGGAACAGCTTAGTTTTGCTTAATTTTGGTTGGTCTTTAAAAAACACATTTCGCCAGGAAAGTCCGATTTTCGGACTACGTTAAGCTAAGTTTAAAGATAATCCACATCTCAAAAACCTGGCCTTCGTCTATTAAAGTTTAAACGTTGAAATAATTTGCTACCCTGATGTATTAGGTGGCAGAAATAAAACTAAATGTTCCAAATCTTTAGTCCCCGTTTTTTTAAAATTGCAACTATTCGGAATATTCGAAAACCGATTTTTAAAAAAAGTCGAATAACCGATCTACCTAGTTCTTAAACTGGATTTAAGCTAAGAAGCATTAAAAGAATATACAGGTAAACCAGGTAGTAAGCGGGAATATTCACAAGTTAAAAATATTTTTGTTAAAATACTTCCGTCAGACTAAAGATTTGGAGCATTTAAGATTTGGATGCATTAGGTTGTAAGACTATAATTCAAAAGCGCTTTTATACATTTCATACTACTCTTAAAATCGGAAAAAACTAAGCTCATTAACAAAAAAGAAAATCTCCATTGGTTTTCACTTTACTTGATTTCGATTTCGAGAACATAGCCGTTTCTAATATAAAAATCACATATGGCTATTTTTTCTTAACTAAATTCTTAAGATAATTTAATTTGGCGAATTTCAGGGATTTTAGGAGTGCATACAATTTGTGTTATGCTTAAAAAGTAATGAAAACAGGTTAATAAATTTGTAAGAATTAAAAAAAACCTGATTTAAAAGTTTATCAAGAAAAATAAAAATATATTTATAAGTATTATTATTTTAAGAAAAAAAAAAAAAGTAACCAAAATAAAATAAATAGTCGCATCTCCACATTGATAAAAATTACGAATTTTCGTTAGAAATAACAGAATACGGCAACTCTGGTTACTAAACAAAAGCATTACATAGGAAGTGTGGCAATACCATCTTTGTTTGTTTACGAAAAATTGTGTAGTGAAAACCAGAAAACTTATGTTTAATTTATAAGATTTGTTTAACTTAAAAATTCCGAATTAAACAGAATTTGTTTTAAATTTAAACAGCCTTTAAGAAACATTAGTGAACAAGTCATAGTGCAAACAATTAGACGGCAAATTTGTAGATATTATTCATGTAACAACTTTTTGGTAAATTTTTGAATTTTTTTTCTTTAATATGGAATACCCCCTAAAATTTTGATTTGTCGAAATTAACAACTGGCGGCCTTAATAGCCCTAGTAACGTGCTTTCAAAATCAGTTATCGGATTTTATAAACCGGCAAATTTGTAGATTTTATTCATGTAACAACTTTTTGGTAAATTTTTGAATTTTTTTTCTTTAATATGGAATACCCCCTAAAGTTTTGATTTGTTGAAAGTGACAACTGGCGGCCTTAATAGCCCTAGTAACGTGCTTTCAAAATCAGTTATCGGATTTTATAAACCGGCAAATTTGTAGATTTTATTCATGTAACAACTTTTTGGTAAATTTTTGAATTTTTTTTCTTTAATATGGAATACCCTCTAAAGTTTTGATTTGTCGAAAGTGACAACTGGCGGCCTTAATAGCCCTAGTAACGTGCTTTCAAAATTAGTTATCGGATTTTATAAACCGGCAAATTTGTAGATTTTATTCATGTAACAACTTTTTGGTAAATTTTTTAATTTTTTCTCTTTAATATGGAATACCCCCTAAAGTTTTGATTTGTCGAAAGTGACAACTGGCGGCCTTAATAGCCCTAGTAACGTGCTTTCAAAATCAGTTATCGGATTTTATAAACCGGGAAATTTGTAGATTTTATTCATGTAACAACTTTTTGGTAAATTTTTGAATTTTTTTTTCTTTAATATGGAATACCCCCTAAAGTTTTGATTTGTCGAAAGTGGCAACGGGCGGCCTTAATAGCCCTAGTAACGTGCTTTCAAAATCAGTTATCGGATTTTATAAACCGGCAAATTTGTAGATATTATTCATGTAACAACTTTTTGGTAAATTTTTGAATTTTTTTTCTTTAATATGGAATACCCTCTAAAGTTTTGATTTGTCGAAAGTGACAACTGGCGGCCTTAATAGCCCTAGTAACGTGCTTTCAAAATCAGTTATCGGATTTTATAAACCGGCAAATTTGTAGATTTTATTCATGTAACAACTTTTTGGTAAATTTTTGAATTTTTTTTTCTTTAATATGGAATACCCCCTAAAGTTTTGATTTGTCGAAAGTGGCAACTGGCGGCCTTAATAGCCCTAGTAACGTGCTTTCAAAATCAGTTATCGGATTTTATAAACCGGCAAATTTGTAGATTTTATTCATGTAACAACTTTTTGGTAAATTTTTGAATTTTTTTTCTTTAATATGGAATACCCCCTAAAGTTTTGATTTGTCGAAATTGACAACTGGCGGCCTTAATAGCCCTAGTAACGTGCTTTCAAAATCAGTTATCGGATTTTATAAACCGGCAAGATTGTAGATTTTATTCATATAACAACAATTTTTCAAACATTTTAAGCTGCTAAATTTACAGATTTTTTCATATTTTAATTAATTTTTTATGAATAATATGGTGTTCGTAATGTTTTTTTATATAATTTTGCATGTTTTGTTATTGTTTGTCACGCACGTGCTGTTGTTTTCAAAACAATAATAATAGCACGTGGTCAAACCAAAAAAATGTTGTTGATTGCGGTTGATTTCGGTATTGATTTGTTCACACGCGTGTTCAGATCTTACAATATTGGTAAACAGCGTTGGTTAAATTGCATTTAAATTGACTAAAAATGTCTTGCTACTGTGTGAAAATTGTAAGCTCATTTGTATTTGGCAGACGTGAAAAATTAATGCATCTGACAATGGCACCATTGTCAGGAACATTTTTCTATTGGCAACGCCTGCTTACAATATTGTATTTTTTTATTTAACTTTTTCATATAATCGCCTTAGTATTAACGCCTTTATGCTAGGAACACAACTGGGGCGAACGACGAATTTTTGGCCGCGAATATTCGTCGCCAAAAATAAAAGAAGTTTGAGTATATGAAAATGCACACAATCAGGGCGCCGGCGAAAATTCGCCAGACGCGGCGAACTTTAAATAGATTTAATTCTATTTCATACGCCGGCGAACGACGAAAAAATCAGTACTAGGTGACCATGTTTGGTTTTAGTTAAGAAGTAGTTTAGTAAATAAAGTTACTTGTTACTTTAATAATTGTTTTTTTTTTTTTTATTGTATAACATATATACAAGTATACAAAGTATTTTGCTATAAAAATAGTTTTTAGTTGTGTTTTTGATTATGTTTTTATTTTTAAGCATTATTTTTTTGAATATGGTCACACTATTTCTCTCTCTTTACACAAACAGCATTCAACTCTCTCAATTATAAAAGCTGCTTTTTATTCGTCGGTATTGTGCTTCATACGACGAATTTACTCAGCGAATTTTTACGGAAAAGTTCGTCGTGTTGGGCGAAATTCGTCGTTCGTCCCAGTTGTGTTCCTAGCATTACTCGTACATTATTTTTTACAAAAATGAATATTAACAACATTTAACAAAAATGAATTTGTTTTTAAAACATCCAAAGACAGTTACATATAATTAATTTTAAAGTTTGCTTAGTGTATTTTTAAAAATTACATATGTAGCTAATATTTATGACTTAAATAAATATAAAAATGAACTTATATGATATCATTTTGTTTGCAATATTCATTAAATATGAAATAAAAATGTTATGTTAGTAAATGATAAACGTTAAAAATGGATTTTAAAATTTTTTTCAAAATGTATCTTTTTGCGAAAAAGTGTATCTTTTTGGAAACTAAAATGTATCTTTCTTGAAATTTCACTGGCAACACTGGTCAGTACGCTTTGCTTTCTCATTCGCTTTTCTTCTTCTTTCTTATTCGTATTTAAAAACTATATGTCGTCAACATGACATGAATCATTTGAACACCAATTCATGTTCAAAAAAGAAAACGCAAAAATCATGTCAATAAGACATGAGCCGTATGAACGTAGACTTACATTTAAAAAGTTACTGAATTGTTTGAATATATGATACAATGTTCTTTTTTTTAATGCACAAGCCAACGAAAACTTCAAAACAAATAAAAAAGCTTATACAACAGCTGTTTTCGCAGTTGACACAAGTAAGAACAATTGTGTGACTGTTCTGCGGCAATAACTGTACCCATTTCGCTTTGTACCAACTTGCTGCAATTAAATTTGTATAAAACTGGGCATTCGTGTGATTTCCGAATACTTGATTGGGACAATTTCATTATTGTGCATCAATAGAACACAATCAAAATTGTGTGCATTTGCGGCAATCGTGTGATCCTAGCTTTAGTTTTAAAAAAATTATCAACGTTATAGGTTATCATTCACTCAGGACACTGCACCTATAATTTTACGTTTCTAATATCTATTCAAGGTATATTTATAGCAGGTAGCCGCGAGATTACAACAATTGTACAATAAAACAAACAACAGGGCTTTTTATTCTTGTTATGTGATACGAACTGTCAAACAGCGAAGGAGTTGATAAAAGACAAATAAAAAACAAACAAGAAAAAACGCCATTAAACGAAAATAGATTGATTTTGTTTGTTAATTTTTTCTAATTATATATTTAAGTCTTTGCCCAAAATTGTTTATTTATTATATATCACTTTAATTTTCTTTCTAATTTTATCACTTTTTCACTTTTTACTTTGATTAAAAAAAACTTGTTTATTTTTAAGCTAGAAATTTAACACGTGTTGAAAAAAACATAAACAACATTTGACAGTTCGTATCACAAAACAAGCAAATAAAAAAATAATCAGCAGGCTTTCCGAGACTACCTGCTATAAATATACCTTGTATCTATTATAGCAAATTAAAAAGGTACCACTTGTAGAACGAAAAAGTAAAACAAAGACATTTCCCGTATTTCACCATTTTTTATATTTTTTCTCGATCGATTTAGCGACAGACCAGCATCCGGTTCAAATTTCAACCAACTCACGGCGTTAAGGCTGTGCGAAGATGAATCTGTCAGTCAGTCCGTAACGTTGAAATTTTATAGACCTATATACATAGGTTATACATAGATTGTTAAATTAAATATTTTGTTTTGCCTTATAAATACTGTTATTGTTAACAAAGGTTTTTTATCTTTTTTTATTGATGAAAACCCGTTTACTTCTTTTCCTCCTAATAAAAAAAAAAATTCAATTCATGATTCATTTTATTCAACATAAACACCGTAATGTATACAATTTTCCCAAGTCTTAGAATAATTAATGGGTACTCAAATATTCCTGTATATTCCTGTATTTTTGAGAGCAATTTCTTTAAATTCCTACTTACTCTCTTTTTGCAAGTTTCTGCTAGTTGAGTAAATGAACACACCTACTATCACACAAGTCGTACGTATTTTGAAAAAAATACAAGCCTGTCATGATAACTTGTTAGTCTACATTCACACGTTTCATCTTTTGATGCTCAACTCTTGTGTTTTATGGAGAGGGAAGCAAGAAGAAAAGGGGTAGGTACAGAGATGCCTGTACTCGGGCAGTACGCTTTGTGTTCTGATTCGTAGGTATATGCACTACAATGGCTGCATGTAAATTTTTTTCTTTTATTTTTCTCTTTGGTTCACTTTGAATAAAAGTGTTGTTGTTTTGAAGCAAAAAAAAGTTGAAACCGGTTGCTGCGTGTGAACATAATGGCATCTTCAAAGGGAAATTGAAAAGAAGTTGATCATCAAAAGATGAAACGTGTAAGTTGAGACTTATTGTTTTTTGAAAATTTTCAAACAATAATTAGATCAGGGAAGCAATTTGAAAAATACTTCAGACTTTGTAGGATAGTGTATAACGGCCTTAAGAAGCATCTTGAAATCATGAGATTTATTCTTCTCAACTTAGTATTAAATACACGACTTTTAAAAGTTTGCACTACATAATTTCCAATTGTATTTTAAAACTTTCCAAATATATTTTAAAAATTTTAAAATTTATTTAAAAATCGCCCACAAGTATTTTAAAACTATCCAAATGTATTTTAAAATTTTTTGTGGAAATTGTTCAGTTGTATTTGAAAATTGTTGAAATGTTTTCATGTACCCAATTTTTTAAGATACATTTGGAAAATGTTAAAATACAATTGGACAACAAAAATATATTTAAATAATTTTGAAATACATTTAGATAATTTGTATATACAATTTAACAGTTGTTTAAAATACATTTCGAAATTTTTAAAAAAAATTTGTATAATTTTGAAATACATTTGGAAAATTTAAAATTGTACATATTTGAAAATTTTAAATTATATTTGAGGAATTTCAAAATATATTTGGACAAATTTCAAATGTTTGGACAATTTCAAAATAGATTTTAAAAACTTATAAAGTATTTGGACAATATTAAAATTCATTTGGAAAATTTTAAAATACATTTAGAAAATTTAAATATACAATTGGAGATGGTGTAATTTTTATATCAATAATCAAATATGGATAAAAATAAGATTTTGATGTTTTTTTGTTACGTTTTTTATTACATGATCTTTATGAATTGTGATCAATTAATAATTCAATTTTATTTTTATTATATATTTTAGAAATAAATAATATATGTCCATGAAATATGTATTTTAACTGAAACAGTAAGTTGTTTTTAATACAGTTTAAAAAGTTTTTGCATATTGGCTACAAATAAAAAAATTATTAAAAAATCCCGAGAAATTTTTAATAATCCCGTGAATCCCGGGATTCAAAATAACCCGAAAACCCCGAAATCGGGATACCGAAATATTTTCTACCATTCGGGAATCCCGGGATTTGGAAAAACCAAACTGGATTGGAAGCCCTAGTATACATATATTTTGTCACTACGAATAAATTAACAAAACGAATCGAAGAGTACACTCGCTTGTGCACAGGGTTACCGTTGGAAATTTTTTAAAAGGGTCAAGGTTTGTTAGCAGTATTATAGCATGTTCGCACGGTGCTTTTGATTACTTTGCTCTCTGCTTATATTACTTATTTGGATAACCATGTTCGCACGGCACTTTCGTAATCGGTTTTCATAGTTCTTTTTCTTCTTATTTTTGCTTATAGCTAAATTTAATTGTTTGTTTGATGTTACATGTGTTGAAAATGGAAAGAAAAAGTAAGTTGAAAATATTTTTTCAAAGAAATATATAAAATAACTATTTTTTCAGTAAAAAGCTGTAAGCAAATGGAGTCAATGCAGCGAGCGGGCATTGTTGGAGATATGGCGAGAAAAAATGGGCGAGCTACGTGGTTGCCGGAAAAATAGCCATTCTTAGTGCTTTGACAGCTGGTGATGGCAAAAAACCGATAACAATTAGAGCTCACATTGATTTTTAAGTAATTCACAGGGCAATAGATATAGAATTACGTACAAATGAGATAATCCGCTCACAACATTTTGTATGACGAATTATGTAATTTGGATCATAATTGGGCTGTGAATTACGAATGAGAGAGCGAATTACGAAAATACGCTGCTGTGGGAACATGCTATTAAGCAATAAAGCAGTCGCAAAAGGCATTTAAAAAAATCAGGGGTCTGATTCTGGCAGTCGTGATCGAGTACTTTCAAGATTCGAAAGCAATTTAATATATAATTATTTCAGTCAATACTAAACGAATTTGAGTTTCACAATACTGAAAAATAATTTTGATTCGATCAGTATCGATTTAAAGAATTAGAAATAAAATTGCTTTCCAATCAAGAAAGTAATCGATCACGACTGCCAGAATTACGACCCAGACCAAGTTTTCTTTAAACAAACAAAAAATAATTATTTTTGGCTGGTATTGCTAAAAAAACTTAACTTTATTACTTTATTTGTGTTTTAATTTATTCAATAAATAAAAACTATATAAAAAAAGAACAAATATACATATATCGCACTTGTTCAATAATAGTGTACTTTTTCGACATGTCATATTCATTTCTGACCCCTGTTTTTTTATATTTAAGCTTTGCTAATTTTGAAAACACTCGTTTAGCTGAAGCTACTAACTTTGGGGTTAACAAAATATAAATGCAACGCGTTTATTTAAATTCAAGTTAATATTTTCGTTGAATCTATGGTTTATATTTCTGACCTCAATACGTTTTGCCATTTTTCTTACTTTCTTATACTTTGAATTCGTTGAAAAAACCTCTCTTCTTAAATTATGCCAACATTAGGAAACAGTTTCAAAATAATATATATGTATCTTGTTTGGGTTTTATAAATAAATTAATTTCTAAAAATCTTAAAAACGTTAATTTTCGTGTCTTTATTTTAATTATTGATACAAATTAAAAAATTGTCAAAAAGTAGTATGATTTGATTAAAAATGATTCATAAGTGAACTCTTAAAAAAGGGTTATTCAATAAGCAAGAGCCCATAAGAAAGATCAAATTTTCCCACACAATTTGCCACTTTAGGGGCACGCTGTGCATACAAAAGCTGCTGACGACATAAACGTGCTTACTACTTACAAAAGCTGTAAAAGCAGTGTTGCCAAAAGACCAAATTATAAGTTATATTTCTAAAAAAAAGTCGAAAAGTGGCACGAAATATTAAAAAATAATACAAGAGGGTAATATAAAAAAGGGTCATAAAAGGTATCAAGAGAGTCGAAAAAGAGTCAAATTAATACTTTAATGATGAAACAGGACTGGGGCTGAACGTTGTTTTCCATACAGTTTGACATAAAATTATGCCAGAGAATGCGGTCGAGAAATAAAATCAATTTTATTTTGAAGACGTTTTTTCTCATGCTCTCACATAGAGACAATTATTCTCCCAACAATGCTTCCATACTTTCGTTCAATTTCATACATTTTGTAAACAAAGAAAAAAAAAGAACAAAAGAAATGAGAGAAAATTGCAGTTACGGCCGACGTTTTAATTATGGGCTTAAAAATTTTTGCCTGTAGTTGCAGACTCAATTCTGTTTCATCATTTAGTATCACAAGGGTAATGCTGCTTGTGTACCCCTTTTAATTTCTCTTTCCCCTCTCGTCTATTAGGTAAGAATCGCAACGACAAAAATCGTATAATGTAAATTGGTATCATGCTGCTTCTGTTATTTTTGGGCTGTTGTAGTATAAACACCATCTGTAGCAGGGTTGCCGACCTTGGTCATTTCCGACCAAATTTGGTCGGATATTTTTCGTTTGGTCGGATGGTAGGTTTAACCTAATTTTGGTCAGTTTGAGAACATTTACCATATTTAATTTAACAAATCGCAAAGCAGACAATATCTAATATCTGTTTTACAAAAGGCAATTTTTTTTTTTTTTTTTGATTGTTTATGAAACTATGGATGCGGTAATGAAATGAAATGTATTACTTTAGTATCAATTTACTCTGACGGTGTTAGTTTTAAGAAGAAAAGTTTGGTCATCTTATTTGAGTTTATCAAGTTAGATCCCGTGTTAATTTTTCTTCTTATAAAAAAACTTTACCAACAAACAATATTCTTTTAAAAAATTTGATCGGACGCAATGCCAAAAATATTTATGTTCTTTGTGGTAATATTTAAAGTTTTTTTTCGCATAGTCCTAAAAGAATAACATAAATTAAAGAATTTCAGGAATTCTGTTCTGTACCACCACATATTAGGTGTTTCTTATAGATGATGGACTTCTTTGGACGAAGATACTGTAAGACTTATAGAACAGTGGGATACTTTGATACTGTATTTTCTATCATGTTTTTATAACGACAATGGTATAAGAGCTGCAGAACTTGCAGAGAGTATGGGTTAGTTCCAAAACGTCGGTTGCAGAGCAACTCGTTTTTTTAAGCATCTTACAATGCAATCGTGCAGAATTTTACAATGTTATCTGTCCTAAAGTGCACCAAAAAAGTTGTCAACGAGTAAACTAGGCATTGTTAAATTCTTTGATACATTTTTTAATTTGTCTGCAAAGTAAAAGGATGTGTTGGACCTCAGCCTATGTCTATTTGAAGATAAATACTATTTTGAAAAATTGTACAAACTAAAGAACAAATTGTGATTAATTTTTTACCAATAAAAATGATACTTTATATAAATATATATATGTATGCATACATACAAACATATTGTAATATGATTTCAAAAAAGCTTTAAGTTAAAAAAAATTCAAAATTTACTTTTTGATCGATCGATTACATGTTTCTTGAAAATTTTCCTCTTTTTCAATTAAAAATAACGTTTTTATCAACAAAATTCTAAAAGATGCTAGTGCAAGCGCCTTTCGATAAATAGCACATTAAAAAAGTTTTGTTGTGCTGTAATAAGAGATTATCCACTGTTGTTTTTTTTTTTTTTCTAAAAAAAAACGTTTTTTAATATTGGTTAGTTTTCAATGTAAATAGCTTTTTGCTTCTCCTGTTTAATTTTTTCAATGTAACTTAGGGATTTTTTGAAATTATATGACGATATTTTTGCTTTTACACGTTTAAAAATTTGGTCGGTTTCAAAGTATTATGGTAGGTTTTGCAGAAAATTTTGGTCGGATAAAAGTTTTAAGCGGCAACCCTGATCTGTAGTTGAATTCGCCTTGGGTATGAATTGTTCATATCAGGGATATTAAATGGGGTTTTAAATTTGGTACCAACTTCCAAAAAATGTATTTTTTGGACCTTCACGTACCATTTTTCTTAAATTTATTAAAACAACAAAAAAAGTACATAAAAATTCAATTGTACACAAAAAAAAAACAAAATTTTACATTAACTACATTATATGTATGAAATTATAAATATATGAGATCAAAATCAGGCACTTATTTGTTTAGTTAATAAACTGAATGGAATTGTTACATCATAGCAGCATGCATTTATCGATCTTACCCAATCCTTTGTATGAGACTTGATAATGTTGGCACATGTAGTCTGTTTTTTTCCTTATTTTTTTATCATATTTCGAAGAGGTAAAAACTCTTTCCACATTTGCAGACGAATGTGGAATGGATAAAATTTCAGCAACGACTCTAGAAATACCAGGAAACATATGGACATTAAGCTCATTTTGTAAATTAGCTACTGCCGACCAAAAACTACAAATGTTTTCAGTTTTTAACGACTGCAGTTGCTAGACATCAGCTAAAGGTCTAAAGTAGTTATTGATTGAATAAAAATTTGTAATTTCATTCGGGAACAATTTTGCTAGAAGAGGTACAATACTCCTTGTTTTACTTGAAATGAAATTTTCAGGAGTAAATTTATGGAACCACATTAAAAATTCGTTATTAAAGTTGACTTTGGTTCTCAAAACTTCGCAAAATTTTATACAAAATTGTTTGTCTTTTTCTTTTATTTCTTTAACAATAAAAATATTGATATTATTTGTAGATATATATAAATCCACTTCTGTTCCGCCATAAATTTCTTTAAAGGGATGGTGATATTTGTAAAGGTCTACGATAGATATATCACATTCAGCCAAAACATTTTTATTCATGAAATTACGTTCTATTTGGCGGAATAAAAAAGTTAGACTTTGTAAAAATACATATACTCGAGCATCTTCTGATTGCATTTCTAAATTAACCATGTTAACAATTTTAAGTCCATATTGCATAAAAAAAGGCAATTTAAAAGAAGGATTTTTTAAATTCCTCATCAAAGAAATAATAATTAAAAAAATAAATGTAATGAAAAGGACTCAATTATTTGTTTGCTATACTAAAAATTCAAAAAGGGGGAACTATGACAAATTTTTAAATTGTACCAAATAATTCACGGTACTCTAGAAGGTTTAAATGTGCCAAAAAAAAAAAAGGACAATTGTACCAACTTTAACATCCCTGGTTCATACACGTACTATGTGGAATGTATTTTGGTTATCGGATTTTTTAATTCCTACAATCGGCGTTATTTAGCTGACGCTAATTTGGCACAATTGTACCAAATTCGGTACAATCGAAACTTAATTTGTACACTAGTACAATTAATTTTTTTTGTACAATTAAAAAAAACCCACGAAGTTATATGATTTCTTTGAGTTGGATTGATTTTATTAGAATCGGCTCATATCTGACTATAGCTTCCATTAAAAATCTTGCTCTCGAAAATAGCTTTTAATAAAATAACTTCCTTATAAATGGCGGTATTGACATACAAATTGGAAAAAAAAAACTTTTATGATAGCTTTCATGTCATGAGATATATTGTGCAAAACGATGGGTTCCATATAAGCGCACTTCCTAAAATCTCTAAGGGAAAACAAATCTCATATAGATATCTAAAATTCGGCAAAAAAAAACTCCCATGAATCTTAACATCCTAACAATTTTTATTTTGTAGGGAAATTTTGGTACAATTTTTGTCAATTTGTTACAACTTTGCCATTAAGACGGCACAATTTGAGGATTGTTCAGGTACCCACAGACGATGCAACACGTGTTACTACTTATGTTTCGGTTTTTGCTACACGATGACACTAAAAACGAAACATTAGTATTGCGTGTTTTGTGAATATACTACTACAAAACAAGAAATGTTTTTTATTTATTTTGTTTTTATACCTATCATATTCTATGTCCCATTAATCTTGCAAAATATTATATTCAATTATAATTATTTTCCAATTCTCACAATTTGCAATTGTTTCTTTCTTCATATTTTTTTCTGCGAGAGTTGCAAAAGCACCCCACTCAACAACTGCTCACAACTAGAGCTGTGTAGTTCATGAACGACCTAGTTCAATTGAACTATTCAGTCAGATGAACGATGAGCGGTCTTTTTGTATCACCGTACGTTTTAGTTCACTAGTTCGTTTTTGGGTCTGTATGTCTTTTTTTGTCAGTTCACTTTTGGTCTTTTTTAGTCAGTTAGTTCACTTTTGGTCTTTTTTGTCAGTTCACTTTAGGTCTTTTTTTGTTGTTTACTTGATAGAATAACTGATTAAAAAGGAACAACAACAATATTCTTGTTTATTTTTATTCTTGTGAGATGTTTCTGTTACCCTGCCTTTATACATGCAAGTAATTACTTGCAAGTAGTGTATATTAGGCTTTTGCACTAAGTACATTTAAATTCAAAAACATTTGCCTTTTTAAAAATTCTCAGAGTAAAGCTAAGTACAAAAGGAAATCAAAGCAAATAAATTAAAAACAAAAAACACAAAGAAAAAAATTATTCTCTTTATACGCTCAGAGTTCTTGTATTTACTTATTCTTACTCACTATAAATAAGTCAAAGTAAATATTTTTTTGCTAATGTTCTGTAAGTATTGTGCAAGATACTTATATTACTATATGGGTATTTTAAGCAATAAATGCAAGCAATGGTTATTGCTTTTAAAAAGAGAATGTGTTAAAGTCTAATGTATAGTTTTAGCAATGAAAATGTCGAAGAAATAACCGAAAGTCTGGCAAGTAGCTTGAGTGTTTACACAGTCAGTTGTAAGTTTATTTTTCAAATATCCTCGAAGCGAAAACATCTTATGAAAAAGCTTTATTTTTGGGTTTAAAAAACATTATCATGTTAATGTTATCACGAAATTTGTTTAATAATATAAATTATAAATTATTTAGTTGTTTCTTTATTTTATTTTTGGTCCATCTTGATGAAAAACTTATGTTTATTTTTAAAATATGTGAATCCAGTATTGCCGAAGTTAGCGATATCATAAAATTTCTGAGAAAATATTTTGATTAACAATTTTTTTTAAATGCTTGCAATTTATGTTTTAAAATACCATGAAGATGTGTTGCTTTGCTTTTGTTTTTTATTTTTATAATTACACAGAAAACCAGCTATAAACAAAACTTTTATATTACTAAGTACTAGTTAATGAATACCAAAAGCATCCACGGTAGCACTGTTTCTTTATTTGTCATTTTACTTGATGCAAGTGTCAAAAATTTACTTGCAAGCAAATTCTCTTGCAAGTTGGGCTGCAAGTACGAAAAATGTGAATGGGTTAGTAGAAATGTGGGAGTGTATTGAGTTTTTTGAACTTGTACTTGCATGTGTAAACCCCGGGTTACTCATTGCCACACTGCTTTACACATTTTCATAATACAATCAGGGCTGTCGAGTATAACAATTTCTCGACAAACAGCGATTTTCTAGCTTTTTGCCGACATGGCGATTTTTTTGCGGCTTATAAGATATATGTCAATTTTGTTTCCTATTTGATAAGCCATAAATTTGTTTTGAGACTCTTGGACAAATTTGCCGTTTTTTATTTGGAAATATTATTTCAATGATGGTATTTCATCTAATTTAAATTAGTTTTGGCTAAAATGTTATAGCTATATGCCTGTGTTGAAAGAGCGTTATTAATAATGAACTCCACAAAAACTCACCTTCAATATATAATGCAATAGGAACTTCTTCACGCGTTATTACGTGTTATGAATTATATGCAATATAAACAATCAATAAAAACCTATACAATGTATTGAAAATACAATAAGAATTGTCTTGCCGCTGAAATGTATACCGTTTAAGATATATATACAATATTTGTTTAATACTAGCTGCTTTAAGTAGACTACCGTAAACTATTTTATAGTCAATATTGTACTTTTTTGTGTCCGCTAATCATTTTTATTGTGTTTTAATTAAAAATTAAACAATGTTTATATCATGGCGACTTTTTTATATTTTTGTCGAAATGACGGTATTCGGAAAAAATTTATTTTGAGGATTTATAAAAAATATTTTTAATAAAAATATATGTTTTACTGTCAAAAACTAATAAAAAAAAGCATTGGCGCTTCTGACATTAAATTTGGCAAAAAAAAAAAATCTTACAACCCTGGCTGCCATTCACTATTTTCCTACAATTTACATGAGCGTTGACAGTTGTTATTAATATAAAACCCGCCAAATGCAAATTTTTTCATTTGAGCAATCAATTTTATGCATATTTATTTAATTTATTTATTTAAAACTAGCTGACCCGGTCCGCGTTGCTGGCCCTAAGCAAACATTAGTGTTGTATTACCAGACGATTTAAATTGATCTTTAAACGAAATTTACGGCCTTTAAATAAAAATCCATGAAATACCTATCATAAAGTTTTTTGAATGAAAGTATGGCACATTGTTAAGAGGATAAGTGTCTATATGTGAGAGCATTAGAAAAAACGTCCTCAAAATAAAATTGATTTTATTTCACGACCGCATTCTCTGGCAAAATTTCATGTCAAACTGCATGTAAAACATCGTTCATCCCCAGTTCTGTTTCATCATTATAATATTATAAATTAAAATGTTGTTTATATACATATGTTTAATTTACATTTGATTTGAAAATACATATGGTTGTATGTATGTATATATATGCTGTGAAACTTACGAAAAAAGTGAGCGTAAAAGTGGGCGGGCAACATTTTCTTACCGCAAAACCTAAGTTAGACCATGGCGATCATTTTAAAGAAAAACTCGTCAAAATCGGTCAAGCCGTTCTCCAGTTATGCGCTTAATAGAAAAAGTGGGCGTAAAAGTAGGCGTGGTAAATTTTTCTTTCGATGAAAACTTAAAGTTGATTAATACGAACATTTGAAAGAAAAATTAGTCAACTCGATGGAGCCGTTTTCTAATTTTAGGTAAATCGAAAAAAGTGGGCGTAAAAGTGGGCGGGGCAAAATTTTCTTTTCGTAAAAACCTAAGTTGGACCATGGCGATCATTTTAAAGAAAAAATCGTTCAAATCGGTCAAGCCGTTCTCATGTTATGGATTTTGCCACGCCCCTCCGCCCCCAGGCCATTAATTTAAATAATAACTATCCTATCATCTAAGTTGGACCAAATTACATATATATGCCAATTTTCATGAATATCAGTTGACTCGTTGTTGAGTTTATTCGAAACATACACAGTGACACGGATTTTTTATATATTAAGATTATATTTAAAATTAGACCTATAAATAAATACCCAAATTCCATATTCGACAGCTTTATTTATAAAAACTTAGTCAAGTTTTAGAGCACGAAATTAGTATGGAAACCCCGCTTTTAATGTATACATTACTTAAGCATTCATTTATGAATTAGACTGTTTATAAGAAACTACTTGTGTATTTTAACCCTGAAACGTAACTCTTCATTTAAGTACAATGAAGTTTCTCTTCGTCGAATCTTTCAAAATTTGATAGGAATTTTTATTTGTTTGGGTGAAATCTTGCAACTCAATTTTGAAGCAAATACCTTGAACCGATTAAACTGACATTTTGGAAATACGTTTAGTTTTATTTGTAATTATTTTTAATGCATTTCTACAATATGAGTATAAAAGGGAGGGCTTGCTGAGAATAAGTCGAAAAATTAAGTGACGTTACTCTAAATCCAATGTAGCGGACTAAGTTTTGAATGAAAGTATTTACGGAGAATACGAATGCGAGTCTTGAAATAAATTAAGAGTAAAAAATCTTTTTTAAAAAACAAGCTTTTATTTAAATGCGCCGAAAAGAAAAGTAAATTAAAAATAAGAAACCTTTAAAAAACGCTTAAATGCTCTAAAAAGAAAATTTTACTATAGAACTTTTACTTTCAACTTATAACGTCATTAAACAATTTATATGATATAAAAGCTTGTCGCGAGATTAACTTGTGTAGACAAACAAGTAAATTATATAAATTGATGTGATTGATTTTAACTATAAAAATTTTTAAACAAAGTAAATACAAATATTTAAACCTCGCGACTAGCTCTATTAAATTGATTAATGAAGTTATAAGTCGATAGTAAAGGTTTATTTTTTTTTTTTAATTTTTGCCTTTTTTAATAAAAGCGTGGGTTTTAAAAATGTTTTTTAATTTTTATAAAATAAAACCTAAAAATAAAATTCAGATTATCATATCTTTTAAAAAAATAATACAAAAATAATATTAATAATAATAATTACTATTGCTATATGTTCATTGTTTTAATATTTAGAGTTTGTGCAATCGCTGTTATTTTTATTTTTTTTGTTTAAATTTAAACGTATTTTGTTCTTAAAATACGACATAAATATGATATTTTTTCTTACATTATTTTTGTTTAAATTAATTTTTGAAGAATTGCGCTCTTACTTTGAATAAGCCCTCACAACAAATTTTTTTTCTTTCTATTACACAGGGTCTCCACTTGAGATAATATCTGATATAATATGTGAGAAAACGTCGGCAGAATGAGAGAGCACATTTCTTCATGTTAATCTTAATATTAAACAAGGGGAACACGTATCTTATAAGATTTCATAATCGACTGATTCTCGTACAGTAAACTTGTATCGTTTTTATTATTTTTTATTCTTTTTATGTTGTTATTTGATTTTTTAGTTTAAAATATGGATTTTTAAGCACTTTTTACAAGATTGGCACTATTTGCATTAATAAGTTACAGATTTTAATAATGGTGGCTTATTATTGTTTTATATGTGTGTATGCATGTGTATTTTTGACAGCTCATCTTATAAGATAATTGTTATAAAGCTTAGTCTAGACGATATGTTGAATCAGCAAATGTATGCTTACACTCATATGCTTAAAAATAATAACAAATGCCTCTATTAGCATATTCAATATGTTAGGTGTCTAGACGATATGCTGAAAATACCAAATTTTTCAAATTCATCATATGCCAGCAAATGATATTTCAACATATAAGTTAGCATACAATTTTTGTGTCTACACGATATGTTGAATTTTGTATGTTGATATGTATGTTGAGTATTGTATTCATTTGGTTAAAAATAACAAATAAATTTGACAATGCTCTTGTTCTATTTTTTAACGCAACTACCATTTTTGCAATAAAATTTATTTAAATCAATAAAAAGAAAAAAATTATGTCATCAGAGGAAATATCACTAGCTATTATTTGTGCATTGCAAGAGGAAGAAGAATCTCTATACAAAAATTTTCTACGTATGGATATCCATCAATTCAATCATTTGCTTTCTTTGGTATCACCAATAATAACGAAACAAGACACAGTGATGCGCAAAAGCATTACAGCAAAGGATCGACTTATTTTGACCCTACGTTTTCTAAGCAGTGGTGATTCATTTTCTTCATTGCAGTTTCTTTTTCGTATCCCAAAATCGACTATTAGTACAATTATTCCACATGTGTTGGATGCGATGTATACAGTGCTTGTAGGGAAATACATATATGAAGGTAAGACCTCCCAAGTATTATTTTTGTGTTTATACGCTACATCTTTTTCTCGATAATGTAGATGCCAACAACTGCAGAAGAGTGGAAAGCTATAGCGAAAGCATTTAAAGAAGGGTGGCAATTTCCAAATTTTATTGGCGCTATTGATGGCAAGCATGTGGTAATGATATCGCCGCCGAATTCTGGTAGTATTTATTACAACTATAAAGGTACTAATGGGAGTTGCAGATGCTGAATACAAGTTAATTTACATTGATGTCGGTCGTAACGTACGTTTTTCTGATGGTGGTGTTTTCAATCGCTGTACCTTTGCAAAGGCGATGGACAGCAACAAATTA
Organism: Pollenia amentaria; assembly: GCA_943735925.1. NCBI lineage: Eukaryota > Metazoa > Arthropoda > Insecta > Diptera > Polleniidae > Pollenia > Pollenia amentaria. Next base: position 105,807,450 of record OX031006.1, read on the forward strand.
AATTTACCAGAACCAACTGCATTGCCAGGACGAGACTTACGTGTTCCGTATTTACTTGTTGCAGATGATGCTTTTGCTATGCGACCAAATCTAATGAAACCGTATGGTCAACGTGGCTTAACAATGGTGCAACGAGTGTATAATTACCGACTGAGTCGTGCACGTCGCATTATTGAAAATGCGTTTGGTATAATGTCAGCACGTTTTCGAGTTTTGCGGTCACCTATCCATTTAAACACAGAAAAAACTAAAAAGTGGTTCTAGCAAGCTGTGTACTTCACAATTATATGATCGACACAAATAAAAAATTGTACACACCATTTGGATTCATCGATCAATATGATCAAAATGGAGGTTTAACTGAAGGTACTTGGCGACAGGAATACAGTTCAACTTCAACATTTTTACCGCTAGAAACTCCAACAAACGTTGACGTTCAATTAATCACCGGTGCTAAAGAAATACAAAAAGAATTGACAATGTATTTTGTAGAAGAAGGTGAATTAGGTTGGCAGTATCAGCAAATATAATTCTAAATAAATACAAAGTAAAAACCTTTTTTAAAAACGAGCTTTAATTTGAATGCACCAAAAAGAAAAAAATAAACTTCTACTATCAACTTATAACGTCATTACACAATTAATATGATGTAGAAGCTTGTTGCTAAATTTATGTGCTCGTATTTACTTAGTTTGAAAATGTTAATAGTTAAAACCAATATAATCAAGTTCTTTTATTTCCTCTACACAAGTCAATCTCGCGACAAGCTTTTTTATCATATAAATTGTGTAATGACGTTTTAAGTTGATAGTAAAAGTTTATTTTTTTCTTTTTAGAAATAATCTAGTTGACCGTTTTCAGATATTATCTAATTTTGTACTACTCTACACAAATATTGTAACTAAATAAATAAACAAAAGAAATATTTATACAAAAACATATATCAATATATTTTATTTTCCGCATATGTATAAATGCCATATTTACATTTTTAATTTAATAAAAGTAAAACAATTCAATTCATTTTTAGGTTAAGTTCGGTACATATGCATACAAATTTGTCATATGTTGAAAAGCTTAAATACGATTTTCAACAAATAACATATCTGCCATCATACGCAGGAAATTTGTCAAGCACTAATAATACGCTGTTCACACGATATGCTAAAATTTGCAACATACGTTTGTTTGCATTGTTAACAAAGAGCTAGCAAATGTTATTAAACATACGTATGTTGAAAAATTTTTGCGTTTACACGATATGCTGGCACTTGTAACACATTTTTCATCATTAATATGCTGATTCAACATATCGTCTAAACTAAGCTTAAGATTTCTCATAACAACTGTCTCATAACATTTATTATAATATTAATACTAACACTATTTGAGAGTCCACATGTAAGATAATACTCTCTGCGATTGAATTTGACGTTTGCTGATATAAAAATCTTATATCTTATCTCAGGTGGAGACCCTGTGTTAAAATGAAATCATCTAAACAAATGAAAAATGAGAACACCAATTAAGTTTTCAAATCGCCACGTTTGGCGAGAAATCACTACACGTGGCAGCCCAGATTGTACTATGAATTTTTTAATACAGTGTGGCAAGTCGCTACTGGCAAAGTGTTAAAAGAAAAAATTATAAGCACTGTAAAGTTACCCATACACTTAGCAGCATTTGTCGAAACATGGGCATGTTTCACTAAATGTTGCTAAGTGTGTGGGGAAGTTTCTGGTTGAAATTCTTGTTACCTTTTTGGTTTCTCAAATATCAAAAATTTTTGATATTTTATGGTTCCAAACACAATGTTTCATCGAGTGTGGCGATGTTGACTGTTTTTTCTTTCTCATTTTGTTCAGAGCAGTTGTTGAGTGAGGTGCTTTTGCAATTCTCAGAGAAAAAAATATGAAGAAAGAAATCGGAAAATGGCAACAATTGCAAATTGTGAGAGTTGGAAAAGAATTATAATTGAATATAATTTTTTTTTCAAATTTATGGGACATAATATATGATAGGTATACAAAGAAAATAAATAAAAAATTTTTTTTGTTTTGTAATAGTATATTCAAAAAAACACGCAATACTGATGTTTCGTTTTTAGTGTCATCGTCTTTGGTAAGAACTGAAACAATAATAGTAACACGTGTTTCGACAAATGTTGCATCGTCTGTGGGTACCATAATAGTATTTTTGTTTCTTGTCCATCAGTCATTTGGTATATAATAGAAGCCGAACAAGAAAACAATTGCGAATTTGGTTTGTGCTTATTGTTTTATATTCTTGAATCAACTCAAAAAAGTTTTACAGTTACTAAATGTTATTTATTAAATTCGTTTTCCGTAAGGTTAAAAAATTAATGAAAATTTTGTTATATTAAATATAATTAAACTAATTTAACTGTTTCTACATATTTTTCCAAAAACAAACTACAAAAAATAATAAGGGTTTTCAAGATATCGCTTAAAATTACCATTTGTGCAAATGGACAAACTTGCGAGACTCTTTTCATAAATACCCGTTTTAATTTTTGTCTAATTTTAAGCAACTAATGTCATTTCAAACTGAAATGACATTAAAAATAATAAAAAATTTAATAATAGAAGTTGAAATTTGTAAATAAAAGGTGAAAGCAAAAATAATAATTTGCTTGAATTATTGTAAGATTTAATTGTTGCTGATTTTATTAACACTTGAATTTTTCATTGAAAACGGTGGAAAGCACTAAAAAAATTCGTTTGTATAAATGCACAATTGAACAGCGCAAGTTTGCGTATCAGAATTGTTGGGCAAATTTACGAAGTTTGTGTAAATGAATTCTCATATAATTTTTGACAGTTCATTTGGAAGGGTTAAAAATGCACAGTTTGCACAGATTGCGAGACTTTTAAGAGATATCATGAAAACCTTAATTGATTTTTATTTCTGTTAATAGGTTCAGTTTTATGCATAAAATAAAACTGAAACACATGTGCACAAACATGTGTTCATAAATAAAAGAAAACAAAACATATTGGTAGGTAATAATGACAGGTTAAAATACTGATTTAGCTGTCTTAGTACGTAATTTAAATTAAGTTAAAATTAACTGAAATCACCTATGAATATGAATTTTTTTTTAATTTAAAATAAAGAGAAAAGTTAATTAATTTCTACTTTATAAAATGAACATTAAAAAAAATAACCGTAGAATTCCTTTATTTTAAATGAAATGATCCGTTTTTCAATTACATTTTCCGATTTTTAAACTTAATATTATTTTGAATTTACCTACATAATATTTTGAGTGTAATATCACACGAGTATGCTATATTTGTTTCTTTAAACCAACGATCATCACGCTATGCCCCCAGGGGCCGAGCACTTTTCGGGATTTTCACACACACAACACGAATGTTACCGAAACTCACTTCAAAGATTGTAAAAAACGATAATTTCATTCAGTTGTATGCTAGCTTTCAAACAAGCAGGTCGCCGCCGCTTTTGTTGTTTGAAAACAAAAACAAAACACATAGTTAATATCTTAACTGAGTACTTTTATTTTTCTCTCTTTTTCAGAATTTCAAATATTTTAAGTACACTTTGAATATTATTCTCCTTTTGTATGTGCTTTTTTAAATGTGGAAAATAGAGTGGAGAAAAAGTTTTCATTTTCATCTAAAATTTTGAATAAAGCTGAATGCCTTGTATACAATCAGAAATTAAAAAAAATAAGTGCATTTATATAACAAAAAATTTGTTTAATACAAAAAACAATTTTTTTTCATATGTATCTAGAAATTTCTTTCAGTGCACCCAAAATACACACACCACTACACACACATTTTTAAAAAACAATTTTTTAAAAAACAATTTTTTTTTCATATGTATCTAGAAATTTCTTTCAGTGCACCCAAAATACACACACCACTACACACACATTTTTAACTGACTCTCTTTGTGATTACCTCTGCTTTAAACACATTTTTCATCGATTGTAAAGACCAAGATGACAAGACAAGTGAACTACTGAACGACAGCGACAAAAGACAAAGTGACAGAAAATGAACTAGTGAACTAAAAGAACGAACTAGTTCTTTTTTTTAAATGAGCTACAATGACGGTCACCAAAATGAACTTTTAAGCTCAAGCCTACTTACAACAAAATGAGAAAAAACAGTCAACATCAACACACACGTAGAAACATTGTGTTTGGAAACATAAAGTTACCTACAGACGAGGCAACATTTGTCAAAACATGTGCATGTTTCACTAAATGTTGCGACGTGTGTGGAAATGTTTCTGGTTGAAATTCGTTTTACCTTTTTGGTTTCTCAAATATCAAAAATGTTTGATATTTTTGTTTTCAAACACAATGTTTCATCGTGTGTGGCGATGTTGACTGTTTTTTTTCTCATTTTGTTGAGAGCAGTTGTTGAGTGAGGTGCTATTGCAATTCTCGGAGAAAAATCTCTGAAGAAAGGAATAGGAAAATGGCAACAATTTCAAATTATGAGAATTGGAAAAAAATTATAATTGAACATGAATTTTTTTCAAATTTATGGGAAATAACATACGATAGGTATGCAAACAAAATAAATAACAAAATTTTGTGTTTTGTAGTAGTATATTCAAAAAACACGCAATACTGAGGTTTTGTTTTTAGTGTCATCGTCTGTTGTAACAACATAAGTAGTAACACGTGTTTCGACAAATATTGCATCGTCTGTGGGTACCTTAATATATCAAAATTTTTTGATATTTGTGAAACTAAGAAACATCCGCACACACGTAGCAACATTTAGTGAGAACATGCCAATGTTTCGACAAATGCTGCCTCGTCTGTGGGTAACTTTAAATCTCAACCAGTGCTGCCACGAGTAATAAAATTTTTACAACCAAAATTTTTTAAAAAGTTACCAAATGTGAAGAAATATAACCAAACTAGAAATGCCTTTTGTATATTGGTAAAAGCATTAAAATTTATTTTTAATATTTATTGTAGGATAAAGGTTATTTGCACTTAATAGGAAAATATTAATTACAAATTAAGAAACAAAACAAGAAATGTAATTCTTGTACATTTTAAAAAAATAACGACAACTTTACATTAAAAGTTTTTATTTATTTGACACTTCTTTCATAAAACATATTTTTATTTTATAAGAGTTAAATCCGCCAAATTTCCATACAAAATAAAGGTAATTGAAAGTTAATTAATTGAATTTTTTGAATACATCCTTTAAGGGCATAATAAAACACACAAATAGCTTGGCAAACATGTAAAAATTTTCCGTTTGTACAAATATTTTGTGTTGTTAATTGGGGTGTTTGCTGTTTGGACAAACATTTGAAGCAATGTTTGCAGAAATATTAATTTTTTTTAATATTTGGCAGACATGTTGTATATTTGTCAAACTTTTTGTCGTGTCTAGTGCGAAAAGTAATAATTTCAGCGAAAACTTTCCAGAGTAAAGACGTAGATGAAGAAGCAGTAAATTCCAAACAGAAGCAAAAACAAGGGCCTTGTTTGCCAAGAATTATAAATAACAAAAAAAGAAAAATTAAACTGTTTTCCGCTTTTTAACTGTCAGTGGCAGGGGTGAAAAATGTGGCAATTCCCTAATCACTTTGTCGCAATTTACATTATGGACATTTCTTGCCGGACAGACGAAGTTTGTTGGTAAGGGGACGACGATGTATGCTTACTCTTTCCCTCTCTCGCCAACAAACATCGTCTGTCCGGCAAGAAATGTCTATAGTGTAAATCGCAACTTTGGCGATGGAAATTTACGATTGGCGATTTTTTGGCAAAATTGCAAACTGTTGGCGATATGCGAAATGTGAATATTTTCTAATAATTTCTAATAAAAATCGGTATAACTTGTTACTCTTGCAAATTGTATATAAAATTTATAATTTTTATTATTACTGTTTCAAAATTGTTTTATTTGAAATATTTTGTAAATCATTGTATAATATTGGCGAATATAAATAAATTCGTATTTCAGAACCTACATTCATTCAATGAGGTCAAATTTTTTTTTTATAAATTGAAAATATTGCCAAATCATTATCTTAAAACATTTAATAAACATAAAAATCGACAGGTTATAACGAGTAAAACTTCTCAAATTCACATAATTTTTTACAGTAAATTCTATAAATTCTAAAATTATAGATTATCAGCCATGTCACAGAGTACAATTCCATTCGGAAACGGCATTCATTCCATATTTTGGTGCTTCAGAAAATTACGAAAAAGCTTTGCGGAATTCATTCACGGATCGGGAGCTTTCTGTATCTTAAAGGCCAAAAAAACTATCAAAATATACTTTCTATCAATAAACATACATGTTTTCTTCGGTTCTGTGACATGGCTGAGTATATCAATTAGTTTTTGAAAATCTTGGAAATTCCTATGTGTATTTCTATATATTAAAATATCCCACTAGAAATAATTGATATTTAGAACATTTTTTTTTATACAAGTTTAAAGAAATACTAAAACTACTTTTGTGTACTTAAATCTCCATCGATAAAACTACATTTGATTTCAATTTCGGTTTCTAATATAAAAATCACATTTGGATTTTTTTTTCCTTAAAAATACCTTAAAAACATATCTGCTGTTTTAAAAGCGAATTTTGTTTTCGATAAAGTATAAAAAACTTCCGTTCGTTTGAAACAAATAATGCGAAAATTGTAGTGCAAAGTACACATTATTCGAAGTCGTAAAAAATTTTCTTCGAATCAAAATACGCGATAACACCCTATGTAAATAAAACCTTTAAAAATTTAAAAATGTAAATTGCAATTCTATCTAAAAAACAGATTCATCGGTTTTATTTTTATTTAAGAAAAAATAACCAAAATGAAAAAAATATTCACATCTCCACATTGGGAAAAAAGTTACATTCAACATTTTTTTACGAATTTATTCTTTGAGCAAAATTTCAGTTATGTATTTTATAAGGAATATAACTATTACAAAAAGCCTTATAAAATACATAACTGAAATTATGTATAAATTCGAAAAATAAAAAATGTTGAATATAATAAAGTAACTTATGAAAAGAAATAGTTCCCAGATTCTATTTGAAAAAAAGTTACCAATTTTGGTTAGAAATAACCCACAACGGCAGCTCTGATCTCAACAGTGCTGTGAAATGTTGACTCAGTTTTGTTGTTTTTGTGAAATTGATTGTTGAAGAAAACACATTCTTTGGTTAAAAATTCATAAAAAGGTTTTTCGATTTGTTTTTTATCATATTATTTAATTAGAAGAGGTTGTAGTATTAATTTAATAACTGGTTAAAATGGCATACATGCAGCAATCACAAATGCCTGATCAGCAGTTTTTATGGGATGTATTTCAGCGGTAAGCATGAATTTCTAATCACTTTCTTCGAAATAAAATGTGAAGTCAATCTTTATTAATAGCTCAAAATTATAGGGTAGACAAAGATCGCAGCGGATTCATATCAGCAGATGAATTACAAGTGGCTTTGTCCAATGGTACTTGGAGTCCATTTAATCCAGAGACCGTGCGTTTAATGATTGGCATGTTTGATCGGGAAAATCGGGGCACTGTATCATTTCAGGACTTTGGAGCGCTATGGAAATATGTTACAGACTGGCAAAATTGTTTTCGTTCATTCGATCGTGATAATTCTGGTAACATTGATAAATCTGAACTTAAAACTGCTCTAACTTCTTTCGGTTACCGACTTTCGGATAATATAATTGATCTGCTACTGCGTAAATTTGATCGTTTCGGCAGGGGAACAATTTTATTCGATGATTTTATCCAATGCTGTATTGTTCTATATGTAAGTAAATAATTTATGCATTATGCTAAAAGAAATTTTGTCTTAAATCTTGTTGAAAAGCGAAGCTCCAAATTAAAAAGTAGATAGGGTGGTAGAAAATTTTGAAATATGTAAGAAGAAAATCTTAATGATAAGGAAAAAGTTTTCGAGATATTGGCCTCTGTACTCTTCTTACATATATGTATGTATGCGAATTTTCACAACATTTCTGAACGTATGTATGTATGTATATGGCAAAAATTGCTTTATTTTTTATTTTTTTTATTTTAAACTTCCACCCTTTTCCCTTCTCTAACCCCGCGGAGCTCTACGCTTGTCTGCTGGAGAACAGACTTTCTGGCGTGAATCGAACCCGCAACCCCGGTACTCATAGACTAGCTCACTGCCAGAGTGTGAGTCTTTCCATGATGACCGGGTGCCCCGGTAGGCTAGGTAGATCCTCCAAGCAGAAAACACCGGCTCTCACAGATATTTTTCCCTAATGCCCCGTAGCCCAGGGCATTGACAGAGAAAGTGAAGCACAGTCTCCTCTTCCTCCTCATCGTGACAACTTCTGCAGTAGTCATTGAATTCCAGACTCATTCTCCTAGCATGAGTCCCAACATCCAGTGTCCAGTCATAACCGACACCACAGTCCTGATTTGGTCCCTATTGAACCGTTCATCATAGCCAGGCCATAGTGCCCTGGATATGGAGCAGGTGGACTCACAGGTCCATCCCTCTTGCGCAATTCTATAATACTCGCGCCGATGAGTGACTTACAGTGAGACATTGGAAGGCCAATGAATTGATCAATGAATTGGTGATCCATGCGACCACCTTCCTTGGCCAGCTCATCTGTTATCTGGTTTCCCGGGCAGTCTAAGTGCCCTGGTATTCATATAAGCGTTAACCCTGAATGCCTAGCAATCTCATTCAATGACATCCGGCATTCCACAGTTAACCTAGATGTCGTGTAGACACCCACAAGAGAAGCAATGGCAGCCTTGCTGCAGTAAATATACGTATATCTCCCGATACGCGATAATACTTTAGCCAGTTGGCTGCCCGCTTTATAGCCAAGATTTCCGCCTGCAGGACAATACATCCATCCGGCAGACGAAAGGAAACTTTTACGCCCAGTTCCTTTATGTAGAAACCTCCGCCAACTCTTTCCCCCTTCCTTGAAGCATCTGTATACCCCTAGGGCTGGTTCATAGAAGGTGCCCATGACCGACAACGCATTTCCGTGCGCTATATGTGTCGCGTACCTCGCACCAAAGAGAGGCTCCGGGGTGCAGTAGTCCACTCCCTCAGGGACAATCGAGCATCCAATTATCCGGGAGTGGCCATAATCACGGGTCGACCAGCCGTGTGCGGCGTTCAACCGTGCCGCCGAGCATGGAGCCATCTGTCTGGCCGTGATGTCCACCGGGAGCCAGTTACCAGTGACCGTGTCTTCAAAACTTTCAGAATGTAGAGTCATGTTGAGTAGCTCAATAAAACGTTTTTTAGATCTATTGTCTTGGAAATTTTCTAGCTTTGTACATATATTTACATACAATATATTTCATTATTTTCTAAACACTCATATCTTCAATCAGAACTAATGCTACGTAAATTTTGGGAATCTGAACTATTCTGCATCTGAATTTATTAATTTATCGTATTTTGTAATAATGTACAAAGACTGTTAACTATCGAAATAGCGTCAGCAAATCGTGCCGGCTTCGCTTATGGATTTTGTGGTCTCTTTAAAGTAACCCAAAATTTGTAGTGAAATTATTTTATTTTCACAAAAATCACATTTAATAAGTAGAAAATTCTTAAAACGTACAATTACATACAAGATTTATCAATGGGAGAACGTTTTACCATTATGATGCAAAGCAAAACGGCTGATGCTGCAGCTCCACACCAAGCGTTCAATGGGTATATGCATCAGTCCAAAAAGTCGTAGTGCAAAATTGTATTAAGAAGTTACACAGCAAACGATAAAAAGGATTAAAAGAATTAAAAGAAACAATTTATTTTTCTGTTTGATTTTTTGCTATTAGTTGTTATGCAAAAAATAAGACTTGAAAATTAAATTGTTTGTTCAAAAAAAAAACTAAAAAAAGTATCGGCGTATCGACAGTAAAATATCACCGATATCGACATATCGGCCAACGTGAAGTATCGCTGATATATCGGTATCGGTATTCGTTACATCCCAAAGATGTATGTATATATATATGTATGAAAGTTTCAGTGATCCCTAACCCGAATACTATGCGTTTGCAAGACTTACCATTTCATATTTTCTTCCTTTTTTTTAATTTTCTACCACCCTATGTATGTTTTATATTTGGAACTGCTTCAATAAACTAGATTTGTTCCGAAATATTTGACAAAAAGGTCACTTGTCGAAAATATTTTGACTGCGCTGATTTCATTGTAGCTCTTAATAAGCCTTTTTTTAGTTTTCGATAGTTTGTCCAACAATTTGCTTTCAATTTCAAAGCTTATTAAAAGAGGAAACTTTAAAAAAATATTTTAAGTATTACATATTTTAATTTTTTTAATGTATCTGATATATTTTTTATGATAATAATAAAATTGTAAACTAAGGTGGACGCTACATCACAAAAACTTGGATTCTTATACTTACGCTACAATATACTAAAAATAAGAGTTGAAACTGAAGGGCTGCAACAAGATAACCATACTAAAATATGCCCAACTTCTCAAAAGACAACACAAGAACTTGCTTACTCAAAACACAAATTATGTCATATTTTCTTTTCTTGCTAAAACAAAATATTTATTATCTATAATTTTTAAGAAATGATAATCTCGGGAACTCATCGATATACTCATTTTACAATTAATCTGAAGAAAGCAACAACAAAATTACAAAATATTTATTACTTTGTTTTTGCTTTCAATATATGTAATTCTTTGGCGTTGCGTAACGTTTTACATGAGTAGGGCCTTAATGTAAACAGTCGCAGTCAAACCAAAAGTAAAAGGCGAAAATTTGTACACAATAAAGTACTTCAGCAGTCGACATGTTCGGAAGTTTTTGGTTCGACTGACTGAAACTTTTAATAATTCCGAAGTTAACACAGATGGGATGTGGTGTGTGTGTTTTTGTTTTCGATTTTGCAGGTTGAACTGCGTTTTCCTATTATGCCTTAACAATTTTTAAATTTTAACGTAATTTGTGCTAATCTCTTTTACAAGAATGGAGATCTTTTGAACTTAAGTTTCAGAGCATGAAATAGATAATTTGTAAAAAATGTGCATCAAAAAGTTTTGGATTAAATATGATAAATTTGAATCAAATTTTATTTCACCTTTAGTCGAAATTAGCTATCTTTGATTTATCACCGCGACATGCCTATACAGATAGCGAAAGGATTTTTTCTATCAATGATAATTCGCATTAAGTCATAAAATTGTATCTTCAATTTGCATTGAATATAAAAATTGTTATACCTGTACATAACTTATTTAAAAACAAATGGTATTCTTATACCTGTACGATTGTTAGAAAATCATCATTCAAACGATATTTTTGGGAATACAAAATTTTTTATTAATAAGATTTCTCTATGACGTGCTAAATTCCCAATTTTTATTTTTGATAAATACACTGAAATTTATTATTGAGGAAAAGGTAGTTTCTATACGCATTTCAATGGCTGCTTCAGCCAGATCGTCAGAAAACCTTTTTCCAAACACTTTAGAAAAGCTGAAAATATTATACAAATAAAACTATAAAACAAATAAGAATTTTAAACACTTAGGTTTTACTCGTAACAATATCAAAGCTTAAACAAAACAACAACAATAAACAGTTTCTTACATTCCTCTACAATTGGCAGTGTTTTTCCGACTCGAATTGTAGTTGTAAGTGGGTAGGTTAGGTTAGGTTAGAAAGACCTAGAGACCAATATGGTCCATTGTGACGCCTTAATTAGTGAAAGAAAGAAGAGAAATAAATCTAGTGTGAAAGAGTAGGAGAAGTAAATGGTGAAAGCACAGGAAAAAAAGATAGTGGAAGATAGGAAATCGGACAGCACAAGCAAAAACAACCCTAGCAAACAGGTTTTCGAGCCCGCAGTCCGAGACATCTCCCAATTCATGCAAGAATCTGCTACCTAGCCATCTCAGCCTGCTGTTCTGTAGCCTGGGACAGTGGCACAGAAAGTGCTCAACTGTCTCCAGCTCCTCTGGTTCCTCACACAGCCTACATATATCCGACAAGCCAGACCCCATTCTTACTGCCATTCTGCCTATCATACAGTGGCCCGTGATAATACCTATCGCGGTCAGGCCCTACTCTTACCCAGCAGCGCCTCCGAATTTGACCTACTAAGCATCGGCTACAGCATGCGCGGTACTCGGCAGTCCGTTCGGCCCCGCCAACCCTGATTAGTCCCGCTCAGAATCCATTCTCTAATTCTCCCAAAGTAGAAGCCCATTGGAGGCCTGACCACCTGCAAAACTGTCAGGATCCTCCATTTCCGAGCCCAGTCTTGCCAACTCATCAGCTATCTCGTTGCCGGTGATAATTCCCTAAGATTACTCCTAGAGCCCTCTTGCAATCGTCCACTAGCCTGGAGTTCACATAACAGCCCATCAAGGCCCTAAGAGCCGCCTGGCTGTCCACACATATAGTGACCTCCGAGCCCTTGGCAATGTTAGCCCCAACCATTTCCACGGCCCTGAGAACCCCCAGAACCTCCGCCTGAAATACACTGCAGTCTTCGGGAAGTCTATATGACCTTCTGATGTCCAGATCCTCAATGTAGACCCCCACACCCGTGCCCTTCATCTTCGAGCCATCAGTGAAAATAGCTAATCCCCTATACAATCTGCTCTGCCCTGACCAGCTCTCCCTAGAAGGCAATATCACCTCTGGCAAACGCCCAAAATTGACCCTAGTGCCCAAATAATCCGTCGCCAGGCAAGCCTAGGTGATAACCACTAGTACTAATTTCACTTAAGATCCGCGAGTGACCGTCCGTGAAATTTCCCAACAGTCCTAGCTCCCTCAGCCTAAGAATGCTCCTTGCTCCCATACTGCTCTATAGGTAGAAGATGAAGAATAACATCCAGAGCCTTCTGAGGGGTACTTCTCAAGGCACCTGTCATGCCGATCGAAGGACACTTCTGAACCTTAGACAGAATGTCTCTCCGACTAGCTAGTTTCAATGCCTCCAACCAAACACAGCATCAATACGTAAGAATGGGTCTAACCACCGAAGTGTACAGCCATCCCACAACTGACAGCCGGAGTCCCCAACTCCTACCTATCGACGATCTGCAAGCATAGAAGGCATTGAGACCCCTCTTTAGTCTCTCCTGAGTATTCCTCCTCCATGACAGCTTACTGCTCAGAAAAACTCCTAGATACTTAGCACTTTCAGATAGTCTAAGCTCTACCTCCCCAAGTACCGGCGGCCTAAAATTCTCCACCACATTGTACCTCCTTGTGAAAAGAACTAATTCTGTCTTCTCCGGATTAACTCCCAAACCCTTATCAGTCGCCCATGCTGACAGTTCGCCCAGCGCCCCTTGCATGACATCGCTTATTGTCGGCAGAAACTTGCCCGATACCAATATAACTACATCATCCGCCTAGCCGACGACCTTCTGACCTATCCTGTCAAAGCGTGTCAGAACCACATTGACAACCAAGAGCCACAATAAGGGAGAGAGAACTCCACCCTGTGGGGTCCCCCTAGTCACGAGTTTCCTTAAGCGCTCGTTTCCCCAGTCCGAGTGAATAACTCTGCTGCTAAGCATCAGAATGCGGCAATCCTCTGAGGTCGATTATGTTGACCAAAAAAATCCAAAAAAAGTGCATGAAATGTATTTTGAATTGAACGCACATTTTCGTAAAAGGCTTCAACAATCTTAATCTTAATGCGCAATTGTGCACCTCTCCGTGGTTGAATTTGTCAAAAACTGAAACAAAGAATTGTCAAATTAAGTTAGGCAAAAAACTTGACTTTAAGGTGTGAATCACAATGGAGGGGCTTAAAGCACAAGGGGTTTAAGTGCTTTTTTGTTTAAGATTAAGTGCTTATACACCCCTTTTATTCCAAGCGAAACAGGTATTTTAAAGACAACTGCTAGAATCGGTCGCCATATCTCGCTACCGGATGAGAATTCCACATTCCACCTCTTGTCCTCTGAACTTCACCTATTAATTCCATATGAAATCACAATTCAAAACAATGCACTTAAACCCCTTGAGCTTTAAGCCCCTAAATTAACATTATGCATTATGGTTAGACCACCCTTTATATACGCCTACTGATATTTATCTATTGTAAATAAATGTCTCTATTCTATTACTAAGACATTTTTAAATAAGATATATTCTTAAACGCTTATTTTATGGGGTCTAAACACCCAGAAATATTTTTGGTCAGACCCTTAAGTTTCTGACTTAAACCCCAGTAGTAATTTTTTCGGCCACTTTCGAAAAACAGTGGAAAGACTGAAAATTTTATCGAAGATTTCACAGCAAATTATCCAAGATTAATCGGTCAAAATATCAGTGAAAATAACTTATTCTAGCTAGCTATAGATACAAAAAACATTTTTAAATATATTATTGTCTAAAGAACAGTTGTTTGTGACATGACATTAAATTTACATTTACTTAAATAACTAATACGCTTACATGGTTAAATAGGATTTTAGACCACGATATGAAAATGTAATATCTATTTTAAATAATTTTTTCGAAATTAGCAACAATGGATTCAGCGGCCCAACTTGTTGATAAATAAATGTTTACTTTTAAGCACAGTTTCTTTTTAATTACATATATTCATAACTTTTTTTCCTATAGACACTGACATCTTCATTTCGACAACACGACACCGACATGGATGGTGTAATAACTATTCATTATGAACAATTTTTGAGCATGGTATTTTCATTGAAAATTTAATAAAAACAAAACTTAAAACGCTTAATGGCAAAATCAAAAATAATTTGGCCGTCTAATCGTTAAAAGATTAAATATATAAAATAATCGACAACTCCAGCTTTGTATTTCAACGCCCGACTTATGGTGCCAAACACAGATTACTAGCAGTACATATATGTACATATATTTTTTTCAATCAATTTTACGTAATTTTAATGTCTGTATGTATGAAATCATACTAATATTATAATTAAATCAGAAACTATTTTAAATTAATAATGAATAAAATCTGAATATATTTTTTATATGTATGTAATTAAGTAATAAATATGAGTTTAAATGTATTTTTTCAACTAAATTGTGTATTGTAAAAGTTAAGATAAAAAAAACGTATTTATATTCTTGTTACAAACGGAAAATAAACATAGTAAGCTTATCCAAACCAGTGTTATATCTGTTGTATTTTTCGTATCTCATTTTCGGTTGTTTCGATGTAAATCTTGGTAAGGTCTGGTAAATTGAGAGATTTATAAATTTGCTAAAAATGGCTTGAACACAAAACGCCAAATTATGGTATAAACACAACTGGGACGAACGGCGAACTTCGCATAGCAAAACGAATTTGTTGCGTAAATTCGTCAAATGAAACACAATAAGTGCGTGAAGAACAAGTTTTAAAAATTAGTAAATAGTTTTTTTTATTTACTGCGAACAACACAGTAAATATTAAAAACCAAAATATTTAAAGGTATATTCATATTGCAAAAATATTCATAATTTACTAAAAAAAACCTCGTCGTAATATTCAAAAATATTTAACTAGTGGTCATTTTTTAATATTACAATGCGTAAAGTAATTAAATCTTTCACAGTATAAATATATTTTATATGGAAATATTAAAATATTTTTAGTCACCATAAATATGAAATATTGTGTTTCTTCAATATCAAAATAGCGTTGTTTCTTTACTTTCTGGGTAAAGTTCGTGAAAATGAGAGCAAGCATAAATTTCTCTCACAATGATACAAAATTACCCAAAAGTACGGGAACAGAAAACACCATTTTAAGCACAAAATAAAAAGTCGAAAGTGTTTTGACAGTCTTAACAAACCAACAAAAGGTTGCGCCACTTTTAAAAAATTGTATATTATCTGTCAAAATAAACTACTATTAACAAAAATAGAACAATACAAACACTTTTACAACAACTTACATTATTTTTCTTGATATTTTAATATAAAACCTTTTTATTTAATAACACTATTTTATTCCACAACACATTCCAAAATTTGTTCATTAGCATTTTTTTCCATACCTTTTTTTTTTTTTTATGTTTTACAGCTGTTTAACAATTTACACGAAGAAAAAGTTTGGGCTGTTTCGTGCAATAAGAAGAAGAATTTTATTATCTCAAACTCGCTCTCTTTTACACAAATTTTAAGTACGGGAACGCTTTTCGTGCAAATTGGGATCCCGAGGGATCCCAAAGTAGAGTAAAGAAACAGAGCTAATATTACTGCAACACATTATAAACTGCCGAAGTAAATGTGAAATGAACAAATATGAGTAAATAACAAAACAAAATATACAGTCTTGTAGATCATCGACTACCAAAATATGCGACAATTACACAAGAAATATTTAAATATATCAGTAAGAATAGCAAACATATTAGGTGCGTGTGAGTACTTTTACAGTAAAATGCAGTAAATGAGTAAACTTAAAAATTTGCTCTCATAAAAGCTGTTGTCCAAAAAAGTACGCGAACGCAAAATTTGTAAAATAAAGGCAACAGCTGATGGCAAATAATTGAAGTGTTGAAAAATGTTTACACTTTTGCCTACTTAACTCGTTTTCTTATCGGTACTCGATTAAATCTTTTTTATATCACGAACATATTTGGAAAATATGTACAAACAAATTATTTTATGTAATCTTTCATATTTGTTTGTTTTTTATTTTATTTAATTTTTATTTTTTTATATTCAACATTTTTCATTTTTCGAATTTATTCTATGAGTTAAATTTCAGTTATGTATTTTATAAAGCTTTTTGTAATAGCTCAATTCCTTAAATTTTTCAGAAATGACTTTATACACTACCAGACTATTAAATGTATTTTCCTTTTACATTTTACCTTAGCTTTCCGTTGGATAGCAATGAAGTATATTTATGTACAAAAAGCTTTATAAAATACATAACTAAAATTTAACTCATAGAATAAATTCGAAAAATTAAAAATGTTGAATATAATAAAGTTGCTTATGAAAAAGAAGTAATTCCCAATATCTTTTTATTTTTTTATTTATTTTATTTCTCAGAATACTATAACCTAGCCTTTAAAGGCCATAATCGGTTACAAATTTCTACTAATAGTTATAAATAAATTAATATATGAATCTATGTATGTGTATATAAAAATTAAAGTGTGTATAATTACAAAAGGGTAAGATAGCTTAATAATAATGTAAGAATACTAGCTATGAAAAATCCCAAAACTAATAATTCCGAAAATTATATGTAAATCTCATATTTACCTACACATATGAATACATTTCCAATAGTTAAATCTATGCAGAAAAATAATATAAAGCGGATATTTGTTAACTTTCAAAGTACAAATAAGCATTAGTTTTATATTCATAAAGAAAATACTACACAACAAACTTCACGAATTAAATATTTAAATATCATGAATATAATAACTAACGCATATATGAACATATAAATATACAACAGTTATATAGAAGAATGATTTCTTGGAAGTTCTAGAAAGAGTCTTTTTTTTTATATGTGTTAGCAGAAACATCAAAAGTTCTCAAAAAATATGGCAGATAATTTGGGTATAATTAACTGTATATTTCGCGTTGATCTACAAAAATCAAATAACTGAATCATATATCCAGAAGTATGCAATCTATACGACTTATAAAAGTGGACAAGATTTCTAAAATTTATGAACTCTACAAATGGAAAACCTAAAAATTTTAAAACAAAGGGTAAAGATACTTCTTAACTCGATTGAAAACCAATCTTAATTTTTTTAGAATATAGCCAACTGTTCCAGTATACACCTCCAAACCATATAAAAAAACTGGCATTATAAGCCCATGAACAATGTGTTTTTTAACATAAGTTGGTAACATTAAATCTGTGTTGTACAATTTACGTAAAGTAAAGTTCACTTTAGATATTATAAAATTAACATGACTTTCAAAAGATAATTTAGTATCAAGAATTACACCTTGACAATTAAGACGATCAACAAACTCAATATCATTACCACTAAGAGTGAGAAGAGAGCCTTAGTTTTACCAGTATTAACTAGAAAAGCATTGTCTAATACCCAACAATCCAACAATTGAACTGTATAATTTATCACATTTTGCAATACATCAGAAAATTCAGGTGTACCCTTAAACAATAGCTGCACATCATCAGCAAAAGAAAATGGAAGGCACAAATTGCTAGAAATTTTATCAAAAAGATCATTAATAAACATTATAAAAAGGTCCAAGGACCGATCCTTGAGACACACCACCTCAAACTGGAAGCAAGCTAGAAGCCCGATTATCACTAACAACATATTGACTTCTACCAAAAAGATATGAAGATATTAACCTGCAAGCAGAACTGGAAAAGTTATAATATGTATGCAATTTTTTAACCAATAGATAATGATCTACTCTATCAAAAGCATTAGTAAAATCTATTGACAATAAAATACACACACCATCGTTAGATAGATTATTACGAATATTATCTGTTAGGCCAAGCAGTAAAGATGTAGTACTTCTATTAGCTCTAAAACCAGATTGACAATCATGTGTCAAATTGTTATGATCAATATGTTTTAAAAGTTGGATCTTCATAAGATGCTCCACAAGTTTAGATAGAACAGGCAGTATGGATATCGGCCGTAAATCGTCCGTCCGAATTGTTGAATTATTTTTACTTATGGGAACTATTCTCGCAATCTTCCAAAATAACGGGAATTTCAAAGTTATCAATATTGTATTGACTAAATGAAGAACATAATTTCCAATAATTGGCATCAACATCCTGATAAACTTAAGCCTAAAACCATCCAATCCAACAGCATTTGACTTAATTAAATAAAAAGCCGAAACCATTTCTGACAACTCAACTGGGAGAAATGAAAATCCACTTTGATTATTAATTATTCTATCAACTATTTTATTGTTATTATTAATTTCATTGGATGAAAAGACATAATTAAAATAGTCAGGATCAACATGATCCAAATTGTCATCATTATCCCCAAATCCATGCCTTTTAAGAACTGGCCAAATATCCTTAGCCTTTCTTATTATCAAACAGTAAACAATGCAACCTCCTTTTTATTTTCCTAATTACCGATTAAACGCGATTCCTACAGCGACAAACAACTTTTCAATTACCCTCCGTCCTATCTGATAAATAGGTCCTGTAAGCAAGGTCCCTAAGAGAAACATTGTATTGAATCTCTGGATCGCTAGTCCAAGACTCACTGCGATTGCAAAAAAAAAAACGTTTCCTTAACGAAACAAGAGTATGTTAATTTCCTAAATTATAATTTAAAATGTTTAATTGCTCATCAACATTGCCAGTCAAACACATATCATCAAGGTTGCAGTTTAACAATGCAGATTGAAAAGAAGCAATATCCACCGCATCATAATCATAATATTGATAAAAGCTTCTCTGCTCTGATAACAAAATTTCAAAAGATAAAAAAATAAAAGAATGCCGCGTTATACCAGGACATTGAAATTGACCAGTAGATCTTACTAAGTTAGTAGAAGACACCAAAAAATAATCAACAAGAGAAGTGGTATTGCTAGTAATATACGTTGGCATAGAATTATGAATTAAGAAAAGATTTCATCTACTACAAATATTTCTAACATTAAAAGATTTATCAACATCAAAAAGATTATTGTTGAAATTACCCATAATCACAATATTAGAGTAACGAACAAGCACCTCAGATATCTCCTCTTCAAATGCATCAAAATTACCATGAGGTAAATATACAACTCCCACCAACACCTTCACTTCATTAAAAACAAGTTCAACAAAAAGACATTCAGCAACTCCATAACCCTCACCAACAAATACAACATTGTGCTTGATATTTCACTACGTAGCCAGGTTTCAGTAAAACCAGCAACATTCAAATATCCACCATCTAATATTTTCCTTATTTCATTAAATTTGGTAGAGTTCGGTCTTAAATTAAAACTTGTACAATTTAAATCACCAATGTTTAAATTTTATTTAAACGAAATCAATTGGGATTTTAAATAACTATTATCACTTACAACATTTCCTAGATTTTGTCTTAAATTCATAGAATAACAATATTACAATAAAGTTATTAAGATAATAAACATAAAATAGTTTACAAAACGCAAATAATAAAAAAATCTACATATAAACAGAAAAAAAAATAATAAAAAATGCAGTTAAACAATAGGTGCGTTTGTTTACCCCAAAATTTGCACAAATTTGTGCAAGTTTTTACTGGATTTTACTGAAATGCAACAAAAACACAAAAATTTGCAAAAGAGAGCATCTACTGAGAGAGTAAAGTGACAGTTGTAAGCAAAGAGTCTGCAAATTTTTACTGAACAAATTTTTACCAGTAAAAACCAGTAGAAAACAAAAACATATGTTTCATTTAAGTAAACAAACAAAAGTAAGCAAACAAAAAGCACACAATTTGTAATAAAAACATTTAAAAGAACAAAAGCTGAATTAAAAGTGCAACAAAAACCAAAAATATTTATTTTCAACGTGAAAAAATTAAAGTAGTCAGTATAGTTATTTATCAGTTTTCTAACATCTGTGCTTTTTAAAAGTAAATCAAATTTAAAAATTCTTCCCCATTCGCAAAATCAACGGCAACGTTATTTCTATATTCTTCATCTATAAGTTAAAAGATAAATATTAAAAATGAAGTATATATTAATATGTATGTACATCCTAAACAATTTTACTTACCACTTTGTACCTTCCCAAATGTTCCGGGAGAGCATGAAATATTAAGTTTTCTTTTTTTGGCATCCATGGTAAAATTTGTGTTAATTGTTCAATATTCAGCCTTATTACGGTTCTCGATGTCGAAAACGACTCTGTAGTAGATTAAAGTAATACAGAACCTGTTTTCTTTAATCTACTACAAAATTCGACTTACGTTGTTACCGACAACGGGAACCGTAATAAGGCTGATTACTTATTTTTGTTTTTGTTTACATTAATATTTTAGAGATGGAAAGCTTATGAATATATGATTACTTCTTATTGCATATTATTGAGGGTACCAAATATCAAAAATCAAATATTGATGTAGTTTCGTATGTAATTCAACTCGAAACAAAATTAAAAGTCATGTTCAAAATAAACAAGTCTTAAAACTTGCACAGAAGCTCATTTAATAAATAAATTTGCTACGAATTTATAATCATTACAATGCATTTCATCAAGTACCAAAAACATTATGTACTGGGTAGTCTAAACAACACATATTTTACAACACTAAGCTTATTAGCGATCAGCTGTTTGAATTAACCTGCAAGTTTTTGCAATTTTTCCGTTCGTTTACTTTTTTGTGCAAGAGCCATTTTTGAGAGTAAAATTTTCATATTGCCCAAAATTTACTCAACTACTGGATTTTACTGGAAAAGTAAACAAACGCACCTAATCATTATCAGGCCAACTCGAATCAATATTTTACTAATATATGTAGGTATAAATCTCCATATTTCTTTAATTTAATTATATAAACAACAAGTACAATACGAAAACTTGAATTGGCCTAATACAAATAGCAACCAAACAAAATAAAACAAAACTATTAAGGGCGTTCACAATGGGTAGGGCAGTGTCCAAACGATACAAATATGTGCAAAAATACACACATTTGCACAACACAACAACAACAAAATGTACGTTATTACATTTACACGAAAAAAAACCATGAGCAAAAATAGTATAGCATATTTGCTCAGTCGCAACGAATGTAAACAATAACATTTGACATATTTACCGGCATATTGTTTGTTGAGGAAACTAATAAATTAAAATTAAAAAATTTGCTAATTTGCATCCGGCTAAATTTTATCAATAGGACATGAATACTTTTTTACTATTGTTTACTTTAAAAACAAGTGCTGTTCTAAGTACCCGAGTACTTGACACTTTTACAAGACCAAAAAATTAACATAACAAAAAAAAGTGGTATGTAGTAGGGTATTCATTCGGTTAACCGTTAATCGATAAACCGATTATTTACTACCCGATTAACTGATCGGTTAATTTAAAATTGGCTATTTTCGATTAACGATTAAACCGGTTAATTTCGGTCGATTAACCGATTAGCCGATGTTATAAAATGATTAATTTTTTTATAATATTATAACACATTTTTTTGAGTTTTTAGTTAATTGTTTCGTCTCATTTACAAAAGGTATGTGCTTAGATAATATTTTTTAATACAAACAAAGAAGGTGTTCAGGGATCTTCATTTTCAATAAGTGTTTGCTATCAACACGTTTTTGTTTCACGTAATTCTTATATGTATGCGTTTAGTTATTTGTTTCTTCTCATATCGATCTTTTAACAGAATTAACCGAAATAATTAGAAGCGTTAAAAATTAAAACGGGACTCTAATGGCATAATAGAAGATTTTATACGTTTAGAGAAATCCAGAAAAAGGACTGAGAAATTAGATATTTTGTATAATTTTTCCAAGTCAAGTTTTATCAAAACTAAAGAAAATAATCGCTTAAATTCTAACAGCCGCATTCATAACAAAAAGTTAGCGACAGTTTGTAAACTTTGTACAACGAGCTGCAAACTAGAATCCCGATTAAATTATTTTATTGTTTTTTTACTGATAAACTCCAAATAATAAATAATTTATACATTTTTATTTATTGAAATTAGTTAATGAAAACTTTATTAATCGGTTAACCGATCAATTACAATATTAACCGATTAAACTAAAACCTCGGCTGCTATTATTTTCCTTCCGACAATTAAGGTGATATTTATGGTCTTCACAATCCTTCCTTTTTTCCATTACTTGAATAGCCAGGTCTAAAATTTTTAATGATTTTATTACCACCTTAAAATTTGTAGAGGTTTAACCTTATAACTTTATAATTTCACTTTTTCTTCGTTTATTTATTCTGCACTTTCACTCAACAGTTCACACAGAACGTTTGATATCTTCTCTCTCCTTAGCCTGACGTTTCGCTCTCTAAATACCGCAGCGAATCTATGTATACAATTATTCCCGCTCCTTTCCATCTTATATACCATTCCCAGATTCCATACATATTTACTTGTTTTTCCCGCCACTGTTGTATCAGTCCCTATAAGACTACATATGTATCCATCTTCCGCCATTTATCTATATGGCTAATATATCTCCACTTTTCCTATCCACACGTTTATTTTATTACTTAGCATATTTAAATTTTATTTTAAATTCAAAATTGGCGGTAAAAAATAACTAATTTTATTATATACCTGTATATTTATTTTATTGTTGCAAACATCGCTTCTACTAAACCACCATTCTCTCTCATATGCTACCAGGTCACCAGAAATTTTAGCAATTATCGGTTTTTCATTCAAAATTTCAATTTCTTTTTCAATTTTAAACTTTTGCCTCCAAAAAAGTTTTAAGTGAAATAACAACACTTTACTACACTTACGAGCGCTGCCAACTTCCTAATATACCAACTACTGCTGTACACACAAGTACCCAACATATGTTACCCACATACCTACACACATCTGTTCTACTCTTTGCCGCCATCATGTGTAAGTATAATTCATTTTTCTACTAATTTTATTATTTTCTCTATTTCCAGCAAAAAAATCGTGGTTAATTTTCTTTCCGGGTAAATATGTATTGTTCCATAAATATAATTGCATTCTACTAATTTTCTTCATTCTTTTATTTCAGCCCAAATTCACTGAACAAAAAAAAAAACAAACTACGCGTACAACAACAAAACAAAATTTAATAACCCCAAACTATACACAAACGAGAGAAATTAAACATTCTCGTTTCTGGGACTTGGGCTGGGCACGCCTCCCACTTTTATTTTATTATTGTTACGAGAATTGGGGCCATAGTATTTATCCACCCCCTTCTCGGCACTCCGTTCCAAGGAACCCCCACGCAAAAATTTTTCTTGGGCGCAGAGACGTCGTTAGTCCAGGGGCATTTGTATCTGGGTATATAAAATTCCTCACCCGCAACAAATTATTGTTAATTATAAAATAAGTTTATATATTCTCATTATCTACTTTATGGCCGTTTTATTTGGTCCAAATGCATTTCTTTGGTGTTTGTTTCATAATAAACAAGAATGTCACAAAGTAAACAATGAGAATATCTCAAATTATCTTATAATTAATAAAAATCTTTAATTTTGTAAATAATTTAATTTACAAACAAATTTTTTAACTAATAGGGTATTATACTGCAATAGTGTTAAGTATCGGGTATCTAGGTAACCATTATACTCACTGTACTAATAACAACACCTGATCGGTTAAAAGCAAAACCAAATACAAAAGGGATTTTTTATCAAGTTCGTTATTTTATTTAGCAATAAAAATATCGAAATATCTTCCTAAGTTAAGCAAAATTATGATTTCTTATCGCATAAATAATTTTAATAATTTTAAAAATCAACATTGACTTATAATTTTTGCAAAATATCCTTATTTAAAACTTCTTTTGGAAAAGTTTGTTTTGTAAACAAAAACATGATACAGCTGTTTCAAAAATTCTTGCAAGTAAAAATTTTACCAGTAAAAATTTGCAAGAATTATTTTGTCTCAATTTTTTTCTCTCTTTTGACGCTCTCAACTTGCAAATTTTTTGGGTTAATGAACACTTTCCAGTAACAATTGTTACAAATTCGTAACAATTTTTAGTAAATGTACACAGCTAATGAAAGTTTCATGAACATCATTATTAAGTTTCATGCAGATGTTTAGTACCAGTGATGCCATTAGGATACAAAAGATACATTTTTCGTATCTTTTGATGACCACATGTACATATAATCCTGAAATTTTTCGTATCTTTAGAATCTGTACGCAAAATGTACAGAAATAAAATATTAACCTTTCGTCTATGAAAAAGTTTTTTAAAGTTATCATTTCGACAACTAAATAAGCTTCGTACAGACGGTGGTCAGATCTTTCAATATTGGTAAACAGCGTTGCTTAAATTGCATTAAAATTGACTAAAAATGTCTTGCTACTGTGTGAACATTGTAAGCTCATTTGTTTTTGGCAGACGTGTAAAATTAATGTATCTGACAATGGCACCATTGTTGGAAAAATATTTCTATGGGCCACCGTCTTTCCGAAGCTTTACAAAAATAGCATGTATTTTGATGTTAGGTTTCGTAAGTTCTTCTGTCGTTTGCTTATTCTTGTGTATGTGTGTTAATATGAAATTTTAGAAAAAAAATGTATGTGAACTTTTTTATATAATCGCCTTAGTATTAACGCCTTAACTCGTTTTACAAAAATTAATTTGTTTTGATAACATCCAAAGATAGTTATATTTAATTAATTTTAAAGTTTGGTTACTTTATTTTTAAAAATTACATACCTAATATTTATGACTTAAATAAATATAAAAATTAATTTATATGATATCATTTTCTTTACAATATTCATGAAATATGAAATAAAAATATTATGTTAATAAATGTTAAAAATGGATTTTCCAATTTTTTTCAAAATGTATCTTTTTGGGAAAAAGTGCATCTTTTTGGAAACTAAATGGTATGTTTCTCGATATTAACTGGCAACATTGCTTAAGGTCGGTATTCACTATCCTATTTACAGCCATACTTAAACAAGAGCGGAACGCGTTTTCTAGCTGTCAAAAATCCTCATGTCCATACAATTTGTATGAAGCAACCCTAAATCGCGCGGTGTCAACGCTTTGGAAAATCCGATTTTGACAGCGCGTTAAAATAAACAGGGCTGCTATAATTGTTGTTTTGACAACCCTGCTTTTATTGTTTGATAATACATAATGGCAAATTAGCTATTTTTAATAATCCCGTTGAAGAAGAAAGTATAATACTTTTACTGTGTCTCCAATTAAGTAAAACAACCGGCTTCTTTTGCTGTTCAATTATGACTGATCATTACTGACCTATCTTCTTTATTATTTATTCTGTTGCAATTTGGTTATTTCTTATTATGTACTTATGTATTGTTCTTATTTATGTACCTACATACTCTTCTTATGTGTTCTCATTTCTTTTAAATGGTATGGTTAGGAATTAGCACTTAATGTAGTTATCAGGGTTGGCACTACACCTCCCTTTTTTATAAAAAAAATTAATTTCATACATCTAAGTTTAGTATTACATATCTATTTTAGTATTCCAAAAGCTATCCTTATAATATAGGAAAGGACCTCCCTTTTTTTATAAAAAATTTTGAATTAAACAAGGTGATCAGTCTTGTTCGGTTAAAAATTTTTGTACAATATATTTTGAAATGGTTTATATTTTAACTTTGCTGTAAAAAATTTTTTTTTTTTTACATTATTTTTTTTTAGAAAAAAATTTTTTTTTTTTATTTGGAAATATATTTAAATTATTCGGGTAGGTGATCAAAAGCGATCGATTTCAAAACGAACGTTTTTAAAAGGTGTGATGAATTTCGAGCGATTTAAAAATCAATTTCTGAATTATAATCTTAATTTTTTGTTCGAAATACAGTAAAATTAATTCAGCCAATATCCAATTTAAAAGATTCTAAAAACGATTTTATCGGTTTCAAATCGTTTCGTCTTCCAAATCGATTTCCATCACATACCTGATTAAGATTTATTTTATTTTCTTAAAAAAAAAATTTTAAATGTAAGTTTTAATTTCATTTATATTTTAAGAAGTATTTGAATGCATTTAGCGCCTTATTCATAACATTTATCGAATGCTTATAAGACTGATATAAAACTAATTTTGTATGAAAATTTGTTTTATTAAGATTGTATAAACATTTTAAAAATGTTATGAATAGAGCAGTTAAATTTAAAGATTTGTAAATTCTGAGTTTACATTTTTCGAATTCTGTTTTTATGAACAGTTTTTTATTTTTTCGTTATTTTGTTGTAGATTGTAACATTGGTGTCATTTGTGTTTTTTATAATATATGGACCTTCATAGATATTTTTGTGTTTTTCATAGGGTTCTTTTTGTAGTAATACAATATCGTTAATTTTTAATGTTATCGGTTTACTAAATTTGTCATAATAATAGCTGCGTTCGAGAACACAAAAGTTTTTACTGAACTTTACTGCATTTTACTAAATTGCGTTCGCGTACACAAAATACAGTAAATGAGAACACAAACTGAGAGCGTAAAGTGACAGTTCTTGACTGAGTACTTACAAATTTTTACTGCAGAAATTTTTGCAGTAAAATTTAGTAAAACAAAAAAACATACATATGTTTCAAAAGGTAAACAAACAAAAGTAGCAAACAAAAGGCATACAAATTATGAAAAAAATGTTTAAAAAAAGAAAAGTTGAAATTAAACTAAAATAAAAACAAAAAATGAATTAATATTAATTAATTAAACTTGTTTGTGAAGAATTTATATGGCTAAATACCAACTTTTGAAACTTTGTTTTGTTATTTTAATTTTGTGGAGATGTAAAAGTGTCAAGTACTCGGGTACTAAGAACAGCCCTTGTTTTTAAAGTTATCAATAATAAAAAATGTATTCGTGTACTATTGATCAAATTTAGCCGGACACAAATTAGCAAATTCAAATAAAATAAAAAACAAACAAATATGAAAGATTACATAAAATAATTTGTTTGTATTTTCCAAAAATATTCGTGTTATAAAAAGTATTTAATCGAGTACCGATAAGAAAACGAGTTAAGTAGTCAAAAGTGTAAACATTTTTCAACACTTCAATTATTTGCCATCAGCTGTTGCCTTTATTTTACGAATTTTTACAAATTTTGCGTTCGCGTACTTTTTTGGACAACAGCTTTTTGTGAGAGCAAATTTTTAAGTTTACTCATTTACTGCATTTTACTGTATTGTGTTTTTCGATTAATTGTTTTGCAAGAAGAATAGTTTCTTGTAATCTGTATTTAATTTCTTTGCTATAATCGTCTAAATTGTAAATTGGAAATAGATTGGCACTCAATTCGTTTGGTAAAACAGCAATTCTACCAAAAACTAGTTCAAATGGTGTAAATTTGTTGTCAAATATTTAAGGTAAGTATCCCAATCGGTCATGTGTTCTTTTATATATGATCGTACATATTCATTAAAAACACGATGGTTACGTTCGACAGTTCCGACTGTTTGGTGATGATATCCGGTTGAGAAATTTATTGTAATTTTCAAAAGTTTGCACAGTTCAGTAAAAATTTCGTTCTTAAATTCTGTTCCCAAGTCCGATTTTATAGTGTTCATCCGTCCGTAAACTAAAATAAAATTTTCGAAAATTGCACGGGCAACTGTTTGTGCGGTTTTATCGGGTATTGGTATTGTTACCAAATATTTGGATAAATCACAAATTAGGGTTAATGCGTACTTATTTCCATATGTGGATTGGGGTAGTGGTCCTATTGTATCTAAAACTATCACATCAAAAGCTTTTGTTGGAGTTGATGAAGAACTAATTTCTCAATATTTTTAGGTTTAACTTTATTCAAAACACATGGGCAAGCTTTAACAAATTTTGCTATATCTTTAGTCAGTCATTCTTTTCCAGTAAAATTTTAGTTCGAATTTGTGCGTATAGCTTTTTCTGTCCACAGTGTCCGCCTAAAAGCGGATCATTGTGATATATTTGCATTAGTTTTTGTTTTTTATCATTTTCGGTTATAATCTCGATCGGATCAATTAAAATAATTTCCAATGTCTTCAATATCTTATTTCCGCAATTTTTTAATTCCTGTATCTTAAAAATTGTAAAACTTAAATCATCTTTTGGCCATTCTATACTATGAATATTATGATTGTTGGCAGTAATTTGAAGCCTCGAAAGCAATTTATCTAAATCAATCGTTTCGTTAACAAACGTAAATTCAAGTGATAGTAATTTCTTAAATTTTCTGTATATATTTGTACGCAATTTTTTTTTTGATCAATATTTATAATTTCTGTCCTAATCTTTGGAATTTTTTTCGAGAAATCGTGAGAAAATTTATCATATACTTTTAATTTTTCATAGGTATCTTCTTTTGGTTGTTTTTGAGCTGGCTGGTTAGTATTTATGTTCTTTGTCATTGAACGTGTTGTCATAGCAAGTATTTGATTATTCATATTTTTTAAATCTTTACTTGTGACTCTTGATAAAGAATCAGCTCCCACGTTATTTTTCCCTTTGATGTATTCCACAGTGTAATTGTATTCTGAAAGCTCTCTTAGCTTTGAAGATGGGTCTTTGATGTTAAAAAGATATACCAACGGTCTGTGATCGGATCGTACTGTAAAATTAGTGCCATATACGTATGGACGAATTGGGTAATCGCAAAATGTATTGCTAGTAATTCAAGCTCTATGGTCGGTTTCTTTTGTTCAGATTGAGTAAATGATTTGGAAGCAAAATATATTGGTAAATCGTTACCGTTAAAATTTTGGCTTAAGATTGCACCGCAGCCGAGTTTTGATGCATCTACAGTAATAAAAGGTTTTGACAAGTCCGGATATTGTAGAATTTTTGGGGATAATAAGGCGGATTTTCAAAAGAGTCTTGACATTTGTCGTTCCAACTAAATTGCACGTTTTTTCTTGTCATAAAGTTTAAAGGCGCTACTAAAGTCGCGAAATTCGGAATGAATCTCCAGTAGTAATTAGCGAATACCACAAAACGTCTAGTTGAATCTTTATCGGATGGTATTGGATAATTCTTAATAGCTTTGATTTTGGCGTCATCTGGCAAAAGACCATTTGTGGTACACTTATGACCAAGAAATGTAAATTCTGGCTGAAAAAAGTTGCATTTGTATGGATTTATTTTTAAATTTGTGTTTTCTAATTGTCTCAAAAACATCTTTTAGGTTATTTAAATGGCGCAGTTTACTATAACCGACAATTATAATGTCGTCTACATGCAAAATAGCTTTGTTGGGTGCAAGACCCGAAAATTCAATACTCATCATCCTGGAAAATTAATTAGGGGCGACATTAAGTCCGAATGGTAAAACCTTCCAACGAAAGGATCCTTTATCTGTACTAAACGCTGTAATGCCACGAGAATCCGGATGTAATGGAATTTGGTGAAATCCTGAGAATAAATTGATAATGGAAAAATATTTTGCTCGTCCTAAATTATCCAAAATGTCGTCAATTCGCGGTAATAGGAATTTATCGGCTATTAGTTTTTTATTTACGGCGCGATACTCAACACACATACGAAAGGCTTTATTATCGGAACCTTTTTTTGGTACTAGAATAAGAGGACTGTTAAAATTGGAGTTACTAGGTTCTATTAAGTCATTTTGAAGCAAATTTGTAACCTGTCTATTTATTTCTTCTCTTTGACTATAAGGATCTCTATAATTTGTAATGTATGTTGGGGACGGGTCTTTTAGCCTGAGCTTCTGTTCGTAAAAATTATTAATGGTCATTTTATCAGTATATAATGCAAAAATATCCGCATATTTTTCACACAATGGTAATAAGCTATTTTCAACATCACTAGGCATTTGGGCTTGCAATATGTTTTTCAACTTTGTCACACGCTCATCGTTCATTCTATTATCGTTTATTGAATATACGTAAAAGGTTCGAAGCTCCTCCATCTTAATTTTGTTATTTCTTATACTTTTGAATTCATTAGAGATATTAATTATCCGTAAAACAGGTCTATTTTTGTCAATTATTCCCTTACCAATGAATACATATTTACAAATTTCTTGTGATTCAATGAACATAGGATCTGTTATATTATTTAAATGAAAGGTTCTGAATACTTCGCATAATATATATATATATGTATGTTATATATATAATTTCCTGTTCCATGTAGTAATGGTACTTTCGCAGCATTATTTCTAATATTAATTGTTATTATGAAATCTTCATAATTTATTTTGCACTAATTATCCTTAAGAAAATCTTTTCCTAGAATTCCATTTGATGGAATGTTAAAATCATCTTTTATGATGTGAAAAATTTGTGGAATGAGTTGATTTGATATTATTAAGTTTGTAAAAATTGTTCCTAGTGTAAATATGGGATCTGTAGTAATACCTGTGATACTAATTATTTCATTTTCATTCAAAATTGTATTAGGGCTCAGACAAGAGATTTTTATTAAGGATATATCAGCTTGAGTATCAACGAGAAATGTGCAGCATTGGCTTGTGTCAATGAAATTTAGTTTGATAAAATCAGAATAATTAAGGTTCAGGGTGTAAATTGATTTATTAAAATGTCGATTTTCAATGTGTGGTTTTATTGCTCTTGATCGGTCTCCCCCAACGATGATTGCTGAGGGACATCTGCGTTTAAAGTCCTAACTGAAGTTCTTTCATTTGTATTTTGAGTCAATTGGTTTCTATTGTTGCCACGATAGTTGTTTGAAAAATGGTTATTGTTATGAAAATTGCGATTATTTCCTCTAAAATGAGAGTTCCACGAAAATTCCTGTAATTGTTACCACGATATGAAGTATTTTGAAAATTTCTATTATTTTTGTTGATTTAGTTCGGCAGTCGTTGACCATCTTCAGGGGTTTTTGAAAAAATTTAAAAATAAATAAATTCAACAGTCTCATAAAGTCAACAGTTGACAAAAGCTTACAGCTACAATAAAGTGAAGTTTTATTTATCAAATTATTTATTTTTTAAATTTTTTCAAAAACCCCTGAAGATGGTCAACGATGTTGACCGAAATATTGGGAATAAAATAATAAATTTAAAACAAAATATTTATGTTTTTATTTAAATTTGTTTAAAACGTATGACCTACTGCCGAACTAAATCAACAAACTTAATAACCTAAGGTCAACTATTTACAACTTTTAACAATTTCTATTATTATTACCTCGATATGGCATTTTGAAAATCCTTCTACTGAACCCTCCACGTAGGTGCCGGCTGGAAACGGGTACCAGTGGGTACACGGCCAAGATCCGGGGTTTGAGCATAGTGTCACAATGTAATGCCTATTGTCACATTACTGTGATGGGTCCTGATCATAGGTAGGAGGTAATCGTGGGGTTTGATTCGGTCCAGGCGTCTGTTTCCCAAAATTGGGCGGCTTACGGGTCGGAGATGACTCTTTAAAACTTTTTGACTTTTTAAAACCCAGGCGCGTCTGTTCCCATATTGGGCGGCTTCCTTGTGCACGTCTGTTTATCCGGTGGATCGGCGTTATTTGTGGACATGGCAGCATGTATAAAATGCAGGTTGGATGCCTAAGGCGTGTTCTCATACTGGCGAAATGAGGAAGGTCATTGGAGGTATATGACCTGTTGGTCGGTAGACGAACCAGCGGACCAACCCTTTCGATGATAATGCAATGGAAGAAAAAAAAAGACAAAAGCCGGGCGGTAATATACGCGCAAACGTCGGTGTTAGCAGTGACTGCGACCACCGGCGGGCACGGGGGTTAAGGCGCCTTACGGTGGAAGTGATACAGCCAAAAACATAAATATGACATGTACGGATGCCGTTGTCGATTCAGACTCGAATCTCGATAGCGTCAAAACGAATACCTCTAAAGAGGAACGTGAGCTGCTAAGTTCGCCTGGAACATCTCGGGGAACCCATTCCACAAATAGGAACAGGCCCAAGAGAAGCAAGGAAGGACTCAGAGCTCTATCAGAATAAAAAGCTGCGGTCTGGATACAGCATCGGCTTGGCTCCCAATCAATGAAGTGGGAAACGGGTGCGATTGCAGAAGGCCGAGCTCACTTTTCCATGAACCCCAAATATGCTGCCAAAAATCAGTGCTTCCACAATTGCATTGAAGAAGCCGTGATTAAGAGCATGCAGGGTAAAACCAGCGGTCAGTTGATGAGTCTCCATCTGCAACAAATCCTAAGGAGACAAAAAAGCCAAAGAAAAATACCGAGGAGGTTAGACTCTCGACATCAAAAGCTGCCACTGTACCGTTGCCAAAGGCTGCAAGAGTCAGTGAAGTGGCCCAACGTCCTCTGAGCGTGGCACTTCTCGACATGAGCAACCCTTTTGGTCAAATGGCCTCAGAGCGGTGGAAGTTCGTGGAGTATAAGATCTTCAACGAAATCGTCGCTAAGATGGAAGTCGAACCCGGAAGACCGCTGCCCTCATTTGATTGGACTGGATGGTTCAACGGAGTAAAGCTCATCAGCTGTAAGGACGAAATGACGCTGGAATGGCTTAAAGGAGTCATTACGAAACTCAAGGGCCTGTGGTCGGATGCACAACTCAAGATTGTGGATAGATCGCACATTCCTGCTGTACCGAAGGTGAACTTTCCGCGCATAGTAAAACCGGAAGTCGCTCTTCGTCTCCTACAAAATCAGAATCCTGACATTCCCATTAAAGAATGGAGGATTCTGCATGTACAAAAATGCAACAAAGACGGACAGAATTACATACTCCAGATTACAAAAGAGGCAGAAGACCTTTTGTATCCACGGTATGGAAAAATTTTTTGGGGAGTAGGAAGTGTGTTTCTCCGGTTAAAGAAACGACATCCACAAGGCTCCAACCACAACACACTGGAGGTCGATGAAGTGGAGCGTGATCTGGCGGCTGCCACTGTGGCCACTTCTGGACTGAGTCTGGGTGAGACGGTCAAGGATGATGGAGCCGACTCCGAGCGGGTGATCTTAGTTGATGTCGCTAAAGATCCTGCAAGTCAACCTCCAGCACAGTAAGATGGCTTCGGTCGAACTCCTCCTCACGCTAGAGGAGGGTCGCTACGACGTGGATTTAATCCAGGAACCGTGGATCTCCACAGGAAAACGGGTATCTGGACTGAAGTCACGTAATTTTAACACGTACTTCTCAAAAGTGGTAGGTAGAATACGATCTGCAATACTTGTTAGGAAGAATCTTTATTCATATGTACATTCTATATAATTACAGCACTGACGATCTCACAGTAGTGGCCT
The DNA here is from genome assembly GCA_943735925.1 of Pollenia amentaria. Classification (NCBI taxonomy): domain Eukaryota; kingdom Metazoa; phylum Arthropoda; class Insecta; order Diptera; family Polleniidae; genus Pollenia; species Pollenia amentaria. The sequence goes on from OX031006.1 coordinate 105,841,316, forward strand.
TGGAAGATGGCAGATATGACACCATATTTGCATCATCCCATATGCCACACGACAGAGATGCCCCCCCAGTAGAACTCCACAGACTAGTCAAAGAAGCTTGTAGAAGAAAGCAAAATCTGGTGGTTGGCACGGATGCTAACGCTCATCATACAATGTGGGGCAGTAAAGATATCAACAATAGAGGTGAGGATCTTATTGATTTATATTACAGAATAATATACAAATTGCGAATATAGGCGAGGTCCCAAAGTATAAGGGTCCCACTTCGCAAAATGTGCTTGATGTGACGCTTTATACGGATTATAAAACAGTGATAGATGATTGGAAGGTGCTTATGCAGCCATTCTTCTCTGATCACTCCTATATATCCTTTGTGTTAAATTACAATGCACATACTGAAACAGTGTTTAGGAACCCAAGAAATACAGATTGGGCCAAATACTCTTCACTTCTTAATAGGGACCTAGGTCACTCGGGAACACTGGTTAGTTCAGAGGACATAGATTCTGCTATAGACACATTGGTATCGGGCGTTATTAGATCCTACGAAAAGTCGTGTCCTCCCGTAACGACATTATCTCTTACGAGGGGGTGGAATGGGCCATTGACTCGTTCCAGCCATACAAGTCGCCTGGTCTTGACGGAATCATCCCGGTGCAACAACAGCAGGGTAGACAACGGATAATACCATGGCTGGTAAAAATCTTTAAGGGATATCTGAGGATAAACTATGTGCCGAAATCTTGGAGGATATCTAAGATTGTATTTCTACCGAAATCAGGTAAGAGCAATCATATGTACCCGAAAGATTTCAGACCTATTAGTCTCACATCAATCCTGCTGAAAACGTTGGGGAGAATTTTGGACTATCATGTCAAGGGTAACATGGGGCCGTCCATTCTCTCTGTTAATCAACACGCTTACACGAGGGGCAAATCAACTGAGACGGCACTCCATTCAGTTGTCTCACTGATTGAGAAGACCCTGAGATACAAGGACTTCGCTATGGGCGTGTTCCTTGACATCGCGGGAGCTTTCAATAATGTGTCCACAGAGGCAATTTTGGCTAGCTTGTCGCGTACGGGGGCACACCCACACGCTAAAAACTGGATCGGTATCCTGCTAAGGTGCAGAACTATATCTGCGGCGTGGGGTAACGCCAGGATAACGAGGAGGGCACACCGAGGAACTCCACAGTAAGAGTGGTGCTCTCACCAATGCTTTGGACGCTTGTCCTCAACGAACTTCTCAATGGACTTCAGGACGGGGCAGCAAAGATAACTGCATACGCAGATGACGTGGCGGTAATAGTTGCTGGCAAGGATCTGAATACTATTAGTTCTGTAATGGAGGCTACACTTGCGTTGGCCAGCCAGTAGGACTGGGAGTCAATCCCGAGAAGACGGACCTAATAATATTTACGAATAGGTACAAAATTGGCCCATGGAGGAAGCCTAAACTAGGGGGTACTTTAGCACCACACAAAGTACCTGGGAGTAATACTGGATAGCAAACTATCGTGAAGATTGAATGTCGAAGAAAGGGTGAAAAAGGCAACGAATGCGCTCTACACATGTAAGTAAATGCTGGGCAAAACGTGGGGTCTAACCCCTGCTCTTACACATTGGGTCTACACGGCGGTTGCAAGACCAATCTTACTCTACGGGAAACTTGTGTGCCTTGGGGAAGATATCGTACCGGAAAATGGGTAATGGGCGTGCAGAGACTCGCCGAACTCAGCATCACCGGTGCTTTGCGTAGTACGCCGACTGCGGCACTGGATGTGATCCTGGACTTGCAGCCGATTTATCTAGTGGCAGAAGGAACTGCGAGGAAGTCTGCGATCCGCTTAAAGGCGACGGGACAATTTATATACAGACCTTATGGTCACGGCAGTAATATAAGGGGAATAGATTGTAGCAGTGACTACACTATTCCGAGGCTGTCACTTAGAAGGAAACCGCGAGTTACCCTGGAGGAGGACGGCTGGTTAGCAGGGCTCCGATCTGGCCACAGGACCTTCAGTTTCTACACTGATGGATCAAAAATAGAAGGCGGAGTTGGAGCTGCAGTCTACTTCCGGGAACTTGGTATTCGAGATTCGTATAAGCAACCCGATCACTGCAGCATTTTCCAGGCGGAGATATTTGCGGCCAAGATGGCTGCTGATTTGTCATGTAGCTCCAGTACTAGGAACTCACACATAAACTTTTTCATCGATACTCAGGCGGCGATCAGGGCGATATCCGCCAAATATTCATACTCTTCTATCGTCCAGGAGTGTAGGGACTCGATAGATAGACTCTGTACCAATAGGAGGGTGCACATCTACTGGGTTCGCGGGCACCAGGGCATAGAGGGCAACGAGGAGGCGGACGAATTGGCGAAACGAGGGGTCCAGTTACCATACGATAGGGTGATGGCCATCCCGGCTCCAATTCGGAATATTATGAGAGATACGGACTCTGCTATACGGAGGAGATCAGAGGCAGTTTGGGAAAACACCGAAACGTGCAGGGTTTCCAAGGTAATGTGGGAATCCTATGATCCGGAGTCGACGAAAATTCTTCTGTCGCTATCGAGAAGTGACTGTAGACTTCTGGTAGGTTTTATAACGGGTCACTGTTGGACTGCGGAATACGCCAAGAGGGCGGGGCGGCTGAATAGTGACAATTGCAGATTCCGTGGGGTAACAGGGGAAAAGGAGACAGTGGAGCATGTACTCTGCTACTGTCCGGCACTCGTGCGCTCCAGGGCGAACTGTGTGGGAGATCATTACTTCCAAAATCTCGGGGAAATCTCTGGAACTGGGTTAATGAGACTCCTGGCGTTCGTCAAGAGAGTGTGGGGTACTCTGAGTACCATCACATCGGAATGACCTTTCTTATTTCTAACGTTCTTCTGCGGGTTATCGTACAACGTGGTAACGCTAGGGACCTATTTGGTCTATGCGGGGTCTTTGCGACTGGCCACTCTAACCTAACCTTACCTCGATATGATATATTTCGGAAGTTGTTACGAAAATGGGTATTATTATTGTATAAATTATTGTTTCTGTTATGAGAAGTTTGAACAGATAAACAGATAAACTTGAAGCTCCTTTGATTCGTTTGTTCCACAATCAATTTTGCAACGACCTCTTTTGGGTCTGTAAAGACTGATGAGGCTAAAACTGACTTGACTAAATCTGATTTGGCATTTAAACGGCACATTGCAACTGTTTGTTCAATTGCCATTTCATGAGCTTTATTTTTTGTGATGCCTTCCATAACTAAAGAACGCTCTAGTGAATCGGCAAGTTCTTCCTTTTCTTTTGCAAAATCTGTATAGTTATTGTTTCTAACGCTTAAGGCTGTTATTTTTCCCGCTATAACTTTAGAGCTATCTGGCCTAATTCTTGTTTTTAATGCTGTTTTAATTTGATCTATTGATGTAATATTTTCCGGCAATGATTCCCGCGCTTTTGCTGCAAGTTTTGATTTAATAAAAGTTAAAAATGAACCATTTAGGTTTTCATCTGTAAGTTCTTCTAAAAGTTCGATTTTATCTAAAAAAGCATGAAGTGTCAAGGGATTACCGTCATAATTTTCTCTAATAATTGTAGAACACATGCTAACGTATGTTCTTTTCTGCTCCGCTGTTGCCATTTTGTTACCAAATGTTTTACTATTGTCGTTTACAGTTTTGTTTTCTATCACAACGTCTTTTCTAACACGTATTAATGAAGGTATATCTTTTGGTACTTTCATTTTGCAGTCTAATTTAATGAAACAATTTACTAGTATATCTCTGCAATTTAATATTTTAGAAAAAATTTTTGTTTTATCGTTTTCTGATAAATTATCAAGGTTAATTTCAGTGTACTCTAATATGTTTTTATAATTTTCAGATAAGAGATTGATATATTCATTAATTTTGTCTAAATTTTTGGTTAGAGGTCTTTTTTGTATTACCCTCTTTTTAATTTTATAAAAATTCAAAATTAGTTTGTTAAATTTCTTTTTTTTTTATCAAATTCGGTCATTGATTTTACATATGTATATTGTTTACATTTTATCTTGTTTTCCATTGGGTTATCTTTTTTTTTATATTTGTAATAGTTTTTGTATTTCCTTCTATATAATAGGTCTGTCTGGGTACTTTTCCAGTAGCAAATACTCAGTAAATTTTTTTGGGAGAGTAAGACAAATTTTACTCTTTCGGCTGAGAATATTTCAAAAAGTACGCAGACAGTATCCAGTGAAATCTTGCAAGAAAACAGCTGATCGGTGTGTAAACAATTGAAATAACAAACGTGAGCCAAGATAGCGTTGAAGAAATAGAGTCCAATTTGGGAATTTAAAAACCGGGAAACCAAAATACCCAAATAATGGGTCTTTGCAGTATAAACAAAAAGTTAGCGTCGAATTTAGGAATTTAAAATAGGAAAGTACAAATATAGGAACAAATCTAGTTTACCGACGCAGCTCCAAATAAAAAAAAAAGTACCCAGGGTGATGGAAAATGGAAAAATAAGAAGAAAAAATAAAATAAAAAAGTTGGCGCAAACGCTTAGTTTTCGAGTTATGGACGTTTAAAGTTTTCAAATAAATATGTGATTTTCCACTACGATTCTAAACGTATATGGCCAATATTGGTATCATTTTAAAGCTCTTGAACAGATTTTTCTGGATATACATAATTTATTTCAAAATATTAAACTCTTTAGATCACATTACAGTTTTTTTCATTTTACGTCAAAATGTTACGGAAGTGCACTAGGAAAGAATGTAGTTTATTAAAATAAAAGTGTAATACAAATTTTATAAAATAACAAACACTAGCATCGCAAAAAAAATTCTTTGCATAGCCAGCCTTTGGCCGGACGCAAGGATGTTCTTCTCTATGGTATAATAAACACCGGTTTCGCTTACTAAAGCTACATTAAAGAATTAGAAAAAATTAATAAATTTGTTTTTATGCTTACTAAAAAACTTTTGTATTTTGCAAACTCGTCCCACTTCTTAATAAACTAAAAATATTAAAATAAATTCTGTATGTCCAGAAAGATCTAGTGAAACGCTTTGCAATGATACCAATATTAGCCATATACATTTGGAAATGTACTGCAAAATCACATATTTATATAAAAACTTAAAACGCCCATAACTCGAAAACTAAGCGTTCGCGCCAACTTTCTTATTTTATTTTTTCTTCTTATTTTTCCATTTTCTATCACCCTAGGTACTTTTTTTTTATTTGGAGCTGCGTCGGTAAACTAGATTTAAGCCCAAATATATTTATATTCTTAATAAAAATACAAAAAATATTTACCACAGGCTTTTGCAGGGTATAAACTATATATTTTCTGAAAGTAAATAGTTTTCTTGACAAAATGAGCGATGCGTGCAAAAAATCGTTCGGATAGTTTCCGAGAAATCTGGGTTCATCCAAAATGGTCAGTAAAAATCTTTACTAATTTATGCAATGAACCACAGGCTTTTGCACGGTATAAACTATATATTTTTTGCACGCATCGCTCATTTTGTCCAGAAAACTATTTACTTTCAGAAAATATACAGTTTATACCGTGCAAAAGCCTGTGGTAAATATTTTTAGTAGTTTTATTTAAAATATAAATATATTTTTACTCCCCCTTTCTAAATTCCTAAATTCGACGCAAACTTTTTGTTCATATACTGTAAATCCCCATTATTTGGGTATTTTGGTTTCCCGGTTTTTAAATTCCCGAATTCGACGCTATTTCGTCGACGCTATCTTGGCACACGTAAACTCTTCCATTCAAACAGTATATAAAAACAGCTGTTCAAACTAGTTGCAAAATCTTACCAGAGGAAATTTCTCCAGTAACATTTTGCAAGTTCTCTAACTTCCAACTGTCAAAAAATTCTCTTTTTGGCTTTCTCGCTGTAAGAGATTTGGAGTACGCAGACAACATTTTGCAAGATTTTGCTACATATTGTACAAAATTATGCAAAATATGTGTACGCAGACAGACCTAATAACTTTTTTTTTTTTTATTTGATATAAATCTCTTTAGAAAAATTACTTTATTTAGGATCTTAGTCAGGGCTGCCAGATAAAATTGTGAAAAAATCGTAAATTTCCTGAGAAAAAATAAAAAAATCGTCTTTTTCTGTTTAAAAAATCGATTATTTAAAACTTGTTTTGTAAAGCTTTTATTACTATATTATAATAATCTAAAGGTTTTTTTCAAAGTCTTCAAAGTTAATATACATATACCCCCATATTCATAAAAAATATTTTTGATTAATAAAAGGTTTATTAAACAAATTTTCATATAAAATTCTGCTATAAGCCTCAAATATTTTTTATGAATATGGGGGATATACTTTATAAGGCCTAATATTAATATTGTAGCAATTACAAAAGGAATGACAAACTTATAAAAAACCAACTTGTATATAAGTTAACACAAAATATGTTTAAATTAAATATTTGTTCATTCCCACCAAATAAGCTGACACCATTAAATTACAATTTTTGCATTCCCACCAAATGTGCTGACACCATGTGCAGGTGTCATATACCAAAATTTATTTCACACCAAACTGCAACACGCGCCGTCATAAGTGGCGTGATCATCAAAATTTGAAGTATAAAGTTAGGGTAGAAAATAAGAAAGAATCACTGTTGTTTTTACTTTGAAATAATAAAGAGGTTGTTGAGTGCCTTAAAGACACTCAACACAAAAAATATTTTTTTTAAAAAATAACTAAACTTGTTATTTTAATTGGCGCCCGAGCAGGGACCCGGATGTCCTTGGTAAAACGCAGTCAAGCCTTGACAGGTTCCTCAGTAGTTTTTTAACAAACCGGGATTGAGCGTTAAGCCATCGCCTGTCAAGCTCGTGTAACGCGAAAAATTAGTTAAGGATTATAATAATAAAGTACGTGGAAGACAAATTATTCATAAATAAACAGAAATTGTGTAAAATAAATATGCTTAAATAAAAAAAAAGGAGTACATGAAACAAATTAACAAATAGAAAAAAACAAATTATTCATAAATAAACAGAAATTGTGTAAAATAAATATGCTTAAATAAAAAAAAAGAGTACATGAAACAAATTAACAAATAGAAAAAAAAACAAATTATTCATAAATAAACAGAAATTGTGTAAAATAAATATGCTAAGTATTAAAAAACTTAAATAAAAAAGAAAAAAAGGAGTAAATGAAACAAATTATTTATAAACAAACAGAACTTGTGTAAAATAAATAAGCTTAATATTAAAAACGTTAAATAAAATAAAAGAATAAGTGAAGAAAATTAGTTAACAAATAAATTAAAAGACATTATTTATCTAAAAATAGTGATTTGAAAAATAAGAAGAAAGAACAAAAAATTAATAAGAATCCAAAAATATAAACATAATAATGAACTAATTTTTTTTTTCTCCATTTAAACAAAGGAAGTGATTAATCTTTGATAAAAATAAAAAAAAAAACTGCATAATGATGCTAAATTTAAATAAAGAATAATAGAAATAAACAACAACAAAAAACTCTAAGAAACCTAGAGATATAAGTAAACCTGAAACCGAAACGATAATAGTGACATTTAACTAGCAATAAGCTGGAACAACTAAACCTTAAATAAATAGAACACAGAAAAACATAAAATTAAAATCAAACAAAAGGTTATAAATAGAAACTGACACAATAGAAGTGGAGTCCAACAACACTGAACGAGTTCTACAATCCCTGACGAATATGAAGATCCTGATGCTGATAGAGTAAGATAAATTTAAGATTTGTTTTTCCTTATTTTTTTTTATTGCCCATATCAAATAAGAAAATTATAATCAATACTTAGCCATAAATAAATTTTTCGCTTGTAAAATAAAAAGAGAAAACACATCAAAGAAATATTAATGAAATTATATTTTGTTTAAATGAAAACCTCCAGTGCTATAAAAATTTATTTTTCGAGTTATTCGTTCCTTCAAATAATTTCATGCCGGACGATTCCATAGACGAAATAACCCAGAGACTCAATAGGGCTCTCACAATGTCGCAACCAAGTGGATCTTCCAGTTCAAATGGACTGAACGAAACACAGAAGAAACAGATTAGGGACATGGTCGAGGATATGCTAAGAGAAAGAAATGACAATTTATTAGATGAAGGCACTGATCAACCGATAGGCAGAGTTAGTTCCAATTTAGAAGAGTTAGAAAAAGTCCCGGACGTTGTCCGTTCGATACGTGAATTTTCTGGGAAACCAGGAGAATTTAATTCCTGGCGAAAGTCAGTAGATAGGGTATTGTCACTTTTTGAAACTCTCCGTGGCACCGGACGCTACTATGCCATCTTACACGTCATTCGAACTAAAATAATAGGAGATGCCGATACGGAATTAGAATCGTATAGGACACCGCTAGATTGGATTAAAATTAGAAAATGTTTAATGATACATTATTCTGACAGACGAGATATTGGGACACTAGAGTACCAAATGACTGCTCTCTGTCAAGGAAACAAAACTATAAATGACTTTTATCAAACGGTGTATCAACACCTTTCTGTAATCTTAGATAAGGTTGCCTGCCTAGATTTTAAGGAGGAAACATTAAGTGCTATGACTAACACGTACAGGGAAAAGGCGTTAGACACTTTCATTAGGGGTCTTAACGGGGATCTTTCCCGGTTATTAAGTATCAGGGAACCGACATCCTTACCCCAGGCTCTACATATCTGCCTGAAATTGGACAACATGACTTACAGAAGAAACTATGCTCAGTTTCAAAATTCAAAAGTTAACGGGCAAAGAAGTAGAGTCGAGATGCCAAATTTAACTAGTGGACGTGCATTTTATCCTGAACTCACTCATACAGGATTTACAAGGCCACCGTTACCACCACGGTACCATACTGCCGTTAACCATAACAGTCAGAATCAGAACTTTGTGCGCTCAAACTTTAATCCTCCTAGATTCCAGTTTAATTCAAATGGATTTACAGGCCAATCATACCGAAATGAATATAATAACTATCGAAAACCTCCTGGAATAGAACCAATGGATGTTGATCGGTCAATTCAAACAAGACAGGTAAATTATATGAACCGGCCACCAATAAATCAAAACACAAAAAGACCCGCGGGTACCTCTTTTCAAGGACCGGTTAACAAGATGCAAAGGAATTTTCATATAAACGCCGATTATGTACCAGCAGATGAGTGGTATGGATGGACAGATTATCCACCTGAAGGAAATGAAGTTGATGTACAACCAACAAATAATGAAGAAGATTTCATTCAGGAATATTTACAACATATTCGTGAAGAGGACGATGGTCCAGGAGAAAGGAACGATGAGCAACCAGACGACGTTCAGCTTGCAGTTAATTTTTTAGGTTAAACTGTTCCTCTTTGCCGTATTTCGAAGCAAAAATGAGGAACGGCAATGTACTTTCATTTTTATTAGATACAGGCAGCAACAAGAACTACATTAGACCGGACATTGTACAAACCCCAATAGACAACAGCCAAATTTTTTATGCAAAATCTGCCAACGGTGCAATTAAGATAACGCAACATACTCTTTTGACATTTTCAGGAATCGATAACACTCCGCTTAAATTTTATTTACTACCAGGTTTTGATTCATTTGATGCAATATTAGGAAATGACAGTTTGAAAGAACTGTCAGCCGTTATCCATATTGCGGAAAATTATTTTACAATAGGAAATGGACTAAAAATTAATATAAAACAACGCATTTCACAAAGTGTGAACAACATAGAGTTACGGACCGAACATTTAAGTGAAACCCAAAAACATTCTCTCAGAAACATTGTGGAGCGACATAGCCAACTATTTGCGGAACCAGATGAGAAACTAACTTATTCGACCGTAGTAGTAGCAGATATCAGGACAGAAAACAAGACATCAATATACGCAAAAAACTATCCATATCCGATGGCACTAAAAGATGTCGTGGAAGACGAGATTAACCGACTCTTGCGAGACGGTATTATAAGACCGTCACGATCCCCATATAATTCTCCTATTTGGGTGGTACCCAAAAAGGATGACCATTCAGGGAAAAGAAAATATAGACTTGTTGTAGACTTCCGAAGACTAAACACAGTGACAATCGCGGATAAATATCCTATTCCAGATATTAACGACGTTTTGGCAAATTTAGGCGGGAACGAATACTTTACAGTTTTAGATCTTAAAAGTGGGTTCCACCAAATTAACCTTAGGGAAGAAGATAGAGAAAAGACAGCTTTCTCCATCAATAATGGTAAATTCGAGTTTACTAGGTTACCTTTTGGATTAAAGAACGCTCCATCTATTTTTCAAAGGGCTCTTGACGATATTTTGAGACAATTTATAGGAAAAATTTGCTGCGTTTATGTGGATGATATTATCATCTTTAGTAAAGACGAAAAATCACACATAGAACATGTGAACCAGATATTTGAAACATTAAAACAGGCTCACATGAAAATCCAACTAGATAAGTGTGAATTTTTTAAACGTGAAGTAGAGTTCCTTGGATTTATGGTATCAATGGAAGGGATAAAAACAAACCCAAGGAAAGTTGAAACAATACTAAAGTTCAACCACCCTAAGACATTAAAGGAGCTTCGCTCATTCCTGGGTCTATCAGGATATTACAGGCGTTTTATCAAAGGTTACGCTGACATTGCAAAGCCACTTACAGTTCTTTTACGAGGAGAAGAAGGACGAGTATCGAAGACGACATCTTCTCAAACCAAGATCAGTTTGGATGAAGGGGCAAAAAAGGCTTTTGACGACCTAAAGAATGCTCTAGTTTCACGGGAAGTGATACTAGTATATCCAGACTTTAATAAAGACTTTGAATTGACAACAGACGCGTCAAATTACGCTATTGAAAAAGAGATGTTGGCTATTATTTGGGCACTAACTTCGCTAAGAAACTACCTCTACGGCTCTAAAAAGGTAATAATATTTACCGACCATCAACCACTTACCTATACCCTCAGCAATAACGATAGTAACTCTAAAATGAAAAGATGGAAATGTATGCTTGAGGAATATAATTACGAACTACGATATAAACCAGGTAAGACTAACGTAGTGGCCGATGCGTTGTCTAGAAATGTCTCAGGGTTGAACGCTATTGAAGATCAACCAAGTTCTTCTACTATGACTCAACACAGTGCTGAGAGTTCAAGCGAAAATCTTATACCAAGCGTTGAAACACCAGTTAACGTGTTTAAAAATCAACTGTTTATAACCATAGGAGAAGTACCTTCATATCAGTTCAAAATAATCTTCCCAGGTTATCATCGACATATAATAGTTGAAACATATTATGATGAACTGAAACTCATAAATGTTCTTAAGAGGTATCTTAACCCATCGGTTATAAATGGCATTAAAACTCCAGAGCCAATAACGGGCAAAATTCAAAACATCTACGCATATAATTTCTCAAATTACAAATGTAGATTTACACAAAGGGTAGTTGAAGACATAATATCTGAAAATGATCAGGAGAACATAATTGTAGAAGAACATTCAAGGGCTCACCGCAATGAAAAAGAAAATAGAGCACAAATTATGGAAAAATATTATTTTCCATCTATGGCACGAAAAATAAAAAGAATAATAAAATTGTGTTCAATTTGCAAGAAAAATAAATATGAAAGGCATCCAAATACACCGGAACTTGGGGAAACACCGATACCAGCATATCCTGGTCATACAATTCATATAGACATATTTTCAACTGATAAAAAGTTAATTCTTACTTCAATCGATAAATTCTCAAAAAAAAAACAAGTGAAACAACTAAGTGGCAGGTCAATCGAGGCCGTTAGGAGACCACTTAGGGAACTTTTGTTTTTCTACGGAGTACCAAAGAATGTAGTAATGGACAATGAACCTTCGTTGAATTCGCCTTCTATTTTATTTATGATGAAAGACGACTTGAAAATAAATATTTTTACTACCCCTTCCTATAGAAGTGAACCAAATGGACAGATAGAACGTTTCCATTCGACCTTAGGAGAAATAATGAGATACCTCAAGGAAGAGGGAACGTGTAGAGATTTTGATGAGTTATTAGAAAAATCCGTTAATGAATATAACCACTCTATCCATACCACCACAAATAGGAAACCAGTAGACTTATTTTTTGGATGAACAGTTGACTTTTCACCACAGGATTACGAAACAACAAGGCTCACAAACGTTGAACGACTTAAACGCAAACAGGAAAAGGACCTCGCTTACCACAATAAGAACAAGAAGCCAGCCAAAGAATATGTACCCGGACAATTGGTATACGTAAAGACTAATAAAAGATTAGGTACTAAATTAAGTAACAGGTTTAAGGAAGAAGTAGTAAAAGAAAACCGTGTTACAACCATCGTTACTGAAAGTGGTAGGGTCATTCACAAAAGCCACATAAGGAATTGAATAATGAAAATAAAATTTTCTCTTAGAAAACATTTCTTTATCTTTCAGACTATTTTTGATAACTGTTTTGGCGGACCTTAACATTTTAGACTACTCTAACACTAGACTCGTAACAATCCACACTGGAATAGCAAGAAGACAGAATGGAATATTTAAAGTTGTGCATGCAATCAACATCGATCAATACCGGAATTTGCTAGGCAATCTAGAATCTGTATTAAATAATGATATTGCATATAGTCATCCGATCCGTCCGTTTTTAGAACAACAGACACTTGAGATTAGAAGACTTCTGAAGCGTCTGAGTCCAAATAAAGTAAAGAGATCCATAGACGTTATTGGTACTGCATGGAAGTGGATTGCAGGTACACCAGACAGCCATGGCTTCGAAATTTTGACACAAAAATTGGCCAATCTTTTGGAAAATAACAATAGACAAATGGTAATAAACGAACTGACCATTAATAGAATTCAAGAAATATCCAACATTACAAATGAGATATTGAAGGTTAGAAAAGAAGACTGGAATACCGAATTAACAATTAGCTTAGAACGCAAATTAAACTTAATTGAAAAAGAATTACAAAACATTGAATATGCCATACAATGGGCAAAGGTTAATATTGTGAATTCCTTTATCTTATCCAAAACAGAAATTGAAGCTTTTAATGATGTACTAACAAATTACAATATACCAATATTTAATGTAGATGAATTACTTACTTTTGGAAATGTAAAAATTGTAACAAATAATAAAGAAATTTTATATATTCTAAGCATTCCAATCACACATACTGATAATTGTGAAACATACCTAGCAAAACCTGTAAAATTTGGAAACCTAATAGACAAAATTGAATTTGATAAAATATTAAAATGTAAAGATGTTTTATTTGCTATTAAAGAAAAATGTAAAAATTATAATGACATAACCATATGTAATAAAAATGATATAGTAGAATTAAGAGACGATTATTGTATAACCAACTTATTTAGGAATAGAATAGGGAACTGTACCCAGGTAAATAATGATCACGTAGCTACTATAGAAGAAATTGGAAGCGATCTTATTCTACTGAACCAATACAACGGCAAGATCACAACAAAGGACGAAGAAATAAAACTAAATGGAACATATTTGGTGAAACACTTTAATACAACAATAAAAATTGATGAGCAAGAATATTTTTCTCTCGAAGTAAGCGCCAGTAAACCCCTTCCAGCCTTTCTACAACCCAAGGGGATTGGCGGCAAGATAGAGGAGGTACTCTCATTGGAACGGTTGCAGAAAATAAACATTGAAAATATTAAACGACTAAGCCTATTAGAAACCAAAAACAATATTATGACAATAGTTCTGGCGCTTGTGTTAATTGCTGCTATGGGAACCATCGCAAGTGTTAAAATGTGGAGAAGATTCTACCATTCAAAAAAAGAAAAAGAAGCCCTTCCAGAAAAAATTGAAACTCCTGATGAAGAACCGAAAGCTGAGAAAAAACAATCAAGCATTTACAATCTTCATGTATTTTGAACAATCGGGACGATTGTGTTTAAGGAGGGAAGAGTTAACACAAAATATGTTTAAATTAAATATTTGTTCATCCCACCAAATAAGCTGACACCATTAAATTACAATTTTTGCATTCCCACCAAATGTGCTGACACCATGTGCAGGTGTCATATACCAAAATTTATTTCACACCAAACTGCAACACGCGCCGTCATAAGTGGCGTGATCATCAAAATTTGAAGTATAAAGTTAGGGTAGAAAATAAGAAAGAATCACTGTTGTTTTTACTGTGAAATAATAAAGAGGTTGTTGAGTGCCTTAAAGACACTCAACACAAAAAATATTTTTTTTAAAAAATAACTAAACTTGTTATTTTAATTTATATACCCTCTGTGGTGAACGGTATACAAATTTGAAATTTTAAAAAAAATGGCTAGATTGAAAAGTATCTTTTTGGTATGAATTTTTACTTAAATTGACTTGACTCAATATTTAGCTTTTGCCCATAAAATTTTTTATGGAAAAGAGCAAAAATTTCTAATATAATTTTATTTATAATAGGAATGAAAATAAAAATTTAAGCTTTCTTGTTTACAAAAAGGTTTTTTTCTGTGCTGCCTAATAACAAACATCAAAATATTTAAAATTGTCTAATTTTGAAGACTGAATAAAATCGTCACTTTTTAGAAAAAAAATCAGCAAATCGGCACTTTGCTAATTTCGGATCCAAAGTCGTCAAAATGACGATGAATCGTCAAATCTGGCAGCCCTGATCTTAGTGTAAATTACTTTAAGTCAGAAACATAGCTGCCAGATAAAACTGGTCGAAAATCGTCAAATTTTGAGGAAAAACTCGTCAATATCGTCAAATTGACTAAGCTAAATCGTCACAAAAATCGTCATTGTAAAAAACCACTAATTTTTTATAAGTTTTGAAAATAAATTGTTATTTTAGTTTTCGTTGCTAATAAAATTTTAATATATTCCTCCTGTTTTTGAAATTAAATAAAAAAGTTTGTTAAGAAACTTATTATTGAAGTAACACAAACAAACATTTTTCAAAAATATTGGCATTCATAAGAAAACTAAGAAAATAAACTAAAACCAAGAAATATCAATCACCATTTTATAGGTCGAAAATCCTGCTAAAGGCTAGTTTACACTATCACACATTTCTTACGTATTCCATAATACTTTGTGAGATAGAAATCTAATGAGTTTTGTTGTGACTGTCAAAAAATCTTATATAACATTACAGTTTGTAGTCACACTATCACACATAAACATGATTTTGGTAAAATGCAACCCTGATCCAATGAAAAGTATTAGCGTTTAGAAAAATTTCAAAAAACGATGAAGTCGTATGGGATGTCAAATTTTTTTTCGTAATACTTGTAATTTTCATGACACACTGCATTCACATATTACTTGAGTTTTTGACATGTATTAATACAAAGTATAATAGTGTAAACTAGCCTAAAAAAACTTAAGTCTGGTAAACACCAATAAACTCAGACTTTCTGAAAGAAAAGTTTCCCTGCCGGATATCGAACTAGTACCTAGCTAGTACTAAACTAGTACAAAGATCACCAGTACTAGTTCTCGACTGCATACTTTTCTATACTTATCTTAATGCTCAAATTAGCATTGTGTGTGCTTAAAAAATCACTAGTACTATTGGTTCTAGTCGTGTACTAGTTCACTTGGACCCAATTGGATATTTTCAATGAGATTTTCCTGATTTGAAAAGAGGTAGTGGTAAAGGTTAGTGGACCTCAACATATGAGGCATATAAAAAAAAAAATTTTATAAACTTTAAACACAGGATAAATTTCTCATGATTTTAATTTCCAGAACATGGCCGTAATAATTTATTAATAAATTAATTATTTTAAATCTAATTTAAAAATAAGTATCAAAATACGAATTTTTGTTTTTAAAAAATTTTTGCACAAAAAATCTATCAGTTTACAAGTGATGCTCTTGTACTACATCAAGTACTAGTACTAATAAGCACTAGTATTTTTATATAAAATCTATAACACCGTTACCACTAGTGCCTCTTGTTCTAGTAATTGTACTTGTGGCTTTTTTACAATTAACGCCTAATCTCCTGAAGGGTTCATAATGTGAATCCAGACTAAAGAGAGTGGTTGTAAAATGCCTGTTAAAAAGAAGTACTAAGCTTAAATAAAATGTGAAATTATATTAAAAATATTTGTAAAGTTGAACAAAATTTGTCATTTAAAAAGTCGTCAAATTTAGGGCATAAATCGTCCCATCGTCAATAGACCATTTTTGTACCTAAAAACCGTCAAAATGACGATAAATCGTCAAATCTGGCAGCTATGGTCAGAAAGCTCCAAAAGCATACCCACAATTTTCTCTTTTACTCCCACACGTATTACTCACACACATAGGCAGATGGTAAATGTAAGCAATAATTTCATGGTTGCCAAGTTTGTTGTATTTATGCAAAAGTGGGATACTCGTAAATTCACGATCTTCAGTATGTGGACTATTTTTTGGCAATGCCGAAATCTGAAGAATATTTTAAAGAAATGACGTTATACAAAATTTATCGGATATAATTAACTTTAAAAATCCCGGAAAACTTTTATTATATGAATTTTTTTCTTCATATGCAATAATTTTCTACAAAAAACTGTATTCTTATAACTGTTTCGTACAATTAAAAGAAACCATTTTCTTTTTGTATGAAAAAATTAATATAATAAAATTATGTTTTTTAAATTTGAATTTATAAAGAGAGATTGATTTCTTTTAGAGAATTTCTAGTTTATAAATTTATATTTAAAGAGGAAATAATAAAATGTCTTACATTTTTCTTTTGATACCAATGAACAGAAAAGACAATGCTTTGTTTTCTTTTTCTTTTATATATTTTTTTTGTTTGCTTTTATTTGCATCAATATTACATATGCTCTAAAATATATTATGTTCTTAAATATTTTAGTTTGTTAATGTCCCTATTTACATTTATTTTATATAATTATGCATATATGTATGTATGTACCTACTTTTAAAATTATTTTAAACGTATTAGAAAAAATTAGTTATAATTATACAGAAAAAGTTCATAATAACAAAAATATTTACATACATAGATAAATATTAGGAGTGTAATATTAATTTTTCAAACGCTTTTCATTAAATTTAAATTTTTAAAAATTTATCAGCCTTACCGCAAAATTTTGGTTGTTATATTCATAAAAAAT
This sequence comes from Pollenia amentaria, assembly GCA_943735925.1. Classification (NCBI taxonomy): domain Eukaryota; kingdom Metazoa; phylum Arthropoda; class Insecta; order Diptera; family Polleniidae; genus Pollenia; species Pollenia amentaria. Next base: position 105,858,508 of record OX031006.1, read on the forward strand.
TAATGTGTTTTTGAAATAGAAATTTTGCGTGGTTAAACTGTTTTAATCTTAAGAACTAATTTGTTTCTTTAATTTTTGATTTTTTTCCATTTCTATGCACATAAATTGTAAAAAAATTTAATTTTATTCCGGCTTCAATAATCTTTAAAACAATTTTATAATTTTGTTAAGAAGTGTATAAATTGAATTAAGATGTTTTGTCAAATATACATAATATTGAAGCTATGGGTTCGGGTGAGTTAATGTACTATGGCCTTAAGGATTCCATGACAGATTTTTTGCTAAAAAACGGAATGGGGACTAAAACCTTAGAGCTGAACTTTAATATAGACGGTTTGCCCTTAGCAAAAAGTTCCAATCGGCAAATATGGCCAATTTTATGTAACGTAAATGGTTACATTGATATATACACAGTGGCTGCGTTTTGTGGAGTGAAAAAACCATCGACTTCTGACATGCTTTTAAAAAGATTTGTCGCAGAGTTGAATGAATTGCTATGCCAAGGACTTGACTTTCAAGGGACGCATTTCGCAATATCGTGTAGATCATTCATCTGCCCGAGCATTCGTGAAAGGGATCAAAGGTCATACAGGGTATAGTAGTTGCCCTAAATGCGTCAAAAGAGGCAGTTCATGCAATGGAAAAATGATTTTCAAATATAAAATTGAAGCGAAGCGAACAGACCTTGAATTTCAATCAAGAGTCGATCCAAGTCATCACAACTGTATGGCACAACTAGAAATAGAAAAACTTAGCATTGACATGGTAAAGTCCTTCCCTAATGACTACATGCATGTTGTGTGCCTAGGAGTTAAAACGCTAATGATGACATGGATTAAAAAGAGAAGTTCAAGCTTCTGTTTGAGTACACAGAAAGTAAAATGTCTTGAATCTAAATTTCTATTTTTAAGAACGCAAATTCCAAGGGAATTAGCGCGAAAGCCGCGTGCTTTTAGTGAGCTTGAAAGATACAAAGCAACGGAATATCGGCAGTTTCTACTATACAGTGGTATTTACATATTAAAAGACATTTTATCACCTGACAGATATACTCATTTTTTACTGCTGAGTATTTCTATTAGAATTCTATTGCATAGTGATAATGGCTTCAATAATAAGGACTGCGCCCACAATATGTTAAATGAATTTGTCAAATTAATACCACTTTACTATGATGAATACTTTCTGACATTCAATTTTCACTGCTTAACGCATTTGGCTGAGGATGCTGAAACGTTTAATGATTTGGAATCAGTTAGCGCATTCAAATTTGAGAATAATTTGCAGCAAATTAAAAAAAAATTGAAAAAGCGCCATCAAATTGGAAGCCAGCTGTATAAGCGCATTGTTGAAGAAAGTTTACTTGTAAAACAACCATCGCAGAAAAAAAAATCAGAAACATATGGAAATGTAAAAAACATACGCTTTGAAAATATTTTTCTTTCAAGTAAAAGGCCGGATAATTTTTATATGATTGAACAAAACATTTTTATGGTTTGTGCCGTTAACAACACTCCCAAATCATGTACAATTAAGTCATATAAAGTTTTGAATTTGCACAATTTCTTTGATATCCCTATTAAGTCAAACCATCTTAATATATATACTAGCTCTGAATTAACTTTGAGCAATGTAATAGTCGAGCACTGCTTAAAGAAAATACAACGAAAAATGGTTATGTTCGAAAACTATGAACAAAATAATTTTGTCTTTATACCATTTATAGATGGACTTCAATAGAGAATTCGTATCACAATTATCACGTTCAACAGATGATGTACCTGCTACAAAGAGAGGTAAGTAATTACTTAACCATAAAGAATCAAATCTTACAATTATTGATACATAATTCTATCGATACAGATATAAAAGATTTAATGGAAAAGCATGAGGCAACCCAAAGGCTTGTATACAGGTTGCTGGAGGAAGTTAAAGTTTTACAAAATAGTCGTGTTCCAGCTCAGGAAAATGCAAAATCATTATCCATTTTACCAAGGGAAACATTTCTGAGCAAAGAAGATTTTATGAGTTTTGAGAAAAAAATTCAATCTTCAGAAGACTATTTTTCTAATTTGGTAATGACTAATGACAACATTTCGAATAGTTTTTATAAAAATATTTTTTTACATTTTCAGGTGAATGAACTGAAGGAAAAGGTATCGGGCAATGCCTCAAAATTTATAAGAAGCTGCTGGAGACGATTAATGAAGGTCGATGTAGCACAATGTTTTTGTTGGCAAGGAGCGGCTGCAAAACTGCCGTTGAAATCATTATCAATTACACTTGCAATTAAACGTAAGGAATTTAAAAGACATTCCTTTTCAGTCTCTCACTTATTTACTTTCCTAAAATATTACAGTAGCCTACAACGAGAAATTTTCTGACCACAGCTATATGGAGTTTGAAAAAAATACCATAGCCCTTTTCCAGCAAGCCAGAAATCGCATTAATAAAAAATCAACAAAAACAAGCAAATATTAAACAAATTAATGTAAATATTTAAAATTACTTTAACTTTTTCATTATCCAATCATTACTCTCACAGCAATTACAATACCTTATCATAAAAACTTTTTCATTATTCAATTATTATTCATATAAATATGTACCTATTTTTATAAAATGCAAGAAGGTTTAGCCAGCCTTGAAAAATAGAGCTCACAATAAAAGACTAATGAAATTTTGTTAATCGTTTATTTTTATTTTTAAAATATAAACTATGTAAGTAATAATATGTACCTATTGTTATAAAATGTTTTATTTTTACAAGAGGAAAGGAGGTAAAAAATATGGCAGAAATTGGTTTGAAAATTATTGTTAAAATAATGTTATAACACTATTTAAATACTGTTGTAACATTGCTTGAATAACACTTAAATTCCATGCTTGAATTCAACGCTAAAAACAGGTTCGGTTCGACTTGAATTCCACTGCAATTCCACGCTTGAATTCAAGTATAAAAACAGGTTCGGTTCAACTTGAATCACATTGTTATTCAAGACTGGAATTACACTGTAAAGGTACTGTTTTGTTCGACTGTAATTCAATGGTTAAAATTGCTGGATTCGCTATTGAATTCAACTGTGTTTCAACTGTAATTCAACACTGGAAATTGTGACTGGATTTCAAGTGTAATTCCACTTGAATTTCAGCCAAAATGCTTATTGGGTAATAACAAAAATATTTACATACATAGATAAATATTAGGAGTCTAATATTATTTTTCAAACGCTTTTCATTGAATTTAAATTTTTAAAATTTTGAAAAATTTATCAGCCTTACCGCAAAATTTTGGTTGTTATATTCATAAAAAATTAATGTGTTTTTGAAATAGAAATTTTGCGCGGTTAAACTGTTTTAATATTAAGAACTAATTTGTTTCTTTAATATTGATTTTTTTCCATTTCTATGCACATAAATTGTAAAAAAATTTAATTTTATTCCGGCTTCAATAATCTTTATTTTGCAGACATTTTTTTATGTCGGATAGAATTCCGTCAGATTTTCGTGTGAATGAATCGTACGATTATGTAGGATAGTGAATACCGGCTTTTAGTGCATTTGGAATTGACAAAAATTTTTTTTTTTTTTTGCAGTATTTATTTATTGAATCTTCATATATTAAATATGAACTAACAATAATTAATCAAATCTTATCCTAATATTTACTTAATGTCCTGCCAGTGCCAGACAAAAAGATTTAGTCATCACTGTTTCTGTTCACATACGTAGGTGTTTATCGCTCATCTGATTGGGTGAGTGCTGCAGTGTCTCTTCTCCTTAATCGAGTGTGGCCGCCATAATTTAAAATATTTCGAGCTAAGGGATTTGGGTGCAGTTCCAGCCTTTTTAAATATTTTACTGCATATTTCGTTATCATGGTTTTTACCAATGGCACATTGAGATCCTTGTGGATATTTGAGTTTTTGACATACCAGGGAGCGGCTGTTATTATTCGAAGAAGTTTATTTTGGCGCCTTTGAATTTTTTCGATATTAGAAGCCGAGGCAGTGCCCCATAACTGAATACCGTAGCACCAAATTGGCTTTAAGATAGAGTTGTAAAGTAGAAGTTTGCAATCGAGACTAAGAACAGAATTTCTTCCAATGAGCCAATTAACTTGAATTGCTTTTAGTTTCATTTGAGTTAATTTTGCTTCTATGTGCCATTTCCACGTTAAACGCCGATCTAGATGTATTCCGAGGTATTTTACATGCGAGTGTTGGGGTATTATTTGATTATTGATTTTAATAGGGGGGCATGTTTCCCGACGCAATGTGAATGTTATATGTGCGCATTTTTGCTCATTGATCTTTATCCTCCATTGTTTTAACCACCTTTCCAGTTCAAATATGTGATCCTGTAAGTAACGAGATGCTTCTTGACAGTTTTCATGTACGCTTAGGAAAGCTGTGTCATCCGCAAATGTTGAGGTTTGTGTGTAGCTGTTTGTTGGCATGTCCGAAGTATAAATTAAGTACAATAGAGGGCCCAGGATGCTGCCTTGTGGGACTCCAGCGTTAACTGGCTGAGGAGAACTTAAAAAATCGCCTTCTTTAATAATAAATTGACGACCAACTAAGTAGCTTTCTAACAGCTTGTGTATGTTTGCTGGCAAGTTTTCCTGCAATTTCAGTAGTAAACCTTCATGCCAGACTTTATCAAAAGCTTGAGACACATCGATGAAGAGTGCTGAGCAATATTTTTTTTCTTCAAAGGCTTTTCTTATTACATTTACTATTCGATGAGTTTGTTCAATTGTGCTATGCTTTCTTCTAAACCCAAATTGATGATTAGGAATACATCTATTTTCATTTAAAATCGGCGTTAATTTTGCCACTAGTAGTTTCTCAAATAGCTTTGAAATATTAGATAATAAGCTAATAGGCCTGTATGACTCAATTTTTGTGTGATCCTTTCCTGGCTTTGGTATCATGGTTACTAAGGAAACCTTCCATTTATGAGGGTAGTATTGAAGTCGTAAAATAGCATTAAAAATAAAAAGAATAATTTTCTTTGCTGTACTTGGTAGCTCCAAAAGCATTTTATTACTGATCTTATCAATACCGGATGCCTTCTTGGTGTTTAAATTACAAATAGCCTTTTCGATTTCTCTAAACTCGAATCTTAGGGGAATAGCTGCTCTAACATTTACAGACGGTAAATCGACTGCTATATCGTGAAATATATTATGGGTAAATACATTTTTCAGATGATTAGCAAACAGATTTCCTTTTTCAATATCATTTCTTGCCCAACTTCCATTCAAGTTTCTCAATGGTGGCTTAGAGATAACTGGTCTATTGAGGCTTCTAGCTGCACGCCATAATGAGTAATCTGATTGTGGAGTTGCATCAAGTCCCTTGATATATTTTTCCAGGGAAGCCGTTTTCTGAGACTGCAGTAACTTTCTCAGCCTTTTTGTGCACTCTTTTAATAAAGTCTTAAGTTGGGGGGATCTGTGCAATTGCCACTCTCTACGAACTCTCCTTTTTTCAGTCAATAGACGCTCGACATCTGTAGAATATATGATTTTGTTTTTGGTTTTTTTGAGTGTTATGCTGGAATGTTGAACAGCTAGTTTGAGATAACTGTCAAAATTAACAATAGCGAGATCCACGTTCTCCGGTGTGCTAAGCGGAATATTTTCTGTGCAATGGGCACTCAGATATTTTTTATATTTTAACCAATTTATTTGTGAGGCTGATGTCGATAAGTAACCAGACGGAGATACGATTCTATTTGGATTCATTATAGTAACAATTGTAGGTGTGTGATCTGAAGATAATTCTAGGGACGCTTCCACATGAATCGTTTCTATGGGGATGTTATTAACCACGCCAAAATCTATGACATCTGGAACTTTTTGCTGATCAGTAGGCCAATATGTTGGTTGTCCGCTCGCGACCACATTTAGGTCCATTTTACAAATTGTGTTAAACAAAACACGACCCTTAGGTGTAATAAGTCGTGACCCCCAGAAAGTGTGTTTAGCGTTATAATCGCCAGCAGCCAGGAAGCAGGGTCCTAATGATTTGAAATATTTATTATATTGGCTTTCTGATATTGAAAATCTAGGTGGGGAGTATAATGATGAAATTACTATGTTTCGAGATAATTCCTCAACGCAAATGCTCGTTGCTTGGAGATAATCTTCACGATGATCGCACATTAGGTAGTGTTTTACTCGGTTTTTTATCAAAATGGCAGAACCTCCACAAGCTCTACCTCGAGGGTCCTTGGTATCATATAATATATAACCATTGACTTGAAACGTGTTTCTTGAGGTCAGATGGGTTTCAGAAACCATCATAGCATCAATTTGTTTATTTTTAAGGAAGTATTCTATTCAAAAGCAAATTTTTAAACAGTTCATGGCTTGTTTAGTACTGCTTGCAATAACATCGATTGCATTCTTAACATTTCCTGCATCATATTACCCATTGTGTTTGTAAAGTTATTTAGTGTTTGTACTAATGTTTCCATGGTTTTCTCTAGACGACTTAAGTTAGAAACTGGAGTTTCATCATTATTTGGCAACTCACCTTGCATTGGCATATGGTTTGATTTTAGGACGTTAGCGTAGGATGTTCTGTTATTACTAGGCTGCGGTACCTGAACGTCATTAATGTAAACTTGATTTGTTGCCTGCATTTGAGGGGGATTAGGTTTCGGTCCAACCGAGCGCTTGACGATAGAGTATACAGGGCATCCTCTATAGCAGTTGCTACATTTTTTTACATTAGGGTCGTTTTTAGACTTATCGCAGAGAGCTGTACCATGTAATTCTCCACATACGATGCAAACAGGGGTTAAATGACAATATGCCTTAGTGTGACCAAATTCTTGGCAGTTTAAACATTGCACGGGACCATTCCTTTTGTGCGGCTCCTCTATTGTTATTTTTCTATACAGGATATATTTAAGATTATAAATGGGATGCGTTTCGTTCTTTTTGAGCTTAATGTCGCCGGGTTCTAACTCCACTCGAAATAGTGGCTGGGGATGTTTTTCTCTATTTTTAATGTTTATTACAGTTTTTATTTTGAAGCCCTTCTCTTCTAAAAACGTTTTTATCTCACCTGGGTCCACGCATGAGTCAATGCCCTTAATCACAACCTGAAGACCTTTACTGCTCTTCAGTTGATATGTATAAAAATTCTTATTAAGTGCTTCAAATTTAGTTATTACCTTACGAAAATCTTCTTCACGATTAACTTGTATTTTTGTCTCATTAATAGGTGCGTTTGAGTACTTTTACAGTAAAATGCAGTAAATGAGTAAACTTAAAAATATGCTCTCTCAAAAAGCTGTTGTCCAAAAAAGTACGCGAACGCAAAATTTGTAAAATTTCGTAAAATAAAGGCAACAGCTGATGGCAAATAATTAAAGTGTTGAAAAAAGTTTACACTTTTGACTACTTAACTCGTTTTCTTATCGGTACTCGATTAAATACTTTTAATAACGCGAATATTTTTGGAAAATACAAACAAATTATTTTATGTAATCTTTCATATTTGTTTGTTTTTTTTATTTTTTTTGAATTTGCTAATTTGTGTCCGGCTAAATTTGATCAATAGTACACGAATACTTTTTTTTACTATTGATAACTTTAAAAACAAGGGCTGTTCTAAGTACCCGAGTACTTGACACTTTTACAACTCCAGAAAATTAACATAACAAAACAAAGTTTCAAAAGTTAGTATTTAGCCATATAAATTCTTCACAAACAAGTTTAATTAATTAATATTAATTCATTTTTTGTTTTTATTTTAGTTTTATTTCCACTTTTCTTTTTTTAAACAATTTTTTCACAATTTGTATGGCTTTTGTTTGCTACTTTTGTTTGTTTACCTTTTAAAACATATGTTTTTTTGTTTTACTAAATTTTACTGCAAAAATTTCTGCAGTAAAAGTTTGTAAGTACTCAGTCAAAAACTGTCACTTTACGCTCTCAATTTGTGTTCTCATTTACTGTAGTTTGTGTACGCGAACGCAATTTAGTAAAATGCAGTAAAGTTCAGTAAAAAATAGTAAAAACTTTTGTGTTCTCGAACGCAGCTAATACTACCCCGCTTTATTGCAGCTACATAAAAAGAATTTTCACCTATTACCGATATCAAATTCTTTATTAATTCATTTGAGTTTTGCTCTCTAAGATATATCGGCGGTGGCTTAGAAGATTTGATAACGTTTTGTGCTTCCGGGGATTCCTCATATATATTTTCATCACTTATTAAAATCGTTTTTGCCGCTGGGGCACCGCTTGTAGGTTTTATATTTTTTATTGTATTAACCGTATTATTAGACACCGAAGGTGATACTGAGTTATCTATTATGCCTGATTGGGGGTTAATATTTACATCACTTATTAAAATTGTTTTTGCTGTTAAGGCAACGCTAGCAGGTTTTATATTTGTTATTGTATCAACCGTGTTATTAAATACAGACGGTGAAAGGGATCGCGTGCGAGTAATAGGTTTAGCCGTTAGGTATTTGCTATCATCGATTCTTTTTTTTATTTCTGCATTTGTTTCGTTAACACTCACTGTGATATATGCATTTCTACTGTTTGCACTCATAAAAGTTTTTTTTTTTTTTTTCTTTTACTGTTTACAGTTTTGCTCTTCTTATTTGTTATTGTTTATCAACACCGAGAATAAAAAAAATGTGTGTTTATGTATGTATGTACATACATGTATTTTTATTTCTTTACTTGTATTTACTTTTTTTAATACTTTATTTGTTCAAAAAAAAAATAAACCGTATGCCGAGCTTAGAAAACACGTCTATCTTCAACGAGCGCGACGACAGAATTGACAAAAATGTTGTGCTTTTTTAGGATGAGGGGGGGAACTAACAAGGAAAACCAAAACTTCGTGCTCACATTCAGAAAACTGAAGAGAGCAAAAAACCACATGCATTAATACATATATACCAGTGGTGTCAATTATGATTGTGTTGGTGCGATTACTCTTGTCTCTTACATTCCCAGCCGGAGATATCTGCGGTTGCGAGGCCTATTACGAGGCCTAATTAACATACATATTTTGCTATGAAGACTTTAGAGCAATTAATAATAATACAATTATCGAAAAATTTTGATTTATTGACAGACACAATCAGTTATTAGCTCTGTTCCAGATGCATAACGAAACAGTCCGAACTTGCACAAAGTTACCCAAAAGCGTTCCACATAAACATTTTTGTGCATTTAAGAGAGTAATTGAGAGAGTATTTTGTTTCACTTCCTGTACAAATTTGCACGAACTTTTTCTTTGGTTAAGTTCGGACAAGAATAAACAATCATCTGTTTTTGTTTACATATGAAACTGAAAAATTAATCAGGAAATTTACAAGCAAAAGAAAAAGTTTAGGTTTCATTAAAAAATATATAAGAAAGCAAAATGTTAAATTTAAATGAAAAAATTAAAGTTGTAAATACATTATTGCATACATATTTCCCTTAATTTTTAACATAAAAGAAAACAAAATATAAAAAATGACAATGATGCAAATATTTCGGTTTTATAATGTTATGACTTTTAAGCGTCTAAAATCACTTAAATAGATCTTAATTTGAAAAGTAAGCATCATTCGTATTTGAAGAAGTGCAAAAATGGTTTTTTGCGTTCCAGTAATATTGGGTAGTTTTGGCAAATTCAGAGAGTAATTTTCATTTTACTCTCATTTGTCCGAACTTGCCCGTGATCTTGTGGAACACACCTATTATTTAAATAAATTTAATTTGGAACCTGCATTTCGCAGAAACTTTGCTTATTTTTTGGAAAAATTGAGCACTTAACAATATTTGAAGTCTTATTACAACCTTATACAATTATTACCAATATTTTTAATTTTGTGCTCAACATACCTTTGCGAATGCCCACAATGAAAATGCACATACTAATGCAAATAATAACCCCATTAAGTTTAAAAATATTCTATAATTATTAACCACCATTATAAAAAGAGAAGATTTTACTAGCCTATAAAAATAAACTTTTATTTACCAATAATATCTTCTAAATATAAATTGCAGTTTCGAAACAACAAAAAATTTTTTAGGTTTGCTAAAAACATAAATAAAACAAGAAATAATATATTTATTATCTTTGATTCTGTTTAGAGGCCTCAAAACAGGCCGTGCGATATTTCCCGCTGAATGAGAGCGTTTTGCAGTAAACAGTTATATTTTACGCTCGCAAAATAAAAGAGCGTAAGCGTACATGTGAGTTTTGCTTACACAATTGTGTATGACGCTGACATTCCTGATATATACACATGATTGCTGTTTTTGCCAACCAACGTGTGTGTGTGTTTTTTTTTCTTCATTAAAACCCAGGCCCATTTAGCAGGTCAGCTCGAAACCTCCTGATTTTTTGTACAGTTGTTTTTATCGTGCAATGTTTTTTTAGCAATTGTTTTTGACATCTTGTCCATTTTTTACACAAACACATACATTGGGTTTTGACATCTTTAACATAATTTACACAAACAAAATGCGTGTTGGTTTTTTTTTTGTTGCATTGTTGTAGTTTCGCGCAGACCTACTAATTGGGCCATGGTTGAAACCGGTTTTCGGTATTTTTATACCCTCCACCAGCACTAGTGGTAAATGAGGGTATACTAAGTTTGTCATTCCGTGTGAAACTTTTTTATTATACATCTAACACCCGATAAAGTATATATACTAGAGATGCCAATCCCGAAAAATCCCGGGATTTATTTTTATGAGTCCCGGGATTTTTAACATATCAACTTTTATGTACAAAAATGTTCGTTTATTTTAATTTTTATACTATTTTAAAATTATATTTAAGTTTATTTTTTATTGCAAATAATTCTTATTTTTGAGTTTAATATTTGTTTTATGACGATTATTTTTTGAATTTTGCTTAATAAAAACCATTATTTTAAGTAGAAACGAAATTTGCAGATTCACATCTCAAGCCTTTTTTACAATTACGTTTAGCAAGTTCAGCTTTGGCTTAATACATAATACCAAAACAAAAATGATTATTTTTATGCAAAATATAGAAATACATAAATAATTGTTATATATCAAGCAAAAAATAAAAATTATTCACGATCCAATTAAAGTACATTAAGAAACTAAAGAATAAAAGCTATAACAATTAAGTCGTTATATTTATGAAATAGCTCATATTCGTTCCGGTCCAATAATAATAAAAAATTTGCTTAAAAAACATATGGCAAATAAAAGAATTTTTTTTATAAATAAACACTATCTGGCGTATTCATAAAAAAATTATTTAAACTCGAAATCTGTTTTAAGAAACATTTGTATAAACATTTTGTTTTCAAATAAATTTCAAACGTGCTTCAATTATTGATTATAAATCTCGCCCTCAACCTGGAGGTGTACTGCACTGCAGTCGACAAAGTGTTACAGTTTTTAACTCAGCTATCGATTTCGATGAGGGACTACAATTTGCAGTGTTTTAATGTCGTCCCAACTTAATTCACATTAAAAATTGAATTGCTGTCAAAAAATCCGAAATGAATTGATCTAGAAAAACTAAGAGATAGGTATATTTTTTTAAGCTTTTTTCAGAATCTGATCAGTTTGATCATGTGTGAGGCCAGTGTTATAACATATGTATAAACTAATTTGTTTTGGTGTTTTCTTTAATATAGTGGGCAATCCCTGGAGTAGAAATCTTGCCGATTTAATTTTTATGTTACATATTAACATATATGTATGAGAGTTACTTCCCATATTATCATATGCTTGTAAATTGCATTTAAATTCTCACTCTCGATGAGTGTTTATGTAGATCCGTATGGTTGTAACATTACACTTATTGGTAATTACACTCAATTTAATCACGAGATTCATTACCATATATGGTAATATTCCTTGTTTTGGGAAAGTAACATTCGTTGTCTTTTTCCCACCGACGATCAGACTTAACAATCTTGACATTTTTTCCTTTTACTCTGCCGCTTCTTTAATTGTTATTACGCATTATTTTCTTTTGATACGCACTTCGTTAAGTCATAAGCTAATTGAAGAGCTTCATTACCAAAGTTGCAGTGATTGAATATACTAGTGATTCAAATAGTGCGTGGAAAAAAATTAAATTTTTTTTTATATCAATAACCACATAAAAAAATTAAAAAAAAAAAACTTGGAATTGTTATTAAAATTTTAATTGGTTAAAGTTTTAATTTTGTTAATAAAAAATTTAAACAAAATTTAAAAAGAAAGTGGAAAAACAGAAAAGTTAAAAGGTAAAAATAAAATCTTGGGAAAAGGAAATTAATAGTGAACAAATTTTAATTTTCAGTATTTTGTTTTATGAAGGTCCGATTATTCCCTTTATGTTATTATCTGGAAAGTAACCTAGCCTGAGAAAATACAGGTTATTTTATCCCAAAAGTGGCTGAGGGAATTTTGGTCCTACTTTCATGAGTTTTAGATGATAAAACTAAACATAACCACGTTTTGATTGCGTCATTATCAGAAACGATCGCTAAAAGTTTACCAGTGATGATGTAATCCAACACCAAACCAGTGTAAGGGTAATTATGTTACCAAATCCCAAAAGGAAAGTTATATGCAAAGTCTTAGAATTTCGTTCAAATGTAATAAAACACTTATTTAACCTATAGTTTATTTAAAATAACAAATATTTTCTAAAAACTAGTATGAAAAAAAGACTTAAAACTATAATGTATTTTCCTACTCAAAAAGGTAGTACATGTATCCACTAATTCCGTAAAATTACCTAATAAAAAAAAAAAAAAAGAAAACAAAATGATATAAGGAGAAACAAGTAAATAAAATTGTTCTAAAACATAATAATTTAACCCTATGATTATGTCCTAAACTATAATTACAATATACAAATTCTCTATTTTCTTACTATGAATTAATCAAATATAATCTTTAAAATATTAAGTTTAAATTAGTAATTAGCTACCCTCGCGAATGGGTAGTCATCTTGCCGCGATGCGAGGGCTTAAGTCCAAGGACGTTTAGAGTCATGCTGGCGGTAGTGACGTTAGTCAAGACCGGTAGGGCCTCCCATGCCAGAAGGGTCTAAACCGAGTACGAACCAAGAACTACCCCCCCCCCCGTCTATTAGCGTCTGTTTCTCCTAGTTGGAGCGGCTAATGACTAGGTCCGCTGGCCTTTTTACGGTCAATTGTTTGCCTTCTGAAGGCTGTCGGTCCGCAATAAAATCCATCAGCGTCTGTTCTCATAGTGAGCGGCAGGTATAATTTCGCCTGGCAGTAGGCATAAAATGCAACCCCACCACACCCCCCACGAAATGTCCGAAAATTCACGCCCTATGTATCCGGTAAAGGGCTTCATAATCTCCGGAGACCCTACTACTACAGCGTCGGTATCAGGCTGTAGTATGTCGAATGCTGCTGAAACCTCGACTAGCAAGGTGGTTGCGCCAGGCTCTGCTAGTCGATTAGCTACTAGTGCGCAAAAACTCACGGCTAAGCCTTCAGGCGGTCGTAAACCAAGCTTGGTACAGGGTTCTTCGAAACCAGGTACCTCCAAGGCTTCCCAGGTCCGGACGGGAGAAAAACCCGTCAAAACCCCTTCCTCGGGTGCTGGCTTGACGGTGCAGACTCAGTCTACCAGAAATCCAGTTTCCCATGTGCCGAAACCTGTGCAAAGAGAGCATACGAAGAAAGATTCGATGCCCTCTGATGTACCTCCCCCAGCCTCTACGGCAATTATTAAAAAACCCCAAAGGCACATAAACCCATCCAAACGGGCCTTTATAACCAGGCGCTCCGCCTACAAAATCATCAGCCGACTTGGTGAAAAACCGGTTGGTGAGCTCACGGAGCAGGAGAAAACCTCTCTCCAGTGGGCAAAAACCCATATTGAGGGTTTAAAACGTGCACCTCCCTCTGCAGAGGAAGGCAATCCTGAACGGAAGCCAACCGAAGCAGCGCCTAAACGGCAGCGGTCTGGGGAGGACACGCTTCCTGGGACTAAAAGGTCCAAACACACGCCTCAACGGCCGCAAAACAGGTCGTACAAAGATGTGGCTAAAGACCACCTCATTTGGGCGATCATTGACCGCAACGCAAGTGACGGCACCATTTCGTCCAAAAACTGGAAGCTGGTTGTCGTCGCACTTAGTAGGGCGTTCCTGAGTGTTCTAAGGGGAAACCCTGGACCACCACCACAATGTGAAGATGCCGGTTGGTATCAAGGGCACATTAAATTGATGGCGTGTGCAGATGAGCGTTCAGCGCTGCTGTACAAGGCTGCCGTGGAGTCCCTGGGGGAAGTTTGGCAGGGCGCTAAGATTGACGCAATACCTCTGGCCGATGTACCGCAAAGGCCCAGATCTATTTCCAAGATCCCCGCTGAGCCATCCGACCCCAAGGAGATCCTGGAAATAATACAGCTAAGTAACCCCCAGCTACCCACACAGGACTGGAAAGTAGTGAGGGTTTCTGAATCTGTTGAAGAGTCCAGGAAGGCCACTGTTGTGATAAACAGTGACTCTCTGCCGTCCCTTCGGAAGACACAGGGGAAGATTTTCTATGGATTTGGAACTATCTTCCTCCGAGTCTATAAAGGTGACGACAAAGGGAAGCCTCAAGCTCCGGCGACTACCACCACCACAACAACAGCATCAACGGAGCGTATGGAAGACGAATCTGCTACGTCATCGGCCAATGAAGACACCCAATCGGTCAGTGGACTTGTGGGTGACTTCCTTGGTAAGATGGGAGTGGCGGATGATGAGGACATTCTTCTGGAATCGGACGACGATCCAGAGGATGCCAACGTCACAGTCGTCCATAGTGATGAGCTATGATGAAGGTGACACAAATCAACCTTCATCACTCTAAAGCGGCGTCAGCTGCCCTTCTCCTCCGATCAGCTTCAGGCACGGAGGAGCTTATATGCATCCAAGAACCATTGTTGTATAGAGACAGGGTTTGCGGACTCAGATTAGACGGTTACAGTACTCTGTACGCAGCCGATCAAGGTAAGACCAGAGCTTGTGTTATGGTCAAAAACATCCTTAAAGCTTTCATTCTTTCTGATTTTAGCGATAAGGACACATGCACTGTCGCAGTAGAGTGAAAAACCAGTACAGTCTGGTTTATGAGCTGCTACATGGCACACGACCAGGGTGCTAACCCTCCAAACTCCACAACCAGGAAGGCGATGTCGCACGCTAAAAGGCACAACATCCCCCTAGTAATATGTGCAGATGCGAATAGACACCATACCGTCTGGGGTAGCTCGGATGTCAATCCACGAGGTGAGTCGCTTTTGGACTTCATAGTAGAAAATGAACTAACAGTAGTTAATAGGGTTAGTGAGCCCACCTTTATTGTGACTAACAGAAGGGAGGTTCTTGATATTACGCTTATTAGTGATAAGGTCGCGGATATGATTAGCGATTGGAACGTGTCTAAGGACTGTTCCTTCTCTGATCACATGTATGTTGATTTCAATTTTTCCTTTAGAGTTGATTCAGTTAAACCCTACACGAACAGAAGAAGGACTAACTGGTCTATCTATGCGAGTGTACTCGGGGACAAGCTGCCTATGTGCTATGTACCGTCTGGGGTAGCTCGGATGTCAATCCACGAGGTGAGTCGCTTTTGGACTTCATAGTAGAAAATGAACTAACAGTAGTTAATAGGGTTAGTGAGCCCACCTTTATTGTGACTAACAGAAGGGAGGTTCTTGATATTACGCTTATTAGTGATAAGTTCGCGGATATGATTAGCGATTGGAACGTGTCTAAGGACTGTTCCTTCTCTGATCACATGTATGTTGATTTCAAGTTTTCCTTTAGAGTTGATTCAGTTAAACCCTACACGAACAGAAGAAGGACTAACTGGTCTATCTATGCGAGTGTACTCGGGGACAAGCTGCCTATGTGCCCAGTTCTCATAGACAATGTGTCCATGCTCGACTCCGCAGTGGAGTCATTGACCGGTGCCTTAATGGAGGCAACAAACGAAGCCTGTAAAATAATGGACAGGAGGGGCAAAGCTAAGCCCATATGGTGGAATGCGGAAATTGCTGAAAAACGCAAGGAAAGCAGGAAGCTCTTTAATGAGGCAAAACGTAATGGTGTTTGGAACAATTACAAGTCCTCAGTTAATGAATTCAAGAATCTTATCAGGAAGGCCAAGATACAGTCATGGAGGAAATTCTGCAGTGACGTGGAAAACTCCTCGGAGACAAGTCGGCTTCGTAAGATTTTATCCTATAATCCAGCTATTCCATCATATATACGGAAGATGGATGGATCCTGGACCACAAACAGTCGGGACACCCTTGAGGTCCTGATGAATACACACTTCCCTGGTTGCACTGATGATGTGCCTAGGGAGGAAACTTTTAGTGGCGCTCGGGATATCTCTAATATTCCGATAACTCGCCATCGTGTGGAATGGGCGGTCAAAAGCTTCCATCCCTTTAAATCTCCAGGCCCGGATGGCATTATCCCAGCGGACCTACAAAATAACCTGGGAATATTGATGCCATGGCTCTTGGCAATATTTAGAGCCTGCCTGGGTCTCTCACATGTCCCAGCAACGTGGACATCATATAAGATCGTCTTCATCCCCAAGAGTGGGAAGACATCTCACACTATGGCTAAAGACTTTAGACCAATTATTCTATCCTCCTTTCTACTGAAAACACTGGAGAGGATTTTGGATATTCACATTAGATCATCATTAGGACCCAATTCCCTGTCACCGGCTCAGCACGCCTACACGAAGGGAAGGTCCACTGAAACTGCGCTTCACTCATTGGTGGGCCACATAGAGAGATCCCTGCATTACAAGGAATTTGCTTTAGTGGCATTCCTGGATATTGAGGGCGCTTTCAACAATGTTAAACCTGAATCGGTTATTAACGCTATGAGACATTTGGAGATCGACCCAGCGATCATTCAATTTGTCAGCAGTATCTTGCACTTCAGGCGTATCGAATCCAACTTGGGCGCCTCGAACATTTCAAAGGTTGCGACTAGGGGCACCCCGCAAGGTGGTGTACTGTCACCTTTACTTTGGAATCTGAATATAAATACCCTACTCAGAGCCATGGAAAGGACGTGCTGCAGAACGGTTGCATATGCGGATGACGTTGCAGTTGTGGCTATGGGTAAAGATCCCAGACTTTTGTCTGAACTAATGGAGTCCGCACTGGACGTCCTAACAAAATGGTGCCAGGGATGTGGACTGGATGTAAATCCCGCCAAAACAGAACTGGTACTTTTCACAAGGAGATACAAAATTCCCAAATTTAATACCCCGAGGATAAAAGGGGTGTCACTGGAACTGTCTGACAGCGCCAAGTATCTTGGGCTAATATTGGACAGTAAACTGAACTGGAGGATGAACACCAGCTCCAGGACTAATAAAGCGGCTACTGCATTATATTTCTGCAAAAGGGCCATTGGCCTAAACTGGGGAATTAACCCAAGGAATGTATACTGGCTATACGAATGTGTCATTAAACCCATTCTCTTCTACGGGGCAGCTGTTTGGTGGCCGGCGCTCAAGGCGAAGAGTCATTAATCCAGGTTTGAACGTACAATGAGAATGGTGGCGATAGCGGTAACAGGTGCCATTAGAACAACCCCCTCTAAGGCATTGTTTACGATTCTAAACTGGTTACCACCAGACATTTTGGCGAAAAGGTTAGCTGCGAACGCGGCGGTAAGACTAAGGGCCACCGGAGCATGGAGAGATTATAATATCGGACATGCTAACATTCTGAATGATATTAATTGGCACATGGATGTTGATTATGTCACACCCGAGCCAATCTTTGATCCTGGCTTCACGGTAAGCATTGTGGATAACGTGGTCCACTATGATGACCTGCAAATCCCCGCGAATACGATTCGAATCTTCACGGACGGGTCTAAAACACTGTATGGTGTCGGTTCTGGCATATACTCCGAGCAGCTAAACTGGAGCATTCCTATAAGGCTGCCGGACCACTGCAGTGTCATCCAGGCCGAGATAATGGCCATCCACACAGCCGCGAAACGCATCCGGTACGGTGAAATATCTGGAAGGGATATTCACATTATTACCGATAGCAAGGCGGCCATAAGATCCCTGGAGAATGTGTTCATCACATCGAGAATTGTCCGAGAATGCCGGATGTCTCTGGAGGAGATAGCGAGACATTCACTGGTCACCCTTAATTGGGTCCCCGGACACGGGGACATACATGGGAACTGCATGGCGGATTCGTTGGCGCATGCAGGTACCACCTTGAATCGGGACGTTTCCACATATGTAGGTGCTTCACTCCCAAGGTGTAAGCAACTTATAGCGCATAAGTTTCATCTTATCGCCAGTCAGAGGTGGCACGATGAAACCACCTGTGGGGAAACCAGGAAAATCTGGCCCATCATAGATGAAAAAAGGACACGGCGGGCATTACAGCTGTCCAGACATCATCTAAGAAACCTAACTGCGGTTATAACAGGCCACTGGCCAATTGGGAGGCACGCCCAGAGGCTGGGGCATGGGAATACTAGCAGCCAGATGTCATAGGACCCATGGGAGACGGCGTGATATGGTAACACAACGGGAACTAAGCAATGGACCCACGTGAGCTGTGCTTGATCACGGCTGCCAATGGAACCTAACCTAACCTAGTAATTAGCTATACTAAATACATTAGTAACTATAAAAAAAAAATGGAGAAAAATTTAAAAGCATTTGAAAACCAAACAAAAAAAAAATAAATAATGAATTTAAATACATAATACATAAATACTTTTAAATTTTCTTTAATCATACACTAAAACCTATTTTAAATCCATAGTTAAAGTTATTATACTAACATATTTTTTTTGAGTGTAATTTATACATATTTTTTTATAATACTCATGTATCTTAAACTCTTATTACAAAAATAAGTTTTTTTTTCTTTTGTTAAAAGCAGCAACAACATCACCATTATAATCATTATGTAACGATTGCTGGGCCCTACAGTCAGAACATCATGATATTAAAACATCAATATAATGCCTTGTTGTGAGTAAACCATTACACTCTTTATTTTTGTAATTATTGCTTTAGTTATCATTTACTCTTATTATTAAATCTCTTTTGATTGAATCGTTAGTATGATCCAATATGGTTCCGTTATTTAAATTTTGTAAATAATAAGAACATCAATACTCATGTTAGTTATTTATTTTCTCTTAAAATTATTCCATCCATCATGTGGTTGGCTTTGTTGTATTTTCACTAATTTTACTTTCCAATTATTCCAAATAAACCTAAATCTGAATTTTTAATTGTAACTAAAACCAAAATTATGCACTTTTAATTCTTAGATACAAAGGGAAGGATAGCTAAGACGAAATGTTTCTTCTAAGATAGAAAAAGTTAATGTCAGTTGAAGGGACGGAAGTATTAATATCGGTACGCATTCTGTCTAGGTGTCTTGCAGTCTATCTGTCAGTAGGGTGGGAAACATGTACCCCTTTGGCCTAACATCTTGCCATTGTGGATTTATTTGAGATTTTTAGGAATGCTTATAATTCGGAATTTTTTTACTCTATGGTAATCTAAGGCAAATGAGTATTTTATTTATATCGTTAAGCGTTAAGAAACCGGGTTGAGAACCACATTACCAGTTGCTGAGCTAGCCAACATCTATATTTGCCTTTTTAACTCGCTTGTTTTCAGTAAAACGTATACTTTTTTTTTATTTGAATTTTAACAATTTTTGTTATTCTTCGACATATACGACGCTTAACAGTATATAAAATCTTTTGAATATTAAAAAAGTGTTGTTTATTTAAAAAAAGTCGTATCTTAAAGAAACACATTGATCCCGGATCCCGGGATTTCGGGATAGGGATTTCCAAAATCCCGAATCCCGGGATTTTCAAAAATCAGTCCCGATTGGCATCCCTAATATATACATATTCTGGCCTCTTTAGTAATTCTAAGTCGAGTTAGCCATGTCCGTCTGTTGAAAACACACTCACTTTCGAAAAACGCAAAAGAAAAGAACAAACTTGGTCTCAAATGGCTTGTAGTTATCCTAAGCAGTTTGTGATTGAAATCCACAACATCGGATCAGAACTATGAATCAAAATGTGGAACCACCACCCTAAAAGAATTTATAATTTTGATAGAAAAACTGACATAAATGGTGGAATAATGCACGAAATTTCATAAAATTGCACGAATTCGCTTTATACGACTGCAAAGCATACTGTTAAATTTCGTGAAGATCGGTCCATAATTGACCATAGGCCCCACATAAACCTTTCTCGCCGAAAACGGTTTAGTACTCCTAAAACCGCAATAAATAACGCTATCATACTAAAATTTGGTACGTCACAGTTTTATAGGACCAGAAACCACACTGTAAAATTTTTGGAAAATCGGTCCATAATTTACATAATTCCCATATAAAGCATACTTTCGGAAAACAGTTAAGTTAGCCTAAAACCGTAATAAATAACGCTATCATACTAAAATTTGATACGTCACAGTTTTATAGGACCAGAAATCACACTGTAAAATTTATTGAAGATCGGTCTATAATTAACACTAGGTCCCATATAAACCCTAATCCCGAAAACAGTTTAGTACGCCTAAAACCGTAATAAATAACGTTATCATACTAAAATTTGATACGTCACAGTTTTATAGGACCAGAAATCACACTGTAAAATTTTTTGAAAATCGGTCCATAATTTACACTATGTCCCATATAAAGCCTACTCTCGGAAAACAGTTTAGTACGCCTAAAGCCGTAATAAATAACGCTATCACTACTCGCGGAAAAGAGTTTAGTACGCCTAAAACCGTAATAAATTACGCTATCATACTAAAATTTGGTACGTCACAGTTTTATAGGACCAGAAACCAGACTGTAATATTTTTTGATGATCGGTCCATAATTTACACTAGGTCGCATATAAATCCTACTCCCGGAAAACAGTTAAGTACGCCTAAAACCGTAATAAATAACGTTATCATACTAAAATTTGATACGTCACAGTTTTATAGGACCAGAAATCACACTGTAAAATTTTTTGAAGATCGGTCTATAATTTACACTAGGTCCCATATAAACCCTAATCCCGAAAACAGCTTAGTACGCCTAAAGCCGTAATAAATAACGCTATCACTACTCGCGGAAAAGTGTTTAGTACGCCTAAAACCGTAATAAATTACGCTATCATACTAAAATTTGGTACGTCGCAGTTTTATATTACCAGAAATCACACTGTAAAGTTTTTTGAACATCGGTCCATAATTTACACTAGGTCCCATATAAACCCTACTCGCGGAAAAAAGTTTAGTACACCAAAAACCGTAATTAATAACGCTATCATACTAAAATTTGGTACGTCACAGTTTATAGGACCATAAATCACACTGTAAAATGTTTTGAAGATCGGTCCATTATTTAAATAGGCCCCATATAAACCCTACTCCCGGAAACCCGTTTAGTACGTCTAAAACCGTAATAAATAATGCTATTAAATTTTCATTTGGTATGTCAAAGTTTTATAGGACGAGAAATCACACTGCCAAATTTCATGAATATCGGTCCATAATTTACCCTAGGCCCCATATAGACTCTACTTTTGAAAAACAGTTTATTGCGCCTAAAACTAAATAAAGCCCATTTTGGGAAAATAATTAAATTCGCCTAAAAACATCACAGATTAGATATTTCGGTAAAATTTCTTTCAATTTACACTACAACGAAATCTAGTACTTTGAGATTTCGAGCCAAATCTAGTTGTTTTTGGCTAGATTTCCCGTACAAAACAAAATCTACTCCGTAACTAGATTTTGACGAAATCTATTCGAAATCTAGTAGTACTTATTGATGCAACTATGTTTTTCCCCATATAGCACTAAAAACTACTTCCCTGCACAAGACAAAAATACATTTTAACAAGAAACAAAACAAAAACAATAATAGCTGCTTGTTAAAATTATTAAAAAAAATTCAAAAATTTTGTAAAATAGTAAAAAAAATGCAAATGACAAATAATATTGATAAAATAAATGAAGTTGATTATAAAAAAAATGTAATGCAAATTTTTAAATGCCTATTTTTTATATGCAAGTATGTGTTACACAAAAAACTTTCAGACGGCGGTTTTTGTTGTGAAAACTAAATCTGTGGAAGAAATTTTACCGCAATATCTACATCTGTTATGGTTTAAGGCGAATTTAATTATTTTCCCAAAGTGGGCTTTATTAGGATTTAGGAGCAATAATATGTTTGCCGGGGGTAGGGTTTAAATGGGACCTAGGGTAAATCATGGACCGATCTTCACAAAATTTGACACTGAGATTTCTAGTCTTAAAAAACTGTGACTTACACAGGGTCTCCACCTGAGATAAGATATAAGATTTTTATATTAGCAAACGTCAAATTTAATCGCGGAGAGTATTATCTTACGTGTGGACTCTCAAATAGTGTTAGTATTAATATTATAAGAAATGTTATGAGACAGTTGGTATAAGATTTCTTATAACATGAGCTATCTTATAAGATGAGCTATCAAAAATACACACATACATATATAAAACAATAATAAGCCACCATTATTAAAATGTGTAATTTGTATTACTTGGAGGCCACACGATCAATTTTTGTCTTTCAATTATTTTTAAATTGATCACGAGATTGCTCTTAATTTTTTTTTTCAGTATTTATTTATTGAATCTTCATATATTAAACATGAACTAACAATAATTAATCAAATCTTATCCTAATATTTACTTTTATGTCTTGCCAGTGCTAGACAAAAAAGGTTTAGTCATCACGGTTTCTGTTCACATACGTAGGTGTTAATCGCTCATCTGATTGGGGGAGTGCTGCAGTGTCTCTTCTTCTGAAGGGAGTGTAGCCGCCATAATTTAAAATATTTCGAGCTAGTGGATTTGGGTGCAGTTCCAGCCTTTTTAAATATTTTACTGCATATTTCGTTATCATAGTTTTTACTAATGGCACATTGATATGTTTGTAGATATTTGAGTTTTTGACATACCAGGGAGCGGCTGTTATTATTCGGAGAAGTTTATTTTGGTGCCTTTGAATTTTTTTGATATTAGAAGCCGAGGCAGTGCCTCGTAGCACCAAATTGGCTTTAAGATAGAGTTATGAAGTAGAAGTTTGCAATCGAGGTTAAGAACAGAATTTCTTCCAATAAGCCAATTAATTTGAATTGCTTTCAGTTTCATTTGAGTTAATTTAGTTTCTATATGACATTTCCACGTTAAACGCCGATCTAGATGTATACCGAGGTATTTTACATGCGAGTGTTGGGGTATTATTTGATTATTGATTTTAATAGGGGGGCAGGTGTCCCGACGAAATGTGAATGTTATATGTAAGTAAACTGTAAGTACCGAGATGCTTCTTGGCAGTTTTCATGTACGCTTAGAAAAGCTGTATCGTCCGCAAATGTTGAGGTTTGTGTGTAGCTGTTTTTTGGCATGTCGGAAGTATAAGTTAAGTATAATAGAGGGCCTCCAGCGTTAATTGGCTGAGGAGAGCTTAAAAAATCGCCTTTTTTAATAATAAATTGACGACCAACTAAGTAGCTTTTTAGCAGCTTGTGTATGTTTGCTGGTAAGTTTTGCTGCAATTTCAGTAATAATCCTTAATGCCAGACTTTATCAAAAGCTTGAGACACAGCGATGAAGAGTGCTGAGCAGTATTTTTTTTCTTTAAAGGCTTTTCTTATGACATTTACTGTGCTTTATTCATTTACTGTGTTTTATTCTAAAACCGAATTGATGATTTGGAATACATCTATTTTCATTTGAAATCGGCGTTATTTTTGAAACTAGTAGTTTCTCAAATAGCTTTGAAATATTAGACAATAAGCTTATAGGCCTGTATGACTCAACTTTTGTGTGATCCTTTCCTGGCTTTGGTATCATGGTTACTAAGGAGACCTTCCATTCTTGAGGGTAGTATTGAAGGCGTAAAATAGCATTAAAAATAATAAGAATAATTTTCTTTGCTAGTAGCTCCAAAAGCATTTTATTACAGATCTTATCAATACCGGGTGCCTTGGTGTTTAAATCACAAATAGCCTTTTCGATTTCTCTAAACTCGAATCTTAGGGGAATAGTTGCTCTAACATTTTCTGGCGGTAACTCGACTGCTATATCGTGAGCTATATAAGGGGTAAATACATTTTTCAGATGATTAACAAGCAGATTTCCTTTTTCAATTTCATTTCTTGCCCAACTTCCATTCAAGTTTCTTAATGGTGGCTTATATATAACTGGTCTATTAAGACTTCTAGCTGCACGTCATAATGAGTAGTCTGATTGTGGAGTTGCATCAAGACCCTTTATATATTTTTCAGTGAAGCCGTTTTCTGAGACTGCTGTAACTTTCTTAGCCTTTTTGAGCACTCTTTTAATAAAGTTTTAAGTTGGGGGGATCTGTGCGATTGCCACTCTCTTCGAACTCTCCTTTTTTCAGTCAATAGACGCTCGACATCTGTAAAATATATGTAATTGTTTTTGGTTTTTTTGAGGGTTATGTTAGAATGTTGAACAGCTAGTTTAAGACTAAGATATTTTTTATATTTTAACTAATTTATTTGCGAGGCTGATGTCGATAAGTAACCAGACGGAGATACAATTCTATTAGGGTTTGTTACATTAAGAATTGTAGGTGTGTGAGCGGAATCTTCAACTTGAATCGCTTCTATGGGTATGTTATTAACCACGCCAAAATCTATGACATCTGGAATTTTTTGATGATCAGCAGGCCAATAAGTTGGCTGTCCGCTCGCTACCCCATTTAAATTAATTTAAGAGATTGTATTAAACAAAACACTACCCTTTGGTGTTATGAGTCGTGACCCCCAGAGAGTGTGTTTGTTTAGCATGATTTGTTGTATTTATAATAATGGCTTTCTGATATTAAAAATCTAGGGGGAGAGTATAGAAATGAAATTACTATGTTTTGAATTAGCTCTTCAACACAAATGTTCGTTGCTTGCAGATAATCTTCACTGATCACACATTAAGTAGTGTTTGATTCGGGCTTTTATCAGAATAGCAGAACCTCCGCAAGCTCTGGTATCATATAATATATAACCATTGATTTTTAACGTATTTCTTGAGGTCAGAAACCATCATAACATCAATTTGTTTGCTTTTAAGAAAGTATTCTAGTTCATTTTTATGTTAGCAAATGCCGTTTGCGTTCCAAAAACTAATTTTTAAACAATTCATGTCTTGTTAAGTACAGCTTGCAATAACATTGATTGCATTCTTAACATTTCCTGCATCATATTACCCATTGTGTTCGTAAAGTTATTTACTGTTTGCACTAATGTTTCCATAGTTTTTTTTAGATGACTTAAATTAGAAACAAGAGTTTCATCATTATTTGGCAACTCACCTTGCATTGGCATATGGTTTGATTTTAGGACGTTAGCGTAGGATGTTCTGTTATTAATAGGGTGAGGTACCTGAATGTCATTAGTGTTAACTAGATTTGTTGCATGCATTTGGGGGGGATTAGGTTTAGGTCCAACCGAGCGCTTGGCGATAGAGTATACAGGGCATCCTCTATAGTTGGCAGTGTGATTACCACCACAGTTGCTAAATTTTTTTATATTGGGGTCATTTTTAGACTTATCGCAAAGAGCTGTACCATGTAATTATCCACATACGACGCAACAGGGGTTAAATGGCAGTATGCCTTAGTGTGACCACATTCTTGGCAGTTTAAACATTGCACGGGACCATTCCTTTTGTGCGGCCCCTCTATCGTTATTTTCCTATACAGGATATATTTCAGATTGTAAATGGGATGCGTTTCGTTTTTTTAAGCTTAACGTCGCCGGGTTCTAACTCCACTCGAAATAGTGGCTGAGCAACTTTTTCTCTATTTTTAATATTTATTACATTTAGAAGATTTGATAACGTTTTGTGCTTCCGAGGTTTCCTCATCCAGAATTGCAAAACGATTTTGTAAACTTATTCTATCAGCTGTACCATCTTTTAAGACTTTTGGGACCGAAGCAACTGCTGAATAGGTTGGGCTGCGACCCCGTTTAAGCACTGTTATGTAGCTATCAATACCTACTTGTGTTGCAGGCTTTGACCACTTTTTACTTGTGACACTGAGTTTTCCATTATGCCTGATTTGGGGTTAATATTTGCATCACTTATTAAAATTAATTTTGCCGCTGTTGCAACGCTTACAGGTTTTATATTTGTTAGTGTATCAACCGTATTATTAAATACAGAGGGCGAGAGAGATCGCGCACGAGTAATAGGTTTAGCCGTTAATATAGCGTTTACATTTGACAGTACTGGCAAGACAGTAAGAAAATACATAATAGTTGCCAAAAACACTACTTCCTGTCTTCGTGACGTTGGCGTCCAGACAGTAGTAAAGAAAGTTCACTAAAAAAAAATGTCTAACGTGAATGTCGCAGTGCAAGTTTGTTACGAACCTTGTGTCGGCCTCTAGACCGCATCTAGGGTTGCCATTCGTACTGTTTTTATCAGTACATGTACTGTTTGTTGTTTAAAGTACTGATTTATGCATTACAAGCAAATCAGTACGCAAATGTACTGATTTTTTCATTAATGTACTGTTATTATATATTAATTTTGTCAAGTATATAGTTTGTCATATTGTCAAATTGTTTGCGATACAAATATTAATATAGATGTTCTTATCGATGAGTTATTAACATTAAATATTTTTGCCGAGTCAGTCAGTACAAAAAAAAAAAAGAAGAAAAAACAGTGAAAGAAAAATGGAAAGTGTTTCTAAATGGTGGTGCATTTACGAATTTAAGGAAATGTGTAATTTTATTTCTTCCATTCCACATTTAAACGCTTTTACAGAACGAGTCTTTAGTTTTTAAAGTGGAAAAAAGAGAGAAACGGGCTCCTCATATAAACCCTAGAAGGTGAGTTGCAGATAAAGACAAACTTTGGTTATAGTTGTAATGTGTTTTACAATTGAAGACTGAAGACAGGAAAGAAATTGTAGACAATGTACAAAAAGGCCATAAATATTTTTAACTTGTAACATTGTAAATATTAATGTCCATACATATGTTAATATATAATTTATAAAAATAAATAGCATAAGATCGTCTGAAAAGCGATTGTGCCTTTTGCAATAATTACAATAATTAATAGTAATTAGTTGTAAATCACTTTTAAATAATTTTTTTAAATTATTTTGAAGATAACTACATAACAAGCTTCGTTATTTCAAGTGTAAAAATTGTTTTTTAACATTGTTGTCCTTATATCTAAAGCTTGCTGCTAAAAAGGCCAATGTCAAATAATTCATTTTTGAGAAAATTGAAATTTTAGTTTTTTATAGAACAGTTCTAAGTGAAATTGGCTAGCAAAATCTTTTTGAATCTGTTCTCGGTAAAATTAAACACTGGCTTTTTCCGCAAAATAAAAGAGATTCAGCATGACGTTTTAGTTGCAAAATGAAATTAATTATGCTGGTAGATATAGAAAAAAACTACTTTTATTTAATTTTATGTTGACCTATATTCCAAAAATTTACTAGAATAAAGGAAATACAATTTTTTTTGCCTTTATTAAAACTAATGTTTCTTTGAAAAATATTAAACCAAGTAGCTAACAAGATATTAATAATCGAATTTTTAACAATTTGTTGTGTTTTAGATTTTTTAGTTATTCACTTTGTATTCCCGCTAAAAATAGATACGGAATTGAATTATTGTTTTGAAAAAATTCAGTTTTATTGATTAAATTTTGTCATTGTTTAAATTATAGAATGAATTCAAGTTTTGGTTTAAAAAGATTAAGGCTTTTTATTTTATTAATATGCAATTTTATATTAACAAAGTATATGTACTGTTTTTTATGCAATTGTACTGATTTTTTTCTCTTATGTACTGATTTCTCTGATTTCAAAACTGGCAACCCTGGCATCATCTCTGGGAGCGGTTCTCAACCCTTGCGATGGACAAGATTCGCCACAAAATAAAAAAAATGAACAAAAAAATCACAGAAAACTATTTCCCAACGAACGAACCCATCATCCATAGGAAGACAGATGTAAATCTTCAATAGCCCATTCCCAGCCTTGGCCGCATTTCATCCAACCGAAGTTTTTCGCGGACCCCACTACCCGTCCATCACATCCTCTCCATCAACAATCCCAAATAAAAGATTTACTCAATCATATTTTTTTTTCATTTTTTACAACAAAATCAAATTTATTATAATATAACTAACACTAGACATTAATGATCTTTTATTACACTAAAAACTCCAAACATTAACTTAATTGACTACCTTAAAAACAATAAAACCTTACATATATAAAGCAAACACTAATTACAAAATCTTTTTATTTCCGGCCTTAGCAAAATTCACTTCCGGTTTCTTTTCACTTATATCATAAAATAGGGCTAGATTCAATTCTGTTGGTAAGTATCTTTATATTAACATTTCTTCGATAACACCAAAAATCCGACCAACATTTGTTTACCTACTAAATATTTAAAAAATGTAAATTAATTATCACCAACTTTTATGGCGTTATTTTCCACCTTCTGTTTTTTTCTTTTTACTTTTTACACCTAACACACATATACAACACTTCAATAAAATAAAATAAAATATACACATTACCAATAAATCTAACAAAGAACCGAATAGATCGTCATTTAATAGGCTTTATTGAAAATTCCTGCCTGGCCGATTTTTGTTCGCGAATTATCCTACCCTAAAAGAGCTCTCTGAGGGTCGTATACTACCAAATAGAGATACTTTTATATTTTCTCTTTCGCGTTCCTATATCCACACAAACCAATACCTATGCGATCCCTTTCACAACAATAATATACACTACACGTTTTATTTTCTTAATCTAAACTTATAAACTAACTATTAAATCTAATTACATACGTATAATTATCAAAACTAATAATTTTTTCTGAGAACACTTTCTAAAAATTTCTACTGGGTATGTTATACTAGGTATGGTTCAATGATTCGCTGAACTTTTGAAATAAGCTTTTGCCTCCTTATTTCCAACAACTTTTACAAAGCTGTATCCCAAGTATAAACAAACTTTCCTGCACAATTAATCAATATTGCCAACCCAAATTTATTTTCAACACACCGGATGCCACTAGTTTTTGGTCACTAAGCTGTTTAAATACAAAATAATATTCATTCTTTACCTTTTCTTATGTTGTAAATCTCTTACTGCTATTTGTGACGTGATCCTGGTAACTGTATCCCCTCTAGGACAATATCACTGGTCTAGTTACTTCCTTTTCGCTTTGTTTATACGCTACTTCCGTTGGCAATATATTCTTTTGCAGGAGCTTCTGTTTAATAATACTTCCACTTAATACACTTTTTTCCACATGCACTATATACATATATTTAACCCTCCGATGAGTGACAGTTCTGAACTTCACGGCCGTGTGAAAAGGTCCCTACGGACCTTTTTTGTAAATCATGTTTTTTTCATATAAACATTTTTTTTTGATTTTTTTTTGTTTTTATTGTTTATAACTAAATTCTACATACCAAAATATTTTTTTTAATTTTTTTTTTTGCTTGAATTTTCTTAAGACTATTATAAAAAAGTTTAAAAATTATTGTTGTTGAGCGTGTACTTCTTGTCCCCCGCCCTGTGCGCAAGTGTTGTAGCGATGTAAAAGTGTGTTATGTTCTCCGCAAACAGCGTTGCCGCAGACGAAGCAGTATGCCCGCGTTTTCCGCTGCCGCCCGTACTCAGAACGGCAAAGGCGACATGACGGTATAGTTGACCTAGCCGCAAACGACGGTGCATTGCCTTTCATCGGTCTTGGTAATACCTGAAATGAAAAGACAAATAAAAACCAAATAAATATATATTCTATTATTGAATTTAAAGATGTTTTTCTTACCCTGACATCGAATGCTTCCATCGCATTGCGTATCCTTGGATATGAGGTTATATGGTTGTTCAGGGCACGTTCTTCGATATTTGGTGTGGCCAATTGTTTCGTTAGCAGTAACAAGAACGACCGCCGTCTGTCACTCCTTTTTATAGGCTTCATTTCGTTGTTAATCGTAAAAGCAGCCAATGCAGCGACGTCCAGCATATTATAAAACATGGCCAACGGCCATCGTTGTGTTGCTCTTTTGCAGCTGTAAGTGCCTAGCATTTGATCCATGGTATCAACGCCGCATTTGTTGGCGTTGTAATCTAATATGGCATAGGGCTTCCGCTTCTCGGTTTGCTCGTCAACGAGGCAGGTGTAGTGCATTGTGGAGAGCACGTTCACCACTTTATTTTTTTTCGGCACGTATGAGCATAACGCTATATCCCCTTCGTTGAACCCAAATAATGTACTATTGATGGTGCGCTTCGGGTTCTTCTTGAACTCCTGTGGAATGAATGTTTTGTTGTAGCGCACTGTGCCACCATATGCGGTCTTCCTCCTCAACAAAATACGCGCCAAGTCAAGAGTGGTAAAGAAATTATCCGCGTATATAGTACGGCCAGCATCTAAATATTTTTCCACAAGATCCAGCACTACGTTCTGCCCTTGGTTTATCTCCCGTTGTTGGTTTGGCAGTTTTCCAGAATATATCATTCCCTTCACAGGATAATAACTCTGTGAGTCGCATAACCACCATACTTTCAAACCATACTTAGCTGGCTTTGACGGAATATATTGTGTGAAGCGGGTGCGGCCTCTGTAAGGGAACAACTGCTCATCAACTGTTAGTGCTTCATGAGGAGTGTAAGCTGCTGCCAAGTTATGTTGCAACATTAGCCAAATATCGTCAATAGCCGCAGTTTAACTGTTGATGAGTCGCTGTTGTCGAGTATTTCCATTGTCGAATCGAATAAATTGCTTTATACACATGAAGCGATCGTACGACAACGCAGCTTTGTATATTGGGCAACGCGTTGCGCCCCATAATTACATAGCTGGTTCATGGTTTGATCTTGTGAGTCCAGCATACAAAAGAATAGCTACAAAGGCGTCAAACTCTTTCACTGTCACTGGCTTCCACTCCTTTTTCTTCGTGGGATTCGCCAAATTCCATGCAGCTGTAACCTCCCTGCCTTTACGATTTGTTTTACGTAGCACTAAGTGTATTATTTCCTCTGTCATGATTGAAGGCAGGGCTGTGGAGTCGTCCGAAAAAAGTACTAACTCCGACTCCGACTCCAAACGCTGAAATTTTTTAAGTGCGACTCCGACTCACGACTCCGACTCCTACTCTAACCGTGATGCGAAATGAATGAGACGTAAAATTATTTCTCTTTTGTGTAGAAACATCTTTATTAAACGAATTATGGGAATCCCCGCGTAATGTGCATAAGAAAAACATGAGTGTTATGGTAGGAATTAAAGGCAGGCCGACAAAGATGTTTCTACACAAAAGAGAAACAATTTTACGTCACAATTTTTCTAATACATACTAGTATTTATGCGCTATAGCAACACTTATTCTGTACAATGTTGAAAATATTTCAGCGTTGATGGTTAAAAAATTCTGATATTAAAATTATTGGCAATTCCTGTCATTAACATTTTTTAGCATGAGTAAATTATTTAAAAAATCACACATCTTGTTCAACTAGATCAAAAACTGAGTATAAGTTTTGCTAATTTAATTTAGACTTTTTCCCGCACGAATAAAAAATATACCTAAATATACGTAAATAGTAAAGTACTTGAATCAACTATTTCTCATAAAATAAATTAAAATCTACTTATTCATATTGATCTGCAAAATATTGCATCGCCAATTTCGAAGAATTTTTATATTGGAAAATATTAGAATTTTTTTTTTTAATTTTTTAAGCCGACAAATTTTGGAGTCGGAGTCGCGCGTTTTTTTTGGGTACTGCGACTCCGACTCCGACTCCGGTACAAATACCTCAACTCCGACTCCGACTCCACAGCCCTGATTGAAGGCATTATTGTATAGGGGTCGTGTATATTTCCTGTTGGTCCTGGTTTCTTTCTTGTGAAGTCGGCCACGTTATGATTACGAGTGCGTGATGTTGGTGGTGCTTTTTTACTCCATTGGGTGCCATATTTGCAAGACAGTTGGAAAAGTGTATATGTATTAGTAAAAAAGTTTGCATGTATTGCAACTGTCTTGCCAGTACTGGCAAATGTAAGTACCGTGTTAGAATTTGCTATCATCGATTCTTTTTTTTTATTTCTGCATTTGTTTCGTTAACACTCACTCTGATACATTCGTTTCTTTCATTCTGTTTTATTGTTTTTGCATTATTTGCAATCATAAGTTTTTTTTTTTTTTTTGCTTTTCTGTTTACAGTTGTGCTATTCTTATTATTTATTGTTTATCAATGTTTAATCTTAATAGTTTTTAAGATATTTAAAAATTTTGTTTAAAAATTTATTTGGGCACTTTAAAAACTTTTCTAAATAAAACCACTAAATGAAACACTTGTTTGTTTAAAGTTCACTTTGCAAGTAAGTTATTTATTTATTATTATATACAAAAGACGCTAAATTTTCTGTATTTATTTAAATTCAGCAATACAGTTATTTTGAACATATTTAGCTACCTTAAGAGTTTACAAGTAATTTAATTAGTTAAATATTATTGGGAAAGTATTATAAAATTCATTGTCTAGTATTATTATTGTTATTATTATTATTATTATTATTATTATTATTATTATTATTATTATTATTATTATTATTATTATTATTATTATTATTATTATTATTATTATTATTATTATTATTATTATTATTATTATTATTAAAAATTCAAATTTAAATTTATTTAATATGGCTCAACATTCCGGCCCCATTGAACGACTGCACGTCTTCAATTATTTGGCAGTGGAGCCAATTTGTGCACTGGGCGCCTAAATACGCCTGTTCGCGTTTTGACCTCCGCCACTCTGACCTTGCCGTCTTCGCCTTCTACGACCCTGACGACTCTCCCGGTCAGCCACTGCTGCGGCGGGCAATTGTCCTCGTGGATGAGGACCACCTGACCGACTTCGAGGTTGGGAAAATCTTTGTGCCACTTCGCCTTGGCCTGAAGGCCCAGGATATAGTCGCGTGACCAAGCCTGCCAGAATGTCCGCTTGAGACCGCAAAGCATTCGCCAGCGCTTCCATAACTTCCCCTCTTTGACGTTCACGTCTTCTCCTGATTCTGGCGGCAGCGAACGCAGACCCTCTCCGAGAAGAAAGTGAGCTGGTGTCAAGGCTTCTCCGTCGTTCGGGTCTGGAGACAGCGGTGCGATGGGACGACTGTTGAGCACCGCCTCTACTTCTACAAGCATCGTTGCCATTTCTTCTTGTGTGAGCGACGCATTGCCCACGGCTCGCAGAAGCAGGAACTTCGCCTGTTTGACCGCGGCTTCCCACAGCCCTCCGAAGTGAGGCGCCCGAGGTGGTATGAAGCTGAACTTCACCCCGGACGACGCTGCGTACGACTCGACGGCCTGTCGACTCTTGTCGAACGCTTGTTGCAACTCCCTCAGAACGCGGCTGGCTCCGACGAAGTTCGTCGCGTTGTCGCAAAACACCGTCTGTGGTAGACCTCTCCTGGCAGCGAACCTTTTAAAACAAAGAAGAAAAGAATCAGTAGACAGATCAGATACTAATTCTAAATGTACCGCCTTAGAAGTGAAACACACGAAAACCGCTATATACATTTTTAATGGTGGCCTACCACGAATTCTCAATGAAACGTTTATAGGACCACAGAAGTCTACCCCGACAACTAAAAATGGTCGAGTAGCTCTCACTCTATTAGTGGGCAAATTTCCCATTATTTGGGACATAAGTTTTGGCTTATAGCGGAAGCAATGTACACACTTGCGAATTATTCTGCTGCACTCTTCTTTGGCATTTATGAGCCATATATTTTCTCGTGAAAGAGCTATTAGAGCCTTTGTGCCTGCATGACAATTCTCGGTATGGAGATTTCGCAAATAAAGTGTGACAAAACTATTTCTTTTCGGTAACAATAGTGGGAATTTGGTATTGTATTCCAAATCTGCATTAAGCAGTCTCCCACCTACCCTTATTAGTGAAAACTTTCTATTTTCTTCAATAAATGAATGAATAAATGGCGTCAATCTTTGAATGTTTGACGGCAAGACTTCAGATTTTTGCATTCTTGCAATTTCCTCAGAAAAATGAATTTTCTGGATTGTCTCTACAAGTCGGTAAAATGACCATTTTAATTCAATTGCAGTAGGTGTAGAATTCTTATTTATTTTACGTTTTCTCAGGATGTCAATAAATCTGAGAACAAAGGAAGTTACTCTTAGTAACTTCTTGTATGAAGAAAATCTTTCTATCAGATCCAACAAGCAATTTTGTGATTCCTCTACTGCCAGCAGTACATTTGCTTTTCTTGCTTCTAAAAGCCTTTGATTCTCTGTTAACTCTAAATGTTCGTTAACAGGCCAATGTGAACTATCGCTTTGTAAAAACGAAGGTCCTTCAAACCAAATTGAATTTTTTAAATCTTTGACATCACATCCTCTTGAAACAATGTCAGCTGGATTTTGTTTAGTTGGCACATGGCGCCAGGAGACCTGATCTGACAATTCTTGAATTTCAGCAACTCGGTTCGAAACAAATGTTGCTAGTGAGGATGGATGAGTTTTTATCCAATGTAATGTAATTTCTGAATCTGTCCAGAAATTAACATTTTCAATTTCAAAGCTTATCAT
The DNA here is from genome assembly GCA_943735925.1 of Pollenia amentaria. Classification (NCBI taxonomy): domain Eukaryota; kingdom Metazoa; phylum Arthropoda; class Insecta; order Diptera; family Polleniidae; genus Pollenia; species Pollenia amentaria. The sequence goes on from OX031006.1 coordinate 105,893,239, forward strand.
TAACTTAATTCGACTCCACAACTTAGCTAATAGGTGTGCAGCGCATAACTCAAGCCTCGGAAGAGATTTTGTCTTGAGTGGAGCAACTTTGGACTTAGCCGTTAACAGTCTCGATTCAGTTTTATTTGAATCGGAGCTTCTTATGTATATGCAACAACCATAAGCACGAATCGAAGCATCTGCAAATCCATGAATTTGAATTTTTGCTGTCGATGTTGTGAAAACGAATCTTGGGATTGATATTGAATCAATTTCCATTAAATTAGATTTGAAATCTTCCCATGACGTATTTAGTCTCATAGGTATTGATTCATCCCAGTCAAGTTTTTGTATCCAAAGTTCTTGCAATAACATTTTGGACTTTGTAACAATTGGGCATAAAAGTCCGAGAGGGTCGAACAATCGAGAAGAAACAGACAAAATGTTTCTTTTCGTTGCTTTTAAATCACGAAAATTGTCTTCCAAATGAAACTTAAATGAATCATTCTTCGGTACCCAATGTATGCCTAGAGCTTTTGCCGAATCGGAGTCACTATGTAATAGTTTCTCCTTTTGTACTGAATTATAAATTTCGGGATGATTTGAAACCCATTTCGTAAGTTTAAAACCGGCTGAACTCAAAATTTCATTAACCTGGTTACGAATAATATTTAGGTCTTGGTAGCTTTCAGCCCCAGTTAACAAATCATCAACATAGAAATCACTGCGAACAACTTTTGAACCAATAGGCAAAGTCTCTTTGAATAAATCGCTTAAGTGAATCAAACATCTGATGGCTAAAAATGGCGCAGAAGCCGTACCATAAGTAACGGTGTTTAACCGAAATATTTTTAAATCTTCAGATGGATTCTGTCTCCAAAGGATGAGTTGAAAGTTTCTATCATTCTCGCCAACCAATACTTGACGATACATTTTTTCAATATCTGCAGTGATTGCGTACTTATGAAATCGAAAACGGATCAATGTCGAATATAATTCTTCTTGTACTGTTGGACCAACCGTTAACAAATCGTTAAGTGATACATGTGAAGAAGTTCGACACGAAGCATCAAAAACTACTCGAAGTTTCGTAGTTGAACTCTGAGGCCGCAACACACATTGATGTGGAATAAAATAGTGAGGATAATCTGGCATTTTGTCAACATATGACATATGACCTAGGTCGAAATACTCTTTCATAAAATCGTGATACATTTCTTTCATATTTAAATCTCTAGAAAGTCTCCTTTCTAGCGCAAGAAACCGCCTTTTAGCAGTTTCGAAAGATGAACCAAGTATTTTTGTATCAGATTTGAAAGGCAAAGAGACTTCAAATCGTCCTGACGGTAAGCGTCGTACTGAATTTCTAAACATTTCCTCACACTGTTGCTGTTCTTCAGAATAAATTTTTGTTGCGTCATTTGGAAGTTCTTCTAACTCCCAGAATTTTCTGACAATTGAATCTATATTGCTCTCGTTTTCTATAGACGTACTTAAATGAAAAACGTTGTTATTGCCGCTAGAGCCCTTTGATTGGTTATACTTTCCAGTAACAATCCAACCAAGTGAAGTCTTTTGAAGAATTGGCAGGCTAGGGCCAGACCTTATTTGTCCAATACAAATTAAGTCAAAAAATATTTCCGCACCTAATAAAAGATCAATCTTTCGAGGTTTATAAAAGCAAGGATCGGCTAATTCTATATTTCTTGGAATATTAAAGCTAGTCGTACTAATTTTATGATCAGGCTGTAAATTTGTAATAGAACTCAATACCCAAAACTTTGAAGTGAATTGTGTAGAGTTTACCCTCGACGTGACAGTTAAATTTACGCACGATTTCGAAAATGAATTAGTTTCGCTAATACCATTTAAATTCAATCTACCTCCTTCTCGTTTTAATCGTAGTAGCTGTGCAAGTTCCTCAGTTATCAAGTTTGGTTGAGAACCGGAATCTAAAAGAGCTCTGGCTAATATAAAATCACCAGAACTATTTCTAACTTTCACGACGGCTGTAGCAAGAATAATTCTTTCATCAGACGATGAATAATTTACCGATGCGTGAGAAGTTGACGGTTGTTCAAAATTGTTATTTGAAGAATTATTATTGTTATTATTAGAATTTGCACTAGTACTGTATCTATGTAGCAATGCGTTATGAGAACAACTGCAAATTCTACATTTAGATGCTGTACATCTAGCTACTGTATGTCCTTTTTTTAAACAATTTATGCAAGCTGGCACAGATTTTATAAAATCAAATCGTTGGTTTACAGGCTCAGCAGCAAAAGAAGGGCAATTTGTTATTATGTGTTGATTGGATTTACAAAATAAACATTTGTCAGTAGATTGTTTAGATTTAGTACAATTTAGTGATGTTTTATTATTTTTCTTCGTAAAATTTTCAGTTTTATTTTTATTAAACCTCGGTCTTGAACTTGAAGATTCATCAGCAGCAATATGCTGATACCGCTTGTTCAAGGCGGTTTCACAGTCTGACCATAGTGGCAGCCTTTCGAAATCTAGCTGTTCTTCCCACTTTGTCTTAGTCACTGGATCTACTTTTGACATCACTAAATGTATTAAAATAGCATTTGTAATTTTCTTATCATCACCAATCGATAAAAGTGAATCATATATTGCCGAAACTGTATCAATCATACTTCTCAAAGCAGATGCCGAAGGTTTAGTGATCTCTGGTAGATCAAAAAGTTTTGATATATTATCAAAAAATATCAGACATTCATTGTCATATACCTTTTTTAAACTGGCCAATGCTTTGGGATAATTTTCTTCTGAAATCTGAAAAGCTTTGACTGTACCTAAAGCTTCTTCGGACAAGCATGATATTAAATGATTAAATTTTTCTATGTCTGTCAACGTCGGATCATTGTGGACCAAGTTCTCAAATAGGCTCATGAAATTTTTATAATCGGAGTATTTTCCGCTAAATTTAGGGAGCTTCATATTTGGGAGTCTAGAATGATGTGACTGTACACTAAAAGAAGTTTCAGGCACACTTGACTTTCTATTTTTAGTCAAAATACTCAAAAACAATGATTTAGTGGTCACACAAATGTCTTCAAGCTCAGCTCTATCGTCATTGTCGGGATCCAAATTATCCACATCTGACTGTAGCTTCATTGCCTGCTCAATATAAGTTTTAAGAATCTCTAATCTGCACTCCAACTCGATTGGATTAAAAGAAATCGTCTTTTCCCTAATGGACTGACGAATTCGCGTAATATTTTGTACGACCTTTGCCTTTTTAGCAAGTAATTTCTCCAAAGTTTCCGCTATGGAAGGAGATTCTTGATGTTTTTTGCTAGGCATTATATTTTATAATTTGTATGGATAAGAATTAAAATTTCCGAAATACCAAAATAACTTATTGGTTTACTATTTTTAACGAAAATCAATTTAAAATTAACTTAGTAAAATTGATATAATAATTCTCTCGTCAGCTAATGAAAATATTCGGATTCTTACTTCTAATTCGTAGAAATATTTTATCTTTCTATTTAGAATTATCAATTCCGATCACTACGTTCAAATATTAAATTATTTTTTCCACTTAAATCAGCCTTTGGTTAAAAAAATTAAATTTTATTACACCAAGAAAATCTTTTTTCATTGATAAATTTAAAAACAAGTTGTTAAAAATAATTGTTACTAGTGGGACCGCACTAATCAATTTATATTTTATGATTGCACGAAATTAAATTTTTCGATGCTAGTGTGAACACAACAAACAATTTATTTTTTCAAACTTGTATTAATTTAACTTTTCGATGCTAGTGTGAATGCTTCGCACTGTACAGCTGATATTACTAGTAAATGGTATAGGAACGTATGGAATGAAACCGTGATCTTGAAAATTGACAAACGAATGTAAAATAAAAGAAAACAAAGATAATAAATTTAGCATTAATTAATTATTTTATAAAATTAAAGAATTAACACTCGCGAATATTTTCGTTTAATTTTACGTGCAAAAATATAAATATAAATAATTTTTTGCTACAGTAAAATGCCGACGGTAAAAAGAATAAATTTTTTCTCTGTCTCTCAGTAATAAAAGAGACCAAACTATACAAGTGCGTGTGTGTATAAATATGTTTGTTATTAAATATTAACACTCGCGATTGTTTCACTTTAAGGGTGGTTTTTAATAAATTTATTATTAAATAAATAAATTGTTTCACAATAAAGTGTAAAAAATATTGTTTGTGTTCGACTTGCTCAGTGATAATAATTTTTGATTAACTTACAAAAATCTTTAAATTTGATTAATTTACAAATTTAAGGTAATAACACAAATATTTTTTACACTTTTTACCTCTGGCTCAGATTCTGAATTACTCCCCTGGTTTCTCTCTGCTCTACAAATTATACAGCGGCAACGACGAGGCATCTAGGAATCTGGATCAAGCGATGATTGATGTCAACCAGTGGTTAATGTTTATGTATTAAATGTTTCTATTGTTTTTGTATATTGTTTTGAATTTGTGTTTTATTATTGTGTACTTTTTTTTTTACAATAAAATGTTTATTAGCACAACACTTCACAAATGTTTTTATTTTTGCTTTGGTAAGCTCACTTTTAAAAATATTTTATTCAAAATAATGTTTTTATTTTTGATTAGTTTATTTTTAAAGTCCCTGCTCGGGCGCCAAAATGTTTAATCTTAATAGTTTTTAAGATATTTAAAAATTTTGTTTAAAAATTTATTTGGGCACTTTAAAAACTTTTCTAAATAAAACCACTAAATGAAACACTTGTTTGTTTAAAGTTCACTTTGCAAGTAAGTTATTTATTTATTATTATATACAAAAGACGCTAAATTTTCTGTATTTATTTAAATTCAGCAATACAGTTATTTTGAACATATTTAGCTACCTTAAGAGTTTACAAGTAATTTAATTAGTTAAATATTATTGGGAAAGTATTATAAAATTCATTGTCTAGTATTATTATTGTTATTATTATTATTATTATTATTATTATTATTATTATTATTATTATTATTATTATTATTATTATTATTATTATTAAAAATTCAAATTTAAATTTATTTAATATGGCTCAACAATCAACACCGAGAATAAAAAAAAATAAAAACAAAAATATTTTTGCTCTTAATTTTAACTATCCATTAGAGTTGTGTCGGTCATGAACGAACTGGATCAATTGAACGGATCAGTCAGATGAACGATGACCGGCCGTTCAGTTTCATCGTTCAATTTCGTTCAATCGTTCACTTGGGTCTTTTGAATCAGTCGGTCACTTGCTTGCTGGACAACTGGTTGAAAAGAAACAACAATACTTTTGTGTTGTATAAGTTATGCAATTATAATATACTTCTTTCTTTTACTCATTGCCACATTGCTTTACACATTTTCATAATACAATCAGGGTTGTCAAGTTTCTTGGCGACCTAATTTTCGATTTGGCGATATGGCGACTTTTTGGCGGCTTATAAAATATATGGCGATTTTGTTGGCTATTGATTTTCTATAAACTTGTTTTGAGACTGTTGGACAAATTTACCGTTTGTTATTTAGAAAGATTATATCAATGATGGTATTCCATCTAATATATATCAGATTTTGCATAAAGTTTATAGCTATAAGGATACGTCAGGTACTTACGATTTTAAAGAACTTGCTTTGACTGTCTTTATATGCATTTAATTCCAACTGCTAATGTCTGTGTTGAAATAGTCCTTTTTAATAATTTACTCTACTAAAACTCGCCTTCATTGTTACGAGTTATAAATTATATAAATGTAAATAGCACTTTTTGTACCTTCGCACGATATTTTGAACATACATTGTTAAAAAAAAAAACAGTAAGAATTGCCTTGCTGGTGAAGTGTATAGCGTTTGTTTAATACTAAACACAAAAAAAAAACGTTTTGCTGCTTTAATTAGATTATTATAAACTATTGTATCTTTTGTGTGTTCACCAATAATTTTACTTTTATTGAAAAAAATATACATATATCAAGGCGACTTTGTCCCATTTTTGGAGAATTTTAGCGATTCAGAAGAAATATATTTTTTTAGGATTTATAGAAAACATTGGAGAAATTTCTAAAATAAATTTTATGTTGTCAAAAACGCAAAATAAGCCTTGGCGATTTTTGACATTGAATTTGGCAAAAAACATCAAAATTAATCTGACAACCCTGGCTGCTTTTAACAATTTTTCTACAATTTACATGAGCGTTGCCAGTTGTTCTTAATACCAAACCCGCCAAATGCTAATTTTTTTCATTTGATAAATATTTATTTCTTTTAATTTTTTAAATAAGTCCTATAAATAAATAACCAAATTCGATATTCGCTTTATTTATAAAAGCTTAGTAAAGTTTTACAGCACGAAATTAGTATGGAAAAAAACTTTTAATGTATACATTACATTCGTTTATGAATAAGACTCTTAAAATATAAAAAAAATTTGCAATGTATGTTTGTTCGGTGAAATCTTGCAACTCAATTTTGAAGCAGATACCTCGAACCGATTGAGCTGTCATTTTTAAACACGTTTAGTTAAGATGACGATGCATGGTTAACTGTGTTACGTTATTCTAAATCTAACATTATAAGATACCCAAGATAGCAGACTTATTTTTAATGTATTCCTACAATATGAGTATCAAATGGGAGGGCTTGCTGAGAATAAGTCGAAAAAGAAAGTGACTTTACTCTAAATCATATATGGCGGACTAAGTTTTTAATGCTTGCCTTCAAGATGGGTATCAAATGAAAGGACTCATGAGAATACGAATGCTAGTTTTAATATAAACTAAAAGTAAATAACCTTTTTAAAAAACAAGCTTTTATTGAAATGCGCTTCAAAGAAAAATATAAATGAATAGTATAAAACTACTATCAACTTATAACGGATTACATAATTTATATGATATACGAGATTTACTTGTGTAGACAAACAAGTAAATTATATAACTTGATGTGAATGATTTAAACTATTAAACTTTTCAAACCATGTAAATACTAGTACTTAAATCTCGCGACTAGCTTTTAAATCAAATAAATTGTGTAAAGACAAGCGACAAGCTTTTATATCATATAAATTTATTAATGATGTTATAAGTTGATAGTTAAAGTTTATTTCTCTTTTTTTTTTTTTTAGCGCATTTTAATGAAAGCGTGTTTTTTAAAAAGGTTTTTTAGTTATTATAAAATAAAAACAAAAAATAAAATTTATATTATCACATATTTTGAGAATATAATACATATAACGCATGAATAATAATAATAACTATTGCTATTTGTGCATTTTTGTAATATTATTTTGATATTTAAATTGTGTAATTGCTATTATTTTTATTATTTTCTTGTTTTTAAAAGTATTTTGTTCTTAAAATACCACATAAATTTGAAATTTTTTCTCTCATTATTTTTGTTTAAATTCATTTTTAAAGAATTGGGCTCTTACTTTGAATAAGCCCTCGCAACAATTTTTTGCTCTTTCTATTAAAATGGAATTACCTAAGCATATAATAAATAAACAAGTTTTAAAATCGCCACGTTTAACGAGAAATTACTACGTATGGCAGCCCAGATTGTACTATGAATTTTTTAAAACAGTGTGGCAAGTCGCCACCGGCAATGTGTTAAAAGAAAAACGTATAGCATACACACTTATAGTGTTGTTGTGTCTTTTTAATCAAATGAACGAAAAAACTGCGTATTTGGTTTGTGCTTATTGTTTTCTATTCTTGGTTACACTCAAAAAAGTTTTACAGTAGCTTAATGTGATTTATTAAAATTGTTTTCCGTAATTAATGAAATTTTTTTTATTTTATTAATTAAACTGTTTCTGCATATTGTTCCAAAAACAAACTACAAAAATTAATAAGGGTTTTCATGATATCGCTTAAAATTGCCAAATGTGCAAATAGGCAAACTTGCAAGACTCGTTTCATGAAGACCCTTTTTAATTTTTGTGTCATTTTAAATACAAAAATCAATACAAAAATCAATTAAATGAAAACAACTATAAAATTAAAAGCTAAAATTTGTGAATAAAAAGTTTTTTTTTTTTTTTTTTTTTTTTATTTCAATATAATTACGACTGAGTAAAACTCATTTAGTAATATTACAATAGGAGGTAAAATAGTGTGACGAGTGATAATTCATTAATTATCCTCAAAAAAAAGTTATAAATTTATGTACTTGTGTACATATATCTAGTTGACCAGATCCATTGGAAGGGTCCTCTGTAGTCTTCTGTATGGGTTGTGAGAGAAGAAGATTTCATTAAGATCTTCATTTGTGTGAAGCTGAAGTTTTGTAGCGTGCTTTTGTGCATGGAGTTGTATCTCCTCAGTTACGGTGTTTATCCCCAAATCTCTATGAAGGTCGTCGTTACGAATGAACCATGGAGCATTGACGATAGTACGTAGTATTTTGTTTTGTGTTTTTTGAATAATTTGTACATTAGTTTTCTTCGAACAGCCCCAGAGCTGTATTCCGTACGTCCATATAGGTTTTATTATTTGGTTATACACCATGAGTTTGTTAGTGAGAGATACATCAGAATTACTCCCAAGTAACCAGTATAGTTGTCTGAATTTTAGTTTAATTTCCTGAGTTTTTTTTTTAATGTGTTCCTTCCACTTTATTTTAGTGTCGAGAGTCATGCCTAAGTATTTGGCAGTATTAGCGAATGGTATCTTTATGTTATTTATATATAATGGTAGGTATTTAATTTTTTTGTTGGTGAAGTTCATATGAATAGATTTACTTTCATTGAGTTTCATCCGCCACTTCCTGATCCAAACTATGGTGTCTGAAAGTGCATGTTGTACTTTGTTAGTTGATTCTTTCTCATATTTGCCTGTTGCTAGAATTGCAGTGTCACCTGCAAATGTTGCTATTGTTGCAGATTGAGGTATGGGCAGATCTCTTGTGTATAGCAAGTATAAAATAGGTCCAAGGACACTACCTTGCGGTACACCGGCTTCTATATTTTTTAGGTTTGAATATTCGTTTTCCAATTTAACTCGAAAATGGCGATCAGCTAGATATGACTTTAAAATTTTGTAAAATTCTTTTGGTAGATCTTTGTGCAATTTGTATAAGAGTCCTTGATGCCAAACTCGATCAAAGGCTTGACTTACATCAAGAAATACGGCTGAACATATTTGTTTATTTTCTAACGACTTTTCAGCAAAGTCTATAATACGATGGACTTGTTCTATTGTAGAGTGACGCTCTCTGAACCCAAACTGATGCTTTGGGATCAACTGACGTTGTTCTATTATGTACTGAAGCCTTTTAACAAAAAGTTTTTCAAAAATTTTTGACATTACAGGAAGTAATGAAATGGGTCTGTATTAGAGATGAGCGATCCCGTGATTTTTAAATATCATCGTGATTAGTGAATGTGATTTAAAAATCACTGCTCCTTTAAACTGTGATTGTGATCACGGTTTATCAGTTTTCTGTTCTTTTAACGCAATTGCGGCCAAGCTATATGTACAATGCGCGAGCTTTTGCAAGAGCTTTTGTAGGCACTTTACAAAGAAACAACAACAAATTGTAAGAGCTTTCAAATCTGTTTACTTTCATATAGGTACATACATACTTGAACAAATAAATTTTGGCATAAAAAAATTCTAATAAGATAGAAGAGAGAATAAAAGGAACAGCAATATCATTCGACATTTCATTCAAAAAACGATATTACCCACACAAACAGTGAAATATTATAAATTTGTATATGTAACAAAATACAAAAAGAACGACGTAGAAAGTACCTGTTACTTGACAAATTTGGCCACAACTGTGATTCGTGATTTTTCAGTAACAGTGATTAAATCACAGGTACAGAAATATCGCTCATCTCTAGTCTGTATGATGCTATTTCATTAGGTGGTTTTCCTGCTTTTGGATAACGATAACTTCTGAAACTTTCCATTGCAAGGGAACATATTGAATTCGAAAACATGCGTTAATAATGTATAAGAGTTTCTTTAAAGCTATTTCTGGCAGTTTCTTTATAATTTTACCGGTTATTAGATCATAACCTGGAGCTTTTTTTGGACTAAGGTCTTTTTGTATAACGTTTTTAAGCTCCTTCATAGAGGTTGGCTTTATGCTTTTATTATCTAATTTAAAATTCTTCATTATATTTTCTTCAGCTGTTTGTCTTGGCAAAGGCTTGAAAATTTCAGCGAAGTGATCTGCGAACATTTCAGATTTTTCTTTGGCCTCCTTAAGCCATGTGCCAGTTGGATTCCGAATCGGTGGTATATGCGGTGATGATTGATTAAATTGCTTTGTGGCTCTCCATAATTATGCTTATAAGCTATAGTTGGTATCTTTGTTTGCAGAGAGGTTTTTCAGATATGCAGACATGGTATTATTTTTTGACTCAGTTATTAATTGTTTAAGTTTAGTACATAATCTATTGAAAATAGACTTGTTTTCCGAAGTGCGCTCAAGTTGCCACTTTTTTCTTGCTTTGCGTTTTTTACTTACAAGTTCCCGTATTTCTTTGGGATATGTAGTGGTTTTTGTTGAATTTTGTATATCTGGCGTGCTTTCCCACGCAGATGTTTGGATAGCATCAATTAAGTTGTCTAGCTCATCTTCGATATCGTGTTTTGATTTAAGAGGAGTTTGTAAGATAATTTTGTCATTTAGCAATGCTGAAAATAAGCTGCAGTTTGTTTTATTGTTTACTAAAGCTGGTGAAACAGGTCTTTGTACGATATTATCGCTGACTGTCATAATGACAGGTGAATGATCGGATGGAAGACCACAGTAGTTTTCTAAATGTATGTAGTTTTTTGAAATACCTTTAGTTATATAAAAATCTATTAAGTCTGGGATTGAATTTGGATTTGAAGGCCAATAAGTGGGTTCATTTCCTGAGAAAATTTCACAATTAAAATGGCAGCATGCTTTGTATAATTCACAACCTTTTGGTGATGTGAGCCTGGACCCCCAAATTTTGTTTTTGGCATTGTAATCACCTCCAACTATGAAATGGGTTCCAAGGGATTGAAGCATATTTAAGTATTGTTGATATTGAACATTATGTTTTGGCGGAATATAAATTGCACATAGTTTAAATGCATTTTTGTGTTTAAGATTGACTGAAATACTAGCCAATTGAAACGTATCAGTTTCAATTTTTGACTCTTCGCTATGTTGAATATTTTCATTTATTATCACAGAAGCTCCACCTCTTGCTCGTTCCGCTGGATGGATTGAGTTGTAAATTTTATAGCCTTTGATGGAGGCATATGATTGTTTTGTTAAATGACTTTCTGATATAAGAAGTACGTCAATTTTTTCTTCATTTAAGAATAGTTCAATTTCATGTAAGCGGCTTAACAAGCCGTTACAATTCCATATAGCTATACGAAGTGTTGAATACATTTTGATGAATTAAAGATTGTTTTGAGATCTAAGCTCTATCGAATTAATTTTGTTGAAAAACTTTTCGTTAATATTGTTTTGTTGATCTAACCTTTGGTTGATTTTCTCTATACTTTTTAAAATTTCGTCAAGAATTCCATTGTTAAATGAATTTTGCGTATGTTGGTTTTGTAATGTTTGGGAATATGATCTATTTTGAAGATCTGATACATGTGGCTGTGGTTGGAATGACGTAATTTGGTTATGACGCTGTTGTGGTTGACGTTGATGTGGTTGACGTTGTTGAGGTTGTCGAGGTTGTTGTGGTTGATGTTGTTGTTGTGGTTGACGTTGTTGTTGTTGACGTTGTTGTGGTTGACTTTGTTGTGATTGAGTTTGAATCTGAGCTTCAGGGTTTGGCACCTCTGGCATTTTAGATCGATTTTTATTACGTATCTTTTGAAATTCTTTGGCTATTTCGCATCCTCTATAGCTAGCAGGATGGTTACCTTGACAATTTACACATTTAGGTGTCGTTTGAGATGTTTTAGAAAATTCCGATGTTAGATGATTACCGGCACATTTAACGCACCTGGGTTCTCCATAGCAATATTTGTTCGTGTGATTAAAGCCTTGACACTTTTTACATTGTGGTATTCTGGCAGTGGTTCTTCTTATCGCTTCTATTTTAACTTGCATATTGGCAATATTTTTGATTTTATATATTTTATCAATATTATCTTCATAACTAAAGGTAATCATAAAAAGTGGCAGCCCTCTGCGGTTTGTTAATATGCCTTTATCAGTTTCGACAGATTCTTTTTTGATTATGTTGACTGCATCAGTTGGATGGTATCCCTGAGCTTGCAAATCTACCATAATGTCTTCTTTAGTACAAGTGTGGTGCAATCATCTTACCATCACTTTATTTGGTCTATTGTTTTTGTTTTCATAGGTGTGCCATTGAATTTTTTCATCATTGAGTGTGGATGATAATGATCTGTAACCATCAGGATCAGCTGTACTTATCTTCCCAATATTGTTGTTTAAAGCTATTACCTTATAATTTGTGAGGTTTGCCTTATTCAATAAATTTTTTAGTTCAGCATATGTTAAGATACCCGATATGTTTATTGGCGGAGGTTGTCTTTCGATGCTTGTTTGAGGTTTATCTTGACGTTGTTGATTGGATTGTTGTACATTATTTTGTTGTAGTTGTTCATCACCAAAATTAAGAGGTTTTGGATGAGATTTTGATTGATGGGTTTGTTGCTGTTCTTTATTGTCTTGATTTCTTTGATTTGGTGGGTTAATATTTTTGGGTTCGGGTATTTGGACAGGTGGAGATTTGGCCTTGCGTTTTTTTGATTTGACCATGATCCAATTTGTCTCCCTCTCTAGTTCTTCCTCATCTGTTCTATAGGAATGTTCAATTGTTTCATTGATGGTTATATTTCCATCTGTTTGTAAATTTAGCATTTGGTTTTTAAGTTCAGAGTTTTCCATTTTTAAATTTATTATTTCAAGGTTCATTTTTTGAATTATTGATTTAAGTTCATCAATCTGTTGGTTTAGGTAGCTTTTTATTGTTTTAAACAAGCATAAATAAAGCATAACGACTAATTTGCTTAAATTACTGCAACAATTTATTGTTTGTGATATTATAAACACTTGAATTTTTCATTGAAAACGGCGTTAAATATTAAACAAATTTATTTGTATAAATGCACAACTGAACAGCACCAGTTTACGAGTCAAAATTGTTGAGCAAATTTACGAAGTTTGTGTAAACGAATTATCATACAATTTTTGGCAGTTCATTTGAGAGCGCGTAAAAATGCACAGTTTACGAGACTTTTAGAGATATCATGAAAACCCTTAATGATTTTTATTTCTGTTAATATGTTCAGTTATTTTTTATGCATAAAATAAAACTGAAGTACATGCGTACATATGTACATAAATAAAAAAAAAAATAGAAAGGAAAAAATATTTGGCTCATTTGGTAGGTCATAATGACAGATAAAAACACTGCTTTAGCTGTCTTAGTACGTAATTTAAATTAAGTTCAAATTAACTGAAAAGCCTTTGAATATTTTTTGTACCTAGTGTGTACTTTTTTTTAATTGTAAATAAAGAGAAAAGTCAATTCATTTTTAATTAATATCTCCGTTATAAAATTATCTTACAATTCCTTTATTTAAAATTATCCGTTTTCTAATTACATTTTTAGTTTTCTAAACTTAATGCCTATTCTTTTGAATTTACTTACATAATGTTTCGAGTGTAATCTCACATGTTGTTTCTTTTAACACATTCAATCGATTGTTTAGTAAAGAGGACAAGACAAGTGAACGACTGAACGAAAGCGACAAATGATTCAAAAGACAAACTGACCCAAAAGACAAAGTAACCTGAAACGAACGATTGAACGAAAAGAACGAGCTCGTTCACTGATTCGAATTGAACGATAATGACCGGTCAATTAAACGAACGATTAAGCCCAAGACTACTATCCATTTGTTTGGCAATTTTACGTTCAATTTAACAGCCGATTAGAAGTTTAGTGAGCAAATTTTTCGTTTGTCAATATAAATTGTTTTCTTGATGACTTCTTGAAATTAAATTACTTAAAAATTGCGTGCAGCCTACGTCACAGCTTTCAACAACAAAAAGTTGATCGTGTGGCCGCAGGCTTAATGCAAATAGTGCCAATCTTGTGAAGAGTGTTTAAAATAACAATATTTTAAACTAAAAAATAAAAAAACTAAAAAAAAAAATAATAAAAAAAAAAAACAATACAAGTTTACTGTACGAGAATCAGTCGATTATGAAATCTTATAAGATACGTGTTCCCCTTGTTTAATATTAAGATTAACATAAATAAACGTGTTCTCTCATTTTGTCGAGGTTCTCTCAGATATTATATCAGATATTATCTCAGGTGAAGACCCAGCGTTACCAAATTTCATTATGATAGCACTATTTACTATGGTTTTAGGTGTACTAAACTGTTTTCCGGGAGTCTAGGGTAAATTAAGGGCCGATCTTCACGAAATTTGACCTACGATTTATAGTCTTATAAAACTGTAGCGTATTGAATTTAATTATGATAGCATTATTTACTACGGTTTTAGGCGTACTAAACTGTTTTTCGGGAGTAGGGTTTATATGTGGCCTAGTGGAAATTATGGACCGATCTTCACAAAATTTTACAGTGTGATTTCTGGCCCTACAAAACTGTACCGTACCGAATTTAGTTATGATAGCATTATTTATTACGGTTTTAGGCGTACTAAAATGTTTTCCGGGAGTAGGGTTTATATGCGGTCTAGGGTTAATTACGGACCGATTTTCACGAAATTTAACAGTACGATTTGCAGTGTATTAAACGAAATCGTGCAACATTTTATATCATTCCGACTATTATTCAACGATTTATGTTAGTTTTTGTATCAAAAATTATCAATTTTTTTAGGGTGGTGGTTCCACATTTTGATTCATAGTTCTGATTCTACTGAACCGATGTTGCTGGATTTCAATCGCAAACTATAATTAATTACCAGCTATTTGAGACCAAGTTTGTTCTTTTCTTTTGCGTTTTTTTCGAAAGTGAGTGTGTTTTCAACAGACGGACAGACAGACGGACATGGCTTAATCGACTTAGAATTACTCAAGAAGCCAGAATATATATACTTTATGGGGTCTTAGATGTATAAAAAAAGTTTCAAACGGAATGACAAACTTAGTATACCCTCATTCGCCACTAGTGGTGGGGGGTATACAAAATATAAAAGAAAATGCATAGAGCCACCTGAAAAAAAATTGCATTTTCCTAATTTGCTCATTATTTTATACAGTACTTTTCGTTTATAGTCATTTCCGTTGTTAGTCACATTAGCGATATAGCCCATTTAATCTTTATTTTTACAGCTATACATAAGATTAATAGAAAGTATTTATTTACCATTTATATCATCTATCAGCGGCTAGAAAAGGCAAAAGAAAAGCAAATTATTAACGTTATAGTCCCATAATCCTAAGTTTTTTGTTTTTTTTTTCAAAGTTACAAACCATATCAAAGAATCAAGAAATTAATCGTTGACTTTTTCTAATCAACTCTCCACTCGAAAAAAATTTATTTTTGTGTTTGGTAACAGTGATGAAATATCTCATTATAGTTTTAACTTTTTTAAAACAGTTTGCAACTCTGTTGCAAAGCAATAAGCCCGCTGTGGGTTTTGTTTATACGTTTTTTAATTTTTATAAATTTATATTGAATTCGCCAAAAATCGGCAAAGAGGAGAACAAGTGTATTTTACGTTTAATAAAATGTCCAATATTCAACATTATTCCAGTAGTGTGTCTATATTATAGTATTTTGAACGATTTAAAATAAATCGGGCATGCTCTGACAATCGTAAGACGCTTAACATTTGCGATTCTGACTTGAAATCGTATAATATGTGTTCTGTAAATCACAATGGCAAGAAGTTTGGCGAACTAAAACTACAAAAGTATGCTGAAGTAAGCTAGAATGTTTGTAAGAAACTATGGCAGATCGCAAGCATAACGCACGAGTTTCAGAACACTGTAAATAAATCTGGCATTTTGCTTTTATAAATCGTGCGATTATCATAACAAGGTTGAATATCTGAAAACCTAGAACTTGAGAGATCAGTTAATTGAATATTGCAAAAATATTAATTTTAAGAAATTTTTAAAATTCCATTTAATATGCAATCAAAAGCGATTCAGTTTAAAGTATTTATTTTCCAAAATAAATTAAAAATTTACTTTTTTTTTGTGGAGATCCGATGTTTGATAACTTTTGGCAAGGGAAGGTCTAAAGCAACAGTTTTTAAATGTGTTCAATGTAATTATCTGGCAATATTATCAATTTGTCATCTAAAACAATCGCATTAGTATTGGAATTTTAAAATTTGTTAAAAATTTTAAGAAAAGACTATAGCCGTACTTTTTTTATACAATACAGAAAAAAGGTAAAATGCGTTTCATAAATCGCTAACTTTCAAAATTTCGCCAAAAAAAAAAAAAAAAAAAAAAAAAATAGAAATGTCGCCAAATAGGTTTATAAATCGCCACATCTGACAGCATTATTTTACAAAAAAGTTCTTATAATGAAGACCATAAACAAACAAATAGTAGTTAATATAACATAGACTGTCCCGTGTTCGAGCACTACTTTATTTACAATCATAAAATCTAAGGTGTTTTTAGGAATTTTTATAAATTAACTTACAAGTTTGTACTACAATGCATACATAGCTATGTATTAGTATAATTAAAATGGGAAACAGTTTAGGGACAAAAGAAAAGTTTAAGCCACCATATATCATTTCACACAGCAGAAACATGAATTTTTCCCCCTACGGAAATACTTTGCAACCGTTTTACATACGCCCTAACTATTTACTACGAGTATTTAGGTAATAATTTTACTTATAGGCTCTTTACGAGTTTAATGGTTACAAATTTTAACTTTTTCAGTATGTAATCGATGATTTGAAGGTACTTAAATGTTTCCCATGTGTATTGCTTCCGTCATAATATAAGGACTAGTAAATTTTACATCTCCATCATGTGTTTATAACATACATACGTTATTCTCCGCAAACCAAAAAGAATAAATCTAAATTTTGGTTGAATTTACGCGTTGCTCAACAATAATTTTTTTATTTTCTTTGCTTTATTTTGTAAAAATATTTTTGCAGACCTTTATAAGAATTTTACAAACTTCTAAAAGTATGACTTCCAAAGCCTGATTATTTTTCATAATTTGTAATAATTATTTGTTGTCGGAAGCAATTTAATAATATGTCAAATAATACAATTTTAATAGAAGCATTGAAAATTAATTTTTTTTTAAACAAAAAATAAATAACATTTCAAGAAATTACGTGCACACACATTAAACTGGCTGCAAATTTTTATGAAAATCAAAAGTATTTATCAAAAATTATTTTCGGGAATTAAATATTTTATTAATTAATTCATTTATTAATGATGTGCTAATAATCCTAATTTTTGAATGAAAACACTGAAATTTATTGTTGTGGGAAAGCTAGTTTCTATGCGCATTTCGCTGGTTGCTTAGGCCAGCTCGTCAGGAAACTTTTTCCAAATACTTTAGAAAAGCTCAAAATATTATACAAGTAAGACCATAAAGTGAATAAGAATTTTAAAACACTCAGGTCTTAAATGTAACAATATCAAAGCTTCAACAAAGTCACAACAATAAACCGTCAATTTTTTCTTCCCTACATTCCCCTACAATTGGCTGGGTTTTTTCCAACACGAATTGTAGTTGTAAGAGGATAGAAAGAAAAAAACAAAATTAAAAAAACAAGTTGCTTAAATAAAGCAGCTTGCCATTTCAGTTTTTTATTTGCCGGGCACATGCAAAAAGTATTTTGATTATGTCGCCATGTCGCTTTAGTAAGCATAAAATTTCTTTTATAAACAAAGCAGTTAATTTTTGAGAAAAATTATTTCTTATAGTGCATTTACACCTACACCATAAGCACGTTATAAGTTGTTTATGATGATAAACTAGTTTAAGAAACTTGTTTATCCATACAAATTATAAACACGTTTGTAACTAGCTTTTGAGATAAACTAGTTGCAAACAACCAGTTTTTGTTAATGCAACTCTGTTCTTTTCAAATTTTTCTCTGGCAACGCTAGTGATATTTGACATTTCATAAAAAAAAAAAATTAAGTTAAAAAAGTTTGCGTTAAAAAAAGGAACACATCAAGAAAAATTTTAAAAAAATAAATTGAAAACTGTTTTATATAATATGGATAACGAAAATAAAAGGTATGTTTATCGTATGTATAAATGAACGTGCACCAACGTTTTTAAGTTTTTTTTACTGAAGTCAGCTGTTTTGTGACACGGCTGTTAAACTGTTAACTGTCAAAACTGCTGATGTAAACGATATAGTTTATAAAAGTTGTTTACGATCATAAACTAGTTTAAAAATTACAAGTGTAAATGCACTATTATATTCCTACAATTTAGGGTTACCAGTTTTAAAATCAGAGAAATCAGTACATAAAGCCTAGTACTCTGTTCAACATTTCACGTGAAATGCTGTCAAAACTCATATGAAAAAAACTTGTGCGGAATTTCTATGAAAAAATGTTGATAGAGTTGTACTCTGTTTAATTTGTGAAAAAGTTCCGAAATGTTTCTAGCAACAGTTTTTTTACAACTGCGAAATAATATACATAAGCTGCACTTATTTCACGTGAAATTTTAAGCAAATGAAAAAAGTTTAAACTTGATATTAAAATGAGAACTGCAAAACATAAATAACACAACCGGTAACAGTTTTTAATCAATATTTACTTAATTTTTTATTTAAAAAAATACTTTTTAGTAAAATACATGTGGGTTTTGTTTACATATCCAAAACAATGTCGCATACTTTGAAAGATTAAAAACGTCAAATTGTGCAAACTCTCGAGATAGGTAACATTGATACATGTCAAATTTTTCGCAAGAAATAATAGATGTTGCTGAACATTTTTCACAAATTGGAATAGAGTACTAGGCTTTAGAGAGAAAAAATCAGTAAAATTGCATAAAAACAGTACATATAATTTTTAATATAAAATTGCATATAAATAACATAATAAGCTTTAATATTTTTTAAAACAACACATTAATTCATTCTATAATTTGAACCGTGTCAAAATTTAAGTAATAAAACTGAATTTTTTCAAAACAATAATTCAATTCCGTATATATTTATAGCGGAAATACAAAGTGAATAACAAAAACAAGTTGTGTTTTAGTTTTTTTTTTTTTTTATTATTAATTTTAACATTGAGTTCATTATGTCTGTAGATGTATATTGTTACTAAAAGGGCCAATGTCAATATTCTGCTGTTTTGAGTTAATTTTTGCATTAGGTCTTTTCTTAAGCAACGGTCACAACTAGTAAATATATTAAAATATTATTTCGTTATAAAATTAAATAAAAGTATTTTTTTGGTATATCTACCAGCATAATTAATTTCATTTTGCAATTAAAAAGTCATGCTGAATCTGTTTTATTTTGCGGAAACAGCCAATATATAATTTCACCGAGTTCAAAAAGAGTTTTCTAGCCAATTTCAACCCCTCTTCCATAAAAAACTAAAATTTCAATTTTCTCGAAAATGAATTATTTGACATTGGAGTTTTTAGCACCAAGCTACAGATATAAGTAAAACAATGTTAAAAACAAATTAAACACGTGAATTTACCTTCAAAATAATTTAAAAAATTATTTAAGTGATTTACATCTAATTAATATTCACCCTTATCGTGAATAATTTTCCCTCGCAATTTGCTCCCTTTTCACGTATTTGCGATCATGAAAAACTCCCATGAAAAAAATTAATTCATAGGAGAATAGTAACGTGAAAAAAATGTTCGCGGGAAAAAAATTCCCCTATCGTCAACAATTTGTTCCCTCGTAATTTGTTCACTTTTCCCTTTGAATTTCTCACTTTATTTTTGCTGGGGCACAAAACATTTATGTAAGTAATTTTTCTCATAATTCTAATATTGAAGTTTACAAAATTAATTTTGAGGCACAAACTTATATGTATGTACCTATTTTGTTGAAAAAAAATGCAAAAAACAGTGGTAGCAGAATTTTAGAAATTGTTTTACTACATAAAAGCACAATAAGCCAATGTTGCAATCATTCCAATACAATATATTTTATTTGTTTTTTTTTAACTTTTCTTAAAATATACGAGTATTTTTTTTAATGTTTTTTAATATTTCTTCTTTTTTACATTCACTGAGAACTGATAGCGCAAAAATTGTTCACGGGAGTTTGACGATAGCATTTTTCCCTTCGAGGGAAATAAAAAATTCATGGGAAAAAAAATTCCACTTGTTTTTCACGATAGGGGTACTTAATAATTGTAATTATGGCAAAAGGTACAATCGTTTCTCAGACAATCTTATACTATAGCTGCCGTATTCATAAAAAACTAAAATGGATATGAAATCTGTTTTAAGAAAAATTTGTATGGAAATTTTGTTTTAAAATAGGTTTGAAATCTATTTTATTTTTTATGAATACGGCAGTAGATTTTTATAAATAATATATTTGCATATTTATGGACATAAATATTTAAGTACAAGTTACAAATATTTATGGCCTGTTTGTACATTGTCCATAATTTCTTTCCTGTCTTCAATCTTCAAGAAACTCGTTACAACTATAACTAAAGTTTGTCTTTATCTGCAACTCACTTTCTAGGTTTTATATTAAGAGCCTTGTAAACATTATCGTAAAGAATTGCTAACATAAGTTTCATCAAATTATTATAAACCTTAATAATCAACCCCCTCACGATTTTTGATTTTATATGCACTTATGTACATATGTACACATTTACTTCAGTGCATCTTAAATACATACATACATACAGATCAACATATCTACAAACATTCTAACATACCAACAAATAATCTTCAAACGGTTTTGTCCCGTTATTAAGACACGTTCCACAACACAAAAGTGCCTTAATAACAACGATATCCACTTAAAAATTGTGCAAACTTTTCAAGTTTTTATTGTTATTTTTTCTTTAGTGGATAATCATATGCATATTAACAATATCATTCTCTCTTGTTTTGGTTTTATTTTACATTAAATTGTTAGTGTTTTCTTTTTATGCAAACAAAATATAAACAAATAAATGTATGTATGTTTGTATGAATGTATGCCCAGTTTGTTTGTTACTTATTGCAAATAACTAAACAGCATTAATATACGTGGGCCGTCTTAAAAGTTTTCGGTTGATATTGTTTATAACCGAAAGAATACAAACCCCATATTTTTACGTTTTTTAATACATTTTACTAATTAAAAGTATATTAAACCCCACGTTACGTATATACGAGGCTCAAAGAAATATATAAGTTTCTTTCACCTTATTATATATTTATTCTATTTGGAAAATATTAACCCCCTATACACGCTACTTATATACGAGGCTCACTGTATAAGTTTCTCTAAACTTATTATACATATATATCTTTTCTATTCGGAAAATAAAAACCCCCTACGCACTCCCCACCCGATACGTGATAAAATTTGAAAATTTGTTTTGAACTTTTTTATATTTTGTGTGCGAGAATATTAGCTCTATATACGTTTATACCGCATACGTGGCTGAACTTGAAAGTCATTAAAATTTTTTTTTTAATATTTTGAAATCCGAAAAAAATATAATAAACCCCTATCTTACACATATCAACCACTTGGCATTAATATACGAGGCTGGTCTGAAAAGTGTTAAAAAAAAAATATAAAAGAATTTTACAAAATATTTTATTTGAGAATCGGGAAAATATATACTCGGTTTATTTAAAGTTTCTTTAAATTAAATTTATTAACCCCCATTTATACCCCCACGTTATTGCGACAATTTAATACTTGCTTCGGTCTTATACCTTTGAAAATTATTATACCTCGACAACAATGTCACTCGTTAAGTCGCTGATCTGTGCTTCCGATCGCCTTGTCGAATTTCAAACCTATCTCGACAGCCGAGCAACTCACGATTATTCCGTCCATGTTTTGGAAATTCAAAAGGAGGAAATCGTACGGTTATGGACCGAATTCAGATCGGCCTACGATACCGTATTGGCCAAATATGATAAGATAAAAGAAGAGATTTCCCATGAAACCGTTTCGTCACGCTACTTCTCCACATTTGACGTTTACACCAAACTTCTCTCAAGTGTAAACGAACTCATTTGTAACCTCTCCAAGAAAGCAGAGACAAATACCCCGGTTTCAGAATCATACCTCGATCACACTCCCCATATCTCTGTACCGCCCTGCGACACTGAAATTTTTGATGGTGATTATAAATCATGGCCTTCATTCCGTGACATGTTCACGGCCCTATACGGAAACAACAAGCGCCTCTCACCCGTCGAGAAAATGTGCCACTTATTGAAAAAGACGCAGGGCGAAGCACGAGAACTCCTAAAAACTTGCCCAATTACGAATGACGGTTTCGATATGGCATGGAAAAATCTAATGCATCGGTATGAGAACAAAAGGGTGCTGGTAAACGCACAATTAAAGTCTCTCTTTAATATATCCCCAATTTTAAAAGAGACTGGACCTAATATTAGGCGTCTACAGCGCACGATTAATGATTGCGTAACGAATTTGTCTCTTTTGAAAATCGACACAAACAATTGGGATATTATCTTCGTGTATATCTGTTCGACGTGCCTGCCAGATGTCACGCTCAGCCTCTGGGAGCAATCGTTACCCCACACCACTAACTTGCCAACTTGGAAAGAAATGGATGATTTTCTGACGTCAAGGTTTCAGACTTTGGAATCGGTCGCCGATATTCGCTCAACGTTTGCGAATTCACATACCCCGAACCCTAACAAATCCCATAGTTTCAAAAAGCCTAACGTACCCGAAAATAAGAAACTTAATAGTTATAGCACTAATGTGACGAATAATTCGGAAAAATGTGCTCTCTGCCACCAATTACACCCGCTAAGACTCTGTCCTTCATTTCTCAGCATGTCCATTGAAAACCGTTTTAACGTTGTTAAACAGCAAAAACGATGCACGAATTGTCTCGGTACCTCTCACGAGTATAAACAATGCAAAAGCAAATTTCTTTGCAACATTTGTAAGAAGAAGCATCACTCATTACTCCATCACTATCAGCCCAACTCAACACCAAATCAACCCCGCGCTATGCCGCAAAATCCCCCTCTTGGTGACGCAAACTCTACTGCCACATCGGGCCATATTAGAGAGAATCACCCCCCACAACCATTAAATACAAACCCCTCTACTTCTTAAGATGCGACAACACGAGAACTGCAATCGTATTCGACACAAGTGCAATCCCCCTCAAGCTCAATCATCCTGGGCACAGCTCTTGTTGACGTTTACAACGATGACATCAAATGCACTGTGCGTGCGCTTATCGACTCTGCGTCGGAAGCAACTTTTATCTCCAAAAAGTTGCAGATGAAGCTTGGTCTTAGCACTCGTCCGCTACACGTTGACGTTCACGGGTTAAATGATTCCTTGACGGCGACCTCCACACAAATATGCGACATTAAGATTGGTTCTCCAGTTGACAAATTCTTCGAAACACGTACAGATGCCTTCGTCGTTAAAAAACTTACGGGCCAACTGCCTTACTCCCCCTCCTCCGCTTTCGACAATAACGTCTTCTCAAACCTTCAACTCGCTGATACCTATCGCCAGGCCTGCTGTGAAATAGACTTGCTGCTAGGAGGTGATGTTTACCCACTAATCATTCGTGACGGCTTACAGTGGAACAATAATCAGTCTATGGTGGCTCAGAAGACCGTTTTCGGCTGGATCGTGACGGGTAAGGTGAACAACAACCCATATAAATCTTCGGTGGTCTCGTTTTTTAATGAACTCGCATTGTCAAATCAGATACAACGATTCTGGGAATTAGAAGACATCCCGAGAAAACCTCGATCTTCCCCGGAGGATTCATATTGCGAGAGGTTATATCAATCCACTACATTTAGAAATAATGAAGGCCGCTACGTTGTTTCCCTACCGTTCAGACAGGAACACCCGAAAAACCTCAATATTGGTGCATCGAGAAATATAGCCCTATCCCAATTTTTACGAAATGAAGCAAAATTGGCCAAAAATCCCCAATTAAAAATGGAATATGATCGTGTGATCACTGAATACTCCACCCTCGGTCAAATGACCAAAGTAACCCCCATAAATGGAAATCAGGGCGCATACTATTTGCCCCATCATGCCGTATACAAACCCGATAGCACTACCACGAAATTACGTGTAGTATTTAATGCTTCGTGCTCTTCATCCAATGGAGTAAGCCTCAATGATCTTCTTCACCCCGGTCCTATCTTACAAGCAGATTTGACCATACTTGTCCTGCGCTGGAGGCTTTTCAGATATGTTTTCAATGCGGATATAGAGAAAATGTACCGCCAAATCCTCGTACATCCCTCTCACACCCCCTATCAACGAATTATTTTCCGCGAATCCCCCAATGAACAACTTCAAGATTATGAGCTTAACACAGTCACTTTCGGCGTGAACTGTGCCCCATACCTGGCCATAAGGACTTTACTGGAGTTAGCTAAAGAATGTGCGTCAAATTACCCTCAAGTGTCAAATATTCTTGAGAATTATCAGGGGTGTGCTGGAAATCGCAAACGTAAAACGCAAGAATTTGGAAGCTATTTTTAATACACTTTTAATCTAATTTTTATAATTCTTGTTATAAAATTCTGTTTAATAGAGAAATATTTGTATAATATTTGTCATAAAATTCTTTTATTACAGAAATCTTATTCAAAAACGACTCTTAAAGTTCTTGCGTTTTACGTTTTCGATTTCCAGCACACCCTTGTATATGTATGTCGATGACGTGCTGGCAGGAGCGCACACTATATCATCTGCTCTGAAATTACGAGACGAACTTGCAGCCGTTCTCAAATCCGCTGGATTTTCCCTGAGAAAATGGACTGCAAACAACGATGTCTTACTTAAAGATCTCCCCGTAAATCACCTATTGGGTGAAGAGTTTCTAAAACTCTCCGATTCGAGTGTTACTAAGACACTGGGACTAAGGTGGAATGCTGGAAATGACCACTTCTACTTTAAACTAAAATCCCAACCAGACAAGTCCATGACAACAAAAAGAGCAGTTTTAGCTGAAATCGCAAAACTCTTTGACCCCGCCGGTTGGCTTTCCCCCAAAATCATAGTGGCAAAAATGATTATGCAACAAATTTGGAAAGACGGTACGGATTGGGACGAAAATCTTCAAATGTCAACGCTGAAAGAATGGCAAACGTTCCTGGATGACTATTTTAAAATAGAACTCATCAAAATTCCCCGTTTTGTTGATTTCGATCCCTCTTATCGTATTGAGTTACACGGTTTTTGTGACGCCTCAGAAAAGGCATACGCAGCTACGCTGTACATTCGAGCGGAAAACGAAGGGTTTGTCTCCACTCACCTCTTGGCCGCTAAAACAAAGGTAGCTCCCGTAAAATTCGTCTCACTACCCCGTAAAGAGCTATGTGGTGCAGAATTAATGGCTACTATGATTGATTCGATTCAGTCGCAACTCCACTTGAATAATTACAAGCTTTATTTGTGGACAGATTCAACCATCGTCCTGGCTTGGTTGCAAAAACCCCCCAATAAGTGGAAAACATTCGTTGAAAATCGAATTTCTTCAATTGTTGAAAAAGTTGGTAGCGATTCGTGGGCTCACGTCGCTTCAAAAGACAACCCCGCCGACATGGCAACCCGTGGTCTCACAGTCGCTGAATTGTCATCAAACAATTTATGGTGGCATGGTCCAACGTGGCTAAAACGTCCCCATGAAGAATGGCCTTCTCGGACTGCTGAGTTCTCGACTGAAGAAGAAAGTAAACCGATTCACGTGCATTCGACAATTATTAGCAGTGAAGATATTCTAAAGGACTTTTCAGACTTCCCTCGAGCATTGCGCGTAATTTGTCATGTGTTTCGTTTTTACAATCTCACGAAACGTAAACTTCGTTGTGATAACATAGACACCCAAGTATTTAACTCAGCGGAACTAAATCTGGCAAAATCCCGTTTAATAATCGCTAGTCAGAAACAGTATTTTGAACACGAGTACGATCAGTTGACTGGAAGTTTGCCATTGTCTCGAAAAAGTAATCTATTAACCCTCAACCCCTTTCTGGACTCTAACGGTATCATGAGAATCAACGGCAGGCTTTCGCAATCCCCGACACTTAGTTACGATGAGCGCTACCCCATTTTGTTGCCCTATCACGCCCGTTTTACTAGGCTATTTCTCACGTACTTGCATAAATACTCGCTTCATGGGCAAAACGCGCTGCTATATCGGCTAATGAGACTTCATTATTATGTCCCTAAGCTCAAAACTTTGATAAAAGCAATAATTTCTAAATGTTTAATGTGCGTAAAACATAAACGTCAACTCGGCCAACAAATCATGGCCGCATTGCCCCCAGAGCGTACAAGTCTAACTCGCCCTTTCTATGATACCGGAGTGGATTTCGCAGGACCTTTTGACATCAAATCTTATGCTGGCCGTGGCTGCAAAGTCACAAAGGGTTATGTACTTATATTCGTCTGTTTTGCCACAAAGCTATTCACATTGAAGCTACCGGTGAGATTTCCACACAAGCCTTTATGGCTGCCTTTGCACGTTTTTTCTCTCGACGTGGAGCCCCCCATGCTATGTACTCAGACAACGGCACTGCTTTTGTCGGAGCCTCGAATATATTGAACACGAATACACGAGCATTTTTAGATCTCATACGGGAAAATGTGCTTTCACAAGACAGTTTTTCTACTATGGAATGGCATTTCATACCTCCAGGCGCGCCTCATATGGGTGGGCTCTGGGAAGCAGGAGTAAAAAGTTTTAAGTCCCATTTCAAGAAAATATGCCATAGCCAGAGCTTTACTTTTGAAGAATTTACGACTATGCTTGTCCGGATCGAAGCGTGTCTTAATTCAAGGCCTCTAAGCCCAATTAGCAATGACCCTGCTGATTTGTGCGCTTTAACCCCCGGTCATTTTCTTATTGGGACACCCCTACTATCTCCTCCAGAACCCGACCTGTCTAGCCACTCACTAAGTTATGTCAACCGATGGCAAAAACTTCAAATCCTGCACCAACACTTGGCTCGCAGATGGAAAGAAGAATATTTAGTGGAACTCCATAAAAGAGTAAAATGGAAATACCCCCAGCGAGATTTCGCTCCCGGCGACCTTGTTATTGTGAAACAAGATAATTTGCCCCCAAACCAATGGCGATTAGGTCGGATTGATCAAGTCAATCATGGCCCCGATAAACGAGTCAGAGTAGCCGACATACGTACCGCTACTGGCGTCGTAACTCGGCCTATTTCAAAACTAGTTTTACTCCCTAATCCTAGCAATGACTCTGTCTAATGATATTTTTTTCCCCTCTTTTTTTGTCACAGCAATATGTCACCCCGCCGCCGCCGCAGCATGTCTCCCATGGAGGAACGAAAAACTAATGGACTCAAGAGAAATCGCACTTTTGATTGCCGCAAATGTATTAAATTAATTTTAAATTTGTACATTATTATTAAGTCATTATTATAATCAATATAATATTAATATTTTTATCCTCTAAACTAAATTATCCTCTAAACTAAATTATTTTCCTACACTGAAATGTATCAATTACTGTACTATGGATTTTTTGTTAATTGGCGCATCATATTACTATCTCTGTAATATTATTTCTTTCTGTTATATTAAAATTGCATTTTTAAAAAAAACCACCACACCCCACTTGAATAGCATTGCTTCACAAATTCTTTCTCGACCCCTGCTGTGATTGCAATATAGCAAGGGGGGCGGGATGTTTACAGTAGAAATTACTTTGCCCGTATTCAAATGCACCGGAGTGTTTACCCTAATTATATAGCGGTTGGTGTTGTTTATTTACATATTTTTTGTACATACCATCCACGCACATTAAAGTTCTTTGACTTGTTTTTCTCTCTGGTTTTTACTTTTTACTTACTTACGTTTGAACTGTAGCAAAAGGTGGTGGTTTTTTTGAGTGCTCTTTTATCTTAAACCTAATAATAATAAAACCTATTTTATATTAAATCTAATTAAAAAACTATTATCTTAAACATGATAAAAGACTGTGGATTTAAATTATCTTAAAAGTTAATAAAGAGTTGGTGAAATAAAAGTTTACAATAAATAGATAAATAAATAAAATACCTAAATAACTAGTGCTAAACCTAAAAACTATAATTAGTGCTAAAACTTACAACTAGTGTTAAAACCTAAATACTATAAAAATAAATATTTTAAACCTAAAGTGAAACAAGTGTTTTTTTATACCGCAAACCCTCCACACCACCAGGAAGGTAATTACCTTGTTATAAAGGAAAGGTTTCGTAGCCCAACACAAGGTGAGCCAAAACCTTTAAGGACTAGTGTCCAGATACCCCCCAACCCCCTACATTTTGTGGTCCTTCGAACCGGATATGAACCAGTGACCTATGGAAGCTCAATTCGGCGATTTCTTCAATACAGCTCAATGTATTGTGGATCAATTCCTTTCCAGCGGCCAAGCCAAGTGGGTACGTCAATCGGGTTTGGTTATGCTTTTGCCTCACGGAATGGAAGGAATGGGACCTGAACATTCATCGGCACGCATCGAACGTTTTCTGCAAATGTCTTCGGACGATCCCGACTATTTCCCCCCAGAATCTGAAGAATTTGCCATCAGACAATTGCATGATATTAACTGGATTGTAGCCAACTGCACCACACCCGCTAATTTGTTCCACATTTTGCGTCGTCAAATTGCTTTGCCTTTCCGTAAGCCTTTGGTACTTCTCACACCCAAATCTCTTTTGCGTCACCCAGAAGCCAAATCGCCTTTCACCGAAATGGCTGAAGGTAGCGAATTCCAACGTATCATCCCCGAAAAAGGTTTTGCTGCTGAAAATCCCAGCGGCGTTAAGAAGGTAATTTTCTGCAGCGGTCGTGTATACTACGATTTGACCAAACAACGTAAGGATAAGGGCTTAGAAAAAGAAATTGCTATTGTTCGTGTAGAACAAATTTCTCCCTTCCCCTTCGATTTAATAAAGGAAGAAGCTAACATTTACAAAGGTGCCGACTTGGTTTGGGCTCAAGAAGAACACAAAAATCAAGGCTGCTGGTCTTATGTACAACCACGTTTCTTGACCGCCCTTAACCATACCAGAGATATTAGCTATGCTGGACGTCCTTGTGGTGCTTCGACTGCTACCGGTTCCAAGGCTCAACATATACGTGAATTAAATGCTTTGTTAACTGATGCCATCAGTCTCTAAATGACTGTTTAAGGATATTGATAAATAAAACAACATCTTTTGTAGTAGTAATCATCATGATTAACGTTGATTTGAGTATACATACATATATACATATATTTTTTTTAAACCAACTGTCTAAACAAACCGAATACAAAACATTTTATTTTTAATTATTATTTATTTTTAATATTATTTAATTAGTAAAACAAAATAAAATAAAACCAAAACAAGAGAGAATGATATTGTTAATATGCATATGATTATCCACTAAAGAAAAAATAACAATAAAAACTTGAAAAGTTTGCACAATTTTTAAGTGGATATCGTTGTTATTAAGGCACTTTTGTGTTGTGGAACGTGTCTTAATAACGGGACAAAACCGTTTGAAGATTATTTGTTGGTATGTTAGAATGTTTGTAGATATGTTGATCTGTATGTATGTATGTATTTAAGATGCACTGAAGTAAATGTGTACATATGTACATAAGTGCATATAAAATCAAAAATCGTGAGAGGGGGTTGATTATTAAGGTTTATAATAATTTGATGAAACTTATGTTAGCAATTCTTTACGATAATGTTTACAATATATTGCTTGACTTACATTTGTTTGGGTATGCTTACTGCGGTAATTCGGCAATAGATGAGGTGGTTTGTGGCCAAAATCCTTTTGGAGTTTAAAATTTCGGGTGGATCAAGATCCGGCTCGAAGGACCAAAATGTAGGGGGTTGGGGGGTATCTGGACACTAGTCCTTAAAGGTTTTGGCTCACCTTGTGTTGGGCTACGAAACCTTTCCTTTATAACAAGGTAATTACCTTCCTGGTGGTGTGGAGGGTTTGCGGTTTAAAAAAACATTTGTTTCACTTTAGGTTTAAAATATTTATTTTTATAGTATTTAGGTTTTAACACTAGTTGTAAGTTTTAGCACTAATTATAGTTTTTAGGTTTAGCACTAGTTATTTAGGTATTTTATTTATTTATCTATTTATTGTAAACTTTTATTTCACCAACTCTTTATTAACTTTTAAGATAATTTAAATCCACAGTCTTTTATCATGTTTAAGATAATAGTTTTTTAATTAGATTTAATATAAAAAAGGTTTTATTATTATTAGGTTTAAGATAAAAGAGCACTCAAAAAAACCACCACCTTTTGCTACAGTTCAAACGTAAGTAAGTAAAAAGTAAAAACCAGAGAGAAAAACAAGTCAAAGAACTTTAATGTGCGTGGATGGTATGTACAAAAAATATGTAAATAAACAACACCAACCGCTATATAATTAGGGTAAACACTCCGGTGCATTTGAATACGGGCAAAGTAATTTCTACTGTAAACAAGCCTGTTTCTCCCTTTCATCCACTTTGAAAACTAGACTCATTCTGTAAAAGCGTTTGAATGTGGAATGGCAAAAATAAAAGAACACATGTCCTCAAATTCGTAAACACACCACCATTTAGAAATTATTTCCATTTTTCTTCTAATGTCTTCTCTTTTCGCACTGATTCGTAAAAACGTTTAATGTTGATTCATCGATAAGAACATCTATATAAATATTTATATCGCAAACAATTTGACAATATGACAAACTATATATTGAAAAATGTTAATATATAATAAACATCTGCATGAAACTTAATAATGATGTTCATGAAACCTTCATTATAGTTTTGTATTCACAAACACTAGATATTTAAGAGACGAGTAAGATGAAGTTAATTTGTTTACTTAAACAAGTGAATATGAATACTAACAACTCTGAAACAAAACAACCACTGAATAAATGTCGAATAAATTCATAGAAAAACACATTTATTTTAAAGTCAGTATTGCCAGTTGAAAGAAATGAAAACATTTGGAAAGATAAAAAAAACAAAAATAACCATGAAGAGTAAAAGCAACAAGATAAGAAAGTACATTAATATTAAAATAACAAAAATAATACAAATTTGACTTTTTTTTCAATGTAAATTAATTGTTTTTAATGTAAATTTTTAAGCTTCGAAACAATTTCATTTTATTTTTTCTAAAAAAAATTTCAGCAATGTGTTTTGCTTGGAAGTAGATAAAGTGAAGGACTTAGGTCTACATGCAACCTACTTTTTTAGGATTTTTGGGAATTGGTAACGATAATGAAAAATGTTTTTATACAACCAATTAAGACACTATTAAACATTATTAAAAAAAATTAAAAAGAAAAGCTTAACATGGAAATTTCAAGCGTTTAGCAAAATTTTAAGAAGGACTAAAGTCTACATTAGGTTGTCCCAAAAAAAATAAAAATTTGGATTTTCTCGGAAGATCTTTCCTAATTTGGATACTCATAAGGTAAAGTATTTTTGAGAATTTTATCAGATTTTTCGGAAGTGTTTTAGAGGTCGCGCAAACTGATTTTGTACCAAAAATCTAGCGTTTTTGACTTTTATTGAATTATTATTGAAAATTGCTAAAAAATCGGTATTTTTCGGCTTCTGAGTAAATATTCTTATAGAAAATTTTCCGATCTTTAATTTTATGTGCATAAATAATAATTTTCGTCAGGGATTTTCCACATTTTGATACATTATATATCAGTTTTTCGTAAATTTTCAGCAAATATGAAAAAAAATGCTTTATAACTTTTAAAATTTGTATTAAGACTAAAAAAACTAATGATGCAGTTTAAAAGATTATGAAGTTTTAAATAAATTAGCAAAAAAAATTAATTTTCTCTCACCGTTCTCGAGTTATACCCTTTTAAAGCTTTGTACACATTGTATGAAATGTATAATACTATAAGGTGTGAACTAGGTTTGCATTGCTTTAAACTTTAAATAATTGGATTTAGAAAATGTTTTACAAATAAAATAATAGTTACTTACCAGTCATACATAACAATAACATATGTAATTATTACAAGAAGTCCCGTCTTTTAATTACAATATTATCTTAATCTGAAGTTTTATTGCTCCGGTAAGTTGAAATTATCATAAAGTAGTTCAAGAAATATTGGGTAATATTTTTTTAAAATAGATATGCCTTTGTCGAATACAAGGAATGTGTGGTGTGTGGGCAAAATGATTGATGACCTTGATACTGCCAAACCGCCGACAAAAAACCAAATACTGCAAATATTTTTTAAATTGCATTTAGTGGAAAAGTGTACTATTTCCAAAAGCGCCAGAATAATAGCAAAGAGTTTGAGAGATTTGTGGAATCCAAATCAGGAACTATGCAATATTTCTCGCAAAATAATAATATTGCACTCGAAGTGGGCAAAGTTATGTAAGGGTAAGTCTAGAAAAACCAAATTCGAAATTAAAAAAAAAAAAAACTTCAGATTAACAAAATATTTTAAATAAAAAGACGGGACTTCTTGTAATAATTACATATGTTGCACATAAAATTAAAGATCGGAAAATTTTCTTTAAGAATATTTACTCAGAAGCCGAAAAAATACCGATTTTTTAGCAATTTTCAATAATAATTCAATAAAAGTCAAAAACGCTAGATTTTTGGTACAAAATCAGTTTGCGCGACCTCTAAAGCACTTCCGAAAAATCTGATAAAATTCTCAAAAATACTTTACCTTATGAGTATCCAAATTAGGAAAGATCTTCCGAGAAAATCCAAATTTTTATTTTTTTTTGGACAACCTACCCCCCATATAAGGTGTATTTTCAAAATACCATAATTTTTAATTTAATAGTGCTTATTATGGCGGAAAGAAATAAAAATAATTTTAATTTCACTAAATTTTTAGATACACACAAATGCCTTTAATTAGTAGTTGTTTTGAGATAATTAATATATATTTTTGAAAACAAATTTAAATTTCATATTAAAAAATAGCATTCTGGAAATAAAAATAATTACTCCGAGTCAATATCATTTCCATATTCCGGTACGGATAATAAGCCAATAACTTCTCTTGTAATGTTCGTCGCTTTGTCTTAGTCGCTTTCCGCAAGCTGCATATAAAGGGGTCTGACGATATCAGAAATCTGTGCAACAAATCCAAATTACTTTCAATTCTAGATGTTTTTCAAAATATCGCAGAAAGGAGCTAAAAGAAGTAAAAACTTATTGTTGAATC
The DNA here is from genome assembly GCA_943735925.1 of Pollenia amentaria. Lineage (NCBI taxonomy): Eukaryota > Metazoa > Arthropoda > Insecta > Diptera > Polleniidae > Pollenia > Pollenia amentaria. The sequence continues at coordinate 105,926,619 of OX031006.1, forward strand.
TGAAACTAGATATATAAACCTTCAATCTCCATATAATCACTTAACAGAATTCTACAGAATCATGCTTGTTTTTCTCTATCGAAAAACAAACATTTTTGGAAATCACTCAATTTTAGTGATTGAATATTTTCATTGATTAAAAATTAAAATAATAACGTTAAAGCTTCAGAAACTTACCAGTCTTAAGAGAAAAGGTTCCAACTTAACTAAAGCAAAAAGACTTTTGTAAAAATATTTTGCCAAACAAAAGTAATGCCACCGCAAAGTTCAACAAAAAATGAAAACTATAAATAGATTTACTACACTTGTCACAGTGACACAAGTTTTATAACTGTTATCATGTTAATTGTTGTTTTTTTGATTTGTTTTGAGTACATATTCGTAATAGTTGTACATTTTACTATTACATAGCATAAAATTATTAAAATCGGAGAACATTTTTTTTTTTCTTTTGGCATCCTAAAAATAACAAAAGTCACACTGTGCATCGGTTACGAACTTAGGTATTGAAAATGACTGGATTTTTCAGCAAGACAATGATCCTAAGCAAACGGCGCACATTGTTCGCCAATAGCTTCTATCTTATGCTCCCAGACAACTCAATTCCCCACCACGATCACCGTATTTTAATCATAAAAACATATCTGGGATGTTTTAGAGAAAAAAAGTCAGAAAATATAAAATAAGCAGCAGTGAATGGCTGAAAATTACTTTAAATCAAACTTGGGCAGAAATAACTGCAAAAATCACGGAAAATTAAGTAAACTCCATGCCTCGACATTTGTAAGCTGTGAACGATGCTCAGGGCGAACCATCTAAATATTAAGTTTTAAAATATTTAAATTTTTTTTAATGTAATTTTTAATTCTATTGTTCCTTTTTAACTGTATGTACACTTTTGTCCTTTGAAACTTTTAATATTTTTGTAATTATTGCTTTTGTTATGTTTTTGAAATATATTTTTGTGTTATTAATAAAAGTATTTATTAATGTCTTAAATGTTGGTATACGAGTTTTTCTCAATTTCGTTACAAATTTCCAAAAATCGTAAAAAAGTAGGTTGCATGTAGACTTTAGTCCTTCACTGTAAAAAAGTAGTTGGGGAAAAAATTTTAATTTAATTTAAAAAATGCTTTACAAATTACATATATTATTGTAAAGGTAACAAAAAAGAAAAAATTACATAAATTTACTAAGTGGCAACATTGCTATTGAGTATTTATATAAAAAAATGAGAGAGAGTGAAAACTATAAAACAAAAGTCGTTTCGTTGAACCAGTCTTTGTGATTGCCATGAAAAACGAGATGTGTTTGCTAGTTGTATCAATAAAACAATAGTTTGTTCAGTAATCTAAATTTTATTTGAATACGAATTTCATTGGATAAACATTTCAGTATGTTTATGAATGAAGTTATTCATGCAGCCCTTTAATATATGTATATTAACGAGGGCTGTGGAGTCGTCCGAAAAAAGTACTAACTCCGACTCCGACTCCAAACGCTGAAATATTTTAAGTGCGACTCCGACTCCTACTCTAACCGTGATGCGAAATGAAGGAGACGTAAAATTATTTCTCTTTTGTGTAGAAACATCTTTATTAAACGAATTATGGGAATCCCCGCGTAATGTGCATAAGAAAAACATGAGTGTTATGGTAGGAATTAAAGGCAGGCCGATAAAGATGTTTCTACACAAAAGAGAAATAATTTTACGTCACAATTTTTCTAATACATACTAGTATTTATGCGCTGTAGCAACACTTATTCTGTACAATGTTGAAAATATTTCAGCGTTGATGGTTAAAAAATTCTGATATTAAAATTATTGGCAATTCCTGTAATTAACATTTTTTAGCATGAGTAAATTATTTAAAAAATCACACATCTTTTTCAAATAGATCAATAACTGAGTATAAGTTTTGCTAATGTAATTTAGACTTTTTCCCGCACGTATAAAAAATATACCTAAATATACTTAAATAGTAAAGTACTTGAATCAACTATTTCTCATAAAATAAATTAAAATCAACTTATTCATATTGATCTGCAAAATATTGCATCGCCAATTTCGAAGAATTTTTATATTGGAAAATATTAGAATTTTTTTTTTTAATTTTTTATGCCGAAAAATTTTGGAGTCGGAGTCGCGCGTTTTTTTTTTTTGGGTACTGCGACTCCGACTCCGGTACAAAAACCTCAACTCCGACTCTACAGCCCTGATATTAACAGTACAAGACCAGTACATTAATGAAAAAATCAGTTAATTTGCGTACTGATTTGCTTGTAATGCATAAATCAGTACTTTAAACAAAAAACAGTACATGTACTGATAAAAACAGTACGAATGGAAACCCTACTACAATTGTTTAAATTAAGACAATAACAGCATTTGAACTTCGGTGCGAATCGATATACATAGTTTCATCTGTACAACAATAAAACCAGGGATGACAACTTAGCTATTTTGGGGCTAAATTTGACTCTTTTCAATTACTTCGGACACGTTATTTTTCCCGATAGCTCTTTTTTCAAACGTGATATTGGTACGTTTGACACTTTTTGCATATATTTGTAAATAATCCCGTTTTACCCTCTTGTTTCGTCTTTGGTTCATTTATATATGTGTACACATTTTTTGCAACAATGTTTTTTGTAAATTAGATACTATTTTTTCCAACTATGTATGTATGTAGGTTGCATTTAGAATTGAAATTTGTAAATCACCTTTTTAACCACATATTAACATAGTTCTTACAAAGCATTTTTAAGCGCAAAAGAAAATTTCAAAAAATAAAAACTCTGAAAAATAAAAAGATTAAAAAGTATTTTTCAAAGCACAAGACAGTTCCTTAAAAATAGTTCAAATGGAGAACAACGGTCAAAAGTATAGAAAGGCTTGGGAATCGAATCCAGTGTTTAAAAAATGGATTAAACTAACAAAAGATCCGGCTAAAGCGTTATGCAAATATTGCAATTCAATAATAAAAGCTAAAAATTTTAATTTAGTACGTCATTCGGAGACTCAAAAACATAAGAAATGTATGGCGCCATTTAACGATGTTGTACTATCCCAACCATATATATCTTTTTCGCCAGATGTTCCGACAGAAACGCAAATTGCACACGCTTTATATACCGCAGTACATACACCGTTTTTAGCAATGAATCACCTTTCCGAAATTTGTCGTAAAACATTTGCAGACAGCAAGGCAGGTAATTTAGCACTGCATCGTACAAAGTGTGCCAATATTATAAATATTAGCTCCCCACTTTATTGACGAGCTTCATAAGGACCTGAGATTGTCATATTTCAGTTTAATATTGGATGAAGGTACTACATATTGGTAAAAAATATTGAAATTATGTGTCAAAATATATAATTTTTTTTAATACTTCTTTTTAGGCACCGATATATCGGTAGAAAAATTGTTGGGTGTTGTAGTACGTTATTATAGTCACAAAAGAAATGAATTTGTTACAACTTTCTTGGGATTAATTGATCTAAACAGCGGTAATGCTGATAATTTACTTTCAGGGCTTGAGCGGCGCATAAATCTTTATAATTTGGACATCAAAAAACTTTTAGGCATTGGAGCAGACAACGCTGCTGTTATGACAGGAGTGCATAACGGATTATATGCAAAAATTAAGGCAAAGTATAATTTAAAAAATTTAATTTTGGTAAGATGTGTGTGCCATTCACTTCAGTTAGCTGTTTGCGCTGCAACAGCAAAAAGTTTTCCGCCAAATATAAATTTTCTAGTCAAAGAAACACACAATTGGTTTTCTTGTTCTTCCATAAGACAGAAAGCCTATGCCAGGGTATTTAAATTAATAAATAATGATAATGATAATCCAAATAAAATTCCCTTGGCGGCTCCTACAAGATGGCTTTCAATCGAGAAAGCCATAAAAACAATTTTATCAATGTGGCTTGAGCTCAAAACTCATTTCAATATGGTTAACGATATATCCTTCGAAACGTCTTTATTTTAACTATGTATAATGATCAAAAAAACTTTTTATATATAACTTTTTTAGGTTCTGTTCTTTCTGAAGTCCAGAAAGTAAATTTAGCATTTGAAGCACAATTTGCTGATCATGCAAAGCTATTTACTGATTTATTTCATTTATTACAAAGCCTAACAAATAAAATCATTATACCAACAGATGACTTCGATTATATATCTGGAGAACTTGAATCTATAATAAATAATAACTGTTACCTAGGATATAGTTTTGAGAAGGCTTGTGATGATTCTCATATAACTGAATCAGATAAATCACCCTTATCGTGGTTGGCGAATTTAAAATACGCCTACGACTGTTTGGTAATAGATTAAAGGAAATAAGTTCACGTTCTCTTTAATCTATTACCAAACAGTCGCAGGCGTATTTTAAAATCGCCAACCATGATAAGGGTGAATATATTATTAAACAGAATTTAAAACAGTTCGTAAAAACTCATATATATGAAATTAGGGCAACACTTCCAACCAATTTTAGGTTGTTAGAAAAAATTTCGTCATTTAGCGTAAAAAATGTTTTTTTGTGTAATCCAAAAAATACTTTAAATGTGATAAGAGAATTTGAAGATGATGTTAATGAAATTGAAGAACTGGAAAATTCTTTAAAAAATTTAAAATTATACCAGTGGAAAAATTTAGATAGAACCGATCAATTTTGGATCGAGGTCCTATCAATTCAAGAATTCGGTTAATAAAAACCCTTTTCAAAAGTTGTCATTGTTTGTTTTAAAATTGTTATCATAACCATACTCTAATGCTGAGGTGGAAAGAGCATTCAGTGCTATGAATTTTTTTAAGAATAAAATTAGAAACCGTATTTCTTTGAATACTGTAAACAGTTTAATTCATATAAAATATGGCTTACAAAGCAGTAGCGCATGCTGTTCAAGCTACGATTTGCCAGCAAGCGTGTTTATAAAAATAAATTCCAATGAAACGTATAAAAAGTCAAAATATTACATAAAAAAAAACATATGGCCAGAAGAAGAAGAAAATTTAACTCTTTTTGAAAATGACTGTTCATATTTTTAATTTTATTAATTGTAATGTTACATATTGTAATGTAAATATTTGTGTAAAATTTTTAAGTCGTAATTTTATTAAACATTTATATGTATGTATATTTAATTTTTTTAATATAAATGAGTTTAAAGTACAAAAATTAATAAATGGATTTAAAACAAAACAATCTTTGATTTTTAAATCTAGCACTTTTTAGCTCTTTTTGACTGCTCAGTCGGCACGTTTTGCCATTGAATAGTTGGCATCTCTGAATAAAACACTTTAATGCCCTACAATTAAAAATCTGTCGGATTAGCTTTGACATAGGTTTTTGCACAAAAATGGCATGCGAACAAGACCTCTTTTAGTTTTTTTTATATTTTTTAATTGCAATGTACATACCAGAGAATGACAACAAGTACCCATAAGAATAAAATACAGAGGTATTTACCCACGCTTTACGTTATTGTGTATATCCATACTTTAAACACAAATAATAACAACAGCTATGGTTATGCGTTGCAAAAAATATGTGTATTACTTATACTTATGCACGGCAATATTTCACGCAACCACCAACCAAACAATTTTCGGAGCGCTCCTAAATATGACTCTTAAAAGATTCCTTTTCTTGAGATTTTTATGATTATCCTCCTAATTTATGAACAACTCTGATTGATTTCGGAGCCTGTAGCAATTTAGGAGCACACTCCTAGAAAACTCTTATTTATGAGGGTTTTCTGAGGAGCAACGGTAGTTTGTTTTCTTTTTCTTGATAATTTCAATATTTTGCGTTTGTCTGTCATTATTGCGATCATTTTACGCGGTTCGGTTGTGGTTTTGATAAAATCTTTGAGAAAACAAATGCTTTTTATTCATTTATGTTATTTATTTTTTAACTTTTTCACTAATATTTTTTGTGTACTTTATGTGTGAATATTTGACTTAACATTGCCCTTGTAAATCTTTTCATTAGACAAAACTATCCATTTGAACTCCTTGTAAAAAGAAAATTAGGTGGTTTGGTCCGTTGAAATTTGTTTAAAATGATTATTATTTCCCTGCACAAAACATATATTAATAAAACTTTTAATAAAAGCTAAAAAGCACAAATTTACATATAAAATGATTACCCTAATTTCAAGAAAAAGAAACACTCCTATATCACTCTTTTTTGGCTCTGAAATCCCCCTTTTATGACTCTTATAAGAGGTTGTTATGATTGATTTGTGAGCAAAAAGGCTCACAATGTTCCATACAAATCGTTAAATTTCGGAGTCCTAAAACGCTCATATTCAGTACAAAATTTTTTGACGGTTTCATAGGAAAACACGCTCATATCTGAGGGTTTTAGGAGCTTTCTTCTGAGCTCATATTGTTTGCTTGGCACATTCAGTAAACTTATATACATGAATGTTACGCAGATATTATTCAATACCCATTAATGCGTTTTTGTTATCAGCCATACATATAAAATATCTATGTGTAAGAAAATATACATGGGTACCTTCAGCATTTTTGGCACTACTGCGTAAATATGAAAAAAAAATTTTGTATGAAATGTTTTAGCAAAAATGTGCTTTGATCACTAGCCAGGTATGGGACTATGTACATATTTTTTTTTTGATACATAAAATGATTTTTTTTTGTAACATCAGCAGTGCCAATGTATGTCTACATACATAAAAATAAGGCGATCTATATATCTATACTAATATTATAAAGGTAATGCTTGTTTGTAGGAGGTAATCTCCATAACCGCTGATTTTAAAATTGCATTTGCCATCTCTGCGACGGTATACATACTCTGTGTATACTAACGTTATACATACGTAAATACACACTTATTTATTCTTATGGGTATTGCAGATAGCCAATACAAGTTTTATTTATATCTGCATGTACATACTTTCTAAAAGAAGAATGAATATACAAATACTCATTGCCAGCGTATACCTATACATATTTAACTTCAACTTCCCTGTCGGAAACTGAGTTAACTTTAAATTAACTTAAAGCTAACTATTTTGCAACTAGTGCTAACTGACACTTGGATTACTTTTCAATGGAAGCAACTAACTATTTTAACATTGCGATGTCCAAGGCAGTAGTCAATTGTCCGAATCTGCATTACTTTCAAACTAACTTAAAGTTAACTTCTTAAACGTTAGATTTTAGTTAACTTAATATATAACAATTATATTAAACTATAACAATTGTTAAAGGTAAGGGTATGTATGTGTATGGTTTTGATCTTTATCCATACATGCCCATACCCCTGTCGGATTTTTATTAGCTAGCTCAACATTTAGTTGACTTTTAGCTAACTTATTTACAACTGACTTGTAAACTAACTCATAATTGGTGCAGATTTGAGTCAGTTGTGTTTTGTGCGACTGACTTCTTCTCGATAAGTATTGAACTAGCTTTTGGCTAACTCAAAAGTTATGCAGAGATTAGTGAGCTGTGTTTTGTGCGACTGACTTCTTCTCGATAACAATTGAACTAGCGTTTGGCTAACTCAAAGCTGATGCAGTGGACTTTGGTAAAAAAACGTTTTGCTTGTTTTGTGTAGTTTTTCAAAGTTAAATAATAAGCAAAAGTTCCCATATTCTCTTTGTTAATATCGTTTAGTTAAATACATCTCATTTTCAAAGTAGAATTATTAAGAAAACCGGTTTTGGCCATATCGGGCATGCTGCTGGTGTCTTATAACTGAGAGTTTTTCTGTAGACAAAGGGGAAATACAACAAAAGTGAAAGAAAACATATGTGTAATAGTCTCTGTCTCTCTTTAAAAAATAAATAAAGCAAAAAACGTAATTTTTTTTATTCTCTTATTAAAGTCAACATATTGTATGCACCACAAGCTAACTCATAATGAACTAACATATGGTTATCTTAAAGTTATGCAGTGTGAGTGAGTACTGACTTGTACTGCGGACATTGCGTGTAAAAATTGAATAGCTTTAACAATGTAAATGAGTTAGCTAGTGAGTCACCTCTGACTAACTTCTGGGGGGTTACTCTGTGTTGCGATGCGAAAGCTAAATGCGATAAGAGTACAATTTGGTACTCTGTATCGCTTACGCAAACGCTTTCGCAAAATATGTTGAAAAAGAAGCAACACTGGCACCACAAAATAAATAAATGCGAAGAATGACAAAATGTAATGTCAAAATATGTAAGTAAAAATATTTTAAACAAATTTTTAGTGCGGTACGTGTTTTTTTATAAAAATTTAATAACAAAAAATAAATGGTGATGGATTCAGTGGCTTTATGGTTTAAGGAAGAAAATGAACATGTGGAACGTCTGTCTGAAAACTTTCATCGAAACAGCTACGTTTGGCAGCAGGCGCTGATTCATTTAAAATGCTATTTTCATTTTGCGAAGATAACAAAACTTCTTCTGCAGGCTCTTTGTTTGCTGTAACATCGTGACAAGCATTGCTAATTGTGCCAAATTGTGGCTAATTGTGGCAGCCCGTTGACGGCTTCTTCCATATGAAGAAGATTTATGATCTGTTCCTCCATAGAGAAAAGCGGGCAATATTGTGAGACACCACCACCCGTGCTGGAAATGCTCATTTTATTCTTGCGCATCTTAACCTTCTTGTGGGTTTTTAGGTCAGACCAAACCTACATGTACAATACTGTGGTAGTTTCATATTTTATATTGAAAAAACATAATACATTACTTTTTTCCAACCAGCCACATCCCTTAAGGGAGGTCCATTAGAATTAAGGTTGTCAGCCAGTTTTGTCCACAAATTGTTGTCGCGTTGTTTGGCATTTCCGCACTGCAACTGTCCCTTGGCCAAATCGCTGTGTTGCACCATAACATCAACTGAGATTTCGAACTGCCGCTGCTGAGTCTGTATCTTTTTCGGCTTTTCCCTAAAAAAAACAATTTAGATATAAATATAAACATTTATTTGTGCTTACTTACATGTTTCGTTTCCTTTGCGTTTGATATTTTGTTAGCGCAAGATATTTGAGCTTAACGAACGATTTTGATTTGAGTACGGTGATGCCAGATTTGCGAAAGGAAAACAAAAGATGCGAAAGACAAATGCGCAAACGCATTAAAGAGTACCAATCAATCGATTTGCGCACATTTGCCTTTCGCATCGCAATACAGAGTAACCCCCCTTGTTGACCATGAGTTAACTTTAAGCTAACTCATTTTCCGACAGGGATGATACTTTTGTCATTCTCTGGTACATACATACACACACGCGTGCACGCACATATACGCTGATCAGCGCTACCATTGGATATTTTCAAAAAGTACCAAAAAAAGGGGATATTTACAAAAAAATGACACCAAAAGTGGAATATACGAAGAAAAGGGGGCACATCTTTTAAAATCAGAAGTACATAAAATTTTGTTTTTCTACGTATTTTGTTCAAATTAAAAATTAAAAATAACATTTTATAAATGGAAAAAAACAAAATCCCAGAGAGCTTGGGTGTCCAAATTTGATGTTTATGTATAAATGGTCAATGAAATCGCTACAGGGGGTTGGTCGGAAGCTTTTTCGGCGGGAAATTCATGATTTAGACATAAAAAACATGTGGTTTCAACAGGATGGTACCACTTGCAACACAGCAAGAGAAACAATGGATCTTTTGAAAGAGAAGTTCGACAGATTTCATTATTACTCGTTGAAGAGTGAATTGGCCCAAAAGATCGTGCGATTTGACACCTTTCGACTATTTTTTGCGCTGTTTTTTAAATCGAAAGTGTATTGCAATAATCCCACAACAGTTCAATAGCTTAAAAACAACATTATCGAGCATATATAAGCCATTGACAACAGGTTTTTGAAAACGCGATTAAAAATTTTGGTAAAAGATTGGGAGCCTGCTGAGCCGGTCTCTTGACCGACATAATTATTAACCGGATCCTATTTGTAATAAACTGAAATATAGAATATTTTAATTTAAATTAAAATGATACCTCAATTTTTCGACACCCTTTATTATAGCACTGGTCGGCGGATAAAAGTCGGGGGGCAAGAACTTTTTTAATGTGATTTTAACTGACCTTAGTGTGCTGAATCCAAACCTGTTCACAGTTTTTTATGGGCTAGACTTATATCCCGCCTGAAATAAGGATGTTATGCTAATACATTTAATCATAAGTTGAGATGGATTTGTCCGATTTTGTCACATGATTATGAATTATATTTACTTTAAGTCATCCAGATAGATTTTTTTGTTTTCAACTGTTTTGGAGTTATTAAGATTCGGAGCTATTCAGGCATATATCATGAAAATCGTAGAACAAATATTAATTTTATGTATTATACATTTTTGCGGGAGTGACTAATATTTCGCCCAAAATACACCGATTAGGCTAACTTATTTCATCATGATTTGGGAACGATTTGTCCGATTTTGAAACAATCTGTAAGCCCTCTTAATAACAGTTTTTATATTTTCAACAGTTTCGGAGATATTCAGAAAATAGTGGCGGTAAATTTTTTAAAGCAAAATGAATGCTATTTTTTTTAAATTCATAAAAAATTGTAAGAGCAAAAATTTTACATACATATTATTAAATAATGGGAAACGAATGAAATAACCCATAAACCATGAACAGGTTGATTTTATTCAGAATTCATTAAAATTTTTATTTACAGTTATTCATGAAAGCTAATACAGTGTTATATAAAAATCAAATTTTGCGATTTCTGGCGAATTTTTTTTTAACAAATATCTAAACAAAATTAAATTTGGTGGTTTTCGGTGTATAATTGGCGAAGAAGGTGAAAATAATCTGACAACATTGATTTATACAGACATAAGTATACTCTACGACATAAATATGTAGTGTCCAAATTTAGGTATCATTAATATTTTAATAAAAAAGGAGTTTTTTTTTGAGATATTAAAATGTTTTTATTTCAGTTTATTTAAATTATGTCGGTCAAGTGACCCCCAACCCCCCCTCCTCCCCCCACTGGCTCAGCAGGCTCCAAATCTTTTAAATAAAAAAAAACTGTTGCAATGGTTGATATCTGCTCGACAATGTTGTTTTTAAACTCTGGAGCTGCTGTGTGGCAATGTTTTATGTTTTATTTTTATAAATTAACTACGAATAAAAAGAAACAAAGATTGCATTTAAGCTTTGCTTATGTATATTTAACAACAGCATAACTTACATTAAATCTTGGAGTTCAAAAAAGTATCTCTTCATTTAATAAAAAGTATCAAAAAAGTGGCTATAATTACAAAAAGTATCACTTTGGGTGCATTTGGTAAAAGTAGCAAAATAGTAACCAAGCAGTCGAAAAATGGTCAAATTGCTACTTTAGTAGCACCAACGGTAACGCTGGCGCTGATAAATGAGAATAAAAAGATTTCTCAGAGTAAAACAAAGGCTATAATTTACTCTCACGAGTGGATTTAGCGGCTAAATCCGACAGAATATGTTTAAACTTTGCTTAAACATGAATTTACCTTTAATGATAAAGGCCTAACTATAATGTGCTTAATGAACCTTAAGCAAATGTGCGAATACACACAATCAAATGTATACAACTATAATGTACTTAAGACACTTTTCGTTAAGTTTCGTCAAGTTTCATTTGCTTAAGGAAAGTGCGATCAATTTCGCTCTTCCTTAAGCAAATGACACATAATAGATACATATAATTGTTTACAGTTAAAAGATGCAACCGCAGTTGCTTTTTTTAGTACTTTTTTTATTTTAGTTTTCGTTTACTTTAAAAATTAATAAAAGATAAACATAGATTTACTTGTTTATGGTAATATATTTATAACTTTTACAAATTAAATGACATTTCGTCAAAAATATTAAATTTTAAAGAAATAAAAACGAAAATAGTTTTCCAAAAGTAAAAATGTTTGCAACTAAGTGTAGAAAGTCTTTAAGCTCAATAAGTACAATATAGCCACCTAAAAGTCTTCAGTAATTTACTTAAGCATTTGACATGCTTTTCGTTGAATTTTGACACTAGCTTAAGTTTGGTTAAGCACATTTTAGTTGGGCCTTAAGAAAGACAAGGCAGTTAATATGCAACTAATATTTTTAAGATTAAGAAACATGCATGTGTTTTCCACTAATAGAATAAGCAAATACACAATACACATCTGCAGTAATGATGTTGGTTTTCCCAGTTTTGTAATAGTAACAATATTAATAAACACACAAACAGAAATACCAACATCTACAGTAATGATCAAGGCGAATTCATGTATCACCACCGTATACTACAATACTACAACAAGTAACAACACCAAAAACACAACAATGTATTTTTTTGTTGCTTTCGTTGATCGATATGTCAAAAACACAAGCAACTTTTGACGTTTCTCTCTCTGCTTTCAAGGCCACCTGGTAAATGAATTCGCCTTGGTAATGATGTTGGTTTTTCCAATAGATAATTAGGGTTTAAATTTAAAATGTGTGATAAAACATACGCATGTGCGTGGACACATGCAGGTAAACAACCCTTATTATTTTTCCTACATTATTATTATTTTTCCTACATTAGTTTAAGATTTGTTAAGTTAGCTCTTAAGGTTTTAATTTTGTAAATAAATTTTAGTGTCTTACAAACATTCAAGTTGAATCTTTGTCTGTGCAGTCTTAGGTTTAACATTTGGCCCTTCGACTAGTAAATACTTGAAAGCGTAAGTCGTGGCTAAAACAGCGACTAAATATATAAAATAAACCGTAAGTCGTAGCTAAATAGCGACTACTTTAAAACAAATAAGTCTTAAAATGACAAATAAAGAAAAACTGTTCGAAAGGCAAAAGGAACTCGGAGAAGAAGTTATTAATATAAGAGATAAATTATCTCAAAAAACAATACGAACTTCGAGACTTGCAGAAGAAACAAAAAGATTGGATAAAATTGTTGCTGAATTGACGGCAAATAATTTAAAATTATTAGCATCTGGCATAACATCAGAAGATTATTTTAAAAAGATTATTATTAAAAGTGCAGAAAGAAGCTCGACTTTTAATTAAAGATACCCTACTTAAAGAAGAACAACTAAACGTTGCGGAAACATCTCAAGCATCAAAAGAAAGCAGTAAATTTGAAAAAATAATAGCTACTGAATCAAATGATGAAGTATGGGAACAATTTGTTGAAATGGCGGATTGGTTAAACGACTGGTATGAAGAACTTTCAACTAACGTTGCCGGCATGCCCAACAAAAAATTAAAAATAAAAGAAAAATTTCTGGAAACAAGATACAAAAAGTTTCAAGAAATACATCAGGAGTTAGGTGATTCTAAAAAATCAAAAGAAGCATATAAAATTATGCTTAATGCTGAAAATACCTATTTCAGTGCTCTTGAGCTTATAGCAGATAGCACAAAGGAATCAATACAACAACCAATCAACATGGGCATACGAGAAACAGAGTATTCCAGCTCAGCACATTTGGGGAAAATTGATATTCCAGAATTTAATGGCGATATAAATGAATGGGCATCATTTCACGATTTATTTAAGAGTCTGGTGCATGATAATATACATCTGTCCAATGTAGAAAAGATGTATAGACTAGTAACAACACGAAAAGGCGAAGCAAAAAAAAATTGGTGCAACATTTAAAAATTACTGACAACAATTATCAAGCAGCATGCGAGATTCTCAAACAAAGATATGAGAATCGTAGACTGCTATTTACAAATCAAGTAGATATATTACTTGACCTACCAATGCAAACAGTGGATCGTCCGCAAGTTTGAAGCATCTTTTAGATACAACTAACAGTTGCATTTATGCCCTAAAAAGTATGGATCTTAAATTAGAAGATGCTGAGCCATTTATAGCTCGCATTGTGATTAGAAAATTAGATAAAGATGGTTTACGATATTACGAACAAACCGTCAAGAAGTCTAAAGGAATTCAAAATCTAAAGGACATTCTAAGCTTTTTGGAACAACAAATTCAAGCCTTAGAGGCAGTCTCAAATAGACAAGAAAAGAAAATAAATAAAAAATCATATGAATCAGGAAGAGTGTCGAATGTACAATATTCGATAAAAAAAAATCATGCTTACATTGCAGTATGAATAACCATACAACAGCAAGTTGCAGAAAATTATTAACGTTACCAGTCGAAGAAAGAAGAAAATTAGCTTTCAACAATAAATGGTGTTTCAGATGTCTAGAGCACAAAAACGATAAGTGGTGTTCAAATAATGTTAAATGCAGTTATTGTAATAAAGGTCACAATAAGATTCTACATCTGAACGAAAGAACTGAATCAAAGCCTAATAGTTCAGCAATGACGACCGGGGAAACATCCGCTACAGTACTTCTAGCAACTGCACAAATAAGGGTAAATGCAGCAAATGGAGAATTAGTAACTCTAAGAGCGTTAATAGATCAAGGTTATCAAATTACAACTTTATCGGAAGAAGCTGCACAGATTTTAGCATTACCACGCATTAAAAGTAAAACCGAAATTCATGGACTCGGTAGTGCAGTGGTTGGACTATCTAAAGCAAAGACAAAATTAATCTTGAGGCCAAGATTTATGAGTAATATTGCGGTTGAAACAGAAGCCCTAATTTTGCCAAAGTTAACGGGGGCACATCCAAGCCAGTCATTTGAAGTTAATATAGAAGATTGGAACAACTTTATTTTAGCGGACCCATCATACAACAAATCTGATAGAATAGATGTTGTTATTGGAGGTGATATCATTCCTAACCTAATGCAAAAAGGTCTACGCAAGAAAGGTCATATTTTGGCACAATCAACAATTTTTGGTTGGATATTATCTGGTGTCATTAACAAAAAATCAAAACCATCACAAGTATTAGCAGCTGTTACAAATCTAGAAAGATTCTGGGAGCTTGAAGAAATAACAACAGAATCCGATGTCTATGAGGAAGATACATATTGCTTAGAACTTTTTAACAAAACAACAGTAATAGATGCTGACAATCGGATAGTGGTTAAATTACCAATTAAAAAGGATGATAATGAGCTTGGAAATTCAAAAAAAAACAAGCTTTAGCAAGATTTCTAAATCTTGAGAGAAAATTAGAAGCCAACAATGACTGGGTCATATGATAAAAACAGATTTTGACACTGGTAAATATTATATGCCTCACCAAGCGGTTATCAGAGAGAAAAGTCTGACAACAAAATTGAGAGTGGTATTCGACGCATCAGCAAGAACAACAAAAGAAAAAAGACTTAACGATGTGATGTACACAGGACCTAAACTGCAAAAAGATATTTTTGACATAATTTTGAAATGGCGGCTTTGGAAATATGTCATCATGGCTGACGTCGAAAAAATGTACAGGCAAGTGAAAGTGTCAGATACAGATCAGGGATATCAGCACATATTATGGCGATTCAACAAGAAGCATGTAATAGAAGAATATCAATTAACAACAATCACATACGGAACATCGTCTGCTCCGTTTCTTGCAGTAAGAGCACTATTTTATATTGCAGACAGATGTTCAAATGAAAAAATTAAAAATGTAATCAGAGAGGATTTTTACATGGATGACCTTGTCACTGGTGCTGACACAATAACGGAATGCAAGGAAATTCATCATAGTGTTCAGAATCAGCTTAGCAATTACGGTTTCAATTTGAGAAAATTGTCATCAAATAACATAGAAATCACAAAAGATGTATGCAATTTCACGAAAAACGCATTAATTCAAATTAAAGATAACGGAACCAATTTTGTAGGAGCCAATAAAAAACTAAATGCTGATTTTAAGGCAGCATTTGAAAAAAATAATACACTGATTCCTATCCTTGCTGAACAAAAAATTGAATGACATTTTATTCCCCCGGCAGCCCCTCACTTTGGAGGGATTTGGGAATCCGGAGTCAAATCAATGAAATATCATCTCAACAGAATACTAGGCGAAACTAAACTGACGTTTAAAGAAATGAGTACTTTGCTGGCAGAAATAGAGGCCGTTTTAAACTCTAGGCCATTAGTTGAATTAGGCGCTAATGACGTTGATGGGGTAGAAGTATAAACACCAGGACACTTCTCATTGCTATAACATCATTAAATAAATGGAAACTTATTCAGCGGCTCAAAAAGGACTTTTGGAATCGCTGGAAAGATGAATACCTTGTGACACTTCAACAACGAAATAAATGGAGACATCCTATTGAAAATCTGAAAGAAGGGGCAGTGGTGTTGATTAGAAATGAAAACACCCATCCAGCAAGGTGGCCTCTTGCGAGAATAATAGAAGGATATAAAGGACAAGACGGGAAAGTACGAGTAGTGAAGCTAAAATTCCAGAATAATATAATAAAAAGACCTATTCATAAACTAATCGAACTCCCGATCTCAGAAGAATCAGATAATAGAGAACAAGATACAGTAAGAAGTTTTCACATAAAAGTCAAACGAGCAGAGAAAAGCATATTCCTGAAACCATTATTGTGGTTTATATGGTTTCTGGCTGCAATAACACTCGTAAACTCCTCTTCACTTAAAGATAGTGCTGGCATTAAAGAAATTCCATTGAATACTGCATTGTATCTGGATAATGTTGGAACAATGAATATAATCAATTCCAGATGGACCTTGATTATCCATTACGACTTAGACCAATACTATGAAGAAATAGCACGAATAAAAAGATTAAAAGAAAAAATTGAGAACCAATGTGACGTATTAGGAAACTATCAAGAAACATGCGAAAGTCTGGTATGGTTAGTCAATCGCAGATATAACATGTTGGAGCAAAACAACAACTATTTCATGAAAAAGGAAAGACAGAAACGATCACCTTTCGAATTTGTTGGTTCAATATACCATGTGCTTTTTGGAGTAATGGATGCTGAGGTTTGAGATTAATGGAAGAGAATATGCGAAATATTTTCCAGAATGAAGGAAAATTGCAACAGCTTGCAAAGCAGCAGACATCAATTGTAAGCTCTACAATAAATGTGCTGAAGAAAACCACCGAAGAAATATGTAAACAGAAATTTTAATGGAATATACCAGCAGCTGAAGACATTCTACAATGAAGTCGAAAACACTACCAATTCTGAGCGATTAATTATTATGTTTCAAGTCATGATTACTCAGCTACATGTAATGATCGATGAGTACAATCATCAATCATGGATTTGCTAATTGATGTTAACCACGGTCACGTCAATCCCCATCTTTTAACAACTGCACAGCTACAAGAGAAACTATCAAACATAAAGAAGTTATTGCCAGATGGGGTAGTCTTGCCAGGAACGAAAACTAGCACAGAATTGAAAGAAGTCTACAGTTCAATGGAAGCTAAAGGTATCATAATGGCCAACCGTCTAGTAATCCAAGCGGAAATCCCTTTATATTAAACTCATACTTCTGAAATATACGAAATAATTCGTCTACCAGTCGAAGGAAATAACTCTGCAATAATACCTATAGTTGACGGAGACTACATAGTGTATAACTTTGCAACAAATTTATATTTTTTTGATGTTACAATCTCTGCTTAATACATGTTGAAGAAGCTCTCAAGAACAGTACAATTGTAAAGAAAGTTACTCATGGAAACCTGCTGTGGAGCGTTCATGTGAAGTTTCGGCATTAAAACAATCCAGGCATGCAGAATGTTATTTCCAAGAGAACACACATAAAAGAAGTATATGGAAAAAGTTACACAGGGAAAATAAGTGGATATTTCCTATATTTGATCAATCAACGGTGAGCGAAGATTGCGGTAATAATAAGCATGACTGGCTAACATTACCTTCCAAAGGAATATTGGATTTGCCGGCTGGATGTACAGCGGTATACGCAGGAATAACATTATAACGATGATTAACAACTCCGCATCTATACAAAGGATACAACAAGATGTGCAGACAATGCAGGCTAGCAACACTGAGCTGATGAAAATTAAATATCACCATGTATCCGGACATATATCCCTTATTCTAATTGTTATTTTAATCACAATATTAATATTATTTTATGTAAGGTACAAATGTAGCAATAGTCATAAAACTATAGTGAAACTAGACTTTTCACCGCCGATGCCATTAGACGCCCGGCAGAATGTTTAAACTTTGCTTAAACATGAATTTACCTTTAATGATAAGAAAGACAAGGCAGTTAATATGCAGCTAATATTTTTAAGATTAAGAAACATGCATGTGTTTTCCACTAATAGAATAAGCAAATACACAAACAGAAATACCAGCATCTGCAGTAATGATGTTGGTTTTCCCAGTTTTGTAATAGTAACAATATAAATTTGAGATGTGTGATAAAACATACGCATGTGCGTGGACACATGCAGGTAAACAACCCTTATTATTTTTCCTACATTATTATTATTTTTCCTACATTAGTTTAAGATTTGTTAAGTTAGCTCTTAAGGTTTTAATTTTGTAAATAAATTTTAGTGTCTTACAAACATTCAAGTTGAATCTTTGTCTGTGAAGTCTTAGGTTTAACAGAATAATTAATATAGACAGAAAAATGTATGAACTTTGTATGGCAGTGCAATATCTTTACAAATCTATAGTCTTTGGTAGAAGTTTCTGTTGTTGTAGGATTTTGTACTGTTGTTTGCTATTTGTGCGTATGTAGGATTTGTTTTGCCATTTTTTTTTTTTTTTTTTTTTTGGTTGAAGCACATTTTTTTTTTTTTTTTTTTTTTTTTTTTTTATTATTCCTACACTAAATCCCGCGAAGCTTTTTTGCTTGTCTGCAGGAGACCAGAGTCTCTGGCGGGAATCGAACCCGCAACCCAGGTACTGATAGACTAGCTCACTACCAGCTAGCCTACCGGGGCACCCATTTAATGTGGGGTTATCATTAAAAACCAAATCTACGCCGGGGGATAAACCCCGTTCATGTCGCGCACACACTAAATAACTTCCTATGAATATCAAATGTCCAAATATTCAGTTAAGAAAGAAAAAAAACAATTACCCAAGATTACCTGAAAAATTAGCATAATTAATTTTTTGGGTCCTTGATTTTTTCAATATGCTAACATATGTGTATGAATATTTCAGTTTGAATTTCAGATAGAATTATTTCCCAAATATGTTTATTATGTTCCTCTGAGCCGCTTAAAGCACTAAATGCATCAATAAATAAAGCCATGTTTTATTATTATTTGTAAAGTTTATTAAAATGTATGTATGTATTTCAAGATAACAAATTAATTAACATAAAAGAAACATTAAGAAACAAAACATTTATTCAAAGTAAATAGCAATTGTAACGGCAGTAATAATTTAAAAGAAGGCTTATTCATTTAATATTTCCTTTTAGAAGTTTAACTACAGAAATCTTAGTCGTTCAGAAGTTAACAGTATTTTCATGTATCGCCGAATAATTATGTATAAGTTATAACCAGAACAAATTTTTATTTGGTACGAGTATTTAATATTAGTTTAAATTAAAAAAAAAATGAAAGCAACCAGGCTGTTTTTTTAGAAATTTTTGAGGACGACGGGTTGTTGCGAGAATCGATTTTATAAAAAAATAAGGCTATTAGATATACAATTTTGTAATTTATTTCACCACTGCTGTATGTCCACAAAACGCTCTAATGAGTATGTGTACAATAAAAGTTTGATTGATCGGAAGTCTAGAAAATGATTTTGTTCGAGTTTTTGAATTTAAATATCATTTGTAGCACATATTATGATAATATATCGAAAAAATTAATTAAATGTCAATATGGGCCAGAATTTAGCTGTACAAATAGTCGTATAAAACTAACTGCCTGTTTTTCAAAATAAAATAAAAATTTTCGCTTGGGAATTTATATTAAAACAATAATAAAAAAACTCAAATTTGTTATTGTTTTTAATATAAATTTCTAAACGACAATTTTTATTTTAGTTTGAAAAACAGGCCGTATATCTTTGTTATTTTTTATTTAGGTAAATGTTTAAATGCGGAACATGAATTTTTGAAAAACATAGATTTCAATCGAAAAGCTTGAAAATTGTGCCCTCGTTAAAACAAAAAAATTAATTTATATTATATTGGAGTATATTTAGCAAACGTTTGATTATGACACTGTGCTATAATTTGACACTTTTTCTGTCAAGCTGAATCTAGTAGTGCTAGCATTTTTTTTAGGTATGCTCTTGTTTTTGAGATATGTATACTGTTATTTCGAAATAGAAGAGGCTGTACAACATATATTCGCGTAACTCAGAAACGGGTTAGTTTATTGAATAAATTAAAAATTTTGTTTGTATAATAAACTAAGCCGTTTTTGAGTTAGTAGAATATATATTGTGCAAAATCCTCCTCTTTCAATATAACGGTATACCTCGACAAGAGCTAACCTTTAAAAAAAAAAACGGTTAGCATCACTGGATTCAGCGCACTAGCACAGTGTTATCAGTGTTTTTAAGTTTAATTGTACTTAAAATTCATTCGGAACATGTATTGAATGTTAACCTGAGCAATATCATACACAATAAATTCATTGTACAATAAAGACGATTTCAGATTATCATTGTCTAGCGGTTTACCCAAAGGAATCTCCACACCGTCTGCACGGAAAATGGATTCGCTAGGATTAGGCATTGTACGACCACGGCCAAAGCAACTATGTTTATCTTTAGGCAGTTGGGTAACATATTTGGCTGCAGTACATTCCATCATATCGCCAAGTGCTACCTCCGACAGTAACATGAGGCCTGTTGAATTTTGCCTGCTAGTGCAACAATAATTTGCTGACTTTGATACCATGTCCGCGAAGTATATACCTTTGCCGAACATATAACCAGTTACAGGGGCTTCAGGCGGAGCTATCTTAAGACCATGCGATAAAATACCAGCAAAGTTGGTAAGACGGGAACCGTGCCAAAGTAAACGACGGTTATGTAGTTTTTTGAATGGCTTGTAGCGACGAGCCTCACCTTGTCGAGCCACTTTGAAAATATCTAAAATGTCCAACTCATACATTTTGTGAGTGGCGGCATGGGTGTTTTCAACGTATTGCTTAAGTTGAGCAAATTCTTCGCTGTTTTTGTCAATTGGTTCCAACTTGGTCTTTAATTGCTCATAGTGCTTATCTATCGGATTTACATCCTCCTTTGAGTCTTCAGTTGTCAATAGATTGTAGGCACACTCTATTTCTAAAAGTGAATCCAGCATTTGGCGTAATTTTTCAACTTGTTCATTGGTATCTAGCAATGGAGGACTTTGTGTACCGAAATTGTGAGGTATCAGTGTATAAAAGCGGTTAGTAGCATCAATAAAATGAGCATTAGAACCACTTCCTTGAATAAGGTCATAAATCTCAGTTAAAACTTTATAGGCAGATTGTATTTGTTTCTGACTAAGTTTGCCTAATGGCATTTTCTCCATATCCAAATCAAATTCCATCATTGTTCTTTTCATTGTATCTATATCGAATATTAGTTTAATAATATCTTGCACAGGTTGAGATAGTTTCGATTTGACGCTATGTTCAGCAGATAAATCAATTTTAGTGTCATCAGCGTAATCAATGTCTATTGGATACATACAACCTGCAACCTTAAAAATAAAAAAAAAAAAAAAAAAAAACATTAAAGAAGTTTATACATATTTCAATATAATTATCTATGTAATAAATAGTGCGAGGAAAGATATTTTAAAACATATGAACGTATCCTGAACATCGAATAAATAATTCATAAGTCTGCATCTACTCAAAAGTTATAAACGAAAAACTACACGGAAATAGTTTTTGCAACCCAAAAATTTTGGACCAATCAGCCTATCGTCTTTCATACTGAGTCTTCCATATTGGCACGGTACTCGCTAATTGTTTTCTATTTAACATAATTGTAATATACTTATATGTAATTTTACTTATCTACGGCCTACGTCAAAGGCTATAGATTTATAAATCTATAGTCTAGTCTTTACTCAGGTGATTAAATATTGGGAACATTTATTTGTACACACTTTGGACCATTTCTTTGCCATAGCGCACACCGATGCCTTTAAGTTAATAAAATCGATAGTGGAAAATTTTGTGCAGCGGCAACGGGTAACTGGTAGAACAGGCTCTCTGGTAGGTGTGGATTAAAATTTATGGATAAAAAAGAAAAAACAAAATACCGGTTTCCAAAAGAAAGAGAGAGACATACAAGAACAACCGTATCACCAAATTCAAATCTATCATCAAATTCATCATCCATCATTTCCGTTAAAAACTATCCAGATACAAGCCCACAGTTGTTGAACAAAATTTATTACCTTCCTGAAAAGGGTAAAAATAAATTCTTTCTCTCAAACTTGTAGCTGCCTTCGATATGCGTATGAGATAAGAAAAGAGATAAGAAAAGAAATTGCAGAAAATAATAAAACAAGTTTTAAAAATAATATTCCTGAAATGGTCTCTGTTCATTGGGATGGTACATTATTTCCGGCAATAAATGCCAAAAGTGTTAAAGAAGAAAGACTTCTAATTGTTATGACGTATGGAAATCAGGAGAACCTTATTGCACTACCAAAATTAGATACAACAAATGTAAAAGAGCAACTCTCAAATAAAGTTCAAATTATGTCCTGTGATAACACACCTTTCAACAAACGTCGATTTAAATGAACATGTGCGCTACTGGAGAGCAAGCACTATAAAGAGATTTACTTTTATTTGGGGCAGGCATCATGTATATGAATTGGTTTTAAAAACTGTTCCCCAGGTTACGGTTAGCGCTGACGCACCGCGCTTTAAAAATTTAAAAATAAAACTGAAATAACGTTAATTATTAGTTGTTTTTGTTTTAAAGCAGGTCCATGTAAATTTATAAAATAAAAAGCTCGTGATTATTGTTTTTTATATTTTTTTTATATTGTTCCCAATATTTCGGTTAGTATCGCTTACAATCTTCAGGGGTATAAAACATTGTAAAATAATAAACAATTACACAAAACTTAACAAAAAATACTTGCATCCCTTCTTATTGGATTTTCTTAATAACATCAAGAATAGTGATATTCCAAATGGAATCTCCACTACAAGCATCGCAGGTTAATAACTTGATCAGCTTTTATTTTTCTGAACTCGAAAAAGAAACTGTGAGGGGTGAGTATCGTGAATTAATTAAGTTTTAGATATTATTATTAAACGGAAATTAATATTTTTAAATGAAATATTTTTAAATTTGCGAAGATCAAATAATATCAGAAGCTGCTTTAAACAAATTTTGTCCGCATTTGTATTATTTAACTGAAGAATTCGTTACTTTTCCTTTTTGATGATATGGTTAATATTGAAAAAAAAAAAGAATAATATTGTGGCTCGTTTAACTAAAGAAAGCAAATTTTAAAATTCAAAAGGATATGTTCAATCAAAAGAAGAAATTAACTACTCATTATTTGGCGTTTTTTTAGCTGCATGATAACTTTCGATAAGATAATCATTGTTTTCAAGCTGAAAATGCCAAACTGTGTTGACCTTTCTGTTAAGTAAGGGTTGGGCAAGTCTTCAGGAATCGTTTAACGGTAGAACAGTGCTTTAGAATACTGGAAATTAACTTTAAAATAATAAACCTATTCGCGAAGTTCATGGAGTACTTCCTCTATTTTACGAAGCTCATTTCTGGTTAAATGGCTAATCCAATAAAAATTAAATTAGACTAATTTTTTAAGCATTTATTTCATTAATAATGCAATATCAGAAAAAAATACCTACATTTTTGCGAATATAAAAAACCAGTCCAATTTTAACTACAATTCTATTTTAGTATCAAAAAACCATGTAGGGGGCTTTCCCTAGTTTTGGCAACACAGGAGTATACAAATAATTTTTGTACCATTTTATAGAGAAAGTGTCCAGTTCATTAATAACTATTTATAAAATAAATAGTTATTAAAATAAATAGTTATTAACTATAGGATAGAGGGTTTTAAGGTGCCAGTGTTGGATGGCGTCGAGTTAACTCTATATGACTGTGCTAAGTACTTGGGTAACTTCCTCGACTGTAAACTGTCTTGGAGAAGAAACACCCAGGAGAGGATTAAAAGAGGACTCAATGCCTACTACACATGCATAAACTCCATCGGTAAGAATTGGGGACCAAGACCAGATATGGTAAACTGGATTTACACATCGGTGGTTAGGCATATTCTTACCTATGGATGCACTGGTTGGTGGGATGCGTTGAGAGTGGACAGATATAGGAAGATGCTGAAAAAGGCCCAGAGGAGTGCATCTCTTGACATCACTGGTGCAATGAGAAGCACGAAACAGGTGGCGTTGCACATCCTACTACATCTGACCCCATTGAACATTATGTAAGGAGTGTGGGTGCCAGGAACTTATTTAGACTCTACAAGTCTTCGTTGATTTGACCTAGGCGGTATGACCACACAAGGATTCAATACGAAGTGGGTCTGCTTGATCAGGAAAGTATTTCGGCGGGAATCTCGGATCATTGGAGTATGACCTTGGACTTGGTGTAACACCACCGGTGGAGTTCCCGGATAGAGAAGTTTGGTGTGGATCCAACGGACTGTTTGAGGGGTGGGCAGTAGAGATCTGCATTTGTGCGATTAAACGACACATGAATTCACCTACCAGACTAGCCAGTAGTGTGTTGTGTGTGATTTTAGAATCATACACAATTTATTGTGTGTAAGAAATAACCTATGTGTGCAAAGCGTTCAATTATTTATGTGTGTGTTGTGAGAGAAATATTTGATACAAGTATAAATAACAAATATGCTGTTTTACACGAGTAAATACACTTGTGTGGCGATGTACATATTGTGTTTTATCAACACAACATGTGTTTTGTGTTTTTGAAATTTTTTTATCGTATCGAAAACAAAATATTAGTAAAAATATATATCATTAAAAGTGATACCAACTTTTTAGAAGCAAAAAGAAGTTTTAAATATATTTTTAAACAAATGAAATTTTTGTTAATTTTTTTGTTTTAATTTTTTTTAAATCAATAGAACTTATAACTTATTTGTAAACGTTAATAGATTATTTTTATTTTATAACGTGCTTTCTTTCTTAGCTTTGATAATTTTTTTAAGTTTTAAGTTGAACAATTTTATATTTTTTACAACCATTTTATTTTCTTACTTTTTTTGTAACGATAGGGAAAATTATCAAATAGGGGAAAAACCAATTTTAACAAAACAAGAAAGACAACAAACACACGAATGATTAGTGTGATTTTTAACTTAACTCAGGTTTTTTATTGTAAGATGTATGAATTTGAGTTCATCAAACAATAAACAATAATAGGGACACACACACAATTAGTGTTAGTGTATGTGGCTGTGTTGATCTCTCATTTAAAATGATTGAGCGTGCATGAATAGCTCTCATTTTTTTACACATTTGATTTGAATATCAAATACACACACAACAATCATTTGGCTAGCAAATACATTTGTGCAGACCTCTAGTGGGCAGTATATACGGACGGGTCCAAGATGGACACTGGCACTGGGGCTGGTGATTTTATTGCTAACACTTAGGTAAAAAAGTCATTCAGACTCCCAAATGAGTGCAGTGTCTTTCAAGCTGAGATCCTTGCGATTTGGAGGGCGACGGAAATGATACTGCGTCACATCGTAGGGGGATCTCTTGGTGACAATCTATGTCGATAGTTAGGATGCGCTAAGAGCATTGTCAAATGATACGGTGCGATCGTGCCTGGTTTCACGGTGTAGGAAAACTCTGAGGGAGCTCATGTTGGCATTCACAATAAGGCTGTGTTGGGTACCAGGACACTGCGAGGTGGATGGTAACGAGGTGACGGACGAACTCGCGAGAGGGTGTTCGGATCTAGACTTAGAGGTAAGATACAGAGGGGTAAATTTCCCCTTATGACACTACTATAGGGTGATACGGGAAAGTTTCCGTGATGCCGTTAACCGGTCCTGGAGGGATAGAACGGATTGCAGGGTGTCGAGGGTCTTATGGCCCGGATTGGACGCAGGGGCAACCAGGGTTCTATTAGGACTGGATAGGAGTAATCTCAGGACCCTTATAGGGTTCCTGACGGGGCATTGTTCTGTTAGGGCTTTTATGGGTAAATGGGACATTGTGATACCGGACTTCTGCAGGCTGTGCGGGGATGCCGAGAAGCTAGAGACGGTTGAGCAAGTACTGTGCCACTGTCCTGGGATGCAGTGCCCCAGGCAGAAATGGCTAGGGGCTAGATTTCACGACGAACTGGGTAGTATCGCTGGATATAATCCAACCGATCTACTGGGGTTTGTCAGGGAAATGGACGGCTGTTTCCGTATCTTTACCAAACCTTAGGTCTTCTTTCTACTTTTCTTCTTAACTTCTCTTTTTCCACTTTTCTAAATTTAAAATTTTATATAGTAGCTGTTGTCAACTGCCGGTTAAGGCAATGCATGCATGGGGTTCCCCATCATATGGGGAAAGACCATTTCGACAGAAAACCTGACAGAAGAATAAGCGGGCTTCGTTGAAATAACTCATAAGGACCAAAAATATATATGTAACTAAGTTCCGCATTGTTGAAAAATACAATTATAAATCGGCAGCTTGCCAAACTTTGTACTTTTTATTGTTATATTTTTTAAAAAAAGTTTATTTACCAGAAATTTTACATGAACGATTCGATAAAAATCCACCACTCCTGCAGTCAAAGAAGGCTGTACATTGTGATCGAAATTGGAAGTGTTAGCTCTAATATTGCATCAATATTTTTCAAAAAATGTAAGGTTTTTGCTGCAATATCGAGCCGAAACCGCAAAGAAGCTTAAGCGACATAATTTTCAATTTTCCTTTTTTTTTAAATGAATTTATTGGCAACACTTGCATCATCTCCTAAAATCTCATGGTCACAGAAGGTACCGTTACGATTTTATAGCAAACACAATTTTAGTTTAAGCGCCAATTTTCATACAACATTTTTATGAAATATAATAAAAAAAAAACCTTCTCCTGTAAAATTTTTTTTTATCGCTTGAGCTTTTTTTGCGGTAATGACTCGATATACTACAATATACCATGTGCTATGGTGCAAAGCTAAGCGGCTAAGAAATAAAACAAAATAATTTCATTATTCTGTTTTATAATGCTCTGCTTTTAAATGCGTTACTATGCATTTCTTAATTTTTTGTTTAAAATATCTTATGTTTATTTCCTATACCGCAGTCGGTATATGCCATTTGATTATTCTGCAATTTGGCGTAAACCTACGAACTACGACGTTGACTGCTATTTTTACTTAGCCAAGGTAAAGCAAAATTGTCGTCATAAGTCTGTTCAATATGCAGATGTTAACTCGTTCACAAAACCAACTCCTCATATGCCTGAATTAAGCGTCGTTGTGCGAGAGACAGAAAATAATCACAAAAGGCTAAACCATTCAACAATTTTAAGCCATTTTTAATATTAATTGTTACTACCAGGGACCAAAAATAACAGTTATTTTGAAATTTTAAAACAAAAAAAGCATATAGAAGTAAATGCTGGCAAACTGATTCAAGTATAACATATTGATCCTTATGAACTTTTCTTTGATAAAATATGATTTTTTAAGTTTTGATTTTTATTTTTTCTATTAAAAATAACAGTTATTTTATGATTTTTATTTTTTTGAACAAAAATAACAATTATTTTTTGATTTTTATTTTTTCGAGCAAAAATTAAAATTATTCTTTAAAGAAATGTACGTGTTATAATTATTGAGTTGTCTTTAAATATTTATTTAAATGTGTGATCATCATTGGGATATCTTAAGCGCATTAAAATAAATATTGAAAGTCAACTAAATAATTATAACACGTATATTTCTTTAAAGAATAATTTTTATTTTTGCTCAAAAAAAAAAATAGCTGTTATTTTTGTTCAAAAAAATAAAAATCAAAAAATAACTGTTACTTTTGTTCAAAATAA
This sequence comes from Pollenia amentaria, assembly GCA_943735925.1. NCBI lineage: Eukaryota > Metazoa > Arthropoda > Insecta > Diptera > Polleniidae > Pollenia > Pollenia amentaria. The sequence continues at coordinate 105,954,513 of OX031006.1, forward strand.
TAAAGATCAAAAAATAACTGTTATCATCAGACTTTTATGAAAAAAGGAATAACTGTTACGGTCCCTGGTTACTACCATTAGCTTTGTATATTCACTGTTCTGTTTTTTTTTTTTTAATTAATAAAAATCGAAAAGTGGGATAATTCAATTAATCTACTGTAACTTTGCCATTTTGCACCGATCTAGATCCTATGGGACACAAAATGTTCGTATTGAAATAAACTAACGTAATAAGTATAGCACTTAAGAAAATGCATTGTTTGGTTTAAAAAAAAAGAAGTTGAATAAAAGCTAAATTTCAAAAAATCATACAAATTTTTTTGAAATTTTAAATTTGGTCCACTGTTAGTCAGTCATCATTTTCCACCACCTGGATGTGGTGGCTTAAGTGTCGGCTTTAGTGTCTGTCTTGAAACTTGAATCCGGACAGCTGAGTCGGAACAAGTTTAAGCGCATTCCTTATCCTATTCCCTTCACCTACAATCCTTCCCCCCCCCTTTTTATTCCCACTTCCCCCACTTTTAAGGTCAAGGTGGTTGATAGCAGTGCCGAGGACCTGGATGACTAGTTAGTGGTTAAAGAAACTAGTTGCGAACAGCTTCCCTCTGACGCTGATGGCAAAGGTCAGTTGTAATTCTAGCCTAATCCGTGCAAGCCGTCACTGCGCAAGATGGTCCTTTGTATACGTGCATACGTGGAAACTGGACGATTTCAAGATAAAACAAAATACGGACATAGTGACAGAAGTTGGTGCAGGGAGTATCACTGACAACTCCACAGGCCCGATGTCAGATTCAGACTCGGATCTGCTGGGTGTTCACAGGGATATTCTGCTGCAGGAAAGTCAGTTAATGACAGAACTGACAGAGACCAACTGGATGGGCTCGACAATGGACTCACTGACACTCTCTGGGGCCTCAGAAAGACTCGGTGATCTGACCTTGAACTCGATGATGAGCACGAAATAGCTATGATTTCGGCTCATGGTCAGGATCAGAGGGTTGAACCATCGACTTTTGTGGTCACATTCGAGACAGAGAGCAAATTGGCGAGTACATCGAAATCCATTGTTCGGCAAATCCATTTGATGTGACAGAACAGGTCACATCGGAGAGCCAATCAAATCTCGAAAAAGCCAAGAGTGGTGGGAGAGTCTCTTTAGCCTTTCTAGAAAAGATAGCTAAGAAAGACTCTTCACTGCACGATGGGCGGGATAGGCATTTGCTGAGGATGCACCGGAAGAACACTGCTGGATTCGAAAGAATCCACGGTTCTTTCGATGTCATCCTAGGGCTTCCCTATCCTGAGGGGTATACAGCAGAGGCTGCTGAGGAATCAAAAGTTGTCAGTAAAGACAAAGGATCCTCACCAGATTCTGCTGGCGTATTCTCTTACAAGGAAGGTAGAAGGAAGGAGGGTAAGAGTTCACCACCCAGCCCTCTTAATGGTGACAGATTGGTCACGGTTAAGGGAGCTAGGCCTGGGGACGAATTACCCACAGTAGACCAAGAGTCTCTCAGGAAGTTGAAGTTGATGAGTGGGGTTGCGATATGTGGGTTGGGGTCTATCAGTTTTAGGTTTCCCAAAAATGATGGACCCTAAGAAGCTGAATGTGGTGCAGATAAACCTGCATCACTGTGAAGCAGCCTCAACCGAATTAGTAACCCACCTAATTGATAACAACGTGGACGTGGCCTTAATCCAAGAGCCCTGGATCAACAACAACCGGGTAGTTGGATTAAAGGCCACGGGATATACACTGTTCGTACCTCACACGGGTGAGAAGGTTCGAACTTGTATAATGGCAAGAAATGAGTTCAAATTTATGTTGTCTCATTCTTTCAGCAATGGAGACCTCACGGTTGTTACAGGTGAATCTATGGACAAAACGGTCCTTGCACTAGCATCGGTATACTTACCATATGAGGCTACCGATCCACCTGGTGTGAAAGTACGTGAGTTGGTGGAGCAATCGAGCAGAAGGGGCTCGAGACTGGTACTAGGTTGTGACGCTAATGCACACCATACCCAATGGGGAAGTACCGACATCAACAAAAGGGGTGAGTCTATGTTTGATTTTATTATTGCTAGCAATCTTTACATCTGTAATAGGGGGAATACGCCAACATTCAGAACTAGAGATAAAGAGGCAGTAATATATGTAACATTGACGAACTATAGAGACTTAGTAGATGATTGGAGGGTGGCTTTGGAATTTTCCTTCTCTGACCATGGTCGTATATCCTTTAATCTAAGCTTCGAAAAGTCAAAAAGGCGTCCTTATAGGAATCCAAGGAGGACGAACTGGGATTCCTTTTCGGGATTGGTGAATAGTAACCTTAGAGTTACTCACGATTGGGGGTCGATTTCGGCCGGTGTGGAGCACCTGGTGGGTACCTTTACGGAGGTGTTGACCAGTAGCTATGAGCGATCTTGTCCGCTGAATTTTCCGGGTAGTCGCTCGCAACCGAGATGGTGGACAGGTGAGTTGAGGACTCAAAGGACCACTGTCAGAAGGTTATTCAATAGAGCGAAGCATACGCGTAGGGATGAGGATTGGAGTAACTTTAGGATAAGTTATAATAGGTACAAGGGAGATATTAGAAGGGCTAAAAGGGACTCGTGGATCAAATTTAGCGAGTCAGTGGAATCTGTAAATGAGATGTCCAGGTTCAGAAGGATTTTATCCAAGGACCCTGTGGTCCCGGGATTTCTTCAGAGACCGGACGACTCATGGACGGAATCTAGCTCCGAATCTCTGTTTGCTTATGGAGACTCACTTCCCGGGTTGTGTGGATCCTGGGACGGGGGAACAGGTGGGGTGTGGTAACCCCTTTTCTGGATCGGGCTCGGAAGATGAGATAAGGGAGGCGGTGGGGGATATCATCACCTTGGATAAGGTTACATGGGCGGTTAATACTTTTGGGTCTTACAAATCGGCAGGACCAGATGGTATATTTCCGGCTATGCTACAGAATATCCAGGGATCCTCACTTCTATTGCTGGTGGAGCTATTTAGGGTATGTCTGCTAAATGGCTACATTCCTAGAAGGTGGAGAGAGGTCAGGATTATTTTCATACCTAAGGCAGGTAGAACCGGTCACTCTAAATCCAAGTATTTTAGACCTATCAGCCTATCGTCTTTTCTTGTGAAGACATTATAAAGACTGATTGATCTGCATCTGAGGACGAAGATTGACGCCGGCATCATCAGCGGCGCTCAGCATGCCTATCTCAAGGGTAGGTCTATTGAGAGTGCGCTGCATGATGTGGTGGGTTATATAGAACGGGGATTGCGAGACAAGGAGTACACCTTGGCGGTATTCCTGGATATAGAGGGGGCCTTTAATAATGTGAAAATAGAGGCCATAAGGCAGGCACTGAGTGATTTAGGGGTTTCGTTATTCTTGGTCGAATTGATAACTCTGATGCTTAGCAGCAGAGTTATTCACTCGGACTGGGGAAACGAGCGCTTAAAGAAACTCGTGACTAGGGGGACAACACAAGGGGGAGTTCTCTCTCCCTTATTGTGGCTCTTGGTTGTCAATGTCGTTCTGGGACGTTTTGACAGTATAGGTCAGAAGGTCGTCGCCTTCGCGGATGATGTAGTTATATTGGTATCGGGCAAGTTTCTGCCGACAATTAGCGATGTCATGCAAGGGGCGCTGGGCGAACTGGCAGCATGGGCGACTGATAAGGGCTTGGGAGTTAATCCGGAGAAGACAGAATTAGTTCTTTTCACTAGGAGGTACAAGGTAGAGAATTTTAGGCTGCCGGTACTAGGGGGAGTAGAGCTTAGGCTATCTGATAGTGCTAAGTATCTAGGAGTTTTTCTGGACAGTAAGCTGTCCTGGAGGAGGAATACTCAGGAGAGGCTAAAGAGGGGTCTCAATGCTTTCTATGCTTGCAGATCGTCGATAGTAGGCTGTCAGTTGTGGGATGGCTGTACACTTCGGTGGTTAGACCCATTCTTGCGTATGGATGCTGTGTTTGGTGGGAGGCATTGAAACTAGCTAGTCGGAGGGACCTTCTGTCTAAGGCTCAGAGGTGTGCTTCGATGGGCATGACAGGTGCCTTGAGAAGTACCCCTCAGGCGGGTCTGGATGTTATTCTTCATCTTCTGCCTATAGAGCAGTATGTGAGGGAAATGACAGCAAGGAGCATTATTAGGCTGAGGGAGCTAGGACTGTTAGGAAATTTCACGGAGGGTCACTCGCGGATCTTGAGTGAAATTAGTACTAGTGGTTATCACCTAGGCTCGCCCGGCTCTACGGATTATTTGGTCACTAGGGTCGATTTTGGGCGTTTGGCAGAGGTGATATTGCCTTCTAGGGAGAGCTGGTCAGGGCAGGGCAGATTGTATAGGGGATTTACTATTTTCACTGATGGCTCGAAGATGAAGGGCACGGGTGCGGGGGTCTACATTGAGGATCTAGATATCAGAAGGTCATATAGACTTCCCGACGACTGCAATGTATTTCAGGCGGAGGTTCTGTGGGCTCTCAGAGCCGTGGAATTGGTAGGAGCTAACATTGCCAAGGGCTCGGAGGTCACCTTATATGTGGACAGCCAGGCGGCTCTTAGGGCCTTGATGGGCTGTTATGTGAACTCCAGGCTAGTGGACGATTGCAGGAGGGCTCTAGGAGTAATCTTAGGGAAGTATGTTGTGAGGCTCTGCTGGGTACCAGGTCACTACAACATCACCGGCAATGAGATAATTGATGAGTTGGCAAGACTGGGCTCGGAAATGGAAGATCCTGACAGTTTGCAAGTGGTCAGGCCTCCAATGGGCTTCTACTTTGGGAGAATTAGGGAATGGATTCTGAACAGGACTAATCGGGCTTGGCGGGGCCGAACGGACTGCCGAGTATCGCGCACTCTGTGGCCGATGCTTAGTAGGTCAAATTCGGACGCGCTGCTGGGTAAGAGTAGGGCCTGCGTCAGGACCATGATAGGTGTTATCACGGGCCACTGTATGATAGGCAGAATGGCGGTGAGAATGGGGTCTGGCTTATCGGATATATGTAGGCTGTGTGAGGATCCAGAGGAGTTGGAGACAGTTGAGCACTTTCTGTGCCACTGTCCCAGGCTACAGAACGGCAGGCTGAGGTGGCTAGGTAGCAGATTCCTGCACGAATTGGAAGATGTCTCGGGCTGCGGGCTCGAGAATCTGACGGGATTCGTAATGGGAATGACCTGGCTGCGCGGCAGGAGGCTGGGAAACATGTAGGGCAGTTTTTCCTGTTTGGTGGGGTTGTGTTTTGCTTGTTCTGACCGATTTGAGGTGAGGTTTGCTTCACACCAGCCTTTCTAACCTAATCTAACCTAACCTAGTCAGTCATTTCTTGACCAATATTTGGTTATCTTTCAACAAAAAAAAAAAAAAAAAAAAAATAAAACAGGCAATGAATATTTTCGGTGATATTTTTATGAAAGTAACATCATCTTTTTTAAAAATGCAAAAATAATCAATTTTGCAATATATCTAAAACTTTTCTACTTTTGACCATTCTGACTTCATATTCGGATTTTGCGTACAATTTTACATAAGGATTAGCTGTCAGATTTATTTGGTCACGACTCTGTTGAAAATTTGTGACAGTCTTATTTGTCTGTATATGTGTGCACAATTTTCTGTATCTTGTAGACTAATGGCGATTTCTTTTCTGAGAAAAATGTTGCATAAATGGTACATGCTCTACACAAAAGAGATAGAGCATGTACCATTTATGCAACATATTTCTCAGAAAAGAAATCGCCATAAGTACTGGGTTAGTATCAATAATATGAAGCATCTCTAGTGTAAATCTCCTTGAGTAATTTTTTCTTGTAATATTTGTACATACTCCTTCGAAATGTGGTTTATGATTTGTCACCGTACAGTGGGCTGCTAGTGCAGTTCTTTGCTCAATAGGTTTGTAACTAGCCTTTTGGTCAGATTTATGCGAGGATATTCTTGTCTTAAGTTTTGTTTTTGTCGTCTAACTTTATTGCATATACGTCACCACTACACGCACTTTTATACACCAAATTTTCTTTTCTTCCTTTTAATTTTCGAAAATAATGATGAAATACGAAGATGACTTATTCGCAATATTATCGGGTGCCCCGGTAGGCTGGTAGTGAGCTAGTCTATCAGTACCGGGGTTGCGGGATCGATTCCTGTCAGAGACTCTGGTCTCCTGCAGACAAGCGAAGAGGTCCGCGGGATTAGCGTAGAAATAAAAAAAAAACAAGACAATTATGTGGTGGCTAGTGCAGCCATAAAAAACTCTTAATTCTTTTATTACACTAGTCTGCAAAAAAAAAAAATAAATAACTTTTGAGCCTTTAAATAAAAATACATGTATAAAATACGAAGATTTTACAGCGATAAATTTAAATCCGTTTCCAGTATTTTTTCAGGCTTGACTTATATTTCTCTCGAAATCGGACAAATCGTTCTCAAGTACTGATGAAAAGTATTAGCCGAATTTCGAGCTAAATTTAAGTCAAGCCCAAAAAAATACTGGAAACGAATTTGAATTTACCGCTTTAAAATCTTCATATTTTATAGTGTGGGTCAAATTTTTTTGCGTCAAAGGCACATCGCGAGTCTTGTTCCATGGATCATTCCAAGAAACTTTGATAAAGATAGGTCAAAATGAATTTCAACGGGTATTCGAAATATATATTCCCTTTACCTAACACCATTTGTTCCCTCGCCTGGGTAACAATCTTGTCGAGATGCGAGGGCTTAGGTTCACTCTACAGTTCTGATCTACTGAGGTGATGTATCTGGATACGTCTTCGCAGGAGGTTATTAATACTGAAGGAGTGTGTGACTAAAGGTTACTCTTCTTGCCAGGATAATGAGGCGGTGGTGGGAATGTACACTGTCCGGTCCATTATCAGTACATATAGCACGTCATGCCAGCCCGCGGGTTCGCTCCTTGTAAGGTGGGGGCTTTACCAGTGGTTGGTGCGCGACATATGCACTTTTAAGGTCAACGTGAAGGTAGCAGTGCCGAGGGCCTGGGTGGCTAGTTAGTGCAAAAAGAAACTAGTCGTTAACAGCTCCCCTCAGCGTCATGGCAAAGCGCTGTTGTATGTCACTTGCCTAGTCCGCGCACGCCGTCACTGTGTGGATGGTCCGACTTTACGGCCTACTCGTGGGAACAAAATTGATAGAATGAATAAAAAAAATATATTTTTAAAGGAACGGAATGAGGACGCGACGGACGGTGTGATCGACCAGGGTAGAGTTGAAGGTCGATCGGACGTCACGGTCGGGGAGTCGGGTAGTGCTTGTAAGGGGGCGCTGACCCTATCGGCTGTTCATGACAGCATTATTGGGCACGAGAGACAAGGGCTGACCGACCTACAGACGGACAGTCTTCTGGAACTGTCGAGTGACTCCTGTGGGGTTGAAGCGGCTGACTCTGCTCTCAAACGAGGAGCATGATACATGGACAAGATGGCGAGGAGAGATCCTTCAACGAGAGTAAAGAACGAAGAGTAAAGGGCTGGTGGCTTCACCAACTTGTCGCACGGTAGGCAACGTAGAAGGTGCTGCCCCAATGACCAAGGGGCTCATGTCTTCGGAACGAGCTGCGGAGGGCAAAGGAGCAACACCCAAGGTAGTTGGGAAATCTATGAAGATGGCTGGTGCATCATCGGCTGAAGCTCCTAAGGGTCCCAACAACAAGGAGACCATTAAGAGAGTCAGATCTGGAGATGATCAGCCTTCTTCATCGAACAAGAGTCCGAAGAAGTCGACGAGCCTGGATAACCATCTTCAGGTAGCCGTCATCGATCGGAATGATCCAGATGGGAGGATCAGCACCGATCTATGGCAGCTGGTTGAAGGTAGGCTCATCGACGAATTGGCCGTATTTAGTGGCAAAGAGGAGGGTGTATCCTTCAATGGTGCAGACTGTCAACTGTAGTAGCAAGAATTCCTTGAAATTCTTAAGAACCACGATTGGCAATTGTAGTGACTTTAACCCAGAGCAAAGCTTGAAGTCATACAAGCCCCTAAACAGCCACTCAGGTCCATAGTGACAGTATGGATTCCACCATCTTAAAATATTTAATAAAACTGCATTTTTTGCTTGTTTCAAAATGAAATAGTACACATATGTAATTGAAATTTCTTTTTTTTTTGACAATTGCACGTGCAAGCTATTGCAAACAAAGCAAACATACGAATATGTTTGACTTATGACATCACTATTTCTAAATTTACCTCTCACAATTTAAGAAAAAAAAAAAAAAATAACGAACATGCGCAATCAGCGTTGTCAACTTTGAAATTTCAAAACGCTACGAAATGGAGAAAACAACGCGTCATTTAAGGAAAAACGCACCAAGTTTAAAATTTTTTTTATTTAAAACTATAAATTAAAATTTTTGTTTACATAATACCAATTATCTACAACAACAAGACCGTTTGACTTTGTGCATATGATTTGGAACGTTTTTAACATCATTACTTGTTGTTCTTATTGTGGTCTGTAAAATTGTTAGTAAAAATGTTGCACTGTTGAATGAAATGGTATGACACAGGTGTATTTTATTGTACAAAGATCTCACACTGAAACAATAAGTTGTGTTGAAAAAAAAGCGCACCACACCAACAAAGAATTTTTTCGCACGAAACCCACCCAGCACCCAGAATGGTGCGTAACCAAGTTGACAACGCTGTGCGCAATGAGTAATCTTATTTATTTAATTCATGTTGGCGACTGGTACATTTACATGGCACTTGGTTTATACTATATTTTAAAAGTCAATGATTGAGACGACTTGATCATACATGCGCTGCAGCTGACTTAACATTATACATATTGCATTTGCAAACTTGAAAACGAATATTGCAAGAGTGATACGAACACCGCTTCGTTTCTTTGCGTAGGGTACTATCATTTCAGAAAACACATTTACACACATTCATGTGCATTGCTAATACAATAATTCCAACTCTGTGTTCAAAACGAGCTTTTCACTTTACAATCATTTCTTGTTGTTTAACAAAAACGGTTCGAATCATAACAAATCAGAGTTAATGATTGGATATACTCCAAAACTTAGTATATGATGCAGCTCTCTGAAATCGACTAAATGACCGATTTTAATTTAAACAAATATCCTGTTAAACAAAACAATACTCAGGATCTCTTGTTCTCAGTGAAATGTAACAAGTTATATATATAAGTTTATTAATTTTTTTGGGATGTTTAAAGCACATTTAAAGATTCGTACTAACGGTGGCCAGATCTTACAATAATGCAAGGTCTGACAATGTGGTGACAATATACAGCCAAAGAAAAATTGACACCAAAAATAAATTGCAAGTTCACACGTTTATAAGACATTTTTAGCAGATTTTACTGACAATATTGTAAGCTCTGACTAAGCTTAACGTATTTTTCCCGAAAAGATTTTGGTAACACTATTGATTAACTTAACTTGCTACTTACCTTTACGAAATTTTCACGACAATCAAAATGATTGCCAGATTTTTCCAAGTATATATCTTTGAAAGAGCCAACTGCCTCCACAAAATTATCAAATTTTTCTAATTTGTTTCCACCAATTGTTGTTCCAATGCGACCCCATGATCTAAATACCCAATATCTGAAAATATAAATAATAATTGTGTAAGTTTTTAAATCAACTGAAAAGTAAACAGTTTTCATTTCAAATTTTGCTTTTCCACATATATTTTTTAAGGAAAAGGGAAAACAATTTTGAATAAAATTTTATTCACGTTAACGGTGAATTTCTTAAGGTTTCTTCGAACTTACTTATTTTTGTTGTCGCTCTCCAAAAGCTGCAATTTGTAATATGAATTTTTATTATTTTGGATGTCAGTTTTGCCAAGGACAACACTATATTTGTCCTTATTTTGAGATACGTAAACATGTGCAACATCTTCTAAACCGCTGTCGGGATCAACAGCTAACCCACCCTTGATCTTAAGTGTCATTGATTTTGGCACTGACTTGGTGTAAATACTTTTTGATTTTGAACTTTTAGCTTCTTCTTGTTGGATGCGAGCAGCAGGATCCGTTCCCCAATCACACAAGGACATACTGGTAATATAATTTATGGCGGCAGTGCTATTAGACTCTACTGCGTCTAAATATTCAATTGGTATTACATGCAATCCGAAGCTTTTCGCCTTTTTTATACGGCTACCCATGCGTTTAACTTCTTTAGATGTCGACAATACCGCTGTTGTATTTCGTTCTGATATACTTGAAACACATTTGCCTCCAAGTTTGGTAATGCGTTTTTTAATGATATCTTCATCGTCGAGACCATATAAAAAAAATTCCATATTATATAATGGAGGTTTTTCACGTTTTACTTTAGGGCTGCACAAAGATAAAAAATATATATATATAACTATACAAAAGTAATTTGTTTCAAGTTACAATTCGGCTATGCCGAATCTTATACACCTCACCATGGAGCGATAAGAACAGGGTTATATATATAAAAATACATATACATATATATATTACCTGTTCTTATCGCACCATGGTGAAGGTGTATAGTAATCGGCATATACATATATATACATCTATATATATAAAATTGTAACGTTACTGACTCACTGACTGACTGACTGATTCATCATCGCACAGCCTAAACGCCTGAAGCTAAAAAAAAAAATTTAACCCCATGTCCCCAAATCGATCCACTAAGACGGGATTTTTGGAAATTCGAATGTTTAGGGGGTAAAAAGCGCAAAAACGGCTAAATTCTGTAACCTTATATCTCTAAAACTAAAAGAGATACAAAAAAAAATTTAATGCTTTTCGTTGTTCTTTAGAAAAATAAGCGGACAGGTGTCTGGTACTTTTTGGAAATTCAGCCCTTTAATGGAGTAAACGGGCAAAACCTGCATTTTGGTACTTTTTTGTCACCCCATCTATCTTTTAAACCCATAAACATAGAAATAAGGGTTATATCACATTTGAAACTTATCTAAAAAATCCAAATACGAATTTGGTACTTTTTCGAAATTCGGACGTTTAAGGGGTAAAAAGCGTTACTATTTTTGGTACTTTTTTTATAAAACATTTTTTTTATTTATTGACATAAATGTATTAAATTATGGGCTCCCACTACAATATTGAAATTGTTCATGCTTCAATGGGGAGAAAAAAAGTACCAAAAAGGGGAATACGGGAAATTTAATTTTTTACTTTAGCTTTTTGGTTCTAAAACTGGCAATTTTTTTAATTATCGTTTATTGGACCTAGAAACGTAAACTTCAACATGCAATGTCCTGAGTGGATAAGAACCTATTGGGGTACTTTTTGCTCTTCAACTGGTACTTTTTGAATTTCCGTTAGTATTAGACATAGAAACATAAAATTAAACATGCAGAGTCCCGAGGGAATGAGAATTTGTTAGAGGTATCTTTTTGGTACTTTTTCGTTCTTTAACTGGTATTTTTTTAATTTTCGTTAATATTAGACCTATTAACATAAAATTAAACATGCAAGGTCCTGAGTGAATTAGAATTCGTAAGAGGGATCTTTTTGGTACTTTTTCGTCTTCTAACTGGTACTTTTTTAATTTTAGTTAGTAATGGACCTCCACCACCTGGATAATTATCTTGCAGCGATGTGGTGGTTTAAGTGCCGGAGGTAGTGTATGTCTTGGAACTTGATCCGGTGCCATCTAACCGGAACAAGTTTGAAGGCATAAGCTTTAAGGCCAGCATGACCAAGGGTTATCCATCCCATATCCCATCCTCATTACCTATAATCCTACCTACTCCACCTTTGCTTCCCCACATCCCCCACTTTTAAGGTCAAGGTGGTTGATAGCAGTGCCGAGGACCTGAATGGCTAGTTCGTGGTAAAAGAAACTGGTCGTGAACAGCTTCCCTCTGACGCTGATGGCAAGGGTCAGTTGTAATTCAAGCCTAGTCTGCGCAAGCCGTCACTGCGCGAGATGGTCCTTTTGTATACGTGCGAACTCGTGGGACCAAAACCGGAACAATTAATTAAAAGACGAAATGAAGGAGTTGGCGCAAGGAATGTCGCTGTCAGCTCAGCAGGTTCGGGTCAGATTCGGACTCCGACTTGCTGGGTATTCACAGAGATATTCTGTTGCAAGAGTCAGTTAATGGCAGAACTGACAGTTATGACAGAGACGGACATGATAGACTCACCAATCCACTCTCCGTCTCGTACAGAGGCATCGAAAAGACTCAGTGACCTAACTCTGGGCTCTGATGATGAGCACGAAATAACACTGATTTCGGCTCATGATGAGGACCATAGGGATGGGCCATCGACTTCCGGAGTCACACTCGGGATGGAGTGCGGATTGGCGAGTGTATCAAAACTCGTTGTTCGGCAAGATGCGACAGAACAGGTCACGTCAGATAGCCGAACGAGCTACGAAAAAGCCAAGAGTGGTGTGAGAGCCTCCTTAGCCTTTCTGGAAAATATAGCTAAGAAAGACTCCTCACTGCACATTGGGCGGGATAGGCATCTGCTGAGGAAGCACCGAAAGAACGTTGCTAGATTCGAACGAATCCACGGCTCTGTCGGTGCCATCCTAGGGCTTCCCTATCCTGCGGGATACACAGCAAGGGCTGCTGGGGATACAAATGTTGTCAGTAAAGACAGCAAATGCCAAAGGAAGGCCGGACGAAGTATAGTTCAAAGGGGCTGACTATGCAAGAGGTGTCAAAACTGTCAGTTGCGGCCTTTCGAGTTTTTAAAGGCTGCAATTGGTAAGTGTGGCAGCTCCTGTCCTGAAGCTGGACGTTATACTCGCGTCTGAGTTGCCATTAAGGCCGGTAGTCACGGTATGGATACCTCCACCTATAAAACTGGTGGAGGTCATACTGCGGGTACTGGCCAACCAGAACAAGGGACTCAGTACAAGCCAGTGGAAGTTGATAGCTTCACTGGGTTGTAAAGAGAACCAGGGAAGATACTTCAGGTTCGCAGTGGACCGGGAGTCTCTAAAAAAGCTGGAATCGATAGGAGGGGTTGCGGTATTCGGGTTGGGGTGTATATAATTTAGGTTTCCTAAAAATTATAGACCCTAAGAGGTTGAAAGTGGCGCAGATAAACCTGCAGCCTCAACCGAATTAGTAACCCACCTCATCGATAACAACGTGGACGTGTACGTGGCCTTAATTCAAGAGCCCTGGATTAACAAAAACCGGTTAGTTGGATTAAGGGTCACGGGGTATAGATTGTTCCTACCCCACACAGAGAAGGTACAAACTTGTATTCTGGCGAGAACTGAGTATAAATTTATGTTTTCTCATTCTTACAGTAATGGACACCTCACGGTTGTGACAGAAGCCAAGGACAAAACGGTCCTGGCACTAGCATCGGTATACTTGCCATACGAGGCTACAGATTTACCTAGTGAAAAAGTGCGAGAGTTGGTGGAGTACTCAGGCAGAAGTGGCTCGAGGCTGGTACTAGGGTGTGACGCCAATGCACACTATACCCAAAGGGGAAGTGCCGACATCATTTAAGTCCCGAAGGGCTGTTACAATGTAACTTGTGGTTTGTGGGTCGAATATTTCTATATGGCAGTGAGAAGGTGTGGCCTAAGGAATTTAACAAAACTTATCCAACTCCCCATTCCGAAGAATACAAACTAAACCCGGCTTTATCTACCACTTCACCTGGTTTGGAAGAGATAATCTACAAAATTAATCATCACGACTCATTTAAGACTCTTCAAAGAGTAGTAGCTTATATACGTCGTTTCATCCAAAACGCTAAGATGTCAAGGGCAAACCGACCAATCACCAATACAATCACACTTCAAGAACTCACGTCAGCAACTAACCTAATCACCAAGGCCATTCAGGCGTCAGAATTCAAAACTGAGCGCAACACGTTACAAAAAAAGCGTTTACTCGAAAAATCAAGCCCAATAAGTAGCTTATCTCCCTTTCTGGACGAGAATGGTATTATAAGGGTCGGGGGAAGGCTGGAAGCCTCTAGCCTCTCATATAACGCCAAACACCCAATTCTCCTTCCATACAACGACCCGATTTCAAGGCTAATAATGAAGATGCTGCACATCGACAACCACCATTGCGGTCCACAAACGTTATTAGCCATATCGAGACAGCAGTTTTGGATCATCAAGGGGAAATCAATAGCCAGAAGCATCGTCCAAAAATATGTCCGATGTACAAAATCAAGACCATTCCTAATGCAGCAAGTTATGGGAAACTTACCCGCCAGTAGAGTGACCCCAGCAAGGCCATTTATGATATCAGGTGTAGACTACTGTGGCCCACTCTGGGTGCACTACAAGTTAAGAGGCAAAAGGCCCCACAAGGTGTACCTAGCAGTCTTTATTTGTTTTTCAACGAGAGCAGTACATTTAGAAGTAGTAAGCGACCTCACAACAGAAGCGTTTATCGGGGCTCTGAAAAGATTTGTTGCTCGCAGAGGACGTTGCCAAACCATATACTCAGATAACGCCACAAATTTTATAGGAGCACGAAATCAACTTAAGGAGCTTAATGACGTTATCTTTTCTGAGCGATCGCAGGAATCAATCATAAGATCTTGCAGCAACAGTGGAATTGAATTCAAATTTATACCCCCAAGGGCAGCCCATTTCGGTGGATTATGGGAGGCAGCAGTAAAATCCGCCAAACAATTGCTACTTAAAAGTATGGAAACAGCTTCACTCACATACGAAGAGTTAGAAAATGTTATCGTCGAAATTGAAGCAATTCTAAACTCGCGACCACTAACTCCACTGTCAAGTGATCCAAACGACTATACAGCCTTAACTCCTAGTCATTTTTTAATCGGAGAATCGGGGAAACCTGGTCATAATAAAGGAGGAGAATCTGCCTGTTATGCAATGGCCTCTGGGCAGAATCCTTAAAAATTAAGAGCGAAACGATGGCAAGGTTCGGGTAGCAGACATAAAAACAGCGTCAGGAATAAAAAAAAGGCCCATTCATAATTTGGCCCCGCTACTTCACGAGGACGACTTAAGGCCGGTATTCACTATCCTACATAATCGTACGATTCATTCACACGAAAATCTGACGGAATTCTAGCCGACATAAAAAAAATGTCTGCAAAATCTGCTGTCAGTGCCACACTATCCCACAAAAAAGATGCAAACTCAAATGACTCATCAACTTTACAAGAAAATGCAACTCTGATCGCATATAATCTATCATTTTATGAAAATTTTTAAAACATTTCCAAGTCGGACAGACTTGTCAAAAAAATCTGTCACTCAATTAATTTTTAAGCCACACTGTCATACATTATGAGCACACACGATTTTTTTGACATATCGTGCGACTAAATAGGATAGTGAATACCGGCCTTTAGCAGAACCTGAAGCATCCCACTTTTCGCGCCAATTGCCATCTGACGAAGCAGATATCCCATCAATCAAAAGGGCCAAGACTAACATCAACCCAACCTTTCTAACAATGATCCTAACGATTTTTCTTATCCCAGTGGCCATGAGCAGTAACATCAACATAACCAACTTTCGCTCTGACCCAGGATTATATTTCGAAGGAATGGGAACCGTAAAACTCGTTACGGCTGAATGGAGGCTTATGGTGTACTATGTCTTCACACCATTTTTGTTTGAGCTAAGGGACTTTCAGTCTAGAATCTCCACCTTGCAGCAGTTATGTTTATCCATCCACCACCCCTCAGTATGCAACGTGTTGGTTAACAATTTTATTCAAATCAAGGAAGATTTACTAGAGGAGAAGGCACTTTTCGTCACTATTCGAACAAAAAGAGGCGCATTTAACATTGTAGGAAATGTAGCAAGATCATTATTTGGTGTTTTGGACTCAGACTATGCAAATAAAATGTCAGACACCATTAAAAGGGCCAAGGGAGAAACAGACTAATTTTCCGATTACTAAAAAACCAAACGTCTATTATTGATTCTACTGTTAACAGTATCAAACAAGATGAGCTCAGTACACAGAAACAATTAAGGGAAGTTGTCAAAAATATTAACGAAGAAACGAACATAATAGATGAAGAATCTGAACAAATCAGCCAAACACAACAAATGTCACTACTCGCCAACCAATTGACATTAACTGCCTTAACCCTGCAAAGAATCGAAAAAGAAATAATAGGCGTATTAACCGATGCTCATCACGGAAAAATCAGTCCTCTGCTATTATCTCCTCATCAACTTAGGAGTGAGTTAAATGTAATAAGGGAACATCTTCCAAGGCAACGTACACTTCCTATTGAAGACGATAGTTTGATACAATTTTATAAGCTAATGAAGTCCAATGGAGCAGTAACAAGGGGCGAAGTTATCTTTTAAATTATGTTGCCACTTGTCGACCAACAATTCTTAGAACTCTTCAGTATAAGTCCAGTTCCAACAATAAGAAACAACATCCTAATAGCTATATCCTCAAGGGACTCCTTTCTAGCGGATAATTTACATAGAGAGGAATACATCCCTTTTACAACTGACGACGTTACTAGATGCATCATATCTAAAAACGATGAATATATATGTCAAAACAAGCAAATGAAGCTTAAGGGGGACGCACTTGCCAATTCCTGTAAAATCAACATTTTCAACAACCGAAGCACATCCAACTGCAAACTTGTCCGAGTTCCAACCAACGCAACCTGGACACAATTAAAGAATCCTAATCACTGGATTTTTGCTTTCACCAAAGATATAGAACTTTCAGCAGTATGCGGCACAGAAACCTCACAACATCTCATTAGAGGCACTGGGATAATGAAAATAGACCCAAATTGCATAATCAAAACCAACTTCATCACGATTCAAGGTCATTTTAGTGCGTTTAACAGTTTGCACATATCGTACGTCCAACTTAAACACATCAACCGTATAAGCACACCGCAGGAGATCAACCGGATTCTTAACACTACAACCAGCCAGTTTGAAACCCACCTTAATCAACTAAATGAATTGCAAAAACAACTTAATGAGTCCACAATCACACGTCTACCAGAGCTAATCAATTCTAATAGCTAACATCATCACATAGTAAGCTATTCTGCACTTCTAATTTCCTTGATCATCGCGGTAACACTTGTAATTTCCTTGATCATCGCCGTAACACTAGTTAAAATAAGTTCAAACTGTCAAGAAAGAACTGGCCCTAAATCCAATCATCCAACATCTCATCCAGTTATAGCACAACGACCTATCAACATTGATATCATAGACACTTAATCCACATACGTTGTCATCAACCATTGGTCAACGCGGGGGAGACTGTTGATACTCACATCAACATACATAATGTATTTTTACTTTTATTTAATTAACATTTTTTTGTTATGATCTAAATTAACATATAGTCAATTCACAAGGTATCCTAACATGTCATATTGTCAAAATGTCCTAATATTTCACAATGGTTTAAAAATATTGTTGTACGGCTCAGCCGCTCAGAGCTGGACTTTTCTGATTAATTACGACAGCACAATAAACACAGCAAGCAACGTTCTATTTATTTAAGACACTTTTTGTTAACAAACCAACAACAATATTTTTAAACCATTGTGAAATATTAGGACATTTTGACAATATGACATGTTAGGATACCTTGTGAATTGACTAATAATGTATTTTTTCTTTTTTTTATGACCTAAGTTAATTGTTGACAAAGCACAATTTTATTTTATTATTTAAATTTAAATTTTTGCAATAATTTGAGTTCAATAACCACAAACTGTTGATAACGAATAAATAATTTGATTTTTTGTTACAAATTTAGGTCATTTCCGTATTGTGTTTAGCATTAACCACGTTGTTAATGAACTTTAGTATATAAGAAAGAACAAAATAAAGAAGGTCGTTCAATTGTTATAAGACATTTAAAGTGTTTTGTTTATTGAATCCATCAAGAGTTCTACAGGTTCAAGTGCTTGGACAACTACAAGGCCAATAATATACCAATTCAGATTCATGCGTCATTCATAGCCGCCAGGATTAATTTATAATCTCTACAAGAGGTGAGTCTATGTTTGATTTTATTATTGCCAGCAATCTTCTTATCTGTAACAGGGGTAATACACCTACGTTCAGAACTAGGGATAGGGAGGCAGTGATAGATATGACATCGACGAACTGTAGGGAGTTAGTGGAGGATTGGAGGGTGGACCTGGGTTTTTCCTTCTCTGACCATAGTCGCCTGTCCTTTAATCTATTGTTTGAGAGGTCGAAAAGGTGTCCGTATAGGAATCCGAGAAGAACGTATTGGGACTACTTTTCGAGATTGGTGCAAAGTAACCTTAGAGTTACACACGACTGGAGGTCGACTTCGACCGGTGTAGAGCAACTGGTGAGCACCTTAACGGAGGTACTAACTTGTAGTTATGAGGGATCCAGTCCAATGAACTTTCCGGGCAAGCGCACACAACCAAGTTGGTGGACAGACGAGTTGAGGACTCAAAGGTCCACTGTCAGAAGGTTGTTCAATAGAGCGAAGAACACGCGTAGGGAAGAAGATTGGAGTAACTTCAGATTGAGTTACAATAGATATAAGGGAGATATTAAGAGAGCGAAAAGGGACTCGTGGGTCAAGTTTAGCGAGTCAGTGGAATCTGTAAATGAGATGTCGAGGTTCAGGAGAATTTTATCCAAGGACCCTGTAGTCCCGCGATTTATTCAGAGACCGGACAACTCATGGACGGAATCTAGCTCTGAATCTCTTTGTCTGCTAATGGAGACTCACTTTCCGGGATGTGTGGATCCTGGGGTGGGGGAACAGATTGAATGTGGCAACCCCTTCTCTGGGTCAGGCTCGGGCGGTGAGGAGAGACGGTGGGGGACATGATCGCCTTGGATAAAGTAACATGGGCGGTTAATGACTTTGGGTCTTACAAATCGGCAGGACCAGATAGTATCTTTCCGGCGGTGTTACATAATATCGGGAGATCATCACTCCTGCTGTTGGTCGAACTGTTTAGGGTCTGTGTGCTGAACGGGCACATTACTAAAGGGTGGAGGGAGGTTAGGGTGGTTTTCATACCCAAGGCGGGAAGAACCGGTCACTCTAAACCCAAGGATTTTAGACCAATCAGCTTATCGTCTTTTCTTTTGAAGACGTTGGAAAGACTGATTGATCTACATCTGAGGACGAAGATTGACGCCGGCATCATCAGCGGCGCTCAACACGCCTATCTTAAGGGTAGATCTGTTGAGAGTGTGCTTCATGATGTGGTTGGTTATGTAGAGCTGGGATTGCGAAACAAGGAATGCACCTTGGCGGCATTCCTGGATATAGAGGGCGCTTTTAACAATTTGAAGATAGAGGCTATTAGGCAGGCATTGGTGGATCTAGGCGTTCCACTGTTCCTGGTCGAATGGATAACTCTGATGCTAAGGAGCTCGGGACTACTATTGGGACTACTTTTCGAGATTGGTGCAAAGTAACCTTAGAGTTACACACGACTGGAGGTCGACTTCGACCGGTGTAGAGCAACTGGTGAGCACCTTAACGGAGGTACTAACTTGTAGTTATGAGGGATCCAGTCCAATGAACTTTCCGGGCAAGCGCACACAACCAAGTTGGTGGACAGACGAGTTGAGGACTCAAAGGTCCACTGTCAGAAGGTTGTTCAATAGAGCGAAGAACACGCGTAGGGAAGAAGATTGGAGTAACTTCAGATTGAGTTACAATAGATATAAGGGAGATATTAAGAGAGCGAAAAGGGACTCGTGGGTCAAGTTTAGCGAGTCAGTGGAATCTGTAAATGAGATGTCGAGGTTCAGGAGAATTTTATCCAAGGACCCTGTAGTCCCGCGATTTATTCAGAGACCGGACAACTCATGGACGGAATCTAGCTCTGAATCTCTTTGTCTGCTAATGGAGACTCACTTTCCGGGATGTGTGGATCCTGGGGTGGGGGAACAGATTGAATGTGGCAACCCCTTCTCTGGGTCAGGCTCGGGCGGTGAGGAGAGACGGTGGGGGACATGATCGCCTTGGATAAAGTAACATGGGCGGTTAATGACTTTGGGTCTTACAAATCGGCAGGACCAGATAGTATCTTTCCGGCGGTGTTACATAATATCGGGAGATCATCACTCCTGCTGTTGGTCGAACTGTTTAGGGTCTGTGTGCTGAACGGGCACATTACTAAAGGGTGGAGGGAGGTTAGGGTGGTTTTCATACCCAAGGCGGGAAGAACCGGTCACTCTAAACCCAAGGATTTTAGACCAATCAGCTTATCGTCTTTTCTTTTGAAGACGTTGGAAAGACTGATTGATCTACATCTGAGGACGAAGATTGACGCCGGCATCATCAGCGGCGCTCAACACGCCTATCTTAAGGGTAGATCTGTTGAGAGTGTGCTTCATGATGTGGTTGGTTATGTAGAGCTGGGATTGCGAAACAAGGAATGCACCTTGGCGGCATTCCTGGATATAGAGGGCGCTTTTAACAATTTGAAGATAGAGGCTATTAGGCAGGCATTGGTGGATCTAGGCGTTCCACTGTTCCTGGTCGAATGGATAACTCCGATGCTAAGCAGCTCGGGGCTCCGGCCTTCAGTAGTGGAATGGCTGTACACTTCGGTGGTTAGACCAATTCTTACGTATGGATGCTGTGTTTGGTGGTTCGAAGGAACCTTCTGTCTAAGGCTCAGAGGTGTGCTTCAATCGGCATGACAGGTGCCATGAGAAGTACTCCTCAAGCGGCACTGGATGTCATTCTACATCTTCTGCCCATTGAGCAGTATGTTATGGGAATGGCAGCCAGAAGCATTTAGACTGAGGGAACTAGGATTGATTATGAGTTTCACGCAGGGTCACTCACGGATCTTGGGTGAGATTGAAGGTGGTGGTTATTGCCGCGGATCACCCGGCTCCACGGATTTTGTGGGCACCAGGGTAGATTTCGGGCGGTTGCCGGAGGTGGTAACGCCTTCTAGGGAGAGTTGGTCAGGTAAGAGCAGATTATTTAGTGGATTTCCTATTTTCACTGATGGCTCGAAGATGAGAGGCACGGCTGCGGGGGTCTACATTGAGGATCTGGACATCAGAATGTCATATAGGCTTCCTGACGACTGCAGTGTTTTTCAGGCGGAGGTTCTGGGGGTCTTAAGAGCCGTGGAACTGATGAGGGACAACATTGATAGGGCCTCGGAGGTCACTATATACGTCGACAGCCAGGCGGCCCTTATGGCCGTAAGGGGCTGTTATGTGAACTCCAAGCTAGTTGATGGTTGTAGGAGCGCTTTGTAGGGAGCCTTAGGAGAGTATATGCTGAAATTGTGCTGGGTGCCAGGTCACTGCAACAGAAACGGCAACGAGATTGCTGATGAGTTGGCGAGACAGGGCTCAGAGATGGAGAATCATAATTATATGGAGGCGGTTAGGCTTCCAATAGGCTTCTTCTTTGGAAAGATTAGAGAATTGATTCTGGGCGCGACCAATAGGGCCTGGGGGAACCGAACGGACTACCGGGTATCACGGACTTAGGAAGTCCGACTCGAAGTTGTCGCTGGGCAGAAGTAGGGTCTGCGTGAGGACCATAATAGGAATCATCACGGGTCATTGCATGATAGGCAGGATGGCGATGAGGTTGGGATCCCACGTGTCGGATATGTGCGGGTTGTGTGTGGACCCGGAGGAGCTGGAGACGGTTGAGCAGTTTGTGCCGCTGTCCCAGGCCACAGTGCAGCAGGCTGAGGTGGCTGGGCAGCAGATTCCTAGGTGAATTAGTGGACGTCCCGTGCTGTGGGCTCGAGAGTCTAATAGGATTCGTAATGGGGATGGCCTGGCTGCGCAGCAGGAGACTGGGAGCTAACCGCACATAGGGCGGATCGGTGTTGTGTTGAGTGAGGCTTTTCTCTCGGGTTTGGTCAGATCTTCCTTTTCTTATCTATCCTTATCTTTTCTAATGCTTTCGTTGTTTTCTTCACCTACTTTTCTGATATTTCTAAACAAGGCATCACAATGGACCATATTGGTCTCTGGGTGAAGGTGTGAAGGAGACTTCACACCAGCCTTTCTACCTAGCTACCTAGTATTGGACCTAGATACATAAAATTCAACATTAAACGTCCTGAGTGGACAAGAATCTATAAGAGGGAAATTTGTGGTACTTTTTTGTTTTTTTAACTGGTACTTTTGAAATTTTCGTTTGTATTGGCCCTAGAAACATAAAATTGAGGATCCAAGGTCCTGAGTAAATGAGAATCTGTAAGAGGGGCTTCTTGGTCGTTAACCGGTACTTTTTGAATTTCCGTTAGTATTGGACCTAGAATCATAAAATTCAACATTAAATGTCCTGAGTAAACAAGAATCAATAAGAGGGATCTTTTTGGTACTTTTTCGTTTTTTAACTGGTACCTTTTTTAATTTTCGTTAATATTGGATTTACAAACATAAAATTAAGCATGCAATCCCCTGAGTGAATGAGAATCTGTAAGAGGGGCTTTTTGGAACTTTTTGTTTTTTACCTGGTACTTTTTGAATTTCCGTTAAAATTGTACCTATAAACATAAAATTAAACATGCAAGTTCCCAAGTGAATGAGAATCTATAAGAGTGGTTTTTGATACTTTTTCAGACTGTATTGTTTGCCAACAGGTACTTATTGAATTTTTGTTAGTATTGCATCTACAAACATAAAATAAAACAAGCAATGCGTTGAGTGAATGAGCATCTGTAAGAGGCGCTTTTTGGTACTTTTTTGTGCTTTACCTTGTACTTTTTGATTTGCTGTTAATATTGGCCCTAGAAACATAAAATTAAACATGCAAGTTCCTGAGTGAATGCAACATAAGCTTTGGCGTAAAGATATGTCCACGAAAGAAAAGAAGACGCTAACGAAGTGGCGGGTTAAATGCTAGTAAATACATATATGTCTATTCACCTTCACTATACGGTTGTATATATAAAAAAAATACATATACATATATATATATATATATATATATATATATATATATATATATATATATAAATATATAAATATATGTATATGTATTTTTTTTATGATTCTATGCACTACTTTTCCCCACTTTTAAGGTCAAGGTGGTTGATAGCAGTGCCGAGGACCTGAATGGCTAGTTAGTGGTAAAAGAAACTGGTCGTGAACAGCTTCCCTCTGACGCCGATGGTAAGGGTCAGTTGTAATTCTAGCCTAGTCCGCGTACGTCGTCACTGCGCGCGATGGTCGCTTTGTTTACGTGCTTACTCGTGGGACCAAAAACTGGACAATTTAAATTTTAAAGAAAGAAATGAAGAAGTTGGCGCAGGGAATGTCTCTGTCAGCTCAGCAGGTTCGGGGTCAGATTTGGACTCCGACTTGCTGGGTATTCACAGAGATATTCTGCTGCAGGAGAGTCAGTTAATGACAGAACTGACAGTCATGACGGACAGGATAGACTCGCCAATCGGATCTCCGTCTCGTACAGGGGCATCGGAAAGACTCGGTGACCTAACTCTGGGCTCTGATGATGAGCACGAAATAACTCTGATTTCGGCTCATGATGAGGGCCATAGGGCTGGGCCATCGACTTCCGGAGTCACACTCGGGTTGGAGAGTGGATTGGCGAGTGTATCAAAACTCGTTGTTCGGCAAGATGCGACAGAACAGGTCACGTCAGATAGCCGAACGAGCTACGATAAAGCCAAGAGTGGTGTGAGAGCCTCCTTAGCCTTTCTGGAAAAGATAGCTAAGAAAGACTCCTCACTGCACGATGGGCGGGATAGGCATCTGCTGAGGAAGCACCGAAAGAACGTTGCTAGATTCGAACGAATCCACGGCTCTGTCGGTGCCATCCTAGGGCTTCCCTATCCTGCGGGATACACAACAGGGGCTGCTGTGGATACAAATGTTGTCAGTAAAGACAGCAAATCCCCAGC
This sequence comes from Pollenia amentaria, assembly GCA_943735925.1. NCBI lineage: Eukaryota > Metazoa > Arthropoda > Insecta > Diptera > Polleniidae > Pollenia > Pollenia amentaria. The sequence goes on from OX031006.1 coordinate 105,978,383, forward strand.
ACCCCCTGTTGTTGAATCCTCGGATAAAGCAGAAGATAAGGAAAAGGAGGGTAAAGGTTCAACGACTGGCCCTCTTAATCGTGACAGATTGGTCGCAGTTAAGGGAGCTAGGCCTGAGAACGTTTTACCCACTACTAGTCGCGCGATGAGGGCTGGAAATGTCTTGGTAATTTCCGATAGTCACTCCCAAAAAGGAGTCACTAAAGGAAGGGTTGCTGGGACAGACCAGTCAACATCTGCAGGGAAATCGGGTGATCACCGACTGAGCTCTGCTAAGGGCCCCAAAAAGGGGGTAGTTAAGCGAGTGAGGTCTGGTGATGACCAGAAATCCCCTGCGGCTAAGAGGACTGGTCAGACTGTGGTCAGTTCTCTTAAAGATCCCCATAAGGAGATCAATAAGAGGACTGACTCCAGAAAGGACCAACCATCCACTTCAAAGAAACTAAAGGAGTCGTCGAGTAAGGACGGTATTCTAGCGGCTGTCATTGATCGTAAGGATCCCGATGGAAGGATCAGTGTCGAGAGATGGCAGGTGCTAGAGAACAAACTACTCGACGAAATCTTTAGTGCCAAAGGAAGGCCGGACGAAGTATCGTTCAAAGGGGCTGACTGGACAAGAGGTGTCAAAACTGTCAGTTGCGGCAATCAGAAAACCTTTGAGTTTTTAAAGGCTGCAATTGGTAAGTGTGGCAGCTCCTGTCCTGAAGCTAGTCTGGATGTTATACTAGCGTCTGAGTTGCCATTAAGGCCGGTAGTCACGGTATGGATACCTCCACCTATAAAACCGGTGGAGGTCATACTGGGGGTACTGGCCAACCAGAACAAGGGGCTCAATACAAGCCAGTGGAAGTTGGTAGCTTCACTGGGTTGTAAAGAGAACCAGGGAAGAGACTTCAGGTTCGCAGTGGACCGGGAGTCTCTTAAAAAGCTTGATTCGATAGGAGGGGTTGCAATATTCGGGTTAGGGTCTATCAAATTTAGGTTTCCTAAAAATGATAGACCCTAAGAGGTTGAAAGTGGTGCAGATAAACCTGCACCACTGTGAAGCAGCCTCAACCGAATTAGTAACCCACCTCATCGACAACAACGTGGACGTGGCCTTAATCCAAGAGCCCTGGATTAATAAAAACCGGGTAGTTGGATTAGGGGTCACGGGGTATACATTGTTCGTACCCCACACAGATGAAAAGGTACGAACTTGTATCTTGGCGAGAACTGAGTTTAAATTTATGTTTTCTCATTCTTATAGTAATGGAGACCTCACGGTTGTGACAGGAGAAGCCAAGGACAGAAGGGTCCTGGCATTGGCATCGGTATACTTGCCGTACGAGGCTACCGATCCACCTGGTGAAAAAGTGCGAGAGTTGGTGGAGTACTCAGGCAGAACTGGCTCGAGACTGGTACTAGGGTGTGACGCCAATGCACACCATACCCAATGGGGAAGTGCCGACATCAACAAAAGAGGTGAGTCTATGTTTGATTTTATTATTGCCAGCAATCTTTATATCTGTAACAGAGGGAATACACCTACGTTCAGAACTAGGGATAGAGAGGCAGTGATAGACATGACATTGACGAACTGTAGGGAATTAGTGGAGGATTGGAGGGTGGACCTGGGGTTTTCCTTCTCTGACCATAGTCGCCTGTCCTTTAATCTAATGTTTGAGAGGTCGAAAAGGTGTCCGTATAGGAATCCGAGAAGGACGGATTGGGATTACTTTTCGAGATTGGTGCAAAGTAACCTTAGAGTTACACGCGACTGGGGGTCGACTTCGACCGGTGTAGAGCAACTGGTGGGCACCTTTACGGGGGTACTGACTAGTAGTTATGAGCGTTCCTGTCCTTTGAACTTTCCGGGCAAGCGCACACAACCAAGATGGTGGACAGACGAGTTGAGGACTCAAAGGTCCACTGTCAGAAGGTTGTTTAATAGAGCGAAGTATACGCGTAGGGAAGAAGATTGGAGTAACTTCAGATTGAGTTACAATAGATATAAAGGAGACATTAGGAGGGCGAAAAGGGACTCGTGGGTCAAGTTTAGCGAGTCAGTGGAATCTGTAAATGAGATGTCCAGGTTCAGGAGAATTTTATCCAAGGACCCTGTAGTCCCTGGATTTATTCAGAGACCGGACAACTCATGGACGGAATCTAGCTCTGAATCTCTATGTCTGCTAATGGAAACTCACTTTCCGGGATGTGTGGATCCTGGGACGGGGGAACAGATTGAATGTGGTAACCCCTTCTCTGGGTCAGAATCGGGCGGTGAGGAGAGGGAGACGGTGGGGGACATGATCACCTTGGAAAAAGTAACATGGGCGGTCAATACCTTTGGGTCTTACAAATCAGCAGGACCAGACGGTATCTTTCCGGCGATGTTACAAAATATCGGGAGATCATCACTCCTGCTGTTGGTGGAACTGTTTAGGGTCTGTGTGCTGAACGGGTACATTCCTAAAGGGTGGAGGGAGGTCAGGGTGGTTTTCATACCCAAGGCGGGAAGAACCGGTCACTCTAAACCCAAGGATTTTAGACCAATCAGCTTATCGTCTTTTCTTTTGAAGACGTTGGAAAGACTGATTGATCTACATCTGAGGACGAAGATTGACGCCGGCATCATCAGCGGCGCTCAGCACGCCTATCTTAAGGGTAGATCTGTTGAGAGTGCGCTTCATGATGTGGTGGGTTATGTAGAGCGGGGATTGCGAAACAAGGAATACACCTTGGCGGCATTCCTGGATATAGAGGGCGCTTTTAATAATTTGAAGATAGAGGCTATCAGGCAGGCATTGGTGGATCTAGGCGTTCCTCTGTTCCTGGTCGAATGGATAACTCTGATGCTCAGCAGCAGAATTATTCACTCGGACTGGGGAAACGAGCGCTTAAAGAAACTGGTGACTAGGGGAACCCCACAGGGGGGAGTTCTCTCTCCCTTATTATGGCTCTTAGCTGTCAACGTCGTTCTGGGACTTTTTGACAGATTGGGTCGGAAAGTTGTGGCCTACGCGGATGATGTAGTGATATTGGTATCGGGCAAGTTTCTGCCGACAATAAGCGAAGTCATGCAAGGGGCGCTGGGCGAACTATCAGCATGGGCGAGTGATAAGGGTTTGGGAGTCAATCCGGAGAAGACCGAGTTGGTTCTTTTTACTAGGAGGTACAGGGTAGAGAATTTTAGGCTGCCGGTACTAGGAGGAGTAGAGCTTAGACTATCTGATAGCGCTAAGTATCTGGGAGTTTTTCTGGACAGCAAGCTGTCGTGGGGAAGGAATACTCAGGAGAGACTTAAGAGAGGCCTCAATGCCTACTATGCTTGCAGATCATCGATAGGTAAGAGTTGGGGACTCCGGCCGTCAGTAGTGGGATGGCTGTACACTTCGGTGGTTAGACCCATTCTTACATATGGATGCTGTGTTTGGTGGGAGTCATTGAGAGTGGCTTGTCGAAGGAACCTTCTGTCTAAGGCTCAGAGGTGTGCTTCAATCGGCATGACAGGTGCCATGAGAAGTACACCTCAAGCGGCACTGGATGTCATTCTACATCTTCTGCCCATTGAGCAGTATGTTATGGGAATGGCAGCCAGAAGCATTCTTAGACTGAGGGAACTAGGATTGATTAGGGATTTCACGCAGGGTCACTCACGGATCTTGAGTGAGATCGAAGCTGGAGGTTACTGCCTGGGATCACCCGGCTCCACGGATTTCGTGGGCACCAGGGTGGATTTCGGACGGTTGCCGGAGGTGGTAACGGCCTCTAGGGAGAGATGGTCAGGTAGGAGCAGATTATTTAATGGATTTGCTATTTTCACTGACGGCTCGAAGATGAGAGGCACGGGTGCGGGGGTCTACATTGAGGATCTGGATATCAGAATGTCATATAGGCTTCCGGACGACTGCAGTGTTTTTCAGGCGGAAGTTCTGGGGGTCTTGAGGGCCGTGGAACTGATGAGGGACAACATTGATAGGGGCTCGGAGGTCACTATATATGTCGACAGCCAGGCGGCCCTTATGGCCGTAAGGGGCTGTTACGTGAAATCCAAGCTAGTTGACGGTTGCAGGAGGGCTCTGGAGGGAGCCTTAGGAGAGTATATGTTGAGATTGTGCTGGGTGCCTGGTCACTGCAACATAAGCGGCAACGAGATTGCTGATGAGTTGGCGAGACAGGGCTCAGAGATGGAGGATCCTAATCACATAGAGGCAATTAGGCCTCCAATAGGATTCTACTTTGGGAAGATTAGGGAATGGATTCTGGGCGCGACCAATAGGGCCTGGGGGAACCGAACGGACTGCCGGGTATCACGGACGATGTGGCCGGTGCTCAGGAAGTCCGACTCGGAGTTGTTGCTGGGCAGAAGCAGGGTCTGCGTGAGGACCATAATAGGAATCATCACGGGTCATTGCATGATAGGCAGGATGGCGATGAGGTTAGGATCCGACGTGTCGGATATGTGCGGGTTGTGTGAGGACCCGGAGGAGCTGGAGACGGTTGAGCACATTTTGTGCCACTGTCCCAGGCTACAGGGCAGCAGGCTGAGGTGGCTGGGCAGCAGATTCCTAGGCGAATTAGGGGACGTCCCGGGCTGTGGGCTCGAGAGTCTGATAGGATTCGTAATGGGGATGGCCTGGCTGCGCAGCAGGAGACTGGGAGCTAGCCGCACATAGGGCGGATTGGTGTTGTGTTGAGTGAGGCTTTTCTCTCGGGTTTGGTCAGAACTTCCTTTTCTCATCTATTCTTATCTGTTCTTATCTTTTCTGATTCTTTTGCTGTTTCTCTTCACCTTCTTTTTTCAGCTTCTTAAATATAAACAAGGCATCACAATGGACCGTATTGGTCTCTGGGTGAGGGTGTGAAGGAGACTTCACACCAGCCTTTCTACCTACCTACCTACCTACCTATGTATTACATAACTAATAATTAAATATTTGAAATAACCACATATGGGTATTTTCACAGGAAAGTGTACTTTTTGTCACGTTTCGCCACCAATCTTTTTTAAATGTTTCACAAAGATTTATTTATATATTACTTAGAGCCACTTTTTGGGTTAGAGATTAGCGATTAAATTAACTTTAATCTCCGTATTAACTTTTTGAGTTGTATTTTTTAAACTTTTTTTGCTAGTTTAAGCGGCCAATGGTGGTGGTTTTAACCTAATATTTAACTGTCAATTAACACATGTTTAACATAAACAGCTGTTGCAAAAATATAAACAAAAAACTATTTTAAGAAAATTAAAATATGTATATATTTTTATTTCTTTATTTTTTCTCTTAAACTTTTTCTTTAGTAATTCTTTAAACACTTGTAGCTTGTAAACAATATTGAATTCGGGCATTTTCTTCTTCTTCTTTGAAAACATCCATGTTGTTTTGATAAAAAATTTGACATTTGCACAAAAATGTTGCCATTTATTTGTTTTCAGTATGGTAGCACTACATGGTTTAAGCCACCACCCAAAAATATCAAATTCAATTAATGCTAGTTAAACTTAATTCTCAGATTAGCTAATTATAGAATAAGATTAAGTTTAATCTCAAACCCAAAAAGTGGCTCTTAATTTTTTGTATTTTGGTGCAAAACACAGTTTAGTAAAAGAGAAAAAGTTGGAGCAACATGGGTCTAAAATACAAGCTGAATTGCTTGGTGGCGTAACGTGACACTTATGTGGAAGTGTACATATGTAGGTTTACTTACCCATCTACTTCATCTCCTTTCTTCATTTGAAGATTTTTCGATATTATTGAGGCACTTGGAGGAATGTATCGAATGCCGCGAACTTCAGGCGTCTTGCGTACTTTTTTTAGAAAGGAATATTGAGATTTTAAGTCACTTGAAATTTTGCATGCTTTACGTAAAGGCTCTTTTATTAAATTGGCACATTTAGTCCACTCGGTTAACTGGCCATTACATAAATATCCAGATTTTTGAAAAAGCAATTGTCTCCCCTTGCATTGGGGACAGGGTAAAATAGCACCGAATGTCAAAAGATCTGCTACTTGATCCAACAATTTTTCCGAATCTCCTTTTACTGGATCCTGGTTATTGTTTTCCAATAAATCAATCATATGATTTTTGCTCATTTCATCTTTGATCTCATCTCGAAATTTAAACAACCGCTTACTCTGTTCTTTTATCTTTTCAGCTAACTCTTTAGACAACTTCTCCTCTTCTTCGTCTAATTTCTCCATTTTTGCCTTCTTTACTATAGGCATATCTTCAGATTTTATTAACCTTTTAAACATATATAATACAGGAGAATACATTCTAATGAAAATTCATAGGTACTTACGGTAATGCCTTCTTAACATCAGCTTTATCATCATTCTTAATACTCTCAAAACCAGGTAAATTTTCGCCGGTATCAAACCAACCCAATTCTTCGCGCATTTGGGCAAAACATTCGACGTGATGCCAAAGTGGCTGGCCCCCATATTTCATTCCGACTTCTGTATCATATACCGTCTTACGAACTCTAATTTGATCCTTTAGTATTTTTTGTTCACAACCACGACATGCTGCTCGCCCAGACTTTGCGTATTCTATGCCAAAGTCTTTAAGCATATTATTTTCTTTCTTTGTCCTCTTACCACCTTTCTTTGAAGATCCACCTAACACAACTGAAGCACAACTCTCTAAAACAAAGTTTAATAATATACATTTTAATTTTAGAATTATGATTTATTAGCTGAATTTGTTTGTTTACAAAAGATTTTAGATCATATTGGCCCATGACATCACTTAACAACTTTAAAGATGACATCACTTAACAACTTTTAAGAAACAGTGAATTAACTTTGTATTATTGAACAAAAAAGTTTCTCTTGAAAAAATTAGTCAAAAAAAAAAAAAAAATAGCCATAAATATTAAATTGAAACATTTCTAGTTACCGCTATTCCTTAGAGTTAGCACAAGCAATAGGAGTTTCCTTCCAACAATCTAAAAATACTACTGACAGCCTCCCTGGAAATTTAAAACTATCTTCGCCGACTTATCCTTATCCAAACTGAAAAAAAGATCGTACTACCAAGAAGAATTTTTAAGTCTTGTAGCAGAAATGAAAGCCTCTTATAAAACAATGGCTGGAACTTCATTTATACCGACAGAACCAAGTCCACCTGTAATCTGCATGCAGTGGATGATAAATTTCTCCGTACCCTCTAGGATTGTTCTTCAGTTTTTACTGCTGAATCTATAACTGAGACACATGGGTATATCTGCAATTCACACCTCTTTAAAGACATTCAGCGAGCCTTCGATAACACTTCCTATGACGCAATTAGCTTAGCTCTAACAAGGAAAAATATTCCAGTTGTTATAAGAAACTGGATAAGGGAAATGCTTGCATCCAAGGTGAGCTAAGTGGTTCATTGAGGACAATTGAAGCAACCAAAGGTTGCACACAGGGTGGCCTCTATCACCTCTTCTGTGGACCTTGGTCATCAATGCTGTTGCAGATACTTAATGACCTGGGCTTCCGAACTTATGGCTACGCTGACGATCTAGTTATATCTGTGACTGGATTGGATGATGCAACTATTTCGAATGCAGCAGGCCCTGAACTTGACACTTGGCTGATACAGAGAAAGGGGGCTTAATATTAACCCCGCGAAAACTACTCTCGTAATCATATAAAACGCAACGCAACGTCAAAGAATAGCATTCAATGCACAAACAATGTCAAAAATAATTTGTAATTTTGTTGTTGCTTCCTACAGAAATTCACATCGCCACAAGCGTTGAAATTTTAAAACGGTACATGAATTTCTGTAGAAATCAACATCAAAATTACAATATATTTATGACATTGTTTGTGCTTTCAATGTTATTCTTTGGCGTTGCGTTGCGTTAAGTAGTTAAGTAAATAAGATTTTTAAATGTATTAAACCAAATGATTTATAATAAAGGAATTATAAGGAACGTAAGTATTTTATTACCAAATCACGGATACAATGAATTGGCGACGAAGGAAAAACAAAGGTAAAAAAACATTTTGTGAACACATACTAAAGTAGGGTTGCCATTCGTACTGTTTTTATCACAACATGTACTGTTTTTTGTTTAAAGTACTGATTAATGCATTACAAGCAAATCAGTACGCAAATACACTGATTTTTTCATTTATGTACTGGTGTTGTACTGTTATTATACATATTGTTACGAAAGTAACTTTAGTTAAGAATAAGTTTAATTTATTAGTAATTTTATTAGTTTAAAATGTTATTGTATTAGTTACGCATATTTCTAATGTAAACCCACTGTACAGAGTTTTCTAGTACAAATGTAATGTTATGATTGTTATAGATAACTGTATAACATAATAGTGTTAAGACTATTTTGAACCCATAAAGTATGCTTTAGTTTATTGATGTATAAATCAATTTAAATTCAGCCACAGTGTTAATGCATAATGATATTAGCTGTAAGATAATAAAAGCTCGATTGGCCCAGAAATGTCGAAAATGTAACAGACATTTCGACAAGTCAAATGCTCTAGAGCAACGATCATCACGCTATGCCCCCAGGGGCCGAGTACTTTTCGGGATTTTCACACACACAACCCGAATGTTACCGAAACTATAATTTCATTAGCCCCTCACACACAAGAACAATTATGCCAGCACAAAATGACTGCTTGTGGGCAAGCGAGGTGAAGAGAATAGTTTTTCATTGGTGTAAAGTTTCAACCGGCTTCAACCCCGCACAAGCAGCATAAAACCAATACATGCACATTTTCGTAAACAAATAAATGCAAAAAACACTAATACATACAAAGCTGTGTACACGTATACATTTTATGCCAGATGAAATAATCCCGTGTGTGACGGAAAGAACAAAAATTGTGCGCCTTAAAAAATAGTCTAGTGTGTGAAGGATCATTCAGTTGTATGCTAGCTTTCAAACAGAAATAGAAACCAAGGTCATCTAAAAAACCAAATATCAGTTTTATGCTTTCTTATGATTCCTCTCTTTCAAAAGAGTTTTTAATTTTACCACTAGCCTACACGATAAAGTCATCTATATTTATGCTTTTATGGCAGTTTCTTATTAACAAAATATTTTTTAAGTGTGCCGAGCTTAACTTATTTCGCTGCTTTGTACAAATAAATTTTAAATGATGAAACAGAACTGGGGCTGAACGTTGTTTTCCATACAGTTTTACATAAAATTATGCCAGAGAATGCGGTCGAGAAATAAAATCAATTTTATTTTGAAGACGTTTTTTCTCATGCTCTCACATAGAGACAATTATTCTCCCAACTATGCTACCATACTTTCGTTCAATTTCATACATTTTGTAAACAAAGAAAAAAAAGAACAAAAGAAAACGAAAGAAATGAGAGAAAATTGCAGTTACGGTCGACGTTTTAATTATGGGCTTAAAAATTTTTGCCTGAAGTTGCAGACTCAATTCTGTTTCATCATTAAGTCTGAAAAAATTTGCTCACAGAGGTAGGTTAGGTTAGGTTAGGTTAAGAAGGGTTATGCGCCCAAGGGCGCAACTCCACTCGGAGACCAATGAGGTCCATTGTGAATCCCTTCAGTAGAGGAGAATAAAGTAAAAAAGAGAAAAAAGAGAAGAAAAGAAGAATAATAGAAAATAGACCTAAGGTTCGGTATATTTTTAGAAGCGCAGGATAAATTCCCCCCTACGGCCCCCCCAACTGAAACAGCCGTCCTACTTCCCTGACAAACCCCAGCAGATCGGTTGGATTACATCCAGCGATACACCCCAGTTCGTCGTGAAACCTAGCCCCTAGCCATTTCTCCCTGGGGCCGTGAATCCTAGGACAGTGGCACAGTACATGCTCAACCGTCTCGAGCTCCTCGGCATCTCCGCACAACCTGCCGAAGTCCGGTCTCCCAATGTCCCATTTACCCATAAACGCCCTAACAGAACAATGCCCCGTCAGGAACCCTATCAGAGTCCTGAGACTACTCCTATCCAGTCCTAATAGAACCCTGGTTGCACCTGCGTCCAATCCGGGCCTTAAGGCCCTTGACACCCTGCAATCCGTTCTATCCCTCCAGGACCGGTTAACGGCATCACGAAATCTTTCCCGCAACACCCCATAGTAGTGGCATAAGGGGGGTTTTACCCCTCTGTCCCTTACCTCTAAGTCCAGATTGGAACCCCCTCTCGCGAGTTCGTCCGCCACCTCGTTGCCATCCACCTTGCAGTGTCCTGGTACCCAACACAGCCTTATTGTGAATGCCAACATGAGCTCTCTCAGAGCATTCCTACACCGAGCAACCAGGCACGATCGCACCGTGTGATTTGTCAATGCCCTTAGCGCAGCCTGACTATCGACGTAGATTGTCACAACAGATCCCCCCACGATGTGATCCAGTATCACTTCCGTAGCCCTCCAGATCGCTAGGATCTCAGCCTGGAAGACACTGCACTCATCCGGGAGTCTGAATGACCTTTTCACGTCAGTGTCAGCAATAAAAACACCAGCACCAGTGCCAGTGTCCATCTTGGACCCGTCCGTATATACTGCCCACCCCTCAAACAGTCCGTTGGATCCACGCCAAACTTCCCTATCCGGGAACTCCACCGGTAATGTTACACCGAAGTCCAAGGTCATACTCCTATGATCCGAGATTCCCCCCGGAACCCTTTCCTGATCAAGCAGACCCACTTCGTATAGAATCCTTGTGTGGTCATCTCGCCTAGGTCTAATCAACGAAGACTCGTAGAGTCTAAGTATGTTCCTGGCAGCCACACTCTTCGCATAATGTTCAATGGGGGACAAATGTAGTAGGATGTCCAACGCCGCCTGCGGCGTGCTTCTCCTTGCACCAGTGATGCCAAGTGATGCACTCCTCTGGGCCTTGTTAAGCATCTTCCTATAGCTGTCCACTCTCAACGCATCCCACCAAACAGTGCATCCATAGGTAAGAATAGGTCTAACCACCGATGTGTAAATCCAGTTTACCATATCCGGTCTCAGTCCCCAATTCTTACCGATGGAGTTTCTGCATGTGTAGTAGGCATTGAGTCCTCTTTTCATCCTCTCCTGGGTGTTTCTTCTCCAAGACAGTTTACAGTCGAGGAAGTTACCCAAGTACTTAGCACAGTCAGATAGAGTTAGCTCGACGCCATCTAACACTGGCCCCTTAAAACCTTCTATCCTGTACCTTCTGGTAAAAAGAACCAGCTCAGTCTTCGCCGGGTTTACCCCCAGCCCTCTATCTTTTGCCCAATCCGAAAGTTCGCCCAACATCACCTGCATAATTTCACTGATCGTGGACAGAAACTTTCCCCTGACCAGTAGAACTATGTCATCCGCATAGGCGGATGAGGGAAATAATGACAAATATTTTAAGGCATTTTTTGTAATTTGGGGGTATGATATTTTATCCAAGTTTTTCCAAAAATCTAATATATTATTAACCTCCGGAGCATTTATTTCAGTTCGTAATATTATCAGTTCTGATTGTATATCAAACTCATACTTGGTTATATCGCAGTTAAAAGGGTTTTCAAAAAGATCAGTAAATTGCTGTATATTTTCAAAATCTACAAATCTGTCCTGAAAGTTATAAAAAATTGTTTCAAGTACTGCTGTATATTCAAATGTTGGGGCATTAGTCTTCTTCGACATATATTAGAGAAGTTTTTGGGAAACTAGAAAAGTCACCAGCTTGAACTTCAGAGATGAGTAAAAATAATTTTGTTTTAAAATTAAATGGAATTTTAGAGAGTTTTTTTCTTTTCCTTGCAGTTTTAAATTAAACTCATTTAGAAAAGTTGTTGTATCGGCTAAAAATGCTAAATCTAAAATAAATTTGTTAAATTTTGATGCAAGAGCGGCCTGGTGAATAATGCAGTGAAAGCTAAAAACTGATATTTGGTTTTTTTTTTTTTAGATGACCTATGAAGACTTCGTGTTTTCCGGACATTACGTTTACCCCATCTGTACAGACTCCAACAATTTTCTTTGTATCTATAATATCAAAAAGCTTTTCACTGACTACTTCATATAAAAGCTTGCCCGTTACATTTCGATGAAACGTTTCTAGAGAATACATTGTCTCAAAAACCTCGTAGTTGCTATCCACGCAGCGAATACATAATACAAATTGGCAAAGATCGTTTATAGCTGTGCTTTCATCTAAACAAAAAGAAACATATTCACAATAACTTATTTTTTCCCAAATAGCGGATTTTGCCGAGTTTCCTATATGATCAATACGTCGTACTACACTTGGGGCGACAATGGAAGAGATTTTATAAACTTACTGTTATAATTAAGTTTTTCAAAAACTTTTTCTAATCAGTTTTTACAAAATATCCCATCAGTGAATAGCCTACCATGCCTAACAATATCTAAGCTTATTAAGCTTGATACTTCAAATTTTTTTTTCTGCCCTTGCTTTGTTTTCATCAACTGCAAGTAGCCATTCTTTAGTTTTTTCTATATAAATGTTTTTTACCATATCTAAATGATCCTTTCTTTTCTTACCTTCGAAACTTTTCATGTCACTACGAAAAGAATCGTAATGTCTTTTAGTAACATATTCCCTATTTTCTTTAAACATTTGGTAACATAGAAGATGTTACCAAATGCATTATTTATCATGAAATATTTTTCACATATCATTCTGACTTCAAAATGTTCGCTGGCAAACGATTACTGTAAAAACAAGAAAAAAAGCTGAAAAAAAAAATTCATAAGCATCCGCACATGTGTAGCCATCCACATCTAAACGAAGACTGAATACAAGAGCGTAAGAGTATACGTGTGATTGCTTTAGCACAATTGTGCTATGAAATGTTTAACTCTGCTCTAGAGCAGGGATTTCCAAAAATTTTTTGGTTGTGTAGTAGTGAGTACCAGAGAGTAAAAAAATTGAGAGAATGCATTCATTTACAGCCGAAATAAAATGTTAGTAATATATTTTATAAGTTCCCCTGTATGATAGGTAGAATGGTGGTGAGCTTATCGGATATATGTAGGTTGTGAGGACCCAGAGGAGTTGGAGACAGTTGAGCACTTTCGGTGCCACTATCCCAGGCTACAGAACAGCAGACTGAGGTGGCTGGGTAGCAGACTCCTGCACGAATTGGGAGATGTCTCGTTATGTGCTTTCACTCTTTACTTCTCCTACTCTTTCACACTAGGTCTCTGGGTGACGGTGTGAAGTTTACTTCGCACCAGCCTTTCTAACCTAACCTAACCTATGTGGATAAAAAAATTTGCTACTCTTTAAAGTTTACAATTAATGTAAAATTTGCTAGATTTATCTATACATTTACAAACTGATGTTACACCAAAAGTATACACATTTTTTATAAAAAATATAAGTCATAATAGGGTACATACCTTTAACAGAATATTCCATAACAAAAAGCTCGTTTCACTTTGCTACCAATTTTAAAATATGTTATCACATGTGTACATATGATAGAACTGATTTGTAAATGAAAATGACCTTATAAGGGTTACTTTGACCCCCTGATAAGATACCTTTATGAGGTGATAAATAAATTAATTCTTGGAATTATTACAAGTCATTTTCAGTGGCTCCTGGAAATTACGTCATGAGTTTTGTCCCGCTAGCATGTTCTAGCCGAATCACTGTGCGCTGTAAAAATATCGTGCTATTTTTTCTACTTTTTGTTGGTTTGAAATTTCTTTTTCATATGCTTTTAATGTAAAATTTAAAATAGTTTTGCTTCTACTGAAATTTTTTAGTTAACCCTCCGACGGTTGAGTCATCTGTTGCCCTTATACGAAGTACAAGGTCCACAGGGACCTATTTCTATTTGTATGGAATTTAATGAATGTTAGAAAAAAAAATTTTTTTTTATATATATCTGACATTATTAATTTTTTATGAGTTTTATATGAAAAAAGCCTAAAAAACTATTGTTGTGTATATTGTCCCTCGTGCAACATATTTTCTGTGCAGGTGTAGCATCGATGCATAAGTGTTGAATGCTCTGCACAAACTGGATTGGAATGGCAATAGGCCCTTGTTTTCCGCTGCCGTTCGTACTCAGAACGGCATAGGCGACATGACTTTTGGTGACGGTTGTTCAGCGCTCTTTCCTCTATGTTTGGTAGTGCCAATTGTTTTGTCAGCATCAGTAGGAATGACCGTCGTCTGTCACTTTTTTTTTATTGGCTTCATCTAGTTGAATGAAATAAATGCAGCTAATGCAGCAATGTCCACCATATTAAAAAACATGGCCAATGGCCAGCGGTTTGTATCAACGCCCGATTTGTTGGCGTTGTAATCAAAAATATCAAACGGCTTCTTCTTTTCAGTTTGCATGTCCACACCGCAAGTATAATGTTGTGTCGACAGCAAAATTACCGCTTTGTTCTTCTTGGGCACATATGAACATAGTGCTATATGGCCTTCGTTGAAGCCGAACAATGTGCTGTTGACGTATGATTTTTTTGGAGTTCTCGAGGCACACATGTCTTATTCGAGCGCACTGTTCCAACATATGCGGTTTTCTTCCTGATCAAAGTACGCGCCAAATCCAAAGTTATGAAAAAATTGTCGACATAAATTGTGCGGCATGTATTAAAATATCTCTCCGAAAGTTGAAGTACAACATTCTGCCCTTGATTCACCTCTCGTGCCTGGTCAGGCAATTTCCCAGAGTAAATCATTCCTTTGACAGGATAAAATGATTTTGAGTCGCACAACCACCATATCTTTATAACGTACTTGGCTGGCTTCGATGAAATGTATTGTGTGAAGCTGGTGCGGCCTCTGTATGGGAATAACTACTCATCAACGGTCACTGCATTATGCGGAGTGTAAGCTGCTGCCAAGTTAGACTGCAACATTTTCCAAATATCATCAATAGCCGCAGTTTTGCTGCACATTTGCCAAATATCATCAATAGCCGCTGCTGTCGCGTTTTTCCATTGTCGAATCTAAGGCATTGTTTTATGCACTTCATACGATCTAATGTTAATGCAGCTTTATATATTGGACAGCGCGTTGGGCCCCATAACTCTTCAAGAAGTTCACTATTCGATTAGTGAGTCCAGCATACAAAATAATAGCCAAAAAAAAAGCATCGAACTCTTTCAAAGTGATTGGTTTCCATTCCTTTGTGTTAGTTGGATTTGACAAATTCCATGCAGCGTTCACTTCTCTGCCTTTCCGATTTGATTCGCGTATTATGATGTACGCCATGTCTTCGGTGATGAGCAAACGGAATATGGTAAAGGGATCATATGTGGTTCCTACTGGTCCCGGATTCCTCCTTGGGTAGTCGACCACGTTATGAGCACGCGTACGGGAAGTCGGTGGTGCATTTTTAGTCCATTTGGTGCCATCTTTGGAAATGAAGTAATTGTCACATGTTTGCAGAGCATCAGTTTCTTCCTCATCGTCGTCATCACTATTATCGATATTGATGTCTATATGTGGTTCAGTTTCCGCATCCAAATCATCAACATGAAAATTTGCTTGATATGTGAAATCGTCATCCGCACCTTCAAGACCAAATGCAGGAATAGCACCTTCATCGTCATCACTCATCTCCGCACTCATGAAGTCTGCAAATCTATCATCCACTGCACGTCTTTCATCCTTATTCATTTGCTGGTAGCGTGTACTACGACGTACCACCATTTCACCAATGTCTAAATTTTCCTCTGCCATTGTATTGTACTTTTATTTCTCTTTATAAAATTCAAAATAAAATTTTGAACTCGATGTTCACTGTTCACTGTCTCAACTTTCCCTGATTTGGTTTACGAAACTAGAGCCGCTTTTATACCCTTTTCTTCGTCTACCTAGCTTCTAGCTTGTACATCTGCGCTTATGTGAGAGTAAGAGTAGGTAAGAGTAAACGTAAAAAGTAAGGGTAAATTCAAACAACTCAAAAGGGACGGTAACAAAAATTCAAAAAGGGACGTAAAGTTTATTATGTTTCAAGGAAAGGCACAATAAAATAATCCAAAAAGTAACTAAAATTTAAGGAACACGTTTGTGATGTGTTCAAACAATAAAACAAGCCAAAAAACAGTGCATTTATTAACTATTTCTTGAAATTTCCGTACAAGGTCCCAGTGGACCTTTTCACACGTTCCCGTACTATACACATTTAAATCTCAATAGAAACTTTTTCTACTTCTTATTTTTTATCTAAGTTTTTATATTTAATAATATTGTTCTTAATATTCACTAAATTCACATATGTACATAGATATTTTACTAACAATACATGTTCTTGGCCACGAAGGCTTCTTTGTATTGATATCTAATAAATAAATAAATAAAATAAATAAAAAAAAATAAATAAACTAAACTATTGGTCGGATCGCTTTGAAACGATTCTAGACAAAATTTCCTTGGAATACATGTAGGGGTCAAGTATACTTCCCATGGACCATCAAGGAGTAATTTCAGTTTGAAAATGAAATAGGTCACCAGGGACCTCCTCACCCGCCGGAGGGTTAATACAGTATTGTTTAACAAGTGCGATATGTTTAAAAAACAGATAAAATTAGTGCAGATTGATATTTTTGATTTCTTATTAATAAAAGATATTGAAAACTTCGAAAAAGGCTTAATTTTTTTAAATTTATGTGCCGAAAATAATGAATTTTCAAAAAAGTGCAAATTTTTTGCTATTAAAAACAACTGTCTGCTCTGGTGACAACGAATAAACTGACTTTATAATAGCCAATGTCAACTAAGATTTAAAATATTTAACTTGCCAAGTGGAGCTAACACTAGTCGTCTGGCCCTAGTTTTACTTTACGTAACATGATTATATTTAAATACATAGATAGTTAGCACTTACCAACTTCTTTCTGAACTCTTTCTTGATCTTCAAATCGAAGATTTTCAAAATTTGCAATATCTCCTGCAGATGCCGGTCGATTTTTAAGAAAGAAACATTTTTCATGGAACCAGTTTGGTTGTTTTCCATCATGAAAGGTCGACTAAAAGAAAAGAAAAAATATAATAAAATGAAAATTTTTTTACTCAGATACTCAGTTTATTGTTTATTATGGTAATCACTATGGTCATTGTAGAAATTTGCAATTTGTAAATTTGCAGTGCATATTATGATTGATCTTGAGCTTTCCATTTCTCTGTGCAAATGGGATATTTTTCTAAAAATGTATTCTGCCAACACAAAAAACTTCTGGCAGCACTAGCATAAATTGTCGAAAATCTTCATTTGTTTGCAATTATACACAAGCATTTTAGCTTTAATTTTATTTTCACTCGTAAAACTGCTCTGCGTGGAGAAGCAGCTCGCGCTTTTTGTCATTTTTTCTTGTTTGTCTACTTTTCGTGCGTTTTGCGTTGTCACCTCGCATTGGTTAAGGTGCCCGTAGACGACATGTTTTTTACATCTGACTTGTCAAGTTTTCAAGTCACATGTAATTGTGAATGTCTGTCAAAATTGCTGTTTTACATAAGCTTTATAATATTTGGTCACACACGTACATGTAATTTGCTTCTGACATTGTCTATGTTTTTTCTCTGTAGTTATGGAGTAAACCAAAGTAGTTCTTGGTTTCAAAATAGCGTGCTACCGCCACAAAATTTTTTATTTGCGCCGTAAAAAAGTTCAGGCATCTAAACATTTTTTTTCTTTAAATTCCAATATACCAGTTTAGGATATTATAATGATACGTTTTTATTTATATATGTACATAATTTCTATTCAATGGTGAAATGATTATACATGTATCGGTATTGTAAAATATTAACTTAAGCCGGCTAATGATTCCGTCAACAATGCACCGCCGCTGCGGTTTTCTTCCCGGCATAGATTTCTGACACAGCTGATGTCAGATGATTTGTCAGAAGAAAATAGAGCACGCTCTAATTGAAATTTTGTCAGATGACTTTGCGTCTGACTTGTACAGATGCAATGTTTTAAAGGTAACACACGACATGTATGTATTTTGCAGTGGGAAATTTGACATGTCAGATGTAAAAAACATGTCGTGTACATGCAACTTTAACGGCTTGGCATCGTATAACTGTACCGAGTTACAGTTTTTACGGTTGTTAGCATTGACTTTGTGTAATCGTTCGTAACCTTAATGTTTTAACGTGATTGTCTGATGGAGAACCAATAATAACTCTTCGTAACTGGTGGAGAACCAAAAAAAAATCACGTTTACTGGTGGAAACCAAAAATACTCTGGAGTGAATTCTGAAAGTTCTCGCCTTCCTATACAAAGGTCACTCTAAACCCAAGGATTTTAGACCAATCAGCTTATCGTCTTTTCTTTTGAAGACGTTGGAAAGACTGATTGATCTACATCTGAGGACGAAGATTGACGCCGGCATCATCAGCGGCGCTCAACACGCCTATCTTAAGGGTAGATCTGTTGAGAGTGCGCTTCATGATGTGGTGCGTTATGTAGAGCGGGGATTGCGAAACAAGGAATACACCTTGGCGGCATTCCTGGATATAGAGGGCGCTTTTAATAATTTGAAGATAGAGGCTATCAGGCAGGCATTGGTGGATCTAGGCGTTCCTCTGTTCCTGGTCGAACTGGGGAAACGAGCGCTTAAAGAAACTGGTGACTAGGGGAACCCCACAGGGGGGAGTTCTCTCTCCCTTATTATGGCTCTTAGCTGTCAACGTCGTTCTGGGACTTTTTGACAGATTGGGTCGGAAAGTTGTGGCCTACGCGGATGATGTAGTGATATTGGTATCGGGCAAGTTTCTGCCGACAATAAGCGAAGTCATGCAAGGGGCGCTGGGCGAACTGTCAGCATGGGCGAGTGATAAGGGATTGGGAGTCAATCCGGAGAAGACCGAGTTGGTTCTTTTTACTAGGAGGTACAGGGTAGAGAATTTTAGGCTGCCGGTACTAGGAGTAGAGCTTAGACTATCTGATAGCGCCAAGTATCTAGGAGTTTTTCTGGACAGCAAGCTGTCGTGGGGAAGGAATACTCAGGAGAGACTTAAGAGAGGCCTCAATGCCTACTATGCTTGCAGATCATCGATAGGTAGGAGTTGGGGACTCCGGCCGTCAGTAGTGGGATGGCTGTACACTTCGGTGGTTAGACCCATTCTTACATATGGATGCTGTGTTTGGTGGGAGTCATTGAGAGTGGCTTGTCGAAGGAACCTTCTGTCTAAGGCTCAGAGGTGTGCTTCAATCGGCATGACAGGTGCCATGAGAAGTACACCTCAAGCGGCACTGGATGTCATTCTACATCTTCTGCCCATTGAGCAGTATGTTATGGGAATGGCAGCCAGAAGCATTCTTAGACTGAGGGAACTAGGATTGATTAGGGATTTCACGCAAGGTCACTCACGGATCTTGAGTGAGATCGAAGCTGGAGGTTACTGCCTGGGATCACCCAGCTCCACGGATTTCGTGGGCACCAGGGTGGATTTCGGACGGTTGCCGGAGGTGGTAACGCCTTCTAGGGAGAGATGGTCAGGTAGGAGCAGATTATTTAGTGGATTTGCTATTTTCACTGACGGCTCGAAGATGAGAGGCACGGGTGCGGGGGTCTACATTGAGGATCTGGACATCAGAATGTCATATAGGCTTCCGGACGACTGCAGTGTTTTTCAGGCGGAAGTTCTGGGGGTCTTGAGGGCCGTGGAACTGATGAGGGACAACATTGATAGGGGCTCGGAGGTCACTATATATGTCGACAGCCAGGCGGCCCTTATGGCCGTAAGGGGCTGTTACGTGAAATCCAAGCTAGTTGACGGTTGCAGGAGGGCTCTGGAGGGAGCCTTAGGAGAGTATATGTTGAGATTGTGCTGGGTGCCTGGTCACTGCAACATAAGCGGCAACGAGATTGCTGATGAGTTGGCGAGACAGGGCTCAGAGATGGAGGATCCTAATCACATAGAGGCAATTAGGCCTCCAATAGGATTCTACTTTGGGAAGATTAGGGAATGGATTCTGGACGCGACCAATAGGGCCTGGGGGAACCGAACGGACTGCCGGGTATCACGGACGATGTGGCCGGTGCTCAGGAAGTCCGACTCGGAGTTGTTGCTGGGCAGAAGCAGGGTCTGCGTGAGGACCATAATAGGAATCATCACGGGTCATTGCATGATAGGCAGGATGGCGATGAGGTTAGGATCCGACGTGTCGGATATGTGCGGGTTGTGTGAGGACCCGGAGGAGCTGGAGACGGTTGAGCACATTTTGTGCCGCTGTCCCAGGCTACAGGGCAGCAGGCTGAGGTGGCTGGGCAGCAGATTCCTAGGCGAATTAGGGGACGTCCCGGGCTGTGGGCTCGAGAGTCTGATAGGATTCGTAATGGGGATGGCCTGGCTGCGCAGCAGGAGACTGGGAGCTAACCGCACATAGGGCGGATTGGTGTTGTGTTGAGTGAGGCTTTTCTCTCGGGTTTGGTCAGAACTTCCTTTTCTCATCTATTCTTATCTATTCTTATCTTTTCTGATGCTTTTGCTGTTTCTCTTCACCTTCTTTTTCAGCTTCTTAACTATAAACAAGACATCACAATGGACCGTATTGGTCTCTGGGTGAGGGTGTGAAGGAGACTTCACACCAGCCTTTCTACCTACCTACCTATACAAAGGTTTAGGTCGATAGAGGACTTGTGGTTGTGGCTCCAAAAATTCGTGTGATATCCTGGCAATATGACTTAAATAGTCAGCCAAAAACTTATAAGTTTTAAGTAAAATAAAAAAAAAAAAAAAAAAAAAAATATTTTATTTTTGCGCTTAATCGATCACAAACAATTAATTTAAAATTTTCTTTTTTACAAATAAATAAATTTGGCTGTCCAAATTTTCTTTTTTTACAAATAAAAAAATTTGGCTGTCCGTATGTCAAGTTATGGTTTGCGCTTATTTGTAACTGAGAAAATATTCACTACTATTTTTGCTCATGGTTTTTTTAGTGCAAACAAAGTAAAATGAAGCAAATTGCAAATTATTATCACCAATTCTATGCCTATTAAAGACAGGCAATGTCCTTACGTTTTTATTTTCAAGGATCAGCTGTGCACCCTCTCTTTTTATTTTTCTTATAACTGATTTAACATGAATCCTATAGCGGCAGAAAACTTTCAAATTACCATCGGTCCTATCAGATAGATGTGACCTGTAAGCAGGGTCCCTAAGAGAAATATAGTAGGCGCTTATGTCAGATAATTTATTAAATGTCTTTATGTTTTTTATATTTTTTTGGATTGTTGGGTTTTGTTTTTAATTTTTGTGTTATTTAATTAAGCTTTTGATTAAAATATATTTTTAAAATATTATTTATATTCAACATTTTTCATTTTTTCGAATTTATTCTATGAGTTAAATTTCAGTTATGTATTTTATAAAGCTTTTTGTAATAGTTATATTCCTTCAATTTTAAGTACTATGTACTAATTTATTTGAAAATTTTTTAATTTCTTTTAAATTTTTTTACTATTATTTAGTAGAAACTTGTAAGCCGATTATGGCCCATAGGCTAGGTTACTAAAATTTAATAAATAAATAAATAAAAATAAAATACGTACATTTTGTTGTTGTGTTGTGCAAATGTGTGTATTATTGCACACATTTGCTTGGTTTGCACACTTTGCACTACACAACGTGATTACAGTTATTAACTAGTTCTGAAGCTTTATCCGTATCTTTTGTTAAAACCTTTTTAATCCAAACCCCACTGAAGAGATTGTGTGGTTACAATCGAAACTAGTCTGGGCAACCTGTCCGTGAACGCCTGGGTTCAAATCTCAGCGCAGTCAAGAATGAAAAATTATCAATAAAAATTTTAATTGATGTCATGTTGTAAAATTCCAGTCTTCATAAAAATAATTTAATGAAAATAAAATTCAATGAACTTAAGCCTAATTAAAATATCTTAATTTGGATTAAAAACCATTAACAGTTCAATAAAATAACCACAATACTAATTATTGCTAACAGCTAAGGCACGAGCTATGTTTACATTTGTCCTTCAAGTTGTGCTAAAAAAGGTTAACAAGAAAAAAGAAAGACAAAAACAGGAAAAACAAAAAAATGTACTTTGGATTTCAAGAAGAATTCTTGACAAAAGGTACGAAAAACAGAAGATAGGAAGAACATGTAAATCAATTCAAAATAGAAAGTCATTCATTCAAAAAGCAAATTTCGATATACCAAGGTGAAATAACATTTGGTTTAAAGATTGATGTTTGGCTATTGACGTCATCCATCTGCAATAGCCGAGTGAGTAAGACGGTTGTAAATTTCCTGTCTTCATAAAAATAATTTAATGAAAATTAAATTCAATGAGCTTAAGCCTAATTAAAATATCTAAATTTGGATTAAAAACCATTAACAGTTCAATAAAATAACCACAATACTAATTTTTGTTAAAACATTCCATCTTTAGTTACGATATTTTTCATGCCGCGACTATTACGACCCAGCTCATTGTTCCAAAACTGCCATGTTTTTCACGCAAAAATTCTCAATTTATTCATATAATATTCATTCTTTAAATAGTTGTTGCATATTTTTATGACAACCCATTCTTTTAAGCCGCTTCGATACTAACTTACGAGTATTTTCAAGATCTTTCCTTCGAGCTCTTAGTTATAGAGTCCTTTTAAGCAATTAATGAAAGAAGATATCACCCAAGAAGGTAGTTTTCTACGCGCACAGATCTGCCTGTTTGATATTGTTGTATTATTTAACGCAGCTTCCAATAAAGTACTTATTAACTGCTCGCAGATGCTTGATGAATTGCCATTAAAACTTGTATTGAGAAGATTGTCATCAACAAAATTTTCAATTATTTATAATCAACCTTGTAACTCCTTGAAGTTAAATAATTTTGCGTAGTTAATTCAGTTGCAAAGCCACAGTAAATAATCACCCCTATCATGAACAATTTTCCGCATGAAATTTTTTCACATTCCACATTATTGCAACCATGAATAATTTCCCCCGAAAAAAATCCACTTAAAAAAAATTTCACCTTATTGTGAATGTTTTCTTTTTGCGCCAAATGTGAAATTTTTTCATTGTTTTGTTCACTTTGATTTTGCTGGTGGAATGCATATATCATGTGAGTATTTTTTATCTAATAAGATATTTAAAGTTGACAAAAAGTTATTTAAGGACAAAATCTGTGAATAAGTTTCAAAGTGACGTTCTTCTCAACAAGATGCAAGGTAACAGATCCATTGCCTGTGGATTTCTGAAGATTTTAGAGGACGTGGTGGCAGACTTTTGAAAATGTTTGGTGGAATTCCAAATGATTTTTGTGTAGCCGGTAGAGCGGTAGTGAGCACATCTAAAATGTACAAAAAGGCTGTTTTGTTAACTCTGTAATGCTGGATAAATCTAATAAACAATAAAAGTTAAGAAAGTACATTTTAATATTTATAAAAATTACTTACAATGTGATGGGTAATTCCAAAGTGTTAGATGCGTCTCGCAGCTCTCTACGAACAATTCGTGTGTCATTATTTGTATCTTCTTGCAGCAAAAGTATTGAACCGATTCTAAACATTTTATTTTTTATATGTGTGTTGTTTTTTTATTATTGTTCTTAACCAAAACCAATTTTCTTTTTATTTACATATGTATGTATGTATGTCCACTCAAAATGCACTGATACACACTAAACTTTGAACAGCTGCTCAAATTGTGAAAAAAAATTTTCACGTGAAATTGCCGATACCAATTTTCTGTTCGGGTGGAATGAAAATTTCACGTGAACAAAAATTTCAATTGTTATTCCTGATAGGGGTGAATATAATGATCACTTAGTATATTTTCAATAAAGTGTACATAAACATCACGATTAATAACAGTAAAAACGATATCAACCAGAGTGTCCAATAAGGGGGTTACCACCAAATTTAGGGGGGCTTTATTTCATTTAGAAGCAAATTTAGGGGGGTAAAAATTCCTAGGAGGAAAATTTGGGGGCATAAATTTATATTTAAGGGGGTTTTACTATTTGCTTATATGTATATAACAATTATAAAGTATTACTAGATGTATTTTCAGCTTATTTTTGTATATAACTTCCTTTTCGTTAGAGAACCTACACTAAACGTTTTGTAGTCGATTCTACTCCAAAACGTTTAGCGGATGTTCTCTAACAAATTAATTAAAAATTTAAAGGAAAAAATACAATAAATGTTTGTACGCAGACCTTTTTGAATAGGCTGTTAGTTTCCTTTGTAGTTATGAACTGTCGTTCTTATTTTTGTTAAAAATAAGTACAAATATTTTTAGAACTAATCCTAATAAACAAATAAAATCAATTTTTTTATAGATTTACTCAAAATCAAGGCGAATTCATGTATACGGTGGTGTCGATACTACAACAAGTAACAACACCAAAAACACAACAATGTATTTTTTTGTTGCTTTCGTTGATCGATATGTCAAAAGCACAAGCAACTTTTGACATTTCTCTCTCTAAGTAAGAAAAAAAAGTAGCACAGCTGTGCTTTCAACGCCACCTGGTAAATGAATTCGCCTTGCTCAAAATGTTTTTACTTTTTTAGTTCTCTTTTCCGTCTGTCGCGCTCGTTGAAGATATACGTGTTTTCTAAGCTCGGCATATGGTTTATTTTTTTTATAAAACGTGAACAAACAAAGTATTAAAAAAAAGTAAATAAAAGAAAAAAAAAAAACATGTATGTACATACCCACATAAACATACACATTTTTTATTCTGTGTTGATAAACAATAACAAATAAGCAGAGCACAACTGTAAACAGTAAAAAAAAACTCTTATGAGTGCAAACAGTGCACAAACAATTAAACATAATGATATAAATGCATATATCAAAGTGAGTGTTAACGAAACAAATGCAGAAATAAAAAAAAAAGAATCGATGATAGCAAATACCTAACGGCTAAACCTATTACTCTCACGCGATCCCTCTCACCTTCTGTATTTAATAATACGGTTGATACACTAAAAAATATAAAACCTTCTAGCATTGCCTCAGCGGCAAAAACAATAATAAGTGATAAAAATATTAACCCCCAATCAGGCATAATAGAAAACTCTGTATCACCTTCGGTGTCTAAAAATACGGTTGATTTAAATACAATAAAAAATATAAAACCTGCAAGCGGTGCCTCAGTGCCAGAAACGGTTTTAACAAGTGATGATAAGATTACCCCCAAATCAGTTGCTTCGGTCTCAAAAGTTTTAAAAGAGGGTACAGCTGATAGAATAAGTTCTCAAAATCGGTTTGCAGTTTTGGAAGAGGAATCCTCGGAAGCACAAAACGTCAAATGAATCTTGTAACTAAGAATGTCTTAAAATATGTATGTGTTACCAAATCTTCTAAGCCACCCCCGATATATCTTAGAGAGCAAAACTCAAGTGATTTAATAAAGAATTTGATCTCGGTAATAGGTTAAAATTCTTTTTATGTAGCTGCAATAAAACGTGGTAGTATAAATGAAACAAAAATTCAAGTTAATCGTGAAGATGATTTTCGTAAAGTAATAACTAAATTAGAAGCACTAAAAAAAACTTTTATACATACCAACTGAAGAGCAGTAAAGGTCTTCAGGTAGTGATAAAGGGCATTGATTCATGCGTAGACCCAGGTGAGATAAAAACGTTTTTAGAAGAGAAGGGCTTTAAAATAAAAAAGGTAATAAATATTAAAAATAGAGAAAAAATCCCCCGCCACTACTTCGAGTGGAGTTAGAACCCGGCGACGTTTAACTTAAAAAAAAAAACGAAACTCATCCCATTTACAGTCTGAAATATATCCTGTATAGGAAAATAACGATAGAGAAGCCGCACAAAAGGAACGGTCCCGTGCAATGTTTAAGCTGCCAAGATTTTGGTCACACTCAGGCATACTGCCATTTAACCAGGGCTGTGGAGTCGTCCGAAAAAAGAACTAACTCCGACTCCGACTCCGACTCCAAACGCTGAAATTTTTTAAGTGCGACTCCGACTCACGACTCCGACTCCTACTCTAACCGTGATGCGAAATGAATGAGACGTAAAATTATTTCTCTTTTATGTAGAAACATTTTTATTAAACGAATTATGGGAATCCCCGTGTAATGTGCATAAGAAAAACATGAGTGTTATGGTAGGAATTAAAGGCAGGCCGATAAAGATGTTTCTACACAAAAGAGAAATAATTTTACGTCACAATTTTTCTAATACATACTAGTATTTATGCGCTATAGCAACACTTATTCTGTACAATGTTGAAAATATTTCAGGGTTGATGGTTAAAAAATTCTGATATTAAAATTATTGGCAATTGCTGTCATTAACATTTTTTAGCATGAGTAAATTATTTAAAAAATCAAACATCTTTTTCAACTAGATCAATAACTGAGTATAAGTTTTGCTAATGTAATTTAGACTTTTTCCCGCACGTATAAAAAATATACCTAAATATACTTAAATAGTAAAGTACTTGAATCAACTATTTCTCATAAAATAAATTAAAATCTACTTATTCATATTGATCTGCAAAATATTGCATCGCCAATTTCGAAGAATTTTTATATTGGAAAATATTAGAATTTTTTTTTTTAATTTTTTATGCCGAATAATTTTGGAGTCGGAGTCGCGCGTTTTTTTGGGTACTGCGACTCCGACTCCGGTACAAAAACCTCAACTCCGACTCTTCAACTCCGACTCCACAGCCCTGCATTTAACCCCTGTATGCCTTGTATGTGGAGAATTGCATGGTACAGTTTTCTGCGATAAGTCTAAAAACGACCCTAATGTAAAAAAATGCAGCAACTGTAGTGGTAATCACACTGCCAACTATAGAGGATGCCCTGTATACTCTATCGTCAAGCGCTCGGTTGGACCGAAACCTAATCCCCCTCAAATTCAGGTAACACATCAAGTTAACACTAATGACATTCAGGTACCGCAGCCTAGTAATAACAGAATATCCTACGCTAACGTCCTAAAATCAAACCATATGCCAATGCAAGGTGATTTGCCATATAATGATGAGACTCCAGTTTCTAATTTAAGTCATCTAGAAAAAACCATGGAAACCCTAGTGCAAACAGTAACCAACTTTACACAATGGGCAATATGATGCAGGAAATGTTAAGAATGTAATCGATGTTATTGCAAGCTGTACTTAACAAGCCATGAATTGTTTAAAATTTTCTTTTTGGAACGCAAACGGCATTCGCCCACATAAAAATGAACTGGAATACTTTCTTAAAAGTAAACAGATTGATGTAATGATGGTTTCTGACACTCATTTGGCCTCAAGAAATACATTTAAAATAAATGTCTATACAGTAATTTTGACTTAGCTGGACAATCTCCTTTCCACGATTTTTTGTGCAGCTAAATCAAAAATGCAGTTATCTTAAATGTATTTACATGCCTTAATGTGCAGGTATACAATTGTGGTTACCTGCATAAAAGTGCAGCTAAAGTAAAGAGTTTAAGAGAAGAATAAAAAACGTTTTTATTAAAAAATTTGTTAAAAAATAATGTTTTATTAAAATTTTATTTCAAATAAAAAATCATTTTATAAACATATGTATGTATGTATGTATATTTTATATAAAAGGAACATTAACAAAAACAATGAGAATTCACAAAAAAAAAATATTCTATTCCTTTCATATAATCGTGGTAATATTGCTGCAGGAATGTACATAGGTATGTACATGCAAACAAAATAAATGAATTATAATGATGCCAACCTGGCTTGTTTGCGATTTATGTTTTTAAAAACAGCTTAAATTTGATATTTATGTGAAAAAGTGGCCACTTTATTTTTTTCATGTGTGCAGCTAACTTTGATGTTTTATATGAAAATATTTTAAAGCTGCTCAAAAATATGATAAATGTGCAGGTAAGCAAAATGCACGTAAACAAGGATTTTGAAGAATAATTACAGAAAATATGTATTTTGGGCAGTTAAGTCAAAGTGCAGCTATCTATGATTTTTTGTATGAAAACAATTTTAAAATGCCAAAAATTTTGTGCATTTATCTTAAACTAGTATGGGCCAGCAGTCGACACAATCGACTGCATTCTAAAAATAACTTATTTGTACCGTTATTTCTAATATTTATTTAATCATATGGGTTAAAACTTTATTAAATATGTATATACATATGTAGAAATATATTAATTTAATGTTAAACAATATATCGCACTTGATTATAAAGTGGGTATTAACTCAAAATGTAATAATTCTCAGTAGAGCAGAAAAATTTTTAATTTTATGAGGCATATTTCTTTTAGGCATATGAAATTTAGTGACAATTTTTCTAAAAATGTAAATGTAACATAAGTTCCCTAATCTCAGTGTTTATAGCATTTTCAGTTTAAATAAAACATTTTTCAAATAAAACGAAACCTTTTTCAAATTAAACGAAACTTTTTTCAGAATAAACGGAACTTTATTCAAAATAAAACAAACTTTATTCAAAATAAACGAAACTTTTTTCAAAATAAACGAAACTATTCAAATACCGTTAAACATTTTTCAAATTAAATAAAACCATTTTTAAAATTTTGTAGGAATTTAGTTTTTTTTTGCTAAAGGTTACGGTTACCAACCGTAAAGAGAAAGAATATGACTCTAATTGCTTCGACAGATAATACTGGCGTTGTTTACCATAAAGTTATTTCTGTATCCACTGTGAATTCGGCCCGTTTCCAAGTATTTCTTCGGGAGCTCTTAGATAAAATTGAAATCAGGCCAATGCTACAAAACTCATTTTTAATTATGGAGTATGCCAGAATCCATAAATCCCAAGTTATATGACATATGGTGGACAATACTGAATGTACATTGAAATGTTACCACTATATTCTCCTATGCTGAACCCGATAGAGAAGACATTTTCAAAGTTAAAATTTCATGCCCAATCATCATTTAGATATTTTACCACTGATCGTAACATTGTAAGTGTCGCCTCTTCATTAATGAGTAATTCAAAGATATCCAAAAAATAAATTCCCTACAAATTTTTAAAAATGGTTTAATTTATTTTTAAACATTTTTAACTGTTTTTGAATAAAGTTTCATTTATTTTGAAAAAGGTTTCGTTTAATTTGAAAAAGGTTGCGTTTAATTTGAAAAAGGTTTCGCTTAATTTGAAAAAGGTTTCGTTTAATTTGAAAAAGGTTTTATTTAAACTGAAAATTCTATATAACAAAGCCTTTTATAAATTTTCCATTTATATTTATTTCGTTGATGAATTATGTTGTTATAACCTCTCTATATATAAATTTTTTGTAAATACATGATTATCATATAACAAATGACCATGATCGGTAGTGTCTGTTATATAAAATCGCAGCCCATCAAAAGATCGCACTTTATTTAAAAAAAAATGCAATAAACACATTCTTTACAATATAACCATATTAATAATGTAACAATAACATTAAAATTATTCATAAGTGCAAAATTTAAGAAATCAACGGTAACATTTAAAAACAACAACTCTTCCAAAAAGAAAACAAAAGCACAACAAACAAAATCTTTTAATAGAAAACAAAATATTTTAAAATTGTCTTTCTCTTTTTTGTTTCTTAATATCTACTGTTCTCCAATTTAATGCATAGCAGAAAACTCTGCATGTTGTTGTTTTTTTACTATGTAAACACAAAAACAAAGCATACTGCTTCTGATATGTGTTTACATTGTTTTTGCTCACACGTACATATGTGAATTGTTTCAATGTATTAGTACCACTTTCTAACGCGTATATACTGAACCGATTTTAACAAAATTTAATATATAGTTAAGGCGTAAAAGGGATCCTAAGAAATCCACTTGCCTATTAATATATATGATGATGTGCAGGTATAGAATTTTGTGCATTTATCTTAAATGTGCAGGTATAGAAAGCGCACTTAAAAAAGGAATTTGTATGAGATTTTAAAGAATAATGACAAAAAATATTAATTTTGTGCAGTTAAGTCAAATGTGCACTTAAACAAAAGGCAGTTATGTCAAAACTACTGTATATTATACGACACCAAGCACCCTCGAGATAGAGCTTGATGAGGTTCTGCTATTTTGATAAAAGCCCGAATCAAACACAACTTAATGTGTGATCATCGGGAAGATTATCTGCAAGTAACGAACATTTGTGTTGAAGAGCTAAATCGAAACTTTGTACTTTCATCTTTATAATCTCCACCTTGATTTTCAATATCAGAAAGCCAATATTATAAATATTTTAAATCATTAGGACCCTGTTTCCTAGCCGCTGGCGATTACAACGCTAAACATATCTTCTGGGGGTCACGGCTCATTACACCAAAGGGTCGTGTTTTGTATAATACAATGTCTAAAATGGATTTAAATGTGGTCGCGAGTGGACAACCAACTTATTGGCCTACTGATCAGCAAAAAGTTCCAGATGTCATAGATTTTGGAGTGGTTAAAAACATCCCCGCAGACACGATTTATGTTGAAGCTTCCTTAGAATTATCTTCTGATCACATACCTACAATTCTTACTATAACAAACAATAATAGAATTGTATCTCCGTCTGGTTACTTAGTGACGTCAGCCACACAAATAAATTTTATTTATTTTATTTTTATTTATTTTATTTATTTATTTCAACTGTAAGGACTTTAAGAATAAAATTCTTATATAAATTGGTTAAAATATAAAAAATATCTCAGTACCCACTGCACTGAAAATATTCCGCTTAGAACACCGGAGAATGTGAATATTTCTATTGTAATTGTCTGCAGTATCTATTGTAGATACTGCGGTCGAGTTTCCACCTGTTGCTGTTAGATCAGCTGTTCCACTAAAATTTGAGATAAGAGAAATCGAGAAGGCTATTCATGATTTAAACCCCAAGAAAGCCCCTGGTTTTGATAAGATCAGTAACAAAATGCTTTTTGAGCTACCCAGCATAGCAAAGAAAATTATTCTACTAATGGTCAATGCTATTTGAATACTACCCACAAGAGTGGAAAGTATCCTTAGTTACCATGATACCTAAACCAGGAAAGGATCCCACAAAAGTTGAGTCATATAGACCTATAAGCTTATTGTCTAATATATCAAAGCTATTTGAGAAACTACTAGTGTCAAAATTAACGCCGATTTTATTTATTTATTTTAATCAATGTTACACACAAACCGAGCCCAGAGGGCCATATATGGTTAAAATGTACAACTCAAAACATACTACTCAATAAACAATATGAATAATAATAATTATGAATAAAAAAAAATAACTTAAATATAACAATTAAATTTTTTTTTTTTTTTTTTTTTTGTTGCCCTTTGTTTAGTTTAGGTATGTGATGACAAGCTATCGATTAGCAAACGTACGTTTTTATTCCTTATTCTTTAAAATCCATTTCTGAATCACAGTTTCATGAAAACGACATTATGGATGTATATCGTCCAGTTTCTAAATCATTACCATCACATACCTGAGTATTCAAACAATAATTTTAAATCAAAAGAAATAAAATGGCAATTGAAAAAATCTTAATATAAGATATAGCTTAAAATTAAAATTAGGGTACCGTAGAGAAATATAAACAATCTCAACAACATTAGTGGCCCAAGCCATAATAAAAAGATTCATTGAAAGGGACTTACATCTCATTCTGCTGAACGTGCCTCAACAATTTACGTTTATAAGTAGAACTAGAAAACTCAAAGGACTTTAGAGTTCTTGGTAATTTATTGAAAATTCGTGCAACCCTTACATGAAATGATCTCTCCACTAGAGAAATTAACTTAGGAACCAAAATTTGCCAATTGCATCTAGAACGACTAAATGAAAAAAATGAAATCATATATTCAATAGTTCCCCTCTTAAACATATTGTAAAAAAAAAAAAGCAAAAGCCTAACTTTCACATAATTCATATGTAATGTCATATGTAAACGTCAAAACGCAAACAACGTAAATTAAACAAAGCAGAAGAAAATAAAATAAATAAAATAATAATTGATTAAAAAAATAGATAGGACTATTAAAAATCAATAAAATAAAGACAATACAACAAGTGGAATACCTATAAAGTTATTTTATAAAGATTGTTTTTTAATAATAAAAATTGATTTATAAAAATAGTCTAATGGCTGAATGCAGTAAATGCAGAACAGCAATTAGAGGGGAAACGGGTGTACAATGCATGGGAGTATGCAATAAAGTGTGTCATTGTACCATAAATATATACAAAATGTTGATTTGGTATTAAAAGCTATTCAAGAAGATGTTAACAAAAACAAACAAAACTTAACGGATTAGAAACATGAATTTAAAATGTCTCTTAAAGAAAATGAATGTGAAATAAAAAAACTATTAGAGGCAATAAAAAGCGATGTGAGGATAGGTTAAAAAAACTAGATAGTGCACCCAAATCTTTTGAAAAAAACGCTCGGGAAATACAAAAATTATGCGAAAATGTTAATGAATTTGAAAATAAAAATAAGGAAATATGTAACAAAATTGAAGAAAATAATGTGAAAATGTGTAGAGATATAAAAAAAAGTAATAACAGAAGCAAACGTCAAACAAAGTAAAATGTCTTATGCAGAAACAGTGCAAACCAAAAAAGTGATGCCAGATGTTAACAAACAAATGCCATTAATAATTAAACCTAAAGAAAAACAAAATATTGAAAAAACAAAAGGTGAATTGAACAGAAAAGTTAATCCGGTTAATTTAAAAATAGCTAATGTCGAAAATAGAAGAAACGGTACAATAGTAATTCAAAGTGAAAATAGCGAAGAAAGGGAGAAAATAAAAACAGCCATAGAAAATCAAATGAGTGATAACTATGTAATTAAAGTGCCTAACCCAACGGAATTTTTTATAGATATAACGGACATTTCATTTAAATATTCTGAAGAAGAATTTACTGAGAAGATAAAAAAACAGAATCCGATAACACAGAATAGTGAGATAAAAATTGTAAAGACATTCGATTTTAAAAGAAACAATAGAACAGTATACAATATTAGAATTGAAACAGATAGCGAGCTATATTCAAAATTAATTGGTGCACAGAAAATAAATCTAGGATGGGAAAGATGCAGGGTGTTTGATGGAACTGATGTAAGCAGGTGTTTCAAGTGCAAAGGATATAACCACAGATCAAGTGAATGTAAAAATCAAGAAATATGTATTAAATGCCATGGAAATCACAAGTCTCAAGAATGTAATAAGGAGCCATTAACTAAATGTATTAACTGTGTAAAGATGAATGAAAAATTGAACATGGGATTAGATGAAAGCCATGGAACGTACAATAAAGAGTGTCCAGTTTACCAGAATAAATTGAATATGAAAAAGAGAAGAATGGGGTTGTCAATGTAACAATTAAAAAACACATATACATATATTATACACAAATGTACTAGGACTAACAAATAATTTTAATCAAGTGGAGATAATAGCTGCAACAGAACAGCCCGAATTTATAATACTGTCGAAAACGCATATGACGGAACATGTAAATGAAGACGAAATTACCCTGCATGATTATAACCAATTAATATCGTTGTCTAATTCAACAAGGACTGGAGGTGTAATTATTTATTATAGAAATGAATTGAAAGTTAATAAGATACTTGAAAAGGTTA
Organism: Pollenia amentaria; assembly: GCA_943735925.1. Lineage (NCBI taxonomy): Eukaryota > Metazoa > Arthropoda > Insecta > Diptera > Polleniidae > Pollenia > Pollenia amentaria. Next base: position 106,011,894 of record OX031006.1, read on the forward strand.
ATAATAGAAAACATTGGATTATAGCCTGTAGAGCACAACGTGGGAACACACAAATTATTTTAGTAGCAACATATAGATCCCCGAGTAGTTCGGAATCTGAATTCTGTGAAGTTTTTCAAGAAACTGTAGAGAACTTGAGTGAGGAAATATATGACATTATAATTACTGGTGACTTTAATATAGACTGGGCCACTAATAATTTTTATAAGAATCGAATCAATAGCGTATTAAATGACAACGGACTTAAGCAAATAGTTAAGGAATATACACGGGCAACAAATACAACAAGATATATAATTGACTATGTAATAACAAATAACAGCTACAGAATATCAGCACAAAATTGTAATAAAAACAAAATATAAGATCATGAAATAATAAAAATTTTAGTCAAAAATGAAAAAAATTATAACAGAAACGAAAACAACAAAATCACATCTAGGTTTAAATATAATAGAGAACTATTTACGAGAGAACTAAGTGCAATAATAAGATATGAAAAAATTTAGATGTTAGTCAAAATGTATTGATGTTTGATAACCGCATGGAGCAAACAATAAAAAAATTTACTACAACACAAACAATAAAGAAACAAAATAATCAGGCTTATTGTGGTTGTCGTTGTCGTATACGACTGTGTCGTTTTTTTGTAGTAGATTAAAGAACACATGTTGTGTTTTACTTTAATCTATTACAAAAAACGACACAGTCGTATACGACAACGATAACCACAATAAGGCTGAATGTTAACCAGTGGTTTAATAACGAACTACGGATAACAAAAGAAGAAAAAATAGTTAAATACCAAATTGCAAAATTTGAAAACAATATCGAAGCATTGAATAATTACAAATCAATAAGAAATTTATACAAAGTAAAAATAGAAAACGAGAAATATAAATACATAAACAACAAAATAAATAATGCAAAAGATCAAAAACAAATGTGGAGGGAAATCAAAGACCTAGTTATAAAGAAAAGCCAAAATGTGATAAAATCTGTGATATTTGATAACGTAGAATATAAGGAAAATACCCAAATCTCTAGTCATTTTAATAAATACTTTATAAATAGTGTTAAGATAATACGAGATTCAATAGAAAATGTACAATACACAAATCAAATACGTGTGGTTAACTCATGATTCAAATTCAGTGCAATAACAATGTTAGAACTTAAGAATATAGTAAAAGAAATAAAAAACAAACCAGACTTCTGCAAAATATCAACGAAAATTATACTTGATAACTGGCATTTAATTGGGGAAAATATTCTGAAAATTGTAAACAAATCAATGGAATCAGGACAATTTCCATATAATTGGAAAGAAACAATGGTTACACCAATTGAAAAGTGGCTAAATCAAGAAAATGTGAAGAATTTCGTCCTATAAATACTTTAAAAACTTGTGAAAAAATACTGGAAAAAGTCGTAAAGGAACAGCTGGAAAAATATGTTGAATAAATAATTTGTTTTCAAATTATCAATCGGGTTTTAGAAAAAAATTTTCATGTGAAACAACGGTCAATTATGTAATAAATCGGTGGAAAAATATAAAAACCAACAGAAAATTATTAGCAATATTTTTAGACTTTAAACGGGCATTTGAAACAATTGATAGACAAATTTTACTACAAAAATTGTATATGTACGGTATCCGGGAAAAAGAACTAGAATGGTTTAAATCATACTTGACAAATAGAAGACAAATAACGAAAGTAAACGGTGTAAAATCAAATGTAATGGATAATGACTATGGTGTTCCACAGGGGTCAATTTTGGGGGCTTTGCTATTTATAATATATATAATTGATATGCCAAAAATACTTGACAAATGTGAAATTGTGTTATATGCTGATGATACTTTAATATACAGAGAAGGAGACACTAGTCAGATATGTTATAATAATATGATGAGCGATATAGATAATGTTAACATGTGGTTAAAAAAGAATAAACTAAAGCTAAATGAAAACAAAACAAAAATTATGGAAATAAATATGAACACTGAAAAAGTATTTAAAATTAATAACGAAGTTATAGAAAAAGTAAAAACTATTAAATATCTAGGATTTATAATAGACGAAGAAATGAAATTCAAAGACCATATAGAATATATTTGTAAAAAAATAAGTAAAAAAATTGGCTTTTTTAAAAGAATGAGAAATAAAATATCTGTGATAACTTCTATTAATATATATAATACAATAATAAAACCTAATTTCGAGTTCGGGTCTACAATAATATATACGTGCTGTAATGAATCCCAAATAGAGACTTCAAAAGTTACAAAACAAAGCGATGCGAACTATCTTAAAATGTAATAGATATACAAATATACGAACAATGCTTGATACGCTTAAATGGCTCAACATTAAACAGAGACTGACACTAAATACTTTGAATTTTATTCACAAAATTAAGTATGGGAATGCACCTAAATATCTATGTGACCAAATCAAATATGTTGGTGAAGTAAAACCTTATGGATTAAGAAATGCTAATAACTTCAGACTAAAGAGGGCTAATACAACAGCTGGGCAAAGATCTTTATTCTACAAAGGACTTAAATTATTTAATTCACTATCAAATGAAATAAAAAATGAGATAAATATTAATATTTTTAGAAAGCTATGTGTAGTTTTTGTTAAAAGCAATAATAATGTATAAAATTTTATTTATAATGTAAATGTGAAAATTTGAAAGTATTTTAAATACTAATAAAGAATGATAAAAATAATAATAAAAAAATAATAATAATTATAAAATGAACAGCCCAGAAACTTCGAAACATACATAGATACATGATTTCAAAGTCTTAAGCAAAATAGATATCGTATAACTCTATTGAATAGCACCAAAAGTTTCTTCATATGACACCCAAGTGTACCAGTATAAACTTCAATACCATATACAAATATAGGAATAACCAATGAATGAATAATCATAACTTTGATATGCATTGGCAAGCATAAGTTGACGTTATATAGCCTACGTAATGAGTAATTCACTCTAGAAGTAACAAAATTAATATGTCTTTCAAAATTGAATTTATTATCTAACCACAGTCCAAGACAGTACATTTGGTCCACAAATTCAATTTTTGTACCATGAATATCAATTAATAAGTTTGGAACAGAAGAGCCAAAAAACAAAGCCTTTGTTTTAAGAGCATTAATATAAAGTCGATTACGCACCATCCAGTTTGATAAATTGGAAATGCAAAAATTTATCATTTCTTGCAAAACATCCTCAAACTGTCTCTCACCACTGAATAAAAACATTAAATCATCTGCATAAGCAAATGGTATACATGACGTCATATTAAAATCCGCGAAAATATCATTGATATACATATTAAAAAGTAAAGGCCCAAGGACTGAGCCTTGAGGCACCCCACTTTCGACCGGTAGGTAGGTAGGTAGGTAGGTAGAAAGGCTGGTGTGAAGTCTCCTTCACACCCTCACCCAGAGACCAATACGGTCCATTGTGATGCCCTGTTTATAGACAAAATGTGCTCAACCGTCTCCAGCTCCTCCGGGTCCTCACACAACCCGCACATATCCGACACGTCGGATCCTAACCTCATCGCCATCCTGCCTATCATGCAATGACCCGTGATGATTCCTATTATGGTCCTCACGCAGTCCCTGCTTCTGCCCAGCAACAACTCCGAGTCGGACTTCCTAAGCACCGGCCACATCGTCCGTGATACCCGGCAGTCCGTTCACTTCCCCCAGGCCCTATTGGTCGCGTCCAGAATCCATTCCCTAATCTTCCCAAAGTAGAATCCTATTGGAGGCCTAACCGCCTCTATGTGATTAGGATCCTCCATCTCTGAGCCCTGTCTCGCCAACTCATCAGCAATCTCGTTGCCGTTTATGTTGCAGTGACCAGGCACCCAGCACAATCTCAACATATACTCTCCTAAGGCTCCCTCCAGAGCCCTCCTACAACCGTCAACTAGCTTGGAGTTCACGTAACAGCCCCTTACGGCCATAAGGGCCGCCTGGCTATCGACGTATATAGTGACCTCCGAGCCCATATCAATGTTGTTCCTCATCAGTTCCACGGCCCTCAAGACCCCCAGAACCTTCGCCTGAAAAACACTGCAGTCGTCAGGAAGCCTATATGACATTCTGATGTCCAGATCCTCAATGTAGACCCCCGCACCCGTGCCTCTCATCTTCGAGCCGTCAGTGAAAATAGCAAATCCACTAAATAATCTGCTCCTACCTGACCAACTCTCCCTAGGCGTTACCACCTCCGGCAACCCTCCGAAATCCACAGTGCCCACGAAATCCGTGGAGCCGGGTGATCCCAGGCAGTAACCTCCAGCTTCGATCTCACCCAAGATCCGTGAGTGAGCCTGCGTGAAATTCCTAATCAATCCTAGTTCCCTCAGTCTAAGAATGCTTCTGGCTGCCATTCCCATAACATACTGCTCAATGGGCAGAAGATGTAGAATGACATCCAGTGCCGCTTGAGGTGTACTTCTCATGGCACCTGTCATGCCGATTGAAGCACACCTCTGATCCTTAGACAGAAGGTTCCTTCGACAAGCCACTCTCAATGACTCCCACCAAACACAGCATCCATACGTAAGAATGGGTCTAACCACCGAAGTGTACAGCCATCCCACTACTGACGGCGGAGTCCCCAGCTCCTACCTATCGATGATCTGCAAGCATAGTAGGCATTGAGGCCTCTCTTAAGTCTCTCCTGAGTATTCCTTCCCCACGACAGCTTGCTGTCCAGAAAAACTCCTAGATACTTAGCGCTATCAGATAGTCTAAGCTCTACTCCTAGTACCGGCAGCCTAAAATTCTCTACCCTGTACCTCCTAGTAAAGAGAACCAACTCGGTCTTCTCCGGATTAACTCCCAATTCCTTATCTCTCGCCCATGCTGATAGTTCGCCCAGCGCCCCTTGCATGACTTCGCTTATTGTCGGCAGAAACTTGCCCGATACCAATATCACTACATCATCCGCGTAGGCCACAACTTTCCGACCCATTCTGTCAAAAAGTCCCAGAACGACGTTGACAGCTAAGAGCCATAATAAGGGAGAGAGAACTCCCCCTGTGGGGTTCCCCTAGTCACCAGTTTCTTTAAGCGCTCTGCTGCTGAGCATCAGAGTTATCCATTCGACCAGGAACAGTGGAACGCCTAGATCCACCAATGCCTGCCTGATAGCCTCTATCTTCAAATTTTTAAAGGCGTCCTCTATATCCAGGAATGCCGCCAAGGTGTATTCCTTGTTTCGCAATCCCCGCTCTACATAACCCACCACATCATGAAGCGCACTCTCAACAGATCTACCCTTAAGATAGGCGTGTTGAGCGCCGCTGATGATGCCGGCGTCAATCTTCGTCCTCAGATGTAGATCAATCAGTCTTTCCAACGTCTTCAAAAGAAAAGACGATAAGCTGATTGGTCTAAAATCCTTGGGTTTAGAGTGACCGGTTCTTCCCGCCTTGGGTATGAAAACCACCCTGACCTCCCTCCACCCTTTAGGAATGTACCCGTTCAGCACACAGACCCTAAACAGTTCCACCAACAGCAGGAGTGATGATCTCCCGATATTCTGTAACATCGCCGGAAAGATACCGTCTGGTCCTGCCGATTTGTAAGACCCAAAGGTATTAACCGCCCGGTAAGACACCCGAAAACCTCCGTCCAATAGAAACGTATTGAAATCTATCATTGAGATAAGACGAAATGAGTTTGCATGCCGTAGACGAAAGTCCAAATTTATGAACAAGCTTGGTCAATAAAATTTTATGATTTACCTTGTCAAAAGCTTTTGTAAGATCAATAGATATAGGAACGTTAAGACGTTCTCTACTTAGAGACTGACGAATGGTATCAGTTACTCCCAAGAGAAGTGATGTTGCATTTCTACCACATCTAAATCCATATTGATAATTACTTAATAAAGAATTACCAACTATATGCTCAAGATGCTGATTTTTTAGCAGAATTTCAACAACCTTCGAAAGAGCTGGCAGTATAGATATAGTACGCAAGTTATCCATATCATCGGACTCACCCTTCTTTTTAATAGGAACTATTTTACCAATTTTCCAACCAGACGGAAATGTAGAAGTGGTAATAATGGTATTGACAAAATGTAAAAAAAAATAGCCAACATAAGGAAAAACCAGTTTTAAGAATTTGATCGGAATACCATCACATCCAATAGCACTTGTCTTAACAGATTCTACAGCAATAATTAATTCATTGAGGTCAACCGATCGAAATGAAAATCCTTCTACCCCATTGAATTGAATATCATCTGTTTTAAAGCCTCAACATCGGTTTCATCCACCAACGACATGTCATCACCAAATCCATTTAAACGTAATATATTCCAGATCTGCTTGGAAGTTTTCCCATAAAATATTCTCACCTACGCCCTACGTTTTGCATTACGCATGACAGTTTTGGCATGATTTCTGAAACGACAAAACTTTCTCCAATTAGGACGAGTCTTGTCAGTAAGGTAACGCTTATATGCAGCATCACGAATTGCCAAAGCACTCCTTACCTCATTTGAATTAATCCAAGAATTATCACTAACTTTTTTAAATTGTTTTTTCCTCAAAGGAACAGCATTGTGCATGTCACATAAAAAGGCAAATAAAGCTTTCGCTTGTTCATCAACACTACCAGAATATAGAGCGCTATCAAAGCTACAAGATGCCGCAATTCTCTCCAAACAAATCATATCGACGTTATTATAGTCATAATATTCAACAACTTCATTAACTTGATTTATTTGTATATTAAAAGATGCATAAATAAAGGAATGACGCGAAATTCCAGGAATTTGAATTTGACCAGATTGACGGACTGACATTGAGGGAGATATTAAAAAAAAATCAATTAATGAGGTTCTGCCAGATTTAACAAAAAGGTGCGTGGGCAAGGAATTATGATGACAAGTTACATTCAATCTGTTGCACATTACTCTCAAACGATGGGCGCAGGAAGTGTTAAACATATTATTGTTGAAATCTCCAACAATAATTACATTACTATATTTAACAAAAATTTCCGAAACTTTCCATTCAAACATTTTCAAATCTTTCTTAGCTCCACGAGGAAAATAAACCACTCCAATAAGAACTTTACGGCCGGAATTATTTATTTCAATAAAAAGAGATTCTACTAAACCATAGTCATCACCAATGTGCATAATTTTGAACTTCATCCTGCTTGACACGTAAAAGCCAACAACACCCCCTCGACGATTAGGGCGATCATTACGACATAAAACATAGCCCGAAAACCCAACAATATTTGAAGAAATATCTCTCTTTAACCAGGTTTCCGTTATCCCCACTACATCGAACAACTCATTACCAAGAACATTAATTAACTCCTCCAATTTACTTGATGAACTGCCAAGTTTAAAGCTTTGAATATTGATATGTCCCACATTTAAATTGTTGGCATAAAGGCGCAATTGAGATTCCAAATATGAAATATCGCTTAAGGCTAGTTTACATGGTAATACAATGTATTACGACTTTGTGGAATCAATATATTATGAAATTCTCTCCGTGTTTAAAATAAAAAAATAAAAATCTGTTGGTAAGTATTTTTCATGTTTACACGAATGGTTTAAGTCAGTGTTTAAAAATGCTTGACTATTTTTAATGTTTTTGTAATTGCTTAACTTAACTTAAGAAAAAGAACACAGTAAAAGCAAAAAGCAAAAGCAAACGCAGAAAAAGTGAGAGTAAATAATTTATTTATTCTCACCATGTTTATGTTCTCAGCTTAAAAAGCCAGCCAAGCAACCACTTGAAAAAAAAAATTGCTGTTGCTGTAAGTAATAAGTTTTTGTTTATTTTTTTTTTTGCTTTGGCTTAACTGTAAATTGATGTGCTTAAATTCAGCGAGTATTAACTTCTTTGCTGTTTTTGACTTCATTGCTGTTGCTTGCTGTTGCAGGCAATATATACATAATTACATAACACAAAATAAACAAATTATGAAGTTTAAAAAAACGTGTAGTTTCATTTATGTATGTATGTTCCTATTTATTAAAAAAAAAAATGCAAAATACCAAAAAAATTCGAAACAAATTCGTTCATAATATATTAAGTTCCAGCAACAGCAAAGAAGTTAACTTGCTGACTTTAAGCGCATCAAAAGCAAAAAAAAAAACAATCAAAAACTTAATACTTACAGCAACAGAAAATTTGTTTTCTTAAGTGGCTTCTTTGCTGACAGATTTAGCAGAGTACATGCACATAGCGAGTTTAAACAAATTATTTACTCTCTTTGTTTTGCTTTTGCTTTTTTGCTTTTGCTGACTCGTTATCAAAGAGTTAAGTAAACACTTAGACACACAGTTTTTTAATTTGCTGCAAAAAATGTAAACAAAGCAAAAATGTGCGACTGTTGCTATTTTAAAGCAAGCAATTTAAACACTGGTTTAAGTAAAATAAAAGCAAAGTGAGTTAATAACAAAAAAAACAGATGGTTGCAGTTTTACAATATTTACAAAAACAACATGAACATTTCCTGAGTTGATTCTGCTTGTTTTTGTAATTTTATAAAAATGTTACCACCTTCAATATACCAGAGTTCCAAATATTCACTCACTATTCACTCATGGGTAGGAATAAAAAATTTTATACACTGTTGTGTGCTGTTTTATTCGTGCTTAAAAACACAAAAAAAATTTTGCTTTATTCGTTCTTGTATAAAAGTATTTTTATTATTTTTCGTTTCTACAAAACACATGAGATAATAATAGAGATTTATTTTTTCTTACATTTGTACATGAGAGATTTTTTTTTTTTAACTTCTTTTGTTCATCTTGCATTCTTATACATACTTCCAAATATACACTTGCTATTCACATCATAATCCCTGTTGTGTTTTGCTTTATTCGTGTTTAAAACACACAAAAAATCTCTTGCTTTATTTGTATTGTTTTTTGTTTCCATGATACAAAGACACCAAAACAGCTCATTCAGCTTTTAAAAATGAAATGTAGAAACACAAGTAAACAAACATGTGTATAATGTGCTGATGTGACTTAATATTAAACAGTTAAATTTTGTAAATAATAAAAAACATGCGCAATGCGTAATCTGTGTTTATATCATTCTTGTGTTGTTTCTACAAAAAACATGAGATAAGACAAATTATTTATTATAAATGTTTGAATTTTACTATTCATACATAAATATTTATGAACGTTGAAAAAAAACAAATTTTCAACAATTAGTGTCACGATTAGTTTTTTTTTATGTCTTTTTTTTTTTTTTTTGAAGTGCAAATTTAGAGAAAAAAAATTTTTTAAGTGAAAATACTGCTCATAAAAAAAACAAAAAAATAGGTATGATTTATTTTATATCTTTTTTTATTAAAGTTTTAAAAAAAACATAACACAACACTTTTAAAATAAGTAAATCATTGAAAATTTGTACTGTTGTTATATTTACAATTGTTCAAAATAAAGTTGCAAGTGTTTTCTTAATGTATGAAAAAACCACGAATAAACGAAAAAACATTTTTATCATGTACAAATCAAGGCTACAAATACTATTAAACAAGAACAAATGAAGCAAGCGATATTTTGTGTTTTTAAACACGAATAAAGCAAAACACAACAGAGAGGAACTCTTTTTATTATAAACATAAATGACAGCAACGATTAGCCTCTCATATTTTAGTTTTTACAATTTTGTACTTGTCTTTATTCACATACGTGCATATGTACAAACTGGAAAATAAAAAACAAAACTATTCATGTGCTTAAAAATAAAACAAATTCTTAGCTATTCATTTTACAGTGTGAGAATAAAACAAAAAATTTTGCAAGCATTATTCATGACAATTTATCATGAATGTTGGAATTTTAGAATTCATGTATGAATATTTCTGAACCCTGCAATATACTCTGTTAAAATACGACTCTGGTGTGATGAGAATACATAAGTTTCTAAAATGGTTTAGAAAATGAGCATTTACCGACCGATTGTCATATTTTTATCCGTATTCTCTCTTACTCAATGCATTTTGCTTTTACATGATAAGATTTTTCTCATTCTACATCATTTTTTGACATGTAGTAAGACATTGTATTACCGTGTAAACTAGCCTTTACCACGGTACCCAAATTACAATTAAAAATCATCAATAATAGTATAAAAAATTACAGTAAAATCTGTTATATAATAGCAATTACAATTGCAATAAAAAGAAAAATTTAATTTGACTAAGATCACAGTTTTCTAAAAAGAATTAATTATAACCTGACAATACTCAGTTAATCATATATGCTAAGCAAAATATTGACGATATATATAAAAAAAAAAAAATAAAAAATAACTCATTGAAAGATACTTAAGGCTGTATTCCAATCTACTTAAAAAATATATATTGGATATCAGAGAACAAATTGAACTTCATAACATCCCACAGACACTTCTACAGCATAAACCTCAAACAGCATAAGACGCACACAGCATAAACCTTCTCCAAAAATATACGTTTTTCAGAAGCTGAATGGCTTCTTTAATCTAATCTAATTACTATATTAGATCTATTTAAACGTCTCTGTAGGATGTTGTTCTGAGTTTCCAAATTTAACACACGCCTGCAAGCCTCAGTATCAACCTGCTTCAAAATATTACAGTTATGAGGCACATCATTTTTTTTCTATATATTTATATATATTTTCCACAACATCTATTTGTTCTGTACGGAACTTATCAAATAGCTCAACAATGTTCGCATCAAGAGCAGCAATACTTGCATAAACCTGTCGTTCAAAGGTACGACTATGCTCCTCAAATTGTTTTTCCAGATCAGTTGTTAAACTGTGCAAACTTTGATTTAACTCATGTTGAGCATTCGACCCAACACCTGCTAAGTTATCTTCACGGGTTAGCTTACATTCTTCACAAATATATGAAAATACAATTTTATTTTTAAGAAAGAGGTTATGTTGATCTTTTGTGACTCCAACGCACTTTATATGAAAATACTCCCCACATAAGGCACACCAAACACTATTTTGCGTTTTTGTTGCATGCTTCTTTTTGTTTGTCCTTGAAGGCATGTTTCATTTATTTGATTCTTTTTCAAGAAGTCAACACCAGCAGCAGCAGCAACAACAATGTAGGTGGTAATAATTAAATTAATGGCGGCAGTCTTGAGCAGGCAGAACAAAAAACAAGCAAGATGTTGGAGTTTAAGTTTATTGTTCTTTTTCACAAACCAACAATAGAGTTATATTAACAAAATATTAAAGCCAATTAGTTTTAAATTTTTTTAAGTTTATTCCACTTTAAAACGATTATTTTTTCAATATATAACCAAATATTTGCTTAACAAAGATTCTTCACGTTTATTCCCATTCCATTGCGTTGCCAACAGTTTTAGAAGAAAACACAGCACAATTGAACAAACTCATCGAATAGTAAATATCATAAGAAAAGCCTTTGAAGACAAAAATATTGCTCAGCATTCAGAATGTTTAATGAAAGATAATAGCCTTAAGCAAATAATGAACGAATTCACGCGAATAACAATAAACTCAAAGACAATAATAGACTATATAATAACGAACAATCAAAATATATCGGCAAATATTAATGTTGCGAACCAAATAGCGGACCATGAAGCAATCGACATAATAATTAACAATACCAATAATTGTAATGTAAACATAAATAAAGAAATAGAAACATTTAAATACAACAACGATCAATATAACAAAGAAATAAGAGGTATTCAACAAATAAATGTAAATAATGATTTAAACAATGGAGTATATGTTTTCGATGAATATTTGGAGAAGGCAGTTAAAAAACTAACATATAAAAAGGTAGTAAAATTAAATAATGAAAACAAATGGTTTGATAACGAAATAAGACGTATAAAAAGAGAAAAAATTAATAAATATCAAATAGCAGTGATTGAAAATACGAGAAGAGCGTGGGCAAACTATAAATCAATCAGAAATTATTATAAAGTTACAATTGAAAACGAGAAATGTAAATATATTAATAACAAAATAAATGACGCCAAAGACCAAAAAGAAATATGGACGAAAATAAAAACCCTTATTCTCAAAAAAAAGCCCGAATGTGATCAAATCTGTGATATTTAACCAAATAGAATGTAAGGAGAATTTTAAAATGGCCAAAATTTTTAACAAATATTTCGTAAATAGTATTAAGGAAATAAGGGATAAAATAAATAATGTGCAATATATCAGCAAAATACCTGTGATAAACTCAACTTTCAAATTTCGTGCAATAAATTTAAATGAATTAAAATCTTTATTTAGAAATTTAAAAAATAAAATATCCTACAATAAAATATCCAGTAAAATGATACTAAATAGTTGGAATTTAATAGGAAAAACAATGCTAGATATTATAAATAAATCACTAGGAAAAGGAGTATTCCCTGAAAGTTGGAAAGAGTATATGGTAACACCAATTGAAAAGATTGCGAAAACAACAAAATGCGAAGACTTCCGGCCAATAAACACATTGAAGACATGCGATAAATTAATGGATAAAGTAGTTAAGGATCAATTGGAGAAGTATATGGAATCAAACAACTTAATATCCAAATATCAATCGGGATTTAGGAGGAATTTCTCATGTGAAACAGCAGTAAATTACCTAATAAATAGATGGAAAAAATAGAAAAATGTAGAAAAATTGTTGCAATATTTTTGGACTTTAAACGAGCATTTGAGACGATAGATAGAAATGTACTACTGCAAAAATTATATAAATACGGCATCCAGGACATAGAACTGAAATGGTTTGAATCATATTTAACAAACAGAAAACAAATGACTAAAGTCAATAATATTAGATCTAATAAAATAAAAAATGATTATGGAGTACCACAGGGCTCAATATTAGGAGCTTTATTATTTATCATATACATAAATGATTTGCCTAAAATAGTGAGTGAATTTGAAATAATATTGTATGCAGATGATACACTTATTTTTATGGAAGCGGACTTGGCTAGTGAATGCTACGAAAAGCTAAATCGGGTCTTTGAAAATGTTACGGAGTGGCTAAACATGAACAAACTAAAATTAAATGAAAACAAAACAAAAATAATGGAAATAAACACTAATAGCAATATAATTTTTAAGATAAACGATAACATAATTGAAAAGGTAGAGCAACGCTATGTCTGGATAGTTGATTTATTGTACAGCGGCTGATCGAAATACTTAAATTACCTTTTTTTCTCGTTTAAATTGTGTTTTTACTAACTACATTTAGTTTATCGGTATATAATAAGCTTGGTATAATCCATAATTGTTGGAGTTTTTTGGAATCTAGAGTATTTAATAAGTAATCAACTTACTCTGTGAGCAACGTGTTTTTGCTTGGTTTGTGTTGTTGCGGCTTGCTGATTGTGTCGCCATTTTATTACAAATAATAGTTGTTTTATTGGCATACCACCTTATGATCCATAATACCACGTTGGATGTTATTCGGAACCTGGTGCAATTAATATAGTTATCTGAAGCTTTGTGATTTTTATTGATTTGTTGCTGTTGTGGGCTTGGTGGTTGTTTGCTGCTAGTTTGGAAGAATAATAAATTTGTTGCTGTTGTATTTCTATCATGGCGTATTCATGTGGTATTTGTGAGGAAAATATATCAAGGAACCAGGCCTGTCTGCAATGTAAAACCTGCTCATTATGGTTCCATTCATCATGTGCTAAGATTGCTGATAAGGAACTCACATTTTTAAAAAACAACAAAGCATTTTCTTACTCTTGTGTAGACTGCATTGAAAGCCCTGTTTCTATTAATGATGACATTCGTAGTTTGAACAAAAAAATTGACAGTTATATGTCGAAGGCCCAGGATGATATTTGTTCCATAAAGGATGCATTTACGGCTGCAGTTTTGGAGATTAAGGCTGATATGGGTGCGTGTTTGAAAGAAATGAGGACTGATGTTACTAAATGTAGTGAGCATATTCATCTTCTTGAGTCTACATCTTCAGCCAGAATGTGTTCTATTGAACGGGAAAATCACATTTTATACAGAAGACTAAACCGTAATGATATTGTGGTTCGTGGTTTACCGTGTGGACTTGGTGATCTGGTGGCGATTGCTGTTGCTTTGGGTGCTTTTTACAACATCCCTGTTTCCGGCCATGATGTCAATCATGTATGTTATATTAATGGTAAGAGGGATATTTTGATGAGATTCAACAGTACTCATGTTCGTGATAAAATTATGGGGGAATATTTTAAAACCCGTACCCTACGTAGATGCAACATAATTGGTGATGGTTTATCAGGTGGTATGGTTGACGGAAATAGGATAACTGACAGAGTCTTTCTTAATGACCACTATTCTCCTGCTGCCAGTAAGCTAAATCTTGCTTGTCGGAAACTGCTCATGGATAAGATTATCCTTAAATATAAGCTATTTAATGCGGATAAACTTGTGGCTCGGCTAATATTGCCTGATGGGAAGGAAACTGAAGTATATGATGCTGCTGGGTGTGATTTGCTTCGTAAAAATAATATTTCTTGATTTGATGTATATGATATATATATGTATATATAGATATATATTATATATGTATGTATTTATACATATGTATGTGTGAGTTACATGTGCATATGTGTATGTATGTATGTATTGTTATATTTATTTATATATGCATATACATTTTATTGCTCCCTTATTTTTTCCTTATTTAATTATTCTTAAGTTATGAATTTTTGATCTCTATTGCTGCTTGATCAGCTGTTATATTTTATTAATGTGTAATATTTCATGAATTTGAAATTTAATTTTTTTATAATTTTGTTAACTCAGTATTGTCTTAGCATTTTATTCCCTCCTATGTCTTATAATTTTTGCTTTGATGTCTCTTAATATTAATCTTGGTCCAGTGGTTGGTAGCAGCTCGTATACTAGAAATATTTTACGGCCTTTCAGAAACCAGTTTAATGTTGCTCACCTTAATGTGGGTAGTATTAGACCAGCTTCTAATACCTCGAAGTTTGATGAGATCAGTTCTGTATTTGAGGAGTCAGGGTTTAATGTTATTGGAATTTCAGAAACGTGGCTGAAGGATACTGTCTCTACAAGGGCAATTAATATCCCCGGCTATAAATTCTGTCGTAACGATCGCGTTGGTGCTAGAGGAGGTGGTGTTGGGATTTATATTTCTGATGTTATTAAGTTTAGAGTTGTTTTCAAGCAATCGATTCTACATAAGTGCGAATCTCTTTTTCTTGAATTGTTATTTGGCACTGTGAGAATTTTATTTGGTGTAGTTTATTTGCCACCTCCGGTTGATTTTACTTTATTTGAGGAGCTTCACTATGAGTTATTTCTTAATTATTCACAAATTATTATGGTTGGCGACTTTAATCTTGATCAATTTGATCCTCTTAAATCCCATCAGCTTCGTTCGTTTTGTATTAGGACTAATCTGTCTGTACGTCACAATTCTATACCTACCCATTATGATACGCGTTCTTTTTCTACATCGCTGATTGATTTCTTTTTGGTGAGTGATAGCTCTGCAGTTAATTGTTCCGGACAGATTCAGTGTCCTTCTATATCACATCATGCCCTAATATATGCGTCTTTTATGTTGAATGTTGAATCTGTGGGGACTGATATTGTGTATCGTGATTTGGCCGGTATAAATTGGGATGGACTTTTAACTTATCTGTATGATTTTGATACTTCACAAATTTTTTATGCTACAGATGTCAATTCAAAGTGCTCTCTGTTCTGTTCCCTGATGGATGGTCTTTATTCTTTTGTACCTGTTAAGAGGATTAAGAGGGTAGCGGATAATAGCTGGATGAGATGTAGGGTGATTGAATTAGCAAGATCTTTAAGGGACTTGGCTTTTTCATCATATCGGTTGGATCCCACACCTTATAAATGGAAGGTTTATTGTAGATATCGAAATCGAGCAAAATCCACTATTCGTAGGGAGAAAAGGAAGTATTATGCAAGGCTATTTGAGGATCTGGATACTTCAGGGATGTGGCGTACTCTTAGAGCAGCTGGTTGTGTTCGTGATAGTGATATTTGCTTTAATGGGAATGTTGATGAATTAAATGAGTATTTTGTAAGTGGTGTTGGTCTGAGTCGTACTGAACATATTGATATTGATAGTATTCCTGAATTAAATGGCTCTTTTTCTTTTCACTGTGTTGACTATCATGATATTTTAACTGCTTTGAATAAAGTGAAGTCGAAATCTATTGGTACGGATGGGATAACTATTCAGTTTTTTAGAATTATATTTCCATATATCTCTGATATTGTTTTGAATTTGGTGAATTATATTTTGACATCGTCTGAATTTCCTGTTTTGTGGAAGGTAGCTCGAGTGGTCCCAATTCCTAAGACTGCAGTTGTTTCGAATATTGATGATCTAAGGCCCATTTCTATTCTTCCGTGCCTGTCTAAAGTTGTGGAGATTCTTCTTAAGGACCAGATGATTTCTAGTGTTGGTGCACGTTTATGTCAATCTCAGTATGCGTTTCGTAAAGGGTTTAATACTACTTCATTGCTGCTTAATTTAACTGACTCAATTAGATCTTGCGAAAATAGGAAACAATTGGCGGTTCTTATTTCCCTTGATCTGGCAAAAGCTTTTAATTCAGTGTGTTACTCGACGATGATAACTAAGCTTTATCAAAGATATAATTTTTCTAAGTCTGCATGTAAGCTAATATTGTCATATCTAACTGACAGAACTCAATTTGTTGATGTACATGGGGTTTGTTCTGGTAATTTACCTATTTTATCTGGTGTTCCTCAGGGCTCGGTCTTAGGACCTCTGCTATTTAATCTATATATTAATGATCTTCCAGAAGTTCTGCATACCAGTATGTGTACACCTTTTTTATTTGCCGATGATATTTTTTTATTGTTTAGTAATTCTTTTGAGCTTGCTGATGTCTTAGAAGTCAATATAAATTATTATCTAGGCCGTATTTTGAGCTGGTTGTCTGATAATTCTTTGACAGTTAGGTAGGTAGGTAGGTAGAAAGGCTGGTGTGAAGTCTCCTTCACACCCTCACCCAGAGACCAATACGGTCCATTGTGATGCCTTGTTTATAGTTAAGAAGCTGAAAAAAAGAAGGTGAAGAGAAACAGCAAAAGAATCAGAAAAGATAAGAACAGATAAGAATAGATGAGAAAAGGAAGTTCTGACCAAACCCGAGAGAAAAGCCTCACTCAACACAACACCAATCCGCCCTATGTGCGGCTAGCTCCCAGTCTCCTGCTGCGCAGCCAGGCCATCCCCATTACGAATCCTATCAGACTCTCGAGCCCACAGCCCGGGACGTCCCCTAATTCGCCTAGGAATCTGCTGCCCAGCCACCTCAGCCTGCTGCCCTGTAGTCTGGGACAGCGGCACAAAATGTGCTCAACCGTCTCCAGCTCCTCCGGGTCCTCACACAACCCGCACATATCCGACACGTCGGATCCTAACCTCATCGCCATCCTGCCTATCATGCAATGACCCGTGATGATTCCTATTATGGTCCTCACGCAGACCCTGCTTCTGCCCAGCAACAACTCCGAGTCGGACTTCCTGAGCACCGGCCACATCGTCCGTGATACCCGGCAGTCCGTTCGGTTCCCCCAGGCCCTATTGGTCGCGTCCAGAATCCATTCCCTAATCTTCCCAAAGTAGAATCCTATTGGAGGCCTAATTGCCTCTATGTGATTAGGATCCTCCATCTCTGAGCCCTGTCTCGCCAACTCATCAGCAATCTCGTTGCCGCTTATGTTGCAGTGACCAGGCACCCAGCACAATCTCAACATATACTCTCCTAAGGCTCCCTCCAGAGCCCTCCTGCAACCGTCAACTAGCTTGGATTTCACGTAACAGCCCCTTACGGCCATAAGGGCCGCCTGGCTGTCGACATATATAGTGACCTCCGAGCCCCTATCAATGTTGTCCCTCATCAGTTCCACGGCCCTCAAGACCCCCAGAACTTCCGCCTGAAAAACACTGCAGTCGTCCGGAAGCCTGTATGACATTCTGATTTCTTTGACAGTTAATACTTCAAAAACTAAAGCTATTAGGTTTGGTTCCACTGTACGTTCGTTTTCTGATTTTGATATTCACATTGGTGGTAGTAGAATTGAGTATGTCAATCAGCATAAGTGCTTGGGTGTGATTGTGGATGATCGACTTAGTTTTGAGGGACATATTGACCATGTTCATCGTAAGGTTTCGTATATATTACGTAGGATATACTCGACTAATATTTATTTACCATTCAGGGTAAAATGTAGAGTTGCATATGCTCTTTTAATGCCTCAGGTGCTTTATGGATTGGAGGTAGTATCGGGTACTATTGGTATGAACCTCAGGAAAATAGAACGTGTTGTAAACTCTATTGCTCGATACATTTATAATGCTCGTAGATATGATCATATGTCTGGATATGTGAAAAGGTTTTTGGGGTGTCATTTTAGTAGCTTTGTGAAGTTTCGCAATCTTTTATTTTTCTACAAGCTCATTAAGTCAGGTGTAGTTGGCCCTTTAATTAATGAATTTGTTTTTTCTCATTCTAGAAGGAGAAAACAGATAATTATACCGAGGATAGCATGTTCAGTCTTTGAAAGGTCGTTTATTATAAGAATTGCTCGTTGGTGGAATTGTTTGCCGGATGAACTGAAGTTATTCTCTCACTCTAACAATGTTTTTCGGTTGAAATTGATGAATTATTTGTCATAGACAGTAATTCCTTTTTGCTAATATGCCTCTGGCTCCTATGTGTGAATCAAGTAATTTACTCGTTTGATTATTATTTACACATTTATATATGTACATGCACATGCATATCTAAATTAAATTCTTCATTGTATTGTATTGCGGTTGTTGCCTCTTTTACTGGCTAAGATTACTATTTTGTACTGTTTTTTAACTTACATTTCTTTTATGGTTGGGAATAAAATGCTAGGTTATTTAGTTGATAAGTTTAAATATTATATAAGTATGTATTTTTGGTACTACTCAGACTTTATTGCAATGTAATATATTTTTGGCCTTTGGGCTTTGTATTACAAAATGAACTCTTAAATAAATAAATAAATAAATTAAGTATTTGGGCTTTATATACTATATTTGTAAAAAAGATCGGCAAGAAAATAAGTTTCTTCAAAAGGTTGCGAAAACAAATATCTATATTAACAGCAATTAATATATATAACACAATGATTAAACCTCATTTCAAGTTCGGGTCAACAATTATATACTCATGCTGCACAATAAATCAAATTGAACGACTGCAAAAACTTCAAAATAAATCAATGCGTGTCATATTAAAATGTAACCGGTACACATCAATTAATTTCATGCTACAATCACTTAGGTGGCTGAATATAAAACAGCGATTTATATTAAACACAATAAAATTTATTAAAAAAATAAAAATCGGAAAAGCTCCAGAATATCTGACGGAATACTATACGTAAGAGAGGCTCAACCCTACCGACTTAGAAATATTGAAGATTTTAGACTTCAGAGGACATCAACAACCGCAATGCAACTATCGCTGTTCTACAAAGGATTACATTTATACAACTCTTTGCCAAACAGCATAAAAACAGAACAGAATAATAATATATTTAATAAACGTATTGTATGTGTAGTTAAGAATTTTAATTTATAATAGAGCTCGAAATGATCTGATACATAAATATTTCATATTGTAAATTAAAAGTATTTAAAATACTAATAAAGAAAGAAAGAAGTACTCTTCATCGATGTGTCTCAAGCTTTTGATAAAGTATGGCATGAAGGATTACTACTGAAATTGCAGCAAAACTTACCAGCAAACATACACAAGCTGTTAGAAAGCTACTTAGTCGGTCGTCAATTTATCATTAAAGAAGGCGAATTTTTAAGTTCTCCACAGCCAATTAACGCTGGAGTCCCACAAGGCAGCATCTTGGGCCCTCTACTATTATACTTAATTTATACTTCGGACTTGCCTACAAACAGCTACACCCATAGCTCAACATTTGCGGACGATATAGCTTTTCTAAGCGTACACGCAAACTGTCAAGAAACATCTCGTTACTTACAGGATCATATATTTGAACTGGAAAGGTGGTTAAAAAAATGGAGTATAAAGATCAATGAACAAAAATGCTCAAATATAACATTCACATTGCATCGGGAAACATGCCCCTTTATTAAAATCAATAATCAAATAATACCCCAACACTCGCATGTAAAATACCTCGGTATACATCTAGATCGGCGTTTAACGTGGAAATGGCATATAGAAGCTAAATTTACTCAAATGAAACTAAAAGCAATCCAAATTAATTGGCTTATTGGAAGAAATTCTGTTCTTAGTCTCGATTGCAAACTTCTACTTTACAACTCTATATTAAAGCCAATTTGGTGCTACGGTATTCAGTTATAGGACACAATATTTTAAATTATGACACTCGCTTAATCAGATGAGCGATAAACACCTACATATGTATGTGAACAAAAACCGTGATGACGAAATCTTTTTTGTCTGGCACTGGCAGGACATAAAGCAAATATTAGGATAAGATTTGATTAATTATTGTTAATTCATATTTAATATATGAAGATTCAATAAACAAATACTGAAAAAAAAACTTTTTTAGTTCTGAAAACATATAAATGGGTTGTACGCAGACTTTTTCTGCCTAGTATATGTAAATTAGAAATTATTCACAAAAAATGCATAACGCATATCGCCAACAGTTTCCAATTTCACCAAAACAATCGCCAAACATAAATTTCCATCGCCAGATTTTACAGCCCTGCAATTCTATTTATTTACTTTCAATATTCGAAATTTTGTATGGAAATTTGACGGGTTTAACTCTTATAAAATAAAAAGCCTCAAATAAATAAAAACTTTTAATTTAAGTTTCTCGTTATTTTTTTGAATATGTACAAAAATTACATTTCTCGATTTGTTTTCTTAATTTGTAATTAATATTTGTCTATTAAGTACAAATAACCTGTCTTTTGCTGTGCAACTTAAAATAAATTTTAATGTTTTTCGCAATTTACAAAAGGTATTTCTTATATGGTTATATTTTTTCACATTTGGTAACTTTTTCAAAAACTTTGGCTGTAAAACATTCATTAGTCTTGGCAGATCGACCACTACTTCCAACGCAGCTCTAAATAAAAACAAAAGTACATAGGGTGATAGAAAATTGAAAAATAAGAAGAAAATATAAAATGGTAAAATTCTCGGAAACGCATAGTTTCCGAGTTATGGACCTCGGAAGTTTTCATATGAATTTGTGATTTCCCACTACATTTCTGAACGTATATGGCCAATATTGGTATTATTTGAAAGCTTTTGAACAGATCTTTCTGGATATGCAAAATTTTTAACTTTTTAACTCTTTAGCTCCTAATACAGTTTTTATAAATTTTATATTAAAATGTTACGGAAGTGCACTAGGTAATTAAAATTTAGTCAAAAAAATCCCAGCTTCGCTAAATAAAGCTTCTCCACATAGCCGGCCTTTGACCGGGTGCAAGGGTTTTCTCCTCTATGGTATAATAAACACCGGCTTCGCTATATAAAGCTTCTCCACATAGACGGCCTTCGGCCGGGCGCAAGGATTTTCTCCTCTATGGAATAACAAACACCGTCTTCGCTAAATAAAGCTTCTCCGGATAGCCGGCCTACGGCCGGGCACAAGGATTTTCTCCTCTATGGTATAACAAACACCGGCTTCGCTAAATAAAGCTTCTCCGCATAGCCGGCCTTCGGCCGGATGAACAGATTTTCTCCTCTATGGTATAACAAACACCGGCTTCGCTTACTAATGCTTTTCTGAATAGGTTTTCTCCTGAATCAGAGAGCGAATAATTTTTTTAATTTCTTAGTGTAGATAGAAATAAGTATGTACCTATGTATAAAAGTTAAGTTTATTTTAGAAAAAAGTGAATTAAAAAACAAACTTAAAACATAAATACATATATTGGTTTTTATGCTTACTAAAAACTTTTGTTTTTTCGTAAATTCATCGCCGCTCCTTAATGGATTAAGAATTCTTAAATAAAATGTTTATATCCAGAAAGATCTATTCAAAACTTTCAAATGATACCAATTTTGGCCATATAGGTTCAGAAATGTAATGGGAAATTGCAAATTCATATGAAAACTTCAGAGGTCCATAACTCGGAAACTATGCGTTTCCGAGAATTTTGCCATTTTTTTATTTTCTTCGTATTTTTCAATTTTCTATCACCCTATGTACTTTTTTTTATTTGGAGCTGCGTTGGTAAACTAGACTTAAGCCAAAATTATAAACAGACGCATTCTTTTTTAAAACATTCTTTTTTAATACGTTATTCATGTTCGAGTAGCAACGGGACACCGGACGGTTTGCAAGTCTAATAAAAACGTTTCCAGTGGTTATACCGAGTGGCAATAAATTTGAACGCACCTACAACATTTTTAAAAACTTTTAACAGAAATAAACAGGATTGAGTGTAAATACTGCCTGTGTACTATGGTTTTGTTTAAAACTTTTACATTGTATATTTTTACCTGTACCATAACAGCAATACGTAAATCATCCTGATCAATTTTTATTTTACATCCTTTACAACTGGCTCTATTAGATTTGGAATATTCCGCTTTATAAGGTAACTCAATTTCCATTTTTAATGTTGAAACAAAACAATTATGAACAATTCTTAATAGAAACACCACAAAACAATTTCACAATTTATTAAACCCGCGCACATTAAAGCAAACCGGCGTCAATAATGATGCCAGATTAAAATTGGATCAAGAAGCAGTAATCAGCGTTGCCGTTTAGGTTATTTTTAACCAAAAAAGTTTTTTAAAGGTACCCATACACGAGGCGATGTTTGTAGAAACATGTGTTGCTACCCCATGTGTTGCTCCGTTTTTAACACAGAGGGTGACAATAAAATCGAAACATCAGTATTGCGTGTTTTTTGAATATAGTACTGCAAAACATAGCTGGGGAATTTCGATTAGAATTAGAAATCATTACGATTTGAGAAATAAAATAATCCAATCATTAGAATTGAATTTTGATAAAAATTTCAGATTACTAATTGATTTGATTAGAAATAATCAAAAATCTAATCACAATTAGTGACGATTAGCATTTCCAATCAAATCTAATCAAAACTAATCCAAAAAATAATTGATTAGATTTCTTGATTATTCTTGATTAGATTTGATTAGATCAACTATTTTTAACTATTTTTGTGAAAAGAAAATATTTATTTATCATATTTGTTGCTATATTTACATAATGTAACAGTTTTTGAATATTGAATATTGAAAATTTACATTAATAATAACACAACAACAAAGTGAACTAGCTGTGTCAAGTGTTTAGTTTAAGAACAGGGTGCACCGTATGCAATTTTATGCAATATTCAAAAACTGTTACATTATGTAAATATAGCTACAAATATGATAAATAAATATTTTCTTTTCACAAAAATGCTAATCGTCACTAATTGTGATTAGATTTTTGATTATTTCTAATCTAATCAATTAGTAATCGTCTAAAATGGCTAACTAATCATAATTAATCAATTTTTCAGCACAATTAAAATTTCTAATCCAATTGCTAATCATTAGGATTTCTAATCATTATTCCCAAGCTATGCTGCAAAATACCTATTGCAAAATACCTATCATATATCATGTCCCATAAATTTGGAAAAATATAATATTCCATTATAATTGTTTTCCGATTCTCATAATTTGCAATTGTTGACATTTCCCGATGTCTTATTTTATATTTTTTCTCCGAAAGCACCGCACTCAACAGCTGTTCTCAACAAAATGAGAGAGAAAAAACATTATGTTTGGAAACAGAATATATCAAAAAATTTTGATTTTTGAGAAACCAAATAGGTACTACGATATTAAACTAGAAACATTAATAAACACATAGCAATATTTAGTGAAACATGCCCATGTTTCGACAAATGTTTTCTCGTCTGTGAGCCCCTAAATATTAGAGCAGAACGAATATCGATACCCATATATCGGCTTTACTTCACGTTTGCCGATATATCGGTATCGGCGATATTTTATTGTCGATACGCCGATACTTTTTTTATAGTTTTTTTTTGCATAAACAATTTAATTTTAAATGCTTATTTTTTGCATAACAACTAACGTGTGAATTTTTAGCTATTCACTTTTTGGCGACACTGGTTTAAACAGCTGACGCTCGTTTCGTGTTTTGTTTCACTGTCAAACATCTTCAGTTTGGTCTATAACAGAGCCCGGCAACACATACATGCAGACTTTTTGTTTTTTGTGAGAGAATAATAACTCTCCCTCTCAGAAGCACTTAAAGAAATTTTTGTGTTATTTTGTTATTGTTAAAATCAATCTGGCTGTTAATGTAAAAACTCAAAACATAAGCGTATGTTTTATATAAAATAGAAAACAAAAAAATCATTAAAATTAAATAAATCATATTCTTCAAGAAAAATAAAAAAAAACTATAATTTCGTTAAAACATGTTAATCTATTGAAACAAAAATAAATTCAGAAAATAAATACTTTCGTTCATAAAACTTTAACAATTCTTCAAGAAAAATAAAAAAAAAAACTATAGTTTCATAAAAACGTGTTAATCTATTAAAACAAAAATAAATTCAGAAATTAATTACTTTCATAAAACTTAAACGATTCTTCAGGAAAAATTGAATGGAAAACAACCATTAAATTTAATTTATTTTGTTAAAAACTAATTTTCATTATTTGTAATAACATTTTCAAAAACTTCATCTATATCGATTTCATATGGGCAACATTTAATGCGAAGAAGATCCTCTAAATGTTCATCTGTTAAACTATTGCTAAGTTTAGTTTTAATTGGCTTTAAAATTGAAAACGAGGACTCGCATATATGTATATGTTGACCCGAACATAGAGTATAATTTAAATTCGTTTAAATTTTTCCAGAATTCCACCCCAGCCGTCAACGGTATATTTAAATCCGAACGCATTTTTAAAAGTTCTTCTCTGATGTCATTATCCTGTTTATTGACATCACATGTTAAAGGATTGCTATGCAGTTCTAATAAACACTCAATTTTAGGAAAATCCGAAAAACGATTGTTACAATTATCTAATATGCCTTGAAGTAAACTAATATATTCGTCAAGTCTATAATTATTAGAAAATTCATCATATATTTCATTTGTTCTTTTAAAACAAATTAAATTTTTATTTTTAAGATTTGTAATCAGAGTTTGAGCTTTTGTTATAAACTGTTTTACAGAGAAATATAAAGAAAATACAGTTTTATTTCTTCCTTGCAATTGAAGATTTAACTGATTAATTAATTCGGTAATATCTGTTAAAAACGCAAAATCTAATACAAACATGTTATCTCTTAAATATCTTAGTAATTCATTCGATTCATTTGATGGATTATTTTCAAAAAATAACATCACCTCTTTCCGAAGACTGAATAACCTTTCCAAGCAACGTCCTTTACTGAGCCATCTCACTTCTGTAAACATTAATACGTTGCCATATTCAGTATTCATTTCATCCAAAAACGCTTTAAATTTTCTGTGGCTCAAAGCATTGTGGCCACCACGTATTTTATTTATTATTTTTGTTACAATTTGCATTGTATGCATCATATTCACACTTTTTGTAAATAATGTCTGTTGATGGATTATACAATGGAAAATATAAATGTTAAAGTCGTTTCTTAAAAAGTAACCCACAAGAACCTCGTTTTTCCCAACCATGACTTTTGCACCATCGGTGCATATAGAACAAAATTGGCTTTTATCGGCAAAAGAAAAAATTTCGTCACATATTACCCTAAAAAGAGTTTCTCCCTTTACATTCCTATGTAATGCAACCAACGTTAACATTTCCTCATGCACTTCATAGTTATTATTGCAAGTTTTTACGCATATTATTAACTGCGCTATGTCGTTAATGTCAGTGCATTCATCTAAACAAATAGAAAAATATTTGCAATTAAGAATTTTTTTTTTATATTTGTGTAGATAAATGCACTGGTCCGAGGTGAAAAGGGACTAGAACTAATTAAATTTCGAATTTGTTCAGTATTTTCTCCAGAGCATTTTAATACATCGTTGCACAAAAATTGCCCATCTTCGAAAGGACGGCAATGTTTTGCCAGACCTGCAGCAACGACATATGAGGCTTTTCTTTGGCATCGCTCATGGACATTTTCAACTTTTGAGTTTTCAAAATCAACAATCATTTTTTCGTAAAAAGGTTTTTTTAATTTTAAAATTAGGCATTTTCTTTCGTCATGAGAAATATTTTTATATTCATTATGACATGAATTAAAATGTCTTTCTAAATTAAATTTTGCTGTTCGTGATAACGTACAATTACATCAATTACATCAAGCATTCGGGCTTGCCAAAAAAATTTTCGGCAAACAAGAAATCAAATTCCCATTTTGTCTTGAACATTTCTCGCTGTGTTATTCTTAAGCAAGCGTCAACAGAACCTTCTTGTTTGAATGTTCGTACGAGAATAAATGATTTTGTTTGTTTTTTACAAAGTGAGAGCGAATGTTATTGTGAGAAAAAAAGCACGGTGTAGTACTTTTACCGGGCTCTGGTCTATAATTTCACCATTAATCGTCTTACAAATGAACAACGCTTGCAAATTATTGAATTTTATTATCAAAATGGGCTCTTGGAAAGTTGGCCGAAGATCCACCTTTTTTAACGAAAAATTGTGTTCAGCGACGAAGCTGATTTTTGGCTCAATGGGTACGTTAATAAGCAGATTTGTCGATTTTGGAGTGAAGATCAGCCAGAAGCATTGCAAGAGCTACCAATGCATCCAGAAAAAGTCACAGTTTGGTGCGATTTATGGGCTGGTGGCATCATTGGACCGTACTTCTTCAATGATGATGCGAATCGTAACGTAACTGTGAATGGTGAGCGCTACCGTGAGATGATATCCAACTTTTTTTGCCCAAAATGCAAGAGCTTGACTTGCATGACATGTGGTTTCAACAAGACGGTGCCACATTCCACACAGCACGCTTAACAATGGACTTTTTGAGAGGCGAGTTCGGTGAACATTTTATTTCACGTTCGGGACCGGTCAATTGGCCGCCTAGATCGTGCGATTTAACGCCTTTAGACTATTTTTTGTGGGGCTATGTTAAAGCTCATGTCTATACACACATGCCCGCTTCAATTGACGCATTGGAAGACAACATTGAAGCATGTATTCATGAGATAGCGGCCGAAATGTTGGAAAGAGTATGCCAAAATTGGACTAAGCGGATGGACCATTTGAGGCGCAGTCACGGTCAACATTTGCATGAAATAATCTTCAAACATTAAATTATATGGACAGTACTATCGATTCAAATAAAGATTTCATGCATTTTTCTGAATTTTATGTTTTTTTTAAATTTTCCTATAGCTCTTAAAAAATTACCCATTAATAGCAAAAAATCAAAGAGAATAGTAAATTATTTCTTTTAATTCCTAAAGGCTAGTTTGAACTATCACACATTTCTTACGTATTCCATAATACTTTGTTTTTTTTTTTTTTTTTTTTTCATTATTTATTTATTGAATCTTCATATATTAAATATGAACTAACAATAATTAATCAAATCTTATCCTAATATTTACTTTATGTCCTGCCAGTGCCAAAAACAAAAGATTTAGTCATCACGGTTTCTGTTTACATATATAGGTGTTTATCGCTCATCTGATTGGGTGAGTGCTGCAGTGTCTCTTCTTCTTAAGCGAGTGTGGCCGCCATAATTTAAAATATTTCGAGCTAAAGGATTTGGGTGCAGTTCCAGCCTTTTTAAATATTTTACTGCATATTTCGTTATCATAGTTTTTACTAATGGCACATTGAGATCCTTGTGGATATTTGAGTTTTTGACGTACCAGGGGGCGGCTGTGATTATTCGAAGAAGTTTATTTTGGCGCCTTTGAATTTTTTCGATGTTAGAAGCCGAGGCAGTGCCCCATAACTGAATACCGTAGCACCAAATTGGCTTTAAGATAGAGTTGTAGAGTAGAAGTTTGCAATCGAGACTAAGAACAGAATTTCTTCCAATAAGCCAATTAATTTGGATTGCTTTTACTTTCATTTGAGTTAATTTTGCTTCTATGTGCCATTTCCACGTTAAACGCCGATCTAGATGTATACCGAGGTATTTTACATGCGAGTGTTGGGGTATTATTTGATTATTTATTTTAATAGGGGGGCATGTTTCCCGACGCAATGTGAATGTTATATGTGCGCATTTTTGCTCATTGATCTTTATCCTCCATTTTTTTAACCACCTTTGTAGTTCAAATATATGATCCTGTAGATAACGAGATGCTTCATGACAGTTTGGGTGTACGCTTAGAAAAGCTGTGTCGTCCGCAAATGTTGAGGTATGGGTGTAGCTGTTTGTTGGCAAGTCCGAAGTATAAATTAAGTATAATAGAGGGCCCAGGATGCTGCCTTGTGGGACTCCAGCGTTAATTGGCTGTGGAGAACTTAAAAATTCGCCTTCTTTAATAATAAATTGACGACCGACTAAGTAGCTTTCTAACAGCTTGTGTATATTTGCTGGTAAGTTTTGCTGCAAGTTCAGTAGTAAACCTTCATGCCAGACTTTATCAAAAGCTTGAGACACATCGATGAGGAGTGCTGAGCAATATTTTTTTTCTTCAAAGGCTTTTCTTATGACATTTACTATTCGATGAGTTTGTTCAATTGTGCTGTGTTTTCTTTTAAAACCGAATTGATGATTGGGAAAACATCTGTTACCATTTAAAATCGGCGTTA
Organism: Pollenia amentaria; assembly: GCA_943735925.1. Taxonomy (NCBI): domain Eukaryota; kingdom Metazoa; phylum Arthropoda; class Insecta; order Diptera; family Polleniidae; genus Pollenia; species Pollenia amentaria. Next base: position 106,040,759 of record OX031006.1, read on the forward strand.
ATTTAGACACTAGAAGTTTCTCAAAAAGCTTTGATATATTAGACAATAAGCTTATAGGTCTATATGACTCAACTTTTGTGGGATCCTTTCCTGGTTTAGGTATCATGGTAACTAAGGATACTTTCCACTCTTGTGGGTAGTATTCAAGGCGTAAAATAGCATTAAAAATTAGTAGAATAATTTTCTTTGCTATGCTGGGTAGCTCCAAAAGCATTTTGTTACTGATCTTATCAAAACCAGGGGCTTTCTTGGGGTTTAAATCATGAATAGCCTTCTCGATTTCTCTTACTTCAAACCTTAGTGGAACAGCTGATCTAACAGCAACAGGTGGTAACTCGACCGCAGTATCGAAAGATGTATGAGGGGTAAATACGGTTTTCAAATGATTAACGAAAATATTTCCTTTTTCTATGTCATTTCGTGCCCAACGTCCATTTAAGTTTCTTAATGGTGGTTTAGTGATAACTGGTCTTTTAAGATTTCTAGCTGCACGCCATAATGAGTAATCAGATTGAGGAGTTGCATCAAGTTCCTTAAGATATTTTTCCAGAGAAGCCGTTTTTTGAGACTGCAGTAAGTTTCTTAGCCTTTTTGTGCACTCTTTTAGTAAATTTTTAAGTTAAGGGGATCTGTGCAATTGCCACTCTCTTCGAACTCTCCTTTTTCAGTCAAGAGACGCTCGACATCAGTAGAATATATTTTACTATTTTTGATATTTTTGCGGGCTATGCTAGAATGTTGAACAGCTAGTTTGAGATAATTGTCAAAATTTACAATAGAAAGATTCACATTCTCCGGTGTTCTAAGCGTAATATTTTCAGTGCAGTGGGTACTGAGATATTTTTTATATTTTAACCAATTTATTTGTGTGGCTGACGTCACTAAGTAACCAGACGGAGATACAATTCTATAAGGGTTTGATATGGTAAGAATTGTAGGTGTGTGATCAGAAGATAATTCTAAAGAAGCTTCAACGTGAATCCTTTCTGCGGGGATGTTTTTAACCACGCCAAAATCGATGACATCTGGAATTTTTTGCTGATCAGTAGGCCAATAAGTTGGTTGTCCACTCGCGACCACATTTAAATCCATTTTAGACATTGTATTATACAAAACACGACCCTTTGGTGTAATGAGCCGTGAACCCCAGAAGGTATGTTTAGCGTTGTAATCGCCAGCGGCTAGGAAACAGGGTCCTAATGATTTAAAATATTTATAATATTGGCTTTCTGATATTGAAAATCTAGGTGGAGAGTATAAAGATGAAAGTACAAAGTTTCGATTTAGCTCTTCAACACAAATATTCGTTGCTTGCAGATAATCTTCACGATGATCACACATTAAGTAGTGTTTGATTCGGGTTTTTATCAAAATAGCAGAACCTCCACAAGCTCTATCTCGAGGGTCCTTGGTATCATATAATATATAACCATTAATTTTAAACGTATTTCTTGAGGTCAAATGAGTTTCAGAAACCATCATTACATCAATTTGTTTACTTTTAAGAAAATATTCTAGTTCATTTTTATGTTGGCGAATGCCGTTTGCATTCTAAACATTTCCTGCATCATATTACCCATTGTATTCGTAAAGTTTGTTACTGTTTGTACTAGTGTTTCCATGGTTTTTTCTAGACGACTTAAATTAGAAACTGGGGTCTCATCATTATTTGGCAAATCACCTTGCATTGGCATATGGTTTGATTTTAGGACGTTAGCGTATGATGTTCTGTTATTACTAGGCTGCGGTACCTGAATGTCATTAGTATTATTTTGATGTGTTTCCTGAATTTGAGGTGGATTAGGTTTCGGTCCAACCGAGCGCTTGACGATAGAGTATACAGGGCATCCTCTATAGTTGGCAGTGTGATTACCACCACAGTTGCTGCATTTTTTACATTGGGGTCGTTTTTAGACTTATCGCAGAGAGCTGTACCATGCAATTCTCCACATACAACGCAAACAGGTGTTAAATGGCAGTATGCCTTAGTGTGACCAAATTCTTGGCAGTTTAAACATTGCACTGGACCGTTCCTTTTATGCGGCTCCTCTATCGTTATTTTCCTATACAGGATATATTTCAGACTGTAAATGGGATGAGTTTCGTTTTTTTTAAGCTTAACGTCGCCGGGTTCTAACTCCACTCGAAACAGTGGCTGGGGATTTTTTTCTCTATTTTTAATATTTATTACATTTATTATTTTGAAGCCCTTCTCTTCTAAAAACGTTTTTATTTCACCTGGGTCTACGCATGAATCAATGCCCTTTATCACTACCTGAAGACCTTTACTGCTCTTCAGTTGATATGTATAAAAATTCATGTGTGTGAAGTTAAATTTTAAAATTTATAACCCTAGACACATTCTGTTATGTTAACAGAATAATGTTAACCACTTAACAGAACTTATGTTAACGCTTTTATGAGGGAGAAATGCAGATTTCTGGAAAAGGAGTCAACGTGGGCGAAAAAAAATGATAACGATTTGTGGACAATAAGTTTCTCCATCGTTTGCTATAATTAGGATTTCTAACAGAGTGAGTTGAAGCGACTTATTGACAATTTACCCTTTAGAATTCTCTGGGGGATGAGTCCAGATTTCTGGAAAAGGAGTCAACGTGGGCGAAAAAAAATGATAAGGATTTGTGGACAATAAGTTTCTCCATCGTTTGCTATAATTAGGATTTCTAACAGAGTGAGTTGAAGCGACTTATTGACAATTTACCCTTTAGAATTCTCTGGGGGATGAGTCCAGATTTCTGGAAACGGAGTCAACGTGGGCGAAAAAAATGATAAGGATTTGTGGACAATAAGTTTCTCCATCGTTTGCTATAATTAGGATTTCTAACAGAGTGAGTTGAAGCGACTTATTGACAATTTACCCTTTAGAATTCTCTGGGGGATGAGTCCAGATTTCTGGAAAAGGAGTCAACGTGGGCGAAAGTAAATGATAAGGATTTGTGGACAATAAGTTTCTCCATCGTTTGCTATAATTAGGATTTCTAACAGAGTGAGTTGAAGCGACTTATTGACAATTTACCCTTAAGAATTCTCTGGGGGATGAGTCCAGATTTCTGGAAAAGGAGTCAACGTGGGCGAAAAAAAATTATAAGGATTTGTGGACAATAAGTTTCTCCATCGTTTGCTATAATTAGGATTTCTAACAGAGTGAGTTGAAGCGACTTATTGACAATTTACCCTTTAGAATTCTCTGGGGGATGAGTCCAGATTTCTGGAAAAGCACTCACTCTGTTAGAAATCCTAATTATAGCAAACGATGGAGAAACTTATTGTCCACAAATCCTAAAAGCGTTAACATAAGTTCTGTTAAGTGGTTAACATTATTCTGTTAACATAACAGAATGTGTCTAGGGTTATAAATTTTAAAATTTAACTTCACACACATTAAAAATTCTTATTAAGTGCTTCAAATTTTGTTATTACTTTACGAAAATCATCTTCACGATTAACTTGTATTTTAGTTTCATTTATACTACCACGTTTTATTGCAGCTACATAAAAAGAATTTTCACCTATTACCGAGATCAAATTCTTTATTAAATCACTTGAGTTTTGCTCTCTAAGATATATCGGGGGTGGCTTAGAAGATTTTGTAACGTTTTGTGCTTCCGAGGATTCCTCTTCCAAAATTGCAAACCGATTTTGAGAACTTATTCTATCAGCTGTACCCTCTTTTAAAACTTTTGGGACAGAAGCAACTGCAGAAGAAGTTGGGCTGCGACCCCGTTTTAGCACTGTTATGTACCTATCCATTCCAACTTGTACTTGAGGCTTTTGACCGCTTTTCACCTGTGATACTGAGTTTTCCATCATGCCTGATTTGGTAATCTTTTCATCACTTGTTAAAATCGTTTCTGCCACTGAGGCACCGCTTGCAGGTTTTATATTTTTTATTGTATTCGACTCAACCGTATTATTAGACACCGAAGGTGATACAGAGTTTTCTATTGTGCCTGATTGAGGGTTAATATTTTTATCACTTATTAAAATTGTTTTTGCCGTTGAGGCAATGCTTGAAGGTTTTATATTTGTTAGTGTATCAACCGTATTATTAAAAACAGAAGGTGAGAGGGATCGCGTACGAGTAATAGGTTTAGCCGTTAGGTATTTGCTATCATCGACTCTTTTTTTTATTTCTGCATTTGTTTCATTAACACTCACTGTGATATATGCATTTCTATCATTATGCTTAATTGTTTTTGCACTGTTTGCACTCATAAGAGTTTTTTTTTTTTACTGTTTACAGTTGTGCTCTTCTTATGTGTTATTGTTTATCAACACCAAGAATAAAAAATGTGTATGTTTATGTATGTATGTACATACATGTATTTTTTTCTTTTCTTTTATTTACTTTTTTTTTTTTTTTTTGTATACTTTATTTGTTCACGTAAAAATAAACCGTATGCCGAGCTTAGAAAACACGTCTATCTTCAACGAGCGCGACAGACAGATTCCAATAATACTTTGTGAGATAGAAATCTAATGAGTTTTGTTGTGACTGTCAAAAAATCTAGTGTAACATTACAGTTAGTAGCCACACTATCCCACATGAACATATATTTGTTAAAATGAAACTCTGATCCAATAAAAAGTATTGGCGTTTAAAAAAATTTAAGTCGTTTGGGACGTCAAATTTTTTTTTGTAATATTTGTCATTTTCATAACATATTGCATTTAGATTATCACACTTTTAAGCTGGGATCACACGATTTCCGCAAATGCACCAATATGACGCAATATTTATTGTGCTTTAGTGATGCACAATAATGAAATTGCCCCAGTCAAATATTCTGAAATCACACGATTGCCCTGTTTTATACAAATTTATTTGCCGCTAATTGGTACAAAGCGAAATGAGTACCATAATTAACACAGAACAGTCACACGATTGTTCTTACATGGTTTTTACATTTGCCAGTACTGACAAGACAGTTGCAACACATGCAAACTTTTTCAATCTCCGTGAAAATAACAAAGTAGTTAACAAAGTAAATCTCGTTCCACTCAAAAAAGGAGAGCAACAAAATATGTCTCTCTTATCGTGATTAAAATTGAGTATTTCTGATTGAGCAGAACTAAATTTAGGTGCAGCCAAGTTAAAGTAGTGAAATATTGAGAATAAATATGGTAACTTTGTCCATTTTATAGAGAATTATATCTTCTTCTTGTTTTCGGTGTATGGGAGAGTATTTCGGCTTTTAACAAGATAACAAAGTAAAACCGGAAATGTTATTTAATAATAAGCAATTAAAATACTACAAAAAACTATTAGAAAAAAATAAGTTAACATACATATGTAAATGTTAAATGGATTCCTTAAAATATATAAGTATAATAACTTTATAATTCCCTAACGTATTTTGTTGAACAAAGTATTAACAACTTTTTTTGGCTAAGGGGCAAAAATTAGGACATCCTCCGAAGGTTGGCTATATGCTATATTTTGGTATATAATTTATATTTAACTTAAGTTTTTTTTTTTTAACAAAGCTTAAAAAAATAACTTTCTATTAAACTTCACTCATTTTTTCTTTTGGCTAAGGGGCCAAAATTAGGACATCCTCCGAAGGTTGGCTATATGTGGCGTATAGCTGGGTACTTTAGCTACATTTTGGTATAGAATTTATATTTAACTTAAGTTTTTTTTGAACAAAGTTTAAAAAAAATAACTTTCTATTAAACTTCACTTGGATATATGTGGCGTATAGCTGGGTACTTTAGCTACATTTTGGTATATAATTTTTATTTAACTTAAGTTTTTTGTTGAACAAAGCTTATACAAATAAGTTAGTAACGTATTTTTTAAGTTGTGCAGGTTTTCCAAAAAGTTTGTTGAAAGCCGAAAATCATCTCCCATGTAGAAGGAAAGAAGAAGAACATGCACTCAATTTATTTCTCTCATATTCGGGTATATGATGTTGCCATATAGATTTACATGCACTTAGTTTCAGGGATGGAAAGTAGTTTTATTTTTACTTACATATATCTTAGAAAAAATCCAATATTTATCGTACATATCGCTACCTGAAACGCAAAAGGCCATGTGGAGAATTTTGCAAATATTTAGTGGACAAAGTTGCGCAAACGCATAGTTAAGGAGCTCTGAAGTATTCAAATATATGTATATACATATATGAGATTTGCCACAGTATTTCTAAAAGTATATGGCCAATATTGGTATCATTTTCAAGCTTTTGAATATATATTTCTGGATATACAAATTTTATTTAAAAATTGTTTAGTTCCTAACACAGTTTTTACAAAATGTTATATCAAAATGTAACGAAAGTGCTCTAGGTAAATATGTATGTATGTAGTTCATTCAAATACAAGTAAAAAAAAGTTCAATTAAATAAAAAAACACCGGCTTCGCTGATTAAATCTTCCCTGCATAGCCAGCCTTCGGCCAGACTCAAGAATTTTCACCACTATGGTATAAAAAATAATAATGGGTAAAGAATTTTTAAATAAATTTTGTATATAAAAAAAGATTTGTTCAAAAGCTTAAAAATGATACCAATATTGGTCATATACGTTGAGAAATGTAGTGGAAAATCTTATATACGTACATATGAAAACTAAAGAGGTCCACAACTCGAAAATTATGCATTAGCGCCACTTTTTTCACTTAATATTTTCTTCTTGTGTTTAAATGTTTTATTACCCTATATACTTATTTTTTCATTGTGTCGGTAAACTAGATTTAATCCATATAAATCATCTACCAGAATTGGGACATAATTCTCGACATTGTCGGTAAATTTATAATTTGTAACATTTCTAACATAAATCTATGTACGTTAATAATTATTTTCTGTGTTTAAAACTGCTGGATTTCAAAATCTGGATAATGGCTGAGATTAGCACAACGAGTTGATAAAGCTTTTTTTTGTGATGAAATATTTCTATATTTTTGATATGACTTATGGGCAGATCGATTATTCGACTTTTCTTCAAAAGCCCGTTTTCAGCTTCTCACCATTTACATAGACTTCGTCCTTAGTGCAAATTAGATGTATTAACCAAATTTGAACAAATTATCTACAAAATTGCAACTTGTACTTTGCGCACAAATTTAACACATTCGTCGTTAGTTTACTTTTAAACAGAGTTCGAAAAATAACTGTACACTAACATAGTGTAATTGTCTTACCGCACAAACTCTAACTGCCCGTTCGCCGATATCGAACGTTAACGTTCGCATAGAAAATTACATTTAAAACAAAAACAATTTTTGAAATTTTGTTTTTGTTTTAAATGTTATTTACTATGTGAACGTTAGCGTTCGATATCGGCGAACGGGCAGTAAATCTTATTATTTTTTGTTTGTTTGTGAATTTGCACACAAAGAAAATATTGTACATTACTATTGTGTGCTGTATTTTCTGTATTTTTTAGTGAACACGTAGTTAACTTTTAGCTAACATGATATGTTTTTTTAGTGTCTGCGTAGTTAACATTTATTGTGCTTACTTTTTTTAAAGGAAATATTTAAAATAATAAATCCTCTGTATGGATGGGAAAGAAAATAAGAAATATAATTTTTTTAATGGTTTTTTATTTATTGGAAAAAAACCCAAAATATAATTTGAAGTTAAGTTTTATAACAGGATTGCAAAAATATAAGAAACATGCAAAAGTATACTAATGTTTTAATAAAAAATAGTATTTATATCAAAACATAAAAGTGAATATTATAAGGGTAGACATTTTTATGCGTGGGTGTGTTGATCAAAAAAAATTTCTTACTTAAATTCATATGGCCAGAAAAAATATCATGCAAATTTGTAAAATTTACTGTTAACGCTAAAACTAATTACACTGCTGTATTGAAATTTATTCTAATTTTTTGTAATACCAGAAATCAGGCTTCAGAATTTTAGGATGATTGGTCCATAATTTACCATAGGTCCAATACAAATTACCCTTCTAAAATTATTTTAGTTCGGATAAAACTTTTACGAATCATGATATTTTACTCAAGCCAGTTTAAAGTTCTTACAAGAAATGCATAAAATGTTCTTATTTTTGGTCAATAATTTAATTCGTTTTTGTGAAGCTTAGTTAATAATATATATATATGTATTTATCATATAGAGCCCACTCCTGTCGGTGGAGGGTATCAAAGATTCGAATATAGCACTCTAACTTGTTTTTAAAAAACTCGAGTAACGCAAAGCACAACAACAATTTTCGAGGCTTCATTTCCCACTTACAAATGTGCACAGCCAATTATACATAAGAATTATTGTACAAAATTTTTTTTTTCGCGGCATCATGGGCACTTTCTTTTCAGTCAAATGATCACTTAAAATGCATAAGTGAACCGAAAATTCCTTAATTTTCCGCGAATTCGTTGCATTTGGGTTTTTACATCTGAAAGAGATTGGCGCCAGAATTATTGCTTAATAATGTCCACACAAGTGCACACATAAAATAGTAAATAAAAAGATGTACCTAAAATTTATGTATGAATATAGAAAACAACAGCAGATATTTAACTAAAAAATTAAAATAGATATTGGGAATTATTTGTTTTTCATAAGCAACTTTATTATATTCAACATTTTTTATTTTTTCGAATTTATTCTATGAGTTAAATTTCAGTTATGTATTTTATAAAGCTTTTTGTAATAGCTCTATTCCTTAAATTTTTAGAAATTACTTTATACACTACCAGACTATTATATTGTATTTTCTTGTTACATTTTACCTTAGCTTTCCGTTGGATAGCAATGAAGTATATTTATGTACAGAAAAATTTACAATTATTAGACACCAGCAGAATGTAATGCATTTTCTGGCCCGCTACAGCCTTCGTCAGCATTCTTTGTGTCACACTGGATAGTGATACTTTATAAATTGAATGTATTTAACTCAACTATTTTAACAAATAGATATTGGAAATTATTTCTTTTCATAAGCAACTTTATTATATTCAACATTTTTTATTTTTCGAATTTATTTAAGTAAGATAATACAATTTAATAGTCTGGTAGTGTATAAAGTCATTTCTAAAAATTTAAGGAATAGAGCTATTACAAAAAGCTTTATAAAATACATAACTGAAATTTAACTCGTAGAATAATTTCGAAAAAATAAAAAATGTTAAAAAATTAAAATCATAAAAAACAAGAGCAGTCATAAATTTTTTTTTTTTAAACTCGAGTAATGCAAAGCACTACAACAATTTTCGATGCTTCATTAACCACTTACAAATGTGCACAAACAATTATACATATTTACACTACGCATACTCTTAACACTTTACAACTGATCTTACCCAATATGCATTGAAAAATTATTTCTCCAATGTTAAAGAAAAGCTTAATTCTCAAGTTGATTTCTAATGTAATTCTCAACTTAAGTTGAAGCATTTTTCTCCTTTTTTGTTTTCAACTTGACATCAATTTGAGATTTAATATTTTATCCAATCTTTGAGAAAAATTTTAAATCTCAAGTGGATATCTAACACTTCTCCACTTGAGACCAAACATTTTTTGAACTTGAATACGATTTGTGATAAATTTGAGGTTTTTTTCTAATTTTTTTATTCTCGTATGGCAGCGCTGTTTTGTGCAATCACTTACAGATCTAATAGCGTTTAAAAAACACATGTTGCAGCTGCATTTATTCATTTATTACAAATGTGCAAATGTGAAAGAAGTGAAAATAGTGAAAAAAGCAAGTGTTAAAAAATATAAATAAATAAAAGTGCATTTAAGTGAAGGAAAGACAATTAAAGGTAAGCAAAGTTTAAATTATTAATATAAAAATGAATATATCAAAGAAAGTTAAAAGTGAGGTGAGGCAGGTGGTGGCTTTGCCGTCGGAGCGCTCATTTGCCGATGAAACTTTGGCAATGAGACCTTCGACATCAAATGCTTGTGGAAACGTGTCTTTTGAGGAATTTAGAAGTGAGGGCAATTCATCTGAATCGGAAAGCGAAAGTGAAAAGGAGGAAATAGTAGAAAATTTAGGTGAATTGAGGGATGAGCTTGCGTCATGGGCAGTTCAATTTAATATTACAAACGCAGCTGCTAATAGTCTTCTAAAAATTTTGAGTACCCACATTTGTGGACTTCCTAAAGACGTGAGGACCTTAAAGTCTACTCCCAAAAGTGCGCCAGTTGAAAAAATGGGGTTAGGTGAATATGTACATTACGGCGTTAAAGACACATTGACCGATTTTTTGCTAAAAAATTCTTCATTTTCTGGCGAACTAAGCCTGAATATAAATATTGATGGCCTTCCTTTAGCAAAGAGTTCCAATTTGCAAACTTGGCCTATTTTAATAAATGTCAATGGGACGCCAGACGTTATGGTTGTAGGCGCTTATTGTGGTAAAAGTAAACCATTGTGTCCAAATACATATTTAACAAGGTTTGTTAATGATTTATGTGAACTGATTGATGTGGGTTTAATTTTTGAGGAAAAATTGTTTCCTGTCAATTGTCGCGCATTTATATGCGATGCACCAGCAAGATCGCATATTCTTGGTATCAAAGGGCATACGGGGTTCTTTAGTTGTCTCAAATGTACCCAGAAAGGAGAATCTGTTAATCATAGAATGATTTTTAGAAGTACGGTACATAATTTCAGAACAGATTCCAACTTTCGCTTAAGAATAGATGCCAACCATCACAAACTGCTAGAGCCACTGGCTATAGAAAAATTACCTATAGATATCGTGAATTCATTTCCTAATGATTATATGCATGTAGTGTGCCTTGGCGTTATGAAAACTTTACTCATTGGTTGGATCAGAAAAAGAAATTGCATTTTTTCTTTAAAACCGTCAGAAATTAAATTATTAAATTCAAAACTACTTTTTTTGAGCAACCAAGTGCCAAAAGAATTTGCTAGACATCCACGAAGCTTAAATGAAATTGAAAGGTTCAAGGCTACAGAATTAAGATCGTTTCTTTTATATACAGGCATTTTCGTCCTTGCTGACGTTTTAGATGCTGAACGATATTATCATTTTTTATTGCTCAGTTTGGGAGTTAGAATTCTGTTAGATGAAAAATCTTGTATGGAAAATAACGAATGTGCAAAAGTTCTTTTATCTGAGTTTGTTAAAAATGTATCTCGCCTCTACGATGATACTTTTTTAACTTTTAATTTTCACTGCCTCACGCACTTAGCAAATGATGCATTTAATTATGGTTGCCTAGAATCCATAAGTGCTTTCAAATTTGAAAACTATTTGTCTAAACTGAAAAGGAAATGTAAAAAAAATCATCAAATTGCAGTTCAGATATATAACAGATTGGTGGAGGATAGCTTAATATTGCCCAAACCTCCAAATGACAATAAAAATAAAAAAGTTCTTAATAATGGGACAATTAAATCAATTTATACCAATTTGTTTTATTTTCCCAAAAAAAGACCTGATAATTTTTATAGTATAAACAATAGAATATTTAAAGTAATGTCTATTTCTCAAAATGAAAGCGATATAGAAATTATAGGAAAGGAAGTTTTGAATTTAAAGGACTTTTTCACTATTCCAAAAAAATCATCCAATTTTAATATTAAATTTTGCGACACTTTGCAATTTTCGAAATCACAGTATCAACATTTAGTAAAACTAATATCACAAAAAATAATTATGTTTAGTAATTTCGAATCTAATCAATTTTTATTTATACCCTTCATTCACATGTAGATGGATCTAAACAGTACGTTTTTAACAATAACCGAAGAGTATGTAACCAAAAAAGGTGAGCATAAGTAATTTTTTTTTTGTATTAGTATAATTATATTAAATGTCAATTATAATTTTGAATTATTTTTAATTTTTTAGACTGGGATGAGTTAAATCAAAAGATTGACAACTTCCAAAAAAAATGTGCTCAAAGGTATAACGCATTAAGCATATTTCTAAAAACAAAAACACAATGCACATTTCCAATATTTTTAGAACATGAAATCACTCAGAAATTACTAAAAAGAGTACTGGAAGAGGTAAAATCGGGGGGAAATAAGACGACCTTAAAGCGAAAGCCAATTTTGCCAAAAACACCATTTCAGCTAGTGTCGGGCTTCAGCCTATTCGAAGATAAAATTCAAGCATCTGAAAACAAGTTTAACGACCTGGTAAGTTTGACAAAAATATAAACAAAATTTCCAAATACTAAAGTTTAATAATTCATCTACTAGGTTTCCGAACTTATGGCGTTAGTATGTGGCAATTCCATAAAATTTTTAAAAACAGCTTGGCGGAAAATGATAACGGATGAGGTAGCTATCAAATATTCCTGGCAAGGAACTAAGACAAAACAACCTGTACGAGCTCTAAGTGTCACAGCGGCATTAAAACGTAATTATGTTAATATAACTAAGAAAATCACCATATTAAAAATGAGCCTTTTAAGTTGAGAAGACTATTGAGGTGCATTTGAGAATTAACGTTGGAGATTTGAGAATGGTATTTGATATCAAATGCATCTCAAGTTGATATCAAATACCATTCTCAAATCTCCAACGTTAATTCTCAAATGCACCTCAATAGTCTTCTCAACTTAAAAGGCTCATTTTTAATATGGTGATTTTCTTAGTTATCAAATTGAGAAATTTGTGATTCTCAACTTGATATCAAAGAAATTTCTCCAATTGGTTTCAAATGGATGGTACGGAATTGCCATATTAAAGAAAGCCCATTTATATAAATTTAGGATATAAACAATGTTTTTTACTTAGTTTTGTAACTTATTTATTATATAAAAAAAAAAAACATAAAATAATGAGATCCTAAAAAACAATTCATTTGAGTTATTTTTAAGTAATAATAAAAAAACATCATAAAAAAGATCATAAAAACAATTGATAAAAAACAATTCATTAAAGTTATTTTTAATAATAAAAAAGCATTAATTAATTTGGGAGATATTTTCCTTTTTTCCATTTACATAATTTATCTTCTTATGAAGGCGGTTATTGGCGTGTTGGAAAAATGATATGAGAGTTCTTTCGAACTCGCTGTCCGAAGATGCAGCTGCAAATTTTTGATTGTAAGCTTCTGGAAAGATTAATTAGATTTAGTTAATATTAATTTCAATCATAACATAAAAACATAATTACGTTTTAATGCCGCTGTGACACTTAGAGCTCGTACAGGTTGTTTTGTCTTAGTTCCTTGCCAGGAATATTTGATAGCTACCTCATCCGTTATCATTTTCCGCCAAGCTGTTTTTAAAAATTTTATGGAATTGCCACATACTAACGCCATAAGTTCGAAAACCTAGTAGATGAATTATTAAACTTTAGTATTTGGAATTTTGTTTATATTTTTGTCAAAGTTACCAGGTCGTTAAACTTGTTTTCAGATGCTTGAATTTTATCTTCGAATAGGCTGAAGCCCGACACTAGCTGAAATGGTGTTTTTGGCAAAATTGGCTTTCGCTTTAAGGTCGTCTTATTTCCCCCCGATTTTACCTCTTCCAGTACTCTTTTTAGTAATTTCTGAGTGATTTCATGTTCTAAAAATATTGGAAATGTGCATTGTGTTTTTGTTTTTAGAAATATGCTTAATGCGTTATACCTTTGAGCACATTTTTTTTGGAAGTTGTCAATCTTTTGATTTAACTCATCCCAGTCTAAAAAATTAAAAATAATTCAAAATTATAATTGACATTTAATATAATTATACTAATACAAAAAAAAAAAATTACTTATGCTCACCTTTTTTGGTTACATACTCTTCGGTTATTGTTAAAAACGTACTGTGTGGATCCATCTACATGTGAATGAAGGGTATAAATAAAAATTGATTAGATTCGAAATTACTAAACATAATTATTTTTTGTGATATTAGTTTTACTAAATGTTGATACTGTGAATTCGAAAATTGCAAAGTGTCGCAAAATTTAATATTAAAATTGGATGATTTTTTTGGAATAGTGAAAAAGTCCTTTAAATTCAAAACTTCCTTTCCTATAATTTCTATATTGCTTTCATTTTGAGAAATAGTCATTACTTTAAATATTCTATTGTTTATACTATAAAAATTATCAGGTCTTTTTGTAGAAAAATAAAACAAATTGGTATAAATTGATTTAATTGTCCCATTATTAAGAACTTTTTTATTTTTATTGTCATTTGGAGGTTTGGGCAATCTTAAGCTATCCTCCACCAATCTGTTATATATCTGAACTGCAATTTGATGATTTTTTTTACATTTCCTTTTCAGTTTAGACAAATAGTTTTCAAATTTGAAAGCACTTATGGATTCTAGGCAACCATAATTAAATGCATCATTTGCTAAGTGCGTGAGGCAGTGAAAATTAAAAGTTAAAAAAGTATCATCGTAGAGGCGAGATACATTTTTAACAAACTCAGATAAAAGAACTTTTGCACATTCGTTATTTTCCATACAAGATTTTTCATCTAACAGAATTCTAACTCCCAAACTGAGCAATAAAAAATGATTATATCGTTCAGCATCTAAAACGTCAGCAAGGACGAAAATGCCTGTATATAAAAGAAACGATCTTAATTCTGTAGCCTTGAACCTTTCAATTTCATTTAAGCTTCATGGATGTCTAGCAAATTCTTTTGGCACTTGGTTGCTCAAAAAAAGTAGTTTTGAATTTAATAATTTAATTTCTGACGGTTTTAAAGAAAAAATGCAATTTCTTTTTCTGATCCAACCAATGAGTAAAGTTTTCATAACGCCAAGGCACACTACATGCATATAATCATTAGGAAATGAATTCACGATATCTATAGGTAATTTTTCTATAGCCAGTGGCTCTAGCAGTTTGTGATGGTTGGCATCTATTCTTAAGCGAAAGTTGGAATCTGTTCTGAAATTATGTACCGTACTTCTAAAAATCATTCTATGATTAACAGATTCTCCTTTCTGGGTACATTTGAGACAACTAAAGAACCCCGTATGCCCTTTGATACCAAGAATATGCGATCTTGCTGGTGCATCGCATATAAATGCGCGACAATTGACAGGAAACAATTTTTCCTCAAAAATTAAACCCACATCAATCAGTTCACATAAATCATTAACAAACCTTGTTAAATATGTATTTGGACACAATGGTTTACTTTTACCACAATAAGCACCTACAACCATAACTTCTGGCGTCCCATTGACATTTATTAAAATAGGCCAAGTTTGCAAATTGGAACTCTTTGCTAAAGGAAGGCCATCAATATTTGTATTCAGGCTTAGTTCGCCAGAAAATGAAGAATTTTTTAGCAAAAAATCGGTCAATGTGTCTTTAACGCCGTAATGTACATATTCACCTAACCCCATTTTTTCAACTGGCGCACTTTTGGGAGTAGACTTTAAGGTCCTCACGTCTTTAGGAAGTCCACAAATGTGGGTACTCAAAATTTTTAGAAGACTATTAGCAGCTGCGTTTGTAATATTAAATTGAACTGCCCATGACGCAAGCTCATCCCTCAATTCACCTAAATTTTCTACTATTTCCTCCTTTTCACTTTCGCTTTCCGATTCAGATGAATTGCCCTCACTTCTAAATTCCTCAAAAGACACGTTTCCACAAGCATTTGATGTCGAAGGTCTCATTGCCAAAGTTTCATCGGCAAATGAGCGCTCCGACGGCAAAGCCACCACCTGCCTCACCTCACTTTTAACTTTCTTTGATATATTCATTTTTATATTAATAATTTAAACTTTGCTTACCTTTAATTGTCTTTCCTTCACTTAAATGCACTTTTATTTATTTATATTTTTTAACACTTGCTTTTTTCACTATTTTCACTTCTTTCACATTTGCACATTTGTAATAAATGAATAAATGCAGCTGCAACATGTGTTTTTTAAACGCTATTAGATCTGTAAGTGATTGCACAAAACAGCGCTGCCATACGAGAATAAAAAAATTAGAAAATAACCTCAAATTTATCACAAATCGTATTCAAGTTCAAAAAATGTTTGGTCTCAAGTGGAGAAGTGTTAGATATCCACTTGAGATTTAAAATTTTTCTCAAAGATTGGATAAAATATTAAATCTCAAATTGATGTCAAGTTGAAAACAAAAAAGGAAAAAAATGCTTCAACTTAAGTTGAGAATTACATTAGAAATCAACTTGAGAATTAAGCTTTTCTTTAACATTGGAGAAATAATTTTTCAATGCATATTGGGTAAGATCAGTTGTAAAGTGTTAAGAGTATGCGTAGTGTAAATATGTATAATTGTTTGTGCACATTTGTAAGTGGTTAATGAAGCATCGAAAATTGTTGTAGTGCTTTGCATTACTCGAGTTTAAAAAAAAAAAAATTTATGACTGCTCTTGTTTTTTATGATTTTAATTTTTTAACATTTTTTATTTTTTCGAAATTATTCTACGAGTTAAATTTCAGTTATGTATTTTATAAAGCTTTTTGTAATAGCTCTATTCCTTAAATTTTTAGAAATGACTTTATACACTACCAGACTATTCTATATTCATACATAAATTTTAGGTACATCTTTTTATTTACTATTTTATGTGTGCACTTGTGTGGACATTATTAAGCAATAATTCTGGCGCCAATCTCTTTCAGATGTAAAAACCCAAATGCAACGAATTCGCGGAAAATTAAGGAATTTTCGGTTCACTTATGCATTTAAAGTGATCATTTGACTGAAAAGAAAGTGCCCATGATGCCGCGAAAAAAAAAATTTTGTACAATAATTCTTATGTATAATTGGCTGTGCACATTTGTAAGTGGGAAATGAAGCCTCGAAAATTGTTGTTGTGCTTTGCGTTACTCGAGTTTTTTAAAAACAAGTTAGAGTGCTATATTCGAATCTTTGATACCCTCCACCGACAGGAGTGGGCTCTATATGATAAATACATATATATATATATTATTAACTAAGCTTCACAAAAACGAACGTCAGCATTAAAATTAGTTGCGGTTTAGACCTGAATTAAATTATTGACCGAAAATAAGAACATTTTATGCATTTCTTGTAAGAACTTTAAACTGGCTTGAGTAAAATATCATGATTCGTAAAAGTTTTATCCGAACTAAAATAATTTTAGAAGGGTAATTTGTATTGGACCTATGGTAAATTATGGACCAATCATCCTAAAATTCTGAAGCCTGATTTCTGGTATTACAAAAAATTAGAATAAATTTCAATACAGCAGTGTAATTAGTTTTAGCGTTAACAGTAAATTTTACAAATTTGCATGATATTTTTTCTGGCCATATGAATTTAAGTAAGAAATTTTTTTTGATCAACACACCCACGCATAAAAATGTCTACCCTTATAATATTCACTTTTATGTTTTGATATAAATACTATTTTTTATTAAAACATTAGTATACTTTTGCATGTTTCTTATATTTTTGCAATCCTGTTATAAAACTTAACTTCAAATTATATTTTGGGTTTTTTTCCAATAAATAAAAAACCATTAAAAAAATTATATTTCTTACTTTCTTTCCCATCCATACAGAGGATTTATTATTTTAAATATTTCCTTTAAAAAAAGTAAGTACAATAAATTGTAACTACGCAGACACTTAAAAAACATATCATGTTAGCTAAAAGTTAACTACGTGTTCACTAAAAAATACAGAAAATACAGCTCACAATAGTTATGTACAATATTTTCTTTGTGTGCAAATTCACAAGCAAAAAAATAAGATTTAGAGTTTGTGCGGTAAGACAAGTACACTACGTTAGTGTACAGTTATTTTTCGAACTCTGTTTAAAAGTAAACTAACGACGTCTGTGTTAAATTTGTGCGCAAAGTACAAGTTGCAATTTTGTAGATAATTTGTTCAAATTTGGTTAATACATCTAATTTGCACTAAGGACGAAGTCTATGTAAATGGTGAGAAGCTGAAGTAAAGTCGAATAATCGATCTCCCTAGTAAATAAGATTCGACATAGCCAATTTTAATGCATTTTTCTTAATTTAAATTCAATTACATTTATTTATTATTATATGTTGATGATTTATTTTTTATAATTCCGGAATCAGGAATAGAAATGTTAGATATTTTTAACTCATTTCATTTACAATTAAAAGGGGAGTTTAATTCAAGACTTTCATATTTGGACACCTTGATAATATGAAGAGGAAATATGATATTAACAGATTGGTTTCAAAAGCCTTGTAAGGGTAATGATAGTGGACAGTGTAATAAGGTATATATAGGTACAACAAAAAATAAACTAAAAACTTAGATAGCAGGACAAGTCATATCAAAAATATAGAAATATTTCATCACAAAAAAAAGCTTTATCAACTCGTTGTGCTAATCTCAGCCATTATCCAGATTTTGAAATCCAGCAGTTTTAAACACAGAAAATAATTATTAACGTACATAGATTTATGTTAGAAATGTTACAAATTATAAATTTACCGACAATGTCGAGAATTATGTCCCAATTCTGGTAGATGATTTATATGGATTAAATCTAGTTTACCGACACAATGAAAAAATAAGTATATAGGGTAATAAAACATTTAAACACAAGAAGAAAATATTAAGTGAAAAAAGTGGCGCTAATGCATAATTTTCGAGTTGTGGACCTCTTTAGTTTTCATATGTACGTATATAAGATTTTCCACTACATTTCTCAACGTATATGACCAATATTGGTATCATTTTTAAGCTTTTGAACAGATCTTTTTTTATATACAAAATTTATTTAAAAATTCTTTACCCATTATTATTTTTTATACCATAGTGGTGAAAATTCTTGAGTCTGGCCGAAGGCTGGCTATGCAGGGAAGATTTAATCAGCGAAGCCGGTGTTTTTTTATTTAATTGAACTTTTTTTTACTTGTATTTGAATGAACTACATACATACATATTTACCTAGAGCACTTTCGTTACATTTTGATATAACATTTTGTAAAAACTGTGTTAGGAACTAAACAATTTTTAAATAAAATTTGTATATCCAGAAATATATATTCAAAAGCTTGAAAATGATACCAATATTGGCCATATACTTTTAGAAATACTGTGGCAAATCTCATATATATACATATATATGAATACTTCAGAGCTCCTTAACTCGAAAACTATGCGTTTACGCAACTTTGTCCACTAAATATTTGTAAAATTCTCCACATGGCCTTTTGCGTTTCAGGTAGCGATATGTACGATAAATATTGAATTTCTTCTAAGATATAAGTAAAAATAAAACTACTTTCCATCCCTGAAACTAAGTGCATGTAAATCAGGGATGTCAGCGTCATACACAATTGTGTAAGCAAAACTCACATGTACGCTTACGCTCTTTTATTTTGCGAGCGTAAAATATAATTTTTTACTGCAAAACACTCTCATTCACAGGGCTATATCACACGGCCTGTTTTGAGGCCCCTAAACAGAAATAATATATTTATTATTTATTATCTTTGTTTATGTTTTGTTTTATTTCTGTTTTTAACATTGTACAATGATTGACAAATAATATCTACATTGTTTTTCATTTAAGCTAACGATATGTGTTTTGTTTGTAAAAAAAATTTCTTTGATGCCTGTTAAAGGGTCCCTTTTTCTTTCGTTAAAAAGATGTACCTAAATGAAGAAATTATTAAGAAAAAAATAGCCACAAGAATTTGTTGGTATTTTGTGCTTGTAAAAATATTTTTCTTTCTGTACCAATCGCGTCGGTGGGTTTTTTTCTTTGAAAACACTTTTCTTAAGTAAGTAAAAATATTTAAAAAACTTGTTAAAAAAGTCTTGTTTTCCTACAATTTATGTGTAAACCTATACACATAAAAGCAAATGTGACAGCAGGTAAAATTTTTGGGTAAGAAGATGTGTATTATTGATGTATTAATGAAACTGTATTGTTTAACGTCCACAAACCTAAAAAATGTTTTGTTGTTTCGAAACTGCAATTTAAATTTAGAAGATATTATTGGTAAATAAATGTATATTTTTATAGGCTAGTAAAATCTTCCCTTTTTATAATGGCGGTTAATAATTATAAAATATTTTTTAACTCAATGGGGTTATTATTATTTGCATTGGTATGTGCAAATATTATTTTCATTGTTGGCATTCGCAAAGGTATGTTGAGCACAAAATTAAAAATATTGGAAAGAATTGTATAAGGTTGTAAAAAGACTTCATATATTAGGTCTGTCTGCGTACTTTTCCAGTAGCAAATACTCAGTAAATTTTTTTGGGAGAGTAAGACAAATTTTACTCTTTCGGCTGAGAATATCTCAAAAAGTACGCAGACAGTATCCAGTGAAATCTTGCAAGAAAACAGCTGATCGGTGTGTAAACAATTGAAATAACAAACGTGAGCCAAGATAGCATTGAAGAAATAGCGTCCAATTTGGGAATTTAAAAACCGGGAAACCAAAATACCCAAATAATGGGTATTTGCAGTATAAACAAAAAGTTAGCGTCGAATTTAGGAATTTAAAATAGGGAAGTACATATATAGGAACAAATCTAGTTTACCGACGCAGCTCCAAATAAAAAAAAAGTACCCATGGTGATGGAAAATGGAAAAATAAGAAGAAAAAATAAAAAAATAAAAATGTTGGCGCAAACGCTTAGTTTTCGAGTTATGGACGTTTAAAGTTTTCATATAAATATGTGATTTTCCACTACAATTCTAAACGTATATGGCCAATATTTGTATCATTTTAAAGCTCTTGAACAGATTTTTCTGGATATACATAATTTATTTCAAAATATTAAACTCTTTAGATCACATTACAGTTTTTTTCATTTTACGTCGAAATGTTACGGAAGTGCACTAGGAAAGAATGTAGTTTATTTAAATAAAAGTGTAATACAAATTTTATAAAATTACAAACACTAGCATCGCAAAAAAAATTCTTTGCACAGCCAGCCTTTGGCAGGACGCAAGGATGTTCTTCTCTATGGTATAATAAACACCGGTTTCGCTTACTAAAGCTTCCTAGCATAGCCGGCCTTCGGCCGGGCGCAAATATTTTTTCCCCTATGGTATAACTAATACCGGCTTCGCTAACTAAAGATTCTCTGCATAGACGGCCTTTGCCCATGGGCAAGGATTCTCTCCTCATTAGTATAACATAAACATAAAGAATGTTTTACTTGTATTTTAATTAAAATTCTTAAATAAATTAGTATGTAGTATATACATACATTAAAGAATTAGAAAAAATTAATAAATTTGTTTTTATGCTTACTAAAAAACTTTTGTATTTTGCAAACTCGTCCCACTTCTTAATAAACTAAAAATATTAAAATAAATTCTGTATGTCCAGAAAGATCTAGTGAAACGTTTTGCAATGATACCAATATTAGCCATATACATTTGGAAATGTACTGCAAAATCACATATTTATATAAAAACTTAAAACGCCCATAACTCGAAAACTAAGCGTTTGCGCCAACTTTCTTATTTAATTTTTTCTTCTTATTTTTCCATTTTCTATCACCCTGGGAACTTTCTTTTTTTATTTGGAGCTGCGTCGGTAAACTAGATTTAAGCCCAAATATATTTATATTTTTAATAAAAATACAAAAAATACTTACCACAGGCTTTTGCAGGGTATAAACTATATATTTTCTGAAAGTAAATAGTTTTCTTGACAAAATGAGCGATGCGTGCAAAAAATCGTTCGGACAGTTTCCGAGAAATCTGGGTTCATCCAAAATGGTCAGTAAAAATCTTTACTGATTTATGCAATGAACCACAGGCTTTTGCACGGTATAAACTATATATTTTTTGCACGCATCGCTCATTTTGTCCAGAAAACTATTTACTTTCAGAAAATATACAGTGTATACCGTGCAAAAGCCTGTGGTAAATATTTTTTGTATTTTTATTAAAAATATAAATATATTTTTACTTCCCCTTTTTAAATTCCTAATTATTTGGGTATTTTGGTTTCCCGGTTTTTAAATTCCCAAATTCGACGCTATCTTGGCACACGTAAACTCTTTCATTCAAACAGTATATAAAAACAGCTGTTCAAACTAGTTGCAAAATCTTACCAGAGGAAATTTCTCCAGTAACATTTTGCAAGTTCTCTAACTTTCAACTGTCAAAAAATTCTCTTTTTGGCTCTCTCGCCGTAAGAGATTTGGAGTACGCAGACAACATTTTGCAAGATTTTGCGACATTTTGTACAAAATTATGCAAAATATGTGTACGCAGACAGACCTATTGTCAAGTGCTCAATTTTTCCAAAAAATAAGCAAAGTTTCTGCGAAATGCAGGTTCCAAATTAAATTTATTTAAATAATAACTGATTGTGTCTGTCAATAACTCAACATTTTTCGATAATTGTGTTATTATTAATTGCTCTAAAGTCTTCATAGCAAAATATGTATGTTAATAAGGCCTCGTAATAGGCCTCGCAACCGCAGATTTCTCCCGCTGGGAATGTAAGAGACAAGAGTAATCGCACCAACACAATCATATTTGACACCACTGATGTAAATCTATATGGCAACATCATATACCCGAATATGAGAGAAATAAATTGAGTGCATGTTCTACTTTCTACATGGGAGATGATTTTCGGCTTTCAACAAACTTTGGAAAACCTGCACAACTTAAAAAATACGTTACTAACTTTTTTTTATAAACTTTGTTCAACAAAAAACTTAAGTTAAATATAAATTATATACCAAAATGCGGTTTTAAATAATATTATTTAAATACCAGTACCTCGAATCTGCAACTTTTTGAATTTTATTTCCGATCTCGGTTACTTTAACGAATTTCGGTAAAAATGTAAAAAACCTCAAAGTTTAAATATTTTTAAAAATGGTTAATATAATAAAAAATTAAAAAGAAATAATTAGCACATTACATTTGTTAAAAAATATAAAATAAATTCGCTTTAAAGAATTCCAATACATTTTACTCCGTTTTCCTGTATATATTTTTTTAAATTGTTTATTAAATATATTATTAAAACTATGTTTTGAACAAAAAATGAAGACTTTATAATATAATTCAGAAATAGGTTTTAAAAACGCTCGAAAGTGATACCTAAATACGTACCTAAATAATCCTTAAAAATATATAATACTCCGTTTTATTTTTATTTGATTAAATATCTTGAATAAAAATATTCATCCTGAACAGCTATAGCACTTATTTAAAAAAATGTATATATGTATAATTATAATGAAAAATAAATAAATATGAGTAGTAGGGAATTGGTGAGGCAGCATTTTTGCTGCCTCCCCATTAGCTTTTTTCGCATATAACACAGAGGGAGCAATTTGCTTTTAATTTAAAGCAGCAAAAAATCTGCTTTTTTGCTTCCAATGTATTTTTACATAAGGAGGAGTTTTGAATATAAATAAAATAACCCTTTCAGACCTGACGCTAAGCTACTGGGAATTTTCTCATAATTTTTGGAATATATGGTCTCTATGTAGTATGAAAATATAATCAATGCTTAGGTTTTAACATTTTTATATCCTTCAAGGATTTTTAGGACACGCACAATTGATGCATCTCGTGAAAATTTTAAGCCAAAACGTATTTTAATTGCATCAAATGACTTTAATTGCCTTGAAACATTTAGCAATAATTCAAGTAACGGTAAAGCGAATAGCGGAATAATGTGCGAAACAAACATAAAGAACAATCTGCGCAGTCGATGCATGCCGGTCTATCTGTTATTGGTCAAATAGAAGCGAAAATATTAAGACCGAAATCCACCCGCATAATCGATGCATCACGGTCTCAAAGGGATAAAATTTTTTTTAGTATTTTTAAATATAAAATAGAGTAATATTAAGTTAATCATATTATATTTTCTTCAATGAAGAGAAATTTAAAAAAATCTATAATATTTATAAATGTATTGTTTAAGTATTTTTAAATAAGAGAGAGTAATATGTAATATGGTTTAAATATTCAACATAAGTAAGTATATAATGTTACGTTACTGCCTTTTCAATAACGTTTTTGGTTTATTTCCTTTATAATAAACCTCTTGAGTTCTTTTATTGCAACTTTAATAAAAATAAATAAAACACTTTACTTTATAGCTGTACTATAAACTATTCACGCCACTTTATTTAGAACTTAGTCAATTTTACCACTTATAATTGCGATGTACACTCTTAAATAATAGTACTAATACTGATTATCGATGCCCACATTCGCGAGTATTTATATTCTGTTCGCTGACATCTAGGTGTTTCTAGAACATTCGACTTGTCGAAATGTCTGTAACATTTTCGACATATCTGGGCCATTTGAGCTTTTTTTTTATCTCACAGCTAATATCATTATGCATTAACACTGTGGCTGAATTTAAATTGATTTATACATCAATAAACTAAAGCATACTTTATGGGTTAAAAATAACCTTAACACTATTATGTTATACAGATATCTATAACAATCATAACATTACATTTGTACTAGAAAACTCTGTACAGTGGTTTTACTTTAGAAATATGCATAACTAATACAATAACATTTTAAACGTATAAAGATCCATACTTAACTCAAATGAATGATAAAGTTTGGACAATTATTTACAAGGGGTGTCAATTACCAAATGGTAAATTATATATTGTTACGTTTCTGCCTTTTCAATAACGTTTTTAGTTTATTTCCTTTATAATAAACCTCTTGAGTTCTTTTATTGCAACTTTAATAAAATAAAACACTTTACTTTATAGCTGTATATAAACTATTCACGCCACTTTATTTAGAACTTAGTCAATTTTACCACTTATAATTGCGATGTACACACTTAAATAATCGTACTAATACTGATTATCGATGCCAACCTTCGCGAGTATTTATACTCTGTTCGCTGACATCTAGATGTCTCTGGAGCATTGTACTTGTCGAAATGTCTGTAACATTTTCGACATTTCTGGGCAAATCGAGATTTATTATCTTACAGCGAATATCATTATGCATTAACACTGTGGCTGAATTTAAATTGATTTATACATCAATAAACTAAAGTATACTTTATGGGTTAAAAATAATCTTAACACTATTAGTTATCTATAACAATCATCACATTACATTTGTACTAGAAAACTCTGTACAGTGGGTTTACATTAGAAATATGCGAAACTAATACAATAACATTATAAACTAATAAAATTACCTACTAATAAATTAAACTTATTCTTAACTAAAGTTACTTTCGTAACAATATAAACTCTGAAAAAGAAATCCTTACAATAAAAATAATTATAATAAAACAAAAACAAGATTTTTTCATTTTTTTATTACTTTTTATTTAAAAAATAATTTTACATTTTAAAATTTGATTTCTAATAAAAAGGGATCATCTTCCTCCATAAATTCCTTAACGTAGTCAAGCATCGCCTTACTAACATTTGCGGGATATTGCTTCTTCTCCTCTCGCTGTTCATCATTAACGGCTTTTGAAGTTTTACAGAATTTTGATTTATAAGGGCTGAAATTAAGCACTCGCATAAAATGTATTTTCTTATTGAATTTGGTTTTAAACGTTATGGGTTGACAAAATTCACACTTTAACATTGATGTACCATTTTATAATTAGATATTATTTTCAATTTTTATTTTTGTGAAATAAGAAAAATTAATGAACAGAAATTGTAAAAATATATATTCTTTTTTCCATATATTTAATGGTTATCAAAGCATATTTTAAAAAATGATCTATGGTTATTGAACTTCTTAGAACCTTCCGTTCAACAATAAATACAAAATAATTTTTAGAAATTACAAGTCAATAAACTTTTCGTTAGGGTAAAAAATGCAATCGCATGCATTTTTAAAGTTTTAAAATTAACCTTGAATATTTGCTTCGCATTAAATTATGAGTCACTAAAACTTTTCGTTAGGAAAAAAATGCAATAGTGTGCATTTTTAAAGTTTAAAGATTAACCTTGAATGTGTGTTAAATATATTTATTTTATTAGGCTACAGACTACTTTCAAAGTGCGTAAACATTTATTAAAATAAAATAAGACTTATATACTATAACATGACATCGTTCAACTTCAAATTCTGTAAATCGGTTTTCGAGAAAAAGGATATGCTCGACACTCATGATGTCCTTCACTAGAGAAGTACAATCATGAAGTCCTTCAGTAGAGAAGTACATTCTAGAGCTGGAATGTGAATACATACAAATCAGAAATTAAGATATATGTATACATTCGCTCTATTACGCACATATCTAAAATGCAATTACTGACTTTAAGCGACGACGGACATATACAAAAATGTCCAAATTTCAGGAGCGGGTGGTCTCTATTAAAAATAAATATACTGGAAATTAATATAAATTAGTCATCGTTTATTAAAGGTTCCAAATATATTCCAACACCACAGTGGATAAGAAAAAAACAGGGGTTTTTAATTTTCAAAATGATGATGACTACTGCTTTAAATGGAGTATTATTGCTTAATTTTTAGGCAATAATCAACATATACTGAAAGAAGTAAATATATTAGAAGAAAAGATACAAATAAAAGATAGTCTGATCAATTTTCAAACATTGGAGTTCCCTCTAAAATTGATGGATATTAAGATATTTGAGTAAATGAATTAAAAAATAAGTATTAATGTATTTGGTTATGAGGGAAGTCAAATTGTAGGACTATATTCCATTATGTTTTAATAACAGATATTTCAAGGTAACAAATATAAATTACAAAATTTTAATTCAAAAATATTAATTTTGTTTTATTGTATACATATTTTAGGCTAATAAGAAGTTGGTTAACTTCTCCTCCTAAGGGACGGATATATATTTCCAACGCATGTCTTCAATACTCTTTTAAGTGCGAAAGCTATGAAAGATCATGAAGGTTGTAAGAAAGTCGTCCCATAAATGCCGAAGGCGGAAGAATGTGTGCTACATATATGTATGTGACAGCGCATAAAGAAAGGGACCTAAGGGTAAAAACCATTTAAAACCATTTTAAAGATTTAAATACGCGCTCAGATGTTGTCCACATCAAAAAAAAAGTGATTTTTTTTACCCTTTCTCTATGCGCTGTCACATATGCAGATTTTGAGGCTTACTTAGAGAAAATTGATGGCAGGAGCAGAGCATAACTCTTGTAATCTTCTGTATCAAATTGCTAAGTATACCGGTATTCTTTCATAATTTTTTTTCCTATGATTGCCATTTATTTGTAAAAGAATTATTAAAATTTGAATGTGATATATGTAAAAGTAATTCCTCTCAACAAAGAATTATATGTATATTATTATCAAAATTTATACCAATGCAAAATAATAAGAGATTTGAAATTCGGGTTTTAGATTTATGGCATCTAGTTTAGAATCTCTTGCAAACAATTTAAATGACACTGATTTTCAAATTCACCATAAAGTTTTTGAACAGAAAAATTAATTTGATTCAATGGAACGCTTTATTAAAAAAAATCTTCCCACTAAAGAAAATTTTTACAATATTTTAAATAATACTAATTGCACTAATGAAGACTATGAGCAGCTCAAGCTGTTTGGGGAACTTTTAAATGTACTAACTTATTAGATTACACAAAATTATATTTAAAAAAAGTAGTTCTTTTGTTAACTGACATTTTTCAAAATTTTCGACACATTTGTAAAATATTTATAAACTTGAGCCATGTCAATATTATACTGCCCCAGGACTATCATGGGATGCTATGTTAAGAACAACTAAAATAGAGTTAGAACTGCTAAGTGATGTCAATATGTACAATTTTATACAAGATGGTATTAGGGGAGGCTTAGTTCATTGCTCAAAGAGATATTCTAAAGCAAATAACAAATATTTAGAAGACTTTGACAGTAGTAAGCCTTCAGAGTATTTAATGTACCTCGATGCTATTAACTTGTATGGATGGGTAGTGTCAGAATATCTTCCCTATGGAGAATTCAAATTGAATTATGAAGAAGACATTTTAAATATTTTGGATGTTGCTAATATATCAGATACGTCTGAAATTGGTTATTTTTTGGAGATAGATTTAGAATACCCCGAATACTTAGTCCCAATTTACATTATACGATTTTTGTCGTTGCGATTATTGTCGTTTCTTTTTTGAAGTCGGTCTTATGTTTACATTGTACGATTTTTGTCGTTACAACTTCTTTTGTATACATATAATTTGACACTACGAATGAATGAACAAAACGAAACGTAGAGTACACTCGCTTGTGTACCCCTTTTAATTCCTCTCTCCCCTCTCGCCAATAAGGTGAGAATCGCAACGACAAAAATCGTATAACGTAAATTGGGACATGAAACACATAATGATTTACCATTTTGTTTAGAAAACAAAATTATTGGTGAATCTAAATATAGAAAGCTAATTGCAGACTTGACATCAAAAACAAAATATAATATTCATTATACGGTTCTAAACCAGTGTTTAAAAAATTAATTGAATTTAAAAAAATCATAAAGCGTTAAAGCACAGATTACACACAGATATGTCACAAGACGGAAGATTTTTTGTCGCTTACTTACGATGCATTTACACATGAAAGTACTTTCATGAAAATTCTGTATACGTATTATCACCACAAATTTCACAAAAAAATAATAAAATTTCATGAAAGTGAAATTTCATTTTCAAAATGTCGTCAAAGGGCAAACTTCTATCGAAAATGTCTCTTTTCTTCTTTTATTGTTTTGCCTATTTCAAGCTTAACTGAGCTACCTAAATAAGAGCGGCAAGCGTTTATTGTATGTCAAAACTTTTCATTTGCATAAAGTTCATACGGAAAAAACCTTTAGAACGCGAATTCGACACCACCCGGCTTGAAAATCCTATTTGACAAATTGCTATGTCGATTTGTCTTATTGAAAATGTATTTGAAATAGAATTTTCATGTTTAAAAAAACGCTTGCCGCCCTTGTTTAGGTAGCTCAGTAAGAGTTGCCGAGCCAATTATTCACGCCGAACTTCAGGCATTCGTTCAAAATAATATTTATTTTTATTAGTTTTCATGATATTTATAAATTTTAATTAGAATCATTGTGTTCTTAATATTTAATTGAAAAATATATTAAAATTCTTTATTAGTATTGCGGTTATTTTATTGAACTGTTAATGGGTTTTAATCCAAATTTAGATATTTTAATTAGG
This sequence comes from Pollenia amentaria, assembly GCA_943735925.1. Lineage (NCBI taxonomy): Eukaryota > Metazoa > Arthropoda > Insecta > Diptera > Polleniidae > Pollenia > Pollenia amentaria. The sequence goes on from OX031006.1 coordinate 106,069,814, forward strand.
CTTAAGTTCATTGAATTTAATTTTCATTAAATTATTTTTATGAAGACAGGAATGTTACAACATGAAATTAATTAAAATTTTATTGATAATTTTTCATTGTTGACTGCGCTGAGATTTGAACTCAGGCTTTCACGGACAGGTTGCCCAGACTAGTTTCGATTGTAACCACACAATCTCGTCAGTGGGGTTTGCCGTTTTACTCACTCGGCTATTGCAGCCGGATGACGTTAATAGTCAAACATCAATCCTTAAACCAAATGGTATTTCACTTTGGTAGATCGTAATTTGCTTTTGAATGAATGATTATCTATTTTAATTAATTTACATGTTATTCCTAACATCTGTTTTTTCGTACTTTTTGTCAAGAATTCTTCTTGAAATCCAAAGTACATTTTTTGTTTTTCATGTTTTTGTCTTTCTTTTTTCTTGTTGACCTTTTCCAGCTCAACTTGAAGGACATATGTAAACATAGCTCGTGCTATTCATTTTCCTCAAATGACTTTCTGTACAATCCTCATGACCATACAATTTGTATGAAGCATCCCTAAAAAGCGTTGACGCCGCGTTATTTAAGGTAGAAGTACATAACACGCGTTAGCTCGCCGACGAGTATCGTGCGCTTAAAAACTTTAGCGCGTGAAAAATGGCAAGTTACACAACGCGCGTTATAAAAGCCTTTTCTTTCAGCTATTTTTTATTTTTTAATACTTTAATTATATCATTCCAAGCTTCTACTCTTTTTTATACAATACTGTATGTTTTATTAACTCTTCATTAGGTATTTCCTCCATGACTCACAAATTTGTTAAATTATTCTTTTTTGTTGTCAGCTGATTACCTGTAAGGTGGGGGTTTTACCAGTGTTTGGTGCGCGACATATGCACTTTAAAGATCAACGTGAAGGTAGCAGTGCAGAGGGCCTGGGTGGCTAATAAGTGCAAAAAGAAATTAGTCGTTAACAGCTCTCTTCAGCGTCATGGCAAAGCGTTGTTGTATGTCAGTTGCCTAGTGCGCGAATTACGTTTTTAGTGCTTTATTCTTCAGAATAAATAACACTATTACTTCCAAAAATAAAAAAACCACAGCGTAATATTTTGGGGTTTTTTTCTCTTTATTTGTTGGATTGGATCTTAAGACTAGTTTTTGTGGTGATCTTACTTTAGTATTTATAAGAAATTCTTAATTCTACTTATGAATGGATATTTGGGTCATGAGTGTTTACAATCTGGGTTATTCTAGTGGGTTTACAATTTGGGTTATCTTAGTTAGCAATTTGCTTATGCTAATTGGTTTACATATGGGTTTACTTTAAGTTGTTAAATGTATTTATGGTTTATTGCTTAGGTCTACAAAAATAATGACAGTGTAAGTGACACCGTTGGTATTTTTGTGGATTTGTTTATTTTTTCGTTAATAAGGTTTTTGGGTGGTTTGTTTTTTAAATTGTGAAATTGATTCTGCTTATTTGACAAAAGCGGCACAACAATCAATGAGGTATTGTTGGGGCGCTTTTATGAGTACTAGAATTTAAATAAGTGTGTTATTGGATGTAGTTTATTGTGTCATGTATTTTTGTACTATAATATTAATGTCGTTGTTGTCGGCAATGATATCTAGTTCGGGTTGCATGGAGGGCAAGTACGTAACTCCTCCCCCTGTTGATATGGGATTCTCCTGAATTCTGTTGATTTTTACATAGCCGTATATTATTATTATGCTTAGAATTAGAACTATGGCTATTAGACTTGTGTCTGAGATTATGTTTCTTATTTTAAGTTCTCGTATTTCTTTAATATTCTCTACTTCTTTTATGATTATTTCTTTGAATGATGGTTTGTTTGTGAAATTGTAATTTACATTTGTTTTGTCTTCTTCGAATTTTTGTATATATATATCTTGTTTATTTGAATATTGTTTATCTTGGATTAAGATTGTACAGTTTATGAATTCCAGGAGTGTATTATTAAGTATTGTGTGTATTGTTTCTGTTTCGTTGTATTTTGATGTGATTAGTAGTTCTCCTGGGTTTTGTATAAGCAATGTGCCGTCATTTATTACTTCTATTTTTGTATCGAGATCTTTAATTAGTTTACAATTGTTTTTAACTACGCAATTGCTGCTTAGTTTAAGCTCGTTGAGCATTTTATTTTCTACAAAGGAGAATGTGTTATTTTGTATTTTTACAATCTTTTCTGATATTTCATCTATTTTTTGATGGTTTTCGTTTGTGATGGGTACAATTGTGTATTGTGTAGTTTTTATGCTGTTAGTCGGTAACTTAATTGCTAGTATTATTGAGTCGTTATACATCATGACTCCTATCCTACTTAGTTTAATTTTTAGAAAGTCAATCTCATATTTATTGATTTCCTCTGCCGTTAGTATGGATGGGTGTAAGGTGTTGAATTTCGCTGAGGCTATATTGTCTAATATTTCATCAACTTTGTTCTCTAGGTATTGCAGTTTCAGTAATTGATCGTGGTACGATAGTCTACTGTAAATATCGTTAGTATGTGTTTGTATATTATTTATGTAACTTAGTATTTTGTCTCTGTCGTCAAGTATTGTTTCTTTTAGTATTGAGATTGAGTTATTAAAGTTCGTATTTATCTCGATTTGTCTGTTTATAGTATTTATTGTTTGTAGGTTGTTAATTCTGTTGTTATTGAGACGTTGTTCGATTTGTTGTCTATCGTCGTCGTTCACAGTTCCAAAGAGCCATTTTTGGGCGTCTCCCACTATATTCAGGATGCCTCGTTTTTGTCTCCTGTAATTGGGTGTTATAGACCTAATTTTTGCTTCTATTGTTTTTATTTGAGTTAGTAGGTGTTGTTTTAAATGTATTTATATATCTTGTTTATTTGAATATTGTTTATCTTGGATTAAGATTGTACAGTTTATGAATTCCAGGAGTGTATTATTAAGTATTGTGTGTATTGTTTCTGTTTCGTTGTATTTTGATGTGATTAGTAGTTCTCCTGGGTTTTGTATAAGCAATGTGCCGTCATTTATTACTTCTATTTTTGTATCGAGATCTTTAATTAGTTTACAATTGTTTTTAACTACGCAATTGCTGCTTAGTTTAAGCTCGTTGAGCATTTTATTTTCTACAAAGGAGAATGTGTTATTTTGTATTTTTACAATCTTTTCTGATAGGGTTTTTATATTTTCTTGTATGTTATACAGTATGTTGCTTAATTCATGTGGTTGTATTATGTGTAATATTAGACTCGTTTCGTTGACTATTTCCACGGTTTCTGTTGGTAACATGCAGTATCCGTTAGTTGCGGTTATTGGTGTTAGCGTTATCGATGCTGCAGTTAGGGGAATTGTCATCGTTAGCATTAGTAAGATTAATACCTGCAAATTTGGATGATCGTTTTATATTGGAAGTATGAATATTTTGTAGATTTGCTTTTCTGTATTTCGGCTGTTCTTTGTGCCTGACATTTTTATAATTTTTTATAAATCCGATGTCCCTGTTTTCATTGTATATTTCCCTATTTGCATTAGCTTTTTCTAATCTTGTTTGCTTTGCTTTTGTTAGTCTTTGGAAAATAGTGTTATGATCTACTTTAAAATTCTGTACTTCGAGTGGTGAGCATTTTATAGTGCTATGGAAGTTACTATTGTAAAGTGTGACTGCTTTGTTAATTTGTGTTGTTATTGGTAATTTCTCCTCGAGGTTTAGTGTTCTAATCTTTTCTGTTAATGTATTATTGAGTCTTTCTATATCACTATTACCCGTGTGACTGTTCGGTTTTGTTGCATGATATTGAATACCTTGTTGTTGTAGAAACTCCCTTATTGTTGTAATGCTAAATTCGTTATCGAATACGAATTTGTTAGGTTTTCCTTTTAGCGCTATGAACTCTTGAATTTTGTTTTCGAGTGTTTTTTGGTTCCTATCTGATAGATACAAACAAGTAGCGTGTTTCGAAAACTTGTCTATGAAAACGATAAATGAATGTTTGCTATTTACGTATGTATCTACGTGAATTATTTCATTTATCGTTTTGGGTGTTTCTGTTAAATAAAATTTGTTTTTAATTGGGTTTCTATCGTATTTTCCTCCGCTGCATATATCGCAATTATTTATGATCTTATAAATTTGCGTTTTGAGGTCTGGGTTGTATATTAGCGATTTTAGCTTTTCGTATGTTGCTGTTATACCGCAATGGCCGCTTTCATGTTTATGAAAATGTGCGATTTGTGTTTTTAGTTCGTCCTCAGGTTCAATATTTTTTGCTATATTAGAGCATTTTATGAATTTGATGTGGGGATTTCCGGAATATTCATTTTCTATAGTTTTATGGAGTTGGTAATATTCGTGGTCGTTGAGGTAGGAGTATATCCCTACCCTTCCTTTCGTTAATTCTCTGCGTAGGATATCGAGTGTATATCCTTTATCCATATCGTTCTTTTCTATGAAAATGACTTTGTTTCCAAAAATGGTTTTTATTGTTTCGGTTTTCTCTTTTACGAGTATTATCTGTGTTTTAAACCTATTGACGATCGTCTCTAGAATAGGTACATTGTAACCTAAGTCCTCTTCTTGGGAATGGACAGTCTGTACTTCTAACGAGGCGTTGTCGTCTTCTTGCTCTTCTTGAATTTTCGGGGTTTCCTCAAGATATATTTCATCTTCCCAGTGATGTATTTCATCGTTTCTAATCCTGCTTAGGAAATCGGCTATATTGTTGGTTTTTCCCTTTATATATTCGAGAGAGAAGTTATATTCTCCTAGGCTTATGAGCCATCTTTGGAGTCTTGGATTTATATCCTTTCCTGAGTATTTCGTCATTAACCATTTGAGTGGTTGGTGGTCACTTTCTAGGTCAAATTCTCTACCGAATAGGTATGGCCTAAAATATTTAACTGCCCACACAATCGCTAATAGCTCTTTTTCTATTGTTGCATAGTTGCACTCGTGTTTATTTAGGGTACGAGATGCATATGCGATAGGGTGTCCCTCTTGTGAGAGTACTGCTCCTATTGCGAAATTGCTTGCGTCAGTTGTGACTTTGAATTTTTTGTTAAAATTTGGGTACCTTAATATTGGTGAGTTTGTCACTAAATCTTTCAGTTTCTCAAATGCTACTAAATATGCAGGGTCGTTAATGTTGATTTTTTGATCCTTTTTTAAGCATTTCGACATTGGATACGCGATTTTCGCGTAATCTTTTATAAATTTCCGGTAAAAGCCAGTCATCCCCAAGAGAGATTTTATCTGCTTTCCCGTAGTCGGTATTTTAAGTTTTTGAATAATTGAAACTTTGTTGGGGTTTGGTCGAATACCTTGGGTCGTAAGGACGTGACCTAAGAATTGCGTTTCTTTCTTCAGAAAGTCGCATTTATCAACTTGAATTTTTAATTTTGCCTTCCTTAGGAGTTGAAATATTTCCCCCAGGGTGGTTATGTGTTCTTGTAGGGATGTGCTGAACACAAGGATGTCATCCATATAGACGACACATGTCTTGTTTATGTGGTCTCCAAGGACCTCGTTCATTAGCCTTTGAAATGTAGAGGGGGCATTTTTCAGCCCAAATGGCATTCGAATGAACTCGTAATGTCCCGATGGTGTTGAGAAGGCTGTTTTCTTCCTGTCTTCCTCCCTTACCATTATCTGGTGAAAGCCTTTAGCTAAGTCGAGAGTAGTAAAGTATTGTGATCTTCCCAGCTTATCTAATAATGAGTTTAAGTTGGGGATGGGATATTTATCGTCTACCGTAAATTGATTGAGTTTACGATAATCGATGACGAGTCTATATTTTTTTATGCCCGAATTATCCAATTTCTTTTCAACTATCCACAATGGGCTATTGTAGGGTGAGTTGCTTTTCCTTATTATGTTTTGTTCTAACATTTCTTTAATTTGTCGATTTATTTCCTCCTCGTGTATTTGTGGATACCTATATATTTTTGAGTAAAGTGGTTTATCGACGGTTGTGGTTATTTCGTGGTGGATCTCATTCGTTGCCGAGAGAGTATCACCTTCTTTAAAGAAAAGATCTTTGAATTTTGCAAGTAACCTTTTTGTCGCTTCACTTTCTTCAAAATTGAGGTGGTCGAGGTTGAAATTTCTACTGTTTTCTTGTAATAGTTCTAATGTGGAAACATTCTCGATTTCCGCTGGGTAATTGTATTCTTCGAAGTACAATTCTGTTCCCAACATATTAATAAATTTATTTTCGCAATCAATTGTTGCCTTTAATTTCGTAAGGAAATTTTGCCCTATTATGCCTGAAAAATTGGGGTTGGAAAAGTCTATTAATTTCCATTTTTAGGTCCCTAGGCATCTGAATTCTTTTGGGAATGGTGTGATGATAGTGTATTTTACTTCATTTAATCCGTTAATAGTTCTACAAAATTGGGGTTTTTCTAATTCTATTTTCGGGTATTGCTCCATTAGTATATTAGTTTTTAATATGCTAGTTGTGGAGCCCGTATCGATTAGGCATCTTATTTTCTGTTTGCCTATTGTAAGAATTATTATTGGGAGTTTTGATTTAGAGGCCGCATTATAAAATTTACGCTCTCTGTGTCAGATTCAACTTCTTGCATTGTATCCACCTCCATATATGTGGGGTGATTTGTCACGTTCGGTTGTTGCGCATCGACGCTCATATGTGACGTTTTTGTTTGTGCTGAATTATTTGTTTTATAATTCTGATAATTTTTTTTGTGGTATTCGGATTGATTTTTATTATTTTGTTGAGTCTGTTTATTATCGTTATATTGTGTTGGTTTGTTAGTGTTGTATTGTTGTGATTTATTACTATTGTATTGTGTTTGTTGTTTGTTTTGTGTTTGTTCTATTTTATTGTTACTGTATTGTGTCTGTTGGTTTTTCTTCCTATGACGGTAGTGTATCGTCCTAGGGTCATCCAAAGCCCTAATTCTAGTGTAATTTGTTATAATTTCGTTTAGTGTACTATTTTGGTCGCTGTGTGATCGTAATGGTATATCGATCTTTTCAATTAAAATGTTAACTAGGTCTTTATCGACTCGATTTGGCTCATATATTTCTGGCCTTGTGTCGTCGTACATATACATATATCTTATTTAGCTCAGATTTGCTCTTTTCAAAATATGTAAATAATTCCCTAAGGTTACTCACTTTTACGTTTCTGCATCTGCTGAATATGTCTGAGTATGTTGTTCTTGGTCGGTGGTGATCTATCAATTTCGCCTTTATCTGGTCCCATGTTGCATCCGTTCCTAGTCCTCTAATGTAGTCGCCTGCATCGCCGCTAATTTTCTCGTTCATGATTATGGCGGTTGCCAAATTTATCAGTTGCTGGTTTTCTCTAGGGCATAGTGCTAAGACTGCTTCTACCGATGCTATGAAGGCTGTTGCATCGTGGTCCTTATCTAGGCTTCTCAATTGCCGGAATTGTGTTAACAGATCTTTTGGTGTTAACCATAGACCTTGTTGTGGTTGTGCTTGTGGTTGTTGCTGCTGCTGGAGTTGTTGAATTTGCTGAAGTTGTTGTTGTACTTGCTGTTGCTGGAGTTGTTCTTGCAATTGGTGAATTGCAGCTTCCTGTCTTCTTATAACTTCATTGAGTTCATCTTCATGGTTGATGTTACGGTTTTCGTTAAATCGGTCTTGTAGCGACATTTTCCTTTTTCTTTTAATAACTTCGCTTTGTTTGGCAAATTGTTTCGCACTTTTATTTTGTTTTTACCTCTTACGTATTTTCGTTTCACCGAAAAATATTCTATCGGGGGGTCCTTCGGGATTTTCAGTGTTAAATTTTCTTTAAATTCTTCAGAATTTAAAGGCAGTTGTGTAGGTTTTTCTTTGAAATTAAATTCTTTAGAATTTAATTTCCGCGACTGCGCCAATTACGTTTTTAGTGCTTTATTCTTCAGAATAAATAACACTATTACTTCCAAAAATAAAAAAACCACAGCGTAATATTTTGGGGTTTTTTTTCTCTTTACTTGTTGGATTGGATCTTAAGACTAGTTTTTGTGGTGATCTTACTTTAGTATTTATAAGAAATTCTTAATTCTACTTATGAATGGATATTTGGGTCATGAGTGTTTACAATCTGGGTTATTCTAGTGGGTTTACAATTTGGGTTATCTTAGTTAGCAATTTGCTTATGCTAATTGGTTTACATATGGGTTTACTTTAAGTTGTTAAATGTATTTATGGTTTATTGCTTAGGTCTACAAAAATAATGACAGTGTAAGTGACACCGTTGGTATTTTTGTGGATTTGTTTATTTTTTCGTTAATGAGGTTTTTGGGTGGTTTGTTTTTTAAATTGTGAAATTGATTCTGCTTATTTGACAAAAGCGGCACAACAATCAATGAGGTATTGTTGGGGCGCTTTTATGAGTACTAGAATTTAAATAAGTGTGTTATTGGATGTAGTTTATTGTGTCATGTATTTTTGTACTATAATATTAATGTCGTTGTTGTCGGCAATGATATCTAGTTCGGGTTGCATGGAGGGCAAGTACGTAACTCGCGCACGCCGTCGCTGTATGGATGGTCCGAATTTACGGCTTACTAGTGGGACCAAAATGGATAAAATAATAGAAAAAATATTTAGAAAGTAACAGAAAGAGGACGCAACGGACCGGGTGATCGACCAGGGTAGAGTCGAGAGTCGATCGGACGTCACGGTCGGGGAGTCGGGCAGTCTTGTGAGGGGGAGGAGGGGGGGGGGGGGGGGGGGGTTGACCCTAACGGCTGTTCATGACAGCATTATTGGGCACGAGAGACAAGTGCTGACCGACCTATAGGCGGATAGTCTTCTGGAACTGTCAGGGGTTAAAGCGGCTGACTGCTCTCTGACGAGGAGCATGATATTGAAAGTATATCTGCTCACAGTCAGACCACAGAGCCTGTCCCTTTCACCGGTGAGCCCAGGGGACATCAAAGGGGAGACTCGGGAGAAGACTGTCCAGGGTATTTTTTATACCCAAGGCTGGGAGGGCAAGCCACTCGAAGCCGGGAGATTTAAGGCCCATTAGTCTATTTTAGGAGTAATATTAATAGCCACCTCATTAGCAACGCCCAACATGCCTACCTTAAGGGTAAATCTGTTGATAGTGCGCTACATGAGGTGGTGGGTTGTATTGAGCATGGCCTGAGGCATAAGGAATATACTCTCGCCGCGGTTCCGGACATAGATCTAGCCTTTAATAACATTAGGATTGAGGCGATCATGGATTTCTTGGTGGAGCTGGGAGTTCAGGGCTTTCTGGTGGAGTGGATAGTCTGCATGCTTCGCAGCAGGATTGTCAACTCGAGCCTGGGGGTCATAGTGTAAGGAGGAAGGTTACCAGGGGGACCCCACAGGAGGGGGGGTTCTATCTCCTCTACTGTGGTTGCTTGTGGCCAACGGGATTCTCAGATCATTTGATTCCAAGGGTATGAAAGCCGTTGCCTATGCTGATGACATAGTTCTGCTGGTCAGGGGAAAGTTTCTGTCCACGATCGGAGAAATTATGCAGGTTATGTTGGGCAAACTCTCGACTGGGGCGAAGGATAGAGGGCTGGGGGTAAACCCTGCGAAGACTGAGCTGGTTCTTTTTACCAGAAGGTACAGGATAGAGGGTTTCAAAGGGCCAAAGTTGGATGGGGTCAAGTTAACTTTATCTGACTGTGTCCTCGACTGTAAACTGTCTTGGAGAAGAAACACCCAGGAGAGGATGAAAAGAGGACTCAATGCCTACTACACATGCAGAAACTCTATTGGTAAGAATCGGGAACTAAGACCAGATTTACACATCGGTGGTTAGGCCTATTTTTACCTACGGATGCACTGTTTGGTGGGATGCGTTGAGAGTGGATAGCTATAGGAAGATGCTCAACAAAGCCCAGAGGAGTGCATCTCTTGGCATCACTGGTGCAAAGGATAAGCACGCCACAGGCGGCGTTGGACATCCTACTTCATCTGTCCCCCATTGAACATTATGTGAGAAGTGTGGCTGCCAGGAACTTATTTAGACTCTTCGAGTCTTTGTTGATTAGACCTAGGCGGGAAGACCACACAATAATTCTATACGAAGTGGGAATGCTTGATCAGGGAAGTAACAACGGAATGTTTGGGGGGTGGGCAGTATATACGGACGGTTCCAAGATGGACACTGGGGCTGGTGTTTTTCTTGCTGACACTGACGTGGAAAGGTCATTCGGACTCCCGGATGATGCAGTGTCTTCCAGGCTGATGTCCTGGCGATCTGGAGGGCGACGGAAGTTAAACTGGGTCCCATCGTAGGGGGATCTGTGGTGACAATCTAAGTTGATAGTCAGGCTGCGCTAAGAGCATTGTCAAATTATACGGTGCGATCGTGCCTGGTTGCACGGTGTAGGAATGCTCTGAGAGAGCTCATGTTGGCATTCACAATAAGACTGTGTTGGGTACCAGGGCACTGCAAGGTGCATGACAACGAGGTGATGGACGAACTCGCGAGAGTGGGTTCGAATCTAGACTAAGAGGTAAGGGACAGAGGGGTAAAACCCCCCTTATGTCACTACTATGGGGTGATACGAGAGATTTCGTGATGCCGTTAACCGTCCTAGAGGGCCTTGTGGCATGGATGGGATGCAAGAGCAACCAGGGTTCTATTAGGGTTGGATATGAGTAGTCTCAGGACCCTTATAGGGTTCCTGACGGGGCATTGTATTGTTAGGGTTTTTATGGGTAAATGGGACAATGCCATACCGGACTACTGCATGCTGTGCGGGGATTCCGAGGAGCTAGAGCCGGTTGAGCATGTACTGTGCCACTGTCCTAGGATGCAGGGTCCCAAGCATGTACTCTGCCACTGTCCTAGGATGCAGGGTCCTAGGCAGAAATGACTAGGGGCTAGATTTCACGATGAACTCGGGTGCATCGCTGGAAGTAATACAACCGATCTACTGGGGTTTGTCAGGGAAATAGAAAGGCTGTTTCTGTTGGGGGGACCATAGTCCATTGTCCTACGTGGTATCTTTCTATCTGTATCAAACCATAGGTCTATTTTCTTCTTTACTTCTGTTTTTCCTCTTTTCTTCTATACTGCTTGGATACTTTTTTGTTACTTTTACAAAATGCACCCAAATGTGATACTTTTTGTAATTCTTCCCACTTTTTTGATACTTTTTACTAGGGAGATCGATTATTCGACTTTTTCCAATAACCGGTTTTCGAATATTACAAATAGTTGCTATTTTAAAAAACCCGGTTTTCGGTTAAGCAATTTTTAAATAACCGGTTAACCGGTTTTAATTCGAATACTTAAAAACACAAAAATCAAATATGTTTTAAAAATAAAACCTTAATTTGAAGAAAGCAAAACAATTTGCAAAGGTAAGGAACCAAAAAAATACATAGATATGACTTAGATCAGACCTAACAAATATTTTACGATAAAATCCAAGAAAAGTGGGACCATTGATCAAACTTTAGCTTAATTTTAGACAATTTTTTATTGATTTACTAAACTTTATTTGTAAGAAGATATTTGTATAATGTAATTTAGAAACTGTTGAATGATAATTGATCAAGACAAACGTTTTGCAAAAGCAAATAAATTATGGGAATTTTATAAAGTTATTATTTGAAATATTCTCTCAAATTTATTTTGAATGAGTTTTAATTTGTTGGTGGTTAAGCTATCTATATAAATCAACCATATTTTTCAAAAGTTGCAAACAAAACCTCTTAGCGAGGATTACCTATTTCAAATTATTTTGTTTCAGCATTATAGAAACGAATAGTGAACTGAATATTCTTTTTGTGTAAAATATTTGTCAATTCGTCGACTACAATTTATAACCTTCCATGACATTGTTTGATTTCTTTAATTTTGTTTTTTAGTTCTTGGTGTTGTAATAAATAAAACTGATTCCTCCGTAATGTAGTAGTTTTCAGCATGAAGAGATGCTATAACTACTTAAGAGTTTTTAGTGCCATAACGGGCATTTCGTCCTCTGCAACACAACGGGCTAATGTTTCCCCCAATGATAAATTTTTTGCAGCGTATTTTAGTAAAGTATTATTTGTATGTAGTCTCCTTAGAACTACTTCGAACGGAGTTAAGATTCATTTGGATCACATTAATGTCAAGCATGTGGACTAATTAAAGGTGATTAATAAGTCGTGACACGAAAGAACCTTTGTAACTTATCATTTTAGGCCACTTCAGGCAACTATCTTTGTCTTTTTAATCGCGTTCAAAAAATATCTAGAGATAACCTTTATATAAAAATATATTTAATATTTAGAATACTCTTGCACAAATTACTATTTACTTTTTAACTGCACACGTTTTTGTAGTATTTTGAATAGTTTTTGGTTTTTTTTCTACAAGAACACACGCTTTTATAAGCGATTTGTATTTACAGTGTTCATAATGTTTTTTGACATTTGTTACATTTTGTTTTGATATTCTTCATAAAAAGTTTAAGTTTGGCCAATATTCAATTAGAAAATACTTAAATTACGGGTACATCTGCAACAAGAGTAAGGAAAATGGATATAAATTACACATTACTAAAATAACCGGTTTATTATACCAAAATAACCGGTTTATTCGATATTCGAAAAATGGGCATTTTAAAATAACCGACTTGGGTAAAGCTAAAATAACCGGTTAAAACCGGTCGAATAATAACCGTTCGATCTCCCTACTTTTTACTGAAGGAAGAGATACTTTTTTGTAAATTCTGTTTTATCTCAGCTTTAATGAAAGAATAGTAAATATCTTAGCAAGCTTATATGAAAAGTTTCTTGTAATGTGTATCTTGTCTACATATATCTTTCGAAAAATGTATGTACACATGTGTACGTATTAAATATTTGCAAGCAAAAAAAGATGCAAACTGAATCGACTCACCTACTTTACAAGGAAATGCAACTCTGATCGCATTTAATTATCATTTTTTGAAAAATTTTATAAACATTTGCAAGTCGGATAGACTTGTCAAAAAAATCTGTCACTCAATTCGTTTTTAAGCCACATATTCATACATAATGAGCACACACGATTTTTTTTTGACAAATCGTACGACTGAATAGGATAGTTCATCGCCGGCTTTAGAATTATTCTTAAATAAATACATATTTATGTTGTCTCTGTAGCTTCTCCTTACTGTTATTTCACACTTAAACCAGTTTAATGTCATGTAGAATTAAATTACAATTCATGTCGTTTCAACTTAAAATAACTTTCACTCAACGTGAATCGTAGTTTAATTTCAATATAAATATTTAAAATGATTTTATAATTCACAGCGTGAGTCTCTTTTTTGTATGTATTGTAAATTAATGAATTTGCTGAGTGAGAGAAAGATACAAATATTGTTTCGTCAAATGTGTTATTCTGGTTAATTAACACACGTGTTTACTATAGCTTTTTGTTGGATTTTTCAACCACAGCGTAGTAAATTTTAGTCTTATATATTTTGTTGTTGCAGTGTTATTTAGTTGCAGTGAATGTTAGTACTTTAACTAAATTAATAAGACTAACAAGGTCTACAAGGGACTTTACTATCAAGGGTGAAAACCGCTAATGACATTTGCTCTAACTTTACTGGAGTGTTAAATTAACATGAATTATAGTTATTTTAAAAGAAAACTATTTTGTTCGCAAGTTATTGTTAAATCATCTCAAATTAACATGAAGTAACCATGAAGCAAAATCTCTACCGAAAAATGTAAAATCAACCTTGTTTTCGACGATTTTACATTGAGTTTTTTTTTGTGTTATTGTTGCAAAATACGCATGTCTTCAATTTTACCCTTCAAATTTTATTTTAATAAGCCCTTGAAATTAGCGGTTTATTTTAAAGTTAACTTACAAAAACATAAATTTTTTAAATTAGACGTTTCTATTTTTTGTAAAAAACTAATCGAAAGAAAAAGAGGAAGAGAAGAGTATGTTTAAACCGGCTGCTTTGTTATGAAACGTATGAAATAGAAACATAAAAAATCAAAATTTTTGTAAACATTGTAATTGTTAAACTATAAAAAGTAAAATTTTATGAATAAATAGTGATAAATACATATATAAAAACTAAATATTGTGGTTAGGTTAGGTTAGGTTAGAAAGGCTGGTGTGAAGAAAGCTTCACACCTTCACCCAGAGACCAATATGGTCCATTGTGACGCCTTAATTAGTGAAAGAAAGGAGGAAAGAAGAGAAAGAAATATAGTGTGACAGAGTAGGAGAAGTAAATGGTGAAAGCACAGGAAAGGAAGATAGTGGAAGATAAGAAATCGGACAGAACAAGCAAAAACAATCCTACCAAACAGGAAAACTGCCCTACATGTTTCATGTCCCCAGCCTCCTGCCGCGCAGCCAGGTCATTCCCATTACGAATCCCGTCAGATTCCCGCAGCCCGAGACATCTCCCAAGTCGTGCAGGAATCTGCTACCTAGCCACCTCAGCCTGCTGTTCTGTAGCCTGGGACAGTGGCACAGAAAGTACTCAACTGTCTCCAACTTTTCTGGGTCCTCACACAGCCTACATATATCCGATAAGCCAGACCCCATTCTCACAGCCATCCTGCCTATCATACAGTGGCCCGTGATAATACCTATCAAGGTCCTGACGCAGGCCCTACTCTTACCCAGCAGCGCGTCCGAATTTGACCTACTAAGCATCGGCCACAGCGTGCGCGATACTCGGCAATCCGTTCGGCCCCGCCAAGCCTGATAAGTCCCACTCAGAATCCATTCCCTAATTCTCCCAAAGTAGAAGCCCATTGGAGGCCTGACCACCTGCAAATTGTCAGGATCCTCCATTTCCGAGCCCAGTCTTGCCAACTCATCAGCTATCTCGTTGCCGATGATGTTGCAGTGACCCGGTACCCAGCAGAGCCTCACAACATAATTCCCTAAGATTACTCCTAGAGCCCTCCTGCAGTCGTCCACTAGCCTGGAGTTCACATAACAGCCCATCAAGGCCCTAAGAGCCACCTGGCTATCCACATATATAGTTACCTCCGAGCCCTTGGCAATGTTAGTCCCTACCAATTCCACGGCCCTGAGAACCCCCAGAACCTCTGCCTGAAATACACTGCTGTCGTCGAGAAGTCTATATGACTCTCTGATGTCCAGATCCTCAATGTGGACCCCCGCACCCGTGCCCTTCATCTTCGAGCCATCAGTGGAAATAGCAAATCCCCTATACAATCTGCTCTGCCCTGACCAGCTCTCCCTAGAAGGCAATATCATCTCTGGCAAACGCCCAAAATCGACCCTAGTGACCAGATAATCCGTAGAGCCGGGCAAGCCTAGGTGAAAACTACTAGTACCAATTTCATTTAAGATCCGCGAGTGACCCTCCGTGAAATTTCCCAACAATCCTAGCTCCCTCAGCCTAAGAATGTTCCTTGCTGCCATTCCCATCACATACTGCACTATAGGCAGAAGATGAAGAATAACATCCAGGGCCGCCTGAGGGGTACTTCTCAAATCACCTGTCATGCCGATCGAAGCACACCTCTGAGCCTTAGACAGAAGGTCCCTCCGACTAGCTAGTTTCAATACCTCCCACCAAACACAGCATCCATACGTAAGGATGTGTCTAACCACCGAAGTGTACAGCCATCCCACAACTGGCGGCCGGAGTCCTCAACTCCTACCTATCGACGATCTGCAAGCATAGAAGGCATTGAGGCTCCTCTTTAGTCTCTCCTGAGTATTCCTTCTCCACAAAAACATTTTTATTTAAAATTACAAACAGTTTAAACAATTTATACACAATTAGTCAAGCAACAGCAGTTAAATTAAACACACAATAGAAATTTTTTTTATTTAAAATTACAAACAGTTCAAACAATTTATACACAATTAGTCAAACAATAGCAGTTAAATTAAACACACAATAGAAATTTTTTTTATTTAAAATTACAAACAGTTCAAACAAGTTATACACAATTAGTCAAACAATAGCAGTTAAATTAAACACACAATATAAATTTGGTTGCCCCGGTAGGCTAGCTGGTAGTGATCTAGTCTATCGCCAGACTCTGGTCTCCTGCAAAAAGCTTCGCGGGATTTAGTGTAGGAATAATAAAAAAAAAAAAAAAAAAAAAAAAAAGGACAGCTTACTGTCCAGAAAACCTCATATGTAGATACTTAGCACTATCAGCTAGCCTAAGCTCTACTCCCCCTAGTATCGGAAGCCTGAAATTCTCCACCTTGTATCTCCTAGTGAAAATAACTAATTATGTCTTCTCCGGATTAACTCCCAAACCCTTATCAGTCGCCCATGCTGACAGTTCGTCCAGCGCCCCTTGCATGACATCGCTAATTGTCGGCAGAAACTTGCCCGATACCAATATAACTACATCATTCGCGTAGGCGACGACCTTCTGACCTATCCTGTCAAAACGTCCCAGAACGACATTGACAACCAAGAGCCACAATAAGGGAGAGAGAACTACCCCCTGTGGGGTCCCCCTAGTCACGAGTTTCCTTAAGCGCTCGTTTCCCCAGTCCGAGTGAATAACTCTGCTGCTAAGCATCAGAGTTATCCATTCGACCAAGAATTACGAAACCCCTAAATCACTCAGTGCCTGCCTTATGGCCTCTATTCCCACATTGTTAAATGCCCCCTCTATATCCAGGAATGCCGCCAAGGTGTATTCCTTGTCTCGCAATCCCCGTTCTATATAACCCACCACATCATGAAGCGCACTCTAATGCAGACCTACCCTTAAGATAGGCATGCTGAGCGCCGCTGATGATGCCGGCGTCAATCTCCGTCCTCAGATGTAGGTCAATCAGTCTTTCTAATGTCTTCAAAAGAAAAGACGATGGCTGATTGGTCTAAAATCCTTGGGTTTAGAGTGACCGTTTCTACCTGCCTTACACAGGGTCTCCACCTGAGATAAGATATAATCAGCAAACGTCAAATTCAATCGCAGAGAGTATTATCTTACGTGTGGACTCTCAAAAAGTGTTAGTATTAATATTATAATAGTTGTTATGAGAAATCTTATAACAATTATCTTATAAGATGAGCTGTCAAAAATACACATGCATACACACATATAAAACAATAATAAGCCACCATTATTAAAATCTGTAATTTATTAATGCAAATAGTGGCAATCTTGTGAAAAGTGTTTAAAAAAACAATATTTTAAACTAAAAAATCCAAAAACTACAAAAAAAAGAATAAAAAATAATAAAAACGATACAAGTTTACTGTACGCGAATCAATCGATTATGAAATCTTATAAGATACGTGTTCCCCTTGTTTGATATTAGGTCTGTCTGCGTACTTTTCCAGTAGCAAATACTCAGTAAATTTTTTTGGGAGAGTAAGACAAATTTTACTCTTTCGGCTGAGAATATCTCAAAAAGTACGCAGACAGTATCCAGTGAAATCTTGCAAGAAAACAGCTGATCGGTGTGTAAACAATTGAAATAACAAACGTGAGCCAAGATAGCGTTGAAGAAATAGAGTCCAATTTGGGAATTTAAAAACCGGGAAACCAAAATACCCAAATAATGGGTCTTTGCAGTATAAACAAAAAGTTAGCGTCGAATTTAGGAATTTAAAATAGGGAAGTACAAATATAGGAACAAATCTAGTTTACTGACGCAGCTCCAAATAAAAAAAAAAGTACCCAGGGTGATGGAAAATGGAAAAATAAGAAGAAAAAATAAAATAAAAAAGTTGGCGCAAACGCTTAAACGTTTAAAGTTTTCATATAAATATGTGATTTTCCACTACAATTCTAAACGTATATGGCCAATATTGGTATAATTTTAAAGCTCTTGAACAGATTTTTCTGGATATACATAATTTATTTCAAAATATTAAACTCTTTAGATCACATTACAGTTTTTTTTCATTTTACGTCGAAATGTTACGGAAGTGCACTAGGAAAGAATGTAGTTTATTTAAATAAAAGTGTAATACAAATTTTATAAAATAACAAACACTAGCATCGCAAAAAAAAAATTCTTTGCATAGCCAGCCTTTGGCCGGATTCGCTTACTAAAGCTTCCTTGCATAGCCGGCCTTCGGCCGGGCGCAAATATTTTCTCCCCTATGGTATAACTAATACCGGCTTCGCTAACTAAAGATTCTCTGCATAGACGGCCTTTGCCCATGGGCAAGGATTCTCTCCTCATTAGTACAACATAAACATAAAGAAGGTTTTACTTGTATTTTAATTAAAATTCTTAAATAAATTAGTATGTTGTATATACATACATTAAAGAATTAGAAAAAATTAATAAATTTGTTTTTATGCTTACTAAAAAACTTTTGTATTTTGCAAACTCGTCCCACTTCTTAATAAACTAAAAATATTAAAATAAATTCTGTATGTCCAGAAAGATCTAGTGAAACGTTTTGCAATGATACCAATATTAGCCATATACATTTGGAAATGTACTGCAAAATCACATATTTATATAAAAACTTAAAACGCCCATAACTCGAAAACTAAGCGTTTGCGCCAACTTTCTTATTTAATTTTTTCTTCTTATTTTTCCATTTTCTATCACCCTAGGTACTTTTTTTTATTTGGAGCTGCGTCGGTAAACCAGATTTAAGCCCAAATATATTTATATTTTTAATAAAAATACAAAAAATATTTACCACAGGCTTTTGCAGGGTATAAACTATATATTTTCTGAAAGTAAATAGTTTTCTGGACAAAATGAGCGATGCGTGCAAAAAATCTTTCGGACAGTTTCCGAGAAATCTGGGTTCATCCAAAATGGTCAGTAAAAATCTTTACTGATTTATGCAATGAACCACAGGCTTTTGCACGGTATAAACTATATATTTTTTGCACGCATCGCTCATTTTGTCCAGAAAACTATTTACTTTCAGAAAATATACAGTTTATACCGTGCAAAAGCCTGTGGTAAATATTTTTAATATTTTTATTAAAAATATAAATATATTTTTACTTCCCCTTTTTAAATTTCTAAATTCGACGCAAACTTTTTGTTCATATACTGTAAATCCCCATTATTTGGGTATTTTGGTTTCCCGGTTTTTAAATTCCCAAATTCGACGCTATTTCGTCGACGCTATCTTGTCACACGTAAACTCTTTCATTCAAACAGTATATAAAAACAGCTGTTCAAACTAGTTGCAAAATCTTACCAGAGGAAGTTTCTCCAGTAACATTTTGCAAGTTCTCTAACTTCCAACTGTCAAAAAATTCTCTTTTTGGCTCTCTCGCTGTAAGAGATTTGGAGTACGCAGACAACATTTTGCAAGATTTTGCGACATTTTGTACAAAATTATGCAAAATATGTGTACGCAGACAGACCTATTAAGATTAACATGAAGATATGTATTCTCTCATTCTGTCGACGCTCTCTCAGATATTATATCAGATATTATCTCTCCACCTTCTAGGAATGTAGCCATTTAGCAGACATACCCTAAATAGTTCCACCAGCAGTAGGAGGAGGATGATCCATGGATATTCTGTAGCATAGCCTAAAAAAAATTAGATATAATCACCCTTATTCTGCGTTTCGATTCGGATCGTAAATTTCTCAGTTTGGCAACTTTTGTATTCTGCGTTCCCTTCCCCGTATCAATACGGTTTGTTTTTCGATTGTATGTATTCTGCGTTACGATCGTAGCTACGTTTTTTTCAAGTTGTTTATTTAATAACGGAAAGTTCGATTTTTGTTTCTGTAGTTAAGAAAGTGTATAATTAAATAAAATGTGAGTATAAAATGCCATAAAATTATTTTGTAATAAATTTTGTTTTTTTTGTAACTTTACAGCTTTATTTAATTTATTTGTTTAATTTAAAAATTAATTGTTTCACACACATTTAAAACAAATATCTTACATTTTATCACTCATCTCGAATGGATTGCAACTGTCTCTCAATTTCCGCTTTTCTAGTCTTGATTCTGCATTCTGGACCACGTTGTTCTCCTCTTCCAACAACAACGCCGCTGCTATCGATTCCATTTCTTCTCTGATCTAAATTTTTATTTTGCAATGAAAATGAAAATTTCGCTCCGGCGCTTCAGGATTCCTCACACTGGAATAGTTTGGCCACAAATACCGTTTGCTTATAATCTGGCTATTTTCTTCCTTTCCGCACTTAACTGATGCGTTTACATAATTATAGTTACCACAATATTTAGTTTTTATATATGTATTTATTACTATTTATTCATAAAATTTTGTTTTTATAGTTTAACAATTACAATGTTTACAAAATTTTTAATATTTTATGTTTCTATTTCATACGTTTGATAACAAAGCAGCTGGTTTGAACATACTCTTCTCTTCTTCTTTTTCTTTCGATTAGGTTTTTTTTTTAGAATACCTATTTTCGATTCGAGCGTAACTGAATGCGGGAACGTAATCGAAACGCAGAATAAGGGTGAATAACATCCTTTTAACAAATATTTTTCAGGGGTTTTATTTAACAATGAATCATTGTTGTATAAATAAATCAAATAGAATCAAATACTTCCATCTCAATAAACATCAACAGCCCTGGCATAATTTTATTCAGAATTTTAAAATCTTTATATAATTTGGAATTTAAGTTATAAATTTTGTTTGAATATTCAAGTTAACTTTAATAATTTAAAGCTATTTAAGGTCGACGAATTTATGAATTAAATTCCATTTTTTATCGGAATGGAATTATATGACGGGCCTAAATATAATGCTTTTTTCCTTTGTAATAAGTCACAGTTTACTGTCTACGACGCGTTGTACGCTGCTTATCGAATCGCATTTCCATTTCTTCCAAAACCTTTGGTGTATATCGTACAACAAGCTTAACTGAGCCAACTGCTTGTTTCAAAAGTTCGACAGCCTTTTCATGATTTTCTCCTTCTACAGACTAAAAACATAAAAAAAATATTATTAGAAGTATTTTTTATGAACTTCGCAATTAATTACTTAATATAAGAAAAAAAAAAATAATAAGTTTATAAATAACCAAAAATATCTTTAGTAAAATTGATAATAAAAATTGTATTTAAAATATTTAAGGTCCAACCATAATATGCATGAGGTCGCCTAAGTCAACTTAAGCAACTGTGCGAATACATATAAAACATTTTGTGGCCATCTATAATGTACTTAATGAAACTTTTCGTTAAGTTTGCAAAGTGCCAAACTGAACACACATTCCGTACGAATTGTTAAAAAAATTAAATAAATTAAAATGGATAAAGAATAATAAGAATAAAGAAAAAGTGGAATTTTGCATATTAAAATTTTGTATCCATTTTTATTAAGTATGTGCAACAATCACCAATTTTTGCTTTTATAAAACGTTGCGTGCACGGCGAATTCATTTATCAGGTGGCGTTGAAAGCACAGCTGTGCTACTTTTTTTTCTTACTTAGAGAGAGAGAAATGTCAAAAGTTGCTTGTGTTTTTGACATATCGATCAACGAGAGCAACAAAAAAATACATTGTTGTGTTTTTGGTGTTGTTACTTGTTGTAATATCGACACCACCGTATACATGAATTCGCCTTGGTTGCGTGCAAATGAAATAAGACATAAAATAAACAAATACAGAGCAGTTATTTTTAGTACTATTTCATTTGAAGTACTCGCGAGAAAACAAAATATTGCACACATAAGGAACTCTATCGTAAGTTTGCGTAAGTACACAATGGCCACATAAAATGCTTTTTTAATTTGCTTATCACTCGTAAAAACTGCTCTGAGCGGGGAAGCAGCTCGCGCTCGTTGTCATTATTTTTTAAGGACAATCTGGTCGTTCTTGTTTGTCTACTTTTCTTGCGTTTTGCGGTGTCACCTCGCATTGGTTAATGGCGTGGCGTCGTATAACTGTACTGAGTTACAGTGTTTGCGGTTGTCAGCATTGACTTGATGCAATCGTTTTTAACCTTGAATTTTTTTTTACCGTGTTTGTCTGGTGGAAAACCCTTTATAACTCGATGTGACTGGTGGAGAACCATATAAAACTCAGACGTTTACTGGTGGAGACTTAAAAATACTCTGGAGTGAATTCTTTTTATGTACATACAATATACTTCATTGCTATCCAACGGAAAGCTAAGGTAAAATGTAACAAGAAGATACAATATAATAGTCTGGTAGTGTATAAAGTCATTTCTAAAAATTTAAGGAATAGAACTATTACAAAAAGCTTTATGAAATTTAACTCATAGAATAAATTCGAAAAATAAAAAATGTTGAATATAATAAAGTTGCTTATAAAAAGAAATAATTCCCAATATCTATTTGTTTAAATAGTTGAGTTAAATACATTCAATATATAAAGTATCACTATCCAGTGTGACACAAAGAATGCTGACGAAGGCCGAAGCGGGCCAGAAAATGCATTTTTTATTAATTTTTTAAAATCTTTTATAGACTTTCTGTGGTGCGACTCACTAACTTTTAGCGAACCGACAATCGTAATTTTATATATTCGCAGTGTGGTTCTGTATTTTATTTTTAACGATTGTAAACAGCATTAGTTTTTGTAACATCTCTGTCTACAACATTTTTAAATAAACGAAAAGCACAAAACCGAATAAAAAAAAAAACTGAAATTGTTCTTAATTAACTATTTTATATTTTATTTTGTGAATTTTACATTTAGAATTTAGTTTTTGTTCATACATATACATATGTATGTACGTAGTATGTATATAAGACGTCGGGCCTCAGTCACTTCAAAAATAAAATACATTTTATCAATTAAATAAGTACAACTATATTATTGTCGTTAAAATAACGAAAAAAACTGCTTAAAGTAACAGCTGAATTTAATCGACAGCGAATTTCGTTAAACATGTAACTGAATAGCAAATTCGATAAATTTTCGTTATACTTATTTATCGGTTATTTACACACCAGTTAACGCTTTTATGTATGTCAAACTGTACAATTTCGACTTGCCATCCGTCCATTTTTGCCGGGACAGTCAATCCAAGATATGTCCCTTGTCCCGTCGATACTCTTAACTGGACTCCATTCGCCCTCTTTTGTTTCAAGTAGATCGTAATAAAAAAGAATATTTTACTAACGAACGCGACTCTGTTTATAAAAAAAAATCAATATTATTTATTATCTCTCAAATTAATATCATTTGGTGCCCCGGTAGGCTAGCTGGTAGTTAGCTTAGTCTATCAGTGCCGGGGTTGCGGGTTCGATTCCTGCAGATTTCTCGTGCAGATAAGCCTAGGGCTTTGCGGGATTAAAATGGGGGGAAAACATTAACTTCATTTTTCCAAAAAGTGAAAAAATAAAAATTTTGTGTTAATACCCTTTTTGGATTTAGGGCGATATTAGAAATACCAATCGAAAAGGATGCTTTGCTGTCTGAAATATTTTTTCTAAGTACTATTTTATCAAAACTGAATATCACTAAGCACATTTAAACTAAGTGATCCCAAAATGGTTAGTTTTTCGATAACGAGAAAAGTCCAATTTGTTTATGATAAATACATTTTTATTTTACCGCCTAAATATTTGCATCTAGAGCGTGTTTTCAGCGTCATGAAAAATAAATAGCATGATGTAGTCTACCCATACATCTATATGTTTCAATTATAATGAAAGTAAGGAAATTATATTAATTATTAAGACATGTCAGTAACAAAACTAATGTGCTGTTTTTAGAACACAAGTGATTGAACATGTAGTAAAATTTGTATAAAAAAGGGTACGTTCGTAAATGCATCACTGCACTGCATCAGTGATTTCAAATATTTATATACATATATTTCAATGAACTAGATGTGGACCAAACAATTGTCAAATACTCTACAAAAATAATAGTCACTCAAACAAAAAAAAAATGATAATTACTTTTTTATCGGCAATAAAAAAAGTTTGCTTTTCTGATGCAGCGCAGTGATGCATTTACGAACGCACCCAAACACTAGGAAAACTGAGTGCTTTTCATATACATTTTACTTCACATTCAATCACTTGTGTAGTGAAAACAGCAGATGATTGTCGACACGTTGTCGCAATCATAAATTCTTTTTGATATTTCTTATAATTTAAATAATTTTTGATATTTTAAATAAACAACGGTCAACATTCGCTTACTCATGTTTAATAGTTCAATGTACATTGCTACATTTTTATGCTGTGAACTTTTGTACAGTCACTCAATATTAGGTTAAGCTATATTTTCATAAGTAGTATTTAAGCCCAACATTTGGATTAAATAAAAATTAATTCATGACAATAGATCAGAGCTTGCGCATGCGTTTTAATTATAAAAGATAAAACATTACATGGCGATCCTGCCCTGATCCTTGGTTTAATTGAAAAACAGCAAAACAAAAGACAACGAAGCAAACTTTCTCATTCATTCTTTGCTAGAATTAAATCAAGAAAATAGATCATTGACCTACAGAGCTAAAGCTTAATCAGGATCTATAGGACCTTAATTGTAATAATTTTTTTTTTTTATGATTGAAACATGGGAGAAAATCCTAAAAAGCCTGAGAGGCCGACGATCGCTGGGCCAAGCTACTGGAAGAAGGCTGCAAGGAAGAAAATCCGCTATATAGGAGAGAGGGCCGAGGCCGGGGAAATCAAAAGGAGAACTATAGACGATAAGGAATCCAGGTTTCAAATATTTCCTCTACCAAACACAAGAACATCAGGATTAGGAGAAATAATCAGACTCAAAACTCAATTAAAGGTATTGCAACACCAAAAAACATACCAAAAAAAGCCGAAGAGAAATATAAGAAGAAATTGGACAAATAAAACATTGTAAAAAAACAGAAAAGCTACAATTTCATTGAATAAAAGGAAAAATAAACAAAAATAATTGCTATATTATGTGAGATATTAAAAAAAAAACAATATTGCTGATATTGAAAACATTATAAAATAAAATAAATAAATAGAAATAAGATAATTAAAATAAAATAATTTCCCTAATTGTATAGAAAGAATAAGATTAAGCCAAAAAACCCGATAACATGGGTGTTGGGGGTAACCCTGCCAGATACTTAAAAGTCTGGCATCCTTAATTATACTGTCACATGTGTCATATTTTGAATTTACTGTCTTTTTAGTTACACACTTGAATTACTCCGTCTATCGACACAACACGTTTTGTTCTATTGTTAAATAAAGATATATTTAAGTTTATTATTAATAAGTTGACTTTTATTTGATCAGCACATCTAAAGCACAACAAAAGTGGCGACGAGTGAAAGGTATAAGGGAAAAAGGAATTTTGTTCTTACAACGAAAAAATACATCTTCTTTTGACGGGTCCTCGAAGCATACAAGGCAATTATGTCCGACGAAAAAATTCTCCAACTTATGGAACAACAGACGCAGATGATGGATTTTCTAGCCAGAATGCTTCAAAATCAAGAGATTAAAGAACGCAGGTTGTGTTTTACTTTAATCTATTACAAAAAAACGACACAGTCGTATACGACAACGACAACTGGAATAAGGCTGATTATTCTTGCTTCTTCCAGCCTATTCAATTCGGTCTCTATTTCTGTCCTAACAGCGTATGGTACAGGTCGTTTGGGTATAAAAACCTCCCTGCTATTTAGTAAAAGCTGTATTTGTATAACTCCTGTCGATACGTCTAGATGGGCTGCACCAATCGTCGTTAGCAGACGAAATGGCAAAACCAGAATTTGTGCAGACTACTCTACAGGTCTAAATAATATGATAGAACCAAACCAGTATCCACTCTCAACACCTGAGGAGATATTGTCAGATTGCCATGATAGCACGGTATTTACTCACTTGGATTTGTCGGATGCCAGTAAGGAACTACTTCCGGTCAACACGCACAAGGGTCTTTACAAGTTTAACCGCTTGACCCCTGGTATTAAATCTGCTCCGGGGGCATTCCAACGTATAATGGATCAACTCTGCGCCGGTATTAATGGTTCGAAGGCGTACATTGATGATATTATGTTATCGAGTAAATCTTCTTTCGAACATAAAGCTAATCTCGGCAAACTGTTACAACGCATCCAGGAATTCGGTTTCCTTCTTAAGTTCGAAAAATGTAAATTGTTTTAGAAACCAGATAAAATATTTGGGACAAATTATCGACAGTCAGGGTATACGTCCAGACCCCGACAAAATTAAGGCCATACAACATCTAAAGATTCCGGGAAACATCGCCGAGGTACGATCACTGTTAGGGTCTATTAACCATTACGCTAAATACGTACCAAACATGAGAATGCTACGAAAACCTCTTGACGACCTGGTTAAAGAGGGGCAATCATTTTCGTGGAAACAACAATGCCAGGAATCATTAAGTGAATTTAAGAGAATTTTGACCTCAGAATTACTCCTCACTCATTATAACCCGACCTTGCTTATACATGTCGCAGACGATGCATCTTCCCATGGTATCGGTGCCGTTATATACCACAGTTTTCCCGATGGTAAAATGAAAGCTATACATCATGTGTCTAGATCACTGACTCCAGCAGAGGGAAACTACAGTCAAATTGAGAAGGAAGAGCTGGCGCTGGTATTTGCTGTGAAACGTTTTCAAAAAATGCTTTTCGGCAGAAGTTTCATTCTTCACTCTGAACACAAACCTTTGCTCAGTATTTTTGGCACTAAAAACGGTATCCCAGTATATACTGCAAATCGGTTACAGCGATGGGCTTTAATTCTGCTTGCCTATGACTTCGAAATTAAATATACCAGTACTCAGGACTTCGGTCACGCTGCCGTTTTGTCAAGACTTATCGACATGCATGAAAAAGATATCAATTTCTATGGAAACTGATATAAGAAGTCACCTGAATGATTCTATGTCGACTCTTCCTGTTACATACAATATGATTGTTCAGGAAACCAAAAGGGACGCAACGCTGATGAAGGTTTTGGACGACATGCGTCAAGGTTGGCCTGAAACTGGTAAAAACGTGGATCAAATACTATTGCCTTTCTACAATCGAAGAGAATCAATCTCGCAGGTTGACAACGTCATAATGTTTAATATGAGAATTGTAATTCCAGACGTTTTTCGTAATAGAATTCTTAAACAGCTTCATAGGGGTCACATCTCATCTGAAAGAAGCAAGGCAGTAGCGAGAAGCTACGTCTACTGGCCGAACATTGATAGGGATATTGAGAACTGCAATAAAAACTCTTCGAACTGCCAACTTAACGCTACAAACCCTGTGAAAACGGACTTATGTTCTTGGCCTATAACATCACAACCACTTCAACGAGTGCATATTGATTATGCAGGACCTGTAAATGGAAAATATTACCTAGTGATCGTTGATGATTACTCAAAATATCCCGACATTAAAACAATTTCAACTGTAAAATTGATTACTGAATTTATTTCACAATTCGGTAATCCGGAGCAACTCGTTTCGGATTTTGTTCACTAAATTTTGAATTATAGTGCAGTGAGAGAGGTATTCAACACACAAGAACTGTGAGATTTCATCCCAATTCAAACGGACAAGCGGAAAAGTTTGCTACCACGCTTAAACCGCGTTAAAAAAAATCCGATAGGGGAAAAACGTCGACAGAAGCCCTCCAAACCTTCTTGGAGGTACAGTCGGAGTCAAAATTTAGTATACATTAAGCATTTTTTCTATGAAGTGTAATATTATTAATATAAAGCAAAATTTTTAATTTTTTTTTTTAGAAAATCATGTTTAAGAAGATCTTTCTTTAATGTAACAGTTATATTTTTTTTCTTTACAAAACTTGTTATAATTTAAAGTAAAAAAACGGAGAAAATGTTCTAAGAAATGCAGTCAATATTTAGTATACAGCACATTAAAAGAGAATAAAATAAATACCGTTATTATTAGATCATACATTTAGAACATTTGTTTTGACAAAATTACAAATAAATTAAGTATGTGCTTTGTAAGAAGAGATTAAAAAAACTAATAAGAAGCATAATGGCACGTGGCAAAGATCTGTCATTGGAGGTTAGAGATTTCGTGTTCCATAGGAACAATGGAAAATCTCTCAGAGAAGTTGCTATAATCGTTGATAAAAGCCGCTCAACTATTCAAAAAGTTATTGAAAGAAATACTTCTCGAGGAAATAATAAAACTGCAAAACATACTGGTAGACCACGCTCTCTAACTGAGCGTGAGGTGCACAAAATAGTCAGGAAAGTAGAGAAAACTCCGAAGTCTATCGCAGTTAAAATAGCTGAAGAGATTTATCAGGAACGTGGTAAGCCAGTAAGTGCATTGACAATTAGAAGACGGTTGAATGAAAATGGGCTACATGGAAGAGTGCCTAGAAAAAAGCCTTTCATTTCTACAGTAAATCGTAGAAAGCGCATAGACTTTGCAAAAGCATACTTAAACTCTCCACAATCTTTCTGGAATAATGTAATATTTAGTGATGAGAGTAAATTTTAGATTTTTTTTTTTGCAAAATCGAGAGGTAAGGTCTGGAGAA
This sequence comes from Pollenia amentaria, assembly GCA_943735925.1. NCBI lineage: Eukaryota > Metazoa > Arthropoda > Insecta > Diptera > Polleniidae > Pollenia > Pollenia amentaria. Next base: position 106,098,178 of record OX031006.1, read on the forward strand.
CAAAAAATAGTGAGTTACTTCCGCAAAACCATAGTGCTACAGTAAAACACGATGGTGGGTATTTGATGGTGTGGGGCTCTATGTCAGCTACAGGACCAGGTAATCTTGTATTTATTAAAACTACAATTAATCGCAGAGACTACTTACAAATTTTAAAGGATAATTTGAAAGTATGCGTGCAAAACTTGGGTCTTGTAACGCCTTGGGTCTTTCAACAAGACAATGACCCAAAAATACAGCCAAAATTGTCAAGGAGTGGCTGTTATACAACGTACCTAAGCAGTTAAATTCGCCTCCACAATCTCCAGACCTTAACCCCATAGAGCATCTTTGGGAAATTTTAGACAGGAACATAAGAAAACGCAATATTTCATCGAAGAATGAACTCCGGATAGCTTTAACGGAAGAGTGGGGGAAAACTACCAGTAACGTTACTGAACCTCTTGTAAACTCCATGAAAAGACGTCTGGAGGATGTAATTAAGCTAAAAGGAGGACCAACAAAATATTAAATTTTTTTTGCTTGGAATTTTGGTAACAAAAACACAATGCTATTAACCAACTGTATACTAATTTCTGACTGCTTTTTTCAGGTATTTTTCCTTTTCCCCAAAAATTTTGCTGAACTCAATTTTAATTTTCAATTTTTTTTCTAAATAATGAAAGAATAAACTATAAGTTTAATTTTATGTTTGTTTAAAGTAATGTTTTTGCTATCCAAATAAAAATATTTAGCCTTAAAGGTAAAAATGCTAATTGTATACTAAATTTTGACTCCGACTGTATATCGTTCTACTCCAAATCCCAACGCACCAAACAAATTATCTCCCGCTGACTAATTTATTGGACGTAAGATGAGGACCAATTTTGATATGTTATTAAAACCAGTACAAAATTATCCATTACGAGACACCAAAATGGAGAACCAGTATAACAACAAGCATGGTACCAAGAACATAAATTTTGACACTGGAGACTTAGTGTACGCAAAACACTATAAACACAACAAAAGTTTTTGGATGCCAGGAAAAATAATAGAGAGAATTGGCAATGTTATCTACAACATTCAAATTGAAATTGACGATCGAAAAATTCTCGTAAGAGCTCACTCGGACCAACTCAGACTAAGATCTTCGAGGGAAGATCCATTACAATCAAAAGAATCCCAACTGCCTTTGGCTATACTACTGAACGAGTTTAAGATTGTGGGAAAGGCCGCAGCAGACGATTTTGTTACACCTCCAAGTTGACCAGTCTTCGATAATCCTGGTCAGATAGCTATGCGCAGACAACCAGTCGAGCCTGTTTCTAGGACGCCTTAGTGAATTTTGAAAAGGGAGATGTTGGGGGTAATCCTGCCAGATACTTAAAAGTCTGGCATCCTTAATTATACTGTCACATTTGTCATATTTTGAATTTACTGTCTTTTTAGTTACACACTTTAATTAGTCCGTCTATCGACACAACACGTTTTGTTCTATTGTTAAATAAAGATATATTTAAGTTTATTATTAATAAGTTGACTTTTATTTGATCAGCACATCTAAAAGTACTGAAAGAAATTTTCAGAATTTTATTGCAACACAGCATTTGTTCAATAAGAAATATGTTACCATACATATTAAATAACAAGAAATGATAAATATTTAAAATAAATTTTGCAATAATTACAAAGGTTGAATAGTTAAAGCTATAATCTTAACACCTTTAGTCGTAGTTTTGGATTTAAAAATATTGAAACTTGTAAAATTAGTCGTAGGAGATTGTGCTTAATGGAATTCAGAGAGCAACTGAATCAGGTCATTCTGTCTGTCGCGCTCGTTGAAGATAGACGTGTTTTCTAAGCTCGGCATACGGTTTATTTTTTTTTTATAAAAACGTGAACAAATAAAGTATACAAAAAAAAAAAAAGTAAATAAAAGAAAAGAAAAAAATACATGTATGTACATACATACATAAACATACACATTTTTTATTCTCGGTGTTGATATACAAATAAGAAGAGCACAACTGTAAACAGTAAAAAAAAAAAAAAAACTCTTATGAGTGCAAACAGTGCAAAAACAATTAAGCATAATGATAGAAATGCATATATCACAGTGAGTGTTAACGAAACAAATGCAGAAATAAAAAAAAGAGTCGATGATAGCAAATACCTAACGGCTAAACCTATTACTCGTACGCGATCCCTCTCACCTTCTGTTTTTAATAATACGGTTGATACACTAACAAATATAAAACCTTCAAGCATTGCCTCAACGGCAAAAACAATTTTAATAAGTGATAAAAATATTAACCCTCAATCAGGCACAATAGAAAACTCTGTATCACCTTCGGTGTCTAATAATACGGTTGATTCGAATACAATAAAAAATATAAAACCTGCAAGCTGTGCCTCAGTGGCAGAAACGATTTTAACAAGTGATGAAAAGATTACCCCCAAATCAGGCATGATGGAAAACTCAGTATCACAGGTGAAAAGCGGTCAAAAGCCTCAAGTACAAGTTGGAATGGATAGGTACATAACAGTGCTAAAACGGGGTCGCAGCCCAACTTCTTCTGCAGTTGCTTCTGTCCCAAAAGTTTTAAAAGAGGGTACAGCTGATAGAATAAGTTCTCAAAATCGGTTTGCAATTTTGGAAGAGGAATCCTCGGAAGCACAAAACGTTACAAAATCTTCTAAACCACCCCCGATATATCTTAGAGAGCAAAACTCAAGTGATTTAATAAAGAATTTGATCTCGGTAATAGGTGAAAATTCTTTTTATGTAGCTGCAATAAAACGTGGTAGTATAAATGAAACTAAAATACAAGTTAATCGTGAAGATGATTTTCGTAAAGTAATAACTAAATTAGAAGCACTAAAAAAAAACTTTTATACATACCAACTGAAGAGCAGTAAAGGTCTTCAGGTAGTGATAAAGGGCATTGATTCATGCGTAGACCCAGGTGAAATAAAAACGTTTTTAGAAGAGAAGGGCTTTAAAATTAAAAATGTAGTTAATATTAAAAATAGAGAAAAAAATCCCCAGCCACTATTTCGAGTGGAGTTAGAACCCGGCGACGTTAAGCTTAAAAAAAACGAAACTCATCCCATTTACAGCCTGAAATATATCCTGTATAGGAAAATAACGATAGAGGAGCCGCATAAAAGGAACGGTCCCGTGCAATGTTTAAACTGCCAAGAATTTGGTCACACTAAGGCATACTGCCATTTAACACCTGTTTGCGTTGTATGTGGAGAATTGCATGGTACAGCTCTCTGCGATAAGTCTAAAAACGACCCCAATGTAAAAAATGCAGCAACTGTGGTGGTAATCACACTGCCAACTATAGAGGATGCCCTGTATACTCTATCGTCAAGCGCTCGGTTGGACCGAAACCTAATCCACCTCAAATTCAGGAAACACATCAAAATAATACTAATGACATTCAGGTACCGCAGCATAGTAATAACAGAACATCCTACGCTAACGTCCTAAAATCAAACCATATGCCAATGCAAGGTGATTTGCCAAATAATGATGAGACCCCAGTTTCTAATTTAAGTCGTCTAGAAAAAACCATGGAAACACTAGTACAAACAGTAACAAACTTTACGAATACAATGGGTAATATGATGCAGGAAATGTTAAGAATACAATCGATGTTATTGCAAGCTGTACTTAACAAGCCATGAATTGTTTAAAAATTTGTTTTTGGAACGCAAACGGCATTCGCCAACATAAAAATGAACTAGAATATTTTCTTAAAAGTAAACAAATTGATGTAATGATGGTTTCTGAAACTCATTTGACCTCAAGAAATACGTTTAAAATTAATGGTTATATATTATATGATACCAAGGACCCTCGAGATAGAGCTTGTGGAGGTTCTGCTATTTTGATAAAAACCCGAATCAAACACTACTTAATGTGTGATCATCGTGAAGATTATCTGCAAGCAACGAATATTTGTGTTGAAGAGCTAAATCGAAACTTTGTACTTTCATCTTTATACTCTCCACCTAGATTTTCAATATCAGAAAGCCAATATTATAAATATTTTAAATCATTAGGACCCTGTTTCCTAGCCGCTGGCGATTACAACGCTAAACATACCTTCTGGGGTTCACGGCTCATTACACCAAAGGGTCGTGTTTTGTATAATACAATGTCTAAAATGGATTTAAATGTGGTCGCGAGTGGACAACCAACTTATTGGCCTACTGATCAGCAAAAAATTCCAGATGTCATCGATTTTGGCGTGGTTAAAAACATCCCCGCAGAAACGATTCACGTTGAAGCTTCTTTAGAATTATCTTCTGATCACACACCTACAATTCTTACCATATCAAACCCTTATAGAATTGTATCTCCGTCTGGTTACTTAGTGACGTCAGCCACACAAATAAATTGGTTAAAATATAAAAAATATCTCAGTACCCACTGCACTGAAAATATTACGCTTAGAACACCGGAGAATGTGAATCTTTCTATTGTAAATTTTGACAATTATCTCAAACTAGCTGTTCAACATTCTAGCATAGCCCGCAAAAATATCAAAAATAGTAAAATATATTCTACTGATGTCGAGCGTCTCTTGACTGAAAAAAGGAGAGTTCGAAGAGAGTGGCAATTGCACAGATCCCCTCAACTTAAAAATTTACTAAAAGAGTGCACAAAAAGGCTAAGAAACTTACTGCAGTCTCAAAAAACGGCTTCTCTGGAAAAATATCTTAAGGAACTTGATGCAACTCCTCAATCTGATTACTCATTATGGCGTGCAGCTAGAAATCTTAAAAGACCAGTTATCACTAAACCACCATTAAGAAACTTAAATGGACGTTGGGCACGAAATGACATAGAAAAAGGAAATATTTTCGTTAATCATTTGAAAACCGTATTTACCCCTCATACATCTTTCGATACTGCGGTCGAGTTACCACCTGTTGCTGTTAGATCAGCTGTTCCACTAAGGTTTGAAGTAAGAGAAATCGAGAAGGCTATTCATGATTTAAACCCCAAGAAAGCCCCTGGTTTTGATAAGATCAGTAACAAAATGCTTTTGGAGCTACCCAGCATAGCAAAGAAAATTATTCTACTAATTTTTAATGCTATTTTACGCCTTGAATACTACCCACAAGAGTGGAAAGTATCCTTAGTTACCATGATACCTAAACCAGGAAAGGATCCCACAAAAGTTGAGTCATATAGACCTATAAGCTTATTGTCTAATATATCAAAGCTTTTTGAGAAACTTCTAGTGTCTAAATTAACGCCGATTTTAAATGGTAACAGATGTATTCCCAATCATCAATTCGGTTTTAAAAGAAAACACAGCACAATTGAACAAACTCATCGAATAGTAAATGTCATAAGAAAAGCCTTTGAAGAAAAAAAATATTGCTCAGCACTCCTCATCGATGTGTCTCAAGCTTTTGATAAAGTCTGGCATGAAGGTTTACTACTGAACTTGCAGCAAAACTTACCAGCAAATATACACAAGCTGTTAGAAAGCTACTTAGTCGGTCGTCAATTTATTATTAAAGAAGGCGAATTTTTAAGTTCTCCACAGCCAATTAACGCTGGAGTCCCACAAGGCAGCATCCTGGGCCCTCTATTATACTTAATTTATACTTCGGACTTGCCAACAAACAGCTACACCCATACCTCAACATTTGCGGACGACACAGCTTTTCTAAGCGTACACCCAAACTGTCATGAAGCATCTCGTTATCTACAGGATCATATATTTGAACTAGAAAGGTGGTTAAAAAAATGGAGGATAAAGATCAATGAGCAAAAATGCGCACATATAACATTCACATTGCGTCGGGAAACATGCCCCCCTATTAAAATCAATAATCAAATAATACCCCAAAACTCGCATGTAAAATACCTCGGTATACATCTAGATCGGCGTTTAACGTGGAAATGGCATATAGAAGCTAAATTAACTCAAATGAAACTAAAAGCAATTCAAATAAATTGGCTTATTGGAAGAAATTCTGTTCTCAGCCTCGATTGCAAACTTCTACTTTACAACTCTAACATCGAAAAAATTCAAAGGCGCCAAAATAAACTTCTTCGAATAATCACAGCCGCCCCCTGGTACGTCAAAAACTCAAATATCCACAAGGATCTCAATGTGCCATTAGTAAAAACTATGATAACGAAATATGCAGTAAAATATTTAAAAAGGCTGGAACTGCACCCAAATCCATTAGCTAGAAATATTTTAAATTATGGCGGCCACACTTGCTTAAGAAGAAGAGACACTGCAGCACTCACCCAATCAGATGAGCGATAAACACCTATATATGTAAACAGAAACCGTGATGACTAAATCTTTTGTGTTTAGCACTGGCAGGACATAAAGCAAATATTAGGATAAGATTTGATTAATTATTGTTAGTTCATATTTAATATATGAAGATTCAATAAATAAATAATGAAAAAAAAAAAAAAAAAACTGAATCAGGTAATAACCAATGCAAGAATATCGGTAGGTTAGGCCTACATACTACAAATACTGTTAATGCGAAAAAAAAGAAATAGAGAAAATGAAAATTGAAAAGGGTTTAATTGTCAACTTAAAAGTTTTAGAAGGTGAGGGAATGCAAATCTTAAATGAATTTAAAAAACTGAAAGAAGAAGCACTTCATTTATTAAATGTACATATAGATAGGAAATCTTTAATACAAAAAGAACAAGGCGTAGTCAAGGCATCCCGAGAATTAAATGAACTTTCAACCATTACAAAGTTAATACCAATATTTTCGGGTAAAACTAACGAATTACAAAGCTTTTTATCAAATTTGGAAATGGTCTGCCTTTGCATCTATTTCATCAAATAAGCATATTTCTTTTTTCAATTTTGTTTTTAAATCACGATTGGAATTAAGTGTACTAAACATAATTAAACAAGCACAAGTACCCAAAACCATAGAAGAGCCAATACTTTGCTAAATGAGATAGCCCGTATATCACAAAAGGACAACAACTTAATGGCTTTCGCTGCAAAAATCGAAAAACTCATTACGGAGTTAAATGAGGTATAAGTGTTAAAAGAAGGCGAATCTTATAGAAACACTGTAGTTAACACATATAATTAATAGCATAGCAGATAATATCAACTATCTACGCAAGAAAGGTAACAACATTTTCTGAAGCTTAAAAGATTGCAGAAAGCGCTTCATCTCGTGTAGAACAACGACGGATACTATATCACAACGCTCAACAGAATCAAAACTCGTCCATCACACAAATTATAACAATAACAGAAAGACTTATAACAGGAACAATAACAACAACAGTAATAGTAATAACATAAATTATAATAACAGAGGCACCGACAACAACCAAGGAAGCCGAAATACAAACAACAGAAATTATAATATAAATCACATGGAAGAGCATGGAAATTTTCAACGCCCGGAGTCAACCCGCACAGAGACTCCAATGGGAATCAATCAGAAATGATGTAAATTTATAAAATGTAGATGTTAAAAATAGCCGTTCATTTTTAATTGATACAGGAGCAGATTTCTTACTGTGTAAAGAACATTTTTTGGAATATTATGAGAAGAATCCATATGAATATTGCAACTTATCGGGAATCATAGAAGATGTTATTAAATCACTGGGTTCCACAAATATAAAAATTAAAATAAATAACGAAGTAATCATTAAACAAATACAACTAGTAGAAAATAATTTTCCAATAAAGACAGAAGGAATTCTTGGAAGAGATATTTGAACAAGATCAAATACATGGAAAGAAATAAGCATTTGAAAATTTGCATTACCTTTTGTTTATATGTAATCAACTTAATTTTTTTAAAAGCTTTTATTTAACTTGCAAAGTATGTTTGTTAGGGTGGAATCTTGCAACTCAATTTTGAACCAGATATCTTCAACCGATTGAGCTGAAATTTTGTATACACGTTCAGTTAGAATGACAATTTATGATGAGCTGTGTAACTTCATTCTAAGTCCAACATCGTGGCACACCCAAGTTGGCGGACTAGCTACATTTAATGCACTCCTAGAATATGGTTATCAAATGAAAGGGCTTGCTAAGAAGGCTTAGGAAACAAAGTGACGTCTTTCTAATTTCAATACGGCGGAATGACGTTTTAGTGCTGGCCTACAATATGGATATCAAATAAAAGGACCTACTGAGAAAACGAATGCTAGTTTTAAATAAAATAAAAGCAGAAAATCTTTTTAAAAAACAAGCCTTCTTAAATGTGCTAAGAAGTTTAAACATTGTAATCTAAACAAGTTAATCTCGCGACAAGCTTTTATATCATATAAATTGAGTAATGACGTAATAAGTTAATAGTAAAAGTTTTATAGTAAAAGTTTATTTTTTTTCTCTTTTTAGCACATTTAAATGGGGAAAACACATTATTGCGTCAAAATCTATTGACGGAGTAAATTTTGATTTGTATGGAAATTAAGCTAAAAACAACTACATATATTTGGCTCGAAATCTCGTCAGTACTAGATTTCGTTATAGTGTAAATGGGCTGGCTATAAGCTTAAAGGCGACTACATGATTTTTATGTCGTACATATTCGTCTATTTAAACGAGTTTCTTGATAACCAAGATTGCAGGATATGGAATGACACTAATCCACAACAGACTTAAATTCATCTAGAATGCAGCGTTTGGTTCAGCTTACACGCTGATAGCATCATCGAAACTTATTTTTGTGCTGCTAAAACAGCAACAATTCAAGCCTTGAAGCCCAAAATTGTCATTTTATTCGTGAAATACGGCCAGCAATGCTCGAAAAAGTGGCCAGGGGGGGGGGTAATCCCTCATAATCATAAAAATATTTTAGGTTTATAGCAGGTTTATCAAAAGAATTTTCTATGAAAATTTGTTTAATAAATCTTTTATTCATAAAAATATTTTTTATGAATATGGGGGTTATTAATAAATAAATATCCTGTAATGATTTCAGACGACATTCTATTTCTTTATTTAGATTTACAAACTGTTAAGGGCAGTATACATTCTCTAAAGCGTTTAAAAATGGCAAAATAAAGTTGTTTTTGTAAAGTTGAAAACATCTTTTCCCTAAGGTTATTTTAAAGTTGGAATACCTATTTCCAATAAATTTATGCTTCTATATCACTACGAAGCTCATATTTATTGAAATCTTAATTTCCGTCTGGTGTCATTCATGATCAGGCATGTTCTGAAATCACGTCGATTTCAAACAACGAACGATTTTGAAATCACGGGAGGAATATTTTGGTGTTCTGAAAATCGTGAGATTTTTAATTTTTAGTAGTGAATTTCATTGTTCTAAATCAAGAACAAGCGACTGTGCGCTTCTTTTTACAGTGCTGTCACATTCATTTTGTACTTATATGTAGTTGCCATTTTCATTTGTTTTTTACCTTTGCATATTAAAATTTAACAAATCAAACTTCATAATTGTTGTTTACTTTTACTTTTTTTAATAAATTAATAAAATAATTTATTAATAAGATTTCTCTATGACGTGCTTAATTTAAATTTTTTTTTCATTTTTAATGATTGGAAAGAAATCACGACAATGTAAAAAAAGCTAAAACGTCTGCAAAAAATACAGCGTCTTCCTAAATTTGTAAATGTTAAGTTCTTCCATGTTAAATGATTAATTTGATTGTAAAAACAAATACCTACCGAACAAATTATTTAAAGTGTATGTGATAATTTTTTTTAAAGATTTCAAAGAAAAATGCTAAAAGAAATGATGTGTTTTGAAATCATGCTGAAAGCTGACCGGTTTTAAATCACGAGAGCACACAGAACACCTTTTTAGTGATTTCAAATCACTTGACAAAAGTGATTTTCAGAACATGACTGTATCAATATTTAGAAAATTAAACGATGGAAATTTTTTTTTAAACATAGCGTGAACTTGGCATTTTTGGGATCAACACCATTATAATTTCAAACATTTTTTCACTGAACTTAAATTTTTATAATTAGTATTGTGGATTAAATTTTTATATTATTTTTTTAAACGAAAATATTGCAAATTACACCTGATCTACACCTAAAAGAAATTACCCACGACAGTAAAAAAATTTTTTTTTATTCTTTATTTATTTATTGAATCTTCATATATTAAATATGAACTAACAATAATTAATCAAATCTTATACTAATACTTTATTTTTGTCCTGCCAATGCTAGACGAAAATTTTTCTCTTCACGGTTTCTATTCACATATGTAGATTTTTAGCGGTCTTCTCGTCGGATGAGTCCTGCAGTATCTCTTCTCCTTAATCTAGAGTGGCCGCTAATTGATTATTGATTTTAATAGGGGGACATGACTCCCGACGCAAGGTGAATGTTATATGTACGCTTTTATGCTCATTGACCTTTATCCTCCATTGTTTTAACCACTTTTCCAATTCAAATATATGATTCTGCAAGTAGCGAGATGCTTCATGCCAGTTTTCGTGCACGCTTAAAAAAGCTGTATCATCAGCAAATGTTGAAGTTAGGGTGTGGTTATTTGTTGGCATGTCTGAGGTATATATTAGGTATAACAGTGGGCCCATGATGCTTCCCCGAGGGACTCCAGCGTCAATTGGCTGAGGAGAACTTATAAAATCACCTTCTTTAATAATAAACCTTCGACCGACTAAGTAGTTTTCTAACAGCTTCTGTGTGTTTACTGGTAAGTTTAACTTCAATTTATGTAATAACCCTTCATGCCAGACTTTATCAAAAGCTTGAGAAACATCGATGAAGAGGGCGGAACAATATTTTTTTTCTTCAAAAGCTTTTCTTATGGCGTTTACTATACGATGGGTTTGTTCAATTGTGCTATGTTCTCTTTTTAAGCCGAATTGATGGTTAGGAATACATCTATTTACATTTAAAATTGGGGCTAATTTTGACACTAACAGCTTCTCAAACAGCTTTGATATATTAGACAATAAGCTTATAGGTCTATATGACTCAACTTTTGTAGGATCCTTTCCTGGTTTAGGTATCATGGTAACTAAGGATACTTTCCATTCTTGAGGGTAGTATTCCTGGCGTAAAATAGCATTAAAAATAAGGAGAATAATTTTCTTTGATATGCTGGGAAGCTCCAAAAGCATTTTGTTACTGATCTTATCAAAACCAGGGGCTTTCTTGGGGTTTAAATCATGAATAGCCTTTTCGATTTCTCTTATCTCAAATCTTAGTGGAACAGCTGCTCTAACAGCAACAGGTGGTAACTCCTCCGCAACATCGAGAGATGTATGAGTGGTAAATACGGTTTTCAAATGATTAACAAAAAGATTTCCTTTTCCTATATCATTTCGTGCCTAACTTCCATTTGAGTTCCTAAATGGTGGTTTAGTGATAACTGGTCTTTAAAGATTTCTAGCTGCACGCCTTAACGAGTAGTCTGATTGAGAAGTTGCATCGAGTTCCTTTAGATATTTTTTAAAGGATGATGTTTTTTGGGACTGCAGTAACTTTCTTAGCCTTTTTGTGCACTCTTTTAATAAATTCTTAAGTTGAGGGGATCTATGCAATTGCCACTCTATTCGAGCTCGTTTTTTCAGTCAAGAGACGCTCAACATCTGTAGAATATATTTTAATATTTTTGATTTTTTTGGGGGGTTATGCTAGAATGTTGAACAGCTAGTTTTAGATAACTGTCAAAATTAACAATAGAGAGATTCACATTCTCCGGTGTACTAAGCGGAATATTTTCAGTGCAATGGGTACTGAGATATTTTTTATATTTTAACCAATTTATTTGTGTTGCCGACGTCACTAAGTAACCAGACGGAGCTAAAATTCTATTAGGGTTTGTTATAGTAAGAATTGTAGGTGTGTGATCAGAAGATAATTCTTAGGAAGCTTCAACATAAATCGTGTCTGCGGGGATGTTTTTAACCACTTCAAAATCTATGACATCTGGAACTTTTTGCTGATCAGTAGGCCAATATGTTGGTTGTCCGCTCGCGACCACATTTAGATCCATTTTACAAATTGTGTTATACAAGACACGACCCTTAGGTGTAATAAGTTGTGACCCCCAGAAAGTGTGTTTAGCGTTGTAATCGCCAGCAGCCAGGAGGCAGGGTCCTAATGATTTGAAATATTTATTATATTGGCTTTCTGATATTGGAAATCTAGGTGGGGAGTATAATGATGAAATTACTAGGTTTCGATTTAATTCCTCAACGCAAATGTTCGTTGCTTGGAGATAATCTTCGCGATGATCACACATTAAGTAGTGTTTTACTCGGTTTTTTATCAAAATGGCAGAACCTCCACAAGCTCTACCTCGAGGGTCCTTGGTATCATATAATGTGTAGTGTATCCATAAGTTTAATTTACAATTCATTCTTTCTTACAAATAAACAAACAAATAATATTATTAAGTTAGGTCAGTAACATAACTGAATTGTTTTTCGTTGTCACAATGATAAATTCTTTTGTGTAATTCGATATTTTAAATAAACAACGGTCAACGTTCGCTTATTTATGTTGACAACAAAATCGACAACAGTAGTTCAATGTACGTTGTTACATTTATGCTGATCTAACAAATTCCTTAGTTATGAATAAATTCTTTAATACACTGGACACCGATCTAAGTAATAATTAATGAAAATACAAATTGGTAAAGTAACTCAAAGATTTCTGTGTGCCTGATACAATACCGTATCATTTGTATGTAAGTTAATGCTAAGTACTAGAATAAGTGATTGAGTGAACTTATTGTAAAGTCACTCAATATTAGGTTAAGTTTTATTCTCATAAGTAGTATTTAAGCAAACAAAATTTGTAAATAAAAATCAATGATTAACCATCAGCTTTCGCTTGTGTTCTTATTTATTATTTAATAAAAGATTACATGGCGATCCTGCCTGATCCTTAATTTATGCCCCTATTGCGGTTCTCCACTCAACTCAGTTTGGTCGTGTGAGAGTCAACCCAACTTATGCACATCCAAACTCATTTAAGGTATTGTGATACCCAACGGTTTTTAGTTGAGTTTGCTATAAAGTTGCCAACTTAAAATATCGATTTGCCAACTTTAAATATAACGTTTGACAAGTGAAAATTTTATAAAATTAAATAATTTTTTAAACTAAAAGTATTTTTAATTGTTGTGTTGAATAAAAAGTATTTACAATGGATATTAGTGTCGATTTATTTTATGATGATGAAAATGCAAACTCTTGTACAGATGTGCTACGTATAAGAAGAAAAATTCCTGATGATTCCAACCCTCTTGAACTACCTAATTAATGCCAAGTAAGAACTTATAATTAGTAACGTAACTAAATAATAATTTTAAATTTGTAGATTTAAAAGTTATTTCCGACTAAAAAAGGAAGCGTTTTGTTATTTTTCGGATGAAATCAAAGATCATTTAATAAACACCTGTTCGCGTAGTGGCTATTTCTCCTATATAAAAGTTATGTGTTAAAGTCCCATATATCTTTACACTGATTTTTGGTCATACCAAATTTTGGTTTTCCACATGCAATCAATTAACAAGCCTCTCAAATTGTGCTTTAGTTGTAATTTTCAAATTTCTACAAATGTATTAAATGCTGTGAAATTCTAATATACAGTATAACAAATCTTTCTACTTACGGTTTTTCCATTATTGTTTTTTTGCTTTTAAAAATGAAAGTCAACTGAAATTGAAAACAACTCAACTACTAATAAACAGTTGTGTATTTATAACGTTTCTGTCGACCAAACTTTTACAAAGTTGAAAACGGCAATACCACGAAAAAAACAGATACACAACTGAAAAGCCAACTGCCAGTCGAGTTGAGAATGGCATTGCAAATTTACCAAAGACAACCAAGCTGTTACAAAAGTGGAGAACCGCAATAGGGGCATTAATTCCAAATAGCAAACCAAGAGGACTATATAGCAAATTTGCTTATTCTCTGGAGCTTAAAATTAAAATAAGGAAATAGATCCTGCCCCACAGAGCTTACGCTTAGTCGGGATCTATTGAATCAGGAACATCAATATTTTTTTTGCTTTTTTCCGCATTGCCAAGCAAATATCCGTCTTATGACCGAGACGTGGGAGGAAATCCTGGCAGGACTAAAGGAAGCCGAAGAAAGTTGGACTCGTCTACTGAAGGAAGGGCGCAAAGAAGAAAAGCCAGCCATCCTGTCCAGAGGACCGAAACCAAAAAAGACAGAAGAAGAAGTACGTTTTCCCATATTCCCTCTACAGAATACAAATAAAACAAGAGGAGGAGGAATAGACAAACTGAAGATTCAACTGAAGGTTTTAGCACACCAGAAAACATACATATGAGGAAGGAGAACAACTAATAAAGATAGAAGAAGAAATTAAAGAAATTAAGAAAAAAAATAAAATTGCGAAAAAAAAATAAAAATTTAAAAGATTATGACAGAAAAACTAATACAATTAATACTATGTGAATTAATTTTCCTATTATTCTTTAAAACAGTAATGCTAATATTAGAGACATTATTCTGAAACAATAATATAATCACAATAAAATACGTTGCCTAAATGGATAGGAGAAGAGATAAGATTAGGCCAAACAACCCGGTGAACTGGGATTATCAAGAACCTGCTGAGCTAAGTGCAGAAAAGAAAGTAAAATTACTAGCGGAAATCTGGAAGATATTAGGAAGTGAGGGAAGTCCAAGCATAACAGACTATGACGACATGAATAAAACATTACTAGAAATGAAGCTTAGTATAAAATACGCAGAAAAACATTATAGAAGCATATTTGATTAATCATGATTAAGCATTTTTTTTTTCCATTATAATATTTACATTAGTACTAGTTTTAAGTGCCACATTGATAGGTTTTTGGATTAAGGTTAGCATAGTCAACATAATAGAGAGTAATTTACAGGAATTTCGTAGTTTTATTTCAACACAAATAGATAGAATTTTTCATTAAGAAATATACTACCCTTTTAAGATAGAAACAAGTAATGAATAATTTAAATAAATTTGATAATAAATACATAGGCAGGATAGTTCTAGCAATAATTTTAACACCTTTGTTTTTAGTTTTGGATTTCAAAATATTAAAATTTGTAAAATTAATTATAAGAGATAAGTATAAATGAAAAAAAAATAAAAGCCATTGAATTATTAAAAGTATTGACATTACAAAATGTATTAGAGTTAAAAAATGAACGGACGAAAATAAACGTGAAAATTTTGTTCTAATGGAAAGAATATTTGAAAAAATTAATATACTACTAACCAATGCCAAGAAGTCATTAGGTAAACCTTACACAACAGAGACAATCGAAGCAAAAAGGAAGGAAATTGATGAACTGGAAATAGCTAGTACATGTATTTTTGATAACAGTGATGGGACATTAGAAGAGAAACAATTAAATTTTAACAAATTTAGCGAGTTACGGAAAGACGCACTAAATATTTTGAGACTTCATGAGGATAAGTCTATGCAAACTAATAGTACTGCAACATTACAAACAAGACAAGAAATTATAACTAATATGGCGGAGGAAAAACTTAATGCCACAGAACTAGCTTCAGCTTCTAAATTATTAAATGTTTTCAGTGGAAACAAGGATGATTTAAATCAGTTCATTGCAAATCTAGAGATACTTCGCGATACATTTGCTGAAAATAAGTATACTTCATTTTTTAATTTTGTGTATAGAACAAAATTAACCACAAAAGTCCAAAATAGAGTAAGACAAATACGCATACCGACTAACATAGAGACGTCGATTCAATCACTTAAGGAGGCGTACAAGTTGAAAAAATCACCAATAATAATTTTGAATGAATTGACGCGTATAACACAGGTAGATACAGTGAAAAGGTTTGCAGATAGGATAGAGTCTTTAACAATGGAATTAAACGAAGTACAAATTAGTACTCTAGGAGAAGAAAATAGGGATGTTATTAGCGAAACAAATGCCACAATCGCTTTCAATTCTTTTAAAAATGGTCTAAAGAATAGGGAAATCACAAGAACAATTGAAGCTAGCAGAGTAAAGAAACTTAGCGAAGCTGTAGAAATAGCACTTGAAGCTTCTGAAGATATGAGATAAAGTCAAATAATGTTCCAAGCTGCGCATACATCAAATGGTTTCAGAAATGATAGGAACAGAAATAGAATCAACTGGAACAATAATTATTATAACAATGGTAACAGACGCGAAAATAACTATAACACCCGAGTAAATCTCAATGATAACAATATAAGTGGATATAATGATAATACAAACCGCGGCAGAATGAACAACAATGGTTACAGCAATAGTTACAATAACAACAATAATAATTATCGGAATTACAGAAATAGTTATAATAACAACAACAATAACAATTATCGGAATAGTAATAATAACTACCGTAACAATAGAAGCTATGGCAATAACACCAACAACCAACGTAATAACAGAAGAATAAACCAAGTACAAGAACAGGGAAACTCGCGAGATCCGGAGATCGTAAGACAACAGGAATCTCCGGAGCAGAACGAATAAATTCAAACAATGTATTTACCATTTAATCTGATCTTAAAAACTGTCAAATTAAATGTGATAAACACACATCGAACACTAACTTTTCTAATAGACACGGGAGCCGATGTCTCTTTGTGCAAAGAAGATTTGTTACCAAAATACGATGAAGATCCAGATGACTACTGCTGCTTAACAGGAATTACAAGGGAAGAAATAAGATCATTAGGTTCCTCAGAAATATCAATACAAATTGATGAAACAATATTTCAACATAAAATACATATGAAGACTTTCCCATTTACACTGATGGCATACTTGGACGAGATTTTTTGTTGAAATATAATTGCAATATAGATTATGAAACATTTATACTAACCGTGAACATAGGAAAACATTTTTATATTACCAATATATAACAACACATTCCGTATAACTACAGTGAAAATTCCACCAAGAAGTGAAATAATTGTACCATTTCAGTTAGATATTAAAGAAGACGGGGTAGTATGCAATCGAGAAATTGCAGAAGGCGTATTTCTGGCAAACGCCATAATTCCAAAAAACGGAAATAAACACATAAAATTATTAAATATATCAGATAAAACTACTATAATAGAAAATTTGAAAGTAGAAACCATTCCACTAAAGAATTATAAAATCTACAGAACTAGCGATGTGAAAACTAGATGTGATAAAGATCGATTTAATAGGGTACTGAAAGAACTAAACGTAGACAACAATGATGAAGTAGCAAGAAAGGAATTGATAAAAATACTTGAGAAATATCAGTCAATATTTCATTTAGAGGGTGAGAGTTTGACAACAAATAATTTCTATAATCAAACCATACATTGGACATGACAAGTTCATTCCATCAAATTGAACTTGATGAAAAATCAAGACCTTTCACAGCCTTTTCAACGCAAAATGGCCATTATCAATACACCAGGTTACCTTTTGGACTAAAAATATCTTCTAATAGTTTTCAAAGAATGCTAACCATAGCATTGTCGGGATTAGAATCTGAAGCATTTTTGTATGTGGATGACATAATAGTTTTTGGATGTAGCTTAAAACATCACAACAACAACTTGATTAATGTTTTCGACAGATTATCTAAATATAACCTGAAACTGAATGCAAGTAAGTGTTGTTTCCTCAAGCCAGAAGTTGTATATTTAGGTCATTTGATAACATCAAATGGTATCAGACCAGACCTAGTAAATATGATGCAATTTCGAAATATCCAATTCCAAGCAATGCTGATGACGTAAGAAGATTTGTAGCGTTTTGTAACTATTACAGGAGATTTATCAAAAATTTTGCAGAAATTGCAAATTGTTTAAACAAATTATTAAAAAAGGGAACAAAATTCGAATGGTTACCAGAATGCCAGACAGCATTCGAGACTTTAAAGAACAAATTAATCAGTCCACCAATTTTACAATACCCAAATTATGACGAGACTTTCATACTGACAACAGATGCATCGGATTTTGCACTAGGTGCAATTTTATCTCAAGGTCCGATAGGTGAGGATTTACCAATATCCTATGCAAGTAGATCCCTAAATAAACATGAAAGAAACAAACCAGTAATTGAAAAGGAATTACTAGGAATTTATTGGGGCATACAATTTTTCAGACCTTATTTATATGGAAGAAAATTTAAAGTTGTCACTGACCACAGACCTTTAGTCTCGCTATTTTCACACAAAAATCCTAGTTCAAAGCTAACAAGAATAACATTGAAACTTTCAGAATACGACTTTACTATAATATACAAGAAAGGGGTAAATAATACAAATGCGGATGCATTATCTAGTGTAGTGTATCCATACGTTTAATTTACAATTCATTATTTCTTACAAATAAACAAATAAATAATATTATTAAGTTAGGTCAGTAACATAACTGAATTGTTTTTCGTTGTCACAATGATAAATTCTTTTGTGTAATTCTATATTTTAAATAAACAACGGTCAACGTTCGCTTATTTATGTTGACAACAAAATCGACAACAGTAGTTCAATGTACGTTGTAACATTTATGCTGATCTAACAAATTCCTTAGTTATGAATAAATTCTTTAATACACTGGACACCGATCTAAGTAATAATTAATGAAAATACAAATTGGTAAAGTAACTCAAAGATTTCTGTGTGCCTGATACAATACCGTATCATTTGTATGTAAGTTAATGCTAAGTACTAGAATAAGTGATTGAGTGAACTTATTGTAAAGTCACTCAATATTAGGTTAAGTTTTATTCTCATAAGTAGTATTTAAGCAAACAAAATTTGTAAATAAAAATCAATGATTAACCATCAGCTTTCGCTTGTGTTCTTATTTATTATTTAATAAAAGATTACATGGCGATCCTGCCTGATCCTTAATTTATGCCCCTATTGCGGTTCTCCACTCAACTCAGTTTGGTCGTGTGAGAGTCAACCCAACTTATGCACATCCAAACTCATTTAAGGTATTGTGATACCCAACGGTTTTTAGTTGAGTTTGCTATAAAGTTGCCAACTTAAAATATCGATTTGCCAACTTTAAATATAACGTTTGACAAGTGAAAATTTTATAAAATTAAATAATTTTTTAAACTAAAAGTATTTTTAATTGTTGTGTTGAATAAAAAGTATTTACAATGGATATTAGTGTCGATTTATTTTATGATGATGAAAATGCAAACTCTTGTACAGATGTGCTACGTATAAGAAGAAAAATTCCTGATGATTCCAACCCTCTTGAACTACCTAATGCCAAGTAAGAACTTATAATTAGTAACGTAACTAAATAATAATTTTAAATTTGTAGATTTAAAAGTTATTTCCGACTAAAAAAGGAAGCGTTTTGTTATTTTTCGGATGAAATCAAAGATCATTTAATAAACACCTGTTCGCGTAGTGGCTATTTCTCCTATATAAAAGTTATGTGTTAAAGTCCCATATATCTTTACACTGATTTTTGGTCATACCAAATTTTGGTTTTCCACATGCAATCAATTAACAAGCCTCTCAAATTGTGCTTTAGTTGTAATTTTCAAATTTCTACAAATGTATTAAATGCTGTGAAATTCTAATATACAGTATAACAAATCTTTCTACTTACGGTTTTTCCATTATTGTTTTTTTGCTTTTAAAAATGAAAGTCAACTGAAATTGAAAACAACTCAACTACTAATAAACAGTTGTGTATTTATAACGTTTCTGTCGACCAAACTTTTACAAAGTTGAAAACGGCAATACCACGAAAAAAACAGATACACAACTGAAAAGCCAACTGCCAGTCGAGTTGAGAATGGCATTGCAAATTTACCAAAGACAACCAAACTGTTACAAAAGTGGAGAACCGCAATAGGGGCATTAATTCCAAATAGCAAACCAAGAGGACTATATAGCAAATTTGCTTATTCTCTGGAGCTTAAAATTAAAATAAGGAAATAGATCCTGCCCCACAGAGCTTACGCTTAGTCGGGATCTATTGAATCAGGAACATCAATATTTTTTTTGCTTTTTTCCGCATTGCCAAGCAAATATCCGTCTTATGACCGAGACGTGGGAGGAAATCCTGGCAGGACTAAAGGAAGCCGAAGAAAGTTGGACTCGTCTACTGAAGGAAGGGCGCAAAGAAGAAAAGCCAGCCATCCTGTCCAGAGGACCGAAACCAAGAAGGCCAAAAAAGACAGAAGAAGAAGTACGTTTTCCCATATTCCCTCTACAGAATACAAATAAAACAAGAGGAGGAGGAATAGACAAACTGAAGATTCAACTGAAGGTTTTAGCACACCAGAAAACATACATATGAGGAAGGAGAACAACTAATAAAGATAGAAGAAGAAATTAAAGAAATTAAGAAAAAAAATAAAATTGCGAAAAAAAAAATAAAAATTTAAAAGATTATGACAGAAAAACTAATACAATTAATACTATGTGAATTAATTTTCCTATTATTCTTTAAAACAGTAATGCTAATATTAGAGACATTATTCTGAAACAATAATATAATCACAATAAAATACGTTGCCTAAATGGATAGGAGAAGAGATAAGATTAGGCCAAACAACCCGGTGAACTGGGATTATCAAGAACCTGCTGAGCTAAGTGCAGAAAAGAAAGTAAAATTACTAGCGGAAATCTGGAAGATAGTAGGAAGTGAGGGAAGTCCAAGCATAACAGACTATGACGACATGAATAAAACATTACTAGAAATGAAGCTTAGTATAAAATACGCAGAAAAACATTATAGAAGCATATTTGATTAATCATGATTAAGCATTTTTTTTTTCCATTATAATATTTACATTAGTACTAGTTTTAAGTGCCACATTGATAGGTTTTTGGATTAAGGTTAGCATAGTCAACATAATAGAGAGTAATTTACAGGAATTTCGTAGTTTTATTTCAACACAAATAGATAGAATTTTTCATTAAGAAATATACTACCCTTTTAAGATAGAAACAAGTAATGAATAATTTAAATAAATTTGATAATAAATACATAGGCAGGATAGTTCTAGCAATAATTTTAACACCTTTGTTTTTAGTTTTGGATTTCAAAATATTAAAATTTGTAAAATTAATTATAAGAGATAAGTATAAATGAAAAAAAAAATAAAAGCCATTGAATTATTAAAAGTATTGACATTACAAAATGTATTAGAGTTAAAAAATGAACGGACGAAAATAAACGTGAAAATTTTGTTCTAATGGAAAGAATATTTGAAAAAATTAATATACTACTAACCAATGCCAAGAAGTCATTAGGTAAACCTTACACAACAGAGACAATCGAAGCAAAAAGGAAGGAAATTGATGAACTGGAAATAGCTAGTACATGTATTTTTGATAACAGTGATGGGACATTAGAAGAGAAACAATTAAATTTTAACAAATTTAGCGAGTTACGGAAAGACGCACTAAATATTTTGAGACTTCATGAGGATAAGTCTATGCAAACTAATAGTACTGCAACATTACAAACAAGACAAGAAATTATAACTAATATGGCGGAGGAAAAACTTAATGCCACAGAACTAGCTTCAGCTTCTAAATTATTAAATGTTTTCAGTGGAAACAAGGATGATTTAAATCAGTTCATTGCAAATCTAGAGATACTTCGCGATACATTTGCTGAAAATAAGTATACTTCATTTTTTAATTTTGTGTATAGAACAAAATTAACCACAAAAGTCCAAAATAGAGTAAGACAAATACGCATACCGACTAACATAGAGACGTCGATTCAATCACTTAAGGAGGCGTACAAGTTGAAAAAATCACCAAAAATAATTTTGAATGAATTGACGCGTATAACACAGGTAGATACAGTGAAAAGGTTTGCAGATAGGATAGAGTCTTTAACAATGGAATTAAACGAAGTACAAATTAGTACTCTAGGAGAAGAAAATAGGGATGTTATTAGCGAAACAAATGCCACAATCGCTTTCAATTCTTTTAAAAATGGTCTAAAGAATAGGGAAATCACAAGAACAATTGAAGCTAGCAGAGTAAAGAAACTTAGCGAAGCTGTAGAAATAGCACTTGAAGCTTCTGAAGATATGAGATAAAGTCAAATAATGTTCCAAGCTGCGCATACATCAAATGGTTTCAGAAATGATAGGAACAGAAATAGAATCAACTGGAACAATAATTATTATAACAATGGTAACAGACGCGAAAATAACTATAACACCCGAGTAAATCTCAATGATAACAATATAAGTGGATATAATGATAATACAAACCGCGGCAGAATGAACAACAATGGTTACAGCAATAGTTACAATAACAACAATAATAATTATCGGAATTACAGAAATAGTTATAATAACAACAACAATAACAATTATCGGAATAGTAATAATAACTACCGTAACAATAGAAGCTATGGCAATAACACCAACAACCAACGTAATAACAGAAGAATAAACCAAGTACAAGAACAGGGAAACTCGCGAGATCCGGAGATCGTAAGACAACAGGAATCTCCGGAGCAGAACGAATAAATTCAAACAATGTATTTACCATTTAATCTGATCTTAAAAACTGTCAAATTAAATGTGATAAACACACATCGAACACTAACTTTTCTAATAGACACGGGAGCCGATGTCTCTTTGTGCAAAGAAGATTTGTTACCAAAATACGATGAAGATCCAGATGACTACTGCTGCTTAACAGGAATTACAAGGGAAGAAATAAGATCATTAGGTTCCTCAGAAATATCAATACAAATTGATGAAACAATATTTCAACATAAAATACATATGAAGACTTTCCCATTTACACTGATGGCATACTTGGACGAGATTTTTTGTTGAAATATAATTGCAATATAGATTATGAAACATTTATACTAACCGTGAACATAGGAAAACATTTTTATATTACCAATATATAACAACACATTCCGTATAACTACAGTGAAAATTCCACCAAGAAGTGAAATAATTGTACCATTTCAGTTAGATATTAAAGAAGACGGGGTAGTATGCAATCGAGAAATTGCAGAAGGCGTATTTCTGGCAAACGCCATAATTCCAAAAAACGGAAATAAACACATAAAATTATTAAATATATCAGATAAAACTACTATAATAGAAAATTTGAAAGTAGAAACCATTCCACTAAAGAATTATAAAATCTACAGAACTAGCGATGTGAAAACTAGATGTGATAAAGATCGATTTAATAGGGTACTGAAAGAACTAAACGTAGACAACAATGATGAAGTAGCAAGAAAGGAATTGATAAAAATACTTGAGAAATATCAGTCAATATTTCATTTAGAGGGTGAGAGTTTGACAACAAATAATTTCTATAATCAAACCATACATTGGACATGACAAGTTCATTCCATCAAATTGAACTTGATGAAAAATCAAGACCTTTCACAGCCTTTTCAACGCAAAATGGCCATTATCAATACACCAGGTTACCTTTTGGACTAAAAATATCTTCTAATAGTTTTCAAAGAATGCTAACCATAGCATTGTCGGGATTAGAATCTGAAGCATTTTTTTATGTGGATGACATAATAGTTTTTGGATGTAGCTTAAAACATCACAACAACAACTTGATTAATGTTTTCGACAGATTATCTAAATATAACCTGAAACTGAATGCAAGTAAGTGTTGTTTCCTCAAGCCAGAAGTTGTATTTTTAGGTCATTTGATAACATCAAATGGTATCAGACCAGACCTAGTAAATATGATGCAATTTCGAAATATCCAATTCCAAGCAATGCTGATGACGTAAGAAGATTTGTAGCGTTTTGTAACTATTACAGGAGATTTATCAAAAATTTTGCAGAAATTGCAAATTGTTTAAACAAATTATTAAAAAAGGGAACAAAATTCGAATGGTTACCAGAATGCCAGACAGCATTCGAGACTTTAAAGAACAAATTAATCAGTCCACCAATTTTACAATACCCAAATTATGACGAAACTTTCATACTGACAACAGATGCATCGGATTTTGCACTAGGTGCAATTTTATCTCAAGGTCCGATAGGTGAGGATTTACCAATATCCTATGCAAGTAGATCCCTAAATAAACATGAAAGAAACAAACCAGTAATTGAAAAGGAATTACTAGGAATTTATTGGGGCATACAATTTTTCAGACCTTATTTATATGGAAGAAAATTTACAGTTGTCACTGACCACAGACCTTTAGTCTCGCTATTTTCACACAAAAATCCTAGTTCAAAGCTAACAAGAATAACATTGAAACTTTCAGAATACGACTTTACTATAATATACAAGAAAGGGGTAAATAATACAAATGCGGATGCATTATCTAGTGTAGTGTATCCATACGTTTAATTTACAATTCATTATTTCTTACAAATAAACAAACAAATAATATTATTAAGTTAGGTCAGTAACATAACTGAATTGTTTTTCGTTGTCACAATGATAAATTCTTTTGTGTAATTCTATATTTTAAATAAACAACGGTCAACGTTCGCTTATTTATGTTGACAACAAAATCGACAACAGTAGTTCAATGTACGTTGTAACATTTATGCTGATCTAACAAATTCCTTAGTTATGAATAAATTCTTTAATACACTGGACACCGATCTAAGTAATAATTAATGAAAATACAAATTGGTAAAGTAACTCAAAGATTTCTGTGTGCCTGATACAATACCGTATCATTTGTATGTAAGTTAATGCTAAGTACTAGAATAAGTGATTGAGTGAACTTATTGTAGTCACTCAATATTAGGTTAAGTTTTATTCTCATAAGTAGTATTTAAGCAAACAAAATTTGTAAATAAAAATCAATGATTAACCATCAGCTTTCGCTTGTGTTCTTATTTATTATTTAATAAAAGATTACATGGCGATCCTGCCTGATCCTTAATTTATGCCCCTATTGCGGTTCTCCACTCAACTCAGTTTGGTCGTGTGAGAGTCAACCCAACTTATGCACATCCAAACTCATTTAAGGTATTGTGATACCCAACGGTTTTTAGTTGAGTTTGCTATAAAGTTGCCAACTTAAAATATCGATTTGCCAACTTTAAATATAACGTTTGACAAGTGAAAATTTTATAAAATTAAATAATTTTTTAAACTAAAAGTATTTTTAATTGTTGTGTTGAATAAAAAGTATTTACAATGGATATTAGTGTCGATTTATTTTATGATGATGAAAATGCAAACTCTTGTACAGATGTGCTACGTATAAGAAGAAAAATTCCTGATGATTCCAACCCTCTTGAACTACCTAATGCCAAGTAAGAACTTATAATTAGTAACGTAACTAAATAATAATTTTAAATTTGTAGATTTAAAAGTTATTTCCGACTAAAAAAGGAAGCGTTTTGTTATTTTTCGGATGAAATCAAAGATCATTTAATAAACACCTGTTCGCGTAGTGGCTATTTCTCCTATATAAAAGTTATGTGTTAAAGTCCCATATATCTTTACACTGATTTTTGGTCATACCAAATTTTGGTTTTCCACATGCAATCAATTAACAAGCCTCTCAAATTGTGCTTTAGTTGTAATTTTCAAATTTCTACAAATGTATTAAATGCTGTGAAATTCTAATATACAGTATAACAAATCTTTCTACTTACGGTTTTTCCATTATTGTTTTTTTGCTTTTAAAAATGAAAGTCAACTGAAATTGAAAACAACTCAACTACTAATAAACAGTTGTGTATTTATAACGTTTCTGTCGACCAAACTTTTACAAAGTTGAAAACGGCAATACCACGAAAAAAACAGATACACAACTGAAAAGCCAACTGCCAGTCGAGTTGAGAATGGCATTGCAAATTTACCAAAGACAACCAAACTGTTACAAAAGTGGAGAACCGCAATAGGGGCATTAATTCCAAATAGCAAACCAAGAGGACTATATAGCAAATTTGCTTATTCTCTGGAGCTTAAAATTAAAATAAGGAAATAGATCCTGCCCCACAGAGCTTACGCTTAGTCGGGATCTATTGAATCAGGAACATCAATATTTTTTTTGCTTTTTTCCGCATTGCCAAGCAAATATCCGTCTTATGACCGAGACGTGGGAGGAAATCCTGGCAGGACTAAAGGAAGCCGAAGAAAGTTGGACTCGTCTACTGAAGGAAGGGCGCAAAGAAGAAAAGCCAGCCATCCTGTCCGAGGACCGAAACCAAGAAGGCCAAAAAAGACAGAAGAAGAAGTACGTTTTCCCATATTCCCTCTACAGAATACAAATAAAACAAGAGGAGGAGGAATAGACAAACTGAAGATTCAACTGAAGGTTTTAGCACACCAGAAAACATACATATGAGGAAGGAGAACAACTAATAAAGATAGAAGAAGAAATTAAAGAAATTAAGAAAAAAAATAAAATTGCGAAAAAAAAAATAAAAATTTAAAAGATTATGACAGAAAAACTAATACAATTAATACTATGTGAATTAATTTTCCTATTATTCTTTAAAACAGTAATGCTAATATTAGAGACATTATTCTGAAACAATAATATAATCACAATAAAATACGTTGCCTAAATGGATAGGAGAAGAGATAAGATTAGGCCAAACAACCCGGTGAACTGGGATTATCAAGAACCTGCTGAGCTAAGTGCAGAAAAGAAAGTAAAATTACTAGCGGAAATCTGGAAGATAGTAGGAAGTGAGGGAAGTCCAAGCATAACAGACTATGACGACATGAATAAAACATTACTAGAAATGAAGCTTAGTATAAAATACGCAGAAAAACATTATAGAAGCATATTTGATTAATCATGATTAAGCATTTTTTTTTTCCATTATAATATTTACATTAGTACTAGTTTTAAGTGCCACATTGATAGGTTTTTGGATTAAGGTTAGC
This sequence comes from Pollenia amentaria, assembly GCA_943735925.1. Lineage (NCBI taxonomy): Eukaryota > Metazoa > Arthropoda > Insecta > Diptera > Polleniidae > Pollenia > Pollenia amentaria. The sequence goes on from OX031006.1 coordinate 106,124,997, forward strand.
ATAGTCAACATAATAGAGAGTAATTTACAGGAATTTCGTAGTTTTATTTCAACACAAATAGATAGAATTTTTCATTAAGAAATATACTACCCTTTTAAGATAGAAACAAGTAATGAATAATTTAAATAAATTTGATAATAAATACATAGGCAGGATAGTTCTAGCAATAATTTTAACACCTTTGTTTTTAGTTTTGGATTTCAAAATATTAAAATTTGTAAAATTAATTATAAGAGATAAGTATAAATGAAAAAAAAAATAAAAGCCATTGAATTATTAAAAGTATTGACATTACAAAATGTATTAGAGTTAAAAAATGAACGGACGAAAATAAACGTGAAAATTTTGTTCTAATGGAAAGAATATTTGAAAAAATTAATATACTACTAACCAATGCCAAGAAGTCATTAGGTAAACCTTACACAACAGAGACAATCGAAGCAAAAAGGAAGGAAATTGATGAACTGGAAATAGCTAGTACATGTATTTTTGATAACAGTGATGGGACATTAGAAGAGAAACAATTAAATTTTAACAAATTTAGCGAGTTACGGAAAGACGCACTAAATATTTTGAGACTTCATGAGGATAAGTCTATGCAAACTAATAGTACTGCAACATTACAAACAAGACAAGAAATTATAACTAATATGGCGGAGGAAAAACTTAATGCCACAGAACTAGCTTCAGCTTCTAAATTATTAAATGTTTTCAGTGGAAACAAGGATGATTTAAATCAGTTCATTGCAAATCTAGAGATACTTCGCGATACATTTGCTGAAAATAAGTATACTTCATTTTTTAATTTTGTGTATAGAACAAAATTAACCACAAAAGTCCAAAATAGAGTAAGACAAATACGCATACCGACTAACATAGAGACGTCGATTCAATCACTTAAGGAGGCGTACAAGTTGAAAAAATCACCAAAAATAATTTTGAATGAATTGACGCGTATAACACAGGTAGATACAGTGAAAAGGTTTGCAGATAGGATAGAGTCTTTAACAATGGAATTAAACGAAGTACAAATTAGTACTCTAGGAGAAGAAAATAGGGATGTTATTAGCGAAACAAATGCCACAATCGCTTTCAATTCTTTCAAAATGGTCTAAATAATAGGGAAATCACAAGAACAATTGAAGCTAGCAGAGTAAAGAAACTTAGCGAAGCTGTAGAAATAGCGCTTGAAGCTTCTGAAGATATGAGATAAAGTCAAATAATGTTCCAAGCTGCGCATACATCAAATGGTTTCAGAAATGATAGGAACAGAAATAGAATCAACTGGAACAATAATTATTATAACAATGGTAACAGACGCGAAAATAACTATAACACCCGAGTAAATCTCAATGATAACAATATAAGTGGATATAATAATAATACAAACCGCGGCAGAATTAACAACAATGGTTACAGAAATAGTTACAATAACAACAACAATAATAATTATCGGAATTACAGAAATAGTTATAATAACAACAACAATAATAATTATCGGAATAGTAATAATAACTACCGTAACAATAGAAGCTATGGCAATAACACCAACAACCAACGTAATAACAGAAGAATAAACCAAGTACAAGAACAGGGAAACTCGCGAGATCCGGAGATTGTAAGACAACAGGAATCTCCGGAGCAGAACGAATAAATTCAAACAAAGTATTTACCATTTAATCTGATCTTAAAAACTATGTCAAATTAAATGTGATAAACACACATCGTACACTAACTTTTCTAATAGACACGGGAGCCGATGTCTCTTTGTGCAAAGAAGATTTGTTACCAAAATACGATGAAGATCCAGATGACTACTGCTGCTTAACAGCAATTACAAGGGAAGAAATAAGATCATTAGGTTCCTCAGAAATATCAATACAAATTGATGAAACAATATTTCAACATAAAATACATATGGTGAAAGAAGACTTTCCCATTTACACTGATGGCATACTTGGACGAGATTTTTTGTTGAAATATAATTGCAATATAGATTATGAAACATTTATACTAACCGTGAACATAGGAAAACATTTTGATATTACCAATATATAACAACACATTCCGTATAACTACAGTGAAAATTACACCAAGAAGTGAAATAATTGTACCATTTCAGTTAGATATTAAAGAAGACGGGGTAGTATGCAATCGAGAAATTGCAGAAGGCGTATTTCTGGCAAACGCCATAATTCCAAAAAACGGAAATAAACACATAAAATTATTAAATATATCAGATAAAACTACTATAATAGAAAATTTGAAAGTAGAAACCATTCCACTAAAGAATTATAAAATCTACAGAACTAGCGATGTGAAAACTAGATGTGATAAAGATCGATTTAATAGGGTACTGAAAGAACTAAACGTAGACGACAATGATGAAGTAGCAAGAAAGGAATTGATAAAAATACTTGAGAAATATCAGTCAATATTTCATTTAGAGGGTGAGAGTTTGACAACAAATAATTTCTATAATCAAACCATACACTTGAAAGACGCAAATCCAGTTTACATAAAAAACTATCGTTTACCACAAACACATACAGAGGAAATCAATAAACAGGTAAAAGGGTTATTAAAACAAGATATAATAGAACCCTCGATAAGCCCATACAACGCTCCACTTTTGTTAGTTCCTAAAAAGGGACAAAACGATATCAAGAAATGGAGATTGGTCGTTGATTTCAGAAAATTAAACGACAAAATAGTAAATGACAAATTTCCTTTGACAAGATTAGAAGATGTTTTGAACAGACTGGGTAGAGCAAAGTATTTTTCCACATTGGACATGACAAGTTCATTCCATCAAATTGAACTTGATGAAAAATCAAGACCTTTTACAGCCTTTTCAACGCAAAATGGCCATTATCAATACACCAGGTTACCTTTTGGACTAAAAATATCTTCTAATAGTTTTCAAAGAATGCTAACCATAGCATTGTCGGGATTAGAATCTGAAGCATTTTTGTATGTGGATGACATAATAGTTTTTGGATGTAGCTTAAAACATCACAACAACAACTTGATTAATGTTTTCGACAGATTATCAAAATATAACCTGAAACTGAATGCAAGTAAGTGTTGTTTCCTCAAGCCAGAAGTTGTATATTTAGGTCATTTGATAACATCAAATGGTATCAGACCAGACCCTAGTAAATATGACGCAATTTCGAAATATCCAATTCCAAGCAATGCTGATGACGTAAGAAGATTTGTAGCGTTTTGTAACTATTACAGGAGATTTATCAAAAATTTTGCAGAAATTGCAAATTGTTTAAACAAATTATTAAAAAAGGGAATAAAATTCGAATGGTTACCAGTAGCCCGTTTCTGTATTTCTCGCATCGTAAAATTTCCCGCATGAAACAAGTGAATTATGACAAAAACAGTGCAATATGAAACAAAAAATGGTTTTTCTCACATAAGTGTTTCTGTACTTTTACTTTGCGAGAATTATCTGTCATTTAAATAATTTTCCAGCAATTATTGGAAGGATGTGAGAACAAGTGTTTCTGTAACAATATTTTGCAAAAAGTTTCTCACAAGAACTGTCAAAATAAGTCATATTTGAAATTGATGCGAGAAAACAAAATTTAAAAAAATGGAGCCCAAATTATGTATGTATGTAACCAAGAATGTGTATTATTTTATTTTATTTTAAAAGAAAGAATTTAAATGATGAAAATAAGTATATAAAACACAATTGTTATATTTTGTTATTTAAATTTTCTTGGCCTTTCATTGTGTTTGTTTTATGCAGGGCTGCCAGATAATTTTTTGAAAAAAACGTCAATATCCTAAGAAAAAATAAAAAAATCGTCTATTTTTTTCGGACAATTTAAAATTAAATTTGACGAATTTGGTTCGATTTTTATCATATAATCACAACTTTTTATCATATAAACACATAATCAAAAAAAAAAAAAAAAAAAAAAAAAAAAAAAAAAAAAAAAAAAAAAAAAAAAAAAAAAAAAAAAAAAAAAAAAAAAAAAAAAAAAAACCCTAAGTTCATGGGTAAAATACATATTTTATACATACATAAGCTTGAGGTCTATTGAAATAAAATTATTTATTTTATTTTCCTTAATCCGATAAGAGTTTAAAATTTCAGATTGTTATTTTTCCCTGCAGAAATCACACAAAGGAGTGACAAAATATCATATTGAAATAAAATAAACACCTTTGGACAAAGTAAAAGGCAAAAATTTCCTAAAGTGCATTGACTGAAAAATGGGGTAATAGTTTCATCTTTTGATCACACAAACAAATGTATTAAATAATCCAAGCAAATAAAAATTAAACAGTTTCCGTTCGAAATTTTGCTTTTGCCGATACATTTTTTAATCTGCCTTGTTTTTAAAGATATCGGTTTTCTGTGGTGCCTAATACACAAACATATAAAACTATTTAAAATTGTTTTATTTCAAAGACTGAATCGTCACTAGAAAAAAATCAGCAAATTGTCACTTTGCCAATTTTGGAACAAAAAAAATCGTCAAAATGTCGATAAATCTTTAAATCTGGCAGCCTTATTTTTATTATATATATTTCTTTCGTTGACGTTTCGCTTGCATTTGACACTTAATGACTGGAAGTATTCCAGTTAAAACAGAATCTGTGTTGTCTGTTCTCGCATTTAAATACAGAAACACTTTTTTCTCACAAATCGAGAAACGATGGAATTTTTTGTTTCACACTTAATATGAGAAAATTTGCGATGCGAGAAATACAGAAACGAGCTACAGAATGCCAGACAGCATTCGAGACTTTAAAGAACAAATTAATCAGTCCACCAATTTTACAATACCCAAATTATGACGAAACTTTCATACTGACAACAGATGCATCGGATTTTGCACTAGGTGCAATTTTATCTCAAGGTCCGATAGGTGAGGATTTACCAATATCCTATGCAAGTAGATCCCTAAATAAACATGAAAGAAACAAACCAGTAATTGAAAAGGAATTACTAGGAATTTATTGGGGCATACAATTTTTCAGACCTTATTTATATGGAAGAAAATTTACAGTTGTCACTGACCTTTAGTCTCGCTATTTTCACACAAAAATCCTAGTTCAAAGCTAACAAGAATAACATTGAAACTTTCAGAATACGACTTTACTATAATATACAAGAAAGGGGTAAATAATACAAATGCGGATGCATTATCTAGTGTAGTGTATCCATACGTTTAATTTACAATTCATTATTTCTTACAAATAAACAAACAAATAATATTATTAAGTTAGGTCAGTAACATAACTGAATTGTTTTTCGTTGTCACAATGATAAATTCTTTTGTGTAATTCTATATTTTAAATAAACAACGGTCAACGTTCGCTTATTTATGTTGACAACAAAATCGACAACAGTAGTTCAATGTACGTTGTTACATTTATGCTGATCTAACAAATTCCTTAGTTATGAATAAATTCTTTAATACACTGGACACCGATCAAAGTAATAATTAATGAAAATACAAATTGGTAAAGTAACTCAAAGATTTCTGTGTGCCTGATACAATACCGTATCATTTGTATGTAAGTTAATGCTAAGTACTAGAATAAGTGATTGAGTGAACTTATTGTAAAGTCACTCAATATTAGGTTAAGTTTTATTCTCATAAGTATGAGAGATCAAAATTGGCAAATTTTTGGACGACCCCTCTCCGATTTTAAAATAAATAGTCTCAATCGATTGCCCAGCAAAAAATAATGTACCTACATATTTTTTTTTTTTTTTATAGTGACTGGTTTAGTGGTGGTGTACACCACTGTCATGTGACAAAATTGAAGAATTCTTCATAAGGGACCTCATTGAAAGTTGTTTTAAAAAAAACTACTAAAGCGATCGCAACGAGTGATAGCTCGTTGGAAAGGTATTGAATCGGGCTTTAATTGAAAAATAAAATTTTCCTAATTTTTCTTAGAAATTTACCTTTAAATTTTCCGATTTTCTACAGAAGCTCCTAAATTTTCCGGCTAATTTTTTTTTTTTTGGATTCCTCATAATTTTTGCTTTAAGAATCAGCAATAAAAAAATGGGCCCCGACTCCTTGTTTGGACAGGAGAAGAGCATTTAAGAGACCACCTTGTTAAAAATACATTTTAAAAATTATTTTACAGTTAAAAATACATTTATGAAGAAAAAATCTTTCTTATTTTGCTGCTTATACTTAATTACAATATTTATTAAAAATTTCAATTGTCTTGGCATCATTATAAAATTAAAGTTACTTTAAATTTAGCACGTCGGCAGACGAAGAGTACCGCTTTACATTAATTGACATATCAGAAATATTTGGTAAGAAGCAATGAAACTTTTGCGTTCCAGTTATAGTTTTGACCAGGGCTGTGGAGTCGGAGTCGGAGTCGGAGTTGAAGAGTCGGAGTTGAGGTTTTTGTACCGGAGTCGGAGTCGGAGTCGCAGTACCCAAAAAAACGCGCGACTCCGACTCCAAAATTGTTTCGGCATAAAAAATTTAAAAAAATTTCTAATATTTTCCATTATAAAAATTCTTCGAAATTGGCGATGCAATATTTTGCAGATCAATATGAATAAGTAGATTTTAATTTATTTTATGAGAAATAGTTGATTCAAGTACTTTACTATTTAAGTATATTTAGGTATATTTTTTATACGTGCGGGAAAAAGTCTAAATTACATTAGCAAAACTTATACTCAGTTATTGATCTAGTTGAAAAAGAAGTGTGATTTTTTAAATAATTTACTCATGCTAAAAAATGTTAATCACAGGAATTGCCAATAATTTTAATATCAGAATTTGTTAACCATCAACGCTGAAACATTTTCAACATTGTACAGAATAAGTGTTGCTATAGCGCATAAATACTAGTATGTATTAGAAAAATTGTGACGTAAAATTATTTTTCTTTTGTGTAGAAAAATCTTAATCGGCCTGCCTTTAATTCCTACCATAACACTCATGTTTTCTTATGCACATTACGCGGGGATTCCCATAATTCGTTTAATAAAGATGTTTCTACACAAAAGAGAAATAATTTTACGTCTCATTCATTTCGCATCACGGTTAGAGTAGGAGTCGGAGTCGGAGTCGTGAGTCGGAGTCGGAGTCGCACTTAAAAAATTTCAGCGTTTGGAGTCGGAGTCGGAGTTAGTACTTTTTTCGGACGACTCCACAGCCCTGGTTTTGACATTATTATATCTGTTTTGAATTCGTCGCTCCATGGCATCGTGTTCTTTTTGAGTGCATAAAACTGTGTTAATGGCAATTTCCTTGCTTTGAATCCACGAAAACAAATGTTGTACATTTAAGATCTGGTCAGTATATGGCCTTTGCAAACTTGCCTTAGTCGCCATGCGTTTTAGGGTTCCCCCTAACGCATCGCATGGGCCCTTACCGTGGGACGTCGCGACAAAGGGCCACTCGACCTTGCAGTTTTGTTCTTCTTCAATTATGCAAAGATTGTAAAAATTTTTTTTATTCTTGTACTGAGAAGCCGCGCCGTCTGAGAAAAACGTTACTTTGTCGATTGCATCGAATTTTGATCTTAAGAATTCAAACAGTTTCATTTGAAATAAATAAACGGACACATAATTATGAGCTAAACTCTCCGCGACAACAACAAGGCTTACGGTCTGTAGTTCGTTATCTTCGTTTTTGAAATAAATGCAAAAAGGATGCACCGTGCACTGGTCGTTTGCCCAGTGATAAGCCTGAATTTCATCCTGAACGAGAAAAGTGTAATTCTGGGCAAAGTCGCTTATCACAATGAATTCATTTTGGGCTAATTTCTCCTTACTTTCCTTTAGAAATTTCGATTGCATCTCGGATATGAAATGGTGCGCCTTCAGTTCATTCAACTTGAATCCGAATTCCTCGATGAATTCCGGAATCTGCTTTACCACGGTCTCAAGGGAACATCTGCCGCTGCTAATTATCCACTGTTTGAAATGCACCTCCTGAATTAACAGCTGTTCAAACTGTTCCGCCAAATATTGCTCTAGCTCGTCAATCTTCGGACAATTGTCGCATTTGGACAGATGACAATTTTCCGTGGGGTATGCGCACAACGACTTCGACAGGAGGTCCCTATATGTTTCAATTTCACCGTGAAATACTTTCAATTTCTTGCATGGAAAGAAAATTAATTTGATGTTTTGATGAAACATGCAAACGCAGACTGAATGCGTTCCGTGCCTGTCTAATGCCAGCACGCATTCTTTTGGTCGTAGGATGGCAAACTTAGAAAATCCCACTTTTTCTGCTGGGTATTTCTCATTGAACTGATGGTATGCTTCGGATAGATTACATAATAATAATCTGCGCTGCTTGTGTACTTTTTCTCCATCTTCACGTGTGATAACATAGTCACATGTACCTGGGCAGGCGCGGCTGGCTGTTGTCATCATTGCAGTAAAAATCGTGAATCAATTTCACCGTCATGATTGAGGCAGCACAGATAAAATGAGATATTTCTCCGGAAAAGTGGTCGCTAAATTGAATTTTCTTTTCAACTGCTCAATCATTTGTTTGCCGTCATCAACGTCATCTGCTTGACTGCATTCGTTATCAGAGCCTTCATCAAATATTGTCGCGATTGCACTCATAACCTTGCCTTTTTTCTCTTTCCTGTATGTTTCACTTCGCAACTTTCTTTTTCTAATAGGCGTTTCACCTAAAGTGGTAATAGCCTCATTCAAAGGACTCAAAGACATATTGACCATCGGAATGTCTGCCTCACTATCAGATGAAACATTTTGTTCACTTGTCATTTCACTCTCGGATTGTGGCTGCATTTGTTTCAATGCATTTGCTTGTTGAGACAAATCGATTTTACACTTGGGGCAAATGAATTCTGCTTCTTCACCGTATTGTATATTTAATTCATTCATGTATCGCTTCGAAACACCAGTTAATTTTAATACTTTTATTTTAATTTGACTTAGAGTGTGTGAAGTATTTATATTTATTTTTTTGGTAAAAAATAGGTAAAAAAAAAATAAGCGATATTTGCTTTTCTTTAATAGGAAAATTTGCGTGAACTACTGGTCATAAAATGTTTTTTAAAAGGGACTTAATTGGTTACTGCCAATAAGCCGACCACAGGTCATAAAATGTTTTGCAAATTTTTTAAATTACCAGGCAATAAATATTTCGCCTTATTTATGGAAAATCCGTGTTTTATGACTTGTTTCTGCACGTGTCATTTTAGGCGAAAAATTTATTACCTGGTAATTTAAAAAATTTACAAAACATTTTATGACCTGTAGCCTCAGTCGGGTTTGGTGTGCCATTACATGCCACTGCTGCTATTATCCATGGATTTATGGCCGATCTTGTGAAGGCAGGCAGACCATATTCACTACACACTCAACTTGGGGCTCTTAAAAAAAAAATTAATTTTTTCTTCATAAATGTATTTTTAACTGTAAAATAATTTTTAAAATGTATTTTTAACAAGGTGGTCTCTTAAATGCTCTTCTCCTGTCCAAACAAGGAGTCGGGGCCCATTTTTTTATTGCTGATTCTTAAAGCAAAAATTATGAGGAATCCAAAAAAAAAAATTAGCCGGAAAATTTAGGAGCTTCTGTGGAAAATCGGAAAATTTAATTTTCTTGGGAAAATTTAAAGGTAAATTTCTAAGAAAAATTAGGAAAATTTTATTTTTCAATTAAAGCCTGATTCAATACCTTTCCAACGAGCTATCACTCGTTGCGATCGCTTTAGTAGTTTTCTTTCAATGAGGTCCCTTATGAAGATTTCTTCAATTTTGTCACATGACAGTGATGTACACCACCACTAAACCAGTCACTATAAAAAAAAAAAATATGTAGGTACATTATTTTTTGCTGGGCAATCGGTTGAGACTATTTATTTTAAAATCGGAGAGGGGTCGTCCAAAAGGTGATCGCTTTCATATGGAATTGCTCTATAACCATTGATTTTAAACGTATTTCTTGAGGTCGGATGAGTTTCAGAAACCATCATAACATCAATTTGTTTATTTTTAAGGAAATATTCTAGTTCATTTTTATGTTGGCGGATGCCATTTGCGTTCCAAAAGCAAAATTTTTAAACAGTTCATGGCTTGTTTAGTACAGCTTGCAATAACATCGATTGCATTCTTAACATTTCTTGCATCATGTTACCCATTGTGTTAGTGAAATTGTTAACTGTTTGCACTAATGTTTCCATGGTTTTTTCTAGCCGGGTTAAATTAGAAATGGGAATTTCGTCATTATTATTATTAGATTTTAAGACATTAGCGTACGAGGTTCTGTTATTATTTGGCTGTGGTATCTGGAGGCCGTACGTGTTTCCTTGATTAGTTACCTGCGTTTGAGGGGGGTTAAGTTTCTGTCCAACAGAACGCTTGACAATCGAATATACCGGGCACCCTCTATAGTTAGCAGTGTGATTACCACCACAGTTGCTACATTTTTTTACATTAGGGTAATTTTTGGACTTATCGCACCGGACGGTACCATGTAATTCTCCACATACGACGCAAACAGGGGGTAAATGGCAGTATGCCCTAGTACGACCAAATTCTTGGCAGTTTAAACACTGAACGGGTCCATTTCTTTTGTGCGGCTCTTCGATCGTGATTTTTCTGTACAATATGTATTTTAAACTGTAAATGAGATGCATTTCATTTTTTTAGCTTAACATCGCCGGGCCCTAACTCCACTCGAAATAGCGGTGAGGGATTTTTTTCCCCTATTTTTAATATTTGTAACATTTTTTATTTTGAAGCCTTTTTCTTCTAAAAATGTTTTTATTTCGTCGGGGTCCACGCATGAGTCAATGCCCTTAATCACAACTTGAAGACCTTTACTGCTTTTCAGTTGGTACGTTTAGAAGCTTTTTTTAAGTGCTTCAAACTTATTTATTATTTTACGAAAATCATTCTCATGATTTATCTGTATTTTTGTCTCGTTTATATTTCCACGCTTGATTGCAGCAACGTAAAACGAATTTTCACCTATCACCGAGATTAAACTTTTTATAAGCTCACTTGAGTTTTGCTCTCAAAGATATATTGGGGGTGGCTTCGACGATTTTATGACGTTAGGTGCTTCAGAAGATTCATCCTCCAGAATTGCAAAACTATTGTGTGAATTTATTCTATCAAAAGATGGAACTTTAGAGGCCGAGGCTACAACCTCTTCAGCTGTACCACTTGTGGTTTTTGAAAATTTTTTACTTGTGTGTTTTCCGTTGCGTCTGTGTTTGAGTTCATTGTATCATTTCCTACTAGGAATGTCTTTGCAATGGTAACACTTGATGGTTTTGCCGTTAGGTTGTTGCTATTGTTTTCTGTTGTTATGTTTATTTCCACATTGCTTTCGCTAGCATGAATATTATTTATTTTTGTTATTGATTCATTGTTATTACTCATATAGAGAATTGTTTTTGATTTTTTTTCACCTTTTTTTTTATTTTTTTGTTCACTGTGCTCTTCTTATTATGTATTATGTTTTTGTAACACCAAAAGAATAAATAATTTTTTGCACAGATTATTTGTATTATGTATGTATGACAGTAAAAATGACACCCAATTCGGGTATTTACCCACAAAGTGGCAACACGTAATTCTATTCTTACGTATTTTGTTGTTGTTAAATTTCGCAAAAACTACTGTTTAACTTCCAAATGTGACGAAGTTGTTCAAATTTTGTAGACAATCGAAAAACCATCTACCAACTGCTGGTAATTCTCCCAGTATTCAATCAGTTAGCTGCCTTTTAGACTCGGCAAGTTAGTTGCGCAAGTATCTTGCGTAACTATTGATTTGTAGATGTCAGAGGTAATGTCGGATTGGAGATAATTTCATTATATTTGGCATACATGCCAATTGAAAATGGTGAGTATCGGTTCATAATTTCACATAGCCCCCACACAAGGTTTTTTTCGGAATTGAGTATTTATACCCATGAACCTACTTATTATGTTGGTATTAAGCTTACGATAGATAGATAGATAGATTCTATGTCATGGCCTAACGTTGTACTTTTTAGAGCCTAAATTAACTATAGGTCCCATATAAACCCCCTTATCTAAAATCATTTAAACTACACTTTTGATTGAATCTTAACCTGATATCTTAATTTTTTCTTGCGGGTCAATAATTGCCCTTGGGTCCCAAATAGGGTACACTTTTGAAAATTTGTTTTTAAATATACTTCCTTACTTGTAAATGTTTTTTAATTTGTTTATAAATTAGCGTTTCTTTATGTTTTTAATAAATTTACATTTTATAGAACACATATGAACATGTTTAAATTCGATTTACGTTGTTTCGATGTACGTCGTCATTTTCCGGAACCAATTGCGACGTAAATCGAGGGAGTACTGTATATTAGAAAACATTATCATCAACAAATGGTATAATGCATTGCTGTACAATCATCTTTTAACACAAGCTGTCAAAATCAATTATCAGTTACAAAAAAGAAAACATTAAAAATTTAAGCCTATAAGATTTTAATAAAAATTTATAATAAAAAATAATTCAAAAATTAATTGGTTGCCATAGAAAATTATAGTACATATTTATTTACATAAAAATTCATGGTTTGTGTCTCGACGTAGGGTTAACATTTCGATTTCACAATAAAATGAAGGCAGAAATGAGAAATAAAAAAGAATCGACAACATATAACGAAACATTTTAGCAACAAATAAATTGAAAATTGCACAACTAATTGCTGAGTGTGAACATAAAATCAAGTTCAGAAGAAAATAAAAAACAGACTTGCGCAAATAACTTGCAGAGTCTGAAAAGGGTTCATAGAAATTAAAAAATATATATTTTTTTACCTATTAAGATTAGAATTATTTAAGAAATTAATTCCAATCGATTGACATAAATTGTCCGAATTATTCGTTATTCGAAATTGGTGATATCAATTATTTCATCAAATAAAGGCAAAAAAATTCGTCGATTAATGCATATGAACATGAAATAAAAAATTAATAAATGATAAATACCATGTTAGAATAAGTATAGGGTATATTGATTAAAAATTTTGTTCTCAATTTTAAAACCCATATAACGTCAAACAAAAGAAAATAAGGAAATAAATTAAAGCAAGCGTCAAAGAAATTAATTTCATTTTTTTTTAAATATTTTTTAATTTAAAAATTTTGTGATACCAAATTTTAACCAAAACTCAATTTAAAATTATGGGGGATTTTATGTCAAGTGACCCAACTTTTGAAATCGATGTCTTCCGATTTGGATGAAATTTGCACCAAGGTTAGTCTTATTGGATAGTAGTTTAGACACATTTTCAACAAGATCGGTCAAAAAGTTTCTGAGGGGGTCAAAATTTGACATTTTGGCCAAACCGGTGTTCTTTTCGTCCATGTAACTTATTATCTATTGGTGTTAGCAAAATTGGTTCCAAACAAATTAGATAGCCTTTTCTTCAAGCTATCGAAACAATTTTTTTTTTGTATTTTTTTAAAATTTTTTTTTTTTTTTAAATTTAAAACTTATTTTTTATTTTTTTTGGAAACGGTTTTTTTTTTTTTTTTTTTTTTTTTTTTTTTTTTTGCTCAAAAGAAAGCTTATGTATTTTTCTTTTAGGTAGTTTTGGTCGCTTAGTGGGATGAGAGTGGGATATGTATATTTTTAGCATTTGACGTCTTGACTTACAAATTATTTTTTTTTATACATATCCCACTCGCATCCCACTAAGCGACTAAAACTACCTTAAAGGAAAAGACCAAGCTTTCTTTTGAGCAAAAAATAAAAAATAAATACCCTTTTCAAAAAAAAATACAAAAATACATAGTTTTAAATTTAAGAAAAAAAAAATTTTTTAAAAATTAAAAAAAAACAAAAAAAAAAAATTTAAAGGACTTATGTGATTGAGATTAAGGTGCCTATTATGAACTTAATTCGATTATCGACAGCAGTCGACTTAGTTGATCGAACGAATTTTCATTTGGTATTATGGCACACATTCGATAAAGAAGTACTATTGTGATTTAGTTTATTCACAGTAGTACATTTTCTATCAGCTGTCACTTTAAATAAAAAATTTTTGTTAACAAATTTAAAAAATAAAACTAATATAAATCATGACGACGGAATTATGGTACGATGATTCATCTGATGAAGATGAACGCTTACTGGAATTGGCCTGTACCTGAACTTTTGTAAAAATTTCTTTTGCCAACAAAGGATTTTGTTCCATAAGGGAAACATGCTTTTCCAACTGCTGATCACTTCTGTCGACTTTAGACTTATAAAATAACTAAAAATAATTAAGAATGTGGAATTTGCACACTAAAACTAATAAATTAACAAAAACTTAAAATTTCAACAATTTTTTTTTAAATTATTCACACCGTCGAAAGCAAATTTGTTTTCGTTGAAAAATTCGATGCTCAACGAAATTTTCGACAGTGCTGCCAACTCATAATACCAAATTAACATTCGATAGTCGATGTTCGATAGCCAGCGAAAATCGTTTATCGAATGTAACTCATAATAGGGGCCTAAGTTTTTTAGATTATTTATCTTTTTGTTTTTATTATTATTATTTTATATTAATTTAATTATTATTACAAATAAATAAAAAGATTTAATTTGTCAACATCTCTATATAAAAAATGATTTTATTCCTGGGATTAACATATTGTGGGTATTACAGTATCGAGGGAATGAAATGCTAGTTCAGTATGTTATATACCGTCGGAAAGGTTAATTTGTGTAGTTTCTCAGCATAAGTTTTATTTTTAAGATTTAAGAAACACTAACACATAAAAAGAAAAAAATTCAAAATCGTGCATACGCTAAAAATTGAAAAACCCTCGTCTTGAGTTAGAAATTGTTTTTTTTATACATATCCCACTCTCATCCCACTAAGCGACCAAAACTACCTAAAAGAAAAATACATAAGCTTTCTTTTGAGCAAAAAAAAATAAAAAGTAAGTTTTAAATTTAAAAAAAAATTTTTTTCGATAGCTTGAAGAAATAGCTATCTAATTTGTTTGGGACAAATTTTGCTAACACCCATAGATAATAAGTTACATGGACGAGAAAGAACACCGGTTTGGCCAAAATGTCAAATATTGACCCCCTCTAACTCAGAAACTTTTTGACCGATCTTGTTGAAAACTACTACCCAATAAGACTAACCTTGGTGCAAATTTCATCCAAATCGGAAGACATCGATTTCAAAAGTTGGGTCACTTGACATGAAATCCCCTTTATATATAATTATATTTTATTCAAGATATTGTCTATTTGAAATTAATATTTGACAAAAATTTGGTACCTATTACAAAATTTTTTTATTTAGAAATTTTTAGAAAATAATATTAATAGATATTGGGAATTATTTCTTTTCATAACCCAATAAGCAATTTTAATGGAATAAAAGTATAAATCAAGTGTAATTCCAGTCCTGTTTTCCATTTTCAAGCCTTGAATTATACTTAAATTACAGTGGAATTCAATAGCGTTCTCCAGAAAAACGGGTACTGGAAATCCAGTCAAACACAACAATGTAAACACAGTAAAATTCAAGCATTGAACTACAGTGAAATTCCAGTCTCAAACACGTAATAATTATACTTGAATTCAAGTATTGAAGCCAAGTATAAATCAAACCTATAATACCAATATAAATCAAGCCTACAATTTCAATGGAAATCATATTAATTTTTTTTAACATGGCATAAAGAAAAAAATGGTATGTATATGAAATTCCTAATCATCATCTTCATTTAAAGATTAATTTACACTTAGTAAATTAATGATTTCATTTTTTTCGAAAGTTTAAAATCCTTTCAGTACACAGAAATATTTACAAATATTTGTTCACTAATATTTTTTTTGATAGCTTAAGCAATACAAAAGTAAAAAAATAGTTTCAAAAATTTTTGTATGAACTGGAAGCTAGATTCCTGCAATATTTAGAGCACTTGAATTTTTAAAATTTCAGTGCTTATTGGGAAGCAACTTTATTATATTCAACATTTTTTATTTTTCGAATTTATTCTATGAGTTAAATTTCAGTTATGTATTTTATAAAGCTTTTTGTAATAGTTCTATTCCTTAAATTTTTTAGAAATTACTTTATACACAACCAGACTATTATCTTATATCTTCTTGTTACAGTTTACCTTAGCTATACGTTGGATAGCAATGAAGTATATTGTATGTACAGAAAAATTTACAATTATTAGACACCAGTAGAATGTAATGCATTTTCTGGCCCGCTACGGCCTTCGTCAGCATTCTTTGTGTCACACTGGATAGTGATACTTTATAAATTGAATGTATTTAACTCAACTATTTTAACAAATAGATATTGGAAATTATTTCTTTTCATAAGCAACTTTATTATATTCAACATTTTTTATTTTTCGAATATATTCTATTATTTTTTTCCTTAAATTTTTTAGGAATTACTTTATACGCTACCAGACTATTATCTTGTTACATTTTACCTTAGCTATCCGTTGGATAGCAATGAAGTATATTGTATGTACAGAAAAATTTACAATTATTAGACACCAGCAGAATGTAATGTTGAATAAAATAAAATTAATTTATTTGATTTTTTTGACGTTTGTTTTAATTTTGTTCCTTATTTTCATTTGTTTGACGTTATATGGGTTTTAAAATTGAGAATACAATTTCTAATGACTATACCTTGTACTTATTCTACCATGGTTTATACAATTAATTTGACTTAAAAAATTATTTTATAAACCCTTAAGTGGGGAACAGTTAAAAATGGCAGTTTCAAAGTAGTGTCAACAGAATACGGAGTTGTAATAGTCGTTGCAGTTGAAGCGCAAAGCTCGAAATTTTCGTCAGCTTCAGCTACTGTTACAACTTTTTTATATTACGTTTCAGGCCTTTCTCCCTATTCATAAAAACTATTTAGGTTTATTAAACCAATTTTCACAAAAAGCCTGTGCAATCTAAAATATTTTTATGAATAAGACCGTTAAAACATTTTTGATTTTCATTACCTATGTATGAACATAGAAAAGAATTTTTAGCGTATGAATATAAGAAGTATATACGTACGGATAAAAAAAATCAATATATAAAATACATATTTTACTAACCACACCATTGACAGATAGTAATTGGTCACCGCGTTTTAAACCACCATGGCGGTCTGCAACACCTCCTGGAATAATACGGGAAATATATATGGGAGAATTTTGTTCTTTGCCACCCATAACATTAAAACCAAGTCCTGTTAGATAAATTAAACAATCAAATCATATATAAATTATGCGTAACTGATTAAGACCTTCTTCTGTTTTTGGCAACTCTACAACGCGAGGATGAGCGTGACCTTCACTAGCAGCAAACGCAGCCACAGTTGCCTTTGCAGTGGCAGAAGCACGAACATCTTGAGAGCCCTGAATATCTACGGTTTCATATACATGTTCATACACTTCACGAACAGCATTAAGGAACTCGCTTTGCAATACCTTTTGCAATGCAGCCAATTTTGTGGTAGGAAAGTCTCCACTTGCTTGCAGTTTTTCTAAGAGTTCGATCGATCGCTTGACATCTGTGAAAAATGTACTTTTATCAACTAAAAGTTAAGATTTTTTAAATTTAAATCACCTTTAGAAAGTGTCAAGGGTTCACAAATCTCCGTCATTCTTTTTTATCAAATATTTCGTGGTTTAGTTTAATAAAAATATTTTAAGATGCCTAAAGCAGACTGTAATTATAGTGACCACAGTTCTACAAAAACAAAAAGCGACATGTATTTTGTTGCTGGAAATTGTGAGTTAAACTGTCAAAATAAGCTAATTCGCCTTTGTTTATTTGACCAAAACAAGCAAATTCGCTTTAAAACATTGCGGCGCTATACGTTGTCAACCAAGGCATTGTTGTCGACTATTAATTTTTGAAACACACCAAAATTAAGAAAAACGCGTACATTTAAAATATTAATTATCTGTTCAACAATTTTAAACGTTCGTTCGCATAGAAAATATCTATGAAAAACACATACATAGTTCTTAGCATGGTAGAATAAGTACAAGGTATAGTCATTAGAAAGTTTGCTTACAATTTTAAAACCTTTGTTATGTCAAACAAAAGAAAATTACGAAAAAAAATTAAAACAAGCTTCAAAAATCAAATAAATTCATTTATATTTTATATTTCTTAATATAAAAATTTTTTAATACCAAATTTTAATCAAAAATCAATTTCAAATAGACAATATTTATATTGAATAATATATTATCTATCTATGTATATAAAAGTGAATGTATGTTTGTATATATATTTGTGCCTTATAGGAGGCCAAACCACTTGACCGATCATCTTGAAATTTTCACAGAATATAACTGTGGCCCTGAAAGAGACATTAGGCTAAATAAAGTAAGAGATTGGACAAAGGGGCGATGTCACGCCCATACAACCCAAAATTTAAAATTGTTATATTTTAGGCATTTGTTGGCATAGGATGATGATATTTAGTACATATGGTGTTAGTATAAATATAAATAAGCTCCATGAAAAAAGAGGGCGGAGCCACACCCCTTTATAGAAAAAGTAAAAACCACCATATCTAATAAACTACACTACTGAACCGATCGTCATCAAATTTCCGCAGTAATCGACTGCCTTGAGTTACTGAACTTTAAGCTATATAAAGATGTGGTTGGATTGCCCATGCAATCCAAAACATAAAATCCTCATATCTTAGCCACTATTTGGCGTAGGATGATGATATTTGGTATATATGGTATTGTTATGAATAGAAATACGTTGCATGAAAAAAGTGGGAGGGGCCACGCCCCTTTATGTCGATTATATCTTATTACCTACTGAACCGATCGTCATCAAATTCTCACAGTAGGCTGTTGTTATGAATTAATGAGCCCTAGGCTCATTACACGACTAATAAACTCAAAATTTATAATTCTCTTATCTTCGATGCTGTTTCACGTATGTAGGTGTTGGGAGAAGTAAGATAGCTGTAGGGGAAGTGCTACCTCCTATAGGACGCCAATTTTTAATATCTCATATCGTAAGAACTGCTATAGTGAGAATGTTCAAACTTGGTATTAGTCACTCTTATGGAAAACTTCACCTTTAAAAATATAAATAAAAGGGGCAGGCGCAGGGCGAGTAATACCCTCCATAGGAAGCATATATTTAATATCGCGTAACTGAAAAACTATTACAGCGAGAGCCTTCAAATATGGTTAAATCCACTATTATGGTAAGCTATAAATTCCAAAATAAAAATGTGTGGTGTAGACGAAGGAGGAGCAGTACCCTCCATAGGAGGAAAATATGAAATACTTCATATCTGAAGACAAAAGTCTTTAAGCTTTGTAGGACCCACTCTTATGGTAAACTACACCTTTAAAAATAAAAATATAATATATAAATGAAAAAGCATATGTTTGTTTATTCTTTACAGACTCCTAAGCTACTGAGCCGATTTTCCTGAAAGTTTCACAGTAATTTCCTGATTACTCGGCGCTTAACATAGGCTATTAATATATTTTAATCAAGTAGGCGTGGCAACAACCATACAATAAAAAATATGAATAACCTTATAACTGGAGGACGGTTACAATAAGAGTTTTCCAATATGAAACAAATAACTTCGTTATCAATACACGACATCTGCCAAAAAGTCGGCTGGATTAGACAAGCGGGCGTGGCACCTCCCACACAATTGCAATAAAGATTTTGTACAAATAGCTTAGATAATATTCCACAACATATTTCAAAAGGTAGTTTTAATGGGAAAAGTAGACATGGCACCTCCCATACGCAGACACTTGAAATTTCTGTATATCATGTGTTGAACGTTTACTGTAAAATCATTCAAATTTAGTCCAATATGCTTTACTTTTTAAAAAAATCTTACCAATTTTATTTCGATGGGGGTAGCAAAGCGCACCGGGTTAAGCTAGTTTTATATAAAAAAAAGTAAGTTTGCAATATGGGCAAATCCTGCGTGACGTACGCTACATTCGTACGCGTTTTCTGATTGTTATATAAACATTTTTTGGTCTTTCAAAAGAGATAGCTTCAAAGAGATAGTATTCAGAGATATTAATATGTACTTACGATTGGCATATATCATAATTTCTTAGCAAGTATTTGTTGCGAAATAATTGATCACAAAGTTTTGTGACGCACGCTACAAAAAGTGGAAGTAACTTCAAAGGTTGAAGTGCGTTTTCCTTATTTTAAGCGAATTTTGCATTATAAGGTATACAAAATCTAATTCCTAAAAGAAAGATGGCTATAAGAGAATTCTAAATGCACTTATTCGCAGCCAAAAAATGTTGTGATTTTCTGACAAAAGCCGTGAACCCTTTGTGACGCACGCTACATAACGCACGCTACAGTTTTTCCATTAGTATTATAATAAACCCAATTTTATTTATTTTAACAAAACAAATTATTGTGTATAAAGTCGTTTCTAAAGAAATTTTTAAGGAATAGAGCTATTACAAAAAGCTTTATAAAATACATAACTGAAATTTAACTCATAGAATAAATTCGAAAAATGAAAAATGTTGAATATAATAAAAAAAAAAAAAAAAAAAAAAAAAAAAAAAAAAAAACAAATTATATTTTTATTAATTACATTTCTTTAACTAATTTTGTGGTTATTAATGAATCTATTAATGAATATCAATTTCTTTTTTAATGAAATTTATATTTTGACGAGTCTGCTGTAAGTGCTATTTTAAGCATATTTTCATTTGATGATAAGAAATGGTAGTTGCTTTTAATTCCGGGAATGCTCTTTACGTTAGCCCATTTTTCCGAAAGAAATCCAGTTGTATTTTTTATATTTCTACTACTTACATACAAAATATAAATACCATTTATATTCATTTTAGCCAATTTATAAAAGTCGTGGGCGTTATTAAGTATAAGATTTTGAGCTTTAACCAGCTGCCAAATTTTTCTCTTCACAACAGCTCCAATTCCGTCGACTGCACCTTTTCCGTGAGATGTTGCAAAAAAAATCCATTCAAAGTGACTCATATCAAATTCTTCTTTAAAATACGGTATACTACTCAAAATAAACTTGTTTTTAAATTGACTTGCACAACCATCAGAAAATATAAATAGCTTTGAGATAGAATTTTTTTTTTTAAGTTTTTTGACAATTAACTTTAGGAAGCAATAAACATCATATTTATTGTGTGACAGTTCATCGCTCGTGATAGCAAATGATCTTGTGCCATTGTGCAACCAGGCAACACAAGTAAAAATGGTGTGCAGTTTAAATGAAGTTAACTGAGATTCCAATTCATTAATTAAATCAGTTATTGGTCCCTTTGTATGACTAAGGACCATGCGTTTATCAACTAATCTCCAATGCTTCCATTCAGTAAGTTCTTCGAGCTGATTCATGTAAATTAAAGGGACAAGAGCTTCTGTAATATCTGTAATACACTTGTTGCATTCGTTCGTCATACAAACTTCATTGGCTTCGTCACAACACACTTTTTTCAAAAAGTTGCCAATATTAGATGGGAACATAGGAAAAATGCTAAACATAGCTTCTAATAGAAATGAAAAATTTGCGTGATACTGGCAAACACACATGTTATGTGGAAGCTTACTAGTTAATTCTACGTGTCTTGGTCGGTGGTTATAAAATTTAGTACGTGAAATGGTTGTTTCTGGAAACGTTGTTCTAAACAATTCATATGCCTCTGAAACTGTGATAACCATAAACCGTTTAGATATTGGAAGGTTATTTGATTTTGATATAAGTGTTGATTTTCTTCCGGCAGTTTCCGTGGAAATTTCATCATTATTGTAAAAATCATAAATCATTTTCACTTCTTCGTCAACCGTATTTTTTGTTTGAGCTTCCTCTGTCAAGTATTTTTCTGAGAGCATTCTACAAATCACTTTTTTTTTAATGTCTTTTGGTAAAGCTAATTCGACTTTTTTTAAGGCCTTGAATAAGGTATTTTTGCACTTATATACACCATCCAACGATGTAATTTGATGCCCTTGTTGGTTTTGTAGATTTTTTTTCTTTCTATAAATTTCCATACGGTTTCGCTTGTCAGCCTTAAGTTTTTTTGATAACGAAGCATCATTTTTAAGTTTTTATTTAAGATTTTTTCTATAAATATGCATTCTTTTCGCATTTTTTAAACTTTCTTTTTGCATTAAACTTTCATTTGATTGTATTTTTTTGCGATAATTTCGAGCACGCTCTGCACACGTCTTAATTTTTTAACAGCTTTTTTATATTGTAACTTGCGAAACACCGATAATCTAATGTAATTATAAAATTGATCAACTTACATCAAATTGATCGTTTAAGATAACGGTAGTAAATCTGTACCTACTAAGGCGAATTCAGTAGAGAAGTGAATTCGCCTTGATACCAACAAAGTATTCGAAAGTTGTTGTTGCTTTGCTCATTCGTAAAAGAATAGTGATAGTTAAGAAGCAAAGATATAAGAAAACAAAATACATGCTATGTACATACATAATAACAATTGAAAAGGGGTTTATGAAATTTTTTGGGGAACTCAAGACGTGACGCACGCTACATAATGAATATGAATTTTTTTTGTTTTTTTGTATTGTGGAATTTTAATTTTTATTAAGGTTAAGAGCACGTAATGCACTTGAAGTAAAATTATAATCGACTTGAAAGAACTGAAGAAATTTTATGAACACCTAAAATAATGTTAAATTCATGCATAACATTTAGAGATCAGAGGTGGGGTAGGATATGGTAAACATTTTTGTATTAATGATCATCGAAATACATATTTTTAATATAAAAATGAAATTATACATCTAGTCTAATATTCCATTAAAAAAAAAATTAAATTGGATTACTTTGAAAAACTTTTGGTTGGTGGACTGTTTCTGGGATTTGCCCATATCTAAAAAGTGCAAAATATGTTGAAACTTCAATATTTGCAATTGAGTAATGTTTCGTTGGTTGACATTGCATGGATAAATAATGATAACTCTCCCTAATGAACCTATCTGGTACTTATTATACTATGGTTCTTAGGATATTTATCATATTTCATTTTATACGAACGCTTATGATCAAAATTGTTAAACTGGCAGATATAATTTAGCCCTTCTCTTCCGAAAATGCATAATGCTTTAAACACATTCGAGACAGCAGACTACCGACTTCAATATGTCAACAATAGAATACATGTGTGTAAATGGAAATGATTATTTTAACGACGACACGGCTAAATGGCTGCAGGTTGTTGTCTATGCTAATTTTGTCGTTGTAGTCAAATTAAACTAATTTCTATTTTTGTACGCTTCAAAACAGAAAAAGTGCTGCTAATATAATCAAAAATTAGAAGAATTAGTGCTTATAATATATAATAATAATTTTTTAGTTAAACAGCAAAGAACCGGACTTAAACAAGAATATAAGCGCGCGGCTCACCACCAAATCTATATTATTATTACTTTTTAGTATCCTTAAAAGAAGTTATATAGGAAGATGTTTGTCACGCCAACGCTCTTAGTTTTAGCAGTATGGGAATCATTGAAAAATTGGAAGTGCTTTTCACATGGTGTTTAAAGCACACCGATTTATTAACCCATTAAGAGCCCATTTCAAATGCTCATACTTCTTGACTGACTTTTTTACTAAATTAGTTTTATCTTTAAATTATGTCGATATAATAATAATTATTTAACAATAATATACACATGTTTCCAAAGTTCTTAGGACTTTGATCAATAAAGTTTTTCTGTATTGCGGGTTTTCAGCCTTCCGGAACACTTTTCAAATAAATATTTACATATTACTATATTTCAATATGTAACAAGTGCATAAACTATTACCACTATATATTTAAACTCAAACTTATAAATAAATTGTGAAGTTTTCCAAAATAAAATTTTTTAACCCTAATAACTTTAAAATTTTATATGATGAAGTTTCTAAAAATATAGCATACAAAAACTCTTCTCTATAACATATTATATTTAAGGAAATATTATTATACATATCGACAAAATTTTAAGATAAATCCTCTTAAGGGGTTAATAAATCGGTATATTTAATACATCATATGAAATGTGTTTCGAAAGACTTTATTATGATACCAATACTTTAAAGATTCAGATTATATTTTTCTTCCTATACTATTGATAAAGTGCTCTGAAACCTTTACGACCTATAATTCATAAACTTAGTGCGTTGAACCCAAAAATTACAGTAGAATCGCGATACAGTAATCTTGCGGTCAAGTTAACAAAATTTTAGCGCTTCTGTGCCGCTCTAAACGTTAACTCTAAGTTAACTTTTCAGATCGTATTAGTAAAATACTGATTTGTACAAACGATAACAAATTAGATTAAATTTTAAGCTGAAAGTTGAGAGTTTAAACAAAATTGAGAAATACATTAAAGAAAAACTATCGGCATTGTATTATTGTATATCTGAAGTTGTCATCTCAAAAATAAAAACGAAACGTTACAAAATTTTCGAGGCTTTGAAGAATACATAGGAAAAAGCATACAGGAAAACATTACATAGACCAAAATATGCCGATCTTAAAGCAAGTTTGTACAAATGTTTACTTGAAGAATCGAAAACGTAATTGCGCAATCACTGTTCTATTTTCAATATCAATAGCTAAGCGCGAGTTCGTGTAACTGCAACCTGAAAAGACAATAATGTCAGTAATGGATGGCTGGCAAATGTTTAGAAAATACCCAGAATTCGCTATCTGAAAATTTTTGAAGAACTAATTTTCTGACAAACGTCATATGTAGCACCTTGCACATAATACATGACTGATTGTATAATTATTAATTATAAATTGTACCCGGTACAAATTAGATCTAAGTTTCTTTCTTGTACTGATGAAAACTAAGTCATTGAAAAAATATAGGTACATATGTTTATTATTGCATTTTTTTACAATTTAGAAAAGTTAATAAATAAGATGAAAAAGTTAACAACCCTTAGGACATTTCAGTTTACTTTTTCGCGATTATACTGTATATTAGGATTTTTTTATTCAACCTGCCATGAAGATGATATTCTTTATGAGTTCCAAAAACAATAAAATTAAAATATTTTAAATGTTTTTTAATAAATTCATTTGTTTTTACGTTAAAAAATTTATCATAAATAAGTATTTATATTTTTGTAGGCTTAAATTAAGTTTGTGTACGAGTCTGCAATTATGCATGTTGTTAAATTTATAAAAATTAAAAATGATAGTGGCACCACTGAAATGTATATACATAATAAAAAACACAGCTGTTTATATTTTTTCAATTGTAGCTGTCGTCTTCAAAATAATTCAGTAGCTGATTACGCGACTACAATTACAGCCTGCAGCATTTGTAGTCGTGCCTTCGTGTTGCCTGCTGTCTCGAATGTGTTTAATGCATAACACAGTATATTAGGGTGGGTCGATTTGGCAATCGATATTGTGCCATCGATTTTTCATTAGCTTTTGGCAATAGAAAAACAAAGTTCCACTACGACATATCTAAAAAATTATTTTCGAGGCGCCCAAATATAAATTTTTGGACTTTTTCTCTACTTGTATTTTTAGGGTTTTTTGAGTAGGTAATAAAAAATCGGCTGATTTAATTTTTATTAAGGTTTTTTAGTAGGTATGTTAAAAGTAAATTCGGCGATTTAAGATTTTTTAAATATATCATATCCAAGGTAAAATTGTACGCTTGAATTGCTTATGCTAATGTGAACGAACTGTAATGTAAACTTGTGCCCAAGGCGTATTTACTTCAGGTGGCGGCGAGACTACAACAAGTCAACAACACAAAAAACAACAGGGTATTTATCTCCGTGAGCATAACAAACTTTTTAACAAACTTTTTTGTTCACTCATTGTGCAGAGAGAGTGTGCAGGAATCTCTCATGAAAACAATATGACGATTGAGTATTTTATGCCTTGCAGACTAAATTTTAGTGCTACCAAGTTCAATAAAGTGTTTTTAGTACAAAATTTCATACATTTAATGTGAATGCCTGTTCTTCTTCTTATTTGCTATATGGGAAGAATTTTCGGTTTTCAACAAACTTTTTAACAAACCTGCGCGAATTTGATAATTCGTTAATATTTATTTTATTTAATTAATTTAATTGAGGACTTGTGACAAAAATGTGAAAACGGGGCGTAATAGAGAAATCTCTGGGCTAGATTTCCTCATTTTTAGTTTTTTCCGTTAAAGTTTTTCTTTTAACAATTTTTTCTTAACAATCTTTTTTCAAAAGTCACTCATACTATATTTCGACCCACTATGCAAAATTTAGGACTTGTGACAAAAATGTGAAAACGGGGCGTAAAAGAGGAATCTCTGGGCTACATTCTCTCATTTTTAGTTTTTCTCGTTACAGTTTTTTTTAACAATTTTTTCTTAACAAACTTTTTTCAAAAGTCACTCATACTATATTTCGACCCACTATGCAAAATTTAGGACTTGTGACAAAAATGTGAAAACGGGGCGTAATAGAGGAATCTCTGGGCTACATTTTTTTATTTTTAGTTTTTCTCGTTAAAGTTTTTTTTTAACAATTTTTTCTTAACAAACTTTTTTCAAAAGTCACTCATACTAACATTTTTGGATAGCTTTAGGCAAGGCCTTATAAAAACAAATTTAGTTAGATGGTCCAAAACAATAAAAATATAAACGTTCCCATTTTTAGACCGCGGGTAAGTACCTAGAAAATCTATAAATATTCTCTGAAAAGGTCTTTCGCTACGCGTTTCCGAACCCATCGGTGGTCTCAGCGTTACATTCGCTGGCTTTGCTTCTTTGCACGTTTGGCAATTTAACACAAAATTCCTTATTTGCACGTTTTGATTAGGCCAATAAAATATTCTTTCACGCGATGCAAAGTTTTACCTACGCCTCCATGAGACGCTTGCGGGGAGTTAAGACATGCCTTTATTATACCCTCTGTCAACTCCAAGGGTACCCACAATTTCCATGCGAAATCCTCATTAAGCGCTACACTGTCATACGGCTTGGTACGCTTATAGACAAAACCATCTACGACTTTTAAATCGGGCAATAGTTCCGAATTACTTTCGATTGTAGAAGTTAATTGCACGTAGTCTTCCGACGGAAAAGCTTCCGCGGCTAAATCCACGATCATAGGTACATTTAGCGAGATTTCGTCCATATCGTAGCGTGACAGGGCATCGGGTACTACATTCTGCCTCCCCTGCCTGTGCTCTACCGTAAAATCATAGGCTCTCAGATGAAAACTCCACCTTGCTAAACGACCGGTTAAGTCCTTATGACCCATAAGCCACTTCAGACTATTATGGTCCGTAATGACGATAAATGGCATCAGTTCTATATAGGGCCTAAACTCCTTAATCGCCAGGACTACAGCTAAGCATTCACGTTCAGTCACTGAATAATTTTTTTGGCTGTTATCAATTTGTGCGAGAAATAGGCTATTGGGTGCTCACCATCAGATTCGTCTTTCCGGAAAAGAACTGCCCCAATACCTACATCAGACGCATCGCACTGAACGTAAAAATGCTTGCTGAAGTCAGGGTGTTTAAGTAGTGGGCTCAAAATCAGAGCTTCCTTGAGACGATCAAACGCGACCTTAGCTTCCTCTGAAAACTTGAATTGCTTACCCTTATTCAGCGTTTCAAAGATTGGGGCTGCAATGGTAGTATAGTCTGATATAAACTTTCTATACCAGCCTGTTGCCCCATGAAACTCCGCACTTGTCTTGCTGACTTAGGATAGGCAAAACGAGTAATAGTTTCGACCTTAGCCGGATCAGGTTTTAGTTTACCATCTCCTACTATATACCCTAGATATTTTAACTCCTTAAAATAAAGTTTAGATTTCGCCACATTGATGGTCAGACCTGCTTCCGCCAAACTAATAGATACACGCTTTAACAATTCCAAGTGTGTCTCGAAATCTGGAGACACTATCAAAAGATCGTCTAAGTAGACGAAAACTATCACGCAGTGCTGCAGGGATCACTTTATCCCTTAGGCGACACAACCTTTGAGCTGCGTTACACAGCCCAAAAGGCATGACCGTAAAATGGTAAAGTGGTCGCCCTGGCACGGTAAATGCATTTTTCTCCCTACTAGACAGCTCTAGTGGTATCTGCCAGAAAGAGTCCTTTAAATCGACACTGGATATAAATATTGTGTCCCCCAACCGACTGAGCAAACCTTCGATGTGCGGCAATGGATAGGCATCCTTGACTGTTAATGCATTAAGCTTGCGAGCGTCCAGGCACAACTGGTTTTTCTCACTCTTGCGGACCAGAGTAACCGGATGACTCCATGGACTCTCGCTAAGCTCAATGACACCAATGTCAAGCATCCTGTCCAGCTCCGCAACATTAACTTTTGGACAGCCGGGGAGACAGGGTAATGAAGGTCTTTAACTGGAATTGCCTCACGCGTATCTATCGAATGCGTTTCTAATTTTGTTTTACCTAGACCTTTCTTACTATAGCAGGGGAACGTCGATATGACAAAATCTAACCTTTGTCGCTGATCAGCTTATGTGCCACGACATCTAGAGTATCTTCTGCCTTTTCACAGAGACTAATACCATTAGTTGTTAGACTTTCTATACAGGCAAACATTTTAAAAACCTTCATAAAATCGACTCCCAAGAATAGCTCTCGACTTAAAGTAGGCACTAAGTAAAATGTGATGACATTCGCCGCCTCACGGAACCACACCTCCGCTCGGACGCGACCTACTATAGGTTGTACCGTACCGTCCGCGGTTTTTATAACAGTTTGAAAGTCGTGTTTATTTAGACCGGTTTTAGCGACAAATTCTATACAATTCTTCCCGAGACACGTGACTGTGGCACCGCTGTCTAAAAGACCGACAATTTCCTGACCGCCTAACTTTATTTTAGTATAAAGCCGCGAATCTTCACCCTCATAAAGCGAAGCGCACGAAATCTCGCACCGTAAACGTTTTCGGACCCTATAACGCTCCCGGGCTTTTTCTATTCTCTTAGAAGGCCAAATATCGTATTTTTAGCCTCACTATATTCCCTAATCCGGACATGTAACGGCTTTAGCTCCCTAAGCCTAGACTCAGGGTTTGCTTCTACCAAAGACCTATTCGGATTTTGCAAAACTTCGATCTTACTTACATCTTGTTGTTGTTGTTGTTGCTGTTGTTGTGCGACTGGGCCTACACTTCGATTGACCGCGTCTCCCCAGTCCGAGACGGGTTCCGGGACCGGTTTCCCTGACATTTCGGACACTTAGGCGCTACCACATTTTCCCTACCACACCTAAAACAAAATTGCCTAGTTATGGGCTCGGGACAATCAACGAAACTGTGACCGACCACCTTGCAGTTCCAGCACGTGTAACTGCTCGTAGACCGAATACCATCTACCTCGAAATCGGTCAATGACGGACCCTCATCCTCACATGCTAGTTCACCCTTTGCGCTGGGCGTTGCTGGTATATTTGAGGCTGATTAGCAATTAGGCTTTCAGCCCGCCTTACCTCCCGACAAAATTCGGATAAGGTTTTCAAGTTTACGGCAAACATATAGGCTAGTGATGGCTTTAAATTTCCCCTCATAATTTCCACTAGTTGTTCCTCATCGTATGGCTGCTGTTGCTGATTTCGTAATCTAATTACAGCATTGTAGAAATCATCAAATAGCTCATTGGGTAACTGTCTTCTATTAAGATTTTCATCTGAATTTGATGCTCCTTCTCGAAACGTCGATACTGGGCCAAGATAGCTTTTTCTAGTTCCTTCCATGTATTTATGTGCACGATCTTGCAATAGTCCCAATACTAATCTAGGGCTGGCCCCTCCAGTAAGAGATGGAAACTACGTAAAATCTCGCTGTAAGAACAGTTGTAGTCCCTCCTCAGAGCTCCCACTCGAAAAATAAACTCTTGCACATTCATGGTTTTATTCGTGCCGTCAAATTTGACTCCCCACTTTGCCAACTTAAACTTGTCCAACGACTCGGGCCGCCCTGGCATAGACATGGCCAAGTTGTACCCTTGCTGTTGTTGCGGCTGCGTGACTGGCACTGACCAAGCCTCCTGTGGATACCCAGGCTGAGAACCACTATACCGCTGATAACTATGCTGCTGGCCCGACACCGGCTGCGACCACAACTGCGGCTGTTGACCATACGCTTGAGCTGACGGTTGGGCATACGGCAAAGGGTTTTGCGGTTGTAATATTTGCTGTGGCTGACCATACTGCTGTTCTAGCGGTTGTGAAAATGGCAAATGACTCTGCTGCTGTCGCGGCAACTGTTGTG
Source organism: Pollenia amentaria (assembly GCA_943735925.1). Lineage (NCBI taxonomy): Eukaryota > Metazoa > Arthropoda > Insecta > Diptera > Polleniidae > Pollenia > Pollenia amentaria. The sequence goes on from OX031006.1 coordinate 106,155,278, forward strand.
GCTGATAAGGCGTTACCCCTGGTGTTTGTTGTGCATTGGCCCCCCACTTCCGGCCGCATTTTGGCCGATGGGCCTATAGTTAGGAGCAGGAATCAAAGGCGGTGGTTGCATATAAGCCTGAGGTCCTTGTGGTGCTGCTGGTTGCCCGTATACTGCTGCTTGTGCCTCTAAAGAGGTTCAGGGCCGTGGCGGTAACTCATGGCTGCCAGGTGCTCCATTCACCGGCATAGATGTTTAGCCGCGTCAGAATGAGCTGTTTCATCTCGTCGAGAGCTGAAACTTAAAATTTTAAAATCCTATAAATCACAGATTTTAACTCTTAACATCCATCACACAATTACACCAACCACTTACTTTTTTTTACTTTTTTTTTGTATTTTTAGGGAACTTCCAAAGTGCAAGCCCCGACAGGTAACCTCACAAACACAAAACAATTTGTCTAAAAAAATTTTTTTATTATCCCTTACTAGATATATAACCTCATTTAAATCTTACCCACAATCGTTAAATTATCCGGGATTTAAACGTTGAAACTGTATATGTTGTTGTTGCTTCCTACAGAAATTCATGTACTGTTTCAAAATTTGTCAACGCCACAAGCTATGCAGCGATTGAAATTTTAACGCAATTTGAATTTCTGTAAAAAGAAACAACAAAATTACAAAATATTTATAACAGTGTTTGCGCTTTCAATGTAATTCTTTGTCGTTGCGTTGCGTTCTACATGATTAGGGACTAAGGTTATAATACAAAGTTTAAAGCCAGCTAAACCTGTTTCAAACAACCGGTTTTTAAATAAAATGTATCCAACTTTTTCTATATGTGTGTAATACCATGTTTCCACTATGAGCAAAACAACTTGTTTTGAGCAAAACTTCTCAAGGTGTTTCCATTATGTTGAAGTCGTTTTGGTTTTCGAATTTTCGAAATTAATGTGACATTTATGTTGTACACAAACATGAAGGCAAAACAAAATATGTGTTGAACAAAAAAAATATTTTTTAGCATAGTATTTCCTTGTGTATATGCATACTTTGTACGTATATAAAAGCACATCATTTACTACGTTTTTATTATATTATTTCATTACTTAACGTTGCAATATAAAAAATCAGCTGGAAATTTGAATTAACCTTTTTAAAAAGTCTGGTTATTTTGGTAAATATTTCACTTTTTCGAATTTGTCAATCATCAATAATGGATAACTCAGAGTTGTATTCATGATTTTCAAAAATTTTCGATATGTTTTGGAGCAAAACTAGTTTTTGTTTGGGTTTTTCGAACATGAAAAATGTATGGGAAAACAAGTAGCAAAACACTTGTTTTACAGTAAAACTGGTTTTGTGGCCCAAAACATGTAAGTGGAAACGTACTATAATACGTCTGCAAAACGAATTTTTTTTTACAAATTTAGTACATTAACTAAAATTAAAATATATTTTTTTTATCCCATATTTATTAAATTGTTGTCTATTTCATGCTTGAGTTTTTCTTTTTCATACCAAAATTATAGTATTATTTTTATTATGTATATTAACTAATATACATAATATTAGTTCGATATCGGTGTGTATTATCGTCAGGGAAAAATACAACTACAAAATATTTTTAATATAATGAAAAACAATAAAACGATTTTACAATCCAAAAATTTTTAATAAATTTATATATTACAGCTTAAAAATTAGTTTCCTTATCTGTTTTTGTAAATTAAAGTAAAATACACCATTTAATATTAAAAAAAAAGAATTTTTTGTGTTTAAGGCTAGTTTACACGGTAATACAATGTGTTACGACATGTCAAAAAATGATGTAGAATGAGAAAAATCTTATCATGTAAGAGAGAATACGGATAAAAAATATGACAATCGGTCGGTAAATGTTTGTTTTCTAATGCTATGTTCATACGACGATAAAAACCACTCGTTTCGCTCTCTGAAACTCGATTGCCAAACACGCTGTTCATACGATCCATTCTTGTTTCATGTTGACATTTTTTTTTGTGTTGTTAGTGTGATTTTATTTAAAATAGATTAAAATGTAAGTAAAAATTCAAAATATATTATTTAAAACTTTTATTAATATTATTATTTAATTATTTTCACTTTATTTTATTTAACATGAATTTTTATTTTGTTTTTTTCTTTGTTTTGATTTTTTTTGAGAGCTAGTTCAGATAAACTAACGATAATTGTTATCAAAATTGGAGATGATAGTATATTTTTCCTGTTTCGCAACATGTTTCAAAATGAAACGACCTGTTTCGCTCTCAAAATTTTGTATGGCAAAACATGTTGTTTCAATCATGTTTGGGGCGCGAAACAGGAATGGGAGAGCGAAACACGAATATTGCTGTCCGTGTGAACATGGTATAAACCATTTTAGAAACTTATGTATTCTCATCACACCAGAGTCGCATTTTAACAGAGTATATTGAAGGTGGTAACATTTTTATAAAATTACAAAAACAAGCAGAATCAACTCAGGAAATGTTCATGTTGTTTTTGTAAAAATTGTAAAACTGCAACCATCTGCTTTTTTGTTATTAACTCACTTTGCTTTTATTTTACTTAAACCATCCGTGTAAACATGAAAAATACTTACAAACAGATTTTTATTTTTTTATTTTAAACACGGAGAATTTCATAATATTTTGATTCCACAAAGTCGTAATACATGGTATTACCGTGTAAACTAGCCTTTAATAAGAATAAACTTCCCATCCCTGAATAACTTTATTTGATTTGGTAGCACTGCAAATTTAAGTCTGTAAATCAGAATAAAAACACTCATTTCTGTCTACAACATTTCTCAGAGATTCACAACTTGCTCTCTTTGAACTAAGTGCAAAAAAAAGATTGTCAGCAAAAGTTTGTTATTTTCTCGCGGGTAAAATAACTATAATGCTATGGTCATACAGGGCTGTCAGATATGGCGATTTTTCACCATACGTGGCGAATTATAAACCTATTTGGTGATATATAAATCGTATTTTACCTTTTTTTTCTTACTTATATAAAAAAAAATTATGAGTACGGGTTAAGGTTTTTCTTTGAATGTCTAACAAATTTTTAAGCCGCAATACAAATGCGATTGTTTAAGATGATAAATTGATAATAATGTCAGAAAAGCATTATTAGATTTTCAGACATTTTCCTTATCAGAAGTTATGAATCATCGATCCGAAAAACAAGCAAATTTTCAATTTATTTTGAAAAATAAATTCTAAAAACTGAATCGTTTGTTAAACTTTTAAAACTTCAACCTACTGAAATTATGAGTAGTTCATTTACTGTCAGAGCCGCAAGGTTGTGGAATTCGTTCATACCCTGTAGAGATTGCGCATTCTCTAATTACATACCAAAGTAAAAGAAAATGTTATTGGAAAATCTTTAGAGAAGTAGAAGTTGACTGTATAAATTTGCCATGAGAGGATTGTCCCTATATCGTTTTCAACATTTGTGAAATAGGAGGTGTTAAAAATAGTAATACATTAGTTAAGAAAAAAGGAAAATGTAATATTGGCCATAAGATTAAGCTGGATTAATTTGGCCGACACGGCTTGCAATCCATACCAAATAAATATGTAAATAAATAAAAAATAAAAGTAATGTATACTGGGTAGTACGCAAAAATAGTTGAATTAATAGCGAAAGTAAGTCATTTTTTACAAAAATTTGCATTGATATCAGGTTTAATAAAATATTATCAAGCGTATTTTCAATGTGGTGTGCAGGCATCAGAAATTAAGAACCGAAAACTTAAAATTTAAGTTTTTCATTTGAAAAATTCAAAACTCATGCGTACAAAATAATTTTTTTTTCTATCAGTTAAAAAAAAAAATAGGAAACACAAAAAAGATATTTATTTTTAAAGTACAATATGTGTTTTGTACATGAAAAGAAACAAAAATTTGAAAAATACACAAAAACGTTTTTTTATAATTTTTTTTTTTTTTTTTTTTTTTTTTTTGAAAAATATTTATCATTGGTGTTCAAAACATGTTTTCAACTGTACAAAAAAAAAAAAAAAAATATTTTGTTTTATTTGTTCTTCAAAGTTCAAAATAATTAAGTTCTTAAAAAAACGTTTTTGAGAAAAATTTATATTTTTTTTTGTTTTTAGAAAATAACAATAAAAACTCAATTTGAAGTTAAAATTGTGAATTTTAATTAAAATTATAATATAAAATTGTGTTTAAAATTGCAATTGCAAAAAATCTTTAGAGATTCTTAATTATCAAAACTAGCTGCTGTTGCATTAGCTGTACCCGCAACACAGGTATCTGTGGAGATAGCTTTCAGTGCTTTGCCAATTATTATGACCAAAAATAGAAGGAATTTAAGTTCTAAGCATGTAGAAAATTTATTGTTGCTCAAACTCAACATCAAGCTAATTGATAAGATTACTATTTAGTTCTAGGATAATCTTTATCATGTTATAACGACTTATTATTAATTTGCTTTATATTTTTGACTATAATTTTGTACGTATGAGTTTAAATTTTGTCAATTAAAAAAATTCAATTTTAAGTTTTCGGTTCATTTTTTTCTTTTGATGTACAAAATAATATTGTACTGAAAAAATAAATATCTTTTTTTTTGTGTTTGCTTTTATTTTTTTAAACGGATGAAAAAAAAATTATTTTGTACGCATGATTTTTAAATTTAAAAAAAAAAATTAAATATTAAATTTTGTTCAAAAGTACAAAAAAAAATATTTTTCAAAAAACCTTTTTTTTGTGAACTTTATTTTTTTGAACTTAAAGAAACAATATCAAACAAAATATTTTTATCTATTTTTTGTTATTGAACAATTTAAAATATTTTTCGAACACCAATGATAAATATTTTTTAAAAAACATAAAAAAACGTTTTCCGGTCCTTGGTGGTGTGCAGATTGAAAAAGTCGCAGTTTTTTTTATATATTTTGACTCGATTTTTACGAAATAAAATTTCTTATAAGCATTACTTAATATATAAAAAAAAATCACTTAAAATTTTTTAAAACCTTGATTTTTTATAGAATCGAAAACAAATCTGGTTTAGAATTTAATTTTCAAAAATAGTTCAATTAACTGATCTCATAAGTTTTAGGTTTTAAGATATTCAGCCTTGTTATGACAATCGCAGGATTTAAAATCACAAAACGCCAGATTCATTTAACGGTGTTCTGAAACTCGTCCGTTTTGCTTGCGATCTGCCATAGTTTCTTAAAAATGTTCTAGTTCCCTTCAGCATACTTTTGCAATTCGATGTTGCCAAATTTCTTGCGATTACGATTTACAAAACACAAAAAGGAAAATGTAATATTGGCCATAAGATTAAGCTGGATTAATTTGGCCGACACGGCTTGCAATCCATACCAAATAAATATGTAAATAAATAAAAAATAAAAGTAATGTATACTGGGTAGTACGCAAAAATAGTTGAATTAATAGCGAAAGTAAGTCATTTTTTACAAAAATTTGCATTGATATCAGGTTTAATAAAATATTATCAAGCGTATTTTCAATGTGGTGTGCAGGCATCAGAAATTAAGAACCGAAAACTTAAAATTTAAGTTTTTCATTTGAAAAATTCAAAACTCATGCGTACAAAATAATTTTTTTTTCTATCAGTTAAAAAAAAAAATAGGAAACACAAAAAAGATATTTATTTTTAAAGTACAATATGTGTTTTGTACATGAAAAGAAACAAAAATTTGAAAAATACACAAAAACGTTTTTTTATAATTTTTTTTTTTTTTTTTTTTTTTTTTTTGAAAAATATTTATCATTGGTGTTCAAAACATGTTTTCAACTGTACAAAAAAAAAAAAAAAAATATTTTGTTTTATTTGTTCTTCAAAGTTCAAAATAATTAAGTTCTTAAAAAAACGTTTTTGAGAAAAATTTATATTTTTTTTTGTTTTTAGAAAATAACAATAAAAACTCAATTTGAAGTTAAAATTGTGAATTTTAATTAAAATTATAATATAAAATTGTGTTTAAAATTGCAATTGCAAAAAATCTTTAGAGATTCTTAATTATCAAAACTAGCTGCTGTTGCATTAGCTGTACCCGCAACACAGGTATCTGTGGAGATAGCTTTCAGTGCTTTGCCAATTATTATGACCAAAAATAGAAGGAATTTAAGTTCTAAGCATGTAGAAAATTTATTGTTGCTCAAACTCAACATCAAGCTAATTGATAAGATTACTATTTAGTTCTAGGATAATCTTTATCATGTTATAACGACTTATTATTAATTTGCTTTATATTTTTGACTATAATTTTGTACGTATGAGTTTAAATTTTGTCAATTAAAAAAATTCAATTTTAAGTTTTCGGTTCATTTTTTTCTTTTGATGTACAAAATAATATTGTACTGAAAAAATAAATATCTTTTTTTTTGTGTTTGCTTTTATTTTTTTAAACGGATGAAAAAAAAATTATTTTGTACGCATGATTTTTAAATTTAAAAAAAAAAATTAAATATTAAATTTTGTTCAAAAGTACAAAAAAAAATATTTTTCAAAAAACCTTTTTTTTGTGAACTTTATTTTTTTGAACTTAAAGAAACAATATCAAACAAAATATTTTTATCTATTTTTTGTTATTGAACAATTTAAAATATTTTTCGAACACCAATGATAAATATTTTTTAAAAAACATAAAAAAACGTTTTCCGGTCCTTGGTGGTGTGCAGATTGAAAAAGTCGCAGTTTTTTTTATATATTTTGACTCGATTTTTACGAAATAAAATTTCTTATAAGCATTACTTAATATATAAAAAAAAATCACTTAAAATTTTTTAAAACCTTGATTTTTTATAGAATCGAAAACAAATCTGGTTTAGAATTTAATTTTCAAAAATAGTTCAATTAACTGATCTCATAAGTTTTAGGTTTTAAGATATTCAGCCTTGTTATGACAATCGCAGGATTTAAAATCACAAAACGCCAGATTCATTTAACGGTGTTCTGAAACTCGTCCGTTTTGCTTGCGATCTGCCATAGTTTCTTAAAAATGTTCTAGTTCCCTTCAGCATACTTTTGCAATTCGATGTTGCCAAATTTCTTGCGATTACGATTTACAAAACACAAAAAGGAAAATGTAATATTGGCCATAAGATTAAGCTGGATTAATTTGGCCGACACGGCTTGCAATCCATACCAAATAAATATGTAAATAAATAAAAAATAAAAGTAATGTATACTGGGTAGTACGCAAAAATAGTTGAATTAATAGCGAAAGTAAGTCATTTTTTACAAAAATTTGCATTGATATCAGGTTTAATAAAATATTATCAAGCGTATTTTCAATGTGGTGTGCAGGCATCAGAAATTAAGAACCGAAAACTTAAAATTTAAGTTTTTCATTTGAAAAATTCAAAACTCATGCGTACAAAATAATTTTTTTTTCTATCAGTTAAAAAAAAAAATAGGAAACACAAAAAAGATATTTATTTTTAAAGTACAATATGTGTTTTGTACATGAAAAGAAACAAAAATTTGAAAAATACACAAAAACGTTTTTTTATAATTTTTTTTTTTTTTTTTTTTTTTTTTTTGAAAAATATTTATCATTGGTGTTCAAAACATGTTTTCAACTGTACAAAAAAAAAAAAAAAAATATTTTGTTTTATTTGTTCTTCAAAGTTCAAAATAATTAAGTTCTTAAAAAAACGTTTTTGAGAAAAATTTATATTTTTTTTTGTTTTTAGAAAATAACAATAAAAACTCAATTTGAAGTTAAAATTGTGAATTTTAATTAAAATTATAATATAAAATTGTGTTTAAAATTGCAATTGCAAAAAATCTTTAGAGATTCTTAATTATCAAAACTAGCTGCTGTTGCATTAGCTGTACCCGCAACACAGGTATCTGTGGAGATAGCTTTCAGTGCTTTGCCAATTATTATGACCAAAAATAGAAGGAATTTAAGTTCTAAGCATGTAGAAAATTTATTGTTGCTCAAACTCAACATCAAGCTAATTGATAAGATTACTATTTAGTTCTAGGATAATCTTTATCATGTTATAACGACTTATTATTAATTTGCTTTATATTTTTGACTATAATTTTGTACGTATGAGTTTAAATTTTGTCAATTAAAAAAATTCAATTTTAAGTTTTCGGTTCATTTTTTTCTTTTGATGTACAAAATAATATTGTACTGAAAAAATAAATATCTTTTTTTTTGTGTTTGCTTTTATTTTTTTAAACGGATGAAAAAAAAATTATTTTGTACGCATGATTTTTAAATTTAAAAAAAAAAATTAAATATTAAATTTTGTTCAAAAGTACAAAAAAAAATATTTTTCAAAAAACCTTTTTTTTGTGAACTTTATTTTTTTGAACTTAAAGAAACAATATCAAACAAAATATTTTTATCTATTTTTTGTTATTGAACAATTTAAAATATTTTTCGAACACCAATGATAAATATTTTTTAAAAAACATAAAAAAACGTTTTCCGGTCCTTGGTGGTGTGCAGATTGAAAAAGTCGCAGTTTTTTTTATATATTTTGACTCGATTTTTACGAAATAAAATTTCTTATAAGCATTACTTAATATATAAAAAAAAATCACTTAAAATTTTTTAAAACCTTGATTTTTTATAGAATCGAAAACAAATCTGGTTTAGAATTTAATTTTCAAAAATAGTTCAATTAACTGATCTCATAAGTTTTAGGTTTTAAGATATTCAGCCTTGTTATGACAATCGCAGGATTTAAAATCACAAAACGCCAGATTCATTTAACGGTGTTCTGAAACTCGTCCGTTTTGCTTGCGATCTGCCATAGTTTCTTAAAAATGTTCTAGTTCCCTTCAGCATACTTTTGCAATTCGATGTTGCCAAATTTCTTGCGATTACGATTTACAAAACACCTATTGGGCGATTTCAAGCCAGAATCGCGAATGTTAAACGTTTTGCGAACATTCCCGATTTACTTAAAACGTAAAAAATACTTAAATATAAATACACTAATAGAATAAGGCTTAATATATAACATTTTAATTAAGGTAAAATACACTTGAAGTCTTACACGGTGTTAACATTTGCCAGTTCTATCAAGACAGTAAGAAAATACATATTAGTTGCCAAAAACTCTACTTGCTGTCTTCGTGACGTAGGCGTCCAGGCAGTAGTTAAGACAGTTCACTTTTAAAAAAAATGTCTTACGTGAATGTCGCAGTGCAAGTTCTAGCTAAACGTGTTTTATATGAACTTAACAAATTAAAAATAGCATTTAACAACTATTTTATGTGAACATTTTTTGTGAACCCTTAAAGGCTAGTTTACATGGTAATACAATGTATTACGACTTTGTGGAATCAAAATATTATGAAATTCTCTCCGTGTTTAAAATAAAAATCTGTTGGTAAGTATTTTTCATGTTTACACGGATGGTTTAAGTAAAGTAAAAGCAAAGTGAGTTAATAACAAAAAAGCAGATGGTTGCAGTTTTACAATATTAACAAAAACAACATGAACATTTCCAGAGTTGATTCTGCTTGTTTTTGTAATTTTATAAAAATGTTACCACCTTCAATATACTCTGTTAAAACGCGACTCTGGTGTGATGAGAATACATGAGTTTCTAAAATGGTTTAGAAAATGAGCATTTACCGACCGATTGCCATATTTTTATCCGTATTCTCTCTTACTCAATGCATTTTGCTTTTACATGATAAGATTTTTCTCATTCTACATCATTTTTTGACATGTCGTAACACATTGTATTACCGTGTAAACTAGTCTTAAGTAAAACATGGAAAACCAAAGCATAATTTACAAATTTTCTTTTAATTGTTGATTTTTTTTTTACTTTTGCGAACAAAACTTCAAACTACTGTCAGCAAATGTCAAATTACTGTCCATTTTACTGTCTGCAAAATTTGCAAGACAGTAGACAAGACAGTTGGAAAAGTGTACATGTATTAGTGAAAAAGTTTGCATGTATTGCAACTGTCTTGCCAGTACTGGCAAATGTAAACACCGTGTAATATGTATTTTCTTACTGTCTTGCCAGTACTGTCAAATGTAAACGCTATGTTATTTTTCGACTTTTGGAGATTTTTTACTAAAAAAATAAATTTTTGTCGATTTTCGGTATACTATTTGGCGACGAAGGTGAAAAAAGGCCGACAGCCCTGTATTCATACGACAATAGCTGTGTTCATTTACTAAAAGTTTTAACGAATTTTTAGTCTACATTCACACGTTTTATGGAGAGGGAAGCAAGAAGAAAAGGGGTTGTTACTGAGATGATTGTACTTGGGCAGTACGCTTTGTGTTCTCATTCGTAGGTATATGCACAACAATGGCTGCATGCATGGTGGAATAAGTACATAGGTGGCAGCACTACGGCAACAAATACAACATTACAACAAAAATGAAAAATAAGTCTCCGTATACGTCAAAAATTATATTAAACTAAAATCAAATTTTGCCGCCGAACGCAATGAAATAAATTAATTTTTAGCCAATTTTTATTTCACTATGGTTACTATCTTATTTAATTTTAATTTAAACAATCAAAAACTTTATTACAATCAGGGTTGCCGTTTAAAAAATTTTATCCGACCAAAATTGTCTGCAAAACCTACCATAACCGACCAAATTTGTAAAATATTTAAACTTAAATATGTTGTCATATAAAATACAAAATGGCCTGTTATCATTTTTAAAGCGATAAGGAATTTAATAAAAAGCAAACTATTGGCTGAGCCGTACCTCAAAAAAAAGTTTCCCCGTACACCCTCTAATACATATAAGGTATATTTGCAAGGAGGTTTCACAAAATATTTTTTTTGCCGAACGTAGGGATCGCCTTTTTACATTTTTCGTTGTCTCTTAGGCATTTACAGTCCGATCTTAAAATATTATATATCAGTGTTTTTGTCTCGAGAAGACTAATATTTTTCCCTAATATCCGAAAATTAAACCTCGCAAGAAACTATTAAACATTTTCTAAGAAAGTAATTCGATTAATCCAGCATTTTTTGAATCCTTGCTCTACTGAGCTCCAAAACATCCTAATACAAAGTAAAACCGGTATCAAAGAGTTTACCAATGCATAGCTTGCTTATTGTTTTCGCGTTGATAACTTTTTTAAAAAAAGCGAGTTTCTCTGCCAACAGATGTTTTAGAACTCACCCATAATTTCTGCAAGTTCTGAGCCTCTAAGTATCCCACAGTTCTATAATTCTTCCAAAAAAGTACATCTTGTATAACAAGCACCTTATATCTTATCGGGTGGTACAGAACAGTATTCCTGAAAACATTACCAGTCATTACGTTAGCGCCGTTTGTTGCCAATCCGATAAAATATTTTAAAGGAATATTGTTTGTTGATAAGAAGTTTGTTATAGGAACAAAAATTTTAACGGCATCTGAACTTGGTAATCTCAAATAAGGTGACAAAACTATCCTATATAAAACTGCCACATCCATAGTTTCATCAACAATAAAAAAAATGTATTTTGTAAAAAAGATATTAGATATGTACGTGCTGCTTTGCCGACCAAAATTAGGTTTGGTACAGAACAGTATTCCTGAAAACATAACCAGTCATTACGTTAGCGCCGTTCGTTGCCAATCCGATAAAATATTTTAAAGGAATATTGTTTGTTGATAAGGAGTTTTTTATAAGAACAAAAATTTTAACGGCATCTGACTTGGTAATCTCAAATAAGGTGACAAAACTATCCTATATAAAACTGCCACATCCATAGTTTCATCAACAATAAAAAAAATGTATTTTGTAAAAAAGATATTAGATATGCACGTGCTGCTTTGCCGACCAAAATTAGGTTTGGCCTACCATCCGACCAAATTTGGTCGGAAAAGACCAAGTTCGGCAACCCTGATTACAATACAATAATCACAGCCAAAAACGTGGACTTTTTAAAAACATAAACAAGACTTTGACATATGTAAGACTAGACAAACAATACAAGAGCAAAAAACCGTCATCTGGCGTAGTAATGCCACCTATTTATTTCATCATGGCTGCATGTCAATTTTTTTCTCTTTGATTTGCTTTGAATAGAAGTGTTGTTGTTTTGAAGCAAAAAAAAGTTGAAACCGATTGTTGCGTGTGAACATAAAGTTGACAGCGTCAAAAGAGAGAGAAAAATTGGGACAAAAAAATTATTGCAAATTTTTACTGGTAAAATTTTTACTTGCAAGAATTTTTGAAACAGCTGTTTTATGTTTTTGTTTAGAAGACAAACTTTTCCAAACGAAGTTTTAAATAAGGATATTTATAAGCTAATGTTGGTTTTTAAAATTTTTAAAAATATTTATGCGATAAGACATCATACTTTTGTTTAACTTAGGACAGATATTTCGATTTCTTTATTGCTAAATAAAATAACGAACTTGTTAAAAAAGTCCCTAATGTATTTTGTTTTGCTTTTAACCGATGAGGTGTTGTTATCATTACTGTGAGTATAATGGTTCCCTTCTTAACACTATTGCAGTATAATACCCCATTAGTTAAAAAATTTGTTTGCAAATTAAATTATTTACAAAATTAAAGATTCTTAATAATTATAAAATAATTTTAGATATTCTCATTGCTTACTTTATGACCGTCTTGTTTATTATGAAACAAACACAAAAGAAACGCATTTGGACCAAATAAAACGGTCATAAAGTAGATAATGAGAATATCTAAAATTATTTTATAATTAACAATAATTTAACCCGCTACCTCGTTACCTTCTTTCGTGGTCATATTTAAATTCCAATGTCAAGCTTTGTTTACATTTTGTGAAAAAATTAGTTAAAATTTAAATTTCAATAAAAATCAAAATACTTGAAAAAAAAACTTATTTAAATTTTATAAGACAATAAAGCGAATATAAATATAAAATCAAGTATAATGTATTTATATAATGTATGTTTGATTTTTGTGTAAAATGTGATTAGTGTAAGCTTTGCTAGATTTTTTGAATGCTGCTTCTAGCTGCAGCACGTTTTAATTCTTCTAAGCACCTTTCGGTGCTCGAGTAGAATGATGAGAAAGACGATTTTAATTTGTTAAATCAAAAAAGTATTCTGATTTTTATTTACTAAAATTCTTATATTTAAACTAAATTAAACTAATTTACAATTAATTAATTCTACTTATATTTTACCCTTTCTTACTTATTAAATTGCTTATTGCGTTAAACACTTGATTTTCATTGGTTAGTGTTTAACGCAATTTTCCACTCAATTTTTAGTTCTTACTCAATCTTTTATTTCTTTTATTGTACTTAAAATTATCACTCATTGTCAAATTTCAAGTGCATTGCCTTTTAACTAAATGCTTGCATTTGCACATTGTTGTGTTTGGAAATATTATCCATCGTAATATTTCAAATGCAATGCCTTTAGTTAATTTGTCTTTTTGAAGTGTGCCAAAGAGTTTTGTATTACATTTGTTTATCTTTTTTGTAAATTAATTGGGTCGGTATGTAGTGTGTCATTCTATTTTACAGAGTGACAAAACAAATACACTACACAAGGAATAAAAAGTGCGTAAGAAATAAGTGGAGCCACAATAAATTTGCAATACAGGAAAATAATTTACCTTCTAAGGCAATTGTGTATATTTTATAAACAAAAAAATCCCTTTTTTATGTTTTCAACAAATAATTTTGATATCCACTCTAACTTTTTACAAAAACAAAATGCAAAGAATTTTTTAAAAAGGGATAGCTATCATAACTCTATCTCATGATGCGGTCACCTGTATGAATTCGCCTTGCACCTAATATAATCACTTGTTTCGCTCTCTGAAGCTAGTTCAGATAAACTGACGATAATTGTTATTAAAATTGGAGATGATAGCACATTTTACGTGTTTCGCAGAATGTTTCAAAATTAAACGACCTGCTTCGCTCTCAAAATGTATGGATAAACATGTTGTTTCAATTATGTTTGGGGCGCGAAACAGGAATGGGAGAACGAAACACGAATATTGCTGTCCGTGCAAACATGGTATAAGAGCCTAATTGTGTAAAACGCAACGCAACGATCAAAATATCATTGAAAGCAAAAACAAAGTCAAGTCCTTTTTTAACTTTGTGGTTGCTTTCTACAGAAATTCAGAAAATGGCAACAATTGCAAATTATGAGAAATGGAAAAAATTTTAATTGGATATAAAAACTTCCAAATTAATGGGACATAAAATGTGATAGGTAAAAAAACCAAATAAATTAAATTTTTTGTTTCGTAGTAGTATATTCACAAAACACGGAATACTTATGTTTCGTTTTTAGTGCCATCGTCTGTGGTAAAAACTAAAACATAAGTAGTTGCACATGTTTCGACAAATGTTGCCTCGCCTGTGCGTACCTTCAGATTTAGTCATTAGAATTAGTCATCGTCCAGACTTGCAATTTGTGTTGCAGCAACTTTTTTTTTGCAATTTTTGTATATTGTTCTTGCCCTTTTTGTATTATACTAGTATGGGCAAGCAGTCGACACAAACGGACTTATTCTATTGGTACACTAAAAGGAGCGCCCAGAACAAATGTGTTTATCAGTTACACACATCAATACAATCGCATTATATCCCTTCTACCTATGGTGCTGTGAAGATTTGTGTTTATACCCACAAAACCAAAGTATAGATGATATTATGCGTTTGTGCTGAGCAAAAATGGTACTTATTAAAATTGTAATTTCATATAGGCTAGGTTAGATTAGGTCGAAAGGAGGACGAAGTATCGAGATGAAAACTCATATCTGTAGCGATATATACCTAGGCCACTATCACGCCTGTTGTGCGCTTCTTAAGAAGAAAAACCGGGAGATTTGGGTGGATATGCTACTAAGATTTTCTAATCAACGTTCCTCAGGGATCCCTAGCCACACATAACATCGCTTCAGAAGCTTTGGACCGTAATTCGACGAAGGCCTGACAGTAGCAGAAGAAGTGTTCTAGCATATCGCTCTCCTCGCCAAACGCTCACATTCGTCAAATTTTGCCCGTCCAATTTGGTGTAGTTGTGCCCGTAGTCCTGCATGACCAGTCAGGATATGCACCATCATACTAACTTTTACTCCCGTTGAGGAGGCTTCTTGTCCTCCTCTCGTCTGTATTACCCCAGAAAATCTTAGTCCTACCCACAGTCCCACTTTGCCAACTGGCCGTGTGGGTTTCCCTGGCCCACATCTTCAAATCTACCTTCGTTGCCCCAAACGGCTTCTCATTCACCAGGTTAACTGGTTCGAGTTCTCTTTCCCCGATAACGAGTAATTTGGCCCTTTCGTTTCCTTGAATTCCATATAACTATCATACAAAAATATTTCCGGAATGTTATTTTGTGCCCATAAACTATCTTATTATATAGGTTTTTACATGAAATTTGACCTTAAAATATGTTATTGAAACCATAATCATCTTACCAAATCTTTTTGGAATCGGTCCATATTTGAACATTGCTCCCATTGAAATACCACTACCGAAACTGCCTTAAATGGCATAACTTCCTTAAAAACTTTGATATTAATATAAAATTAGGCAACGATAACTTTTATTATAGCTAATATGTGAATTTTGTACTGGTAAGTCCAGATTTAACCTGGGACCCAAATTAACCCCCGTTCTAAAATCCTACATGAAAAAAGTTCGACGCGGTGCTATGCGCTTGTGCTTGTAAGAGTGGAACAAAATTTCACATAGCCCTCTACAAAATTCTTTCCGTTTTTTTTTTCAGTATTAATTTATTGAATCTCCATATATAAAATATGAACTAACAATAATTAATCAAATCTTATCCTAATATTTACTTTATGTCCTGCCAGTGCCAGACAAAAAAGATTTAGTCATCACGGTTTCTGTTCACATATGTAGGTGTTTATCGCTCATCTGATTGGGTGAGTGCTGCAGTGTCTCTTCTTCTTAAGCGAGTGTGGCCGCCATAATTTAAAATATTTCGAGCTGATGGATTTGGGTGCAGTTCCAGCCTTTTTAAATATTTAACTGCATATTTCATTACCAAAGTTTTTACCAATGGCACATTGAGATCCTTGTGGATATTTGAGTTTTTGATATACCAGGGAGCGGCTGTGATTATTCGAAGAAGTTTATTTTTGCGCCTTTTCGATATTAGAAGCAGAGGCAGTGCCCCATAACTGAATACCGTAGCACCAAATTGGCTTTAAGATAGAGTTGTAAAGTAGAAGTTTGCAATCGAGACTAAGAACAGAATTTCTTCCAATGAGCCAATTAATTTGAATTGCTTTTAGTTTAATTTGAGTTAATTTTGCTTCTATGTGCCATTTCCACGTTAAACGCCGATCTAGATGTATACCGAGGTATTTTACATGCGAGTGTTGGGGTATTATTTGATTATTGATTTTAATAGGGGGTATGTTTCCCGACGCAATGTGAATGTTATATGTGCGCATTTTTGCTCATTGATCTTTATCCTCCATTGTTTTAACCACCTTTCCAGTTCAAACATGTGATCCTGTAAGTAACGAGATGCTTTTTGACACTTTTCATGTCCGCTTAGGAAAGCTGTGTCATCCGCAAATGTTGAGGTTTGTGTGTAGCTGTTTGTTGGCATGTCCGAAGTATAAATTAAGTATAATAGAGGGCCCAGGATGCTGCCTTGTGGGACTCCAACGTTAACTGGCTGAGGAGAACTTAAAAAATCGCCTCCTTTAATATTACATTTACGGCCAACTGAGGAGCTTTCTAATATTTTGTGTTGTTGTCAAAAGCTGGCGAGACATCGATGAAAAGTGCAGAGCAATATTTTTTTTCTTCAAAGGCGTTTCTTATGACATTAACTTTTCGATGATATTGTTCGATTGTGCTGTGTTTTCTTCTAAAACCGAATTGATGGTTTGGAATACATCTATTTTCATTTCAAATCGGTGTTAATTTTGATACTAGTAGTTTCTCAAATAGCTTTGTGATATTAGGTAATAAGCTAATAGGCCTGTATGACTCAACTTTTGTGTGATCCTTTCCGGGCTTTGGTATCATGGTTACTAAGGAGACCTTCCATTCTTGAGGGTAGTATTGAAGGCGTAAAATAGAATAAAAATAATAATAATAATTTTTTTTGCTATACTTGGTAGCTACAAAAGCATTTTGTTACTGATCTTATCCATACCAGGCACCTTCTTGGTGTTTAAGTCACAAAAAGCCTTTTCGATTTCCCTTAACTCAAATCTTAGGGGAATATCTGCTCTAACAATAACATGTGGTAACTCGTCTGCTACATCGTGAGATATGTTTGGGGGAAATACGTTTTTCAAGTGATTAACCAACAGATTTATATTTTCAATATCGTTCAAGTTTCTTAATGGTGGTTTAGAAATAACTGGCCTTTTGAGATTTCTACTGCACGATTGTGGGGTTGCAACAAGTTCCTTAAGATATTTTTTTAGGGAAACCGTTTTCTGAGACTGCAGTAACTTTCTTATCCTTCTTGTGCACTCTTAAGTTGAGGGGATCTGTGCAATTGCCACTCTCTTCGCACTTTCCTTTTTTCAGACAAGAGCCGCTCGACATCTGTAGAATATATTTTATTATTATTGATTTTTTTGAGGGTTATGCTGTAATGTTGAACAGCTAGTTTGAGATAACTGTCAAAATTAACAATAGCGAGATCCACTTTCTCCGTTGTGCTAAGCGGAATATTTTCTGTGCAATGGGCACTAAGATATTTTTTATATTTTAACCAATTTATTTGTGAGGCTGATGTCGATAAGTAACCAGACGGAGATACGATTCTATTTGGATTCATTATAGTAACAATTGTAGGTGTGTGATCGGAAGATAATTCTAGGGACGCTTCCACATGAATCGTGTCTATGGGGATGTTATTAAAGGCTAGTTTACACGGTAATACCATGTATTACGACTTTGTGGAATCAAAATATTATGAAATTCTCCGTGTTTAAAATAAAAAAATAAAAATCTGTTTGTAAGTATTTTTCATGTTTACACGGATGGTTTAAGTAAAATAAAAGCAAAGTGAGTTAATAACAAAAAAGCAGATGGTTGCAGTTTTACAATTTTTACAAAAACAACATGAACATTTCCTGAGTTGATTCTGCTTGTTTTTGTAATTTTATAAAAATGTTACCACCTTCAATATACTCTGTTAAAATGCGACTCTGGTGTGATGAGAATACATAAGTTTCTAAAATGGTTTAGAAAATAAACATTTACCGACCGTTTGTCAAATTTTGTATCCGTATTCTCTCTTACTCAATGCATTTTGCTTTTACATGATAAGATTTTTCTCTTTCTACATCATTTTTTGACATGTCGTAACACATTGTATTACCGTGTAAACTAGCCTTAACCACGCCAAAATCTATGACATCTGGATGTTTTTGCTGATCAGTAGGCCAATATGTTGGTTGGCCGCTCGCGACCACATTTAGGTCCATTTTACAAATTGTGTTAAACAAAACACGGCCCTTAGGTGTAATAAGTCGTGACCCCCAGAAAGTGTGTTTAGCGTTATAATCGCCAGCAGCCAGGAAGCAGGGTCCTAATGATTGAAATTATTTATTATATTGGCTTTTTGATATTGAAAATATAGGTGGGGTGTATAATGATGAAATTACTAGGTTTCGAGATAATTCCTCAATGCAAATGCTCGTTGCTTGGAGATAATATTCACGATGATCACTTAATGTAGTGTTTTACTCGGCTTTTTATCAAAATAGCAGAACTTCCACAAGCTCTACCTCAAGGGTCCTTGGTATCATATAATATATAACCATTGATTTTAAACGTGTTTCTTGAGGTCAGATGAGTTTCAGAAACCATTATTACATCAATTTGTTTATTTTTAAGGAAATATTCTAGTTCATATTTATGTTGGCGGATGCCGTTTGCGTTCCAAAAGCAAATTTTTAAACAGTTCATGGCTTGTTTAGAACAGCTTGCAATAACATCGATTGCATTCTTAACATTTCCTGCATCATATTACCCATTGTGTTTGTAAAGTTATTTACTGTTTGTACTAATTTTTCCATGGTTTTCTCTAGACGACTTAAATTAGAAACTGGAGTTTCATCATTATTTGGCAACTCACCTTGCATTGGCATATGGTTTGATTTTAGGACGTAAGCGTAGGATGTTCTGTTATTACAAGGCTACGGTACCTGAACGTCATTAATGTTAACTTGATTTGTTGCCTGCATTTGAGGGGGATTAGGTTTCGGTCCAACCGAGCGCTTGACGATAGAGTATACAGGGCATCCTCTATAGTTGGCAGTGTGATTACCACCACAGTTGCAACATTTTTTTTACATTGGGGTCGTTTTTAGACTTATCGCTGAGAGCTGTACCATGTAATTCTCCACATACGACGCAAACGGGGGTTGGATGACAGTATGCCTTAGTGTGACCAAATTCTTGGCAGTTTAAACATTGCACGGGACCATTCCTTTTGTGCGGCTCCTCTATTGTTATTTTTCTATACAGGATATATTTCAGATTGTAAATGGGGTGCGTTTCGTTCTTTTAAAGCTTAATGTCGCCGGGTTCTAACTCCAATCTAAATAGTGGCTGGGGATTTTTTTCTCTATTTTAAATGTTTATTACATTTTTTATTTTGAAGCCCTTCTCTTCTAAAAACGTTTTTATCTCACCTGGGTCCACGCATGAGTCAATGCCCTTAATCACTACCTGAAGACCTTTACTGCTCTTCAGTTGATATGTATACAAATTCTTATTAAGTGCTTCAAATTTTGTTATTACCTTACGAAAATCATCTTCACGATTAACTTGTATTTTTGTCTCATTAATACTACCCCGTTTTATTGCAGCTACATAAAAAGAATTTTCACCTATTACCGGAATCAAATTCTTTATTAACTCATTTGAGTTTTGCTCTCTAAGATATATCGGCGGTGGCTTAGAAGATTTGAACACGTTTTGTGCTTCCGGGGATTCCTCATCCAGAATTGCAAAACGATTTTGTGAACTTGTTCTATTAGCTGTACCATCTTCTAAGACTTTTGAGACCGAAGCAACTGCTGAAGAGGTTGAGCTGCGACCCCGTTTAAATACTCTTAATGTGTTTGCAAGCAATATTAAAACGCTTTTTAAACACTTTAATCCTTAAAATTTAATCCTAAAACGCGTTAAAGTTATTCAGGCTTATTATGAAAATGAGCATTCAAATCAAAATGCATATCGTCAAAATGTGCCTCATCGATGAAGATGATTTTCACATCAGTGGATTCGTCAATAAGCAGAATTGCGGCATTTGGGCGAATGATAATCTAAGAGTGATTGTCGAAAACCAATGCACCCACAAAGAGTGACTGTTTGGTTCGGTTTGTGGGCTGGCGGCATCATCGGACCGTAATTTTTTCAAAATGAGGCCGGTCAGGCAGTTACTGTGAATGGTGTTCGCTACCGTGAGATGATAACGAACTTTTTATGGCCCGAATTGGAAGATATGGATGTGGACGATATGTGGTTTTCAACAGGACGGTGCGACTTGCCACACAGCTAACGAAACAATGGCTCTTTTGCGCGACAAATTCAATGGCCGTGTTATCTCACGTGGTGGCGATGTCAATTTGCCGCCAAGATCATGTGATTTGACACCGTTGGACTTCTTTCTTTGGGGTTATTTGCAAGAAAAGGTGTACGTCGATAAGCCAGAAACAATTCAAGAGCTAAAAGATGAGATAATTCGGCGCATTAACGGCATATAACCTCAATTATGCCTCAGCGTCATCGAAAATTTGGACCATCGGATGGAGTTGTGCCAAAGAGGTCGCGGCGGCCATTTGGCCGATATTTAATTCCATACACAATTGGACCATACCCATATTATCATAATAAAAAGGAATGACAATAATTTCCTAAATAATTTGTGTTTAAATCAAAATCAACCCTTAAAATTGAACCACCCTTTATATAAATATAAGATATATAAATACAAATTCATGTTCACCCAACTTAAAGTTAGAAAGTGTGAGAATAATAAAACAAAACAGAATTGCAGAGTACATTAACCTGAGTACCTCCCCAATCTTCTCACCTCTCCCACCAATAAACTCAAGAATTGCTACAACAAAAATTACAAGCCGTCAAGTCTTGAGCTTTTAAGGGGTCTTTACACGGCATTTCTCAACAAGCATTTCTCATCAAGCGCTATGGTAGTCCAGCACACGTACACGAGTGAATTCGCCTGCCTGAATAGCATTTTGACCGTGTACAGACCCCTTTATGCGAGAAGGGAAAAGAGAATGTCATTTATTTTCTTCTCTCTCTCTTGAACACTCAAGACTTGACGGCTAAAGGCCCAACCATAATATGCATAAGTTAGCTTAAGGGACTGTCAAAAATTAACAAGTAGTCTGTCAAATGCATAAGCATAATGGTAATAATGTACTTACATAAACTTAAGATCCATGTTGCATATTTGTGCAATATTTTGTTTTCTTGCGGTTACTTCAATTTAAAAAGTACCAAAAATTACAGCCCTGTATTTTTTTATTTTATGTTTTATTTAATTTGCAAGCAACGTTTTAAAAAGAAATAAATTGTGTTTGTTGTGCATACTTATTAATAAAAAAATTTTATTTATTCATTTCAATATATTTTATTTAATTGTTTTAATAATGCACAAACAGCTGATTCCGTACGGAATGTGCGTTCAGTTTGGCACTTTGCTTAAGCAAATGACATTTGAGGAAACTTAACGAAAAGTTTCATTAAGTACATTATAGTTGGCCACATATATTTTATATGTATTCGCATAGTTGCTTAAGTTGTCTTAAACAACTTCATGCATATTATGGTTGGGCCTTAAGATTTGACAAAGTGTGCTCCAGCACTTAGCCTTTTTAAAAAAGAACGCTAAATTAGTGCTTTTCTCTAGCTTTTTGTAAAATTATAGATGTCCAACATTTTTGTAATTTTATTTGCATAAACATATTGAAATCAAGGCACATTAAGCAAAAATTTGTTACCGTTTCTCAAATACTTTTGTTATATAGCATGGTGAAATTACTACAAGGTGGGAGCACTAGGATTTGTTGTGCAACAATACAACAAAAACAGGCAAATTTGTTTGTGTAAGAAAGTTTAGTATGTCAAATATATGGATTTTCACCACACCAAAATATTATTCTTATTGACACGTCAATGCCTTACAAAATAAAAGCCATATAAACATATACTTAGTTAAACCAATTCTTGTGGCTGAATTAAATTCCTTCCTGGACAACTTACTCCACTTTTGACTCATTGTACCGATTATTGGAGGTTTAAAAAACACACAGTTGCCAGGCAATTCTTCCTTAAGGCTAGATTACACTATTATACTTTGTATTAAACATGTCAAAAACTCAAGTATTTGACAAAGTGTGATAGTGTCAATGCAATGTGTCACAAGTATTACGAAAAAAGTTTGACATCCCATACGACTTAATCGTTTTTTGAAAAATTTCTAAACGCTAAAGGCCGTGTCAGATACAACTTTGTCGCTTTGCGTGACGTTTCTACCTTCGGCAGAAAAACGCAAAGCAAAAGGTGTATGCCACAATGAAAACTTTGACAACACTCACGCATTGTTTGTTAACTTATAAAAGCGGTTGGTAATTTGTACATTTAATTATTTGTTACAAAAATAAAAGTTGAAAATTAATTTGGATGGTTTTTTGGAATTGAATTTGGCAAAAAAAAATTAAAAAAAAAAGAAAATTATACTAGTTAATTGTCAAAGCGCGCAAAAAGATGAGAGTTGGCTAACTTTTTGCTTCGCTCCGCTTTGAAAGTACTTTATGTGACATGTTTCGTATAAGTACGTATATTTTATCTTAGATGTCAAAGCGAATCGGTAACGCAACGCGAAGCAAAAGTTTTATCTGACATGGCCTTAATACTTTTAATTGGATCAGGGTTGCATTTTAACAAAAGCATGTTCATGTGTGATAGTGTGACTACAAACTGTAATGTTACATTAGATTTTTTGACAGTCACAACAAAACTCATTTGATTTCCATATCACAAAGTATTATGGAATACGTATGAAATGTGTGATAGTGTAAACTAGCCTTAACCGCATAATAAACACTTACGCATTTTTGAAAAGCACGCACAAAGGCTTCACAATTAAAATAGGTTTGATTTTTATTTAAATAAAAGTTTTCTTTTGCAAATGAGTTTTTTTGTTGGTCCTCGACCACGATGCAAAAATTTACGGTATAAACGAGTGGCTTTAATTTGTAATTTAACACAGTAGTTGCTTTTCGCAACAAATAAAAAGCATTTTTATAATACAATACGTATTTTATTTAAGTTATATTTTAAACTATTTGCAAAACTTTCACAACAGAATGTAACTTTTACAAACGATTAGTTTTAATACAACTAACAAGTTTTTTTTATTATACAATACGTCCTTTTTTATGTTTTTTTATTTCAATTGCTTTTAACTATTTGTTTTAAATACAATACCGAACAAATTGTTTTTTTTATCTCGCAAATTATTTTTTGAATAAAATTAACGTTAGCAATCAATATTTTGACACTTGCTATGAATAATCAAATAATTATTGTGTCAAAATCTTTCACCATGGATAAGCAAAAAATAATAGATTCCGTAGTGCTGCCACCTTCTAGTAATTTCACCATGGTATACTGGAATTTATACTATCAACCCAATTATGAATAAAAATTCCCCGGGTTTTTTCCCTTTTCCCATCTTTACAAAAAAATTTAAATAGGAAAAATGGGAGAAGGGAAAAAAACTCCCGGGGAATTTTTATTTATAATTGGGCTGTATATAACTACATGCATTTAGTCTGGTGGATATTGGTATGCTGCTTCGCATAAATCAATTATATATGAGTCCGCTTTTTAAATCCATAATCCATTATTTGACATCTCGAATATACATACATATGTATTAAGTGATATCGAAACCTAACATTGCCTCATATCCAGAATTTAGGAGTTAAGCACTTTTTATGCTATAAAGCAAATGTCCAACGTAAAAGTAAAAATATGAATTATTGTTTGTAATTGTTATGGTGCACGTTATATTTAAGGAAATTAGATCAAACATTATATTTTGTTTTTCATATATAAAACAAATTTTTATACCTAAATTTTAAAGAACTCAAGAATTTTCAAATTGTTTTTAAGTGTTTTTTTTCTATTTTAAATATTTTTTGATATTTTTTTACTTTATATTTGTTATTCTGTTACTTTACTTTGGCTGAGATATCCGAAAAAGCTTGTAAAAATGGTAATGTTTTAATAACACTTGTCGGCACACAGTTTATATGATTTTAATTTAATTTAGCGCGCTTAATCCAAAGCTTTTCACAGTTTGATTCAATCACATCTAGTCAACATTTTCTTTAATAATTTTTATGATTTCATGGCTTATTTTATTTGTAATATACCAGGATATCTGATAAATGATAAAAATTTAACATTTTTGTTCGTCCTTATAATTTTTTTATGAAATTTTGAACAAGATTTGAGAATTAGTGCTGATAATTTTAAAAATAAGAAAAATATTATTGTGATGACAAAGTAAACTTTATTCATAATCAAATTGTTCTTAAGTTATGATAAAATGTATAAGCATAACCGGCTTCTTTCGGACGATAAAAATATGCATAAAAAACTAGACATAATAAAAAAACTGAAAACATGTTTGAATTTAGCGCTTTAAAATCTTTATATTTTATTTATTTTTAGTTAAAAGATTTTTTGGGCGACAAGTATAATTAATAAAACTTGGTTCTTTAACATTTCATAAAATTTTATATATAAATTTTATTAAGCGCTTTTAAGCGCTGTTTAATTTTGGAAACTGCGCTTTTTGTTTAGAAATAGTTCACAACTCTGACTAATATACAATAATATATCAACTGCACCCTGGCAACTTTATTTACGTTTAGTACGTTTAGTGAAAATAAGAATATTTGTATATTGGTTGAGAAGGATATCGCTCCAACAATTGATAAAAGAAACAAATAGTTTCCTTTAAAATAAGTTTCTATAGTTTGCAAAGAGGATTTTTTTATAATATATAAGGTTTGTTTTAAAAAATATTTTTTGCTACTATGCTCTCCCTTAGAATAAAAAGAAAATATGTTGAGAATGACTAGATTGTGTATTTTCAATTTAATCCTTTTCTCCACAAATATTTCTGTTTCAAGTCTGGCAACAACAAGAAAGAATTAATAAAGTACTGAAACAAATTGCAGAAAAAATCAAAATTAATGAAATAAATTGAACGTTGAAAAAACTTAAAAATTAACATTTAAGAGTGTAAAGAAATCATGGGGAGCATAGATAAAGCGTGTATATCAGGTTTTCTGTGTCGTCTGTGCTCAGAAATGCACAGAATCGTAATCCATATATACGGTGATCAGGGGCAGCGCCTTTGTCTGGTTGAAAAAATAAATGGATATTTGCCCATTACGGTAAGCAAATGAATGTAAAGAAAAACAATACTGTAGATTTAATCTAATACATAATTTAAACCTTAGATCTCACCAACTGATCCGCTACCCAAGACAATATGCACAACATGTTTGCGACGCGTTGAACAACATTATGATCTTTTGATGCGTTTGTCAAGAATCAAAGAAGAAAGATTTTTACGTGTTAATAACAAAGTATTTCATTGAAAAATTAAACATTGGTTTTTATTTAAGGCTTATTAACATGTTCTGATTTTTTGTATATTCAGCAGAGACCCCGTGTTTCACCAATTTCTAGTATTGAAAATTCAGACGATGAAGTATATCAAAGTGATGATGAGTCTCGCCGACGTAATCAACAATTCGATACTCCTCCCCAAAGACATATGTCTCAGTCACAGCAAAATTTCTTATCGCCGACAACATCGGCTGCGCCTATGTTTTTCTCTGCAGGAACAACATCTGGATCTTTGAATAGGTCTAGTTTAACAGCGTCAAGTGTCAATAATGAAGACGATGATAATGATGGTGTTGGCGATGATGATAGTGGTGCAAGTACAAGTGCTAGTGCTATAGCAGCGATTACACACCATGTTAATACTGTAAATGATACAAGTATTGCCGATTCGTCTTCGTCAACTTCGTCGTCTACTCATCCACTACCAGTTGAAGCTGGCAGCAGTTTTGGTATTGTTTTGCAACAACACTCTGACTGATGTTATTATTTAAGATGAAAAGGACTTTATACGGTTAATACAACTGATACATTATAATTGAATAAACGTAATTGAAAATAATATGTGTAGATCTAAAACTAAGTGGTCATTAAAAATACAACTTTTAATTCCCTTTCTAAAGTTTACCGTAAATAATTATATGAGAAATACAACCACTAGCCATATAAAATATTAATAATTTTCCTTTTATCTAATAGCCCAATGGAACATTGGTTCAAGGGATTAGTTTTATTTGTAAATCTAAAAAAAAAAATACATAAATACATTAGGGTCTCCTCATTTTCTATATATGCGAAATTCTTCCGTAACTCCCTCTAGAAATATTCTTCCCATCAAAAAACTATGTTTCGCAAAAAATTAGGATGATCGCATATCGGAAAGTTGCGTTTACAAGTGGAAAAAATATATTTGTTTTAATTTTTTGTAAAAATTGTGCCATTAAATAATTACTTTTGCAATAATATGTAAAAGAATCTAAATGTGTACGATATTATCGTTCTAATCTAACAGGGGTGTTCTGGAAATCGAAAACGCAAGAATTTTGGAGTTATTTTTAATACACTCACTCCAATTTTTTATAATTTTCTTATAGAATTCTGTTTAATAGAGAAAAATTATTATTGTATTGCATTTGTTTTTATTTTACTACAAAAATTAAAATACTTTTAAATTCTTGCGTTGTACGTTTTCGATTTCCAGAACACCTTCTATACTCTATAGTAATATTGTAAAGATTATTATTTGCTTTTTTTTTGTAGGACGTTATCTCCCTAGCTCTTAGTTCAACAAAATTAAGAATGGAACCTCTTAACGGACCAAGGCTGTATAAGGTTCGACTAAAGAAACTACTTAGGATAGGATACAGGGGCGCTAAGCCTCCATCACTCAGAAAATAATTACCGTTTTAGACGCTGTTCACGCTCCATTCCGCCTTTTAAAATTAGAACCAAGAGGGGAACATAGGGAGAATTACTGCCTCCGAAAATATCTAAACAATTTTGATGAAATTTGAATGAGATAGAACAGCGTAAATAAAACAGGGTTTATATTATTCAAGGCTAGGAATATGAAGGGACATATGGGCAATTTCTGCCTATCCGAAACTGTCATAACGATTTTGATGAAATTTAGAATATACCACGCCTTTATTGCAACATAGTCATGGCTAGGTTAGGTTAGGTTCCATTGGCAGCCGTACTCAAGCAAGGCTCACGTGGGTCCATTGGTAAGTTCCCATTGTGGGACCCTCTTAAGGGCAACCACTGAATGTCTCGTTATCTCATCCAGCGACATCCGGCATTCTTGTGATGAACACATTCTTCAGGGATCTTATGGCCACTTTGCTATCGATAATAATGTGAATATCCCTGCCAGATATTTCACCGTACCGAATTTTTCTCGCGGCTTTGTAGATGTCCATAATTTCGGCCTGAATGACACTGCAGTGATCCGGCAGCCTTATAGGAATGCTCCAGTTTAGCTGCTCGGAATATATGCCAGAACCGACACCATGCAGTGTCTTGAACCCGTAAGTGAATATCTGAATCGCATTCGCGGGAATTTGTAGGTCATCATAGTTAACCACGTTATCCAAAATGCTTGTGGTGAAGCCAGTATCAAAGATTGGCTCAGGTGTGACAAAATCAACGTCCCTGTGCCAATTTATCTCTACCATGATTTTAGCATGTCCGATATTGTAATCCCTCCCTCTAGTGGCCCTAAGTCTTACCGCCGCGTTCGCAGTTAACTTTTTTTTTTTTTTGCCAAAATGTCTGTTGGTAACCAGTTCAAGATCGTAAACAATGCCTTTGAAGGGGTTGTTCTAATGTCACCCGTTACCGTTATTGCCACCATTGTTATTATACGTTCAAACTTAGTTCGATGGATGACACTTCTCCTTGAGCGCTGGCCACCAAACAGCGTCACCGTAGAATAGAATTGGTTTAATGACACATTCGTATAGCCAGTATGCAGTTGCCGCCTCATTAGTTCTGGAAATGGAGTGCATCTTTCAGTTCAGTTTACTGTCTAATACTAGCCCAAGATATTTGGCATTATCGGACAGGGTCAGTGAGACCCCATTTATTTTTGGGGTATTAAATTTGGGAATCTTGTATCTCCTTATAAAGAGTACGAGTTCTGTTTGGGCAGGATTAACATCCAGTCCACAGCCCTGACACCATTTTGTTAGGATATCCAGTTCGGACTCCATAAGTTCAGACAATAGTCCAGGATCCTTACCCATAGCAACAACTGCAGCGTCATCCGCATACCCAATCGTCCTGTAGCACGTCCCTTCCATGGCACTGAGTAGGGTATTGATGTTCAGATTCAAAAGTAATGGTGACAGTACACCTCCTTGCGGGGTGCCCCTAGTCGCAACCTTGGAAATATTCGAGGCGTCCAAGTTAGATTCGATACGGCTGTAGTGCAAAATACTCGATCTCCAAAAGTCTCATAGTGTTAATAACCGATTCAGGCTTAACGTTGTTGAAAGCTCCCTCAATATCCAAGAATGCAACTAAAGCAAATTCCTTGTAAAGCAGGGATCTCTCTATGTAGCCCACCAATGAGTGAAGCGGAGTTGCAGTGGACCTTCCCTTCGTATAGCGTGTTGTGCCCAACGATGATCTTATATGAATATCTATTATCCTCTCTAGTGTTTTTATTAGAAAGGAGGATAGACTAATTGGCCTTTAGTCTTACATTGTCTTGGGGATGAAGACAGCCTTATATGTTGTCCAGATTGTTGGGAAATGTGAGAGGCGCAGGCAGGCCCTAAATATTACCAGGAGCCATGGCATCAATATCTTCAGGTCCTTTTTCCACGCGTTGGCGAGTTATCGGGATATAAGAAATATCCCGAGCGCCGCGAAGTGTTTCATTTCTCGGCACCTCATCAGTACAGCCTGGGAAGTGTGTATTCATCAGGACCTGAAGGGTATCCCGACTATTTGTGGTCCAGGATCCATCTATATTTTGTATATACGATGGAATAGCTGGTCTAGAGGATAAAATCTTACGTAGCCGACTTGTCTTCGAGGAGTTCTCCACATCACTGCAGAATTTCCTCCATGACTGTCTCTTGGCCCTCCTGATAAGATTCTCCATTCACTGAGGACTTGTAATTGTTCCACACACCATTACGTTTTGCCTCATTAAATAGTTTCCTGCTTTCCTTGAGTTTTTCAGCCTAGTCATATCTGGAAAAAAATCAAACTTGGGAAAATGTGATTAAAGTTTTCAAAATGTACCTAATATACTGATTTAATAGAATATATTATGCATTAAATTCGGTTCAGTTTGAGATATAATACTGATTTTAATTTACATATAGAGAAGGTATGAAGGAGCAATTTTGCTTAAGCAACTTTAAATTTTTGGTTTTTTAAGATATGACGATACGTTGCAATAAAGAAGCGATATGTAAATCGATCTACATACAATAAAACACACAGACTTTATATTTTTTTCAAACCTTGGACCAATAGGAGACAGGAAGGCAATTTCTGCCTCTGCGACTCTATCTAACCGATTTTAATTTTACTTTTATAGTTATTCAAAAATTTACTCTAGTCGGGCATCGATGCGGGCACGGCTTTATATGTATAATTATATCTTAATATATAAAAACGTTTGTTCCGGGTAAGTGTTACTAAAAGTGAATAACCGCTGGACCGATTGACACCAAACTTGGACTATAAATTCGTTTAGTCTAGAACCAGGTTTCTCTTAAATTTAATACCGGAACGTGGAGATGTGATATTTAAATTTTTTTAATTTATGGTACGATTTGGCTGAAATTCACAAAATATATTTGTTTAACAAAAATAAGTTTCCTGATAAAATGTTCTGGTAGATTGCGCTGGGGTCAAGTTATTAACAAAATTCTCCAGTGTTTTAATGTCATTTGGAAAGTCAGGGGCAGCGTTGGGACCAAACAGCTAGTGATATATAAAAGGCAAATTTTTTTTAAACAAATCTTAAAATTATTAAAATGTCCCCAGGGGGGCTACTCTCTATTGCGATGCGAATACAATTTCAATGCGAAAGCTAAATACCAACTTGGTACTCGCTTTCGCAAATTGCTTGAAAATTAAGCAATACTGGTAATAAAAATCAAAGATAGCGCAGATTTGCAGTAATGACATGGCAAAATATGTAAAAAAAAATTTGAAATTGGAAAGTTTAAATAAGAAAAATAATAATGATATGAAAAAAGAAAAATATGCGAAAGACAAATGCGCAAACGCACAAAAGAGTTCCAATCACTAGATTTGCTACAGTATTCTTCCAGGCCACTTGAACAAGAAATGTAGAAATAAAATTAACGTATTTTGCGAAACATTTAAATAAGAGCTAATTTTTATTTAAAATATTCCCGTATTTACTTGAATCTGAGATCTTGTCTTCGTGGGATACCGTTAACCTATTAGCAGGTATGACAAAAATGAAAATAACTGTTTAAAGGCAGTTTCAAAGCCCCATTTTTAATTTTTTTTAAAAATTTTGTACAAAAAATGTACGAAATTTTGGAGATTTATTGAGGAAATATTAGGGAATAAAAATATTTTGTAAATACCTCCCATCGTTTTTTCGTACCTGCAATTTAAATTTTGCGATTTTCGGGAAAAAAATAATTTTTTTGGCCATATTTTGGCGAATGAGCCCAATTTCCGTACTGTTATGAATTTTAAGTAAAACACTCAAAATATTAGGTTAGATTAGATTCAATGGGCAGCCGACACGAGGACGGCTCACTAAGGTCGTAATAGGGTCTCTTTGTGACACCCTTAGTCAGTGACAAGAGTCAGCCAGTATTCACCAGACTATTCCACAGAAATCACTGCAGCCTCGAACAACCCCGACTCCCTGCAAAACAGAGAGATCGATTTTAATCCCATATTAGACATATCGTTCAGACATGGCAATTCCGGTCCCCGAAAATGACTAAACCTAATATCCTCGGGACCGGGGCATGGGCAGAGAAAGTGAAACACCGTCTCCTCCTCCTCATCATGACAACTCTTACAGTATTCATTATAGTCAAGACCCATTCTCCTCGCATGAGTCCCAGCAGCCTTGCTGTCCTTAAATGTATATTTATTTACATCCCCCGATATACGATAGTGCCTCAGCCAGTTTGCCAATTCCTCGATGAAGAAACCTCCACTTACTCTACTGCCCATCCTGGAACCATCAGTGAAGATCCTTAGGGCCCGTTCCAGAGGTCGCGTTTTATCAAACAGCTCATCACCATTACCACGATGAACTGTGAACAAAGCACCGAAAAAGGGTTCCGGAGTGCAATAGTCCCGTACCGCCAGGTCATGTGATGCGCAGTGTGACCCTCGCATGACCGTAGACAAGCGTAGACTAAAGGCCCACCGCCCCCAGCCCAGTTGCGGATATTAGGGCCAATTGATTGGCCATGATGTCAACTGTCAGCCAGTTCAGCATAGTAAACAGCGCCTTCGTCGGTGTCTACCGAAGTGATCGTCAATGCAACCAACCTATAGACTTTCTTAAGCATCCTGCAGTACCGCCCCTTCATATGGCAGGCCTCCACACTATGACCCCATATAAGAGGGTCGGCTTTAGTACCGCCTCAAAGATCCACTCAACGCCCCTGGGGCCAAGGCCCCAGTTCTTGTCCACAGATATATAGGTTTATATGGCCTCAATGGCCCTGTCAGCCCTCGAACGAACGTTGAATTCCCAATACAGTTTACTATCGAGAATCATGCCCAGGTATTTAGCACTATCTGAGATAATCAGCTCCGTGCCATTTAGCCTCTGAAGCCTAAAGTTATCAACCTTGTTTTTCATGATAAAGAGTACCAACTCAGTCTTCTGTGGAGCTACACCAAGTTCACAGGAGATACTCCATGAGCTTAGAATCTGCAGTGCAATCTTTAAGATATCTTTTATTATCGGGCATCATCTATATATATAAAAATGAATGTATGTATGTTTATTTGTTTGTTCGTACCTACTAGCCTCCTAAACCGCTGAACCGATATTCAAGAAACTTTAACAGTATATTACTGATGGTCTGGAAGGAGCTATAGGCTATATATTTTTGGAGTGGTCGTGGCACCTCCCATACAAAGAAAATATAAATTTCTGCATATCTAGAGAACGGAAATGCCTAAAGTTTCCATATTTGGTACAAGCATCTTGACTGCAAAACATCTGACAAAATTTGGGCGGGATTGGATGAGTGGGCGTGGCACAAAATGCCTTTATTTATATCTAAAGAACGGTAAGAGAACAATTGTCCAAATTCGGTACACATAGCTGCGTTATCAAGACAAAGCATTTCTCACAAAATGGGCGGTATTGGAATAGTGGGTGTGTCATCCCTCATACAAAGACATAGGTTTATGTACTTATATCTTGAGAACGACAGGAGCCAAAGTTTCCAAATAAGGTACAGGCAGTTTGGTTATCAATACAGAACATCCGACAAAATATGGACGTGATTGGAGAAGTGGGCGTGGCACAAAATATATTTATTTATATCTAAAGAACGGTATGAAAAAAATTGTCAAAATTTGGTACACATATCTGGGTGATTAGAGAAGTGGGACTGGCACCTCCCATTTAAGGACATTATATATTTATGTAGGTCTGGAGAACGGCAAAAGTCAAAGTTTCCAAATTAGGTACATGCATCTTGGTATTACACAACAGCTGACAAAATCTGGTTGGTATCGGAGAAGTAGGCGTGGCATAAAATAAATTAGCTTGTATTTAGAGAACAGTAAGAGGAGAAAAGTTGTCCACATTTGGTACCCATAGCTAAGTTATCAGTACACAACCGTTTAAAAAAACGCGATTGGATTGGTGGGCGTGGCACTTCCCATACAAAGACAATTTAGATTTCTGCATATCTGAAAAAAGGTAAGAGCCAAGGGGAACAAATTGGGTAAAAACATCTTAATAATCAATACACAACATCCGACAAAATGTTGGTGGGATTGGAAAAATGGGAGTGGCACCTCCCATACTAAAACATTGTAGATATCTTTATATCTGGGGTACGGCAAGGGCCCAAATTTCCAAATTAGGTACAAGCATCTTGTACCCTTGCCCTGGCAGGGTTGAAGTTGTGGGCGTGGCATAACAGATTTAATCATATCTAAAGAATGGTACGAGAAACATTGTCCAAATTTGGTTCACATAGCGAGGTTATCGATACGCAAAATCTGTCAAAAAGAAGGTGGGGGTGGATAGCTGGGCGTGGTTCCTCACATACAAAGGCAACAGAGATTTCTGTATATCTTGAGAACGGTGATAGCTAAAGTTTCCAAGCTTTGAACAAACAGATTGGTGATCAGTACGCAATATCAGTCAAAAAGTGGGCATGATTAGGCGTGGTACAAAATATAATCCCGTATATTTGAAGACCGGTAAGTGTGAAATTGTCCAAATTTTGATAAATTAGTTAGAATGGTTATCAATATACAGACAGCATCTGTAAAAAATGTGCGGGATTGGAGAAGTGGGAGTGGATCAAACTAGATTCTTTATGTCTAGAGAATTGGCTTGGCACAGCTACAATTAAAAAAATTATATATAGATTTCTGCGAAACTGGTGAATGTTAAAAGAAAGAGCATCCAAACTTGGTACAAATAACTACATAAACAATACACCTGATCTGTATTGAAAAAAATTACATACTTATTTTATTTGAATGAGGTTAGCGAGCGCACTGGGTTAAGCTAGTATATGTACATATAATAAAATAAAAAATCTCTTAAAGGTAAATCTTCATTTTTGCACTGTTTTGTCTTCGTATGAATTAAGGGTATACCATTTTCTCCAGTTTTATAAAATTCGGTACAAAAATTAGAAATTCCAAATATGTCAAAATTTAACTTTTCACCTTCATGCTTTTAGGGTTAATGTTTTCGGGTTTTAGTAAAACTTTCAGAGTATATTAAAAATGAT
Source organism: Pollenia amentaria (assembly GCA_943735925.1). Taxonomy (NCBI): domain Eukaryota; kingdom Metazoa; phylum Arthropoda; class Insecta; order Diptera; family Polleniidae; genus Pollenia; species Pollenia amentaria. The sequence continues at coordinate 106,189,401 of OX031006.1, forward strand.
CTGGACTATTATATTCAGAAAAGGATTTACTTAAAAATCATAAAAGTAAGGAAATGGGGCTGATTCGCCAAAAAATGGTCCACAAATTTGTTTTTCCCGAAAATGGCAAAATTGAAATCGCATGTACGGGAAAACTTTGGGAGGTATTAACATAATTTTTTCATATTTTTATTCCCAAATATATCCTCAATTAATCCCAATGTGATGATCAAAAAATTCGGTAATAAGTTAACAATTTGAAGAAAGTTTTGAAACTACCGTTAAAAATAATTTTTTTGGTCATACCTGCTAATAGGTTAACGGTATCTTACGATGACAACAACTCTTATACAAGTAAATACGGGTATATTTTAAGTAAAAATGAGCTCTTTTTAAATATTTTTCAAAACATGCTATTTTTATTCCTACATTTATTGTTCAAGTGGCCTGAGACGCGTTAATGGCCTATGTTAATTTTAATAACTTTAAAATTTGGTAACCAAATTTTGTATTTTATATATCATTAGAACGATAATTTCGTACTCATTTCGATTCTTTTACATTTTATAAGTACTTATTTAATGGAAACATTTTCAGAAAAACTAAAAATAAAAAATATTTTTTCCCCTTGTAAATGCACCTTAAAACGTAAGGGCACTGAGCCACGCCTTCCCTATATGTGATCAGCCTAATTTTTTGAGAAACATAGTTTTTTGATGGGAGCAATATTTCTTGGGAGAGTTACTGTACAATTTCTCAAATATGAAAAATAAGGCTCATCCTAGTATACATACATAAAAATCAGTATTTTTTTGTTTTTCCTTCCTTTTTAATTATACCCACATCACAAAAGTGGACAGGGTATTTTGCATTTGTTCTTGGTCATAGACCTTTAAGTAAACCGATCGGCTCAGAGTCACTTTTTGAGTCGAATTAACGATGCCCGTCTGGCGTGCTGGCTGTCCATGTAAACCCTTGGCGCAAAGTACGGGTCGCAATTTTGGAGATAATTTTATTAAATTTGGCATATACGTTCTAATTGGTACAAGGATCAAGCCTATTAAAAGTAGGCTTTCATTTCACATAGCCTCCATACATGCTTCTTTCCGGTATAGGGTATATGTGCCCATAGGCTAGTTGGTAGTGAGCAAGTCTATCAGCCATCTAATGATGTTGGCATTAAGATTAAATTTGCCATAACTTCGTATGTAGCATTTTTTTTTTAATTTTCAGTTAGTAATGTTTTAGGGTTGACTTGAACATGACATGAACATAAAGCTGAGAATACGTGTTGATGTTCATGTTCTCATTTACCACAATTGCTTTTGTTGTGCGTTTAGTTGCAGACAGAAAATTACATTTTATGGGGGCCATCATGGCGAACATGGATTCTAAAGTTACCCACACACGAGGCAACATTTGTCGAAACATGGTAATATTTCAAATGTTGCTACGTGTATGGGGATGTATCTGGTTGAAATTCTTGTTACCTTTTTGGTTTCTCAAATATCAAACATTTTTGATATTTTATGTTTCCAAACACAATGTTTCATCGTGTGTGGCGATGTTGATTGTTTTTTCTTTCTCATTATGTGTTACGGACCTGCTGTTGGCCTCCGGATTCCACCAATCCCACTAGCTCTCGCGGCATGATCCCGGGGAGCGGTTCTCAACCCTTTTGATGGCTGAGATCCGGTACAAAATAAAATAGGAATTAAAACAACAACAAAAACAAATGCTAACTTGATAAACAACGGGTGAAACATGCACACATAGGGAGAAAGATGACAATCTCCAATCGCCCACCATACCATGGCCGTACTGTATCCACTACTCATATCTTACGGGCCCCATCATCCGTTCATCACGTCCTATCGCTCAATAATCCCAATTATTTATCTACTCAAAATTATTAATTTTTTTCTTTATACAATTTATTAAATCTTACATAAACTATACATCGTTTTTCTAATAAATAAAATACACACTTAAACTTCTTAGTTTCACAAAACTTACTTAAACTAACAAAACCTACAAATAACAAAAAAAAAAACTTAAGCAAATAAATTTTTTATTCTATTCCGGCTTACTTTTACAAGTGGCATTTAAAGTGTTTGTATATTTGTTTTCATTTCCTCTTTACAGGATACTATTGGTTTTTTCTTTTCTCAACTTATATATATACAATAATTATATTACGAGTTGCCCTTGAAATATTTTGCCACCTTGCCCTTAGTTCTCAGTTATATAAAAAAACTTAATATTGTAGTGTATTAACTCATTCGTTTTTATCATTAAGTTATTTTATAAGTAAAACATCATAATTAAGTTATTTTATAAGTAAAACATTATAATTAAGTATTCTATAAGTAAACATCATAATTAAGTTACTTTATGCAATTATCATTATTAAATTGAAGTTTTTAATAAGTCAATGTAACCAGTTTGCATGCGTTGCATTTATGTTTGTTGAATTGGGTTAGTGAACGTAAACATTGTATATGTGTAATTTGAATATGTTCAATAAGTCAATGCTGCCTGCAAGTTAAATGAACTGCATACAAACAATGTGTCAGCATAAACACAAATTACTCTAATTTTGCTATTACGCTGACTTAGAATAATTTTAGTATATAAGACTTGAATTTTGTGAAAATAAAGCAAAATTAATTAAGCTTTCATAATTTGTTGGTATTATTATTAATTCTCAAAACCAAAGGGCATTTTAATGCTCGGACAATGCGGCAGAAGTGCTAAGTAATACTTACCTTTTTTTTTATCGTTTTCCTGACATTCTTTTTTATAAAAGAAGAAAACATTACATGGCGATCCTGCCAAACAAATAAAATACTGCAAAAAGACTAAATATAGAGCAATTCCATATGAAAACGATCAAAATTGGCAAATTTTTGGACGACCCCTCTCCGATTTTAAAATAAATAGTCTCAATCGATTGCCCAGCAATAATGTACCTACATATTTTTTTTTTTTTTATAGTGACTGGTTTAGTGGTGGTGTACACCACTGTCATGTGCCAAAATTGAAGAATTCTTCATAAGGGACCTCATTGAAAGTTGTTTTAAAAAAAAACTACTAAAGCGATCGCAACGAGTGATAGCTCGTTGGAAAGGTATTGAATCAGGCGTTAATTGAAAAATAAAATTTTCCTAATTTTTCTTAGAAATTTACCTTTAAATTTTCCCAAGAAAATTAAATTTTCCGATTTTCCACAGAAGCTCCTAAATTTTCCGGCTAATTTTTTTTTTTGGATTCCTCATAATTTTTGCTTTAAGAATCAGCAATAAAAAAATGGGCCCCGACTCCTTGTTAGGACAGGAGAAGAGCATTTAAGAGACCACCTTGTTAAAAATACATTTTAAAAATTATTTTACAGTTAAAAATACATTTATGAAGAAAAAATCAATTTTTTTTTAAGAGCCCCAAGTTGAGTGTGTAGTGAATATGGTCTGCCTGCCTTCACAAGATCGGCCATAAATCCATGGATAATAGCAGCAGTGGCATGTAATGGCACACCAAACCCGACTGAGGCTACAGGTCATAAAATGTTTTGTAAATTTTTTAAATTACCAGGTAATAAATATTTCGCCTAAAATGACACGTGCAGAAACAAGTCATAAAACACGGATTTTCCATAAATATGGCGAAATATTTATTACGTGGTAATTTAAAAAATTTGCAAAACATTTTATGACCTGTGGTCGGCTTATTGGCAGTAACCAATTAAGTCCCTTTTAAAAAACATTTTATGACCGGTAGTTCACGCAAATTTTCATATTAAAGAAAAGCAAATATCGCTTATTTTTTTTTTACCTATTTTTTACCAAAAAAATAAATATAAATACTTCACACACTCTAAGTCAAATTAAAATAAAAGTATTAAAATTAACTGGTGTTTCGAAGCGATACATGAATGAATTAAATATACAATACGGTGAAGAAGCAGAATTCATTTGCCCCAAGTGTAAAATCGATTTGTCTCAACAAGCAAATGCATTGAATCAAATGCAGCCACAATCCGAGAGTGAAATGACAAGTGAACAAAATGTTTCATCTGATAGTGAGGCAGACATTCCGATGGTCAATATGTCTTTGAGTCCTTTGAATGAGGCTATTACCACTTTAGGTGAAACGCCTATTAGAAAAAGAAAGTTGCGAAGTGAAACATACAGGAAAGAAAAAAAGGCAAGGTTATGAGTGCAATCGCGACAATATTTGATGAAGGCTCTGATAACGAATGCAGTCAAGCAGATGACGTTGATGACGGCAAACAAATGATTGAGCAGTTGAAAAGAAAATTCAATTTAGCGACCACTTTTCCGGAGAAATATCTCACTTTATCTGTGCTGCCTCAATCATGGTCTATACGCAAGATTTCTGAACAGTTTCAAACATCTTTTTACATCGCGAGAAGAAGCAAAGAATTAGTTCGACAGAAGGGCATATTGGCGACTCCCACCAAGAAATTTGGCTCAAGGACCCACAGCGAAGCAACGGTGAAATTGATTCAAGATTTTTACTGCAATGATGACAACAGCCGCGCCTGCCCAGGTACACGTGACTATGTTATCACACGTGAAGATGGAGAAAAAGTACACAAGCAGCGCAGATTATTATTATGTAATCTATCCGAAGCATACCATCAGTTCAATGAGAAATACCCAGCAGAAAAAGTGGGATTTTCTAAGTTTGCCATCCTACGACCAAAAGAATGCGTGCTGGCATTAGACAGGCACGGAACGCATTCAGTCTGCGTTTGCATGTTTCATCAAAACATCAAATTAATTTTCTTTCCATGCAAGAAATTGAAAGTATTTCACGGTGAAATTGAAACATATAGGGACCTCCTGTCGAAGTCGTTGTGCGCATACCCCACGGAAAATTGTCATCTGTCCAAATGCGACAATTGTCCGAAGATTGACGAGCTAGAGCAATATTTGGCGGAACAGTTTGAACAGCTGTTAATTCAGGAGGTGCATTTCAAACAGTGGATAATTAGCAGCGGCAGATGTTCCCTTGAGACCGTGGTAAAGCAGATTCCGGAATTCATCGAGGAATTCGGATTCAAGTTGAATGAACTGAAGGCGCACCATTTCATATCCGAGATGCAATCGAAATTTTTAAAGGAAAGTAAGGAGAAATTAGCCCAAAATGAATTCATTGTGATAAGCGACTTTGCCGAGAATTACACTTTTCTCGTTCAGGATGAAATTCAGGCTTATCACTGGGCAAACGACCAGTGCACGGTGCATCCTTTTTGCATTTATTTCAAAAACGAAGATAACGAACTACAGACTGTAAGCCTTGTTGTTGTCGCGGAGAGTTTAGCTCTTAATTATGTGTCCGTTTATTTATTTCAAATGAAACTGTTTGAATTCTTAAGATCAAAATTCGATGCAATCGACAAAGTAACGTTTTTCTCAGACGGCGCGGCTTCTCAGTACAAGAATAAAAAAAATTTTTACAATCTTTGCATAATTGAAGAAGAACAAAACTGCAAGGTCGAGTGGCACTTTTTCGCGACGTCCCACGGTAAGGGCCCATGCGATGCGTTAGGGGGAACCCTAAAACGCATGGCGACTAAGGCAAGTTTGCAAAGGCCATATACTGACCAGATCTTAAATGTACAACATTTGTTTTCGTGGATTCAAAGCAAGGAAATTGCCATTAACACAGTTTTATGCACTCAAAAAGAACACGATGCCATGGAGCGACGAATTCAAAACAGATATAATAATGTCAAAACTATAACTGGAACGCAAAAGTTTCATTGCTTCATACCAAATATTTCTGTTATGTCAATTAATGTAAAGCGGTACTCTTCGTCTGCCGACGTGCTAACTTTAAAGTTACTTTAATTTTATAATGATGCCAAGACAATTGAAATTTTTAATAAATATTGTAATTAAGTATAAGCAGCAAAATAAGAAAGATTTTTTCTTCATAAATGTATTTTTAACTGTAAAATAATTTTTAAAATGTATTTTTAACAAGGTGGTCTCTTAAATGCTCTTCTCCTGTCCAAACAAGGAGTCGGGGCCCATTTTTTTATTGCTGATTCTTAAAGCAAAAGTTATGAGGAATCCAAAAAAAAAATTAGCCGGAAAATTTAGGAGCTTCTGTGGAAAATCGGAAAATTTAATTTTCTTGGGAAAATTTAAAGGTAAATTTCTAAGAAAAATTAGGAAAATTTTATTTTTCAATTAAAGCCTGATTCAATACCTTTCCAACGAGCTATCACTCGATCGCTTTAGTAGTTTTTTTTTTAAAACAACTTTCAATGAGGTCCCTTATGAAGAATTCTTCAATTTTGGCACATGACAGTGGTGTACACCACCACTAAACCAGTCACTATAAAAAAAAAAAAAATATGTAGGTACATTATTTTTTGCTGGGCAATCGATTGAGACTATTTATTTTAAAATCGGAGAGGGGTCGTCCAAAAGGTGATCGCTTTCATATGGAATTGCTCTATATATCCTAAAAATAAATAAATGACAACTCAGGAGGAAATAGACACCATCTTCAGAAAGTGGGAAGAATACGTACCATTTCCAATAAACGAGAGTACAGAACAACCTCCAAAATACATACCAACCCCGAAGGAAGCCGGCCCTAAACCAATTACGTTGGAAGAATATAGGCGGAGACAGGCGAAGAACAAAAAGGACGCCAAATCATCAACCCAATCTGCCCATAAACCAAAGAAGCGAGGGGGCAAGAAGAGAAAATTTGAACAGACGTGTGCCAAGCTCCAACGCATAACCCTAGATAGATAAGGTACGTCTGCGAGACGTACGCTTTTTCAATTTTGTGCTCCTACTCTCACATTTGTTAACATACAACTTTCTCGCACTCAATTATCTCAGTCGTTAGCATCAGCTTGTTGGTAGTGGCTTTTTTTGTTCGTTAAGTTATGTTTTCTTTGAGAAATACGCACAAATAAACACAACATACGTCTGCGAGACGTAGTGTTATCTTTAGTGTAACTTTTGTCGCAAAAATAACTTTTTGTTTTAGTTGAATGTTAAAGTATTTGTTATATAAATTAGCTGTAAAAATGTCTTGTAAGCGCGGCTTGGACGACGCAGAAGTTCCTGCTCTTGAAAAGCGTGTTGGACGACTCAGATTCACCGGAAAATGTGAGCAAATCGGAAGATGAATAAATGGAGGATAATGTTCAAAGTGATGTATAAGACAAGCTTGTTGACATCCGTGATGCTGATGGGAATATACCACCGACTAAGGAAAATCCTCAAGAACCTGATAATTTTACTACTTCTGCATATAGCCAATTATTATGGCATATTATCCCACTATAAGACGTAAAAGTAAGCACTGCTGAACTACATCACACGGTCAAAACGCTGGCCGAATTTCTTCAATGAATATAGTTCGAACGGCAAAAGGACTAATATGGGAATGTAAATAAGACCCAGTTTCATGCTTCGGCATTTTTGTTACTACCGAAATAATTTCAGAAATTGTTCAACGCACCAAACAAAAGGCTAAAAATTCCTACTTTATCGAAAACTTTGCACGGTAACATTAAAAAAGATTTAGCAGATGATGTAACCAATAATTGCAGTAGCAGTGGAGAACAGCCTGAATAACAAAAACAAAAAGAGAAAATACTGTGGTTTCTGTTCATCAAAAATTCGACGTACGTCCAAAATGGAATGTTTAAAATGCAATGCACCTATATGTGGCGAGCACAAATATTTAGTTTGTAAGTCTTGCATATAATGCTATTTGAATTTATTATTTTTTTTTATTTTGGAACATATATTATTATCTAACCAAAGTACAACAAAAGGATCTATTTTAGTTTTTAGAGCCAAGCTCCTTTATAAATAACTCTTTAAGTTGTGATATTTTTTTAAGACTTATTGTATTTTATTTTATTTCATTTTTATTATTGTTTTCTGTTAAAAAATTACTTTATTTTAAAAGAAATTTAATAAATAAATGATTTTAACAAAAAAATTTATCAATATTATTTTCGGTGATGCCCTTTAAAGGATATAAACTAGCACACGTCTTTCAGGCGTAACGTTATCTTTTCAGTACAAAAAAGTAACGTTACCATTACAAAATATATACATATATGTATACCTAGAAAATGCAGAAATTAAACTAAAAACAATACAAGGAATTTTTTTACAAGGATATATGTTTAATCAGTTATTTCAATGTGGACAAGGGGAGAAGAATTATAAAACGTAAAAACCCTATAGAATTTACAATTAGAGAAAGAAGAAAATTAAGTTTAGAAGAAAGTTTACAATGGTTAACAGAATTTTGGGAGCAAATAGGGATGAACAGGAGACCAACACTTGAAGACTTGTTAGAAAATAGAAGCATGGAAAAAGAGACAGTGTTAATGATGAGGAAATATTGTGACATAGGATGTAGTAAAGGCTAGATAAAATAAACAAATTTTTTAAAAATATAGAAAAATTAATTTTAAATAATTCCTTTATTATATATAACTTAACATAACTTTATCGATGTAGATAAAAGCATTTAGACAAAAAAAAAAAATCTTGATAATTAGATGGACAAAATATATGAGAGAGTAAATCATTTTGTGTCTAACGCAAAAAAATCATTAGGTAAGGGATACACAGCTGAAACTATGCAATTGAAGAGACTAGAATTAGAGGAATTAACGGAAAAGACTGTAAAAATATGGGATACTGAATTATCAGAAGAAGACGTACAATTAAACACTAACATTTTTGATAAATTAAGAAGAGAAGCATTAACGGTACTGAAACTTCACGAAGACAAATAAGAACAAGGTAATAGTTGTGTTGCATTAGAATCAAAGAAAGACAAATTAGTTAAAATGGCGAATTAAAGTTTAAATACTACGGAACTAGCATCAGTTTCAAAATTGTTACCTATCTTCAATGGAACAAAGGAAGAACTCAATCCGTTCTTAGCAAATTTAGAAATACTTCGTGACACATTTCCTGATAGTAAACATAATTCTTTTTTAATTTTGTATATAAAACAAAAATAACAACCAGGGTACATAATAGAATTCGACAGACACAGGTGCCAACAAATATTGACACATTGGTCAAGGCTTTAAAATATGCATATAAATTAAAAAAGTCCCCAAACATTATTATAAATGAATTAACAATGATAACACAGACAGACAAAATTAGAAAATTTGCTGACAAAATAGAATCACTAACAATGGAACTTAATGAAATCCAAATAAGTACGCTAGGAGAAGAAAGTAGGGACATAATTAGCCAGACGAATGCTATGATAGCATTTAATTCTTTTAAGAACTTAAATAATAAAGATATCACTAGGACTATTGAAGCAAGTAGGGTAAAGAAACTCAGTGAGGCTATAGAAATAGCTATGGAAACTTCATCCGATATGAGACAGAGCCAGGTATTGCTCCAATCTGCTCAAACATGGAATAACAGAGATAATAGAAGATACAACCATTATTCAAATAGTCGCAACAATAACACTTATAATTGTAACGGTAATGGCAATAGAAATATCAGTCACAACAACAACAGTCTTAACAATAGTAATAATAATGGAAATAACTATCGTGGAGGAAACAATCATGATAGAGACAATTACAGAAATAATAACAATTATAACAACAACAACAACAATTATCGTAACAATAATAATTATTACAGTAACAATAACAATAATCATCGTAATAATAATAACTACAACAACACTAATCGTAATAGAAACCGAAGAATAAACCAAATACAAGAACAGGGAAACTCGCAGAGTCCGGAGATCTTAAGACATCAGGGGTCTTCGGAGGAATAACAGTAAACACTAATATTTAGCATTTCATCAAATCTTAAGAACTATGTGAAATTAGATGTAAAAGATACAGATCGAGAATTAACGTTTTAATAGACACTGGAGCTGATGTCTCCCTATGCAAAGAAGACTTATTACATAGACATGATGAAGATCGAGACGATTTCTGCTGTCTTACAGGAATCACGAAAGAAGAGATTAGATCTATAGGTCCACGGAAATATTGATACAAGTAGGAGAAACAGTGCTTAGTCAAAAGGTACGATTAGTAAATTATAATTTTCCAATTTATACAGACGGCATACTTGGAAGAGATTTTCTCCTAAAATATAAATTTAATATAGATTATGGCAAATTCATATTGACTATTAATGCTAACCAAGAAATTTTGACACTACCCATACATAATGACAAATTTAATATAACTATGATAAAAATTCCACCAAGGAGTGAGGTAATTTTAACATTTGATTTAGACATCGAAGAAGGCGAAGTAATATGCAATCGCGAGATCGGACAAGGTGTATTCTTAGCGAATGCAATAATACCAAAAAATGGCAATAAACACATCAGATTATTAAACACTTCAGATAAGACAACAATAGTAGAAAATTTAAAAGTGAACACAATTCCATTAAAAAACTATGACATACACATAATTAACAACAATAACATTCAAACTAAAAGCGGAGAGGAAAGATTCAATAGGTTATTAGGTGAACTAAAGTTAGATAACCATGATGATATTGCAAAGAGTGAATTAGTAAAGATATTACGGAAATACCAATCTATATTTCATTTAGAGGGCGAAAACCTGACAACGAACAATTTCTATAATCAGACTATACAACTAAATGATGCAAATCCCGTTTACACAAAAAGTTACAGATTACCACATACACGCACAAAGGAAATAAATAACCAGGTTAAAGGTTTACTGGAACAAAAGAAAATACAACCATCAATAAGTCCATTTAACGCGCCACTCTTATTGGTTCCTAAAAAGGGACAAAATGACTTAAAAAATGGAGACTAGTCGTCGATTTCAGAAAATTGAACGATAAGATAGTGAATGACAAGTTCCCTTTAACAAGACTGGACGACATTTTGGATAGATTAGGCAGAGCAAAATATTTTTCTACACTAGACATGACAAGTTCATTTCATCAAATTGAACTTAACCAACAATCAAGACCTTTTACAGCTTTTTCAACTCCTAACGGTCATTATCAATATACAAGGCTACCGTTTGGATTAAATATATCTTCGAATAGTTTTCAGAGAATGTTAACAATAGCATTAGCTGGATTGGAATCTGCAGCATTTTTATATGTGGATGACATAATAGTTTTCGGATGTAGCTTGAAACATCACAACAACAATTTAATCAATGTTTTCGACAGATTATCTAGATATAATCTGAAACTGAATGCAAGTAAATGTTGTTTCTTAAAACCGGAAGTTGTATATTTGGGACATTTGATAACATCAAGTGGTATCAAACCAGACCCAAGTAAACAAGAAATAATCTCTAAATATCCAATCCCTAAAAACGCTGATGACGTAAGAAGATTTATTGCATTCTGCAACTATTATAGAAGATTTATTAAAAATTTCGCGGAAATTGCAAACTGTCTGAAAATAAAGAAAGGAACTAGATTTGAATGGTCAGAAGAACATCAATTATCATTTGAAAATTTAAAAGAGAAACTAATTAGCCCACCTATTTTACAATATCCAGACTTTGACAAAACATTCATCTTGACAACGGAAGCATCAGACTTTGCATTAGGTGCAGTTTTATCACAAGGGCAAATAGGAGAAGATTTACCCATATCTTATGCCAGTAGATCTCTTAATAAACATGAGAAAAATAAACCTGTGATTGAAAAAGAGTTATTAGGTATATATTGGGGTATACAGTTTTTCAGACCTTATTTGTATGGAAGGAAATTTACGGTTGTAACAGACCATAGACCATTAATTGCGTTATTCTCTCATAAGAACCCTAGTTCAAAGTTGAGACGGGTTAGATTAGAACTGGCAGATTATGACTTTGACATTATATACAAAAAAGGAACTTACAATACAAATGCAGATGCATAATCAAGAATAAAGATGGACTCCACAACTCTAAGAAATATGATACCATTAGAGAATGATGAGAAAACAAGAAAAACGCTAGTAGTAACAAGAGGTATGGGAAAAAAGTCATCTGAAAATAATAATATCATAAGCAGATCTCATAAAGAGTCTGATCAACTCCATATGTGGGACAGCACATCGATCAATGATATAAATCGCGCAACAAAGTTGAAATTTTTATTTGAAGATAGGCCTATAGAAAAAGATAAAAATAATAATATGATGAAGAATTGTTATGTGCACATTGGACGTGATGATAATTCATCGAAATCAGTTTCGAATTTGAAGAAATCTCCTGCCAGGAAGAATAATGAAGATAATAATGTAGAAATTACTAAAAGTATGCATGGATATGTGGTAGAAAATGATAAAGTAAAAAATTAAACACGTGTTAGATGTAGTGATAATCCAAAGTATTTAGGTACTCTTTTGGAGAAGCTTTCATCCTATTTAAAAAATATAAAGAATAAAAGATTTGCAATCGATAGAAATGATGCAATATTTAAAAGAATTCCTGCAGATGAATTTAAGGCCAGATATAATGAATTAAATAAATCGAATAAAGATGACATAGTAATACTATTATATAGAAAACCTTAGAGGATACTAAGCGAAGAAAGGAAAATATAACTAATAGAGTTACATCATAATACTCCCCAAGGAGGTCATTTTGGAGTCAGAAAGACATTATTAAAATTGAAACAAAGATACATATGGAAAGGCATGAACAAATCTGTAAAAGACCATGTATCAAGACGCGACTTATGCCAAAGGAATAAACAAATAAGACATACAAAAGAACCATTGAAAGTGACGGAAACGCCATCGGATAGTTTTAATACTATAGTGATTGACACTGTTGGCCCATTACGACCAACAAATAACTTCAGGTATATTTTAACTATGCAGTGCGAATTGACGAAGTACGTAATTGCTTGTCCCCTGGAGACAAAAGAAGCAAAGTCGATTGCCAAAGCATTAATGGAAAATTTAACACTAAAATATGGCTTATTTAGCATACTCAAATCGGATAAAGGAACAGAATTTGTTCAGTAATGAGTTAATGAACGAGATATGTAAGTTGTTAAAGATAGAACGAATATTCTCGACTCCATATTACCATGAGACATTAGGAACTGTTGAAAGAAATCACAGGGTACTTAATGAATATTTTTTAACTTTTGTAGAGGACGATAATTGGGAACAATGGATTCCTTATTATATATTTGCGTATAATATAACTCCTCATGTAGATACTGAATACTCTCATTTGAACTTATTTTCGGAAAATTACCAAGACTACCGAGAGATGAAGTCATGAATCATCCAAATGTATACAATTTTGAAAACTATGTTATTGAACTTAAGGCCAGACTGAAGTATTCGTTGGAAAACGCAAAGAAGATGATAGAAAAAATAAAAAAGGAAAGACAAATAGATTCCTATAAGAATATAAACAGTATAGAGTTAGAAATAGGAGATTTAGTATTAGTAAAAGTAGAGAATAGAAAAAAATTAACAACCCTATAAAGATCCATATGAAATAGTTGAAATAAATAATTAAAATATAACTGTAAAAATAAAAAATACTGCTAAAACTTATCATAAGAATTTATTAAAGAAGTACAACACAGAATAAATAACACAAATTTTTTTTGCTAAGTAAAACCAAAAATAAAATTAACTGACCTACACCAAATACACATATGAAATTTATAAATAAAAAGAAAACAAAACGTAAGAATAAGCATTATAAAACTAGCTATAAGTATCACTCAAGTTTCAAAACAACAATTAAACAATGTAGCTTTAAAATTTGTATAAGCAAATTCTATATTTTAAGAATATCAAAATGTAACTATACTTAAAATTATCCAATTTCAGAAATTGTAAAATTTTTCTGAAGGGTGAGGGTGTAGTGTATAAACTCATTCGTTTTTATCATTAAGTTATTTTATAAGTAAAACATTATACGTGAGCCAAGATAGCGTCGAAGAAATAGCGTCGAATTTGGGAATTTAAAACCGGGAAACCAAAATACCCAAATAATGGGGATTTGCAGTATATGAACAAAAAGTTAGCGTCGAAATTAGGAATTTAAAAAGGGGAAGTTCAAATATATATATATTTTTAATAAAAATACAAAAACTATTTACCACAGGCTTTTGCACGGTATAAACTATATATTTTCTGAAAGTAGATAGTTTTCTGGACAAAATGAGCGATGCGTGCAAAAAATCGTTCGTACAGTTTCCGAGAAATCTGGGTTCATCCAAAATGGTCAATAAAAATCTTTACTGATTTATGCCACGGAACACAGGCTTTTGCACGGTATAAACTATATATTTTCTGAAAGTAGATAGTTTTCTGGACAAAATTAGCGATGCGTGCAAAAAATCGTTCGTACAGTTTCCGAGAAATCTGGGTTCATCCAAAATGGTCAATAAAAATCTTTACTGATTTATGCCATGGAACACAGGCTTTTGCACGGTATAAACTATATATTTTCTGAAAGTAGATAGTTTTCTGGACAAAATGAGCGATGCGTGCAACAAATCGTTCGTACAGTTTCCGAGAAATCTGGGTTCATCCAAAATGGTCAATAAAAATCTTTACTGATTTATGCCATGGAACACAGGCTTTTGCACGGTATAAACTATATATTTTCTGAAAGTAGATAGTTTTCTGGACAAAATGAGCGATGCGTGCAAAAAATCGTTCGGACAGTTTCCGAGAAATCTGGGTTCATCCAAAATGGTCAATAAAAATCTTAACTGATTTATGCCATGGAACACAGGCTTTTGCACGGTATAAACTATATATTTTCTGAAAGTAGATAGTTTTCTGGACAAAATGAGCGATGCGTGCAAAAAATCGTTCGGACAGTTTCCGAGAAATCTGGGTTCATCCAAAATGGTCAATAAAAATCTTTACTGATTTATGCCATGGAACACAGGCTTTTGCACGGTATAAACTATATATTTTCTGAAAGTAGATAGTTTTCTGGACAAAATGAGCGATGCGTGCAAAAAATCGTTCGTACAGTTTCCGAGAAATCTGGGTTCATCCAAAATGGTCAATAAAAATCTTTACTGATTTATGCCATGGAACACAGGCTTTTGCACGGTATAAACTATATATTTTCTGAAAGTAGATAGTTTTCTGGACAAAATGAGCGACGCGTGCAAAAAATCGTTCGGACAGTTTCCGAGAAATCTGGGTTCATCCAAAATGGTCAATAAAAATCTTAACTGATTTATGCCATGGAACACAGGCTTTTGCACGGTATAAACTATATATTTTCTGAAAGTAGATAGTTTTCTGGACAAAATGAGCGATGCGTGCAAAAAATCGTTCGGACAGTTTCCGAGAAATCTGGGTTCATCCAAAATGGTCAATAAAAATCTTTACGGATTTATGCCATGGAACACAGGCTTTCGCACGGTATAAACTATATATTTTCTGAAAGTAGATAGTTTTCTGGACAAAATGAGCGATGCGTGCAAAAAATCGTTCGTACAGTTTCCGAGAAATCTGGGTTCATCCAAAATGGCCAATAAAAATCTTTACTGATTTATGCCATGGAACACAGGCTTTTGCACGGTATAAACTATATATTTTCTGAAAGTATATAGTTTTCTGGACAAAATGAGCGATGCGTGCAAAAAATCGTTCGTACAGTTTCCGAGAAATCTGGGTTCATCCAAAATGGCCAATAAAAATCTTTACTGATTTATGCCATGGAACACAGGCTTTTGCACGGTATAAACTATATATTTTCTGAAAGTAGATAGTTTTCTGGACAAAATGAGCGATGCGTGCAAAAAATCGTTCGGACAGTTTCCGAGAAATCTGGGTTCATCCAAAATGGTCAATAAAAATCTTAACTGATTTATGCCATGGAACACAGGCTTTTGCACGGTATAAACTATATATTTTCTGAAAGTAGATAGTTTTCTGGACAAAATGAGCGATGCGTGCAAAAAATCGTTCGTACAGTTTCCGAGAAATCTGGGTTCATCCAAAATGGCCAATAAAAATCTTTACTGATTTATGCCATGGAACACAGGCTTTTGCACGGTATAAACTATATATTTTCTGAAAGTAGATAGTTTTCTGGACAAAATGAGCGATGCGTGCAAAAAATCGTTCGTACAGTTTCCGAAAAATCCGGGTTCATCCAAAATGGCCAATAAAAATCTTTACTGATTTATGCCATTTTGTTGAAGTTAATTTAATATAAAAAAGCGCTAAATTTGTAGTACTTTTCTAGCTCTGACACATTGAAAGGCGTCATTGACATAAATGGCGCGAAATATTTTTTTGCAACTTGGTAAAAGAGCGCAAATTATTTGCTAGTTTTAAAGTGGCCATACTAATTTTGTCTGCTTACAACTAAAGTTTGTAATAATGAAAATCACACCTAAGCCCACAAAAACGGGACACCAAAATATCACACGTGTGATTTCAAAAGGCACATGTGATTTGCAATCACGTGATTTGAATTAAAGTGATTTTCAGAACAGGCCTGTATATTTTGTAAACGGTTAGTCGAATTGGTATAAATTTTCAGGACTTGTGTTCAAATTAATGTTTTCTATTTGGGGTATATAGCATATGATCAGCTATGGGCAAATTCAAAATCAAAGTTCAAAAAGAGCGAACGATGTGTACATACACAAAATTGATGAGCGAAGCAGAGAAAAGAAATTGTGCTTAGTCTAGCAGAACATTTCGAACGAAGCAGACGTGCGTCGCATGTCATGAAATGAGAAAAAAACAAAGCGTACAAATGTACATAAAACCAACAAATGCAAACATAAACAAACCAATACAATGCCACACATGCAAAGCTTTCAATGTAGTGGTGCCCATAGCTGCATATGATGAAGGCCGCCATAGTTTTCCAAAGTATGGCACATTGGGTATAACAAGAATTTAACTGCACTTGTTGAAATTGGCCAGTAGATGTTTATTTAATAAAAGAAAAATTTATAATTTTTAAGCAAATGAGTAAATTTGCATCATTATTATATATATATTATAACCTATTTCCAATGTGCGAAAGAATTCCTTCTTTCGAACAACTACATTTAAAACAAAAACAAATTCTAAAAACTTTGTTTTTGTTTTATATGTATTTGTACGAAGTAAATAATTCTTTCGCACATCGGAAATTGGCAGTTAGAATATTGATAAAAAAAAAAAATATTTGTGAAAAGAAAAAATGTATTTTTATAAAGTTTCATATACTGACGAATTATGTTTTTATGTATTTAAATTTAAATAATAAGAAGTATGTTTTTATAAAAAATTAATAATTCTTTTACTTTGCAAAGTCAACTTTGCTTGTCTGAAAGGGGTCTAGGATAAAAAAAGGACAGCTTTATTTTAAAAAACAAACATGAACATTTATACGAGTTTGTATATGAAAAATTAAAAACTTTGTGTAGCGATGTTTTTCTTTCTCATTTGTTGAGTGAGGTGCTTTTGCTACTCTCGGAGAAACAAATATGAAGAAAGAAATCGGAAAATGGCAACAATTGCAATTTTATGATACATAAAATATGTAAGGTATACAAAGAAAATAAATAAATTTTTTTTTGTGTTTTGTAGTAGTATATTCAAAAAACACGCAATACTGATTTTTCGTTTTTAGTGTCATCGTCTGTGGTAAAAACTGAAACATAAATAGTAACACGTGTTTCGACAAATGTTGCATCGTCTGTGGGTACCAAAAAAGATAACAAGAATGTCAACCAGAAACATCCCCACACATGTAGCAACATTTAGTAAAACATGCCAATGTTTCGACAAATGTTGCCTCGTCTGTGTATAACTATTACTTATGCACCAATTAAAATTGAGAAAACTTAATCATATATATAATTTTCGAAAACTAGAAATAAATAAAACTGATTTATTTTATGCTTTTCATTATTACAAACTTTAGTTGTAAGCAGACAAAATTAGTATGGCCACTTTAAAACTAGCAAATAATTTGCGCTCTTTTACCAAGTTGCAAAAAAATATTTCGCGCCATTTATGTCAATGACGCCTTTCAATGTGTCAGAGTTAGAAAAGTACTACAAATTTAGCGCTTTTTTATATTAAATTAACTTCAACAAAATGGCATAAGTCAGTAAAGATTTTTATTGGCCATTTTGGATGAACCCGGATTTTTCGGAAACTGTACGAACGATTTTTTGCACGCATCGCTCATTTTGTCCAGAAAACTATCTACTTTCAGAAAATATATAGTTTATACCGTGCAAAAGCCTGTGTTCCATGGCATAAATCAGTAAAGATTTTTATTGGCCATTTTGGATGAACCCAGATTTCTCGGAAACTGTACGAACGATTTTTTGCACGCATCGCTCATTTTGTCCAGAAAACTATCTACTTTCAGAAAATATATAGTTTATACCGTGCAAAAGCCTGTGTTCCATGGCATAAATCAGTAAAGATTTTTATTGGCCATTTTGGATGAACCCAGATTTCTCGGAAACTGTACGAACGATTTTTTGCACGCATCGCTCATTTTGTCCAGAAAACTATCTACTTTCAGAAAATATATAGTTTATACCGTGCAAAAGCCTGTGTTCCATGGCATAAATCAGTAAAGATTTTTATTGGCCATTTTGGATGAACCCAGATTTCTCGGAAACTGTACGAACGATTTTTTGCACGCATCGCTCATTTTGTCCAGAAAACTATCTACTTTCAGAAAATATATAGTTTATACCGTGCAAAAGCCTGTGTTCCATGGCATAAATCAGTAAAGATTTTTATTGGCCATTTTGGATGAACCCAGATTTCTCGGAAACTGTACGAACGATTTTTTGCACGCATCGCTCATTTTGTCCAGAAAACTATCTACTTTCAGAAAATATATAGTTTATACCGTGCAAAAGCCTGTGTTCCATGGCATAAATCAGTAAAGATTTTTATTGACCATTTTGGATGAACCCAGATTTCTCGGAAACTGTACGAACGATTTTTTGCACGCATCGCTCATTTTGTCCAGAAAACTATCTACTTTCAGAAAATGTATAGGTTGTACCGTGCAAAAGCCTGTGTTCCATGGCATAAATCAGTTAAGATTTTTATTGGCCATTTTGGATGAACCCAGATTTTTCGGAAACTGTACGAACGATTTTTTGCACGCATCGCTCATTTTGTCCAGAAAACTATCTACTTTCAGAAAATATATAGTTTATACTGTGCAAAAGCCTGTGTTCCATGGCATAAATCAGTAAAGATTTTTATTGACCATTTTGGATGAACCCAGATTTCTCGGAAACTGTACGAACGATTTTTTGCACGCATCGCTCATTTTGTCCAGAAAACTATCTACTTTCAGAAAATATATAGTTTATACCGTGCAAAAGCCTGTGTTCCATGCTATAAATCAGTAAAGATTTTTATTGACCATTTTGGATGAACCCAGATTTCTCGGAAACTGTACGAACGATTTTTTGCACGCATCGCTCATTTTGTCCAGAAAACTATCTACTTTCAGAAAATATATAGTTTATACCGTGCAAAAGCCTGTGTTCCATGGCATAAATCAGTAAAGATTTTTATTGACCATTTTGGATGAACCCAGATTTCTCGGAAACTGTACGAACGATTTTTTGCACGCATCGCTCATTTTGTTCAGAAAACTATCTACTTTCAGAAAATGTATAGGTTGTACCGTGCAAAAGCCTGTGGTAAATAGTTTTTGTATTTTTATTAAAAATATAAATATATTTGAACTTCCCCTTTTTAAATTCCTAATTTCGACGCTAACTTTTTGTTCATATACTGCAAATCCCCATTATTTGGGTATTTTGGTTTCCCGGTTTTAAATTCCCAAATTCGACGCTATTTCTTCGACGCTATCTTGGCTCACGTAAACATTATAATTAAGTTATTTTATAAGTAAAACATTATAATTATGTTACTTTATGCAATTATCTCTAATTTTGCTATTACGCTGACTTAGAATAATTTTAGTATATAAGACTTGAATTTTGTGAAAATAAAGCAGAATTAATTAAGCTTTCATAATTTGTTGGTATTATTATTAATTCTCAAAACCAAAGGGCATTTTAATGCTCGGATAATGCGGCAGAAGTGCTAAGTAATTCTTACCTTTTTTTTTTATCGTTTTCCTGACATTCTTTTTTATAAAAGAAGAAAACATTACAATATAAATAAACCTTATAACTAACAAAAAAAATTTCAACTGAGACATGCACAAACAACTAAACATATATAAATACACTTAACAATCAACCTAGTAAAGGATCGAAAAGATCATAAACAAAAAAAAAGAAAACAGGCCTCTCAAAATGTTCTGCCTGACCGAGCAATGCTGTGAAATATCATTTTTTTCTAAAAGAGCTCTCTGAGGTACTTATAAATCCACAATAGCTAGAGGCAATTTCTCTTTAATTTTACACTCGTACTTTTACTTTTTCCTCTAACGATCCCTTTCACACAATTATTATATAAAAACAAGCTTTAACCAAAGACTATAAATATATAAAGATATCCCACTGCCATACATTGTACGGCCAGTGCTAAATTTGTTGAACGGCAGTACGACTACTGCCACTTTGATTCTCAGAGAACTTATTACTCTCAGAGAACTTTTATTTCTTATCTTTCAGCGTATATGTGTGTATACACGCATGTGTGTATGTATGTACATGGCAAATAAAAAAATATGAACAAACCAAAAGTTTTTTTTTTGTTGAAAACACATTTTAGTAAAAATAAAGAAAAAACCCAACAATTATGTCCAAACAACCTATGTAAAAGCAAATGTGACCGATTTTTAATTGTAGGGCAATAATATGTGTTTTATTGTTGTACAGATGAAACTAAATCGATTTGCACCGAAGTTCAAATTCTGTTATTGTCTAAATTTAAACAATTGTTGGAATATAAAAAATATTTTTTCTAAAAAAATTAACTGCGACATAATCAAAATGCTTTTGATTTTCATAAAAATTTGCAGCCAGTTGCACGTGTGTGCACGTAATTTCTTGAAATTTTATTTTTTTTTTTTGTTTAAAAATGTATTAAAACTTGATTTTCAATGTTTTTTTTTGTTACAAATTATTAAATTGTTTCCGACGAAAAATCCAATTTTATTTATTATTACAAATTATGAAAAATAATCAGGCTTTGGAAGTCTTACTTTAGAAGTTTGTAGAATTCTTATAAAAGTCTGCAAAAATATTTTTACAAAATAAATCAATGAAAATGAAAAATTTATTAATTTATTTATAGTTTTTGGTTTGCGGAGAATAACGTATGTTATAAAGACAGGATGGAGATGTTAAATTTACTAGTTCTTATAAATATTATGACGGAAGCAATACACATGGGAAACATTTAAATACCTTCAAATCATCGATTACGTACTGAAAAAGTTACTACTGCCTAAATACTCGTAGTTAATAGTTAGGGCGTGTGTAAAACGGTAGCAAAGTACTACGGCAACAAACTATTTCCGTGTGGGGAAAAATTCATGTTTCTGCTGTGTGAAATGATATCTTTTAACGAAGTAAAGAATGCTTTTTCATCGTATACCTAGATAAACAAGGATATATACGACGAGACGAGACAACGAAATAAACTGAAATTAAATTACCGATGTTAATCCATTTAGGGGTAACAACATGCTGCCAAACTTATATTTTAAAAAAGATGGTGGCTACATCGATATGGTGGCATTACGAATGCGATAGAATGACTATACGCCTAGTTCACATATGTATATGTGTGCCACTATGAGCAGGGCTGTCAGATGTGGCGATTTATAAACCTATTTGGTGACGAAATTTTGTGTTTGCCGACATGCCGATTTTTGTGGCAAAATTTAAAAAAGTTAGCGATTTATGAAAAGCAATTTACCTTTCTTTCTTTATTACATAAAAAAAAATTATGTGCTACTGTTTTTTCTATAAATTTCTAACAAATTTTAAAATCGCATTACGAATGCGATTGTTTTGGATGAAAAATTGATAATATTGCCAGATAATTACATTAAACACATTTAAAAATTGTTGCTATAGAAACTTGGAATAAAGCTTAAGCTTTATTTGATTTTCAGACATTTTCCTTGCCAAAAGTTATCAAACTTCGGATCTCTACAAGAAAACAAGTAAATTTTTTATTTATTTTGGAAAATAAATTCTAAAAATTTAATCGCGTTTGATTGCATATTAAATGGAATTTTAAAAATTTCTTAAAATTGATATTTTTTCTTACAAAAATTCTAGTGTCCTTCAGCATACTTTTGTAATTTCTATTTGCCAAAGTTCGTGCTATTGTGATTTACAGAACTCATATTATACGATTTCAAGTAGAATCGCAAATGTTAAGCGTTTTAAGATTGTCAGAGCATGACCGATTTATTTTAAATCGTTCAAAAAACTACAATATAAACACACTACTGGAATAATGCTAAATATTGAAAATTTTTTTGCCGATTTTTGGAAAATTTAATATGAATTTATAAAATAAAAAATCATATTAACAACACTGACAGCGGGCTTATAGCTTTGCAACAGAGTTGAAAACTGTTTTAAAAAAGTTAAAACAATAATAAGGTATTGTATCACTATTACCAAACACAAAAACTAATATTTTTCGATTGGAGAGTTGATAAGAAAAAGTAAACGATTAATTTCTTGATTCTTTGATATGGTTTGTAATTTCGAAAACAAACAAAAAACTTAGGCTTATGTGACTAAAACGTTAATAATTTGCTTTACTTTTGCCGTTTCTAGCCGCTGATAGATGGAATATATGGTAAATGGGCTTATATCGCTAAATGGACTATAACGCAAATACTTTCTATTAATCTTCTGTATAGCGGCAAAAATAAAGATTAAATGGACTATATCGCTAATGTGACTAACAATGGAAATGACTATAAACGAAAAGTACAGTATTAAATAATGAACAAATTAGGAAAATACAATTTTTTTGCAGGTGTCTCTATGCATTTTATTTTATATATATATATTTTTTTTTTGTTTTGAATTCACAAAATATTTTAAACGTTTTTATTTGACTTTTTTAATTACAATTTCCGATTTGCTGCTTGTCAGAAATTTTGTTGGTTGTTTCAAAAATTCTACTAGCCCCCAGGGCTATTGAAATGTAATTAATTTTAGAAGTGTCAACATTTTTCTTAAAAAACACTTTTTTTAATAAATTCGTTTGATACAAACATACACATATTAAAAGTACATACCTACATAGTTGAATTGTCTAAAAAATTTAATTATAATTCGGTTCGAATCGTTATAATTTCATTTTTACAACAATAAAACACATATTCTTACCCTACCAATTTAACAATCGGTCGCATTTGTTCCTACGTATGTTATATGCACATAAATTGCTTGAAAACAAAAACAAAATCATTTTAAAAAAAATACCGAAAACCGGTTTCAACAAAAAAAAAAAACATACACACACACACGTTGGTTGACAAAAACAGCAAACATGTGTATGTATGTATTAATGAATGTGTTTTTTTGCTCTCTTCAGTTTTCTGAATGTGAGCACGAACTTTTTGCTTTCCTTGTTACTTCCCCCCTCATCATTGAGAAACACAACATTTTTGTCAATTCCAAATGTACTAAGTGCAACATCTTTATAAATCTATAGTCTTTGCTTTAACACAAAAGAACACAATATTATTTAGATATTCTTAAAATTAATTCCTAACTTAACCACTACTGAGAACAATTTAAGTTTTTAAATTTTCCACTGGGTCTTTCCCTCTATTTTCTTTACCGAACTTTTTGTGTCGGTTGAAAGCTTAACTACCCTTTTACCCTAGACTTGCAAAACTCTCCAGACAAAGTTATCTTTCTACACAGAGCTTTTCTGCAGCTTCGGTCACTCTTGCCAACACAAATTCCACTTTGCTTTCCGGAAGTTACTATTTTTTTTTTGCTTTCTTTTTCACAGGCACTGTTAATTATAAAACAATACATTTGTTACTCTTTTAAAAATCACTTTTATGACCTCTCCCTTACATTATTCCCTTAGTGACGCACGTTCCAAGCTTCCGAAACTTGTAAGCTGTAGTGAACTTCTCCCCTCAGTCAAAGTTTCACGCAACTCGTCAAGCAGTCGACCTTACTCTCCGTCTGGGCAAAAGGGATACTCTATAAACGTTCCACTTTATTTAAAATTTATTCACTTTCACAAAATGTACAAACACTTACTTCATACAAATTCTCGCACAAATAATTAAAGTCCTTAAAACTTAAAATTATAATTTTGCACAACTCACTTTACTGTCTGACTTCACTATCTGACGTTCTCTCAAGAGACCACAAGGTCTCGGGCAAGTTCGGACTAATGAGAGTAAAATGAAAATTACTCTCTGAATTTGCCAAAACTACCCAAAATTTCTGGAACGAAAAAAACCATTTTTGCACTTCTTCAAATACTAATGATGCTTACTTTTCAAATTAAGATCTATTTTAATGATTAAAGACGCTTAAAAGTCATAACATTATAAAACCAAAACAGTGTTTAAATTGCTTGCTTTAAAATAGCAACAGTCGCACATTTTTGCTTTGTTTACATTTTTTGCAGCAAATTAAAAAACTGTGTGTCTAAGTGTTTACTTAACTCTTTGATAACGAGTCAGCAAAAGCAAAAAAGCAAAAGCAAAACAAAGAGAGTAAATAATTTGTTTAAACTCGCTATGTGCATGTACTCTGCTAAATCTGTCAGCAAAGAAGCCACTTAAGAAAACAAATTTTCTGTTGCTGTAAGTATTAAGTTTTTGATTGTTTTTTTTTTTTTGCTTTTGATGCGCTTAAAGTCAGCAAGTTAACTTCTTTGCTGTTGCTGGAACTTAATATATTATGAACGAATTTGTTTCGAATTTTTTTGGTATTTTGCGTTTTTTTTTTTTAATAAATAGGTACATACATACATAAATGTTTTTTACTTACATCGATTTTGACAACGTGTTTCCTAAATTTTTTTCCGTGTTTTTGTTTTTGGTAACAGAATCGCACGCAATATTCCCTTCGTTTGAAAATTCGTTTTCTTTAATTTTGTGCACTTTAATTATATGAGTTTTAAGATTAAAAACTCTATCACTTTTTAACATATATGAACAAAGTTTACACACAGCTTGGTCATTATCAAATTCAAAATATTTTTCAATCATTCTTCGATTTACACGCGGCGCCATAATTTTTAGTTCTTACCGTCAAACACTTTTTCAAAACTAACGCCTGCAACAGCAAGCAACAGCAATGAAGTCAAAAACAGCAAAGAAGTTAATACTCGCTGAATTTAAGCACATCAATTTACAGTTAAGCCAAAGCAAAAAAAAAATAAACAAAAACTTATAACTTACAGCAACAGCAATTTTTTTTTTCAAGTGGTTGCTTGGCTGGCTTTTTAAGCTGAGAACATAAACATGGTGAGAATAAATAAATTATTTACTCTCACTTTTTCTGCGTTTGCTTTTGCTTTTTGCTTTTACTGTGTTCTTTTTCTTAAGTTAAGTTAAGCAATTACAAAAACATTAAAAATAGTCAAGCATTTTTAAACACTGAACCAAAACATTTGCATCATTGTAATTTTTTATATTTTGTTTCCTTTTATGTTCAAGATTAAGTGAAATATGTATGTAATAATGTATTTACCACTTTCATTTTTTCATTAAAATTTTACATTTTGCTTTCTAATATATTTTTTAATAAAAACAAAACTTTTTCTTTTGCTTGTAAATTTTCTGATTAATTTTTCAGTTTCAAATTAAAAATACAGCTGATTGTTTATTCTTGTCCGAACTTACCCAAATAAAAAGTTCGTGCAAATTTGTACAGGAAATTAAAAAAAATACTCTCTCAATTACTCTCTTAATTGCACAAAAATTGTTATGTGGAACGCTTTTGGGCATTGTTGTTCAAAAATGTTTTGCATATGTATTCTGAGAGAATTTTTTAAGTACAGTGACACGCAAAACTAAACGCACAATTTTTATTAATATTATATCACAAGAATTTTTTTTGTTATATAAAATTTAAAATAATGCAGTTCACACTGAATTAAGTGTATGTGATAAGCTTCCGTTGATTAGGGGTTTCTGTAGAGTTTGTGATTAGGGATTAATTAAGAAAATTATGATTCTTTTCTTAGCTATATGACTAGGTATACCGCTGAGGAAAAAAACCTTTTATTAGAAATAAAATTTTTTTTTTAAATTTAAGGAATGGCTATCAGGGGAAGAAAATATTGAAAATAAATCAGATTTTGCATATGAAGAATTTTACTAAACAACTGTTTAATAAAAACTCCATCGATAAACGGTCTGCTCTGCCGTGTACTATAGGCTTAAGGGAAATGCGGTATCATTTTGCAAAGTTTGTGAAATAACATTAGCAAACTATAAGCCAATATTAAACAAACACCTGAATTCTTGTAAGCATATACAAAATTGGAATGCAATAAAGAACTGCAAACCAATCGAACAATTGGTTACTTCAAACTATGAAGATCATGCCATCAAAAGAGCCATAATTAAAATTTGCACGTTTCTTGCCGACAATAATCTTCCGTTTTCTCTATCTGACTCATTTATTCCATTTTTGGCAAATACGCTTCCGGTTTTCAAAATTGCGCGAAAAATTCATTTGGGCCGAACAAAGGCAACTAATATAGTCACACGATTTGTTGGACCAGCATTTAAACAAGACATAATAAAAATTATAAGTATACCCGGAATTTTTTTTAGCATTGTAATGGATGAGACAACAGACATTTCTGTTAAGAAGCAATGTGCTTTTTGTGTAATTTATTATCATCCAGACAATGAAAAAGTTGAAACTCATTTTTTGCATCTTTTTGAAACAGATAGTGGCTGAAGACCTCAGTGAGGCATTTTTATACTGGTTACGTACTAATTCTGTGCCTTTTGAAAATTTCATTGGATTTTCCTCTGACACAACAATTGTCATGGCTGGAGATCATAACTCTGTTTTTAGTCACATAAAAAAGTCTGTTAAGAACATTATATGCATTAAATGAATGCTTCATTGAGTAATGGCATTACAAAACTTTATTTGGAATTTATGTCATACACTTTGGAACTTTTAAACGATTTTAATCTAATATTCCAGGCGGAAAAGCTTCGTCTACACCTTTTGCAATCGGAAGTTGAAAAATTAATTAAAACAATTGCTAGCAATTATTTAGAATTTAACTATGTGAAGGCAACAGATGTTTTGAAAATAGAATTTTCAAATCCAAATAATTTTTACCAATTGAAAAAATTTACTTAGGTGCTTTAGCTCATACTTCGCTTGCTACGTTAATAGAAGATCAGAATAAGAAATATGATTTACTATAAATTGCCAATCATTTTATATCGAAGTTTTAAAACAAATAAATTTAAAATTCGTATTTACCGATGAAATATTTAATATTATAAATATGTTTAATTCAAAGAAAGCTTAATCATTTAAAGAAAAGGATTTAACTGTTGTATTAAAAAAAATTTCCGTCTTTGTTAAATGTTATCGACCAGAATGCTTTGCATAAGGAATGGCGTGAGCACGTTCTCCTCAACCACGAAGAGCTTGGGCTTAACAGAGACATGGCCGCTGATGAGTATTGGGAAAAAGTGTTTAATTTAAAAAATGTTGGTTATGAGTTTGTTTTGATAACATACAAAGATAATTAATTTTAAAGTTTCCTTACTGTATTTTTAAAACTTACATACCTAATATTTATGACTTCTATTAATATAAAAATGACTTTATATGATATCATTTTCTTTACAATATTCATTAAATGTGAAATAAAAAGTTTTGTTAATCAAAATTTAACGTTAAAAATGGATTTAAAAATTTTTTTTTTCAAAATGTATCTTTTTGGGAAAAAGCGTATCTTTTTGGAAACTAAAATGTATCTTTCTCGAAATGTCACTGGCAACACTGCGTTGGATATTTTGAAAAAGTACCCAAAAAAAAAGGGGATTTTTACAAAAAAAGTGGCACCAAAAAGGTGATTTATAAAATTATTTTATTAAAATATATAAAATAAACACGTGCAAAAATAATGTTTTTGCACGTGTTTTGTTTAATTTATTTAAAATATCCAATAAAATTTTTAAATGCTAAAAAAAAATCCAGAAAAGATTATATCAGATGTAAGCAAAAACTTTTGTATGCGATTTTAATTGACCTTAGTTTACTGAATCAAAATCTGTTCAATACTGGTTCTATCAGGTCTAGTTTTTTAAAAGCCTTTGAGTCATCCATATAATTTTTTTTATATTTTCAACTGTTTCGAAGTTATTCAGAAATTAGTGGCAATATATTTTTTGCAAAATTAGTACTATTTTTGTTTTCAAAAATTCATACAAAAGTTATAAGGACAACAATTAGACATTTTAATCATTAATCTAAAAGCCACGAGTATGAATAAAATACGGCATATTTCATTAAAATCGTAGGACAATCGTTAATTTTATGTATTATTCATTGTTGGGGGCATAATGCTAATAAGTATGTTTTATCATGACTTGGGAGCGATATGTCCGAATTGATGCTATTACTAGCGAATGATTTGAAATTAAATTCCCTTTTGCTAATGTAATGTAAAGGGTACATTTTTCAAAAAAAAAAATAAACGTAATTAGTATTGTGGTTATTTTGTTGAACTATTCATGGTTTTTAATCCAAATTTTTACTATTTAATTAGGCTTAAGTTCATTAAATTTAATTTTCATTAAATTATTTTTATGAAGAAAGGAATTTTTACAACATGGAAGATTAATTAAAATTGTTATTGATAATTTTCATTCTTGACTGACCTGGGATTCGAAGCCAGGCTGGCTGGCGTGTGACTCGAACCCAGGCGGCTGGTTACCCTGACATGTTTCGACCTCAACCACTAGGTCTTCTCAAAGGGATTTGCCGTCTTACACTCGCAGCCATCGATGACTGCTGACGTCAGTAGTCAAACATCAATCCTTAAACCAAATTGTATTTTAACCTTTGGTAGATCGAAATTTGCTTATTGAATGATTATCCATTTTTAATTGATCTCACATGTTTTTCCTTTACTTCTGTTTTTTTTCTGTTTTTTGAGAAGACCTAGTGGTTGAGGTCGAAACATGTCAGGGTAACCAGCCGCCTGGGTTCGAGTCACACGCCAGCCAGCCTGGCTTCGAATCCCAGGTCAGTCAAGAATGAAAATTATCAATAACAATTTTAATTAATCTTCCATGTTGTAAAAATTCCTTTCTTCATAAAAATAATTTAATGAAAATTAAATTTAATGAACTTAAGCCTAATTAAATAGTAAAAATTTGGATTAAAAACCATGAATAGTTCAACAAAATAACCACAATACTAATTACGTTTATTTTTTTTTTTGAAAAATGTACCCTTTACATTACATTAGCAAAAGGGAATTTAATTTCAAATCATTCGCTAGTAATAGCATCAATTCGGACATATCGCTCCCAAGTCATGATAAAACATACTTATTAGCATTATGCCCCCAACAATGAATAATACATAAAATTAACGATTGTCCTACGATTTTAATGAAATATGCCGTATTTTATTCATACTCGTGGCTTTTAGATTAATGATTAAAATGTCTAATTGTTGTCCTTATAACTTTTGTATGAATTTTTGAAAACAAAAATAGTACTAATTTTGCAAAAAATATATTGCCACTAATTTCTGAATAACTTCGAAACAGTTGAAAATATAAAAAAAATTATATGGATGACTCAAAGGCTTTTAAAAAACTAGACCTGATAGAACCAGTATTGAACAGATTTTGATTCAGCAAACTAAGGTCAATTAAAATCGCATACAAAAGTTTTTGCTTACATCTGATATAATCTTTTCTGGATTTTTTTTTAGCATTTAAAAATTTTATTGGATATTTTAAATAAATTAAACAAAACACGTGCAAAAACATTATTTTTGCACGTGTTTATTTTATATATTTTAATAAAATAATTTTATAAATCACCTTTTTGGTGCCACTTTTTTTGTAAAAATCCCCTTTTTTTTTGGGTACTTTTTCAAAATATCCAACGCAGTGTTGCCAGTGACATTTCGAGAAAGATACATTTTAGTTTCCAAAAAGATACGCTTTTTCCCAAAAAGATACATTTTGAAAAAAAAAAATTTTAAATCCATTTTTAACGTTAAATTTTGATTAACAAAACTTTTTATTTCACATTTAATGAATATTGTAAAGAAAATGATATCATATAAAGTCATTTTTATATTAATAGAAGTCATAAATATTAGGTATGTAAGTTTTAAAAATACAGTAAGGAAACTTTAAAATTAATTATCTTTGTATGTTATCAAAACAAACTCATAACCAACATTTTTTAAATTAAACACTTTTTCCCAATACTCATCAGCGGCCATGTCTCTGTTAAGCCCAAGCTCTTCGTGGTTGAGGAGAACGTGCTCACGCCATTCCTTATGCAAAGCATTCTGGTCGATAACATTTAACAAAGACGGAAATTTTTTTTAATACAACAGTTAAATCCTTTTCTTTAAATGATTAAGCTTTCTTTGAATTAAACATATTTATAATATTAAATATTTCATCGGTAAATACGAATTTTAAATTTATTTGTTTTAAAACTTCGATATAAAATGATTGGCAATTTATAGTAAATCATATTTCTTATTCTGATCTTCTATTAACGTAGCAAGCGAAGTATGAGCTAAAGCACCTAAGTAAATTTTTTCAATTGGTAAAAATTATTTGGATTTGAAAATTCTATTTTCAAAACATCTGTTGCCTTCACATAGTTAAATTCTAAATAATTGCTAGCAATTGTTTTAATTAATTTTTCAACTTCCGATTGCAAAAGGTGTAGACGAAGCTTTTCCGCCTGGAATATTAGATTAAAATCGTTTAAAAGTTCCAAAGTGTATGACATAAATTCCAAATAAAGTTTTGTAATGCCATTACTCAATGAAGCATTCATTTAATGCATATAATGTTCTTAACAGACTTTTTTATGTGACTAAAAACAGAGTTATGATCTCCAGCCATGACAATTGTTGTGTCAGAGGAAAATCCAATGAAATTTTCAAAAGGCACAGAATTAGTACGTAACCAGTATAAAAATGCCTCACTGAGGTCTTCAGCCACTATCTGTTTCAAAAAGATGCAAAAAATGAGTTTCAACTTTTTCATTGTCTGGATGATAATAAATTACACAAAAAGCACATTGCTTCTTAACAGAAATGTCTGTTGTCTCATCCATTACAATGCTAAAAAAAATTCCGGGTATACTTATAATTTTTATTATGTCTTGTTTAAATGCTGGTCCAACAAATCGTGTGACTATATTAGTTGCCTTTGTTCGGCCCAAATGAATTTTTCGCGCAATTTTGAAAACCGGAAGCGTATTTGCCAAAAATGGAATAAATGAGTCAGATAGAGAAAACGGAAGATTATTGTCGGCAAGAAACGTGCAAATTTTAATTATGGCTCTTTTGATGGCATGATCTTCATAGTTTGAAGTAACCAATTGTTCGATTGGTTTGCAGTTCTTTATTGCATTCCAATTTTGTATATGCTTACAAGAATTCAGGTGTTTGTTTAATATTGGCTTATAGTTTGCTAATGTTATTTCACAAACTTTGCAAAATGATACCGCATTTCCCTTAAGCCTATAGTACACGGCAGAGCAGACCGTTTATCGATGGAGTTTTTATTAAACAGTTGTTTAGTAAAATTCTTCATATGCAAAATCTGATTTATTTTCAATATTTTCTTCCCCTGATAGCCATTCCTTAAATTTAAAAAAAAAATTTTATTTCTAATAAAAGGTTTTTTTCCTCAGCGGTATACCTAGTCATATAGCTAAGAAAAGAATCATAATTTTCTTAATTAATCCCTAATCACAAACTCTACAGAAACCCCTAATCAACGGAAGCTTATCACATACACTTAATTCAGTGTGAACTGCATTATTTTAAATTTTATATAACAAAAAAAATTCTTGTGATATAATATTAATAAAAATTGTGCGTTTAATTTTGCGTGTCACTGTACTTAAAAAATTCTCTCAGAATACATATGCAAAACATTTTTGAACAACAATGCCCAAAAGCGTTCCACATAACAATTTTTGTGCAATTAAGAGAGTAATTGAGAGAGTATTTTTTTTAATTTCCTGTACAAATTTGCACGAACTTTTTATTTGGGTAAGTTCGGACAAGAATAAACAATCAGCTGTATTTTTAATTTGAAACTGAAAAATTAATCAGAAAATTTACAAGCAAAAGAAAAAGTTTTGTTTTTATTAAAAAATATATTAGAAAGCAAAATGTAAAATTTTAATGAAAAAATGAAAGTGGTAAATACATTATTACATACATATTTCACTTAATCTTGAACATAAAAGGAAACAAAATATAAAAAATTACAATGATGCAAATGTTTTGGTTCAGTGTTTAAAAATGCTTGACTATTTTTAATGTTTTTGTAATTGCTTAACTTAACTTAAGAAAAAGAACACAGTAAAAGCAAAAAGCAAAAGCAAACGCAGAAAAAGTGAGAGTAAATAATTTATTTATTCTCACCATGTTTATGTTCTCAGCTTAAAAAGCCAGCCAAGCAACCACTTGAAAAAAAAAATTGCTGTTGCTGTAAGTTATAAGTTTTTGTTTATTTTTTTTTTGCTTTGGCTTGTGTGCGCCCATTCTGCTGCGTACCCAACGTGGGGAACTCCCACCCCCTGAGATTCCATTAGCCGGGCAACCAAAAAAAAAGAATAAACGAATCCAATAGTGTCAATTCGGGCATCACAATCCATGCGGACATAATAATTTACCTAATTCCACGCTCCAAGGTATTTCCCTGGGCAATCAACATACCCATAAACATTAGTCCCAACTTTGCTGAGGTGCTCCAAAAAAAAATTTACCTTCAATAAGTGTCGATTAGCAATATGCAATCCATGACTCGGAAAGTGTCAATATTAGGACGAAAACAAATACATGTACATATTAGGGATATCAATCGGGATTGATTTTTGAAAATCCCGGGATTCGGGATTTTGGAAATCAATGTGGTTCTTTAAGATGCTACTTTTTTTTAATAAACAGCACTTTTTGAATATTCAAAAGGTTTTTTATAAGTAACATAAATTTTTAAAAATGAAAACAATAAACAATTTATTTTATACATATGTTTATAACACTGGCCTCACCCATGATCAAACTGATCAGATTCTGAAAAAAGCTTAAAAAAATATATACGTATCTCTTAGTTTTTTTAGATCAATTCATTTCGGTTTATTGACAGCAATTCAATTTTAAATGTGAATTAAGTTGTGACGGCACTAATACACTGCAAAGTGTAGTCCCTTATTGATCTCGATAGCTGAGTTAAAAACTGTAAAACTATGTCGACTGCAGGGTGAGGGCGAGATTCATAATCAATAATTTAAGTACGTTTGAAATTTATTTTAAAACAAAATATGTATACAAATGTTTCTTAAAACAGATTTCAATTTAAATAATTTATTTATGAATACGTCAAAAAGTGTTTATTTATAAAAAAATTATTTTACTTACCGTATGTTTTTTAAGCAAATATTTTATTATTATTGGACCGGAAAAAATATAAGCTATTTCATCAATATTACGACTTAATTGTTATAATTACATCAACTTTTATTCTTAAGTTTCTGAAGAAAACTTTAATTGGATCGTGATTAATTTTTATTTTTTGCTTGATATTTAACAATTATTTCTTGATTTCTATATTTTGCATAAATATAATCATTTTTATTTTGGTATTATGTCTTAAGCCAAAGCTTAACTTGCTAAACGTAATTGTAAAAAAGGCTTGAGATGTGAATCTTCAAATATCGTTCCTACTTAAAATAATGCAAAAATTAAAAATTTTAAATACTCGCTGTGTGCCAAAAACAAAAATTAAACTCTAAAATAAGAATTATTTGCAATAAAAAATAAACTCATATATAATTTTTCAAAAATATTTTTGTATAGAGTGTAAAATTCAATAAAAACGAACATTTTTGTACATAAAAGTTGATATGTTAAAAATCCCGGGACTCATAAAGATAAATCCCGGGATTCGGGATTTATCAATCCCGAAAAATCCCAGGATTTCGGGATTTCCCGTTTGGCATCCCTAGTACATATACACAAAAAAAATAATTTTATTAATAATTACTTTGTTTTCTTATCCTAATATTGCACCTTAACACCTATATCACAGATGCAAAAAAATATTGCACTTAATTTTGTCACCATTAGCACTTAGTAAAATTCAACTAAGCTGTGAAGTTACTAAATCTAATACAATATTAGAATAAAACATAATTTTTTCATAATTTTATAAAAACAAACAAATAAATAATTAAACCCTAATATTGCACTACATCCTATTATCACAGATTTGAAAAATTCACTATTGCACTGTTATTTCCACTTAGGTCAAAATCAACGCTCAAACTACGTTCACCAGGATTTTCCCTCCCCACTCGATCGTGCTCGGACAATGTATACACCATGCATAAAGGTTAAAACACGCCTACTATTGCCCTTTTCGCCAATAAAATGCATTGCTACAGATAAAAAAACTAATTCTTGTAGTTGGTCCTTGACCAACTGTAGCACCCTGTGGCGCAAAAATAAAACGATTGATCTTAACAAGCCTATTAAAATATCTTTTCAAAATCGTCAAGTTACTTTATTATTTTATTAATATATTATTATATACGATCGTCATCTGTGTAAATTAATTTGGAAATGCCCCTATCATTCTCGCCAACGTTACGCCTATCACCTACCCGCATGGATCAATCTTACAATTACTTTCTTTATGAAATGTAATTGAAGACAATCATACATTCTCCGAAAATTTGACTACGGGAAGTATACAAAATCCGATTATTTTAAGTTTTTACTTTGTTAAATTCTTTTTCCCTTTCAGGAACGTCGCAAAAATTCACGACCTTAGAGGACTAAAATTTGAATTAGCCTTATATTGCACCTACACAAAAAAAAAATCACAAAATAAATCGGATACTACCACTTTATGCAACACCTAGGACCATATTGCCACACAATCAAGGTAAGTAAAACTTTTTAATATTTTGTTTCGTTGCCTGCTAACAATTGTACTAGAAATTATAAAAAAAAATTGTAAAGTACATTTTCATGTTGTTTCACCAATTCGGGGATTATTTCTGTTTAAGCTTATATCTTGATGTCTGTTGAATGATACACTCCCAATTATTTACCCTGGAAAGTCACTAATTCTTACATGTTGTTACCTATAGATTTAACCACTCTACATTTCAAAAACTTTCTACAGAATTTTGCATTTATGTTTTTGCCAAAGTTGCTCAATATAGTATTACGTCGATATACCTCTTGTCCTGGCAAAAACTTTACAATTCTTGCACCCCTGTTGTATATCTCGGCGCTTCTCTCATAGGCCTTAGCCATTTTCTGCTTCATTCTTTCTCTGATTACTTGCATTCTATCATTTACATTTAGTTGTACTATTTCATTATCTGTAAGCGATCTTAGCTTACTACCTAATTTGTAATCTGCCCCACTGCTAACCAAATAACGCGAAAAAAGGCGTAAAACTTTCAATTTCGGACAAATACATGTCCCAATCACGATGATCCTTATCGAGATATGCTCGTATCGCTGATAAAACTGATTGGTTCACACGTTCACTCGCATTGCTTTGCGGTGAATATACAGCAGTTTTGAGATGTTGTATTTTATTCAGATCCATCAGGTTTTCAAAACTTTTAGCAATAAATTGGCTGCCATTGTCACTGTGTATCACTTCTGGCATTGAGGTTGTTGCTTCTTTCATCGCCTTTAAAAATACAAACTTCGTAAAATGATCAATAACTATAAAGATGTAACAATTACCTTTCTTAGATCTTGGGTATTTTCCCATAAAATCTATATAAAGTTTTTGAAAGTCTTTTCGTCACTACTTGTTGTCCTATTTCCGGTCTCATATTTCTGTTGCTAATTTTTGTTTCGTTGCATATTTGGCAATTAGCTATTACATTTTTTTTTCTTGTGCAGTCATTTTCGGTAGGTAGAAAAATCTTTTTACTCTTTCCAACGTTTTTGTAACCCCTCCATGGGCTGTTGTTAATGTTAAATGAGCTTTTTCGATAATCTCTTTAGTAATCATCGCCGGGATCCATAGTTTCCACGCTGATTCTTCTTCATCCTGATCATACGTCTTCTTCTACACTAGTCCATTTTCAACTTTTAAATCCGGCTACATTTCAGCATTTTTTTCTATATGCGTTGCTAGCTCTTTATATTCTTGGCTTTCAAACTCAGTAGTTTCAAATCCTAGCAGGTTAGTTATGTCTATCTGATCAACATTTGGTAACCTTGACAGCATTTATGCTACTATGTTTTGAGATCCTTTTCTGTATTCTATTTGAAAATCGTATGCCTGCAATTGTAGAGTCCATCTTCCTGTGAGATCTTTTAGTGACATTAGCCATTTAAGGCTGGCGTGATCCGTCACTATTGTAAATGGCATCATTTCAATGTATTGCCTGAATTTCTTTACCGCCATAACGGCAGCTAAACACACCTTCTCCGTAACTGTGTAATTCCTTTGGCGCCCGTTTAATTTCTGTGAGTAAAAAGCAATAGGATGCTCCTCTTTTTCTCCTTGTATTTGGTAAAGTACTGCTCCAATTCCATAATCACATGCGTCACATTGAATAAAAAATCTTTTCGAGAAATGGGCATGCCGAAATACAGGTGCTGAGGTTAAGGATTTCTTGAGATCATTAAATGCTTTACGTGTTCTGGAGTCATTTCAAATTTAGTTGTTTTTAGTTGTCTGTTAAGGGAGCGGCTATTACCGAAAAGTTTTTTATAAAGCGGCGATACCAGCCCGCTGTACCCAGAAAGCTTCGCACCTCTCTTATAGATTTTTGTATTTTCATTTCCGTTATAGCTTTCACTTTATCCGGATCGGTTCTAAGAAGCCCATTTGCTATGATAAGACCTAAATATTTTAATTCTTTAAAACAAAACTGAAACTTACTAAGACCTATTGTAAAGTTGGATTTTCTTAAGGACTCTGCTACTTTCCTCAATAAATCTAAATGCCTGTTAAAATCATTAGAAATAATGAAGAGATCATCCAAATATATGAATACATTTTCCTTTAATTCTAGTGGGATAACCTTATCCATTAGTCGACACAAGCGTTGAGCCGCGTTACAAAGGCCAAATGGCATTACTCTTAATTGGTAAAGCGGCCTGCCAGCAACGGTAAATGCAGTGTAAGGCCGGCTTTCTGGCTCCAACTCGATCTGCCAAATCGCATATTTAAGATCAACGCTACTTAAAAAATAAGTCTCGTCGATTCGGCTAAGTATCCCATTGTTAAATTATTTAGTTTCCTTGCATCTAGACATAATCTGTTCTTTCCCGGTTTCTTAACAATTGTAATTTTGTTATTCCACGGGCTCTCACTAAGTTCTATTACCTTCAATTTCAGCATGTTGTCTATTTCTTTATATGTGATTTCCTGAACGGCCGGAGAAATTGGATAATGCCTATCCTTTACTGGTTCTGATCCTTCAACTAACTTTATACAATGTTTCTCTAAAGTACTTAGTTTGCCCCAAACCTTTCGACTCAAATGTATCAAATTTGCCTATTACGTTGTCTAGTCTTTGTTTTTGCTCCTCCGTTAAATCATGAACCCCTAATATATTTTCCTTTTCAAAATCTACAAAGTCCTCGATAATCTTACTGACCTCAACTTCCCCTACACTAATAACTTCCGGAGCCAAATTAAACATTCGCCAAAAATCAATGCCTGAATATAATGACTGCTCCAAGTCTGGACAAAGGTACAACAGGATATTATTCTTCTGCCCTTTGTACTGTATGGATGCATTCACGTTACCCACTATTCTATGGTGTTGGCCACTGGCCGTCCTCACACCATAAAATAAAGGTGTAATTTCCAAATCTAATTCCTCTACTAATTCTCTGCAATGATTCCCCAGGATACTGACCGACGCACCACTATCCAAAAGACCTGTAATATCCCTATTCTCAATAATTACATCTAAAAAAATCCTATTGTCCTCATCTACATTTCCTGCTCGATTTAACGATTCTATTATTAAATTTTTCCTCTCTCGCTTTATTTTATAAGTAACCCTAATTCTTTTGATGCGTTTTGTTAATGGTTTCCTAAAGTCGTTTGTCCCAAAAATTTTCGATCTTATTTTAGCACAGTATTGTTCTCTAATTCCTAGTGGTATCATGTGTTTCAATTCCGGTATAAACCTTTCCATATTGCCACTTTCCAATGGGGTACTATTATTTGTTGTTTTTAGAATTTGCATTATTGGTTTTCCGCAGGGATTTTCTGTGGACGTGGGTCCTCGCTCACTCCCAAGTCCCTTATTCGGTTTCTCTGTTGGCAATCTGGACACTTAATTGCAATTACATTGGATTTCCCACAACGATAACCAAATAATGTTCTCTCCGCAGAATTGCAGTCGCGGAACCCGTGTCCTGCCATTTTGCAGTTCCATC
The DNA here is from genome assembly GCA_943735925.1 of Pollenia amentaria. Taxonomy (NCBI): domain Eukaryota; kingdom Metazoa; phylum Arthropoda; class Insecta; order Diptera; family Polleniidae; genus Pollenia; species Pollenia amentaria. The sequence goes on from OX031006.1 coordinate 106,228,004, forward strand.
ATTTCAATACTTGTCATTGCCCTGCTATTTTTATAGCTGCTATTTCTTCTAACCCTAATGCCTTATCCCTAAAAAAAAGTAACCTCATTTACACTTCTTATCGGCCTTTGCGGTTGAATATTATTCCTTAGTTCCCTTTTTGGAAAATTTCTTTCAGCCTCTAAACATTCTAGGTGTAATTGTTCGACAGAGGATACCGAAATTGGATATACAATCTTTGCCACACTTTCTTTGACATTTCTCTTTAATATTTTAATCATATCAAATTCGGGGATAGGCTGTAGAAGACGGGATCTTAATTTGCACATTAAGTGGAAAAACACATCCAGAGATTCATTTGGCTTTTGCTTTCGCTCTACCAAATCTCTTATTATTTCTAAGTTCGACGTATTTGTACGGTACTGGGTTTATAATTCACAAGGCAAAGTTGGCCATGTCATCACCCCATGCGCACGGATAAGTATCCCATACCAATCCTTTGCAGGACCAGCGACTAGTAAGTGAAAATCTTTTAAGATTTCGTCCCAACTAATACTATAATGCGCCTGAAGATGTTCGATTCGAAATATAAAATATTCAATACTCAATTGTGAATTATTACCATTAAATACTATTCCCCATTTATCAACGCGTATATAAATTCTTTCCGCATTATCATTATTAATGTTTTCAGATGCCATATGACCGCCTGGAGTAGCCCTATTACCCACCATTGGATCAGCGTTTATTGCACCACTACCATTGTGACTATTCCCTACTGGCAACATATTTTCATTGTTCCCAATCGGCCGAGGTTAACTTATATTATTTAAGAAACCTATCAGACCACCCTGAAAGTTAAAACGGGGTTCTACTAGAAAAACATTTCTATATGGATTTCCCGGGCCGTTTACATTATTACTAGTCGATGGTTGAGAATCCACAGAGTTATGAGTCCGAGTTGACAATTCCCTTACGACTTTCGTAAGCTCTCCCATGGATTTCCTAATATCACTCATTTCAACCTGCACCATCTTCTTGACCTGTTCTTGCAATGCCCTTTGGAACACTAATGTTTCATCAACAACTAATTCCCTAACTTCCGGATCTATGGTAACACTTGGAACGCTTGTAGAAGGATCCTGTGCACTATCTGTCGAGGATGTATAATTCGGCTGAGTAGATCTAATATAAATAGTTTCCGATAGATCTCTAAAATTTCCGTTTTCAGCCATTTGTGATCTATTTTTATCAAATCTCTTCTGTTTAGGTTGTACTATTGTCGAATTATTTAGATTTGTATATGGCCTGGATTTTTTTCTATTACTTGTCTAAATCCTATATTCCCTACTCATAACCCAAACAGATTCGATTATTCTAATCGCTCTGATCTCTTTAAATTGCTTAAAAACCAAATAAAAATAAACGAAATAATAATAATTAAGGACAAAAATATATAACTTAAATAAACAACATCCTAAAAATACAAAACACAAAATAAATACCCAATACTATATAAAAAAAATTACTTAAATTACCAATACTTAATAAAATAATTTATAACATAAATAAATTAAAAAAATATATAATTACAAAAACAATTAAACCATATACATACTCTTTAAATAGACCAACACAAAACAAAAAAATATTTGAAAAAAATTATAAGTTTAACTAAAAATATCTGTACAAATTAACTTCGACTTTACTACAAGACTAAAACAACACACAACTAGGGATTATTGAATGACGACGGTTTGACGGTTAGTCTTAATTGATTCTCCATATTGGAGCTATGTAAAGGAATGTTTCACCTAATCAAAAGTTATTTAATACAAAAACAAATAGAGGTGTCATCAACAACCTCACTAAACAGTCTAATTTGTGATCCAGCTTACTCTAACGTCTGTAATTACCAGAGGCCAGTAAACAATTTCCTTCGACACAACAGATCACCAGTTCTCATAACTTTTTTTGCGGCTGTCGATGTGATCATTGCAACTGCTCCACAAAAAAACATCAAACTGACTCCTTAAAAAGAAAACACAAAAATACGACGTATGGTAAATGTTTAGAATGACTTCCATTTCATTTTCTAAGAATATACCATATCATCATCTGAACAAGTCGTGCAATTAACACAGTACACTAATAAATTTGAATTTCTATCGCACAACTAACTTTTTTAATATAACAGCAAAAACGGCTGCGACCATTCACTCCATCAGCATATATATTAAAATTGTATGTAGGACTATTTTTAATAATTCTAGTAGTATATTGCATAGTGTTTCGATCATCTACACTAATTAATTATTTTTTTTACTTTTTAGATTGTTACGGACCTGCTGTTGGCCTCCGGATTCCACCAATCCCACTAGCTCTCGCGGCATGATCCCGGGGAGCGGTTCTCAACCCTTTTAATGGCTGAGGTCCGGTACAAAATAAAATAGGAATTAAAACAACAACAAAAACAAATGCTAACTTGATAAACAACGGGTGAAACATGCACACATAGGGAGAAAGATGACAATCTCCAATCGCCCACCCTACCATGGCCGTACTGTATCCACTACTCATATCTTACGGGCCCCATCATCCGTTCATCACGTCCTATCGCTCAATAATCCCAATTATTTATCTACTCATAATTATTCATTTTTTTCTTTATACAATTTATTAAATCTTACATAAACTATACATCGTTTTTCTAATAAATAAAATACACACTTAAACTTCTTATGGCTAAGAAATCAGTAAGTGTTTAAACGCTGGTTTAGTTGAACTAAACTTAAATTTATATGTAGTTTAAACTCAACAGTTGTAAATCAGTGTCCCATGTATTATATGTAGTGTAAAAAGTAACATGTGGCAGCACTACGATAAATGTTGACAAATTCATATGGTTTGTATTGGTAGTTTAAACGCCCAATTTTATGCGTTTGAAGATGGTTTATATGTTTTCTGATTTATAGATTTGTTGGCTTAAACACATTTTAAACCAAAATTATAGTTTAACTTGCTCTGATTTATTAGCCCTTAGTTTCACAAAACTTACTTAAACTAACAAAACCTTCAAATAACAAAAAAAAACTTAAGCAAATCTATTTTAATACAATAATTTTACTACGAGTTGCCCTTGAAATATTTTGCCACCTTGCCAATAGTTCTCAGTTATATAAAAAAACTTAATATAAATAAACCTTATAACTAGGGTTGCCAGCTTTCAAATCAGTGAAAGTACATCAGAGAAAAAAATCAGTACAATTGCATAAAAAACAGTACATATGTATACTTTTTTAATATAAAATTGCATATTAATAACTAGGGATGAGATTTTCATGCACTAAAAAATCGAAAATATGCGCATAAAACATGCACTAAAAACACCAAAATATGCATTAAAAAAATAAAAAATATGCACTAAAAACTTTAACATTTTCAATAAAAAACCGTTTTTTTTTTAATTTTATTTAAATCAAACACAAAAAAAGATAAAAATTCAGTCTGTTGTCATTCAAAGGTATAATATTTTTTAACTTTTAATTTAAATTTTTGTTAGCATAAACAAATAAATACTTTTTTATATTATCAAAAGTAAATCTTTGTCTGTTTGGACGCAAAAAACTTTTGTACATGGAAAATGATCTCTCAACGTCAACCGAAGTTATAGGAGCATACTTGAAGGATGCCAATTCATTTGGAGAATATTCATTTTCTAATTCAGATCCAACATTTGATTCCAGATCGAAAATAGTTGATATTTGCTTTATTTTTTGATATCCTATATTTTTTTGCAAAACGTTTTGGATTTTTTTTTTAATTTGTTGGGCAATTCTTCCTTCCACATTGTTTATTTTTATTTCTGCAATATTAATTAATTTGACTTGAGAATTAAGTGAACTAAATCCCTCTAATTTAGTTATTGTTTCACCAATATATCCATAGTTGGAAAATACAAATGCCAGTTGACTTTTGATGTTCTTTAAATTTAATATTTCTTTTACTTTTTTAATGGCATAAGCATCGGTAACCACAAGTTCTTCAATAACTTTCTTAAACTGTTCAAAATGTTTTGAATAGTATTCTACAGCATCTAGCCAGGTTTCCCATCTTGTTAATACTGGCGGTGGTGGTAAGGGTATCAAGGGATACATTTCAAGATATTTTAAAAATAAAAATATTTTTTTCCCGTATGAAACCAATAAATCAATATTATCGAATTGGCTTCTAATTTCCTCTGCAACTCGGTGTAACCCATGTGCCAAGCAAGTAACATGTACCAGTTTTGGATAAAATATTTTAAGCCCATTGGCAGCCTTAACCATGTATTGTAAAGTTGTATTTTAAGCAGAGTTCCAAAGGAATTTATTCATTTATTTTAAAATTTTTTTTGTGCCAAAATAATTTTTGTGTACATATTCAACAATTTTTTGCAGAACTTTGTTTTAAAATATGGAAATTAAAAAAAATCACTAAAAAAATGTCAAAATATGCAAAAATATGCATTTAAAACCGAAATATGCAAAAATATGCATTTTCACCAAAATATGCAACAACAAATCGATGCCATTTTAACGCAAATTTATTGATTCGGAAAGATAATTGGTCGACATCGTTCTTAGACTATCGACAAAAAACATGCATTTGCATGGAAATCGCATCCCTATTAATAACATAAAAAGCTTTAATTTTTTTAAAACTAAACTTGAATGCATTCTATAATTTGAACAGTGACAAAACTAATAAAACTGAATTTTTTCAATTCCTTATATATATTTGGCGGAAATACAAAGTGAACAACAAAAATTCTAAAGCCCAACAAGTTGCTAAAAATTCGATTCTTAATTTCTTGTTAGCTACTTGGTTTAATATTTTTCAAAGAAACATTAATTTTATTAACAGCAAAATTTGAGTTCATTACGTCTAAAGCTTCGTACTAAAAGGGTCAATATCAATATGTTGCTGTTTTGACTTAATTGTTGCACTAGGTCTTTTCTTAACCTACGGTCACACATAGCAATATTTGACGAAAAAAAACGGGACCAACATGTGCACTAAAATTTTATTTCCTTTATTCTATTACACTTATATTACATTGTATTGAATATAGGTCTGCATAAAATTAAATAAAAGTAGTTTTGTGCTATATCTACCAGCATAATGAATTTAATTTTGCAATTAAAAGGTCATGCTGAATCTCTTTTATTTTGCGGATACAGCCAATGTCCAATTTAACCGAGAACAGCTTCAAAAATTTGACATTGGCTTTTTATCACCAAGCTACAGATATAAGGACAACAATGTTAAAAAAACAAATTAAACACTTCAAATAACGAAGCTTGTTATTTATTTATCTTCAAAATAATTAAAAAAAATTATTTAAAAATGATTTACAACTACATAATTACTATTAATAATTGTAAAAGGCACAATCGTTTTTCAGACGATCTTATACTATAGATTTTTATAAATAATATACATATGTATTAACATTTGTATGGACATAAATATTTAAGTTATAATATACTATAATTACAAATATTTATGGCCTTTTTCTACATTGTCCACAATTTCTTTCATGAAATTACAACTATAACCAAAGTTTGTCTTTAACTGCAAGTCACTTTCTAGGTTTTATATTAGAAGCCTGTTTATCTCTTTTCTCTACTTTGAAAACTAAAGACTTGTTCTGTAAAAGCGTTTGCATGTGGATTGGAAGAAATAAAATTCCACATTTCCTCAAATTCATAAACGCACCACCACGAAGAAACACTTTCCATTTTTCTTCTACTGTCTTCTTGTTTCGTACTGACTCGGCAATAATCTTGTTAATAACTTATCGATAAGAACATCTATATTAATATTTGTATCGCAAACAATTTGACAATATGACAAACTATATACTGAACAAAATTAATATAAAATAACAGTACAAAAACAGTACATTAATGAAAAATCAGTACATTTGCGTACTGATTTGCTTGTAATGCATAAATCAGTACTTTAAGCAAAAAACAGTACATGTACTGATAAAAACAGTACGAATGGCAACCCTACTTATAACTAACAAAAAAAAAAAAAAATTACAACTGACATGCACAAACAACTAAACATTATAAATACACTTAACAAATCAACCTAGTAAAGGATCGAAAAGATCATAAGCTCTTTTTCTAAAAGAGCTCTCTGAGGTACTTATAAATCCATAATAGCTAGAGACACTTCCCTTCTATTTTACACTCGTACTTTTACTTTTTCCTCTAACGATCCCTTTCACACAATTATTATATAAAAACAAACTTTAACACAAAAGAACACAATATTATTTAGATATTCTTAAAATTAATTCCTAACATAATCACTACTGAGAACAATTTAAGTTCTAAAATTTTCATTTTCATTTCATTTATTGAATTACTACCACAACAAGAATAAATCTTATAAATTACAGTGATAGCAAGTAACATTTGTAATATGAAGTCAAATAAATTTTAGAGATTATTAATAAAACATTTTATCATAAAAATTAACATAATAATAAACATAACACAGTACAACATTTTTCAGTTAATTGATTGCCAACTCAATTCTGTGAACTGTATGTGAAATTAGACCCAAAAAGAAGAATTTCTGCATCATTCGTTTTGTCTTCTTACCTGCGATTTGAAGTTAGTATCGATTTGAAGTTAGTTCTATCGTATAGGGGAATTTATCACGTTTTAGGCCCTGTTGTTTGACATAGCTCGACAACCACTAGCCCAATTTAGTTGAAATAAATTTTAAAAAATTAAGAATTACAATTCCCTTAATCTGTTCATATATTGTTTTCCTATACAAGTAACACTTTCGAAGTTAAAAATGAATGTATGAAGGGAAAAAATTATTTTTTGCCTAAAAATTTAAATTTTTTTTTTAAAAATACATAAAAAATGCAAAATAGAAAAAAGTTTCAAGTCTAGTTATTTTTTCGCAAAGTCACATAACCTATGAGCAAAATGAGACAAAGATCATAAAAATCGATGCACGCGTTTCGCTTTTATTCGCAATTGAGTAAATGTATGAATTTCAAAAATTTGCTCGAGATATGCACAACATTATTTGGAGAAAACATTGACACCTTTTTCATGATTCTGAGAATTAAAAAAAAAGGAATAAACAAAAGGTTATTTGATTTTTATGATTGCGGTAATAAATGTACGTGGACAATTAAACGGAAAGTGGACCTTTTTATTATTTGGGTTTTTCCGGTGGCTACCTATATGATTTTTTTACAGAAATTGCACCCACATTTAAGGGTGGTCATTATTTGGAAAGTTTTGCACAGTTTGAAACGTACAAGTGCTGAATCAGGTATATAGCCAGCCGCCCTTAAAATATGCGCCCATTTATAAGTACCTGGCAGTAAAATATTCAAAAATACGTAGTATTTATAGGTGTGCATTGATCGATTTTTGGCATTCAGCCAGTGCCGACGAACGCGAACAGTAAAAGTGATTTTTCTCCAGTTTTTTAAAAGTGAATAACAACAAAACATAAAATATATCAATATGGAAAACAACAAGTGCCCATATTTGGATGAATATTGTTACGTTTGTGGTCATATCGTCCGAAAAATACAGAAAAAAGATCGAAAAAATTTGTTTACTGAGCAATTCAAAACCGCGTATTGTAATTATTTCGATGAAGCAGATTTAAGTGGTGCAAATTTTACGCCGAACACAGTGTGCAACAGTTGTTATACTACCCTTCTAAAATGGATTCACGGAAAAAGTAGAAAGTTATCTTTTATGAAGCCAGTAATTTGGGTGGAAGACACAACTGGACATGATGAATCCAGGTGCTATGCATGCATAAATTTTCGTCCTGGATTAAACAGACAACAATTGAAAACAAAAGTATACACTGCTGCATTTACTGCCACACTTCCAGTGCAACGCCCTGCTGATACCGATGCACCTAAACCTCCGAGTGCGGATACTGTGTCCCTGCTAGCCGAAACCGTTTTCACCAATCCGACCGATTTGGATGATGCTGATTGGATACCCGATATTGAAAATAGTGCACCACAACCGCTACCACAAATCGAAATGGATTACATTGTGGCCAAGCTGGGACTATCACAACACGACTCCGAATGGCTGACATCATTTTTGAAGAGAAGAAAACTCACACAGCAAAATGTCAGCGCAACATCATACCGACAACGCCAAGCTGATTTTCAGAAATTTTATTCCGTTGACGAAGCAAATACGTTCACGTACTGCCATGATATCCCAGGTTTAGTGAAAAAATTGGGAATGGATTATATCGCTGGCGACTGGCGTTTATTCATCGATGGTTCAGTTACTAGTTTGAAGGCTGTGCTGCTGCACAAAAAAAATAAAAAACCATGCATTCCATTGGGATTCAGCACAACTATGAAGGAAACGTATGAAGCATTGGGCGAAATTTTGAAGAAAATCAAATACGATGAACACAAATGGAACATTTGTTGCGATCTGAAGGTGGTCAACATACTACAAGGGATTATAGAAAAGGGCGGATATCCAAAATACTTCTGCTTCCTTTGTAATTGGGATTCACGATACAAAGGAAATCAATATCAATGTAAAGATTGGAAAGGAAGAACTCCCGAGCTCAACAAACAATTAAAATTACGCAATGAACCTATGATAAAGGACCTGGATGATATTTTGTTGCCACCGCTCCACATGAAACTGGAAATAGCTGGGAAATTCGTTGAAGTGGTGGTCAAAAAAGTTAACGGCGCCTTTGACTGTTTGAAATCCATCTTTCCGAAACTTAGTGATGAGAAAATTAAAAACGGTACGTATCGTACTCTGTATTTCAATATTGTCATATCTAAATTTGTTAATTTCTATACATTCGCATTACCAATAATTTTTTCGTTTTTCTTATGTATTTAAAACAGGTATTCTCAATGGACCTGATATTCGGAAATTGATCAAAAGTGATTCTTTCACACATTTGCTTTCAGAGCATCACGACCACCAACATGCATGGAACGCATTGAAAGAAGTAATAGAAGGCGTTCTAGGAAAGAACCGTGTCCAGCGAGAAGAGATACAGCAACGAGTGGACAGGTTGCTGTTTTATTTCGAAAAAATCGGTGCATCCATGACGCTGAAATTGCATTTCTTGCACCACCACCTCGATACTTTTTTGGCACAATCACCTCAGGAATCAGACGAACAAGGAGAGAGGTTCCACCAGGTGACCATGCCATTTGAAAAGCGGTTCAAAAGCAAAAAATTGGATGCATTGCTTGCTGAGGTTTGTTGGTGGAGTTCCACAATTATGCAGTTTGAAGAAAGCACAGAAGATGAAGACATTGAAATTGGTGGACACAGTGAAAGAAACACGCCCTTGAATAGTATGTGTATCTCGGATGACGATACAGACTCAGACCATGATTATGAACAACCTACGAAGAAAACAAGATCATCAGAACCACAAGCGTCAACTTCTACAAGGATGGATATTGCCAATAATTGAAAAAATGTTCTAAATTTTGTTTTTATGCATATTATAATTGCGTATTAATTGCATATTATTTTATTTTCATTAAGTTTTTATAAATAAAGTTTTTTTTTGCATGATCATTTTTTAATTTATATTTTTATTTTTATTTTAAGGGTGGTGGCTATAACTGATTTTTGAAATTCATACCTTTACTCAATTGCGAATAAAAGCGAAACGCGTGCATCGATTTTTATGATCTTTGTCTCATTTTGCTCATAGGTTATGTGACTTTGCGAAAAAATAACTAGACTTGAAACTTTTTCCCATTTTGGATTTTTTATGTATTTTTAAAAAAAAAAATTTAAATTTTTAGGCAAAAAATAATTTTTTCCCTTCATACATTCATTTTTAACTTCGAAAGTGTTACTTGTATAGGAAAACAATATATGAACAGATTAAGGGAATTGTAATTCTTAATTTTTTAAAATTTATTTCAACTAAATTGGGCTAGTGGTTGTCGAGCTATGTCAAACAACAGGGCCTAAAACGTGATAAATTCCCCTATACGATAGTACTAACTTCAAATCGATACTAACTTCAAATCGCAGGTAAGAAGACAAAACGAATGATGCAGAAATTCTTCTTTTTGGGTCTAATTTCACATACAGTTCACAGAATTGAGTTGGCAAATCATGTGTTGTACTGTGTAATACAATTGACATTTAAAGGCTAGTTTACATGGTAATACAATGTATAACGACTTTGTGGAATCAAAATATTATGAAATTCTCTCCGTGTTTAAAATAAAAATCTGTTGGTAAGTATTTTTCATGTTTACACGGATGGTTTAAGTAAAATAAAAGCAAAGTGAGTTAATAACAAAAAGGCAGATGATTGCAGTTTTACAATATTAACAAAAACAACATGAACATTTCCAGTTGATTCTGCTTGTTTTTGTAATTTTATAAAAATGTTTCCACCTTCAAAATACTCTGTTAAAATGCGACTCTGGTGTGATGAGAATACACGAGTTTCTAAAATTGTTTAGAAAATGAGCATTTACCGACCGATTGCCATATTTTTATCCGTATTCTCTCTTACTCAATGCATTTTGCTTTTACATGATAAGATTTTTCTCATTCTACATCATTTTTTGACATGTCGTAACACATTGTATTACCGTGTAAACTAGTCTTAACATAGATTTAAAAATTAGAAGAGTTCCTTTTTAAAAAGTAATGAGTTGCTTTGTACTTGGATATATGATGGTAAGTCGTTCCAAAGACACGTTGTGTAATTGAAAAATTGTCTTGTAGATATAAGATATTTGTATTTTTGTGATCTAAAGTTTCTTCCACGAGGTGATTGCGCAAAAATAATTTTGTTAAAAAGATATTCTGGGTTCTTCTGATATATAATCTTATGCATCATCAAAAGGCTTTTATATTTCAATAAATCTTTTAAACTTATTTTATATAACTGGTGTGAATATGATGATATTCTATCTCGTCTACTTCTATTGAAAACATATCTGGCTATATTGTTATATGTGACCTCGAGGCGTTTAAAGTCAATAGTGTCGCAATTGGCAAATATTTCACACCCGTACAGTAAAACTGGCATTAAATAGGTTTTTGCCAAAAGCATTCTTATTTCAAACGGCGTTGAGGTTTGCACAGACCACAAGTTTCTCAGCATCCCGTGAACTTTACCAGCTGATATATTTATATGGTTGGTCCAAGAAATTTCGGCGTTAAATATGATACCCAAATTTGACGATGATTGAACAAAGTTGATTTTTGTGTTCATATGTAGAAAAATATTATCATTCAGTCTTTTTTTTATTATTTCTTGATATAAAAAAAAAAATTTTGATTTGTCAGGGTTTATACACAAGCCATTAGTGCATGCCCATTTATGTATTTTATCCAAATCACTGTTAATAAAGTCAGTACAGTTTTGAACATTTTCCAATCTGCTGCTTAAGTACAACTGTACGCCATCAGCATACATTTGAACACCACAGTAATTCAGAGTCTCAGGCAAATCGTTAATGTACATAGAGAAAAGCAGTGGACCAAGAATTGACCCCTGTGGCACCCCTCTTTCAACATCCACAGCTTTAGAAGTCACACCATTCAAAGTAACCACTTGTTTACGATTAATAAGGTAAGAGGAAATAAGTTTGTTAGCCGAATTAGAAAAATGAAAAATTTTTTTGAGCTTAGCGAGGAGAATCGAGTGATCAACAGTATCGAAAGCCTTACTGTGATCTAGAAGCACAATAAAAGAAACCATATTATTGTCCAATTTAGATCTAATTTCTTCCACTACATCTATCAGAACCGTAATGCAGCTTCTGCCCTGTCTAAAGCCAGACTGTCTATCCGTAAGAAGATGTTGATCCTTTAAGTACTCATTCATTTGCCCGTACATTAGATTTTCCATAACCTTAGATAAAAACGGTAGTATCGCAATTGGTCGGAAGTCACTGTTGTTCTTTGGAATGGGAATTATTTTTGCTCTTTTCCACATATCAGGAAAAATTGATTTTGTAATTATTGTATTAACTAAATGCTTAGAAAATGGAAGAAGTTTTGGAACGACAAGAAGTTATAAAACTTAAGAAAGTTTTATAAACTTAAGAGGCGATTCAGTGAGTTAAGCGCGGAGTTTTGCACACATTACCGACCAAAGAGTTTTGCAAAACATCTCTTAAGCGTTTTTGCGAAGGAGTGTTAATATTTTCTATTATTGTTTACACTGCTTGCTGATGTTATTGGAATTTCTTCTGTTTGAGTTTGATTCCACTGGGTCTTTCCCTCTATTTTCTTTACCGAACTTTTTGTGTCGGTTGAAAACTTAACTACCCTTTTACTCTAGACTTGCAAAACTCTCCAGACAAAGTTATCTTTCTACACAGAGCTTTTCTGCAGCTTCGGTCACTCTTGCCAACACAAATTCCACTTTGCTTTCCGGAAGTTACTATTTTTTTTTTTGCTTTCTTTTTCACAGGCACTGTTAATTATAAAAAAATACATTTGTTACTCTTTTAAAAATCACTTTTATGACCTCTCCCTTACATTATTCCCTTAGTGACTCACGTTCCAAGCTTCCGAAACTTGTAAGCTGTAGTGAACTTCTCCCCTCAGTCAAAGTTTCACGCAACTCGTCTAGCAGTCGACCTTACTCTCCGTCTGGGCAAAAGGGATACTCTATAAACGTTCCACTTTATTTAAAATTTATTCACTTTCACAAAATGTACAAACACTTACTTCATACAAATTCTCGCACAAATAATTAAAGTCCTTAAAACTTAAAATTATAATTTTGCACAACTCACTTTACTGTCTGACTTTACTATCTGACGTTCTCTATATTAGTGATTTTATTATTTTCAAAATTTTCTTTTAAAACCGCAAATACGAAAAAAAACGTTAATGCGTTACAAAACAACAAAACTAATACATAAAAACAAAGTACCGAAACCTAACACTAACATTAGGTAGATCGGACGGGTATTATTCGACCGGTTTTAACCGGTTATTTTAGCTTTTTTTTTTGGTATAATAAACCGGTTACTTTAGTAATGTGTAATTTATATACATTTTCCTTACTCTTGTTGTAGATGTACCGGTAATTTAAGTATTTTCCTAATTGAATATTGGCCAAACCTAAACTTTTTATGAAGAATGTCAAAACAAAATGTAACAAAAGTCAAAAAACATTATGAGCTCTGTAAATACAAATCGCTTATAAAAGCGTGTGTTCGTGTAGAAAAAAAAAATCAAAAACTATTCAAAATAATACAAAAACGTGTGCAGTTAAAAAGTAAATAGTAATTTGTGCAAAAGTATTCTAAAAATTAAATATATTTTTATATAAAGGTTATCTCTAGATATTTTTCGAACGCGATTAAAAACACAAAGTTAGGTGCTTGAGGTGCCCTAAAATGATAAGCTACAAAGGTTCTTCCATGTCACGACTTATCCATCACCTTTAATTAGTCTACATGCTTGACATTAATGTGCTCTAAATAAAACTTAGCTCCGTTCGAAGAAGTTCTAAAGAGACGACAAATAAGAATTTACTAAAATACGCTGCAAAAAATTAATCATTAGGTGAAATATTAGCCCATTGTGTTGCCGAGGACGAAATGCCCGTTAAGGCACTAAAAACTCTTAAGTAGTTCTAGTATCTCTTCATGCTGAAAACTACATTATTTCGGCGGAATCAACGATATGGGAAAAATTTCTACCAATTTTATTTATTAAAACACCAAGAACTAAAAAACAAAATTGAAAAAAATCAAACAATGTCATGGAATGTTTTAAATTGTAGTCGACCAATTGTCAAATATTTTACATAAAAATAATGTTCAGTTCACTATTCGTTTCTATAATGCTGGAACAAAATAATTTGAAACAGATAATCCTGGCTTAGAGGTTTTGTTTGCAACTTTTGAAAAATATTGTTGATTTATAAAGATACTCGTAGCTTAACCACCAACAAATAAAAACTGATTCAAAATAAATTTTAGAGAATATTTCAAATAATAACTTTATAAAATTCCTATAATTTATTTGCTTTTGCAACACGTTTTTCTCAAAAGAAAAATCAATCCATCCGTACTCAAATCAATCCGAAGCGGTATCAATAGTACGGTGAGTACGGATTTTCTTGAATCAAGTACAGAAAGATTGATTCACGTACGGATTATTCAATCGGGAAATACTCAAGTTATCCATATTCAATCCCGGATTCGTACTTAAAATAATCCGAAAATGAGATTGATAAAGGTAAAATTGAGATTGAATCAATCTCAAATGCGCTTGTTTCAAGAATTATAAAATTGATTTAATCCCGAATTCGTACTTACAATAATCCGAAAATGAGATTGATTTAAGTAAAACTGAGATTGAATCAATCTCAAAATGTACTTAAGTCAAGTGTTATAAAGTTGATTTAATCCTGAATTCGTACTTTAAATAAATCAAAACTGAAATTACAAGAAGAATATTATTATAATTAATTTACTTACCTGTTTCACACCTTACAAAGTTCCAATTATAAAACACCACCACCATGCCCGATATGATTTTTACTTTAAAAACTTAATGTACATATTTAGCTAGGAATATAAACTAAATGAGAAGTGAGAAATTGAAGGCAAGACAATTTTACTGTTTAAACTTTATGCTAGGAACATAACGAATTTCGCCCAACACGACGAATTTTTCCGTAAAAATTCGCTGAGTAAATTCGTCGTATGAAGCACAATAACGACGAATAGCTGGCAGCTTTTATAATTGAGAAAGTTGATTACTGTTTGTGCAAAGAGAGAGAAATAGTGTGACCATATTCAAAAAAATAATGCTTAAAAATAAAAACATAAACAAAAACACAACTGAAAACTATTTTTATATCCAAATACTTTGTATACTTATTTTATGTGTTATACAATAAAAAAAAAAAAAAATTATTAAAGTAAAAAGTAACTTTATTTACTAAACTACTTATTAACTAAAACCAAACATGGTCACCTCGTACTGATTTGTTCGTCGTTCGCCGGCGTATGAAATAGAATTAAATCTATTTAAAGTTCGCCGCGTCTGGCGAATTTTCGCCGGCGCCCTGATTGTGTGCATTTTCATATACAGAAACGTCTTTTATTTTTGTCGACGAATATTCGCGGCCAAAAATTCGTCGTTCGCCCCAGTTGTGTTCCTAGCATTATATGAGATTAAAACGCTCAATTTGTAATTTTACTCTCAGAGTGGCAGTTCCAACGAAAAGTTCAATCGTTTTTGTACTTGGTTTAAGAATTTTATACTTACTTAAAGAACGGGAATGATTTTCGAAAGTTATCCGATTTAGGATTGTTGTGAGTACGTTTTAGTGGTTTTCGTACTTGGATTTTTTGAGTACGACTCGTACTCAAGGTAAGTATAAATTTATCCCGAGTGTTTTTCTTTCTGTGTATCATTGAACAGTTTCTTACAAATAAAGTTTAGTAAATCAATAAAAAATTGTTGAAAATTTAGCTAAAGTTTGATCAATTTACTGGTCCCACTTTTCTTGGATTTTATCGTCAATTATTTGTAAGGTCTTATCTAAGTGATATCTATGTATTTTGTTAGTTCCTTACCTTTGCAAATTGTTTTGTTTTTATTCAAATTAACTTTTTATTACAAAAACTTATTTGATTTTAGTGTTTTTATGTATTCGAATTAAAACTGGTTAACCGGTTATTCAAAAAATGCTTAACCGAAAACCGGGTTTTTCAAAATAGCAACTATTCGTAATATTCGAAAACCGGTTATTGAAAAAAGTCGAATAATCGATCTCCCTAACTAACATACATAAATTCCTATAAAAAAAAATACGTCGGGGTCAACAACTTTATTTCCTTTGGCCTTGAACTCAAAAGACATTTTACAGAGAAAATATTTCTTAATTTTCACTTATTCGGACAAACTTGTCAATATCAGTCCTCTACTGTATCGCCTCGGTTCATTCTATTTCATCAACTTTGTTCATTCAAAAAGCTCGTTTTCCAGAATGGACTTCCAGTCTACATTCCATTTCATAAACAGCTGTCATTAAAGAAAACATGACATTAAAGCATCTAAACCTTTCAACACAAATAAAAAATACTATTAAAACAAAACTAACCCTAAAACAAATTAAAATAAAACAAATTACATAATTCTCCCAAGCCGGACTACCAAAATACACCACCAAAAAAACGTTTCCCTAACAAAAAAAAAAAAAAAAAACCAAGAATAAACACACCACCTGCAAGCCTCGGACGACTACCAACCAATAAGTACCATAAGAGAATAACATCCTCAGAAATAAACTTTGTTCATTCCTTTACCTCCATAGAACCTTCTCCGGCCCTCAACTTCAAATTTGGAAATAACAAAACAAAACTCACCCGCAACATCTGTTGAGAGCAGTTGTTGAGTGAGGTGCTTTTGCAACTCTCGGATAAAAAAATATGAAGAAAGAAATCGGAAAATGGCAACAATTGCAAATTGTGAGAGTTGGAAAACAATTATAATTGAATATAACATTTTCCCAAATTTATGGGACATAAAATATGATAGGTATACAAAGAAAATAAATAATTTTTTTTTGTGTGTTGTAGTTGTATATTCAAAAAACACGCAATACTGATGTTTCGTTTTTTGTGTAATCGTCTGTGGTAAAAACTGAAACATAAATAGTAACACGTGTTTTGACAAATGTTGCATCGTCTGTGGGTACCATCCCTATAAAAACTGTGACGGTCATTTTACCTGTCATTTGACTGCCATTGATGATAGAATAAGGGTCATCGCGTAGCTCAAAGTTTCTATCACTTTCTTAAGGCCAATATGAAAAAAATGACCTAAACTTTTGTGTACGTGTGATTTTGCATCCTTCTCTAACCTATCAATTTTATCGTTTGTAGTACATATTTCTGAACTGCTTACTCTAATGTTGCTTAACGGCAGTCTTGATGGATTTATTAGTCACAGTTGACTAGTCAGTCTGGATGAATACATTAGTCACAGTTGACTAGTCAGTCTGGATGAATATGTTAGTCACAGTTGGCTGGTCAGTCTGGATGAATATATGAGTCGCAGTTGACTGGTCAGTCTTGATTAATTTACCAGTCACAGTTGACTAGTCAGTCATAGTTGCGAATAGGCAACTTTAACTAAAACATAATTTCTTCCAATTCAATATATACTTTTTATAAAATTAAATTTCAATAATATAATTTCAAATAAAAAAACTTAAATTAATGTTTTTCATACATATTTTAATAATAAATAATAAAAAAAAACTTAAATTAATGTTTTCCATACTTTAATAATAACTAATAAAAAAAAAGTTAAATTAATGTATTTCATTGTATATTTTTAGTTATGTCAGTTTTATGTCTTTTTTTGAAGGAAAAACCAAATTGAAATATTTATTTAATTTTTTTAATATTTCGGTTAGGTTAGCATCTTTTTTTTAATTAAAAATTCTAAAAAATGTTTGTAATAAAAATAAAAATATTATAAACAATGTACATATGTATGTATATATTATATTCTTATGTTATCTTCATCATAGATCTATGCATATAAACTAAACTTATTTTTCATCTAACATTCATATAACACATATACATACATACATATCGTTCATGTACATCAATAGTGATAAAGCTAATAATTATAGAAATTTAGTTACTCCAATAGTGTCATAACTCAAGGAAAAACATAGCGAACAATACTGCATGATATGTATATGTGTTATATGAATGTTAGATGCAAAATGAATTTAGTTTATGTGCATAGATCTATGTTGAAGCCGCCATAAGAATATATAAACAAACATATGTACATTGTTTTTGATATTTTTATTTATGTTAATATGTTTTTCTGGATTTTATAACAAATATTTTTCAGAATTTTTTATTAAAAAAGATGCTAACCTAACCGAAATATTGAAAAAATTTAACCGCCTCTTTTTAAAAATAAAAAAAATTTTACTTGGGAATTAATATTGTTTTCAATATTAATTTCTAAACGAAAATTTTTATTTTAGTTTGAAAAACAGGCAGTTAACAAATAAATATTTCAATTTTGTTTTCCTAAAAAAAGACCTAGAACAAGGCGAATTCATGTATACGGTGGTGTCATATGTATGTCAAAAACACAAAGAACTTTTGACATTTCTCTCTCTTATTAAGAAAAACGTAGCATAGCTGTGCTTTCAACGCCACCTGAAAAATTAATTCGCCTTGACCTAGAAACATTCAAAAGGAAATTAAAAAAACAAAACAAAGAAAGTAAATAAAACTAAATATTAATTAATTTTTAACTTTCAACAAATATTTTTTTTGTTTGGATCGGTGGTGAGCGCGTTCTACGGCCTTCTTTACGCTTTTTTCAAATTCTAAAGCGCTTTGTTTTTGGAAAATGTCTGTAATTTGTAAAAATGTTGTAATTAACACATTAGTAAGTAAACATAGTATATGTAAAATATATATAAAATTATGTATATTATATGTACATACTTCTTAGAACCTTATTTGTTATATTAAGGCCTGCCAGAAAAAGCTTTTCGCTACGCCCATCCCAATTGTAATTTGCCAGTACGTCGTCCGTAAAAATGGCACGGATGACGCTTCCAACATCTTCCGAAATGCCTTTAATTTTGTGAATGTAGTTATTCTATAAAGTGTAAAAAGTAGGTATTAAAAATTTAAAAGTGTGCAATATTTTTACGTTTATTACCATTGCTTGAGCAAACACCGAAGAGTTTAGCTTCTCTTCAACTTCCTTCACATTCTCAGGTGTTCGAAGGGGAAGCATGCTAGCGACCTCATCAATGTCGCTATCACTCTTCTCCCCTGTCATGCGAAATATTGAATCTTGGGTTCTTTTGATGCCCACCTTACACTCCATTAGTAGCTTGGACTGGGCCATCATTTCTGGTTTTGATACGCTCTGTAAATATTTAATTTTTAAAGACAAATTAGCAAGAGCAAAACTGCCAGATACTTACGTTGTCCTCGACCGCCACTAACTTATCAGCAATTTGTTCTTGGTTTTTATTTAGAACAGCCTGCCCGTTGCTCAACATTCCTTGGTTAAGCTCTATTCTTTCGAGCCGAGCCCTTAGGTCGTTTTGCCCTTCGATCAGCTGCTAAAGAAGCACTAGAATGTCTGGTATAAAAAAATTATAATGGCAATATTTACGACTAAAAATATATTATTTAATAAAAATATATTTGATTTAATTAACCTGCATTGTTTGGTTCTTGGTGAGTTGGCTCCTCACTTAAAACATACGACGATCTCGGCAGTATTTGTTGAGCTGCGGTTAACTCTCCTGTAGTTTCTTCTGGCTCAAAAAGGTTCTAAATTATTCATGTATAATTTGAGTTAGTATTGCTACATAAACATATATATATATATATCAATCAAAAAAAGGGTATTAACTCAAAATTTAAACATTTTCAGATGTTTATTTGGTTTATTCCTCAACCATGTCAAAAGTTGCTTACATTTTGCTTATACATGTATATTTTTGTTTACGTATTTGTTTTTTGCCAAACATACGTGCATACAAAACACGTTTTTATTTTTGTTTTCCCTATGTAATAGTAAGATTTTCACAACCGTGAGGAAATTTACACAAACAAAATGTCTGTTGTTTTTTGTACTGTTGTATTGTTGTAGCGGTAAGCAGACCTATTGGATAGGCCTTGGATTTCCATTTCTTTGCACAATTGTGTACACCACTACTAACACATATATTTATACTCTTTAATTCAGTCGTCGATGTGACTTCGACAAGTGTACATGTCTTGTACACTTGTAAAATGGTAATTATTTGAGATTTAAAAGCAATTTTTAATATTTCAGATAAAAAATTTCAAATATTCTAAAAGTCCTATGTGGAAGAAGCTCATAGTCACATTTATTATAGGTTTTATTTTACGTACGTATATGGATTCGGTTCTTATAATTTTACAGCACTTTTTTATTTTTTCTTATTTTTTCTACTAAAAATTATTATTATAAAACAGATTACCCAGTTTTGGTGTTTAAAAATATTTATGTGTTCTTATAAAAAGAATTAAAAACTTTGCTAATTTTTTTTTTTGAGTGTGATTATACATTATGCTGTTAAAAGAAATTATATATGTATTTGATGATACGTCATTTTTAATTCTGTAAATAACTTAAAATTATATGAAAAAACATATGTAACGTGAATCCTAATCAACAAAATTGTTTGATTTTGATGCCTGTAAAAGGGTCCCTTTTTCTTTCGTTAAAAAGACGTAAAAGAAGTACCTAAATGCAGAAATTATTAAGAAAAAAATAGCCACAAGAATTTGTTGGTATTTTGTGCTTGTAAAATGATATTTGTTTCTGTACCAATCGCATCGGTGGGTTTTTTTTTCTTTGAAAACACTTTTCTTAAGTAAAAATATTTAAAAAAACAAGTTAAAAAGTCTTGTTTTCCTACAATTTATGTGTAAACCTATACATATAAAAGCAAATGTGACAGCAGGTAACATTTTTGGGTAAGAAGATGTGTTTTATTGATGTATTAATGAAACTTTATTGTTTCGCACTATTTTTATTGCTTACTTTTTTATGCTACACTTATATGACCGAGTCCAAAGAGTTAACCTTACTAATTAATGGTATTTATTTAACATAACTTTGACCTGTTATAATGACTTTATACATTTTTGCAGGAAACTCAGGTGCGCATTTGGTATTTTGTAAAAAGTTATGATATACCATTAGCTAGAATTAAAATGTATGCACATATGTTTGAAGTATGAGTAACCCAACAACGTGAATACCCTTTATATTTTACTTACCACTATGAATACCGTAACTTTTTTCTAAAATAACTTTTTCACGTTATCATTCTCATGTAATTTATTTTATTTTTGAATAAATAGACCAGGGAAATCCATTTCTATGCACAATTGTGTACACCACTACTAATACATATTTTTGTTTCAGGTTAACAGAAAAAACTTTATGATGGCACTTAAAAAATATTGTGCGGTCAAAAACGCTTTTGGTAACATCCAATGCCTTATATGCTATGCAACATTTCAGAAAGGAACGGAATATGTTATTAAGCGGCATTGCGATCGTTTTCATAATAATATAAATAATTTAAATGATAAGGAAAGAGAAGACCTGTTTTATAAAAATAAAACAATTTTTTTTTAGAAAAATTGAAAAAATGGTTATTAGAAGAGGAAATTTATGAACCAAAATCAGTTCCCCAATTGAAAAAGGAGATTTCAAGTTTAGTAATATTGGAAATAGTTAAGAAAGGAAGACCCATTGTGGGATGGTGTTTTTATCAAGCAATTGCTAAAAAAAATTTGGGAAAGGCTTAATTATAATACTAAATTTATAGAATCTCTTCCCCTGTCCAGTCAAACTGTAGGCCGTCGTACTGTTCAATTAGGAACATGTGTAGAATCTGCAATTAGGGAAAAAGTAATTAATTGCGAATTGTTTTCAATTTGTTTAGACGAAAGCACTGACATAAATGATCTGTGTGAACTTGTAATTTGAATTCGATGCGTAAACAGCGAATACACTATTTTTGAGTCAATGTTTACTTTAGAAACATTTTATGGAAATATAACTGGTACTTTGTTGTATGATGTTGTCACAGAAAAGCTTCTTTCCATTGTAGACATAAACAAATTGGCTGGAGTCTGCACAGATGGAGCCAATGTAATGTTGGGCAAATATAATGGGCTTATAGGCCAATTAAAAAAACACGAATTTGCAGTTCATAATTTTCACTGCATAATTCATCAGACCGCTCTTGCATCGAAATTCATAAATGATACCCCAGCTATGAAGACAACAGAGGATATAATAAATAAAATTCGAGGCGGACATCAAGCTTACCCACCGAAAATTTGTAACCTTTTAAAAAAACAAAAATGCTATGAATTGTGGCCTGAAAATGTTTACAGAAGTTCGGTGGCTAAGTCGCGGTTATTGCCTGAATAGACTTTATGATTTAAGAGAAGAAGTTCTTCAGTTCCTAGAAACTGGGAAAATAGAAAAAGTTTTAGTACAGCGTTTAAAAGACAATAATTTTATTTTAGACTTAGCTTTTTTGGCAGATACGACAAGTATGTTAAATGAAGCAAGGAAAGGAACGCAATATATGCGACTTGTCAAAAATTATTCACAATTTTCAAACAAAACTTTTTCTAATTTTTTCCCAAATTAAAACTGCTGATTTTTCCAATTTTCCAAAAACTTCATTTGTTTATAGAAATCTCGAAATCGACAAAAGATATGAATATGCCGAAATATTTGAAACACTTTTCAATAATTTTCAAGAAGGGTTTCAAGATTTTGTAATTTTACAACCGCTGTTAGATCTTTTCGAAAACCCTTTTCGTTGCGATGTAAGCAACTACGAATATGATATTCAATCAGAACTAATCATACTACGAAGCGAAGTAAATGCTCCAGACGAAAATAATATTGTAGAGTTCTGGAAAGATTTGGATGGCGAGTTCTATCCTGAACTAAAAAAAAATTCATTTAAGTGCCTCTCTTTTTTCGGCACTACTTACCTATGCGAACAAATTTTTTCGGATTTAAAATTTATTTGTTCCAAGCAACGTAATAAATTAAGTTCATCCCATTTGAAAAGCATTCTACTATTACGAAACTGCCATAAAAGTATACATTTAGAAGATTTTATTTTATAAGTTGTATAACACAAGGGAAAAAAATTAAACATTTTTTGTGTTGATAGAAAATTTGTAGCAGCTCTTTACCAATTCAATGTCGCTGATTTTAAAACTGCACTTTTTTCTATCAGCTGTAATTTGCGTGCAATATTTATTTTTTATGAATTTTAAAAACATAAAAATCTTTAATTTTTTTAAAATTGTTTGATAGATATTTGAAACTGATTTAGAGTCAAAAAGCTTCCGAATAAAAAAAGTGCAGTTTTAAAATCAGCGAAATTGAATTGGTAAAAAATTGCTACAAATTTTTTATCAACACAAAAAATTTTTAATTTTGTACCTTTGTGTTATACAACTTATAAAATATATTACTAACATTTTATTTCGGCTGTAAATAAATGCATTCTCTCAATTTTTTTTACTCTCTGGTACTCACTACTACACAACCAAAAAAAATTTTGGAAATCCCTGATGTACTACATAGAACATAGATAATTAGCCTTATTACGGTTCTTGTAAACGACTAAAGGCCATGTCAGATAAAACTTTTGCTTCGCGTTGCGTTACCGATTCGCTTTGACATCTAAGATAAAATATACGTACTTATACGAAACATGTCACATAAAGTACTTTCAAAGCGGAGCGAAGCAAAAAGTTAGCCAACTCTCATCTTTTTGCGCGCTTTGACAATTGGCTAGTATAATTTTCTTTTTTTTTAATTTTTTTTTGCCAAATTCAATTCCAAAAAACCGTCCAATTAAATTTTTAACTTTTATTTTTGTAACAAATAATTAAAAGTACAAGTTACCAACCGCTTTTATAAGTAAACAAACAATGCATGAGTGTTGTCAAAGTTTTCATTGCGGCATACACCTTTTTGCTTTGCGTTTTTCTGCCGAAGGTAGAAACGTCACGCAAAGCGACAAAGTTGTATCTGACACGGCCTTAAGTCGTTTTTTGTAGTAGATTAAACAACAAAGGTTGTGTGTTACTTTAATCTTTTACAAAAAAAGGCAGTCGATTAGGAGAATGAGAACCGCTATAAGGCTGAATAACGTTAGGATACTATAGCTGCGTTCGAGAACACAAAAGTTTTTACTATTTTTTACTGAACTTTACTGCATTTTACTAAATTGCGTTCGCGTACACAAAATACAGTAAATGAGAACACAAATTGAGACAGTTCTTGACTGAGTACAAGGCGAATTCATATACCAGGTGGCGTTGAAAGCACAGCTGTGCTACTTTTTTCTCTTACTTAGAGAGAGAAATGTCAAAAGTTGCTTGTGTTTTTGACATATCGATCAACGAAAGCAACAAAAAAATACATTGTTGTGTTTTTGGTGTTGTTACTTGTTGTAGTATCGACACCACCGTATACATGAATTCGCCTTGACTGAGTACTTACAAATTTTTACTGCAGAAATGTTTGCAGTAAAATTTAGTAAAACAAAAAAACATATGTTTCAAAAGGTAAACAAGCAAAAGTAGCAAACAAAAGGCATACAAATTGTGAAAAAATTGTATAAAAAAGAAAAGTCAAAATAAAACTAAAATAAAAACAAAAAATGAATAAATATTAATTAATTAAATTTTCTTGTGAAGAATTTATATGGCTAAATACCAGCTTTTGAAACTTTGTTTTGTTATGTTAATTTTTTTGAGTTGTAAAAGTGTCAAGTACTCGGGTACTTAGAACAGCCCTTGTTATTAAAGTAAAAAAAGTATTCGTGTACTATTGATCAAA
Organism: Pollenia amentaria; assembly: GCA_943735925.1. Taxonomy (NCBI): domain Eukaryota; kingdom Metazoa; phylum Arthropoda; class Insecta; order Diptera; family Polleniidae; genus Pollenia; species Pollenia amentaria. Next base: position 106,252,471 of record OX031006.1, read on the forward strand.
TTTAGCCGGACACAAATTAGCAAATTCAAATAAAATAAAAAACTAACAAATATGAAAGATAACATAAAATAATTTGTTTGTATTTTCCAAAAATATTCGTGTTATAAAAAGTATTTAATCGAGTACCGATAAGAAAACGAGTTAAGTAGTCAAAAGTGTAAACATTTTTCAACACTTCAATTATTTTCCATCAGCTGTTGCCTTTATTTTACGAATTTTTACAAATTTTGCGTTCGCGTACTTTTTTGGACAACAGCTTTTTGTGAGAGCAAAATTTTAAGTTTACTCATTTACTGCATTTTACTGTAAAAGTACTCAAACGCACCTTATATTACACTACAGTGGCCAGGGTATCATGAGTTAGTGGTGATGTGTGCAACACATAAAAATATTCGGCCTTATTGTGTACGGAGTTAATCGGTTAACCGATTAGTTACTACCCGATTAATTTTAAATTGCCAATTTTCGACTAACGATTAAACCGGTTAATTTAAGTCGACAACATTTTTAATTTTTTGTAGTATTATAACATATTTTTTGTTACAAAAGGTGTGTGTTTAAAAAATATTTTTTCATATGAACAAAGGTGTCCGGTGATCTTTATTTTAAATAATTGTTTGCTGTCAACATGTATGTACATATAAACACCGACTTTGGGTTAAACAGCTCAAATATTGTTTTAACCGTTACGGATAATGGTTCAAATTTTGTAAAAGCGTTCAGAGACTACGGTGTGGAAAGTGATCTTTTCGAAGATGAGATTAATGACGATCTGCCAGTCTTTGATAATGAGAGATGGTTGCCTACACATCAGAGATGTTGCAGCCATACTCTGAATTTACTTGCTTCAACAGACTTCGAAAAAATTTTAAGAACTGAAAAGCCACTGTACATACAACATAATATGGTAATTAAATTGAGTATTTTTTATCAGTTGCAAAATACCTGTCAAAATATTTTTAATTTTTTTAGACACTCGATAAACGTAACAACTTGTGGAAAAAGTGTAAGTGGCCAAAGTCTTCGGAAATAATTACGGAGCACTTGGGATCGTTGTTACTTTTGCCCGTTGTTACTCGCTGGAAATCATTATTTGACGCAGTAACAAAATTACTTACCTACAAAGAGAAGTTGAATAGTCTGTGCGATAAGCTTACTTTGTCAAATTTTTCTCCAGGGGACTTACAGTACCTAGAGATGTATAAGTTGGTAATGGAACCAATTGCCAAGGCGCTGGACATCCTTCAAGGAGAAAACAATATGAATTATGGTACTATTAGACGGAGCTGGTTGTAGCGTACCAAATTTGAAATATAAATTTATATTTGTGTACCATGTAAATTTCTTTTAACACAGGATTCTTAATACCGACTCTTGTGACATTGAGCAATAGGCTACATAAACTAAGTAGGAAACACGAGCTGCAACAAATATCCTCAGTTATTTTGAAAATGGAACAACGGCTAAGACAAAGGTTTCAACCATATTTCACGTTGCAGCCTGAGGCAAATATCGCGATTGCGGCAACAGTATTAACTCAAAGCATCAAAATGAAATGGCTCAAGGTGTTACAAAGATTAAGCCCTGAATTGCCGGAATTAACCGTTGAGAACGTAACCAGTACAGTTTTGGATACACTTTACAGTTTTTACGCCAAAAATTGCAGAACATTTAATTATGAAATTGAAAATAATTTATCGGCTTTTAGTTTTGATGGTGAGCTAATGCGTGTATTATTTTAAAGTTTGTTTGATTTTTAGCGACTTAACTTTACAGATGATGAAATTGATACAGGTCCTTCTTCACAAGACCATACAAAACCTGACCGACGATCCGCTATAAAGCATCAATTCTTCAGCTATCTAAACGATAATTCAAGCGCTGACGGAAATTGGCAAAAATATGATTTGCTAAAGGAAGCATTTATATACTTCAATACTCCCCTAACATCTTCAGCTCCAGTGGAACGACTGTTTTCTTTTGCCGGGATCGTCAACAGTCCAAGGCGACAATCATTGTCTGATTTTTCCTTTGAAAAATTAGTTTTAATGAAGGCCAATTGTAAAAATATGTTATTATAAGTGTCCGACCGGTTATGCGGCCAATAATCGTTGCTCGGGATTTGTTAATAAAATGTTTTTGTTTGTTTTTTTTTATTATCAAAAATTGTTATAAAATTATTGTTTTTTTTTTTTTTGTTTAATATATAAGTTTTCAACTTACTATTTCTTTAGCTATTTTTCTTCAGCTATTTTGAATTACGTGCTGTAGTTAATGTTGTTTATGTTATTTTTAAAATAAATATATTAAAATTTATTGATTATAAAAACTTTAAACAGGTTATCAACTGTTTCTAAAAAGTTTTTAGTGCAAATGAACACACAATTGTTGAATGTAATCAAAAAGAATCAAAAAATAATCGTTGAAAATAATCGGATTACTTTTTGATTATTTTTTAGTAATCGCCGGTACTTCTGATTATATTTTGATTACTTGTAATCGTAATCAATTAGTAATCAGAAATTTTTTCTTATAGAGTTAAATAATCATTATGATTCTTTTTAAAAAGTAATCTAATTGATTACTAATCGTAATCGAAATTTAACAGGTATGGTTTAGTTATTTTTTCTTCTTATATCTTCTCATATTAATCTTTTAACAGAATTAACCGAATCAATTAGAAGTGTGAAAAATTTAAAGAAATTAAAACAGGACTCTAATGGCATAATCGAAGATTTTATATATTGAGAGAAATCCAGAAAAAGGACCGAGAAATTAGATATTCTGTATTTCGATTTCTCCAACATCTACGAAAAGTGAAAGAATTTTTTCCAAGTCTAGTTTTATAAAAATTAGAGAAAAGAGTCGCCTAAATCCTTAACATTTAAAACAAATTATTTTTCTAAAAGATTATTTTTTAAAATCTCCTTAAACTATTGAAAAAACTAATAAAATGATCTCAGTTTATTTTTTAATTAATACATAATATTTATTAATTAAAAAATATGTTTTACAATTTTTTTGTTTGCTCGTATGGGTATGGGTATTAACTTTGTCATTCCGTTTGTAATTTCTACAATATTTATCTTAGACCCCATAAAGTATATATTCTAACTCTTTATGAGAAGATAAGTTCAAATCCGGCTGTCCGTATTTCCGCGTGTATGTTGAAATGTTTGTCCGAAGACCCCATTAAAGATGGGGACTAGGTTGTTATATATTTATGTCACATATGATCCGTTAAAGTTTGCTATTGAAATTCAGCCAGATCGGTGAGCAAGAAACCGCGACTACCTCTAATTTTTCCCATAAATCACTAGTTTTTTAATTTTTTTTCTGTATATCTGGAGAGCGGCAAGAGCTAGAGTTTTAAAATTTGGTACGAGAATCTTGCTTATCAATACACCAACTCTCTAAAAAAAAGGGGCAGGATTGGAGAAGTGTCACTTGCCATACAAATACATTATAAAGTTTTGTATATCTGGAGAACAAAAAAAAACTAAAGTTTCCAAATAATGCACAAACATCTCGGTTATCAATAAACAGCATTCCCCAAACTTTGGGCGGAATTGGAGAAGTGGGCGTGGTACCTTCCGTACAGAAAACATCAAAAATTTAATGAAAACTTAAATTTTTGGGCTGTCATATGACCTATGGATACGTCTTATATATATCAAAATATCGAAAATCTTCAGTAGAACAGTAAAGCAGTTATTACCAAAATATAATTTTTTTTTATGAAAAATACCTACTTTCTGGAACCATAGATCTTCCCGAGTCCAAGTTTGATTACCAAGGTAAATTGTAAATTTTAACGAAATCATTTCAACAAATAGAGACTGGGAATTTTTGCATCTTAAAAACTTGCAAAAAACAAATAAGTCCACGGTATGGCAACATTGCCTATACTAACCCTGAGGCCACACGATCAACTTTTTGTTGATAGTCTTTTACATATACTGTTTGTCAAATTTTACATAAATTGAAAGCTGTGACGTAGGCTGCACGCAATTTACTTTCAAGATGTCATCAAGAAAACAATTTATACTGACAAACGAAAAATTTGCTCACTAAACTTCTAATCAGCTGTTAAATTGAACCTAAAATTACCAAATAAATGGATAGTTAAAATTGAGAGCAATCTCGCAGTCAATTTAAAAAGTGTGAGTGTGTTAGTAAAAAAATGAGAGTGAGAGCAAATTGAAAGGGATTGAAAGACAAAAATTGATCGTGTGGCCTCCAAGTAAAAGAAAACAAGAAAACACACATACATGATTTGACGCTTAAATAGACAATAGTGTATTAAACAATAAAAAGCCGGATCGAATCCCCATTTTCAAAAAAAAAAAAATTATTTTCTTTTTTTAAATTCTTATGTCGTAAAACGATTTTAAAAAATATTTAGCAGTTTTTGCGTTTTTAATTTAATTCATACTGACGAAAACAATGACAGATGTTAAAATTTAAAAAATCACCATTATCGTGGTTGGCGTAAAAGTTTTAAGATGAAATGTGTACATAGATATGAGCATTTGCAACGAAAATCTACTTTTTGAACCGTAACGCCAGCATGCAAAGACGCTTCTATTTTAGGCCCTTGATACAAAATCAATCAGATCTGATTCAAGATTGGCTACAAAAATGGAACATCAAAGTAAATACTGGAAAATCCGTTCATGTAACGCTTATATTAAGAAAAATGAATGCTCCCCAGTGTATTTAAATGGAACTATTATACAAAAAAATAATTCGGTGAAATATTTAGGCTTCCATCTTGTTCGCCGGTTATCATGGAAAAACACATAATTAAGAAACGTGAACAATTAAATATTTAAACAAGACCAATTTATTGGCTGTTAGGCTCAAGAAATGGCTTAAGCTTGGAAAACAAAGTTATGCTACATAAAGCAATTCTCAAACCGGTATGGACATATGGTATTCAGCTTTGGGGCACAACCAGCAATTCGAATATTCAAATTATACAAAGATATCATTCTAAATCCTGAAGATAATTAACAAATGCACATTAAAGACGTGCACAGATATATCTGTTTGTACAAGTTTCTGTGTGTTTACTAATGTGAGTGTGTATGGATGAGTGGTCGAGTGTTTCTGATATAAGTTGATGTGGATATTTTTTGTAACAGTGGATATGAGTTCATAAAAAGAGAATGAGAGTAACATATCTGTTTATATCTGTTTCACAAAAGCAGATACTAGTTGATACTGATCGAATGCAATGAGTTACTTATTGTACGATGCCGTTTTTTCAATTGTCTTTGAACGAAAATATTTTGTATTTTGTTTTTGTAACAAATTCTTGGATGCCCTTAAAAGAATGGGGTTTTTTCGTTCAAGAGACATGTAGACAAAAATTATTGAAAAATATAATAAAAAAAATTACCAAAAAAACAACACATGTATTTTGTTTTTGTAACAAATTCATTGATGCCCTTAAAAGGATGGGTTCTTTTCGTGCTGTGGTAGTGAAAATTGCCGAGCAACAACAACAACACTAGCGAGAAGCTTTGCGATCAGGCCTGCCATATTTACCGATTTATCGGTATTTTGCCGATTTTTTTCTCCAAATTATCAAAGTGCCTATTTACCAATTTTTTTATAAAAAACTTAAAACACGGTAGCTTTTGGTTTATGTCATATAAATTTTTAATTTTGGGTAACTTGTTACGTTACAAAGAGACAACTGTTATTAATTCAGCGCTTATACTTCAGGAAAAATGGGTTAGATTTATTCCATATATGTACATATGTAGTGTTTGTCTAACCCATCACACACACATTTTGAAAAATATTCAACTAGGTATAAAGAATAAAAGAATTAACTCCAAATTAAAGAAAAAAGCTTAACGGTTTTTTGACCAAAGCTAAAAGAAGAAATAATTTGTTTTTCTAAAGGAAAAAGGAATTATTATTTACAAAAGAGTAAAGTTAAGCTTAATTTATATTCACTGTCAATATAAATATTTAATTTTATATTATTATATGCTATTGAGTATAAGGCTTATACCTCCGGTAGCCAATTTAATTTAAGAAAGTAAAGTAAATATTCAAGTTTTTTTGAAAAAAGAAAATCAGATTTAAAATGAGAAAATTCTTCAACCTAAAAAATTTGAAAATCCATTTTTAACGTTTAACATTTATTAACATAACAGTTTTATTACATAGTTAATGAATATTATAAAGAAAATAATATCATATAAATTAATTTTTATATTTATTTAAGTCATAAATAGTAGGTATGTAAATTTAAAAATACAGTTAGCAAACTTTAAAATTAATTATATGTAACTATCTTTGGATGTTATCAAAACAAATTCATTTTTGTAAAAATTAATATACAAGTTAAGGCGTTAATACTACGGAAATTATCAGGGGTGTCATAGAATCCAAGTCGGTTTTGCTAATTGTCTGTTTTTCAAACCAATATTGGTTTCATTTGGTGTCATAAAAACAAGTCGGTTTTTTTATTTTCGAATACAAATAAAACCGATATTCGAAACAGCTGTTTTATGTGTTGGTTCATTTGTTTATAGTTTTTAATGAAATTTTTGTTTGATAATTTTTTAAATTATGATTGTGCTCTAAAATATTGTTAAAACTTGTGTTTGTAACAAAAGGAAAATTATAGAAAAGAAAATAAGAATGGAAACACACTAAACATAAGCAATAAATGTTATCGTTGTATTACATAAATATTTGCATTTGTTGTTTACATGTGTAATTTTATTGTTTTGTAGAATTATAAAGCAAATTTATTAAAAATAAATTGTTTCTTGTTAATAAATAAAATAAATAAATGTGTTGCGAACTTTCTGTACGCAGAAAAAGTGAGAATACTTTTGCAAGCTCGCAGCAGCCCGCTGCCGGAGACTACCGGAGACATGCAAAAAATACTAATTTACCAATTTTATTTATTTCCATCTATGCAAAATAACTAACTGTTGAAAAAAATAAATAAAAAATTAAACTTTAACCAACTATATTTATTTCCAATATAAAAACAAGAGCTGAAAGCTGCTTGGTTTATTTTCAATAAAAATCCGATAATATTGGTTTCTGTGACACCTAAAACCGACACTAATTTCAGTTCGAACAAAAAGCCGATAAAATTGGATTTCATGACACCAATGTATTTTTTTTGTCGGTTTCAAATCCAATACCGATAAGATTGGTTTCTATGACACCCCTGTATATCAAAAAGTTCATATAAATTTTTCTTCTAAAATTTCATCTTAACACACATACACAAGAATAAGCAAGCGACAGAAGAACTTAGAAACCCTAAAAACAATATACATGGTATTTTTGTATTTATTTGTCACTGTTTGACGTAGTAAGAAAAAAAGTTGGTAGCACTGCGTACTAGCAAGATCACATTTTTTTCTGCGCTTAAAAATTTATTGATTTTTTTGATATTTAATTTTATTTAAAATAAAAGTCTCAAATAGAGCCACATTTTTTTTACTTCGGGATAACTTTTTATCATTACCAATATGGATAAAGTTTTACCTGGTTTCGTCGACCCGATTCCTAAATCTGTAAAACTGCCACCTGATAAGGACAACCCGATGGTTAACAATGTAATTGGTGAATTGATGTTAAAAAGTGGAATTCCTATACGGCTTGAAAATAACAACATGGAGGTTGTCCTCAGCGATAATGACAACATTGAGGATTTCAAAGAAATCAAAACAAAACGCCATAAAAGAAATGTAAACGGAGAAAATATCATACCATTGCAGGACAGGAATGCGATAAAGGCAAATGTAGACGTTTCCAGTTTTGGGTCTACTAAAATTTCTCAGAATCGTTTTGATTTATTGGGGAAGCTGAATATAGAAGTAAACGAAGGACCAGCTACAAGCAAACAAGCGGCTAAGAATGCAAATAAAATTAAAAATGGTGAAGAGAACTCTGGTAGGCCGGTTAGGAAAAAATTTTGTCCGCCAATTATTTTACATAACGTTAAATTGTGGAACACCCAAAGTCGTTTATAAAATTATTAATTCGTCTAGAAATAAAAGCAAAATTTACTTTGAGGAGTTGTCAGCACATTTGGAAATGATGGAACTACTAAGGGCCCAGAGTATAAAGTCATACTCATTCACGCCGCCGGAATTGAGAAGAGTATCGGTTATTTTAAGAGGCTTATACCATTTGACTGAAGTGTCTGAAATTGAAACAGCCCTTAAAGCTGACTTACCAAATACTTTTGAAAAGGTTAGTAAACTAGTTACACAGTATTCTGCTAAGAACGATTATGACACTGGGTTATTTGTTGTTACTCTAGCACAAGGGAAGAAACTAAATGATGTTAGTAGATTACGTTATATTTTGAACCAATCAATTACTTGGGAATCTCCCAAGTTGAAGAATAGAGAGATTCAATGTTTTAGGTGTCAGTCGTGGGGACATTCAGCCCGAAACTGTAATTCAGTGTTTAAATGCGTAAAATGTAACTTAATTCATGAACCTGGTCAATGTAGCGTGATAAAGGGAGAATCGTCTCCAACTTGTGTTAACTGTAACGAAAGCGGCCATGTTGCTAATTACAGGGGCTGCCCGTCTTACAAAGTATATTTGAAAAATAGGAAAGAGTTATTGGACAAGGTTAAGAATAGAAGAGAGGTAATTAAGGATAATGTTAAATCTGCAATAAGTAGTAGTCAATTGGTTAATGAGGGAACGTCTTTCGCTAGTCTTTTTCATTCTAATAACAATGATCACTTTGTTAGTGATCGAAAGGTACCTAAAATTGTGGAGGAATTCGTAAAGCTCGGGGAATATTTTAGAGAGTCCAAACCTCAATCGCTAGAATCAAAAATTTTGAATTTTCTAAATTCTTATAAATTAGTGAAGTTATTTTCCAGTATGGCCCGAAATAATTTAATATTTATTACAATGAATGTAAGGTCGTTAGTTGAATTAAGTAGACGTATCGAATTAGCTAAAATTCTTAACTTTCATAAAGTTGATGTGTGTTTCTTACAGGAAACGCGCTTTCGGGGGAACTCAAAAGTTACTTTTGATAATTATAACGTGATTAGGGATTACTCAAGTATAGGTACAGCAATACTCATCAACAAGAGTATTAAGTTTTCTTCTATAAGTATTGCAAATTTAAAATTCCCAAGCTGTTTTATTAAACTGAATGTTTATTTTGCCAAGTTAAAAAATTTCTGTTGGGTAGTGCTTACATTCCAACCAACTTTCCTCGTAATGATCTATGTTCAAGTCTGGATTCTATTCAAAATTTTTCAAGGTCCTTCGATGGAGTCTTTATTGGAGGGGACTTTAACTCCCGAAATACTCATTGGGGTGATTCAATGGACAATTTGAATGGTCAAAGCCTTTTCGATTGGTTAAGTTTTTCGAATACAAGTTTTACGAGACTGTGTGATGTTAACCCTACTTTTCCTGTGGGGTCATCTTTTTTGGATCATTTCCTGATTAGTACAGATATTATTGACTCTGTAAATTCTAACTTTCAAATAAATAGTTTACCGACTTTCTCTGACCATTACCCACTAAAATTAATGTTTAAATTTGCGGACTTTGATTTAATTTCGTCTCCTCCAAAATTTTTTAAATCTTTCGAAAACACGAACTGGCAAGATTTTCGTAATGATGTTCACCACGATATTTTAAGTATTTCTCTTCCTGAGGAAAGAAACTTGAGTAATGAGGAAATTGATATAAGTATTTCGCAGTTTAATGAATTGATTGGCGGAGAAGTGGCCAGACACTTAAAAAAATTTGAGTTGAAAAACAAACGATTTATAATACCGGAAAACATAAAGAAACTTTTTAAGGTCAAGTACACATGGCAAAAGGACCTAAAAAGAATTTTTCATAGGAACGGAAATAGAAGTTCTGACGAGTACCGTTTATTGAGCGGCCAAATTCAACTTCTTAAGACGATAATTAAGGAACAGGTGGAAATACATCAGGCAAGGGAGTTTAATAGGAGGATCGAGAAAATTAAACCGGGCCCAAGGGCATTTAGGGAAGTTTTTAGTATTATTGGCAATAGGAGAACGAAAGGTTTTGATAAACTCATTGTAGGTAATGACACATACGTTGATGATGTTGATAAAGTGGAGCAGTTCAAACTTCATTTTTCGGATATTTATAAATTTACTGCTCCAGACACTGCTAATGTCGTAGAAGTTCCGAACACAGTAAACTCCTACATAAATGGTTGTTCTGAAACTGTTTGCCAATTTACTAACACTTATGGTGCTTTAAACCCGCCGGACAGTGGCCATTTTACCAACTCTTCAGAAGTTATTGATATAATAAAGTCGCTAAAGGCCAAGAAATCGGCAGGTTTGGATAATGTATCAAACTTTTTAGGCAAAAAGTTTCCGAGTGCAGCAATAAAATTCTTAGTCATTATTTTTAATAATTGTCTAAATAATAGTTATTTCCCCAGGGCCTGGAAAATGGCCAGAATTTACCCTTTGCTAAAAAAACCAAATGACTTTCATATTAATAACTCCCGTCCAATATCTATGTTGTCTAACATTGGAAAGTTATTTGAGAGGGTTATTAAGATAAATTTTGAAAAATCTTTGGCACCAGATTTTCTACCCTCATATCAGTTTGGTTTCAAACGTGGACACTCGTCGGTGGATGCTTTGTTATATTTGCATAACGAAGTTATTTGTAATTTAAGAGATAGGCAATGTACTGTCGCTGTTTCGTTGGACATTGAAAAGGCGTTCGATCGGGCGTATCATTTGGGTATTATCTTTAAACTGATTAGGGTAGGTTGTGATCCCGTCTTTGTAAAGTTGTTTGAAAGCTATTTTAATGATCGAATATTTTTGGTGGAAATGAATGATGTAAAATCGGATGTGGGCGGTATTTTTTGTGGTGTTCCGCAGGGGGCAATTCTGGCGCCTTTGCTATATAACATTCTTGTATATGACTTCCCCCATATTGGTGTCGGTTCTAAGAGTATTTTATTTGCGGATGACTCGTTAATTTATGCACATGACAAAAATCCTGAAATCGCGTTAAGTAAGGTTCAAGGTCACCTTTTGGTAATTGATAGCTTTTACAGAAAGTGGGGTATTAAGATAAACACACAAAAATCAGAGGCCATTTGTTTTCGTAACGCAGCGGGAAAAGGTCCCCGAAACGTAGTAAGGCTGAGTAAAACTTTGAATCTTTCTCTGCATGGTTCTGTTATTCCCTTTAGAGATCAAATAAAGTACCTGGGGGTAACGTTCAATAAACTGTTTAAGTTCAACCAACATGGAAGGAATGCCAAGGATAAAGGTTTGCGCATTAAGGGCATGTTCGTGAAATTATTTATCAATAGACACTTGAGTCAGAAGGCCAAGCTTTTAATTTACAAAGTATGCATTCGATCTGCAATATTATATGGATTTCCCGTTTGGTTTTCGATTTCTCCAACCGTAATGATAGAGTTGGAGATTTTAGAACGAAGTTGTCTGAGACTTTGTATTAACGCGAACTATGAAAATTTTGTCAAACGATTTTCGAATTCCGTTATTTATAGAAGAGCGGATGTTCTTCCGCTATCTTCATATGCTCTGGTCCTTCTTAGTAATTTTATTAGTCGACTTGAAAATCACGATAACAATTTAATGACAACGGCTCTTTGCTCACAATCTGGGTTTAATTGGTCTAACAGTCCTTACATGTCTCCAATTGGAATTTTACATGAGGATATTAACTCCTTCACTAACTCAAATGAATACCGCCTACCAGAGTTCTACTCTCATGCAATTACAGGCTCCAACAGGGGTTAACGTCTATTTTTCCTTGTATATATTGTTTTAGTTTAAGTCTTAGTTTCAAGTTTGTCATATGATCTCACACCTGACTATCAACAGTCTATGTAAACTACTATTATATTCTTGAGCAATATAATTTTAATGTTTATTTTACGATGTAAAACTTCGTATCCGTCCTTTTTAACTTAGCATGTAGCGTTATTTTAAAATCATAATGTACTAAATGTCTATTAAAACAATACTGTATAGTTTTAAGTTTTTGCATTCTAAATTATCTTTATACAGCTGCTTTTGTGATCTAAACTTTTAAGTCTCAATAAAAATTTAAATTGAAATTGAAATTGTCACTGTTTGTTTAGTATTCATAACGAAATGATAACTTTAATAAGCCCTGTCGGAGTTGGAAAGTTGAAAATTTGATTTCTGTACATTTTGCGCAGATTCAAAAGATACGAAAAATATCAGGATTATACATGGTACCTGAAGTCATCAAAAGATACGAAAAATGTACCTTTCGTATCCTAATCGCATCGCTGGTTAATAAAGACGTAAAAATATAAATCCTTAAAAGTGTTTTATTTGTTGACAGCCAAGTGAGTTTTATTTTAGGCTGAAAACTCCTCAAGTTTTATTTAATTTTTTTAGAGAGAAAACTCTACTTTTATTGTTTAAACCGAACTTTTATATTTTCGTTGAAAAATTAGTCTTAACTGCGGAGTTGAGATCGTTTTTTCTAGATCACCATAGATTCTGAAAGAGCACTTTAATACGAATCTATTGTTATAGGACAGTATGTCTCCGTTGGCTCTAATATGGAAAATTCATATAAATTTTTAATTAACTAATATTTATTTATAAAACGTTTATTTGTGTTAATTTTTATGTTAAAAGCATTAAGTAATGGTAAATTGTTGCTTTGTTATTTTTTGTCATTTAAATATTGTTGCGTTACTGCCTTTTCAATAACGTTTTTGGTTTATTTCCTTTATAATAAACCTCTTGAGTTCTTTTATTGCAGCTTTAATAAAATAAATAAAACACTTTAAACACTTTACTTTATAGCTGTACTATAAACTATTCACGCCACTTTATTTAGAACTTAGTCAATTTTTACCACTTATAATTGCGATGTACACACTTAAATAATCGTACTAAAACTGATTATCGATGCCCACCTTCGCGAGTATTTTGTACTCTGTTCGCTGACATCTAGATGTCTCTAGAGCATTCGACACGTCGAAATGTCTGTAACATTTTCGACTTTTCTGGGCTAATCGAGATTTAATTATCTTACAGCGAATATTAATATGCATTAACACTGTGGCTGAATTTAAATTGATTTATACATCAATAAACTAAAGCATACTTTATGGGTTAAAAATAATCTTAACACTATTATCTTATACAGTTATCTATAACAATCATAACATTACATTTTTACTAGAATACTCTGTACAGTGGGTTTACATTAGAAATATGTGAAACTAATACAATAACATTTTAAACTAATAAAATTACTAATAAGTCAAACTTCTTCTTAACTAAAGTTACTTTCGTAACAATATGTTTCATTGTGTTTAAAAAATGTATTTTTAATATGCCGATTTTTTTAAATTAAATTGACGATGTGTTTTTGATGATATGCAGATTTCTTACCAAAACCATCTGGCACCCCTGGTTGAGATCGTATATAAAATTTTATAAACTCTGTTATTTACATCAACTCTCCAACAATATTTGAAAATACAGCAGATAACAACAGATATTGTTACAATACCATGGTGACAACAGATATTTGTGAGCAAAAAAAAAAAAAGGTTATGATATACTCAATCCAATACCATAAGCAACTGTTTTTGTTTTTAAGATATGGTTCTTTACACTCATTCTCTCATTGATATCAATAGTAACAGATACATATCTGGTGTATCTGTTTTGACAATACTTTATGATACACTCGTGCATGGCTTTAATGCACATCGGCTTGTCAGTAATAACAACATCCACAAGGATCTTAAAATTAAAAACGTCTACGAATAAATTATTACCTTTAGTGAAAGGTACCTTACCTTATTACGAAATTTATTAGCTTCGAAATTCTAAGATTAAAAAGGTATCATGTACTTCACCTACCATGGTACATCTACACAAGGTAGACTCGTTGGCCCATATGTTTGTTAGCTGTTTACCCCAGTTAGAACCCAAACGTCAAAAAGTTTTCGTGTTTGTTTACATTTTTTCATGTTTGTTTACACATAGTTAGTGCGCGCCATTTATTTCCTTCACGTGTTTTGTTTTTTTTTCAATTTGTGTTTTTATTTTGAAGGCACAGTGTTGCTTTTTTTTTACGCCTCGGTTCAAAATACATAAACAATTTGGGCTGTTGTTTTTGTCTTGTTGTAGCAACGAGTTTACCTTGTGTAGTTGTACCATGTGACCTACCATTTAGAAAATAGGAAAATGTAAACATATTAAAAACAAAAATTATTATTAGTACTATTATTTGTATTTTCTTTTATTTTGGGTTCATTGGAACCTTATTTACATATGTTATTTTTAGTAATTATGTATTTTGATTATTATTTCATCCTCTGTAAAATAGATTGCAAATAAATGTTGTCAAATGTTGTCACTTTTGTTACTAAATGCGCTTAACACAAAAATATAAAAAACATATAGTATTTTTTTGAGAAACAATTTAAATTACTTACTGGCGTTATACATAGTATAACGTATAATTTCAGTTATATGTGCCTTGATTTTAATATATGCAAATAAAAGTACAGAAATGTTTGGTATCTCTAATTTAAAATTAAGGAAAAGCGCTTATTTGTTGCGAACCGGACGCCATATCTGTTACGATTGGGCCATGGTTACCCTAATAGCTTTACTCGGTGTCATCATTTTTTCCTTAAACATACAAATACATTATCTTTATTAATAATTTTCTTCTAACCTATTTATCTTATACATACATATATAAATTTTTTTTACTTAATTTTACTATTACATACTAAATATACATATACATAATTAATAAAAATACTAACTAATTTAATTTTTCCAGACTTTTTAATTGGCCGTTACTTTTTGTTTAAATATATCCAGTTTCCGGTGTCAATCATTATTTCTTAAAAAAAAACTATCTTTATTTTACTTCACAAATATTCTTCTTTAATTTACTATATTTTTTCTCTTCAGCTATCTTAAGCACTCAAAATGGTCATATCCTCCATGCCGGATTTACGAACAAATGATTACCTACGCCTGAAGGAGCTCCCTAATGACGTTATATCCAAAAACAAATTTATTTTTTTATGCAACTCCTTTCGCGCCTAATTTGAGCACCTAAGGTAACTAAATTTCAAGACTATTATTTTTTTTTTCTTTACTTATTTCCTTTTTAAATATTATTTCTATATCCTCTTTTCTTTTTTTTTTTAAGATATAAAAATTCTCTAATTGATGTTTCCTTTTATTTTATTTTGTTATAGATATTTTGTAGGCCTCACCGGAATCAATTAAATACGTTACACTCAACACTATGCAACAACACTACACTCTTGATGGACACAATTATTTATCACAACAGCACAATTAAATTACTTTAATTATTTTTTTACTAACTCTACTTAATCTATTCTTTTTTTTGTATTTATATGCTAATTTTTTTTTCTTTAATAATTTTTTTCAATATGTATAGTTTTTGTTCTTTTGTATTTTTGTTGTTAAATTTTCTTTCTATACGTATACTTATTTTTTTTTTGTATGGTTTTTAAAATTTGTTGTTTTCGTAGATAACCTTTCTTTATAAGTGCCTAGTATTCTTTATAAGCTAAGAGGATATACTCCACTTTATTAAATAAAAAAATTACTAAATAATCAGATTTTTTACTTCTTGCCTTATATTTCTGTCTTATGATTTTCACAGGTTTTTGGAACACTATGAAACCCCAAGTTCCTCAGGACTTAACACGCAATTCTTATGTTTTTTTTCAACTATATTGCTTTTAAGAAAATGATATATAAACAAAAGGACCTACTTGGCTATTTCTACTGTGATTCACTCATCCATCAGCAGTTCCAAGAAAATAGCCAGCTATATGGGAAACACAAACATTTTAATATTTTTTCAGTTTTCTTTTTTTTCATCTATACAATCTATATTCACAAACAGTATGTCTCACCGCACAAGACGACTTCAAACAAGCACTTTTATCTTAAATTTGTTACCCTTTTACCCAAACGAAGTTTTCACATCATTTAAATAATAAAATTGTCACAAATTTAAGAAAACTTCTATGCACCTTGTTTGGGAATATAAAGTTTCATTTGGATTTCTTTTTTCTAACTATGCCACAAACTTACGTTTTACTCTTCTTTTTTGTTAAAAAAAAGCACTAAAAAAAATCCTCCACTTTAGACTTTAGATTAATGCCTTAGCACTTCACTTTGGACTTTGACTGGTTTTATTAGTTTTTCTTGTTAAATTATTTTTTAATCTTGATTAAAGTTAGATTTCACTTGGGCACTTCTCAACACTTTCTATCTCTACTTTTCTACTTTTTGCCCTTTTATACTACCTACAGCCTATGTACTTCAATTATTTCTGCCGGGCTTATTTCGCGCCAACCTTATTTAAGTTCATGCCCATATTAAGAAATTTTCTTGTTAGCTCTTTATACATATATTTATGTATATTTTCCCGCTAAACATTATAATTTTTTTCCTAACTTATATTCATTCCCTACGTTTGTCAGATTGTAGAAAGCCCTCAACTACTTTTCTTATAAATAAATTGAATATACATACATTATTAATTACTAATCAGTTTTCTTGGTATTTTCCCGCCTCTACTAGAAAAATTATATATAATTAACATTTAATTTATTTAAATAAAAAAAAATATATAAATAAATATGGTCCTTGCCCTATGATCCTCCCCATCCTACCAGGCGATCAGTAATTTTAGCAGCCTAGAATTTTTCATTCATCATTTAACAAGTTTTCAAAATTCGATTTTTACAATTTGCTATTTTTGAATGAAAACTGCATCCCTGCCTTTTTTACTATGATAGTGCGATGCCATCTTATACATACCGAACACACATTCACAGCTGATATGCGAACAGCTGTCATTTTTCCCACATGTATCACAGTGCAATTGGCCGCAGTGATGTCAGATGTAGGGAAAATTCCCTACTTGTATGGATTTTTCTCCAAAAATTAGACTGTAGGGAAAAAAAGACAGATTTTTTTTTTCGTGAAAATGTAGGGAATTTTTCCTTTGTATGTAAATTCAAATATAATCTAACTGACTTCTGAAAAAACCTCTCTGGTATAAAAGCATATCGCTTCAATAATTACAATATGGCTACTTTGTTATATAATAATTGTTTTTGAGTATCAAGTACCCAAGTACTCAATACTTTTATAACTCTTAAAGCGGCAATTATTGCATTTTTTATAAGCCCTCTTTCAGATTAGGCAAGTTAGTTGCTCAAGTAACTTGCCGAGTACAACAAAGTCTGTACTCAATTTTTCCACCCTAACCGCGACCTTACCACTGACATCAACAAATCAAGAGTTGTGCAAGACACTTGTGCAAGTAACTTGCCTAGGCTTGAAGGGGGCTAACTTGCACACGGTAAAATATACCACAGATTACTACTTACTCAATAATGGCTAACCCTAGACTATAATTTTTCAGAACAAGAAATAAATTATATTTCAAAGATGGAATTGGAACCATTTTGGTCAAAGACTAAGAATTTCAATGACAATTTAGTATACCCTTGCCACTCAAAATTATCCAAAATTATACTGAGTTTACCACATGCCAATGCAGATGCTGAGAAGATATTTTCAATTGTTACTAACATCCGCGCGAAAAAAAAATAAACTGAGTAACGAGGTTTGCGATTCCATATGTATTCTTCAATCTCACTTACAATTAAAAATGTTAAACTGTACAAGCTTCCGTTATCTTTTTTAAGAAAAGTGCTTTAAAACAAACAAATTTTTTAAATGTTACGTATACAAACATACGAAGATTTTTATGTTATATTATATAATTTTTATTTAAAATTTATGTTTTTGTTTTGTGTTTAGTGTAAATAAAATGTACTATATAGAACTATATATATATTTTTTGAGTTTACCTATAACTTATATAAGGTAGGTAAAATTGTAGGGGGAAACATTTGCTGTTGTAGGGAAATGTTGGGATTTTTTTTATCAAAACGTAGGGAATTTTAAAAATTCAGTCTGACATCACTGATTGGCCCGTAAGTATAAATTACTCATGTTTTATGTTATTTTTCCTTTTTTCTATTTTCTGAGGATTTGGACAACAATTTGGACTTAATGTTGGGTAAATATGTGTCGTTCCAGTTATCCTCCATGAGTACAGGCCTTTCCTTTAAATTAAACAAAATTGAATGCACCGAGACATGGGCTGGAGCTGATGCCTCCCTATTTTTAAATGGCCCCTCTCTGGCAGCCATATTTTTTAATTAACTTGAGAAAAGTTGAGGCGGTAGGTATTAAGCCTCTTCCCAATACCAACTTCGCCGTACCCCCCACGCTCTTTTAGAGCGCTAAGGGAAAAAATGTTTCCTTTTCGACAGTAAAAAAGCGCTAAATCTAGCGCCTAAGGTCTGCGCAAAGTGCCAAATGTTTATTTGGTTTATTCCTCAACGATGTCAAAATTTGTTTAAATTTTGCTTATACATGTATATTTTTGTTTACGTTTTTTGTTTTTTGCCACACATACGTGCATACAAAACACGTTTTTCCTTTTGTTTTCCCTATGTAGTAGTAAGATTTTGACAACCGTGAGGAAATTTACACAAACAAAATGCCTGTTGTTTTTTGTACTGTTGTGTTGTTGTAGCGGTAAGCAGACCTATTGGACAGGCCTTGTGCGAGACTGATTTAATTTAATTTATTTCTTCCGCACGTATGTTTAAGTGCGTGTAAATAAGAGATATATAAAATACGATTTTTTCTAGCACGATGCATATTTTTAAGAGTTCTATTTGAGCAGTTAGTACTGCTTTATTAAAGGCATTTTACAACCACATTCTTTAGTCTGCGTTCACATTAAGAAACCGGACTTATATCTTGAGCAGGATTTTCGACGTGAGAAATAGGTGTTCATTGGTTTTCGTTTATTTTCTTACTTTTCTTATAAATGCCAATACTTTTGAAAATTTTTTGGTTGGTTTACTATAATAATAATTTTTAAAACGAAAATTTTTATTTAATTTCAAAAACAGGCGGAATATATTAAAATTTAATTGCCAAAGGAATTTAAAAACAACATTTATAACCTATTTCCAATGTGCAAAAGAATTCTTTCGTTCGCATAACTACATTGAAAACAAAAACAAAGTATAAAAATTTGTTTTTGTTTTCAATGTAGTTATACGAAAGAAAGAACTCTTTCGCACATTAGTTGGAATTCTCCCAACTAATATAAGTACATATAAGTACAACTTACGTATAATAATATTAATCACAATAAGGCCTTAAATTTGAATGCAAATATGGCCTGTTTCACAAACTTGCTGGCTTTTTCGTTAAATCACAAACTTTACAAAAATATTTTAATATCTTACTTTTTTTTGAATTTTCCCTTAATACTAACATCACAAATTTATATCACAAAGAATGCTAAAGGTTCAATATTTATCATGTGATCCGCAATCAGGATCATGGATCACATAAAATTAGGCTATTCTGCAATATAGATCGCGATCCATCAATACTGCATTACGTCCAAAAAAATCGCGGCACTGGATCGGATTCATATATGTGTATATTAAACATGTAACAGTTCCCCGTAAGGTTTGGCCGCAAAAGACAAACCATGGCAACGTTGTTGTACATAATTTTTGACAGCATTGGGTTCTTTACACAAACAAATTTGCCTGTTTTTGTTGTATTGTTGTACAACAACACGTAGTGCTGCCACCTTGTAGTAATTTCACCATGGTATACAACTAGTATGCCGACTCTTTGACAGGTACATAACTCAACTGTCAGTGGTACATATTTTATGTTTGTATTAGTAAGATTTTTTTCAAATGTATTGGTGTATAAAACTATTTCCACCACTAAACATAGTTGCATAAAATCGTATAGAATGTGGAAACAATTTTTTTTCCAAAATAAAATTTTCTTAGTTGGTGTCATGGTGAAATTACTAGAAGGTGGCAGCACTACGTGTTGTTGTACAATAAGTGACCGCAAAAAATCAATGTCGGAATCTTGTTCGTCTAAACCCCACAAAACGAACCCCCTTTCCAGATATTGGGATAGCCAAAATTTGAGCCCGATTAAACGACGGTAACACGTGACGCTCGTCGCTCAAAATTTGAAAAAAGTTGACGTATTGAGCCATAACTCGAGAACGGTAAATAATAAAAACACGCACGATATCACAAAAGATAGCTTATTTTGTTCTTCATTTATGTTATGAACAAAATTGTTGTAACTCTGAGTCAAACCGAGTTACGGCAGCCTTTAGCTCCGAAAACGTGACCTGGTGCCACCAGGAGCATACTTCATATATTATGTTATTATGTGATAAATTTTTATTTTTTTTGGTATATTTTTGAGTTTAAAGTAGAAATGTAATAAAAAACACAAGTAATACAGTTAAATTCAAGAACATTTTTATTTTAATATATAAAAATCAGGGATATATTCGATAATATTACATAGTTATCCAATTTATTATAGAGCTTTTGTTAAAGTACTTTTTGAAACGTCGGGATACAATGCTCGGCATTTGCTTACAACTTGCAGGACATATTGCTTTTGTTCTTCATCTTTGGTCAGAAGGTCGTTGAAGTCAGTTATTAATTTAATACCACGCTCAGCCATATCATTTACTACTTTTAATGTTTTGACAATTTTCAATCCTTCTTGGAAGTTATTATTTTGAGGCCAGGTGTTTGGATTTTGTCTAAGAACATTTATTTTTATATTAAATCGGTCAAAAATATTAAACGTTTCTTTGGAAAGTAAATTATATGATCCTCCATCAACCAACTCTTCTAACTTTTCTTTCCTAACTTTTGGATTTACAATTGGCTTTAATTGAAAAATAAAATTTTCCTAATTTTTCTTAGAAATTTACCTTTAAATTTTCCCAAGAAAATTAAATTTTCCGATTTTCCACAGAAGCTCCTAAATTTTCCCTAATGTAAAACAATGTAGCAACTGTGGTGGTAATCACACTGCCAACTATAGAGGGTGCCCGGTATATTCGATTGTCAAGCGTTCTGTTGGACAGAAACTTAACCCCCCTCAAACGCAGGTAACCTCTCCGATTTTAAAATAAATAGTCTCAATCGATTGCCCAGCAAAAAATAATGTACCTACATATTTTTTTTTTTTTTATAGTGACTGGTTTAGTGGTGGTGTACATCACTGTCATGTGACAAAATTGAAGAATTCTTCATAAGGGACCTCATTGAAAGAAAACTACTAAAGCGATCGCAACGAAAGGTATTGAATCAGGCTTTAATTGAAAAATAAAATTTTCCTAATTTTTCTTAGAAATTTACCTTTAAATTTTCCCAAGAAAATTAAAATTTCCGATTTTCCACAGAAGCTCCTAAATTTTCCGGCTAATTTTTTTTTTTGGATTCCTCATAATTTTTGCTTTAAGAATCAGCAATAAAAAAATGGGCCCCAACTCCTTGTTTGGACAGGAGAAGAGCATTTACGAGACAACCTTGTTAATAATACATTTTAAAAATTATTTTACAGTTAAAAATACATTTATGAAGAAAAAATCAATTTTTTTTAAGAGCCCCAAGTTGAGTGTGTAGTGAATATGGTCTGCCTGCCTTCACAAGATCGGCCATAAATCCATGGATAATAGCAGCAGTGGCATGTAATGGCACACCAAACCCGACTGAGGCTACAGGTCATAAAATGTTTTGTAAATTTTTTAAATTACCAGGTAATAAATATTTCGCCTAAAATGACACGTGCAGAAACAAGTCATAAAACACGGATTTTCCATAAATATGGCGAAATATTTATTACCTGGTAATTTAAAAAATTTGCAAAAGATTTTATTACCTGTGGTCGGCTTATTGGCAGTAACCAATTAAGTCCCTTTTAAAAAACATTTTATGACCAGTAGTTCACGCAAATTTTCCTATTAAAGAAAAGCAAATATCGCTTATTTTTTTTACCTATTTTTTACGAAAAAATAAATATAAATACTTCACACACTCTGAGTCAAATTTCAGTTGAATACTAAACGTGAAAGTGTTAAAGTGTTTTTTTTTGTAAAGTAAAGAGTGAAGCTGTAAAGACAATTTAAAGTAAAATGAATAAATATATATAGAAATCAATTTACCTAGACTCTGAAATGGCATCCACATCAGGTGTACAAAGCCGGACCAAGGATAAAATATTTCTTGTTGGCTTTCCCATTCACCAGATCACAGGTTGTAAACTACCCTCAAATCGACAAGTTTTGTGTGCTTTATTTTATAATTTACCTACTGTAAAATTAACTATAAGAGAATCAGCAAAACTTACTATACGAGAGGTGTTAATTTTTTGGCAGAAAGCTCGAATCCCGGCTAAAGATGAGCAAAATGCAATAACAAAGCTTGAAAAACTTCACGTCGAGTGGAGAATTCTTCAAAAAGACAGGAAGAAAACATCGGAAACGATCAAAAACAAATTAAAACAGTTTGTTGAAAAGTTAGACGATCTTTTTGATATTGCTCATCAAGATGCCTTGACTCTGATGAAATCGGAAGTAGATAAGGCTTTTCTCGTGAAACAGAGGCAGAAGGGCCGTCCAGGTTTCATGTCTGGAGTAGATCGCAAGTTAACTAGAGCTGAAGAAATTAAGGCGCAAAAGAAACTTGAAAGAATTAACCGACAAATCCAAGAAGAATATTTTGATATTGGTGAGTTTTTTATATTATTATTCCAATTTATTATTATTATTTTCTTGATGCTTCTTAGGGACGGATGATGAGTACAATTTCGGAGAAGAAGAAGACACTCAAGAGGACATCATCTACCAGGAGCTTGAAAACTTGGAGGCAATGAACATCCCGGAAGAAGCTGCAGAAGATCCAGATCCATCTGATAGAAAAAGGATGAAAGTTTCATATGCAAGAGGCGTTCACGAGATTTTAAACATGAAATTGTCAATTTTGTTAGATCGGTGTAAGGTATCCGACAGAAATGCCACGAGAATTTTAATAGCCACACTAGAGGCACTTAACCTTGACCCTCTTAAGTACAAAGTCTCCAAAACTTTCTTACATACTAGAAGGAAAATGTTCAGAGAACAGTATACTAAAAATATTTCAGATAAAGTAAACATTCAAGAAAAAGAGGCCGTGGTTGTCCATTGGGACGGTAAACTTTTACCGGGCGTTTTAAAAAAAGAGCAATGTGAGCGAATAGCTATTAATTTAGACATTTTGCGTAGTCTATTAGACTATAAAGAATGTGACAACGACATCGCAGAAATAGCACTCACTAAATTTTCGAATCATTTGTGGTATTTGAATACAGAGTTGGTTGGATTGTCGTTCTTTGATCCCACCATTACAGACGATGAAAAGTTATTAATGGCTAATAAATTGCTCAGTAGCACAGATGAACCATCAGAGCAAGCTAGGGTTGTAAATCCAAAAGTTAGGAAAGAAAAGTTAGAAGAGTTGGTTGATGGAGGATTAATTGATTTACTTTCCAAAGAAACGTTTAATTTTTTTGACCGATTTAATATAAAAATAGATTTTCTTAGACAAAATCCAAACACCTGGCCTCAAAATAATAACTTCCAAGAAGGATTGAAAATTGTCAAAACATTAAAAGTAGTAAATGATATGGCTGAGCGTGGTATTAAATTAATAACTGACTTCAACGACCTTCTGACAAAAGATGAAGAACAAAAGCAATATGTCCTGCAAGTTGTAAGCAAATGCCGAGCATTGTATCCCGACGTTTCAAAAAGTACTTTAACAAAAGCTCTATAATAAATTGGATAACTATGTAATATTATCGAATATATCCCTGATTTTTATATATTAAAATAAAAATGTTCTTGAATTTAACTGTATTACTTGTGTTTTTTATTACATTTCTACTTTAAACTCAAAAATATACCAAAAAAAATAAAAATTTATCACATAATAACATAATATATGAAGTATGCTCCTGGTGGCACCAGGTCACGTTTTCGGAGCTAAAGGCTGCCGTAACTCGGTTTGACTCAGAGTTACAACAATTTTGTTCATAACATAAATTTTGAAGAACAAAATAAGCTATCTTTTGTGATATCGTGCGTGTTTTTATTATTTACCGTTCTCGAGTTATGGCTCAATACGTCAACTTTTTGGCAAAAAATCGTTTTTTGAGCGACGAGCGGCACGTGTTACCGTCGTTTAATCGGGCTCAAATTTTGGCCATCCCAATATCTGGAAAGGGGATTCGTTTTGTCGGGTTAAGACGAACAAGATTCCGACATTTTTTTTGCCCCATATAAGTTGCGGTCACTCTATTGTACAACAATACAACAAAAACAGGCAAATTTGTTTGTGTAAAGAACCCAATGCTGTCAAAAATTATGAACAACAACGTTGCCATGGATTGTCTTTTCCGGCCAAACCTTAGGGGGAACTGTTACATGTTTAATATACACATATATGAATTCGATCCAGTACCGCGATTTTTTTGGACGTAATGGAGTATTGATGGATCGCGATCCATATTGCAGAATAGTCTAATTTTATGTGATCCATGATCCTGATCGCGGATCACATGATAAATGTTGAACGTTTAGCATACTTTGTGATATAAATTTGTGATATATTAGTATTAAGGGCAAATTCAAAATAAATAAGATATTAAAATATTTTTGTAAAGTTTGTGATTTAACGAAAAATCCAGCAAGTTAGTGAAACAGGCCATATTTGGATTCAAATTATTGTGAGTAATATTATTATATGTAAGATTTACTTATATGAAAAATTCTAATTCACACGACGTTTTAGAAGTTTTAAAAGATACATTTATTGAAATTTTGTAATGGTCTTCTTAAACAAGCAAAATCAAGACTTAAATGCATTAAAATATTACAGATATCGACTCCTTTAAAAGTGTTTGTTTAAGTTACAGTTTTATTTCTGTTATTGATTACATTTCGCAATTGTTTAACAATACTGTATTAACTCGAAATTTTTAGTAGAAGCAAAACAATTTTTAATTTTACATTAAAGGCATATCAACTACGTCTTCATTACCGAAAAGTAGACAAAATAGCCACTACATATATTTTTATAGCGAGTAGATATTAAGATTGCATGTTGATTTTTTCCAAATAGTGAAAAAAGGTAAATTTTGAGTTAATACACTATTGTTGAACAGGCACGACATATTTATTTTTAAATATTTATAAGATAATAAAATTGTTCGGTTCCGAAGGATTTTGGTAAAAAAGTTTGGTCGAATAGAAAATTTTCAATGGCAACGCTGATCTGCAACAAATAAAACAAAAATATTATGAAAAAAAATACTAAAAAATTCATAATTAAAATTTTAATGTTACATGAATTAAAACCAATTATTTTTCCACTTTTTCTTCACTGCAAGTCCTTTGGAGGTTTAAAGAAACAGGCGTACAAGTGTATATCAAACAGTAACAGATTTTTAAAACGTACGCACAACGTGTTCACAGACAAAATTATTTTTGTTTTTATTTATTATATAAAAGAAACTACATTAGCACAACTAAAGACGCACATTTAAAACCCAATTACGATTTATTTTTTGCAACTATTTTAACTTTTAAACACAATTTTCATTTAAAAACCGCACAAAAATGATTATTTTTTTAAAGCACAATAATTTTTTTCAAGAAAGTAAACATAAACAAAGCAAAATGACAGACTGATTTCAAATTTTATTTTTATACCACAAAATGCTACTCTGCTGGCTTTAATAATATTAACAACAGAAAAAATTTAGTGTCAAAAAAATTTATTTAAAAATTTTTAGTTTGTGAAAAATAAAAACATTTTGCAAAAGCAAATTAGCAAAATGTGTTGAAAAAAATTATTAATTATGTGTTTAAGTCATAAAATTAAACATGAAGTGTTATATTGTAAAAAATTTTAAATTGAAGAATATCAAATTTTGTTTTGTTTTTATTGTTCTTATGTGTGTTGAATTCACACAGAACCTATATATGTGATGAGAGTTATAAAAAAAGAGAACGTTCTCACCAGTCGGCATACTAGTTCTATACTATGCCTTAAATGTTGGTATACGAGTTTTTCTCAATTTCGTTGCAATTCCCAAAAATCGTAAAAAAGTAGGTTGCATGTAGACTTTAGTCCTTCACTGTATAAAGAAAGTCTTTTTTTCAGAAATAAGAATGTAAAAAAGTGTATGGCACGCTGACTGTACACAAGCCCATAAATGATAGCGGGTTTCTCCCTTTGTATTAAGTGTACAACTCTGCTTAATTTAATACGATTTTATACTACAAAACGTCAACTGTTTTATTCTGGTTAATTAGCGCACGTGTTTAATATTGCTTTTTGTTAGATTTTTCAACCACAGCGTAGTAAATACTTTAACTAAATTAATAAGATTTACAAGGTCTACAAGGGACTTTACTATCAAGGGTGAAAACCGCTTATATCTGTTTTTTTAGTGTTTGTATATTTTTACACAGCCAAAATACAATACATAACTATTTTCAAACCGTACAATTGTATTGGCTGTGTACTGCACTGCATACATTATATTTCAGCTTTCTGTAGTTTTTTCCTTTTTCATAATGAACAAGTACACAAGCTGAACCGAACACTACGAAGTTTGCTATTTTTCTAAGAAACGCAGAGCACAACCTTTATGTTGAATTTGTTCAGTACAGTATTCTTGTTGTGTAGAAAGATCACAAACAGAATAGCGTTATATTTTAAGGCATTTACTACACAGACACTAGTCGGGTTTGCGTATTCAACATTCTACCAAACAGAACACTAAAGTACATTATATAATGTAAATTTTCGAACACGGCAAAAAGGAGATTTTGTAACATCAAAAATATTTTGAGTTTTGTACTGTCCGTTCGTGAACTGAACAGCTTTTAAAAAATTAAATTTTTCTGTTTTAACGAAATTCTAATATTTTTTCTCAAGACATATACTAATTGTATTAAACACAGCACCAGAAGACTTTTTAAGTGGTAATAAAAAATTTATGTATTTTAAAATAAAATTTGACTTTTTTTTAAACGGTACAGTTTACGAACTGACGTCACTGGACCCACAATTTTTTTTAATAATCGTTGTTAAAAAGAAATCCATTTTCTATTGAGTGATATAACACAATCACTATTTTATAGTTTACCTTTGAAACTTATACCGCAATTTACTTATGTACATACATAGCTGTTATGAATCATAATAATATTCATTTTTAAATTTTTTATTTGCAAGCAGCAAAACTTCT
Source organism: Pollenia amentaria (assembly GCA_943735925.1). NCBI lineage: Eukaryota > Metazoa > Arthropoda > Insecta > Diptera > Polleniidae > Pollenia > Pollenia amentaria. The sequence goes on from OX031006.1 coordinate 106,279,776, forward strand.
TTAGCAACTTTACCACAATTCGATTCCGTAACAATTGGGTTCTGGACGGCGTCCTGTAAAGGTATCAGAAAATCACTGTATGGATTGCCGCCTAGTTGAAAACTCTCGATAGCCTCATAAGCTGCCCGGAATAAAGGTTGTTTATTAGAATGAAAATAACCACGATTCCCATGCATGATTTTAATGCCTTCTACAGTTGCATTGCAAATACTCATGTACATGCAGTGATCTGGACGGTAATTGTATTCACAAGGCATTATAAAAAGTTTTTCTAAAAAAGCATATAAATAATTATTTAAGAAAATTTAGGAAAAAAAATGCAATACCTGGATGGTAGTAAAAAAGTATGTTAATAATATCCTGGTCACCCCACGTGATTCGTAGCTTATATTCCTTATGAATAGGCAATACGTGTTCTTCCCACTTGAATAGTCGCATTCGTGTTAAATTCATTAACATTACTCCAGAATTAACACCTAAAAGCCCATAGTATGGATGGCGAGCAAATCTATTGTACCAACCAATATTTGGATCCTCATGTTCTGGAGTGAGTGCAGCAATTTGGGTATTATTAAATTTACTGAAATATTTCCAAACATCCCCAACTGGTGATAAAAATAGTATGTCTGTGTCCACATACAGAAGGGATTCAACCGATTTAAGAAGAGACTAAAATACAAAAGTATTAATAATTAATAATATAAGTAAGAAATTGTAGTCAACACTATTTGCAAATATTTACTACATTCATAAATATCGCACTTGATCATAAAGAGGGTATTAACTCAAAATTTAAAAATTTTCAGGAAAAGCTAAAAGAATTTTTAAACCAACAGTTTCATTACCTGAAAGAAGACAAAATAGCACGATATTTTAACAGCGGGTAAGTATGAATATTACGTGTCGATTCTTTCCAAAAAGTGAAAAAATAAACATTTTGAGTTAATACCCTCTTTATGATCATATATCGCACTTATAAAAATATCGTGCTATTTTGTATACTTTTTCATATGCCTTTAATATAAAAAGAATTGCTTTGCTGTAAAAAATAGTAAGACAAAAAAGAAATTTAAATTTTTAAATGAGTTCTCTATAATTTTGTCAGTTTAAACTACATATATATAAATTATTTTCATATCTATATTTTGAACTTAAACAAAACTAGTAAGAGTGCTATATTCGGATGTGCCGAATCTTTATTATCCTTCACCTAACGAAATGCAGAGTCTTAGACCACTTAACTACTAACAAACATTATCCATATTCAACCAATAACACACATTACCATAGTAGTCTGTTTTAAGTCTAATCTTTGTAAGGTTAAAAAAGTTTATATATAAGAAGCCAAGGACGAATTGGGTTTCTTTGTCGAGATTAGTGAATGGTAAACTCAGAGTTACACATGATTGGCGGTCGACTCCAACTGGCGTAGTACAATTGGTAGGCACCTCCACGGAGGTGGTGACTAGTATTTATGAGCGAAATTGTTCGGTGAACTTTCCCAGCAAGCATATAGGTGGGCAGGCGATCTGAAGACTCAAAGGTACTCTGTCAAAAGGTTGTTCAATAGAGCGAAATATACCCTCAATAATATTGGAGCAACTATAGGATAAGTTAGAATAGCGAAAATTTACTCGTGGATTAAATTTAGCGAGTCAGTGGATTCTGTAAAGGACCTTGGGGCCCCGGGATTTATTCAAAGACCGGATGACTCGTGGACGAAATCTAGCTCTGAATCTCTCTGTTTGCTTATGGAAACTCACTTCCCAGGGTATGTGGATCTTGAGTCGGGGGAACAGATGGAGGGTGGTAACCCTTTTCTGGGTCGAGCTCTGGAGTGGAGTTAAGGGAGTCGGTGGAGGATATAATCACTGTGGATAAGGTAACATGACCGGTGAATACTTTTGGGTAAAACAAATCGGTACTACCAGATGTTGCAGAACATCCCGGGATCATCAATTCTGTTGCTTGATATATTCCTAGAGATTGGAGGGAGGTCAGGGTTATTTATGCCCCTATTGCGGTTGACAACTTTTTAAACAGTTTGGTCGTCTTTTATAAATTCGCATTGTCAACCTCAACTTAACTATTTTGTGGTTGTGTTTACTACTTTTTCCCGATATTATGGTTTACAACTCTGTGTAAGTTTGGTCGACATAAACGTTATAAATAGACAACTGCTTATTAGTAGTTGAGTTGTTTTTAGTTTGAGTTGACTTGGATTTTTAAAAGCAAAAAATAAATAAGAAATGGAGAAACCGTAAGTAGAAAGATTTTTCACAACATTTAATACATTCGCAGATCTTTGAAAATTACAACTAAAGCACAATTTTAGAGGCTTGTTAATCTAAAGCCTACAGTACACGGAATGTAAAAAGCCACATGTACATGTAGATCTGACGTAATTTTGACGTCATCACGAAGCCACAATGGCTACATGCCGTGTACTTCCACTTTTTGGTTCACTCACATATAGCACAAATTTGCATGTGAATATGATGCTACATATTTATTGCATGGTTATAATTTTTATATCTTAATTTTGTATTATACCCGGAATTTTACAAAAATATTTACAGCCGTATTCATAACGAAAATTTGGCATGAAGTTAGCACAAAGTTTATTCATAATACACTTACCAAACTCTGGCTAACGATTTGCTAAACTCTTGTCAACAAGCTGCCAAACGTTTGCCAACTTGTGATAAACAGCTGTTTTATGTTGAATAATTTTGTTTGTTTTTTTTAGTACACTGTTTTTTTTTAGTTTAGAATCCTTTTTTAAATATATTTTAATTTAAAAACATTTAAAATTTTTATATAAAGAGGGAAAATAAAAAAAAAAATGAAATGAAATGACAAAACCAGCGATGATTAATGCAAAACGTGTTGCATTTTTGAGTATTATAATGTGGCATCATTAATATTCAGAGTTGATTTATTAAAAGTTAGCAGACGGATAAAATTTGTTATTAATAAACTCTGTGCTAACAAGCTGCTAAGCTTAATCGGCATTCTAGTTAGCCGCTCGTTGTACGTAGTGTACAACCTGTGGCTAACTTTTAGTTATGAATACGGCTGTTAATATTTTATATGTTTGTTTTACTTAATACTAACATACTTTCGATAATGATACGTCGTTTTGTTACAGAAAATTACAAATTAAATTAACGTAAGACATATATCTAAATAAACTAGTGTTTGGCCAGTGGTCGAAATTCGACCATAAATTTTTATGTAAATATGAAGATAATATACCTAGTACATCTTAGTATACATGTAAGAAGGTTATTATCACTAAAATGTTTTCATTTAATTTTATATAAATTTATTGAAATATTTTATTAAAAAAAAGGATAATTCATTAATCCATTTCAAATATGTAATATTCTTCGCACTAGATTTAAGTAGCTTAGGTTTAGTTTAGTTACAATTTAATTATTTAAGTTTAATTTTAAGGTATAGATTTAATTGTTTAGACGAATTTAGTTACACAATTTTCAGTAGGTTTCTACATTACACAACTTTTAAGAACAACTTTTAATTATACACAACTTTTGGGAAAAATCTCTTTGATACAACTTTCCCTAGGTACATACTTCAACTGACTGACTTCACTTGTTAAACTCGCTTCTTTTGTTTCTCATTTATTTCTATTCTGGTACTTACTTACACGATGACCACTTTACTAATACAATAAATACAGTATACCCTTTACACTCGGCCATCCTGTTACTCATCTGTCCCAGATGACAATGGATACTCAACGGATCCGTAATTCTTCCACGGCTTCATAAAGTCTGAACTTGTAGATGTTTTGTTAGGACTCTCAAAGTTGGCTACTTTAATGACATCATAGCGGTTGTTTCTCTTGACTCTGTCAACTTCATATGGCCCAAGGAATTCACTCGCAAGTTTTCGGCCTGATACAAATTGAGTCCTCTTAATAGCCACTAAGTCTCCCACCTGGTAGCCGTCGTCATCTTTACGCCTTTTGTCAAAATTACGTTTGTATTCGACTTGAGCTTTTTGGATTTGCTTCTTAGCTTCAGCCCGCAGGTGTTGTCGATCATCATCAAATTTTTGAATCATCTCATCTTGTAATATTTGTAATATGTTGTCGTTTAGCTCCGTTTTCATCTTGACTCCTACTAATATTTGAAAAGGTGTAGTTTTTGTCGAATTATGCATGCAACTATTGATAGCCTGCTGTACATCGCCAACAACTTTGTACCATTTCGTTGGATCATCGTTTGAAAGTTTTGCGATGATTGATACGATGACGCAGTTCACACGCTCAATTTGACCATTACCACGTGCAACGCCGGTTGTTGTCAAGACATGTTCAATGCCGTTGTGCTTGCAAAAATCTTCAAAGTTATGTGAAGTAAAGGCAGAGCACTTATCACTTATAATTCTTGTTGTAAATCCAAACGTATCTGACCACACCTTCAGACATCTGATAGCTTCTTCAGCGTTTGTTGTTTTAGTCGGGAACAACCATACGAATTTTTAAAACCCGTCCACCATAGCCAAAATATATTTGTACATTTTTGACGTTACATCCATAGGACCAAGGTGATCAATATGAATTGTCTCTAACGGCACATCACCCTTGTTGATACAACTCAAGAAGCCTTCCTTCTTTCCAGTCTTTTTGTTATAGATGATACACTTCACACAATTATTGATAACCTGCTGAACCTTTTTCTCTGAGGTATGTTGTATTGCTGTTGTATCGCATGCATCGTTTTTTGAGTCGCGTAGTGACCCTTCTGGTGAGCGCTTTTAATTATTTCTACTTCCATTAGCTTTGGTACAATTAGTAGATCATTGCCGTTAATGTTTTTGTATACCAAATCACCTTTCATCTTAAAGCTCTCATAAGGCCCAAAACTTAACGCTTGTATAATGGCCTTGATACACCCGTCTTCGCGTTGTTGCTTAAGGAACCTTGGAGCTATATCTGAAGAAATCACCATCACATCTGTTGGCTAACGACTTAAAGACTCTACGTGCCTCATTCGACTGCCGCTTCTGTGTTCTACTGTGTAGTCAAAATCTTGGAAATATAATATCCACTGAGCAACATCCCGTGGAACATCTTTTTTTGAAATTGTTTACTTAAAGGCAGAGCAATCTGTCACCAACTTAAAATTAATGCCCAAAACATAATGCCTAAATTTTTTAAATGCTATATATGCAGCCTTCACTTCCAGGATATAACTATGGAGTCGCCCTTCCTGCGCTGACGCTTTTTTACTATAGAAGAATACAGGATGCAGTTGACCATCAAATTTTTGTAGTAAAGTTGCACCAAATCCTTCTTTTGATGCATCTGTGTGCAACTCCGTTTCTGCTTCTCGACAGAAAATCCTTAAAACAGGTTCATTAGTAAGCGAAGCCTTCAATTTGTCAATAGCGTTTCTTTCATCTGCTTAAATTTTAAAAATCGCACTTTTCTTCAGAAAATTTGACAACGGTTTTGCTATGTAGGCATAGTTTTGGATAAACTTCCTAAAGTATCCAGTCAATTCTAAGAATGATTGAACGTCTTTGATATTTTTGGGTTCTGGAAAATTAGCAACAGCCTTCGTTTTTGCTTTTCTCGGCCACACTTTTCCGCCTTCAATCGTATGTCCAAGAAAATCAATCTTGGTTTTCATAAACGCACATTTTAACCATTTGATATTTAAACCCTATTGTTGTGCTACCCCTAGTACTAATTTCAACTTATTTATGTTGCCTTCTTCGGTTTTGCGGTAAATGACTATATCATCCATATATAGTTCCATAACCTCTGCAGTTATAAGCTCTTGAAAAATAAAGTTGATATATCTTATGAAACATGCTGGCGAATTGCAAAATTCGAAAGGAGCGCGGTTGAATTCGTATAGCCCCTGTTTAGTTACGAACGCAGTATACTTTTTGCTTGTTTCATCAATGGGTACATTGAAAAACCCATTTTCCAGATCCATTACACAGAAAAACTTAGCCTTTTGTAGTTTTTGTAATACATCTTCTATAACAGGTACTGGAAAACCATCTTTCAACACCATATTGTTAAGTTGTCTAAAATCGACACAGACTCTGTATTCTCCAGTTTTCTTTTTAGTTACAACCACCCTGCTAGCAACATCTGAACATGACTTGCGTAAAATTCCTTTTTGCAACCATTCCTGCACTTGCTTGTTGACTTCCTGTTCTTCAGGGAACGGTAATCTTGTTGGAGATTGACGAAAGGGTTTAATATCCCCATTTGGAACTATTTTCATATATACTGTACACTGTAGGGATGCTGCCGATGGATTGTATTGTTGAATTAAATTTTCAATTTTTTTTTTCTTCTTCTACGTCTTTACTCTGCAAAGTTTTCGCTGAAATGATAACTTTTAGCACTAAACACCACAAAAAGTTTGACAAATATCCAACATGTCTGCCAAATATTATAAATTTTTAATATTTCTGCAAACATTGCTTCAAATGTTTGTACAAACAGCAAACACCCTAATTACCAACACAAAATATTTGTACAAACGTAAAATTTCGACATGTTTGCCAAGCTATTTGTGTGGTTTATTATGCCCTTTACTGTCTTGCCAGTACTGTCAAATGTAAACGTACTGTAAATTGTATCATTCTCGAAATTTCACTGGCAACACTGGTGCTAGCTAAGAAATCCAGTGTTGCTACTAGCAAAATTCAAAACTACACTTGAGATGGCGAAAAATTACCCAATTGTTACGTGTTGTTCTTTTCGTTTTCTTTATTAAATAGGCCGGAAGTACATTTTTGTGTGACTTAAGTTAGTTGCAGTTTTGTCTGACTTAAGTTAGTTGCAGTTCGAGTGTTGCCAGATCGCATAACATGCTAGTGTTATATCTAAAATCATTACAATCTCGACCGACCTGACAACACAATCGACCTCGATTGATAGCTTTACTTATTCTAAAAATTCGTTTTCTAAAAATTCATAATCTTCGTATTCGGAAGTGTTGCCTTCAGATTCTGCATAATCTTCGGTTACATTCTTTTTTGGTTCCAGCCACTTTTTTAGTCTACTAGAATCGACAATTCCAACATATGGCGTCTGAGTGATTTGACAATTGTCAACATCTGAAATTTCGTAGCGATCATTACCCAGCTTTTTCTTAACTATATAGGGTCCACGATATTTTTGTATGAACTTCTTGTTCACCCCCGCGGTTGTATCAACATTCTTAAGTACTACGTATTCTCCGACATCAAACGATTTAGCCTGTTTGTGATGCTGATTAAAATAATCTAAACTATACGATTGTGATTTCCTAATAGCTTCTGAAGCTGTATTTCTTATAGAATCCAGGTCCGTTGCCTCATTAATGTACTTTTCCTGCAGGTATTCAGTCAACTCATCTATCGTCCCGCCCCTTTGTTCAGTCCCGAACAACATCATGCTCGGTGATTGTCTTGTCGTACAATGGACATTATTATTAATAGCAAATTCAACGAGTGACAATTTTTCCACCCAGTCGGAATGTTCTATAGGCTCTGTGAGCTTGGCAAGAACTGCCCTTAACTCGCGATTTACCCTTTCCACCTGTCCATTCGACCGAGGCGAACCCACCGAAATTTTCACATGCTTAATATTACGCTCAGAAAGGAATCTAGAAAATTCATTCGACGTGAAACATGTACCCCGGGCACTAATTATGCGCCGCGGTCTGCTATAATACTCAAAATATCTCCTTAGTGCACAGCATACCTCCTTTGTTCCCGGTGAGTTTACGGCGTAAAGTTTCGTAAATTTCGTAAAGGCATCAATCACTACTAAAACATGTTTTCGTTTAGACCTAATTGAGGGCAAAGGACCATAGTGGTCAATATGTAATGTATCAAAAGGCACCGGTTTCTTCTCAATACTGTATAAGTTTCTACTATTTTTGTCCATTGGTGTTGAATAGTATATGCACTTTAAGCAATTTCTAATAAATTTGTTCAGTTTATCCCGCATGTTGGGAAACCAATAGTTCCTTTGTATCCGATTCGCACACTTTTCTATACCTACATGCCCGTAATTTTCATGAATTAGTCGCATAATATTCTCTTCCATTTCTGATGGGACATATAATTGTTTCCCTCCCTGTGGCCCGGAGCGAAAAACCAGCCCGTTTTCCAGGGTATACCCCTCTAGGTCTCCAACTTCAAGCTTATCTCGAATCTCCATAATTTTATTATCCCTTGACTGAGTGGCCTGAATATTAAAATCAACATCATTCTGCTCAATAGCAGCTATACAAGGTAAGCGACTTAACGCGTCGACATGAGCCATCAATTCGCCCCTTCGATGCCTGACCTTATAATCAAAATTTTCTAATTCCAAAGCCCAACGAGCTATTCTCGGGTTTATTAACCTTTTGCCCAACGTTAGTGCCAATGAGTTACAGTCTGTCACGACTGTAAATGGAATTCCTTCCAGGTACACGCGGAATCTTCTAAGCGCGTATATTATCGCAAGTGCCTCCAACTCAAAGCTGTGGTATTTTGAATCCGCGGAAGTAGTGCACTTTGAGTAGTAAGCTATAGGGTGAAATTTCCCGTCCACCTGTTTCTGTAACAGGACGGAGCCATAGCCCTTTGTACTAGCATCGGTATGCAGTTCTGTCTCTAACTTAGGGCTATATACCGCGAGAACTGGTGAATTCACTAACCTATTCTTCAGTGTTTCAAACGCTGCTGTGCAATCGCTTGTCCACTCAAATAGTTTCTCCCTTAAACTGGTTAACGGTCTCGCTATCCTCGAAAAATCCTTAACAAAACGTCTAAAAAATTAAACAACCCCAAACATCTCTGTAATTGGCCAAAGTCCGAGGGCATCGGATATTCCAGAATGGTTTTAATGTGCTCACTGTTAGGGCGTAGACCCCTTTCACTCACACGATAACCTAAGTAGTCTAATTCATAATATGCAAATTTACACTTTCTTAAGTTCAGCTTCAAGCCAGCCCCCCTTAAGGACCGAAGGACTCCCCTGAGTATACTTAAATGCTCCTCAAATGTCTCCGTGGCGATACTTATATCATCCAAATAAACTACAATCTTCCCTGCGTCTATAAATTCCCTCAAAATCTTTGTAATAAAACGTTAAAATACGGACCCTGCATTCTTCAGGCCGAAGGGCATGTAACAAAATTCGAATTGACCCAAGGGTGTAACAAACGCCGTGTAATGAATCGATTCCTTGTGCATCGGCACCTGGTGAAAACTATTCTCTAGGTCCAAGGTCGAAAAATATTTTTTGTTGCCCAAGTAGTCCAAACAGTCCTCAATCGCTGGCAGAGGAAAATTGTCCCTCAATGTGATCTTATTTAACGACCGGTAATCTACGCACATTCTTAAGTCCCCATTTTTCCTTCTCACTAAAACAATCGGGGAGGCATAAGGAGACTCGCTAGGGCGAATTATCCCCTTCTGCAAAAGTTCCTCTAGTTTCGCCTTCACCTCGCCACGCTCGCGATATGAAAGACGCCTTGGCCCGGAATATACGGGTACGTCATTTGTCAATCTGATTTTCATACTACAATCCGCTGGCGCACAAGAACCAAACGGACTGTCAAAATACTCCTCCCTTATCGCAGACCTAATAATCTCATTGTCACTAGTCCCTAGATCATCGTTCACATCTACCGTAACCTCAGCCTCAACCAGACAAATCGTTTGCATTAATTCCTTACATTCTTCATTTTCGTCTACTACATCCAAGCATGGCTCAACATAACCGATAGGGACACTCGTCTCGGAAAAATCTGGGTTTTGATCGAAAACGAAACTTTCATTATCAATTTTACCAACCAATTCAAATTCTTTAATTCTACTATTATCTTCCCCTTTATTACCGCCGGGTGGTAAAGAATTGGCCTCATTATTTTTAATAAAAGCGGATGGAACCATGTTCACATGCTGTGGGTCTTTATATAAATTATGGCCAATTTTCAGGATTGACATTAAAACACATTTATATTTAATAGTTTTAAATACAAAATCCTCTTCTTCACTAAACACTTAAATGAAACTTAAGTCTCCGATGTGGTACATTTAAATTCAACTTAAGTTTCCATTGGATTAACTTAGCAAGGTGGCCTCAATATCATAACAATACAAAAACAACAGACAAAGTAATAAGAAACAGCTGTTTTTTGAGATCACCTTGTAAATAACTACACTTTTTTTATGATATTTTTTTGTATTTTGTAGTGCTACCATACTTTTATCTTAATTAAATAAGACTTTTCATATAAAACTCAAAAAATCATTCTGTAATTAAATACGATTTAAGTTTTTATGAAAATTAACATAATATAGATTTAAATACTATCCTGAAAATTGGGCATTAAAAAACATAAGCGCACTGATAAGATTTCTATCCGGTTTTTTATTAAAATTAATTAAATTCATTTTTAATAACATATTTTTGTTGTAACTTAAAATTTGCCTTCCTTGGCATAAATAAATATTTAATTTATAAAGTAGGTCACGGCCCAGCAGAAGCGGTACAACCGACTCTTCATCAGGCAAAATAAAGAAGGAATGATTTATTCTTAAATTTTCAAAACAAATTTCACAATCAATCTGGCCAAACGTACTTAAACTGTAATTCCCCACACCGCGAAATGAAGTTAATTTTTTAGTCCCATCTATAGGAAATGGGATGGTGGATCTTCGGATACAACTAATTGGGCTACCGGTATCGAGTAAAGAACAAATATCATTTAACACAGTGCGCTTACATTTATGCAGAAAGGCAACACTTACCGTCTGGTAAGGCTCCAGTGTCTCACTGGCTCCTCCTATTATGGCAGCAGTTGTCCTCTTCTTCCTGGGGCAATCTTGATGAAAGTGGCCTACCTCAGCGCAAACAAAGTAGGAATTTGCAGGGCGTTTCGGCTTCGGGCAACGGTCCTGATAATGCCCAAAACGGGAACAGTTAAAACAGCGTACCTCGGCATCGGTTGATCTCATGGTGTCACCTCCACTGGCAGTTGCTGTCTTCGTTTTGTTAGCTGTGCTAGGCCTTGCCTTGTTGATGATAGTATGGCGCCGTTGCTCATAACGGTCCATGCGCTTAACCAGCTCATCAATCGTGTCAGCATTGTATAAAGACGCAGTAGCTAAATTGCTGTCCGGTATGCCATCGATTATAATATCGACCAACTCCCGTTCTTCGATGTCGGCCTGAGCCGCTATAGCCTGCATTGAAACTAAATAGCTGATGCATGACTCGTCAGGTCTTAATGTTCGGCTCCGGAGTTGACGATATACTTCTTGCCGCGAAATAGTGCGTTTAAACAATTTCACAATGCTAGTCTTAAATTGGGTGTACTCTAGCAAGCCTAGATTGGCAGCATACTTTTTGGCTGTACCCTCAAGTCTACGGCGGATGCCAACGCACTTTTCCTTATCTGTGTACCCGCACATATTTGTATAATCGTCAAATTGCGCGAACCATTTTGTCACATCATAGTGATCGTCGCCAGTGAACAAGGGTACTGCGGCGTCAAGTTCCGCCAGGTCGATGCGGTGGGCAGTTTGTGGACTGCGATCACCTCCCTCTAGTTCTCTAATTTGTTGTTGCAATTTTAATACCTCCAATTGGAGTTGCAAACCCTTGAGTTCTTCCTCTAGTGCAACGCTTTGTTGGCTTGTGGCAGTATTACGTACGGCGGCAGTAGGAACAACAAGCGGGACAGTAGTGGGTACAGGGGTTTGTACAGCAGAGGGTACAGATTTCAACGGCAGTGTCTTCTTTTTGATAGCATACCTCGGCGGAGGCAGCACCAATAGCCGGAAAATTTCCCTCCGCTTCGACGCTAACCTTGGTGGTAGCGTTGACTTCATCAACTTCGGGATTACCTGTGAAAGCAGCAAGGGCGGACGTATCTTCGTCAAAAAGCACACTATTTTTCGGTGTGTCCACACTGTGCTCGCAATCATTTTGTATCCCCTGGTCCATTAAATTAAGCCCCTCACACAATACCCTGAGTTGGCTTAATGAAGCTGACTCGGGAAACTCGACTTTTGCATCATTCAGCAACGCCATCAATGATAGCCGTGATGGCCTTAAATCCATTGTCAAAAGGTGAGGCAGCAGTGGTATAAACTTTAATTTTAATATTTCGAAAAAAATTTTAAACTTTAGGGTTTTTTTTAAGTTGTACCCCACACCTGAATTGTTACGTGTGGTTCTTTTCGTTTTCTTTATTAAATAGGCCGGAAGTACATTTTTGTGTGACTTAAGTTAGTTGCAGTTTTGTCTGACTTAAGTTAGTTGCAGTTCGAGTGTTGCCAGATCGCATAACATGCTAGTGTTATATCTAAAATCATTACACAATTTAAATGAAATTAGACCTGGAGGCTTATTCTGAATTGCGATGCGAAAATCAATGCAATGCGCAAATGAAATGCGATGCGAAAGAAAATTGGTATTCTTTTAGACTTTCGCAATCGCATTCGCAATTTATTTCAAATCGTGGCAACGCTGCTCAAATAAATGTCAGTGTCAACAAAAGTCAAATTATAAATAAAAAAATTGTTTGTGTTTGGCTGTGAAAATTGTTTATAAAATTTATTTATTACATTCTGTAAGAAAAAAAAAAAAAATAATAAAAATTGATTCTGTGGCCGTACGTTGTGTGTTCAAATGGCCTCTTGCCAATTGGCTGTGCTTATTCATAAATTCTATCATTAGGTCTGTCTGCGTACTTTTCCAGTAGCAAATACTCAGTAAATTTTTTTGGGAGTAAGACAAATTTTACTCTTTCGGCTGAGAATATCTCAAAAAGTACGCAGACAGTATCCAGTGAAATCTTGCAAGAAAACAGCTGATCGGTGTGTAAACAATTGAAATAACAAACGTGAGCCAAGATAGCGTTGAAGAAATAGCGTCCAATTTGGGAATTTAAAAACCGGGAAACCAAAATACCCAAATAATGGGTATTTGCAGTATAAACAAAAAGTTAATTTATTTAAGTCATAAATATTAGGTATTTAATTTTTAAAAATACAGTAAGCAAACTTTAAAATTAATTATATGTAACTATCTTTGGATGTTAGCAAAATAAATTTATTTTTGTAAAAATTAATATACGAGTTAAGGCGTTAATACTAAGGCGATTAAATCAAAAAGTTCACATAAATTTTTCTTCTAAAATTTCATCTTAACACACATACACAAGAATAAGCAGGGCCCTATTACACGAAACAACTTATCAATTTTTCACTTTGCACTTATCAAATTTAATTTTTTGGCAAAGTGATATGTAAGTGTTTCTGTTCCACAATATTCTTTGTAAATCTCACTTTGCAGTAAGAAAAGTTTTGCAAAGACTTTTCTCTCTTTGAAAAGACTTTGCCCTCTTTGCAAAAACCTTGCTCTCTTTGCAAAGTTTTTGCGCTTTCATGCAAAGTGAGTGTGCAAAGTGTTCCACAAAGCAGTTAATCATCTTTGCATTTCTGTCTTATCACTTTGCGTTGCTAAATAAAAGTTATTAAAATGAGCCGCAAAATAAAAATGGAGAAAAAACTGGAAGTTTTAAATATTATTAAAGAAAAAAAAGAAGATATTTTATTAAATTATTGTAAATTAAATTATTGTAATACATATGTATGTATTTTTTGTATAACAATTTTTAATTTTATTTTATCCAATATTTCGGCACTGCTTTGTGTTTCTTCTTCAAGGTTTTTTTTCTTTCATTATTATTAAACAAAATTTAGCAATTAATTTGATCAAGATGGAATTGAAAAACATTTTTGGATGCAATTAAAAAAATTTTTAATTTGATATTTTGATATAAATACATACATATCGCACTGCTTCCTCTAAACAGGGTCAATTCAAAATTTTTCAATTTTCACTTTTTGCAAGAAATCGCTGTACAGTGGCCATATCTACCCATTGTAAAAATCTTACATAATTTTCTCTAGTATTTTGTCAAAAAAATGCAATTTGTGGTATAAGAGTACATATAAAAAGAAAAGTTTTTTGTCTCCACTGAATATATGTAAGTATTGAGTTGACGCTCTTTAGAGGAAGCAGTGCGCTATGTATATGGGGGATTTCATGTCAAGTGACCCAACTTTTGAAATCGATGTCTTCCGATTTGGATGAAATTTGCACCAAGGTTAGTCTTATTTTTTTTTTTATTTTTTTTGGCTCAAAAGAAAGCTTAGGTCTTTTCCTTTAAGGTAGTTTTGGTCGCTTAGTGGGATGCGAGTGGGATATGTATCCTGGGATTAACATATTGTGGGTATTACAGTATCGAGGGAATGAAATGCTAGTTCGGTATATTATATACCGTCGGAAAGGTTATTTTATCTAGTTTTTCAGCATAAGTTTTATTTTTAAGATTTTAGAAAGACTTACACATAAAAAGTAAAAAATTCAAAATAGTGCATATGCTAAAAATTGAAAAACCCTTGTCTTGAGTTAGAAATTATTTTTTTTATACATATCCCACGCTCATCCCACTAAGCGTCCAAAACTACCTAAAAGAAAAATGCATAAGCTTTCTTTTGAGCAAAAAAAAAAAAAAAAAAAAAAAATACCGTTTCCAAAAAAAATAAAAAATAAGTTTTACAGGCTGTTCGCCGATATCGAACGTTAACGTTCGCATAGAAAATTACATTAAAAACAAAAACAATTTTTCAAATTTTGTTTTAAATGTTATTTACTATGCGAACGTTAACGTTCGATATCGGCGAACGGGCAGTTAAATTTAAAAAAAAAAAAATTTTAAAAAATTTAAAAAAATACAAAAAAAAATTTTTTTCGATAGCTTGAAGAAATAGCTATCTAATTTTTTTGGGACAAATATTGCTAACACCAATAGATAATAAGTTACATGGAAGAGAAAGAACACCGGTTTGGTCAAAATGTCAAATTTTGACCCCCTCTAACTCAGAAACTTTTTGACCGATCTTATTGAAAATTTGTGTCTAAAGTACTAACCAATAAGACTAACCTTGGTGCAAATTTCATCCAAATCGGAAGACATCGATTTCAAAAGTTGGGTCACTTGACATGAAATCCCCCATATATATGTATATATTGTTAAATTTGTTAAATAATAAAGAAAGAATAAAACCCTGAAGAAAGAACACAAAACAGTGCCGAAATTTTGGATAAAAAAAAAATAAAATTTTTATATAAAAAATAAGTCCTCAAGGTCGAAAATTTTATTATACAATCTAAAGAATATGGGTCAAATAAATACATATGGATGTATTATATTTAGAACATATTTAAGTTTATATATCATTTTGACGGTTAATAAATAAACTAAACAGGATGCCTGCTAAACAGACGTGTTTTAAAATAAAACTTATATTTACACGTCGACAAATCTTTGGATGGTTCTGCAAATTGTTGATTTTGCAACACCATGTATAGCCGCAACTCCATGGTACTGGCAACAATTTCCGAGCCAATGCAAGCACAGAAGCAGTTGATTTTGATCCGACAAAGCAATACTGCGCTGTGTATTGTGCTCTAATTTGTCCCCAATTTTATTTAAAATGAAATCAACTTGGATTTCTTTTAAACGGAAACACTCTTTAAAATTAAACTGCGGCTTCACTATCGTCGAACAAAAACTCACGTCTTAACATTTTGAAAGCTTCAAAAGATATAAGAATATGAATTTGCAAAGCGATCGTTTACCTTGCAAATTTTTGACAAACTTATCAAAATTTCCTTTGCAAAAATAGAATTTACAGTTTTTGTGGAACGAAACAGCATAATTATTTGCAAAGTCTTTGCAAATTACACTTTTCAATATTAACTTTGCACTTTGCATAAGAGAACGTACGTGGAACAGAAATTGCAAAGAGAATATAAAAAAGACTGCAAATTACACTTATCAATTTCAACTTATCACTTATCAAATTTAATAGTTCTGTGGAACATAAAGTTTTGCAAATTGACGAAAAATTTGATAAGTGCAAAGTGAAAAGTTGATAAGTTGTTTTGTGGAATAGGGCCCAGATGACAGAAGATCTTAGAAACCCTAACATCAAAATACATGTTATTATACCCTTCGCCGAAGGTAAAAGGGGATCAATAACTTTGTTTTTGTACAGCTTCGTACAGACGGTGTTCAGATCATACAATGGTGCCTATTTTGAACTTAATTCGATTTTCGACAGCAGTCGAATTAGTTGATCGAACGAATTTTCATTTGGTATTATGGCACACATTCGATAAAATAGTACCATTGTGATTTAGCTTATTCACAGTAGTACATTTTCTATCAGCTGTCCTTTTTTAATAAAAAATTGTTGTTAACAAATTTAAAAAATAAAACAAATATAAATCATGACTCCGACGGAATTATGGTACGATGATTCATCTAATGAAAATGAACGCTTACTGGAACTGGCATGTACCTGTAGCCTGAACTTTTGTAAAATTTCCTTTTGCCAACAAAGGATTTTGTTCCATAAGGGATACAAGCTTTTCCAACCGCTGCTTACTACTGCCGACTTTAGACCTGCATAAAACAACTAAAAATAATTAAGAATGTGGAATTTGCACACCACAACTAATAACTTAACAAAAAACTTACATTTTCAACAATTGTTTTTAAAATTAATTTTTAAAATAAGATCTGACCACCGTCTGTACGAAGCTTATTTAGTTGTCACTGGTTTTTTTTAGTATTCATGTCAAAATGATAGCTTTAAAAAACTTTGCCAGATACGGAAAGTTTAATATTTTATTTCTATACATTTTGCGTACAGATTTAAAAGATACGAAAAATATCAATACACATTATGTTATGTGTAGTCGTTTTGGTTTTCGAATTTTCGAAATTAATGTGACATTTATGTTGTAGACAAACATTAAGGCCAAACAAAATATGTGTTGAACAAAAAAATTTTTTTTAGCATAGAATTTCCTTGTTTGTTTTTAATACACAGATATACATATACATATGTACGAAATTGTAAGTACATTGTACGTATATAAAAGCACATCATTTACTACCTTTTTATTATATTATTTCATTATTTTACGTTGCAATATAAAAAATCAGCTGGAAAGTTGCATTAACCTTTTTAAAAAGTCTGGTTATTTTGGTAAATATGTCACTTTTTCGAATTTGTCAAACATCAATGATGGATAACTCAGAGTTGTATTCATGATTTTCAAAAATGTTCGATATGTTTTGGAGCAAAACTAGTTTTTGTTTGGGTTTTTCCAACATTCAAAATGTATGGGAAAACAAGTAGAAAACACTTGTTTTACAGCAAAACAGGTTTTGTGGCCCAAAACATGTAAGTGGAAACGTACTATTAGTTTAACAAACGTTTTATATTATGCAAAAAATGTATTTTGTAATATTGTTTTGTTTTATAATGTCATTTGCTTACTTAAATATTATTTGCAAGTGTTGCGATTAACTTAAGAGTTATTATAGTACGTTTCCACTTACATGTTTTGGGCCACAAGACCATTTTAATTTTTTTGTTCAACACATATTTTGTTTGGCTTTCATGTTTGTGTACAATATAAATGTCATATTAATTTCGAAAATCCGAAAACCAAAACGACTTTAACATAATGGAAACACTTTGACAAGTTTTGCTCAAAACAAGTTGTTTTGCTCATAGTGGAAACATAGTATTAATTTTTACAACAGTTTTGCAAATAAATCTCATTTAAATAAATTTGTTTTCATTGTATTGCGGCATAAAAGAAGGGTCAAAGAGAAATTATAAAAGGGCAGCTTTCTAAGAAAGAGACACAAAATATTCCGTCTCGTGACATATCTGTGTGTAATCTGTGGCGACGATTCAACATGTATAGCGGATGTATCGTTTGTTTTTTATTTTACTACCCAAAAATGATATGCGAAAAACCGTTTATGATGCACAATGCTTTTGGCAATATTTAGGCCCTAATCATGTAAAACCCAACGCAACGCCAAAGAATAACATTGAAAGCACAAACAATGTCATAAATATTTTTTTAATTTTGTTGTTGCTTTCTACAGAAATTCATGTACTGTTTTAAAATTTTCAACGCCACAAGCAATGGAGCGTTTGAAATTTTAAAACGCAATGTGAACTTCTTAAGGAAGCAACAACAAATTTACAAAATATTTATGATATTGTTCGTGCTTTCAATGTTATTCTATGGCGTTGAGTTGTGTTTTACATGCCTTAATGTGTTTTATGTTACAAAACATAGAAAGAAGAGATTATGTATTAAAAAGGCATTATAGTTGTTCTCAAGAATGATAGAAGAAAGATTACAACAACACGAACTCAAAAATTTAATTTTCTGAGCAGGTGGGTCAAATGACGTCACGAAACATACACGAATAGGTAACCCTAGCTTGGGTTAAGCTACGTCATCTAACGGGAAAACATGCGCATGGCGTAATCTCTTTTTATATAGGGTGCGTTCGTAAATGCATCACTGCGCTGCATCAGTGATTTAAAATGCTTATATATATATGAATGAAGTAGATGTGGACCAACAAATTGTCAAATACTCCACAAAAATAATAGTCACACAATAAAAAAAATTATAATTGCTTTTTTATTGGCATTAAAAAAAGTTTGCTTTTCTGATGCAGCGCAGTGATGCATTTACGAACGCACCCATAATTCTTTGTTGTTCTCATAATGAAAAAAAAAACAATGTTGCC
The DNA here is from genome assembly GCA_943735925.1 of Pollenia amentaria. Classification (NCBI taxonomy): domain Eukaryota; kingdom Metazoa; phylum Arthropoda; class Insecta; order Diptera; family Polleniidae; genus Pollenia; species Pollenia amentaria. The sequence continues at coordinate 106,298,468 of OX031006.1, forward strand.
ACTTTGTGGGTAATTACCCGAATTTGGTGTTATTTTTACTCTCGTGGGAAGAGCGTGGGTAATTTCTTTGAGGGGTAATTTTAAATTCTTTCATTTTAAAACAAATAATATAAGGATTTGATTTTAGTGAAAAATTTTACACCATTTGAGATATTGTTAGTCTAAAAAATGTGCAGTATATTCAACCAAAGTCACTGTTTATTTAAAACAAAAAGATTTTCATAGTTCATCAAGCAAAAAATTGATGGTGATTGACGCCTGATGGACAATTAGATTTCAATATATTTGAACTTCAAAGTGGAGAAAAATATGTTTCCAATATTACAAAAACTAAAAAATGATTGCTTTAACATTTAAAATTCTTTAGTCGAGTAATATTTAGCGCCCTTAACACTTGTTAAACAGATTTGAGAAACAGACTGTCATATGGAACCATTTCAGAAATTTGTTTTACTAAATAAAGTATACATAGGATGAACATGAACATTTTACAACTTCCCTAAATAAATGGAAGTATAACGTATATTTTAAGTTCTTATTTAATTTTTATTAAATAATTTTATGTTTTTATTGCTATTTTTGTTTAAATATTTTGGATTACTATATGAATATTAATAGTATGTTTAATACTCATCTTATTTAAGTGAAAATGGTATTATAAGTTTATGCTGATGTGTGAAACACATACAAATATTTTTTATAGTATACAGATCGACTTAGAATCAGCATCTGAGTGGTCATACCTGTTGGCTGGTTGTCTTTCCATGTTGACCTTCTGCGCAAAGTACACGTCACAATTGTTAAGATAACATAATGGCATTTGGTTCATGTTTTTTTTTTTAAATTTTGAGAATCTTATTTAATATAAATAATTTTCAAAAAGGTACCTAAATAATGGGCCTGTTCGGAAATGCATCACTGCGCTGCATCTGATTAGTTTGCGATTTTCATGCAAATCAGCTTGGAATCAGATTGTTTGCCGCCCGTATTGGTTATATTATTGAACACAATATGCATCAGCAATTTTTGTGATTTTTAGATTTGTTTGCGCATCATCCGCATTTATTATGTATTTTCGAACATCTGACATTTGCAATGATGCTTAACCGAACGCGCTGCGCTTCAGATTCAGCGCAGTGAAGCATTTCCGAACAGACCCAATATTCGGCGTTAAAAGTTCTTATATTATTACAGCCGTATTCATAACGATAACTTGGCATGAAGTTAGCACAAAGTTCATTCATAATACACTAACCAAACTCTGGCCAACGATTTGCTAAACTCTTGTTAACGAGCTGCCAAACGTTTGCCACCTTGTGAAAAACAGGCGTTTAATATTGAATAATTATGTTTGTTTTTTTCTAATTCACTGCCTTTTTTAAATTTATTTTAATTTAAAAACATTTAACATTTTTAGATGGGGAGGCAAAAACAAAAAAATAAAAAAAATTATGAAATGAAATGACAAAACCAGTGATGATTTATGCAAAACGTGTTGTATTTTTAAGCACTATAATGTGGCATCATGATTATTCAGAGTTGATTTATTAAAAGTTAGCAGACGGATAAAATTCGTTATGAATAAACTCTGTGCTAACAAGCTGCTAAGCTTAAGCGGCATTCTAGTTAGCAGCTCGTTGTACGTAGTGTACAAACTGTGGCTAACTGTTTGTTATGAATACGGCTGTTAGTATTTACCTTATAACATATTTTTTTTAATAGTTCCATAATTGTACATAGGACCTGACAAGGGAACACTCTCCTTAAATTTTGTCTGTAAATAATATTTTTTTTGAAGTTTTTTTTATAATTAAACTTTAATTTGATATCACGTGTTATTTAATTTAAATTGGGTAATTTTGCGTTATATCAAGTGTAGTTTTGAATTTTTCCGGTGGTAGCACTGAAAAAAACACGTAACTTTCAATATTTTTTCTATAACTTTTTAATTATACAATTAAGAACAAAAATTTATTTGAGGGAGTTTTACATAATATTATTATCTATAATCTTATAAAACTACTCGCACCCATATTTTAAAGATAACGGGCGGTCGCTACCACCCACGACCTCGAAAACGAAAATTTAAGCCCATGATCACACGTGTAAGTTAATACAAAAATAATTTTTTTTAACGAGCTCATTCTCCAGTTCAGTTATATCTCGCTTAATGAAAGCTTAGTTGGGTAATTTAACTTCTTTTTACTCACAAATACAACTACAGCCGTATTCATAACAAAAAGTTAGCCACAGTTTGTACACTACGTACAACGAGCGGCTAACTAGAATGCCGATTAAGCTTAGCAGCTTGTTAGCACAGAGTTTATTAATAACAAATTTTATCCGTCTGCTAACTTTTAATAAATCAACTCTGAATATTAATGATGCCACATTATAATACTCAAAAATGCAACACGTTTTGCATTAATCATCGCTGGTTTTGTCATTTCATTTCATTTTTTTTTTATTTTCCCTCTTTATATAAAAATTTTAATGTTTTTAAATTAAAATATATTTAAAAAAGGACTCTTAAACTAAAAAAAAAAACAGTGCATTAAAAAAAACAAACAAAATTATTCAACATAAAACAGCTGTTTATCACAAGTTGGCAAACGTTTGGCAGCTTGTTGACAAGAGTTTAGCAAATCGTTAGCCAGAGTTTGGTAAGTGTATTATGAATAAACTTTGTGCTAACTTCATGCCAAATTTTCGTTATGAATACGGCTGCTAAAATTTAATTTTTGACATCAATGATTTATATGTTTCGAGCATTTATTCTTTTCGCCTTAGTGGAGCGATTTGGCGTGTGGTTAACATTTGGTTCATATGTTATCTTCCACTTGAGTCCGTAAATGTTTAATTTAATTTTGTAAATTCAATATAATAAATATCAGAAAGTACCAATTGAAAAACAAAAAAATATCATAAAGTCTCCACTCAAGACATTGCATGTTTAATCTTATATTTCTATGTCTCAAGAATGGAAAAGTGCCAAAAAGCTCCCCTGATATATTCTTATTCACTCAGGATCATGAATGTATAATTTTATCTTTAATTCAAAAAGTACCAGATTAAGAATAAAAAAGTACCAACAGTTTTCATGTTCATGTATTTACTCATTCAATCAGGACCCTTCACCTATAACATTTTGTGTCTAAGTTTAATATTGTAGAAAATTCAAAAAATAACACATGCTGGACGGAAAAAAATTGTATGTCCCGTATTTCCGTTTTTGATACTTTTTCTCCCAATTGAAATTCGGTTGACAAACAAAGTGGAGATTTTCTTTGCCGATTTATATGTAAGATTTATATAGTCGAACCATTCGAAAACCGGTTTCTGAAAAATGTCGAATTATCGATAACTCTATTTTTATTATTATTTGACAGAAAATACTGTATGTAATTGGAAAGAAAATTTGAACGCTTATAACTCGGATATTATTGAACAGATTTTTGTAGAATATATATTGTGCACTTCTGTAAGTAAATACCTTTAAAATTGTGTATTTTTTGTTATATAGCCCAATTATAAATTTCCCGGGGAAATGCGTTCCCTGGGAATTTGTTTTTCCCGGGAATAAAATTCCCCTATTCTAAACAGACGGGGAGAATAGTATTATGGGAAATGGAATTTCGATTTTTCGCAGTCAGCTGTTTTGTTTAAAAAAGTGCAAAAATTAAAAAGTTGAACAATTAAAAATTTTAACTAAATCACAATGTTTAGTGTAGCATTTCTGGTGCTAGCTAAAGAAGCATAAGCTGTGGAACAGCAAAATTCCAAAAAGGGCAAAGGCTTGCAAGGAGTTGCGTGATGTACATATATGAAGTTGCTATTATAATTCATTTATTTGGAATACCAGCGAATTACGACCACATCTTGAGCAGGAATATCTGAAAGGCTGCAATAATTATTGGCTGCTTGGTTTTAAATATTAACTAGGGGCAGGATGTTCATGAAATACAGATTTTATTTTAAAAAATCATGACGAAAATAACATGATACCATAATAAACTCCTGTCCAACAACAAAGTAAACCCATCGATGTTGAAAAATAGCATGAAAATTCTAGCCCTAAAAATTACAAAAAATATAAATGAATTAACTACGAATACATTTTTTAATAGGCGACACAGGATATTCTCTAGAACCGTGGCCTCTGACTCTTAATTAAACACCAGAGGATTGGTTCGTAGAGTTAAAATTTAATGAAATTCATTCAAAGTGAAAAGTGATAATTAAAATACTTAAATCTTTAGCACAAACTGCCTTGCAATTTCTTGACGGAATTATTTTCAAAATTTCTCATCTCATTCTCCCTTTAATTGTCATTCGTAGTACCTACTTTATTCCCGGGGAAAAGTTTCCCATTTTCGAAGTGTGTTTATAATAAGGGCAAAGGAAAAAGAGAAAAAATTCCTCGGGAGATTTTATTTAGAATAGGAGAACAGGGAATAGGGAAAACATTTCCGGGGCATTGGTATTCATCAATGGGCTGATAGTCTTTGGACAAACAGAGGAGGAAAGTGTTCTTAACTGTTTTTGCCTTTGACGATTTATACATAAGGTAACAATAAAAATTATATTTTTTCCTCAAAAATATATCGGTTATCGCATTTGTATCTTAAATTTTTAAAATTGCTTTTATATCTGAGATAATTTCTACTTTATACTGTTTTTTTTTTGCTTTTCCTGTAACTGTAATGTTATATTATTCTGCATTTTTCCCCCATCGTTTTTGCCTACGGAAAAAACCAACACATACATTTTGGTTCACCAGCCAAGAAATAATTTAACAAAACACACACAGGCTAATCGTGCTGCCCGGCGGGAAAAATTGCAAGCGCTTTCATTTTTCAGGTCTTTAAGGTGGGTTACAATTGTATTTTTAATAAAGTTTTACTTATTCAACTCTGCCTTCTGTAAAAAGGGGTTTAAGAATGGTTTCTATCAAGTTTAGTTATTAATTTACTCACTTCGCGTTATTAGCAAAATAATTACCCTGGGATAAAGCTTTATTCTTAATTATTTTTAGAAGACCTTCCAGAAACCTTTAAAGTAAATGCAAAAAGGCATGGCTTTGGTCTCCAATGATACCATGTAAATAAGATAAGCGGCTGGGAGACCTAATGTTTGCAAAATGGCCTTCTATAAGGCCTCTTTACTACTTAATTTTCCCGCTAGATATGGTCGGGCAAATCGCGTTTTTTCCCTATGAAGAATTTTAATGTGAAATATTTAAAATTTTTCATATCTGACAAATTCATATATGATTTTTTTTTGCTCAATTAAAAATATTAAAAATACTTTTTTCCTTACCCTCATGAGGATAAATAAGCAGCAAAATTTTTAAATTTTCATGACTGAAAAATCAGTGAACGTTTCGGTACTCTGGTATGAAAATCAGGGCTATAACCAGTTTTTTCGCATAGTAGCACGATGTGTTGTATTTACGAAAAACCTTATCTTGGGTTCTTTTGAAAAAATACTTCACGCACTAAATTCATTTTCTAAATCAATAAAAAAAATTTTTTTGATAAACAAAAACTAGTTTTTAACTGTAATGCAGATTGGTTTTTGTTTTCCATGCAACTTTCATAATTCGGCGCGGTAATCTGCAATAACTGTTTTTGCAAAAGTGGCTTTTACAACGTTATTCGCGACTTTGCTTCAATTAACAATCTCGATTCATTCGCTCAAGCATAAAAAAACACAAGGACACATATAAATACAGATTAACCCCCTTATGCAAAAAAAAATTTAAAGTACACATTAGTTAATCAACACATTAAGCCCAGCAAAAGTATATGGGCTTAATTTGTTGATTAACTAATGTGAACATTTTTGCATAAGGGGGTTATGGTCAGCCCATTACGAAAGTACGTGTATACCAATTTTCAAGCAATACATACTAATTAATGATTAATTAATTAGCAATTAAGAAATGCCTCATTGGTCTGACGAGGAAGGATCTAGCATGTTCTGATCTAACAATTCAAGGAACGTTTTTTGAAAATATTAGTCACAAAATAACATAATTCCATAGACGAAATTTTACAGACGAAAAAAGAGGTCTCAGAGGATTTTTGTGACTCGGTGCAAGTGTTAATTTTTCATTTGTTGTTTATATGTATTGTTTAATAGTATATAGAAATGTGATTTATGTTTGCTTATATTTATTTTAAGAACCTTGAAGATAACATTCAAAGGATGTCGAAATATTCAAAACTAAAAAATTTAAAGAATAAAAAATAGACCTCGAGCTTGAAATTATGTTTTATTAATTTTAATAAAATTTCAACTTGTACGTTGTTATATTCAAACCGATATTTGCCGTCAATATTTCTGAACAAAAATATTTATTTAAAATAATTAGTTTACCTTCATTCACCACTAGTTGTGGTGGAGGGTTTGAAGTGCAATTTGAAGCTAAAATCGTAAATGTAAGGCGTTTTGCGATGGTTAGAACATGCACGTGTATTTTTTTTATTTCTAATAAAAAAAAAACTGCAACTGTTGCCTTTATCATAAATTTTAGATTGCGCCTAGGCAAATATGGTAGTAAAATAATTCCATAACAATTAACTCACCGGAAGAAACAGCCTTTGGGCAGCACAGGGCTTAAATAAGGTCTTCCATTCTCCATTTGCAGGAAATTGTAGAGGAAATAAAGAAAAATCGAATTCATCTTTACGGAGGGAACGCCAGTCATACAGCTTCTCATTAAAACTAGATTGCAATTGTTCTTCGGCAAAGACTAAAAAGTGCAGTTTATCTTTCGAACTATTAAAAAGCAGAGCCGATTTTATCATTACCAAAGTTTCTTGCAGGCGTTGTCCACATGCTACCACTGCTATGTAAAAAGTAGTTCTTACTGATCTGAAAAAATGTTGATTAAAAGATTAAGATATGTTTTTTAATAAGTAAACATACTTGGCCGAGTTTCTTGCCACGGGTCTGCTAGAAGTATACGAAGTGGTTTTCAACACATTATAGTGTTGATGCATTAAATATAACATAATTGTTATTAAAAACGCGCTTATAACAAGGATAATTCTTCGAAGCCTCATTTCAACTAGTTATATTCCAAAATATATGTGCACAAGTACATAAATTCATCTCATATGTTAATTCGTCCCAATGTGAAAAGTTTTATTGTGGATATGTATTATTAATTAAATTTTAAATAGTTAGTGTTTGCATTCCTTTAATCTTTTTGCTACATATTTACCACAAATTATATAGTTCTGTGATATTTACTTATTTTACTGTAAACTTAAAATCTAATTTCTGTGTTTAAAATGTTTTTATTAAAATTTTTGTTTACAACCATGATAGAATAAGGAGGTGGGCAGAGTTACCGTTTGATATTTTAAAAAAGTACCATAAACAAAAGGGATATTTACAAAAAAAGTGGCACCAAGAAAAGGGTTTAAGAGAGAAGAGGCCACTACTTTTAAAATCAAAATAGGTTCATCAAATTATGTTTGTTCTACGCATTTTGTTGAATTTGTTTAAAATTTCAAATAACATTTTATAAATGGTAAAAATCGCAGAAAACATTGGAACAAATCTAGTTTACCGACGCAGCTCCAAATAAAAAAAAGTACCCAGGGTGATAGAAAATGGAAAAATTAGAAGAAAAAATAAAATAAGAAAGTTGGCGCAAACGCTTAGTTTTCGAGTTATGGACGTTTAAAGTTTTCATATAAATATGCGATTTTCCACTACATGACATACATACATATATGGCCAATACATACAATACATACATATATGGCCAATATTGGTATCATTTTAAAGCTCTTAAACAGATTTTTCGGAATATACATAATTTATTTCAAAATTTGGCTGAAGTGCACTTTACGGGGCGTACGAAAAAAAATATAAAAAATATGCCACCCGATCCAGAATTAGAAAAAAAAAATACCAAAATTAATATTTAAGGGGGCTGAGGTCCGTGGGGACCACTGGGTCCAAAAAACCGCGCCGCCCACTGAATGGTATGTGTGGGTACTCAAATTAAAGGTAATTGTGCAACAAAAACGAAAATAATAAAATTTTGGGTGGGCGGCACTTCTAGGGCCCTCTGGGGCAAAAAAAGTGTCCCCCCCATAACACTTATGTATATCTGTGTGGGTACTCAAATGAAAGGTAATTTTCTCACGATTGCAAATATGTATTTTGTTTATGTATTCGTTTAATATTTTCCTCTCTAGGTTAATTTATGTATCTTTAATAGGTATGCAGAGAAGTTTTAGTTAGCGAAGCCGGTCTTTGTTATACCATAGAGGAGAAAATCCTTGCGCCCGGCCGAAGGCCTGCTATACAGAAAAGCTTTAGTTTTAGTTAGCGAAGCCGGTCTTTGTTATACCATAGAGGAGAAAATCCTTGCGCCCGGCCGAAGGCCGGCTATACACAAAAGCTTTAGTTAGCGAAGCCGGTCTTTGTTATACCATAGATGAGAAAACCTTGCGTCCGGCCGAAGGCCGGCTATACAAAAAAGCTTTAGTTACAAAAAAATAAAAAAAATCCCGCGATTTTTATAACAAATTGTTTGTCTACGGCGCATAGGTATAACATTAAAAAAGCAAAATAAAAACAACATATTTACAATCGTAAGCAAAATACCTTTCATTCGAGTACCCACACATAGTTATAAGGGTGGGAGGGGCAATTTTTTTACCCCCAGAGGGACCCAGAAGTCCCGCTCGACCTAAATTTTATTAATTTCGTATTTTTTACACAATTACCTTTAATTTGAGTACCCACACATACCCCTAAGTGGGTTGGCCGCTTTTTTTGATCCATGGGGTCCCAGGGGCCTCAGCCCCCTTAAATTTTAATTTTGGTTTTTTTCTTTTTTTTTTCCAGAGGGGGTTTAATTTTTTTTTTCGTAAAGTGCACTTTTGCCCAAAATTTTAAACTCTTTACCTCATATTACAGTTTTTTTCATTTTACGTCAAAATGTTACGGAAGTGCACTACAAAAGAATGTAGTTTATTTAAATAAAAGTGTAAAACAAATTTTATAAAATAACAAACACTAGCATCGCAAAAAAAAACTTCTTTGCATAGCCAGCCTTTGGCCGGACGCAAGGATCTTCTTCTCTATGGTATAACAAACACCAGTTTCGCTTTCTAAAGCTTCCTTGTATAGCCGGCTTACGGCCGGTGCAAAGATTTTCTCCCCTATGGTATAACAAATACCGGCTCCGCTAACCAAAGATTCTCTGCATAGCCGCCCTTCGGCCGGGCGCAAAGATTTTCTCCCCTATGGTATATCGTGCACTGGCTTCGCTAACTAAAGCTGCTCTGCATAGACGGCCTTTGTCCATGGGCAAGGATTCTCTCCTCATTAGTATAACATAAACATAAAGAAGGTTTTACTTGTATTTTAATTAAAATTCTTAAATATATGTACATACGTTAAACAATTAGAAAAAATGAATAAATTTGTTTTTATGCTTACTAAAGAAGTTTTGTATTTTTGCAAACTCGTCCCACTTCTTAATAAACTAAAAATATTCAAATAAATTCTGTATGTCCAGAAAGATCTAGTAAAAAGCTTTGAAATGATATCCATAATAGCCATTACGTTTGGAAATGAAGTGGAAAATCGCATTTTTATATGAAAATTTGGCAATAATAACATTTTTATTAAAAATATTAAGTAAAGTTAGTTTTTATCGCTCAAAAAATATACATTTTTCCAAAAAAAATCCAAAAATGACAAAAGTTTGTTTGAACTTTAAAAATATCATATAAAATCAGACATTTTTTTATTTCGATTTTTCTTAGCAAATAGTGTGCTAAAAAGAGCCGGGAAAAGATTAGTGCCGCAACTTAACAAAAAAATGCATTTCAAAATAGGTCTAATTTCACAATTTTTTCTTAAATTTTTTGTATTATAGAGCTATAATGTTTAAGTAAAGTTACAAGCTATGTGAAAAGCATTAAAATCCTAAATTTAATTAAAGAAATACTAAAAAGGTATTATATAGAACTCAAATAGTGCACCATACCCCTTAACCCGGTGCTTTAAAATTATGTCATTTTCAGCAGGATGAGGTTTTGTGGTACATCAATCTCAATAAGTTTTTAAGTTACTAAACAAAAAAAATATGTAAAAAATTACAAATATTTATTTTTTGATTACAATTTAAACTTAGTATTTTTAAATAAATTAGTTTATTATTAAGAAAAAATATAATTTTTTTTTGCATAAAGCACGTAGAACATTAAAATCTGTTAGCAACTTTTGATTTTATTCACAAAAGTCGACAAATTTCAATTAATTTAAGAATTTCATAAAACGCCCCCCTAAGGGATGATGATAAACGGAAAGTATAATTTGAGAAAATGTTAAGAACAAAAAACTAATTAAGGTCATTCATACATTTTTTCCCTCTAGGGGCGACTCCTGGGCATTTATGGGACTTTTTCTTCAATATATTTCTAGTCTGCATTGAACATTTTGTATGGAAGCCCCCTTAAGGAATGGAGATAGCGGGTGGGTATGTTAGAAATAAATGATTGAGATGAAAAATAAAGTGGGGCTGGTCATACATTTGACCCATCTAGGGGCGTCATAGGCACTGCAGGGGCCAAATTTAAAATTTCATTAAACAGCCATATTTGTATGGGAGCCCCCTAAGGGGTGGAGATACTATATGGCAACTATGTTTTAAGAAAATGTTAAGAACTAAAAACATTGGAGGTCGGTCATACATTTTATCCCCCAAGGAGTGAATCCTAGGCCTTAGAAATAAATGATGGGAATGAAAAATAAAGTTGCGCTGGTCATACATTTGGCCCGTCTAGGGGTATCTCAGGCGCTGCAGGTGCAAAATTTAAGGCTAGGGCTCTACGCGTATAATAAACAAAGTTCCAAACAGAATAAGCTATAAGTGATTTAAGTCTGTCTACAACTTTTGATTTTTTCAGAAAAGATGAAATTTTTTATTTTTTATAAAATTGTAATACATTTATTTTTGTTGTTAATTAGTTAAAGTTTTTATTTAGAAATTTATTCTTCTTCCTCCTGCAGATTCCAACAAATATCTTCTAATAGCGAATAAAGTTGTTTACCGCTATACCAGTGTTCGAGTCTGGCTGTTACTTGGTGAAATCTCTCGCCATTTTCATCAGACTCGGCTGGTGATTGTTCATTAAATTTTTCGGCATGGTAATGCAAAAAATGTATTTTCAATGACATTCTAACGTTTAAGTTTTTAAATGCGGTTAGCATATTTTTGATTAAAATTCGCCAGTACTCAGGCCGATGATTTCCTAATACATTTTCTATTACTGATTTCACACAATTCCAGGCCAATAGCTCGATATCATTCAATGCAACCTCAAATTGATGGTCCTTCATAAGACGACGAATGTCCGGTCCATTAAGGATTCCTATTAAATAAAAACATTATGATATGTAATATAAATCTAATTTAAAAAAGTAGTTAGAGTTCATACCTCATTTTACTTTCATGCCGCTTAATCGTGGAAAAATTCGGCGCAATTCGGTAAAAGCAACACCATCTGGGCTCAATGCTTTTATAAATTTTTTTACAATACCTAGTTTGATGTGTAGCATTTATGACTTTATTTCTTAATTCTAAGAATTTTTTAATCGGTAACTGTGGATTTTCCAAAATTCCTACCGCAAAGTGAAAGTGTGGTAATAATGCATACATATTTCTTTGGAATAGCATAAATTTGAATATTTGTTGTTTTGTTTTGTATTGTAAATGGCACAAAAACCGCATTTAAAAAATTTTACTTCAAAATGTCATTGAAAATAAATTTTCTGCATTGGCACATTCTCCATATCGGCCCTTTGCTGCAATAGAGTCATAACTCAAATTTGAATTTCTAGCATCTAAATATTTAATTCTTCTCTCTAGAGTTGAATATAGAAGATATTTGTATGAAATTTTTACACAATATGAAGAAGCGATATGGTGATTAACTCCACATTATTAGCTAGTAGGCTGCCCTATGTTCCACTGTGAGCTAAAACATTAAATACATTAGCTCAAAAATATTGCGTTTTTGAGTTATGATTCTATTGCAGCAAAGGCTCGATATATACATTATGTTGAATAAAGAATTTAATAATAAAAAAAATCCTATGAAATGCTCCATATAAATTATATTCTTCATATATATTGAAGAAAAAGTCACACAAATTCCCAGAAGTCGCCCCTAGTGGTATATAATGTATGACCGACCTCAATTAATTTTTTGTCCTCTAATAGCCCTTTATCGCCACTTCTTAGAGGGGCTCCCATACAAATATTGCGTTTTATGAAAATCTTAAATTAATTAAAATTTGTCGACTTTTGTGAATAAAATCAAAAGTTGCTAAAAGATTTTAATTATTAATGGCTTGTTTTGTTTGCAGCTTCGTTTTTGATATGTCTGAAAAAAATTAGAAGCCTAGCTACATTTTTTATGAATTGTAAAAAAACAAAAATTTCGAAATTTTGATAAAAAAAATCATTTTTTTTTCAATAAAAAAATTATGTTTCAATAACGACTACTCATATTAGAAAAAAAGTTTAATTTTTCTTAAATGAAATTTTATTGCGTAATTTCAATAAACTAAACCGTTTTTGTGTTACGCGAATATATGTTGTGCAACCACCTCCATTTTCGAAATAATGGTATATCTCGAAAACCAGAGCCAATCTTAAAAAACCGTGGGCACCACTGGATTCAGCGTACCCGAATTATGTTATGCCATGTGCCCGGCTTGTCTGTTTTTTCAACTAGCAAAGTGTTATTAGTCAGTTATATTCGTTAAAGTCCAACTCCGGGAGGACATTTGTACGGAGGCTAGGTGAAATCATGAGATAATAAGAATATCTAAAATTATTTTATAATAAACAATAATTTAAACCGCTACCTCGTTACATTTCTTTCATGGTCATATTTAAGTGCCAAAGTTTATGTTTCTTAGTTTTAAAAAAATTATCAACGTTATAGGTTCGCATTCCCTAAGGACCCTGCACCTATAATTTTATGATTCTAATATCTATTATAGCAAATTAAAAGGTCCCGCATTTCACCATTGTTCATATTTTTTCTCGATCGATTTAGCGAGCGACCAGCATCCGGTTAAAATTTCAACCTTATAAGTTATAACTTACAGCGTTAAGGCTGTGCGAATCTATCAGTCAGTCCGAAACGTTGAAATTTTATATACCTATATACATAGGTTATACATAGATTGTTAAATTAAATATTTTGTTTTGCCTTATTGTTAACAAAGGGTTTTTATCTTTTATTACACTGCGGAACAGCCATTTTGCGGCCTGAAACTTTGTGCTATTTTTTTACTAATTTAAAGTCGTTGATTCCAAATCTAACCTTCATTTTTCTCTATCAGCTCCAGTTTTAGAGATATACCGTTATGTCCAAAATTAAGGCACTTTCAGCACATATATTGAAATAACATGAAAATGGTGCATCATATTCCCTTAAGAAAAAAAAAACCGAAATTCGCTAACAATATTATCTTTAAGACGTACTAACATTGTTTTAAATTTGGCCAGTAATTTCAGAGATATCGTTGAAGTTTTTAAAAAAACAAATAAAAATTTAAGAAAAAAAAATTTTTTTTGTTCTTTAAAAATTCATAAAAAATAAATGTGCAACAAAAGTCACAGTTTGGGTCTAAAAGCATTTAGTTCAACATATTTCGAATGAAATGAGCTTTATTTCATTGCAATCGGTGCACAACTTTTGATTGTGTTCACTACTACGTCACTACTTTAACTTGCAAATTTTGGCGGGCAAAGTGTTCATTAACTTTTTAGTATTTTTGAGTGCAATTTTTTTAAATTTCTAGTTACTCTCTCTTTGCAAGTTTCTGCTAGTAAAGTTAATGAACACACCTAGTAAGAAAATACATATTAGTTGCCAAAAACACTACTTACTTTCTTCGTGACGTAGGTGTCCATACAGTAATTAAGACAGTTCACTTTTAAAAAAATTTCTAACGTGAATGTCGCAGCGCAAGTTCCAGCTAAACTTGTTTTATATGTACTAAACATATTTGAAATAGCATTTAAGAACTATCTCGAGTTAACATAGATAACGGCCTATTTCCGATGTGCGAAAGAATTCTTTCTTTCGAACAAATACATTTAAAACAAAAACAATTCTAAAAACTTTGTTTTTATTTTAAATGTATTTGTTCGAAAGAAAGAATTCTTTCGCACATCGGAAATAGGCTATAACACTTAAGTAAAACATAAAAAATCTAAGCATAATTTATTAATTTTCTTTTAATTGTTGATTTTTTTTTACTTTTGCAAACAAAACTTCAAATTACTGTCAGAAAATGTCAAATCAATGTCCAATTTTACTGTCTGCAAAATTTGCATGACAGTAGACAAGACAAATGGAAAGGTGTACACGTATTAGTGAAAAAGTTTGCATGTATTGCAACTGTCTTGCCAGTACTGACATACATATGTAAACACAGTGTTAAATTAAAACAAAAAAAAAGGGAGAAAGTATAGACAGCCAAGCTCGACCATTTGATACCCTACACCATAGTATATAAAGACACATCCCTATTTGGGATCCTTGTGAACTCATGGACCCCCAGAACCAAATTTTGTTATGAGGTTAAGGATCATGTAAAAGTTATTTGTGCGGAATATTATTTAGATATTTTCATCTTCATCTGATTCCAGAATTCATTATTCGCAACAGTGTCCTAAGATAATAATGAAATATTTTATTCTGTTTTATAAATTTAACTTTTAATTGCAGAAGTATCAAGCTTTGATACTTCTACAATTAAGTAATACACACATAAGAAAGTTAACTATGTACATATATCAATGACGAAAAAGTAAACATACCATACATTTCATTATCTAAGTTTTTAACGACTTAAAGGATGATTTTCTTTTTATTCCCTCATAATTATAATTCATATTCATAACTCAAAAACTCTTTTTCTTACACTTATGAACATTGTTTTGCTATAAAAATTAATACAAAAGCATGTAATAAGTTAAAATGTCTCATTATTTTATCAATTCCTATTTCGTTAATTTATTTGTTATTTTTAAATTTCACAAGAAACTACTTTTTACAATTTTATGTTTTTTTTTTTTTGACAGCCTTCGATTTTCTTGTAATTGACATCGTAATTCGAAATAAATTACGAACAAATGAGATTGTTTACTTTCAAAATTTTGTATGTCGAATTATGCGGTTCATAATTGGGATGTGAATTACGAATGAGAGAGCGAATTACGAAAAAACGCTGTCGTGCGATCATAGCATAACTTGTTTTTGTTTCAACTTTGTTTTATTCAAATGAAATAAAATACTTGCAGGCAAGTTATGAAAAATTAATACGTTATCAATATACATACATATGTATGTACATATGTATGGATATTTTTTCATCAGACGATATTACACAGTACAACACATGATTTCGGGACTTCATTCTGATAATTGTTTATGAAAGTAGACCCAAAAAGAAGAACTTCTGCATCATTAGTTTGGTCAAGGGACATCAAATAATAATTTAAAAATAAATTTGAAGTTAGTAAGTATCGTATAGGGGAATTTGTCACGTTTAAGGCTCTTTTCTTATGCCCGTAATTTCTACAAATAGATATCTAGCTGTGTATAGATATCTATTGTGTGACGTATTTTAAAACCTATTTATTACCTACGGGGAGAAGTGTAGTGTGTTTTAAACCATCGATTTTCGATAGTTAATTCACGTGGGCCAATTTAACGTTGAAATTGACCAAAAAGTGTTACTGGATAAGTAAAGATAACTGTTAGGTACGAACACGACCAGATATCTGTTAGTAGAAATTACGGGCATTAGTCATAACTCGAGAACCACTAGTCTGAATAAGCTGAAACCAATTTAAAATTAAGAATTACAATTCCCTTAATCTGTTCATACAACGTTTCGCTGCATAAGCAACAGTTTCACAGTTATAAATAAATGTATGAAGAAAAAAACTATTTTTTGCCTAAAAAATTGAATTTTTTTATTTTTAATTCATAAAAAATCCAAAATGGTAAAAAAGTGTCAAGTCCTATTACTTTCACGTAAAGTCGCATAACCTATGAACAAAATGAGACATAAATCATGAAAATCGATGAACGCGTTTCGCTTTTATTCACAATTAATAAATAAACGCCAGTCGACAGCGATATAATCCATTCCCAATTATTTCACTAAACCTGGGATATCATGGAAGTAGGTTAACGTATTTGCTTCGTCAACGTAATAAAATTTCTGAAAATCAGCTTGGCGTTGTCATTTTGCTGTGTCAGTTTTCTGCTTTTCAAAAACGATGTCAACACTTCGGAGTTTTGTTGTGATAGTCCCATCTTAGCCACAATGTAATACATTTCGATTTGTGTTAGCGGTTGTGGTCCATTATTTTCAATATCGGGTGTCCAATCAGCATCATTCGAATTGGTCGGTGAAAACGGTTTCGGCTTGCAGGGGCACAGTATCCAGACTCGGAGGTTTAGGTGTATCGGTGCCTTTTGTTTTCAATTGTTTAATCCATGTGCAGTTAGGTCTTCCACCCAAATTACTGGCTTCATAAAAGAAAACTGTCCACCTTTTCCATGTATCTACATTATAAGGGTATTATAACAATTTTTTCACATTGTGTTCGGCGTAAAATTTGCACCACTTAAATCTGCTTCATCAAAATAATGACAATGCGCTGTTTCGAATTCCTCAGTAACCAATTTTTTCGATCCAGTTGGCCTCTTTTTAGGACGATATGACCACAAACGTGACAAAAATAATCCAATTGTGGGCACTTGTTATTTTCCATATATTATATGTTTTGTTGTAATTCACTTCTAAAAACCAAAGAAAAATTCACTTGTACTTCTCGCGTTCGTCGACTCTTGTTAAATGACAAAATTGAGCCCCTATAAATACTACAAATATTTCAATATTTTACAGGCAGGTACTTATGAAATATGTTTTCGAAACGTTCCAAAACATAAATGTGGGTGCAATTTCTATAAAAAAAATCATGCAGGTAACTAACGGAAAAACCCAAATAATTAAAAATGTGCACTTTCCTTTTTTCCTTTTAATTGTCCACTCACATTTATTAACGCTTATTACTTTGCTACCGCAATCATAAAAATCAAATAACATTTTGTTTATTCCTTTTTTTTAATTCTGAGAATCATAAAAAAGTCATCAATGTTTTTTCCAAAAAATTTTGTGGATATCTCGAGCAAATTTTTGAAATTATACCTTTACTTAATTGTGAATAAAAGCGAAAGCGTTCATCGATTTTCATGATTTATATCTCATTTTGTTCATGGGTTATGCGACTTTACGTGAAAGTAATAGGACTTGACACTTTTTTACCGTTTTCGATTTTTTATGAATTAAAAATAAAAAATTTCAATTTTTTGGGCAAAAATTATCTTTTTTCTTCATACATTTATTTATAACTGCGAAACTGTTGCTTTGTAGCGAAACGTTGAATGAACAGAATTGTAATTCTTAAATTTGTTTCAGCTTATTCGAACTGGTGGTTCTCGAGTTATGACAAAGAAAAGAAAAAAAATTCCCCTATACGATACTTACTTACTTCAAATTAATTTTTAAATTATTATTTGATGTACCTTGACCAAACTAATGATGCAGAAGATTTTCTTTTTGGGTCTACTTTCATAAAAAATTAACAGAATTGAGTCCCGAATTAATCACCTGAAAAATGTTGTACTGTGTTATACCTAATACTCCTCACAAAATAGAATTTTTTGCTGTTCGTTTAAAACTAAAACATAAACATATGTATAAACTTAGCCTGTTCATATATTCAACCGAATTCTGATGCTCTAATTTAATCAACATAATGAGAACATTAAATCCGTTGTATCGTCTGCACAGCCAGATAATTTAATTTTCGTTTTTGGTGACTTTAACAGTTTCTTGGAAACTCTTACGATTCTCTTTATTATACTCCAAACGTAAAACAATGGTGAATAATGAAAAAGTTTACTGCTTCAAAAGAATGATTTACATTATCTTCTAAATAATACAAACTGGCTTGATAAGTTATCTATTTCAAATGGCACACCTTCTTCCATCGAGACTATGATCGATACTTTCTATAAAACTATTTTTCAATATCTTGACGAATGTGTTCCGAAAATCACTATATTTAAACAATCAGGTTCTCCCTGGAGCTTAGACTAAAAAATATAATAAACAAACATTTCAAAAAATATAAAGATTCCGAATCATATCCTGCTTATGGTCAATGTTTTGTATACCGTGCAAAATATAATTTGTTAAGCATAATGATATATAAAAATTGCTTAAATAAAAAAGTTATATTTAAGCATGATCCCAAGTCATTTTATTAATTCGTGAATTCTAAAAGGAAATCTTCAGGATATCCAACTATAATGAGGTACTTAAATCATGAATCCTGTAATTATTTGATAATAAGTAACTTATTTGCCGACCGACTTTTTTCAACTACCTATTCTGATGCCCAATACAACAACTCCAATAAGTACCCTTATGTGATTGATGAACACCAGGCAATA
Organism: Pollenia amentaria; assembly: GCA_943735925.1. Lineage (NCBI taxonomy): Eukaryota > Metazoa > Arthropoda > Insecta > Diptera > Polleniidae > Pollenia > Pollenia amentaria. The sequence goes on from OX031006.1 coordinate 106,317,064, forward strand.
TCATTTTCTCCCATTATAACTTCCCCAATAGTAACCATCCTGAAAAGCGTAAAAACATCCTTTTACAGTGGACCTGATGGTGTTTCAAGCTGTATATTAACTAACTGCGCTAATGCTTTCGCCACACCTTTATCAAAAATATTTAACATATCAATTAGATATGGCTACTTTCCTTAATTTTGTAAAAAAAATCTTATATAATTCCGCTATTTAAGTCTGGAAATAAATCTAATGTAGAAAATTATAGCGGTATCGCTAAACTTAGTGCTATGAAAAGTGGATAACTGATTGCCTTTTTATCAATCATCGTCATTACTATCTCCTTTTCAGCATGGCTTTAGAAAAGGTTGTTCAGCAATGACAAATCTCTTGCAACTTACCACTATTGTTAATAATGGTCAATTAACGGCCGTTATATACACAGACTTTAGTAAAGCTTTTGATAAAGTCAACCATTGTCTTCTTCTTCTTAGCAAACTTTCCTTAATGGGTTTTACTAATAACAGTCTTTGCTGGCTTGAGTTATACCTTATTTCTAGAATACGAAGTGTTCGTTTTAATGATACAACATCAAAGGGCATCCTTGTTAATTTTGGAGTACCGCAGGGAAGCCACCTTAGTCCAATCTTATTCTCACTTGTTATAAATGATCTGCCGAGTGTAATACACAATTGTGATGCATGAAGCAAAGAAAACAAGATAGCGCATTGCGCAGGTCTGTTAACTTTTAACTCTCATTTTGACGTAATTTTTACGTCACTGTAGTAAAGAGATTTAAATGTAAACAAACATGCAGCATAACAAATACACGTGTTCGTGTGATCATGTTTATGCTCATTTACTGCTATGACGTACATGCGCAGAAAAAGAAGTTTTTTTTAAATTTTAATGCACTATCGTGTTTTCTTTGTTTCATGATTGTGATGTATTAATGTATGGGCTCAGCTAGTAACGATATAATTATTTAAAAAATTTTAAAAATGTTAGCATTTCCAAATTTCGTTTTAGCATTAGTTTAAGTCCCATTCCGCATTAATTTTTTTTTTAGTTTTGGTTGCACTGAGTATAATACATATTATGCTTGTTCTTTATTTTACTAAAACTAATTTCAATAAATACAATAATAAATAGTTAGGAATTTAACTTATAAATCTAAAATCGTGCAGTATTCATGAAGAATATTCTTGGAATTTTTCGAAAGCTTTCATTGCAAAATCATACACCTCTTCAATACGTTTTTCTAGTACGTCTGCAAATAAATAAAATTGTAAAGAAATTAATTAATAATATTGAAAGTTGATATTTAAAGGTGGACAATTTTTTTTGATTTTAAAACTTGAAATTAAATGTTGTTTAATTCTTTTCAGGAAAATTTATTCGAAAACTTTAAAAATATTAATAAAATGTTGCTCGTGTGATGTAGATATGAACACATTTTATCCTACCTTGTTCTGTTTCAACTTGTTTGCTTTCCATGCCATCTTCATCACTGGATGGTTCTTCTTTAAACATATCTTTCAATTTGGGCAAAAAGAGCAAAAGGCAAATTACACCAATAAATTTGATAATTTTTTTAAAGATCAAAAGTTTTAAAATAATTTTTCCGATAGCAAACAGATTTAGTTTGGTTTTTAATTTGTGAAGAAGTGATAAATGATCACGAGGGTGATATGGGTATGGCACTGGTTTATAATATATTGGCTGAGGAGGACCATAAACAGGAGCAGGTGATCCGTATACTGGTGCTGGTGGTCCGTAAATTTGTGCTGGAGGTCCATAAACTGGTGCTGGTGTTGAAGGTGGTAAGTATTGGTTGTTTGGAGGTGGTGTATAATTGTATCCTCCAAAATCACCATTATAATCTAAAAATTATTTAAAAGTGAAATTAGTTAACTAAAAATTTATTATTCTGGTGTGTATGTTAAGAGTATGTTAAAAAAAAAAAAAAAAAGACAAAAAACATATCACCAAAAAGCACAGAGCCCAACCAAAAGTCTTTGTATAAACTAGCAGTGCCCGTTTTCCGTTGCTACAGGCCACATACTGTATATGCAGTACAGTGCTGCCATTCAAGAATTCGGAATTTACACACGATTGTGCCCAAATTACAAATTTGAAGCAAAATTACACACACAAAACGAAAAAGTAGCTTTGATAAAACGAATTCGTATTGCATAAGTTTATTGATATAGCTTGGTTGCAATGAAATTATTATAAAAAAAAAGGTTCCCGACTGCTGAAGTAAGAAGGGAATGGATGAACATACTGTACAACCTCTATAGTAATCCGGACAAGTCCGTATTAGTCACATTATAGTGGGTAACGGATATAATAAAATAAAGAAGTTTTCATCAATATTTTTCTTATAAGATTTTGTTTCATTTAAGTAATTATTTTTTATAAGAAATTTATTTCTTATAAAATTGTCCTAACGGAGAAAGGCTCAACGGAGCTAGAGAAGGCAGGCCTTTAGAGGCGCTGAATACTATACTGCACCTTATCCCAATAGAATTACATCTAATAATGGCCACATCCGCCCAGCTGGCTGATGAATACCGCACGAGGATTTTTACAGATGGGTTTTTCCGTCTGCAGGATGAGGCAAGCGTATTTCAGGCTGAAATACTGGCGATAAGACAGGCATGTAAAACACTGCATATTAGGAACATCAGCAACAGCATTGGCATTTTCGGCGTAAGCTAGGCGGCCCTGATGTCGCTGAAGTCACATGACACAACGTTCATTCTCGTTAACGAGTGTAAAGAAGAACTATCCAGACTGGGCAGCCTATGACATTGCCTTGACTTGGATCCCTGCGCATAGGGATCATTATGGCAACGAACAGGCAGATGGGCTGGCCAAGACTGGAGCTGATCTTGGTATTTCACAGGGAAGGCCAGTCGCAACACCCCTGAAAACTATCAGAAGCGAAATCTTCCAACACTATCTGGACATGGCTAATGATAAATTGAGAAAACTGGATGGCTGCAGGGCTGCTACCAAGGCAACGTGGCCCACATACAACATAGGTCTCGAATTCTCAAATTCAGTGGTAGGAACATTTCGAAACTGGTAAACATATTCTAAGAGCAACATATGATTGTAGTCAACATATTTCGATTATTATTATTACATTATAATATTTTCCCCTTAATCATAATTTGTTTTTATTACATCCTATTACAATTTAATATAATCATATTATTATGAAGTTAATCATAATAACGAGCCATAACCGCAAAAAAGCTCAAGCGACAAAAACAAAATTTTACAGGAGAGGATTTTTTTTATTATATTTCATAACAATTTTGTATGAAAATTGTAGCTTAAACTAAAATTGTCTTTGCTACTAAAATTGTTTTTGACCATGAGATTTTAGGAGATGATGCAAGTGTTACCAATAAATTAATTTGTTAAAAAAACGAAGATTAAACATGTTGTCGCTTAAGGTGTTATGATACTTGCTATTTTTTGTATTTTTTCTATATTGGAGAACAGTGCAAATATATTTGCAAGGAAAACTGACTAAGTGTAAAGAGTTGGATTATACCATAAAAAATCTTGAAATGTCAAAAATATATACGTGTGTTATCGATAAATAATCTTAGACTGTCAAAAAAAATATAAAAATTTGTAACTTAACTTTTTTTAGTTTTTGATCGAAAGTAGCGGGTTTTAACTTTTTTTGCGATTTATAGCTTTTATTGACGGTTTTTGTGGGAACAAAACGTGGGCAATATTGTTTGTTTTGCTTACATTTTATATTGTATTGTATTTCTTGTTCTTTCTCGCATTCGTTGTTTCATTCAGTGAATCCTTAAAAAAATCCAATACAAAAAATAGCAAGTATCATAACACCTTTAAGCTTTTTTTTTGCAGTTATGGCTCGATAAGTTAAGAAGTAACCATATTATTATCATGTTAAAAATAATAAGTTAAGAAGTAACCATATTATTATCATGTTAAAAATAATAAGTTAAGAAGTAACCATATTATTATCATATTAATCATAATTTATTTATTTATTTAATTGAACTGCTCCATACACAAGACTTACGAGTCTTATTTTGCAGTATGGAATTGAGAATGTGTATAATTATAAATCATTAATTAATTAACAACTTAATAACTAATTACAGTTAAATATATATAAAGCAAAATCAATTAAAATCAAACAATATTTAAATAATTTAATCATATATACTTTAATCTCAAATAATTATGTTTTAAATTGTTATGTTGAAAACAGTTTAAAAATATTTTCTTTAAATTTTCGTGCGTTACTTAAAAGTTGAAAACTATGGGGTATAGAATTCCAGAGAGAAATTGAGAATATGTAGAAATGCCACTCCGAAATTAAACTTTTGTATCTAAACGATCTAATTCTTTTTCCCCTGCTTATATCTGAAATACAAAGTTTGCCGTACAGATGATCAGGTTGGTGGGTATATATTATCTTATGTAAAAAAATTAAAACTCTCATGTTCAGTATATTATCTAAAGAAAGGCCATATAACCGAGATGAAAACAAAGATATACTAGAACGCCTATTAAGTCCATACACGTAACGGACTATGTTATTAAATGCAACTTTTAATTATGCTTTACCAATTGTATCACATTTAGCAAATAGCTCACAACCATATAATAAAATGGGCATCAGATAAGTTTTGGCAATCAGTATTCTTATTTTTAGAGGTGTACAATGCTGGGTCCGCCAAAGAGTTCTAATTATAGAAAAGGTGCGACCACAAGCATAATTAATGTGGTTCGACCACGTAAGAGTGTCATTAAAAAATATTCCGAGATTCTTAGCAGATTTGACTATTTCAATTTGTTGGTTATTTATAAATATATTTGGAATAATATTCTGTTTGTTAAGTCGCCTTTGAATAACTATGCATTTAGATTTTTAATGATTTATTTCCAAAACATTTGCCGTTGCCAACGTATTAATACGTTGAAGTTGCTGATTAACAGTGATAATACACTGGTCAATTAAGGCATTTCTACAACTGGTATAAAGTTGAACGTCATCCGCGTACATTCTTACATTACAATTTGTTAGGACGGCTGGGAGGTAATTAGAGTACAGTGAGAATAAAAGTGGCCCAACAATGGACCCCTGTGGTACCCCTCTTGTTACAGGCAGTGGATTTCAGTTTCAACATACTGATATCTGTAACCCAAGTATGTTGACAATAACTGAATAGCGGCCGAAGAGAAATTAAAAAAATTACTGAGCTTGTAGCAAAGAATGCTGTGATCCACGGTATCAAACGCTTTTGAATGATCCAAAAGTATTAAAAAAGTAGTCTCACCATCATCAAGTTTCTTTCTAATCTCCTCCGTAACATCAACTAAGGCTGTTATGCAGCTGTTGTTCTTTCTAAATCCAGATTGACGATCTGTTAGCAAGTTATTGTTATCCAAGAAACAGGGTATTTGGTTATGCATAATACGTTCAAATACTTTAGATAGAAATGGAAGAATGGCTATTGGTCTAAAATCGGAACCAGTTTTGGGTATTGGAACGATTTTAGCTATTTTCCAATTCGAGGGAAAGTAACTTCAGGTTAAAATTTTATTAAAGAAAAATGTGATTATCGGAAGAAGTTGAGGTAAAAGAATTTTCAGAAATTTTGGATTAATCCCGTCCGCTTCTATGGAGTTGGATTTTATAGACAAAAGGCTAGATAAAACATCACATTGGTCTACTGCAGCAAAAGAAAAAAAAGAGTCGGTATTGTTGTTCGAATGATAATTGTTATAATAATTTTGATCCGCCTGAACAATGGGGATATTTAAAAACTTTTTATTGATTGCATCGGCATCAATTGAGCATGGTTCTTGGTTTGTAGATTTACCGATACCAACTTCGCGTATCGTTTGCCATGTTCTTTTGGAGCCAATAGCGGAAGAAAACTTTTCAGCATGAAAAACGGATTTGGCCGTTTTAATCATTTTATTTGTTTTTCTTTTAGCGGTCAGATAATCCTCATATAACGTTGTAGTCTTAAATATTTTCCAAAGTGCATACGCCAAATCTCTTTGATTGATGTTACCCTTAATTTCCGAAGAAAACCATGGTTTTTGCTTATTACCAATAATTTTTGTCCTTATTGGTACAGTTAGATCGAACAGATAATTTAGGTTTTGCTCCAGAAAAGAAAGTTGGTCATCTATTGAATACAAAGAATAAAAAATATTCCAATTGATTTAAAAAAATTCTTCCTCGAGTAATCTGAAATTAATGTTCTTGAAATCTCGAAAGGTAATTCTCTCAAACGGTATTACAAGTTGGAAATTGTAAGTCATGAAAATAAGATCATGTTTGGAGAAACATGGCGCAGACAATTGATCATAGATTAGTAGATTATTTTCATTACTCACAAGAAGTTAAGTTAAGAAGTAATCATATTATTAACATGTTAATCATAATAATATGTAGATTAAATCTAAAACCGAAAAATATTTTCAATATATATTTATGCTTATTTACTTACTGGCAACCTTAACGTAAAACTGTTACATATATTTCACATCATAATATGATGCAACTTTGAACATAATATTTTTAATCTATTTTTGCCGTAGGTCGCAATTATTTACAAATTATTTTACAGAATTTTCATTCTTTTTCTCTAAAGCAACACAAAACAATGGTCAATACTTCTGCAACATTTTCACACAATATTAAAATTTTTTTTAGCATTGATATTTTATTTTGTGACACTTTACAACTTTTTTTGATTTATGTACCTACAATTTCTTTATTTTTTAATTTCTTTAAACTTGGTTTTTTAATGGGTACTTTTTTAAATTGTTTAACCACTGAATAACTAATAATTCGATAGGCATACATAAGTAAAACAAACGACACAACTGATGCAAAATTACTTTACAAATGGCGATAACAAAATATTATTAGAGTAAAGATATTATGTTTGCATCTTAAACATATTATGAGGACACGTATAGAAAGTTATCATATTATGGCTATAAAATATCATTAAATGGTTGTGAGGAATATAATATGTTTTCAAAGTTATCATTTTTTAGTTGTTATAAAAATGATTATTTTTCAGTGAACCATACTTAAATTCATAACTGCGATAAACATTGACATGTTTACAGTAACTATAATATTGTTGAAATTAAACCAAAATACCAATATTTTGTGTACGACAACAATATATTGTTACAACAAACATAGTGTAGTTTCCGTAACCATGCCCAACCATATTTTTTCTCTGCGTGTACGTACTTACTGGTCACTGGACGATCGGTAAGCATGCTATGAGACTTGGTCTCCCTTTTAATGAATGCTGCCGCAGCTGCAGGGAACTTTGAACTAAGGAGACAGTATCTCATTTCCTATGTGATTGCCCAGCGCTTAATTCAACACGACATGGATTATTTAGAATTACCTTCTACAAGGACTTTCAGAGATATCGCGGGTGAGACTACTTGCAGCATGCCTAGTTTTGGGCGTGCTACTACGTTAACCAACCAACCAAGTTTTATTTTAGACGGAAAAAATAAAATTCAACGATGAAACGGAAGTGTATCGAAACAGCAACTTTTAGTTATTTTCGAGTTACATTTAAGTTTATGCCATAGAATCCTTTGAGAGGCAACACATGACGCGATCATATTGAGAGCGGTTTGAAATTGATAGGACATTAATTGTTTTGAAACCGGCGTACAGAAAACTCGTGTTTGCGTTTCATCTGTTCTTAAAGAACAACGAAATGATTGCGAAAATCTCATGTTATGCATTGCAATGCCCAACGTATAACAACAAATTCTGCGGCTGCCCAGCTGGACTACGTTTTACACAAAATTAATATTGATATTCAATTTTTAAATGAGACCTTTTTGAGACCATACCAAAATTTCAACTTGGTTGATCTAAAATTACATTAGGCATTTCCTGTTACCAAAAATCATTAAAGATACTGCTTAAGGCATTCTCTCAATTCAGGTTGAGATAAATAGACAACAAGTTGTATATACCTCAGCATATAATCCAGTTTACACTACCAACTTTAAGGGCGATTTAGATAAATAAAACGCGTTTGCTATCAATTTTTTTTATATTTACTGATCTTAATGCTAAACATGCACATTTGAATTCTGTTTCAAATAATATGGCTGGTACGGAGCTTTGGAAGCAGTGGCTGTGCCTTTAATAAAATTATAACATTTATTACCCAAATGAGTATACACGCTTTGGTCCAAATATCAACCCAGTTCAGCCGTCTAAAGTGGACATTCTTCGAACGAACTCCTGGCTCCAATTCACTAACCTCAAAACACATCCAAGTGTTTTACACTCGGATCACGTTACTATATCTTCCGTTGCATCCGGTCGTATTGACTGTACTACTCATTCAATCCCCTTGTACTACTGTGCAGACTGGCCTGTAATTATAAACTGGGTAGAAAATGAAATCAGGGATCTGTACCCATGTTCTGTAACTTTGGTGAGAACTTCTCGCATCGAAAACATGTGAAACAAAATATTCCATCGTTTCCCGAAATGTGAGAAAAAAGTGTGTCTGTAAAGGTAGAGTTAGCCGAACGTCCACGTCCCCTAACGAAACGTCTGGTGCGTTTTGTTATTTGCTTACAATGTAAATGCTTACCGAATTTAAATGTCACGTAACGGAACGTCTCAATCTGTATAAATTAGAATTTCTTGCCGTCGTTACGTGACAGTTGTAAAGCAGTGATGGCCTGCTTGTATATTAAATTGAATGCGGGTATTTTCGCTCTGTTTTTTGGTACTTTTTTCCAGTATATTTATGGACTTTCGACAAAACGACTTACAATACAACATATTTCCATATATATTAATATACATATGCTTAGATGTACAAAATAAACAAATGCATATGCACATACAATAGAAATGAGAAATATATAAAAGGCTTTAAATGGTTACAAAATATTGTTTTGCCTATGCACATTTACAAAATAATATATGTAAATTTGTATGTATATGCTAAAATAAATATTTGTTTATTGTAAATCTATAATATAAATATCAGATATTAAATTATTAATGTTTTTTTACTTACACTAAATACTGTTTTAATACCATTTTAATCACTTGGTACTTTTTCTGTACAACGGTCAACATTGAAACCTTTTGATTTCCCATCACTGTGTGTGTTGTTTTATGTATACTATTGCTTTTTTGTTTATGTATGTGAAAAACATATGACACGTTTTTAGATGTTCTATAAGTGCACCAACGTGCAAGCAGTCCGTTACAGTAAGTTACGGGACAGCAACGTTCGCCTAACTCAGCCTTAACTCATGTCGAAAACTATCAAAAGAGATTACGTCGTTACGTTATAAATATCATAATATTCCACTCGAAGCCGATATGAAATTGCAGATGTTGTGAACGCCAGTAAAACATACGTTGACGGCGACCAAATTTGACTAAAATTGAAAACTTTTTAACGACGGCGGCGAAAATACAACCGTTGGCTACACCAAAAAATGTAAAGTTCTACTTTACACAGGGTCTCCACCTGATATAACATATAAGATTTTTATATTAGCAAACGTCAAATTTAATCGCAGAGAGTATAATCTTACGTGTGGACTCTCAAATAGTGTTAGTATTAATATTATAATAAATGTTATGAGACAGTTGTTATGAGACAGTTGTTATGAGAAATCTTATAACAACTATCTTATAAGATGAGCTGTCAAAAATACACATACATACATACACATAAATTAATAATAAGACGCTATCATTAAAATGTTTAATTTTTTAAGTGAAAATAGTTGAATTCTTGTGAAAAGTGCTTAAAGAATAATATTAAACACTAAAAACAGAGAAAAAAACTAAAAAAAGAATCAAAAACGACACAAGTTTACTGTACGAAAATCAGTAAATTATGAAATCTTATAAGATACATGTTCCCCTTGTTTAAGATTAAGATTAACATGAAGAAATCTGCTCTCTCATTCTGCCGACGTTCTCTCACATATTATATCAGATATTATCTCAGGTGGAGACCCTGTGTTAATGTTTGCTTTGAAAACATTCGTATATTTTTTAAAAATGTCAAAAGCAATATAATTAAAAATGAAAAAATCTGCCAAGAACAAAATACTTATCTCTTCCGTGTTAATATTTATTGCATTTAGCATTTTTAATTTATTTTTTAATGTTAAAATTTTTTTCTCAGCCCGTTTTTATGCGTGAGTTTATTTGACAGTTCAAAGCGGGAACTTTCTCATAAAAATTTTACAGACACACTTTTTCAGTATATTGGCGAGAAATTTCCTTACTTGACAGTTATTACTCGCCAAAAATATTACAGACGCAGTTAAGTGAGAAAAACAGCTGTTTGTTTCAATTTATGGCATTTTTTTTCATTTCTCACATTTCAATCGAAATGTTTCTGGCCGCGGGAGTTACAGAACATGGGCACTGTTTTATATATACATAATCTGGATTTTGATTTCGAAAAATTAATATCTATTGTAAAAGAAGCTAGAGGAAAAATACCTTTCGGCTGTAAAAAGTCATGACAACATGAAATTTCTGATATTGGTATAATGTTTATTTGTCAGAGAAATAAATACAACCTTAAATATCAAAGATAAATGGATTAATGGATAAATGGATGGATGGAGATAAATGGTTCTAAATGTGAAATTAGAAGTATTTTGAAAAAAATTAAATAAACTTATTTAATTCCACCTTAACAAAGACCGAAACGATTTTTGGTATAAATTTATTAAAAATTTGCCTCCGGCTCTAAATGATTTTGGAAAATAATAAAGGCTAAAAAATTAAACAAAACGACATTTATGGATCGACTTCTAAATGGCCAAGTTATAAAATCAGGTGAAGATAAGACACATGGTATAGCAGACGTTTTTGGCAAATCACACACCATCACATTGAATAACTCTTGCCCTATGGATACAGATGTCTCTAGTTTCATCCAAATTCTTAACGAGAAAATAGTTGAAAGATTAAGCGTCGAACTTACCAATTCATTCGTATTTTTATTAAAAAAAAAAAAAAAACAATTAATGCCCTGGATTAGACAACATATATAGCATTATACTTAAAAAGATATCTGATTACTTTTATGAAACATTAAGGCTGGATTTTTGTTAAACTTCGTTTAGTTAATTTGAAAAGAAATTTGTGCCGCCATTACCAAGTTTGTATACAAGATTTTGACGGAACAGCTTAGTTTTGATTTAAATGTAGGTCTTTAATGGAATAATAAAATAAAAATCACATTTCGCCGGAAAAATCCGAGTAAGTAAACTTTTCAATAGTTGTTTAACAAGAGCATATTTTCCAACGACTTTTAAGAAAGCAAAATTAATCCCAATTGTAAAAACAGGTAAAGATCATAAATTTACTTTCAGGTTTAGACCGATTAGCATTTTAAGCCTATTGGATAAGGTGTCCGATAAGATTATAGAAAAAAAGAATTTTTGATTTTCCTCTTTTCAATAATATTATCAACCCACAACAATTTGGTTTCCGGTAGGAACATTCTACCGTCCATAAATTAAAAAGAGTTGTTAATTTTCTTGACATGAACAAAATAAGTCGCAAGAGTACTAGGGTTGTTGTTATTGATATAGAAGAGGCATTTGAGTCAATTTGGCATGATGGCCTTGTCTTTAAACTTAATACCTTTAACAATCCAACGTAAAAAGCTTTTTATGTCAACGCTCATTCGTTGTTTCTTTTGACAGCATGCTATTTAGTTTTATGCAGACGATAGTGCTTTTATACGCTGCGGTAAGGTGTCAAATGCAATTATTAAGAAGAAGGAGGATAGTTTGAAATTTACCCATATATATTTTGACAAATGGAATTAAAGTTAATTTTAGTAAAACAAAAGCTATTATATTCCCATATAAGGGTCGAGCAAAAGGATTCCAACGAATCACATATTTTCTAAGGTAACTGTAATACAAAATTGTCATTCAAGGAACACTTTTTTTTTTTTTTTTTTTTTTTTGCAGTATTTATTTATTGAATCTTCATATATTAAATATGAACTAACAATAATTAATCAAATCTTATCCTAATATTTACTTAATGTCCTGCCAGTGCCAGACAAAAAGATTTAGTCATCTGATTGGGTGAGTGCTGCAGTGTCTCTTCTCCTTAATCGAGTGTGGCCGCCATAATTTAAAATATTTCGAGCTAAGGGATTTGGGTGCAGTTCCAGCATTTTTAAATATTTTACTGCATATTTCGTTATCATACTTTTTACCAATGGCACATTGAGATCCTTGTGGATATTTGAGTTTTTGACATACCAGGGAGCGGCTGTTATTATTCGAAGAAGTTTATTTTGGCGCCTTTGAATTTTTTCGATATTAGAAGCCGAGGCAGTGCCCCATAACTGAATACCGTTGGCTTTAAGATAGAGTTGTAAAGTAAAAGTTTGCAATCGAGACTAAGAACAGAATTTCTTCCAATGAGCCAATTAATTTGAATTGCTTTTAGTTTCATTTGAGTTAATTTTGCTTCTATGTGCCATTTCCACGTTAAACGCCGATCTAGATGTATACCGAGGTATTTTACATGCGAGTGTTGGGGTATTATTTGATTATTGATTTTAATAAGGGGGGAATGTTTCCCGACGCAATGTGAATGTTATATGTGCGCATTTTTGCTCATTGATCTTTATCCTCCATTGTTTTAACCACCTTTCCAGTTCAAATATGTGATCCTGTAAGTAACGAGATGCTTCTTGACAGTTTTCATGTACGCTTAGGAAAGCTGTGTCATCCGCAAATGTTGAGGTTTGTGTGTAGCTGTTTGTTGGCATGTCCGAAGTATAAATTAAGTACAATAGAGGGCCCAGGATGCTGCCTTGTGGGACTCCAGCGTTAACTGGCTGAGGAGAACTTAAAAAATCGCCTTCTTTAATAATAAATTGACGACCGACTAAGTAGCTTTCTAACAGCTTGTGTATGTTTCAAGGAACACTTAAAATATGTTTGCGAAAAGGCGAGTAAATGCGGCCGTTCTCTTTATCCCTTACTGAACAGAAGATCTCAGCTTAGTTAAAAAACAAAATCATTCTTTATAAAATGTGAATTCGTTCAATTATGACCTATGGATGCCAAGTCTGGTTTCACGAAGCTCCCAAAACTTACACAAGGAAATTACAGATAATTCAGAACAAAATTCTGAAAATAATTAACACTCCAAATATTCTACTAACTTATTGCGTAGTAATTTAACCACACAATGTTTAATTTATTTGCAAGGAAATTGACTTTGTCATTTATTGAGAAATGCAGAACGTCTAAGTATGCGTCAATAAGAAATTTGCTGAAAAATCTCTAATGGACCCTTTTTTTATAAAGAGTAAAAATTTCTTATAATATTGAATAAATACAAGGTTTTTTGGTTACCAACTTTTCCTTCTTTCTGTAATATGAGTACACTCATAGAAAAATGCATCTTTATCAGCCCAATTATAAATATTCCCGGGGAAATGAGTTCCCTGGGAATAAAACTCCCCTTCTCTAAACAGACGGGGAGAATAGTATTATTGGAAAGGGAATTTCGAATATTCGCCGTCAGCTGTTTTGCTTGAGCTGTGTTGTGTTGACTTAAAACTTGTAAATATTTTTGTAAAAAAAACAAGCGAATAAGTGAAAAATTAAATAATTTTGTTTAAAACAAAATATAATATTTAGTGTAGCATTTCGGATGGTAGCTGATGAAGCAGAAAATCAGCAACATTTAAAAAACGAGCAAAGGGTTGCTAGGAGATAGTTGCGTGATAATGCAAACCCACTTGAGTTGCCGCAAACGTTGTTAGTACAAGATGTTATTATAAATATTTTTTAATTGGATGGAGGTGCATTCTTGGCGCTAGAGAGCTGCATTACGCTCCAACGAAAGCAACAAAAATTACGAATGTTTGTTGTGCGTTGCACAACATCTGTATTTATTTTAAATGCAATACTATTGTATATGATATGAAATAATTTGTAACGCCGCGTATACGCTTTTGTATACTGTATTATTAACAAACAAACAAAATAAAAATAATATTTTAACTTTAAAACAAAAATAATTCATATTTAGGAACTTCAGTTATATATTTAAGTTACGGTTTGTATGTTTTATAAAAAAAAGGAAAAAATTAATTTATTAAAAAGAAAACTTAAAATATTCTTACAAAATAAAAGGAAAAACTAAACAATATAAAAATAAAGTGTAAAACTTTAAAAGCAAAAAGTGTTCATATTCAGGTACACCAATAACATTTCACTTAAAATTTGAAAAACAAAACTTATTAATAGCTATATTTCACAGTTCTTTTTATCACACTTTATATGGGGGTTTTCATTTCGTTTAAAAGGATCTCAAACTGTTTTTTATTTGTTATTTTTGACCTAAAAATAAAGAACGCAGTGATATGAAATTATTTATAAAAAAAAACTAAAGAACTAACATTTTTTAGCACCACTCCCTTGCAATTTTTTGGCGGAATTATTTTTAAAATTTGTCATCACATTTTCCCTTTAATTGTCATTCGTAATACCTACTTTTTTCCCGGGGAAAAGTTTCCCATTTTCGAAGTCTGTTTAGAATAAGGGAAAAGAGCGAACTTTCCCCGGGAGATTTTATTTATGGTTTGGGCTAAAAGTAAATACTGTTGGAAGGCTAAGGACACCACATTAATCTCTTGTGTAGTAAAAGTATCAAAACAGTCTATATCATATACAATAGTATTGCATTTAAAATAAATGCAGATGTTGTGCAACGCACAACAAATATTCGTAATTTTTGCTGCTTTTGTTGGAGCGTAGTGCAGCTTTCTAGCGCCAGAAATGCACGTCCATCCAATTAAAAAATATTTATGATAATATCTTTATATACTTACAACATTTGCGCCAACTCAAGTGGGTTTGCATTATCACTTGCTGATTTTCTGCTTCATCAGCTACCATCCGAAATGCTACACTAAACATTATATTTTGTTTTTTATTCAAAATTATTTAATTTTTCACTTATTCGCTTGTTTTTTTACAAAAATATTTACAAGTTTTAAGTCAACACAACACAGCTCAAGCAAAACAGCTGACTGCGAATATTCGAAATTCCCTTTCCCATAATACTATTCTCCGCGTCTGTTTAGAATAGGGGAGTCTTATTCCCGGGAAAAACTAATTCCCAGGGAACTCATTTCCCCGGGAATATTTATAATTGGGCTAATTATTTTCATGTTTAAAAAGTAATTTTTTTTTATTTTGGCGCCTTTGAATTTGATCGATATTTGAGGCCGAAGGAGGCAGTTCCCCATAACTGAATACCGTAGCACCAGATTGGATTTAATATAGAGTTGTAAAGTATAAGTTTGCAATCGAGACTAAGAACAGAATTTCTTCCAATAAGCCAATATATTTGAATTGCTATTAGCTTAATTTGTATTGGTTTTGCTTCTATATGGCATTTCCATGTTAAACGCCGATCTAGATGAACACCGAGATATTTTACATGCGATTGTTGGGGCACTAATTGATTATTGATTTTAATAGGGACATGAATCCCAACGCAAGGTGAATGTTAACCTTCATTAACCTTCATCCTCCATTGTTTTAACCACTTTTCCAGTTCAACTATATGATCCTGCAAGTAACGAGATGCTTCATAGCTATTTTCGTGTACGCTTAAAATAGCTGTATCATCAGCAAATGTTGGAGTTAGGGTGTGGTTATTTGTTGGCATGTCTGAGGTATATATTTAGTATAACAGTGTGCCCATAATGCTTCCTTGAGGGACCCCAGCGTCAATTGGCTGAGGATGGTTTTAAATAAATTTCTCAAAACACAAACGCACTTGTTTTTTTTACACTATTTTTGATTTTATTAAGATTTATTTTTTGATATAAATACTGTATGTATTTTATTAAAACATTTGATTTTTATACTTTTGCATATTTCTTATATTTTTACACTCCTGTTATAAAACTCAACTTCAAATTATATTTTGGGTTTTTTTTTTTTCAATAAATAAACAAACCATTAAAAAATTATATTTATTATTTTAAATATTTTCTTTAAAAAAAGTAAATAAGTACAATAAATGTTAACTACGCAGACACTAAAAAAATATATCATGTTAGCTAAATGTTAACTACGTGTTCACTAAAAAATACAGAATAAGTACCTCAAAAGAACTTAACACGGACTCTAAAATAAGTTTGGTAAGTTATATAAGTGTTTCTGTTCGTCGGTCCACAATAGTTATGTACCATATTTTGTTTGTGTACAAATTCACAAACAAAAATTAAAAAAACTGTGTGGTACTTTAACTTGCTGTACTTTACTGTTTATTTTCGAACTCTGTTTTTAACTACATAATAATTTTCATGATATATAATTTTTATGAAAAAGAACACATTTTGCGTGCTCTTTTGCACTTTCATGTCTTTAGAGCACATTTTTCAAAAAGAGCACATTTTTTAAAAAGAGCACATGCACTCTTTAAAAGAGCACGTCTGGCATTTCTAGACGGCACTGATTGATAAAAATCAAAAGGTTAGATTTTTTATTTGATCGCTGATAATTTGGTAGTCTCCTGTAGTGCGATTCTGTAAAAAATTAAAACAATAGTTGTCATTGTTAAAAAATTCAACAAGCAAATTAACGATTTTTCCATACTGTAACATTTTAACTTGTTATCGCAAAGTCAGCTGTTTGTGTTAAGTAAACGACAAATTTTTTAGTGTTGTTTATTAATTGTTTGATATCAAAAATAAAGAAATTAGTTTATAGAAAAAATATAACTTGGAAATGGCCATTGAATATTTTGCCTTTAGTTTTACAGTTAAATTGTTTTACTTCTCTTCCTTAAAATAATAAATAATTTTATTTATTTATTAATTTATTATAATTAAATTTACAATAAATCTTAAAGCTAGCAAAGCTCTAGCATAAATAAATAAAATCTGTTTAGTTTTAATAATTTGATTGATTTTTCTTTTATTTCTCTTTTCGTTATTTTACCATTTTTTTTGATAGTGATGCCAATTGTCGTTAATTTTTATCTATGTCGTTTAGAACAATTTACAGAATCGCATAATCGTTAGTGCAAACAACACAATAGGTTGACAATAGGTGTGTTCATTTACTTTACTAGCAGAAAATTGCAAAGAGAGAGTAAGTAGGTATTTAAATAAATTGCTCTCAAAAATACTAAAAAGTAAATTTGCAAAATTTTATACATTTATATCATTGCTATCCAACGGATAGCTAAGGTAAAATGTAACAAGAAGATACAAGATAATAGTCTGGTAGTGTAAAAAGTCATTCCTAAAAATTTAAGGAATAGAACTATTACAAAAAGCTTTATAAAACTGAAATTTAACTAATGGAATAAATTCGAAAAATAAAAAATGTTGAATATAATAAAGTTGCTTATGAAAAGAAATAATTCCCAATATCTATTTTTTTATTTAATTATTCAGCATTATTCACTACATTATGTGGCAGCTCAATGTGGCATCGCAGTTCATTTTTTTCTGAACAAGAATTAAAATTAAACCCATGGCCCAATTAGTAGGTCTGCTCGAAACGCCTGCTGATTTTTTGTAGAGTTGTGTTTTTAATCATAATACATAGGCATAAATGGGCAAAATGTCAAAAGTTGTTTACATTTTTTATTATAATTTTTTTAATATTCTTTTTGATTTCAAGAAATCGTTTTTCTTATCGTTAAAATAAAAATTAAATATAATTATTGTGAATAAAAATTTTAAATAACCATAATAATACAAAAATGTGTAAAACCATTAAAATGCCTTATTGTGCAGTGTGTAAAAAACATTTTAAAAGTGGATGCGGTACGTTATTTTCAGTGCCAAATGACCCAGTGGAAAGTGCAAAATGGGTTGAAATTTGTGGCAGGAATTTACCCCCATCACATGAAATTTGCGCAGACCATTTTTCGGAAGCCAGCATTGTACGCCAAAATTCCGGTTGAAAATTTTCATTAAACAAAATAAATACATGTTAAAAACAAAACATATTTTTCTTAACAGGTGACAATTTTTTGACATTTTTACCATTTGTATATACAAACAAAACGCGTGTTGTTTTTTCTGTTGTTGCATTGTTGTAGTTGTGCGCAGACCTACTAATTGGGCCATGATTAAACCATTAATTTTTCAATTAAAGCCAATAAACATAGAAATAAAAACTGTTTTACATTCTTAACTTATCCAAAAAATACAAATATTTTCTTTTTCGAAATTAAAACATTTAAGGGTTACTTTCTTAACAAAACATTTTTCTCCATTCGTTGCAATATACGTTCTCAATTATGGGCTTCCACTACAATAATGAATTTTTTTTATATTTAAATGGGGAGAAAAAATATAAAAAATGGTGAAATGCGGTAAATTAAATGTCTTTGTTTTACATTTTCAAGTGGTTTTACTTTTACAAGTGGTAGCTTTTTAATTTGCTATAATAGATATGAGAAACATAAAATTATAGGTACAGGGTCCTGAGAGAATGAGGAGAACCTATGACGCACAGTGGCGCCATTTGAGTTTTTTCGTTGCAAAAATCATATCTTTTGAACTGAATAAGATAATTGAACAGTTTAAACAGCATATGATAGATAACTGTTCAGCCTATGAAATGAGCGTTTGGAAAGGGTGCTACGCTTTGTAGGGGCCTACTTATGGGTTATCAAAGTTAAAATTAGTAGAAAAATCCATTTTATGGTAACTAAAAAAAATTATTTTTACATTTTTAGATTGTTTTTATTTTTTTTCTTAAGGGTTTTATGTTTTAAATTATTACCCAACAAATTAAAAAAAAAATTATTTTTTTTTTTAATTTATTTTTTCAATTTTCTGTAAAATATTCATCACAATTCGTAAGAGAAGGTATATCTAAAAGACTAACCATTTCTAAACTATAATTATTTTGTAACTCTATTCGTGACTTCACATGCCGCAGGGAAGAAATAAGTGGATCGGAAGATGCTGCCAACATGTTGAAGAGGTCCTTATTTTGCCTTGCCCTTGATGCTTTGAATGTGTTCTGCAATCTATATTTTTTATAAAATTTGTTAAGAGACTCCTGTGCTTCTTCAGAAAGCTCTCCAATTGGCAAAGACTGGTACTCAATTTTCACGATTTGATTGTCAATTCCAATGATTCTAGTTACTGCCTCATCATTTTCAAAAAATCTCCTAGAAGTGTTTCCATCGTTTGAGTTACCGTATCCGTGCTTGGGACAGTCTACTTTTAGTCCAACGTGTTTAAAAAAAGCATCCTGTATTTGCTTCTTTCTGATCTTTTCCTTATCCTTTATTGATGTATTTTCATCGAAGTTTTCCTCCTCTTGTGGTAGGGTATATGCCAGTTTTAGCAAGAATTCCATACACCTTATCCTTGCGTGCAATGGTGACATTCCATATTCGTAATTCTCCTCATTTGTAGAATCGTTTAAATTACCAAAGTTCTTCTGACAAATAATAATATAAAATCGATAAAAAAAATATAAAAATAATACGAAAAAAGGGGTTTAAATAGGTTTTTGCTAAATTTTTACCTCCAATATAATTCTGTCTATGATAACTAATTGAAATATATTATAATTAAGCAGAAAAAGATACTAATCTTAAACTCTTTACAACTAATTATATAAAATTGAGATGTAACATATTATATATGAAATAAATTGAATTGAATTGAAAAAAGTTCTTCTGACTCTTTTTGCAAATCGGGCATGACATTGTTGAGGTTGTTCCTGTCAGTTCGTAATTGCATTCAATATATTTTCCTTCTCCAATTTGCAGCTTTGTAGGCTTAATCTTGCTTATTTGTTCTTCAATGTCCTTCACCGTAGTCCTTATGAGTTCTGCCGATTCCCTTGCAAACTGAAACATTATTGGTCGGCAATAATGCACTGATGACGGACGTGGATTTTTCCAGTGTAGGGAATCATCCGATTTTAGCCGCAAAGGAACAACAGATGCCATAAACATATTTCCGTCCGATATTGTAGCGTCATCGGAAGATATCCTTTGCTTATAAACGCTTTGTCCGGATGATCCATCGCAGCCCCATTTGCTGATCACTGTCAACTTCTCAGGAAGAATTTTCACTTCCGTGAAAAACTTTGGTGTGGTTGACTTTCTAAACAGTTCAAATAATTTTAAATTGTACAACGCCATGTTTTCAGTACTTAAATTGTTAAATGGTTTCAGTAATTGTTGCGCCAACTTTCAGGCGTAGACTAATCCAGGCATTATGCTTATTTTGCAATATATAGGCTTATGCTACCATGCCTAAAAATTTACCTGTGCCCTGCATACATATGGATTTAGGCTGAATAATGCAATTTTGATATTATGCACGTGTCCAAATAAGATTTGTGCCTACCTGTAGGGACCATAAGTCAATATTGTTCCTGACCATTTGTACGCCAAAGTATTGTTTATGTGAGGTACGTACCTGCTAATTTCAATGAGTAGTTTTTTTCAAACTATTAGATCAAACTACTGTCCGTCAAAACATATAAGGGATGGACGCCATACAATTTCTGCAACCATGTCTTTTTAAACTTTTTTACCTCTAGAAGCCAAACGGGCACGTACGGGCAGATAAAACTTTTTGAATTATGTAAAGAAATAATCAAAGAACAGGTTTTGCAAATATGGCAAATATAGAAAAATATAGTTTTTTTTTATTTTCCGTCAAAGTTGAAAAATAGTGAAAAAACGGATAGTTTTTAAATAGTGATTTACCAGGAGAAACACAAAGCAAACAGTTAATTTTTTTTTTATCATTATACATTTAATAAATACATCAATCAATACAAACAAAAAATAAGGCGATTCGTTACCTATTTTTCGTGATATTACACCTGAAATCGCAACAAATTGACTAAAAATTGTGTGTTTTTTTGAAAACCGGAAGTCGGTCAACTTTGAACGGTTATATCTTCTAAACTAAAAATGTGATATTATTAAGAGTGGCATATTTGAAATCGTTGAAAAGTTTCCTATAACATGGGTTTATTCAAAACTTCGTCGGCACTCATGAAAATTTTGATTTTTGCAACCTCGCTTGCTCTACGGGCGCCACTGTGTGACGTTGGTAATTTTTTTTTTAAATTTAGAAACATAGACTTTGGCATTTAAATATGACCACGAAAAAAAGTAACGAGGTAGCGGGTTAAATTATTGTTAATTATAAAATAGTTTTAGATATTCTCATTATCTACTTTATGGCCGTTTTATTTGGTCCAAATGCATTTCTATGGTGTTTGTTTTAAAATAAACAAGACGGTCATAAAGTAAACAATGTGAATATCTTATTTTATAATTAATAAGAGTCTTTAATTTTGTAAATAATTTAATTTGCAAACATATTTATTATAAGTGTATTATACTGCAATAGTGTCAAGTATCGGGAATCTAGGTTAACCATTTTACTCACAGTAAAGATAACAACACCTGATCGGTTAAAAGCAAAACAAAAAATATCGAAATATCTGTCCTAAGTTTAACAAAAGTATGATTTCTTATCGCATAAATATTTTTAATAATTTCGAAAATCAACATTAGTTTATAAATTTTGCAAAATATCCTTATTTAAAACTTCTGTTGGAAAAGTTTGTTTTGTAAACAAAAACATGAAACAGCTGATTCAAAAATTCTTGCAAGTAATATTTTTACCAGTAAAAATTTGCAAGAATTTTTTTGTCTCTTAATTTTTTTCTCTCTTTTGACGCTCTCAATTTGCAAATTTTTTTTGGGTTAATGAACACTTTCCAGTTGCAATTGTAACAAATTCGTAACAATTTTTAGTAAATGAACATAGCTAATTATAACAACAGTTGTAATTGCTAAAGTTACAAAAAAATTAAGTTTGCTTGTGCTTGCCAGTTTTACCGCCGGTGAATAAAAAAGTAGACACAATTTTTCGGGATTGATTGGATTGATGGTTCCAAGAAAAAAATTTTTTAATGACGGGAATTTTATGATATTATTTTGGTTATTTTTAAACGAGATATGAAGACTTGCCTTTATGCAGTCAGTGCGATAGAAACAAGTGTAAAGAAGCCGTATTTTGATGAAGTAAAAATTGCGGAAAATTTAAACACAGGGGGGTTTATACAGATTTAATTTCTACAATAAGTGAAGCTTCACGGAAAAACTGTTCAAAAAATTCATTAAATGTATATGTAGTTTTAGAATTACACTGTGCTACACTCGAAAAGCACTTCTCAAACGATCTAGTGTGCGTTAAAGGTGTTGGTGAGCATGTTACGAATCCAAGCTTAAAAGTTTCAATATACTTTCAAATTCCCGTGTTATGGACCAAAGAAATTTTTTTGAGGCTGCTCCTTTAAAACATTGATAACTTTTTTATTTATAAACCGATTTTTTAATATATTTTTTGTCTTTAAACTAAATTCGGAAAAAGTCCCCTAGAAATTTTAAAAGCTTAAAAAAAATTAAAAATTTTCCATATAATTGAAAAAATCTATTCATATTTGTTCTAATATTGTAAAAGAAGTATATATATTTAAAAATAACAATTATTATGCTTTCCAAACCCGTTTGAATTTCAAAAATCGGTTAATAAATAAAAAAGTTGTAAATGTTTAAAAGTAGCAGCCTCAAAAAATATCTTTGGTCCAAACTCGGGAATTTGGAGGTATATTGAAACTTTTAAAACCGGTTTTGTAATACACTTATCTAGACCTATAACATACACTAGCTCGCTTTGAAAGTGCTTGCAAAAAAGGAAATTTTGTAGCACCGTGTTATTAATTCGAAAATGCAAACTCTGCCAAAAACAATAAATCATAGGCTATCTAAATTAAATTGCTGATTGACGAGTTTATTTGTAGGTCCCCAAAAAGTGTCAAATAATCGACACATCTACACTAATTGACTGGTTTATTTGATAGTCTCCAGGGAACTTTGAAATTTTTGCAAAATTGGTTAAGTAGTTTAGGAATCTATAGGGAATACCCCCTTTAAAATAAAATTAATAAATTTTATTTTTAAAACACATCTCGAGTGTTTATAACGAAGCAATATGTACTAAATTTCGATACACTTTTACAGCTATCGTTCTCCAGATATACAGAAATCTATATTGTATTTATATTAAAGCTGCTATTAATACTACTCCAATCCAGACCTCTTTTTATTAGAATTTTTGTGTAGAAAAGCAAACCTTTGTTTGAAAGTTAAGAACTTTTGTGTCAATTGCTCTTTAAGCACTTATCCCGTGACCAGTGAAAAAATTTTATAATTTAAAGGAACGAATTGTGATAGGTGAAAACAAGACATATCACTTAACTGGTGATAATGTGTTTAGAGTGTAGTTAATCCAGAGAAAAGGCAATTGGCACAAAACTATTTATGTGACTGGATTTTGTGCGGGCAGTGGCTGATTCTCTCTAGTTTTATTACTTTATATGAAGGGGATCTATCATATTGACATGGCTCATTTGGGACAATATCTGCGACAGGCATTATTTTAACCGAAATTGGAAGGTTATTTCAGTGACCTGTTATAAAGTGTCAAAAAGGTGCCAATTAACCCCCTCGTAGGACACCGCATTGTTAAAGTGACTTGTCACGTGACTAGTTTAGTGTTAGTTCCCTTTCCCGTAGGGTTATACTTTAACCGTTCTTCATATATATATTAAAGGGCTGCATGAATAACTTCATTCATGAACATACTGAAATGTTTATTCTATGAAGTTCGTATTCAAATAAAATTCAGACCACTGAACAAACTGTTGTTTTATTCATGCTACTAGCAAACACATTCGTTTCATATGGCAAACACAAAGACTTTGTTCAATGAAACGACTTTTATTAATTTATTCATTTATTTGTTTTACAGTTTTTCCTTTCACCAGTTTTTTTTTATATAAATACTCGCAATGTTTCCACTTAGTAAATTTACGTAAATTTTGCTTTTTTGTTACCTTTACAATAATATATCAAATTTGCTTTATTAAATTAAATTTTAATTTTTTCCCTAACTCCTTTTTTATGTACTTCCAAGCAAAACACATTGCTGAAAAATGTTTTGGAAAATAAAATGAAATTTTTTTTAAGTTTAAAAATTTACATTAAAAACAATTAATTAACATTGAAAACAAAATCAAATTTGTATTATTTTTGTTATTTTAATATTAATGTACTTCCTTATCTTGTTGCTTTTACTCTTCATGGTTATTTTTGTTTTTTTTTTTTATTTTTCCGAATGTTTTTCATTTCTTTCAACTGGCAATACTGACTTTAAAATAAATGTGTTTTTCAATGAACTTATTCGACATTTATTCAGTGGTTGTTTTGTTTCAGAGTTGTTTGTATTCATATCCTCTTGTTTAAGTAAACAAAAAACTGCATCTTACTCATCTCTTAAATTTCGTGTGCTTGTTGCTTTCATTTCGTAGTTATTCATTGTACTGAATGCAAACAAGGCAAATACAAAATTATAATGAAAGTTTCATGAACATCATTATTAAGTTTCATGCAGATGTTTAATATATATGTAGAAATCTATATTGTCTTTGTATGAGACGTGCCACGACCACACATAAAAATTTATATATATAATAACAATTGATTCTGACAGATCTTTAAGCGCTTTATAAGAATATATATGTATATAGATTGTATCGAAGCATGCCCTTTTCTATGTTTTTATGGGACCTAAAATTGCAGTTGATAACAAAACTGGTTCGTTCCACTCACCAGACATTTTCAAAACTATCTCTTTACATTTTCTATGGCAAAACTCGCTAGTTCAGTATGTTAATCTTTCTGTTTAAAGTGCGCCAAGATATCGTTGATGAAATGTAGTCGAATAAAGAAATTTGGAAATGCAAAGTTGTAAACAAGTTCGCTTTGACATATTTGTTTTTTATATGTTAACCGAATATTGAAAAATATTTTGTTAGTGATGTTCATATATGTATATGATTGGAAATCTGCTGTTCATGTGGTGAAAGCACTAAGTGACTTTTAATTCAAACCTTCAAAGCGAATGATAATAGAAAAAAAAACGAAAAATGAACTCGGAAAAATGCATGTTATTGTTCCAGAAATTCTTCTCATCAATGTGGGAGTTAACCCGAAAAAAGATTTGAGAACCCTTTTATTAGCGAGAAAATTAGAATTAAAATAGAAAATTAGAGAGAAAATAAAGACTAGCCAAATATAAATGGTCTTGGACAATAATAATATAAATTATGGAACGAAAAAAACAATGACAAGTACATTGAAGATGAAGATTTCACTTTATTTATTTGAAAATTCATATCTTTTTTAATTCTGCTGGAGGGAGGTAAAATACATCAAATCACATTTTAAAAATTCTCTATCTCTGTATTAAAAATTTGCCTTTGTCGGAATATTTTATATGACTCTAACATTATTTATTTATGTCGATGATATCCTTTATAATACTACGTCATAAAATGTTACCGTTACTTATTAAAATGGACTTGGTGTTCTTTACCTCCCTTGATGGTATTGGTACTGTGTAATGTCTTGAGACTAACAGCACCAAGTCAAGGCTTACAACAATAGGTGTGTTCCACAAGATCTTGGGCAAGTTCGGACTAATGAGAAATTTGCCAAAACAACTCAAAATTGCTGAAACGTAAAAAACCATTTTTGCACTTCATCAAATAGTAATGCTGCTTACTTTTCAAATTAAGATATATTTAAGTGATTTAAGACGCTTAAAAGTCATAACATTATAAAACCAAAACATTTGGATCATTGTCATTTTTTATATTTAAATTTTTTTTATATATTAAAGATTAAGGGAAATATGTATGCAATAATTTGGTTTACCACTTAATTTTTTCATTAAAAACCTACATTTTGCTTTTAATACACCCTTTTTCTTTTGCTTGTTAGTTTTCTGATTAAATGATCAGTTTTATATGTAAACAAAAACAGCTGATTGTTTATTCTTGTCCGAAGAAATAATTCGGGTAAATTTGTACAGGAAATGAAAAAAATTACGTTCAATTACTCTCTTAATTGCACAAAAATTGTTATATGGAACGCTTTTGGGCAACTTTATGCAAGTTCGGAAAGTTTCGTTATGCAAGTTGGTCGAATTATTCGACTAAATAAATAATATGAAGCCAAAATGGAAGTTTTTTAATTTATCTATATTAAAAACAAAAGACCTCATTTCACAATTTACAAAAAAGGACTTTTGATGTTCTTTGCCTCTTATCACATTCTCTTTATTGTCTACAAATTCAGTGGTAAACCAGACTAAGTACACTTGATGCCAGGGCTGCCAGAATTGACGATTTATCGTCATTTTGACGATTTTTGGTTCCAAAATTAGCAAAGTGCCGATTTGCTGATTTTTTTCTAAAAAGAGACGATTTTATTAAATCTTCAAAATAAGACAATCTTTTGATGTTTGTTATTAGGCAGCACAGAAAAAAAAACATTTTTGTTCTTTTCCATAAACAATTTTATGAGCAAAAGCAAAATTTTGAGTCAAGTCAATTTAAGTAAAAACTCGTACCAAAACCTTGATTGAGATTTTCTGAGCTATGGACTGATTTGGCTCATTTTTAACATTTAATACTCAATATATGTATTTGAAACATTTTTAAGCCAAATTTTATCATCCTAGCTTCATGCCAAAACTATAATTTCGTGAAGAAAGAATATTTCAGGTAGAAAAGAAAAAATAATAATAAATTTAAAGAAGATATAAAGAAGTTAAGGTTTACAGGTCAAAATAAGAGATTTATGGGTATAAATTACAGGCAGTCGTGGTTTTTTGTTCATATCTCAGGCATTTGTAGATCGATCTGGCTGAAATATAATAGCACACCATTCCTATCTATATCTAATATAAATGTAAAGCAATGTTTATATACGAGTCTTCGGAAATCCCATTTCAACAAACACATGGTTAGATTGGCATCGTTAAACCAATTTTGCTATTCATAAGGATTCAGAATATACATATATACTTAATGGGGCCTAATATTAATGTTGTAGCCATTACGAAAAGAATGACAAACTTATATAAGAATATATACTCTCTGTTGTGAACGGTATACAAATTTGAAATTTTTTAGAAAATGGTCCGATTGAAAGTATCTTTTATTCTTAAGACTTTGGAAAAAACCTTAGATTAATATAATATAGTAATTAAAGGTTTACAAAACAAATTTTTTATGAAAATTTTCCTTAAGAAACGTTTGTTAAATTTAACAAAGAACGTTTCCTGATGATCTGGCCTAAGCAACCAGTGAAATGCGCATACACAGAAAAGTGTTTTATCAATTAAAAAAATGGATTAAAAAGTATTTAAATTTAATTAATGTGATAATTGAATCATTTATTTTTTTTTGTTGAATGAAAATTAAAAATTTACTGCCAGGCCCACAATGTCGACAAGAACATTTCTTTCGCATTTTTATATTGAAAACAATAATAAAAAACTAATATTTGTTTTTGTTTTCAGTATAAATATACGAAAGAAATGTTCTTGTCGACATTGTGGGCCAGGCAGTAAATTTTTATTTAATTAACATATTAGTTGTTTTGAAATAAATTTTCAATTAAAATTTTAATTAAATAACAAAACGTCTTAATTTACTTTTTTTGTTTAAAATAAAATAATTTAAACATGTAGAATTGTTGTTGGGAATTGTCAATATTTATTAAAATAAATTAACACATTGTTTGAAATGGCAAAGTTTTTTAATTTACTTTTTTAATTAAAATTAAAAATATCATTTATCGAAAAAAAGTTTTTCAAAATTTTAAAATTTTCAGTAATCAATATAATCATTTTGGTAATAGGTGCAAAATCAACAACTTGTTTGCTTGATATTATGAATTTGGAATAAATTTGGTGATTGGAGAAATTTAATAATTTTTTCTGTGTAGGAACAGCTTATCCTCCAACAATAAATTGCAGTATTTTTATCAATTATTTAAAAAAGGGAATTAAGCACAACAAACAAAATCTTTTAATAAGTAATTGTATTCCCAAAAACAACTTTGATAATTTAACAAACAATTTCATTAACATAGGGGGATATATG
The DNA here is from genome assembly GCA_943735925.1 of Pollenia amentaria. Classification (NCBI taxonomy): domain Eukaryota; kingdom Metazoa; phylum Arthropoda; class Insecta; order Diptera; family Polleniidae; genus Pollenia; species Pollenia amentaria. The sequence continues at coordinate 106,345,195 of OX031006.1, forward strand.
TGTGTATATAATATGTTTTTGTTTGCTTGTTTTTAAATAAAATCGAACTCACCTTGTTTAAAATCTAAATTTAAATTATCCGGTTTTTTTGAAGATTATTTAAACAGAAAAAGAAGATTTTTTTATTTTTTCTCAGGAAATTGACGATTTTTTCACAATTTTTTCTGGCAGCCCTGCTTGATGCCCTTTAACACTGAGCAAGTTGGACTTGGTGTTGTTTTCAACTTTTCTGACTCGAAAATGAAATTAGATAGGACTTATGGTAATCCACCCACCGATAGATAAATATTCTTATTCCAACAGTATAAAAAATGTATTTTAAAAAAGATTTGAATTGATGTAGTCTATCTCTTCCCTACAGAACTATTGCAAAATTTGTTAGCGCTTTTAGCATAATTTTAACAAAAATAATATAACTGTCAAAAAATATACTAAAGTTCAATGATTAATTTTCATGGTAGACTATACTGTGTTGCAAAACTAGTTCGATCCCATGTGGATTGTAGCAAAACTCGTAGCTTTCGAAAATTTTTAGCAAAACTCGTTCGTTCAAAAATTAAATTTATTATTTTTCTATGTATATTTCAGTTAGTTTTTATTTTTCAACTGTTGAGCTATTAATCATGAATGGCATAACACTTTAGAACCAAAAAATTTCAATTATTTTGGTTCATTTAATCGGGCACTATATGTTTTTTGCATTTTCCCAAAACTCGAATAAGTGTAACAAACAAGTTTTGCAGCTCACCTACTCCTATTAAATCCCATCCACTTTTTGACTTATGTTTCGTACTGATAATCAATCTATTTGCAATATATTTGGAAACTTTAGCTATTGTTGTTCTCCATATACACATGGTTCTATTTTGTGACATGCCCACTTCTTCAATCCCGCCTATTTTTAGAGACGTGTATTGATAACTCATCTCAATTCGGACACTTAATTCGAACAATTTTTCTCCTAACATTTTTCAGATATAAAAAAAAACTATTTTGCGGCATGTCCATTTCTCCAATACCACCCACATTTTGTTAGATGTTGAGGATTGATGACCAAGATGCTTGCAACTTGGCTCTTGCTTTTTTACCAGATATACAGAAATATATAATGTCTTTGTATGGGGGGTGCCCGCCCACTTAAAATTTCAAAAAATATATAACCTTTAACACCTATCATACCATCAGTAAAATACTGTAAAAGCTTTATAAAGATCGGTTGAGAAGCTATGGAGATTACCTCCAACAATATAACCATCTTTGTTATATTAGTATTGATATAGATAATATGACAGGGGCATTTTGGTATGGTATTTATAAAATTTGAAATGGTATATAATAAAAAAATTAAATTTATTAAAAATGTTTCAGGCTTAAAAAAATAACTTTTTGAAGGGCTTATTGTTAAAGCATAATAAGGCACAAAAAAATTTGGAGATAATCGACTTCAAAGTTAAACAAGTAGATTGCTGTATTTGGTTGTGCCGAGTATGAAATAATAGGCCCATTTGGTTTATTTTCAATATTTAATACTCCTTATATATAAGAAATATCTGAAATATCAGTCGTGCTTTTTTCTAATATCTCAGCCTTTTGTGGAAAAATCTGGCCAATTTCAATAGAAAATATGTGATACAAATATAAAACAATGTGAGTGCCCATCGTAAATAATGACTTAGAAAAACGCATTTCAACATACAGGGTTGCAATATATATTATTTTATTCTTAAAATAATGCAAAATAAAATTGCCAATTTTTTCAGTAGCTGGATAAAGTAAGTTGTTCTTAGCCTTGTATACTGAGCTGCCGTTTCTGGTTATTTCTAACCAAAATTGGTAAGTTTTTTCAATGTGGAGATGTGAATTTTTTTTTCCTTTTGGTTACGTTTTTTTTTTTCTAAAATATAAAATACAAGCTTAAACCAGTGCGCTTCTCTACCCTCATTAAAATAAAATATGTAATTTTTTCAGTACACTTCTGGTACACTTATAAAGTTATTTGTACCAAGTTTGAATACACTTACTGTTACTATTGACCAGTTGCACAGAAATCTAAATTTATTTATTTATTTATTATTTATTTGTGTGAGCTTCTACAACAAAACTTAAGTTTTAAAAATAGCAGAAGTATAAAATTAGTTAAAAATAATTACTTAAAAAAAGAAAAAATAATAATAATTTAAATAGTAATAATATTTTAAATTGTGTGTAGAATCCAGATTTGTTTATATCGGAAATATTCAGAATAAATAAAAGTTACGTTCGAGAATAAAACTGAAAAATCTTCCTTTTAAAATCGAATGCGTTGCATGCTGCCGTAATGTTTGATGGGATAGTATTCCAGAGACTTATAGTGGGTTAGTGGGTATTAAGAACTGCCATTCCGATATTAGTGTTTGATATCTCATGCGTATTATTGTTTTGTTCCTTTCAGATCGGGTAAAATTGAGACGATTGTACATTTCTTCGGGTTGATGTGTGTATGTTATTTTGTGGATTAGTTGTAACGTTTTTATTTTCATAAGGTCATCGAGAGGAACCCCGCAGATTTGCCTAGATTAGTAACTAATGTGTTGGCGATTCCCATAGGGTTTGAGGCCAAATACGTATCTTGTTATATTGTTAAATGTCACGTTTAGCCGTGATCTGCTTTTTGCATCACAATTTGAAAATATTTCACAGGCATATGTTAACTTTGGAATCAAGTATGTTTTCGCCAGAAGCAGTCGGATCTTAAATGGGGTAAAAAATTCAGTTGGCCACAAGCTACGGAGCATTGAGAACGTTTTTCCACAGGTTATTAAAATGTGGTCTGACCAAGTTAACGTATCATTGAACGTAATACCCAAGTTCTTTACTTTTCGTACGACTTCAATTTGTTGGTTGTCAATGAAGAGTCTTGGTGCTTCAAAATTGCGATATGATCTTTTATGAAGCAACATACATTTAGATTTTTTGGGGTTTAGGCTTAGACCATTTATGGCAGCCCATACTGCGACTCGTTCTAAGTCTGCATTAAGCTTATCTTCAAATCCGTTTGTTCTGCTACTTATGTATAATTGCACGTCATCCGCATACATCCTAAAACGACTGTGCATTAGCTGACTGGGAAAGTCGTTCAAGTATATAGAAAAAAGGAGAGGTCCAAGAATGGAGCCTTGTGGTACACCTTTGTTAACGGGGAGGAAAGTTGAAACTGTTGAGGAGTTAACCTCTACGGTATTTGTATTGAAGTTATCCCGTCTATCTCTACAATAAGGCAGTGGGCCTTTTTAAGATGTATATACCAAGCTATTTTTTTTCCAAATTTGTAAATTGTAGCGGTGGCCGTTCTCTAGCTGTACAGAAATCTCGTTTGCATTTGTATGTAAGGAACCACGCTCACTTACCCACTCCCACCTTTTTTTTGACAGATGGTGCGTGTCGATAAGCCGTTCTCTAGTTATAAATAAATCTATTTTATGTCACGCCCGCTTCTCGATTCTCGCAAAGATTTTGTCAGGTGCTGTGTATTACTAACCAAGATGCGTGTATCGAATTTGAAAACTTTGCCTCTTTTCACTCTCCAGGTATTAAGATATCTACAGTGTCTTTGTATGGTAGGTGCTACTCCCACTATTTCAATTTCGCCCACAATCTGTCGGATGTTGTGTATTGATAACATAGATGTTTTTAGCTAATTTGGAAACCTTGGCTCTTACCGTTCTCCAGATATACAAAAATCTATAAGGGTTTGTATGGGAGGTGTTACGCCCACTTTTCTAGTTTTAAAGAGAGTCTGTGTATTGATATGCGTACCAAATTTGGACAATTTTTATATTACTGTTCTTTAGATATAAATAAATCTTTTTTGTGCCACGCCCACTTCGCTAAATACGCTCTTATTTTGTCGGATGTTGTGGACTGATAACGAAAATGCTTGTACATAATTTGAAAACTTTGGCTCCTGTCGTTCTCCAGATATACATTAATCTATAATGTGTTTGTTTGAGATATGCCACGCCCACCATTCCAATCCCGCCCATTTTGTCAAAGATGTTTTGTATTTATAATCCAATTATGTGCACCAAATTTGGACAATTTTTCTCTTACCGTTCTTTAGATATAAATAAAGCCATTTTATGCCACGCCCACTTATCCAATCCAAATTTAAAAAATATATAGTCTATAGTTCCTTCCTGACCATCATAATATACTGTTAGAGTTTCCTAAAGATCGGCTCAGCGGTTTAGACGGCTGTAAGCAGTAATGCCAACTTAGTGCTTTTGGCACTATTTATGGTGCTTTTTGATGCCTCGAAACGCCAAAATGTTATCTTTAGTGCCAAGCTAAGAAGAAGCACTAATTTGGTGCTTTTTCAATTTTTCGTTAGTGCTTTTTACAATTTTTTCATTTTGTTATGCAGTAACAATTTTGTTAAGTGTAAAAATATTCTTTTAGTATGGGAACTGTTTATTAAGTATGTTCACTGCAAAGGCATCGCCCAGTCTTGCAATTTTTGTTGCAGCAATTCTTGAGTTTATTGGTGAAGAAAGGTAAGAAGATTGGGGAGGAGTACTCACCCAGCAAAAACTTAACTTACAATGCTACTTTTAATGACTTCTTGAATTCATTACTTTGTAGCTTTATTCTCCACTTTTTGCATTAAAAGTTATATATAAAATAATAAATTTATTATAATATCTTAAATAAGTCATAATTATACATTACAAAAAAATACTTTGGTATAATGACTTAAAAAAGTTATTATTATATGATTTTAAATTTTTTAATTCAAAATTTTTTAAATTAATTTGCAATATGTTATAAAATATTATAAAATTTTAAGAATAATTTCGATGTGAAATACATGGAAAATCCAAAATTCAATCAAATGTATGTAAATATATTCATAAATATGTTCCAAAATTACCAACACAATATATTTTCGTTATTAGTGATATCAATCTAATGTTAACGAGGTTTTTTTGAAGAACCAAATACCCTGTCACAGCAATTGTTCGGAATTGTTTTGAATCCGTATTTTCATTTCGATCGATTTTCGGAATTCTGATCAATTTTAATTTTGTTATTTTTAACTTAAATGTGGCAATTCGATTGAAAAATTAAAAGTGATTTCATTCCGGGAAAATTTATTTTTCTGAAGAAGCTTTCTCGGAATTAAAAAAAACTTTCGATCGAAATTGATTTCTGTGACAGGCCCGTATTTACATATATTAATACACACATTGTTATTACAGTGTTAGAGCTATAAATGATTTTGTGCAGCAAAAGCACTCTTTATTGTGTACACTTTTTTAACATCAATTCCATTAGATTTCAACGCAATTTTAATTAATGTGGTTTAACCTTTTTAAAGTTAATTTGAAAGTACTTATTACTTTTGGTAACTACATATTTTTATACAACTTTTAAGTATAAAATAAAGGTATTATTTTTTATGTTGTTATTGTCCAAATTATAAAGGATTACTTTTGGGACATCGCGAACAAAAATTAGTACTTTTTCCAGTAGAAAAATAAGTACTCTTTGCCTTAAGTTCTCATTATTTTTCTGCTTATTTTGTAAGCAAAGTTTTTGCTGGGCAGTTTAGTGTACTCTGCAATCCTGCTTTGTTTTGTAAATCTCACACCGGTTGTTAATTGTAATAAAAACTATCAGCCATGTCACAGAGTACAATTCCGTTCGGAAACGGAATTCATTCCGTATTTTGGTGCTTCAGAAAATTACGAAAAAACTTTGCGGAATGAAACCATATTTGTTTTCATGAACGGAATGGGAGTTTTCTGTACCTTAAAGGCAAAAAAACTATAAAAATTTACTTTCCATCAATAAACAAATATATTTTCTTCAATTCCGAACGGAATTGTAGTCTATGACCTGGCTGTATGTAATTGTTTTCGTTACATATTTTATTAAATATGTAGACACTGTTTCAAAATAGAAAATTGTTCGGAAAAATAAACAACGAAGAGATCTTTTTGGATAGAAGTCAACGATTTTAAAGATGGAATAGGATAAAATCCATTATTAGATTTGTCCAATTTTGTATTAAGAATTTTAAGTTTGCCATACTCTAACGCGGATGTTGAAAGAACATTTAGTTCGATAAACTACAGTAAATCCAAAATAAGAAACGGATTATCCTAGAACTCTATTAATTCAATGCCTCACAATAAATATGAACTTCGTCGACATAACTCATGCTGTGTTGATTACACTCTATCACTTAGTGTCTGCAGTGATATATTTTCCAATGAAACATACAAAAAATCTAAATATTACTTAAAAACCGTTTTATGGCCCAATTCAAACTCAACTTATGATGATCCAAATGATTTGGATGATATTATTTTTATTGAAGATGATAACAAAATTTTTAATACACATTTAAAAATTTGTATATACAAATCGAACTATATTTATTATTTACTTTTAAATTTTTTACATTTTTCTAGCTGTGTACATTTTTAGTTCTGAAATAAAATAATAATTTTAATGTGTAGTTTTTTTGTACGAAAAAACGACCTCGCCATTTTCAAAATATTTGGTAATTTGTTTTGTGTTCAATTATCGTTAGAATTGAAACAAATGGCTTGGTGCTTTTTTACGCTTTTTTTGCTTGGAATAGTGCTCTTTTTTAAATTTTAAAGTGCTTTTTGCTTTAAAAAAAGTTGGCATCTCTGGCTATAAGGTACAAAAAACCAACAAATAAACATACATACATTCATTTTTAGATATATAGACCAGAGCTGTAAATGAATCATTCATTTTTGAATTAATTCGCGAATCATTCATGCACTGAATAAGCAATTTTGAATCACACAAAAAAAAAAGAATTGAATTAAAATTGGGTCAATTCAAATAAATTTGGTAAAAATGAATTGCAATTAATTTCCAATTCAAATGAATTTGTCAAATAAATTGCAATTCGTTTCCAATTCAAATGAATTGCAATTCGTGTCCAATTCAAATGAATTTGTTAAAGTGAATTGCAATTCATTCTACAAATTCATTTGAATTGAATTGATTTTGAATTAATTCAAATGAATTATAACAATGAATTTCATTCAAATGAATGAAATCAAAAATGAGTTCCAATCAATCAAATTCAAGAGCAGATCTAGGGAAAATGAAATTTCTCCTGCCATAATTAAAAGGACATATTCAAAAAAATTTAATTTATTAACTTGCAATATCTATACTGAATTTTGTATGGAAGGAAAATTGATGGGTTTAAAAATATTTTTAATGACAAAAGTCTCAAATAAATACAAACTTTTAATTTAAGTTTCTCGTTATTTTTTGTAATATGTACAATAATTACATTTCTTATTTTGTTTTCTTTATTTGTTATTTATATTTCCTATTAAGGGCAAATAACCTTTGTCTTACAATGCCGCTTAAAATAAATAAATATTTGGTTATTTTTTCACATTTGGTAACTTTTTCAAAAATTATGGTTGTAAAAATTTTATTAGTAGTGGCAGCAAAGATTTTTGTTTTAGTCGTTAGAATTCACCGTGATAAAATTATAAACAGTAATTGCTACAATTCGCATGAAAAACGGGGTCTGCAGGACCCGCCCCACCATGAAGCCGGTAAAAAAAAAAATAATTATACATTCATACATACACTGAAATAATCCATACCTAATACATATGTATGTATACACAAAGTTTGTTCAGTACAATGGGTATTTAATAAACAAATAATTTCGTACAGTGTCATGTCCAATCTAAAAATCTTTGTTGGATACTGTGCATTTCACCATAATATTTTTTCCTTTTTTAACCACGAATATTTTTTTTCCCACTATTTATTAAGTAAATTTTTTTTAATCTGTTTTTCTTTAGGATTCAATTTTTTACTTTTGAGGTTTATTTTGGCCTGTTTTAAGTAAACACAATACATATCTCTTTTAAATGGCTCACGAAACACAAAAAAATCACACAGTAAATGATTTTCATCAGTTCAGTGAGAAGTTAAATGTGCTACACTCAAATTTTTAAATTCACTATAAAGTTTCAGATGCTTAACTAAAACAATAATACAATTTGAAACGCGTGAGCTTATAAAAAAAGGAGGGATAATCCCACAAAAAGCGGTACAACTGGCAACCCTATTTTTTATTCACATTTGTGTTGAACTTTTATTTGGCTTCTAGGGCCCATACACAACACCATCATGATTGTGTAATTTAGCTTGAAGCACACAATACACCAGCATGCTGGTACAATTCCTAATATTTGGCATGCCATTTGTAGCAAATTATCTTCCGCTGTTGCTTTTCGTTGTTTGCATGGTGGTTCCTTTATTATTTGATCGCCAGACTCGATATTTTTTTTACAAAATAACATTTTATTTGTAGCATTGGTTTTTTAATTCACGATTGCAGTATTCCGTACTTTAAACTTTCCAGAGGCAAGGCATTGTTTTATAAAGTTCGAGAAATTCTCTCCAAAATATTTTTTCTTTGGCATTCATATTTAAAATACTTTGTTAAAAAGTTTTATTTTTTATGTTTATGTCCTGACGATTTACCTTTGATATTTATTAATTTTGTATTTTTTTGATGTTTATGCCGTGAAGATTTAACTTTTATGAGCTAACTTTACAACACATGACTCAATCATGCTGGTACAATCAAAAAAATATCATACCATATTTGATTGAGCACCAGCAGCTGGAACAATCACACCACAAGCTCATACACGGTCAATCAGCTGGCACAATCACTTGATTAAATAATCATGATGGTGTTGTGTAAGGGCCCTATTAACAAGGATATTTGATTCCCAAATTTTTCTTCGTATTTTTTAATTCGGTTTTAAATATCGCGTACTTAAGCACTTGAGACCAATAACAATTTCACTTAATTAACAAGTTTAAACAAATGAAAAACCGTTCAATAAAATTTATATTTTAGATATTCGATATATTTTCCACATACGATAACAGTTCAGCCATTATAAAATTTATAGTTTCGAATTTAATATTTATGAAAAAAATAAAAACATTGTAATAATATTAAAATGTTTTATTTTTAAATTTTACGAACGAAGAAACACTATTGCTTTGGTTAGTATGTTTCAACAGTTCTTTTTTAATAATTTTAATAATTAACGCACCAGTATCGGTTTGATGGGAGTTTTGCAATGCATTTATATATGTATCCTCAGGAAATGATGCATCGCCTTTGCCCAAACTTAAACATGTTGCGAAGCACAATATCGATAATAGAACGGCTGTAAACGATGACATTTTTGAATGTTACGCGCTATGATCGTCGTCTTCTACGCGATTCGAAAACAAAATCGACAATAAATGTTAATTAATAATGAACTCCTATATAAAAGTTTTCTTAACGGTTTTCAGTTCAGTTATTGGTTTTGACGTTGAAAGTCAATATACATAAGTACATACGTACAGGTAGGCAGACAGACAGACAGAAATTTTTATAAAATAACGACAATGTCTGTAACTGCAGGTAGGAAATTTGCTTATTAAATTATTGTGTTTGTAGTGTCTTTTGACTTAATTACGCATAGCAGAATTTCAATTTCTTTAAATGTAAAAATATCAGGTCACGTACAAATAAAATGTGACAATATTAACCATATACAATAGACTCTCGATAATTTTAACAATTTCCTAGGGCCCATGAAAAACATTGCTTTAATAAACGTAGTGCCACCCTGCTGGTCAACATCTTATTACTTTTATACACTCTTTAATATGAACTGGTAATGTGTATTTTTAAAACAAACAATAATTTAAATATTTTTGCTTTAGTTTTTAATTCATGTTTTAAGCATATGCAATAACTTCGACAGTTGCTTTTAGAAAAGCTGTTTCAGTTATATTAAAAATACCTAATATATTGATCAAACTCTTATTAATTTGGAATTTTTATATGTTCTTCTTGATAATTTAAGCTCTTGTTAAGGGCGAAATTAACTTTACAAGTAGTTTGACAACAACAGCAAGATTTTTTCATATTTATTTATTTACAGCCCAATTATGAATTTGTCCTATTTAAATTCAATTGTACAAATGGGAAACGGGAAAAAAACTCCCGGTGAATTTTTATTCATAGTTGGGCCGTTTATATTCATATATTAGAATATGATCTAACAATAATTAATCAAATCTTAATCTTATTCTTAAGTTTGTGTCCTGCTAATGCCGAACGAAAATTCTCCTAATCACGGTTTCAGTTCACATATGTTGGTGCTTAGCGCCATAGTTGCCAATTTAGCGCTTTAGGCGCTAGTTTTAGCGCTTCTTAACTGTCAAAAAAGAGCTGTTACCATTTTTTTTTTTTTGAAATTTAGATACCCAACATTTTTTAACTCTTATTAGCATAAAATTAAAATTTGTTACCGTTTTTCAAATTCTTTTGATAAATAGTATATAAATGTACACTATATACCTACATACTTGTCGTCTGGTGGTTATTGGTATGCCACTTGACATAAATCCATTCTATATAATAGGTTAGGTTCCATTGGCAGCCGTGATCAAGCACAGCTCACGTGGGTCCATTACTTAGTTCCCGTTGTGTTCTATATAATAAGTGTGTCCTCTTTTTAAATCCTAAATCCATTTTGTGTATATCTCGTATTAAGTGATATCGAGACCTATCATTGCTTCATATCCATAATTAAAGAGTTCGGCACCTTTTGTGCTATGAAGCAAATAAACAATGTAAATGTAAAAATAAATATTAGCGGAATTCACCCTTGATTGTAAAGTCCCTTGTAGACCTTGTTAATCTTATAATTTTAGTAAAAATACTAACATTTACAACACTGCAACAACAAAATGTATTAGACTAAAATATACTACGATGTGGTTGAAAAATCCCACAAAAAGCAGTAGTAAACAAAGTGTGTGAATTTACCAGAATAAAACAGTTGAAGAAACTTTATCTGTCTCTTTCTCTCACTCAGCAAATTCATTAATTTACAATGCATACGAAAAATACACTCGCTCTTTCAAGTATAAAATCGTATTAAATAAACAAGAGTGGTACACTTAATACAAAGGGTGAAAACCGCTATTAATATTTCAAATTGTTATGCTGCAATTTCTATTTAAAGTATTTAGATCAAAATATTTTGTTTTATTTTTTTTTCGGCCATTTGGCCGATATTTTGGTTCAATTATGAATGGAACATAATTAAACCATACCAATATTATCATAATAAAAAGATATGACAATAATTTCCTAAATAAGTTGTGTTTTGTTCAAAACAACATCGGCCCTTTTTTACCTAAATTTTAAGGAACTCAATCATTTTAAAATTGTTTATTAAGTGTTTCTTTTAGCTACTTTACACTATCACACAAGTCTTCAGCTTCGTACAGACGGTGTTCAGATCTTACAATATTATAAGCAGACGTTGCCAATAGAAATATTTTTCTGACAACATTGTCAGATGCATTAATTTTACACATCTGCCAAATACAAATGACCTTACAATGTTCATACAGTTGCAAGGCATTTTTAATCAATTTATTGCAATTTAAGCAACACTGCTTACCAATATTGTACGATCTGGCCACCGTCTGTACGAAGCTTTACGTATTTTGAGAAAAAAATACAACCCTGTCATGATAGGTTGTTATTGTTTTTGACAATTTTCAAACAATTATTAGATCAGAGACGCATTTTCTTCAAAATACGTAATACTTGTGTGATAGTGTAAAACAGCCTTTTGTATCATAAATATTTTTCATTCGTAAAACTGCTCTGGCCGGAGAAGCAGCTCGTGCTCGTTGTCATTATTTTTTAAGGACAATCAGGTCGTTCTTGTTTGTCCGTCTTTCGTGCGTTTTGCGTTTCACCGCATTGGTTGATGTGTGGCGTCGCATAACTGTAATGTGTTACGGTTTTTCGTGTTTCAACATTGACCACATGCATTCGTTTTAACCTTATTTTTACTTGGCGAAGACCATGTGGAAATAGGTGGCAGACGATTTTGGACTTAATTTAATTAGATATTGGTGGAGGACCATTTAAAACTCTTAAACTACTGGCGAAGGACAATTAAAAACTTAATTTAAAAAACTCTAACTACTGGTGGAGGACCATTCAAACCTCAACTGAAGATTATCTGTGGAGTGGACTTCAGGATTTCCATCTTCCTATACGACGGTATAGGTCGTTCTGTGCAATCCTTGGAGCACTTTTGTTTTGTTTGGAAGCAACTATATGTGAAGAAAGAATACATAAGACTTTTAGTCCTGGCATATAAGCTCAAGGCTTTGCCATTACACGCAGATATTTTAAATATATCTTGCACCCAAATTCAAAAAAAAAAATATTTTTGGGTATTCTTTTGTTTTATATTTCATATTAATTATATTTCTTTACTCTGCCTAAAATATCAGAAAAAGCTTTGTAAAAATGTTAATGTTTTAAAAACACTGATCGGCAAAAAGTCGTTTACTTAATTGACGCTCATAATTTCATGGCTTATTTTATTCGTAATACACCTGGATTTGTGATCAATGATAAAAAATTAAAATTGTTGTCCTAATATTTTTTTTAATGAGTGTTTGATAACAAATTTCTGAACTAGTGGCGTTAATTTTGAAAATAAGAAAAATATTATTTAGATGACTCAAAGAAAGTTTATTCCTTATCATTTTGTAAATGATCACCATCGCACAATTCGTTCTCAATTTATGATAAAATGTATTAGCTAAACCGCATTATTTCGGGCGAAATATTAGTCTAGCTCATATATTTCATATATTTTTTCTGCCAACCATTGCATTTATTTTTTTATTTTAATTTTATTTAGCGCTTTTTGATTGGGGGCACAGCACTTTTTGATTAGAAATAGTTCATTACCTGCTAAGCGCTCTTCTTATTGGAAAAGAACTGCAGTATATCTTTTGCAACAACAAGATTTTTGTGTAAATATAAAAAAAAAACATTCTTCATACTTTTTTAATATGTCTGTTTAACCGTTTGTGTGGTTAGTATGAACTCTAGATTATTTGGACTTTTTCTCTGGTCCCTTGAGTTTCAAATTATCCAGAGTCGACTGTATGTACATTGTACAAAGATGTTTATGTACATTTGTATTTTAGCATACGTATGTATGTGCTTGTATAAAGTACAAACTTTAATGCATTTTGATTAAAGCTTAAAAAACAGCCATATAAATGGATTTTCTTTTTCAAAAACCATTATCGATCTGACAAAAATATTTCACACTTGGCAAGTTCGTCAGTTAACTGTTATTCATTCATGATCTTTTATTGTTTTCAAATGTAATAGACATTTGCATAAAATTTTCGATTCTTAAGGTACGTTCAGACCTAACAAATATTTGACGAGATAATCAAAAAAAAAAAAAAAAAAAAAAAAAAAAAACGTTACTGGTAAAACTTAAGCTGTATTTTTTAACAATTTGTATTAATTTACTAAACTATTTGCAAGAATATAATTGTATAATGTTATTTAGAAACTGTTAAAAGATGATTAATTAACTCAAACGTATAGCAAAAGAAATTTTTTTTTTATTAAGCTAGTGGTTACGTGAAGGACGTCAAATATTTAATAGGTGTGATCACAGCTTTATACTTATGCATGAACATACAGTGTCGGAAACAATAGTAAGTACGATATCTTTCTTTCATATTACATGAAAATGTTGCATTGAACTTTAATGGATGAAACGTAATGTAAAGTTCTTTGAAATAAAACATCTGGGGAGTTCTAAAAAATAAAATTGGGACGTATATTTATGTATATATATCAACAAATAAACAAGAAATAAAAAATTTAAATGTGCTTATCATTTTTTCCAGACATATTTTTTAAATTCTTTATGTACATCAAGACATCGAAGATTTACGTTAAGCAAACGAAAAATTTATTAAATTTCGTCCAATGAATTTTTTCGTTGTGATAATGAATGACAGTTTAAAAAAAATTTCAATATAATAATTTTATAAACTGTTCGTTAATGTAACGAATTAACATATAGAATAAAGTTCGTCAATATTGTTTTCTGTAAATTAATAATTTAATGAAAGAATTCTTTAATTTAATGAACTTACACGTTAATTCATTGAACCTTTTCGTTAATTAAGCAAATAATTATATGATTTTGTTTTACAAATTTGTTGACTCAACGAACACAGAAATTATTCTTTTCTGGAGACTCCCCCTTACAATTCACTACTGTAAGCCAAGACAAAAATATTCCAAAGTTATTATGTTAAGTTCATTTATAATTATAACAAAGTTTTTGTAAGTTAAATTTTATAGTGGAACCCTACTAATGCTTTGCCAAGCTTTAAGGCTTAGAAAGCAGAAAAATTCCTGCTTTTGTAGCGGGAAAGCAAAGTAATACGCGAAAGCGGTAAAGCCCTTTCTTGTTTACTGGTGCAAATTAATAGTATCAATTAAACTTTTAATTCACTTGGTTAAGCGTTTAATTCACTTGATTAAATTTTTAATTAAAACTTATTTTATTTTTAATTAATGCTTTAATTGGGACAAAATAGGTAACATTGATACATGTAAAATTTTTCGTATGAAATAATATATGTTGCTGAACATTTTTCACAAATTGGAGCAGAGTACTAGGCTTTAGGCACAAACATGGATCACTAGAACAGTGCCACAGGATTGTGGCATTCATATTTAATACTCTTGAACGAAAACGTTATTGCTCTGCTTTTTTTATATATATATATATTTATATATATATTCCCTTCGATCCTATAAGGAGCATAGGGCCTCAACAAACTTCCTCCACTCAGATCTATCAATAGCTATGTTTTTTACTTCGCTGCAGCTTTTACGCATTTTTCTTATCTCGGAGTCGATTTGTCTTCGCCACGTATGAGCTGGTCGCCACGTTCTGCGACTTCCCTGAGGGTTCCATTCAATAGCATTTCGGGCAATATCGGACGGTTGTTTGCGGAGTGTATGTCCGATCCAATTCCACTTTCTTCTCTATATTTCTACGCACAGCTCTGTTTGCATTGTTTCACGCCACAGGTTGATGTTCGAAATATTTCGTGGCCAGAAGATTCGTAGAATTCTTCAAAGACATTTGTTAACGAAAACTTGCAGGATTTAATGTCTCGGGAGGCAGCGTTCCAAGTTTCGCATCCATATAACAACGTTGATTTTACGTTAGAGTTAAATATATAATTTTCCATACGACGTGATATTGTGGACGATTTCCACACTTTATTGAGCTGACCAAAGGATTGTGTGCCCTTTTTTATTCGACTAGCAATATCTTCGCTAGATCCTCCAGTTCGATTGATAATGGCTCCGAGATAGCAGAATGTATCGACTTCTTCTAATGTTTTATTATTTACCAGGAAGGAATTTACGTTTTCTGAGTTAATACGCATGACTTTTGTCTTTTTTATATTTATCTTGAGCCCCGCCTTCTCTGATATGTCTATAAGTCGTTTAAATTTTGTGGACATATCAGTGTGGTTGTAAGAAAGGAGGCATATGTCATCTGCGTATTCGAGGTCCTCCAATCGCTCGTTTAAACCCCATACGATTCCTCGGTTGCCCGCCATTGCGTGCTGCATCATAATATCTAACACGATATTAAAGAGCAGTGGTGACATTACACACCCTTGACGAACACCTGTGCCAACCTCAATCTTACGGCTAAGCATGCCATCGTGTAGAATTCGGCAACTTGCTCCTGTGTATAGGCATTTTATAAGTTGTATAAGTTTACGTGGGACGCCTTTACACTCAAGAGCATTCCAAATCACATCATGTGCCAGGGTGGCAAATGCCTTTTCAAAATCGATAAATATAAGTTAAAGAGGAGATCGCCATTCAACTGACTGCTCCACTATTACTCTTAGTGAGTTAATGTGGTCAACGCATGACTTGTTGGGGCAAAAACCAGCCTGTTGTCTTCTTAAACCTGGCATTAAAGAGTCCGATAACCTCTTAGTTATAACGTGGGCTAAAACTTTATTGATCATACTTAATAGTGTGATGCCCCGCCAGTTGTTACGATTTGTTAGGTCTCCCTTCTTGGGGATCTTCACTATAATACCTTCTTTTAGCTCGTCTGGAATTATCTCTGATAACCAGATTTCCTCAATAATGGGAAAAATAAGTTCTGCGCTCGTTCTTGAATTTAACTTAAGGAGCTCTGGAGATATGTTGTCGTTGCCCGGGCTTTTGTTGTTTTTAAGCGCTTTTATGGCTTGTACAATCTCAGGCATTACTCGAGGGGTAATACTGATATTTGGTCGTGTGTTGTGATTGATGCAGTTACATATAGGAGCAGTTGCTTGTGGGCGTTGGGCGAACATTTCAGAGAAGTGTGTAGCCCAAAGTTCAAGCTGTTTGTCTTTGGACGTGAATAGTGTGCCAGAGTTGTCTTTCACTGGTTTACCTGAGACTGAATAGCTGTTACTTGATAACTTCTTGATGAGTCGGTAGAAGTCACTGGTGCGGTTCGTCTCTGCCGCTGCTTGAGCCTCTTCGGCTATGGCATTCGTCCATGCGCGTTTGTCTGTACGGGCACTGCGTTTAACCTTGCGATCTAGGCTTGCATGTTGGTTTTGAAGAGTTGACTTTTCACTTCGCGTTTTTGCAGAATTAAGTGCAGCTTTAAGTTTCTTTCTTTCATTAATTATTGTCCATGTCTCTTCAGATAGCCATTCTTTACGTTTATTTTTTTTGAGACCTATATGTTCTGTGGCCACATTCACTTGTATATTTTTTGTAACTTTCCAATCCCTTCGTTGATCGTGAGGTGTTGATGTCAACGATTCATTTATGGCATTAGAAAAGTTCGATGCGACGGATGGGATTTTTAGTCTACTAACATCGAATCTCTTAGATATACGTGGGTCCTTCTTTTTTACAGCCGCTATCTTTATGCGCACGCTTGCGATAAGTAGATGATGGTCACTGGCTACATCAGCACCTCTTTTATTTCGCACATCCAACAGAGAACCACGCCATTTTCTAGAGATAGCTTTATGGTCTATTTGGTTCTCTGTAACATGGTCGGGTGATACCCATGTTATTTTGTGTTTTGGTTTGTGTGGGGACAGTGTGCCCCCTATTACCAGATCATTTTCTGCGCACATATTCATAAATAATTCCCCGTTTTCGGATCTTTGGCCCAAGCCATGTACTCCCATGATACTTTCCAGGCCGGTGTTATCTGAGCCTATTTGAGCATTGAAGTCGCCCATTACTACCAGTATATCACCACGATTTGAAGATGTAATTGCTCGATCAAGAAGGCTATAGAATTCTTCTTTCACGTCAAAATCAGAGACTTCTGTGGGCGCATACATTGGATGCATGTAAGGTTTCTGGCGCGTGTGCGTAATCTAATGGCAATTATGCGGTCAGAGTATGGCCATCTCATTTCACTTATACCCAAAAATAATAAGTTGTAACTCGTAAATTCTTTGTTTAATTGAGCCAGGCGTGATGCCTCCATTAGCGTTCTAACATTCCATGTTCCAAATCTTGTCCGGGTTTTCATGCTAAAGGTTGTCATCGGTAGATCATATCGTTTTATTTCATTTGTTGTGGTTTCGATAATCATTTAGTTTTAGGATGAAGTAGCTGATTAGGCTTCCGCATCCGATCCTGGTGCTGGGGCTGCCACTGTCCTCCAGGCAGGATGCCTTCTCACATTCCTAGATTTGGACGGGTGTCCAAAAGCCATTGCCCGGGGAATACCTGACCTAAAGCAGGAGGTCGTGAGCTGCATTGACAATGCAACAAAGGAATCGTTCCTGGCCACCCCCAAGTGAATGGCAATCAAGAACTTTCCCTCTTTCTTGCAATGCCCATTCCCCTTTGTTTATGAATATACAACAATCTTTCGAAAAAGTTTGGCTTCTGGACCGTTGTATAAAATTAAAAAGCTACTTCATACGCTATTCTATATTCTACTAAAATCCTATTTGCATCTAACAAGGAGCGATCATATCTTATACTCGTATGTAAATACGGGGACAATTTATTTGTAGTTAATTTTTAAGTATTTTATCGTTCACCGATTTTAATGAAACATGCATATATCGTTTTAAAGGTATTTGTGTGTAGATAGGCACAATATAAATTTTTTTTTTAAATTTTTAGAATTTTAGTATTTAAAAGCATTTTAATTTATTTTGCAAACAAACGTACACATATTTATCAACGCTGGTTGAAAAATCCAATGCTTTTTGTTGTGTTTTAAAAACGTTTTCGCTTTTTTGTACTTGCAAACACACACGCACACAAATGGATGAGAAGAGTGCATTTTTTTGCTTTCTTAAAATGTGTACGTTTTTGTTTGCGGACTGGTTCTAGCGAAAGTAAATGTCAAATGGTCGAATTTCGGCCACCGGGCGAAACTAGTAAAAATAAAACGAAAGCAATTGAACATTAAATTAAAGGAAAAGGATTTGCTTCTAGGACCAAAATTTGTGTTACCATAAGAATATAAATTTATTTTATACTAGCATTTAACCCGCTACTTCGTTAGCGCCTCTTTTTCTTATGTGGACATATTTGTACGCCAAAGTTTGTGTTTCTAGGTTTAAACCCGCTACTTTGTAAAGGGACGATTTGTACCTCTTAACGTTCGTATTTCGAAAATTTTTATTTGTATTTTTTAGATACGTTACGAATGTTATATTTTTTTATTTCAATGTTTATTGGTTTAATAGATAGATGGCGTGTCAAAAAAGTTTTAAGATACAGGTTTACTCCCCAAAAGGGTCTAATTTCAAAAAAGTACCAGACACCTAACCGCTTATTATTTTAATGAACATCAGGTTAGGGAATTTCCCGTTTTAACCTTTTTTACCCTCTAACCATAAAAATTTCCAAAACTCTCATCATAGGTAATCGATTTCTCGAGAGGCCAACCTCCCGGGCAAATTTCAGCATTTTAGTTCAGGCGTTTAGGTCGTGCGATGATGAATCATGCAGTAACTTTACAATTTTATATTATATCGGTAGATGAAGAAAAATGTTTTGAAAAAAATAACAGAATTAGGTACGATTTTCACCCCTTAAACGTTCGAATTTCGAAACGCATCAAATTTGAAGTTGCATTTTTTAGATAAGTTACGAATGTGATATATTTTTTATTTTAATGTTTTTTGGTTTAAAAGATAGATGGCATAGCAAAAAAGTTTTAAAATACAGGTTTTACCCGTTTACTCCTTTTTTTTAAAAAAAGTGCTAGACACCTGTCCGCTTATTTTTAATGAACAATAATAGGTATTCAATTTTTTTGTATCCCTTTTAGTTTAGCAGATATGAGGTTAGCGAATTTCCGTTTTTACCGCCTTTTTTTTAATGAACCACAATAAGTATTAAATTTTTTTATATCTCCTTTAGCTTAGCAGCTATGAGGTCAGCGTGATCGATTTGGCGAGAGGCCTGCCTCAGGTCCAAATGTCAACTTTTAAGCTGCAGGCGTTTAGGCTGTGCGATGAAAATAAATAGATAAAGAAAAAATATCTTGGAAAAAGTAACAAAATTACGTACGATTTTTACCCCTCAAACGTTCGAATTCAGAAAAAGTACAATATATTCACTTGTCATTTTTAAGATAAGTTACGATTTTTATATAATTTGTATTTCTATGTGCATTGATTTAAACGGTAGATGGGGGACAAAAAAGAACCAAAATTCAGGTTTTACACTTTTACTCCCTAAAAGAGCCGAATTTCGAAATAGTACCAGACACCTGTTCTCTTTTTTATTTAATGAACAACAATAAAAGCACAAAAAAAAAAATACAAAAAAGTACCAAAAACCCACTCTTACAGATTCTCATCCACTTGGGAACTTGCATGTTTAATTTTATGTTTATAGGTCCAATTTTAACGGAAATTCTAAAAGTAACTGGTAAAGAACAAAAAGTACCAAAACGCCCCTCTTACAGATTCTCATTCACTCAGGACATTGCATTTTTAATATTATGTTTGTAGATCCAATATTAACGATATTAAAAAAGGTACCAGTTAAAAAACGAAAAAGTACCAAGAAGATCCCTCTTATAGGTTCTTGTCCACTCAGGACTTTTAATGTTGAATTTTTTGATTTTAGGTCCAATACTAACGGAACTTCAAATAGTACCAGTTAAAGACCAAAAGGTACCAAGAAGCCCCTCTAACGAATTCTCATTCACTCAGGACCTTGCATGTTTGATTTTATGTCAATAGGTCTAATTTTAACGAAAATTAAAAAAGTACCAGTTAAAGGATGAAAAAGTACCAAAAACATCCCTCTAACAAATTCTTATTCACTCAGGACTTTGCATGTTTAGTTTTATGTTTCTAGGTATAATACTAACGGAAATTAAAAAGTACCAGTTAAAGATCAAAAAATAACAAAAAGTACCCTCAGAGGTTCTTATCCACTCAGGACATTGCATGTTGAAGTTTATGTTTCTAGGTCCAATATTAACGATAACTAAAAAAATTGTCAGTTGTGGAGCCCATAATTTAATACGTATATGTCAATGAATAAAAAAAAATGTTTTGTAAAAAATTACCAAAATAGTAACGGTTTTTACCCCCTAAACGTCCGAATTTCAAAAAAGTACCAAATTTGTATTTGGATTTTTTAGATAAGTTTCAAATGTGATATAACCCTTATTTCTATGTTTATTAGTTTAAAAGATAGATGGGGTGACAAAAAAGTACCAAAATACAGATTTTACCCGTTTACTCCGTATTTCCCCTTTTTGGTACTTTTTTCTCCCCATTGAAGCATGAAAAATTTCAATATTGTAGTGGGAGCCCATAATTTAATACGTTTATGTCAATAAATAAAAAAAAATGTTTTATAAAAAAAGTACCAAAAATAGTTGCGCTTTTTACCCCTTAAACGTCCGAATTTCGAAAAAGTACCAAATTCGTATTTGGATTTTTTAGATAAGTTTCAAATGTGATATAACCCTTATTTCTATGTTTATGGGTTTAAAATGTAGATGGGGTGACAAAAAAGTACCAAAATACAGGTTTTACCCGTTTACTCCGTTAAAGGGCTGAATTTCCAAAAAGTACCAGACACCTGTCCGCTTATTTTTCTAAAGAACAACGATAAGTATTAAATTTTTTTTGTATCTCTTTTAGTTTTAGAGATATAAGGGTACCGAATTTACCCGTTTTTGCCCTTTTTTACCCCCTAAACATTCGAATTTCCAAAAATCCCGTCTTAGTGGATCGATTTGGGGAGAGACCAACCCCTGGTCCAAATTCCAAAGTTTTTAGCTTCAGGCGTTTAGGCTGTGCGATGATGAATCAGTCAGTCAGTCAGTCAGTCAGTCAGTCAGTAACGTTACAATTTTATATATATAGATAGATAAGACTATATTAAAACCAGTTTGGACGTACGGAATACAGTTTTGGAGAACTGATAGCACATCTAACCTTGAAATCCTTGAAATATAGCAATCGACGTTGAGATTAATAACAAATGCTCCCTGGCTTATAAACAACGCCATTACACATCTCGATCTTGGCATTCCTATTATTAAAGAGGAAAGTATTTATTTTTTTTTATTTTTTTTTTTTATTTAAAAATTTAGTAGTATTAAAATACTTTACAATATTCTCCTTAATATAATTTTAATATAAATATTTTATCTAATCAAAACCTCTCATAGTTATTATTTTTTATAAACGATATAATTTTTCTTCTAAAAATATTATTGTTTTCCTCTAGTTTTATGTATGTTGGAAGAATGTTGTACATATGTAGTCCTATATAGAAAAGTGAAAAGTTGTTGCCTGTGGAAGCCTAAAATTCCCAACATTTCTTAGTTGATAGGGCTGCATGTCACCTACATAATTTAGTTGATCTACCAGATATTCCGGCGCGTTTCCCATTTTAATTTTTTATTATTTAAATATGAGTGTATTAAATTCAAGTCGTTGTCTTATATTAAGCCATTGAAGAGTTTCTAGCATGTATTCTATTGGTGTATAAATGTTACATTTTATGATTGATCTCATTGCTTTATTTTGTAATTTTTGTAGTCTTTCTATTTGTGTAGTTGAACAGCAGGTACATATATATGTAGTATTGTTGCCCCGAACTCAAAATGCGGTTTTATCATCGTATTGTAAATGTTTATAGCCGTTAGTGTTGATATTTTTTTTTTTATTCGTTTAAAAAACCCGATTTTTTTTACCGATTTTTTTTCATATATATTCGATGTGTTCTTTAAATTTTAGTTTTTTGTCGATTATGAAGCCCAGATATTTAACTTGATTAATTACTTCGTTATTAATTTTAAAAATTGATTCACTATTCATATTAATTTCCATTAATTTTGTTTTACTCTCATTGAGTTTAAGTTTATTCATTTTCAACCAGTTATTAACTATTTTCATGTCATGCATCAAATTATCTTCACAGTCACTATTCGTAGCACCTTCTGTAAAAATTAGTGCGTCATCAGCGTATAGCACAATTTCGCATTTTTCCAAGATATTCGACATGTCGTTTATGTATATAATAAAAAGTAGAGCACCCAATATTGATCCCTGTGGCACCCCATAATCGTTATATCTCTCCTCAGATCTTACATTATTAATTCTTACAATTTGTTTTCGATTTGTTATATACGATTTAAACCATTTTAATTCATTTGCGCGTATTCCGTATTTATATAATTTCTGTATTAATAACTCTCTATGTATAGTTTCAAATGCTCTTTTAAAATCAAGGAAAATTGCCATTATTTTTTTCTCTTTGCTTATGTTTTTCCATCTATTTATAACGTAGTTTACCGCTGTTTGATTGGTATTTTGATAGTATGTTATTGTCCTCAAAATATTTTTCTAGTTGTACTTTAACAACTTTTTCTATAATTTTTTCACACGTTTTTAGCATATTAATTGGTCGAAATTCCTCACATTTTTTTGTTTTTATAACCTTTTCTATTGGTGTAATAAGCGATAGTTTCCAGTTTTTTGGAAATATTCCCGTTTCCAATGATTTATTTATTATTTTTAACAAAAGTTTTCCTATACTGTTCCAGTTATCACTAATTATTTCCATAGATACTTTGTTAAAATCAGGTTTATTTTTAATAAGTTTGCATATATTTTAAAGTTCATGTATATTTATTGCACTAAATTTAAATAGAGTATTTATCACAGGTATTGTTGTTGTGTATTGCACTTGTTCTATTGAATTTCTAATTGACTCAACACTATCTATAAAATAATTATTAAATTTATTTGCTATTTGGTACGTCTCTTTATATTTATAGTATTTAAGAGGAAAGTTATTAAAGAGATTAAGTATTCGTTAAAATTTTCTAGCAATTAGACTTTTAAATGACGAAAGTGATAAAATAAAAAAAAAAAACTGAATATATATCATAAACTCCCTTTCAGGAAATAAAAATCATTAATGTATTTAATTTTATACTTCACGTAAACATTTTGTTGAAAACAATTATTTTGGGCAACAACTTTTTTTATTGTCTCAATAAACATGATTGTTGACTAAAAATGCAATAACTTACCTACAAACTTTTTTATCAATACCGCAAAAATCGTTTTTAATCAAATAAGCGATTTTCGTATTCAAATATAAATATAATTTTTTTTCTGTGTAAGCTAAGCTATTGTATGAGATATAAAAAAATTTGCTTAATTTAATTTTTTTCTGAAATAGATCGCAAATAAATAATTAAAAAAATCTTATATGTATATGAAAACCTAAATATAAATTTAAGAAACTATTAATTAAACATTTTCTTTGTGCCTAATATTTTTTCCGGCCCTGTATGTATTTAGATTTAAATTCAAAAAGTTTTAAATCGGTGTTAAATTTTTATTAGTACGTACATATTTGCTTTTACCTACATACATACTTATTTAATTCTTTCATCGGTAAGGAAATCACGTTCTTACTTTCGATAGTAACACAAATAACCATTTATTGTTGATAAATACGTTATTGACTTCTTTGAGTTCGATGTCCACTGATAGAAAAGTTGATACGATCGTACTTTTTTTTAATACTATTTGATTAAAAAAAAATAAATAAATACCGCAGTACTGTCTCAATTCATTTGATACTCTCAAACAAATATTCCCATACAAACCAATTTTCCCATTGAGTGCTTCTCATGTAAATTTCACTATACGTTTAAGTACTTGTAATGTAAAAATCGCATATAATTCACGTATTCCATTTTTTCCTCCAAAAGTACCAACATTAAAAAAAAAACAGAAATGTATTTGGAATTCCTTAACTTAAAAATGTAGAAGAATTAAAACAAAAAACATTTTCGTTACATGAAACTATGTACATACTTATCTTCTATCTTCTATCTTATTCTATCTATCTATCTATCTATCTATATATATAAAAATGAAATTATGTGTGTTTGTATGTTTGTATGTTTGTATGTTTGTATGTTTGTATGTTTGTCGCTTTATAGACTCCGAAACTACTGAACCGATTTTCCTGAAATTTTTACAGTAACATCACGTGAGCCCTAAAAATAAAATAGGCTACTTATTTTTTCGATAGGGGCAGGGGAATTGGTACCCCCCATAGGATGCCAATGTTAATTATCGCACGATTTTCCTGAAATTTTTACAGTAACATCACGTGAGCCCTAAAAATAAAATAGGCTACTTATTTTTTCGATAGGGGCAGGGGAATTGGTACCCCCATAGGATGCCAATATTAATTATCGCACGATTTTCCTGAAATTTTTACAGTAACATCACGTGAGCCCTAAAAATAAAATAGGCTAATTATTTTTTCGATAGGGGCAGGGGAATTGGTACCCCCATAGGATGCCAATATTAATTATCGCACGATTTTCCTGAAATGTTTACAGTAACATCACGTGAGCCCTAAAAATAAAATAGGCTACTTATTTTTTCGATAGGGGCAGGGGAATTGGTACCCCCCATAGGATGCCAATATTAATTATCGCATATCTTAAGAGCCGCTGTACGCATTTTGCTGAACTTTTTGTAGTAGGATCTTCTGAGCCCCGGAATTGAAATAAAATAGCATCGGGGGTATAGGAATACCCCATAGGACGCCAATGTTTAACATCGCATATCTTAAGAACTGTAATAGTGAGAATGTTCAAACTTTCTAAAAGTCACTCTTATGGTATACTACACTTTTGAAAATAAAAATAAAGCGGGTAGGCGCAGGGGGGGAAATACCTCCCATAGGATGCATACATTAAATATCGCTCAACTGAAGAACTATTAAAGGGAGAGTCTTCAAGGGGAATTGGTACCCCCCATAGGATGCCAATATTATACTGAACCGATTTTCCTGA
Organism: Pollenia amentaria; assembly: GCA_943735925.1. NCBI lineage: Eukaryota > Metazoa > Arthropoda > Insecta > Diptera > Polleniidae > Pollenia > Pollenia amentaria. The sequence continues at coordinate 106,370,514 of OX031006.1, forward strand.
AATTTTTACAGTAACATCACGTGATTCCTAAAAATAAAATAGGCTACTTATTTTTTCGATAGGGGCAGGGGAATTGGTACCCCCCATATGATGCCAATATTAATTATCGAACCGATTTTCCTGAAATTTTTACAGTAACATCACGTGAGCCCTAAAAATAAAATAGGCTACTTATTTTTTCGATAGGGGCAGGGGAATTGGTACCCCCCATAGGATGCCAATATTAATTATCGCATATCTTAAGAGCCGCTGCACGCATTTTGCTGAACTTTTTGTAGTAGGATCTTCTGAGCCCCGGAATTGAAATAAAATAGCAGCGGGGGTATAGGAATACCCCATAGGACGCCAATGTTTAACATCGCATATCTTAAGAACTGTAATAGTGAGAATGTTCAAACTTTCTAAAAGTCACTCTTATGGTATACTACACTTTTGAAAATAAAAATAAAGCGGGTAGGCACAGGGGGGGTAATACCTCACCGGGTTAAGCTAGTATTAAAATAAAATTAATATTAGCAGACCAAATTTTAATACAGTAATGCACATATTTTAGAAGTAAGTGCTTATGTAATTTCTTTTCATATGTTTTATGTTTTTGTGACAAAAATATATTATTTTTGGGAGGCTGTTCTACATTTGGGTTCATAACTTAATTATGCATTTTGTTGGTTCCTTACCTTTTTGGACTGTTTTGTTTTTATTCAAACTAACTTTTAATTTCAAAGACTAATGGGATTCTTGGGTTTTTATTTATTCGAATTAAACCGGTTAACCGGTTAATTTTTAAATGCTAAACCGAAACCCGGGCTTTTTAAAATAGGAACTATTTGGAATATCCGAAACCCAGTTTTTGAAAAATGCCGAATAATCGATCTCCCTAGTCTGGTGTACAAAAGCCTGTTCAATTTATAGAATAATTTGATAGTGCTTTTAATGATGAACATTTATTCAATGAATTCCTTGTCCTTAGAAATGATGTAAAAAACTTTAGTTCAATTACAACGACAGATAACAAGTTTTGGTGCTTTTTTTATTGAAAATTCGGTTTGCTCTGAAATAAAAAAAAAATTGATGAACTTAACTTCTGCTTACTAGAACGTATATATACAGGGTGACACAAAAGTAACGTGTTTTTATTTATTGAATAACTTTTTTCTTTCTCATATTATTTAACGTTGGCATTTATTAAAATCTAGATTATAAATATGTTCACATTATTTTTTGAAGAAAATGTCCCTCAAATGGTTCCCATTGTTTTGCTTCAACCTGCTGTTCCTTTTTAATTTCCCATAACTTTTCTTATAATTTCAGGTCCTAGAGCCCTCGCTTCTTCCCGGATATTCGTATTAAGCTGTTTGATGGTTCTTGGTTTATTCGCATACACCTTACCCTTTAGGTTACCCCAAAGAAAAACATCGTGAGTCGTTAAATCGCGCGAACGAGGTGGCCATTTAAAATCAAAAACACGATACATTATTCGATCGCCAAACTATTCGCGCAGGGGAGCCATATGTGGATGAGCTGTGGCTCCATGTTGTTGGAACCAAAATTCTGGATTATTCTCTACCTCGGGCCCGAAAAATTTTTCAATCATTGCCAGGTATCGAATGCAATTGACATTAACCGCAACTTGTTCGTCGTTTTCGAAAAAACTATGGGTCGAAAAAAATATGTACATCTAATTTGCTGCATTTGATGTTCAACAATTATTCTTGAATTTTTGGTGCCCAATATTCTGCAATTTTGTTCATTCACGTATCCACTGAGGTGAAAATGGGGATATGATCTTTGTGTCTAAATATGCCGAACATTATATACTCTTCACCATGTTGAGATAAGAACAGCCAGTTATACTTATAATTTTGGTTCACGCCCATATCTCCAATCTCACCCACATTTTCTTGGATGTTGTTTATTTATAGCAAAGATGCCCAGTAGTGGCTGATATCAGCAAATTAAACTCACACGTATACTTACGCTCTTTTGTTTGATCGTCAATCAACCAATAGGAAATCAGCATGTTGAGTGGGAGAGACAAACTACACTTGCAGCAGTGATGCCATCTTAGTGCTTTTGGCACTATTTATGGTGCTTTTTGATGTTTCGAAACGCCAAAATTTTATCTTTAGTGCCAAACTAAGAAAAAGCACTAACTTGGTGCCTTTTCAATTTTACTTTAGTGCCTTTAGTGCTTTTTACAATTTTTAGTTTTTCTACAATTTCTTTAATTAATTATACACTCTTTTAGAATGGCAACTGTTTATTAAGTAAGCTCACAGCAAAAGCATCTGCAATTTTGGAGCAATTCTTGAGTTTATTGGCGAGAGAGGTGAGAAGATTGGGGAGGAGTACTCAGTTTCATGTACTCTGCAATCCTGCTTTGTTTTGTAAATCTCAAATCTGTTGTTAATCGCAATAAAAACGATGTAATTGATTTCGTTACACATTTTATTAAAGAAAAATTGCTTGCAAAATATTAAGAAATGTAAATGGAAAAATCAACAATGAACATATCTTTTTGAAAGAAATCAACGATTTTAAAGATTGAATAGGACAAAATCCATTTTTAGATTTGTTTAATTGTGTATTACGAATTTTAAGCTTGTCATACTCTAACGCGGAAGGTGAAAGAACATTTAGTTCGATTATCCTTGACTACACTCTACCACCTAGTGTCTGCAGTGATATCTTTTCCAATAAAACATATAAAAAATCAAAATATGCCTTAAAAACTGTTTTATGACCCAATTCAAACTCAACTTATGATAATCCAAATTAAAGTTATGTACAAAAATGATCCTCCAACAACGCCGTCGCCCTTTCTTTTTTTTAAATATTTGGTAACTTCAATTATCGATTAAATTAAAAAAAAAGGGCTTAGTGCTTTTTTACGCTTTTTTTTGTTGCTTGAAATAGTGCTTTTAGTGCTTTCTTTTAATTCTAAAGTGCTTTTTGCTCTACAAAAGTTGGCATCACTGACTTGCAGAACTTCTGTGGCTTATTTTTCATTTTAATCGTCATCGAGACTGCTGTCAGTGAACACATAAATTGAAATTATTGCGATATATTAATGATGTCAGCCGAAAAGTATTTTATGTTACAAAATGCTTTTGATGACATGCAATGTCTTATTTGTCATAAGACATTAAAAAAAACTAAGAAATATAATTTAAAAAAACATAATAATAAGATATAATTTAAAAAAAAATGACAACACCCGCCCACATGTGCTTTCGTCGCAATCTCGTTGACGACTAAATAAAATGAATAGCAAATTGTTTTCTTCCAGTGTAATTTCGTCACTCTCACCAATACTACTACCTTGGGCATCTTTGATTTATAGCAGGGATTTCCAAAAAATTTTTGGTTGTGTAGTAGTGAGTACCAGAGAGTAAACAAATTGAGAGAATGCATTCATTTACAGCCGAAATAAAATGTTAGTAATATATTTTATAAGTTGTATAACACAAAGGTACAAAACTAAAAAATTTTTGTGCTGATAAAAAATTTGTAGCAATTCTTTACCAATTCAATGTCGCTGATTTTAAAACTGCACTTTTTTTTTATTCGGAAGCTTTTTGACTCTAAATCAGTTTCAAATATCTTATCAAACAATTGTAAAAAAAATAAAGATTTTTATGTTTTAAAAATGCATAATAAATAAATATTCCACGCAAATCACAGCTGATAGAAAAAAAGTGCAGTTTTAAAATCAGCGACATTGAATTGGTAAAGAACTGCTACAAATTTTCTATCAACACAAAAAATTTTTAATTTTGTTCCCTTGTGTTATACAACTTATAAAAAAAAATCTTCTAAATTTATACTTTTATGGAAGTTTCGTAATAGTAGAATGCTTTTCAAATGGGCTGAACTTAATTTATTACGTTGTTATTACGTAGTGCCGAATAAAGAGAGGCACTTAAATGAATTTTTTTTAGTTCAGGATAGAACTCGCCATCCAAATCTTTCCAGAACTCTACAATATTATTTTCGTCTGGAGCATTTAATTCGCTTCGTAGTATGATTAGTTCTGATTAAATATCAAATTCGTAGTTGCTTACATCGCAACGAAAAGGGTTTTCGAAAAGATCTAATAGCGGTTGAAAATTACAAAATCTTGAAACCTGTCTTGAAAATTATTGAAAAGTGTTTCAAATATTTCGGCATATTCATATCTTTTGTCGATTTCGAGATTTCTATAAACAAGTAAAGTTTTTGGAAAATTGGAAAAATCACCAGTTTTAATTTGGAAAAAAATTAGAAAGTTTTGTTTTAAAACTGTGAATGATTTTTGACAAGTCGCATATATTGCGTTCCTTTCCTTGCAATTCCAAATTAAGTTCATTTAACATACTTGTCGTATATCATAACTTTTTACAAAATACCAAATGCGCACCTGAGCTTGCCTGCAAAAATGTATAACGTCATTATAACAGGTCAAAGTTACGTTAAATAAATACCATAAATTAGTAAGGTTAACTCTTTGGACTCTGTCATATAATTGTAGCACAAAAAAAGTAAGCAATAAAAATAGTGATAAACAATAAAGTTTCAATTATACATTAATAAAACACATCTTCTTACCCAAAAATTTTACCTGCTGTCACATTTGCTTTTATGTGTATAGGTTTACACATAAATTTTAGGAAAACAAGACTTTTTAACTTGTTTTTTAAATATTTTTACTTACTTAAGAAAAGTGTTTTCAAAGAAAAAAAAACCCACCGGCGCGATTGGTACAGAAACAAAAATATTTTTACAACACAAAATACCAACAAATTCTTGTGGCTATTTTTTTCTCTTAATAATTTCTGCATTTAGGTACGTCTTTTTAACGCAAGAAAAATTGACCCTTTTACAGGCATCAAAGAATTTTTTTCACAAACAAAACACATATCGTTAGCTTAAATGCAAAACAATGTAGATATTATTTGAAAATTTGAAATTTTTGTTGGTTAGGATTCACGTTACATACATGTATTTTTATATAATTTTAAGTTATTTACAAAATTAAAAATGACGTATCATCAAATAAATATATAATTTTTTTTAACAGCATAATGTATAATCACACTCAATAAAAAAATTAGCAGTGTTTAATTCTTTTTATAAGAACACATTAATATTTTTAAACAAAAAAACGGGGTAATCTGTTTTATAACTATTACCACGGTGTTAGTGGAATTAGTGATCAGATAATAATTTATAATAATAATTTTTAGTATTGCATAAGAAAAAATAAAAAAGTGCTGTAAAATTATAAGAACCGAATCCATATACGAATGTAAAATAAAACCTATAATAAATGTGACTATCAGCTTCTTCCACATAGGACTGTTAGACATTTTGAAATTTTTTATCTGAAATATCAAAAATTGCTTTTAAATCTCATATAATTACCATTTTACAAAGTTCTTTGCTTTGCATGTAAACTTATGAAATGTTACATTATTCTACATTTAAGTCTTAAAATTTAAACTCTAAATAAAAATTGCACGCAAGGCATTGGATGTTACCAAAAGCATTTTTGACCGCACAATATTTTTTGAGTGTAAGCTGAAACAAAATAATATAGCATCCGCTAGACATGCACACTTGTCGAAGTCACATCGACGACTGAATTGAAGAGTATAAAAATATGTGTTAGTAGTGGTGTGCACAATTGTGCAAAGAAATGGAAACCCCTGATTTATAGCCAGGTTTCTTGAACCTAATTTGGAAACTGGCTCTGGCTCTTTTCATTCTCCAGAGAAAGAGAAATCTATAATGTCTTTGTATGGGAGGTGCCAAGCCGACTTCTCCTCTCCCACCAGTGATGCCAGTATAAATTTAAAAAAATCCCTACGTGTCTTGAAAATAATCGCTTTTTTTCTTACAACCAAAAACATTTTCCCTACACTTTTCCCTACATTAACAATTTGTTGTCTTTAGACAGATCCTTGCGCCCGGCCGAAGGCCGCTTACGAAGGGAAGCTTTAGTTAGCGAGGCCAGAGAAGAAAATCCTTTATTTTATAATGATTTTTTGGGGGGTAATATCATATGAAAAAATCACCCAATTCAAAAATTAAATAACACGTCAAACAAAATTAAATACCTCCCAAAAATCGTTGTTGTTGCTTTCTGTACAAATTTTTATGAAGGTTATTTAAATTTTTTTGGCAGTTAATTCTTGGGGGGTTATTTCATGCCAACAAAAATAATAAGAATATTTACGTATTTTTACACAATATATTGAACATCAGATAATATTTTGAAAATTCCCTACATTTGCCTTACAATAAAATATCTGTCCGTTGTGTGAAATATGTGATAATATTTGCGACTTTAGTTTTTCAACTGAATTCGAATTAGACGCCGTAGTTTTTTAAATAATTAAAAAACCATTTTTTTTTAATTTTGGGATTTTTAGTTAGAATAGTAATCTTTCTTTAAAGATAAAAAAAAATTTATCAGTACACTGAAAAAAAATTGCTGAAAAAATTTTGTGAAAATGGAAAATTCCTAACTCTATATTTCAAATGGCACAAATATGACAAAAAGCTTTTATGCAAAACGAACTGCTTCTGGTTTGGAACTTCAATATCTAAAATACCTCCGTGCCTTTTGACGATAGAATGTTTTGTTCGGACACAAATTGAGAAAATCTAAAAAAAACCGAAAAAATGCAAAATTCTTAGTTTTTTTGATATTTCGCTATGCATATCTTAATTTTAGTTATTGAAGTTCTTGACCAGTGTGCAAAGTTCCGAGCCATTTTTGTGCCATTTAAAATATTTAAATAATTTCATAATCTATATATATAAAATTGTAACGTTACTGACTGACTGACTGACTGACTGACTGACTGACTGACTGACTGATTCATCATCGCACAGCCTAAACGCCTGAAGCTAAAAACTTGAAATTTGGACCAGGGGTTGGTCTCTCCCCAAATCGATCCACTAAGACGGGATTTTTGGAAATTCGAATGTTTAGGGGGTAAAAAAGGGCAAAAACGGGTAAATTCGGTAACCTTATATATCTAAAACTAAAAGAGATACAAAAAAAATGTAATACTTATCGTTGTTCTTTAGAAAAATAAGCGGACAGGTGTCTGGTACTTTTTGGAAATTCAGCCCTTTAACGGAGTAAACGGGTAAAACCTGTATTTTGGTACTTTTTTGTCACCCCATCTATCTTTTAAACCCATAAACATAGAAATAAGGGTTATATCACATTTGAAACTTATCTAAAAAATCCAAATACGAATTTGGTACTTTTTCGAAATTCGGACGTTTAAGGGGTAAAAAGCGTAACTATTTTTGGTACTTTTTTATAAAACATTTTTTTTTTATTTATTGACATAAACGTATTAAATTATGGGCTCCCACTACAATATTGAAATTTGTCATGCTTCAATGGGGAGAAAAAAAGTACCAAAAAGGGGATATACGGAGTAAACGGGTAAAATCTGTATTTTGGTACTTTTTTGTCACCCCATCTATCTTTTAAACTAATAAACATAGAAATATAACCCTTATTACATTTGAAACTTATCTAAAAAATCCAAATACAAATTTGGTACTTTTTCGAAATTCGGACGTTTAGGGGGTAAAAACCGTTACTATTTTTGGTACTTTTTTACAAAACATTTTTTTTATTCATTGACATATACGTATTAAATTATGGGCTCCTACTACAATATTGAAATTTTTTATGCTTCAATGGGGAGAAAAAAGTACCAAAAAGGGGAAATACGGAAAATTTCATTTCTTACTTTAGGTTTTGGTTCCACAACTGACAATTTTTTTAATTATCGTTAATATTGGACCTAGAAACATAAACTTCAACATGCAATGTCCTAAATGGATAAGAACCTCTGAGGGTACTTTTTGGTATTTTTTGATCTTTAACTGGTACTTTTTTAATTTCCGTTAGTATTAGACCTAAAAATATAAAACTAAACATGCAAAGTCCTGAGTGAATAAGAATTTGTTAGAGGGATCTTTTTGGTACTTTTTCATTCTTTAACTGGTACTTTTTTAATTTTCGTTAAAATTAGACCTATTGACATAAAATCAAACATGCAAGGTCCTGAGTGAATGAGAATTCGTTAGAGGGGCTTCTTGGTACCTTTTGGTCTTTAACTGGTACTATTTGAAGTTCCGTTAGTATTGGACCTAAAATCATAAAATTCAACATTAAATGTCCTGAGTGGACAAGAACCTATAAGAGGGATCTTCTTGGTACTTTTTCGTTTTTAACTGGTACCTTTTTCATTTTCGTTAATATTGGATCTTCAAACATAAAACTAAAAATGCAATGTCCTGAGTGAATGAGAATCTGTAAGAGGGACGTTTTGGTACTTTTTGTTATTTACCAGTTACTTTTTGAATTTCCGTTAAAATTGGACCTATAAACATAAAATTAAACATGCAAGTTCCCAAGTGAATGAGAATTTGTAAGAGTGGTTTTTAGGTACTTTTTCGTACTGTATTATTTGCCAACAGGTATTTATTAAATTTTTGTTAGTATTGCAGCTACAAACATAAAATTAAACAAGCAAAGCGTTGAATGAGCATCTGTAAGAGGCAATTTTTGGTACTTTTTTGTACTTTATTTTGTGCTTTTATTGTTAGTCATTAAATAAAAAAGAGAACAGGTGTCTGGTACTATTTCGAAATTCGGCTCTTTTAGGGAGTAAAAGTGTAAAACCTGAATTTTGGTTCTTTTTTGTCCCCCATCTACCGTTTAAATCAATGCACATAGAAATAAAAATTATATAAAATTCGTAACTTATCTAAAATATGCCAAGTGAAAATTTTGTTCTTTTTCTGAATTCGAACGTTTAAGGGGTAAAAATCGTACGTAATTTTGTTACTTTTCGCAAGATATTTTTTCTTCATCTATTTATTTTCATTGCACAGCCTAAACGCCTGAAGCTAAAAAGTTGACATTTGGACCTGAGGCAGGCCTCTCGCCAAATCGATAACGCTGACCTCATATCTGCTAAGCTAAAGGAGATACAAAAAATTTAATACTTATTGTGGTTCAATAAAAAAAAGGCGGTGAAAACGGAAATTCGCTAACCTCATATCTGCTAAACTAAAAGGGATACAAAAAATTTAATACCTATTATTGTTCATTAAAAATAAGCGGACAGGTGTCTAGCACTTTTTTTAAAAAAAAGGAGTAAACGGGTAAAACCTGTATTTTAAAACTTTTTTGCTATGCCATCTATCTTTTAAACCAAAAAACATTAAAATAAAAAATATATCACATTCGTAGCTTATCTAAAAAATACAACTACAAATTTGATGCGTTTCGAAATTCGAACGTTTAAGGGGTGAAAATCGTACCTAATTCTGTTATTTTTTTCAAAAAATTGTTCTTCATCTACCTATCTATATATATAAAATTGTAACGTTACTGACTGACTGACTGACTGACTGACTGACTGGCTGATTCATCATCGCACAGCCTAAACGCCTGAAGCTAAAAACTTGAAATTTGGACCAGGGGTTGGTCTCTCCCCAAATCGATCCACTAAGACGGGATTTTTGGAAATTCGAATGTTTAGGGGGTAAAAAAGGGCAAAAACGGGTAAATTCGGTAACCTTATATATCTAAAACTAAAAGAGATACAAAAAAAATGTAATACTTATCGTTGTTCTTTAGAAAAATAAGCGGACAGGTGTCTGGTACTTTTTGGAAATTCAGCCCTTTAACGGAGTAAACGGGTAAAACCTGTATTTTGGTACTTTTTTGTCACCCCATCTATCTTTTAAACCCATAAACATAGAAATAAGGGTTATATCACATTTGAAACTTATCTAAAAAATCCAAATACGAATTTGGTACTTTTTCGAAATTCGGACGTTTAAGGGGTAAAAAGCGTAACTATTTTTGGTACTTTTTTATAAAACATTTTTTTTTTATTTATTGACATAAACGTATTAAATTATGGGCTCCCACTACAATATTGAAATTTGTCATGCTTCAATGGGGAGAAAAAAAGTACCAAAAAGGGGATATACGGAGTAAACGGGTAAAATCTGTATTTTGGTACTTTTTTGTCACCCCATCTATCTTTTAAACTAATAAACATAGAAATATAACCCTTATTACATTTGAAACTTATCTAAAAAATCCAAATACAAATTTGGTACTTTTTCGAAATTCGGACGTTTAGGGGGTAAAAACCGTTACTATTTTTGGTACTTTTTTACAAAACATTTTTTTTATTCATTGACATATACGTATTAAATTATGGGCTCCTACTACAATATTGAAATTTTTTATGCTTCAATGGGGAGAAAAAAGTACCAAAAAGGGGAAATACGGAAAATTTCATTTCTTACTTTAGGTTTTGGTTCCACAACTGACAATTTTTTTAATTATCGTTAATATTGGACCTAGAAACATAAACTTCAACATGCAATGTCCTAAATGGATAAGAACCTCTGAGGGTACTTTTTGGTATTTTTTGATCTTTAACTGGTACTTTTTTAATTTCCGTTAGTATTAGACCTAAAAATATAAAACTAAACATGCAAAGTCCTGAGTGAATAAGAATTTGTTAGAGGGATCTTTTTGGTACTTTTTCATTCTTTAACTGGTACTTTTTTAATTTTCGTTAAAATTAGACCTATTGACATAAAATCAAACATGCAAGGTCCTGAGTGAATGAGAATTCGTTAGAGGGGCTTCTTGGTACCTTTTGGTCTTTAACTGGTACTATTTGAAGTTCCGTTAGTATTGGACCTAAAATCATAAAATTCAACATTAAATGTCCTGAGTGGACAAGAACCTATAAGAGGGATCTTCTTGGTACTTTTTCGTTTTTAACTGGTACCTTTTTCATTTTCGTTAATATTGGATCTTCAAACATAAAACTAAAAATGCAATGTCCTGAGTGAATGAGAATCTGTAAGAGGGACGTTTTGGTACTTTTTGTTATTTACCAGTTACTTTTTGAATTTCCGTTAAAATTGGACCTATAAACATAAAATTAAACATGCAAGTTCCCAAGTGAATGAGAATTTGTAAGAGTGGTTTTTAGGTACTTTTTCGTACTGTATTATTTGCCAACAGGTATTTATTAAATTTTTGTTAGTATTGCAGCTACAAACATAAAATTAAACAAGCAAAGCGTTGAATGAGCATCTGTAAGAGGCAATTTTTGGTACTTTTTTGTACTTTATTTTGTGCTTTTATTGTTAGTCATTAAATAAAAAAGAGAACAGGTGTCTGGTACTATTTCGAAATTCGGCTCTTTTAGGGAGTAAAAGTGTAAAACCTGAATTTTGGTTCTTTTTTGTCCCCCATCTACCGTTTAAATCAATGCACATAGAAATAAAAATTATATAAAATTCGTAACTTATCTAAAATATGCCAAGTGAAAATGTTGTTCTTTTTCTGAATTCGAACGTTTAAGGGGTAAAAATCGTACGTAATTTTGTTACTTTTCGCAAGATATTTTTTCTTCATCTATTTATTTTCATTGCACAGCCTAAACGCCTGAAGCTAAAAAGTTGACATTTGGACCTGAGGCAGGCCTCTCGCCAAATCGATAACGCTGACCTCATATCTGCTAAGCTAAAGGAGATACAAAAAATTTAATACTTATTGTGGTTCAATAAAAAAAAGGCGGTGAAAACGGAAATTCGCTAACCTCATATCTGCTAAACTAAAAGGGATACAAAAAATTTAATACCTATTATTGTTCATTAAAAATAAGCGGACAGGTGTCTAGCACTTTTTTGAAATAAGGAGTAAACGGGTAAAAACCTGTATTTTAAAACTTTTTTGCTATACCATCTATATTTTAAACCAATAAACATTAAAATAAAAAATATATCACATTCGTAGCTTATCTAAAAAATACAACTACAAATTTGATGCGTTTCGAAATTCGAACGTTTAAGGGGTGAAAATCGTACCTAATTCTGTTATTTTTTTCAAAAAATTGTTCTTCATCTACCTATATAATATAAAATTGTAAAGTTACTGCATGATTCATCATCGCACGACCTAAACGCCTGAACTAAAATGCTGAAATTTGCCCGGGAGGTTGGCCTGTCGCGAAATCGATTACCTATGATGGGAGTTTTGGAAATTTTTATGGTTAGAGGGTAAAAAAGGTTAAAACGGGAAATTCCCTAACCTGATGTTCATTAAAATAATAAGCGGTTAGGTGTCTGGTACTTTTTTGAAATTAGACCCTTTTGGGGAGTAAACCTGTATCTTAAAACTTTTTTGCCACGCCATCTATCTATTAAACCAATAAACATTGAAATAAAAAAATATCACATTCGTAACGTATCTAAAAAATACAAATAAAAATTTTCGAAATACGAACGTTAAGAGGTACAAATCGTCCCTTTACAAAGTAGCGGGTTTAAACCTAGAAACACAAACTTTGGCGTAAAAATATGTCCACATAAGAAAAAGGGGCGCTAACGAAGTAGCGGGTTAAATGCTAGTTTCATATAAAATAATTAGATGTTATATTATATAACATATATATTACAAATGTAAGACGTCACATATGTATATCAGATACGGTACATTTATGTTTTTCGCTGTAGACTTCCTTTTCAGCCGTTATCCAGAGTCAAAGGCTGATTTAATTAAAATGAGTTACATACATATGGGGGATTTCATGTCAAGTGACCCAATTTTTGAAATCGATGTATTCGGATTTTGATGAAAATTTGAACAAGGTTAGTCCTATTGGATAGTAGTTTAGAAACAAATTTTCAACAAAAAAAATTTTTTTAAAAATTCAAAATAAAATTTATTAAATGATCTTATTTGATTAAGATTAAATTTTTTAGATTGTTTATCTTTTTGTTTTTATTATTATTATTTTATATTCATTTAATTATTATTACAAATAAATAAAAAGATTTAATTTGTCAACATCTCTATAGAAAAAGTGATTTTATTCCTGGGATTAACATATTGTGGGTATTACAGTATCGAGGGAATGAAATGCTAGTTCGGTATGTTTTATACCGTCGGAAAGGTTAATTTGTCTAGTTTCTCAGCATAAGTTTTATTTTTAAGATTTTAGAAACACACATAAAAAAGAAAATATTTAAAATAGTGCATATGCTAAAAATTGAAAAACCCTCGTCATGAGTTAGAAATTATTTTTTCTATACATATCCCACTCCCATCCCACTAAGCGACCAAAACTACCTAAAAGGAAAATACATAAGCTTTCTTTTGAGCAAAAAAAAAAAAAATAAAAAATAAATACCCCTTTCAAAACAAATACAAAAATAGTTTTAAATTGAAGAAAAAAAAAATTTTTCAAAATTTAAAAAAATACAAAAAAATTTTTTTTTCGATAGCTTGAAGAAATAGCTATCTAATTTGTTTGGGACAAATTTTGCTAACACCAATAGATAATAAGTTACATGGATGAGAAAGAACACCGGTTTGGCCAAAATGTCAAATTTTGACCCCCTCTAGCTCAGAATCTTGACCGATCTTGTTGAAAATTTGTGTCTAAACTACTATCCAATAAGACTAACCTTGGTGCAAATTTCATCCAAATCGGAAGACATCGATTTCAAAAGTTGGGTCACATATACAATATATATATACTTAATTGTTTTAACATAAATGTAATACCGATACAAAAACAATATTACATAAATTATTAACAAATAAAATCTGGGAATTTAAGTTCTCATGATTATTTTAATTTTTATTATAAAAATGTATTACATTCTGCTGATATGTAATAGTTTGCGATTTTAATTCATTGCTAGCCAAAGGATAGCTAAAGTAAGCCCCGTAATAAAAATATGCAAACAAAGAAATTGTTATAGTTCATAGAAAATATTCCTGGAAAATATTGAAGGAATAAGAAAGACTGTTTAAGTATGAAAGCTTTATAAATTGTAATTTGACTAAGAATACACATTTGAATTAATATAAAAATTTATAATAAATTATTAACGAATATCGGTACCTTGTAGTCTCGATGTTGATTAAACATTTAGTTCACTTGATTAAATTTTTAACTAAAATTTACTTTATTTTTGATTAATACTTTAATTGGGGCAACATTTTTGGAGAATTTTTTCTGTGAAGTTTTATTACTTATATTTGTTCCAATAAAGTGGTTTGTACTAAAAATAACGTGGCAATTCTTCGATTGAAAAATACGTCAGTGTGTTTTGTTTCTTTTAAAAATTTTAAAAAATTTAAATGTATATGTATTTATAAATATCCCCATAATGCATAACAAATGAATGTAATAATCAAGCGTACTACTTAATATTTCATTTTGACTTAGTTTAATTAAAAAGTTTCTTTAATAAATCATTAAAAATAGCAATTCCACTTTAAATATTTCAAGTGTTTTTCTTTTTCTAATGCCTCGACTTTCAGAATTGAAACTACTTTCGATCGGAATTGCGTTCTATGACATGGCTGTATATGAAGGGTGGTCCAATCAAAACGGATGATGTTAATTGTAATTAAACAAAAAGTTTTCAGAGATTTACATATCTTAAAAATTTTTATTATAAAAGAATAATCTATGACAATTATTTGTGAAACAAAATATCGGCCAAATGCTCACCACGTCTTCGTTGGCATATGTCTATTCGATGGTCCATATTTTCAATGAATCTGAGCTATAATTGAGGTTTAATGTCGTTAATGTGCCGAATTTTCTCATCCCTTAGCTCCCGAATTGTTCTTGTTCACGGCCATTGAATTTCTAGCCTAAAGAGCCATGGTTTCGTTGGCTGTGTGGCAAGTGGTACCATCCTGTTAGAACCACATATCTTTCAGGTCCATATTCTCAATCAGTAATGTTCGTGAGATGTTCAATTGTTGGGCACGTCGACGAGTCGAGCTTGACGGCTCTTCTGTTATACTATCGCACACAACAGCAATGCATTCCGCAAAACGAACTGGGCATGCATGCAAAGGTGTTTAACATTTCCTACAGATTTGGTTTGCTGAAGTTTGCGCACAATTTGGTAGATTATGCTGACCAAAAATATCACGAATTGCACAAAATGCATGTTGATTTGAACGCCCATTTACGTACAAGGCTTCAACAATCTTAACGCACTGCTCAATTGTGTACCTTTCCATGGTTGTATTTATGAAACACTGAAACAAAGAAATGTCATATTAAGTTGGGCCAAAAACTTGACTGCGTGACTCACAATTTACATCGTGATTTATGGTTGGACCACCCTTTATTATAATTATAAGTCACTAGATCCCTGTTTTCAGCCTGCTGGTGTTTACAATGCTTAACATACCGTCTGGGGTTTACGACAACATTTCGTAATGTTGTTTTGTTTTATAATGTACTTTACTTACTTAAATATCTTTTACTCGTGTTGTGGTAAATTTAATAGTTAATTTTTACAACAGTTTTGCAAATAAATCCCAATTAAATAAATTTGTATTCATTGTATTGCGGCGTAAAAGATGGCGAAAATCAAAAAGGCAGCTTTCGAAGAACGATAAATAAAAAGCACAATATCTTACGTCTCGTGATAGCTCTCTATAGTACTCTGTGCTTATAACACCAAATGGTCGAGTTTTATTTGATACAATTTCTTAAATGGGACTAAATGTGGTCATCAACCCAATGGCCGTTTATTTAAAAACATCCCAGTGGAAACGTTTTATGTTAAAGCTTCCCTTGAATTATTTTACTTTAATGAACCCTAATAAAATTGTGTACTCTAATGATTATCTAGCGACAGCTGACTCACGGATAAAGTTTTTAAACCCTTATTGATCGGGGAATATACCGCTACGTACGCCAGAATATATAGACCTCCATGTTGGCAATATTGATAGAAATCTTCAACTAGCTATTCGACATTCTTCCATAGCTTCCAAAAACAAAAAACAAAAAGAAAAACAGATATAATAAAATATATTTTGCAGATGTCGAACGACTCTTGAATTAAACAAGTAAGAAATGGTCAAGCCTGACCATTGGATACCCTACGCCACAGTATATAAAGACACATTTTCGAGAGTGTATTATTTCTTGGACCGATGGCCAATCATGGACCCGGCCAATAACCGACTATACTTTTTTAGTTGTTTTAATCTTCAGTTGGTTTTTTTGAACTAGAATTATGTACCTATTTAGTTTTCATAAAATGAAAGCAGCCAAATTTGTTTTAATTTTTTAGTTTT
Source organism: Pollenia amentaria (assembly GCA_943735925.1). NCBI lineage: Eukaryota > Metazoa > Arthropoda > Insecta > Diptera > Polleniidae > Pollenia > Pollenia amentaria. The sequence goes on from OX031006.1 coordinate 106,386,694, forward strand.
AATATTATACGTAAACTGAACTTTAAATATAATAATGTATTCTGTAGCGAATGAAATCGAAACGAAATACACTACGACTGACGGTAAACGTGATACGAATGTCAAATTTTGAACAAAAATGAAATTGAAATTTCACTTCCATTCATTTGTACAATTTCAATATTTAATGTGTTTCAAATACATACATACATACACATGTATATGCAATTCATATGTTTGTATGTATACATACATATATGAATGTGTAATTTATGTACGGATGAATTTTAAGTACGGATCTTATGATACGAACGATTATTAAGGTCAATATGGCTAATGTATTTAATGGTCAAATGCCTGAATTAATGTAACATTTAAATTCATAAAATATTTATAATATCCAAACATGCCCAAAATGTTATTGTATTAAGCAATTGCGAGTATTTGTATGTAGTATGTTTGTGATCGTTATAATAAATCCATTATTGTTTTATTATTTTTATTCCAACAATAATTCACCGTTCAAAAACTTCCTTAATGCTCAAAATTTGCATGAATGTTATGCATTATTTTATTTGTTACCAACTGTTAAACGTTTAATAAATTAAGATCTAAGGCGATATTTATACGATGTCTTTTTAGACATGTCTCATAAACACATTATTTTGTTTGTTGGTAATAGGGTTAGAAAGAGAGGTTGCCAAGCAGACACGAAATGAGTCTTCATGTTTGTTAATATCAATTTGGCAATCCGTGTGTAATTACACATATTGTGTGTAATTTCTAATTGCATGTGTAGCCCATGTGTAATTTGTTTCATGTGTAATCTGTGTGTAAATTTACTTTGTGTTTGATTTTTTTCATTCATTTCATTGACAGCCAAGTTTTCCTTTTCGAACATTTCTGAAGAAATAATAGTTAACATAAACTGTCAAATGTGATTGTCATTTCCTCGACATTCGTTGTTAGCTCGAATAAATAAAAGTGTGTACATTCTATTGATTTTATAATATAACAGGTAAATTCCTAGTGCTTTATAAAATAAATATTTGTGCAAATGAAGAAAGGAATTTTACAACATGAAATTAATTAAAATTTATTGATAACTTTTCATTCTTGACTGAGCTGGGAATTGATCCCAATTGCCCAGACTAGTTTCGATTGTAACCGCACAATCTCTTCAGTGGGGTTAGCCGTTTAGCTCTCACCGACATTGACGACGGATGACGTCATTATTGAAACATCAATCTTTAAACCAAATGGTATTTTGCCTTGGCAGATCGAAATTTGCTTTTGAATAAATGATTACCTATTTTAATTGATCTACATGTTCTTCCTAACTTCTTGTTTTTTGTACTTTTGGTCAAGAATTCTTCTTGAAATCCAAAGTACATTTTTTGTTTTTCATGTTTTTGTCTTTCTTGTTTTTTCTTATTGACATTTTTTCAGCACAACTTGAAGGACAATTGTAAACATATAGCTCGTGCCTAAGCTGTTAACAACAACTAGTATTGTGGTTATTTTATTGAACTGTTAATGGTTTTTAATCCAAATTTTGATATTTTAATCAGGCTTAAGTTCATTGAATTTAATTTTCATTAAATTATTTTTATGAAGAAAGGAATTTTACAACATGAAATGAATTTAAATTTATTGATAATTTTTCATTATTGGCTGAGCTGGGAATTGAACCCAGGTTTTACGGACAGGTTGCTCAGACTAGTTTCGATTGTAACCACACAATCTCTTCAGTGGGGTTTGCCGTTTAGCTCTCACCGCCATTTTATCTTAAGACTATCGAGTGGGTAATAAATAAAAAATATATATCTGTGGCAAAAAGGAAAAAGTGTTTAAGTCGACTTAAGCATAATTTGAGTTTACGCCACCTTTGTTACCTCCGTATTTAAAAGTATCAATTATTTTGTATGATTTTTTAGGAAGTTATAGCAAAATTACTTTTTGCTTATTGTTTTTCAATATAGAATAACATTTAAAATAAAAGCTTAGTTTACCTAATAGTACGTTTACACTTACACGTTTTGGGCCACAAAACCAGTTTTGCTGTAAAACAAGTGTTTTGCTACTTGTTTTCCCATACATTTTTCATGTTCGAAAAATCATGAATACAACTCTGAGTTATCCATTATTGATGATTGACAAATTCGAAAAAGTGACATATTTACCAAAATAACCAGACTTTTTAAAAAGGTTAATGCAACTTTCCAGATAATTTTTTATATTGCAACGTAAAATAATAAAATAAGATAATAAAAAGGTAGTAAATGATGTGCTTTTATATACGTACAATGTACGTACAATTTCGTACATATGTATATGTATATGTGTGTATTAAAAACAAACAAGGAAATTCTATGCTAAAAAAAATTTTTTGGTTCAACACATATTTTGTTTGGCTTTCATGTTTGTGTACAACATAAATGTCACATTAATTTCGAAAATTCGAAAACCAAAACGACTTTAACATAATGGAAGTACTTTGACAAGTTTTGCTCAAAGCAAGTTGTTTTGCTCATAGTGGAAACATAGTATAAGAAATGGACTTAAGACTTTACCTGTTTTTGTAAACATAACGATTTAAACGGCATAACAAAAAAATGGTTGCTTCAATTCTGCAGGAATATTATGCTTTGCAGTTGCAAGAAAATGAAGCCGATTTGGAAGAACACAAAAATTTGCAACCAATTAGTTCTTACAACGTTCAGCCAAATTTAAATACGCAAGAAGTTGAGAATTCTAAGACCGAACTGTAAGTAGCGTTTGCATTGTTTAATCCAACATATTTAAACACTGTGTCTTTCTTAAGGCAACCTCTTCGAAGCGAGAACAAGGTTTTGAAAAGTGTAATAAAAAAGCTGTGCTGGCGAAAGAATTGTTAGCGGAAAAACGTACAAAAAAAGGTAGCTGGAGAGATGAAAAAGAAAATGATAGAAGCAAATTCTGAACTTAAAAACATGGAGCAAAAACTTTTAATAATATTTACTCGTGGACAAATATTAAAACATTATACGCCACAAGCTCAAAGCTATACAATTTTCCTCTTCCGTCAGTTCGAACTTTACAACGTTTGGCACAAAGCATTGTCATAAACGGAGGTATTCTGAGACCAGTTTTTAAAGTTCTATCTGCGTCTAGCCTTATGTCAGAAATTCAAAAGCTTTGCATATTAAGTTTCGATGAGAGGAAAATAAAAAAGTCGTACTGTTACAATAAATCAACAGACACTACTCTCGGTCCAGTTAACTTTTTTCAAGTGGTTATTATAAGAGGTAATTAAAGTTACAAAATTTTTAAATTGACATGAAATCAAAATTCTTTGTATAACTTTAGCTGTGTTCGTTTACCCCAAAATTTGTACTGGATTTTACTGAATTGCGTTCGTTTACACATAAATTTACAAAAGAGAGCATCTACTGAGAGAGTAAATTGACAGTTGTCAGACTGAGAGCATGCAAATTTTTATTGAACAAATTTTTGCAATTAAACTCCAGTAGAACACAAAAACATATGATGCAATCAGGGATGCAAAACGAGTATTTTCAAGTTGTACGAACATGTTAATAAAATTGTACTTTTTTGACCCCAATTGTTCTAAAAATAATCTTTTTTATAAAATGTTATTTTCGGGAATACAAAATTTATTATTAATTAATTCATTTATTAATGACGTGCTAAACTCTCAAATTTGATTTATGACAAAAACACTGAAATTTATTGTTTTTATTTGCTTTAAATTTCACGTGAAATAAGTGCAGCTTATATTATTTCGCAGTTGTAAAAAAAATGTTGCCAGAAACATTTAGCAACTTTTTCACAAATTGAACAGTGTACAACTCTATCAACATAATTTTATAGAAATTCCGCACAAGTTTTTTTCATATGAGTTTTGACAGCATTTCACGTGATATTTTGAACAGAGTACTAGGCTTTAGCCTCGATTACAATTTTTTCAAAGTAAAAAAAAGTATTTTTACAGTATTAGAAATGGGGATATTCGTCGGCCTCTAATAACAAAAAATTTTAAAGGCGCCAAAATATACTTCTTGAATAATTATTGCCGCTCACTGGTATATTAAAAACTCAAATATTTAAAGCATCTCGATGTGCCATTAGTAAAAACTATGATTACGAAATATGAAGTAAAATATTTAAAGAGGCTTGAAATTCACCCAAATCGCTAATGGAGAAGAGAATTTATCCGATTAGAAGAACCCTTGATACCTACATACATATGTGAGCAGAAACCGTGATGGGGACATTTTTTGTCCGGCACTGGCAGGACATAAAATAAAGTATTAGAATTAGATTTTATTAGTTAGTGATTGTTAGTTCATTTTTAATATATGAAGATTCAATAAATAAATATTGAAAATGGGTAAATAAGGCAATATGAATCTAAAAAACTTCTCGAAAAAAATCCTGAAATTTTTCTTTCTAATATTCCTGGGAAAATCAAAAAGATGTTTCCAAACAAAGCGTTATTTTATGTCATACTAACATTTAACCCGCTACTTCGTTAGCGTCCCTTTTTCTTTCGTGGACATATTTTTACGCCAAAGCTAGGTTTTAACATGCTACTTTGGAATAGGTACGATTTTCACCTCTAAACGTTCGTATTTCAAACATTTTTATTTGTATTTTTTAGAAACGTTACGAATGTGATATTTTTTTATTTCAATGTTTATTGGTTTAATAGATATATGGCGTGGCAAAAAAAGGTTTAAAATACGGGTTTACTTCCCAAAAGGTTCTAATTTCAAAAAAGTACCAGACACCTAACCGCTTATTATTTTAATGAACATCAGGTTAGGGAATTTACCTGTTTAAACCTTTTTTACCCTCTAACCATAAAAATTTCAAAAACTCCCATCATAGGTAATCGATTTCGCGAGAGGCCAACATCCCGGGCAAATTTCAATATTTTAGTTCAGGCGTTTAGGTCGTGCGATGATGAATCAGGCAGTAACTTTACAATTTTATACTATATAGGTAGAAAAAATAACAGAATTAGGTACGATTTTCACCCCTTTAACGTTCGAATTTCGAAACGCATCAAATTTGAAGTTGTATTTTTTAGATAAGCTACGAATGTGATATATTTTTTATTTTAATGTTTTTTGGTTTAAAAGATAGATGGCAAAGCAAAAAAGTTTTAACATACAGGTTTTACCCGTTTACTCCTTACTTCAAAAAAGTGCTCCGCTTATTTTTAATGAACAATAATAGGTTTTTAATTTTTTGTATCCCTTTTAGTTTAGCAGATATGAGGTTAGCGAATTTCCGTTTTTTCTACTGAACAACAATAAGTATTAAATTTTTTTTGTATCTCCTTTAGCTTTAGCTTTATGTAAGCCTCAGGTCCAAATGTCAACTTTTTAAATTTAAAATTTTTTTGGATCTCCTTTAGCTTTAGGTAAGCCTCAGGTCCAAATGTCAAGCTTCAGGCGTTTAGGCTGTGCGATGAAAATAAATAGATGGAGAAAAAATATCTTGGAAAAAGTAACAAAATTACGTACGAAAATTTTCACTTGGCATTTTTTAGATAAGTTACGAATTTTATATAATTTTTATTTCTATGTGCATTGGTTTAAACGGTAGATGGGGGACAAAAAAGTACCAAAATTCAGGTTTTACACTTTTACTCCTTAAAAGAGCCGAAATTCGAAATAGTACCAGACACCTGTTCTCTTTTTTTATTTAATGTACAACAACAAGTATTAAGTTAAAAAAGTACAATTTTAATAAACAAAAATTTAAAAAAAGGCAAAAAAAAATCCCTCTTACTGATTCTCATTCACTCAGAAACTTGTATGTTGTATTTTATGTCTCTAGGTCCAATATTAACGAAAATTGACAAAGTACCAGGTAAAGAAATACGAATACGCCCCTCTTACTGATTCTCATTCACTCAGGGCATTGCATGCTTATTTTTATGTTTGTAGGTCAAATACTCACGAAGATTAAAAAGTACGTGTTGAAAAACCAAAAAGTTCCTTGTCTTTGTACCAGTACCAGTTAAAATCGAAAAAGTACCACAAAGATCGCTCTTACAGATTCTCATTCTCTCAGGACCATGGATTTTTAATTTGATATATTTGTACGTCCAATACTAACGGAAGTTCGAAAAGTACCAGTTAATGGACTAAAAAGTACCAAAAAGCTCTGTTACAGATTCTCATGCACTCAGTACATTGCATATTTAGTTAATTGACCAATTAAAAAACGAAAAATTACCAAAAAAAATCCCTCTTATAGATTCTTGTCCAATCAGGACATTTAATGTTGAATTTTATATTTCGAGGTCCAATACTAAAGGAAATTCAAATAGAACCAGTTAAAGAACAAAAAAGTACCAAAAAGCCCTTTTACAGATTCTCATTTACCCAGGACCATGCATGATTAATTTTATGTTCATAGGTCCAATATTAACGAAAATTAAAAAAAAAAGTACCAGTTAAAGAACGAAAAAGTACCAAAAAGATCCCTCTAACGAATTCTCATTCACTCAAGACCTTGCATGTTTAATTTTATGTTAATAGATCTTATATTAACGAAAATTAAAAAAGTACCAGTTAAAGAACGAAAAAGTACCAAAAAGATCCCTCTAACAAATTCTCATACACTAGGACTTTGCATGTTTAATTTTATGTTTCTTATATTGGAACCAACGGAAATTCAAAAAGTACCAGTTGAAGAGCAAAAAGTACCAACAAGTACCCTAATAGGTTCTTATCCACTCAGGACATTGCATGTTGAAGTTTATGTTTCTAGGTCCAATATTAACGATAATTAAAAAAATTGCCAGTTGTAGAACCAAAAAGCTAAAGTAAGAAATTAAATCTCCCGTATTTCCCCTTTTTGGTACTTTTTTCCCCCATTGAAGCATAAAAAATTTTAATATTGTAGTGGGAGCCCATAATTTAATACGTATATGTCAATGAATAAAAAAAATGTTTTGTAAAAAAAGTACAAAGAATTGTTACGGTTTTTACCACTTAAACGTCCGAATTTCGGAAAAGAACCAAATTCGTATTTGTATATTTTATGGTGTTTTCTTTTCTACAAAAAATGTGAAAAAAATGCTATTTGGTGTTCGTCCCTTAATGCTTCGCTCTCTTAAAGGGTGGCTTATTTTCAAAGCTGCCGCTTTTGGTTATTTCTAACCAAAATTTCCTTGGTACACTTGCAATTTACTTTTTTTAAGCTTTTAACGTTTTTATTTACATGGGGGTTATCGCGTATTTAGATTCGAAGAAAATTACTTATGACTTCGAATAATGTGTACTTTGCACTACGATTGTCTCATTAAATATTTGTTTAAAATGAACGGAAGTTTCTTATACTTTATCGAAAACAAAAAACGCCTTTTAAATAGCTACCAGATATTTTTTTTAAATTTTTGTTAAGAAAAAAAAAATTACCAAATGTGTTTTTTATATTAGAAACGGCCATGTTCTTGAATTGATATCAAATGAAGTTTTAATCGATGGAGATTTTCAATAAATTTTTTTTAAATGAGCGCAGTTTTTCCTAATTTTAAGAGTAGTAAAGATAAGTGGTACTTCAAGTAGAAAATTGGAAAATATCTCGCCGAATCGATTTCAGAACATGACTGAAAAAGTAAACAAAAGTCGTTTTAGTGTTTCTAAAAACTTGAATAAAAGTAAACTGTTCTAAATTTATAATATTTCCAGTAGTATATTTTAATATATTGAAATAAAAATAGGAATTTTAAAGATTTTTCAAAAAAGAAAAGGGCGTGAATTTAAGAGATATTATATATACATATCTGTTTCATGTTTTTTTTGGCAGTATTTTAAATTTATAAAAAAAACCTTTGACGCCAAACGTAAATTTCCATCAACAAGAGGATAAAAAAATCGCAACATTTGGCAGTCCATCCACTGACAGTTAAAAAGCGGAAAACAATTTAATATTTTTTTCTTTTGCCAACAAAGGATTTTGTTACATAAGGGAAACAAGCTTTTCCAACTGCTGATTACTTCTGTCGACTTTAGACTTGCATAAAATAACCAAAAATAATTAAGAATGTGCAATTTGCACACTAAAACTAATAAATTAACAAAAACTTAATATTTCAACAATTTGTTTTTAAATTATTTACACCGTCGAAAGCAAATTTGTTTTCGTTGAAAAATTTGATGCTTAACGAAATTTTTGACAGTGCTGCCAACTCATAATACCAAATTAACATTCGATAGTCGATGTTCGATAGCCAGCGAAAATCGTTTATCGAATGTAACTAATAATAGGGGCAATTATTGTATTCAATATAAATATGCGAAAGAAATGTTCTTGTCGACATAGTGGGCCTGGCAGTTAATTTAAGTTTCTCGTTATTTGTTTAAAATGAACAAGAATTACATTTCTTGCTTTGTTTTCTTAATTTGTAATTAATATTTTCCTAATGGACAAATGACATTACTAATTTGGCTATATTTTTTCACAAAATGCACCCTTAATAATGGCAAAAGGCATTGCATTGAGACCCTTATAAATCACAACTACACAAGGTAGACTCGTTGGCCCATATGTTTGTCAGCTGTTTACCCCAGTTTAGCCCCTAATGTCAAAAAAATTTTAGGTTTGTTTACATTTATTTATTCATGTTTGTTAACATATAGTTAGTGCACGCCATTATAAAATAAAAACATTTTTGATTGTGAAAAAAACTTTGATTCAAGCAAAAATTTTAATTTAAATTAAAAACATTGTAAATTTAAAAAATTTTGTTCAAAAATTTTAATTTTAAAAGAATCTAAAATTGTGTGCTAATTAAAATAAAAAAAACTTTTTAAAAGATGCGCGTCTGTGCAGTTTGTAAAAACAAATATGTATTTTAAGAGAGAGTTAACAGGACCAAGTGGAGCGAAATTTGCGGTGTAAAACTGTCAGCATGCGCTCGCATTTGCACCGACCACTTTTTGCCTTCCAGCATTGTTAATGTTGGAAACAGAATAACGCTTTTGCCAAATGCTGAACCTTTTATGGGCCAACTTCAACAGTGAGTACCTGCCTTTAATATATGCATATAATGTTATTATGTATGTAATGTATATATTTGTTTTTATTAGATTCCTCTACCTAAACCAACCAATGAATCAGAAAGAAAATGAGGATTCTACTAATAATGTCGGAAAAAATTCTATTATAGCGTAAGTAGCTCAATTTCACATACATACAAATAAATATGTATTAAAATGAAATGAGTACATACCTTAAAATAACCATTTATTTTTTTAGATCCCAAAGCTTAGACCAAGCAATTCACACAAGAGAGTTAGCTCAAAATGGGTCATGGATTTTTGGCGGCTTAATAAATACAGCTCCATATCCGTTTTTTAGCAGCCAGAAGGAAGAAGGAAACCAAACTGATAATTATCAGAAAGATGAAACAACTCAAACTGAGTAAGTAAAAAACCAATATTTATGTAGCTATGTATGTCTGCCTATATGTCAGAAAAATATAGGGGAATGAAATTTTAAACTGATATTTCCTATCATCTGTAATTTTAAACCTTTCATAGAGTGGACGTCAGAGATTATTTTGAAAGAATTCGCGCTTTGGAAGCCGAAAAGAAAGAACTCAGATGCCAATTAAATCAAGCAAATTTAGCTCTCAACGCAATGCGTACTATATTCTCAGAAGGGCAAATAAGGAAACTAATGTCACCTGGAGGAGTTCAGTGGAGATGGAAAGACATATCAAGTGCGATATGTCTGTATGCTTCAGGACCTAGAGCGTACCATCACCTGTACAAGAAAGGTTTTCCGCTACCTCATAAATCCATATTGCAGCGTTGGTGCGCTAAAATTCACATCAGTGAGGGTGTACTGTCGTCTTCACTGGAGTTCATGCGACAAACCCATGATTTAACACCCGAAGATAAAATCTGCGTGCTTGTATTTGATGAAATGAAGGTAGCGGAGACTTTTGAGTACGACCCTGTTGATGATGTGGTCAGAAAGCCTTCAAATTACGTGCAGGTTATAATGGCTCGAGGTCTTAAAATGTCATGGAAGCAGTCAGTTTTTTACGACTTTGATCGAAAAATGACGAAAGACCCCTTGCCGAAATTATAATACAACTGCACAATGTTAGTTTTCCGGTTGTGGCTACTGTCTGCGACATGGGGCCAACTAATCGTAAGTTGTGGAAAGATTTAGGTGTAACCACAGGTAAGTAAATAAAATATTAAAAAACAATTAACAAGTTCTAACCCTATATAACATATACATTCATATAACACAACACAACTTTACGCACAACACTACTTCGAGGACGAATTATATTGACATTAATTGGAATGTCAATATTTGTTTATGCCATGGTACAACTAAACAGTAGTACCATGGCTTCAACAAAAGGAATTCTAAAAAATGGTAATTAAAACATTAGACATACTTTTCGTTTTAAGATTTACCAATAAGATTTTTTTAAAAAGTTCGTCAATGGGATTATGGTTTAATTTGTGGTTACTTTATTTTTTAATTTTTAATAATAAGATCGGTTGCGGAAATTAATGTTAAGACTATTTTTAATTTACGTTATGCTAGAAGAATTCGTAATTTATTTTGTACACAAATAATAATATTTTCCTGATGTTCATTAGATACACATTGGTTTCTAAGCCCTGTGTGTGCAGACGATAAGGTGTTTGTGTTTGCGCATTTGTTAAAATTAACACGGAATCATTTCCTAGACACTGGTGTAGTTTTTGAAAACACCTTGGTATCTTCGCGAACCATTAGAGATTTGTTGGCTCTAACATCAATGTCTGATTTGTCCATTGCTTTCAAGGTTACTGACGAACATCTCTCAGTAAACGGTCCAGGTAGGTCTTTGTTCAACTTAAAAAAATATACATATATATCTCGCACTTGTTCAACAATAGTGTATTAACTCAAATATCGTGCTATTTGTTCTACTTCTAGGAAGACAAAAAGTAAAATTAGCTGCGCAACTATTTTCCAATCAGAAGATGCTACACTCATGGCATGCAACTCTACAACCCGACCAATACGACAGATTTTTTCCAGCTTGTGAATGATTGGTTCGACATACTAAATTCAAGTATGAGTACATTTAGATATCCTGGCAAGGTAAGTAAATAACATTTATTTATACAATGTCATAATAAAAAAAAAAAACGTTTTAACTAATATCAGGAACCGTATGGCCTTGGATTGGAATGCCAAATATGAAAAAATATGTTGAAAAAATATGTTGAGAGGTACAACATGACATATCTCGTATCGAATCGGCTTAACCAGGATGTTCTAGAGAATTTCTTTGGTGCCATAAGGAGCAAAGGTGGTTTGAACGACCATCCGTCGCCTCGAGATTTTAAATACAGGCTACGGAAATACATCTTGGGTAAGTTTTTAAAACAATTGTTTTTTTCATTAAATAATTATAGTTTTATATTTTAAGCGAAAAACACAGAACAATTAAATGGCCTAGGGAACGTCGAAGATGACCGTACCGGCTGGCTTAACAATTCCCTCGACCTTAAGGTACCAGCAAATATAGATGAAGGCCAAGCGGAAACAATTGATGAAAGAAGAAGAACTTTATGACCTAGGGGAAGTGAATTTTGATGACATTGGTATTCAAGAGGATGCTCTAGAATACATATCAGGATACAAACAAAAATTCAGAAAACCGTATGGTACACTAACTTGCTGTACTTTTTTGTTTATGTTTGTAAAAAATAGCTGACACGTGTTCTATACATATTCTATAAGTGCACAAGCGAGCTGACAGTACGTTACGGTGCGTTACATTGCTTTTCGTTACATTTGCGGCCGGCTAGAGCGGTCTTTAGAATTGACATTTCAAGCTTGAAATATTAAAAGTGTTACAAAATCAGCGGTTTATCGGCAAATTCAGCGATTTTCCGCTTTTTGTTTGCTTTGTTTTTATGTTTCTCATAAACCAAAAGTGGACAACATTTAATAAAATAAGTAAACCCATAACAAAAGAAAACAAAACTAAAAACTTTGTTTACATTTTTTATAGTTTGCTCTTTCTAACATTTACTGTTTCTTTCTTTCAATTCTATAGCTGATACAGCTGTGTACAAGCAAAGACAATAGATTTATAAAGATGTTGCACTTAGTCCCCTTTTACAATGTGGCAAGTGGGAGGCAGACAGACGAAGTTTGTTGGCGAGGGGTTGTAGAGATAGAGAGTGTAGTACATGACTATCTGTACTAGACATTTTTCGTGTTTCTCTTTTACTGTTCGACATTTTCATGTTGTTGCTTTATATCATTTTTCTCACACCAATATAATTTTATATATCATTGCCTGTTAAATGTTCGTCTCCGTCAACAGCGAAAATGAACGAAGAAAGAAAACGAATAATTTCTGTCTGTCTATTAATTTCGCGATTGTAAAAGGTTAAGGCAAGTTCAAAAGAGAATAAGAAAAATGTCTGCCTTCCACTTGCCACGTTGTAAAAGGGGACTTAGTACATTTGGTCTACATTCCACGTTTCATCTTTTGATACTCAACTCTTGTGTTTTAAGGGGAGGGAAGCAAGAAGAAAAGGGGTTGGTACGGATATGCCTGTACTTGGGCAGTACGCTTTGTGTTCTCATTCGTAGGTGTATGCACAACAATGGCTGCTTGTAATTTTTTTTCTTTTCTTTTTCTCTTTGGTTCGCTTTGATTAAAAGTGTTGTTTTGAAGCAAAAAAAGTTGAAACCGGTTGCTGCGTGTGAACATAATGCCATCTTCAAAAGCGAATTAAAAAGAAGTTGAGCATCAAAAGATGAAACGTGTAAATTTAGACTTGTTGTGTTTCCTTTTGATGAGGGGGAAGCAAAAACTTCGTGCTCACATTCAGAAAACTGAAGAGAGCAAAAAACCACATGTATTAATACATACACACACACATGTTTGCTGTTTTTTGCCAACCAAAGTGTATGTGTGTATGTTTTTCTTCGTTAAAATCGGTTTTCGTTATTTTATTTAATGATTTTGTTTTGTTTTCAAGCAATTTATGTGCAGATATGAAATCTACGTAGGAACAAATGCGACCGGTTGTTTAATCGGTAGGTCAGAATATGTGTTTTATTGTTGTAAAAATGAAATTAAAACGATTCGAACCGAATTATAGTTAAAATTTTTAGACAATTCAACTATGTATGTACTAAGAATATGTGTATGTATGTATCAAATGAATTTATTATAAAACAAGTGTTTTTTCTTAGGGCGTGTTGGAGGCGATAGAAAAGTGCTAATGTAAGTAAAATGTTGACACTTCTGAAATTAATGAAATTTCCATAGCCCTGGGGGCTAGTAGAATTTTTGAAACAACCAACAATCGTAAAACGCTTAACATAAGCGAAACTGGCTTGAAATCGTATATGTGTTCTGTAAATCACAATGGCACGAAGTTTGGCGAATTAAAATTACAAAAGTATGCTAAAGGAAACTAGAATTTTTGTAAGAAACTAAGGCAGATCGCAAGCATAACGCACGAGTTTCAGAACACTGTTAAAAAATATTTAGCGTTTTGCTTTTTTAAAACGTGCGAATATCATAACAAAGCTGAATATCTTAAAACCTAGAGTTTGAAAGAAAAGTTAATTGAATTTTGCAAAAAAATAATTTTTAAGAAATTTTAAAAATTCCATTTAATATGCAATCAAAAGCGATTCAGTTTTTAGAATTTATTTTCCAAAATAAATTAAAAATGTACTTGTTTTCTTGTGGAGATCCTATGTTTGATAAATTTTCGCAAGGAAAATGTCGGAAAATCGAATAAAGCGTAAGCTTTATTCCAAGTTTCTAAACCAACAATTTTTAAATGTGTCCAATGTAATTATCTGGCAATAATATAAATTTGTCATTTAAAACAATCGTACACAGAAAAAAGTGTTTTATCAATTAAAAAAATGGTTTAAAAAGTATTTTAATTTAATAAATATGATAATTGAATCAATAATTTTTTTAGCTGAAAAAATTTAAAAATTTAATTTTGTTTTAATTAACATTTTAGTTGTTTTGAAATAAATTTTCAATTAAAATTTTAATTAAATAACAAAAAATTTTAATTGACTTTTTTCGTTTAAAATAAAATAATTTAAACATGTAGAATTGTTGTTGGGAATTGTCAATATTTATTTCAATAAATTAACACATTGTTTAAAATTTCAAAGTTTTTTGATCACTTTTTTAATTAATTAAATTTTAATTAAAATTAAAAATTTAAAAATTTTTAGTAATCAATATAATCATTTTGGTAATAGGTGCAAAATCAACAACATGTTTGCTTGATATTATGAATATAGAACAAATTTGGTGATAGGAGAAATTTAATAATTTTTTCTGTGTATTCGTATTGCCATTTTAAGATTTGTTAGAAACTTAAAGTGAAAACTATAGCCGTACTCATAACTTTTTTTTACATCATTAAGAAAGAAATCGCTAACTTTTTTAAATTTTGCCAAAAAAGAATCGCCATGTCGGCAAACACAAAATTTGGTGCCAAATAGGCATATAGTCATTCTAGCGATATAGTCCACATAGTATTTTTTAAATATTTTTCACAAACGTCAAAATTTTTTATGGTCAAAAAAAAATATAATTTTTTCAAAAAAAGTTCTTAAAATGTAGACCATAAACAAACAAATAGTAGTTAATATAACTTAGACTGTTCCGTCTTCGAGCACTAGTATTTTTACAATCATAAAATCTAAGGTGTTTTTAGGAATATGGATAAATTAACTTACAAGTACTACTATACATACATAGCTATGTATTTATATAATTATAATGGGAAACAGTTTAGGGACAAAAGAAAAGTTTTAGCCAGCATATCGGTGTAGCCACCGTTTTTTTAATATATAAGCTTGGCAACATGTTGTTATCTCTAGAGTGATTAACATCTGTAATTTAATTCAGTTTATTTCGTTAACTCGTCTATAAATGTGGTATACTACCGGAGTCCCATATTTTGAATATATCCTTGTTAATCTAGGTACACGATGAAAAGGCATTCCTTATTTCATTAAAATATATCATTTCACACCTTTTTTCATACCTTGCTACCGTTTCACACACGCCCTAACTATTAACTACGAGTATTTAGGTAATAATTTTACTTATAGGCTCTTTACAAGTTTAATGGTTACAAATTTTAACTTGTTCAGTATGTAATCGATGATTTGAAGGTATGTTTCCCATGAGTATTGCTTCCGTCATAATATTTATAAGGACTAGTAAATTTAACATCTCCAAACTGTGTTTCTAACATACGTTATTCTGCGCAAACCAAAAAGAATAACTGCCTGTTCAACGATTTCGAACGTTAACGTTCGCATAGAAAATAGCATTGCAATCAAAAACAAATTTTAAAATTTTGTTGCTGTTTTAAATATAATTTTCTATGCGAACGTTAACGTTCGAAATCGATGAACTGGCTATAAATTAAAATTCTGGTTCAATTAACGCATTGCTCAACAATATATTAGCGGTATTCACCCTTTGTATTAAGTATTCAACTCTGTTATATTTAATACGATTTTATACTTCAAAGCGTGAGTGTCTTTTTCCTATGACCCCTTTCAGACAAGCAAAGTTTACTTTGCAAAGTCTTGAGTTTATAGAAGAGAAGGGAAAAGAGCATAGCGGGGGAGTACATACTTTGCTGTACTCACAAATTCGTGTTGTTTTTCGTTCGTAGATTATACCTGAAGTTGGCTGCAACTTAATATTTATATACAGCGTTACCAGAATCTTTGGAATAAAAATTGTCATATGGCGAAAGAAATCATATTTTGAAGAGGAAAATCTAAAATTTTTTTTTCTTAATTTAAATTTTTTAAAACAAGGGCAAAATAGTAAGAATTATTAATTTTTTATAAAACTATACTTCTTATTATTTAAATTGAAATACATATAAACATAATTCGTCAGTATATGAAACTTTATAAAAATACATTTTTTCTTTTCAAAAAAATATTTTTTTTATCAATATTCTAACTGCCTATTTCCGATGTACGAAAGAATTATTTACTTTTACCTTAAAGGTACGTTCAGACTAATGAAATATTTAACGAAAATAATTGTTCTGATATTTGCTTCAAACTGTGTGAAACAAAAAAATATTTTGTTAATGTTCAAACTAAGCTCAAATATTTGATAATTTTTGTTTGATGAAACAGTTGGCAAACAGTGTTAAATAAAATAAATTAATTCATGTTTGCCATGCGTTCAGACTAAAAGAAATATTTGCATCAAATAATTATTTAATGAAAGTGTTCAAAAATAAAAATATGTTTCTCAAATGGTAAAAATGAGCGCAAAAGCTAATTTATTTATTTTATTCTGTGGATCAGCATCTCTTTTAGTGTTAGAACAGGAGAATGTAGAAGAAAAAAATGGAAGCCACTGGGTAACGGGAACATGGCTAAAATTCGTGAAAAATTGCAAAGTTGGAAACAAACCCTTAAATATATTTGAAGTCGCTAAATCAGTTAAAAAACAAAATGTCGAGAAAAAAAATTTTTTGCAAAAATAGAGAAAATTTAGATATTTCAAACAAGCCATAAAATTAGCGGAAATTCGCAAAAATTTGCTAATAGCGGTATGATAGCAAAGCCTAGTAATTATTAAAAATCGTTAAAGCTCTAAAGATTCACAGTGAAAAATCGCTTATTCGCGAGCATGGCTAAAATTCGCGAAAAATAGCTAACTTGGAAACAAACCCTAAAATATATTTGAAATTGCTAAATCGGTTAAAAAACAAAATGTAGGGGAAAAACAAAAAAAAAATGTTACAAAAATAGCGAAAATTCGCGAACCATTTTAATATTTCAAACAAGCCATAAAATTTAGTAAAAGTGCCTAAAACTATAAGGAATGGCAAAAATTCTATAAAAATTGCTAAATTAGCGGTAATTCGCAAAAATTTGCTAATAGCGGCGCGATAGCAAAGTCTAATAATTATAAAAAATCTTTAAAATTGTAATGAATCCGAAAACTTACAGGAAAAATTGCTTCTATCCGGAACATGGCTAAAATTATTTGTCGTTGTTTGCTCTTACAATTTTTTTGTAATATCAAATAAATGTTTTCTCAAAAATTACTAAAATATTTGATTTTTTGTGTTCACACTATGTTCACATTGGACAAGTATTTGTTTGCCGGCAAATACTTTTATTTGCTCAAAATCAGCTGTTATTTTATTTGATACTCAAAAATATTTTGTGTTCAGACTACGTTAATGAAATATTTGATGTTTGCTTTCAAATATTTCATCAGTCTGAACTAGGGTTGCCAGTCGGGCTTGTTTTGGCTGGATTGTCCAGCTTTTTAATGGCCTGTCCAGTTTCAAGCTAAAAAGAAATTTGTCCAGCTAAAAAAATTTTCCACAAAATGCTCTTAATATTTATTGCTTTAAAATAATTTTTATAAATTTCCTTATTGGAACATAATGCATCTGCAATAGCGCCATCATTTCTATTTTTGATTTAATTCGCATGTACGTAGGTATTTAGATATATAGTACATATGAATGAACTGAAAAAATATAAGTTTAGTTATATTTTGTTATGTTAGTATTGTAGTAAAGTATTATAAAAAAAACAATGTAATAATATTAATGTCATACTCGTACATATGGGTATTTTTTAATAAAATTGTTTGTACAATAAACAAGTAACTTTTCGTGAAAATATTATTTCAAAATGTCCAGCTTTTTTTTTAATATCCAGCTTTTTTAATTCACATGTCCAGCTTTTTGATAATCTGGATCTGGCAAGCCTAGTCTGAACGTACCTTTACAAATACATTTAAAACAAAAACAAAGTTTTTAGAATTTGTTTTTGTTTCAAATGTAGCTGTTCGAAAGAAGGAATTCTTTCGCACATTGGAAATAGGTTATAATATGCCTTTTTTAATATTTTTATGTCCAGAAATAATGATGCAATTTTGTGTATTCTAGATACTGGGTACAAACGTGTGCAGCACCAACACACATCAAGCTGATGCAAAACTTCATTGTTTTAAAAATTGACTGTTTAAATAATCGTGTATTTTCTATAAGCAAAATTAAAGTAAAAATCAGAATTTCTAAAAATAAAAAATCATCATTTGAGATAAAAATCTTTAATCATATTTTTGTTAAAAAAAATAATCCAAAATATGATAAAATCATCATTCTGGCAACGCTGTTTATATATTATATTCAAACAAGAGAAAACAAAAATTTGTCAAATTAAACTTTGTGTGTCTGAGCACCAAACAAAGTTTAAAAGAGAATTCAACAGACTTTGTCAAAGTAAACTTTGCCTGTCTGAAAGGGGACTATGCATTGTAAATTAATGAATTTGCTGAGTGAGAGAAAGAGACAGATAAAGTTTCTTCAACTGTTTTATTCTGGAAAATTCACACACTTTGACCCCTTTCAGACAGGCAAAGTTTACTTTGACAAAGTCTGTTGAATTCTCTTTTAAACTTTGTTTGGTGCTCAGACACACAAAGTTTAATTTGACAAATTTTTGTTTTCTCTTGTTTGAATATAATATATAAACAGCGTTGCCAGAATGATGATTTTATCATATTTTGGATTATTTTTTTTAACAAAAATATGATTAAAGATTTTTATCTCAAATGATGATTTTTTATTTTTAGAAATTCTGATTTTTACTTTAATTTTGCTTATAGAAAATACACGATTATTTAAACAGTCAATTTTTAAAGAAGTTTTGCATCAGCTTGATGTGTGTTGGTGCTGCACACTTTTGTACCCAGTATCTAGAATACACAAAATTGCATCATAATTTCTGGACATAAAAATATTAAAAAAGGCATATTATAACCTATTTCCAATGTGCGAAAGAATTCCTTCTTTCGAACAACTACATTTAAAACAAAAACAAATTCTAAAAACTTTGTTTTTGTTTTAAATCAGACTGATGAAATATTTGAAAGCAAACATCAAATATTTCATTAACGTAGTCTGAACACAAAATAGTTTTGAGTATCAAATAAAATAACAGCTGATTTTGAACAAATAAAAGTATTTGCCGGCAAACAAATATTTGTCCAATGTGAACATAGTGTGAACACAAAAAATCAAATATTTTAGTAATTTTTGAGAAAACATTTATTTGATATTAGAAAAAAATTGTAAGAGCAAACAACGACAAATAATTTTAGCCATGTTCCGGATAGAAGCAATTTTTCCTGTAAGTTTTCGGATTCTTTACAATTTTAAAGATTTTTTTTAATTATTAGACTTTGCTTGCTATTGTGCCGCTATTAGCAAATTTTTGCGAATTACCGCTAATTTAGCAATTTTTATAGAATTTTTGCCATTCCTTATAGTTTTAGGCACTTTTACTAAATTTTATGGCTTGTTTGAAATATTAAAATGGTTCGCGAATTTTCGCTATTTTTGCAACATTTTTTTTTTGTTTTTCCCCTACATTTTGTTTTTTAACCGATTTAGCAATTTCTAATATATTTTAGGGTTTGTTTTCAAGTTAGCTATTTTTCGCGAATTTTAGCCATGCTCGCGAAGAAGCGATTTTTCACTGTGAATCTTTAGAGCTTTAACGATTTTTAAGAATTATAAGGCTTTGCTATCGTGCCGCTATTAGCAAATTTTTGCGATTTTTCGCTAATTTAGCCATTTTTACCATTCCTTAAAGTTTTAGGCACCTTTAATAAATTTTATGGCTTGTTTGAAATATCTAAATTTTTCGCTATTTTTGCAACATTTTTTTTGTTTTTTTCTTGACATTTTGTTTTTAACCGATTTAGCGACTTCAAATATATTTTAGGGTTTGTTTCCAACTTTGCAATTTTCGCAAATTTTAGCCATGTTCCCATTACCCAGTGGCTTCCATTTTTTTTTTCTTTTACATTCTCCTGTTCTAACACTATAAGAGATGCTGATCCACAGAATAAAATAAAAAAATTAGCTTTTGCGCTCATTTTTACTATTTGAGAAATATATTTTTATTTTTGAACACTTTCATTAAATAATTATTTGATGCAAATATTTCTTTTAGTCTGAACGCATGGCAAACATGATTTAATTTATTTTATTTGAAACTATTTGCCAACTGTTTCAACAAACAAAAATTGTCAAATATTTGAGCTTAGTTTGAACATTAAACAAAATATTTTTTTGGTTCACACAGTTTGAAGCAAATATCAGAACAAATATTTTTGTTAAATATTTCATTAGTCTGAACGTACCTTAAGAAGTAAATAATTCTTTCGTACATCGGAAATAGGCAGTTAGAATATTGATAACAAAAATATTTGTGAAAAGAAAAAATGTATTTTTATAAAGTTTCATATACTGACGAATTATGTTTATATGTATTTCAATTTAAATAATAAGAAGTATGGTTTTATAAAAAATTAATAATTCTTACTATTTTGCCCTTGTTTTAAAAAATTTAAATTAAGAAAAAAAAATTTAAGATTTTCCTCTTCAAAATATGATTTCTTTCGCCATATGACAATTTTTATTCCAAAGATTCTGGTAACGCTGTATATAAATATAAAGTTGCAGCCAACTTCAGTTATAATCTACGAACGAAAAACAAAACGACTTTGCGAGTACAGCAAAGTATGTACTCCCCCGCTATACTCTTTTCCCTTCTCTTCTATAAACTCAAGACTTTGCAAAGTAAACTTTGCTTGTCTGAAAGGGGTCTTTGTTTACTACTGCTTTTTGTAGGATTTTTCAACCACAGCGTAGTATATTTTAGTCTAATACATTTTGTTGTTGCAGTGTTGTAAATGTTAGTATTTTTACTAAAATTATAAGATTAACAAGGTCTACCAGGGACTTTACTATCAAGGGTGAATTCCGCTATTTTTAATTTTCATTATTCTATTTATTTTAATTTGTAAAAATATTTTTGCAGACCTTTATAAGAATTTTACAAACTTCTAAAAGTAAGACTTCCAAGGCCTGATTATTTTTCATAATTTGTAATAATTAATTGTTGTAATAACAAATAAAATTGGATTTTTCGTCGGAAACAATTAAATAATTTCTCAAATAATACAACTTTAATAAAAAACATTGAAAATCAATTTTTTCATACATTTTTAAACAAAAAATAAAAATTTCAAGGAATTACGTGCACACACATCAAACTGGCTGTAAATTTTTATGAAAATCAAAAGTTGTTGATTATGTCGCCATGTCGCTTTAGTAAACATAAGATATCTTTTATAAACATAGCAGTTTATTTGTTTAGAAAAATTATTTCTTATATTTCTAAAATTTTTTAAATTTAGACAATAACAGCATTTGAATTTCGGTGCGAATCGATATACATAGTTATTATTATTATTATTATTGCCCTACAATTAAAAATCTGTCACATTTGCTTTTACATAGGTTTTTTGCACATAAATGGCATGCAAACAAAACTTCTTCTATTACTTACAGCCAATTTACATGGAGGCTTTTACGACGTCGTATTTCTTAATTCCCTTTTGAAGCAACTTCTAAAAACCTCTTGCGTTTATACGATGATTTTTAGTGGCATGTCGCTTTTTTCAATTTTAATTTTTATTTGCAATCAGGGTTGATTTTTATTGCCTTATCGGGAAATCTGCTTTAGTTGGTTTTTCTCATTAAGAAAAATATAAAAAAGTGTTTTTTTAAATAAGAAATATGTAAGACATATGTTTAAATTAAAACTCAAACTTTTGTTTTATATTCTTTTTTATTATATCCATATTTGTTTGCAACCTTACGCTTCAAAGTAAGAAAAAGAATAAAACAAAACAAGAAGAAGAGAAATAAGTTTGAAGAGGAATATAATAGGCCCCATACACGACTTTAGTATGCATGTGCAATCAAGTGATTGTACCAGCCGATTGACCGTGTATGAGCTTGTGGTGTGATTGTACCAGCTGCTGGTGCTAAATCAAAAATAGTTTGATATTTTTATGATTGTACCAGCATGATTGAGTCATGTGTTGTAAATTTAGCTCATAAAAGTTAAATCGTCAGTGCATAAACATCAAAAAAATAGAAAATTTTAAATTGCAAAGGTAAATCGTCAAGACATAAACATACAGAATAGAACTTTTTTAACAAAGTATTTTAAATATGAATGCCAAAGAAAAAATATTTTGGAGAGAATTTCTCGAACTTTATAAAACAATGCCTTGCCTCTGGAAAGTTAAAAGTACGGAATACTGCAATCGTAAACAAAAAAGCAATGCTACAATAAAATGGTATTTTGTAAAAAAAGATCGAGTCTGGCGATGAAACAATAAAGGAACCACCATGCAAAAAACGAAAAGCAACAGCGGAAGATAATTTGCTACAAATGGCATACCAAAAATTAAGAATTGTACCAGCATGCTGGTGTATTGTGTGCTTCAAGCTTAATTGCACAATCACTTGATTGCACAATCATGATGGTTTTGTGTATGGGCTCTATAAGAAAACGACATGAAAAACACAAAACGAGTCGTTTTGTTTATAAGAATAAATAAGTATGTGTATTTACGTATGTATAACGTAAGTATACACAGTGTATGTATACCGTCGCAGAGATGGCAAATGCAATTTTAAAAATTTTGGAATTAGGCAGAAATTCAATTTTGGGTTCTTATACAACTTTGACTACCCGTATTAAAATGAATTGTTTGAATTATAAATCGTTACAGAACGGCGTCTAAGCAAACATTATAAATACATATATAAATGTATTGAGTGGCGGTTACACTCTTTCTTATAAGCACAACATACAAATCAATACTTACATACATAAAAAACAATATCTTCCGTCTCGTGTCACCTCTCTATTTTATGTGCGTGTGACAGCGACAAGTGCACAAGGGCAAAACAATTATTTATTTTTGCATGTAAAAAACCTTTACGCATCCGCATAATTTGTTTTACACTTGTCGCTTTCCCACGCACATAAAATACAGAGGTGACACGAGACGGAAGATATTGTTTTTTATGTACATATGTAAGTATTGATTTGTTTGTTGTGCTAATTAGAAAAAGTGTAACCGCCACTCAATACATTTAGATGCCGTTCTGTAACGATTTATAATTCAAACGTTTCATTTTATGTTTATTTTCGCATAGTTTCGGTTTAAAAATACGGTACTGCCGCCTCAAAAATTTTTATTTGTGCCGTAAGAGTTAACCCATCTTTAATTTGTTTTTCTTTAATTTCGAGGATACCAATTTAGGATATAAAATTTAAACGTTTTATATATACTAGCGTTTACCTAATGGTCAAAATTCGACCATAAATTTTTATGTAAATATGAAGAAAACATAGTACATCTAAGTATATATGAATTTACATGTTTTGAGCATTTATTTGTTCCGTCTTAGTTGATCGATATAGCGATGGACCAACCTCTGGTTCATATTTTATCTTCCACGTGAGTTAAGCTATTTTGTAAGTTCAATATAAAAAATATCAGAAAATATCAATTGAAAAACAAAAAAGTATCAAAAAGTTTTCTCTTATATATTCTAATCCGCTCAGGACATTGCATGTTTATAATTTTATTTTTATGTATGTAGACAACATTGGCACTGCTGATGCTACAAAAAATTTTATTTTATGTATCAAAAAAAATATGTACATAGTCCCATACCTGGCGATTTACAAGTGATACCAGAGGCTTTCTATGTGCCAAAGAGTCGGAAATTTGGATCTGTTTACTGTAAAATGGATACTCTAAAGTACATGTTGATATATTAATAGAAAATTTGCAGCCCAGCGTAGATAAATTGAACCTGGGTAACGATTATATGTATTAACAATATAACGCCCCAAAGTATACGGCTCATAATACGAAGCTTTTGCTACTCTACAATGTCCAACAACAGCTTAAAACCCATTCATAAGTCCCGTAGAACATTTAAAGGATTTATTGGATCCTCGTATTTGACAGGACAAAATTTATTCTAAACAAACATTTAAAATTCGATAATTGAAGAATGAAACAAAATTAACGTTCAAGAGACGTCGAAGGTAGTCGATTATATGCCAAAACGTTTACCGGAGGTTCTCGAACGAAAAGGAATTTCAACTTGATATTAATCTTTTTTTTAATTAAAAATTTGAAACAAAAAACATTAAAATACATGTTTGTACGCAGACTTTTGCATATGCCTTTTTGAATAGGCTGTAAGTTTCCTTTGAAGTTATGAACTACCGTTCTTATTTTTGTTGAAAATAAGTACAAATATTTTTAGAACTAATCCTAATAAATAAATAAAATAATTTTTTTTACAGATTTACACAAAATATTTTTACTTTTTGAGTTCTGAAAAACATATCAATGACTTGTTCGCAGACTTTTGCTGCTGAGTGTATATACATATGTATATGCAAATTTGTTTTAATATATTGCCAAAAAATAATGTGCGTTAATTTTAAGATTATTGGTATGTCTGTTTTTTTATACTAAATACTTAAACAAGTATTTATTGCCAGACATTTTGGTTTTTAATTAATAAATTGGGTATTAATAATATCCATTACGATTTCGGGAATTCAATACAACACGCTTTAGGTGTTTCACCAACTCTCATGAGTACGATTTGTTCTTTAGTTTTTTCAAGAAATCTTTTGCCTGTTTGTCTCCTTGACGATATTCTAGGGCTCGGACAGTGTCAGAATCTGAAATTAGTTATTCATAAATAAAGTTATTTTTATTTGCACATATTGATCATAGAGAAAATTAGAACAATCTAGAAAATATTGTGTCTTAATTAATATGTATAAAGAAAATTTTAAAATTATTATCTACTACAGATTGCGATTTTTTTAATAACCAAAAACATAGACATACCCGTATATTCTGGCCTCGAGAGTTCCATGTGAATCTGTTCGTTTTCATAGCCCATTAAGTCGGCAAATGTTATATAACATTCGGCAATATACTGATTAGTCATACCAAACAAATCCTTATCTTTAATGCTAAACAATATCAGACTATTTTGTTGTTTGCGTTGTTCTTCAGTTAATTTTCTGAAAGTTAAAAGTACGGAATACTGCAATCGTAAACAAAAAAGCAATGCTACAATAAAATGGTATTTTGTAAAAAAAGATCGAGTCTGGCGATGAAACAATAAAGGAACCACCATGCAAAAAACGAAAAGCAACAGCGGAAGATAATTTGCTACAAATGGCATACCAAAAATTAAGAATTGTACCAGCATGCTGGTGTATTGTGTGCTTCAAGCTTAATTGCACAATCACTTGATTGCACAATCATGATGGTTTTGTGTATGGGCTCTATAAGAAAACGACATGAAAAACACAAAACGAGTCGTTTTGTTTATAAGAATAAATAAGTATGTGTATTTACGTATGTATAACGTAAGTATACACAGTGTATGTATACCGTCGCAGAGATGGCAAATGCAATTTTAAAAATTTTGGAATTAGGCAGAAATTCAATTTTGGGTTCTTATACAACTTTGACTACCCGTATTAAAATGAATTGTTTGAATTATAAATCGTTACAGAACGGCGTCTAAGCAAACATTATAAATACATATATAAATGTATTGAGTGGCGGTTACACTCTTTCTTATAAGCACAACATACAAATCAATACTTACATACATAAAAAACAATATCTTCCGTCTCGTGTCACCTCTCTATTTTATGTGCGTGTGACAGCGACAAGTGCACAAGGGCAAAACAATTATTTATTTTTGCATGTAAAAAACCTTTACGCATCCGCATAATTTGTTTTACACTTGTCGCTTTCCCACGCACATAAAATACAGAGGTGACACGAGACGGAAGATATTGTTTTTTATGTACATATGTAAGTATTGATTTGTTTGTTGTGCTAATTAGAAAAAGTGTAACCGCCACTCAATACATTTAGATGCCGTTCTGTAACGATTTATAATTCAAACGTTTCATTTTATGTTTATTTTCGCATAGTTTCGGTTTAAAAATACGGTACTGCCGCCTCAAAAATTTTTATTTGTGCCGTAAGAGTTAACCCATCTTTAATTTGTTTTTCTTTAATTTCGAGGATACCAATTTAGGATATAAAATTTAAACGTTTTATATATACTAGCGTTTACCTAATGGTCAAAATTCGACCATAAATTTTTATGTAAATATGAAGAAAACATAGTACATCTAAGTATATATGAATTTACATGTTTTGAGCATTTATTTGTTCCGTCTTAGTTGATCGATATAGCGATGGACCAACCTCTGGTTCATATTTTATCTTCCACGTGAGTTAAGCTATTTTGTAAGTTCAATATAAAAAATATCAGAAAATATCAATTGAAAAACAAAAAAGTATCAAAAAGTTTTCTCTTATATATTCTAATCCGCTCAGGACATTGCATGTTTATAATTTTATTTTTATGTATGTAGACAACATTGGCACTGCTGATGCTACAAAAAATTTTATTTTATGTATCAAAAAAAATATGTACATAGTCCCATACCTGGCGATTTACAAGTGATACCAGAGGCTTTCTATGTGCCAAAGAGTCGGAAATTTGGATCTGTTTACTGTAAAATGGATACTCTAAAGTACATGTTGATATATTAATAGAAAATTTGCAGCCCAGCGTAGATAAATTGAACCTGGGTAACGATTATATGTATTAACAATATAACGCCCCAAAGTATACGGCTCATAATACGAAGCTTTTGCTACTCTACAATGTCCAACAACAGCTTAAAACCCATTCATAAGTCCCGTAGAACATTTAAAGGATTTATTGGATCCTCGTATTTGACAGGACAAAATTTATTCTAAACAAACATTTAAAATTCGATAATTGAAGAATGAAACAAAATTAACGTTCAAGAGACGTCGAAGGTAGTCGATTATATGCCAAAACGTTTACCGGAGGTTCTCGAACGAAAAGGAATTTCAACTTGATAT
Source organism: Pollenia amentaria (assembly GCA_943735925.1). NCBI lineage: Eukaryota > Metazoa > Arthropoda > Insecta > Diptera > Polleniidae > Pollenia > Pollenia amentaria. Next base: position 106,413,620 of record OX031006.1, read on the forward strand.
TAATCTTTTTTTTAATTAAAAATTTGAAACAAAAAACATTAAAATACATGTTTGTACGCAGACTTTTGCATATGCCTTTTTGAATAGGCTGTAAGTTTCCTTTGAAGTTATGAACTACCGTTCTTATTTTTGTTGAAAATAAGTACAAATATTTTTAGAACTAATCCTAATAAATAAATAAAATAATTTTTTTTACAGATTTACACAAAATATTTTTACTTTTTGAGTTCTGAAAAACATATCAATGACTTGTTCGCAGACTTTTGCTGCTGAGTGTATATACATATGTATATGCAAATTTGTTTTAATATATTGCCAAAAAATAATGTGCGTTAATTTTAAGATTATTGGTATGTCTGTTTTTTTATACTAAATACTTAAACAAGTATTTATTGCCAGACATTTTGGTTTTTAATTAATAAATTGGGTATTAATAATATCCATTACGATTTCGGGAATTCAATACAACACGCTTTAGGTGTTTCACCAACTCTCATGAGTACGATTTGTTCTTTAGTTTTTTCAAGAAATCTTTTGCCTGTTTGTCTCCTTGACGATATTCTAGGGCTCGGACAGTGTCAGAATCTGAAATTAGTTATTCATAAATAAAGTTATTTTTATTTGCACATATTGATCATAGAGAAAATTAGAACAATCTAGAAAATATTGTGTCTTAATTAATATGTATAAAGAAAATTTTAAAATTATTATCTACTACAGATTGCGATTTTTTTAATAACCAAAAACATAGACATACCCGTATATTCTGGCCTCGAGAGTTCCATGTGAATCTGTTCGTTTTCATAGCCCATTAAGTCGGCAAATGTTATATAACATTCGGCAATATACTGATTAGTCATACCAAACAAATCCTTATCTTTAATGCTAAACAATATCAGACTATTTTGTTGTTTGCGTTGTTCTTCAGTTAATTTTCTGAAAGTTAAAACAAAAAATAATATACATATGATACGGGTCTCTTTTTCAAATCAGTATCTAATAGTTGTTAAATTATTAGTGTTGAATAAAGGAAACGTAGTTTTGATGGATTTTTGAACAAATACACTAAAACAAAATGATTAAATATTTAATTGCTTTTTACATCATTGTTGTTTGGTTGGGCTTTAAAAGATCTGAACAAAACCCATTTTTTCTTGATTCTTGGCAAGCACTAAAAATTCTTGTATATCAAGACCGTCTGGCAAGCCTAGTTGGAGGTGACCTTATAGAAAAATAGATTTTCTATGCGTGCATGTTTATTATTTTTGTACAAAATACAATTTTGTGAAATTGCCCGATTGAGTCACAGAACCTTGAATTGAACTTATAGAAAACCGATATACTTACATTGTAAATTGCTCATCGTAAAGTGGGTAACGAGTTTTATTATGAACTGCAGTCTTTACGGGTGGAACTCCCAAAAAACGATTTGTTGGAAGAAAGTGTGCTTTTACAAATGAATCACAAGATCCATTTGTGTCCATTGGCACCAGATCTCTGGCATTCATGATTTCCAGCTGCAAAGAAGAACAATTTTATTGTGCGTACTTTAAAAATTTGTATTAATAAGAGAATGGCTGTTTACATTACAAAGCGCCATAAAGGGTGATTTTAAAACAAGAAAATCTATAATAATTTCTTGATCTTAACTTATTTCGTTCGTATTTAGTAAAATTTTCTTAAATAAAGCAGCATTTGGCTTTAACCAAACCACACATATATTAATAATAAGTACTCTTGTAGCTTCAATGAAGCTTATTTTTTTAAATTTTTAATTTTTAAATCCAAAAATTATTTCTTGATTTTAACTTATTTCGTTCATATTTAGTAAAATTTTCTTAAATAAAGAAACAAGCCATATTTTCTGGTGATTTAGTTAATAATTCTTTCGGTAAAACCGATGCGATTTTTTCCAAAAATCATAAAAAAATTGTAAAAAGTAACATGTCACAATTTCACGATATAGAAAGAACGTTTTTTCGCACAAATACATACATTTGAAACAAAAACAAAGTTTTTAGAATTTGTTTTTGTTTTCAATGTAGTTGTGCGAAAGAAGGGTTCTTTCGTATTTAGTAGGGTATTCATTTAGTCGAGCTTTTGCTTTAAACAGTTAATCGCTCGATTAATTAACCGAGGTTTTGGTTTAAGCGGTCAATAATCGGTTAATATTGTTTTTGATCGGTTGACCGATTAAATTTTTTTTATTTATAAATCAAGTAATTTCAATACATAAAAATACAAAAATAAGATTATTTATTATTTGGAGTTTATTAGTAAAAAAACCCAATAACATAACAAACATAACAATGCTTGAACTAGAACAAGCAAACAAAACAATAATTCATAAATATGTAATACACATTTTTTTATTAATACACATTATGTTTTAATTAAAAAATTAACTGTAAGATAATTTTATTAGTTATTTCAATAGTTTAAGAAGATCTTATAAAATAATCTTTTATACAATTAATTTTGTTTAAATGTTTAGGTTTCAAGAGTTTATTTCCTCTAGTTTGAATAAAACTTCACTTTGAAAACACTTTCATTTATTTCAGATGTTGAAGAAATCAAAAGCAACCAATAATACAGAATATCTTATTTCTCAGTCCTTTTCCTGTATTTTTCTAAACACATAAAATCTTCCATTATTTCATTAGAGTCCTGTTTTAATTTTTTTAAATGTTTAACATATGAGAAGATATGAAAAGAAACAAATAACTGAACGCATACATATAAAAAGAACGTCAAACAAGAAGCTGTTGACAGCAAACACTTATTTAAAATGCAGATCACTCCGTTTGTATGAAAAAATGTTTTCCAAACACAACCTTTTGTATATGAGACGAAACAAATAATTAAAAGCAAAAAAAAAATGTTTTAATACTACAAAAAGTTGATAATTTTGTTACATCGGTTAATCGACTGAAATTAACCGGTTTAAGCGTTAATCGAAAAAGTAGTAATTAATCGGTTAACCGACTAACGGTTAACCGAATGAATACCCTAGTATTTAGTGAAATAGGCAGTTTATTATTAAATTTTCAAATCACAATTATTGATACCCTTTTCCACCTGAGGTTAAGGTTATAAATATATCGCACTTGTACTGTATTAACTCAAAATGTGAAATTTTTCAGTAGAAGCAAAACAAATTTTAATTTCAATTCATAAAAATATTTTAGGCTTACAGCAGGTTTATGAAAAGAATTTTCTATGAAAATTTACTTAATAAACCTTTTATTAATCCTTCATTACAATTAAACACAATACCAAAATAAAAATATTTAGTTTTTTGGCATAAAAAACAACGTTTTTTGGCCAAGCTAGTGGTGGGTGATCATACGGTTATAGAATGAAAATAGAAAAAAAAATTAACCTTTAATTTGTGTAGCTCTCAGTTAAATTGGCGATACACTATCCTATTCAGTCGTACGATTTTCCAAAAATAAATATCGAGTGTGCTCATAAATTATGAGTGTGGCTTACAGCCATACCTATATAAGAGCGGAACGCGTTTTCTAGCTATCAAAAATCCTCATGCCCATACAATTTGTATGTAGCATACCGAAACAACGCGACGGCAACGCAACGGTAGCGCTTTGCAATTGGAAAATCCGATTTTGACAGCGCGTTAAAATAAACAGGGCTGCTATATTTGTTATTTTGACAACCCTGTTTTTATTGTTTGATAATAAATAATGGCAAATTAGCTATTTTTAGGTCAAACTAGCGTCTTTTATGTCTTTTATGAGGGTTTTAGTCGGCACGAAAGTTAACACTACTGTTTATGGCACAACGTTGACGCTCTTATTTAGGTATGGCATATCAGCGTAAAACCTACGCTGAAGAAAACGTTCCGCCTTCCTTGTTTAGGTACGGCTGTTAAAAATGAATTGAGTGACAGATTTTTTTGACAGGTCTGTTCGTCTTGCAAATCTTTATGAAAATTTTCATAAAATGATAGATTCTATGCGATCAGAGTGGCGTTTTCTTGTAAAGTAGCTGAGTCATTTGAATTTGCATCTTTTTTGTGGGAAAGAGTGGCATTGATAGCAGATTTTACGGACATCTATTTACGTCGGATAGAATTCCGTCAGTTTTTCGTGTAAATGAATCGTACGATTCATTCTGTCTTTTAATTTAAGCAAATTGATTTTGCTGATTTTGAATTCATTTGCAAAAGGCCTTTTGCGTATTTTCAATAATGTCTTTGTACGGGAGGTACCACGCCCACTTTTCCAATCTCGCCAATATTTAATGGGATGCTGTATATTGATAACCGATATGTTTGTACCTTATTTTGGAACTTTAGCTCATTTCGTTCTCTAGATATACAGAAATGTATAATGTCTTTGTATGGGAATTGCCACACCCACTTCTCCAATCCCGCCCATTTTTTTAGAGAGTTGATGTATTTATAATTAAGATGTATGTAGCAAATTGAAATCAAAATGAAGGAACTTGCTCTTGCCGTTCTCCAGATATACAGCAAAAAGGAATAAACAAATAACAACATCGGATTTATGGGAAAAATTGGAGGTAGTCGTGCTTTCTTTGCTCATATCTCAGCCATTTATGGACCGATCTGGTTGAATTTCAGTAGAATTTTATATTATATATTTATATTTTATTAAATAATTAGCATATCTGACATAAATATATACCAATTAAGTCTCCCTCATATCTGGGGTCTTCGGAAGACCAATTTCAACAGACGGACAATCGGATTTGAACTTCCCTTCTTATAACGAGCCGGAATATATATACTTTATAGGGTCTAAGATCAATATTGTAGAAATTACAAACGGAATGACCTTCGGTGAAGGGTATAAGAACAGAGATAATGTCAGAAGAAATTACATGTACGTTTGTGACCAAATATTATAAATCTTCTCTAAAACAGACATTCACAATTACATATGACTTGAAAAGTTGATAAGTCAGAAGTAAAAACATGTCGTCCTTACATGTCGCACCTTACACGAGATGTTTGCACCTAATTTGGGAACTTTGGCTAGTACCGTTCTCCACATATACAGAAATATATAATGTCTTTGTATAGGAAGGGACACGCCTACTTCTCTAATTCTGCTAATTTTTTAGACAGGTTGTGTATTGATAACTATGATACCCAATTTGGAACTTTGGGTTGCTGCCGTTCTCCAGATATATACAAAAAAAGAAAGAAAATAACAACAACAACAACAAGGGATTTATGGGCTTATATGGGCTGAAGCAAGCCTCAAGGCAATGGAACAAGCGCATTGTAAAATGTATTGTCGACTTTGGATTTAAACAGTCATGGGCTGATTTATGTGTTTTCACTTATGAAAATTGTAATGATGTCATGTATTTGCTACTATATGTTGATGATGGACTTATATGCGGGAACAGTTCCAACATACTCAACAAACTGCTGCACAACTTACATATGGAATTCCAGATAACGCATAGTAACGCAGAATTTTTCGTAGGTCTTCAGATACAAATTAACAAAGAAAAGAATTCGTTAAAAATATTCCAACGTGCTTACACTGAGAAGGTTTTAGAGCGATTTAGTCACTTTGACTGTTTCCCTGTGTCTATACCTGCTGAAGTTGGTAGATATTTTTCAAAGAATGAGTCAGATGATAGCAACAATCAAAAAATTCCATACCGTGAAGCTATTGGGTCCCTAATGTATTTAATGGTGTGCACTAGGCCTGACATCGCTTACATCATTGGCGTATTAAGCAGATACTTGGAGAAAACAGCACAGTCTCATTGGCAGGGGGTTAAAAGCGTTTTAAAATATCGGAAGGGTACCATGGATCATGGAATTCATTTTAATTCTAAGTCGTTTCAGATCAAAATGTATTGTGATGCCGATTGGGGTGGTGACCCAGACAGTAGACGTAGCATAACAGGCTATGCTGCATTCTTAAATGGTGGCCCAATTGCTTGGAAGTCTAGAAAACAAACTATTACTGCAACTTCAACAACTGCGGCTGAGTTTGTTGCTCTTTGTGCTGCTACTAAATCCGCTTAATGGCTCAGGCAGCTGCTAATCGAGTGTGGACATGAACAGAATTTGCCAACTCTAATGTTTACCGATAACCAACGAGCGATAACTTTAGTCAAAAATCCTGAAGTGTCTAATGCCATGTTTCCACGACGACTTGAATCACCTGCTTCGCTCTCTGAATCATGCGAATGAATCATGGTGTTTACACGACTTGTCTACTTGCTTCGATTTGACAGTTGTCTTTAATAAAAAAATCAGCGTTGGTAACTGTGAATTTTTGAAACGCGCCAAAATGGAGAAAAAGCACTTAATTTAAAAAAAGCAGCAAGTTTAGACTTTGTTTTTTTATTTTAAAAGCTTATTGAATTAATTTTGCATAATAGTTGAATATTAAAAATACAGTATAATCGCGAAAAAGTTAATCTCACCAATTTTTAGCGCCCCTGTGCCGCTCTAAAAAGACCGAAATATAATGTGCTTAAGTTGGCTTAAGCAACTGTTCGAATACATGTATATCATATGGGTAAAACCATATTGAACCATATTTTTGTTAAGTTTTTTTAAAGTGACATTTGCTTAAGCAAAGTGCGAAACCGATCGCACATTCCATAAGGAATCAAATGTAATTTTTTTTTGTTTTTGTTTTTTTTTTTTTTTTAAATACATTTTAGAGACTTTTTGTTAATTTTTGACAGAAGGTTAAGCAAGATTATGTTTATTATGGTTGGCCCTAAACTGTAACTGCTTGTTTTAGAACACGAGCGCACAACTCATTCGTTTGACTTACATTTAAAACAAAAAAAAAAACAAAAATCTGAAATTTTGTTTTAGTTCCAAACACTTTTCTGAGCGTATTAATAAAAAATGTCAACAAATCAGGGCAAAACATCACAAATCAGATCAGATTTTAAGCAGAAAGTGGTACTTTTGAAGTAGCCATCTCAAAAATAAAAATGAAATGCATTAAAAATTCTCGACGCTATGGAAAACACATAGGAAAAAGCACACAGGAAAACATTACATGTACCGAAATTTTTTGATATTAAAGTAATTTAAATAAATTTTGTATGTTATTTTGGAAAAATCTTTATTTATTATTGCATTTTTTAGAATAAAATACCGCTTAGAAAAGTTAATAATTCGAAAAACTATACAACCCCTGAAACATTTCGCGATTCTACTGTATAAGAATAAAACAGCCTTTTGCAGTTCAGGTTTTTTTAGAAAAAGAAAAAAAACATAAACAAAATAAAGAAATTTGCTTGTATTCATTTGTATTAGATAACAAATTATTTTTAATTGCATAAATTCTATACAAAACTTTTTTAAAAGGGATCTACGATTAATAGTACGGATTCAAAATTAACAATAGTTATCTATTTATCCTTTTATTAAAATATTTAAAAAATAATGTTTGTTTTCAGAAGTTTAACCCTTTCAGTGTTTTTGTCGAATATATTCGACATTTCATTGTACTCTCTTTCTACGCACTTTTACTGTATAAAAATGAACAGTTAATTATATTTTTTTTTTTTTGTTTTATCTGAAAGAGGGACACTTTTGATATTTTAAATTGTTATTATAGTAGACATTGACTTTCTTTTCTTATTATTGAGTGCATTGTCGTTCCCAAGTCAGGAAATTTGTAAAAAGCTTAGACTTAGGAAGAAAGAAAAAAATAATAATTTCGGGCATCAGGCGAATTTAAAAAAAAATTTAGGTATTGATACAGGCGTAAATAAGTATTTTCTTGAAAAAAAAATTGCAAAAATAAATTGTAGGTTCTTTTGTGGACATTTGAAGGTCAATTTTGAATATATTCGGCATTCCCTAAAAACCAGGGGAGCTGCATGAGGCAAAAACTATTATTTTTCCCCGGCTTCAGCGCCATCACATTACCTTATATACAAATTTTCAGATTTTTATCTCGCCAAAAATTATTTTTGACCCTGAAAGGGTTAATACTTTCATATTAAAAATATAACAATAAAACAGCCTTTGATAATCAGAGGTGTTCTGGAAATCGAAACCGCAAAACGCAAGAATTTAAAAGTCGTTTTTTTAAAAAGATTTTTGTAGTAGAAGAAATTCCAATACAATATAATACAAATATTTCTCTTATTATACAGAATTCTATAAGAAAATTATAAAAAATGGGATTAAGAGTGTATTAAAAAGAACTTCAAAATACTTGCGTTTTTTCGATTTCCAGACAACCCCTGAATATATTTAGAAAAAAATACCAAAAAAACTTAATAAAAAATGTGATACATTTTCGTACATTCATTTAATAAATTCTGTTTAGATCTTTTTAAAAAGAGATCACAAATTTATTATAGTTATTCCAAATTAATAAAGCTCCAACAATGGTACAAAACGCACCGAGTTGACAACGCTAACACAAACGATTTATTCAGCTAGATCAGATAAACTTGCGATAAATATTAGAGAAGAGAGGAATTTTTCCTGCTTCGCAAGTAGATTCAAAATGAATCTACCTGATTCGCTCTCAAAATTTTGTATGGCGAAGCAGGTTGCTTCGTTCATGATTAGGGTGTGAAGCATGAATAGAGAGCGAAGCACGTACCGTGGAAACATGGCATAAGCGTACGAAACACATCGATATTCAGTATTTCTATACATGCGACATGCAGAGAAAAGGTGAAATAGATGTCCAGTATTTAGAGACGAGCGAGCAATTGGCTGACATCTTTACTAAGGCTTTAAGCAAGGACAAATATACACATTTAGTTCAAAAATTTGTTTATTAATAAATGCTTTTTAAATTCAGAAAGCGAGAGGGGAGTGTTGTGGTATTCAATTTCTAAATTTATCTGGCAACTTTGTTTTAAATTTTTTTTAGTTTTTTTTTACAATACATTATTATTTTTCTCAATTCATCAATTTTTGTAATCCATATTTTTTCTGAGTAATCACACATTAAAATAACCTGAAATCAAACTATTGCGTTGTTTTTTTTTATTCTAAGCACGTTTAAGGACATCTTAACCTATTATTTATAAAGTTTTATATATAAAATCGTTTTTCCATAACAACGATTAAAGTGTTCAATTTTGGATGTAGCTCACTGTATACCTTTTTCACCTGTGGTGAAGAGTATAAAAATAATATATAAAAAGTTTATGCATATGCCGATAGTTAAAGGTAGGCAAAAGGCCATAGGGTCAAGCAATATTAAATAACGCCAACAATGGCCCAATTGTGCCATAAGTCCCATCACTGGTAACTATAAGTTTTTGAGAACAAACATTTTAACAATTTGTGCTTTGAAGAGTATAAAGGCCATGTCAGATAAAACTTTTGCTTCGCGTTGCGTTGCCGATTCGCTTTGACATCTAAGATAAAATATACATACTTATACGAAACATGTCACATAAAGTACTTTCAAAGCGGAGCGAAGCAAAAAGTTAGCCAACTCTCATCTTTTTGCGCGCTTTGACAATTGGCTAGTATAATTTTGTATTTTTTTTAATATTTTTTGCCAAATTCAATTCCAAAAAACACTCCAATTAAATATTTAACTTTTATTTTTATAACAAATAATTAAATGTACAAATTTCCAACTGCTTTTATAAGTAAATAAGCAATGCGTGAGTGTTGTCAAAGTTTTCATTGTGTCATACACCTTTTGCTTTGCGTTTTTCTGCCAAAGGTAGAAACGTCACGCAAAGCGACAAAGTTGTATCTGACACGGCCTTAAGTGCGTACGCACAAGCAAACCCATACCATAACAGTTATACTGGTTTGATTATTAGTAAAAAAGTAGCAAGTAATACCATGCAGGCCTTTAGCTCGTACGTCCACAATTGACCATAGGTCTCAAATAAACCATTTCCCTTAAAACATTTAAAGACGAGAAAATCCCATAACGATGTACATAGATATTTAAATAATATTTGGCACAACCCTACAGCTAAAATCGTTACTAGTAAAGTTCGTTAAGTTCGTTAGTAAAGTTTTGGACTAGTTTATTACTAGTTGTTAGGCGTAGAAAAATTATGAAATTTCGGCTGCGCAGCTTTTTACGTGACGCCGTTTGTTGTAGAAACAACGACAACCCTACAAAAGTTGGTAAAAATACGATTTAATTCTTGTCCGTTGTAGGAACAACAACACCTCTATAAAAGTAGATTAAAAAAATTAGCTTGTCTGTTAAGCCTATAGTACACGGCATGTAAAAACCACATGCGCATGTGGTTCTGACGTAATTTGGACGTCATCACACAACACGCAATGTTTATTGTGGCTTTGCATTGACGTCAAAATTACGTCAGAACCACATGCGCATGTGTCTTTTTACATGCCGTGTACTATAGGCTTTATAGAAACAACAATAACGCAACAAGAAGAAACACGTGCATTTATGGTTGGTTTTAGAGTTGACAAATCGTTTTAATGTTTAAAAAAAACAATAAAATGAAGAAAAAATCCCGTATTCTTTTTGTTAAAATTATTTAGTTAACTACATAAAATTCATCAATGATGACGAAAACCATATCGGGCGTTCTGCTAGTTTCTTATAATTCTGTAAACAAAGCGGAATTCAGCAAAATAAAAACATGGTGTCACAGGAAAATAAGTAATACAATATTAGGTCTGTCTGCGTACTTTTCCAGTAGCAAATACTCAGTAAATTTTTTTGGGAGAGTAAGACAAATTTTACTCTTTCGGCTGAGAATATCTCAAAAAGTACGCAGACAGTATCCAGTAAAATCTTGCAAGAAAACAGCTGATCGGTGTGTAAACAATTGAAATAACAAACGTGAGCCAAGATAGCGTTGAAGAAATTGCGTCCAATTTGGGAAATTAAAAACCGGGAAACCAAAATACCCAAATAATGGGTATTTGCAGTATAAACAAAAAGTTAGCGTAAAATTTAGGAATTTAAAATAGGGAAGTACAAATAAAGGAACAAATCTAGTTTACCGACGCAGCTCCAAATAAAAAAAAGTACCCAGGGTGATGGAAAATGGAAAAATAAGAAGAAAAAATAAAATAAAAAAGTTGGCGAAAACGCTTAGTTTTCGAGTTACGGGCGTTTTAAGTTTTTATATAAATATGTGATTTTGCAGTACATTTCCAAATGTATGGCCAATATTGGTATCATTTTAAAGCTCTTGAACAGATTTTTCTAGATATACATAATTTATTTCAAAATATTAAACTCTTTAGATCACATTACAGTTTTTTTCATTTTACGTCGAAATGTTACGGAAGTGCACTAGGAAAGAATGTAGTTTATTTAAATAAAAGTGTAATACAAATTTTATAAAATAACAAACACTAGCATCGCAAAAAAAATTCTTTGCATAGCCAGCCTTTGGCCGGACGCAGGGATGTTCTTCTCTATGGTATAATAAACACCGGTTTCGCTTACTAAAGCTTCCTTGCATAGACGGCCTTTGCCCATGGGCAAGGATTCTCCCCTCATTAGTATATCATAAGCATAAAGAAGGTTTTACTTGTATTTTAATTAAAATTCTTAAATAAATTAGTATGTAGTATATACATACATTAAAGAATTAGAAAAAATTAATAAATTTGTTTTTATGCTTACTAAAAAACTTTTGTACTTTGCAAACTCGTCCCACTTCTTAATAAACTAAAAATATTAAAATAAATTCTGTATGTCCAGAAAGATCTAGTGAAACGCTTTGCAATGATACCAATATTAGCCATATACATTTGGAAATGTACTGCAAAATCACATATTTATATAAAAACTTAAAACGCCCGTAACTCGAAAACTAAGCGTTTGCGCCAACTTTCTTATTTAATTTTTTCTTCTTATTTTTCCATTTTCTATCACCCTAGGTACTTTTTTTTTATTTGGAGCTGCGTCGGTAAACTAGATTTAAGCCCAAATATATTTATATTTTTAATAAAAATACAAAAAATATTTACCACAGGCTTTTGCAGGGTATAAACTATATATTTTCTGAAAGTAAATAGTTTTCTGGACAAAATGAGCGATGCGTGCAAAAAATCGTTCGGACAGTTTCCGAGAAATCTGGGTTCATCCAAAATGGTCAGTAAAAATCTTTACTGATTTATGCAATGAACCACAGGCTTTTGCACGGTATAAACTATATATTTTTTGCACGCATCGCTCATTTTGTCCAGAAAACTATTTACTTTCAGAAAATATACAGTTTATACCCTGCAAAAGCCTGTGGTAAATATTTTTAGTATTTTTATTAAAAATATAAATATATTTTTACTTCCCCTTTTTAAATTCCTAAATTCGACGCTAACTTTTTGTTCATATACTGTAAGTCCCCATTATTTGGGTATTTTGGTTTAACGGTTTTTAAATTCCCAAATTCGACGCTATTTCGTCGACGCTATCTTGGCACACGTAAACTCTTTCATTCAAACAGTATATAAAAACAGCTGTTCAAACTAGTTGCAAAATCTTACCAGAGGAAATTTCTCCAGTAACATTTTGCAAGTTCTCTAACTTTCAACTGTCAAAAAATTCTCTTTTTGGCTCTCACTCTGTAAGAGATTTGGAGTACGCAGACAACATTTTGCAAGATTTTGCGACATTTTGTACAAAATTATGCAAAATATGTGTACGCAGACAGACCTATTCTCTCTCTCGCTCCAGGGGTAAGTGCTTAAAATTATTCTATAATAAAAACATTCACTGTAAAACAGTTTGAAAGTATAAAAAAAAAATATTGAGGGGAATTGTCAAATTTACTTTTTTGTTTTTACTGTCCCTATAATGTAAACAGGGGAACTAGTTCTAAACAATTATTTTTTGACAACCCAACGTTAAATACAATTGTTTGATGTATGAAAAAAATTAAAAGTGTAATAAGTTTAAAGTAAATACCAACTAGTTTATTTCTAGCTAAATACTAGTTACTTTGTCAACTCTTATATGAATCTTAACCTATAAATCGATGGTCTCAAGTAGACAGGCCCTAACTCGCATTTTTTACGAAATTGAGTTTTCTAGTGACTCCAATAAATTTTACACAAATACACCTCGTCACAAAAATTCAGGGCCTAACGGCTTTACAAGCAGTTGCATGAGCAAGTTGACATTATGATACATACAGTTTCTATTATGTTTTTACCTTCTCCTATACAGTTACAATTATTTGAGTTAGGGCCTTTCTACTTTAGACCAACGAAATACTATCAAGTAGGGTATCATATGACTGGGATTGAACGACAATACTTTCTTAGTTGTTGTTATTGAGAGATACCGAAAAAGACGTCGGTTTTGTCATACTTTTTAAAAAATTAGTTGCTTTATAGAGATTTTTGTCAAAATATTTATTAGATTTTTACATACCACTAATCCGGTGTCTGTAAAATTTGCTCTGATTGTTAGTTTTCCATACTCGGAATTGGTAACTTCTTTTTGATGACCAAGTCTTTCTAAATAATACTGATGAATTAAGTCGGCTGTTTCAAATGCATGCAAGTCCAAAATTCGTTCTATTTCAGTTAAGACTTCAACGTCTGATGTTACAATTTGACCACTTTTAAAACAGGAAATCATTACACCTAAAGTGTGGCGTAAATTTTGAAAGAAAGCTGGTGGACGGCGTTTCTAAATTTTTAATAATATGTACATAGATATTTTACAAATTAAAAGAAAATATTAATAAGTATTATAAGTAATTTGTGTTGCTTACATCAAGATTTGATTGAATTAGATCGTACATAATAATTGATAATTCTGCCCATATTGCATCTAAAACACGTGCAAAATTTACTTCATTTAGAGTTTCGTAAAGTGTGCTTAACGATGTTTCCAAATACATCATTAGACGTTCCATTGAGTTTGAATCCTCATGTAGAACCTCCGCACCCTCGGCTAAGAATCGTCGAATAGGAGGAGACATTTTTCTGGCAACAATTTCAATCAGTTCCAAAATTTGATTTCTTTCTGTATCCAATGCATTATCAACAACATTTTTAATTGTGACTTCACATCTCTCGGCTTCTAGTTGCGAACGATATTCCCCCAGACGTTTAATAACATCGTCCGTACCTAACTCCTAATAGCACTTTGAAATAAGTATGATGCAGCCAAAATAAATTTCTTTTTGACTTACTTTAATAAATGATGGTAAGCTTTGGCGAATATAGTCAATGTTGTTTATAGCTAGACACCATTCAGTTGATACATGGAAAAACTCGCTATTATCTCTGGTCAGTGACTCGACACGACGTGACATTCTCTGAGCATAAAATACACAACATCGGCAAATGTCCTTAAACACGAAATAAATAATAAATTTGAATTCATACATACAAACAAACAAACAAACATAACATTGCGAATTTTTACTTACATCAACGATTTTTGCAACAAAAGTGTAGGAACCTTCTGCTTCCGGCCAATCCAATTGTTGCCAAAATATTTTTATTTGATAGAATATGGCCAAGGTATCAACTGCGGAAGAACTATATTTAACGGTTTCATCCACAGCTTTTAATTCATCTAGTTCAATAGCTTTCTCTATTCTCTTGAGAGCTTTAATGACAGATATAGCCAACCAATGTGCCACACCAGGCATAAACCAAGCGTAAAAATGATCCGTTCCTAACTCCTCATTTGGACATAGGGATTTACCTAGAATAATCAAGGTAGATGAAGGAGTTAATCGATTTTTGAATTTTGAAATAGCTCGATTATTTGAATAAGAGGTTTTTAATAATTTTATCTAAATGGGACTTACTGGTAAGCAGTTTTCTAAGGGAGAGGAGCACAATACCCCCTTACAAACATGCTTACAAGAGGAATGATTTTTAAATGGCGCATTCCCATTTGGAGGCAGTACTTTTTTCTCTCAGCTAAAAAAAAATTGCTGACTGCGTTTAAAAAAATATTTTTCCCTCAACAATAAAAATAATCAAAAATATCTTATTAATAATATTGAAATTTCTATGTTCGGTTATATTTCGGGAATAATCATACACATAATTTAAAATTATTGCCATACAACCTGCTTCCATGTAAGGGATTAACAGAAGCACTTAGAACTTTGTTCGTCAATTTTTTCTTTAAAAAAATGATTTGAACTATTCACTTACAACCTGCTTAATTATAAGGGATAATGCGAAGTTGTTAAATCATTTTTATTTAATTAAATTAAAAGTCCACTTCAATGGCTTGCGCTTATCTGCTGCTTCTAAGGAGCGCTCTTGTCATTTTCTTGCTTCCTGAAACCGAAAAATGTTTTACTTGATATAAAACAAACATGTATAAACAACGAGCCGTTCCCGCTGCGTTGTCCGTCCAGAATGAATTTTTGACTAACTATAAAGAAATATAAAGCCTGTGTGTTTTATTGTGTTTAGATCGATCTACAAAAGTTTTAAATTTCATCAAAATCGAATTTGCCCATCCGTCCCTTCATATTCCTAGCTTTGAAAAACATATAAGCCCTGTGTGTTTTAATTACCCTGATCTATCTATTCAAATTTCATAAAAATTGGTTAGATATTTTCGGAGTGGCAGCAATTCCCCGTATGTCTCCTCTTGGCCGCTTTCGCATTCGGTAACGGAGGCGTAGTCATTTTAAAATTGCTTTCTTTTGAGTATGGCAACTATTGCTTTAATAAATCTCTTCTAAAACGATAATTAATATTTTCTGAATATAGGAGGTTTAGCGGCCATAAACCCTATCCTAAGTTAGTACCACTTAAAGAAATACAAAGTATACAAAGAATAAAAAATCCCTCTTACAGATTCTCATTCACTCAGGACATTGCATGTTTAATTTGATTTTTCTAGGTTTAATATAAACGGAAATTCAAAAAGCACCAGTTAAAGAACAAATAACTACCAAAAATCTCCGTTACAGATTCTCATCCACTCAGGATCTTGCATGTTAAATTTTATGTTTTAAGTCCAATACTAACGGAAATTCAAAAAGTACCAGTGGAAGACCTAAAAAGTACCAAAAGTTCCCCCATAGAACCTTATCACTCAGGATATTATATGTTGAATTTTATGTTTCTAGGTCCAATATTAACGTTTAAAAAAAGTACCAGTTGTACAAGTAGAATCACAGTAAATTTTTTACTTGTTTAGATCACAGACTTATTGCAACTAAAAAAAAAGATAATATACCAATAATAAAAATCAATCTCTCGGGAAGTTGGAAAATCCTAGCGAAACGTAGGAAATACATTGATAAAATGAGATAAATTGTCTTTTATTTAATTAAGAACACAAACCAACCCCTTGAAAGCCTGTCTATAGGAAACTATAGGAAAACTTATTTTTTTGCTGCTTTTAGTAAACAACAATTAATTATTTATTAATAATTATTGTGCTCACTAATTATGTTTACTTTGTTTTAAACAAAAATTAAACAAAATAAATGTATATCATGGCCACTTTTTCCGTTTTTGGCAAATTTTAGCGATTAGGAACAATTTTTTTTAGGATTTAAAAAAAATATTTTAGGCTTACTGATATATCGTACTTTTTTATCTCTAATGTGGGCCAACCGGAATATATGTTAAGAACAGTGGAAAAATTTTTTTTAAAAATGTTTGTAAAAATGTTTAGGGGCCCCTATCGGCCCATAAACTTTGGTGTTTTTGAAAAAATTCGCTGCCTTTATATATCTGTGTCATTCTATCATAACATCTTAAGTAAAATTTAAAAAGTTAAAATAAAATTTTTTTTTAATCATACGAAAAAACATTTTTGCTTACACAGACAAAATTATCAGTAGTTATTTTTATCAATTAAAAAAAATGTTTAAAAAGTATTTCAATTTAATTGATGTTATAATTGAATTAATTATTTTTTCAGTTGAAAGAAAATTAAAAATATAATTTTGATTTAATTAACATATTTTTTTGAAATAAACTTTTTATTAAAATATTAATTAAATAACAAAAAATCTTAATTGATTTTTTCGTTTAAAATAAAATCATTTAAACTTGTAGAATTTTTGTTAGGGTTTGTCAAAACCTGAGCAATATTTAATTAAATCATTTAGCACATTGTTTGAAACGGCATAGTTTTTTTTTGATAATTTTTTAATAAAAATTAAAAATATCATTTATTGAAAAAAAAAAATTTCAAAATTTTCAAATTTTAGTAATCAATATAATCATTTTGTTAATAGACCAAAAACAAACTGTTTGTTTGATTCTATGAATTTGGTGATGAGTGGAAAGTGCAAAATGGGGTAAAATTTGTGGCAGCAATTTGGCCCCATCACATGAAATTTGCGCAGACCATTTTTCGGAAGCAAGCATTGTTCGCTAAAATTCCAGTGGAAAATTTTTATTTAACGAAATAAATACATGATAATAACAAAACACATTTTTCTTAACAGGTGACAAGTTTTTGACATTTTTACCATTTGTATACACAAACAAAACGCGTGTTGTTTTTTCTATTGTTGCATTGTTGTAGTTGTGCGCAGACCTACTAATTGGGCCATGGGCGTAAGATAGCATTAAAAATAATAAGAATAATTTTCTTTGCTATAGTTGGCAGCTCCAAAAGCATTTTATTACTGATCTTATCCAAACCAGGTGCCTTCTTGGTGTTTAAGTCATAAATAGCCTTTTATAATTCTCTTATATCAAATCGTAGGGAAATAACTGCCATAACAATTACAGGTAGCAACTCGACTGCTGTATCGTGAGATATGTTTGGAGTAAAAACGTTTTTCAAATGATTAACAAACAGGTTTCCTTTTTCAATATTGTTTCTTGCCCAACTTCCATTCAAATTTCTTAATGGTGGTTTAGAAATAACTGGTTTTTTGAGATTTCTAGCTCACGCCATAATGAGTAGTCTGATTGTGAAGTTGCATCAAGTTCCTAAGATATTTTTCCACGGAAGCCGTTTTCTGAGACTGTAGTAGCTTTCTTAAACTTTTTGTGCACTCTTTTAGTAAATTCTTAAGTTGAGGGGATCTGTGCAATTACCACTCTTTTCGAACTCTCTTTTTTTCAGTCAAGAGACGCTCGACATCTGTAGAATATATTTTATTAATATTGATTTTTTTGAGGGTTATGCTGGAATGTTGAACAGCTAGTTTAAGATAACTGTCAAAATTTAAAATAGAAAGATTCACATTCTCCGGTGTACTTAGCGGCATATTTTCAGTGCAGTGGGTACTGTGATATTTTTTATATTTTTTACCAATTTATTCGTGTGGCTGACGTCGACAAGTAACCAGACGGTGATACAATTTTATTTGGATTCATTATAGTAACAATTGTAGGTTTGTTTTTAACCGCACCAAAATCGATGACATCTGAAATTTTTGCTGATCAGTAGGCCAATAAGTTGGTTATTCACTCGCGACCACACTTAAATCCATTTTAGAGATTCGAATGAATGAAATGCATTGCATAGTGTGTACCCAGCGTTAGGGAATTATAATGTGTTTTCTTTACAAAAGTTTCTTTTTAGTGAACAGTACATCAACCACAAACGCGTTCTTTTAAGACTTATGAGCCGAGACTATATTTTTTGTTACTTTTCTAAAAAAAAAAAAAAAATGTAAACGTAATACAAATTATATTAAAGATTGAATTTGTGTGTTCTATTTTGACATAAAACAATTAACAATTAAATAAATATGACACGTTTTCTATTTAAAGTTTCTATTTGACTGCTTAATCAGACAAGCGAACGAACCGTTTTCCGTTACCGTTTGTTTTTAAATGTTAAATAAGTAGTAGCAGCAAAGAAGCGGAAGCCATTGAAGTGATTAATTTAAGTAAATAAAAGTGATTGAACAACTTCGCATTATCCCTTATAAGTAAGCCGGTTGTAAGTGAATGTGTAGTTCAAATCATTATTTTAAGGAAAAAATTGACGAACAAAGTTCTAAGTGCTTCTGTTAATCCCTTACATGGAAGCAGGTTGTATGGCAATAATTTTAAATTATGTGTATGATTATTCCCGAAATATAACCGAACATAAAAATAAAATTTCTTTTAATACGCAATCAGCCATCAAATTGTTTTTTAGCAGAAAGAAAAAAGTAGTGCTTCCAAGTGGTAATTTGCCATATAAAATTCACGCCTCTTGTAAGCAGGCTTGTAAGGGGATATTGCGCTTCTCTTCCTAACAAAACTGCTTACCAGTAATCACCATTTTTTACTGGGATTGTACTTTCTGTGAGATGTGGCAGCCAGTTATGAAAAACTTTTTAAGCCAATTTATTATTCCTGGAAATCGAATAAAATTAAATCGATGGAGTTTCTCATTTAAATTTTTTTAAATGAGTTAGCTCTGGTAAAGGCACGAACTCAAAGTACCTACTGTATATAAGAGAATTTTTTTATAAACTTTTAAAACAAGATCGTTTTTAAGATTCGCTTGATTACAATTTCACTCGTATGTAGTCGATTTTCAGAACGGTTGATTAGTGAACTAGTTTATAAGTGCAAGGGTTGCGGTTTCGATTCCTTCCAGAGACTATGGTCTGTTTTACTACAACGGGCTGAAGGTCAAAGTAACCATTGCTCGTCATATTAAGTTAAAATAGAATTTGTATTTTTTAGCCGCCTGCCTGACCTTAGATTCGAAAAACTTGAAAGGCAAATAATTTTTGAATCATAAATCTTCGATAAATAGTCGATAATATTTTATATAACGAATGTTCTTTTATTTGAACCAGTCTCGAAAATGTTCGACAATAAACATTCGAACATTCGCATTTCTATGAACTAGTTATAACATTCGAGATATTGTGTAAATTTTTTTATTCTAAACAAATGTTCGATCATTTGTATTGTTTACCGTAAAGTATTTTTTTTTTCTCAAATTACCCAGAAGGTTCAACATTCTGTTTCAACAGCTGTTATACTTAAAGCAAAAGTATTGCATTAAATTTGTATTTTAGAAATTGTTTATTACTATTAAAAAATTTTAATTATTTTAGATGATGGAAATTTCTATTATATCATAAGAACATAATTATATTTGCAAACTTTTAATTGAGTGTTAAAAATAACCAATAAACAACAAAGGCGAAATTATAAACTTCTAAAATAGAAAAGTATGTAACATTTGGAAATACAAATGGAAAAATGAATATGTCTTAATTTTAGGACTATTTCCCTTCCAAGAAAAACATGTTACATTATAGACGTGTAACACTTTTGAATTCTTGTTGAGCCTGTTATTTTACGGACCAGAAATAACCCAGTTTATTTAATTTTATATCTTAACTTTATTAACAAAATATGGATGGCTCCTGCTGCTGCTGATACCAATTGACGACTCATTTATCTTCTTACAAGAAAAAAAAAAGAACGCACTCTCCTTCTTGTATCTATACTAATTACAGCAGTCAGTGTTTCAGCCTTATTAACAGCAAAGTGTTGCCAAACAATGCAACACTGTTTATCATTTAAATAAATAATAAATCCATAAAGCAGTTACATTCAAACTTATATTTACTATAAATTCCTTTTAATTAACTACGCCTAAACAATTCTTAATAATAATCACTCGAAGTGTTACATATTGTGCAATTTTAATCGAACAAAATAAGCTGCTTTTATTTAATTTTAAAATTGTTGAGCGGTTTCTGCAAACTAGGGTAGCCAGATGTAAAATTCGGAAAAACAGTACAATCATGAAAAAACAGTACATTTTTTTTTTTAAGAAAACGTATGTAACTATTTATTGAAATTATTAAATATTTTTTAACTTTTGATTCGATATGCAACAACAATAGTATAAAGAAATACACTTGAAAAGTAAAAAAAGACTTAATTCT
The DNA here is from genome assembly GCA_943735925.1 of Pollenia amentaria. Taxonomy (NCBI): domain Eukaryota; kingdom Metazoa; phylum Arthropoda; class Insecta; order Diptera; family Polleniidae; genus Pollenia; species Pollenia amentaria. The sequence continues at coordinate 106,434,392 of OX031006.1, forward strand.
TATTGAATTTCATATACGATATGACACCATTTGCGTTGAACAAGCAAACATCACAAGCGAAGCATTTGCCCATAGTCATGGCCATGTCATGTTTTTCAAAATATAAAGACAGGAAAACAATAACAATGCTGTAAGCCATATAAGAATTACTTACATCGAAAGAGACAAAGAGATAAAAACTTAACTCTGCTTAAAAAAATTTATTCATTGCTTGCGTTAGTAGGATTTTCTTAAAAAATATTGGTATTTAAAGCAATTTTACATATCTCACTTAGTTCCCAAATTGTATAGAATTTGAGAAATTTATTGATTCCTAGATTAATTTTCTAATTTCATACCATTTTTAATTTATTAAGGCTCTAATCATGTAAAACGCAGCGCAATGCCAAATAATAACATTGAAAGCACAAACAATGTCATATATATTTTGTAATTTTGTTGTTGCTTTCCACAGAAATTCATGTACCGTTTTAAAATTTTCAACGCCACAAGATATGCAGCATTTGAAATTTTTAAACGCCTTAAGGCCCAACCATAATGTGCTTAAGTTGGCTTCAGCAAATGTGCGAATACATGTAAATCATATGAGGCAAACCATATTGAACTTAAGGAAACGTTTTGTTAAGTTTTATGAAATTGTCATTTGCTTAAGCAAAGTGCGAAATTGATCGCACATTCCGTACGGAATCAAATGTGTTTTTATTTCATTTTTGTTTTTTTAAATACATTTGAGAGACTTTTTGTAAATTTTTGACAGTAGGTTAAGCTAGGCTATGCAAATTATGGTTGGGCCTTTAGTCATTTGAAACACTCAAATATGTATTACTTTAATAGGGGGTTTTCTTACAGTACATTTGCGTACTGTTTTGGGCGATGTGCATAAAACAGTACAATTGAAAAAATTAGAAGATGTAATGCTAAAAACACAACGTCTTGCCCCCTACTGCAAACTATTATTGTTCCAAAACAAACATTGACATAACTAATTACGTGCAAAAAATTAAAACGATAATAATATACATAATAATATTTACTAATATTTCCATTTTAATATGTAATAATGTGTAAATTTTGTGGTAAAGCAATCTTTTTTCGAAATTGTGAGCAGGGCTGTCAGATGTGGCGATTTCTCGCCAAACGTGGCGATTTTCAAACTTGTTTGGCGACCTAATTTTCGATTTGGCGACATGGCGATTTTTTGGCGATTTATAAAATAGTTGGCGACTTTGTTGGCTATTTTTGATGAGCCATGAATTTGTTTTGAAATTTGTTAAATTCAATAGGAAAATATTAAATTTTTTTATTCTTTTTAATCCAAATTTAGATATTTTAATTAGGCTTAAGTTCATTGAATTTAATTTGCATTAAATTATTTTTATGAAGAAAGGAATTTTTACAACATGGAAGATTAATTAAAATTGTTATTGATAATTTTCATTCTTGACTGACCTGGGATTCGAAGCCAGGCTGTCTGGCGTGTGATTCGAACCCAGGCGGCTGGTTACCCTGACATGTTTCGACCTCAACCACTAGGTCTTCTCAAAGGGATTTGCCGTCTTACACTCGCAGCCATCGATGACTGCTGACGTCAGTAGTCAAACATCAATCCTTAAACCAAATTGTATTTTAACCTTTGGTAGATCGAAATTTGCTTTTTGAATGATTATCCATTTTTAATTGATCTCACATGTTTTTCCTTACTTCTGTTTTTTCGTACTCTTGTCAAGAATTCTTCTTGAAGTCCAAAGTACATTTTTTTTTTGTTTTTTCTTGTTTTTTGTCTTTCTTTTTTTTTCTAGTTGACCTTTTTTCAGCACAACTTGAAGGACAAATGTAAACATAGCTCGTGCCTTAGCTGTTAACAATAATTAGTAGACAGCCTGGCTTCGAATCCCAGGTCAGTCAAGAATGAAAATTATCAATAACAATTTTAATTAATCTTCCATATTGTAAAAATTCCTTTCTTCATAAAAATAATTTAATGCAAATTAAATTCAATGAACTTAAGCCTAATTAAAATATCTAAATTTGGATTAAAAACCATTAACAGTTCAATAAAATAAAAACACAATACTAATTATTGTTAACAGCTAAGGCACGAGCTATGTTTACATTTGTCCTTCAAGTTGTGCTGAAAAAAGGTCAACTAGAAAAAAAAAAAGAAAGACAAAAAACAAGAAAAAACAAAAAAAAAATGTACTTTGGACTTCAAGAAGAATTCTTGACAAGAGTACGAAAAAACAGAAGTAAGGAAAAACATGTGAGATCAATTAAAAATGGATAATCATTCAAAAAGCAAATTTCGATCTACCAAAGGTTAAAATACAATTTGGTTTAAGGATTGATGTTTGACTACTGACGTCAGCAGTCATCGATGGCTGCGAGTGTAAGACGGCAAATCCCTTTGAGAAGACCTAGTGGTTGAGGTCGAAACATGTCAGGGTAACCAGCCGCCTGGGTTCGAATCACACGCCAGACAGCCTGGCTTCGAATCCCAGGTCAGTCAAGAATGAAAATTATCAATAACAATTTTAATTAATCTTCCATGTTGTAAAAATTCCTTTCTTCATAAAAATAGTTTAATGCAAATTAAATTCAATGAACTTAAGCCTAATTAAAATATCTAAATTTGGATTAAAAACCATTAACAGTTCAATAAAATAAAAACACAATACTAATTATTTTTTTATTCTAGTATTTCAATGTATGAAATTTGATGCATTCATATGTATGACCAGTATGTATTTAAAACTAAATTATATTGAAATGGCTGATGAAGATAATGAAAATCTTCGAGAAATTTTTTTTCACATATAAATGTGCTCTTGAAAGAAGTAATAAGTAGAATTCTTTAAAAAATTATTATAATTAAAGTTTATGAACATTTTTCCATTATAAAATATGACAAATTATCACTGATAAAATTCGTTGTTGTTAAAGATTTTTTAAAAATTTTTATGAATCCTAACGTACCTTTGGATGTTAATGAAACACAATGGAAAAATACCGTTTGTTAAAAGAAAAGTTTTATGATGATATTCAATCTAATTTAAATCAGTTTAGACCAACAATTTATAGCTACAAGGATACGGCACCTACGCACTATAGGAAATTTCCCCTTTTTTTTGGCCAAAAGTACTTAATTTTTTTCTTGGAGTTTTTGATTTTTTTTTTCACTATGTACTTAAAAACATAATAAAAAAAAGCATCTTCGAAGAATAAAGCATCAATGATGCTTTACCGTTATTTTATAAATGCAAAAACATGAGGTTTGTTTATTAAACAAAACGAGAAAGTTACTATATTAAATTAGACGTGTATTTAAGCTTAAAGTTTTTATTCAAAAAATTCATGTAAAAAAAGTGAAAAATGAACAATAATGCTAAAAGTGAGTACTTTTATAGTAGTTAAAAAGATATTCAACTTTTTTTTTTAATTTGGTTAAATCGAAGGAAAGAAAAAGACCTTGATGTTATATACTGTACTAATAAATTGCAACTTCACTAAGCCCCGAAAAAAAATGATAAAAAGTGATAGATATAACACTTACGCATTTCGATAGAGCCATAAGTTGTCATCCATTCGCAATTTATTTCAGCTGCATATACTTGCATATGTCTTAAAAAAAGCGTATTTTTCCAGGTAACTTCAGCGTACCAAATGCAGACTTGCGCGTGACAAACTTTTTTCCCCGTGACGGTGCGTGACTAAAAATTCATTAGCTTAAGGAGGAACACTTCCAAAAAGCGAATCTAAAAAATCATTTAGGAGGAACACTTCCAAAAAGCGAATCTAAAAAATCATTTATTTTGGCCCACTCGTTTGTCTAAAAATTAGTTTTGGCCAAAAAAAAGGGAAAATTTCCTATAGTGCTACGTACCATTTAAAGGAACTTGCATTGACTGTTCTGGTTATTACAACTAGTAATGCCTGTGTTGAAATAATGAATACCACTAAGATTCGCCTTCGAAGTAGAAAGCGATATGAAGTTTTCGACACGTTTTAACGAGTTATAAGTTGAATGTAAACAGTACATGTTGCATTTCTTTTGTTCCTTCACAATGTATTCCAAAAAAAGAACACAAAAAGGGAGTCTTCTCGGTGAAGTATATAGCGTTTTAGATATATCATAGAACTGTGACTACATACAAATGTATTGTATATCCAATATTTGTTTAATACTTACCGCAAAAATTCTTTTTTTGTCGCTTTGAGTAGACTACTATAAAATATTTTAAACATTGCATTTTGTGCTTACTAATTATTTTTTACTTTGTTCTAAATAAAATTAAACAAAATATATCTTGGCGACTTTTTTTGAATTTTTGGCGGATTTTAGCGATACGGAAGAAATGTTTTTTTTTTGGGATATATAAAAAATATTTTTAATTATTCTAAAAATACATATATTATTGTTAAAAAAATAAATGCTTTGGCGATTTTGGCGATTTTTGACATTGATTTTGGCGAAAAAGTTCAAAATTAATCTGACAACCCTGATTGTGAGTAGTATTTGTTACGATAAAAATAAAAATAAAAAATAAAAGCTTGGTTATACAAACAAAGTAGTAAGTACCACAGTTGTAAAAAAGGGTAGAACAAACAACTTTATGGCGATTTCTTTTCTGAGAAATATGTTGCATAAATGGTACATGCTCTATCTCTTTTGTGTAGAGCATGTACCATTTATGCAACATTTTTCTCAGAAAAGAAATCGCCATTAAATAAAAGTGGGAGTAAAATATGCAACATATTGTGGACGAGAAGATAACAAAGTAAATTTTTTCACTCATAAAAGAGACTTAAAAAGAAACTTAAAACTGTTCCCACAGTTGTATATTTTGTACAAACGAACACAAAAATGTAGAACATGTAGCTGCGTTTAGACCTGCGATCGGCAACCTATACTATTACATTTTGCGATTGTATGCGTTGTATGTATTTTACATATGTTGTTGTTAATGTTGTTTAATTCTCTACCATGTGTGTGCACACGTACGTAACAAAAGAGCATAAAAGAGAAAACGCGGCGCCCTGATTTTGCCGATCGCAGGTTTAGACCGTATTTTTCATACAATTTGAGATACAATTTTGTCGTAGAAAGCAGTCGTGAAATAACTTCAGTTATATTTTGAGAAGGGGTTTTCTATGCTCTCACATATAAATAATTATTCTCTTAACAATGATTTCAACACAATCAATGAATTAATTATACTTTCATTCAATTTCATATATTTTGTTAACAGAAAATGAAAAACAAATAAAAAATTCAATAAATTCAGAGAAGCCTGGAGTTGAAGACTCCGTTTTATTGGAACACTAAAACATAATTAAAAATTCTTTTTTGTAAACCTCTTCTTATGAATACTCATTGCGAGTCGCAATAGTATTTTAAAGTTCTGAAAATCAATTTAAAATGCCGTACATGTGGTTTAAATTCATTCTTTCAATATTAATTATGTATATGTATGTAGGATACATACCTAGAGTTAGGAAACGCTTCAATACCAAATACAATTCAAACAAAGTTGTGCCCATGTTAATGTCGTCGATGGCCGGCAATTCCTCAGAATGGTCTTCTGGTACATCGAGCCTTTTTATATGGCTACAAACTTCGGTAACAATGGATTTTGCGATTTCAGCAATCTTTTCATCATAGAACTTAAAAAGCACCGCGGAGAAACTTAATCGTATTTTGCTGTGTAAATAAATTATAATTAAGTGAGTATTTTATTCGAATTCACAAAACATAAAAAACATTTTTGTAATTTATAAAATTCGTCATAATTTCTGACTCATTAATTATGAATTCCAAATAAAATAATTTTTTTTTTTTTTTGAGTTTAATTTGTATACAGAATACACAAACGTAGAGCTAAAAAATGTTATTCAACAGTAGATTTAATTAATGTTTTAATTGGAAACATAACTTACTGGTAAAAGTGTTTATCGAAGTATTCCATTGCTCGCTGCAAGTCAGAACGCACCATCTGTATTAGTTTTATTAAATATTGTAAATTGTCCTCATCAGACTGATCATCACTATTGTGCCGATTACCTTCAATTATATGCTCCAGCCACTCCTTCGTTCCGCAATGAATGGCATCTACAATGACATCATTAATACTGGCCTCTAATTCCTCTTTTCTTGATATCCATCCATAAACATTGTGCGGAAATAGATCAACGCTTTTTGGTTTTTCGAGGGTATGTATCTTTGAGAGAATGTCAAGAACCTCACAGAGGGATTTTACAATTTGCTTATCACTAACATTTTTGGCACGCAATTTTCGAAGGATTGAGAAACAGGAGGGCAGCAAACGCTTTACTCCATCCCAAAACGTTTTTATATCCTCTGATTCATTTAGGTGACACTTGAGAATTGGTACCACAACGTCTAGTATTGAATTGAATAATCCAAAACTTAATGGATGATCTTCGTGAATGGTTGTGTATACACACCATTGGCTCAGTGCACATTCAAAATTTGATAGACCGGATTGAACGGCGTGCTGCAAGCGTATAGCTTCGGCATTTCCGCTAAATTTACCGGCCCACCAATAGTTTGCAACTTGCGATGATTCCAGTTCATGCATAAGCAGTAATTTTAGCAGATGTCGATGCTCTTGAACAGCAACACGTTTATCTTTTTCTGCACTGAGAGCCAAGTTTACCAGTATCGATCCACGACTTTTAGTTTTGCTTCCCTTTTCTAAGTTGTACCAGACTGTAGTACCTGATACTGGTATTGACTGCAAATATTGTTATTGTTTAAATGTAAATTTAAAATTCGAAAATATTACACTGTGCGTTAATTAGAAAACATTGGGACGTCAAAGCTCCTAAAGGATTTGCAAAAATTGCGTCTAATTTATGTTGCTTTTTCTGATGAGGTTCAGATATTTCAGTTTATTATTTTCTATTATTATTAATCCTATATGAATTAAGACGTTTTGAATTATTATTCTTTTTGTATTTTTAATTGTCAATATTTAAAATGTTATTAATTAACTAATTAATAAAGAATTTTAATGATTTTATTTATTAAAATATCTTAATTTCAAGAGGCCATAGAACAACAATTTAGGCAAAACCTTTTAGGGGTTATGTTGATTCACACAATATAATTTTTTTACACGATTCTTAATTTGCTGCACAGTGTTTTACATTTTTAATACATACTTTTAACGTAATCGCTGTTCTTCCAATAAGTTCATTGTCATGCTTTCCCGTTGATGCAGTCATAGCAATTTCTTTCATTAACTTACGCAACCCCTTAATACCTTTAACTTCCATTAGTTTATTGACTTTATCTTTTACAGTTTCGGCTGCATCGAAATCCCATACTTCAATTATAAGCACCTCATTTCTGGGATTCTCTGTAATTGGCCTTAATAAAAAAAAAGAGTCATTTGAATTAATTATTTAACAAGTTAAAGTGTTTTATTCGGCTATGCCGAATCCTTGTTACCCTCCATCATGAGTAGGAATATTTCAGGAATAGGACTTATATTTTAAACTATAGACTTTAATTTATAGGTCGTCATCACTTAATTGGACCTAACATTAATAACGAATCATGATTCGTTTTGGCTTAAAGTGTATAAAAGACATTTTTAGGAAAAGGGGTTACCTACATATATTTTAGCTATAGAAAATTATGAACCGTTCATCTTTAAATTCGGTAGAGCGAGTTCAAATATTGAAAAGGAAACAAGTGAACCAAATTTTTCTACAATATTTTAGATCCTTTCGGTTTTAGTCGTTTTGAAGTTATTTTCGTGAATTGGCTTTATATAGGCCATATGTTATTTCAAGACTTATGTAATCATGACAGACCAAATTTTACTACAGTAGCATCATTCTTTACCATTTAAGGCGTACTTAAGTGTTTTCCGAGAGTGGGCTTTGTATGGGCCCTGTAAATTATAGATCGATCATCATGAGGGGGAGATATGGGAGTATTGATGCGATTATAGAGCCTATCCTACCCAAATGGCAACCTCTACCACTGTTTTTGCCGAACTTGGTCCTCCCTGTTTCGCAGTTTAAATGCTGTTGCCATGCGCCTGTCTGGATGCTATAATCGGTATTCCCGATACCAGATTCAGATGCGGCCGCCCAATCAGCCACCCATCTTAAGGATAAATGACCACTGAAACCATGAACAAAATAAATTCGAGGAAAATCGATCAAATTATGCCGACAATTGGAATGAAAAACAAACGGTTAGGAATCGGATTATGGAGAGAAACAAGATGGCCAGACTTAGAGAATTCGTAACATCGGACGGCCATACCTTCCTATATTCGGACAAAGCAGAATTAGAAATGATATCTAGTGGTGCTGAAAACCCCTCTATCGCTGACTACTTCGTTCAATCATTAGGGTCCGTGGTTGCTATGCGTAACAATAATAGCACTGGTGACTGGGGGCCGCCACGCACCTGGGACACATACAACAGAGACGCAAAATTTGGATGTCTGATAATACTTTGAAGCTGGTAAAAAAAATAAAACAGCAAAAAACCTGCTGAATGCGGCAAAGACTCGTGGCCAAAAATCGAATCCTGCGAGGAAACATCGGCAAAACAGTTAAATCGAGCGATCTCGGCAAAGCAGTTAAACGTAGAGCTCGCAAGGACAAAATAACGTACTCAGATGGGTTGCTGAAACAAGCACAGGTGGCAGTGGAAACTCACCGCATTAGAGATCTGCACTGAATAACTAGGGAATTGATCAATAAATCCACCGCATCGTCGTGGCCCTTAAAGAAAAGCGCTGGAGAAATGGTGACATCAAAACAGGACTAGCTGACGATCACATCGCGTCAGAACTTATATTTCAACGGAGAGCCGTTCTAATCTTGAAGTTGAGGAGGCAATAAAAACACTGAAGAATAATAAATCTCACCAGAAATTCTAAAGGTTGATCCCCAATTAAGTGCGCAACTAATTATAACCCTCATAGAAAAATGTTCGCGAACAGAATGTTTGCATTAGGAGTGGAAACTGAAGGGGAATAACCGTCCTAAGCATGGTGTATAAAGTTATTGCTTATATATTGGCCGACCGCCTTGCGAGTGCATTGGAGACTGAACTCAGACCGCAACAGGTCGGCTTTCGACCACACTGATCGTGCATCAACCACGTGGAACAGTCCGTAAAATGGAGATCTTCTCTCCCTATTTATTATTTATAGACTTTGAGAGAGCTTTGGATAGTCTGGACTACAGGACTATGTTGTAACTATTTTGGAGACTGTGTAATAATTTTATAACTTTTTCAGACGTATGTAAGTGAAATTGGATTGGGCATATATTGCGTAAGACACGAAAAGACCAGGCGCGGATAGCACTTGATTGGAATCCACAACGCACTCGAAGAAGTGGAAGACCCGCTAATACAGAGACAAGACACGTTGACAACGAAATTATGAGAACAACTACAATCTGGAGTGAAATTTATTTGTTATAGCCCTATTTTCCACACTGTGACAACGGGAATAAATATATTTTATGTATCATGAAGACTGGCAATTCACCCAAATCTTCTTGCACAGGATATACTGTATTATAATGGCCATACTCGCCTAAAGAGGGTCGACACATTGGCCCTCGCGGAACCGCACGAAAGATGAACACTTTACGCAACGAGAAATGGATTTTGTATTGCAATGGCAACAGACCTAGAAATTATTAGCAATTTAAGATTTTTTGTTATTTTCTTTAATAATGAATGAGAAATGAATTTTCGCCAATAGTTGCATTTCGCTACCACTTTAATGTAAGTTGTTTGGTATTTATTCGTGTTTATACATTAAAACAAGGCCTTAATGGACGGGTCAACCAACAGTTGTTTTTATTAGAATGACAATATGTCGGCATGATACATTGGAAAAGTATGTAAGTAATGTTAGTTCTCAATAGTAATTACTCTATAAACAGAATAAAAGTCGAAATTTTATTGGAAGGTCGGTTTACATGCGGTCCCATAATTTTTTTGCTGCTAAACCGATCCCTGTAAAAAATGTGCTGCAAAGGAGCATCAAAAAACATGAACGAAAAAGAAAAAGTACCGAAAATAGTACAAAAGTACTGAAGTTACTATTTTGGTGAAAAGTTATAACATGTACGAATGGACAGAGGAATAATGAAAGAAAAAGTTAGTTGAAAAAGATTGATGAGAAATAGAGACTATGAAGTCGACACGGACGGAAAAATTATAACTTTACCTATAATCCTAACATTATTTATAACTAAAATATAAGTGAATATAATATAAGTGAATACAATATGTTAAATAAATTAGGCTGAATTGTAAAGAATTAAATTAATGCCGTGTTTTTCGTTATACGAAATTACAAACTTAGTACCACTCGCGGTTGAGGCTGGGTCTAAAATGGAGTATCTGCAATTAAAAGGATATTTGCATTTCAAGTTTAAAAACGCTTAAAAGTTTTAAATTCCTTTTTGGAAGATTGGTCGGCTGTAACTTCATAATTTAATTTTTGCCGAAAGAGCATAGTGAATATTACCCCACGATATATTTACTTACAGTGAGAAGTGTTCCTCCCATATTGGATTAAGGGTTTCTGTTTTAACAGATGAATTATAGCGATGTGAACCATTCGTTTCCAGATATAATGTAACAAATGGATCAGAAAATCCATTCGCATCTTTTGATAAAAGATTTTCAGCCTTAATAATTTCAACATTTAGTCGAATATTTGGAGGTTCTTTTTGTTGTGCAACATCGAGTATTTCTTCATGCTTTGTGTTCGGTATTTTAAATGCTTCCTGAGCAAATTCAATTAGTGATTCCTTGCAGACATCGTTCGCTTCACATCCAATGTTGTTCGTTATTTCAAAAAGGACTTCTTCATAGAGATCTTCAATCTAAACGAAATGACAAAAACAAAAAATTATTATGACAATTGTTGGTATTATTTATGCGATTATCTCAGATATCATTATAAAAATTTAGTTTTTTAGGCTTAAGTTCGACGCAACATTTTCGCTTCAAATTTTGCAATCCGATTTTAGAGATATATATTTAAAAATATCAATTTCTGAAAAATGTAAATCTATAACTCCAAAAAATTGCTTTTATAATACTTTGGGGAAGGCTTTGTCGAATACTTATGAGCTCTTATTTGTTAAAAAAAACTGGCAGTGAGTTATGACGGAAAAAGTAAAATAATAAGAAATAGTGGCAGATTTAAGGCCGGGATGGCCGATCTGATCGTTTCTGTTATGTGGAAAGCAATGTAAATGCTTAGCTGACTGTATTGTCACTAAACCGTAACGCGCCAACCTATAAAAAATAGAATTTCATTACAAGGTTCCATGACAGTTGACAGAATGCGGGTATATTCACTCTTTTTTGGTACTTTTTTCAACAATAATTTCTGTCGACTTTTGACAAAATAACGTGATATGGCATTTCCTCCGAATGGTCAACCAGGATGGAAAAATAAAATGTTGATAATCATGATGTTTTATTATTTATAATTATAAAAAAGTCTGTTTTTATAATATAATGGTTTTATAACATTACTCTGCTGTTTAACTTGAGGAAATTCGGCTGGAAACTGGAAAATTTTATATTTTTTTTTAAGTTACTTCTAAAGACATTTTTATATATAATTATTTTACATGCAAAAAAAATGTTATGTTTGCACTCTTTCTCTCTATTACAATCAATTTTTTTTTTTTTTCTCATTATTTATTTATTGAATCTTCATATATTAAATATGAACTAACAATAATTAATCAAATCTTATACTAATACTTTATTTTTGTCCTGCCAATGCTAGACGAAACCTTTTCTGTTCACATATGTAGATGTTTAGCGCTCTTCTTGTCTGATGAGTCCTGCTGTATCTCTTCTCCTTAATCTAGAGTGGCCGCTGTAATATAAAATATTTCGAGCTAGTGGATTTGGGTGCGACTCAAGTCTTTAAATATTTTACTGCGTACTTCGTAATAATATTTTTACTAACGGCACATTGAGATCCTTGTGAATATTTGAGTTTTTGACATACCAGGGAGCGATTGTGATTATTCGAAGAAGTTTATTTTGTCGCCTTTGAATTTTTTCGATATTAGAAGCCGAGGCAGTGCCCCATAACTGAATACCGTAGCACCAAATTGGTTTTAAGATAGAGTTGTAAAGTAGAAGTTTACAATCGAGACTAAGAACAGAGTTTCTTCCAATAAGCCAATTAAGTTGAATTGCTTTTAGTTTCATTTGTGTTAGTTTTGCTTCTATATGGCATTTCCATGTTAAACGCCGATCTAGATGAATTCCGAGATATTTTACATGCGATTGTTGGGGCACTAATTGATTATTGATTTTAATAGGGGGACATGACTCCCGACGCAAGGTGAATGTTATATGTACGCATTTTTGCTCATTAACCTTTATCCTCCATTGTTTTAACCACTTTTCCAGTTCAAATATATGATCCTGCAAGTAGCGAGAAGCTTCATGACAGTTTTCGTGTACGCTTAAAAAAGCTGTATCATCAGCAAATGTTGAAGTTAGGGTGTGGTTGTTTGTTGGCATGTCTGAGGTATATATTAGGTATAACAGTGGGCCCATGATGCTTCCCTGAGGGACTCCAGCGTCAATTGGCTGAGGAGAACTTATAAAAGCACCTTCTTTAATAATAAACTTTCGACCGACTAAGTAGCTTTCTAACAGCTTGTGTGTGTTTACTGGTAAATTTAGCTTCAATTTATGTAATAAGCCTTCATGCCAGACTTTATCAAAAGCTTGAGAAACATCGATGAAGAGGGCGGAACAATATTTTTTTTCTTCAAAGGTTTTTCTTATGGCGTTCACTATACGATGGGTTTGTTCAATTGTGCTATGTTCTCTTCTAAAGCCGAATTGATGGTTTGGAATACATCTATTTACATTTAAAATTGGGGTTAATTTTGACACTAACAGCTTCTCAAACAGCTTTGATATATTAGACAATAAGCTTGTAGGTCTATATGACTCAACTTTTGTAGGATCCTTTCCTGATTTAGGTATCATGGTAACTAGGGATACTTTCCATTCCTGAGGGTAGTATTCAAGGCGTAAAATAGCATTAAAACTAAAGAGAATAATTTTCTTTGCTATGCTGGGTAGCTCCAAAAGCATTTTGTTACTGATCTTATCAAAACCAGGGGCTTTCTTCGGGTTAAATCATGAATAGCCTTTTCGATTTCTCTTATCTCAAATCTTAGTGGAACAGCTGCTCTAACAGCAACAGGTGGTAACTCGACCGCCATATCGAGAGATGTGTGAGCGGTAAATACGGTTTTCAAATGATTAACAAAAAGATTTCCTTTTTTTTCGCGCTGGTAACCCCATTTAGACCACAGTGCGTCGCATGTGTGGTGAAAAAATGTCAGCTGTTTTTGGTGGCCATGGATGACAAATCGTATTTTATTTTCAATGTTATCGATAAATATGTTTGTGTGGTGGATTCCTTTTTACTATTTTTTTATATAAAAAGTTTTTAATAAGAGAAAATGCTTTCGTATTAAAGATTGCAATGACTTTCAAGAATAAAATACATTGGAATTAATTTTAGAACAATTTTTTCAAGAACAAAATTTGCCATTCTAGTTATCGATTCCTTTTATGTTCTGAGTGCCATCTTTGTTGTGCTTATTATTTTTTTTTAACAAATGCCTTGAAAGGGAAACTTATTGACACCATGAAAAATTACGAATTCCTTTGATAATAAAAGCTTACTCCTCTATAAATAAATTCAATTAAAATATCAGTTAGTTACAACTTCCATTTTTGCAAAATTGTTTTTATTTGATAAACATTTTAGAACAGATGATAAAAAAAACTATTTGCTGCATAAAACGCATTGCATGTAACTTGAATTTAGAAACGCATGAAATGTACAAAAAGTATACGCATTAACGCATGGTGTGGAGATTCAGCTTTACTCTGTTGCTCCGCTTTCAGATTTATTTCATGAGCTAGAAGTTCAGCTGCCTCTTTTTAAAAGACACTTCTTTGTAAAGCGAGACCAACAAAATAATTTTGAAGCCAAAAGGAAAAATATCAAGCCCGGAGAACTTGTGTTACAAATTGACTTCTTTGCAAATTGACTCCGCGGAATATTATAGGCTGGTCTGCCAAAATGAAGTGCAAAGCGCGCATTTTAGCTACAAACAAGTTTCGATTTTTACTTGCGTCGCATGGATGCTTGACAAAACTATGTCATTTGCCGTAATAAGCGATAGTTTAAGTCACAGCAAAATCGATGTGTACGTTTTTATAACGAAGATTGTTGAAGAAATTAAAAAACAACATGGTAAATTTCAAAACGTATTGATTTTCACGGACGGAAGTAGTTGTCAATTCAAAAATCAATTTATTTTCTGGAGCTTACGCGACTTAATGGCTCAATTTGCTTGTAAAACACTTGAGCGGGAAAGGTGCAGTCGATTTTTTAAGATATTTATGGGAAAATGCATGATGATAATAATAAAAAAACATATGGAAAAATCGTACGTTCACGACCCGTACGTTCGCGACCGGTACTTAAGCCGATTAAACAAAAACGAATAGAGATACTTTGTTGTGTAAATACTGGATATAGACCTACATTAAAACACTTTTAAAATAAATTTATCACTTTTGAATATTCCGTTCCATTTTGCAGATTTTTACATTTCACTACTGTCAGCCAACGCACAGTGGCGCCATTTGAGTTTTTTCGTTGCAAAAATCATATCTTTTGAACCGAATAAGATAATTGAACAGTTTAAACAGCATATGATAGATAACTGTTCAGCCTATGAAATGAGCGTTTGGAAAGGGTGCTACGCTTTGTAGGGGCCTACTTATGGGTTATCAAAGTTAAAATTAGTAGAAAAATCAATTTTATGGTAACTAAAAAAAATTATTTTTACATTTTTAGATTGTTTATATTTTTTTTCTTAAGGGTTTTATGTTTTAAATTATTACCCAACAAATTAAAAAAAAAATTATTTTTTTTTTTAAATATATTTTTTCTATTTTCTGTAAAATATTCATCACAATTCGTAAGAGAAGGTATATCTAAAAGACTAACCATTTCTAAACTATAATTATTTTGTAACTCTATTCGTGACTTCACATGCCGCAGGGAAGAAATAAGTGGATCGGAAGATGCTGCCAACATGTTGAAGAGGTCCTTATTTTGCCTTACCCTTGATGCTTTGAATGTGTTCTGCAATCTATATTTTTTATAAAATTTGTTAAGAGACTCCTGTGCTTCTTCAGAAAGCTCTCCAATTGGCAAAGACTGGTACTCAATTATATCTTTGCAATGCGCCAATATTTTATGGACGGTCGGGGTTAACTTCTTCTGTGGATATATTTCTGCTAAAAGAGATGCAGTTTTCGACGCATATTCTCCATATTTTGTAGAATTGACATTTCCTTTGCAGTTTAAAACATCCAAGATCGTTCCCAATCTTTTCACGATTTGATTGTCAATTCCAATGATTCTAGTTACTGCCTCATCATTTTCAAAAAATCTCCTAGAAGTGTTTCCGTCGTTTGAGTTACCGTATCCGTGCTTGGGACAGTCTACTTTTAGTCCAACTTGTTTAAAAAAAGCATCCTGTATTTGCTTCTTTCTGATCTTTTCCTTATCCTTTATTGATGTATTTTCATCGAAGTTTTCCTCCTCTTGTGGTAGGGTATATGCCAGTTTTAGCAAGAATTCCATACACCTTATCCTTGCGTGCAATGGTGACATTCCATATTCGTAGTTCTCCTCATTTGTAGAATCGTTTAAATTACCAAAGTTCTTCTGACAAATAATAATATAAAATCGATAAAAAAAATATAAAAATAAAACGAAAAAAGGGGTTTAAATAGGTTTTTGCTAAATTTTTACCTCCAATATAATTCAGTCTATATATATGTATATGATAACTAATTGAAATATATTATAATTAAGCAGAAAAAGATACTAATCTTAAACTCTTTACAACTAATTATATAAAATTGAGATGTAACATATGTATTATATATGAAATAAATTGAATTGAATTGAAAAAAGTTCTTCTGACTCTTTTTGCAAATCGGGCATGACATTGTTGAGGTTGTTCCTGTCAGTTCGTTTACGACTTTTCCGTCAACCATGGTCAGGTGGAACTCGTAATTGCATTCAATATATTTTCCTTCTCCAATTTGCAGCTTTGTAGGCTTAATCTTGCTTATTTATTCTTCAATGTCCTTCACCGTAGTCCTTATGAGTTCTGCCGATTCCCTTGCAAACTGAAACATTATTGGTCGGCAATAATGCACTGATGACGGACGTAGATTTTTCCAGTGTAAGGAATCATCCGGTTTTTTCCGCAAAGGAACAACAGATGCCATAAACCATATTTCCGTCCGATATTGAAGCGTCATCGGAAGATATCCTTTGCTTATAAACGCTTTGTCCGGATGATCCATCGCAGCCCCATTTGCTGATCAATGTCAACTTCTCAGGAAGAATTTTCACTTCCGTGAAAAACTTTGGTGTGGTTGACTTTCTAAACAGTTCAAATAATTTTAAATTGTTCAACGCCATGTTTTCAGTACTTAATTTGTTTAATGGTTTCAGTAATTGTTGCGCCAACTTTCAGGCGTAGACTAATCCAGGCATTATGCTTATTTTGCAATATATAGGCTTATGCTACCATGCCTAAAAATTTACCTGTTCCCTGCATACATATGGATTTAGGCTGAATAATGCAATTTTGATATTATGCACGTGTCCAAATAAGATTTGTGCCTACCTGTAGGGACCATAAGTCAATATTGTTCCTGACCATTTGTACGCCAAAGTATTGTTTATGTGAGGTACGTACCTTCTAATTTCAATGAGTAGTTTTTTTCAAACTATTAGATCAAACTACTGTCAGTCAAAACATATAAGGGATGGACGCCATACAATTTCTGCAACCATGTCTTTTTAAACTTTTTTACCTCTAGAGGCCAAACGGGCACGTACGGGCAGATAAAACCTTTTGAATTATGTAAAGAAATAATCAAAGAACAGGTTTTGCAAATATGGCAAATATAGAAAAATATAGTTTTTTTTTATTTTCCGTCAAAGTTGAAAAATAGTGAAAAAACGGATAGTTTTTAAATAGTGATTTACCAGGAGAAACACAAAGCAAACAGTTAATTTTTTTTTATCATTATACATTTAATAAATACATCAAACAATACAAACAAAAAATAAGGCGATTCGTTACCTATTTTTCGTGATATTACACCTGAAATCGCAACAAATTGACTAAAAATTGTGTGTTTTTTGAAAACCGAAAGTCGGTCAACTTTGAACGGTTATATCTTCTAAACTAAAAATGTGATATTATTAAGAGTGGCATATTTGAAATCGTTAAAATGTTTCCTATAACATGGGTTTATTCAAAACTTCGTCGGCACTCATGAAAATTTTGATTTTTGCAACCTCGCTTGCTCTACGGGCGCCACTGTGCAACGTTGACTTCTATTTTGCGTACGTTCGTGACCACATGTTTATAACTATCATTATGAAAACTTAAACTCGATGAAATCCATCTTTTGCACTAAACATAGAGCTATGCAAAATGCTATCGAATCGCAAAAAAAGTGCTAGGAAAAGTTTTGTTTTCTATATTTGTTGTACATCAAAAGCGTACGAACGTACGTTCGTGACCCCAGGAAATGCCCATATACAGCATATTTTCATATATACAAATGTATGTTTAGATGTATAAAATAATCAAATGCATACATAAACACATACAATAAAAATCTGAAATATAAAAAGTTTTAAATGGTATCAAAAACTTGTTTTATGTATGCATATATGCAAAATATTATATGTACATTTGTATTTATATGCTAAAAATATACATATTTGTTTATTGTACTGTTTTAGTACTATTTAAATCGCTTGGTACTTTTTCTGCACAGAGGTCACCATTTGAAAATTTTAAATTCCCATCACTGTGTGTGTTATTTTATGTATTCTAAAGCCCGCGTTAGCCGACCGTAAATGTAGAAATGTAAACAGCTGATCGTTTCTGTTGTATGGAAAGCAATACAAATGCTTAACTGACTGTAATGTCACTTAACCGTAACGTGGCACCCTGTACAAAATAGAATTTCATAGGAGGTTACGTGGCAGTTGTATACAGTGCTGCTTGTATCTTAAATGGAATGCGTTTAAATTCACTCTTTTTCTTTGGTACTTTTTTCAGTAATAACAGTTATATTATACAAACATATATTTTTATTATCAATTATACAAATATATGTTTAGATGTATAAAATAAAAAAATTCATACGTATACACACAATAAAAACTGTGGTTTTTAATGGTATCAACACCGTGTTTTGTGTTAGCATATTTTAAAAAAAATATAAGTAAACGTGTATGTATATGCTATAATACATATTTGTTTATTGTAAATCTATAATATAAATAACAAAGTTAAATTATTTATGTATTTATGCATACAAGGAATACATTTTTAATACCATTTTAATCACTTGGCACTTTTCCTGCAAAACGGTAACCATTTGACCATTTTAAATTCCCATCACTGTGTGTGTTGTTTTATGTATCATGGCCAGTGTGGCCATCTTGGCATTTTTGCAGCTAAATTAACACGGTGTTTACATTTGCCAGTACTGGCAAGACAGTTGCAATACATGCAAACTTTTTCACTAATACCTACATGTACACTTTTCCAACTGTCTTGTCTACTCCCAATATGCATTGAAAAATTATTTCTCCAATGTTAGAGAAAAGCTTAATTCTCAAGTTGATTTCTAATGTAATTCTCAACGTAAGTTGAAACATTTTTCTCCTTTTTTGTTTTCAACTTGACATCAATTTGAGATTTAATATTTTATCCAATCTTTGAGAAAAATTTTAAATCTCAAGTGGATATCTAACACTTCTTCACTTGAGACCAAACATTTTTTGAACTTGAATACGATTTGTGATAAATTTGAGATTTTTTTCTAATTTTTTTATTCTCGTATGGCAGCGCTGTTTTGTGCAATCGCTTACAGATCTGGTAGCGTTTAAAAAACACATGTTGCAGCTGCATTTATTCATTTATTACAAATGTGCAAATGTGAAAGAAGTGAAAATAGTGAAAAAAGCAAGTGTTAAAAAATATAAATAAATAAAAGTGCATTTAAGTGAAGGAAAGACAATTAAAGGTAAGCAAAGTTTAAATAATTAATATAAAAATTAATAGATCAAAGAAAGTTTAAAGTGAGGTGAGGCAGGTGGTGGCTTTGCTGTCGGAGCGCTCATTTGCCGATGAAACTTTGGCAATGGGACCTTCGACATCAAATGCTTGTGGAAACGTGTCTTTTGAGGAATTTAGAAGTGAGGGCAATTCATCTGAATCGGAAAGCGAAAGTGAAAAGGAGGAAATAGTAGAAAATTTAGGTGAATTGAGGGATGAGCTTGCGTCATGGGCAGTTCAATTTAATATTACAAACGCAGCTGCTAATAGTCTTCTAAAAATTTTGAGTACCCACATTTATGGACTTCCTAAAGACGTGAGGACCTTAAAGTCTACTCCCAAAAGTGCGCCAGTTGAAAAAATGGGGTTAGGTGAATATGTACATTACGGCGTTAAAGACACATTGACCGATTTTTTGCTAAAAAATTCTTAATTTTCTGGCGAACTAAGCCTGAATATAAATATTGATGGCCTTCCTTTAGCAAACAGTTCCAATTTGCAAACTTGGCCTATTTTAATAAATGTCTATGGGACGCCAGACGTTATGGTTGTAGGCGCTTATTGTGGTAAAAGTAAACCATTGTGTCCAAATACATATTTAACAAGGTTTGTTAATGATTTATGTGAACTGATTGATGTGGGTTTAATTTTTGAGGAAAAATTGTTTCCTGTCAATTGTCGCGCATTTATATGCGATGCACCAGCAAGATCGCATATTCTTGGTATCAAAGGGCATACGGGGTTCTTTAGTTGTCTCAAATGTACCCAGAAAGGAGAATCTGTTAATCATAGAATGATTTTTAGAAGTGCGGTACATAATTTCAGAACAGATTCCAACTTTCGCTTAAGAATAGATGCCAACCATCACAAACTGCTAGAGCCACTGGCTATAGAAAAATTACCTATAGATATCGTGAATTCATTTCCTAATGATTATATGCATGAAAATAACGAATGTGCAAAAGTTCTTTTGTCTGAGTTTGTTAAAAATGTATCTCGCCTCTACGATGATAATTTTTTAATTTTTAATTTTTACTGCCTCACGCACTTAGCAAATGATGCATTTAATTATGGTTGCCTAGAATCCATAAGTGCTTTCAAATTTGAAAACTATTTGTCTAAACTGAAAAGGAAATGTAAAAAAAGTCATCAAATTGCAGTTCAGATATATTACAGATTGGTGGAGGATAGCTTAAGATTGCCCAAACCTCCAAATGACAATAAAAATAAAAAAGTTCTTAATAATGGGACAATTAAATCAATTTATACCAATTTGTTTTATTTTTCTACAAAAAGACCTGATAATTTTTATAGTATAAACAATAGAATATTTAAAGTAATGTATATTTCTCAAAATGATAGCGATATAGAAATTATATGAAAGGAAGTTTTGAATTTAAATGACTTTTTCACTATTCCAATAAAATCATCCAACTTTAATATTAAATTTTGCGACACTTTGCAATTTTCGAATTCACAGTATCAACATTTAGTGGAACTAATATCACAAAAAATAATTATGTTTAGTAATTTCGAATCTAATCAATTTTTATTACATGTAGATGGATCTAAACAGTACGTTTTTAACAATAACCGAAGAGTATGTAACCAAAAAAGGTGAGCATAAGTATTTTTTTTTTGTAGTAGTATAATTATATTAAATGTCAATTATAATTTTGAATTATTTTTAATTTTTTAGACTGGGATGAGTTAAATCAAAAGATTGACAACTTCCAAAAAAATGTGTTCAAAGGTATAACGCATTAAGCATATTTCTAAAAACAAAAACACAATGCACATTTCCAATATTTTTAGAACATGAAATCACTCAGAAATTACTAAAAAGAGTACTGGAAGAGGTAAAATCGGGGGGAAATAAGACGACCTTAAAGCGAAAGCCAATTTTGCCAAAAACACCATTTCAGCTAGTGTCGGGCTTCAGCCTATTCGAAGATAAAAATTCAAGCATCTGAAAACAAGTTTAACGATCTGGTAAGTTTGACAAAAATATAAACAAAATTCCAAATACTAAAGTTTAATAATTCATCTACTAGGTTTCCGAACTTATGGCGTTAGTATGTGGCAATTCCATAAAATTTTTAAAAACAGCTTGGCGGAAAATGATAACGGATGGGGTAGCTATCAAATATTCATGGCAAGGAACTTAGACAAAACAACCTGTACGAGCTCTTAGTGTCACAGCGGCATTAAAACGTAATTATGTTATGATTAAAATTAATATTAACTAAATCTAATTAATCTTTCCAGCAGCTTACAATCAAAAATTTGCAGCTGCATCTTCGGACAGCGAGTTCGAAAGAACTCTCATATCATTTTTCCAACACGCCAATAACCGCCTTCATAAGAATATAAATTATGTAAATGGAAAAAAGGAAAATATCTCCCAAATTAATTAATGTTTTTTTATTATTAAAAATAACTTTAATGAATTGTTTTTTATCAATTGTTATTATGATCTTTTTTATGATGTTTTTTTTATTAATAAATAAGTTACAAAACTAAGTAACATTGTTTATATCCTAAATTTATATAAATGGGCTTTCTTTAATATGGCAATTCCGCACCATCCATTTGAAACCAATTGGAGAAATTTCTTTGATATCAAGTTGGGAATCACAAATTTCTCAATTTGATAACTAAGAAAATCACCATATTAAAAATGAGCCTTTTAAGTTGAGAAGACTATAATCAGACTATTGAGGTGCATTTGAGAATTAACGTTGGAGATTTGAGAATGGTATTTGATATCAAATGCATCTCAAGTTGATATCAAACAATAATGTTTATTGGGCTGTCTTGCAAATTTTGCAGACAGTAAAATGGACAGTTATTTGACATTTGCTGACAGTAATTTGATGTTTGGTTCGCAAAAGTAAAAAAAATCAACAATTAAAAGAAAATTAATAAATTATGCTTTGGCTTTGCATGTTTTACTTAAGGGTTATCTATGTTCACGAAAAATAGTTGTTAAATGCTATTTTTAATTTGTTAAGTTCTTATAAAACACGTTTTGCTAGAACTTGCACTGCGACATTCACGTTAGACATTTTTTTAAAAGAGAACTGTCTTAACTACTGTCTGGACGCCTACGTCACGAAGGCAGCAAGTAGTGTTTTTGGCAACTAATATGTACATATATTCTTACAGCCGTATTCATAACGAAAATTTGGCATGAAGTTAGCACAAAGCTTATTCATAATACACTTACCAAACTCTGGCTAACGATTTGCTAAACTCTTGTCAACAAGCTGCCAAACGTTTGCCAACTTGTGATAAACAGCTGTTTTGTATTGAATAATTTTGTTTGTTTTTTTTAAAACACTGTTTTTTTTTTTAGTTAGAGTCCTTTTTTAAATATATTTTAATTTAAAAACATTAAAAATTTTTATATAAAGAGGGAAAATAAAAAAAAAATTAAATGAAATGACAAAACCAGCGATGATTAATGCAAAACGTGTTGCATTTTTGAGTATTATAATGTGGCACCATTAATATTCAGAGTTGATTTATTAAAAGCTTGCAGACGGATAAAATTTTTTATTAATAAACTCTATGCTAACAAGCTGCTAAGCTTAATCGGCATTCTAGTTAGCCGCTCGTTGTACGTAGTGTACAAACTGTGGCTAACTTTTTGTTATGAATACGGCTGTTGCTGTCTTGCCAGTACTGGCAAATGTAAACGTTAGGTAACCATTAAAAATTGGTATTTCGCTGCAAAATTTTCATTTAGCACTTGGCATTTTATTTAGCATTATTTTAAAAATTTTGACTAATAGTTTTGTGGATTTTACTTAAATTTTTTTATAAATTATGTATAATAAATTTTGACTAAATATAATTGTACCCAAAATAAAATGTCGTATGAAAGGTTAGAAAGAAATATTAGAAATGCCCTCATCATGTTGATTGTAAAAATTATTTGACCTCTAATATTACGATATTAAAGTGCAAGGAAATTTCACTTTGTATTTAGATGAAAAATTCTATAGTGTAAATGTTTGAAAAAGTATTTTGCTCTAAACTGCTTAAAAATAATATAATATAAGAAATAAAATGATCTAAAAAATTGTGTACCTATAGCATAAAAATAAAATCGTTTAAATTTTGCAGGTTTCAGAGGTTTGCGTGCCCCCTAAATTTAAAATTTTAATCTCAACTACCTGTGCCACATATCTATATGTATCTGATGTTTAACCAAAACCTACGCACGAGTTACGACACCCAACACACCAACAACAACAACCACCACTACATTACCACCACCAAAACCACAAAGGGCAAAATGCTGAGCAGCAACATATTATTTAATAGCACACACTTTAGTTCATACCCATATCAATCATTACATTGTATTAATAAATATAGCCTTACCAATTCCAAGAATTCTTAAAACCACTTTAACTCCACTTAAATGTCCAATAGCAATTGCAACATAAACACACTAAGCAATTAATTTTAGGTCAACTAATTTTTGTTTATTCAAATTCTCGATAACTCTAGATCAATTAAATTTTGTTTACTCAAATTCTTAAGAGTTGTAGAATGTACTTTTACTTTTATTTCTTTTGTTGTATTTCATTTTTTCTTTGTTAAGTTAAGTTACTTTAAGATCAATATGTAAAAATAAAACTGAGTTTGTTTTGAGTGTTGAAAAGAACAAGTTGTGTTTTCTTTTTTAAACCCGGGAGTCCACCCACTTATAACTCACGTGCTTAAATATAAACTTTTATTTCAATTTCGTTAAAACAAAATAAGTCACTAAGATTATTTAGTTTCGAATTAAATTTGATAATATATTTTTAACAATAATCGTTAAAATATTTTAGCAATTTTTTTTATCATTTTTTAAAATTATTTTTAGCATTAATTTTATTTCATAAATTAATAAAATATAATTTAGCTGTAAAAAGGCACACTATGATAATTTATTTTAATTACACTGTACACCAAGGACAACAATAATGGAGTTTTGACATGGTTTCTGGTAGATAGATCCAAAAAAATATACGTGGGTCGGCGTTTCTTAAGGTCACATCGGAATTTTATTTTAGGGGGGTTAAAAGTTATAATAAACTACGTATTCTTTACATCTGAGGTATAGGGAATGTTTAGCAGCTTAGTAGGAAATATTTACGACAAATATTTTTATGGAGCATATTAACATTCTAACTCTCCTATTAACTGCAATTTTTGGCTTTATTTAAACAAATCGTAAAAAACACCAATGTAAGATGGCGGGGATGGTATGTTTTACAAAAATGTTTGCCATTAAATTTTACTGCATATTTCAGAACACACCAAAGCCCAAAACTTAAAACGAACAGAAAAAAATCAAATTTAAGATTGCCCTTTAACACATTTGTTTATTGTAGTTACATTTCCACATTTGGTAACTTTTTTAAAAATGTTGGTTGTAAAAGTTCTATTAGTCGTGGGAGCACTGATTGTAATTAGCTTTCACACTTGAGTTCAGTAATGCCCAAACTTGGTGATCAAAAATGGCTAAATTTATGGAGAGAATGGCTAAAAATAGTTAAAAAAAACTTTTTTAATAAAATTTTAGAATTTTAATTAAAATTCCATTAAAAGTTTTTTCAATGAAATTATAAATTAAGATCAATTTGTAACTTAAAAATAAACGAAAATTAAACATTTTTTAGCATTTAAAAATTTAAATCGTGGATAAATTCGATGTCATTATTGTTCATCTCATATGCATCACTTGCGCCTTTTAGTCTTAAATATTTTGAAAGTGAAGAAAGGAATTTACAAGATGAAATCAATTAAAATTTTTTGATAATTTTTCATTCTGTTAAACGGCAAAGATTTCTTAACTGATAGTTTAGTTAGTATCGAATCATGTCAAATCAACCTGTCCGTGGGTTCAATCCCAGCTTCATTTAAGAATGAAAAATTACCAATAAATTTTAATTCATTTCATGTTGTAAATTCCTTTCTTCATTAAAAATAATTTAATGAAAATGAAATTTGATTAACTTAAGCCTGATTAAAATATAAAAATTTGGATAAAAAAACCATAAACAGTTCAATCAAGTAACCACAATACTAATTATTTTGAAGGTAAATCATAATCACGACAACGAAAAAAAAGGAAGAGATAAAAAATATTTTATTGTTATGGTAAATATATTTACCCAATTGATAAAATCGAATTAACGGTTGCTTAACGCGACCTATTTCTCAAATTACTTTTAACGATGATTTCTTGGCTAAATACCCCCTCTACTTCAGTATTAGACCATGGAAGTGAGAGCAATAAATTCCACTACTCGTATACCTGCATATCAACATTGAAATATTGTAATTAAATGTGTTTTAATTGTTAAAAATTTTTTTTTTACTTTTATCAATTTTATAAATTTTTATAAGAAAATAAAAATAATTATTTTCAAAGAAAAAAATGGCTTATGGCTAAACTCATTTTTTAATGGCTAAACAAAATCAAAAATGGCTAAATCTAGCCACTAAATGGCTGAATTGGCAACACTGCTTAAGTTCGCCATTCCCCTGGTGTTGTTTTTTAGAAAAAGTTCAACATCTTTTAAAATTTTGAGAAATTTTTTAAGTTTATTTTAAATATAAACTTCCGATTCATGCTAATTTTTTTGAAGGTAAGTATTTGAATTGTAATTTTAGAGAGTTTTTTTTGTGAATACTCGTCAATTCCCTGGTAAAAATATGTACATCCTGGTGGACTTATTTTCAAAATGTTTCATAATTCGGTTAAATATTAAGAAATCAATGTGAACCAACGATAATTGAGTAGCTATTCTCTGAAGGATTAAAACTAACTATTTGAAAGACTAAATTCTGCAAAAATTATCAATCCCAAAAAAATTAGGTCGAAATTAGCCCGTAATATCAGATTCAATCAAATACAATTAAATTTAGCGTAATTAATTTATATGTATGAAATATTGGGAAAACCCAATTTAAAAGTTTTATTTAATTATTAAAAATGTTAAACAAAAGTGTTATGAATTCACGTGCGTTGTTGTTTCCTGGATTTTAAGGAAGTAAGTTCCAAAGACGGACAGAATATATAAAGAAATGATGTTCAGAGACGAGACTATGATGTATAATTAGAATAAGTTACTTAGTTTTTATATGCCTTGCTTAATTTATTTGTGCTCTTAGGCTGGGTTTTTGAGATCTCAGTTAAACTAGGTTTAGTTAATCTGAAAACAGATTTGTGCCGCCACTACCAAGTTTGTAAACAACATTTTGACGGAAAAGCTTAGTTTTGCTAAAAATATTGGTCTTCAATGAAATAATAATAATAATTAAACATTTCACCCGAAAAAATCGAGTTTCAGACTACGTTAAACTAAGTTTAAACTTAATCCACATTTCAAAAACCCGGCCTTAGAGTAACAACTGGCAAAAACGTTACACCCATATAACAAACGGTAAGCTTTAGCAATTAAAGTAAAGTACTGTGTATACCATAATCCATGAAGCAAAAAGTGTAGGTTTCCTACTAAACGTTTCACATGATTATTTGCGGAAGAAACAATATGTATACATTGATTGTTTAACATTATTATAAATTTGTTTGCAAAATCGTAGATTTTCTTTATATACAGCAATATTTTTTGATTTGTGTGGATTAATTAGCAATTTGTTGGCATTTGCCCACAGGTGTACGCTTTTTAAATCATAATTTATCTTAAGGCTAGTTTACGCTATCACACAAGTCTTACGTATTCCATAGATAATAATTTGTGAGATAGAAATCTAATGAGTTCTGTTGCGACTGTCAAAAAATCTGATGTAGCATAACAGTTTGTAGTCCCACTATCTCACATAAACATGCTTTTGTTAAAATGCAACCCTGATCAAATGAAAAGTATAATTGTTTAAAAAAATTTCAAAAGACGAAGTCGTATGGGATGTCAAATTTTTTTTTCGTGATCCTTAACATTTTCATGACACATTGCATTCACACCATCACACTTTTACATACTCGTATTACTTGAGATTTTGACATGTATTAATACAAAGTATAATACGAATATTTTCGATTATGCATTCAATGGAACTACTTCGAGCTTTTGTCAGCATATAACTGAAATCTAGAGCGTTTGAGATAATGTGGTTAATCATTTACATATATAGAAAAAAGTAGCTGTTCTTAAATCGACCCTTGTGGGACTCCTTTCGGAACAGGCAGAGCAGAAGAATATGTACCATTTAGAAAAACAGATTGAAAGCGGTTGCTCAAAAAGGATTTGAGGATTTTGAACTTTATGGCAAAGCATGATCCACCGTGTCAAATTCTTTTGAGTGATCCAGCAAGACTTTTCCAATGTCTGTTTCAGACCGAATATTCTCACAAACGTCAATTAAAGCGGTACGGCTGCTATGTTTCGCTCGAAAACCAGACTAATATGGTGTTAATAAGTTATTGTATATGGACGTGCATAAGTCTCTCCATGACTTTTGAATGAAAAGGAAGCAAGGCTATTGGGCCAAAGGCTGTATTTGATTTGGGTATAGGTCGGTGTTGCCAATGAAAAATTCGGAAATTACACATGATTGTGTTACAAATTACGCATTCGAAGAAAAATGACACATGAGAAATTTGTTTAGAAATTGTGTTCTTAAGATACGTTTGAAATTAAAATTATTTTTTTATAATTGCGGAATTGAGTTTCGTTAGAGTCGCCATATTTGATCTAAAACATCCCGTGAATATGTAGTTTAATAATCAATCAGAAACTCGACATTGAATTTCTGAGTAGTAATTCCGTAAACATTTAAGATGTATAAGATACAATTTTGTTCATATTACAGTAATTCTTTACTAATGGCATAGTATTACACAAAAGCAATTTTTTCACACTTTGAAATTCATTTACATGAACGTTGTAGTTCTGATTGAGTAACACTGTTTGTAATTCGCGGAATTTCCCCAATAGGATTACATACTTTCTACTTTTGCATGCATCTTTAAAAAAGGCCATGGAAGTATCAAACGCATAGAACCCACGTTCAAACTATCATGGAATGTATCTTTTTGTCCTTTTACCCTTTTTAGTATTTTTCTCTAGCGTTACTCTTATACATAAAAATTACGTAAAATAGGTCTTGAGCTTGCGCCTCCATTTTTGAATTTCCGTTATTTTTGCAAAAACTACAAAGAGCTTAAAACTTTACCCGTTTTATCTCTTCCAATTAATATTTTCCAAATTTTTAACTCCTATTGATTTTTCCTGGTAAGAGGTAACCAACTTTTCAAATTTGAAGTCTCTTAGAGAAAACTTAAATTCACGTTTTTTACTGCTTTTCCTTGTATAATGGACTTTTTATACACCAATGTAATTGCCTTTATTTGAATTATACTCCAATTATATTTTTGAATTTTGCATAAACTATTTCAATGGAAGGAATGTTTTTTGAAAAAGTACCAATAATACAAATAGTTTACTTTTTTGTCCCTTTAAATTTGGTAACAATTCTGTTTAAGCAATTTTAAAGCCGGTGATCGCTATCCTATTCACTCTTTCGAGTTGTCAAAAAAATCGTGTGTGCTGATAAAGTATGATAGTGTGGCTTAGAAATGAATTGAGTTACAGATTTTTTTGACAAGTCTGCTCGACTTCCAAGTGTTTATGAAAATTTTCATAAAATGATAGATTCTATGCGATTAGAGTTGCATTTTCTTGTACAGTTGCTAAGTCATTTGAGTTTGCATCTTTTTGTGGGATAGTGTGGCATTGATAGCAGATTTTACAGACATCTTTTTACGTCGGATAGAATTCCGTCAGTTTTTCGTGTGAATGAATCGTACGATTATGTAGGATAGTAAATACCGGCCGTAATTATGTTTATTACAACAGATAATATAATTCCCTTTTAACCTATTTTGTTACTTGATTTCCCCGATTATAGTTTAAGCATAACACTTGTTGTACTTTTAAAATTTTGCAGTCTTAATTAGCTCAATTAAAAATTACCTTAATATCCCTACTTTCAAAATAATTGTGACATACCACCGTATTTATATGAATTCATACAACCAAAATAATTAAGTTAGAATCGCAAGAATTTAAAAAAAACGTGTTTATAAAAAGTACTAATAGTATGAATTGTTACTCCGTTTCCCCCCAATTGTTTATTTTAGAAACCTGTCAAATGCGCGTTTTCAAATCATCGGAAGAATTAGAAAAAAAAGATCGATTTTCGAAATGTACTTTTTGTGACATGCCAAACTGGTCAAAAACCAAATTTTTCTAGCCAAAATTATTTATATTAAATAAGTGATAATATTTTGTTTATAAATAAATTTATTTTAATTAACAACAATTTAAGAAATTTCGCGACTTATAGGTCGGGATTTATATGTCTGGAGCTTTCCTGCCACTTACTTTCCTACTTCATGCAAAACATCCTAATTTTTTCCTGAAAATATTTGAAATAATCCTCCGAAGTGTAAACGCGCTTTATTTCTTTCGAGTCAGTTTGCAGCCATATTTGCAACAAGTCATCGTTTTTAAAGCAAAAGTTATCTGACACAAATTTATGTAATTTAAAAAATCGCAAGTTATTCTAGAAAATAATAAAAAAAATATATTTTAACAATTTATTATCTGTGGAAAACACTCTCACTTCCGAACAACTTAAAAGAAAATAATAATATTGGTGTTAAATTGCTTCTAGTTCTGCTTATCAGTTTGGAATTGAAATCCAGCAAAATCGGTTAAGTAGAATAAGAGTTATGAATCCAAAAGTAGAACCACCGCCTTAAAAGTTTGCTGATTTTATTACAAAAACAAACACAAATGATGGCATAATATACGGATTGATAAGATTTTACACAAATTCTTTCTAGATGACTAAAAATCGTACTACTAAATTTCATTTAAATCAGTCCACAATTTACAAATAGGCGCAATGTAAAACACACAATCGGAAAACAGCTTAGTACACCTAAAACCGTAACAAATATGGTAACAACATTGTATTGCCACAGTTTAATAGGACTAGAAATCAGAATTTCAAATTTCGTGAAAATCAGTCCATAAATGGCCTCAAGTCCCATATAAAGCCTGCTCGAGGTATATATTGTAGTACAATTTGGTCCAATTCAGCTTTATATGGCCCGAAATAACACCATTCAATTTTGTGATAATTGGTCCATAATTTAAGACAGTTCCAATATAAAGCAGTCTTTTGAAAAGCACTTTAAAACGTATAAGTCGCTAAAAAAAATTACCCACTGTTTTGAAATTTGTTCAAATTTTGGTTTATTAAAATCAGAATTCCCTCTTCCGAATTTTGTGATGATTGATCCATAATTTGCCATGGGTCCAATATAAAATCTCTTTCTGAAAAAGCTTTTAGTACGGCTAAAACTGTTACGAATCATGATATTTTACTCAAGCATAAAACTTTCTGATTAATAACACGGGACTTCGATGAAAATCTTTTTTAAATAATTTCATATAAAACAGGTAAATAAATATTGGTCTATATATTACCGTCCTTATTTATAAAAAATAAAACCGGTTAATAAAGGGGTTATGAAACGGGTTTTGCATAAAAATTTGTCTAATAAGCCGTTTATTAACCTGTTTTATTTTTTATAAATAAAGGCCGTACAAATATAACCTTCGTGTGAATGTACTACGTCACATGTGCAACATAACGGTACATTTGTGTTTTTCGATGTTCGAAAAAGACTAACCGTTACCTCAGAAACGCGGCACTTTTTAACTTAGTTCGTTACAGAACTAAATACAGTTAAGGCCTCTTTAGCCGACCGAAAATGTAATGTAATGCAACGTAACGTACCGTAACGTACTGAAAGCTCGTTTCTGCACTTTTAGAACATGTAAAAACGTCTCATCTGCTTTTCACGTACATAAACAAAAATCTTAAGGTATACATAAAACAACACACACAGTGATGGAAATTAAAAATGTTGAAATGGATGTAAACACAATAGATGTTGAGGAAGATTTCAAAGGAAATCTTCTAGAATTCGTTGTAAGGGAAAGGGGCTATAAGCTTCAAACTTTAACTCGTGGTTTGCAACAAAAAACGAATTTTTGGAAGTAACACCAAAATAAAATACGAATATTTTTGCACGGCTATGTCCCATAGTGCGAAACATTTATCTAAAATAACATTGAAATCCTTTGGTATATGAAACTTATTTCATATTGAAATGTGGGCTGAAACAAGTCGAAGTTTTTTTTATGGGGCTTTTGATAAATTATGGACCGATATAAACAAAATTATGTTGTATAATGGCCAGTCATATAAAACGAATTTGTGCAAAATTCAATGGGAATCGGTGCATTCTGTCACCAACTTATTTTAGTTTTTGCAACAAAAATATCAGTTCTTAGGGAATTTGTTCCGCATTAGGGTTCATAGCTCGTTTCCTACTGAGCCGATTTTGCAGGAATATAATCTTAAACTAACTAGGAGTCCTAGAAAAAATTTAATACTAAGCTTGTTCTTTTCTCTTGAGGCTTTAGAAAGCTACCGTGTTTTCAACAGACGGACATACAGACATGGCTAAGAACTACTCAAGGACCTACAATATACTATATGGGCTATAAGATGAAAATTACAAAAGGTTCACATGGAATGATAAGCTCAGTATACCCTTATTCAACACTAGTAGTGGAGGGTATGAAAAAAGTTCGAAAATATATGGTTTCGATATTTTTGAATTTGGTATGAGAATAATTCTTAAAAATTGTATTAACCAAAAATTAAATGATTAATTGAAATTTATAAAAGAAATAATTATTTCGTAAGTATATGTTGATTTATAAAATTTCAAATATAACGCACTAATTTGTTGGCACTATCTTTAAGTTATAAGTTTGAAAAGGTTTTTAGAGCACTTACGGTCATTGTGTGACAGACTGTTTCGGCATGTTGTTCCAATTGATGTTTGTGTACTCCACGAAAATAATTTACTGAAATACTGCCATTTCTATTTAAAATTCTTCTGCGAGGTGGCACTTGAAGTGATAATGTAGAATCACAACTATATAAATTGTTCTTTCGTCTATTCGGTCGTCTAATATCTAAACTCAAATATTTGACATTTTGATTTACGGAAGTATCGGAATTCCGAAGACTCCCATTTGCTAAATTACGTGGAAGCGAAAGAAAACTCATATTCACACAAGTTTCCAGAAATTATCCTATTAAATATTTTCCAGAATAAATTGTATTTTCACTGTTTCTTTTTTTTCAAATTTTTTTCGATATAAATTTCAGTTTTTTAATTTTTTTGCTAAACTTTAGTGGATAAAACGTTACGTGAATCTTTAAATGCACCGAATATAGTATATTTTCAAAATTTATTCGTTTTCAAATATCTTAATGTAGTTGTATTTAAACTCTTTAACGAGTACATAAATTTCGTTAGTATATATTTTTTATTTGGTGGTTTGTATAAATATTGGATTTGTTTGCGTGGTATGATTTTGGCTTTGGAAAAAAAAATCACACAAAATCGAACAATGCGTTAATTGAAAAATATTGACTTGACCGAAGGACGTTCTCTGACCTCCAACACCGCGGCACACTCTTCACGTAGGGCATTTAGTGCTTTTTTTCTTTTCCTCCGATCTTTAAGTATTGACGTTGACCGTGAGCCAATTTTAATGATTTTGAATGAAAATTTTTCAATTTTGTTTTCATTTCGATGTGAGTGGATGCTCACACGCTCGCTCATTTCTTAAATGGTTAGCTATTTGGCAAATACCGCCAAGAGAGTTTATTCTTTGAGCAAAAAGTATGCGCGCTGAATATATTCTAATAATAGCAAAGAAAACAACTCAAACTTTTAGTGAATATTTATTTTCTTTTTTTAATTTTTCTACTGTTTGTTTTTTAATGTGGATAAACGTTTGAAAATAAACTATAAATTTTTTGTTACATATTTAATTGTTGTTCAATATACATATGTATTATGTAGAATTATATTGTAGATCTAATAGAATTTTGCACATTATTTAAAAACAAAAAATTCATTCACTTTTGTTTTATTTATGCAGATAATATAGTTGGACGTCATTGTCCCTTGTTCAAGCCGTTTGTAACATAATGAAAATTATAAAATTCATATAATGCAATGTACGTTATATAGTCACTACCGGTTTTAGTCACATTAGCGATATAGTCCATTTTATCTATTTATTCTGCCGCTATAAGTAAATTTAATATATAGTATTTACGTTATAGTCCATTTATCGATATAAGCAAATTTGCCATATATGCCATCTATCAGCTGTTATCAAAGGTAAAAATAAGGCAAATTATTGGCGTTATAGTCACATTTGCAAAATTTAAAAAGTTCTTTTTAGTTTTCGAAACCACAATCTATATAAAGAACTAAGAATTAATTCGCTTAATTTTTGTCATCAGCTCTCTACTCGTAAAAAATTATTTTTTTCTGTTGGCATCAGTTATCTTATTATTATTTTAACTATTTTTTAATACAGAGTATGCAACTCTGTTGCAAAAGCATAAGCCTGCTGTCGGTGTAATTTACACGAGATATTTATTTTCTATATTCACATACAGTGTTGCCAATTTAGTCATTTAGTGGCTAGACTTAGCCATTTTTCACCTTGTTTAACCATCAAGTAATGAGTTTAGCCATTAGCCATTTTTTTTAACCATTTTCCAACTTGTTTAGCCATAAATTTTTTTCCGTTTTTTTTTCTTTGAAAAAAATGATTTTTACTTTTTTATAAGTATTTATAAAATTGGTAAAATTAAAATAAACATTTTTAACAACTACAACTCCTTTAATTTAAATCACAACTTTTACAACTGTTGCAAATGCCTATAAACGATCAGTTTTCACAAAAAAAAAAGCATCAAACCAACATTTCTTAAAGGCCGTGTCAGATACAACTTTGTCGCCTTGCGTGACGTTTCTACCTTTGGCAGAAAAACGCAAAGCAAAAGGTGTATGACAAAATGAAAACTTTGACAACACTCACGCATTGTTTGTTTACTTATAAAAACGGTTGGCAATTTGTACATTTCATTATTTGTTATAAAAATAAAAGATAAAAATTTAATTGGACGGTTTTTTGGAATTGAATTTGGCAAAAAATTAAAATAAAAAAGAAAATTATACTAGCCAATTGTCAAAGCGCGCAAAAAGATGAGAGTTGGCTAACTTTTTGCTTCGCTCCGCTTTGATGTATATTTTATTTTATCTTAGATATCAAAGCGAATCGGTAACGCAACGCGAAGCAAAAGTTTTATCTGACAATGCCTTTAGCGTCAAAAACTGCAACCTTTTATTGAGTGCAAGTGGCAACAATAAATTTTTAGAAATTTCGGAATTTACTCTAAAGTTGCTCTTACTTCCATGGTCTAATGCTGAAGTAGAAGGGGGTATTTAGCCAAGTAAATATCGTTAAAAGTTATTTTATTAATAGGTTACATTTTTATATTTTTTTTATCGGTTTTTATGATTTTTTTATTTTTTTGGAGATTTGGACTCAAAAGGTTGGGTAAATGTTGTCATGATTATGATTTACTTTCAAAATATTTAAAACTTATAGGTACAAGTGATTCTTATGATATGAACAATAACAACATCGAATTTATCGACGATTCAATTTTTTAAATGCTAAAAAATATTTAATTTTGGTTTATTTTTAAGTTACAAACTGATCTCAACTTACAATTCCATTGTAAAAAACTTGTAATGAATTATTTTTGTTTTGTTATTGAATTTTAATGTGTTTTTATTAAAGAAAACTTTAACTATTTTTTAGCCATTTCTTTCCATAAATTTAGCCATTTTTGGTCACCAAGTTTTGGCAACACTGTTCACATACCTTGACTATATCCGAATTCGGTTATATGCCTCATAGTGGTATATATATAGTGGTACAAATTATATTCTTTTTTTTACCGAGCAATAGTAACATACACATTCAGCCCGATTAGTGAAATATACCAGAGTTTTTAGCGGTAAACGAACCCGCTAGCCTGCGGGGACAACGAGATGCAAAGTAACTCTATGGTATATTTATATATGGAAAGTTTTATTTAAATTAATTTTAATTTTTTGTTTTAGCTTTATAAGTACCCTTCCAGACACATTGGACCAAGTGTCTCGAAGTCGTCACTTTGTATTTATAAATCAGAGAAATCAGTACATAAGAGAGAAAAAATCAGTACAATTGCAAAAAAAAACAGTACATATACTTTTTAATATACAATTGCATATTATTAACATAAAAACTTTACCCCATATTCATAAAAAATATTTTATGTTTTTTGTTTATGCAGGTTTATGAAATTAATTTTCTATGAAAATCTGTTTAATAAAACTTTTATAAATCAAAAATATTTTTTATGAATATGGGGGTTAATCTGTTTTAAAACAAAACTTGAATTCATTCTTTAATTTGAACCGTGACAAAATTTAATTAATAAAACTCTGAACGGGACAATGTTTATACGTATACTGATTTCTATTATCCTATTGGCATCAATATAACCTCTTAAGTGTCTCAAAATAATTTTAATCTTAAATTTTTTAAATCTTGTTAATAGCCAATAAGAAATATTAGTTTCATTGGAGAAATAAGTAAATAAATAAATACAAAATTTTTGGTGGGAATCCCGGGTTCCCCGGGAATTGGATTTTAATTTTCCGCTTTCCCGGGAATTCAAAAAGTGCGGAAATAAAAAAACTCTAGTAACTTGGTTTAACATTTTTCAAAGAATCATTAATTCTATTAAAAGCAAGACTTGAGTGCATAATGTCTGAAGCTTTTTACTAAAAAGGCCAACGTCAATATTTTGCTGTTTTGAGTTAATTGTTGCATTAGGACTTTTCTTAGCCTAGCAAATATTTGACGAAAAAAACGTGACCAACATGTGAACTAAAATTTTTTTATAGGTCAACATAAAATTAAATTAAAGTCGTTTTTTGCTATATCTACCAGCATAATTAATTTCATTTTGCAATTAAAAGGTCATGCTGAATCTATTTTATTTTGCGGAAA
This sequence comes from Pollenia amentaria, assembly GCA_943735925.1. Classification (NCBI taxonomy): domain Eukaryota; kingdom Metazoa; phylum Arthropoda; class Insecta; order Diptera; family Polleniidae; genus Pollenia; species Pollenia amentaria. The sequence goes on from OX031006.1 coordinate 106,470,700, forward strand.
CAGCCAATGTTTAATTTAACCGAGAACAGCTTCAAAAGGGTTTTGCTAATCAATTTTACTTAGAACTCTTCTATAAAAAAAAACCAAAATTTAAATTTTCACAAAATGAATTATTTGACATTGGCTCGTTTAGCACGAAGCTACAGATATAAGGACAACAATGTTAAAAAATAAATTAAACACTTGAAATAACGAATAACGTTATGTATTTATCTTCAAAATAATTAAAAAAAGTTATTTAAAAGTGATTTACAACTAATTACTATTAATAATTGTAATAATTGCAAAAAGATCAGATTATCTTATACCATAGATTTTTATAAATAATATATTTACATATATATGAACATAAATATTAACAATGTTACAAATTAAAAATATTTATGGCCTTTTTGTAAATTATTCACAAATTATTTCCTGTCTTCAGTCTCAAGAAATTGAAAAACTCATTACAGTTATCACCAAGCTTTGCCTTTATCTGCAACTCACTTGCTTTCTTTTCTCCACTTTGAAAACTAAAGACTCGTTCTGTAAAAGCGTTTGAATGTGGAATAGAAGAAATAAAATTACATATTTCCTCAAATTTGTAAACGCACCATCATTTAGAACCACTCTCTATTTTTCTTCTACTATCTTCTTTTTTCGTACTGACTCGGCAAAAACCTTTAATGTTAATAACTCATCGATAAGAACATCTATATTAATATTAATATAAAATAACAGTACAAAAACAGTACATTAATGAAAAAATCAGTACATTTGCGTATTGATTTGCTTGTAATGCATAAATCAATACTTTAAACAAAAAGCAGTACATGTACTGATAAAAACAGTCCGAATGGCAACCCTAACAAAAACTTTCTAGTCAATTGTTCTCAGGTCAGTGGTGGATTTGCACATGAGAAGTGTGAAAGCATTTTATGGTCTACAGTTCGTCAGAACTACAGGTGACAAAGTCAATAGTGATTCCGTATAGGTTCATTATTGACATTTCCTACAGGGTATCTAAGTACATTATCTGTGTTAGCGATGCCAATCCCGAAATCCTGATCCCGAAAAATTCGCTAAATCCCGATTCTTGCGATTTTAATTTTATTTATTTAGTCAATCCCGAAATCGTTAACTTAATATTTTTTGTTTAACCTTTTTTATAAAAAAAAATTCATCATGACATTCTCCCTTGATAGGATAGGGAACACAATATTGATCTTTTATATTATTATATATCTATTATATCTTATATTATATTATATATATCTTTATATCATTATATCTTATTGGTTAACTCTGTTAATACTGTCATTGAAAACGAAAGAAAAAAGTTAAATTTTGTTATTCTTTTTAATCGTGTCCAACAATTATAATGAAATACCAATGTGAGAAGTGCAGAAAATAGTTAAAGAAGAATAGTAATTAAAAAAGGAAATGTCTTTTTAAATGCACAAAAAAAAATCCATAAGTAATTTTATTTTCTAATTGATTTCCCTGGTGCACCAAATGTAAAATTTTAAATTTACTCTTTACAGGTTTAGGCTTATTAAAGTCTTTTCCGAGAATGGGCATGGGACCTACGGTAATTTATGGAGCTATTTCACTAAATTAAGTAGTGGAATTTAAACACGCATAATTCCTAACACGTGTCATGGTGAGTATAAAATGTGTTTTTGTTAAAATAGGATTTTTATGGTTGACTTAAAATATATTTTGTTAATTAATTTCGAATTTAAATTTCAATCATTCATCTTAATTCATTCAATATAAATCTAAATAGAATATTACAAATAAATCAATTACTAGTTTGCTTTATTCAATTACTATAATAATTATTTTTTTATTTAGTTTGAATCAACTGAAGTAATTGAATAAAATATAGACTTTATGTTAATTATTTTTTAATTGAATCAATTAACACATTGTTGGAAGTCGTACTTTGTTTTTTTTTATCATATTTTTTATTAATTTAAATTAAATTAATCAATTATGAAAAAAATCACAGTTTTCAATTTTTAAACATTTTAATAATCAATATAATCATAATATTTAACTTTGTTATATTAAATGAATTATAAAACTTTTGTTTGTTAGACTCTTTTAAAGACGTTTTTGTAATAAATATCTATAAAAAGCATTTATGTATCTTTTAAATTTAAAAAACCCCGAATCACGATATTCCTAAACGCCTGGGATCCCGTAAAATCCCAGGATCCCGAAAAATCCCGGGATTTGGTTTTTTGAAATCCCGAAACGGCCCCGATTGATATCCCTAATCTGTGACCAATGCCAATACTTTGATGTTTTGAATTAATCCCCAATAAAAAATTGAGCTTCCAACGAAGCAGGTTTGTAAGGGAGGAAAGTAAAAGTTTCGCTTGCCATATCGCTTACGGAAGACATGAATTTTATATTGCAAGCTCCCACTTTGAAGTAATACATTTTTGATACAGAAATCGCTTTATTCAGCGCATAAACAAATTGGTGAATGTAACGATCAGCTTTGCAGACTGAAATTTTTGTTACCGTTACTCTTTTATATGCTCCCTTACAAACCTGTTCGTATTAAGGGAATGTCGTGGCTCTTAAAATTTTATATATTTTTTTGTTTTTAATTTATTAAGAATTCGTTCACTTACCTTACTGCATCTGTGTATGGCTTAGTGCTTCGCAAAATAGGAAAATTTTTTATTGGGTCGTTGCATTAGGTTTATTTTCTTTCTCTCTTTTATTTTAACTGAAACAGCCAATGTCTAATTTTACCAAGAACAGCTTTACAAGGGTTTTTCTAGCTAACGTCACTAAGAACTCATCTATAAAAAACTTCAATAGAAGTTTTCTTTAAAGCGAAAATATTGACATTAGCCCTTTTAGTTCCAAGCTACAGATATTTATAGTAGAAACCTAAAAAAAATAATTTATATTTTCTAAGCAGTTGTAGTGGTAAAGCAAACCCTGCCGTTTAACACTGCCCTAATGCGTATTAGCATTCTTCTTAATGTGTTTTGAAACATCCCGATGAGAATTTCAGCTCCAATACTCTGCACTACTTTTAAAATTTGTTTAATGCCGTTTCGGGATAGTTAGCAAATTTTTAATCATTGTTTCACAATCCGTCACTTAGTATGGAATCAATTTAGTTCTTCTTGGCCTGATCTTTTTATTAATGTTTTCTGTTTTTAGGTTTTTTGCGCTTCCTTTAAAAGATCATATGAATCCTGTTTATATATGGGCCTTTTATATGAGCCTTTTATTTTGTACGTCTAATTAAATAAAAAAAATTCCCTCACTGCACTGAAGGCTCGAAAGTCATAAAACACTATCGTTACTGTTAAATATACATGTATGTGTTTCTTGATAGCTGCACAGTGGAACTAAAAGCCATTTTTAGCGGATCAATTCATATCTCCATAGCAACAATTGTGAGGATGACTAATTTTGAACTCTTAGAACAAACTACATGTTGAACACAACTTTGGAGGTATAGGAGGGTAGAGATGGGTAACCCTATCTTGGTTTAACCAAAAAGTTATTACTCAAAGCAAACAAAAATTCAGGGCGCTGCGAAATATGGCCCCAGAAATGGAAATTGACCCCAAATTTGGGGCTTATTTTTCATAATGCAATATGACCCTATGTTTTAGTGAAAAATTGCATCAACAAATTAAAAAAAAAGCCCTAAAAAGAAAATGAAATATGACCCCAAATTTGAGGAATTCTTTATTATAAAAAATAATACATATCAACATTTTTAATGAATTTTAATCCCAAGCAAAGTTAACATTAAAAAAAGAAAAAAAAATGTTACTCGTATATTAAAAACTTAAAATCCCGAATTTAAAAATCCTGATTTTTAATATCCTGAATAATTATACAGTTTTGGTTTTAAAAATCGCACGATTGATAGCATTGTTGGGCCTTCGGCCAGGCGTAAGGTCCTATAACACTGTGACGCACCAATTTTTATTACAGAAGCATTATTTGTTATGGTTTAAGGCGTACAAAACTGTTTTCCGAGAGAATGCTTTGTATGGAACCGATCAGCACGAAATTCACAATCACAATATGATTTCTAGTCATATGGAAGGAATTTGTGCCAAATCCTACATTAATCCGTACATTATACCATCATTTATGTTAATTTTTGTAACAAAATGATCAATTTTTAATGTGGTATTTCCACATTTGGACCAAACTCTCATTCAACTGAACCGATTTCGCTGGTTTTCTTTCCCAAGCTGTTTAGGATAACTAAAAGCAATTTGACATCAACGTTGTTCTTCTCTTTTGAGATTTTCGAAAGTGTGCGTGTTTTTAGCAGACGGACAGACAGACGGACAAGGCTAAATCGACTTAGAGTTACTCAAGAAACCGGAATATAAAAGTATATGCTTTATGGGGCCTGAGATGAATACTAAAAAAGTTTTACACGGAATGACAAACTTTGTATACCCTCATGCAACAGCTTGTGGTTGTGGGGGGTATAAAAGCAAGCAAGTATGTATAAATACATAATAACCATACTATTTTAACGTGTATGGTTGTAGCTTTATTTTATTAAAACATTTTATTGTTAAATTCAACAATATTTGAAGTGTCAAGGGAGGAAGATATTTAATTGTTAAATAGAAACAAAATATTATTAATCGTGAAAAGGGTAATGATAAAAAAAAAACAATAGTCTGTTTGTTGCCATTGCCGGAACCATAATATGTTTTTTTATCCATACTTCAACCATGTTTTTCTCGCCGTGTAGTTGTTAAATTTTTAGAGACAAGAAATACACATGTATGCATTTAATTTTGTTTTTATTTCAATTAAAACAAACTAAAAATAACTATAACTTTTTGTAAATTAACAAAAAAATTGTGTTATTTTACAATTACGAATTTTGTGACGATTCAAGTAAGACAGTTTGATTATTTCGACGATTTTTTCCGCAAATTTTGAAGATTTTCAACACATATGTATTACCTGGCAACTATGGTTGTATGGTGATATCTGTTACTTTTTATTTGCGGTAAAAAGGACTTAAGGGTATAATGAACCACACAAATAACTTGGCAAACATGTCAAAATTTTACGTTTGTACAAATATTTTGTATTGTTAATTGGGGTGATTGCTGTTTATACAAACATTTGAAGCAACGTTTGTAGAAATATTAAAATTTGTTTAATACTTGCATGTCTGCCAAGATATTTGTCAAACTTGTTGTGTTGTCTTGTGCTAAAAGTAAAGATTTTAGCCAAATTTTTGCAGAGTAAAGACTTAGAAGAAGAACCAATCAGATAATTTTAAGCCGTAAATTCTAATATTTTGCAGCATTTTTTGCCCGAAAACAGATCGTGCTTTAGAGCAGTCTTTACTCCAAATTCTTTTTCTTTCTTTTGTGTTTCTTCTCCGTTTTAAACCACTAGCGAGCAAAATTGCAGCAGCACAATCATCTTATACATTCATTGAAAGCAAAACAAAAATGAGAAATTAATGTTTGTATGCAATATGATTGTGTTGTTTATGGGCGAACAGAAGCAAAAACAAAGTGCATGCTTCCAAGCAATTTGTGTGGTTTATTATGCCCTTTAGATACGCAAAGATATTAGGGGTTTTCTACCTATTTTTTAGTTTTCTCTGACAATGTTTAATTTTTACGCGTCAATACAAAAGCACCGTCATATATTTGACATTTTTATTTTGTGCACTTTAAGCGAGTACTTTTAGTTTTCACGGTACTTAGTTGGTCTTTGGCTGGTCCTAAACAACGAACTTGTTTTAATTTTTTTTCGATGAGATTAAAAAAATTTATTGGCCCATTATGAAGAACTTTATGATATATAAGTTAAAACATACACACTTATGTACATCAATCATAATAAATAAAAAGGATCATAAAAAATGTTAATGTGAATAAATAATTTAAATTGATATTTTTTAAAAATATTTGCAAATTGGCCACGTTCTTTCAATTGAATTCAAGTGAAATAAAAATACAGAAAAAAATTTAAAAATACTTTTTTGTAAAGTTGATAAAAATATACCATTTTTACTTAAGTACTAACTACATATATTTACAAGAATTACTCTAAAAACCAGGAAAAAATACGGTGATTTTTAAATCACCACTCGGTTGTAAATTCTAGAACATGGCTGTACATGTATGGGTACATAAATCGGTACATCATTGGAGAAGTCTATTAAAATAATAGACTGGAAAAGTCTATTAAAATAATAGACTTTTCCAATGATTTTGATCAACACAAATGCCTGCTTTTGTCTTTCCACCAAAATGACCGATTTTGTTAACAAAACGCAAACGACCCTGTCTACAAAAACATTTATTCTTTGTAAATACATATGTACATTAGTGCATGTCGATTTTTTTTTTAAAATCGTATAGCAAAAACGTAAACTACATAAAATTCTAAGAAAATTCTCCGAAGAAACAATGTATCTAAAATAAAATCCTAATCCGCACCTCTCGACTTGAAAATATTCACCCAAGTAAAAAAGTTTGTATATAATTTTATATTTAATATTTTTATAAGGAACATAGATAAAAAAAAATTTCTTTCATAATTTAATGAAAAAGATTGGAAATACCAAAAATTACACTCAAAAAATAGTTTTCAGTATTTATAAAATAACCTTTTTTTGTTTCGATAAACAATTCTTATTTTATAATGCATATAAAAACAAACAAAAAAAGTGTTTTCACTCAAACAATATTTCAGTTTAAGTAAAACGTGTTCTAACTATTTTTTATATAGAACGCAAACCAGAGGAAATGCAAATTGGGGTTCAACTGCTTTTTTGAAATATTAATATTATGAATATCCTCAAAACCTGTATTGCATAAACTATAATATAATAAAACATAATATATTAAAAAAAAAAGAAAATAATTTTAGCGAAAAAAAGAGGAAAAAAATTTTCAAGTCGAGAGGCGCGGACTAGGATTTGATTTTAGACCCGTGGTTTCTTCGGAGAATTTTCTTAGAATTTTATGTAGATTACGTTTTTGCTATACGATTTTTCATTTTTTTTTATCCATACAAATCAACCCGCCCTAATGTGCATATATACTTTTGTAAGTAAATGTTGTAAATCTCACTTAACACAATAAATTGAAATTGAATTGAATTGAAAAACATTTATATGGTAAACGCTAAGAGGCGATATGTAGGGTATTAATAATTTTACATAAATTAAGTTTTGCCACAATCTTACACTCAATTTTAGGCCCAATGAGAAAAAATAAAATAAAAAAGCATTTAATAAGAAGGTATTTTTGCTAAGGTCGTTATCAGAAAATGTGTTTAAAATAATTGGCACTCTCAAATCGGTTTATCTATTTGCCCTCTTCTCTAAAGGAGCATGGAAGTATTGTAAATAGTTGTTGTTGCGCTCAAGCATCGAAAAACTTTTGTACAGTGTGGAGTAAGTAAAAGCGCAATAAAAAAGCTTTGTGGCCTTTAGAACCGATAACTATACAAATCAATAGCAAATCATAAACACTCAGTCACAACTAAAAAAACAGACACGCTTCTTTTTGATTTAGTGTTTTTAGCCAAATTTTATTTTCGCGTAGCTATGTAACTAAAAATCAATAAGCTAGTGTGCTATATTGGGCTGTGCCGAACCTTTTATACGCTCTACCAACAGTTAGAATATTTCAGGATTTGGATCTATATGCAATCTAATAAAATATTTACCAAACTCTATAAAAACTGACGTCAGTATTAAAACAAATTATGGCACATCCATCAAAAAGTGTTATGCTTTTGTTTATAGTCATAAAAAACTTATTGGTTGATAACGGATGGCAACTGAATTGAAGTTGATTTAATAAAAAAAAATTGTTTATTTTAATATGAGCGGCGCTGCCTAATTTTGCTGCTGGCAACTCAACTTCAGTTTTGTTGCCATCCGTAATCTTCCCATTAATAATAAATAATACGATTCGTAGTAGTATAGCCATACTAAAATGATTTTCAGGAGGGGAATTTACAATGGACCCATGGTTAATTATTGACCACTCATCACAATTCGGTAGAGAGATTTCTGGTACATATTAGAAAACCTAAATTAGAAAAACATTTTAAACAGTAGTGAATTTTGTATGCGTTTAATATGTTTTAAAGTGCGTTTCAGAAGGCTGCTTTATATGGGGCCTATGGTAAATGATGGTCCGATCTTAACGCAATTTGTCAGAGTAATAGTCTTCTAAATCTATGCCAGACCAAATTTTAATAAAAAATCCTTATTCGTTGCCGATACATAAGTGTTTTCCGAAAGTGCGCTTTATATTAGGAGTATGGTAAATTATAGACCGATCTTTTCAAACGGCAATGCGATTTATAGTCTTATGAGACTATGACGAACTAAATTTGTATACAATAGTATAATTCGTTGCAGTTTTAGGCGTACTAAAGTGCCTTCTGAGAGTGGGTTTAATATAGGGCTTATAGTTAATTATGATCAATCTGCACGAAATGAAGAAGTATGATTTCTTTTTGTTTAAAACGAATTTGTGCAAAATCTTATATCAATCCGCTTATTCCGGCAGTTTTTGCTACAAAATGATCAATTTTTTATTGAGGTTATTCCACATTTGAATTCATAACTTTTTTCAATACCAAATTGCTTAGGATAATTAGAAACAATTTTACACCAATATTTTCTTTCTTTGCTAAATCGACTTGGAATTACTCAAATTTCCAGAATATTAAACAAGTTTCACATGTAATGACAAACTTAGTATACCATCCTTTACCACTAGTGGTGGAAAGTACCAAAAGTTAAAGAAAACGTTATTTTCCTGTATTATAATTATTTTTTTAATCTTAAAGGTACTGTAAAGACTGAACTATGTGTCAATTTTAAATATAGTGGTTTCGCGCGGGGGTCAAATGTTTGTTAAATTTACAAACAAAGTCATAAATATTTTGTGAGTTTGTTGTTGCTTTCTACAGAAATGCACATTGCGTTTTAATTTGGTTGGTGGCGTTAAAAATTTTAAAACGGTACATGAATTTCTGTAGAAAGCAACAACAAAATTACCAAAAGTTTATGACATTGTTTTTGCTTTCAATGTAATTCTTTGGCGTTGAGTTGCGTTTTACATGTTTAGGGCCTAAATTATTTTTTATCAAAAACAGTGATATTTAAAAAAATATATATTCTACAGAAAAATATCAATTATTTTTAATAATACAATTTTTTGTTTTAAAGAATTTTACATAATTTTGTATATAAATTTCTAGGTATATTTCGTTAATTTTTTCATAGACAATAAAATAAGTATATGTAGTAGGTATTAATAGTAGTTCTACTTGCTTATTTCATATTGTTTGAATTATCCATTAGCCTTGATAATATCATCATTTTTACTACATTTCGAATTGACCTGTTTTTCATTGAATGAATACAAACATTTATTTCAAATTCGATTTGTTAACAGCCACAATAAAACAAAGTATTATGGAATATGTAAGACTTGTGTGATAGTGTAAAGTACGCTTTAGTGTGAGTTGAAACTGCAAAATTAGTGCACTACCCCCATCTATGATATGCATGTATGCATATAAGTAAATGTTTATTTTCTTTATTATAGAAATTCTCTATTAACATATTTATCTTTTTTACATATTGTTAACTAACAGCAGGTTAACTTCTTAATCATTGTATAAATATTGATATTAATAGAATTAAATTTCAGTAAAGATAAAACCTTCTATTACAAAAAAGAAGATCGCTATTAATGTTGTTTGGAATTTGTATATTTTCTCTTAATAATTCAACATTTTTTATTTTTTGAATTTATTCTATGAGTTAAATTTCAGTTATGTATTTTAAAAAGCTTTTTGTAATAGCTCTATTCCTTAAATTTTTTTTTTCCTAATATTATAAAGTTGCTTATGAAAAGAAATAATTCCCAATATCTATTCTCTTAATAATTTTATAACACACGATAATTGTGTTGGAGAATGACTTAGACCCTTTATTTCCAATTGTAGATGTAAACGAGAAGCACAAGAAATTCTAGAACTCTCTAAAACCGCTTCACAGCTGGCCTGTCAAGTACCCCACAAGTCGTCATTACTTTCGCTTTTCTCACTTGGCCATAATTTGACATGTTTACTGCAATGATCCTCCATTTTGGCCACAAATTTGCTGGGTCAACCACCACTACCAAATCTTGAGCAGTTAATGGCTTGACCTTATCAAGCCATTTTTTTCTACAGGTTAATGAAGGTAGAATCTCTGCCAAACATCTTTTCCAGAATTTTTGAGCGTACAGACGCGAGCAAAGCAAACTTTCTCTCAATACGATACTATCGTCGTTATAAAACCATTACCCCCATATTCATAAAAATATTTGAAGTTTATTGCAGGTTTATGAAACGAATTTTCTATGAAAATTTGTTAAATAAACCTTTTATTAATCAAAAATATTTTTTATGAATATGGGGGTTAGGGTTTTAATCCATTTGAATTGCCTGACAAAAAATGGTTAGGTATGATAGCTTTATCATTGTCATTTTCTACGGGAACGTATGTAAGAGGACGAGAGTTGCTTCTGGCTGGTTAACTAGATTTTTTCCACAAAATATCTTATTAATACAAATTAACTGCCTTTTTTTTAAATAAAAATTGAAATTGTATTGCAAGCATAGGCAGTAAAATACACTAAAAAAATGTTTTATATAGTGAAAACTAATTTGTTAAAATTGTATTATATTGTAATGCATTAATGTGGGATATGAATATATACAAAACAATTTCTGCTATTATAAATAGTAAATTCTAATTGCACAAGTTGAAATGCAAAAAATTGTTAAAAAGCGCTAAAACATTGCCCAAAGAATAAAATTGACAACGCTGTCAATAAACTGTAGCCCGTTTCTGTATTTCTCGCATCATAAAATTTCCCGCATGAAACAAGTGAATTATGACAAAAACAGTGCAATATGAAACAAAAAATGGTTTATCTCACATAAGTGTTTCTGTATTTTTACTTTGCGAGAATTATCTGTCATTTAAATAATTTTCCAGCAATTATTGGAAGGATGTGAGAAAAAGTGTTTCTGTAACAATATCTTGCAAAAAGTTTCTCACAAGAACTGTCAAAATAAGTCATATTTGAAATTGATGCGAGAAAAAAAAAATTTAAAAAAATGGAGCCCAAATTATGTATGTGTGTACACAAGAATGTGTATTATTTTTTTTATTTGAAAAGCAAGAATTTAAATGATAAAAATAAGTATATAAAACACAACTGTTATATTTTGTTATTTTAATTTTTTTAGCCTTTCATTGTGTTTGTTTTATGTGGGGCTGCCAGATAAATTTGTGAAAAAAAACGTTAAAAATTCTAAGAAAAATAAAAAAATCGTCTATTTTGTTGGGACAATTTAAAATTAATTTTCTTCGATTTTTATCACATAATCACAAATTTTTATCATGTAAACCCATAATCAAAAAAAAAAAAACATTAAGGTCATGGGTAAAATACATATTTTATACATACATAAGCTTGAGGTCTATTTAAATAAAATTATTTATTTTATTTTTCCTTAATCCGATAACAGTTTAAAATTTCAGATTGTTATTTTTCCCTGCAGAAATCACACAAAGGAGTGACAAAATATCATATTGAAATAAAATAAACACTTTTGGACAAAATAAAAGGCAAAAATTTCCTAAAGTGCATTGACTGAAAAATGGGGTAATAGTTTAATCTTTTGATCACATAAACAAATGTGTTTAATAATCCAAGCAAATAAAAATTAAACAGTTTTCGTTCGAAATTTTGATACATTTTTTAATCTGCCTTGTTTTTAAAGATATCGGCTTTCTGTGGTGCCTAATACACAAACATATAAAACTATTTAAAATTGTTTTATTTCGAAGACTGAATCGTCACTAGAAAAAAATCAGCAAATTGTCACTTTGCCAATTTTGGAACAAAAAAATATCGTCAAAATGTCGATAAATCTTTAAATCTGGCAGCCTAATTTTTATTATATATATTTCTTTCGTTGACGTTTCGCTGGCATTTGACACTTTATTACTGGAAGTATTCCAGTTAAAACAGAATCTGTGTTGTCTGTTCTCGCATTTAAATACAGAAACACTTTTTTCTCACAAATCGAGAAACGATGGAATTTTTTGTTTTACACTTAATGTGAGAAATTTTGCGATGCGAGAAATACAGAAACGAGCTACTGGTAACATGCCGTGTACTAAAAATTCACATACACATGTAGATTTCGTCCATACACGCACGTCAAATGCGTACATTTGCTCCAAGGCGAATTCATGTATACGGTGGTGTCGATACTACAACAAGTAACAACACCAAAAACACAACAATGTATTTTTTGTTGCTTTCGTTGATCGATATGTCAAAACACAAGCAACTTTTGACATTACTCTCTCTAAGTAAGAAAAAAAAGTAGCACAGCTGTGCTTTCAACGCCACCTGGTAAATAAATTCGCCTTGATTTGCTCCATGCCGTGTACTAGTAACATTCATGTAGCCATTTGCATGCAGGCGAAGCATGTCAGCTTCGGCTACATGCGTCTCCCATTTTAACTTTGGGACAAAATTACATTTCGTGAACTATCAAAATTTCGTTGCATGTATTCACTACGTATTATTAAAAAACTGTAGCCGAAGTGCTAAAATCGGTAGATTACATCTCGTAATCTAACAGAGGTAGACGTAAAATTCAAAAAATTTAATTATTGAATAAAAAATTAAATTGGCATGTGCTTGGTAGTTTTTTTAAATATTTGCTTTTTGGGGACGTAATATAATTTTGGTACATTGTTGGTTACTCATTTTTCTTCTTAAGTAATAAAGATAGAAATACAATTTAGATTGTGCTCTCCTCTCCTTAAAGCTGGAGGCCCACTCCACGCTTTTTTGCCTCCACGCATTGCATGATTTGTATACCTTACTTGCGTTCTACGTTTCAAGTTACATGCAACGCTTTGTATGCGGCATTACTACAAGTAAAAATAAGATTTCATTTGTCAACATCAGCTGATTTGTTCAAATGCTGCTTGTGATGCTTGCAAAAGTAGAAAGTAACCCTACTTTTTGCATTTAACGCCTCAATGCATCCTACGCTTTTGTGCATGTAACTTGTTACATATAATTACACAGGTTCTACTTTTTTGACAGCTGCGAAGGCTGCGAGAAGGCGTGTAATGCGTGGTGTGGACCTCTAGCTTAAGAAGCTGGCAAACACATTTTGGTGCTTTTCGAAAATTCGAATATATAAATCTTTTTGGTACTTTTTTCTATACAGCTTTTTATGTATTGCCTACAAAAATAAAATTTGAAATAAAGTTATTTAAATAATTAATGTTATTTAATAATTAAGTAAGACACATATTTATTATATATAGTTGATACTATTAATTTGCACCAGTAAACAAATTAATAGTGTCAAATAACAATTAATTCACTTGATTAAAATTTTAGCTTAAACTGATTTTATTTTTGATTAATGCTTTAATTGGTGGACGTAACAAAATTGGTCGTTAGGGGGGAAGGATCCGAGATGGCAACGATATGCTGCAATATGTTTACAAAACACTAAAAGGGCGGTATCCAGAAGCGTGGCAAAAAATTAAAAAAGATATTTCTCATAATTGTTTTAACCAATCTTAAGCCCCAGGAGGTGACTGGTCCAACTTAATTTTTAGAGCCACCCCCAATGCATACCTATATGAATTTAAATATAAATAATTATGTACATTATTCCAAAAATATATAAATATCGATAATAATGGACTTTCTTGAATTAAACCTTAGTTGAACTATGTTGCAAACCACTGTGAGTCGCACACAGAGGTATTTTGCCGGCCTTTACTTCTCTTTTAGCTTATATTGCTTCTTTAAAGTTAGTGAGTGCCCCTAGATCGATGAAACTTGGCAGAAATATGTGTTATGGTCATAGGCTGGTAACGCTCAAACATTAATAAAATCGAACCAATAGGGAAAAATTTCCCTTATCGTAATCGAACCTCTGAAAATTCCATTTTTTTAAAGTTTTCCCATGCTTTTGTTAAACAAATGCAACTTTTAAAATTAAAAAAACCTAAAATTGGACGTAGGGGATCGTAAAAAATAAAGTAAATATGAAAAGAAATGGAATTGTTACGCTTTAATACCATAACAATTAAAGTTTTGAGCTTTTATGGGCAGGGGGAGGTATCCCTCCAATTCGACCCCCCGGAACGACCTTTTAAAAAAAAAATTTTTTTTTTTTTTGCTAATATCCACAAAATATTAATTTTTAAGCTTTTATGTCGCTTTTATGTATATGTTATAATATTTAATTTATTTGAAAATAATTAATTTTCTCATAATTATAACTTATTTATAATAGTAACAATCGATTTTATTTAAAATAACAACAACTTATTTATTTATCTCCATGACATATGAAATTTTGAAATATTAGCTGTGTTCGTTTACCCCAAAATTTGCAAAAAATTTTACAAAATTGTACTGGATTTTACTAAACTGCGTTCGTTTACATATAAATTTGCAAAAGATAGCATCTACTGAGAGAGTAAAGTGACATTTGTCAGACTGAGAGCCTGCCAATTTTAACTGAGCAAATTTTTGCCAGTAAAATCCAATGGAAAACATATGATTCAATCAGAGATGAAAATTTTCATAATGTACCAACGTGTTAATAAAATTGTACTTTTTAGACCCCAATTGTACTACAAAATTTTTTGTGCAATTTTTTTTTAAATTTTCATTTTAACAACAAAAACTTCGTGCAGTACAATTTACTAATACATTTATTTATACTTTTAATAAAAGATAATAGTTTTTACATCTTTAAATAAAATATACAAAACATCTTACAAAAAAATTCACTTATCGTTAAAAGAACATAAAAAACTAAAAAACAAATATAAAAATGTTTATCCATTTTTTTTTAATCAGGCGCAAGTTCATTTAATTTAATTTTCATTAAATTATTTTTATGAAAAAAGGAATTTTACACATCAAATGAACTATAAATTTGATAATTTTTCATTCTTGACTGAGCTGGGAAACTGCTGGTTAAAAAATATCAAAATTTGGATTAAAAATCATTACGAGTTCAATAAAATAACCACAATACTAATTATTTTTATCTATATTATAAATTTTTAAATATTTAAAAGTTACAAAACGTCTTACAATTGAGATAAATCTTATATGATAATATAATAATCATTTATAATAATAAGTAAAATAAAAGTGATAAGCTGGGAAATTTTATAAATTGTACCAAATATGCAATTGGTGTACCATTGTACTTTTTAAAACTCGATTGTACCAAAAATCAATTGTACCGTCTTTTGCAAAAAGTAATAGCCAAAGCTATTACTCGTATGCGTTCCCTATCGCCCTCTGTGTTTACAAATACGGATCGTAATACACTAACCAAACTGTTACCTGCAGGTGTTGCCGCAGCAACAATAACCATTTAAATAAGTAATAAAACGATTAACCCAAAACCTGTAAAAAGTAGTCAAAAGCCTTAACTACAAGTTGGTATTGGTAGGTTTATAACAGTGCTTAAACGGAGTCGAATCCCTACCTTTTCAGCAGTTGCTTCAGCTCTAAAAATATCAAAAGATGGTGAAACTGATAGAATGTTCCCAAAATCGTTGTGCAATTCTGGATAATGAATTCTCTGAAGCAACAAATGTCATCAAATCGTCTAAGCCACCCCCGATATATCTTAAGGCCGGTATTCACTATCCTCCATAATCGTACGATTCATTCACACGAAAATCTGACGGAATTCTATCCGACATAAAAAAATGTCTGCAAAATCTGCTGTCAATGCCACACTATCCCACAAAAAAGATGCAAACTCAAATGACTCATCAACTTTACAAGAAAATGCAACTCTGATCGCATATAATCTATCATTTTATGAAAATTTTTAAAACATTTCCAAGTCGGACAGACTTGTCAAAAAAATCTGTCACTCAATTCATTTTTAAGCCACACTGTCATACATTATGAGCACACACGATTTTTTTGACATATCGTGCGACTAAATAGGATAGTGAATACCGGCCTTTAGAGTGCAAAACACAAATGAGTTAATAAAGAGTTTGATGTCCTTGAAAGGTGAAAATTCTTTTTCTGTTGCTGCAATAAAGTGAGATAGTATAAACGAGACAAAACTACAGGTGAGCCATGAGGAAAGAAAAAACTCCTACTTAATTTAAGTTTTTTCTACTTTCTTTAGTACGAGTCGTTCTTAAAAATTTAAGTACGAATAACACTAAGAAATACTTAAAACAATCCAAAACGGAATTACTTTCGAAAACTAATATGCGTGCATACGCATGTGTTTGCAAAAGTTTATTGTAGAAACAACAACAACACTACAAGAAGAAAAATACAGCTTATTTTCGTGTTTTAAAAGTAAAATAAGAAGCAATAATTCCCATATTAGATTTGTTAAAATTAAATAGTTAAATAAAATAAGTTTTCAAAGTAGAATTATTACGAAAACGAAATCGGACATGCTGCAGGGATCTTGTAGTTAAGAGTTCATCTGTAAACAAAGGGCGGAGCAAAAGAGGAACAAACATGTGAAACGGGTAAGGAAATAATAATATACTCTCTATCTCTGGTTCTGTGGGGTAAGTGTTTAGTTAGGTTAGAACCTAATCTCACTTTCGGATTATTTCAACGAATCGGGATTAAACCAACTTAGTAATTCTTAAATCAAGCACAGTTAGAGATTAATTTTTATCTCACTTTAATTAAGTCAATTCCGTTTTCGGATAATTTTAAGTACGGATCAGGGATTAAATATGACCAAGTTAAGTATTTGGCACTTGAATAATCCGCACTTGAATCAAGCATTATGTATTTGATTTAATGTAATCCGTACTTAGCGTACTATTGACACCGCTTCGGCATGATTTAAGTGCGGATGGATTATTTTGTCTTTTCAGTGTACAAAATCGGAGTAAACAAAAATGTTTCTCACTAATAGACAAAAATGTACAAAAGTACGGGAACAATAAAAACCAAACTTCTACCCCAAAAGAAAACGTTAACATTAAATGTATTGAAATAAAAACATTAATGACACATAAGGAAGTATGAAAGTAAAATTCAAGCATGAACTTAATTTTCAAAATTTTCTTCTGTGTATTCTATTAAAATTTTTTTATTTTAATTCTTTTTGTAATACTAGTTTGCAGTTTTTTGTTGTCTATTTTTTGACACAGCTGATAGTTTAAAATTTTCCCAATCTGCCCAAAGAAAAAATGCGAACTATTTCGGTTAAGAAGAATATTTTTTTCTCTTAAAAGCTCTCTGACTTTACCAAACTTTGAGTACGGTAACGGTTTTCGGTAAGATTGGGATCCTGCAAGCTCCTTACGTCGAGTACGAGATCACACCTTATGTTTTCAAAACTCTAGATAATTGTGAGAAGAATACTATTAGTTCCCCGTTCATCTGCAAATGTGGAAAGAATATTTTTTTAGAAAAATATTATCAAAACTAAACTGAGAAACATACCAAAAATCGCAACTCATTCCTTGCGGGTTAATACAAAGAACTTATTGAACTCACAAAATTTCATTAGATATGATGTTAATGTACCAAATAATTTATTATCAATTTTGTCATTCGGATCTAGAAAACTAATTGTAAAATTGTTTATCTTAATAATTAGTTTAAATATGAGATATTCTACACCAAATCGGATGGTTTAAAAAAAATTATTTTGATTTCCACTATTTTTGGATATTTTTTAGTACACTTCAAACTTTCTTAACTGTTCATAACTTTCTTAATTTTTAAAAATCGAAGAAATAGTGGATATAGAAGGCCCACTACCGGACCGAGCTTAAAAGTTGTTGGGTGTATAGAAATTTAAAATCACACATTTTCAAAAAAATCGAAGAATACACTCATTTTCAAAATAACGATTTAAAATTTTAAGTCCAAAATCCAATTTCAGTTATGTATTTTATAAAGCTTTTTTGTAAAGGTTATATTCCTTAAATTTTTAGGAATGACTTTATATACTACCAGACTGTTATTTTGTATCTTCCTGTTACATTTTACCTTATCTATCCGTTGGATAGCAATGAAGTATATTGTATGTACAGAAAAATTTACAATTATTAGACACAATAAAATACATAACTGAAATTTAGCTCATAGAATAAATTAGAAAAATAAAAAATGTTGAATATAATAAAGTAGCTTATAAAAAAAAATAATTCCCAGATTCTATATGTTTTAATTCAAGTAACTTTTATGACTTTTTATAATAGCCTCCAGCAGACTTACATTCATTCCAGCGGATTTCTCAAACAGTTTTTCCTTTCTCTCCTTGACTTCAGACAAATCTAAATCCATATCCAGATCTAATTTTGCATAGGGTGAACAATCTAACTCTTCATTACTGCCGGAACTATCAACATTTTCATCACATTCTTCAACTTCTTCTTCCAAGTCGGGCTCTTCTTTGAATGGTGCCAACGATGTTTTCAGATCATTCTCTTCTAACTGTGACTGCTGTCGCAGTAAAGAACCAAATTTTTCAAAAAATCCTCCATCAGCATCTCGCAATCTACAAATATAAATTGATTAATTAACAATTGTGATTTTTCATTGAACTGTTGGTTTTTAATTGAAGTTTTTGATATTTTTTGATTCGGCTTAAGTTCATAAAATTAAATTTTCATTGAATGATTTTTATTAAAGGAAGGAATTTACAACATGAAATGAATTAAAAGAATTTTTTTGGATAATTTTATTTCTGACTTACAGATTGATGAACTTAATAATAATTAAAATATCATATATTTGTAAATATTTATAAGATTTAAGAATATTTTTTTGTTGAAAATAATGTAGAATAGGAGCTTGGTTAGTATATATTTATGTCAGATATGTTTATTTAAATTTTTCTTATTGAAATTCAGTCAGATCGGAGATATGTGCGAAGTGGACGTGGCACTCCCTATACAAAAAGTATCGAAATGTTTATTAATACATCAAAATTTTTATAAAATCATTTTAGCGCGTTAGTATGACCCATGGATCCTTTTTGTATCTCAAAAGGTCGGATTTGTAACAGAACATATTTCCCGGAAATTTCGAAAAAATCGGTCCAGAAATAAAAGAGTTTTGACCAAAATATTATATTTGATTTTTAAATATAATTTTTCATTAAAAGATTTTTTTTGCTGTGCTTAATTCCCTATTTTTATAATTGATAAAAATACTAAAAATTATTGTTGAAGGATATGCTGTTCCTATGCGTATTTCACTGGTTGCTTAGAGCAGATCATCACGAAAAAATGTTTATGATTTGTTTTGCGAAATGCGTATATTTTTTTAATAAATATTTATTTTTATGCATATGTTTTGTATATGTATATCATTTAAAATCTATTTAAGCAAATCTGGGTATATTAAAGTACCAAAACAGTTTAATTTTTTAAGTTATAAAAAATCTTTGTGAGCAATATTCCGACTATGGATCCATTTTCCAAACGATTTTTGACTTTTGTTTTATTAACTGCCCGTTCGCCGATATCGAACGTTAACGTTCGCATAGAAAATTACATTTAAACCAAAAAGAGTTTTTGAAATTTTGTTTTAAATGTTATTTACTATGCGAACGTTAACGTTCGATATCGGCGAACGGGCAGTTAGATTCACCTGACTATATATTCTCTCGACGTTTGCCGATATATGTGGCAAAATCAGTATATTCGGAAAAAATTTCGTTAGATTAGGAAAATCATAATCGGAAATTAATTAATTCATTTATTAATGATGTGCTAATTATCCTAATTTATGATAAAAAACACTGAAATTTATTGTTGTGGGAAAGCTAGTTTCTATGCGCATTTCGCTGGTTGCTTAGGCCAGCTCGTCAGGAAACTTTTTCCAAATACTTTAGAAAAGCTAAAAATATTATACAAGTAAGACCATAAAGTGAATAAGAATTTTAAAACACTCAGGTCTTAAATGTAACAATATCAAAGCTTCAACAAAGACACAACAATAAATAGTGAATTTTTTCTTTCTTACATTCCCCTACAATTGGCTGGGTTTTTTCCAACACGAATTGTAGTTGTAAGAGGATAGAAAAAAAAACAAAATTAAAAAAAACAAGTTACTTAATAAAGCAGCTTGCAAAATCGGAAATGATCGTTTGATTTAAAATTTGTTTTCAAAAACATATAAAAGTTATTTCTTCCTTATTTAAGATTTGGTTAAGTTGAACCGTTTTCGTTGTCAAAGTCCAGATCGCGTATTTCCTTTTCTTTAAACAAATATACATCACAATGTTAAAAATTGAATCACTCTACAATAATTTTATTGAATTTGGGTATATAGATTGTGGATCTTAGTCGCTTCGCTTTGAAACATTTTATTAAAATTATTAATTATATCCACAATGTACTTAAAAAAAGATAAAAACACTTTATTTGCAGTGTTTAGATTATATTATTATTATTTTAAAAAATCTGCGTTTTTTGGTCAAAAATCTTCAAATCTGCGGCATAAAATCTGCAAAATGCAGATAAACCTGCACTTCTGTCAACAGTGGTTCATATATGTATGCAATGTTAAGAAAACTAGACTCCAACTAGTTGCAACAACGAAAAAACACAAAATAGTCTACCTAAACATTTTAAAAAACTTGTAGCCGTTCTGTTATTATTACAACCGCTAGCGTCACATTTTGGTAGCGGTACTTGTAGTAGTAGCGCAAAGAAAATAAATTGAGCAGCGTAGTAAATAATTGTTTAAATTTTAGAGGCAGTAAAAGTATTTTTATTTATTACATTTTGACTGCGATCTACTTTAGTAGTTACAGAAGGAGCAGATAACTTAAGGCCATGTCAGATAAAACTTTTGCTTCGCGTTGCGTTGCCGATTCGCTTTGACATCTAAGATAAAATATACATACTTATACGAAACATGTCACATAAAGTACTTTCAAAGCGGAGCGAAGCAAAAAGTTAGCCAACTCTCATCTTTTTGCGCGCTTTGACAATTGGCTAGTATAATTTTGTATTTTTTTTAATATTTTTTGCCAAATTCAATTCCAAAAAACCGTCCAATTAAATATTTAACTTTTATTTTTATAACAAATAATTAAATGTACAAATTTCCAACTGCTTTTATAAGTAAACAAGCAATGCGTGAGTGTTGTCAAAGTTTTCATTGTGTCATACACCTTTTGCTTTGCGTTTTTCTGCCAAAGGTAGAAACGTCACGCAAAGCGACAAAGTTGTATCTGACACGGCCTTTAGTATTTGAAGCAACAGTTGAATGAATAACTTATAGGTAGTAGTTTAATAACATTGGATCCGTTAAAATAACATTGGAGATGTCACAAAATAACATTTTGGTAGCAGCAGAAGTATTAAAAACGTAAAATCTTCAGCAATATAAAAACAAAACGTGTGTGTTATAATGAGTGTTGCCAGAAAACTTTTGGCTCATGTCCCCACAAAATCATCATTTAAAATAACAAATCTCCAAATACTGGAACACTTTTTATACCGCCGATAGAAACGGGGTTGAATGTATATCTAAACTAATGTGAGCTTTAGCTTTGTTTTTGCATAAGACAGTTAGCAAATAAAACTATACACCATAGACTACTTAGAGTCCAAAGTAAATAGTTAGAAACATAAGATGAGACTATAAAATTGTTTGTTTCTTTTATTGGTTGGCATAATACCCACACCACAATAGTGCGGAAGGTAGTATGCGTTTGTGCTGATGTTTGTAACACCAATAGGTGCAAAATCAACAACTTGTTTGCTTGATATTATGAATTTGGAATAAATTTTGTGATTGGAGAAATTTAATAATTTTTTTTTTTTTTTTTTTTTTTTTTTTTTTTTCCACCACCTTGGATAACGATCTTGCAGCGATGTGGTGGCTGAGTCTAGGCTGTGGTTTGTATTTCAAGTACAGGTAACGCCACAAGCGGCGCCTGAGTTTGAGATACGGAACCTAAAAGCCTTGACGACGAAAGGTTATCCACCCCTAAACCGAGGTGTCATGCGACCCGTGCCTATCGGTCTGGTTTGCAGTCAGGGGTTACCGACTGTATTATCACGGAGCTTTGCTGATACCTGGGCACCTCAGCAAATAGACCACGCCCTTACCACGTTACTGGGGGCTATGACGTGGCGGACTTTCAACTCCCCTACACTCGTGGGACTTTTAATGAACAAATCTGAACAACAACAACAAAAACAAACAACGGAAACTGATGACGGACAGGCGAGATTAAGGACAACGATTGACAGTAAAACGACAAAGCCAGGGACTGTAACAGTCCCGGCGACCAAGGAAGATCGGCCTAGGCTGATCGGAAGTGGTAAGGCAGCTCGACCAGAAGGCGGCTGCTCTAAAAACTGCGGTGGGGTGCCTCTGTGCTTCAATCCAAGCACCTCCAAAGCCGCTTCTGCCCTTTCCGTCTCTGGAACGGATAAAACCCCTGCTTCGGGTGCTGCTAAGTTGGGAATGACAAAGTCGCCCAAAATTGCAGCTTCCCATGTGCCCATTGTGCAAGGAGGGATGGCGATGATAACATCCAATCCCAAGGTTGCACCTCCCCACGCCAAATTCGGCGACCGTAAAAAGTCCCCAAGGCACAAAAACCCTACAAAGAGGGCATCGAACACAAGGCGTGCCGCCTTGCGTTTCATTGAGCTTCTAGGCTCCAAAAAAGCTGAAGAGCTTTCCAGTGAACAAACAGCTTCACTGGCATGGGCAAGAGCCCACATAGCTGGGCTGCCAAGTGCTACTCCTTCAGTCCCTGCGAAGGTGACAATGCCTAAACGGCAACGTTCGGAGGAGGAAGCTGCAGCCGCGAAACAGCAACCAGGGACGAAACGTCCCAAGATTGCGCCGAAATCGATAAATAGGTCTTTCAGCGAGGTGGCCAAAGGTCACCTTGTACGGGCTGTTATCGATAGAGGTGTGGATA
Organism: Pollenia amentaria; assembly: GCA_943735925.1. NCBI lineage: Eukaryota > Metazoa > Arthropoda > Insecta > Diptera > Polleniidae > Pollenia > Pollenia amentaria. The sequence goes on from OX031006.1 coordinate 106,493,725, forward strand.
ATGGTGCCATCTCCCATACCAAGTGGGACCTGGTTAAACAAAAATTAATGGGGGTGTTCTGGACGATCCTTAGGGAGAATCCAGGGCCACCCCCTCAATGCGATGATGCTGGCTGGTTCCAGGGTCACGTGAAGTTGAAGGCTTTTGCAGATGAGCGCTCAGCGCTGCTTCTGAAGCGGGCCATCCAAATGCTAGGAGAGGTCTGGGAAGGTGCTAGGCTCGATGTGGTATTGGTTGATGAGATACCACGGAGACCTAGATCGACTGTCATCATCCCTGCCGAACCATCGGAACCTGAGGAGATCTTGAAGATCATTCAGTGCTGCAACCCTCAACTTCCCACGCAGGATTGGAAAGTTGTAAAGGTTTCGGCTGCTGAAGGGTCCTCGAGGACGGCGATTGTGGTGTTAAACCAGCAATCCTTGGAACCACTGAGGGAGAGACAGGGTAAGATCTACTATGGTTTTAGTACGATCTTGCTCCGTGTCTACCGAAGTGATAACAAGGGCAATCCGGCTCCTTCGGTAAGTGAGGCCAAGCAGCCTGAAGAGGGCTTGTCTGGTGACGATGCCGTAAGTTCAGGTGACAAAGAGGACACCCAGTCTATCTCCGGATTGGTGTCTGTCTTTGGGCACCTGGGTGATATGGTTGATGAGGACGTACTTCTGGAATCAGACCAGGAGGACGTCAACATCACAGTGGTCGCCAATATGGATAATGGTGAAGGTCCTGCAAATCAACCTCCACCACTCTAAAGCAGCATCTGCTGCATTGCTCCTCCGTGTGGTAGAAAAAGGGGAGGAGCTCGTAATGGTCCAAGAACCCTGGATTCATAAGGATCGGGTTTGCGGACTCAATCTCAAAGGCTATAAGCTTCTGTTTGCGAAAGGTACAGGTAACATAAGATCTTGTGTCTTAGCTAAAAATTCGTTGAATATCTTCATTCTCTCTGATTACAGTGATGAAGACACCACAACAGTTGCTCTCGAGACACAGGATGGTATAATCTGGATGGTCTCGGGATATATGGCGCATGATCACGGACAGGACCCACCCAATCGGCTCATCCGTGATGCAGTAACGAAGGCAGCAGGCACTGGAACGCCTATTATAATCTGTGCCGATGCTAATGCGCACCACACTATATGGGGTAGCACGAACACGAATATTAGAGGTGAGTCACTATTTTCCTTTATTATTAATTATAATTTAGGAATAGTAAATAGGGGCCGTGAGCCAACGTTTGTTGTAGCAAATAGGTGTGAGGTTCTTGATGTCACGCTGGTTAGCATTGACCACATTGACATGATCGAAAATTGGATGGTTTCTAATGACTGTTCACTTTCTGATCATAGATATGTGGAATTTAGTCTGGTACTTAGATCTGTAGGGTCGAGTGTTATGTTGAATAGGAAACGAACGAATTGGGGGATTCATTCATCCTCTCTGGTTCGGTCTCTATCTGATCCTCCCCGGGTTGATGATATAGGGGGAATCGATGCGGCAGTGGGTCTGCTTACAGACTCACTGCAGTTAGCGACTTCCTTGGCGTGCAAGCCAAGGATGTATAGGGGCAGGGATCGACCACCGTGGTGGGATCCTGATATTGCGCAGGCAAGAAGAGACTGTCGTAGGTTGTTCAATATGGCTAAGCGCCATGGTAATTGGGCGGAGTACAAGTCTTCACTGAATAGATTCAGGAACTTGGTTAGATCGGCGAAAAGGAATGCTTGGAGGAACTTCTGTAGCGGCGTGGAAGGATCCTCTGAGACAAACCGTTTACGTAAGATAATAGCCTCGAGCCCTGTTGTCCCGACCTATATCCGTAAATCGGACGGTTGCTGGACTACTACTAGTCAGGAAACACTCGAGGTGTTAATTGACACTCACTTTCCTGGAAACTCCCAAGGGAGCATGCGGGATCAGGTTTGTGAGTCGATGCCCGGTCCTCTGTCCGTCCCAATGGACTACGACAGGATTAAATGGGCTGTCGACAGCTTTGACCCGTACAAATCTCCGGGTATGGATGGTATAATTCCGGCGGACCTGCAGAAGAATTCGACTGTGATAATACCCTGGCTGATGGCTATATACAGGGGATGCGTTAGATTTTCGTATGTACCTGTGAGCTGGACCTTGTGTAGAGTTGTCTTCATCCCCAAGGGAGGGAAGACTTCTCACACTGAGGCGAAGGATTACAGACCGATTAGTCTTGCATCCTTCCTTCTTAAGACTCTTGAAAGAGTTATCGACATTCACTTAAGGATGACCATCCCAGCATGCCTACACCTCTCAGCATGCCTACACAAAGGGTAGGTCTGTTGAGACGGCTCTTCACTCACTAGTTGGAACTATTGAGAGATCACTCGAATTCAAGGAGTGTGCTCTGGTGGCCTTTCTCGACATTGAAGGGGCCTTTAATAATGTCAACCCGGATTCTATCGTTGCATCCATGAGGAGTCTGGGGGTTGATGACGGTATATGTAGATTTGTGGATAATCTACTCAGGAACAGGGTCATCTGTTCCACGATAGGCGAAACCAGCGTTCAGAGGCTGGTAAACAGGGGTACTCCCCAAGGAGGAGTACTATCCCCACTATTGTGGAACCTGACTATGAATACCATGTTAACGAAAATGGACGACATGAGGTTTAAAACTGTGGCGTACGCTGACGATGTTGCAGTGGCCATCACGGGGAAGCATTTGAATATAATGTCTCAGTGTATGGAGGCTGCACTAAAGGTACTTAGCACCTGGAGCGTATCATGCGGCCTGGGTGTTAATCCGTCTAAGACGGAACTGGTACTCTTCACGAGGAAGTATAGGACTGAGGCCATGAGACTTCCGAGGCTAAATGGGACTGAACTTAAGGTCTCTTATAGCGCCAAGTATCTTGGCGTAATCTTGGACAGTAAGCTGTCATGGGGGCTGAACATCCGGACGAGGATGGAAAAGGCAATTGTTGCTATATATGCGTGCAGAGGTGCAATCGGCAAGAACTGGGGCATGGGCCCGAGATGTGTCAATTGGATCTTTGAAGCTGTAGTAAAGCCGACTCTGTATTACGGTGTTATCGTATGGTGGACTGCGCTGGGCAAGGGCAGGAACCGTACGATGCTTGAGAAGGTTCACAGACTGGCCGCATTGATGATCACAGGATCAATGCGCTCCACTCCCACCAGGGCACTGTTTACAATGCTAAACTGGCTGCCGGTGGACATCATGGCCAGACAGATGGCTCTTTGTTCGGCGATTCGGTTGAACGCGGCACACGGCTGGTCGAGCCGGGACTATGGACACTCCAGCATAATGGGATACTCGATTGTCCCTGAGGGAGTGGACTACTGCACCCCGGAGCCTTTCTTTAGTGCGAGGTATGCGACACATATAGCGCACGAAAGTGCTCCGTCGGTAATGGGCTCCTTCCATGGACCAGCCCTGGGGGTTTACACTGATGGTTCAAGGAAGGGGGAAAGAGTTGGCGGAGGTTTCTACATAGAGGAACTGGGCGTAAAAGTCTCCGGATGGATGTAGTGTCCTGCAGGCGGAAATCTCGGCTATAAAGCGGGCAGCCAACTGGCTAAAGTATTATCGCGTATCGGGAGATATACGTATATTTACTGATAGCAAGGCTGCCATTGCCTCTCTTGCGGGTGTCTATACGACATCTAGGTTAACTGTGGAATGCCGGATGTCTTTGAATGAGATTGCTGAACATTCAGAGTTAACGCTTATATGGATACCAGGGCACTCAAACTGCCCGGGAAACCAGATAGCAGATGAGCTGGCCAAGGAAGGTGGTCGTATGGATGAAGCATTCATTGATCAATTCATTGGCCTTCCAATGGCTCACTGTAAGTCACTCATTATGCGCGAGAATTATAGAATTGCGCAAGAGGGATGGACCCGTGAGTCCACCTGCTCCATATCCAGGGCCTTTTGGCCTGTATATGATGAACGGAGAACCAAATCTCTACTTGGGTTCAATAAGAACCAAATCAGGACCGTTGTGTCGGTCATAACTGGACACTGGCCTGTTGGGACTCATGCTAGAAGAATGGGTCTGGTATTCAATGACTACTGTAGAAGTTGTCATGATGAGGAGGAAGAGGAAACTGTGCTTCACTTTCTCTGTCAATGCCCTGGGCTGCGGGGCATCAGGGGAAAATACCTGGGAGAACCGGTGTTTTCCTGTTTGGAGGATCTATCGGAAATAGAACTAAAATTGCTTCTTCTCTTCATTAGGAAGACGAATTGGCTCAACACTGCAGTGACGCCATCTGAGTAACTGCTCTCTGGGATGGGCATTGGCGCTGGGTATCACAAAGGGACCGCTATAGGACCCAAGTGAGCTGTCTCTTGATGGCTGCCAATGGAACCTAACCTAACCTAACCTAATAATTTTTTCTGTGTGTGTTGTGAAAACACCACATAAATCATTATTATTTGAATTCTTAATGGGGTTCTTGTAATAACAGGAGCACAGATGTAATAAAAAATTCAGTTTGTTAACAACTATTAATACAAATATGGTGAACGATTTCAACGAGATCTTGCAGTAATGGAAAAGCGCTAAAAAATTACAAGACCATTATGGGTGACTACTGCTGGATGAAAATTCGTGAAACGTCATCGCAACATAAAGCAGAAATCGAAGAGGAAAAATAATAAATTTTTGACCAAAAATTGATATATATAAACAAATTGAGTTATCTTTGAACACTTAATCCTAATCCGATCACCACACCAAGAAACAAAAATTTTTTTATTGAAAATTTGGATGTATTTGCTAATTATATAGCAACTTTCTTATTTTTTGTCCGATGATAACAATTTTGTGACAAATATGTTTGAAACAAAATTGTCTTTAAGATATACGTTAAAACATTTAAAATCACATTTTTTTGGCTTAACGGAAAGACTGAAAATATTGAATTTTGGAAAAAGCGTAGAAAAAATTAATTATTTTCTATTTAAAGGAATGCGTGTAACTCAGTGAACTTTTATCCGATAAGCATGTTGTGGATAAAGGCTGAAAGAGGAATCATATATTGAGTTATTAAAACAAAAGGAAAAACTTCTTGATAAATAAATGAATGCCATATTCGTGTTCAGTAGCCTCAATTTGCCTTAGAAAACATCTCATTTTTAAGGTTATAGCAAAAAGTTACAAAATTTTAAACCATTTTTATTTGCCATAGGCCCTTTATAAAGCCCAATCTAAAAAATCAGAGTAATAAGCCTTGAACTGCAGTAAATTTTATTATTGTGGTGAAATTTAGTTGGATAAAACAAATAAAATATATGATATACATTTATATTAACGAGTCCCACACAGATTAACTAACACTAGTGTTTGCCAAGTGGTCAAAATTCGACCATAATTATTTATGCAAATATGAAGAAAACATGTTCATTTACAAGTATATAAGAATTTACATGTTTCGAGCAGTTGTTTCTTTTCGTCTTAGTGGTTCGGTTTTACGAGGACCAACATTTATATGTTCTCTTCCACTCAAGTTCGTAAATGTTTTATTTAGTTTTGTAAGTTCAATAATTTAAAAAAAAATAAGAGTACCAATTAAAAAACAAAAACGTACCAAAAATCCTGCTCCAAGATATATGTAGTTTCTTAATCACTCTGGACTCTGCATGTTGCATTTTATGTTTCTAGGTTCAATATTAAAGAAATTAAAAAAGGCCCAGTGGAGGAACAAAAACGTATCAAAAGTACCCTATTATAGATTCTCATCCACTCAGGGCATTGCATACTTAATTTTTAGTTTCTAGATCCAATATTAAAGAAAAAAAACTACCAGTTGTAGATCGAAAAGTACCAAAAAGTTACCCCTTACTGATTCTTATTCGCTCAGAACCATGCATGTTTAATTTTATGTTTCTACGTCCAATATTAACGCAAATGCAAAAAGTACTAGTTTAAAACAAAAAAGTGCCAAAATGTTTCATATTATAGGTTCTCATTCACTCAGGCCGCTGCGCCTATAATTTTATGTTTCTAAGTTCAATATTATAGAATATTGAAAAATTACCACATGTAGCACGTAAAAGTAAAACAAAGAAAGTTATTTCCTCTTTTGAATACATTTTTTCATAATTTTTGCCCGTAATTTAATACGTAAATATGTGTCAATAAATGGAAAAAAATGTTTTTTTTAAAGTACCAAAAATATATACAATGAATTTCAAAAAAATACCAAATGTATATTTGTATTTTTTAGATAAGTTAAGAATTTGATTTAATCTCTATTTCTATGTTTATTGGCTTAAACGATAAATGTGGTGACAAAGAAGCACAAGACTGCGCTTTTGGATCTCTTTTAGTTTTGGAGATTTGATGTTACCGAATTTACCCGTTTTTACCCTTCTTACTCCCTCAGATATTAGTAAAATATATATTGTGCACTTCTGTTTGTCCATTCAAATGGTATATTTGCCTGTTTTTTTCAAAAGAAAATAATAAAAAATGCTCTTCAAAATTTCAGCGGGAATTGAAAATAAATGAAAATCCCGAGAATACCCGGGATAGGAAATCTCTTCACCTTTGGTGATGTATTATTAATACATGGATGATTAAACTAGGGACGTAACGAATACTGATATATCGGCGATAGTTCGGATATTTCGATGTATCGGTATCGGCGATACTTTGCGGTCGATACGACGACAATTTTTTAATTTATTTTTTAAATATTTTTTTACAAACAATTTCATTTTCAAAGCAACTAAGAGAAAATAACATATAAAAAAGAAGAGCATAAGATCAAAAAATAATAATGAAATTGTTTCTTATAATACAAATTCATGAAACAAAGAAAACAAGAAGATGCATTGAAATTTAACCTTTAACTGTCGAGGTGAAATTTTGGGACATAGTTAATGACGTGGTGGTAAATTTTACCCCTCTTAATTTTACTAAAAAAAAATTTAGATAAAAAATATTTTTTTATAATTATTTGTTCTTGAAAAATAAGGTACCACATGTTTAATCACAACAAATAAAGAAACCAAAAATTATTTTAATTTGTTTAAACGAAAAATGTACTTTACTTCACAAACTTTTTTTTTAAATAAAAAAAAAAACGATATATCAAAAACTTATTAAAAAAATATGAATTAAAAGAAAAACAAAAACTTAAAGGGCATTTTTTCACAGCCAAATGTATACACTTAAAGATATAAGAGAGATCATGAAAAAAAAATAATTAGGTGTAGAAACTACAGGTCAACATTTTGGAGATTTTTTACTCATAAAAATCTGCATCCCATACACACTGGCTTACTACATTGCAGACAAATCGGTAAGAGCTAAAGCTTCAAATTTTGGTCGTAATATCGTGGTTACCAATACTCAACATCTGACAAAATCTGGGCGGTAGAAGTGGGCACCTTTCATACAAAGACCTTATAGATTTTTATATATCTGAACAAGAGTCAAAGTTTCGCAATGAAGTAGAGTCATCTTGATTAGCAATACACAACATTCGACAAAATGTGGGTGGGATTAGAGAATTGGGCGTGGCACAAAATAAATTTTTTTGTATCTAATGAACGGAAAGAAGAAAATTTTTCATACTTGGTACACACAGCTGGGTTATCAATAAGCAACCACTCTACAAAAATGGGCGGGAAGTGGGTGTGGCACCTCTTATACACAGAGATTATAGATTTCTGTATAACTGGAGAATGGTAACAGTAAGAGTCTTCAAACTTAGTACAAACAGCTTCCTAAACAATGCACGAGACCTGTTTTTAATAAAATGTACTTCTTTTTTTTAATTAGGGTAGCAAAGCGCACTGAGTTAATGAGCTTATATCATATAAAATATTTTTTCCTAACAAGAAAACGAACGAGTGGTAAAATAATTCCATGAAAATAATATGTTAATTTTGATGTGGGGTAAATTTTTGTCTACTAAATATTTACGCTAACGATGACGTGGTGGTAAAATATTTTCAAAGAAAATATTACGTAAATGATGAAGTGTGGTAATTTTTACACCGGCATGTCCAAAGCTCCGCTCGTGCTAAGTCGAGCTCAGCCAAAACGCAAGTGAATAACGACGATCACGAAATGAGAAGATACTAAGAAAATTAAATTTATAGAGCGCAATGGAACAGAGTATTTTAAAAAAATGTAAGGAGAGGGTAAAATTTACCACCACCTCCATAGTTAAAGGTTAAAAAACATTACTTTTCTGAGAATGTGCTACGTCATAGTAGCAAATGAGCACAAACACGTTTATGTGGAATGCTGAATGTTTGTTTACATTTAAATCTCTTTACTACAGTGGCGTACAAGTGACGTCAAAATTAGAGTAAAAAGTTAACGGACCTGCGCAATTCTTTGTTTCATAATGCCAATTAACGGATATGGAGAATAGTCTGAAAATATAGCGGCCGACTAAGCATTTAGAAAATAGATGTGTTCATTTATTTTACTAGCAAAAACCTGCAACGAGAGAGCAAATTAAAAACTTACAAAATTTTTCTCTCAATTACTCAAAAAAAAAACAAACAGGAATGAACCAGTGTTGCCACTTTGTGGGTAATTACCTGAATTTCATGAAATTTGTACACTCGTAAGTAGAGCGTGGGTAATTTTTTTTTGTGGTGTAGATCAGGTGTAATTTGAAATTCTCTCATTTTAAAACAAATAATATAAGGATTTGATTTTAGTGATCAAATTTGTACCATTTAAGAAATTGTTGATCTAAAAAATTCACTGTTTATTAAAAAAAAAAAGGTTTCCATAGTTTATCAAGTGATAAGCGCCAGATGGACAGTTAGATTTCGATAAATATGAGCCTCATAGTGATTTAGAACCCGAAGTTTAGTGGAAAAATAAGGTATTTATACTAAAAAAAAGTCCTTCAGAAAGATATGTTTCCAATATTACAAAAAGTAATGAATTTTGTGTTTGCTTTAACATTTAAAATGCTTTAGTTTATAAATATTTACTGCTCTACATATTTGTTAAACTGATTTGAAAGAAGACTATCATCTGAAACTATTATAGGAATTTTATTTACTAAATAAAGTTTACAAAGAAACGGTAATGAACATTTTGAACCTTCCCTAGATATATGGAAGTATAACTTTTTATTTTAAGTTTTTATTTAATTTATTCGAGGTTTTTTATGTTATTGTTTGTAGAATTTTTTCATAGATGGGGGTAGTGCACTAATTTTGCAGTTGAAACTCACAGCTGGTGATAGTGCAAAATTATTGCAATAATTTTGTTGATGTTGAGTGATAAATTGAAAAATTTAGCCTCACTAAATATGATTGACAGTCATGTTAAATAATGTTGCACTCAAAAAAATTAGTTTGATTTAAGAAAAAGCAATCAAGAGTTTATTGCAACTTTTTTGTTATTCACTCATTTGAGTGCAACTTAAAATTTTGCACTAAATTTACAAACAAAAAACTGGTTTTTTCATAACTAAAGCCACGAGATATTCCGTTATTGACAAAATTTTATGTTGTTTGATTTTCTTTGCTAATGCATATAATTGCAATTATCAAAAACTATGCGCATACAAAATTACATTTTTCAAATTTTACTGAGAGTCTGTCCATATGCAGCTTTTTTGATTACAAGTACAAATTTTCCACTATTTGAATTAAGTGCAGATTTTATGCATTCAATCACCTTTAGTGATAGTTAAAACATTTGCAATACCACTACATTTTTTTAGTGCTAGTGAAAAAATACCAATCATCACTTAAGCTGGTAAAAAATAGTGCGAACTATTTTTTTTTTTTGCAGTTTTATTTAGTGATAGTGCAATGATGGTTCAAATCAATATTTAGTGCACTACCCCCAACAATGATTTAAATAAATATTGTATTATACACACACAAATATTTGTTGTAGTATATCGATCGACTTAGAATCAGAATCTGAGTCGTCAGTCCCGCTGGCTGATTGTCTGTCCATGTAGGCTTTCTGCGCAAAGTATATGTCGCAATTTTTAAGATAATTTAATGAAATTTGGTTCAAAAGTTTTTTTAAAATTTTGACAATCGGTCCGATCTATAATTTCACATAGCACCCATAGGAACTTTTTGCCCCGGTAGGCTAGTTGATAGTAAGGTAGTCTATCTGCGCCGGGATTTGCGGGTTCGATTCCCGCCAGAGACTCTGGTTTCTTTCCTGCAGACAAGCGTAGAGCTTCGCGGGATAAGCATACGAAGATCAAAAAAAAATATATGTTGGTATTTGGACAAAATAAGGCCCAAATATATATTTTTTTCAACTCAAATTATCCAGCTCCAGTGATGTAGGGTGTAAAATGTTCGGATTGGACCGCCAATGTACTTTCTTATTTGCTCTATTTTGCAAAAAAAAAATTTTATAATTACACGTTATTTTGATATCAGGAGTAATTTCATTTAAATTGGGTAATTTTGCGTCATCTGAAGTGTAGTTTTAAATTTTGCTAGTGGTAACACTGGAATTTAACGCTTTCCCAGCTAAAATTTGCAAGAATTTTTATGTCTCTCCATTTTTACCCTCTTTTGAAGCCCTCTACTTTCCAGTAAAAAATTCGTAACAATTACACTACGTGACAGTTTTTTGACCAAATGAATCTGATACATAATCTTTATTTAAAATTATCCGCTGAATCCGAATATGAAGTTCGAGATATTCCGAAAAACCGTTATTTGTGTTTTTAAAAAAGATGATGTCACTTAAATGCAAATATTTTCAAAAAAATTATACGAATTATGTATGTATTTGGTTTTTATGAGAGACAATAAAATTACTAAAATAATACGGGTCGCTTGTAAACATTGGTCAAGAAATGACAGAGTTACAGTGGACAAAATTTTAAAATTTTTGAAAAATTGTATGATTTTTTGCAATTTTGTTCTTTTGAAGTTATTTTTTTTAAACCAAACAAATGAAAAGTTTAATGTTTTATTTTGTTTTTTTATTATCATGGGACATTAGTTTATTTTGATACGAACATTTTGCGCCCAACGATACTAATTTCTGTGCAAAAATTACAAAGCTACAGAAGATTTTGATTTATCGAATCAAAAACGCAAAGGAAGTAAAAACGCAGAATTTGAAAAACGAACGCTGTAAATATTAGAAACATTGAATTTTGTAAAAAAATATCACTAAAAAAAGCTTATGTTAATAAAAATAATTCGCGAAAAAATATTTCTAAGAATGAAAAAGGGTAAAAAGCTCCATTCATTAAATATTTTTGACGACACTGCCTTTTTGCTGACATTGTTTTAATGGACAGCTTACAATTGCAAATTATTTGGTAAACGTTTTGATTTTCTTTTAACGTAGAATTCGATCTTACAAGAACAAAATGCATAATGTTAAACGTGTCTTTATCTGCAAGAACAATCCAACAAGTTTTGTTATGCTTGTGGAGTTTATAGTTTTGCGCAGCCATCACATTTTTCAAGGCAAATGCATTTTGGCTGTATTTTAAAGACAATCCGGAAAATATTTCGAAATCTTGGACCCCAAATACTTTATGCAATTCATGCAAAACTCATTTAACTATGTGGATTAGAGATGAGCGATATTTCTGTAACTGTGATTTAATCACTGTTACTGAAAAATCACGAATCACAGTTGTGACCAAATTTGTCAAGTAACAGGTACTTTCTAAGTCGTTCTTTTTGTATTTAGTTACATATACCAATTTAAGATATTTCACTGTTTGTGTGGGTAATAGCGTTTTTTGAATGAAATGGCGAATAATATTGCTGTTCCTTTCATTCTCTCTTCTACCTTATTAGTATTTTTTTAAGCCAAAGCTTATTTTTCAAGTATTGTATGTATATGCAAGTAAAGAGATTTGAAAGCTCTTACAATTTGTTGTTGTTTCTTTGCAAAGTATTTACAAAATCTCATGCGAGAGCTCGGGCATTGTGTATATAGCTTGGCCGCAATTGCTATAAAAGAATAGAAAACTGATAAACCGTGACCACAATCACAGTTTAAAGGAGCAGTGATTTTTAAATCACGTTCACCACTCACGATGATCTTTAAAAATCACGGGATCGCTCATCTCTAATGTGGATGTCGGGGGGCAAAGTTAGTATGCATTTCTGAATTTTATGTTTAAAAAATTTGCCTTCAGAATCTTATATTAATTTCCTATACTCATTCACAAAACCAACTCCTCATATGCCTGAATTAAATTAATATTCATTTTTATATCTTACTTAAAAAGGAGAAAATATGTCTTTATAAATGCACCTTCTGCATTCCCACTTAAATTTCTTCCCAAACAACCTTGGCGATAAAAGTGACGAGCATGGTGAGCGCTTTCACCAATAAATACAAGAATACTTGTGCGAGAGACAGAAAATAATCACAATATGCAAAACCATTCAACAGTTTTAAGCCATTTTTAATATTAATTGTTACTACCATTAGCTTTGTAGATTTACTGTTCTGTTTTTTTTTTTTAGATCCTTTGGTTTAAAAAAAAGAAGTTAAAAAAAGCTAAATTCCAAAAAATCATCTAAATTTTTGTGAAATTTTATATTTGGTCCACTGTAAGTCAGTCATTTCTTGACCAATATTTACAAACGACTTGTGGTTGTTTTGGTAATTTTGTTATCTTTCAACAAAAAAAAAAAAAAACAAATAGAACATCCATTGAATATTTTCGGAGATATTTTTATGAAAGTGACATCATCTTTTTTAAAAAAGCAAAAAGCGGTAATATCTCGAAAATTGTTGTACTTTTGACCATTCTGACTTTATATTCGGATTCTGCGTACAATTTTACATAAGGATTGGCTATCAGATTCATTTAGTCACGACTTTGTTGAAAATTTGGGACACAGTGTTATTAGTAAATGAACACTCCTAATAAAACTTATCGTTTATCTACAATTATTGATTCTCGATACAATGCTCGAATATTTCAAAGATAATCGACTTCAATTATATCAAATAAACGTCTTATTAAGCTACTTAAGATGTATCTGCATTCCAAAAGCGTGAGGACACCCTACAGGTGGTACGAGTTCTGATAAGACTAAAAGAACTGGCCTTTGGAGTGTTTGTGAAAAATTTATGAGAATCCGAGGAGGACGAGCCTCTTTGCATCCTTTGCTGTGATTCTGCTAAAGAAGAAGCCGAAAGATACTCTCAGATCTTCTAATATTTTTAGAGATACAGGTCCACTTATTTACGGCCGCAATTACATGTTATACCCAAACTTGAAGAAAATGGCACAGAAATTCTTAAGTTTTCAAATTAGTTCTGTCGCATTTTAGAGACATTTTTCAACTGCAGGTCTGGTTGAAACGAACTTGCAAAATCGTCTATCACCGCAAAAGTTGAGAATTTTTTGCTTTTTAAACAAAAATCCTATTAATGTCAATTTTAAATATTAATAATAAAATTCTTACGCTGTTGTTAATTTTATCATGAATTGTCAATTTTAATCTTCGTTTTTAAATCTTATTAAATTTAAAATTAAACGTTAAAAATACTATAATATAAACACACTTCTAGAATAAGGCTAAATATTAAACATTTTTGGCGAATTTCTTTTTATCAAAAATCTAAAAAAATTAATTTTGGCGATTTTCGTGGGTTTCGGTGGGTTTTCACATATTTAATTTAGGGGTTTTTCTTTATTTTTCTTAACTTCATTTTGCTTCACTTTCTTTCTTACAGTGTTTAGTAATGGATATGAAATTATTTAGCATTCCACTCCTAATTATTGTAAAATAAGGAGAACGAAAAGACCTCTGCGAGTTTCTTTAAATGTGGAATGTCAATCAAACGCAGTGAACGCATTTCTAATTTGTGTAATGAGATCGGAATCATCTTGATATTTAATTGACCTATTCCAGTTGTCGATAATTTTCGTACGATAATTAGACATTTACTGCAAATGATAGTTTATCGAGGAATGCTTAAAATCAGCTTGAGTAATTTTCATAAATTCTTTTTGTGGCGGCACAATACTTCTAATGTTTGTTTGCTTTTTACTTTACTAAAAGAAGATTTTATTTTGCGTTAAAGACAAAGATTTTTTTGAATACAAATTATTAAAAATTGGTAATTTTTGCATCATTTTAAGTACATTTTACACTTTTGTATTTTTTTTTTGTCATTTGCAATGTATTAACCAAGGCGAATTCAAAAGTGTAAACTCTTTAGAACATCTGCCTTCAATTTACAATAAAGTGTCAAAGTTAAAATTTGTGAAACAAAAATCAAAAGCAAATTAAATTCAAAATTGAATAGAAAATACAATAAAAAAGAAGTAAAATGCTTGTATCATAAAAATCATAGTAATCATATTAGCCCATTGGGGTAAAATTTGGTCCCAAGCTTTATATGGCTAGAAATAACACGTGCAATTTTCTGATAATCGGTCCATAATTCACTATAGGTCCAATGTAAAGCAGCCTTCTGAAAATCACTTTATATTGATATTTCGTCATATTTAGATTTTTTTATATGTACCAGAAATCATTCAGCAGAATTTTATCGTGATTGATTCATAATTTACCAAGGCCCCAATATTAATTCCCCTCTTGAAAATCATTTTAGTGCGGCTAAAAATGTAACCATTCAGGATGTTTTATTTCCTTATAATGTGTAATTTCGTTTTATATGACAAAAAAATTCAATTATTATAATGCTGACGTCAGTTTTTATAAATATTGGTTAAAGATTTACGGCCTAAGTTATAAAAAAATAAAGCATGTCAATAAAGGGTTTATGAAACGGATTTTGTATGAAAATCGTTAGTGATCTCATACGTTAGTGATCCCATACAGAGCCCACTCCTGAAATATTCTCACTGTTGGTAGAGTGCAGTGTTGCCAAAACTGAATGAAGGAAAAATGGTGGATTTTTGTGAAAAAAATGCTAAAAAATGCAAAAAAAAAATGCTTAAAAAAGTGCTAAAAATATTTTATAAAAATAAAAAGAAAAACGATTTAATTAGACATTAATTTGAAAATAATTAGCATGGTATAAAATTACATGAATTACGGCCAACTTTACCAAGTTGAGTTAAAACTAACAATTACTTTAACTTTCAGTTAACGTGATTTTTGTTAATTTTTGTAACATATATATAAATTTTTTAGGGAGGTTGTTCCACGTTTGGGTCCATAACTCTTTTTCTACTAAGCCAATTTCGGATAGATTTCAATCCCAAGCTGCTTAGGAGAACAAGAATGAGTTTAACATCAATATTGTCCTTTTCTGTTTAAGTCTTTCAAAAGTGAGCGTGTTTCAAACAGACTGACAGGCAGGCGGACATGACTAAATCGACTGAGAACTACAGAAGGATCGTGTTACACAGAATGACAAACTAAGTATACCCTCATTCACCACTTGTGGTAGATGTTATTTAAAATCACATCATTTTTTAACATTAAAAATAAATCAAAATAGATGCAAAAATTAATCTTTAGTTAATAAAAAAATAACGCTGCTTTAAAAAATGTATATTGAATCACATTTAAAAGTTAACTTGGTTAAAACAATTAAATTCCATTACGTTCACAATTTATTTTTAAAATATTAAAAACAATGACACCATTTTATATCTGAAAAACAGAATTAATATTTATGTACTTTTTTCCACATCTAGTAAAAAATTTTTCGAAAATGCTGAAAAAATTGCTATATGCCAGAAGCGTTTTTTTCATGCTAAAAGAGTTTAAAAAATGCTATTTCTAGCATTAAAAATGTTAAATTGGCAACAGTGGTGGAGTGTACCAAAGATTGGACACAGCCGAATATATCACTCTTACTTGTTTGATAATCAAAAGAGGCTTCTTTACGTTCTTCCAAAAAGGTTTAACAATTTATTTAATAGAAGAAACCCATTTTTTGTGAAACTTTTATTCAAAATTGTTTTTCAATATCTTATATTTTAGATATCCACTTTAAATTTATCAAAGTCTTCAATTTCTCCAAAAACACAAATTTAAGTATAAAAAAGAATCAATTATATTTTTTATTGTTTACATTTTCATCACACTTTTTATAAAGAACTATTTTGACAAATTGAATTTTCTTACACAAACAAAATGCCTGATATTTTTGTTAGAGTTGTAATTGTTTAATGACTATTGATGAGTTTACCTTGTTGCTTGAATTTTAGAATACTAATGTCGTGAAATATGCGAATATTCGTCTTTTCGAATACGAAAACGAATATTCGTAACATCACTAGTACATATGTACATGCGATTTGCACAACAAGACGAATGATTTGGACTCCAGCCTTCTAGTTTTGATAATGGGTTTAATATTTTAAAGTACGAGTATAAAAGGTAAGTAGGGCATATTTTATAGAAATGATAATTATAATTAAATTTAAGTACACAATTACTTTTAGAGGCAACTAAAACTGTGTTTTTTCATGTCTCTAAATTAGGCAATAAATTTAAGATTTCTAAAATTTAACATAATTTTTCAAAACAATATTTGACTCTTAAGAAATTAAATTGTTTCTTTTCCGCTTCTTTTTTTCTCAGAATTTTTTTATTGCAGTTAAAAACATATTTTTTTTTGTGCTCATTAGTGTAAATCGTATTAGTGTTTAAATAATATAAGCGACAAAAGTTTTAATAGCGGAGTTCAGTGTTTGGTGCAAATGTTCCTGCGAAAGAGAAAATGCAAAATTTCATAACTTTTTTTATAAAATGAAACGGAAACTCTGTTTTTTGTGTTGTTGCATTTAACAAACCAGCTTTGATTTTTTTTCATTTGCTCTTTTGCAAGACCATTCGCACCAAACACTGAACATCGCCAATATAATATTCCAAAAATTTGTATTAGTAACTTTGGATTTTTTTTTCTTAATTTTTAGTGTTTTTTTACAATTGTATTGGGCCTTGTGGGGAATTAATCAAATGCAGGTTGAAATGTCTCGGATGACCTGACAAAAGAGTGCATTTCTAACGAAATTACGGTTGAGTGCCTCTAATTCGTGTTAGAGACAACGATGCGTAAAACATATTTAAAACGTAAATATTAAATAAGGGAGTATCGTAATTATGTAAATATATGTAAGTACTACTGCAGTCAAAGCTGAGGGCGCTTTTAACATTTTACGAAGTTTTTCTTTTAATGGCTTTTGAGTTTTATGTTGATTAATTTTTGATTATATTGTTTAAAGAAACTTAAGAACTTATTTTTATTTAAAAATATCTTTGTTAATTAATATTGCTTATCCACTGTTTTAAAATCCCTAGTGCTAGAAAAACACCAGACTACGCTACTACCAACAAACACACACCCACAATATCTATGACAGTATACATGTATGTGGATAAATGTACCTTTTGTGTCCACATATAACAATACTTTCAGCACAAACGTGCCTCAACTCCTTAAACCGCTGCTTAAATTTCATTTTAATTTTGTATACAGTTTCTTTAGTTCTTTATTGTGTTAGATAACTTTTAGTTTTGATTCATAAACTTTTTTCTTTTGTTTTACAAATTATTGGAAAAATATCATTTGGTTCTATCGATTTTTAAATAAACAAAATTTGAAAAACAAATATAAACAAAACAAACACTACCTTTGCCACTAGTAAACTAATTTAGCTTGAACTTTAGTAAAAGCCCAAGACCCAATGATGCCACTGGCAGACAGACAACAACGCCACCACTGAACGCCAACGTTACAGTTCGGTGGTTACAAAACGTAACGCTCTTTTTTTTCTTATTGGATTCTCTTAAATTTAGTAACTGGATACAGCGTTGCTGTTGAAATATTCCAAAAGAGGGTATTTTAAAGAAAAAAAGGTCAACCTTAATTTCGGTTCAAGCTAAAGATACAGCTTAAACTTTTAGTTAAATACATAAGAAAAAATTAAAGTAACTCATGAAAAATAAATAATTCCCAGATTCTAGTTATCATAAATAAATAGAATGTGGGAATTTCCCTTTCTTTTTTTTTTCTTATTAATTATTTTTTGCTCGGATTTGCTTCTCTGAGCTGAATTTAAATTTATAAAGCTTACGGGAATAGGACTATTATGAAAAAATGCTTTATGAATTGAAATTTGACTCAAAGAAGCACATTCGAAAAAATGTTTAAAAAAAAAGGTTTCAACAAATATTATATTGAAATTGAAGAACAATATAACAATAAAAACTAAAAAAAGAATTCATAGGACTACAAGTCATTGAGATAATGGCCATGGCAAGTAGTGCATCATATTTATTAAAATATATCGAATAGATTCAGTAAATCGACTTATCGTCTATTTTGTTATCCCAGAGGAAAGAAAAACAGATGAAATGTTCAAAAAAAGGAAGTGTCCTGAACATCATTCTGTTATGTTTCGAAAAATAACTCAGACAAAGAAGAAGTCGGTATTAACATGGTAACACATTCGACTTCCAAAATTTTATGCAATCGATAACGAAATGTGTAAAAAAGCCGCATAATATTTTACAACAGATAAAAATAATTTGAAGACAAGTCTGAAATAATTGAGAAAAATCTTAAAATCATTATTTAAAGATTTATTTTAAAAGAACTACACATTTTTACATTTTTTAAAAAGCTCTTGTTTTTTCTTTGAGTTTAATCAAAAGTACATACAATTTTTAGTTTTATTACTTATTTTTGTGATAAAAGCTTTATGCGAATAAAATTAGTTTATAACAACAATTGTTTTTTTTTTAGATTTTAATAACTAAAACGCGTTGGGATTTTTGTTGGGGAAATTTTTTCAACGTAAAGGGAACAATCTGATTTGGTTTAGTATGCGTAAGTATTTTTCAAAAAGTCTTCTGGCAATACTGAGCCAGAACATTATACGGGAACAAAAGTTAATATAACATGTATACAGGAAAACGTATTTTATGGAGTTGAGGTTAGAGATCCTAAAAATGTTTACACCCTACCTGTACCAGCAAAACGAGAATTGAATACAATTAAGTGTCTACCATGTAAAGAAAATTATGTCGTTATACCAATTTTTCACACCTGCACATAAATTCTACCCAAAGAGTTTTATTGCAGACCCTTAAAACTTTATTTTTTATAATTTTTTTCTCTTTTATTAAATTTTATATTATTTTGTCCATTAAATTAGAGGTCGAAAATTTAAAAAAGCAAAGTAGATGTCGCAGCATCCGAAGAAACTTAAGACTTTTCGAAGTCAACCAAACACTTTTTCCAATAAGCTCGGAAAAATTAATTGGCAAAGGATTTAAGCTCAGAAGAGAAAATTGATATGAGTATTTTTTATTATGTGAGAAAGTTACATCGATGTATTATTTGATGATGTGTCACTAATGCTATTACACAAATCCGAACTACAGTCATTTTAATTAACCAAGTAATCTTATGATTTATTTTATACAGAATCTACAAAGAAAGAGGGATACACCTATGAAGATTTGAAAAGGATTGCCGAACCATTTTTCGGGGGTTGAAACATACATATAAAAAGGAAAAAGCCAGAAAGGAACAAAGACGAAAAGAAAACGTAAATCAATTAATCATATGTATAAACTATTAACCTCAAAATAAAATAAGGATGTAGTATCATTATAATAAGGCCTTAAATATAGTTTTTAATAAAATAACAAGTAATTGAATTTTTGACGACACTGTTGTAAATGCGTGAATGAATGAACGACAAAATTAGCGTCATTGTCATGAACGGGGTCATAAACAACAAAATAAGCGAAATTGTCGTCTATGTAATCTTTCGATCGAATGAACGGGAAAAAGAGCGAGATTGCCTTTCTTTGTGTCGCTCACGTTTTTGCAACTATTTTTCGAAAATGTCGTTGACGATTATTTCTGGCTGTCCCTCACATTTCGAGCAGGAATTAACATTGCCGTACATCCGGCTTTAAGGATATCTTAAATACGTGGACGACTGGGTAATTAATACTAACTTATTCATACAATAAATTAATAAAAAATATATATGTATGCTTGTGTTATGATATAAAAAAAGTTGCACGTACATATTAAAGATTTTGAAATTTTCATTTTATATTTTGTAATTAAATCATTACTTGGGAGTCCAACACTTTTCCAGCTGGAAGATTAAAAGATGAATTTTATACACTGACTCAAGTTTCTTCATTGTGTAAACAGATAAAAAGTAATTTTTAAGCCGTGTTAAATTAAAAAAACAAAACAAGAAACTCGTGAAGCACTACTAAGAGCGAACGTAAATATATGTATATGCAACGAATTTATAAGCATAAATTTAAATCAGTATTCTTGTTAAATCTTTTTTTATAAATTTCCGTTTTCAAGCTAAAACTGTTCCGCTTGGTTATTTTAAACATGACTTTATACGTTTTGTCATTTATCTTACTTTTTAATTACTTAGATTCGTTGACAAAATCTATATGGTTCGACAATTATTTCTTTGAGTACGGAAACAATGTTAAAATAATTAGACCATTCACAAAGTGTTGTATTTGCAACAATTTTATGACAAATTTTTTACCTACTACACATAAGTTTTTCAATGTTTTTTTCAGCTTTTGTTTACAGGCTTAGGTCATTATTTTTCTTCAGTGATATTTTTGTTCACGTAACATAAAAATGTAATATTTTTATATAGATATATGTATATTTTTTTTTTTTTGTCATTTAATTTTGACTTTTACATCAATTAATGGTGTAATAATTAATGACTAACAACAGTGCTATTTAGCCCAATAAAGTAATTGAATATATATGCATTTTTATTTATCTTGCTTCAAATGTACAAATGCTGGGTCCAAAACTTTAAATGTTTTATATATTATTCTTAATACAATTTCATTGAATAATTTTAAATACAACAGCGGGATTATTATAAAAGTCCTCAAAAAACAGTCAAATTGACAGTTTAGGGTTACAACGGTAACGCTGACTGAATAAAAGTTTAAGTATAAGTTTGTATGTATGACATATTTGTACTCTGATGTGTAACAAAAATAACTTTATTTAGTATGTACATTTGTTTGTATGTATGTATGTACAACAGATATTTGGTTCTACATTGTATAGCGTTGCATTTCACTTCACGTTTCATTGTTATTTTCGAAGTTTATTTACCTTTTTTATTTTTGTTCTTTCATTTACAACATTATTTCGAAATGGTTAATTGGTAAATGAATAGTACTCATGTTCACTACATATTTGGATTTTTTTTTAAATGCCAGTAGTATTCTTTGAATTGTACTTTAGCTAAGTTAATTTGAAATAAAACTATTCTTTTAGTCATGTGTATGTATTTCATGATACCGGTATTTAATCGTGTAACGAATTTCTGTTCAATCATAACCGGCAGAATGTTAAAGTACATAATAAAATATATGTATGTACTCTGTTTAGGCCTAACTATAAAACGCTTAAGTTAGCTTAAGCAACTGTTTGAATACATGTTAATCATACATATGTGTCAAATCATATTGTATTTAAGGAATAATTTTGTTAACTTTTATGAATCTCCCATTTTCTTAAGCAAGGTGCGAAACTGGTCGCACTTTCCGTACGGAATCAGATGTTTTTATACCCACACCACAATAGTGGAGAGGGTATTATGCATTTGTGCTGAGGTGTAACACCCTAAAATATTGGTCATAGACCCATCTCAAAGTTTACCGGTCGACTCATAATCCCTTTCTGAGTCGATCTAACGATACCCGTCCGGCTGGCAGGCTGTCCATGTTACATTGTGCGCAAAGTACAAGTTGCAACTTTTAAGATACTTTGAGGAAATTTAGTACATAGGTTCTAATTGGCAGAAGGACTAAACCTATTGAAAATGAGGAAAATCGGTCCATACAAGCTGCTTTCCGGAATAGGGTCTTTGTGCCCACTATAAAACCAATTTTAATGAAATTTTAAGTGTAGTTAGATCCATGCTTATATGTACACATAAGCCATGCATTTCTTTAAAAAAAATAGGACTACGAGGGGAGTTAAGGGACAATTTGTGCCTCTCAGAAACTATCAAACCGATTTTAATGAAATTTAAAACATCGATAGATCCCTATTTATATAGTCACATTAGCTATGCATTTTTGAAAAGTAGTTGAAAAATAGGTACACTTGCAAACATTTCTTCTTATAGACTGTGGTTTAGGGTACCATATGGGCGGGCTTGACCGACTATACTTTCTTACTTGTTTGATTTTGGTTTTGTGTGTTTTAATGCATTTGAGAGGCTTTTTGGTTTGACAGAAGCTTAAGCAAACTTATGCATATTACTCGTGGATAAGGTATTAAAAGAAGTTTAAGCTAGGGAAACCAACACATGCTCGAAGCTAAGTGTTTACATTAAGGTTGGCAACCAATCGGTTTTTAATGCCGATACCGCTTAAAGCCCGTTTGATATTGAATAATAAATACTTTAATACAGGTACCGATACCTAAATTCTTTTTGTTTGCCAATAACATATCGAGCCCTATTTGCGATTATATCGTAAGCGACCATTTATCGAAATTTTGATTTTTTTCTTGCAAATAGATTCTAGTTAGGGAGATCGAACGGTTATTATTCGACCGGTTTTAACCGGTTATTTTAGCTTTGCCCAAGTCGGTTATTTTAAAATGCCTATTTTTCGAATATCGAATAAACCGGTTATTTTGGTATAATAAACCGGTTATTTTAGTAATGTGTAATTTACATACATTTTCCTTACTCTTGTTGTAGATGTACCCGTAATTTAAGTATTTTCTAATAGAATATTGGCCAAACGTAAACTATTTGTGAAGAATATCAAAACAAAATGTAACAAATGTCAAAAAACTTTATGAACACTGTTAATACAAATCGCTTATAAAAGCGTGTGTTCTTGTAGAAAAAAAACCAAAAACTATTCAAAATACTACAAAAACGTGTGCAGTTAAAAAGTAAATAGTAATTTGTACAAGAGTATTCTAAATATTAAATATAATTTTATATAAAGGTTATCTCCAGATATTTTTCACACGCGATTAAAAAGACAAAGTAAGGTGCTTGAAGTGCCCTTAAATGATAAGTTGCAAAGGTTTTTCACCTTCACAACTTATTAATCACCTTTAATTAGTCCACATGCTTGACATTAATGTGATCCAAATGAAACCTAACTCTGTTCGAAGTAGTTCAAAGGAGACTACAAATAATACTTTACTAAAATACGCTGCAAAAAATGAATCATTGGGTGAAACATTAGCCCGTTGTGTTGCCGAGGACGAAATGCCCGTTAAGGCACTAAAAACTCTTAAGTAGTTCTAGCCTCTCTTCATTCTGAAAACTACAACATTACGGCGGAATCAACGATATGGGAAAAATTTCTACCAGTTTTATTTATTAGAACACCAAGAACTAAAAAACAAAATTGAAGAAATCAAACAATGTCATGGAATGTTTTAAATTGTAGTCGACGAATTGACAAATATTTTACACAAAAAGAATGTTCAGTTCACTATTCGTTTCTATAATGCTGAAACAAAATAATTTGAAATAGATAATCCTGGCTAAGAGGTTTTGTTTGCAACTTTTGAAAAATAGGGTTGATTTATATAGACATGCTTAACCACCAACAAATTAAAACTCATTCAAAATAAATTTGAGAGAATATTTCAAATAATAACTTTATAAAACTGCTATAATTTATTTGCTTTTGCAAAACGTATGTCTAGATCAATTATCACTCAACAGTTTCTAAATTACATTATACAAATATCTTCTTACAAATAAAGTTTAGTAAATCAATAAAAAATTGTCTAAAATTAAGCTAAAGTTTGATCAATGGTCCCACTTTTCTTGTATTTTATCGTAAAATATTTGTTAGGTCTTATCCAAGTCATATCTATGTATTTTTTGGTTCCTTACCTTTGCAAATTGTTTTGTTTTTATTAAAATTAAGGTTTTATTTTAAAAACTAATTTGATTTTTGTGTTTTTAAGTATTCGAATTAAAACCGGTTAACCAGTTATTTAAAAATTGCTTAATCGAAAACCGGGTTTTTTAAAATAGCAACAATTCGTAATATTCGAAAACCGGTTATTAAAAAAAGTCGAATAATCGATCTCCCTAATTCTAGTAGTACTCGTTACAATCACGAACAAATTCATAGACTTTGAATTTGTACCGTTGCGGAGAAAAAACGCATCTTAATCCAAACTTAATATTGCACTGCTTAAAAAAAATAATAAAAACCTTCTCCTGCAAAATTTGCCTATTGTCGCTTACAATATAATCGCAAATAGGTCTCGATATGGTGAGTTCCACACATTAAAACACATTGCAGTGATGCGGTTCTAATCATACATGGGCATACTGCAGTATATTTTTACTGCATTATGTATAGCAGTAACCATTAAAGTTTTACTGCTTTCTAAACATTTTTTCAGTAACCAGTAAATTTAAAAATTTTAATTTATTATTTTTTTAACGCGCTGTTTTGTTTACTTTGTAAAAAAAATGTCAACAAAGCATCAACAAAATTATTGATGCATAGTTTCCCTTTTGTTTGCTCATCGGCAACTGTTACATTTAGGGAAGTATGGCATTGTCAATGTTTAAATGGTTGCGTTTAGGAATGCAGGACTTAGATCGGTTGCATTGCATATTATCATATTATCCATTAGCACAAGTGTTGAAAATTTTAGTTTGTTTCTACAAAGGCGAATTCATATAGGTGACTGCATTAGTGTGAGAGTTATGGTAGCTGTCCTAGTGATGCCGTTTGGTTTCATTTGCTAAATTTTGTAATTCTTGGCCAAAATTTCCTAAACTTTTGATACATGGCACAGAACAAAGTAGTATTTTTCAAAAAGTACTCAATTCATGAATGAACCATTGTTCAAAAATTTTAAATGTAATACGCATAATTTTTAAATTGACGTTATTACACGCTTATTCTGATTTATGGTGTTATTTAATAACGGAATTTGTTGTCTTTTTATCAGAACTGGAATCACACTGGAAAAAAAGGACAATCTTGCGGCGAAAAAATCAAATCTTCTACAAAAAATGTATGAATTAATTTTAGGCTAAAGGCTCCGTTTAAAAGGTAGCCATTTTAAGGAAGCTATTTTTAATACAGTGGGCGCTATATGTAAATATATCAGACCAATTTTACTGATAAAATTATTTCGTTGGCGCAAAACTCATATATATCTTCCAAGCTAAAAGTTTGATCCAGAAAAAATTTATGGATGAATTACAGAGACTGCTGAACGCTATAAGCTTATTAAAAATAAGGCATATATTTTTAACAAGGTTGGTTCTATATGTTGTTATAGAAAGCTTTTTTGACATCAACTGTATCAGTTTTCAGTTGTTTTTTTTTTTAATAATCTTTTTATTGCTATTGAAAAATATGGGAGAGCTTGGAAAAGTGCCCGACATGCAGTATTATACCAATACAGGTTTTAAATAAAATACAAATTAGTACTCTAAATTTACAATTTATATTATTTAAGACCGTTTTTTCACTTGGATTCTGAATCTTCTTGGATATTAGATTTTAACAATAAATCTTTTACGTCTTGAGTAAGATAATCAATATAGTAAAGTAAAAACTCCCTATAGTTTCTGGGAATGTGTTCCCCCTGAACACATTCCAATGGACAAAGATTTTATTATTTCAGCACCATTAATTAAGATTTTATGTAGTCTAAAAGACATGTTGTACCATGGATATAAATTAAAATATAGCTGAGTTGATTCACTAGTAAATTTTCTGAATGCTTCAAAACCACAAGCCATGGTTCTTGGCATGGTTTCTAAATTTTGCATAAGATTTTCGTCAACTCCTGTTGTTAATGCAACAAGATAAGATTATGACAAAAATTTCAAGCCATATTGCCATCATTAGTGGTTCCAAACCCTGGTTTAGTTATATCAACAATTATATGCATCTGTCTCTTCAATTCATCAATTATAAATTTAATACCAAGTTGGCTAGGAAGCCAATTTTAACAAAATCATATGGAAGTACAACCAAGTAGGCAAATTTAAAAATATGTGCAGTTAGACAAACTGATGTAAAAATCGTCTGCGCAGTTAATTTTTGGATCAATGAACTCGAATACTTTCTCAAAAGGAAAACAAATTGATGATATGATGGTTTATGAAACTCATTTAACCTCAAGAAACTCTTTTATATATTATATGATACCAAGGACCCTCGTGATAGAGCTTGGGGAGGTTCCGCCATCTTGATAAAAGCACGAATCAAATCTACTTAATGTGTGATCATTGTGAATACTATCTTCAAGCAACGAACATACCTTTTGGGGGTCACGAATTATTTTGTTTGTTAAATACAATTTCTAAACGGATTTAATTGGGGTCGCGACATATGGGCCTACTGATAAGCAAAAAATTCCAAATGTCATCGATTTTGGCGTGAATAAAAATATACCCATTGCAACGATTCCTGTTGAAGCTTCCTAAGAATTATCTTTCGATCACACACCTACAATTGTAACTATAATGAACACCGATAGAATTGTATCTACATCTGGTTACATGGCGACGTAAGCCATACAAATGAATTGGTAAAAATAAAAAAACTGCTCCTTTAACAATTTATTAAAATAGTGCACAAAAAGCTAAGAAATTTATAACAGTCCCAGTATCCCTAGAAAAATATATGAAGGAACTTGATGCCGACTTCACAATCGGACTAATATTGGGGCGTGCAACTAGAAATCTTAAAACCCCCGTTATCTTTGAACCCCCATTCAGAAACTTGAAGGAAGTTGGCCAAGAAATGATATGAAAAAGGAAATCAGATTGTTAAACATGATAAGAACATTATAACAAATATATCTCGCGATATAGCAGTCGAGCTATTACCTGATGTTGTTAAAGCAGCTACTTCCCTCAAATTTGAGATAAGAGAAATAAAAACTTCTATTTGAGATTTAAACCCCAAGGAAAAACGACCAACATTTGTCGTTATGCTCAACATTCGTTAGCTGATGATAAGTGTCATTTATACCTATACTGTAATGAAATTTTAAACAATAACGACACAGAAAAAGTTAATGTACTAATAACAGATTAAAAATATGTAATACAAAAAAAAAGTAAGAACTTATAGCCGATCAAGACCAAATCTACAACACAATATTTGGGACCCATGGGAAATCATGTTTAAAGGTATGTTGTGAGGTTGGGAATCACATAAGAGATTTTAATGTCAAATATTTTCTGAATATCTAATGTTATTACCAGGGCTGTGGAATCGTAGTTGAGGTTTTTGTACCCGAGTCGGAGTGGAAGTACCCTCAAAAGCTCGCGACTCCGACTGCAACATTTTTTTTGCATAAAAAATTTAAAACAATTTTCCTATATTTTTCAAAATAAAAATTCTTCGAAATTGGGGATGCAATAACAGAATCATTTTGTTGCTATATTTAACCATTTAAGTATTGGATTAAAAAAAAAGTTTGAAGTCAAATAAGAACCAGTCTAATATATATTTAGCATCAAAGTTGGAGTTGGAGTCGGAGTCGCACTTAAAAAATTTCAGCGGTTGGTTCGACTTCACAGCCCTGATTATTACTCTAATAACTGCTATGAGAAGACATAGAAGCTATTACAAAAGTTACTCTGATAAGCAATTTTCGGGAGTGTATTTGTATGGGAGCTATGGTCAAATAATGACCGATTCCAATAAAATTTGCTATGCCCAGTTATATAATATTTTTGGTCCTAATTAGTCCTAAAAAAAGACGGTTTATGGGTACAAAAACTATTTTCAGCAAAGAGGTTTGTATGTGGGCTATGTAAAATTATGAACCACTTCTCACCATTGAGTAGGCTTCGGCCTTGTGACAATTAACATATAAATATGTGCCAAATTTGTTAATTTTTTCCAAACGAGGCTGATCCTCGTTAAATCGATTCCGAGTCAATCGGTGTGCTAAAAGTTGGGTCTAGAACCTATAATTAATGTGTTACAAACACAGAATATCCTCTCCACATACAGTAGTGTGAGTATAAAAAAAGGGCAGAATGTTGTGCTAGAGTGACTCGGTACGTCGAACTTTTTCCCCATAAAAGAAAAATATTTAAAACTAACACATTTGTTCAGATATGTATATAATCAATATTTACTAGATTTCATTCATGTTTTATTAAGAAAAAAATTTTTTACAAGCAAATTTATTTTATATTTTTTATTAAGCTAAAAAATTTCAACTTTGAAATAGAGAATAAAAAATTTGTTGAAGATGTCTCGTTAGGGTTAACGATATCGGTAGTTATACAACCCTCAATAATGGAAGGTTTCCTTAGTTACGATGATTTCAAAACCAGAAAAATTTACACAAAAGTTATATAGGCCTATTATCTTTTTTTTTAATACATCAAAGCTCTTTAAAAAACTATTAGTGGTAAAATTAACCCTGATTTTGAATGAAAATAGATGTATTTCAAGCCATTAATTAGGTTTTAATAGAAAACAGAGCACAATTAAACAACCATAGAATAGTGATAACAAAAGACGTTAAAGCCAAAAATATTTGTCTGCTCTCATCATCGATGTTTCTCAAGCTTTTGATAAAGGGTGACATTAACCAAAATTGAAACAAAAGTTACCAGGAAAGACACAAGCTTTTAGAAAGCTACTAAGTCGGTCGAAAGTTTATTATTAAAGAAGGCGATTTTTTAAGTTCTCCTCAGCCAATTAACATTGGCGTCCCACAAGGAAGCATCTTGGACCCTCTTTTATACTTAATAAATACTTGGGACATGCCGACAAACAACTACACCCAAACTTCAACGTTTTCTGACGATACAGCTTTTCTAAGCGTAAACGAAAGGATCTTATATTTCAACTAGAACTTTGGATGAAACGATGAAATCAAACTAAAAGCAATTCAAATTAATTGGCTTATTGTACGAAGTTCTGTTCTTAGTCTCGATTGAAAACTTCTACTTTACAGCCAATCTGGTTATGGAGCTCTTCCTGGGCCTCTAATATCGAAAAAAATTTAAAGGTGCCAAAACAAACTTCTTCGAATAATTACAACCGCGCCTGGTATGTTAAAAATTCAAATATTCACAGTGATCTCAATGTGTCTTTAGTAAAAACTATGATCAGGAAATATACAGTTAAATATTTTAAAAGGCTTGAATTGCACCCAAATCCACTAGCTCGAAATATTTTATATGATGGCGGCCACGCTCGCTTAAGGAGAAGAGCTTCTGCAGCACTTATCCGATCAGAAGAGTGCTAAACACATGCATATGCCTGCGGGAAATTTGTGCCAATTGTTCTTTAAGCACTTATCCAATGACTAGTGATAGGTGATGCAAAGACATATCACTTAACTGATAATAATGTGTTTACAGTGTAGTTACTCCAGAGGGAAGGTAATTGACACAAAACTAGTCATGTGACTGGATTTTGTACGTGGTGTGGCATATTCTACCAGGTTCTATTACTTTACATCTATGAAGGAGATCTATCATATTAACATGGTTCACTTGGGATAATATCTGCGAAAGGCATTGTTTTAAACAAAATGTATTGTGTTGTATTGCCATATAAAAGAGACAACTTCTCTTCATATAAAGTGTTAGAACTACACGGTCCCTACCACTTTAGAACTGTCACGTTCAGCGATGCCAGAATCAAGAATTTATCTTAATTTTAAAGATTTTTTAGTTAACATAAGATTCTAAGATCTTTTTTCCAAAATGAAGATTTTTTGAGATGTGTTCGTTGAACACATTTTATTGTCTCGCGCCTTGACTAGATTTATTAAATATAGGTAATTATCTCTGTCAGCTTAATGTAAGCTCAGTAAAAAATAACGTATTGTTTAGAATAAAGCTTACATAAAAATGCAACATAGCGTTTTAGTATTAAAAATATAACTAAAAAATAACCAGAAATACATATTTACTCGTATTTCATTTCATAAATGTACAATGTATATTATTAATTTTATTATAAGACTAGCATTTAACCCGCTACTTCGTTAGCGTATCCTTTTCTTTCATGGACATATTTTTACGCCAAAGCTTATGTTGCTAACCTTCTACTTTGTAATATGTACGATTTTTTACATTTTTATTTATATTTTTTAGATACGTTACGAATGTGATTGATATATTTTGTTTCAATGTTTATTGGTTTAAAAGATAAATGGCGTGTCAAAAACGTTTTAAAATACACTTTCGCTTATTTTTTAATGAACGTTAATAGGTATTACATTTTTTTGTATCTGTTTCAGCTTAGCAATTATGAGCTTTTTACCGCGTTTTTCTATTGAATAACAATAAGTATTACATTTTTTTGTCTCTTTTAGCTTAGGAGATAAGAGAGGCCAGCCTCCAGTCCAAAAAACAGCCTAAACGCTTCAGACGTTTAGGCTGTGCGATGAATGATACATATATGTAGAAAAAATATCTTGGAAAAAGTAACAAAATTAGGTACGATTTTCACCCCTTAAACGTTCTAATGTTATATAATTTTTAATTCTAAGTGCATTGATTCAAGAGATATGTAGATGAGAGACAAAAAAGTTCCAAAATACAGGTTTTACCCTTTTACTCCCTTAAAGGGTCGAATTTCAAAATAGTTCGCTTTTTTATTTAAAGAGCAACAATAAGCATAAATTAAACATGTTACACTTTAACTAAGAAGTACCAGTTAGAGAAAGAAAAAGTACCAAAAATCCCTCTAACATATATATTATCATTCACTCAGAAACTTGCATAGGTCCAATATTAACGGCAAATCAAAAAGTATCAGGTGAAGCACAAAAAAGTACAAACAGCGCTTCTTACAGATGCTCATTCACTCAACGCATTGCTTGTTTAATTTTATGTTTGTAGGTGGAATGCTAACGAAAATTTAAAAAGTACCTGTTGAAAAAAATAAAGGACAAAAAAGTACCAAAAAAACCATGTTTTTTTTATGTTTCTAGGTCCAATTTCAACAGAAATTGAAAAAGTACCAAGTAAAGAACAAAAAGAAGTACCAAAAAGCCCTTCTTACAGTCTTACAGATTCTCAATCACTCAGGGCATTGCATACTTAATTTTTTGTTTGTAGATCCAATATTAAAGAAAATTAAAAAAGGTAACAGTGAAAGAACGAAAAAGTACCAAAAAGATACCTTTAACATATTCTTTTAATCAGGACATTGAATGTTGAATTTTATGTTACAAGGTCTAAAACTAACGGAAATTCAAATAGTAGCAGTTAAAGAACAAAAAAGTACCAAAAAGCTCTTTTACAGATTCTCATTCACTCAGGACCATGCATGCTTAATTTTATTTTCATTGTTCCAATTTAAAAAAAAAAAATGTACCAGGTAGAGACCGAAAAAGTACCAAAAATCCTCTTACAGATTCTCTTTAACTCAGGACCTTGCATGTTTAATTTTATGTCCGTAGGTCTAATATTAACGAAAATTAAACAAAAGTACCAGTTAAAGAACACAAAAGTACCAAAAAGAACCCTCTAACAAATTCTCATTCACTCAGAACCTTGCTTATGTTTCTAGTAGGGTATTCATTTAATCGGACTTTTGCATTAATCGGTTAATCGCTCGATTAATTAACCGAGGTTTTGGTTTAATCGGTTAATAATCGGTTAATTTTGTTATTGATCGGTTAACCGATTAATAGAGTTTTTTTATAAATTAATTAATTTAAATTTATTATTTGGAATTAATTAGAATAAAATAATAAAAACATAGCAAAAATAACAATTCTTAAACTAAAACGAGCAAAAAACAAAAAATTCAAAAATAAGTAATACATATTTTTTAATTTATACATAAATATTATGTGAGATCATTTTATTAGTTATTTCAATAGTTTAAGGAGATCATTTTATATGGTTTAAATCCTAAAATTTAAATGTTTAGGATTTAAGTGATTTTTTTTCTTTAAGGGGTATGCACACTAGACCGTCTGTCTCACTTTTCATTTTTTTTCGAAATCCCTTCATTAACATCGATTTTCTTTATCTACTATAAAAACCAAGAATTTTGGTGTATAACACTTAAATATTGAAGAAAGGGAAGTGGTCTCTCAAATCGTTTTTTCATTTTTTTAAGCAAAATGCCTTTTTTCCAAAAAATTAAAAAATCTTGATTTAGTAATTCGCCTCAAACTCAAGCAGTTCTAAATGGATTTGAACATCATTACATGCATTATAAAGCTTATTAAATTTCCTAAATGTTTCTTAAAGCAACATTGCCATTTTGTTCGATGGGTTTTTATTCATATATGATATATTCATATATATGCTATAGCACTACAAATTCAGATTTTCAAATACAAACTTAACATTTTTTTTTAATATATAAAAATTTCATATATAAAAATTGAACGAGGCTAAACTTTTATATTCTGTAAATGCAGTATGGTAAGAAATTTTGGTGTTAATAACCGTTGCATTCTGTTAAGAAAAGCTGCAGTTTTAGTTGAAATGAGTAAAGTTGTTTATTTCTAAATATAAAAAAAAAAAATATATTTTGGTAATAACTTTTTTGTATCTGAACAGATTTTGATAATTACACGTATCCATAGGTCATATGGCAGCTCTAAAATTTTAGTTTTATAAAAATTTTGATGCTTTTTAGCCCATTTTTGGAGTATTTTGCTAATAACTTAACCATTTCTTAACCGATTTGGCAGATTTATATACCCACGCCTTTAGGCAGAAATTTAGATAATAACACTTGGACTCGGAAAGATCTTTTGTTCCCGAAAATGGGTATTTTAAAAAAAAAAATTATTTTGGGCATTACTATTCCATTTTTGGGAAAAACTTGCAGAGTTTTCGGGAAATATATTCTGCTAAAAATTTCTGATATTTTGATATATTTTTTTTTTTATAAATTTATTTATTTGCATTGTACACTAGTGTGTCCCAAAAAAAAAAAAATTTATTTTATGCCACACCTTTTTTTGAAAGCTTATAGGGTAAAGTATTTTTGTGATTTTTTCAGATTTTTCGGAAGAAGTTTAGAGGTCGCTTAAATCCAATTTAACCCGAAAGTCGGGTTTTCTCGACTTTTTTGAATTTTGCTGATTACTCGGCCCATTAGCACGATTTTCTTTGTTACTAAGTCAATTTTTTTTTAGAGAAAACTTCTCAAACTTTACTTCTCTGCGCAGATATTAAAAGTTTCGGTTATTTTTTTTTTTTTTTGCTCATTTGGGTCCCCTTAATCACATTTTTTTTGTAAATTTAGCATAAATTTGAAAAATACTGCTTCGTAACTTTTAAAATTTATATTGAAGCTAAAAATACTAATGATTCAGTTTAAAAGGTGGGTAAATTCTGAGTCATTGCAAATAATTGAATTTGCTCTTACTGTTCCAAAGTTAGACCCTTTTTAAGTTTTGTACCCATTTTGTGAAATTAAAAATATTGTAATGTGTTTGCCAGTTATGCTTCGGATTTGTTTTAATGTTAGATATTTAGATATTAGGTATTCTTTCAAAATATTAAATATGGGGGGTTTTTTGTTCTGTTGCAAAGACTTCAGCAATGCGAGTCCAAAAAATTCTAGGCAGCTTATTTCTCATACCCAAAAAAATAAATTAAAAAACAATTTTTTTAGCTTTAAATTATTTATTAGAGCTTTTACGATGAACCTCTATGCCCTGCGATAAATTCTGAAAGTCTGTTGCAGAGGTTGTTAGAATAATGTAAGTATTAGCTAAGGCCACGCCGCGTTCTGCGACATCATTTACCACGTGCAATTGCTGAACTTTGTTCTTTGCTTCATTTAATGATTTGTTTGTATGCCACCGAATGAATACCCTAGTTTCTAGATCCAATATTAAGCATAAAACATTTCAATATTGTAGTAGGAGCCCTATTTTAATATGCATATGTCAATGTCTAAAGAAAAATGTTTTGTAAAAAATAGTACCAAGGGCTTTACGTTTAAGGGCTTTACCCCTTAAACGTCCGAATTTCGAAAACGTACCAAATTCGTATTTGTGTTCCTTAAATAAGTTTCAAATGTGATATAACCCTTATTTCTATGTTTATGGGTTAAAAAGATAGATGGGGTGACAAAAAAGTACGAAAATATATATTTTACCCGTTAAAATTTTTTTGTATATCTTTTAGTTTTGGAGATATAAGGTTACCGAACGTACCCGTTTTCACCCTTTTTTACCCCCTAAACATTCGAATTTCCAAAAATCCCTCCTAGTGGATCGATTTGGGGAGTGACCTGGTCCAAATTTCAAGTTTTTAGCTTCAGACGTTTAGGCTGTGCGATGATGAATCAGTGAGTCAGTCAGTAACGTTCCAATTTTTTATATATAGATAATTAAAATTTTTATGTTTTAAAGTATATAATTATTTTTTATTGTTTAAGCTTGAGGTCTTTTTATTTATAAAATATTATATTTATTTATTTTTATCGATATTTCGCTAACCTTTGGTTACACAGGGTCTCCACCTGAGATAAGATATAAGATTTTTATATCAGCAAACGTCAAATTCAATTGCAGAGAGAACTATCTTACGTGTGGACTCTCAAATAGTGTTAGTATTAATATTATAATAAATGTTATGAGACAGTTGTTATGAGAAATCTTATAACAACTATCTTATAAGATGAGCTGTCAAAAATACACAAACATACATACATATAAATTAATATTAAGACGCTATCATTAAAATGTTTGACTTTTTTAGTGTAAAAAGTGCTTAAAAACAATATTAAATACGAAAATCGAAGAAAAAAACTCAAAAATAATAAAAAACGACACAAGTTTACTGTACGAAAATCAGTAAATTATAAAATCTTATAAGATACATGTTCCCCTTGTTTAAGATTAAGATTA
The DNA here is from genome assembly GCA_943735925.1 of Pollenia amentaria. Lineage (NCBI taxonomy): Eukaryota > Metazoa > Arthropoda > Insecta > Diptera > Polleniidae > Pollenia > Pollenia amentaria. The sequence goes on from OX031006.1 coordinate 106,528,533, forward strand.
ACATGAAGAAATGTGCCGACGTTCTATCACATATTATATCAAATATTATCTCAGGTGGAGACCCTGTGTTAGCACCGTCAGGAAATTAAATTTACAAAATTTTATAAAAAAACAATTACAAAATTATGAAAAAATTTAAAATTTTAAAAACCATAATAACAAAAAAAAAAAATAAAATATAACTAAAGTATAACAATTCGTATAAACTGAAAAAATTTCCTATCTATAAACCTAATTCAAAAACTATATTTACAATAATAAAAAAAATATTTTGAGTAAAGAAAATTCCTATAACATATAATAATTTTTTAACTAAACTTATTTTTATCTTAAATACTTATAAAAACCAGTGTTTAAAAAACTACATTACCTAAACATTTTTTACTATTATTAAAACTATTACTCTTAACAATTATATGTAGCGTCAGAAAGAGCAGTTGTCTTGTTTTGTAGTATTACCTTTTTAAAAACTACTGCTACATGCGAAAAATAAAACCAGAAAATAAAATAGCAGCAGTAAAACAAAAATTAAGTAGCAGTTAAAAAAACGAAATTGTTTTCTATTGGTTTGATTGAGGTTTTCGTTTTAAAACTACTACTACATTTGGAGTATGGTTTTTTTACTACAAAATTTGGAGGTAGTAGATTATTAACATTGAGGTAGTAGTAGAATTACATAGAAGTAGTATGTTAATAACATTAAAGTAGTAATATAATAACATTGAAGTAGTCAGAAACGAAAATAATCAGTAAAACTAGAAACCAACAATAAGTACGTATGTGTTGTTGTTTGAATTATTCATAAACCGTGTTGTCAGGTCGTCGCTTTTACCATTGTTGTTAGTACTTTTTGAAATTTTCGGTGCAGAAAATTTTCGGTTGTTAGAAGTTATATGTACTCATACTTATTAATATTTATTTTATGAGCATTCATTCCACAATGTAGGGAAATATTTTGAATGGAATATTTTATATGTTTTTAACATGTTAACACATTGAGTGCCACGTCGTACGTTTCCGTACGATACCTATCTCGACGTGGGTTGCCATGTCGTACGTTTCCGTACGACAGTGATTGTGCTTTTTATTTTTAAGTTGCACAAAGGAGAGATAATTGCAAACTAAAAGAGAAAACAAACAAAAATAAAAAAACAAGAAAAAAAGCGTCGTACGTTTTTGTACGACAGCGACTTTTACAAATTCATACCCGTCGTGCAGTGCCGCGTCGCACAGTGGCGCCATTTGAGTTTTTTCGTTGCAAAAATCATATCTTTTGAACCGAATAAGATAATTGAACAGTTTAAACAGCATATGATAGATAACTGTTCAGCCTATGAAATGAGCGTTTGGAAAGGGTGCTACGCTTTGTAGGGGCCTACTTATGGGTTATCAAAGTTAAAATTAGTAGAAAAATCAATTTTATGGTAACTAAAAAAAATTATTTTTACATTTTTAGATTGTTTTTATTTTTTTTCTTAAGGGTTTTATGTTTTAAATTATTACCCAACAAATTAAAAAAAAAAATTATTTATTTTTTTAAATTTATTTTTTAAATTTTCTGTAAAATATTCATCACAATTCGTAAGAGAAGGTATATCTAAAAGACTAACAATTTCTAAACTATAATTATTTTGTAACTCTATTCGTGACTTCACATGCCGCAGGGAAGAAATAAGTGGATCGGAAGATGCTGCCAACATGTTGAAGAGGTCCTTATTTTGCCTTACCCTTGATGCTTTGAATGTGTTCTGCAATCTATATTTTTTATAAAATTTGTTAAGAGACTCCTGTGCTTCTTCAGAAAGCTCTCCAATTGGCAAAGGCTGGTACTCAATTATATCTTTGCCATGCGCCAATATTTTATGGACGGTCGGGGTCAACTTCTTCTGTGGATACATTTCTGCTAAAAGAGATGCAGTTTTCGACGCATATTCTCCATATTTTGTAGAATAGACATTTTCTTTGCAGTTTAAAACATCCAAGATCGTTCCCAATCTTTTCACGATTTGATTGTCAATTCCAATGATTCTAGTTACTGCCTCATCATTTTCAAAAAATCTCCTAGAAGTGTTTCCATCGTTAGAGTTACCGTATCCGTGCTTGGGACAGTCTACTTTTAGTCCAACTTGTTTCAAAAAAACCATCCTGTATTTGCTTCTTTCTGATCTTTTCCTTATCCTTTATTGATGTATTTTCATCGAAGTTTTCCTCCTCTTGTGGTAGGGTATATGCCAGTTTTAGCAAGAATTCCATACACCTTATCCTTGCGTGCAATGGTGACATTCCATATTCGTAATTCTCCTCATTTGTAGAATCGTTTAAATTACCAAAGTTCTTCTGACAAATAATAATATAAAATCGATAAAAAAAATATAAAAATAAAACGAAAAAAGGGGTTTAAATAGGTTTTTGCTAAATTTTTACCTCCAATATAATTCTGTCTATATATATGTATATGATAACTAATTGAAATATGTTATAATTAAGCAGAAAAAGATACTAATCTTAAACTCTTTACAACTAATTATATAAAATTGAGATGTAACTTATTATATATGAAATAAATTGAATTGAATTGAAAAAAGTTCTTCTGACTCTTTTTGCAAATCGGGCATGACATTGTTGAGGTTGTTCCTGTCAGTTCGTTTACGACTTTTCCGTCAACCATGGTTAGGTGGAACTCGTAATTGCATTCAATATATTTTCCTTCTCCAATTTGCAGCTTTGTAGGCTTAATCTTGCTTATTTGTTCTTCAATGTCCTTCACCGTAGTCCTTATGAGTTCTAGCGATTCCCTTGCAAACTGAAACATTATTGGTCGGCAATAATGCACTGATGACGGACGTGGATTTTTCCAGTGTAGGGAATCATCCGATTTTAGCCGCAAAGGAACAACAGATGCCATAAACATATTTCCGTCCGATATTGTAGCGTCATCGAAAGATATCCTTTGCTTATAAACGCTTTGTCCGGATGATCCATCGCAGCCCCATTTGCTGATCAATGTCAACTTCTCAGGAAGAATTTTCACTTCCGTGAAAAACTTTGGTGTGGTTGACTTTCTAAACAGTTTAAATAATTTTAAATTGTTCAACGCCATGTTTTCAGTACTTAAATTGTTTAATGGTTTCAGTAATTGTTGCGCCAACTTTCAGGCGTAGACTAATCCAGGCATTATGCTTATTTTGCAATATATAGGCTTATGCTACCATGCCTAAAAATTTACCTGTTCCCTGCATACATATGGATTTATGCTGAATAATGCAATTTTGATATTATGCACGTGTCCAAATAAGATTTGTGCCTACCTGTAGGGACCATAAGTCAATATTGTTCCTGACCATTTGTACGCCAAAGTATTGTTTATGTGAGGTACGTACCTGCTAATTTCAATGAGTAGTTTTTTTCAAACTATTAGATCAAACTACTGTCAGTCAAAACATATAAGGGATGGACGCCATACAATTTCTGCAACCATGTCTTTTTGAACTTTTTTACCTCTAGAAGCCAAACGGGCACGTACGGGCAGATAAAACCTTTTGAATTATGTAAAGAAATAATCAAAGAACAGGTTTTGCACGTATGGCAAATATAGAAAAATATAGTTTTTTTTTATTTTCCGTCAAAGTTGAAAAATAGTGAAAAAACGGATAGTTTTTAAATAGTGATTTACCAGGAGAAACACAAAGCAAACAGTTAATTTTTTTTTTATCATTATACATTTAATAAATACATCAATCAATACAAATAAAAAATAAGGCGATTCGTTACCTATTTTTCGTGATATTACACCTGAAATCGCAACAAATTGACTAAAAATTGTGTGTTTTTTTGAAAACCGAAAGTCGGTCAACTTTGAACGGTTATATCTTCTAAACTAAAAATGTGATATTATTAAGAGTGGCATATTTGAAATCGTTGAAAAGTTTCCTATAACATGGGTTTATTCAAAACTTCGTCGGCACTCATGAAAATTTTGATTTTTGCAACCTCGCTTGCTCTACGGGCGCCACTGTGCGTCGTACAGAAATGTACGACACAAAAAGCCTATGTAAAATAAAAAGTAAGGAGCAGAATGGACAAGGGATATCTCAGAAATCGTTTTTTATCACTAATATACTTATTTAACAAAAAAAATGTTTGGCCTCCTGGGAAGGTTTTCGTCAAAACCGCTTGGCACTCAATGTGTTAAAAACGCTGCTATATTTAGTGAAAATTATCTTAAAACCAGTTCTATATATAATTTTACAATACTAAAAAACATATTAAATAAAAACATTTTAAAATTTTTTAATTATTACTGCCGTATTCATAAAAAATAAAATAGATTTCAAACGTATTTTAAAACAAAATTTGCATACAAATTTTTCTTAAAACAGATTTCATATCCATTTTAGTTTTTTATGAATACGGCAGTTAGTATTGTGGTTAGTTTATTGAACAGTTTATGGTTTTTAATCCAAATTTTTTTAATATTTTATTCAGGCTAAAGTTCATTAAATTAAATTTTCAATAAATTATTTTTATGAAGAAAGGAATTTTACAACATGAAATGAATTAAAATTTATTGATAATTTTTCATTCTTGACTGAGCTGGGAATTGAACCCAGGTTTTCACGGACACAATCTCCACAAAGGGGTTTGCCGTTTTAACACTCCCCGCCATCGAAGGCAGCATGCAGTCAAAAGCCAAACACCAATCTTCAAACCAAATTGGTAGATCGAAATTGGTCTTTTGAATGATTATCTATTTTAATTGATTTACATGTTCCTCCTTACTTCTGTTTTTCATACTTTTTGTCAAAAATTCTTATTGAAGTCCAAAGTACATTTTTCACAATACTAATTGTTAAACAACTAAGGTACAATCTTTATGTTTACATTTTTCCTTCAAGTTGTGCTTATAAAAAGGTCAACGAGAAAAAGAAAGACAAAAACATAAAAAACAGAAAAAATTCTTGGTAAAAAGCATTTAAAACAATTAAAATTAATAAATTTAATTAAAGGGATTTTAAAGGGGCATGAGCCAAAAGATTTCTGGCAACACTGATTTTAACACACACGTGCTATTCGTTTGTTTTTATTTTGCTGAAGATTTTACGTTTTTATTAATTCTGCTGCTACCATAATGTTATTTTACGACTGCTTCAATGTTATTAACATACTACTTCAACGTTATTCTAAAACTGCTTAATGTTATAAAACAACTACCTAAATGTTATTTTTTGTATAACTACTAAAGCAGATAGTAGTACAATTTTTAAAAATAAAACTTCTTTTACTGCTACCAAAATTTAAAGGTAGCGATAGCAGTAAAAAAAAATTTACTACGCTGCTCCAAGTATTTTCTTTTTGCGCTACTACTAAAACTATTGCTATCAAAATGTGACGGTAGCGGTAGTAATAGTAAATGAACGACTACAAGTTTTTAACATTTTTTAACTAGACTATTTTGTATTTTTTTATTACTACAGCTACTTGGAGTCTAGTTTTTTAAACACTGATAAAAACATATTTAATTAAACTTATTTTTAATCTTACATACTTATATGTATATATATAGGTCAAGAAGGTCCTAATTTTTATGTAATTTAGGTGCAAGTTGAACGCTCTTGTTCCAAGGCTGCAATTGGTATATTTATATTATATCGAATCTTTTATCTCTTAATAACTTAATTCCTATAATTATTCGCTATATGTTCTGTGTCTGCTTTAAAATTTATTCTTTGTGTCATTGGTGTTTTAATTATGTGCAACATTTCTAAAATATATCTGCCTTTGTAGTCAGTTTCAGTGCTTAAAACCGATGCTTCTTCAAAATTTGGATAGTGATTAGATTGATGACAATGATGACTTAATGAAATATAGGGACATTTAGAATTAATGTCCCTATATTTTTGATCCGATTTATGTCCTGCAACCCTAGTCCTTAATTTGTTCTTTGTTGTATCTATGTAAACCTGGTTGCATCTTTCATTATGATTTCCCCTACAAGGAATTTTATAGACAATGTTTGACATATCCCATTTACTAGTTCTATCCTTTGTCTTGCTAAATAAACTGATCAATGTGTTAAAAGCCTTGTATGGTACCTTAAATTTGTCAGTGTCAAAGATTCCCCATTTTTTTATTCTCTCCGAAAAATTGGATATCATTATCATAATGATTTGTATATCATTGGTTCTTTTGTACAAATCATTATCATACATATCCAATGTTTCGGGGAGAATAAAAAAATCGGAAATCTTTGACACTGACAGGTATAAGGTAGCATACAAGGTCTACGTTACCATTGCTCGGTAAATTAAGTAAGAATTCAATTTGAAGTTTTATTTGTAACAAATAATATACATATAATTAGACTAAAAAACTTTTTAAAATTCGCTTTTACTGGAACATGTTCCTTCAGCACAAATTCGTATTTAAAAATAATTTTGAAAAGTATATAAATTTTAATTACTGATTGGAACACAACTGGGACAAATGACGAAGTATTGTCCGCAAAAATCTGTGGATTTCACGAATAATCGCGTAAGTCGGTTTTTACCGAAATTGAGATAATGATGTCAAAGTGCTACATTTTGCATTAGGTTTTTATAAGTATTAAGCTTTTTAGAATATAATGTAGTATTATTAATTTTTTTCTGCTAAAAACAACTTAAGTTAACTGTTTAATAAAATATTTTGCTATTATAACGATTTATGTCGACATACATCGCCAAAAATTGTAAAATTGCTGAATATGTTTCCAAATAAAAAGCATATGTGATGTTATGTTGTTATTCGTGCAAAAAATATGAAAGTATTTTTTGAAAATTTTTCTATTAATAACAACTAAAGTCGTAAAAATAACAACGTAAGTCGCCATGTGTGATTAAAATTATAACATTTATTTTCACAAGAACGAACTTATATGGAGATATGATGTTATATTGCACACACTTAATGAGTCAATCAAACATATGCATTTTTAATCCTTTTACAGATTGTGATCCTGTGAGGATTTTTTCATGCAAACTATGTATAATACGTAGAAAATCACTGTTAAGAGGATAGTAAAGAAAAAAGTTAAAAAAAGCATCTACAGAAGCCGCAATTGAAAAAAATAATAGTTTTTGCTCTCCTGAAAAGTTTGGTTTTATAACTTACGCGATTATTCGTGAAAACCACAGAAATAAAGTTAAAAAAAATTGGAAATAATACACACAATCATGCCGTCGCACAGTGGCTGAAAATTTAATTTCATTGGCCAGAAGTCCAACTATCGCCGATTTCAAAAATGTAAATGCCATTCGAAAGCAAATAAATAAGAACGTTGGTGGCGGTGTGTAAAATAACCCCAGGAAATGTGGCAAAAAAAATAAAGAATAGCCCAAAATTTTACATGAGACACAACAACAAGCAATTTTGCGGTATTTTTTTTGGGCTCTTTTTAATTTTTGCCTGGGGTATTTTTGCATTTTAAGTGAAATAAGAAGTTACACGGAATGAAAAATGGCCAAAATAAAATCACAATTTTTACTCGGAGATATTTTTCATTTACTAATATAAATTGTAAATCCCGATACCAAAGTGGAGAAAATTCCTGCCGGCAATGCAGAGGAGAAAATCCTTGCTCCCGGCCGAAGGCGTGCTATGCAATCCAGCTTTAGGAGGAGAAAATCCTGGGACGAAGGCCCAACCATGCTATCTTTCATGCGATTTTTAAAACCAAAACTGTGTAATTATTCAGGTTATTCAAAATCAATTGAAATTCGGGATTTTAGGTTTCGGACATATGAACCCAACCCAAATTTTTAATACAACTTTCTTTGTGAATTTTTAATGTTAACTTTTTTTGGGGTTAAAATTCATTAAAAAAATTTGAGGTGATTTTTCATAATGAAGAATTACTCCAAATTTGGGCCATTTTTCATTTTCTTTTTAGGGCTATTTTTCATTTTTTTAGGGTAACTTTTCTTTAAAAAAAAATGGGGTCATATTGTATTGTGAAAAATGGCCCCAAATTTTGGGGTAAATTTTAATTTTTGGCCCTATATCTAACTAAGGTATCCAAAAACTGGATCAAAATATTGGTATTTGTGGATGTGGCATGCTGCTGGAAACAAATATTAGCTCTGTTCCAGATGCATAACGAAACAGGTCGAACTTGCACAAAGTTACCCAAAAGCGTTCCACATAACAATTTTTGTGCAATTAAGAGAGTATTTTTTTTTCATTTCCTGTACAAATTTGCACGAACTTTTTCTTTGGGTAAGTTCGGACAAGAATAAATAATCAGCTCTTTTTGTTTACATATGAAACTGAAAAATGAATCGGGAAATTTACAAGCAAAAGAAAAAGTTTAGTTTTTAATTAGAAAGCAAAAAAAATGTAAAATTTTAATGGAAAAATTAAAATTAAACATTATTGCATACATTTCCCTTAATCTTTAACATAAAAGAAACAAAATATGAAAAATGACAATGATGCAAATGTTTAGGTTTTTTAATGTTATGACCAGAGAAGACAAATTTGCTTTTTTTGCTGTTTTTGTTATTATGGTGCTTATTTTGCTTTTTTCCTATGTTTCTGCTGCAAAAAAGCTTTTTTAACATAATTTTTACGTAAAAAATATTTTTTTGAGAAAACATGAGAAAAAAATAATTGACAACTTTTTTCTGGGTTAAAACAAAAATGTGTTAGTTGTGGACTCAACGTTTTTGGGCGCTGTATTACAACTAAAATTAATAAACTTACCATCCCAAAAAAAAACAGCCATGTTACTTATTTGAGTTTAAGACAAAATAAGTAAACCGGCCGTTGTGAACGAAAAAATAATAAAAAAATGCCGAAAGAAAAGTCACATATGTTATTTTTGCTAAAAATGGTAAAATTGTATCCTGAAGTTTTTAAAGTTGAAAAAGAATGGCTTTTTTGTAATGTGTGTTCGAGTAAAATTAATAGCGAAAAGAGGTGCAATGTGGAGCAACATTATAGTACAAAAAACACAAATTAGCTGCTTGCCAAGAAAATCGTCCACAAAAACTTATAACGGAATTTCCTGTTACTATTACTGCTAATATATTTCACGAAGATATATGTAAATTTTTGTTGGAGACCAATATACCAGTGAAAAAAAGTAAGCCATCCCAGTTTCAAAAATATCTTTCAAAAGTACGCCAATTTGTCAGTTCCAAGCGAAAGATCTATTAGAGGTAAATACATACCTCAAATGTATACGGAAGCTTTGGGAAAAATGCGTGAAAAGGCTAAAGGTAAATATATATGGATTTCTGTTAAAGACACAACAGACAGTGAACAAATATATGTGGCCAACTTTATATTTGGTATTTTAAATGACGATGTTGGAAATAAACCTTTTTTATTGAACATGGGTGTTCTCAAAAATGCAAATGGGGCGGTGGGGTGCTTTAAAACCATGGGAGATAAAGTCGTTTATTTTTTTTGTTCATTTGAATGGGAGATAAAGCCATCATGGCCTTATCTCACATTAGCGATATTAGAAAATGGCTTTATCTCTCATTCCAGTTTTGAAGAACTTTTGCATTTTACATTGATTAATAGTTTTCACTTCCGGAAACACTAAAGTCAAGTATTGAAATCTGGCTTCGCATACTAAAGTTTTTCTGCGTGGCGGCCTGAGCCGCGTTTAGGGGTTTTTTCCTCCAGTAGGACACGGCAGGTGGCTTCGCTGAATAAAGTTTTCCGGATTTTCCCTTTTACAGAATGTTTACACCATGCATAACAATATTCTGAGAAAATATGGTTTTATCTCTCATTTGCGAATAAAAAATATGGCTATATCTCATTTCGCAAAATTTTAAATATGACATTATCTCTCAATGATTGGGCAATAAGGCCATTATGGCTTTATCTCCCATTCAATTGAGCAATAAAGCCATCATGGCCTTATCTCCCATGGTTTTAAAGCACCCCACCAATGGGGCTTCTATTGCATCTTTCTTAACGATTCATTACAAATTTTATGGCCTGATGGTAAGTGAATATTTGATTCATAATTTTTTTTTTATTTTTTATGTTTTTTTTTTAATTTAATCTAGGCATTCAATACGACAAAATATTGCTTATGGTAACTGATGCAGCGCTTAGAGTTTCAGCATGTAAATAAATAAATATCTTGTACCAAATCCATTTTTGTTAAGTTAATTTTTCAATAACTCGTATTTACACACATACAAACTAAAATTTTAATTTCCATAGGCTCCTCGTAGAAAGCAGTTGTTTTTACAAATGAATCCCAATTTGGCTCTTCCACCGTTCTCATTCCCTACACGTTGGGGTACTTGGATAGAAGCCACAATGCATTATGCAGAATGCCTTGATAAAGTAAAGGCTGTTATTTCTTAACTGAAAAGTGAAGACTCAGATTCGATCGCGCACGACAAGGAAATATATAACTTGCCCGGATTAAGTTCCCAACTTGCGTTTATCAAAAACAATTTTTCAATTATTGTGTCTTCTATAAAAAAAGATACAAACAGTTGGGTTAGCTATTCACGAAAGTGTAAATATTGTGTCAAATGTACATAAAGCTCTTGAGAATCTACATGAAAAAATATATATGAAGAAATTTAATGCAGTATGTATTTCAAAGAAATCCGGGGTTCAAACAAATTTTACAAATAAACAGCATTCTTCAAACTGGTGCTAAACCTGATGACGAAATGAAATTTTGAAATATAAATTTGCTCCAACAACATCCGTTGACGTGGGAAGAAGTTTCTACTTATACAATTCACTTTTAACAGAAAGACGAAGAAAAATGACGTTTACAAATATAAAAGCCCACATGATTGGTTATTGTTACTGTTTTCACGAATCTGAAGAAATAGAATAATTGTAATTTTTTATATTTAAATGTACATATTAAAAAAATAAAAATGCTTTTTTTGCTAAATTTTTGTGCTTTTTTTATATATTTTTTTTGCTGTAAACACTTCGTTTTTTGCTTTATTTTGTCTTCTCTGGTTATGACTTTTAAGCGTCTAAAATCACTTAAATATATCTTAATTTGAAAAGTAATCATCATTATTATTTGAAGAAGTGCAAAAATGGTTTTTTGCGTTCCAGCAATTTTGGTTAGTTTTGGCAAATTCAGAGAGTAAATTTTTTACTCTCATAAGTCCGAACTTGCCCGAGATCTTGTGGGACACACCTATTTTATGTTATTTTAGAAAAAGTTAAATTTTTGTAAATTTGATCAGAATTAAATTATGATTTCTCGCAAAATTTTTTAAATAATGGGTTGAAATTGTTTTGTTATATAAGTGGGATAGCAGTATTTAAGAACTAGTTCGTTGTATACAGGGCTGAAATTTTTTAAGTGTGACTCCGACTCAGACTACCCGACTTCGACTCCAACTCACTCTTACCTTGATGCTAAATGTATATGAGACTGGTCCTTATTTGACTTTAAACTCTTTTTATACCCTCCACCACTAGTCAACAAGGGTATACTAAATTTGTCATTCCGTTTGAAACTTTTTTATTATGCATCTAAGACCTCATAAGGTATATATTCTGGGTTCTTCAGTTATTCTAAGTCGATTTAGCCATGTCCGTCTGTCTGTCCGTCTGTTGAAACACGCTTACTTTCGAAAAACTAAGAACATATGTTGGTGTCAAATTGCTTCTAGTTATCCTAAGCAGTTTGGTTGTGAAATCCAAATTACTAAGCGTATAGAACGTAAAAAGTTATCGATCGTACAACAAAAGTGTGGAAAAACGTGCCCTACAACAGTCTCGCCTATTAAAACCAAACAAAAATGTGGGACCAAAGATTAACCTCTTGTATACGAATATAAACGCAAAAAGTAAAGATTGTTTATGTATTAACGTTTAGTTTAGAATTCCTAAATGAACTTTTTATATTTAAATTTTGCTAAATTCAATGTGTAAAATAAATTTTTATTTGAGGTTATCATAAATTTCATTACAAGAAAAAAAAAACTATATGTGTCAAAAAACGGGTTGGACTTAATAGTCGATTCTGGTACCTAAAAAGGTGTAGAATAAGATGAAATGAGTTAGATTTCTGATAAAAATTTATTTACCCCATAAAAACGTACAAAACGAACTTGGGAAAATCGATAAAAATGAGAAAAACATTAAAATTTAACTTTTTTTATTTTTTGGTTTTAAATTCATTTTCACACACTAGGTCCCTTTTCTCGGAGAAGGTCACATATGTAAACAAACATGAAAAAAAATTTCATATGGGGTTACTGGGGTAAACAACTGACAAACAGCTGGGCCAACAAGTCTACCTTGTGTAGTTGTATCATGATACTACCTAAAACCGCAAAAAAGTACACAAATACAGTAGTAGCGTTGATTTAAAAAGTTTTTATGAAAATTCACCAAATATTTGGTTATTTTTTAATTGTTTGTCCGATGATAACAATTTAACGCTTAGTACGTTTGAAACAAAATATTAGAGATGCAGCCTATAAAAAAATTTTTAATATTTTTCATTGCTTACTCGAGCGACTTAAAATGGTGAATTTTAAAAAATCGTAAAAAATCAAATTTTTCAAAGTTTTAAGTCCTGTGGCTCAGTAAGGCACAGTTTATATATGGGCTGAAGCCCAAACTTAGCTTAGAAAATATCTAATTTTTGAGGTTAATTTTTTTGTGGCATAGTGTTATTAATGAAATCTTATTCTAAAATGTTATTTTGTATCCTGCCAGTGCCGGACGAAAATGTTTCCCTACAAGGTTTCTGTTCACATATGCAGGTGTTTACCGCTCTTCTAATCGGTTAAGTCAATAAAAAAAATCGAACTAATGGATTCGGATGCAATTCAAGCTCATGCTTTGATATAACATTTTTAATGATTTATTTTATAATTATTGATTAAAACATTTTTGAAGGAATTTAAGGGCATCAAAATTAAAAAAAAGGCAGTAAGTGAAAATTACTGCCTTTTCCTAAGAACGGCAGTATCATATACCAATATATTGGTATTGAAGTGTTCTCTCAGAATCCTAAAAATAAAATTTAAAAAGAGAGTTTTATTTTTCCGTCATAAATAGAAATCTTTTGAGAATTTTATTTTTTCGTTCGGGACTAGTTCGATTGAAAAAAATATTAACCAAATTGCTTTCGAATCGAAAAAAATCATTCTATTACGACTGCCAGAATTATCCCCCTGATTAGATAACACTGCTTTACAAATGGTAATGATCTGATCAGCGGCAAGCTTTAGGATTCAATTTATATAGACAGATATATATGAAGAAGGCCATACGCACTGCGACCCAGAGGATATTTTGTGCAGCCTGTGTCTATCACAATGTCAGGTTCAGGCTGCGTATAAAGCCTATCACCCTGCCCGGTGAAAGATCGTAGAATTCAGTTGGGTCCATCATTTGCCCCCCGAAAACTTTCCGCGTGAAAGTCCCAAAAGCGACAGCAGCAGAGGAGATGTTCTAAAGTTTCGCCATCAACCTCACAACATCTGCATGACTTAGTACCAACTTTGCCCATTATATACTGATGGTATCTGAGAACACAGTGCCCCATAAATGAGCCCACAAGTAGCCTAAGTTCCCCCTTCTCAAGAAGAAGTAGCTCACCTGCCCTGTTGCGGGACAGTCACAAATATCTTGGACTGTCTTTATCCAGAAATGCGTGAAGGAATTCGGACCATGTTTGCAACGTCCCTTTAATGTGACTGCCACGGATGCCAACGAAAGGCTCAGGGCGCCCATAAAAATAAATTTATATAAAAGAAGTTTTATTTTATTTTAATTTCTGGCTTAAGAGTTCTATCCAACCTTTAACTCCTCAAATGAGTTTTAATGTATGACGGCTGAATAAAATTCTCTTTTATGAGTTCAATTCGACCTTTTATTTTTACGTTGAAAATTAAATGTATTATATGGATTTTTTGTTTACAAAATAACTGCTATAAAATAACTTTTTCTTTGATATCACTTATAACTGTTGCGGTCCCTGTTATTTTTGCATGGTTTTATCACATTTGCAGTATTAAATTAATACCGAACACCGATAATTGGCTAATTAGACGTTTTTGACCGATACCGATAAATACTTTTTTTTTTTTTGAAAATATTTATTTGCGTCACCACTTCCATCCCTGAACTACATGATGTCTAACCAGTGTAGCCGTAACTGTTTGAATATGCCAAAACTTCAAAAAAAATCTTCTAATAGCTTCTAAATCGTTAAATGAAGAGAAAATGTTAAAAATCTGATAAAAATTAAATTTAACATTTTTAATAATTTAAGTTTGCTAAAAAATATAATTAATTTTTACAAGAAAAATTATGCTAAAAATCTGCTGAATTTTTATAAAAAAAATTATTCTAAAAATCTGCTGAATTTTTATAAAAAAAAATATGCTTAAAATCAAAAACAAAAAGGAATTTAAGTATATATTTCATATATAATTTTATATTTTTAAAAATATATGAAAAAAAATCTACGTTATTCATTAGTAAAAATATGATAAAAATCTGCTTTTATTACCCAACTAAGCAGAAAATATGCTCAAATGGTAACACTGTGTAAAATGAAATTTTTCTTAATTGAGCAATTTTTTTTTTTTTTTTTTTTTTAATAAAATAAAAATTATATTCAACATTTTTCATTTTTCGAATTTATTCTATGAGTTAAATTTCAGTTATGTATTTTATAAAGCTTTTTGTAATAGCTCTATTCCTTAAATTTTTTTAGAAATGACTTTATACACTACCAGACTATTATATTGTATTTTCTTGTTACATTTTACCTTAGCTTTCCGTTGGATAGCAATGAAGTATATTAATGTACAGAAAAATTTACAATTATTAGACACCAGCAGAATGTAATGCATTTTCTGGACCGCTACGGCCTTCGTCAGCATTCTTTACAATATAATAGTCTGGTAGTGTATAAAGTCATTTCTAAAAAAATTTAAGGAATAGAGCTATTACAAAAAGCTTTATAAAATACATAACTGAAATTTAACTCATAGAATAAATTCGAAAAATGAAAAATGTTGAATATAATAAAGTTGCTTATGAAAAAGAAATAATTCCCAATATCTAAAATAAAAATTTTCAAGTTTTATAATTCAATCGACCAATTAAAAAAGGTGTGATGAATTTCGCACAGTTTTAAAATTCATGTCTAAATTAAAGTTATAATTTTTATTACAATATTACGTTCAAGGAATATAAAATTAGGAAGAAAGAAAATAGATTAGAAATTGAATCATTTATTTCGAAAATGATTCAAAAGTGTTCAGGAGACACAATAATATGAATATCTCTTAAACCATTTGACTTTTTGAAGCAGAGTTTTTTTTTTTCCTAAAATTGTAAGCCTCTGTTTATGCTTTAAAAGTAAAAACCAAAATTATTTGAAGCCATATTTGAAGGAGAAAATGGTCATTACAGTTTCCGGAGATGAGCCCTTTTCGAAAATTATTTTTGAATTTTCGTGGTTTAAGTAGCAAAATGGTGTCTTTAGTGTATTCCATTTTTTCAAACACACAAATATTCAAATAATCTATAAATTTATATTTGCATTATAAGATAATGAACCCCTTTGAAGATTCATTTAGAACTCTAAAATTTGAATAAAGTAAACAACATTTTTATTATAAAGAAATAATAAGAACATTCCGGTAAATTTTGATTACAAAATTAATATTACAAATTAGAAAACACATATTTACATTTATAGAACCAAAACGAAAATATTTCATCAAGATAAACATATGAATTAGAAATCTTCTTCTTTCTATATGTGCATGTGAATACATGCAGAATATAAATTTTCATAAACGTGTTGGAAATCGGAAATCTGCACATCAATTACCTCTGCAATCACACATTTTAAAAATGAAGATAAAAAATTGTGTTATAATTTTAATTTTTCTCCTGAAACTGTGTTCACCATTCAGATTTTTTTAGCAATTGAAAAATCAAAAGTAATTTTGAATAACAAATTGACCACATAGGTATTCAAAATTTACCTATCACTAGAAAAATTTTCAATGCAAGTTTTTTTTAATCGCTAACTAAAACACACATATTAAATATTCTAAATAAATATGGAGATGAGCCCTTTTCGAAATACATTTAAAAAATATACGAAAAGCAACATTTTCGGGGTTGAATCGTTTCGTTTTCAAAATCGATTTTCATCACAAACCTTATTATTTTTAAATGGTTTTTAGGAACTCTGAAGCCAATTTAATAGCTGTAGGACAATTTAATAGCTGTACTATAAGTAGCTTGTGTTATTTGGAATCTGCTCAAACATTAAAGTCCAACTGAAGTCGCTCAACTTCCTTTTTTTTAATATTCTTGATGTCAAATTCAAATTAAAGGAACATACCGTGATAGAATTGAGGAGAATTGATGATTCAAAAGATTTTAGTTTATTTTTCCAGTTTTTTGTTGAAAAAGGAAACAATTGCTTAAAATGCCCACAAGGCTGACCCATAATTCCTTATACAAAACATTTTCTAATATATCTGCTGGCTGTTATTTCGAATACTGCGTCAAATATCTTGTCGTCAAAATCGTAAAAATACCTTCTTAATAGAAAAATTTTCCCTTCAAAAAAAATATATGTATTAGCCGGGAATTCCATATACATAACTATTATTTAAAGAAAACCTCCATGGCCTCTCAAACAAAATTATGTCAGATTTGTAAATAAAACTTTTGTTTATTTTGTTTTCTTTTCATCATTTTTTACGAGTACACGTAAATTTGAGTTTATGTATGTATGACCAAATGTAAAATTGATCGTAGTCAGGGCTGCCAGAATTAACGATTTATCGTCATTTTGACGATTTTTGTTTCCGAAATTAGCAAAGTGCCTATTTGCTGATTTTTTCCTAAAAAGTGACGATTTTATTCAGTCTTTAAAATAAGACAATTTGAAATCTTTTAATGTTTGTCATTAGGCAGCACGGAAAAAAAATTTTTTCTTGTCCATAAAAAATTTTATGGGCAAAAGCAAAATTGTTAGTAAGGTCAATTTAAGTAAAAACGGTTATTATTCGACCGGTTTTAACCGGCTATTTTAGCTTTGCTCAAGTCGGTTATTTGAAAATGTCCATTTTTCCAATATCGAATAAACCGGTTATTTTGATATAATAAACCGATTATTTTAATAATGTGTAATTTATATATATTTTCCTTACTCTTGTTGCAAATGTACCCGTAATTTAAGTATTTTTCTAATTCTATATTAAACAAATTTAAACTTTTTATGAACAATGTCAAAACAGAATGTAACTAAAGTAACAAAAAAAAACATTTGAACACTGTAAATAAAAACCACTTATGAATGCGTGTACTCTTGTAAAAAAAACCAAAAACTATTCAAAATAATACAAAAACGTGTGCAGTTAAAAAGAAAATAGTATTGAATTTTTGCGACCGTTTTCTAAATATTAAAAATATTTTTATATATGTACATAGATGTTATCTCTAGAGATATTTCGAAAGGGGTTAAAAATACACAGTTAGGCTCTTGAAGTGTCCTAAAGTGATAAGTGGCGAAGGGGTTTTCACGTCACGATTTATTAATCACCTTTAATTAGTCCATATGGTTGACATTAATGTGCTCCAAATAAAACTGAACTCCGTTCGAAGTACTTCTTTATAGAGGACAAATAATATTTTACTAAAATTCCTGCCAAAAATGAATCATTAGCTCAAATATAAACCCGTTGTGTTGCCGAGGACGGAATGCCCCTTACGGTACTAAAAACTTTTAAATAGTTCCAGCATTTCTTTATGCTTAAAACAACAACATTCCGGCGGAATCAACGATAAGGAATAATTCATCAGTCTTAGCAGTCTTATTTATTAAAACACCAAGAACTAAAAAACAAAATTGAGAAATCAAACAAACTCATGGAAGGTTTCAAATTGTGGTCGATGAATTGTTTATATAATGCTGAACCAAAATCGTTTGATATATATCATCCAGGCTAAGAGGTTTTATTTGCAACTCTTCAAAAATATGGTTGAAGTCACTGATTCATATAGAGATGGCATAATCACCAACAATTTAAAACTCATTTAAAATAAATTAAGGAGAATATCTCAAATAATAAATTTATTAAATTCCTAACGTTTGGCTAGATCAAACATCATTTAGTAGTTTTTAAATTACATTATACAATTATTGTCTTACAAAAACAGATTAGTAAATTAAAAGAAATTGTTAAAAATGAGGTTAAAGTTTGATCATTTTACTGGTCTCGTTTTTTTTTTTTGGATTTTATCGTCAAATATTTGTTAGGTCTGAACATACCTTAAATCATATCTATGTACTTTGTAGGTGTTTTTATGTATTCGAACTAAAACCGGTTAACCGATTAGTTTAAAAATGTTTAACCGAAACCCGGTTTTTTTAAATTAGCAACTATTCGTAATATTCGAAAACCGGTTATTGAAAAAAGTCGAATAATCGATCTCCCTAGTAAAAATTCCTACCAAAGCTTTGATTTTGAGATTGAGAGTTTACTCTTGTGGGGAGCAGGTAAAGTTATTTTTAACATTTAATACTCTATACATATGAAAAACTTTTAAGCCAAATTTTATCATCCTAGCTTATATGGGTGCCATGGTGCCAAAACTATAATTTCGTGAAGAAAGAATATTTCAAGCATAAAGAAAAAATAATAATAAATTATAAGAAGATTTAAATAAGTTAAGGTTTACAGGTCAAATTGAGAGATTTATGGTTATAAATTACAGGCAGTCGTGGTTTTTGTTCATATCTTATGCATTTGTAGACCGATTGTAGCACACTATTCCGTACTATATCTAATATAAATATATAGAAATGTTTATATATGAGTCTTCGAAAATCCCGTTTCAACAAACACATGGTTAGATTGACATCGTTAAACCAACTTTGCTATTCATAAGGACTCGGAATATACATATGTATATACTTTATAGGGCCTAACATTAATATTTTAGCAATTACAAACGGAATTACAAACTTGTATATACATATACCCTCTGTGGTGAACGGTATACAAATTTGAAATTTTTTAGAAAATGGCCCGATTGAAAGTATGTTTTATTCTTAAGACTTTGAAAAAAACCTTAGATTATTATAATATAGTAATTAAAGGTTTACAAAACAAATTTTTTATGAAAATTTTCCTTAACAAACGCTTGTTAAATTTAACAAACAATTTCATAAACATACGGGGATTTATGTATGTATATAATATGTTTTTGTTTGCTTGTTTTTAAATAAAAACCGAACAAACTTTGTTTAAAATGTAAATTGTCCGATTTTTGACGATTTATTAAACAGAAAAAGAAGATTTTTTAAATTTTTCTCAGGAAATTGACGACATTTTCACAATTGAATCTGGCAGCATTGATCGTAGTGTACGTCGTGAGTTGTTTCGCCAGAAAACTTTTTACAAACTTGTTGAATAAAAAATAGATACATATATACAATAAAACAAGGTTATAACGAACACCGGCCCTATTGATTATATTTAAACAATTCATACAAATTATTATAGTTAACCCTTTAACGAACATAACGATCGGGATAGTATAAATTAAATCTGGTTTTGATTTTGGGTTACTATTTATGCATAAAAATGTAAAATAAAAAAAATTTGTATTGTGGTTATTTTATTGAACTGTTTATGGATTTTAATCCAAATTTCAAATAATAATTTAATTTTCATTAAACTATTTGTATGAAGAAAACTATTTTACATCTTGAAATGCATTAAATATTGATAATTTTTAATTCTTGATTGAGCTGGGAATTGAACCCAGGTTTTAACGGAGAGGTTGCCCTGACATGTTTCGATTGTAACCACACAATCTCCTCAGAGGGGTTTGCCGTTTAACACTCATCGCCATCGAAGGCTCCTGGCAGTCAAAAGATAAACATCAATCTTTAAACCAAATTGGTAGATTGAAATTTGTTTTTGAATGATTAGCTATTTTATCAACTTTTTGTGGGTACTTCGACTCCGACTACAACTTCGGTACAAAAACCTCAACTCCACAGCCCTGGTTAGAATATTTTAGGAGTGGGCTCTTTATGGGAAATATGATAAATTATAAATCCATAACATAATTTCTTCCATACTAAAATTATTTTCAGGAGCAGATTTTAAATTGGACATATGGTAAATAATTAACCGATCATAATAAAACTCGTAATACAATTTGTGAGCGCTTTAAAGTGCTTTTCGGAATGCGGTTTTAACTAAAACCTATGATAAATTCTGAATCGATTGCCACAAAATTCTTTTAGTGTGATTTAAGTCCTGCAAAATAAAATGAAACCACGTTTCTACAGTTTAATGGTGCGTTTAAACCTACGCCATAAACAGGGTTTAAGTTGTTTATGATGATAAACTAGTTGGATAAACTTGCTTATTAATACAAATTATAAACACGTTTGTAACTAGCTTTTGAGATTAACTACCCTACAAGAAGACTACCGGTCATTTAACTAGTTAGATGATAGTTTATATTAATTTACTAAGAGCAAAATGAAAAACTGACCGAAACCTTGTGTACATGTGATTTTGCCTCTCTCTCTCTCTCTCTCTCTCTCTCTAACTTATTAATTCAATGTGTGTTGTGTGTTAGTAAATTTTTTTTTTTTTAGTTTTGGTTATTCATATCTTGTAGGGTAGCTACAAACAAACAGTTTTTGTAAAGGCAACTCTGTTTTTTAAAATTTTGTTCTGTCAACGCTCTGGTGATATTTGCCTTTCCTCAAAAATAAAAAAATCAGTGAAAAAAATGTAATTGTATCTGTGAAAAAAGCCAAAACAATAAGAAAAATTAAATTAGTAAAGAAAATGTTTAAAAAATTTCAAATACTTAGTATCTGGGAATTATACATACAACGGAAATAAAAGGTATGTATGTTTATACGTTCATATGTACGTGCATCGACGTTTATTTTTAAATATTGGGGCTAGAAATGTTAGACTTGTCGAAGATAAACAACTTAACTGTATAGTATAGTTTATGAAAGCAGCTTACGATCATAAACTAATTTGAAAATTACAAGTATAAATGCACTACTAGATGTAGGTTAGTGTTTTTCGAAATTAGGCAATATACGAGACCTATATCCAGTTATAGACCGATTATCACACAACTGCATGGTGTTATTTTAAGCCGTATAATGCTAGGCTAAACTTCACCACTAAATCATTATTCGTTAGGGGTAAAGGCGCATTAAAGTGTTTTCCGAGAGTGGACATTTATAGTCTTGATACGTTTGTATTTGTTAAAAATGTAATGATAATCGGTGCATACCTCCATTAATTTTTGTTTGTAACAGAAACATAGATTTGTTTTGGGAGGTTGTTCTAAATATTGGTTCAGATCTCTTTTCTTACTGAACCAATTATGCTGGAGTAAGATCCCGACAACTAAAACTAAAAACCATTTGACAACAAAATGTCTTAGTATTAAAGCACCTGTTTTCTCAATGTATCGACAAACTGCCTGTAACGAAATCTCGACTTAAATTTATTAGATTGATAAACTGTAAATATATGTAAAAGTCGGGTGTCAGCAAATGGAATTTATATGTACGATAAATGAGACATTGAAAAAACCAAATTTCTTTAGTCTGCAGTTTTCGTTAGGAAAAAAGATAATCGCCTTATGAGGAAACGGTCATTTGTATTTTAACCCAAAAGGAAAAAAAACTTTCAAGAACTGAAAAACTGTAGCCAATGTTTTAAAGGGAAACAAGGCCAAAAAGCACTAAATATTAGTAAAAATATAACTAATTTGATATCAAAAAAACTAGAATTAATCATTAATCGAAAAAAAATCCTGGGATCTACCTGAAATAAGGCATTTCTCCGAAATCCACCTTACGAAAATCTTTCACCAAATTAATGTTCAAATTTCCTATGTGGGGACAAATCCCATCATCTGGCAGCACTGTTTGCTATATATCTCCTAAGCACACATGTTCGTAGAAATTAATCTATTGAATTCTTTATACATAAATATTTCTTAACTCGGATTTTGTTTCTAAAGTTTAATGTTATTAAAGGCTAGATTACACTATCTCACAAGCCTTACGTATTCCATAATACTTTGTGAGATAGAAATCAAATGAGTTTTGTTTCGACTGTCAAAAAATCGAATGTAACTTTACAGTTTGTAGTCACACTATCACACATGAACATGCTTTTGTTAAAATGCAACCCTGATCCAATGAAAAGTATTAGCTTTTAGAAAATTTTCAAAAAAACAATGAAGTCGTATGGGATGTCAAATTTTTTTTCGGAACACTTCCATTTTCATGACACATTGCATTCACACTATCACACTTTGTCATATTACTTGAGCTTTTGACATGTACCTATTAATACAAAGTATAATAGTGTAATCTAGCCTTAAGTTTTGTTTTAAAATTTACAGGAAATCATTATTAAATATTTTTTTCTGATGGATTTTATATTTAATTTTTTTGTTTCTTCGTTATGGATACAAGTAAATATGTTTATCATGAACTAAAATTGTAGTTTCTTTCGAGTTTGTTGTAGCCGTGTTCTACTATATAAGAAAAGTGTAATTATTTACGTATGTTTGTATGTATGTACAAATATATAAAGAGAGAGGAAAAAACCCGGATTTATGAATAGAATTTATTGTTTACTCATGCCGCTGACTAACAACAAATAATTAGAAATGAAGAAAGAGTACAATCTCTTGTACGTTGGAATGTTAATTTTTTAATAAGTATTTTTGTATTTACCATTTTTTATGTGTTTATAGTATAAACTTTATACTTGTGTAATGTACATTTAAATTTTAAAATGTACATACTTCTTAAATTCTTATAGGCCCAGATTCTGTTTCTATAGCCCTACATTAACTTGAATTTAAAGCAAAATTTCAAAATTTGTTTACGTTTTAAAAGCGTAGACGGCGATTTCCATGTTTTTTAAGGCATGATTTATGATGTTGAGAAGCAACCGGGGTATAGAAAAAACACGTTTTCTGTTCTCTGCGTCTTTTTTATATTTTTCTTTGTACACATTCGTATTTTTGTTATGTTGCTTCATTTTATTTTTTATTTCAATGCGGCAACATCTCCTTACAATATAAAACATAGAGCGCATTTAAATTGTTTGTTTTTACAAAGAAGCAGATCTTCGTTTGAATCTGTTGTGTTTTTGGAAGCAACTTTCAAAAGGAATTGAAAAAAGACATGATTTTGAAATCACGGGTTGAATCTAGTGTAAGTTGAACAAACGAATCTTGCGATCACGCCCGCTCACAATCACGCACGCTTATAGGCGAATAATTTACAAACTCACAATCACTTACACATGCTAAATTTTACCACAAAAGCCTTATTCGTTTAGCTTTTTCCATACTAATATGATTTCCGAAAGTGGTCTTAATATGTGGACGTATGTAAATTATGGACCGACCTTCACAAAATTTGGTGGCAAATAAAACGAAATTGTTGAAATATAATGACAATCGGTGCATTCTGCCAGCAGTCTATGATAGTTTTTGTCAAGTCTTTTTTACTGAACCGATTCTGCTGGAATTCAATCCCAAACTGCCCTAGAGAACTAGAAAAAATTTGACACCCAAATGGCTAAATCGACTTGGAATTACAGGATGGTCCAAAATGGCCAAAGGGCTTTGAATTCCTTATAACTTCTTTAATTATAATTTTTTTTTTTTTTTTTGTTCCTTTTCATTATTTTTTGCGAAGACTTGGGGAATTAAGGAGGAATAACTTACAATCGAACAACGATATTTCACTCGAAATTTTGCGAAAATATGTTAAAAAGAGCACTAATGTGCGAGGGAGAAAAATATGGTTGTGATAAACATATTTTAAGAGCAACATATTGTGATAAGATTCATGATTGTAATCAAAACATATTATGATTATTATAAGAATCATATTATGATCTGAAAGAATCATTTTACGATTCAAAATATGATTAGAGTTATCATATTATAATCGTAGGTTATCATAATATCGTTGTTACGATTTACCATATTTTGGTTTAAAAGTTATTATAATATGATTTTATTGCACAGTGTACATTATTATTAAACACTGTAACACGGCGAATTAATATTTCAGGTAGCGTTAAAAGCACAGCTGTGCTACTTTTTTTTCTTACTTAGAGAGAGAGAAATGTCAAAAGTTACTTGTGCTTTTGACATATCGATTAACGAAAGCAACAAAAAAATACATTGTTTTGTTTTTGTTGTTGTTACTTGTTTCAGTGTCGACACCACCTGTAGTTGAATTCGCCTTGCACTGTAATCTGTTTGTCGTAGGTCGCAATTACATATTTATAAATTCTTTTAATATTTTAATATTTTGTATTGCTGGATCCAATTTTAATTGCATTTTTTTTTTTTATTTTGCTTGCCTCTTACAATCCTGAAGATGAACTGTTTGTTCTAAATATATGTATTGATCAAGTTAAAAAATATAATAACGTTTTTTATTCAACGGATTAAAAGAAAATATAAATAAATAGTTTTTTAAATTAGCATTCTTTTTCTCTTAAAATAAAAAAACTTACAACCAATGGTCAATATTTCCGCACTTTCACAATAATTAAGAATTAGCACATCATTAATAAATGAATTAATTAAAAAAATTATCATTTTTTAGCAATACAAACTACTTTATTTTGTGACATATAAATTTTTTTTTTTTTTTAGTTACGATTTGTTTATTTTTTTTTTTAATTCTTTACACTTATAATTTTGTCTTAATTTTTACTGGGTATTGTTTTTTTTTTTAATTGTTTTACCACTTTCTCTACACTAACAAATAATTTGATATAATACAAACCACAGAACTGATGCAAAATTATTTTACAAATGGTGTTAACAAAAAATTTTTAAGAGCAAAGATTTTTTGTTTGCATCTTAAACATACTATGAGTACACGTATAGAAAGTTATCATGTAATGGTTAAATATGGTTAAATGTCATTAAATGTTTGTAAATAATATAATATGTTTTCAAAGGTATCATTATTTAGTTGTTAGAAAAATAATAATTTTTCATTGATCCATTTTACTCAATTTTATAATTGCGATAAACAGTGAAATGTACAGTAACTAAAATATTGCTAATATTAAATAAAAATAACCATTTTTTGTGTACGACAATAATATATTATTACAATAAACATTGTTTTGTTGCCGGTACCATGTGGAACCATATTTTTCTCTGCTTGCACTTGCGAGATATGCTGCCCTCCTTAGAAAGAAAGTCACATCTCCATTTTAGTAGTTTTGAGATATTTAGCTTTTAGGTTTTTTAACCCAAAATTTGGTGCAAAGCAAACGGCTAACGCTGCTGGTACACACCAAATATTTAATAAGTTTATGCATCAGTCCAAAAGCATGCATAAACGTATCGAAAGCATGAAGTAGGATTACTTTCTACTAGCATTCGTCTTGAAAAAAGGTCAAAAAAAGGAAGATATGCGTAGAACGCGTGGTGTGCACCTCCAGTTTAAGAATTAAAAAAAAAATGTTTATTATGTTTGATTTTATGCTCTGCTTTAGTTGTTAGGTAAAAATTAAGCATTGCAAATTAAATTGTTTTTTCAAAAAACTATTAAAAAGTATCGTCGCATCGCCAGTAAAATATCGCCGATGCCAATATATCGGCAAATTCGAAGTATCGCCGATATACATCCCTAGTTTTTACCTTCTCCTGTAAACTTGCAATTATGTGAGTTAAAGCCTTTCTACGTTAAACCAATGAATACATACTAGTTATACAGTACTTTTCGCTTATAGTCACTACCGTTTTTAGTCACATTAGCGATATAGTCCATTTTATATGTTTATTCTGCTGCTAAAAGTATTATTAATATAAAGTATTTACGTTATAGTCTATATAGCGATAAAGCACATTTGCCATCTATCAACGGCTATCAAAGGCATAAGTAAAGCAAATTATTGCCGTTGTAGTCACATTAGCAAAATTTACTAAGTTCTTTTTAATTTTCGAAACTACAATCTATCTAAAGAACTAAGAATTAAATCGCTTAAATTTTGTCATCAACCATCTAGTCATAAAAATTATTTTTTCCGTTGGTATCAGTTATTCTATCTTATAACTATATCTAGACATAATATGTATATATTATTTTAATGGTTAAATAAAATTTACCGTTATTTTTGTTGAAGAAAATTGTTAATGTTCTACAATTTTGTTAAAAACGGTTGTCTTTTGAAAACATACCAACCTCGAAAATTGTAAAGCAAATACTGGATAAGCGCCACCTTGCGGTGGAGTTTTAAAACGACTGATAAAGCAGTTAACAAGATAATTTTACAAGCCCTCCAGAAAGGTTTTACTTTTGAAAATCGGGTAAAAAATTTAGAAACTAGAGGCAAAAGTATATAAATATAACCTAAAAATCCCATAACAAACAAACTAAAACACTAGCATTTAAATTTACTTGCGTAGGTATATGTATGATTAAATTTGAAGAATTTGAAAGAGATATTTTCGTTTTTGTATTATAAGACTTTTGGGTTTTACCCGATTTTGGTGCAATATGGCTTAAAATTTTTGTAATCAAATTGACTATATTATAAAACTTAAAAACTATGGATTCTTTTATAAATTGTGGCACAAAATTATTGTCATCTTCTGAAATAACAATGATTGGTGGAAAACGTTAATATTTTCATAAGATATTAGCTTTGCTTCACTATTACTTAGGCATCTTTTATCTGATAGAAGTATACAGTGAAAAACATAAATGTACCGTTATCTAATATATGTGACGTGTTACATTTGTAATATATAGACCAACATCTATATATTTTATATGAAATTATGTAAAAAAAACTTTTTGAATGTCAACAATCAATATTAAAAGAATTTCCTTTTGTTATTATTTCATAAATTTCTTTGGAAAACATAAAAATGGCTGAAGTTTGCTCGCTTGTTTTTTAATTGGCAGAACTGTAAAAATAATAGTTTTTCTCGAAACTTTGCACACTGGTTAAGAACTTCAATATCTAAAATTTCTCTGTGCCGCTTAACAATACAGTGCTTAGTTTCTAAGATACATAAACATAGAGAAATGTCAAAAAAAAATAAAAATTTTGCATTTTTCGGTTTTTGTTTAGATTTTTTTAATTTGTGTCCGAAAAAAACATTCTATCGTAAGCGCCACGAAGGAATTTTCGATATTATAGTTCCAAGCAAGAACTAGATTGTTTTGCATAAAAGCCTTTATTCGTTTTTGTGGCATTTGAAATATAAAGTTAGAATTTTTCCATTTTTACTAAATTCTTTCAGCAATTATTTTTTCAGTGTACTGATAAACTTTTCTTATCTTAAACGAAAGATTGCTATTAAAACCAATTGTTTTTAATTATTAAAAAAAACTACGGAGTCAAATTCGAATTAAGTTGAAAAACTAAAGCCGCAAATATCATCCTATATTTCACACAACGAATAAATGAGGGCCAACATAATGTCCATTTGAGGTAGCCGAGTGTATCCCCCAATGAATATAAGTAATTTGGTATAAATATCTTTAAGTTGATAAAAAAGTTTTTTTTTTGTTATTTTGATATATTGCTATCTACCTATATCTTTTTATTATATGAACTATTTTTTTATTCAGTGTGCAACTCTGTTTCAAAACCATATGCCTGCTGTCGGTGTAATTTACATGAGTTTCTTATTTTCTATATTCCCATAACTTAATTATATTTGAATTCGGTTATACATATGTCTCATAGGTGGCATAGGTATTTGTGAATTAGGCTTATAGTCACATTAGCAATATAGTCCACGATTTGTCTGCAACTAAATGATGTGACTATAAGCGAAAAAAAAACTGTAGTAAGTTCTACATATACATAATCAAAATTTGTAGTTAACTACCTGTGTTATGTATAGGTATCTGATGTTTTATCTAAATCGTACTACATACCTATTTCCATTAATTGTTTTTAAATGAGTCACTAAAATGTATTTAACAAGAATCTTGAACAATTTTTGGAATTTTTAGCATTTTTGGCCTGTCTAATGTCAGATTCAGTTTCCAACAAATTTGTAATGTCTTGTCAAACTGCACTTTGATAAAAATTTGGTTACAAAACATTGAAGAGAAAGGTTGACTAAAGATAATAGTAGGGTTTGTCAATTGTTAGACAACTAAAAATTATTTTCTTTTCAACAATTACTTACTTGCACTCATGCTCAGTTTGAGGATTCATTTTTGTTTCTTGTAATTTTTCATAGAAATGTTTCCACATTTTTTCCTCATCCATGATGATTTCACTTTTATATGTTCTTTAAGAATTTAAAAATAAGCAAATAGTATTCAATCGATTTGTTTAAGTTAACAGGCAGTTAGTAGTTATTTACATACAGATGTACATATGTATGTATGTATGTTAGTCCTAATATGTGTGTGGATAAGCGTGAACTTGGTGTAACGTAGTGAAGTTTTGTTTGATAAAAAAAAAACAAAACAAAATCTATATTAGTCAGTCGTCTTAATCAACGTTGTGTTGTGTATTATATTTATACATACATATGTATGTATGTCTGAATGTCTGAATTTAGGTGAATTTTATTTTATTTTTATTTATGTGTACTATATCACATACATATGTATGTATGTTTATGCAATTTTTGCCGCACACCTTACGAAACGATAAAAACAAATACGAAACCAACGTATTCACGCTAAAAAGAGAACTAAAGTTAAGACAGCGCAAAGTTTCTCCAACGACTTTAAAATCGTACTAAACAGCAGCCGCCGACACAAACACGACCCGAATTCTATCGTTTAAAAATAAATATCGTATAATTAGTATTAAACTGATGATGATGTTTTTTTTTTTTTTTTTTTTTTTTTTTTTTTTTTTTTTTTTTTTTTTTTTTTTTTTTTTTCTTTTATTCTTATTTAGACTATTTATCAGTGATGCAAAATGTGGCACAATTGAGCCAGTTGTTGCACATTTTAATGTTTATTGGCCCTGTGAGCTTTCTAATCTATTTGGCGAAGGTTTGCAACAGAAACGTTTTCGGCATCGGTATTAAAGTATGTAGGTATTTGATATTTCGGTATCTGTATTTTAATAACATATGCCGGTATAAAGATGCAGAAACGTTTATACCGCTAAGGGTATTCCGGCTTTACAACCTTATTAACCAATCAGGTATATTAACAAAACTAAAAAAGGTGTTCTTTACCACTTAGATGACACATTTTTTATATGGTGGCAAATTATCTATAAAATATTAAGGGTAATCACTGCGGTCATTGTGCGAATTTTCACTTTGGAAGTTTTCAGTACATATTATGATTGATCGTTAGCACACCACTTTTATTTTTGGTGCAAATGTGCTATTTTTCTAAACATGTATTCTGGCAACACAAAAAACTTCTGGCAGCACTATCA
The DNA here is from genome assembly GCA_943735925.1 of Pollenia amentaria. Lineage (NCBI taxonomy): Eukaryota > Metazoa > Arthropoda > Insecta > Diptera > Polleniidae > Pollenia > Pollenia amentaria. Next base: position 106,558,004 of record OX031006.1, read on the forward strand.
TAAGTTGTCAAAAATGTTCATTTGTTTACAATTATGCAACGGCATAGGTATTAAAATAAATTTTTATACAAATAAGAATGCCTTAAATCAGTGAAAAATAATTTTCTTTTTACAAATAAAAAAATATGGCGGTCCGTATGTCAAAAGTTGTTGTTTGCTTTTATTTGCAACTGAGCAAATGTGCACTACTAAAGGTATTCACGTCAAAAGTTGCACTCTTGCCAAAAAGCATAAGTGCAAAATAATAACAACAACCACATAGATCATTATTTCGTCCAAACGATGCAAATTGTCAGGGTCTATGTAAGAGTTAGATTATCAGAGTAAAAGCATAAAATATTGCAACTTTTTATGGCATTGCCAAGTTAAAAAAAATGGTAAAAAATACTCATCAAATCAACTTTACGCTAAACAATAACGCAGGAATTCCATTTGACTTGCCCTTTTTCTTTGAATTGAAAAATACTTGTATTATAAATTATAGTTTATAAAGATGAACTTAGTAAAAAGTTAAACACTTAAAAAAGGCGTCAAAAAATTGAAGAAGCAGAAATAATAAAAATACTGGAATACTTATCTGAAAAAAATTTTGAGGTAGATAAGTTATAAATTCGACTTGTAAATCAATAAAATTAATCATTTTGTGTATTTTTTAAGAAATTACGGTTCAAATTTATAAAAAAATTTGTATTGTTATATGGAAGGTGCGTTGTTAAAAAATTTGTTTCGGTAATGTTGAAAATTGAAGGTGCAAACAAAACGTCAAATAAGTGCAACTATTCTTTTTTGCACAGTTGCAAGGGTAACAAAAATTGACGTGAATACCTTTACTATATTTGCTAAAGGTTTTTTTTAGTGCAAACGAAATAAAATGAAGCAAATTGCAAATACGTACATTTTCTTGTGGTGTTGTGCAAAGGTGTGTATTTTTGCACACATTTGCATCGTTTGTACAGTTTGTACTACCCATCGTGATTACCCTTATTATAAAAACTTTATTTCTTAAAACCTATAAATTTTGCAGAGTAAAACAATTTAACATTTTCAAAAATATGTTTGTTAGCAACGGATTTTGGGATGGGTATCAATAACGGTATTTAACTATTTGTTGTATCGCTATGCCCACCAAACCACAATATTTGTTTTAAAGTTTGTTGGTTTTTTTAAATATAATTTTAAATAATTAGTATTGTAGTTATTTTATTGAACTGTTAATGGTTTTTAATCCAAATTTAGATATTTTTAATTAGGCTTAAGTTCATTGAATTATTTTTATGAAGACAGGAATTTTACAACATGAAATCAATTCAAGGCGAATTCATTCCAGGTAATCTCGGTAGTACAACAAGTACAACTCGTACAAAAACCACAAGCAATTTGTTTTTGTAAAATCATTGTACAATATCAAAAACCGAAACAAATGAAAACAGACACAAAGATAATAAACAATATTTTGACATCCAACAATTATAAAGCTAAAGAAAAAAAGTTACCAGCAGGGCTTTAAGGATCACCTGTAATGAATTCGCTTGAGTCAATTAAAATTTTATTGATAATTTTTCATTCTTGACTGCGCTGAGATTTGAATCCAGGCTTTCACAGACAGGTTGCCCAGACTAGTTTCGATTGTAACCACACATTTTAAATTTAAGAAAAGAACAAGCTTTTAACTGATTTAAATTTTTTAAATTCTTTTTTATTGCAGTTTTTAATTCGTCCCCAATTGGAAACATCTGATATTAAGTGATATTATTGTTTTATACATACATACATACTAGTTGTATACTCAGATATCCATGCAGTTTCTAAGAAGCGTAAAATACCATTCTTTCCTTCAATTTTAATTGGATATTTGTTAACTGCCAATCTAATTTATCTAGACCTCAACATATTTTTACACTCTCCACCACCACTAGTGGTTAATGAGGGTATACTAAGTTTCTCATTGTGTGTGAAACTTTTTTATTATGCATCTAAGACCCTATAAAGTCTACATATTCTGGCTCCTTGAGTAATTCTAAGTAGATTTAGCCATGGCCGTCTATCTGTCCATATGTGCGTCTGTTGAAAACACGCTCACTTTCGAAAGACTCAAAAGACAAGACCAAACTTGGTGTCAAATTGCTTGTAGTTACTCTAAACAACTTGGGATTGAAATCCAGCAAAATCGTTTCAGTAGGACCAAAGCTATTAATCAAAATGGGGAACCACCCTAAAAAATTGTTAATTTTGTTACAAAAACTAACATAACTGGTGGAATAATGTAAATAATAATGCTATCATAATAAAATTTCATACATCACAGTTTTATAGGAATAGTAAATCATACTAATCAACTTGACGAGCGGTCCATAATTTACCATAGGCACCACATAAAGCCCACTCTAGGAAATTAACTAAATACGGCTAAAACCGTAGCAGATTAAAGTAGATATTGCGGTGAAATTTGTTCCAACTTATCTTCATATTGCCAGAAATGTTATGCAATTTTGTGATATACGGTCCATAGTTGACCTAAGATCCCATATTAGGCAGCCTTCTGAATTTCACTGTAAACGCTTAAACTAATTCACTGCTGTATTGAAATTTATTCTATGTTTCTTAATACCAGAAATCACTCTTCAAAATTTTGGGATGATTGATCCATAATTTAACATGGGTCCAATATAAATTCCCCTCCTAAAAATCATTTTAGTTTTGCTAAAATGTTAGGAATCATGATACATATTTTACTCAAGCTAGTTCAAATTTCTAAAAAGAAAAGCATAAAACTTTCCGATTGTCGGTTAACAATTTAATATAGGTCTAAATCGCAAACATCCGTTTTTATAAAGATTCATTAATAATATGTAGATAGCATATAGGATAAGGTCGGTCGTGCTCGATGAGAACAGACGTGTTTTTTTAATTCCTCATACGATTCTTTTTTTTTTAACATAAATTTGTTTTAAGAATAGCATTTACCAAGCAAATTTGGACGCTCTAATAGAGTAATTTTTAATTCAAATTACTTTATATAAAAGTGAACAATAGAATTAATAAAAAATTAAGAAAAAATATAAGTATGTACGTACATACATACTTACATATATTTTGTATTTATATTTGTATTTATTCATTTGATTTTCTAATACAACAAGACACAATATCTTATAAATTACAGCATTAGAATCAGACAAGTTAAAGTATACATTGATAAAAAATATATTTTAAAAACTACATAGATTATATTAAAATTTAAATAGAGTAAAATAAATAAAGTAAAGGTTTATAAAAATAAAAAAATTTCTATTTAAAACATTAAAAAAATTTACGAAAAATATTCCCTTAAGCCTATATATAGTACACGGCATGTAAAAATACACATGCGCATGTGGTTCTGACGTAATTTTGACGTCAATGCAAAGCCACAATAAACATTGCGTGTTGTGTGATGACGTCAAAATTACGTCAGAACCACATGCGCATGTGTCTTTTTACATGCCGTGTACTATAGGCTTTAGTAATTTTCTAAATCTTATAGCGTTGCTAGTGATTTGCAAATCACTTGGAAGTTGATTCCAGAGACGTATGCTTAATATAAAGTATTGGCATTCAGAAGCGATGACGAAATTGTATTAAATTTTTCCCTCTACACGATCTAGAAAATTGCAGACGTTCACAAAGATATTTTGGCTCCTTTGTCGTTATTATTTTGTGAAGTAATATTAAGTTTTTGAACTGAAGATAGTTTGAAAATGACATATTAAATAAACGACAACAGTGCTGCGATATATGATCAAATCTTTGTAAAGAGAAAATTTAACGGATGATATTGTTGTATGTTAGGGTCAGCTTTCTCATGTCATTTGTGTTACAACCAGTAAAAATTTAGATGAGTATAAAAGTGTCGGAAGAAGATATGTTTTGGCAAGTAATATTCTTACTTGCAGAGGTGTAAAGTGCTGAGTAGCCCATAAACTTCGCAACATGCCATACACTTTACCACAAACTTGTGTAATGTGATTCGACCGGGTTATAGTTTTGTTAAATAGTACTCCTAAGTTTCTTGCTGAATCTACAACATCTATTCTCGAATCACCAAGAAATAAATTTACCTCATAATTTATATGAGAGGCTCTTTTACATATTAATATGCATTTGGATTTATTAGGATTAAGTCGCAAACCGTTAGCCGCTGCCCATGTAAGTATTTTCTCAAGATCATGATTTAACTCCCGTATTTTCATATTAGCTGACTCTTTAGGACTACTGAGATACAGCTGAACGTCATCAGCATACATTTGTATACTAGAATACGATAGTTGGTTTGTGAGATCGTTCGCATATAAGGAGTATAGCAGGGGTCCAAGGATGGATCCTTGTGGGACACCTCTAGTTACTTGTAAAGAGCGCGATATAGTTTCGGCATTTGCAACTGATTGGCATCTACTTGAGAGGTATGATGACAACAGTTTCACCGCAAACGTGGAAAATTTAAATAATTTGGACAATTTCATGCACAAGATTGAATGGTGCACTGTATCAAAAGCCTTTGAGTGGTCCAATAATACCAAAAACGTTATTTTTTTCTCATCTAGGTTACTACGAATTTCCTCTATCACATCGGTAAGAGCTAAAGTACAGCCACGTTGAGGTCTGAATCCAGATTGACGGTCGGTTAACAGGTTGTTGTTATTAACATGGTTATAAATTTGTTTATGTAACAACTTTTCAAAAACTTTGGAAAATAGGGGAGAATCGCAATCGGACGATATTAATTTCCTGCTTTTGGTACTGGAACAATTTTAGCGAGTTTCCACTGCATTCGATGTGTAACATATCGAATTATCCAGGGTAGAATAATTTTAACAAATTTTGGGTAAATATTATCTAATCCAATCATGACATGAAATCAAAGGCAAACATTCCTCATAAAAACTAGACTGAACAGTTGGATAATCAATTTTAGTAAAATTTTCATTAAGCAAGTTAACATCAACTTCCAATGAACGGTCAACTGAGTCATTAATGCCAATCTCTCGTATATATTTCCATATACTTATACAATCAACAGCTGTGTTAAATTTGTTGTAATAATACAAAGATTTATCATGTGTTATCCTCGAAACGACCCTTTTCCTCGCCAAACGATACACAGTTTGTAGATCAGGTGTCTTGTACCTTCTCCACATGTGGTATAGACGGTCACGTTGTCCTATTAACAATTTAGTTTCATTTCCAAACCATGGCCTAATTCTATTTTTTATTATCTTATTTTTTATTGGCACGTGATTGTTATAAATTTGCAGTATTGAGTTATTAAGAAAAGTAAGCTTCTCATCCACTGATGGCAAATAAAAAATTTGTTCCCAATCAACGTTATCAGTCTGTGCAAAAAATTATTTATTCTTTTTTTCTTATTTCGGTGTTACAACAACAAAACTAAATAAAAATCATGTTAACGAAAGCAATGTAGGAATAAACATAACAATAGAAAACAATAGTAACTACCTAAAGGCAAAACCAACACCTGCAAGTGTTACCACTGAGGCAAAGACAATCTTAGTAGGAAATAATACCATGAACTCAAACACAGACGCAATGGAAAACACACAAGTAAAAAGTTGTCAAAGGCCACAAGTACAAGTTGGTATGGACAGGTATACAACAGTGCTTAGACGGGGTCGCAGCCCTATCTCTCCAGCTGTTGTTTCGGTCTCAAAAATTCCATCTTTTGATAGAATTAGTTCACTAAATCGTTTTGCAATTCTGGAGGATGAATCCTCTGAAGCACCTAACGTCATCAAATCGTCAAAACCACCTCCGATATATCTTAGAGAGCAAAACTCAATTGAGCTAATAAAAAGTTTAATCTCGGGATAGGTGAAAAATCGTTTTACGTAGCTGCAATCAAGCATGGTAATATAAACGAGACAAAAGTACACGTTAATCATGAGAATGGTTTTTGTAAAATAATTAATTAGCTTGAAGTACATAAAAAAGCTTCTATACATAAGAGTACCAACTGAAAAGCAGTAAATGTCTCCAGGTTGTGATTAAGGGCATTGACTCATGCGTAGATCCAGAAGAAATAAAAACATTTTTAGAAGAAAAGGGCTTCAAAATAAAAAGCGTAACAAATATTAAAAAAGGGGGAAAAAAATTCCCAACCATTTTTTCGAGTGGAGTTAGAGCCCGGCGATGTTAAGCTAAAATAAATGAAACGCATTCCATTTACAGTTAGAAATATATCCTGTACAAAATCACGATAGAGGAGCCGCACAAAAGAAATGGGCCCATATAATGCTTAAACTGCCAAGAATTTGGTCATAGCTGGGCATACTGCTATTAACCCCCTGTTTGCGTCGTATATGGAGGATTACCACCCTGTGCGGTAAGTCAAAAAATTACCCCCAATGTAAAAAAATGTAGCAACTGTGATGGTAAGCACACTGCCAACTGCGTTCTGTTGGACAGAAACTAAATCCCCATCAAACGCAAGCAACTAATTAGGAAAACACTAATGGCGTTCAGATACCGCAGCCAAATAATAGCACTACGCTAATGTCTTAAAATCTAATCATATGCCACAGCAAGGTTATTTACCAAATAATGACGAAATTCCCATCTCTAACTTAACTCGGCTAGAAAAAACCATGGAAACACTAGTGCAAACAGTAAATAACTTTACTAACACAATGGGTAACATGATCCAGGAAATTTTAAGCATGCAATCGATGTTATTGCAAGCTGTACCTAAGAAGCCATGAACTGTTTAAAAATTTGCTTTTGGAACGCAAACGGCATCCGCCAACATAAAAATAAACAAATTGATGTTATGATGGTTTCTGAAACTCATCTGACCTCAAGAAAAACGTTCAAAATCAATGGTTATATATTATATGATACCAAGGACCATTGAGGTAGAGCTTGTGGAGGTTCTGCCATTTTGATAAAAAGCCGAGTAACGAACAAAGCCAAGCAACGAAAATTATACTCCCCACCTAGATTTTAAATATCAGAAAGCCAATATAATAAATATTTAAAATCATTAGGACTGCTGGCGATAATAACGCTAAACAGACTTTCTGGGGTTCACGACTTATAACACCAAAGGGTCGTGTGTTGTTTAACACAATTTGTAAAATGGATCTAAATGTGGTCGCGAGCGGACAACCAACATATTGGCCTACTGATCAGCAAAAAATTCCAGATGTCTTAGATTTTGGAGTGATAAAAAAATGCCCGCAGAAACGATTTATGCTGAAGCTTCCTTAGAATTATCTTCTGATCACACACCTACAATTCTTATCATAACAAACCCTAATAGAATTGTGTCTCCGTCTGGTTACTCAGTAGGGTATTCATTTAATCGGTTAATCGCTCGATTAATTAAACGAGGTTTTGGTTTAATCGGTTAATTTTGTTAATGATTGGTTAACCGATTAATAAAGGTTTTTTTATAAATTAATTAATTTCAATATATAAAAATGCATAAATTATTTTTTATTTGTAGTTTATTCAAAAAAAAAAAAAAAAAAAAAAAAAAAAACAATAACATAAGAAACATAACAGTTCTTGAACTAAAACGAGCAAAAAAAGAATAATTCATAAATATGTAATACATATTTTTTAAATATAAAAAATAAACTGTGAGATCATTTTATTAGTTATTTCATTAGTTTAAGAAGATCTTATAAAATAATTTTTTAGACAAATAATTTGGCTTAAATGTTTAGGATTTTTTTTTTTTTTTGGTTAGGACTAGTACTCAGGTGCAATGTGCAATGCATTGTGTTGGAACTAGGAAAAAAGGTTATGGGAAGGAGGATAGAAGGAGTAGTGTTTGTGAACACAGGAAGGTTGTTCCACATACGAACAGTCCGGCCAAAAAACGAATTTTCTCTGTAATGCGTTGTACGATTTACCGGCCAATCGACCACAAACTAATGGGCTCTTGAGGAAAAACGTGTATTACGGACAAACACACGGGTTTCGGGAACCAGATCCCTAATTTCATCAGAACACATCCCATTGTTGTAACGAAAAAACAGGCAAATACAATCGAGTATTTAAGAGATTATTTTCTTTAGTGTTGATAAAACTTTACTTTGAAAAAATGCTTTCATTTATCGTAGATGTTGGAGAAATCAAAATCAACCCATAATAGAGAATATCTTGTTTCTCAGTCCTCTTCCTGGATTTTTCCTAACATATAAAATCTTCCATTACGTCATTAGAGTTCTGTTTTAATTTTCTTGTAAATGCTTAACACTTCTAATTAGAGCTGTGTCGGTCATGAACGACCTCGTTCAATTGAACGGATCAGTCAGACGAACGATAAATGGCCGTTCAATTTCATCGTTCAATTGTTCACTTGGGTCACTTGGGTCTCCCTGTCAGACGTTCACTTGTGTAAAGAAAAACTGATTGAAAAGAAACAACAATACGATTGTGGCTTATATGTTATACTTTATTGTCTTATATTCTTGTATACATATGTATTTATTATACGAATATGCTATATCTTTATACATATGTATACTTATTTCTTTTAACACGTTGCCGTATTCAATCAATTGTGAATGACTGAACGAAAATCACAAAAGACAAACTGACCCAAAAGACAAACTGACACAAAAGACCCACTGACACAAAAGACAAAGTGACCTGAAATGAACGATTGGACGAAAAGAACGAGATCGTTCACTGATTCGAATTGAACGATAATGACCGGTCACTTAAACGAACGATTAAGCCCAAGACTACTTCTAATTGTTTCTGTTAAAGGATTGATGTGAGAAGATATGAGAAAAAACAAATAATTAAACGCATATATTATATGAAAAGTACGAGAAACAACAAGCTGTTGACAGCAAACACTTATTTAAAATGAAGATCACACCTTCTTTGTTTGTATGAAAATATATTTTCTAAACACATTCCTTTTGTATATGAGACGAAACAAATAATTAAAAACACAAAAAAATATGTTATAATACTACAAAAAGTTAAAAATTTTGTTACATCGGTTAATCGACTGAAATTAACCGGCTTAATCGTTAATCGAAAATATGCAATTTTATATTAACCGATCAGTTAATCGGATAGTAATTAATCGGTTAACCGAATGAATACCCTTTAACTTAGTGACGCCAGCCGTTCAAATAAATTGGTTAAAATATAAAAAATATCTCAGTACCCACTGCACTGAAAATATTCCGCTTAGTACACCGGAGAATGTGGATCTTTCTATTTTAAATTTTGACAGCTATGTGTGTGGCAATTGGGTGCCCCGATAGGCTAGCTGGTAGTGAGCTAGTCTCTCAGTGCTGGGGTTGCGGGTTCGATTCCCGCCTGCAGCCAAGTGTAGAGCTTCGCAGGATAAGCATAGGGCAAAAAAACTTAAAGAAAAAAAATTGCACAGATCCCCTCAACTTAAGAATTTACTAAAAGAATGCACAAAAAGGCTAAGAAAGTTACTGCAGTCTCAGAAAACTTCATCCTTTGAAAAACATCTTAAGGAACTGAAGGCAACTCCTCATTCAGACTACTCATTATGGACTGCAGCTAGAAATCTTAAAATACCAGTTACCACCAGTAGCCACCATTAATAAACTGAAATGGAAGTTGGGCACGAAATGATATAGAAAAAGGGAATCTTTTTGTTAATCATTTGAAACCCGTATTTATCGCTCATACATCTCTTTATATTGCGGTCGAGTTACCACATGTTGCTTTTAGAGCAGTTGTTCCACTAAGATTTGAGATAAGAGAAATCGAAAAGGCTATTCATGAATTAAACCCGAAGAAAGCCCCTGGTTTTGATAAGATCAGTAACAAAATGCTTAGAGCTGCCAAGCATAGCAAAGAAAATTATTCTCTTAATATTTTTAATGCCATTTTACGCCTTGAATACTACCCTCAAGAATAGAAAGTATCCTTCAAAAGTTGAGTCAAATATACCTATAAGCTTATTGTCTAATATATCAAAGCTGTTTGAGAAGCTGTTAGTGTAAAAATTAGCCCCAATTTCAAATGAAAATAGATATATTCCTAACCACACAGAAAAAAATTTTGCCCCAATTAAAGCATTAATCAAAAATAAAATGAGTTTTAATTAAAAATTTAATCAGGTGAATTAAAAGTTTAATCAAGTGGATTAAAAGTTTAATTCATACTATTAATTTGTACCAGTAAAGAAATGAATAGTTACAATTAAAAATTTAGTTCACTTGATTACACGTTTAATTCTCGTGATTAAACGTTTAATTCACTTGATTAAATTTGTAATTAAAACTTAATTTATTTTTGATTAATGCTTTAATTAGAGCAAAATTATTTTCTGTGCAGGTTTAGAAGAGAACACAGCACAATTGAACACACCCATCGTATAGTAAACGCCATAAGAAAAGCCTTTGAAGAAATAAAATTTGTTCCGCTCTCTTCGTCGATGTTTCTCAAGCTTTTGATAAAGTCTGGCATGAAGGCTTATTACATAAATTGAAGCTAAGCTTACCAGTAAACACACACCAGATTTTAGAAAGTTACTAAGTCGTTCGAAAGTTAATTATTAAAGTCAGTGTTTTTTTAAGTTCTCCTCAGCCAATTGACGCTGGAGTCCCTCAGGGAAGCATCATGGGCCCACTTTTATACTTAATATATACCTCAGACATGCCAACAAACAACCACACCCTAACTTCAACCTTTGCTAATGACACAGCTATTTTAAGCGTCTCGTTACTTGCAGGATCATATATTTGAACTGGAAAAGTGGTTAAAGGTGGATAAAGGTCAATGAGCAAAAATGCATACATATAACATCCACCTTGCGTCGGGAGTCATATCCCCTTATTGAAATCAATAATCAATTAGTGCCCCAACAATCGCATGTAAAATATCTTGGAAGAAATTCTGTTCTTAGCCTCGACTGCAAACTTCTACTTTACAACTCTATATTAAAGCTAATCTGGTGCTACGGTAGTCGGCTATGGGGCACTCTCTCGGCCTCAAATATGGGATCAATTCAAGGGCGCCAAAATAAAATTCTTCGAATAATCACAGTCGTCCCTGGTATGTAAAAAACTCAAATATTCACAAGGATCTCAATGTGCCATTAGTAAAAACTATTATTACGAAGTATGGAGTAAAATATCGCACCCAAATCCACTAGCTCGAAGTATTTTAAATGACAGTGGCCACTCTACATTATGGAGAAGAGATACTGCAGGACTAATCCGCGCTAAACATATACATATGTGAACAGAAACCGTGATGAGAAAAATTTTCGTCTGGCATTGGCAGGACAAAAATAAAGTATTAGCCCATTAGATCCCAAACATCTTTTAAATCAGAAATACTTATGTTTTTCATTAAAAACTGTCTTATTGGATATCAATTAAAGCATTGCATAACCAACGCTAAAAAAAAATACTATTTTGAAAAGGTGTTTTTTGGGCTGTACTCGTGCGAGTACAATGTGATAATGGGGGTGCGTAATAAAAAGATTTAAATCTATTTAAAAACTATTTTTATTCACATTTAAATAATTTTTTAGTAACATAAAAGATTAAAAGATCAATTTATTATTATGTATTAATATTTGTATGTGATTGGGTGTGGAATTGTTTTAAAGCAGTCTTTTTCTACACAGAGTGCAACGTTGCAAAGCTCGCAAGTCCACTGAATTCTACTGTGACAATCTTTGCATCTTTTTTGATTGGAAATGCGTTTGTGGTAGTGATTGCCTGCTGATGTTGCAATTGACGATGAAATTAGTTGTGCGCCTTGGTTCTACTTCAACACTCGAACATAATGGTATGTGTTGACATTGTTTGTCAACCACTTTGGCGCTACAATAAGTATCAAACTGATACAGATAGGCGCAGCTACTTGTAAGCATCCAATTTTTAAAACCAAGCCTTACAGGTTTTCCTCTAATAAATTGTTTGGCCGAGTGGCTTTGGTGTATGTATCCAAACTCACAAAACTTTTAAAACATTTTTGATAATGGTCTGATTTTCGCCATTCTATCACTAAAATCGTTTTATTTCTTGAAAACGGTTACGTGACATTATTAAAAAGTATTTCAAATACTTCAATTGGAGATTTTCCTTCTAGTGAAGCGTTCATGTTATTTTTAAAAGATTCAAAAAATCTGGTGACAAACTTATAAAAAAGCTTTTGCATAAATAGTAGATTTCACAAATCCGTTTGAACCAGACCTGCAGTGGAAAAAATTCTCTCAGATCTCATTTGAAAACCTAAATCTTTTGCCCCATTTTCTTCAAGTTTTGGTATAACATGTCATTACGCCCGAAAACAAGCGGATCTGCGAATTAACATATCTAAGGTATCTCTTTATTCTTATTAAGTGAAAATTAATGAGAAAAGCAAAAAAACTTAAAACTTGCAAATACCTACAGGACTTAGCAATGAGAGAACATTTCATGACTATGCACAGTGGAAAATTTCGGCAAAAAAACTATAACTTTGTAATTTCTTTTCGTAAAGCAATAATACTTAGGCCGGTTATTTTTGATGTGGATTTAGTTTTAACTTTGTTTAACGTAGTCTGAAACTAAATTTGAATATCAAACTTTACCGGAGTATATCGAGGGCCTATATTCAAAATCCTCTATCTTAAAAAACACAACTTTTCAGGAGAGCCAAAAAACTGCTTTTTTCGCGTATTACTTGAGTTATTAAAATTCGGTATTCTACAATATTTTTTAAATCAACTACTGAATCCCACAGATAATTGGTTCATAAAATTTTGCATTATTGGGGACTGTATGCGAGATAGAGGGTTTTGCTTCTCAAAAATATTCAATATGTATGCATGAAAATGAAAAGATAGAGGGGTTTGCATTTTATTAAAACTAAATTATTTTGATTTTTTTTTATGTCGGTGTTTAACGTGGTATATTTAAGATAAAGGCTAATAATACAACATAAGATAAAAAAAAATTAACAATTAACTATAAACTGTTACAAAAGTTTATTAATAAAACCTTATTATTAAACTAAATTTTAAACTAACTATTATGTAAGTTTATCACTGGATAATAATATTTTAATTACATACGATTTTAAATATCCTATAAATTACTGATTTTTTTGACAATAATATCATAGATGACACTTTAAAAGAAGACACTTTTTTAAGCAAATTCCAACTTTAACCATTTATTTTTATGCCATGGACAATATATTTTCCAAAAACAAGCATGTAAAATATTTTCATGGTAATTCAGTTCAGAATCGCCTTTCGCTATTTTGATAAACCATTAAAAATGTCAAACGCATGTTCAGCTTGCAAAAAATAGTAAAAAATAACATGTATTGCAAGAACAAGTTATTCCAAAAATATTTGGAAATTAATTATTAGAAAAGATAGAGGGTTTTGCATTCGGAAAAATTAATTGTGTAAGATAGAGAAAATACAAAAATGCAAATAAAACAGCAAAAAAAATATGTTTCTTATGAAAATCACACCATAGATGAGGGTTGTTTTACTGAACATTTTACCATTAAAAAGTCATTTTCGTGAAAATCAAAGATAGAGGGTTTTGAATATAGGCCCTCGATATGTGACATAAATACTTAACAACCTGGTCCCTGTCGTTTCTGTAGTCTTCGGAAACCCCATTTCAACATACACACGGACAGACGGGCATCGTTAAATCAACTTCGCTCCTCATAAGAACCAAAAATATATGTACCTTATAGGGTCTAACATCAATATTGTAGAAATTACAAACGGAATCACAAACTTATATATACCCATTTACCTTCGGTGAAGGGTATAAAAAGAGTATTTTTGGTATGTCAAAATATTGGTCATATCTCGATCATTTTTTAACAGATTTGACAGATTTATATATCGACGTATTAAGCATGGCACTCTGTTCAACATTTGACGTGAAATGCTATCAAAACTCATATAAAAAAACTCTGTTCAGTTTATGAAAAAGTTACGAAATATTTCTGGCAACATTTTTTTAAAACTGCGAAATAATTTTTACTTAATATTTTATTTAAAAAAAAAACTTTTTAGTAAAATACATGTGGCGTTTGTTTACATATGCAAAACAATGTCGCATACTTTGAAAGATTAAAAACGTCAAATTGTGCAAACTCGCGAGATAGGTAACACTGCAACATGTAAAATTTTTCGCATGATATAATAGATGTTGCTGAACATTTTTCACAAACAGATTTTTGGTTCCCGAAAATATGAATTTAAAAAAAAAATTATATTTTGGTAATAACTTTTTTGTATCTGAACCGATTTTCCGAATTTTTCAGCAAATATGTTCTACTAAGGATTTCCTATATATAAGACGTATCCAGAGGACATATAACAGCTCTAGAAGTTTATGCTTTTGAAGTTTTTTTAGACCATTTTTGTAATATTTTGGTCATAACTCTGCTATTATTTAAACGATTTGATAGATTTATATATCGACGCCCACTTCTCCAATCCCGCCCACATTTTGTGGGATGCTATATATTGATAATCAAGATGTTTGTACCTAATTTGGAAACTTTAGCTCTTTTCATTATCCAGATATGGGAAGTGCCGCGCCCACTTCTCCATTCTCGCCCATTTAGAGAGCTTGTGCATTAATAACTTGTTGCTAATCTGGAAGCTTTGGCTCTTGCCATTCTCCAGATATACAGAAAATAGAAATAAAAAACAACAACAACAAGGAATTTGTGGATAAAATTAGAGACAGTCTTCGTTTTTTGCTCATGTCTCCGTCATTTATCGGAAGATATGGCTGAATTTCAAAAGCAAACTTAAACGAAGTAGCATATCATTTCTGGGGTCTTCGAAACACATTTCAACATACACACGCCAGACGGATATCGTTAAATCAACTTCGCTACTCATAAAAAACAAGATGTATATACCTATCAATATCAATATTGGAGAAATTACAAACGGAATGACAAACTTATATATACCCATTTAACTTCGGTGAAGGGTATAAAAAAGTAAAAGTGTATTAACAAATATATACATTTATAATATGATATAAGCCATATTTTGTAAATCTAATACATACGAATGAAATTTAAGTCGAACAAATTTTGAAAACGGTAATGTTTAAAAAGTTTATAAAAAAAATTCCCTTTTACACGGAAAAAAAAACTAATATATCCCGTCTGCTACTAAACCTAATGCATGTATTAAACTTTGGCTTTCAGATAAATTTATAGTCTGTTATACCGAAGTAGTGTTCACTTTGTTTATAGTTTATTTTTTATTTTGTTTCCTTATTCTGGTTACGGTCCTTTTACGGCCAATTTCCCCAAGTTCAGTCATAATTAACTATCAGTTATTGCTGTCAAAAACATATTGTTAACTGGAAGTTATTTTAATAGTTAGTTTTAACTGAACTTAGTTTTTTTTTTTTTTTTTTTGTTTATTATTAAACTACATTTTTGTTTTATTGTGTTTTTTTTGGTTTATTCATATAATAAAAGTATTAAATCAAATAGACAAGAATGTTTTCCCATTGAATGAAATGGTTTGATTTATTCAAGTTATTCGAACAAGTTAAGACTCTAATTCTATTAATCCAGCAAAATTAAGTTTTAAATTCGATTAATTCCTTGCTCGAACAAAACCAAAAATCAAAAAGTTGGATACTCTAGTTTATACATAAACAAAATTTTTGACCTATCAAAGGCATTTTGACCCTTTTTATACCCTCCGCCACCACTAGTGGTGAATGAGGCTATACTAAATTTGTCATTCCGAGTGAAACATTTTTTTTTTTATACACCTAAGGCGCCATAAAGTATATATATTCTAGCTCCTTGAGTAATTCTAAGTCGATTTAGCCATGTCCGTCTGTCTGTCCGTCTGAAGATCGGTCCATAATTAACCCTAGACCCCATATAAACCCTACTCCCGGAAAAATTTTAGAACGCCTTAAGCCATAATAAGTAACGCTATCATACTAAAACTTGGTACGTTTCAGTTTTATTAGACCAGAAATCACACTGTGAAATTTTTTGAAGATCGGTCCATAATTTAAACTAGGCCGCATATAAACCCTACTCCCGAAGACAGTTTAGTACGCCAAAAATCGAAATAAATAATGCTACCATAATTAAATTCTGTAGGTTACAGTTGTGTACGAATAGAAATCACTCTGCTAAATTTCGTGAAGATCGGTCCATAATTAACCCTAGACCCCATATAAATCCTACTCCCGGAAAACTGTATAGTATTCCTAAAACCGTAATAAATAATGCTATCATAATGAAATTTGGTACGCCACAGTTCTATAGGACGAGAAATCAAACTGCCAAATTTCGTGAAGATTGGTCTATAATTTACCCTAGGCCCCATATAAACCCTACTCTCGCAAAACAGTTGATTGCGCCTAAAACCAAATAAAGCCCATTTTGGGAAAATGATTAAATTCGCCTAAAAGCATAACTGATATAGATATTGCGGTAAAATTTCTTACTTAAATTCATATTGCCAGAAAAAATATCATGTAAATTTGTGAAATTTACTGTTGACGCTAAAACTCATTACACTGATGTATTGAAATTTATTCTAATTTATTTTTTGTAATACCAGAAATCTGCCTTCAGAATTTTGGGATGATTGGTACATAATTTATCATAGGTCCAAAAAAATTACCATCCTAAAATTAATAAAATTTGAATATTTCCGTATATGAATAGTTAATTTTTTTTTTTTTTTTTTTTGTAAATGTTCATTATGATGAAAAATTGTTTTTATTTTTTTAAGTATACTGAAGTTTAAAGAATGAAGGAATAAAGATTTTAATGTTATTCTTCAGTGTCGTAGGTAAGAGTAGGTGCGTTAGAAGTTTTTTGCTTAATATTTTAGCCCGGAAAAAGTATGCAGCAAGCGGCTGCAGCATTTTCACCTCTCTGCATAATTAAAACCGAAACACTTATGTTTGGTGGAAGGAAGTTAATCACCCCTATTATGAAAACCTACATCGACATGAGTCGACGGCATCGGGACAGTTATTATATTTTCTGAGTCGTTATTGACAATAATCGATTACTATTGACAGTCACTTGATATTTTCTAGGGCGCTTTTAAGTCGACGTCGAGTAAAATTGTCGCTGTTTTAGTCGACAGGAAATTTTGCGACGACTCAAATGAAAATTAAAGAAATTTTAGGTAGAATGTAAATATATTTATTAAGTCCGTTAAAATAACAAAATGCAAATTTAAAAGAAGTTATGAGCACAAATTTTCATAGTAAATTAAACGAGAAAATTCGGAAAAGTTTGCAAAAATAGCGAAAATTCGCGAAAATTTTTAATATTTCCAACAAGCCATAAAATTAAAGTCCCTAAAACTATATGGAATGTAAAAAATTCGGTAAAAATTGCAAAATTAGCAGAAAGTTCCAAAAATTTGCTAACAGCGACATGATAGCAAAGTCTTATATTTATTAATAATCGTTAAAGCTATAAATAATCCGAAATATTACAGTAAAAAATAGCCTTATCACGAACCTGGCAAAAATTCACGAAAAATTCATAATCGGAAACAAAACTTTAAAATTAATTTGAAATCGCTTAATCGGTTAAAAAAAACAAAATGCCGGAAAATAGCACAAAAAGCTTGAACAAATTAACTTTAATGATGAAGAACAAAAATATTTATTTTTGTCAGATTTTCGATAACTTGTCGAAGTCGACACAACTTTCTTATAAAATACCAAATTAATGTCAAAGTGATGTAGTCGTCGACTTGATGTGACAACAAATAAAAATTAATGTCGACGTCGACAACGACTTACATAATAGGGGTGAATATTTTTATTTCTTGTGTTTTTGTCAAGGGCATTGAAACGCACGTATTTTTTTTTTTTTTTTTGTTTTATTTTTGTAATTTGATTTAAATACGGAACAAAGAACCCCGCTCACAACTCCTGAACAGACTAGTCTTCAAGACGTGCGTAAAGTTCCAATTTAACATCCATTGAACAATTTTCTTTTCAGTAGAACCTCGTTCTATCTTAGTAAATTCATTTACAGAAAAATTTTTACAAACCAAAATGTCTTAGAGAGCAAAACTCAAGTGAGCTAATAAAAAGTTTAATCTCGGGATAGGTGAAAATTCGTTTTACGTAGCTGCAATCAAGCGTGGTAATATAAACGAAACAAAAACGAATCACGAGAATGATTTTCGTAAAATAATTAATAAGTTTGAAGCACTTAAAAAAAGCTTCTATACTACATACCAACTGAAAAGCAGCAAAGGTCTTCAGGTTGTGATAAAGGGCATTGACTCATGCGTGGGCCCAGACGAAATAAAAACATTTTTAGAAGAAAAGGGCTTCAAAATAAAAAATATTACAAATATTAAAATTAGGGAAAAAAAATCCCCAACCACTATTTCGGGTGGAGTTAGAGCCCGGCGATGTTAAGCAAAAAAAAAAATTAAACGCATCCCATTTACAGTTTAAAATACATACATCCTGTACAGAAAAATCACGATAGAGGAGCCGCACAAAAGAAACGGGCCCGTTCAGTGTTTAAACTGCCAAGAATTTGGTCATACTAGGGCATACTGCCATTTACCCCCTGTTTGCGTCTTATGTGGAGAATTACATGGTACCGTCCGGTGCGATAAGTCTAAAAATGACCCTAGTGTAAAAAACTGTAGCAACTGTGGTAGTAATCACACTGCCAACTATAGAGGATGCCCGGTATATTCGATTGTCAAGCGTTCTGTTGGAAAGAAACGTAATCCCCCTCAAACGCAGGCAACTATTCAAGGAAAGACGTACGGCGTCCAGATACCTCAGCCAAATAATAACAGAACCTCGTACGCTAATGTATTAAAATCGAATCATATGCCACTGCAAGGTGATTTAGCAAATAATGACGAAATTCCCATTTCTAATTTAACTCAGCTAGAAAAAAACTATGGAAACATTAGTGCGAACAGTTAACAATTTTACTAGCACAACATGATGCAAGAAATGTTAAGAATGCAATCGATGTTATTGCAAGCTGTACTAAACAAGCCATGAACTGTTTAAAAATTTGCTTTCGGAACGCAAGCGGCATCCGCCAACACAAAAATGAACTAGAATACTTCCTTAAAAATAAACAAATTGATGTTATGATGGTTTCTCAAACTCATTTGACCTCAAGAAATACGTTTAAAATCAATGGTTATATATTATATGATACCAAGGACCCTCGAGACAGCTTGGGGCGGTTCTGCCTTTTTGATAAAGAACCGACTAAAACACTACTTAATGAGTGATCATCGTGAAGATTATCTCCAAGCAACGAACATTTGCGTTGAGGAATTAAATCGAAACATAGTAATTTCATCATTATACTCCCCACCTAGATTTTCTATATCAGAAAGCCAATATAATAAATATTTAGGCTAGCTGGTAGTGAGCTAGTCTATCAGTACCGAGGTTGCGGGTTCGATTCCCGCCAGAGACTCTGGTATCCTGCAGACAAGCAAAAAGCTTCGCGGGATTTAGTATAGGAATAATAAAAAAAAAAAAAAAAAAAAAAATTACCCTGCTTCCTGGCTGTTGGCTATTATAACGCTAGACACACTTTCTGGGGGTCACGAATTATTAAACCTAAGGGTCTTGTTTTGTTTAACACAATTTGTAAAATGGATCTAAATGTGGTCGCGAGCGGACAACCCACATATTGGCCTACTGATCAGCAAAAAGTTACAGATGTCATCGATTTTGGAGTGGTTAAAAACATCCCCGCAGAAACGATTTATGTTGAAGCTTCGCTAGAATTATCTTCTGATCACACACCTACAATTCTTACTATAACAAATCCTAATAGATTTGTATCTCCGTCTGATAACTTAGTGACGTCAGCCACTCAAATAAATTGGTTAAAATATAAAAAATAACTGCACTGAAAATATTCCGCTTAGTACACCGGAGAATGTGGATATTTCTATTGTAAATTTTGACAGTTATCTGAAACTAGCTGTTCGACATTCTAGTATAACCCTCAAAAAAACCAAAAATAGAAAAATATATTCTGCAGATGTTGACCGTCTCTTCACTGAAAAAGGAGAGCTCGAAGAGAATGGCAATTGCATAGATCCCCTCAACTTAAGAATTTACTACAAGAGTGCACAAAAAGGTTCAGAAAGTTACAGCAGTCTCAGAAAACGGCTTCGCTGGAAAAATATCTTAAGGAACTTGATGCAACTTCTCAATCAGACTACTCATTATGGCGTGCAGCTAGAAATCTTAATAGACCAGTTATCACTAAACCACCATTAAGAAACTTAAATGGAAGTTGGGCACGAAATGATGTAGAAAAAGGGAATCTTTTTGTTACTCATTTGAAAACCGTATTTACCCCGCATACATCTCCCGATATTGCAGTCGAGTTGCCACCTGTTGCTGTTCCACTTAGATTTGAGATAAAAGATATCAAAAAGTAATTTATAAATTAAATAGTTTTTTCAAGCTCGATGTCTGTTTTATTCTTTAAATTCTTTATTTTTCAATATTTCGACATCCTTTGGATTTCATCTTCAGGAATCTTGACAGAAATATAAGTAAACATAAATCATTTTTCTATGTTACCATACCATTTAACAATATATGTACATATAAACAAAAACCAAAATTTAAAAAGTTACAAAATTAACACTTACAACGAGTCACAAAAATACACAACAATTATTTTGTAGGTCTATTATTGCACTAATTGTAGCTTTTCTTTTTCCCTTTGTTAATAATATGGGTGTAACTTTGGGCGCAGTTATCATATTATAAAAACTTAATACAGAAGAAATCGAAAATTAAATGTAAATAGATGTATTCCTAACCATCAATTCGGCTTTAGAAGAGAACATAGCACAAGCTTTTGATAAAGTCTGCCATGAAGGCTTATTACATAAATTGAAGTTAAACTTACCAGTAAACACATACAAGCTGTTAAGCTACTTAGTCGGTCGAAGGTTAATTATTAAAGAATGTGATTTTATATGTTCTCCTCAGCCTATTGACGCTGAAGTCCCTCAGGGAAGCATCATGGGCCCACTGTTATACCTAATATATACCTCAGACATACCAACAAACAACCGCACCCTTACTTCAACATTTGCTGATTATACAGCTTTTTTAAGGGTACACGAAAACTGTCATGAAGCATCCCGTTACTTGCAGGATCATATATTTGAACTGGAAAAGTGGTTAACACAATGGAGGATAAAGGTTAATAAGCAACAATGCGTACATATAATATTCACCTTGCGTCGGGAGTCATGTCCCCCTATCAATAATCAATAAGTGCCCCAGCAATCGCATGTAAAATATCTCGGTATTCATCTAGATCGGCGTTTAACATGGAAATGCCATATAGAAGCAAAACTAACACAAATGAAACTAAAAGCAATTCAAATTTATTGGCTTATTGGAAGAAATTCTGTTCTTAGCCTCGACTGCAAACTTCTACTTTACAACTCTATATTAAAGCCAATCTGGTGCTACGGTATTCAGCTATGGGGCACTGCCTCGGCCTCAAATATCGAAAAAATTCAAAGGCGCCAAAATAAACTTCTTCGAATAATCACAGCCGCTTCCTGGTATGTTAAAAACTCTAATATTCACAAGGATCTCAATGTGCCATTAGTAAAAACTATTATTACGAAGTACGCAGCAAAATATTTAAAAAGGCTTGAGTCGCACCCAAATCCACTAG
This sequence comes from Pollenia amentaria, assembly GCA_943735925.1. Lineage (NCBI taxonomy): Eukaryota > Metazoa > Arthropoda > Insecta > Diptera > Polleniidae > Pollenia > Pollenia amentaria. Next base: position 106,579,715 of record OX031006.1, read on the forward strand.
CTCGAAATATTTTAAATGACAGTGGCCACTCTAGACTAAGGAGAAGAGATACTGCAGGACTCATCCGACGAGAAGACCGCTAAACATCTGCATATGTGAACAGAAACCGTGAGGAGAAAAATTTTCGTCTAGCATTGGCAGGACAAAAATAGAGTATTAGTATAAGATTTGATTAATTATTGTTATTTATTACAATTAATTATTGTTATTGTTGATTAATTATTACATACCTAATATTTATGACTTAAATATATATAAAAATGAACTTATATGATATCATTTTTTTTACAATATTCATTAAATATGAAATAAAAATGTTATGTTAATAAAAGTTAAAAATGGATTTTCAAGTTTTTTCCAAAATATATCATTTTGGGTAAAAGTGTTTCTGTTTGGAAACTAAAATGTATCTTTCTCGAAATTTTACTGGCAACACTATGGAGAGGTTTTTTTTAAAAAAATTTTTTAGTAAAATTGTAAATTTTTTTAGACGTTTCTTTACATAATTAATGATAACTCAAAAAGTGTTAGTCCGATATTATTAAAATAAATTTAGAAAAATTTAAATTTACATAGCCTTTAAACCGTTTATACATCGCGTTTCAATCGGCCCATTATTTTCGGAGTTATAAGAAAAAATTGAAGCCAAAAATATATTTTTTACGTAAAAATGGAAAATATTTTTGTTTTAAAAAAATCATGAAAAAATCGAAATCGGCAAAAATTGTGCAGATTTATTGTTTTATCACAAAGCCATATGTAAAAGCAACAAAATGAGATATCGGTCATAAAAATTGATTGAAAATTTTCGAATTTATTCACAATTAAGTGAATTCGCTCATTTTCACAAAATTTTAGTTTTTTTTCTCGATATACATAAAATTGAGTAATTAATGTTCTTCTTTCGATTTATTGAATTATAAAAACATGCTATGTACAATTTTCACATCGAAAATGCATTACATAGTAACACTCATGTATTTTTTTGGCAAAACCCTACCTACAATACTGTTTCTATTCTTCGGAAAAACATTTGAATTGGATAAGTTTAAATGTATTAAACAGTAGAAAATTTATATTTTATTATTTAAATTTATAATAAGAAATAAAATAAGAAAATAAATAAATAATTATTATAAACTACAAACTCTGGAATTTTCTTTTATACGATTTTCTACTATTGTTGAATAACGAAGTGTTACTCTGAATACTCCAGCAAAAATCAGCCGTCATGTGTGCATCCCAGCGACCCTGGTATCGTTCCTCCATTGTCCGGATATCTTGGTGGAATCGTTCGCCCTGTTCCTCACTCAAGTCTCCTAGATTTTCAGGAAAACGATATAAGTGACTGTGCAGGTAATGTACTTTGATGCTCATGTTGCATCCAAGATTCTGGAAGTGAGGTAACATCTCTTCAACGTGCGTAACGTAATCATCACACTTGTTATTTCCTAAGAAATTTTGAATAACCCATACAAACGAATCCCATGCATTTTTCTCAATTTCTGACATTGAACTGCCAAAATCAATATCTTTGACCAATTTGCGAATTTGTGGGCCATTAAATATGCCTGCTTTCAGCTTTTTAATACTCAAATGTGAAGAGGGGGTAATATGATCCGATCTCGGGGCACTAGAGCCACATTTATAACATTTGGCATTCCTGGAACCAGTGTTTCCCTAGAAGGCCATTGTTTTCTCTTCCAATGTTCTGCTTTAGCTCTGCTGTCCCATAAACATAAAAAGCAAGGGTATTTGGTAAAGCCACTTTGTTGACCTAAAAGGAAATTTACCATCTTAAGATCAACACAAATTACACAGTTACGTTCATTATACTTTACCTTCTTCATGACCAATGCAATTACAGAGTATTCTTCTTTTACTTTAGTTGAATGTGCGATCGGCAAGGAGTAAAATTTATTTCCATTATGCAAAAGGACACACTTCAAGCTGCGTTTTGATGAGTCGATAAATAAACGCCATTCGTTTGAATCGTATCTCTGAAAGCCCATGGCAGTCATCAAACCAGAAATATCTGTGCAGTACACAAAATCATCCTCTTCAACAAAATAATGAAGTAAGCCTTCTTCTCGAGTACGGTAATACGAAACTTTAGTTTCTTTTGTTATGAGATTTGTTTCTTTCATCCGTGACCCAAGAAATTCAGAAGACCTTTTCGACAATCCAAGGTCTCTAATTACATCATTAAGCTGGTCTTGATTCCATGGTCTCGGCGAGAAATTTTTGTGTGGGATTAACTCGTCATTTTCAGATGTAGATAGCAGTGCTGAATTTGAACTTTCTGATTTGGAACACATACTTGAGGTTAAGTGTCCTGGTGAAGATGAAAGCACTTGACTAGAGCTTGGACCCTGATCTTCAGCATATTTCATTTCTGGTGAATGTAGAACTGCAAGTGTAAACCCATCAGCAGACCTCGTGGGGTAAGACCATCGCATATGTTTTCCGAAGCCGGTTTTTGTACTTAAACAAAAATAACAATCGGATTCGCGGCTCGCTGCTTCTCTCCATAGCATAGGCTTCGAAATTTTCAAGCGTCGTCTGTAAAATGAGAAAAATTTCAAAATTAAATTAAGAAATACTTTAAGTATGAAATATTCCAAATGTATTAACCTATACTTACTTTACGTTAGAAAACCTCATAGATAAATTCAATCGACATGAAATACATATGGTACTGGGTGTCCAATGCTGGTTCAAATTGTGCGGATATATATTATAACAATCTTCATATGACTTTTGCAATGAAGTTAGGAAGCAGTTACGTTTTTTCTCGGTGATATATTGGCCGCACACATAACAAAATGAATCCGGATTGTTTTTACATAAAAATGTTCTGGCTTTCTTGCTCATTTTTATTAATACTTGTAAATTGTTTTAACTTGTAAGCTGAATGACTCTGTATGTAGGGATAAAATGATGTTTCCGTTATCGCAAACAATTCTTGAATAAAGTAAAATGGCTCAAGGAGCTCTTATAAATACTGATACTATAATTTGGGATAACCCTTCATGTGGGTACAGTTTGTGTGTGCTGCAAATTTGTTTCTAATTCCCAAGAATTATAAAAAACATTAAGGAATGTTATGCAAAAAAATCATCCGTTACAGGTAGCCAACGGAAAAAAGAGCATTTCAGCGTGCACGGACATTTATGAGCGTTTATTAGTTTGCTACCGCAATCGTAAAAATTAAACAAGAATCATAAAAAACATTACGGAATTAAATGCAAAAAAATCATCCGTTTAAGGTAGCCAACGGAAAAAAGAGCATTGCAGATTGCACGCACATTTATGAGCATTTATTAGTTTTTTTCCAAACAATTTTCTACATGTAAAGAGGGTTTGCCGAAATCCGGGTCGTATAATGCACCTGTGTTTCTGTGTTCTGCATTTTCATTACACCATTTTCTACAGTGCTTGTAAATATGCGACAGCTTCAATTAATTGTAATTAAAAACCTTAACCATGCACCGATTTTCATTATCCATATCTTTTTTAATTCACATGATAAGTAGCTTTACTACAAATAAATAAAATATAATACCTTTTGCCGTTTTCGATTTTTTCCAGATTTTTGTCTTACCAATTTTTTTATTTTTTGGCTAACAATTTGTTTCATAGCTTTGAAACTATTGATCGCATTAAAAATATTTGTATACATCATTTAAATCATGATTTTTGAAGATTTATTTTAACAAAATCGGACAAGTTGTTTTTGAGTTATGATAATATAAGTGGAGAAATGTCTCAAAATATTGACAATTTTACTTAAAAATTATTTAAAAAAAAAATTATCCATAGAATTGAAAAATGTTACCATTTTTGTACTTAGGTAGCCATGCTGCATCAAATCTATATAGTAGTTATTCAAGCCCTTTTTTGCTGTTGACCTGTGTAATAATACTCATTTTGTTTTTCTTCTTCTTTTTAATGACAATTTAATTGCAGTATAAGCTGATTAGATAATACAGCTATACAAATTGTAGTGATTTGACCAGCGGAAAGCTTTGAGTGTCGATCTTTTATTCCTCAACTGAGTTTTAATTTATGACGGCTAAATCGAACTCCCTTTTTAAGAGTTTAAATTGGCCTTTTATATTTATTTACGTAAAAGAGATAACTGTTTAAAATGGACTTTTTTGTTTTTAATTCACAAAATAACTGCGGGACTGAAAATAATAATAATTATTATTTTTTTGAAAGCTATGAGTAAAATTCCCTTATTTACAGTTGGGAATTTTTAACCATTATCGCTACATATATTTTATTTGAGTTATCGTAGCCAATTAAAGTAACAAATTTTTTGTTATTATAAAAAAAATTTTCGGTTAAAAATATGTATTGTAAAAAAGCATATATTTTTCCATTCTAAACAAATAATTAATTTTTTTGGTTGCAATTATCCATTACAAACAAATAAGAAAGTATAGTCTGCATGCCCGATCCTACGATACTCCACACCACAATATTTAGAGATAACTTTTCAAGAGTGTAGCTTAGGGACCCATGGGCAATCATTGACCACGCCATTATTTTATGAAGTTAAGATTCATGTCAAAGTTCTCAACATTGACAATATGCTTGTTCCTTAGGACAATTAGAACCTTTGTACCAAATTTCAGCAATTTATCTTCAAAACTGCGACCTGAACTTTACGTACAACATTTACATAGACAGAAATTTTTTCGATGTCGCGATGTTATTAAAGAACTTTTTTGATATCAGTTATAACTGCCACCGTTCCTGGTTAATTGTTTTTATGGATATAAAAAGTTTGTGTTTTAATTTATTTATTATTATACATATATGAGTTTGACACTTTTATTAAATAACTTTAAATATAAGCATAAAAATCGAATTATTAAATTTGAAATAATCTTTAGAAAAAAGAATTCCTTGCAAAGATTAATTTTTCAGTGGATATCGAAATTTGGTTTTTTTAGGTTGAAGAATTCTCGCATTTTAAATCTGATTTTTTTTTGCAAAAAAACTTGCATATTTACTTTACTTTCTTACATTAAATTGGCTACCGGAGCTATAAGCCTTATCCTCAATAGCATATAATCCTATAAAATTAAATATTTACATTGATAGTGAATATAAATTAAGCTTAACTCTACTCTTTTGTAAGTAAGTAGAAAAATAAATTATTTCTTCCTTTAGCTTTGGTCCAAAAACCGTTAAGTTTTTTTCATTCATTTGGAGTTAATTCTTTTATTATTTATACCTAGTTAAATATTTTTCAAAATGTGTGTGTTATGGGTTAGACAAACACTACATATGTATGTACATACATATGTATATGGAATAAATCTAAACCATTTTTCCTTAAGTATAAGCGCTGAATTAATAACAGTTGTCTCTTTGTAACGTTACAAGTTACCCAAAATTAAAAATTTATATAAACCAAAAGCTACCGCGTTTTAAGTTTTTATCAAAAAATCGGTAAATAGGCACTTTGATAATTTACAGAAAAAAATCGGCAAAATACCGATAAATCGGTAAATATGGCAGGCCTGATCGCAACACTTCTTGCTAGTTTTGTTGTTGTTGCTCGGCAATTTTCACTACCACAGCACGAAAAAAACCCATCCTTTTAAGGGCATCAATGAATTTGTTACAAAAACAAAATACATGTGGGTTTTTTTTGGTAATTTTTATCAATAATTTTTGTCTACTTGTCTCAAGGCGAATTCAACTACAGGTGGTGTCGAAACGCCATCTGATTTTGACAGTTCGAACTACTTTGTTGTGATTTGTTAATGTTTTGTTAGGAATGGTTGACATTTTGGACAGTAAACACTAACAATGCAATGCAAAAAACCCTGTGTTGTTTTTGGATTGTTGTAGTATCGACACCACCTGTAGTTGAATTCGCCTTGACTTGTCTCTTGAACGAAAAGAACCCATCCTTTTAAGGGCATCCAAGAATTTGTTACAAAAACAAAATATTTTCGTTGAAAGACAATTGAAAAAAATGGCATCGTACAATAAGTAACTCATTGTATTCGATCAGTATCAACTAGTATCTACTTTTGTGAAACAGATGTAAACAGATAGTAAACACACAGAAACTTGTGCAAACAGATATATCTGTGCACGTCTTGAGTCTGTACACGATCAAGCATTTCCCGCTTGTTTTGCAAATAGTCAATTGTCTTTTTTATATAGTTATAAATGTAGCTATATATATCAATTGCCATTTTGTCAGAAACTTTTAGAATGGAAAGTGGAAAATTGGTAGGTTTTATCAATTACACTACTTATTCTCAGGCTATATGTAGTGCAATAAGTATTAAATATACTTTTTTATGCATTACCTATAGCTAATTAAGTTAATAGTAGCTTACTTTTTTTTGTCTCCTGTTTTTCTACATCATACATTACTATTGGATTTACAAATAGATATTTCAGTCGCATGTTTTTTTTTTTTTGTATAATTAATGAAAAAAAAAAAACAAGGAGATCCGGGTACCCATAGACGATGCAACATTTGTCAAAACACGTGTTACTATTTATTTTTCAGTTTTTACCACAGGCGATTACACTAAAAACGAAACATCAGTATTGCGTGTTTTTTGAATATACAACTACAAAACCCAATATTTTTTTTGTATAGGGGGAGGGGGGCACGTTTGAACACGGGGCACCTTTGAACAATGTTAATAAAATCGCAGTTAAAAATTTCTTCCGACCCTTAGCCGAGCTTTTCACATGGCAACCTTGTTTTCTAGCAACGTCAAAAACTTTCGCTAGTTTTTTCAGTCGTCGACCGAATGTAGTGGGGTGAACATGCTTTTGCAGCGCCATTGCAAATTTTTTTACTTTTTTTTTTTGTAAGAGTGTAAGAAGTGTTCAGTGATCGTTTTCTTTCGTGAAAGAAATTTATTGCAGTAAAAAATTAATTTTAAACAAAATTAAGGTAAGTTCTTTAATATTTATGTAAAAAAAAATATTTTTTATAAGTTTTCAGTGAAATGGCACGCCAGTTCAGGTTTGAACAAAAAGAAGAGGGCACCTTTGAACATGTTCCACATATTTTTTTAAACTCCTTTCGTAGATGTAGCTGCATTTGAACTATTATTTCTAACCAATTTATATACATATATATGTATATTATTTGGAATTATGTATTTGCAAAAACTGTTATATTATTTTCAGCTTAATACAATGGTGCGTACATATAAAAAGAAGAAGAATACTAGATTCAGTGAAGATGACATGAAGAGTGCTATTACGGCGGTTTTAAACAAAACAATGACTCTTAGAGGTGCTGCCAATACTTACGGTATTCTACCAACTACCTTATTTTATAGAATTAAGGGATTTAAGCAAAACAAAACAATGAAAGGTCAAGATTATTCAAGCAATTTCTCCACAAGACAAGTTTTCACCACCGCTGAAGAAGATATGCTTGAAAATTATTTACTCAGAAGCTCAGGAATGAATTATGGTTTAACATACTTGCAAGGCAGGATGTTAGCGTTTCAATACGCCACACTCCTAAAAAAAATGCCCCCAGCAGTGGACTGAAAATAGACAAGCTGGGATGGATTGTATTAAGAGCTTCATGAAAAGACACACTAACCTTTCACTTCGAAAGCCTGAAAACACGAGCTTGTCACGATCAACAAGCTTTAATAAGCACAACGTCGAAGAATTCCAAACCAATTACCAGAGAGCACTTGGTAAGTTTAACTTTACTCCCGACCGCATATTAAACTTAGATGAAACAGGCCTGACTACAGTGGTGCAAGCTTCAAACGTAATAGCAAAAAAGAGTCAAAAACAAGTTGTACAGTGTGTTTCTGCTGAGAGAGGACAGCTTATTACTATGTGTGTTATTGTAAATACAGCTGGCAAAACAATTCCTCCTGTATTTATCTTTCCACGACCTAGATACCACGATAATATGCTTGCGGGAGCTCCAATTGGTAGTATCGGTTATGCTAACAGTCCCACAAGTGGTTGGATGATGGGTTTGCTTTTCATCAAAGTTCTTGAACACATCCAAAAACATACAAGATGCTCAAAGAATGACATGATCTTACTTTTGATGGACAATCATGAAAGCCATTGTACAATAGAAGCTATAAGTTTTTGCCGAGAGCATGGTATCGTTCTTGTAACGTTTCCTCCTCACTGTACCCATCGTCTTCAGCCTCTCGATGTCGCAGTTTTGGGACCATTCAAGCAGAAGTTTTCCGTGGCACAAAATGATTGCCTAATGAATCATCCGGGAAAAACTATTACAATACATGATCTTGCTGGTATTGCCAATACTGCCTTTGTTGCTGCATTTACGCCGAGAAATATTGTTTTAGGTTTTGCAAAGCCAGGAATTTATCCGTTTTCAAGAACTACATTTTTGGACGAAGATTTTGAGTGTGCTGAAGTCACAAACAGACCAATGCCAGAGCATTCTACAGCTCAAGTTGAGCCAAATATTGAATTATCAACCGAAGTACCAAACATTGTTGATTCTCTCTTATTTTCTGAAAATGACGAATTCAATGCTGGCCATGATGCTTTAAAGGAAAATGTAATGTCACCTGAAATCGCAAGGCCTTTTCCGAAAGCTGCTCCAAGCCAACACACTAATCGAGGAAGAAAGAGGGCCAAATCAAGAATTTTAACAGAAACACCAGAAAAAATTAATTAGAGGATTCCTACATCGAACGTCCAAGGCATGTTAAGAAACCAGTCATAAGCTCTTTCAATAAACGTCTCAATATAAATAAAAATGCAAAACGTCCAATAAAAGCTAAAAAGCCTGAGGATTCTAGTTCTGACTCTAATGAAAGTTTGTTTTCGGTGAATGATGATACAGATCTCGATTTCAAATTTTCTGATGATTCATCTGAAGATCAAATTGCTGTAGAGTGCCATGAAGAAGCATACGTCGATTTGAGCTACGACCAATTAAATCCAGGAGACTATATATTAGTGGAATGCTCCAATAAAAACAATGCAAAAACGTTGGGATTTTTTGGCAAAATAACTGAGAAAGATGGCAAGAACTATAACGTCAGCTTTTTAAAGAAGAAGCCAGGTTCTTTTAAGTTCTTTTATCCTGATATAGAAGACAAGTGGTCTATAAATAAAGGCTAAGCTTCCAACACCAGTAAACCAACCTGGAACATCGAGGACAGCTGCGATGATGAATTTTAACTTCGATTTCTCCAAATTTAAAATGGGTTAATAAGACAACTAATTTGATTGCATTAATTAATGTGATTTATATTTTTTTGTGAATTCCTTGAAAAGAGTATTTTTTTAACAATTTATTTTACTCAATGTGAATTTTTGTTCCTATCGATAACATTCGTATTTTTGCTGTTTAAGTTTGCTACTTATTTACGTACCTTAATTTTAAAAAAGTTATTTTTGAGCTGAAGTTTCGTTTTTAAGTTAACTTTTATGCCGTAATAATATACAACTTATTTGTGATCTGAAGTTTTTTATTTTTAAATGTTAATGTTTATGGTTTTTCTTAATAAATAAATCGAATTTATTATATTTAAAAAAAATAGAACTGTTTATGGAATTTTTGTACATAAGCGCTATAAGAAAATATGTCCGTTCAAAGCTGCCCCAGCCTAGTTCAAAGCTGCCCCGTATGGGGAGCACATTTGAACACAATGACTTCATCCATTAAAAAAATAAATAAAAAATTGAAATCGAACTAAAAATAAGATACTTGTATACTTAAACTAAAGTTTATTTCCATACATGTTAGTTAAATTATGATAGATAGTTAAATTCAAAAAGATAAATTTTTATGAGGCTTGAAAGCCAAAAGTGTTCAAAGGTACGCCCCTCTCCCCTACCTATCATATTTTATGTCACATAAATTTGGAGAAATTTTATATTCAATTATAATTGTTTTCCAACTCTCACAATTTGCAATTGTTGCCATTTTCCGATTTCTTTCTTCATACTTTTTTGTCCGAGAGTTGCAAAAGCACCTCACTCAACAATTGCTCCCAACAGAATGAGAAAAAACAGTCAACATCGCCACACACGATGAAACATTGTGTTTGGAAACATAAAATATCAAAAATTTGTAATATTTGAGAAACCAGAAAGGTAACAAGAATTTCAACCCGAAACATCCCAACACACGTAGCAACCTTTGTCAAAACATGACCATGTTTCCACAAATGTTGCCTCGTGTGTGGGTAACTTACGAGTGAATTCGCCGGCATGACAAGCATTTTGACCGTGTACAGATCCCATTGACATAGGAACACAATTGCACCGTATGAAGGTAGTAGTGTAGGACGTGGATATGTTGTCAAATAAAAACTTGTGATATTTAATACAAAGGCACACAATAGTTGGATTCCATCAAGTGTTGCATTTCAAGTCGAGTTCCGTCATTTACTTTGCGTTTAACAGCTGTTCAAAACATACAACCTCGTGGATTTTTTAAAAATGGAAAAATGTGAATTTCGATTGCATAATTTTTTTGCGAAAAAAAAACCGTCAATCAAACCAAGGAAAAGCTTGATAAATACTATGTGGACTCTAATTTTAAATGATCAGCTGGGTTTAAGAAAGCTGCCTACAAGATGGGTGCCGCGTTTGCTCTCAATTGACCATAAACGTAATCGTGTGACAACAAACGCCTATTTTATGGACCTCGAAAAATCCTATTTTTTGGAAGTGATACACAAATTGGAGAAACGTTGGACTAAGTGTATTGAGCTAAAAGGAGATTATGTTGAAAAATAAATTTTTTTTTTGTAAAAAAAACTGTTTAAGTTTAAATTTATATTATGACACCTTGAGTAATTCTAAGTCGATTTAGCCATGTCTGTCTGTCTGTCCGCCTGTTGAAAACACGCTCACTTTCGAAAAATGCAAAATAAAAGAACAACTTGATCTCAAATTGCTTGTAGTTATCCTAAGCAGCTTGGGATTGAAATCCAGCAACATTGGTTCAGTAGGATCAGAACTATGGATCAAAATGTGGAACCACCACCCTAAAAAATTTAAAATATTGTTACAAAAACTAACATAAATGGTGGAGCAATGCACGGAATGATATTAAATTTCGTTTTATACGACTGCAAATTATGCTGATAAATTTCGTGAAGATCGGTCCATAATTGACAATAGGCCCCATATAAAGCCTTCACCCGAAAAACAACAAATTTCTTTCCGTGCGTTATACAACAATAACTTCGCTTAACTGTCAAGATTTACTCTTTTTTTATTAAAATTAAAAATCCTGATTTAACGCCTTTTGAATTTTAATTCAAGTTATGTGCAAGGCGAATTCAGCTACAGGTGGTGTTGAAACACCATCTGATTTTGACAGTTCGAGCCAATTTGTTAGTGTTTTGTTAGGAATGGTTGACGTTTTGGACCGTAAACACTAACAATGCAATGCAAAAGACGCTATGTTGTTTCTGTTGTTTTTGGATTTTTGTAGTTTCGACACCACCTGTAGTTGAATTCGCCTTGGTTATGTGTGGCTCTCAATAAAAAAATTTTTATTGTCTTCTTCTTATTTTTATTTCCTGTTTTTTTTTTTACTATTATATGCAGTGAAATTTTATGTGGAGAAATTTAACATATGTGGATTTATGTTAACCAACATTAGATTTCATTCATTTTCTTGTTGCTTAATGTCTTTTGACACTGCCTTACCAGAAGTATTCATAGTTCTTTTCCGGAAATGCTGAGCTTTGGTTTTATCCGTACTAAACTCAGACCAATAGAATTATTAACATCAACGGTAAATCAGTTCTTCTTCCTTGATTAGTTAGGAAATTTCAGGTTTGCATTTATTTAGACAAGTACCAACTAATAACATCTATCTGTTTTTCTTATTTATTTCTAATTAAAATTCTTTTATTTCTTTTCTGTGGGATTATTTTATTAGATAAGGCTCGAGTTTATATGAAAATATTTATTATTCAATTATTAACTTATATTGGGCATAAGAGCATATTTATTCGCATATATTAAAATTCTTAGGAATTTTTTATGCTTCTACTCATTTATTTCAGATTTGCTCCCATATTGCTTTTGATAAATTGTATTAAGTTTGACGTTCAATATAAAAACACCTGTATACCCGCACTGTTCAGAAATCAGAATATTTTTTATGATATATATTTTTATTTTGCATTGCTGAAAATCTTTTGAAAATGATTTTTTCTTTTGCATTTAATTTTTTATTGATTTTTTATATTTAATTTATGTATGGCCGAAAAATTTATAATTAAATTTTCTCTTGTGTATATATATTGCCTGTATTGCGACACTGATCAAATAGTTAAATTGTTTTAATTTTTTTTATTTGATTTAAATTGTTTATAGGTTATAGGAGAGTTTACTTCATGCGAGATTTTAGTTATTTTAGTTCCGGTAATTTAACCACGAAATTTTGGTTTCATTAAGTTTAGTCACTAATAATATAGGTTATTGATTTTTTTCACCTATAGTTTTTATATTTGATGGTTTCTTTGATGGAAATTCAACAAGTTGAATTAGGCGATACTTGGCTTTAAATTTTTTCAAAAGAATAGATTTCTGTCTGAATCTGTCACACATACACATTTGATTATTGTCATTGCAATAAAATTTTCAAACATGTCTGCAAAGAAGTACAGATGACCTAGTTTCCTTAGGTAACAATTTGCCTAATTGTGGGGTCTGTGCTAACGCTATAACGAACTCTGCACACCTTTATAAATCAACATGTGGACATAGTTTTCACAAATCGTGTTTCCAAAAGAATACGAAGCAAAAACAAATTTGTTCAATATGTAATGCTAAATTAAATTTGGTAGGAACTCCAACAGCTCCACCTCCACCAATAGTAACCAGATCTCAAGCACAGCGTGCTCAAGAATTTTATGTAAATCGCTTTGATCCCTCTTCTCCTCCGAAATCCGCACAAAGTCAGGCAATATAACCGAATTATTAGGTAATGTCTTCGAGTTATCCTCAGGAACAAAGGGAACATATTAGAAATGTGGTAACTGCCGCCGTAGGAGCACAACAGGCCGAAATTTTAACTAGTTTAAGTCAACAACTTACCAAGATTATAGAGGATAACATTGAAGCAGGGTTAAGACGGTTAAGCTTGAATAATTCAGCCCAGAGTGACACAAGCAACAGAAATGCTAATCCTAGAATTACGGGTTTAAATATTGAATCTCAAGCTCCAGTGTTACAGCCAGTCGCAGGACAAACATTGGAACAAAATTAAGGTTTGCCTTCGAATGTTGCTGGAAATCCTAATTTTTTAAATCGTACTGGAAATATAAATTTAAATACTAGTGGTTCAGTAGATTCTTCCCCGAGGTCTGATAAAGTTGGTCACATTATTCATAATTGGAAGGTTAGATTTGCAGGTGACGCTAAATGGAAATTTTGATTTGCTATGTAGACATATTTCTGCTCTTTTCGATGCTAAAGCAGCAGATTGGTTCTGGAGATACCCCCGTTCGGTTTCCAAAATTCGTTGGGCCGATTTATGTACTGCGCTAAGGCATCAATATAAAGACTCCAGAACATACGTTGATTTTATGGAAATGATTCGTGATAGAAAACAGCGCCCAGGAGAAAATTTTGACTCTATCTACGAGTCTATAGTTGACATTTCTGATCGCTTATCTACTTCTTTGCCAGAAAATGTTTTAGTCGAAATTTTGCGTAGAAATTTGTTGCCGGACATTCAACATGAGATTCTGAATATTCCAGTGTATTCTGTATCTTACTTGAGGGACATTTGTCGGCGAAGAGAATTCTTTTTGTTGGATATAGGCAGGAAACGAGCAGGTAATAAACACTTTATTCAACGTAGGCAAGTCCATGAAATTGTAGAGGATGAAGTAGAATTGACCAACGAAACTGAGGTTTCAGCAATAGCTTTGGTTTGTTGGAAATGTCAAAAAGTTGTTCATAGATATCAGGATTGCCTAGAAGAACGTCGAATCTTTTGTTACGGGTGTGGTACACCGGATACATATAAACCAAACTGTTCCAACTGCAATAGTTCAAAAAACTCAAAATCCGGTGCACTGAAAAGTGCACACAAACGGATGACAACCGCGAGTACGAGTACCGATTAATTTCAAAAACAACTTCCGGTTGTAGTACTGAAGACTCTCTGGACTGTTGTTATGGCGAGAAAAAGAAAAATTTAGTCAAAATTTTAACACCCCCTGATTTGGAAACATTCCCAAAAGTTTTATTGAAAAACATTCTTGAGAATAGAAAGTTAGAATGTAAAACATACCAACTTGAATCAAATTTACCTGGAATTTCAAATCCGATCTTATCTGAACCATCTTCCACTTCAATTCCAATCTATATGAAACCTTTTTACGTCCGACTGGTAGAATATAACGCAAAAGGGCAGAGATTTTTAACGAACCTATTCCAAGTGTTAGGAAAAAGCGATCATCTGATCGTATTAGGAAGTTTTGGAACATTGTGCGACAGGGTAGGCAGAGTTTATTAAGCTCAGTTTTCGACAATCAAAAGGACATTCGTCCCTATGCTGATGTTCGGATTTTCAATAAAGATTGGAGAGGTTTACTTGATACTGGTGCTTCCAGAAGTTGTATTGGGTCGGATTCTGCTTTAGAATTTTTGGAATCTAATTCTGATTTTAAGAGAATTCGATCGTTTGTCAAAACTGCCGATGGTAGATCGCAAACTGTGTGTGGCTATGTTATCGCAGACGTTACCTTTCGTAGGATCACAAAGGAAATAAAATTTTATTAAGTCCCGGACTTGTCACAAAACCTTTATTTGGGAATCGATTTTTGGCTTGCTTTTGATTTATTGCCAACAGGATTAAATTCTGCTTTAAGTTCTAATTTAGGTATCAATAGCATCAGTGACTTAGTAGATCCGAGAGCATTAACTGGGAAGCAAAAACTTCAGCTTGAACCGGTAATAAACACGTTTCCCTCATTCGCAAAAGAAGAATTGGGTGGAACGACAGTTTTAAGGCACATAATAGACGTTGGTAATGCCACTCCTGTTAAACAGAAACATTTTCCTGTCTCTCCAGCGATGGAAAAACTGATTTATAAAGAGTTAGACCGAATGTTAGAAAACAATGTTATAGAAGAATCGGATAGTGGCTGGTCATCGCACATCGTCCTTGTTAGACAACCAGGAAAAGTAAGGCTTTGTTTAGACAGTCGAAAAGTAAACTCTGTTACGGTTAAGGATGCTTATCCTCTGCCAAATATTGATGGTATTCTTGGTAGGTTGCCTAAGGCGGAGTTTATAACTAGCTTAGACTTGAAGGACGCCTTTTGGCAGATGCCACTTATGGTTCTTCGAAAGATAAAACGGAATTTTCTGTCCCTGGCCGCCATTTGTACCATTACAAGGTTATGACTTTCGGTCTCTGAAATGCGCCTCAGACTATGTCGAGGCTTATGGACAAGGTGGTTCCAGCAAATTTGAGGACAGAGGTTTTCGTTAATCTAGACAATCTATTGATTGTATCTGATACTTTTAGTCAACATTTGGAGGTTTTAAGACTAACCATTAATGTAGAAAAATCTAAGTTTTGCGTACAGGAAGTCCGTTATCTTGGCCATATTATAGGGAACGGGGTGATTCAAACAGACCCGGGAAAAAATCTTGGCCATCACAGAATTCCCGACACCGAGGTCTGTACGTCAACTCAGACGGTTTTTGGGTATGTCCGGTTGGTACCGAAAGTTTATTAGAAACTATGCGTATATCACTGCTCCCCTGACAGATCTTTTAACGAATAAAAGAAAATTTGCTTGGAGCGGTCAAGCTCAAAAATCCTTCGAAGAGTTAAAGTCAATCTTGACCACAGCGCCAGTTTTGCATAGTCCAGATTTTTCACAGCCATTCTTTATTCACTGTGATGCTAGCAGCACTGGAATAGGAAGCGTCTTGGTACAGAAAACTGCGGAAGGTGAAGAGTTTCTGATAGCATTTATGTCTAAGGAACTAAACCAAGCCCAACGCAATTATTCGGTTACCGAACAAGAATGTTTAGCAGCAGTGTTAAGCATAAAAAAACTTGTGTGAACTAGATGACTCTGGAGTTTTCGTGGATCTCGAATCCGAATATTTCCAAAGGAAGGAGTACAAGCAACTGTTGGACCAAGTTAGGGAAAATGTATCTAAAACACCAGACCTTAGAATTATTGACGGATTTTTGTACAGACGAACTGAACACTGTTCGGGAGAACAGCTGCAGGACGACCTTGCTTGGAAACTTTGGATTCCAAAGGATATGATTCCGGAGGTTTTGAGACGGGCGCATGATAGTCCTATATCTTCTCATTGTGGAAAAGCAAAAACGTTGGAGAGTATTAGAAGATTTTACTACTGGTTAACGATGTTAGGGGATACGTGAATGCTTGTGAGGTGTGTAGGGGCACAAAACATCCTAATTTTTTCAGGCGACCACCTATGGGAAGAATTTCGAATACGGTTATATTTTTCCAGAAATTGTACGTCGATTTCTTAGGCCCATATCCTCGTTCAAAATCAGGAAATGTTGGCTGTTTTATTGTTCTTGATCACTTCTCTCAATTCAATTTTCTTAAGCCAGTGAAAAAGTTTAATTCTGAAGTAATTGTGAAATATTTAGAGGATTTATTCCACACTTTTGGTACGCCTGAAACTTAAGTTTCGGATAATGGTTCTCAATTTAAGTCAACAAAATTTAAAGAGCTTTTGAAAGATTATGGTGTTAATCACGTCTATACGGCTGTATGCTCGCCGCAAGCAAATGCATCTGAACGCGTCAATCGTTCGGTTCTATCGGCAATAAGGGCGTACATTAAACACCACCAAAGTAATTGGGATAAGTACCTGAGCAGCAATAGCTGTGCATTGCGTTCAGCTGTGAACGCTGCGATAGGTACTTCGCCTTATTACATGGCTTTCGGACAGCACATGATTACCAATGGTAAATCTTATGCACTACTACGAAATTTGGAAATGCTGGAGGACAGAACTGCCAATTTTAATCGGGAAGATTCACTCTCCATTATTAGGGAAAAAGCTGGGAGGAATATTAAACGATAGCAGGCGAAGAATGAAAAGACGTATAACCTGCGATCTCGTGCGGCTAACTATGTAACTGGTCAGGAAGTATTTAGGAGAAATTTTCGTCAGAGTGACTAAATCGATAGAATTGGAAATAATGATGATTTTTGCAGTTAAGTGACTATAATGAATCAAAAAATATAGTGTTTATTTAAGGAATTTTTGCTTCTTGCATAGTGTTATTTCAATAAAACTTTTTATACGAGGGCGGACTTTTCAAACTTTCCTTTCAGTTATATGAAATGCAACACTGCTTCCATCAAGTATTGCATTTCAAGTCGAGTTCCGTCATTTACTTTGCGTTTAACAGCTGTTCAAAACATACAACCTCGTGGATTTTTTAAAAATGGAAAAATGTGAATTTCGAGGGCTCATTAAACATTATTTTTTGCGAAAAAAACCGTCAATTAAACCAAGGAAAAGCTTGATAAATTCTATGGGGCTCTGATTTTAAATGATCAGCTGGGTTTAAGAAAGCTGTGTACAAGATGGGTGCCGCGTTTGCTCTCAATTGACCATAAACGTAATCGTGTGACAACAAACGCCTATTTTATGGACCTCGAAAAATCCTATTTTTTGGAAGGGATACACAAATTTGAGAAACGTTGGACTAAGTGTATTGAGCAAAAAGGAGATTATGTTGAAAAATAAATTTTTTTTTTGTTAAAAAACTGTGTTTCATTCAAAAAGTCACGGACTTATTGATCCGTCCTCGTACATCACAAATTGTATGGATTGTATTAAGTTTTTTCCTTCCCTTATAAACCAATGGTGGAACAATGCACGGAATGATATTAAATTTCGTTTTATACGACTGCAAATTATGCTGGTAAATTTCGTGAAGATCGGTCCATAATTGACAATATTCCCTATATAAAGCCTACTCCCGGAAAACAGTTAAGTACGCCTAAACCCTTTTAAAATAACGCTATTATAGTAATTTGGTACGTTAGAGTTTTATATGGCTATTAATCACACTGTGAAATTTCGTAAAGATCGGTCCATAACTTACCTTAGGCGCCATATAAACACTACTCGCGGTAAACAGTTTAGTACGCCTTAAACCGTAATAAGTAATGTTATCATAATTAAATTCGTCACGTCACAGTTTTATAGGACTAGATATTACACTGCCAAATTTCGTGAAGGGCATATAACCCTACTCTCGGAAAAAAGTTTATTTCGCCTAAAACTGTAATAAATAATGCTATCATAATAACATTTAATACTTCACAGTTTAATAGGACTAGAAATTACACTAATAAATTTCATAATGGTCGGACCATCATTTACCATAGGCAATGCAAAGCCCACTTTGGGAAAATAATTAAATTCGCCTTAAACCGTAGCAGATATAGATATTGCGGTAAAATTTGCCCAACTTAGTTTAATATGCCCATAAAGAATGTCCATCCATAATTTACCTAAAATCCCATATATAGGAAGCCTTCTGAAATTAACTGTAAGCACTAAAACTTATTTCACTGCTTTATTGAAATTTGTTCTAATTTATGTTTTTTAATACCAGAAATAACTCTACAGAATTTTGGGATGATTGGTGCACAATTTACCATAGGTCCAATACAAATTACACTCCTAAGAATAATTTACTTCGGCTAAAACTGTGACGAATCATGACATTTTACTCAAGCCAGTTCAAAGTTCTAACAATAAATGCATAAAACTTTCTGATTGCCGGTTAATAGTGATATATTACATTATTGACCGGCAATCAGAAAGTTTTATCTAAGCCGCAACCAATTTCAATGCTGATGTTGGTTTTTGTGAAGATTAGTTATTATTATATATATATAAAGATATCATATAGAGCCCACTCCTGTCGGTGGAGTGTATCCAAAATTCGGCACAGCCGAATATAGCACTCTGACTTGTTTATATTAATTTATGTATATTAAACATGAATGTATGTACATATGTTTCTTTGTTGGTTTATTTATTAGAGCTGTCTTAGCCGCTAAACCGATCATTTTGAAACGTTTACAGTACACTGAAGCCCCGATTTGCGTCGTCAATGGGGACCGGGGAAATGCGACGCAAACCTAAACGGCGCAAATCTGATCACTTTTTTCTAAATAAGTGTACAGATTTTTTATAGATTGGGTAATTTTTTAATATAAAAAAGTCTATGGTTACGTTTTGTTTTATTTATTTCAGCATGTAAGCTTAATTGCATAGTAGGTGTGTTCATTTACTTTACTAGCAGGAACTTGTCACGAGAGAGTAAATTTAAAATTTACAAAATTGTTCTCCCAATTACTCAAAAAAGTAAAAAAGTAAATGAACGCTTTACCAGCAAAAACTAGCAAGTTAGGAATATCGACACTATTCAGCTGTAAGAAACAAGATAATTTTTTAATAAATTCATTTGTTTGGAACTATTTGCGCAAGAATATTGTTCCTTATTTTAGGAAAATAAATATTTTATTTTATTAAGAAACTTTTAATATAAAAATTTTAAAAATTATTTTTCATTTGTAAACAAAAACATGAAATAGGTGGTTGGATTATTCTTGCTACTAAAAACTTTACTATCAGAAATTTTCAACAAATTTTTTGTCTCTCAAATTGGTATTCTATTTTTGAATCACTCGTTTCAAGTTTTTCGAGTATGTGAACACTTACTAGCAACAATTATTAAAAATAAGAAATGATTTTCGGTAAATTTACACACCTATTATAAAGAAATATATGAATATATATTATGTATGTGAAAAGAAATATAAAAACATAAAAAAAATACATACATAAGAAAAAAAATTTTTTATAAAAACATTTCACAAATTAATCTTATTAATTTATCCATATTCACATAAACATTAAATAAAAAACAGAATCTCATTTGAGAATACCTCGAGCTATCTTCATCAGAATAATTTTTAGCGTGTCTCTATTGCAAATTGTTTTTACTGTTGAAGGCAGTGTGACCAGATCTAAAAAAAAATTTACATCTACATCTGGCATTAGACATGGCCAAAAAATGCTAAAAATAATATTAAAATATGCTAAAATATTTTTTAGGTTTTTTTAAAAATTGTTGCCAATATGAAATTTTATTCTAAACTAATTTCAAAACAAACAAAATTAAAATATATTCAAGACTGCGTCTGGGTCACACTAGCTTCCCTCATTAATGGCTACTAAGGAAGACAACACGCCCTAGTAAGTAGCAGATGTAATTGTTCTTTAATCGTCAAACACGTCTTTTCCACAACCAAAAGAACAAAATATTCAGCAACACATCAGCCATTGATCAACTCAAGGAACCCACCAACATCAACAAAATAAAATAAATTATTGAAACAACCAATTTAAAAACTTAACAAAAAATATTGTATGAACACTTATTTATATAGAACACTTGAATACATTTGACCTACATACGAGAGCAGATCAAAAGGTCCGTGACTTTTCGAACTTCCTTCGTAGTTATATGAAATGCAACACTGCTCCCATCAAGTACCATCTTTTAATAGAATACTGTCAAGTTTTGAGCAAGTTCCGTCATTTACTTTGCGCTTTTCGAAAGTGAGCGTGTTTTTAACATGGCTAAATCGACTTAGAATTACTCAAGGAGCCAGAATATATATGTATACTTTATGGGGTCTTAGATGTATAATAAAAAAGTTTCACACGGAATGACAAACTTAGCATACCCTCATTCACCACTAGTGGTGTTGGAGGGTATAAAAATAAGTGGAAACATGCATTTATATAACAAAAAATTTGTTTAATACAAATTTAATAAAAATGTTTCCATATGTATTTGGGTGGGTCAGATGTATGAGAAAAAATAAAACTTCTTTAATCATATTCAAATAGCAATATTTTGTTGTCTTACGTTAAAACAAATAAGAAATGCTAAAAAAAAGTATAAAAATGTCACATATTGACCCCGCGCCGGAGCTCCTAAGAATTAAGTATTTTAAAAAAAGCCATTTTTTAAATTTTAATATTTTATTTACTTTAAATTCTTTATTATTAATTAAAACTGAATACATTGTTAATTACACATAAAAAAATAAAGCTTTGGTTCCTATACAACATAAAACAATAAAAACACGAAATTTTATTAGTTATTTTTTGGTCACAAAAGCTTGTATACTGTCAAATCTGGGCATTTCAAAATTAGATTGTCACTTCTTGACACTTAATTGCCGCATTTATTTCTTCAGTAGTGATGTTCTAAAGAATTGGTGGATCGAAAACTTTTAATTCCAATTTATAACTTCGTAACTACTTTTTTTCCGTCAAAATTGATAGAAGGGGCCTGAAAGACGCGAGGTTGCTTTCGGGTATGAGGTGAGCTTCGTGCTTCATGAACACGTCTGGCTGCCAGTTCCTTTTTAAATAATATTAAGCGTCTTATCTTTCGGCCGTCAAAGTATAAAGCTAGTAGATGTAGCTGCTTCTGGTCTTGAATACATTCATTACGTACTTTTTTCTTTCCCGTCTTATTTTTGATTTATCAATTGGTTCACTGCTAGGAGAGATATCTTGCAATACAGAAGCAGCAATAGCAGCCGCTGCGCTATCGGCGGCATTGTAACGGTTACAAGTTTTTGACAATATAGACAAACTAAAATTTTTCTTCCGCCTTTGACGTTGAAGATAAATTAAAACAGTCGTCACAAGAAGCAATGGAATTACTTACAGATAACTCCTGCTGTTTTAGGTTAATGTTCTCGTGACTTTTATTTACGTTTTTTTCTGTATTTGGTGCTTGTGCTGCTCTTTTTTGCAATTTCGTTGGAAGATCTCGAACTACTCCTACAATACGCATCTTTCTCGCCCTCGCATCTCAATCAAAAACTCCTGTTCTTCTTTGGATACCTTATATTGCCTTGGACATAAAAAAATCTCAATTTGTTTACATCTACAGGAACAAATATGAAACAAAACTCTCCTACGTCGGAGAAAATTTTCTTTCTAATAAACGGACATTTTTTTCAACGACTTTATGAGATTTTTGTAATTTATATGGTAACCGTTTATTACTTGTATGACAATTGTATTTGACACTGTAGGAAGAGACGATTTTCTACAAACGCATTCTATCCTTTGAGCTACAAGTTTTGCAATATATAAAAACGATGGTTCTTTGGTAGTATTCCTTGTTATTTTTGGTTGCTCCCTATTCCAATCATAGTATTTCGTAACATATTCGTAAGTTGGTAAAACATTATCATTAATTTCTTCTACATTTTCGAATCTCGTGCAGAAATAATCTTGGCTTCAGGTTTCCATAATAACTTTTACAAGTTAAAACAGTTCAAATAAAAAAATAAACAGAACTGATCTTTTTATTCTGCATTATTTTAGATGTATTCTATCAAAAATATTTCCTGGAAGAATATATACCTTTCAATGAATGAATTGCTTGTGTCTGAATCCTTGAGAACTTTAGAATCGTTAGGATACAGTAATATGCTTTTTTGCAATACAATGCTATTGCTGTTATATAACAAATTTAACAAAATGAAGATCAAAGCGCGGGTTCTTACACTAAAAATAAATTAATAATATTTTACAGCGGTCTAATGCAGACAAATATACAACATATTTACGCTACTAGAAGTCGTTACGAGAAAAACATTTTTTTTTTGCCTACCCTAATATGTATCTAGAAATTTCTTTACACCCAAACTACAAACACATTTTTAGCTGTGTCTCTTTGTGATTACCTCTGTTCTAAATGGATCACTGCGCTGCATCAGTGATTTCAATTGTTTATGTAGGTAGGTAGACTGGTGTGAAGTCTCCTTCACACCTTCACCGAGAGACCAATATGGTCCATTGTGATGCCTTGTTTAGATATAGATAGCTGGAAAGTAGGTGAAATAAACAGCGAAAGCATTAGAAAAGATAAAGACGATAGATAAGAAAAGAAATCCGCCTTATGTGCGGCTAGCTCCCAGTCTCTTGCTGCGCAGCCAGGTCATCCCCATTACGAATCCTATCAGACTCTCGAGTCCACAGCCCGAGACATCCCCTGATTCGCCTAGGAATCTGCTGCCCAGCCACCTCAGCCTGCTGCCCTTTAGCCTGGGACAGTGGCTCAAAATGTGCTCAACCGTCTCCAACTCCTCCGGGTCCTTACATAACCCGCACATATCCGACACGTCGGATCTCAACCTCATCGCCAACCTGCCTATCATGCAATGGCCTGTGATAATTCCTATCATGGTCCTTACGCATACCCTACTTCTGCCCATCTGCGACTCCGAATCGGACTTCCTAAGCACCGGCCACAGCGTCCGTGATACCCAGCAGTCCGCTCGGTTCCCCATTCCCGATTGGTCGCGCCCAGAAACCATTCTCTGATTCTTCCAAAGTAGAAGTCTATTGGAAGCCTAACCGCCTCCATATAGTTAGGATCCTCCATCTCTGAGCCCTGTCTTGCTAACTTATCAGCAATCTTATTGCAGCTGATGTTGCAGTGATCCGGCACCCAGCACAATCTCAACACATACTCTCCTAAGGCTCCCTCCAGAGCCCTCCTACAACCATCAACTAGCTTTGAGTTTACATAAGAGCCCCTTGCGGCCACGTATGTAGTGACCTCCGAGCCCCTATCAATGTTGTCTCTCATCAGTTCCACGGCCCTCAAGTCCCCCAGAACCTCCGCCTGAAAAGCACTGCAGTCGTCAGGAAGCCTATGACATTGTGATGTCCAGATCCTCAATGTAGACCCCCGCACCAGTGCCTCTCATCTTCGAGCCATCAGTGAAAATAGAAAATCCACTAAAAAATCTGCTCCTACCTGACCAACTCTCCCTAGAAGGCGTTACTACCTCCGGCAACCGCCCAAAATCTACCCTAGTGCCCACATAATCCGTGGAGCCGGGTGATCCTTGGCAATAACCACCAGCTTCAGTCTCACCCAGGATCCGTGAGTGACCCTGCGTGAAATTCCCCATCAATCCTAGCTCCCTCAGGCTAAGAACGCTTCTGGCTGCCATTCCCATCACATACTGCTCAATGGGCAAAAGATGTAGAATGACATCCAGGGCGGCTTGAGGAGTACTTCTCATGGCACCTGTCAAGCCGATTGAAGCACACCTTTGAGCCTTAGACAGAATGTTCCTTCGACTAACCACTCTCAATGACTCCCACCAAACACAGCATCCATACGTAAGAATGGGTCTAACCACCGAAGTGTAAAGCCATCCCACTACTGACGGCCGGAGTCCCCAGCTCCTACCTATCGATGATCTGCAAGCATATTAGGCGTGGAGACCTCTCTTAAGTCTCTCCTGAGTATTACTTCCCAAGACAGCTTGCTGTACAGAAAAACTCTTAGATACTTAGCGCTATCAGATAGTCTAAGCTCTACTCCTCCGAGTACCGGCAGCCTAAAATTCTCTACCCTCTACCTCCTAGTAAAAAGAACCAACTCGGTCTTCTCCGGACTAACTCATAATCCCTTTTCACTGGCCCGTGCTGACAGTTCGCCCAGTGCCCCTTGCATGACTTCGCTAATTGTCGGCAGAAACTTGCCCGATACCAATATCACTACATCATCCGCATAGGCCACGACTTTCTGACCCATTCTGTCAAAAAGTCCCAGAACGACATTGACACCTAAGAGCCATAATAAGTTTCCCCAGTCTGAGTGAATAACTCAGCTGCTAAGCATCAGAGTTATCTATTCGACCAGGAACAGATCCGCCAGTGCCTGCCTAATAGCCTCTATCTTCAAATTGTTAAAGGCGCCCTATATATCCAGGAATGCCGCCAAGGTGTATTACTTGCATCGCAATCCCCGCTCTACATAACCAACCACATCATGAAGCGCCCTCTCAACAGATCTACCCTTAAGATAGGCGTGTTGAGCGCCGCTCATGATGCCGAAGTCAATCTTCGTCCTCAGATGTAGATCAATCAGTCTTTCCAACGTCTTTAAAAGAAAAGGCGATAAGCTGATTGGTCTAAAATCCTTGGGTTAAGAGTGACCGATTCTTCCAGTCTTGGATATGAAAACCACCCTGACCTCCCTCCACCCTTAAGGAATGTACCGTTCAGCACACAGACCCTAAACAGTTTCACCAACAGCAGGAGAAAGCGGAAAGATACCATCTGGTCCTGCCGATTTGAGACCCAAAGGTTTTAACCGCCCATGTTACTTTATCCAAGGTGATCATGTCCCCCACCGTCTCTCTCATCACCGCCCGAGCCTGACCCAGAGAAGGGGTCACCACATTCAACCCCACCCAAGGATCCACACATCCCGGAAAGTGAGTCTTCATTAGCAGACGACAAGATTCAGAGGTAGATTCCGTCCATGAGTTGTCCGGTCTCGTGAGTAAATCCCGGGACTACAGGGTCCTTGGATAAAATCCTCCTGAACCTGGACATCTGATTTACAGATTTCACTGACTCGCTAAACTTGACCCACGAGTCCCTTTTCGCTCTCCTAATATATCCCTTATATCTATTGTAACTCAATCTGAAGTTACTCCAATCCTCTTCCCTAAAAGTATAATTCGCTCTATTGAACAACCTCCTGACAGTGGACCTTTCAGTCCTCAACTCGTCTGTCCACCATCTTGGTTGTGTGCGCTTGCCCGGAAAGTTCATTGGACAGGATCGCTCATAGCTACTAGTCAATACCTCCGTGAAGGTGCTCACCAGTTGCTCCAAAAAAAAATGTTTATATATATACATATATATATATCGATTAAGTAGATGTGGACCAAAAAATTGTCAAATACCCCACAAAAATAAGTCATACAATAAAAAAAAAATAAAATGACTTTTTTATCGGCATTAAAAAAAGTTTGCTTTTCTGATGCAGCACAGTGATGCATTGCAAAACGACGTAATTACACATTTTTTTCTTATAACAACGAAATGGTTTTCTTTGAAAATTGTTAATGAATTCCATGGACAACTTATCAATTCATGTTTTTCTGACACTTTACTGCATTTTACGAAATTGCGTTCGAGTACACAAAATGCAGCAAATGAGAACACAAATCGAGAGCGTAAAGTGACAGTTCTTGACTGAGTACTTACAAATTGTTACTGCAGAAATTTTTGCACTAAAATTTAGTAAAACAAAAAAACACATGTTTCAAAGGTAAACAAACAAAAAGCATACAAATTGTGAAAAAATTGTTTAAAAAAAGAAAAGTGGAAATAAAACTAAAATAAAAACAAAAAGTAAATAAATTTTAATTAATTAAACTTGTTTGTGAAGCATTTATATGGCTACATTCCACTTTTTTTGTTATGTTAATTTTTTGGTGTTGTAAAAGTGTCAAGTACTCGGGTACTTAGAACAGCACTTGTTTTTAAAGTAATCCAAAGAAAAAAAAATTATTCTTGTACTATTGATAAAATTTATCCAGACACAAATAAGCAAAATTAAATAAAATAAAAAACAAACAAATATGAAAAATTACATAAAATAATTTTTTTGTATTTTCCATATATGTTCGTGTTTTAAAAAGGATTTAATCGAGTTTCGATAAGAAAACGAGTTTTTTTAACACTTCAATTTGCCATCAGCTGTTGCCTTTATTTTACGAATTTTTACAAATTTTGCGTTCGCGTACTTTTTTGGACAACAGGGGGGCTACTCTCTATTGCGATGCGAAACTGGGGGGTTACCGCGTATTTCGATTCGAAACGAAACATTTTTCGAAAGCAATTTCCGATTCGAAAGTTGAACCGTACTGCGTAACTCGTTCGAAACGGTGACAGAGTTGTATTTATAAACAAATGGGAAATTTGATAAAAAGTTGGTAGCACTGTTACTAAAATACAAAAATGGACGAAAATATCCCAAAACAAAAGAAATATTAAATACTATTCAATGTGTAAAAATGTTATAATTGTGATTTTTTTTAATTAAAACTGATTGCATTTCCCTGTGGTTTGAAGATTCCAAAGAAAAAGTCAATCACTTCTTTATACTGCTTTTTGTACATGTACATACATACATATGTACATATTTTTTTTAATATATTTTTTTTTTTTTTGCAAATTTCAAGACCACAAATATTAAAACATTTACAATAATAACATTAGTAATTATTTAGTTTATATCAAATATAGCATTATTTGGTTTAATTTGTTTGTTTTACGCTTTTATTTATCTTGAAAGATTTAAATATTTACATTTTTTGTTTTTCGTTCACTTTGTCACCAACAAAATAGCTTTCGAACAATTTCCTAACACTTTTTGCTTAACAGACTCGTGTTTTCGTAATACAGAGTTGCACTTTCGAAAGGGATTTTTATTGTTCGTAATAGAGAGTTGCCGTTTCGAAAGGGATTTTTGGTTTTCGATAGTGTATAAAAAATTTCCGTTCATTCGAAACAAATTGTACGAAAATCGTAATACACAGTACAAATTGTTCGAACTCGTAAATTATTTCTTTCGAATCGAAATACGCGGTAACCCCCCTGATTTCGATGCGAAAGCTAAATGTCAACTTGGTACTCTCTATCACTTTCGCAAATTTTTTTAAAATTAAGCAATATTGGTAATAAAAATTAAAGATTGACATCAATTCAATGAAATGCCAAAATATGTAAAAATATTTAATATTGGAAAATTTAAATAAAATAAATAGTGATGGTTTGCGAAAAGAAAAAAACTAAAAAGATGCGAAAGACAAATGCGCAAACGCATTAGAGTACCAATCGCTAGATTTGCGACCATTTTCTTTCGCATCGCAATAGAGAGTAGCCCCTAGCTTTTTGTGAGAGCAAATTTTTAAGTTTACTCATTTACTGCATTTTACTGTAAAAGTACTCAAACGAACCTAATATAAAGGCATTTTGCACAGTTTGATTTTTTTTTTAATATGACTACGTTGAAATATGTTCTTTTGTGTATATGTATAATTTTTGTTTTAGTTTTATTTCAACTTTCCTTTTTTCAATATTTTTCACAATTTGTATGCTTTTTGTTTGCTTACTTTTGTTTGTTTACCGTTTGAATCATATGATTTTTTGGTTTGATAAATTTTACAGCAAAAATGTCTGCAGTCATAATTTGTGAATACTCAATCCAAAACTGCCACTTTGTGCTCTTAATTTGAGCTCTCATTTACTATGTTTTGTGTAAACGTACGAAATTTAGTAAAATGCAGTAAAGTTCAGTTAAAAATTGATAAAACTGGTTGGTACTCAAACGCACCTATTTATTACAAGTAACGTACACTCGTTGGGTAACATTATTTTGAAAGTTTTTTTTTATCAGGCATCTAGTTTCTTGAACCTTTACCATTTAACACTCTTTCCATCTTTCATCCCTGAAATAATATACAAACATAAGAACTACAAACATTATTTTCCGGCCTTACATAAAATAAAATTGTCAATGGTAATTTTGTATCTTTTTTAATTTTCTTATTTTTTATAGGTATATAAGATGAAAATTTACTTCATGGTAGTAATATACATAATTAAACTTGTACATACAATAATATGATGCAAATAATTTCTTAATGTTGATTCTTTATTAAACTGAGTGTGGTTTTGTTACTGCCATCAATTTGTATGATCTCTTTTATATTTATTTCAGTGCAACTACAAGGAATGACTTTAGCAAACCTTTAAATTTTTTTTCAATAATCAAATTATTATTTACTTGTTTCTCTCTTATGGTTTCAATTAAAAATTAATTAATCAATCGATCAAAATTAAAATAATCATTATATACTAATAAATAATTACGTAAAAATATTATCGTTAGTTTTTGTTTTTATCTCTTTTGTTTATGTTTATCTCTTAATATTTGTTTATCATAATCATTGTTATTATTAATCATTAATTAATTAGTTTATTTATAATTTTTATTATATATATATATATTGTTTTAGTTTTTTTTTCTGTATTTTTATTAACGTAAATTGATTTTTGATGCTTTAATAATTGCAACGTTATGGAGTAAAAATCGGCATTTAAAATACATTTAATAGATCCCTAGAAAGATGCATATTTTTATTTATCTTTTTTAATTTAATTTTTAGTTGTAATCGTAATAAAACTCTTTAGCATTTGCATGTTTCATATTGTTTCCTATTGGTGTTTATAATTGCGGCGTCTTGATTTTTTGGGGATATAATGCTGTAGATTGATTTCCGTTTATTATTTTATAAGTGTGATTAATATGTATTAGAAAATAATGAAAAAATTTATAGCGACAACACAAATCCGTTGCGCATTCAACAATTTTATATCCTCTGAACTGCTTCTCGATGATGTTGGGTGGACCGTTTCGTACCCATTAACAGCATATGTTCATGTACATAAATACATCGGTGTGTTGAATGCATGTGTTTCTATATATTTGTATTAATTTGTCTTCTATCGTTATCAATAAAATTTAGCTGATCTTTTATGCTGATCAATAGTCAGTGCCCCGAATGCGGTCCGAGTTGGGATATTCGTTGTCCTATAAAATAAATATTTGTTAAGTTTATTATGTATTAAAAATTTTCAAATCGATACTGAGTTTTTGATATAAATAATTAAACGAAAAAAAAATTAATGACAGCTTAACCAAAATGGGCTAAACAAAGATTTACGGCCTAAGTTATAAAAAATAAAACAGGTTAATAAAGGGCTTATGAAACGGCTTTTCATACAAAACGAATTTTCATACAAATCCGTTTCATTAACCGTTTATTAACCTGTTTTATTTTTTATAACTTAGGCCGTTACTGTCACGTTTACTTTTTTGCATAAGGTTAAGGTTTCTATAATGTTAGCTGCATTTATGAAAAAAGCAACTAAAACTTTACCAAAATTTAAAAAAAATCATTTAAGAAAGCATGGTCGTACAAGCCCGACCTCTACCGAATATTACATTTCCGTCTATATTATATTTATTTGCATTTAAGTAATTTTAGAAAGGCGGTTTATATGGGGCCTATGGTTAATTTTGAACTTACTAGCACAGCATTTTGGCAAGACATGGCAGCTTTTCAAGGAAGTTATGGCACTAAAAGCTATTTCGGGAGCAGTATTTGTATGGTAGCGAAATTTAGATATTGACCGATTCCAATAAAATTTGGTAAGATGATCAAAAAACATCTAAATAACAACATAATTAATGGTTTATGGGCACAAAAACTCTAGTCCGGAAATAAGCTAGTATGAGGCTATGTTTAAATATGGACCAACTTTCAGCATTTTTTATAGGTCCTTGTGACAATTACAACCCATATTCCAAATTTAATTAAAGAATCTCCAAGAATGCAACTTGTACTTTGCGCCCACCGTTTACATGTAAGGCAAGCCGGACTGACAGACTTCGTTAGATCTATTCAAAAAGTCATACTAAGTCTATCGGTATACTAAATGCTGGGTCTAGACTAATATCTTAAGGCATTACAAACATCAGTAATAATAACATCTCTGCTATTGTGGTATGGGTATAAAAATATCTGGAATCTAATATCAAAGGAAAAAAGTATATAATCGAACATAGAAGACTTCTTTGATTCTGTAAGCGCGTCATTAATAAATTTTTGAAGATTTTTCAAGAAAGAATCAGAGTCGAGATGGACAATTTTATAGGCTAGAACTACATATTTACCTAATACGATCTATAAAGAAAATAAAAATTGCAACATAACACGAGCTAAACGAGCAACAAAATTTTTATAAAAAAAAATGATTTACCCTGTAAATAAAGTTTAACATATTTCGTTTAAGTAAGGTTAATATAAATTTAAACATTAAAATTTAGACTCCATCAAACCCCTAACAATTCATGTTTAAAATCTCTTAAAGTACATATAATGAAAGTGTTAAGAGTTACTCTCATAAAAACTTTATATTAAAAAGCAACATATTGTTAAAACACTTATATAAATTACTATTACTATTATTAAAGGTATTCACGACAATTTGGTTTACCCTTGCAACTATGCAAAATAGCATAGTTGCACTTATTTGACGTGAGCAACCCATTTTAATTGCACCTTCAATTTACAGCTTTATTAATTTTACTAATTTACAAGTCGAATTTATAACTTATCGACATCAAAATTTTTTCAGATAAGTATCCCAGTATTTATTAATTTTGCTTCTTCTTTTTTTACGGTTTCTTATTTTTTATTGTTTTTTTTTACAAAGTTCAGATTTTAACACTACAATTTATAATACTTTTCAATTCAAAGAAAACATGTACGGTAAAATGGTACAACTGCGTTGTTGTTTAGTGTAGAGTTGATTTTATAAGTACTTTTTAAGCATCTTTTTTTAATTTGGCTATGCCAAGAAACGATGCAAAATTTTTATGCTTTTACTCTAATGATCTTGCACTTTTTAGACCCTGACAATTTTACATCGTTTGTGCAAAAATAATTGTCTATGTGGTTGTTGTTGTTTTTGAACTTTTGCTTTTTCGCAAGATTGCAACTTTTGACGTGAATACCTTTAATATACATTAAAATCAGTAAAAAAAAAGTTAAACAAATTACAATCACAATAAAATTTTACATGTATTGTCAGTTTCAAATAATTGTTTAAACCATACATACTTTTTGAGTTTCTCTTGGTCCAGAGCGAGTTCGCAACGACTCGCTTTTAATGTGTTGTTCATCCGGAAAGTCCCGCTCCCGATTATTGTGTTTTGGCAGCGCTCGTTCGTCTCCTCCTCGGCCACGATTGTAGTCGTACTTCGACATATTTCGGGCCGAGTTATTATATTGTTCATTGTTCTCTCGATCGGCCTCTGTGTCTCTAAAGTCTCCACGTTCGCTACTTCGGTGACTATCATACCGACGGTTTTCATTATATGTATTTAAGCCGCTACGATAAGAGTTGTTCCTATCACGAAATGATGAACTGTCACCAAAATATTTTTGAGCTCCGCCGCCAGTTCCTGCACTCAAAGTACTACGTCCATCTCGGTCTCGCTCTCGATCACGGTCTCTATCCCGATCATCGTTATGACGCATATTGAAATTACGTCCCATTGTTGTAGGAGGAGGGCCGTCGTAACCACCTAACGGTTTCTTTGAAGACATTTCCTCTTCTTGCTTCTTTTCATAGTGATAGAAATCGTCAAATATGGAGGTTTTATGCTTGTACGTGTGCAGAATTTGTAACACTTCTATGCCTTTGGCATGTGGAACTTCCTGCGTGTCGCGAGAGTTTGTTACTGGCTTGTTTTCATTATTTTCGAGAGTGATATGACGTAACTCTTTGTTGGGCACATCCTTTACATAAATCCACTTTACTTTAAACTTGCCTCTCCATTTATCTTGCGACCAAACGCTCGAGGTTGAGTTGTAATCCACCGGGGTCATCATTTGAGCCATGCCGCAAAAATGACCAGAGCCATTAACTGAAAAAAAGAGCAGGATGTTGCCATCATCCTTGTTGCGTTCTTTGAAGGCGTCATCAAGCCTTTTGTTTCCGTGGTCAGTTGAGCACCAGATTTCGTACTTTATACTACGATGAACATCAACCTCCGAGTATGATTTGATTACAAAGAACCTGCAAATGCATAATTATTATATTAATTGTAAGCCAATCTTCTGTACACAGTACACATTACCTAGCTGAAGTAGCTCGATCTAAATCGATTTCAGCTGGATTATAATTATTTTTATCGCGGAGTTCTTCTAAAACCGCTTGTGGTGATTCAACGGCAGCTCTGTCATTTACCTCGATACTTTCTTCTCGATAATCAAAAGAACCACTGTCGTGTTCATGCCTGGAAGATGCGTAATTGCTCCTACGATCCCCATAGCGACCGGCGCTTGAGACGTTACCTCCACTTCCTCCACCGCCGCTCATTCCACTTTCTCCTCCACTCGAGGTCCCCTCCGCACGACGAATCGGACCTGACGAAGATACGCCACTTGGTTGTCGACCACCTTGATACAAAGGATGCTGGGTGGACCAATTTTTGCGCGAATGACCATTTGGTGAGCTACGTACACGCCCGAAGTTACTGTTGTAATTCTGTTTATTATTATCATCGCGAAGCACATCTTGTACTTTATTATGAACACTACTGGTTTCAGGGCGACTACCCAAATTGAAGTCAGCACCTATTCCTGGTGAATAATCTGAATTGATTTCGTTCGATCCCAAATCAATGGGAGGTGGAGGCGACGGCACAGGAGGCGGATTATTATTCGGCAAATCCCAAGTATTCACGTCCAAATTGTGTTTTCCTGGCACCATTGGCGGAGGTGGCATGCCTGGACCCTTCTTTTTGTGGCTGGAAGTTGTAAGTGTAGTCTAGAAAATAAAGATATAGAAAATTATTTTCCACTTATTATTTTTAACTAAAAATTAACGCACCCTTGACGTGAGCTTTGCAGGCTGTGAAGCAATCGAAGCCCATGTAGTCTTTTTGGGAGCTGCAGCTGTTGATGCCGCACTTGTTTTCTTCTCATCTGGCACATTATTTGTGCTAGGTCTATTGTCCAATTTTTCTGAATTGTAATTATCGTATCGACCACTTTCCTCATGTCTCGCCTAAATAATAAAACCATTTATATTTATTTTTCACTAAAATGATACAGATGTAATACCCTGTTATAATTTCCAGAATAATTATCAGATCTACGAGAATTGTTTGTTCCCCATGCGTTAGGTTGATAATCATCTCTCTTAGAATTATTATAGAATGCAGGCTTATTGTATTTCTTATTGTTATCTAAAAATAAAAAAATATATATATTTTTCAAAATCTCAAATTCAAACTACATATGTATAACTTAAGCCTATAGTACACGGCATGTTAAAAGACACATGCGCATGTGGTTCTGACGTAATTTTGACGTCAATGCAAAGCCACAAAAAACATTGCGAGTTGTGTGATGACGTCAAAATTACGTCAGAACCACATGCGCATGTGTCTTTTTACATGCCGTGTACAATAGGCTTTAGAGATTAAACGCAATGATGTCCTAATTGCATCTTTATTGTCTACTTATCCTACAATTTCAACTAAAAGAAAAAAATTAAAACCAAAAGAAAAATTCCAACGTTGTTTTTATGGAAATACTACAGAATATTCCAAATATAAAAAAAAATTCCCGAAATTCCTTCGTATGTGGCATATTCCTTTAGGAATATGATTAAGTGGCAACACTGTAAATATGTAAATGTCAGTCTAATTGCATTTTCCTTTTTATTAATTTTAAGTTCCTTTTTTAATACTTGAAGAATAAGCATGAATTGAATGCTTAAAATACGCGTGCTTATTATTTAAAACTTCCAATAAGAAAGGATAGAAAAGTGGTGACGAGTTAAAACGTTCGAATTAAATACATTTTCAATTAAATGAAAACATAATTAACTTACACGCAGGTATTAAATTTCAAGTAACAGAGGAAACAAATTCTTCAAGATGAATCCTAACCAATTTACGCAGCTGCTAGAAACATTCAATTAAGCACAACGTGATTTTCTACAGCAGTTGAATGCAAATCATAACCTGCGAACACAACAGCAACAAAGTGCACAGCCAGTACAAATGTTAATACCTCCTTTTGAAAACTTCGACGAGAAAAAAGAAAATTTCAGGTTGTACCTTCAACGATTTGAAAACTATTTAACAATGAAAGGTGTTTTTGCCAACAAAACGCTTTGTCATCAAATGTTAATAAATTCAATCGGGTCTACACATTTCAAGCTGTTGGTCTCATTGTTTGCCCCCAAGACAATCAACGAGGTAAATTACAACGATCTAATAACGAAACTGGAAACTCATTTATGCCCCAAAAAGAACGTACTGGTAAGTCAGCATAGATTTTTATTAACCTACCAAGGCGAAGAATAAACAATAGCTGAATATGTGGCACTATTGCGCCGGGATACCAATGATTGTGAATTTTAATCAACATGTGATTGCAATGCAGACATTTCGAACATATGTATTTCTAAGGGCACAATTTATACGAGGCATAAGGGACAACTCAATCCGAGAACAACTACTTCAATCAGAGGAAGTTGAATTCGATAAAATGTTACAAAAAGCTTTGTCTCTGGAAGCATCAAAAATAGATTGTCGGGAACTAAATACAAGACAAACAATCAATAGTGACGTCAACAAAATACAAGCCAGGACTTCAAGCCGCCTGAAAAGTCGTTCCAGGAATCACTCATCGCGACCACAAGAGCGTTCAAAATCCAGAATAAATTACAGCTAGTTGGGAATCGATAACGTGTGCATAAGGTGTCGTCGAGACAACCAATACACAAAAGACTGCCGTACTAACCCACATAACCTCAAATGTAAGTCGTGTGGTAAAAATGGTCACGTACAACAAGTACATATGTATTAAAACGTTAGTAAAAACTTCAAATAGCAATTCAATTAATAAAAATGATGAACATGATGAACTAACTCATGATAATTATGGTATTAATAAAATTGTTGATGTATTTTCAAACCAAAATAATAGAGATGATTCTTATAAATACTATGCCACAGTAGAAATTAATGGACGCCGTCAAAAATTTGAAGTCGACACTGGTGTTGAATTTACATTAATACCAAGAAATGAATACAATAGACTACAAATAAAGTCACCACTACAACGTTCGACAATTGCTTTTCGCTCATATACGAAAAATATTGTAATTCCTGATGGGAAAGTCAACGTCAAAGTCAAATACAAAAACCTGACATCAAATGAAGATTTGTATGTAGTTCCTCACGAATACGATGCACTTCTGGGTAGAGTATGGATTCGCCATTTGGGAATCAACCTCAGCGAAGTAGACAGCCAGGTTTTCAACAGTATTAATGCTGTTCAAATAGATAACTCGTACTCAATTTCGGACATTGTAAATGATTTTGAAGACGTTTTTACGGAGAAAATAGGATGTGTTCCAAACTTTGAAGTCACTCTTCAACTGCGTCAAAATTCAAAACCCGTATTCTTCAAGGAACGAGAAGTCCCATACGCTCTACGAGAACGTGTTGAGAGAGAGCTCAATGAATTAGAAGCCGCTGGTATCATTTCGAAATGTGAAATAAGCGACTGGGGGTCACCCTTGGTAATTATTCCGAAACCAGACGGTGGTGTTCGACTATGTGTCGATTATAAACCGGGTGTTAATCCTCAACTAGTTTCTGCAAACTATCCTATTCGCCGTATCGATGACATTTTAAATGGTCTAAAAGGGTCAAAATATTTCTGTCGGCTTGACCTGTGCAAGGCTTACCTACATCTTCGAGTTAGTCCAGAATCGAGGCAAATTCAGACTATGTCAACCCATAGGGGTACATACAAAGTAAATCGCCTATCATTTGGCATAAAAACTGCCCCATCGGAATTTAATCGAACTAATTTTAACCTGGTTGAATAAAACTATGTCATACTTCGATGACATAATAGTACACGAGGAAACAGAAGCAGAGTGTAAGCAAAATTTGATCGAGTGCCTCAAGCGTCTAAAACAACATGATTTACACATAAATAAAAACAAATGATCATTTTTCCAAGCACAGGTTGAATACCTGGGACACGTGGTCCAATACAACACAATTTCAAAGTCACCTACAAAAATTAAAGCAATTACGAATATGCTTCGCCCTGCTACAGTAGATGATGATTTGGGCATGGTAATTTATTACTCCAGATTCATACCAGATATGTCTTCAATAACATACCCCTTACGTCAACTTCTTCAGAAGGATAGGAAATTTTATTGGTCTTCAAATTGTGAAGCAGCATTTATAAAGATTAAAAACATAATCGCCAGTGATCAAGTATTGATGCCTTTCGATCCAGATCTGCCAGTTCTAGTTGCTTGCGTTGCCAGTCCTACGGGTATAGCAGGGATACTATCACAAAAAGTCAACGGCATGGAACGTCCAGTCGCGTACGCATCAAGGTCATTGACTACAGCTGAACGAAATTATAGTCAATTAGATCGTGAGGCATTGGCAATAATATTTGCAATCAATCATTTTTTCATGTATCTCTTCGGGAGAAAATTCGAACTTGTCACCGATAACCGTCCGTTAACGCGAATATTTCATCAAAACAACAAAATGCCAGCAATTACATCCTCCAGATTACTGCGATATGCTGAATTCCTGTCAAGTTTCGACTACGAAATAGTTTACAAGAAAGGGTCAGAGCACTCAAACGTCGATTGCCTATCTCGAGCAACACATTTGCTTGAAAAACAATCTACAGATAAAATTATCAACAAAGAGGTAAATGAATTATGTTTTCAATCAATTTTTGAAATTTCCAGTGAGCACATAAATGCTGACATATTAGCGTCAGAAACATCAAAAGATCCTGTCCTTTCCAAAATTTTGTTAAATTTACTAGATGGTAAAGGCGAAGAAGAAAAGTACACTCTCGATAATGGGGTTATATTTAAAGGTCAACGAGTTCTTATTCCAATGAATTGCACCAACAAACCCTCCAATGATACAACACCAACCTAGCCAGGACCAAAGTGTTCGTAGGTCTTCAAGACCACGCAACGCTCCAACGTATCTCCTTGATTATGTTCCTGAACAAATTATAAGAGGGGGAAGAAAAATTATCTATTAAATTATATTTTCAAAATTGTATTTTAATGAATTGTATATTATGAGTTAGAAGTAACAAGATCTCAATTAAGCGTGGGAGATTGTTATGACCCATTCAAATATGATTAAGTGGCAACACTGTAAACATATAAATGTCAGTCTAATTGCATTTTCCTTTTTATTAATTTTAAGTTCCTTTTTTAATACTTGAAGAATAAACATGAATTGAATGCTTAAAATACGCGTGCTTATTATTTAAAACTTCCAATAAGAAAGGATAGAAAAAAAGATCAAATAATTTCCTATAAGAATCACTTATCTTTATTTTCATTGTTTTATTTATTTCTAGTTCGAAACAATAATAAAAAAAAACAATTTTTTAAAAGCGGCAACACTTTTGCCCTAGCATCTCGTTACTTACAGGATCATATATTTGAACTAGAAAGGTGGTTAAAAAAATGGAGGATAAAGATCAATGAGCAAAAATGCGCACATATAACATTCACATTGCGTCGGGAAACATGTCCCCCCTATTAAAATAAATAATCAAATAATACCCCAACACTCGCATGTAAAACAGATCGGTATACATCTAGATCGGCGTTTAACGTGGAAATGGCATATAGAAGCTAAATTAACTCAAACGAAACTAAAAGCATTCAAATTAATTGGCTTATTGGAAGAAATTCTGTTCTTAGTCTCGATTGCAAACTTCTACTTTACAACTCTATCTTAAAGCCAATTTGGTGCTACGGTATTCAGTTATGGGGCACTGCCTCGGCTTCTAATATCGAAAAAAAATTCAAAGGCGCCAAAATAAACTTCTTCGAATAATCACAGCCGCCCCCTGGTACGTCAAAAACTCAAGTATACACAAGGATCTCAATGTGCCGTTAGTAAAAACTATGATAACGAAATATGCAGTAAAATATTTAAAAAGGCTGGAACTGCACCCAAATCCATTAGCTCGAAATATTTTAAATTATTGCGGCCACACTCGCTTAAGAAGAAGTGAGTGGTGCAGACTTTCGCCTGAAGAACGTTTACAAATCGTTTATATACATTTATATTAATGGGTCGATTACGGATGGCAACTGAACTGAAGTTGTTTATAAAAGAATTTTGTTTGCATCTGATTGGGTGAGTGCTGCAGTACTCACCCAATCAGATGAGCGATAAACACCTACACATGTGAACAGAAACCGTGATAACTAAATCTTTTTTGTCTGGCACTGGCAGGACGTAAAGCAAATATTAGGATACGATTTGATTAATTATTGTTAGTTCATATTTAATATATGAAGATTCCATAAATAAATACTGAAAAAAAAAACTTTTGCTCTACAACTCGGCAAACAAAAATCTTTTATAAACAACTTCAGTTCAGTTGCCATCCGTAATCGACCCATTAATATAAATGTATATAAACGATTTGTAAACGTTCTTCAGGCGAAAGTCTTTCCATTATGAAATGCCAAGCAATACTAAGCAAAAATAACATGACAGAATGACACGACTCACACGTGATCTGTCAAAAAAAAAGGCTATTGAAAAAAGTATCTCTACTTGAATCACCCATTACCTATCATAGATGTTCATTGTAAATTATTTTCTTCTTAATGCATTAAACACATTCGAGACAGCAGGCAACACGAACACACAAATGCTGCAGGCTGGATTTGTAGTCGCGTAATCAGCTACTGAATTATTTTGAAAAAATATAAATAGCTGTGTTTTTTTATTATGTATTTACATTTCAGTGGTGCCACTATCATTTTTAATTTTAATAAATTTAACAACGTGCATTATTGCAGACTCGTACACAAACTTAATTTAAGCCTACAAAAATATAAATACTTATTTATGATAAATTTTTTAACGTAAAAACAAATGAGTTTATTAAAAAACATTTAAAATATTTTAATTTTATTGTTTTTGTAACTCATAAAGAATATCATCATCACGGCAGGTTGAATAAAAAATCCTTTTCTAAGCGGGCTTAAATTGTAAAAAAATGCAATAATAAACATATGTACCTATATTTTTTTCAATGACTTAGTTTTCATCTGTACAAAAAAGAAACTTAGATCTAATTTGTCCACCACCTTGGATAACGATCTTGCAGCGATGTGGTGGCTGAGTCTAGGCTGTGGTTTGTATTTCAAGTACAGGCAACGCCACAAGCGGCGCCTGAGTTTGAGATACGGAACCTAAAAGCCTTGACGACGAAAGGTTATCCACCCCTAAACCGAGGTGTCATGCGACCCGTGCCTATCGGTCTGGTTTGCAGTCAGGGGTTACCGACTGTATTATCACGGAGCTTTGCTGATACCTGGGCACCTCAGCAAATAGACCACGCCCTTACCACGTTACTGGGGGCTATGACGTGGCGGACTTTCAACTCCCCTACACTCGTGGGACTTTTAATGAACAAACATAATCAACAACAACAAAAACAAACAACGGAAACTGATGACGGACAGGCGAGATTAAGGACAACGATTGACAGTAAAACGACTAAACCAGGGACTGTAACAGTCCCGGCGACCAAGGAAGATCGGTCTAGGCTGATCGGAAATGGTAAGGCAGCTCGACCAGAAGGCGGCTGCTCTAAAAACTGCGGTGGGGTGCCTCTGTGCTTCAATCCAAGCACCTCCAAAGCCGCTTCTGCCCTTTCCGTCTCTGGAACGGATAAAACCCCTGCTTCGGGTGCTGCTAAGTTGGGAATGACAAAGTCGCCCAAAATTGCAGCTTCCCATGTGCCCATTGTGCAAGGAGGGATGGCGATGATAACATCCAATCCCAAGGTTGCACCTCCCCACGCCAAATTCGGCGACCGTAAAAAGTCCCCAAGGCACAAAAACCCTACAAAGAGGGCATCGAACACAAGGCGTGCCGCCTTGCGTTTCATTGAGCTTCTAGGCTCCAAAAAAGCTGAAGAGCTTACCAGTGAACAAACAGCTTCACTGGCATGGGCAAGAGCCCACATAGCTGGGCTGCCAAGTGCTACTCCTTCAGTCCCTGCGAAGGTGACAATGCCTAAACGGCAACGTTCGGAGGAGGAAGCTGCAGCCGCGAAACAGCAACCAGGGACGAAACGTCCCAAGATTGCGCCGAAATCGGTAAATAGGTCGTTCAGCGAGGTGGCCAAAGGTCACCTTGTACGGGCTGTTATCGATAGAGGTGTGGATAATGGTGCCATCTCCCATACCAAGTGGGACCTGGTTAAACAAAAATTAATGGGGGTGTTCTGGACGATCCTTAGGGAGAATCCAGGGCCACCCCCTCAATGCGATGATGCTGGCTGGTTCCAGGGTCACGTGAAGTTGATGGCTTGTGCAGATGAGCGCTCAGCGCTGCTTCTGAAGCGGGCCATCCAAATGCTAGGAGAGGTCTGGGAAGGTGCTAGGCTCGATGTGGTATTGGTTGATGAGATACCACGGAGACCTAGATCGACTGTCATCATCCCTGCCGAACCATCGGAACCTGAGGAGATCTTGAAGATCATTCAGTGCTGCAACCCTCAACTTCCCACGCAGGATTGGAAAGTTGTAAAGGTTTTGGCTGCTGAAGGGTCCTCGAGGACGGCGATTGTGGTGTTAAACCAGCAATCCTTGGAACCACTGAGGGAGAGACAGGGTAAGATCTACTATGGTTTTAGTACGATCTTGCTCCGTGTCTACCGAAGTGATAACAAGGGCAATCCGGCTCCTTCGGTTAATGAGGCCAAGCAGCCTGTAGAGGGCTTGTCTGGTGACGATGCCGTAAGCTCAGGTGACAAAGAGGACACCCAGTCTATCTCCGGATTGGTGTCTGTCTTTGGGCACCTGGGTGATATGGTTGATGAGGACGTACTTCTGGAGTCAGACCAGGAGGACGTCAACATCACAGTGGTCGCCAATATGGATAATGGTGAAGGTCCTGCAAATCAACCTCCACCACTCTAAAGCAGCATCTGCTGCATTGCTCCTCCGTGTGGTAGAAAAAGGGGAGGAGCTCGTAATGGTCCAAGAACCCTGGATTCATAAGGATCGGGTTTGCGGACTCAATCTCAAAGGCTATAAGCTTCTGTTTGCGAAAGGTACAGGTAACATAAGATCTTGTGTCTTAGCTAAAAATTCGTTGAATATCTTCATTCTCTCTGATTACAGTGATGAAGACACCACAACAGTTGCTCTCGAGACACAGGATGGTATAATCTGGATGGTCTCGGGATATATGGCGCATGATCACGGACAGGACCCACCCAATCGGCTCATCCGTGATGCAGTAACGAAGGCAGCAGGCACTGAAACGCCTATTATAATCTGTGCCGATGCTAATGCGCACCACACTATATGGGGTAGCACGAACACGAATATTAGAGGTGAGTCACTATTTTCCTTTATTATTAATTATAATTTAGGAATAGTAAATAGGGGCCGCGAGCCAACGTTTGTTGTAGCAAATAGGTGTGAGGTTCTTGATGTCACGCTGGTTAGCATTGACCACATTGACATGATCGAAAATTGGATGGTTTCTAATGATTGTTCACTTTCTGATCATAGATATGTGGAATTTAGCCTGGTACTTGGATCTGTAGGGTCGAGTGTTATGTTGAATAGGAAACGAACGAATTGGGGGATTCATTCATCCTCTCTGGTTCGGTCTCTATCTGATCCTCCCCGGGTTGATGATATAGGGGGGATCGATGCGGCAGTGGGTCTGCTTACAGACTCACTGCAGTTAGCGACTTCCCTGGCGTGCAAGCCAAGGACGTATAGGGGCAGGGATCGTCCACCGTGGTGGGATCCTGATATTGCGCAGGCAAGAAGAGACTGTCGTAGGTTGTTCAATATGGCTAAGCGCCATGGTAATTGGGCGGAGTACAAGTCTTCAATGAATAGATTCAGGAACTTGGTTAGATCGGCGAAAAGGAGTGCTTGGAGGAACTTCTGTAGCGGCGTGGAAGGATCCTCTGAGACAAACCGTTTACGTAAGATAATGGCCTCGAGCCCTGTTGTCCCGACCTATATCCGTAAATCGGACGGTTGTTGGACTACTACTAGTCAGGAAACACTCGAGGTGTTAATTGACACTCACTTTCCTGGAAACTCCCAAGGGAGCTTGCGGGATCAGGTTTGTGAGTCGATGCCCGGTCCTCTGTCCGTCCCAATGGACTACGACAGGATTAAATGGGCTGTCGACAGCTTTGACCCGTACAAATCTCCGGGTATGGATTGTATAATTCCGGCGGACCTGCAGAAGAATTCGACTGTGATAATACCCTGGCTGATGGCTATATACAGGGGATGCGTTAGATTTTCGTATGTACCTGTGAGCTGGACCTTGTGTAGAGTTGTCTTCATCCCCAAGGGAGGGAAGACTTCTCACACTGAGGCGAAGGATTACAGACCGATTAGTCTTGCATCCTTTCTTCTTAAGACTCTTGAAAGAGTTATCGACATTCACTTAGGGATGACCATCCCAAAGTGTTTACTCTCGACCTCTCAGCATGCCTACACAAAGGGTAGGTCTGTTGAGACGGCTCTTCACTCACTAGTTGGAACTATTGAGAGATCACTCGAATTCAAGGAGTGTGCTCTGGTGGCCTTTCTCGACGTTGAAGGGGCCTTCAATAATGTCAACCCGGATTCTATCGTTGCATCCATGAGGAGTCTGGGGGTTGATGACGGTATATGTAGATTTGTGGATAATCTACTCAGGAATAGGGTCATCTGTTCCACGATAGGTACGACCAGCGTTCAGAGACTGGTTAACAGGGGTACTCCCCAGGGAGGAGTACTATCCCCACTATTGTGGAACCTGACTATGAACACCATGTTGACGAAAATGGACGACATGAGGATTAAAACTGTGGCGTACGCAGACGATGTTGCAGTGGCCATCACGGGGAAACATTTGAACATAATGTCTCAGTGTATGGAGGCTGCATTAAGGGTACTTAGCACCTGGAGTGTATCATGCGGCTTGGGTGTTAATCCGTCTAAGACGGAACTGGTACTGTTCACGAGGAAGTATAGGACTGAGGTCATGAGACTTCCGAGGCTAAACGGGACTGAACTTAAGTTCTCTAACAGCGCCAAATATCTGGGCGTAATCCTGGACAGTAAACTGTCGTGGGGGCTGAACATCCAGACGAGGATGGAAAAGGCAATTGTTGCTATATATGCGTGCAGAGGTGCAATCGGCAAGAACTGGGGCATGGGCCCGAGGTGTGTCAATTGGATCTTTGAGGCTGTAGTAAAGCCGACTCTTTATTACGGTGTTGTCGTATGGTGGACTGCGCTGGATAAGGGCAGGTACCGTGCGATGCTTGAGAAGGTTCACAGACTGGTCGCATTGATGATCACAGGATCAATGCGCTCCACTCCCACCAAGGCGCTGTTTACTATGCTAAACTGGCTGCCGGTGGATATCACGGCCAGACATATGGCTCTTTGTTCGGCGATACGGTTGAACGCGGCACACAGCTGGTCGAACCGGGACTATGGACACTCCAGTATAATGGGACACTCGATTGTCCCTGAAGGAGTGGACTACTGCACCCCGGAGCCTTTCTTTGGTGCGAGGTACGCGACACATATAGCGCACGAAAGTGCGCTGTCGGTTATGAGCACCTTCCATGAACCAGCCCTGGGGGTATACACTGATGGTTCAAGGAAGGGGGAAAGAGTTGGCGGAGGTTTCTACATAGAGGAACTGGGCGTTAAAGTTTCCTTTCGTCTGCCGGATGGATGTAGTGTCCTGCAGGCGGAAATCTCGGCTATAAAGCGGGCAGC
The DNA here is from genome assembly GCA_943735925.1 of Pollenia amentaria. Taxonomy (NCBI): domain Eukaryota; kingdom Metazoa; phylum Arthropoda; class Insecta; order Diptera; family Polleniidae; genus Pollenia; species Pollenia amentaria. The sequence goes on from OX031006.1 coordinate 106,624,103, forward strand.
CAACTGGCTAAAGTATTATCGCGTATCGGGAGATATACGTATATTTACTGACAGCAAGGCTGCCATTGCCTCTCTTGCGGGTGTCTATACGACATCTAGGTTGACTGTGGAATGTCGGATGTCTTTGAATGAGATTGCTGAACATTCGGAGTTAACGCTTATTTGGATACCAGGGCACTCAAATTGCCCGGGAAACCAGGTAGCAGATGAGCTGGCTAAGGAAGGTGGTCGTATGGATGAAACATTCATTGATCAATTCATTGGCCTTCCAATGGCTCACTGTAAGTTACTCATGCGGCGCGAGAACTATAGAATTGCGCAAGAGGGATGGACCCGTGAGTCCACCTGCTCCACATCCAGGGCACTTTGGCCTGGATATGATGAACGGAGAACCAAATCTCTACTTAGGTTTAATAGGAACCAAATCAGGACCATCGTGTCGGTCATAACTGGACACTGGCCTGTTGGGACTCATGCTAGAAGAATGGGTCTGGTATTCAATGACTACTGTAGAAGTTGTCATGATGAGGAGGAAGAGGAAACTGTGCTTCACTTTCTCTGTCAATGCCCTGGGCTACGGGGCATTAGGGAAAAATACCTGGGAGAACCGGTGTTTTCCTGTTTAGAGGATCTATCAAAAATAGAACTAAGATTGCTTCTTCTCTTCATTAGGAAGACGAATTGGCTCAACCTTGCAGTGACGCCATCTGAATAACTGCTCTTCGGGATGGGCATTGGCGCTGGGTATCACAAAGGGACCGCTAAAGGACCCAAGTGAGCTGTCTCTCGATGGCTGCCCATGGAACCTAACCTAATTTGTACCGGCTACAATTTATAATTAATAATTATAGAATCAGTCATGTATTATGTGTTAGGTGCTACATATGACGTTTGTCAGAAAATTAGTTCTTCAAAAATTTTCAGATAGCGAATTCTGTGTATTTTCTTAACATTTGCCAGCCATCCATTACTGACATCAGGTTGCAGTTACACGAACTCGCGCTTAGCCATTAATATTGAAATTAGAAGAGTCATTGCGTAATTACGTTCTTGTTGCTTCAAGAAAAACATTTGTACAAACTTTCTTTAAGATCGGCGTATATCGGCCTATGTAATGTTTTCCTGTGTGATTTTTCCTATGTATTCTTCAAAGCCTCGAGAAATTTGTGACGTTTCGTTTTTTTTTGAGATGGCAACTTCAGATATACAATAATACAACGCCGATAGTTTTTCTTTAATGTATTTCTCACTTTTGTTTAAACTCTAAATTTTCGGCTTAAAATTTAATCTGATTTGTCATCACTTGTACAAATCAGTACTTTTTTTATTAATACGATTTGAAAAGTTAACGTTTTAGAGCGGCACAGAGGCGCTAAAATTTGGTTAACTTGACCTCAAGATTAACTTTATCGCGATTCTACGGTAATTTTTTGGTTCCACGCACTTAGTTTATGAATTATAGGTCGTAAAAGTTTCAGAGCAATTTATCAATAGTATGAAAGCAAAAATTGTAATCTAAAACTTTAAACTATTGGTACCATAATAGTCTTTCGAAACACATTTCATATGATGTATTACATATACCGATTCATTAATCCTTTAAGAGCATTTATCTTAAAGTTTTGTCGATATGTAGAATATTTCCTCAAATATAATCACCCTTATCGCGGTTGGCGTAGGCGTATTTAGGCGTATGTCGCATTTGTTGTCGTATTTAAAATTGAATGGTATCGTGGAAACTTTTCGCCTACGCCTACGCCTACGACTCTCTATTTTTTGTAAGAGAGTCGCTTTGTAACAGATTACTCAATTTTTTTTTTAATGAAACACCCTGTTATGAAAATGTCAACAAATCACTCATCTTTTGTATTAATTTTATTTAATCCTTTATTATACCCTTTTGCCAAGTACGGCTTTTTTTCCATTATCTCCACCAACTTGGAAAATTGTGCGGGTGTGGTAATTTTTATGCTAAAATATAAAAAAATAGAAAAAAAAAACAAAAATTGAAACAAAAAGCTATAAAGCTGCTTTTTATATAACTTACGATTTGTTTGACTCCATTTTTAAATAATTTTTATCAAAAAATAAACTCTGTCGTGAGCAAAAAACTTAACGACAGTTTTTAGCGCTTTTGACAGGCAAATACGCCATCTGCGATACCGTTTTTGTAGTAGAATTATATTCAGTGTCGTATTCGCTGGCGTTTTTGCCAACCGCGATGCGATTTTCTAAAAACGCCTAAAAAACGACACAAAATTGCCAACCACGATAAGGGTGAATATGTTATGGAGAACACTTCAAGTGTTTGTATGCTATATTTTTAGAAAGTCCATCATATAAAATTTTAAAGTTATTAGGGTTAAAAATTTTTATTTTGGAAAACTACACAATGTATTTATAAGTTTGTGTTAAAATATATAGGAGTAATATGTAAATATTTGAAGTGTTACGGAAGGCCGAAAACCCGCAATACAGTAAAACTTTATTAATTAAAGCCCTAATAACTTTGGTAACATGTGTATATTATTGGTAAATAATTATTGTTATATCGACATAATTTAAAGATAAAGCCAATTTTGTAAAAAAAAAGTCAGTCAAGAAGTATGAGCATTTGAAATGGGCTCTTAATGGGTTAATAAATCGGTGTGCTTTAAACACCATGTGAAAAGCCCTTTCAATTTTACAATGATACCCATACTGCTAAGAATCAGTTTATACCTTAACAGTACGTTTACATTTGACAGTACTGGCAAGACAGTAAGCAAATACATATTAGTTGCCAAAAACACTACTTGCTGTCTTCGTGACGTAGGCGTCCAGACAGTAGTTAAGACAGTTCACATTTAAAAAAATGTCTACCGTGAAAGTCGCAGTTCAAGTTCTAGCTAAACGTGTTTTATATGAACTTAGCAAATTAAAAATAGCATTTAACAACTATTTTTTGTGAACATAGATAACACTTAAGTTAAACATACAAAGCCAAAGCATAATTTATTAATTTTCTTTTAATTGTTGATTTTTTTTTACTTTTGCGAACAAAACTTCAAACTACTGTCAGCAAATGTCAAATCACTGTCCATTTTACTGTCTGCAAAATTTGCTAGACAGTAGACAAGACAGTTGGAAAAGTGTACATGTATTAGTGAAAAATTTTGCATGTATTGCAACTGTCTTGCCAGTACTGGCAAATGTAAACACCGTGTAAGAGATATGGATCAAGTATTTTGGAAATTTTACGACCTATAGCTCCTCAACTAAGAGCGTTGGCGTGACAAACATCTTCCTATATAACTTCTTTTAAGGATACTAAAAAGTAATAATAATATAGATTTGGTGGTGAGCTGCGCTTTTATTCTTGTTTCAACCAAAAAAATTATTTTTTTTAGCACTAATTCTTCTAATTTTTGATTACATTAGCAACACTTTTTCTGTTTTGTGGCGTACAAAAAGATTAGCATAGACAACAACCTGCAGCCATGTAGCCGTGTCGTCGTTAATATAATCATTTCCATATACACACCAGAGAATGACAACAAGTACCCATAAGAATAATATACAGAGGTATTTACCCACGCTTTACGTTATTGTGTTTATCCATACTTATAACACAAATATTAACAAAAGCTATGGTTGTGCGTTGCAAAAAATATGTGTATTACTTATACTTATGCACGGCAATATTTCACGCCACCAAATTCAGTAAACTTAAATACATGAATGTTATGCAGATATTATTCAATACCCATGAATGCGTTTTGGCTATCTGCCATACATATAAAATATCTATGTGTAAGAAAATATACATGGGTACCTTCAGTATTTTTGGCACTACTGCGTAAATATGAAAAAAATAATTTTTGTACGAAATGTTTTAGCAAAAATGTGCTTTGATCACTAGCCAGGTATGGGACTATGTACATATTATTTTTGATACATAAAATAAATTTTTTTGTAACATCAGCAGTGCCAATGTAGGTCTACATACATAAAAATAAAATTATAAACATGCAATGTCCTGAGCGGATTAGAATCTATAAGAGAAGACTTTTTGATACTTTTTTGTTTTTCAATTCAATATTTTCTGATATTTTTTATATTGAACTTACAAAATAGATTAACTCACGTGGAAGATAAAATATGAACCGGAGGTTGGTCCATCGCCAAATCGATCAACTAAGACGGAACAAATAAATGCTCAAAACATGTCAAATCATATATACTTAGATGTACTATGTTTTCTTCATAATTACATAAAAATTTATGATCGAAATTTGACTATAAGGCAAACGCTAGTATATATAAAACGTTTAATTTTTATATCCTAAATTAGTATGTATCTTCGAAATTAAAGAAAACAAATTAAAGATGGGTTAACTCTTACGGCACAAATAAAAATTTTTGAGGCGGCAGTACGCTATTTTTAAACCGAGAACTTCTTTGGTTTCTGAAACGTTTGAATTATAAATCGTTACAGAACGGCGTCTAAATGCATTGGGTGGCGGTTACACTCTTTCTTTTTAGCACAACATACAAATCAATACTTACATACATAAAAAACAATATCTTCCGTCTCGTGTCACCTCTCTATGCTATGTGCGTGTGACAGCGACAAGTGTAAAAAAATTATGCGGATACGTAAAGGTTTTTTACATGCAAAAATAAATAATTTTTTTGCACTTGTCGCTTTAAAAAAAATTTAAATCAGTTCCAAATAATTTACAATGTTTTTCCAATTTCATTTCTTTCTCTGGAATCCAAATTCACTATTATTTCAATTTATTTTATTCAAACTAACCTTCATATTCATAAAAAATATTTTTGATTAATAAAAGTTTTATTAATCACATTTTCATAGAAAAATCGTTTCGTAAACCTGCTATAAACCTTAAATATTTTTTATGAATATGGGGGTAATATTATAAAAATATATTCAAATCAATAGAAAATCACACAAATTTGTTCAAAAAATTAAATTGTGTGATCATCATTGGGGTTTCTTATGCGCATTAAAATAAATATTTAAAGTCAACTAAATAACTTTTATTTTTGTTCGAAAAAATAAAAATATAATTGTTATTTTTGTTCAAATAAATAAAAATCTAAAAATAACAATTATTGTTCAAAAAAATAAAATATTTTTGTTCAAAAAAAAATAAGAATCAAAAAATAACTGTTATCATCTGGCTTTTATGAAAAAAGGAATAACTGTTACAGTCCCTGTATAAAAACACTAATCGTGATACAAGTAAAATGCAGTAAATGAGTAAACTTAAAAATTTGCTCTCACAAAAAGCTGTTGCCCAAAAAAGTACGCGAACGCAAAATTTGTAAAAATTCGTAAAATAAAGGCAACAACTGATGGCAAATAATTGAAGTGTTGAAAAATGTTTACACTTTTGACTACTTAACTCGTTTTCTTATCGGTACTCGATTAAATACTTTTTATAACACGAATATTTTTGGAAAATACAAACAAATTATTTTATGTAATTTTTCATATTTGTTTGTTTTTTATTTTATTTGAATTTGCTAGTTTGTGTACGGCAAAATTTGATCAATAGTACACGAATACTTTTTTTTTACTATTGATAACTTTAAAAACAAGTGCTGTGTGCGAGTACTTGACACTTTTACTACACCAAAAAATTAACATAACAAAAAGTGGTATGTAGCCATATAAATCCTTCACAAACAAGTTTAATTAATTAAAATTAATTTACTTTTTGTTTTTATTTTAGTTTTATTTCCACTTTTCTTTTTTTAAACAATTTTTTCACAATTTGTATGCTTTTTGTTTGTTACTTTTGTTTGTTTACCTTTGAAACATATCGCTCATTTCGTGCAAGACCGTCACAACTCAAAATTTGAAACTTTACAGGAGAGCCTTTTTAAGATTCCAACCTATTATTATTTATTTTATTATTTATTTTATATACAGTTATAAAATCAAATGTTTCTTTTTTGCTACAAAGAAAACCACATGTACAAGAGGAATGCCAACAAAAAAACTGAAATGTGACCTTGTTGATGTTAATTGCTCAAGTTTGTTAAAAGAGGTCATAGCGTCAAAAGCATCTGTATTACCGTTATTTTTTCGATAATTCTCTCCGTTCTTAGATCAATTTGTAGAGATTTAAGAGGAGAACATTTCTGCATTACTAACTCGAAAATGCCAAATTTTGAGTTGTGACGGTCTTGCACGAAATGAGCGATATGTTTCAGATAATGATCACATTGTGTATCATTATCTGTGTCTAGCACTCCGTAGGAGTTGTTTTTATAATGTTTTGGTATAGACGATTCCATGGTAATGTTTTTTCTTTTTCTACTGATTTCGGTAGTACAATTATTGTTATAAAGATTTACAGTTTTACTTTTTTCTGAGATTTGAGCACTTTGCTCACTGATTAACTTTTTGGTTTTAAATTAACTGTAATACTTTTTTTGTCACTTTTAGCAAAATAAATATAAGAAAAAGTTATTTTTACTTTATTCAGCAAAAAGTAAATTGTTATCTTGTAAGTAATTTTAGTATTACACCAAGCCGAAATTCTGATCTCCGTAATGCGTACATCACTCATCACGGTCGCGATCGAACTCCTCCGTTTTGGTGTATTAAGAGACTTATAGTAAAATTTCACGGATAATATTTTTGCGAAACATTTTAACCCCTTAAATCACTGTTTTAATGGTGTTTTTTGCTGTTTTTTTAAAAGAAGGGCAAAAAAGACTTATACCTTAAGGAGTTAGAGGGTTAACATATTATTATATATTAACATAAATTTGCTGAACACATTTTATACCTAAAATGTAAGGATCACATGGTTTCTTACGTCGATTAACAATAAGAATGTGTCAAGAGCTGGGAAACTTTAACCCCCCCTCAAATGAAATTCAGATGTAAACTTTCAAAACGCCGATACACGTGTTTTTTTTTTTTTTTTTTTTGTCTCCTCTATCAAAATTTATAGGCCGGACCTTGTAATTTTTCATTTCTTTGTTTCAGTGTTAAGATTGTTGAAGTCTTTTACGAAAATGGGTGTTCATGGGGATTTAAGTCATCAACAGACAGCAGTCTTAAACGCATTCGTTCCGAAGCATTGGGAAACCCACAAATTGTTAAATTTTCACTTGGATTTTTTTTTTTTTTGTTTAAAAGTTTGTAAATTTATCCTTAACCGTTAGTAAGGGGTACGTTTTCTTTCAAAAACTGTTAACGAATGAAAAATTTATTTTCTGTATTAAAAATAAATTTTACAATTGAACTCAAACAATATTGATTTATTTAAAATATATAAAAAAAGTTTTATTTACAGGTTCATCCTCACACCCCCACTAGAATGAACACCATGACTCATTAGGTCGCAGCAATGAAAGTGGATAGGGATTTTATTTAGACGTAAGCTCCCATATCCTCGGTATTGAGATGCTGTCAAATGTGACTCCCGGAGTTATGGTGTCATCGGCAGTCACATTTAACTGTAACACCACTTCCTTTCTCCATGTCGTGAAAAGAGTCGCCGAGGGTATTGCGGGAGTGATGTTCCTATTCCACGTGTGGAAAAAGTTCGCCAGATCATAGAGTTTACCAAACTATATAGGACGTTGTGTCCCGTCGCCATTATAGTACAATCATCTGCGTTCATCATTTGGACACCTTGGGGAGATGTCGGGAGTTAAGACAATGCCAAAAATGTGTTGTCTGATAAACAATCAGGATTTCGAACTAATCATAGCTGGGTTTGAAAATATACGGCGTGCACTAGATGATGGTAAGCTAAATTTCTTAGTCCTTCTCGATCATTCAAAAGCCTTTGACACGGTCGACCACAGTTTGCTTTCCACGAAGCTTGTGCACTTTTTTAACTTTTCAGAAACATCAACAAGGCTTTTTTAGCCTACCTCTCAAATCGTTCGCAATTTCTCTATTCAAACAATGTGCAATCTTCTGCATTAAGTTTATCTAGAGGTGTACCTCTAGGGTCAATTCTTTGACCTTTGCTTTTTACACTCTATATAAACGACTTGCCAAAACATCTTGTTCACTGCAATAATATACATATGTACGGAGATGATGTGCATTTGTACTTTAGTACAATTTGTTTCTCAAAACATCATGAGACTCAATGATGATCTGGATAAAATTTATCGTTGGGCCAAGACTATCGGACTTTGTTTAAACCCTAATAAGTCGAAGTGCATCGCAAGAAATCACTTGGTTCAAATATCGGATATTTTAATTAATGGGCAGAAAATCAATATTGTAAATGCTGCTAAAAACCTCTGGCTAATTTTCAATGATAGTCTTACTTGAATAAATCAAGTTAACGCACTTGCTGGTCAAACTTATATAAAGTTAAGATGTCTTTGGTCGACACAATACTTTACCCCTTTAAATATTAAATTAATGATTGCAAAATCTTATCTTCTTCCAGGTTTAATGTATGGTTGCGAACTCTTCGATAATTACGATTCCAGTAAAAGGAAGCTCAATGTCTTATATAATAATATTGATTGATATGTGTTTGGCCTTCGTAGATATGATCATGTGTCACATGCTTCTTTAAAACTATACGGCGTTTCATTTGACAATCTTTTAAATATTCGTGTACTCTTACTATTACATAAACTTATCTATTCTGAGACTCCACGATACCTTAGCGATAAAATTAGGATTGCCAGATCACTTACCCCCGTTTTCACAACTTTCCGATAGCTAAAGGTAGGATTTTATCGGACGTATAAAATGTGTTCCATTATTAAAACTTTACTGTAACCTACCAGGTATGATTAACCTTCCTTTAACTTATCGCTCACTTTATATTAAAGTAAAGTTGTAATAATGGATGACTTTTTATACGGCCGATAAAATCCTACCTTTAGCTATCGGTAAGTTGTGAAAACCGGCCTTAGAGGTAAAAGGATTATAATTCCCATGCATAGCTTTCTTGTATATGAACGGCATTTTTAAACATGCGTCACGTCTATGGAATTGTCTTCATCACTTAATAGCAACGCAAGAAGTTTTACGAGATTCTTATTTAATTACTTTGCACCGCAGTTAATAGCTATAATAATTTATAGCTTAATTTAATTTAATATTATTTAATTCATATGTATTTATACGAATGTGATCTCTTAATGTAATTTAGAAAACTGCTTTCCTGTACTTTAAATATAAGATTAAATCTTGTTGAATGTATAATAATAATAATAAGACATGTAGAAATTAAACAGGAAAGGGGATAAAACTCAGCCCGGGGGAACTCCTTGGGTAATTCTACGACACTTCGACTTCTTATTTCTAAACTCCACAAACGACTGACATCCAAACAAATTATTCCCAAGCCATCTCTTCGTGTTATCCGTGAGACTAGAAGTCGCAATGTCTCTAAAGACGATGGCATAGTTAACCGTCTCAAAGTCCTTTGATAGGTCAAGACACACTAAGACCGTTCTTTAACATGGTCGGGCTTGGTTAAGGCCAAGGCTATTCGTGTGAAGATGGCGGTAAGAGAAGTTGTTGTACTATACTGTTTGCGGGATCCATGCTGATGATGCGCCAATTGGTGATTGGTGACAGCATGGAGATTGGCTTGTATGAGTCTTCTTGGGTCGCATTTTTCCCCAACTTTAGCAGGGGAACCACCCTACACACTTTCCAGGCTTCAGGTATAATTAGAGTGGCTATCGATAAATTGAGGACGTTTGTTAATTACTATACTCCAGACTTTTGAGCATGGATATTCTGTTAGGACCAAGGGCTTTGAATGATTTAGCTGTCCTGATCACCCTTGCAACCGTGCACCCGACGCTATCCTCACGCTTTTGCGAATTCTTCAGAGATCTGACTGTCGGCCATAGCTTGCTGGCTCCGAAAGTTAAGTTGCACATATTAATTACGGATATTCAATTACGGATGTACCAAATACCGATACCGATATATCGGCGATTCTTAGGGTTTGCCGATATAACGGTTTCGGCGATATTTTACTGTCGATACCACGATACTTGTTTTAGAGTTTTTTTTTTTAACAAACAATTTAATTTTCAATGCTTATTTTTGCATAATAGCTAAGCAATCACCCTTATCGTGGTTGGCAATTTTGTGTCGTTTTTTGGCGTTTTTTAGGCGTTTTTAGAAAATCGCATCGCGGTTGGCAAAAACGCCAGCGAATACGACACTGAATATAATTCTACTACAAAAACGATATCGCAGATGGCGTATTTGCCTGTCAAAAGCGCTAAAAACTGTCGTTAAGTTTTTTGCTCACGACAGAGTTTATTTTTTGATAAAAATTATTTAAAAATGGAGTCAAACAAATCTTAAGTTATATAAAAAGCAGCTTTAAAGCTTTTTGTTCCAATTTTTTTTTTCTATTTTTTTATATTTTAGCATAAAAATTACCACACCCGCACAATTTTCCAAGTTGGTGGAGGTAATGGAAAAAAAGCCGTACTTGGCAAAAGGGTATAAATATAAAATTAAATAAAATTAATACAAAAGATGAGTGATTTGTTGACATTTTCATAACAGGGTGTTCATTAAAAAAAAAATTTAGTAATCTGTTACAAAGCGACTTTCTTACAAAAAATAGAGAGTCGTAGGCGTAGGCGAAAAGTTTCCACGATACCATTCAATTTTAAATACGACAACAAATGCGACATACGCATACGCCAACCACGATATGGGTGAATAAATAGCACAATCAAAAGCAGAGCATAAAATTAAACAGAATAATGGATTGTTTGTTTTAATTCTCAAGCTGGAGGTCTACACCACGCGTTCTATGCGTATGTTACATTATTGACCATTTTTCGAGACGCATGCTAAAGTAGAAAATAATCATACTTCATGCTATCGATACTTATATCGATTAAAAGCTTTTTTAAAGCGTAGAGCTTTTGCTGTGTAATTTGTCAATACAATTTTATACTGCTTTTTTATGATTTTTGTAGAAATAAAAATCATTTTTCTACAAATTTTGGGTTACTTCGAAGAGACCAGAAAATCTTTAGGCAAAGCCACTGCCACATTGTCTGGCACTATTCCGCTAGTTAAGAGTATTCCAACCATATTAGAAAATACAATAATTGAATAAACTGAGATGCAGAATAATTCAGAGTTCCAAAAATTGGCGACGTACATTACCTTATGCATTAGCTCTGTATGAAAGGTTTGAGGGTTTAGAGAATAATCAAACCCATTGTTTATCTACAATTCTTGACCTTCGGTGAAACCGAGAAAATTTCAAAGACAATAGACCGAAAAAATGTCTTATTGAGCTATTTAACATGACTCTGTATTCCGAAAGTATTGAAGACACTGCCACCCCTACAAAAAAAAAATTTTTTTTTTACAATAGTCAGCAATAAATGTTAGCAGGTACCTTGAACCACTTATTGATGGCACTACAAAGTTCTGAATGTTTTATGTTTAGAATTTCAGTTTACCGTTTTCCCGAATTCTATAATTTACCTTTTAAACAAGTAGTACAATTTTTTGTTTATAACTCATTTGACACCAAAATCTGCCCCAAATTCATGTTTTTTAAAAAATGTTTCTTTTACATGACCAACACGTTGATGTCACAGATTGTATTATTAAGTTTTTACTTCCGGTTAGTGGTCTGAAACTATCGTTAGTAGACACTATCGATATGCGAGTTTCTTAAAAACTATCCAATGGTTTACAATCACCCTTATTCCATTTAGCGTTATGCAACGTTAGCGTCTGCATCGATATAAATTAACTCTGATTTTGTCGTCAGTCTTATTGGTGTCGAAACAGTTTTATTCCTTTTTATTTTTTCAATAATAATAGTATTGAATTAAAAAAAATCGAAAAAAAACAGCGAAGCTACGCGAAAACTTTTAATATTTCAAACAAGCCATAAAATTTATTAAAAGTCCCTAAAACCATAAGGAATGGCCAAAGTTCCATAAAAATAGCTAAATTAACGGAAATTCGCAAATTTTAGCCATGTTCGCGATAGAAACAATTTGTCCTGTAAGTTTTCTTATTCTTTACAGCTTTAACAATTTTTAAAAACTATAAAACTTTTCTATCATGTCGCTATTAGCAAATTTTTGCGAATTTACGCTAATTTATCGTTTTTTTTTATCGAATTTTTGCCATTTCTTATAGTTTTTGGGACTTTTAATCAATTTTATGGCTTGTTTGATATATTAAAAATTTTCGCGAATTTTGGAAATTAAATGTATTTTAGGGTTTTCTTCAAAGTTTGCAATTTTCCGCGAATTTTAGCCATGTTCGAGATAAAAGAGATTTTTTCGTGTGATTCTTTATAGCTTTAACCATTTTTAATAAATATTAAACTTTGCTATCATGCCGCAATCAACATATTTTTGCGAATTTCCACTTATTATGGAACTTTTGCCATTTCTTATAGTTTTTGGGACTTTTAATCAATTTTATGGCTTGTTTGAAATATTAAACATTTTCGCGAATTTTCGCTATTTTTACAATTTTTGCGTTTCGGCAGTCGTCGCCGTTTTATAAAGATACAGACAGGGCACTATTACTGTCGATTTATACGGGCGAGCAGTGCAATCCCTTATGCCATTAGTAAAGGTGAATTATTCAGAATAAGTCAAGCTACCCTTTTTGAGAGCACAACATTTTTAAGAAACCAACCTCAAATCGCATTTTTTTATTGAAACTGAAAACAAAACATACCAACTGTCTAATTTATTAGAGATGTGCTTTAAAAAACAATAAGCAATCGACATCGTTAAATTGCCGTTATAAAATACAAGTTTTGTATCGACGTCGATATGATTTTGATATTAAATTGATGACGATGACGACGACTCTAAATGGAATAAAGGTGATTATTTCCTACAAAATACAAAACATGTATAGCAAAATCCGTAAGACTTAACAAATAAAACTTTATGCCATAGAATACGTACAGTCTCAACAAAATCTTCAGAAACCTAAGTTTACTATGTTAAATTGTGTTTCTTTTAGTGGTTGTAGTTTTTTTAGTCATCGTCCTGACTTTCAATTTTTGTTGCTGCAATTTTTTAAAATTCTGCTTTGAAATTGCATTAGTGCCCAGATTATAAAATTCTAGTCTTTCAATATTTTAATCTTGTCTTTCCACTTCTCAATTTATAATACGCCAGCAGACAAATTAAGGTTGAAAAGTATGAGAATTACAAAACAAAACAGAATTGCAGAATACATGAAACTAAGTAGCCCTTAAAAATCTTCTCACCTCTCTGACCATTAAACTCAAGAATTGCTGCAACAAAAATTTAAAGTCTGGACGATGACTCATATTGGCAGAAGGAAAATTTAATAAGTCAGATTTACAGAAAGAAATGTTTTATAATTCTTTTTTTAATATTAATATCCCAATCTAAATATTATTCAAATAAATAAAATTGATTAGTAGTTTTAGAACTTATATTCAACAAAATTTGTAGAAAATACAATTATTCAACTAAAACTTATCCTCTAAAGAGATTCAACTCAACATTTTTAAATTTTCACTTTATGCAAGAAATCGATGTACAGTGGTCATATCTACCGACTAAAAATCTTACATCATTTTCTCTAGTAGTTTGTCAAAAAAAATGCAATTGTATCCCCCTTTGTTATATAAGAGAACATATAAAATGAAAACGGTTTTTTGTCTCTACTGAAAAATTTATAAATTTTGAGTTAACCCCCTTTAGAGGAACCAGTGCGATATTTAATCAAACGCTGTTATTAAAAACAAACATTAAAAGAAATGCGATTTTGTATTCTAAAAATTACAAAATCTCACGATATTTTGTAGAAGAACAGTTTTAGTTACTAGACAAACACAAGTTTCTTTGTCATTGCACTAAAGCATAAACTCGGCGGAATAAAAACTGGCCAAAAACTAAAACAAATGTTTGATTTATTAAATTGAAGTAAAGTGCAATTCAGTGAGGTTGTTTTCGATGTTGAATCGTTCGAAACAACTGTATGAAGGGTATCGTCTAAGCTCTTAACATTATGTGGTAAAACTTCCTTGTCGTTGTTTTCCAGATAGAAACATGCAGCCATATTCTGGAAATCGAAATCAAATTTGAGTGAAGTGCACAAATTTTGAAAATTATTCTGTTTTAAATGTTCGTAAAAATATTTTCCTTTATTTACTTCATACTTTCAGTACTACTTATCACATTTAAAAAAAATTTTTAATTTAAAATGTATTCAATACTAACACCCAATTTTCACGATGATTAAAACGACATTTCTTTTTTGAATTTCTTTTTTAAAGCAGCTTCCAAAAACTTCTTAAATTTTTACCATGTTTCTTTTTTTTTGCAGCCAGAGTTGATTTTTCTGATTTCCTTAGATCGCTATTCGTATATAAAAGTATTTAAGAATTCGTTATTCAACACAATTTTGATGTGTATTGAATTTTATTTTAAATTATTTAATTTAAATTTTTTGTTTTTCTATATTTCAATAAACATTTGTCATTTTGAAATAAGAATAAAACAGAAATTAAAAAAACTGATAAAATGCAAAGAGGAATGTTAAAAAAGCGACACAGAAAACACAATTCATGTCTTTTTTCTACCCTGCTTTCTTCTCTACCCCTTTCGCTTTCGAACTAAAAAAGACATGATTTAAAAATAGGGGACAAATCATCGTGAAAATGGGGTGCAAGTCTTAAAATATTTTATTCAAGAAGTTTGGAACATTTGTATTTTATTCATATCTTTTAAATTAAATTTTTTTTAAACAAATGTACTTTCTTATACATATATTAAAATATATTTTTATATTTGAGTATGTATATGATGAAAATAGATCGATTTCAAAACGATCGTTTTTAAAAGGTGTGATGAATTTTAAGCGATTTTAAAATACATTTCTGAATTATACTCTTACCCCCTTATGCAAAAAAATAAATAAAGTGAAAGTTCACATTAGTTAACGAACACATTAAGCCCATTAACTTTGGTTTTGTTTAATGTGTTGGTGAAATTATGTGAACATTAACTGTTTTCTATATTCTTTTAAATTTTATATTTAAGAGGTAAATTATTAGAAATCCATTTTTAAAGATAATGAAAACGAAATTATCGATTTCAAATTGTTTTTTTTTCAAAATCGTTTTCCATCACATACCTGATTATCGGGTATGTTCTACAAATTTAAATGAAGTGGTTTAAAATCTCACAAATTTTGAAAACGAGCCTGTAAAGAAATTTCATAAAAATATTTTATTTTATATTCGTCACACTTTGGGAACCAATTATCTTTACAAGAATCACTGTTCAAAACAGGAAAAATTACAGTCATTTTGTTAATCAAAATCTAGTTAGATTTAAATTCCACTTCATTTCGATTTCTAGCACATGCCCGTATTAATTTGAATAAAATAAATTGAAAAAGAGTGCATTTGGCTTGCAGAAAAGGAACAAAATTTGAAAAATGTAACTGTGAATTACACTTCACATTTACATACTTTATTTATTATTTTATTTAATTTTTTTTTTAATTTTACAATTTTAATTTTAAAAACACAGGGTAAAATGAAAGTTGTGGCGAATGTACGCTCCATTGCAAGGTGCTGCCAATTTGTGTTACTGTTGTTAATTAAACAATTAAAGTTTATCATAAAGCAATAATTTGAGAACAATAAAAACTATCGAAAACTATCGATAGCAATAAAAACTATCGATAGTGAAAATAAAGTCAAAAACCATCGATAGTATCGATAGTGCTATCGATAGTTACAGACCACCACTTTAAATATAAGTAACTTGTTGTTCGCTATATTTAATTTAAACATACCACTTACTATATCGCCTGTTGTTATAATGATATCAATATTAGGTTATTACCTTGCAACCTTTTCGTTATATACAACTTCATAACCACTTTTTACTATTTTTGAAACGGACAAAATAAATATTGCCATTCAAGTTCAATATATGGAGAACTTATCGGAATTAAACATTTCCTTCTTCGCACTTTCCAATCTTAGCAGTAATATCAACTTGGCCTAACCTTATACTTGCATTATTGCACTGTTGGCAATAGTAACTTTAGCGCTCTTTTCTTGAAAATGGTCAGTAAACATTTTTGAATTTGAATATGTTGTGCATTGATTCAATCACGAATGTGGAGATTAACCAACCTATCCATCAAAAGTATTAATTCTTCTTTTGCTTATCTCTTTTTATCCTACATTGTTTCTGCTCCAAAGACCTT
Organism: Pollenia amentaria; assembly: GCA_943735925.1. Classification (NCBI taxonomy): domain Eukaryota; kingdom Metazoa; phylum Arthropoda; class Insecta; order Diptera; family Polleniidae; genus Pollenia; species Pollenia amentaria. The sequence goes on from OX031006.1 coordinate 106,640,337, forward strand.
TCATTCGAAAGTACGCCTCAACCATAAATTTCCATTCTTCATAATTTTTGCTTCACGGGGCTTCTCAATTTGATTGTGGTTTGACATTTGAAATCTTAAAATAATTATACTTATTGAGTCTTGAACTGTCTTGAGTCTTAAACTGTCTTGAGTCTTGAAATATGTACTTATCTTGAATCTTGTAATATATTGGATTTTAATTTCATTGGATTTTAATTTCTGTTGAACTGACTCTACAATTCACGCACTATATTGTAACTCTTAACGCTCATTTAGGCGAACGTAGCTGTATAGTATATGTTCTGTATCAATCAGCTGTTCGCTTTTTGGTATATAGAAAGCAATACAAAATCTGACCGAAATGTAATGTACCGTAGTTGTAACGTTTCATTCTGTTATAAAATAAAATTTCATACCGTTGTTATGTTATATTTGTAAAACAGTGATGGGTTGCTTTTATGGTAAATTGAATGCGGCTATTTTCGCCGTTTTTACAAATATAGGTTAGGTTAGAAAGGCTGGTGCGAAGCAAACTTCACACCTTCACCCAGAGACCAATATGGTCCATTGTGACGCCTTATTAAGTGAAAGAGAACTAATATGAAAGAGTAGGAGAGAGAAGTAAAGAGTGAAAGCACAGGAAAAGAAGATAGTGGAAGATAAAGAATCGGACAGAACAAGCAAAAACAACCCTACCAAACAGGAAAACTGCCCTAAATGTTCTCAGTCACCAGCCTTCTGCCGCGCAGCCAAGTCATTCCCGTTACGAATCCCGTCAGATTCTCGAGCCCGCAGCCCGAGACATATCCCTATTCGTGCAGGAATCTTACCCAGCCTACTAAGCATCGGCCACAGCGTGCGCGATACTCGGCAGTCCGTTCGGCCCCGCCAAACCCGATTTGTCCCGCTCCCTAATTTTTCCAAAGTAGAAGCCCATTGGTGGCCTGACCACCTGCAAACTGTCAGGATCCTCCATTTCCGAGCCCAGTCTAGCCAACTCATCAGCTATCCCAGTGCCGGTGATGTTGCAGGGACCCGATACCCAGCGGAGCTATACAAATATACATATGCTTAGATGTACAAAATAAACAAATACATATGCACATACAATAGAAATGAGAAATATATAAAAACTTTAAATGGTTACAAAACATTGTTTTGTCTGTGCACATTTACAATATACTCGTAATACATGTAAATGCTAAAATATATATTTGTGTATTGTAAATCTTTAATATACCGACGTCTTAAGGAAGACATTTACCATTTACCTTGGTAATAAAACTTGGACTCGGGAAGATCTGCCGTTCCCAAAAATAGGTATTTTTTATAGAAAAAATTATATTTTGGTAATAACTTTTTGTATCTGTACCGATTTTTCCGAGTTGTCCAGCAGATATGTTCTACTAAAGATTTCCGATCTTTTGATATATAAGACGTATGTATAGGTCATATAACAGCTCTAAAATGTTTAGCACATTTTTGGAGTATTTTGCTAATAACTTAACCATTTTTAAACCGATTTGGCAGATTTATATACCGATGTCTTTAGGAAGAAATGTACCATTTACTTGGATTATAAAACTTGGAGTCGGAAAGATTTATGGTTCCCGAAAATTAGTATGTTTAAAAAATAAAATTTTATTTTGGGCATAACTCTTCCATTGCTGGAAAAAAGTTTCCGATTTTTTGGGAAATATATTCTGCCAAAAATTCCCGATATTTTGATATGTACAAAACGTGTTTATATGTCATACTAGAGCCCTACGAAAGGACCACGCCCACTTTTCCAATCACGCCCATATTTTGTGGGATGCTGTGTATTGATAACCGATATGTTTGTACCTTATTTGGGAACTTTAGCTCATTTCGTTCTCCAGATACAAAGAAATGTATAATGTCTTTGTATGGGAAGTGCCACACCCACTTCTCCAATCCCGCCCATTTTTTTTAGAGAATTGGCGTATTGATAACCAAGATGTTTGTACCAAATGTGAAAGCCATGGCTCTTGCCGTTCTCCAGATACATATACATAAAAAAGAAACGAGAAAGCAACAATATGGGATTTATGGGGAAAATAGAGGTAGTCGTGGTTTTTTACTCATATCTCAGCCATTTATATACCGATCTGGCTGAATTTCAATAGCAAAATAATAATGAACATATCTGACATAAATATATTCCAAGCAAGTCCCCATCGTATCTGCGGTCTTCGGAAAACCCATTTCAACAGACGGACGGACAGACGGACAACCGGATTTGAACTTCCCTTCCCATAAGGAGCCAGAATATATATACTTTAAAGGGATCAATATTATAGAAATTACAAACGGAATGATAAAGTTATATATACCCTTTTAAATGTTTTTTTTAATGCCTATTTCGTTTTAGGGATGTACATATGTGTTACAAAAACACTTTTAGAAGGCTGTTTTTGTTATGAAAACATAATGTAAACGCATGATGTAAACGTACTAGATTTTAAGGAAGATTTCAAATGAAATCTACTAGATTTCGTTGTAATGTAAACGCCCTATAATAAGGTAAAAAAGTAAAAATTTTAAAGGCCGCTTTAGCCGACCGTAAATGTATAAATGTTAATGTAATGTAAACAGCTGATTGTTTCTTTTATATGGAAAGCAATACAAATGTTTAACTGACTATAATGTCACATAACCGTAACTTCCCAACCTATAGAAAATAGAATTTCATTACGAGGTTACGTGACATTTGTAGATAGTGCTTGTATTTTAAATGGAATGCGGGTAAATTCACTCTTTGTCTTTGGTACTTTTTTCAGTAATAATATCTACATAATAATACATACATACATATTTTCATTTATACAAATATATGTTTAGATGTATAAAATAAACAAATGCATACATTTACACAAACAATAAAAAGTCTGGTTTTTAATGGTATCAAAACCTAGTTTTGTGAATGCACATTTTTAAAATAGTACAAGTACATATTTGTTTATTGTAAATCTATAATATAAATAACAAATATGAAATAAATTATGTGTTTTTACATACACTAAAAACTGTTTCAATGCCATTTAAATCACTTGGTACAATTTCTGCACAGCGGTCACCATTTAAACCTATTGATTCCCCAGCACTGTGTGTGTTGTTTTATGTATACTATTAATTTTTTGTTTATAGATGTAAAAACATATGACACGTTTTTCGATGTCCGGTACAGTACGTTACGGGTACAGAAACGTTCGCCTAACTCAGCATGTATTGGCATAAATGCAGTTTACGGGGCACACGAAAAAAAAATTGGACCCCCTCTGGAATTAAAAAAGAAAAAAACCAAAATAAAAATTTAAGGGCGCTGAGGCCCGTGGGCCCGCCAAGGTTCAAAAATCCAGGCCGCCTACTAAGTGTTAAGTGTGGGTACTCAAATTAAAAGTAATAGCTGGCCTTCGGCTTGACGCAAGGATTTTTCCTCTATGGTATAACAAATACCAGCTTCGCTAAGGAAAGCATCTCTGCATAGCCGGCCTTCGGCCGGGCGCAAGCATTTTTTTCCTCTACGGTATAACAAACACCGGCTTCGCTAACTAAACCTTGTCTGCATCTAAAAGATTCTTAAACTAATCTAGAGGGTAAAAAAATGATCGAATATAAAAACAAAATGAATATTTGCAATCGTGACCAAACTACCTTTCATTCGAATAACCACACATACATATTAGTTGGGGTGGGGGCACTTTTTCAGCCCCAGATGGCCTGCCCTAAATTTCATTTTCGTTTTTCTTACACAATTACCTTTAATTTGTGTACCCACACATACCACTAAGTGGGCGGGCGGTTTTTGGGGTCCAGGGGTCCCATGGGCCTCAGTCCCCTTTTTATTTTTGATTTTAATTTTGGTTTTTTTAATTAAGAATCGGATGGTATATAAAACAGTTTCATTCTCATTCTCCAACATAAGCGATTTTGAAATTGGTAAAAAAATCAATTTTGAGGTACGATTTATCGATTTAAAATTTTTGCTATTGCTACAAAGTCGGTATTACTATAAGCAAAACCGGAAATTCCTTCAGAATTTAGAATGCATACTCATCAAGGCAAATGTTTTTGTTGTTTTTTCAATTTTAGTTCAAGTTCAATTTTACATTTCAATAGGTCTGTCTGGGTACTTTTCCAGTAGCAAATACTCAGTAAATTTTTTTGGGAGAGTAAGACAAAATTTTACTCTTTCGGCTGAGAATATCTCAAAAAGTACGCAGACAGTATCCAGTGAAATCTTGCAAGAAAACAGCTGATCGGTGTGTAAACAATTGAAATAACAAACGTGAGCCAAGATAGCGTTGAAGAAATAGCGTCCAATTTGGGAATTTAAAAACCGGGAAACCAAAATACCCAAATAATGGGTATTTGCAGTATAAACAAAAAGTTAGCGTCGAATTTAGGAATTTAAAATAGGGAAGTACAAATATAGGAACAAATCTAATTTACCGACGCAGCTCCAAATAAAAAAAAAATACACAGGGTGATGGAAAATGAAAAAATAAAATAAAAAAGTTGGCGCAAACGCTTAGTTTTCGAGTTATGGACGTTTAAAGTTTTCACATAAATATGTGATTTACCACTACAATTCTAAACGTATATGGCCAATATTGGTATCATTTTAAAGCTCTTGAACAGATTTTTCTGGATATACATACATAATTTATTTCAAAATATTAAACTCTTTAGATCACATTACAGTTTTTTTTCATTTTACGTCGAAATGTTACAAAATAACAAATGTTATAAAATAACTAACACTAGCATCGCAAAAAAAAATTCTTTGCATAGCCAGCCTTTGGCCGGACGCAAGGATGTTCTTCTCTATGGTATAATAAATACCGGTTTCGCTTACTAAAGCTTCCTTGCATAGCCGGCCTTCGGCCGGGCGCAAATATTTTGTCCCCTATGGTATAACTAATACCAGCTTCGCTAACTAAAGATTCTCTGCATAGACGGCCTTTGGCCATGGGCAAGGATTCTCTCCTCATTAGTATAACATAAACATAAAGAAGGTTTTACTTGTATTTTAATTAAAATTCTTAAATAAATTAGTATGTAGTATATACATACATTAAAGAATTAGAAAAAATTAATAAATTTGTTTTTATGCTTACTAAAAAACTTTTGTACTTTGCAAACTCGTCCCACTTCTTAATAAACTAGAAATATTAAAATAAATTCTGTATGTCCAGAAAGATCTAGTGAAACGCTTTGCAATGATACCAATATTAGCCATATACATTTGGAAATGTACTGCAAAATCACATATTTATATAAAACGCCCATAACTCGAAAACTAAGCGTTTGCGCCAACTTTCTTATTTAATTTTTTCTTCTTATTTTTCCATTTTCTATCACCCTAGGTACTTTTTTTTATTTGGAGCTGTGTCGGTAAACCAGATTTAAGCCCAAATATATTTATATTTTTAATAAAAATACAAAAAATATTTAACACAGACTTTTGCAGGGTATAAACTATATATTTCTGAAAGTAAATAGTTTTCTGGACAAAATCAGCGATGCGTGCAAAAAATCGTTCGGACAGTTTCCGAGAAATCTGGGTTCATCCAAAATGGTCAGTAAAAATCTTTACTGATTTATGCAATGAACCACAGGCTTTTGCACGGTATAAACTATATATTTTTTGCATGCATCGCTCATTTTGTCCAGAAAACTATTTACTTTCAGAAAATATACAGTTTATACCGTGCAAAACCCTGTGGTAAATATTTTTAGTATTTTTATTAAAAATATAAATATAATTTTACTCCCCCTTTTTAAATTCCTAAATTCTACGCTAACTTTTTGTTCATATACTGTAAATCCCCATTATTTGGGTATTTTGGTTTCCCGGTTTTTAAATTCCAAAATTCGACGCTATCTTGGCACCCGTAAACTCTTTCATTCAAACAGTATATAAAAACAGCTGTTCAAAATAGTTGCAAAATCTTACCAGAGGAAATTTCTCCAGTAACATTTTGCAAGTTCTCTAACTTCCAACTGTCAAAAAATTCTCTTTTTGGCTCTCTCGCTGTAAGAGATTTGGAGTACGCAGACAACATTTTGCAAGATTTTGCGACATTTTGTACAAAATTATGCAAAATATGTGTACGCAGACAGACCTAATTATCGGGCAGGTTCTAACAATTTTTTGCGATTTCAAATCGTGCGATTGTCAGAACATGGCTGTATGTTTATGATTGTTTATGTTAATTCTTAATTAAAAAAACAACTTCTTAAAAGTTTTCCATTTATAATTGTAAGTTTTACACTGTTTTGCTATACTTATTGCTATATTTAAAGAAAATCTAAACATACATAAAAGAAAATCTTTTAAATTACCCCACTTATAAAAACTCAAAATTATCTCTGTATTGCTAGATTCGTCTTCTCCTCGAATAGCAGAATAACTACTAAAATATCAAAAAAGTGTGCCACGCCCCTTATATATAAATAGACTTACATATTTATGTCTGGAGAACGGTAAGAGTAAATTTTTACATATTTGGTACAAATAGATATGTTGTTAATGCACAACTTCTGACAAGTGGGTGGAACTTTAATAAAGAAAGAAATATTCTTGTGAAACTGCCGTAACTGCCGTAAATTATGTAATAAATCGTTGGAAAAAAAAAACAAAAGTAAAAAACTAATGGCAATATTTTTAGATTTTAAAAGAGCTTTCGAAACAATAGATAGAAAAATAATGATTGAGAAACTTTATAGGTATAGGTATGAAGTGCAAGGTGTGGAACTTGAATGGTTTAAATCCTACTTGACTAACAGGAAACAAATTACCACTATAAATGAAATAAAATTTGGGTCAATTGATAATAAGTTCGGTGTTCCACAATGTTCCATTCTAGGTGTATTATTATTAAGTATATATATAAATGATATGCCCAAAAGTCTGTCAAGAAGTGAAATTATTCTATATGTGGATTACACTTTAATATATACGGAAGGAAATACAGAAGATCAATGTCAAAGCAATATGGCCAACGACATAAATAGTATTAATATTTGGTTTAAAATGAATGAACTAAAATTAAATTAAAGTAAACTAAAATAAAATAAATATGACTAGCGACACAGACTTTAAAATTAATGACAAAATAATGGAAAAAGTAAAACAAATTAAATACCTAGGTTTCATAATACTCGTAGATAAGGAACATATAGAATTCGCCTTTAAAAAAATAGGGAAGAAAATAGGATTCTTCAGAAGAATTAGGAAAAAAGTTACCACAATAATGGCAATAAACATATACAAACAACACGACCATAAAACCACATTTTGAGTTTGGTTCAACAATTATTTACACATATTGTAAATCAGGACAATTGGAGCGACCACAAAAATTACAAAATAAGGCAATGCGAGTAATACTAAAAAGTAATAGATACACACCAATACAATTTATGCTTAACACGCTTCATTGGTTAAATATTAAATAAAGATTGGAATTAAACACACCAATTTTTATACGAAAAATGAAACAAGGAAATGCGCCGGAGTACCTTTGAAAACAAATACGATGTGGGTGATGTTCAACCGTATAGATTGAGAAACGCAGAAGACTTTCGACTTCAACGAGTTACCACAGCAGCAATGCAACTATCTCTTTTCTACAAAGGACTTAAATTATTTAACTCATTATCAAGTAATATTACAAATGAATAAACGATTATGTATTTAGAAGAGAATGTATAAACTTTGTGAGGAATAATGTAATTTTGTAATACATGAATTGAAAAGATTAATATAATGAAAAAAAAGTGAAATGTTAAAGTATTAAAGAAATGCTAATAAAGATATAATAATAATACAGACTTGTTGGAAAAAATGTCGTTGGTTTTTTTTTTTCTTTTTTTTTTTTTTTTTTTGAATTTTTGTAAACATAAATTTAGTCAGCATGGCTCTATAGGCCTATCCATTCAACGAAACGGCAGCTCCTTACTCATTTCGAAAGCGCCTTTAAGCGGCAGAAAACAGTAAATTTAAATGGATGTTTATTAGCTACGAAAAAAACATTATCTATTTTGCTTCTTTATGTGAAAATTCATAGGAATATGAAAAAAAAACCATAATAAACAAAAAACACAAAACGATTCATCAAATGAAATAAAAGCAAGTATGTATATACAACATTTGACGAAAAGTGGGCGTGGCACCTCCCATACGAAGACCAAATATATTGTTTTTTTTTTTTTTTTTTTGAGAACGCTAACAGTCAGTCTTCCAATTGACTACTAATAGCTTCGGTATCAATACTCGACATCGGCCAAAAAACATATTGGCTCGGATGAGTGTTCATGCAGAAACATAAATGTATCTTCAATAAAGCAAATACCTTGATGTAATGCCGTTTAATTATGTACTTGCTATTTGTAAATTTTCTTGAATTTTTGTTTTCTTTAAATATTATTAACCTCAAAAACTACTGAAATTAATTAATGTATTCTATTCACACTAATCCTAAATAAAGTTTAGTTAAGAATAGGCGGTAAAAGTTTGCCGGCTTAGCAAATTAACTATATAATTTTACTTTTTAATATTGTGATGAAGATATCGATTTTATCCTATAAGGTAAGGGTATGGTAACAATATATTTTTAAAAGTAACACTTAAATAAGCAATTTTTAAAATTTCAAAAAATATATCTTACCATAATTTGATGTTGAAGATTGAGAGCTTGATTTACGAGATTTATAATTGCTCCATGGTGCGGCGTTGCTCTGATTCTCTTTTGCATTAAAAGGTGGATATTGAAACTGCATAGACGATGAGCTTTGATTGGCAGCTGTAATCAAAAAACCAGTTTATAAAATAAATATACAATAGAAAAATTACTTCTATTTGTAAAAACTTGTCGAAATGTATCTTACCGGAGAAGTTTTCTTCGTTAATTGGAGAAGCTAGATTTTCATAAGAAGCTGCCTCATCCACTTGCTGGCTCCATGGTATATTTCGCTCCTCAACATTTTTTGCTAAATAAAACATATAAAAAATACATAAGCACTATCATACTTCGATTTAAATAAAATTAACTATGTATTTCTAATTTAAGAATTTTTCAAATTTTTCCTATAAGATGACTTTTTAATCAGAAATTATACACATTTTTGTAAAATCTCAACAAACAAAATTATTTGCAGACTTCTTTCATTTTGCACTGGTCAATTTAAGTTTCTCACACTCTAGGCACAGGTCTTTCAAAAAACAAAGTTAAAATTACGTCGACAAAGGAAACGGCGACAGTCAGATTCGTTATACTTGCGGCAACTTTACCTGTATTTCCGGGTACTTTCATCTAAAATAAAGTTAGAACGAATATTATTAAACTTTAGTTTTAAAAAGCAATTTTTTTAGTTTTTTATTGTAAGTTTGATGGCCTCTTTGGCACCACTAAATACACAAATTCAATGGCAATTACCTGATCTGACACGCCTGATGACATTTGCTGTGAAATTCAGCGAACTTTGCTGCAAATTGAAAATCGAATTTTATCGCCGCTTAGTCAATTTTTACTTAAAATGTCTAATGTTTACCTCTTAAAAATTATATCTAAAAACACAAACTGTTGTTAACACAAATAAAATATCTGTTAAAATTTTTTATCAATAATTGCTAGACTGGATTGTGGTGTATTTTCAATTCTTTCTTTTTATATTATATTTCTCCTCCTCCTTCAGAATAAAGAACAACCATTTTGCTTTTTGTTGCACACTTCAAGTGTTGCCAGACTTTATTCGTAGGTCGGGATATTTAAATGTGGTCAATAAACCAATTTTATAGTAATTTGTAAGATATATTTGAAATCAATTTTATTTTAGCTAAAATGCAGTTTATGGGACATATGAAAAAATATTCCACTCGACTCAGAAAAACTTTAGTTACAAAAAAAATATTTGAAAATCGCTTGTTACAAAAAATATTTAACTGAATTAGCGCAAAAAAACTAAAAAAAAAAACAAAATATTTACAATAGTAAGCAAATTACCTTTAATTTGAGTACCCACACATAGATATAACGGGGGCACTTTTTCCCTGAAGTCCTCCACCCCGTAAATTTTATTATTTTCGTTTTTCTTGCACAATTACCTTTAATTTGAGTACCCACACATACCACTAAGTGGGCGGGGCGGTTTTTTGATTTGGTTTTTTATTCCAGAGGAGTTAAATTTTTTTCGTGTGCCCCTTAAACGGAATTTTCGCCTTTATTTTTATTAATAATTTATTTACTATAACACATAAGCAGATTTTTATTAATAATCTTAATAATTGTGAATTATTTTTAGGAGTATAAAAATATAAGATCTGGTAAGCCTGGTTTCAAGAACACATAATCTGACATACAAACATATATTGAGGTCTGTTTAATAGAAATGTCAACGGCCGCATTTCAGAGTTGAAATAAATGTAGTATGTATAAGTGCTGCAGCACTTTGGTAAAAAAATCTAGTACACTTAAAGATATTTTTATATACATAAATATCTGTCAACGATTTACTGCATGTTTGCTTAGTAAGTTTAATAAAACCTTTTAGGTCTGTTTCTTAACTTTTTTGGTAAAGTTTGGTAAAATAAGAATAAAGAAGTTAGAGTGCTATATTCGACTGTGTTTCATATAATAGTACGTTTCAACTTACATGTTTTGGACCACAAAACCAGTTTTGCTGTAAAACAAGTGTTTTGCTACTTGTTTTCCCATACATTTTTCATGTTCGAAAAACCCAAACAAAAACTAGTTTTGCTCCAAAACACATCGAAAATTTTTGAAAATCATGAATACAACTCTGAGTGATCCATTATTGATGATTGACAAATTCGAAAAAGTGACATATTTACCAAAATAAACAGACTTTAAAAAGGTTAATGCAAATTTCCAACTGATTTTTTATATTGCAACGTAAAATAATGAAGGAATATAATAAAAAGGTAGTAAATGATGTGCGTTTATATACGTACAATGTAAGTACAATTTCGTACATATGTATATGTATATCTGTGTATCAAAAACAAAGAAGGAAATTCTATGCAAAAAAAATTTTTTTTGTTCAACACATGTTTTGTTTGGATTTCATGTTTGTTTACAACATAAATGTCACATTAATTTCGAAAATTCGAAAACCAAAACGACTTTAACATAATGGAAACACTTTGACCAGTTTTGCTCAAAACAAGTTGTTTTGCTCATAGTGGAAACATAGTATAAGGTTATGGTCAATTGTGGACAGATCTTTATGAAATTTCACAGTGTGTTTTCCAGTCTTATAAAATTATGATACGAAAATTTATTACAATAGCATTATTCGTTAAGGCTGGTTTACACGGTAATACAATTTATTACGACATGTCAAAAAATAATGTAGAATGAATATCATGTAAAAGCAAAATGATACAAAATTTGAGAAGCGCTCATCAAATGTATATTTTCCATTTTACAATCTTATGTCTTCTCATCACACCAGAGTAGGGTTGCCAGTCGGGCTTGTTTTGGCTGGATTGTCCAGCTTTTTAATGGCCTGTCCAGTTTCAAGCTAAAAAGAAATTTGTCCAGCTAAAAAAATGTTCCACAATATGCTCTTAATATTTATTGCTTTAAAATAATTTTTATAAATTTCCTTATTGGAACATAATGCATCTGCAAAAGCGCCATCATTTCTATTTTTGATTTAATTCGTATGTACAGTACTATTTCCATCACAGTACTATTTCCATACTCAAGAGCTGAATATGCAAGATTTTTACATCAATTTTTTACTTAAGATAAATATAGGAGCGATAATTAATTCTACATTAAAATAAGAAACTAATTTTTTGAGTTATGAGAGGTATGTAGATATATAGAACATATGAATGAACTGAAAAAATTTAAGTTTAGTTATATTTTGTTATGTTAGTATTGTAGTAAAGTATTATAAAAAAAACAATGTAATAATATTAATGTCATACTCGTACATATGGGTATTTTTTAATAAAATTTTTTGTACAATAAACAAGTAACTTTTCGTGAAAATTTTATTTCAAAATGTCCAGCTTTTTAATATCCAGCTTTTTTAATTCACATGTCCAGCTTTTTGATAATCTGGATCTGGCAAGCCTACACCAGAGGCTTATTTTAAAGCAAACAATGGCAGCACTAATATAATATATTGAAGGTGTTAACCATGGCCCAATTAGTAGTTCTGCGCAAAAATACAACAATGCAACAATATAAAAAATAAAGGCCGGTATTCACTATCCTACATAATCGTACGATTCATTCACACGAAAATCTGATGGAATTCTATCCGACATAAAAAAATGTCTGCAAAATCTGCTGTCAATGCCATACTTTCCCACAAAAAAGATGAAAACTCAAATGACTCAGCTACTTTACAAGAAAATGCAACTCTGATCGCATACAATCTATCATTTTATGAACATTTTCATAAACATTTGCAAGTCGGACAGACTTGTCAAAAAATCTGTCACTCAATTCATTTTTAAGCCACACTGTCATACATTATGAGCACACACGATTTTTTTGACATATCGTGCGACTATAGGATAGTGAATACCGACCTTAACACGCATTTTGTTTGTGTAAATTATGCTAAAGAATGGACAAGATGTCAAAAACAATTTCTACAAAAACAATTGCACGATAAAAACACAACTCTACAAAAAATCAGCAGGCGTTTCGAGCCGACCTACTGATTGGGCCATGGTGTTAACCAAGGCGAATTCTTGTATACTGTGGTGTCGATACTACAACAAGTGACAACACCAAAAACACTAAAATGTATTTTTTTTGTTGCTTTCGTTGATCGTTATGTCAAATACACAAACAATTTTTGACATTTCTCTCTCAAAGTAAAAAAAAATAGTAGCACAGCTGTGCTTTCAACGCCACCTGAAAAATTGATTGGCCTTTGTGTTAACATTTTTATTCAAAAGCAAAAAGAACTTACACTCAATATATTTTCATGTTGTTTTTGTAAATATTTTAGAACTGTAAGTCCCGATTTACATTATACGATTTTTGTCGTTGCGACTTTTGTCGATTCTACTTTGAAGTCGTCTTATGTTTACATTGTAAGAATTTTGTCGTAATACAGTAGTTTTGACTTAGCTGCACAATCTCCTTTGCACGATTTTTTGTGCAGCTAAATCAAAAATGCAGTTATCTTAAATGTATTTACCTGCCTTAATGTGCAGGTATACAATTGTGGTTACCTGCATAAAAGTGCAGCTAAAGTAAAGTGTTTAAGAGAAGAATAAAAAACGTTTTTATGAAAAAATTGGTAAAAAAATAATGTTTTATTTCAAATAAAATCATTTTATAAACATATGTTTGTATGTATATTTTATATACATAAAAGGAACATTAACAAAAACAATGAGAATTCACAAAAATAAAAATTTATTCTATTCCTTTCATATAATCGTGGAAATGTTGATGCACGAATGTAGGTATGTACATGCAAACAAAATAAATGAATTTTAATGATGCCAACCTGGCTTGTTTGCGATTTATGTTTTTAAAAATACCTTAAATTTGATATTTATGTGAAAAATTGGCCACTTTATTTTTTTTCATATGTGCAGCTAACTTTGATGTTTTATATGAAAATATTTTAAAGCTGCCCAAAAATATGATAAATGTGCAGGTAAGCAAAATGCACGTAAACAAGGATTTTGAAGAATAATTACAGAAAATATGTATTTTGGGCAGTTAAGTCAAAGTGCAGCTATTGTTGATTTTTTGTATGAAAATAATTTTAAAATGGCAAAAATTTTGTGCATTTATCTTAAATGTGCAAGTATAGAAACCGCACTTAAAAAAGGAATTTGTATGGGATTTGAAAGAATAATGACAAAAATATTAATTTTGTGCAGTTAAGTCAAATGTGCACTTAAACAAAAGTCAGTTAAGTCAAAACTAATGTAACTTCTAGCGTATACATATATTTTGACACTACGAATGAATGAACAAAACGAATCGAAGAGTACACTCGCTTGTGTACCCCTTTTAATTCCTCTCTCCCCACTCACCAATAAGGTGATGCTAGTTCAAGGCGAATTCACTAGAAGGTGAGGTCAACTCTACAACAACACTGCTTCTGTGGTTCAATTGTCAAAAATAATGATAAGATAAAACGTTTGTTTACATTAAAAACTAGTGTGTATACAAATTTTGACAAGTCGACCACCGAAAAAAAATAACCATGTGTTGAATTGACCCCACCTTCTAGTGAATTCGCCAGGGCTATGTTCATACGACGATATAACATAGCGCTTACATTTGCCAGTACTAGCAAGACAGTTGCAATACATGCAAACTTTTTCGCTAACACATGTACACTTTTCCAACTGTATTGTCTACTGTCTAGCAAATTTTGCAGACAGTAAAATGGACAGTGATTTGACATTGGCTGACAGTAATTTGAAGTTTTGTTTGCAAAAGTAAAAAAAAAATTAACAATTAAAAGAAAATTAATAAATTATGCTTTGGCTTTGTATGTTTAACTTAAGTGTTATCTATGTTCACAAAAAATAGTTGTTAAATGCTATTTTTAATTTGTTAAGTTCAAATAAAACACGTTTAGCTAGAACTTGAACTGCGACATTCACGGTAGACATTTTTTTAAAAGTGAACTGTCTTGACTACTGTCTGGACGCCTACGTCACGAAGACAGCAAGTAGTGTTTTTGGCCACTAATATGTATTTGCTTACTGTCTTGCCAGTACTGTCAAATGTAAACGTACTGTAAACCATTTGTTTCGCCCTCTTAAATTGAATTGCCAAACACGCTGTTCATACGATTCATTCTTGTTTCATTTTGACATTTTTTTGTGTTGTAGTGATTTTATTTAATACAGATTAAAATTTACGTAAAAATTAAAAATACATTATTTAATACTTTTATTAATATTATTATTTAATAATTATCACTTTATTTTATTTAACATGATTTTTTTTTATTTTGTTTTTCTTTGTTTTGATTTTTTTAAGAGCTAGTTAATAAAACTAACGACAATTGTTACCAAAATTCTAGATGAAAGTATATTTTCCTGTTTCGCAGTATGTTTCAAAATGAAACGACCTGTTTCGCTCTCAAAATTTTATATGGCAAAATAGGGGGTGGGAGCAGTGATGTCAGATGTAGGAAAAATTCCCTACTTGTAGGGATTTTTCTCGAAAAATCAGACTGTAGGGATAAAACGACAGATTTTGTATGTTAATTCAAATATAATCTAACTGACTTCTGAAAAACCCTCTGTGGTATAAAAGCATATCGCTTCAATAATTACAATATGCCTACTTTGTTATTATATAATTGTTTTTGAGTATCAAGTACCCAAGTACTCAATACTTTTATAACTCTTAAAGCGCCAATTATTGCATTTTTATAAGCCCCCTTTCAGACTCGGCAAGTTAGTTGCGCAAGTAACTTGCCGAGTACACCAAAATCTATACTCAATTTTTTCCCCCTTACCGCACCTTACCACTGACATCAACAAACTAAGAGTTTTGCAAGATACTTGCGCAAGTAACTTGCCTAGTCTTGAAGGGGGCTAACTTGCACACGGTAAAATATACCACAGATTACTACTTACTCAATAATGTCTTACCCTAGAATATAATTTTTCAGAACAAGAAATAAATTATATTTCAAAGATGGAATTAGAATCATTTTGGTCAAAGACTAAGAATTTCAATGACAATTTAGTATTCCCTTGCCACTCAAAATTATCCAAAATTCTACTTAGTTTACCACATGCCAATGCAGATGCTGAGAGGATATTTTCAATTGTTACTGACATCCGTGCGAAAAAAAGTAATACACTGAGTCACAAGGTTTTCGATTCCATATGTATTCTACAGTCTCACTTGCAATCAAATATGTTAAACTGTACAAGATTCCGTTGTCTTTTTAAGAAAAGTGCTTTACAACAATCAAATTTTTTAAATGTTACGTATAAGTTAACAAAAAACCGGGTCTTAGTTTTTTGTAAAGTATTTATTAAAATATAAATGAAATTAAAATAGAATTATAAAAATTAACTTCATTCTTTTACTTCCAAATATGATCTGCCCTCGCTTCAAAAAACATAATTCATTTCAACCAACATTGTACCCAAAAAACGCTGAGTTTGCGTCTAGTGTTTTCTTTGTTTCCAAGTTTCTTATCATTCTTTTGCAATTGTAGAATAAATAGCTGACGCAGATGGTTGTTGACTTTTATGTTTTTCAACATCCGTATTGAAATTCTGAGTTGTGCTAACTCCTCCCTCGCCTAAATGAAGGTCGTCCCCGGACTTCTTCAATTTCTCAACCGCAAATTCCAGAGCACGTTGCTGACGGTTTTTCTAAGCATATAGTGAAACTTGAAGCAACAGAATGCAAAGGTCAGCAATAAAAGAAGAGTAGCAGCAGACAACAAAGGACCAGAAATCACTTGGTTTTTTAGGCCCTCTATATGTCGCAAGTTTTCAGCACTTAACCTCTGAAGGTATGGTAGACTCAGTATGTTTTCATGACCTGTAACATTAAGTAGGGCAATTATCGGTGACTCCGGTAATTTTGTTACTATACTTTTGTGATTTCTGTATAGGGTTTAATTAATTTTTGCTTCTCCACTGAAAGTCAGTAGAAATGTGCCCGTGATGGTCGTCTCTATGTCATCATTTGTTTTTACAGTAAAGGTATCATCACTTACAATTACAACACCCTCATCAACTATTGTCACCGACTCAAGATGGGAAGGCCGAGAAGTGCAATATGCATGACCACCCGAATGGAGTTGCTGTGCGCATGTTGAATGTACCAGCTTCCTGCAGAATGATGTTGTTAGGGTTGCATTACAGTTTCCAATCGGTAACGTTTGATTTTCACAATCTGCCACGCTGTTTTCGCCATTAAAATTAAGAATTGTGTAGTTGTGTTGAACAGGGTACAATGTTACTTTCTTGCAAACCATATCTGGTCTTGGATACTTAATTAAAAAATGTAAAAACTGATCATCAAATAGGACTCTTATACTAGCAACTTCCATTAAATCTTGTATAGTTACATTTGTAGAGTGCTTACTATTTATACTAAGCAAATCGTTAGAATCCAAAACCTGTGGATTAACAATACCGATTTTTGAAAGAGTTATTGACAACATCAAGCTTTCAAGCTCCGCGACAACAATTCTGTTTCTAGCAAGCAAGGTCTCGTACAAATGTTCTGTATCCACCATTTTAGCCTTGGTATTTTTTATTATAATATTGACTGTATCTGTCAAATTATTGATTTTTTCCTGTGTTCTTGTATTTATGAGAATTTTTCTATTTTCTGCCTGAATCAATTCCCTTTGATTAAATTTCACATCTTCGAAGTCATCGTAGTCAGGTGTCCCAGCAATCACCTTAAGTGCCGTGCCCAAAAATTTTATACTTCTTGTATGCCTACGATGAACATCTATTGTTGTTATTAATGTTCTTACATGTCCTATGTCCTAGTCTAATATTTTTTTCATGTGTGATTGGGGAAAATGTTCTTTTAGTCTCTCTGTATCATCAGCCACTTCAGAATACAATGTAAGGTTCGTTGTATGCCGCAAATACTCAAAATCCTGCCAAATTGTCACGTAACCATCTGATACAGGGATGTAGTTTGAATTGGAATAGTCTGTAAGTTTTGCGGTCACCACCGCGACAAGAAGGACCACCACAAGAATCCTACGGTTAAAGAGAAATCAATAAAATTTTACCTATCTCAAATTTTCCTTATGGACCACCCTCCCTTTAATGAGAACGGTTGTCCCCAAATCGGCTTCTACAGTTTCCTCAACATATAATGGTGTAAGCTTATTGCCTAATCTTCTATTTGTTTTAACAAGAACCATTTCACCCACTTCAAATGTTCGATTCTGTCTTGTTTCATTTAATCGTCTCATTTAAGACTCTTGGGCTTTCTGTACTCTGTTTCTCACATCAACCTCAAGTTCCAATGAATCAGAATGAATTACATCAATAGGCCTTTTGTTTGTGACCGTATGAATCGTTCTATTATATTCTATGGTTGCTAGCAATATTAATTGTACTGTATCACTAATGGATTTTTCTAGCTTAAGGCATCTAGCAATTTCTAAAATAGTACTACATATGTAATCTCTCGACCTGTCCATTCGAAGTACTATGAAGCGGTGGTGCATTGATAATTTCCACACCAAAATTGTTGCTCAGTATTGACCTTATTGTTTCAGAATTTAATGACGGTTCATTGTCACAAAATATTACTTTCGTACGAGGGAAGAAATTCATCAGCTGTAGAATCGGTGATTCTACATCTATTATAGTTCTCGAGTCTATAGGTTGAACTATTGCAAACTTGGAGAGTTTGTCTGCACAAGTTAAAAAATATTTTTTATCTGTTGAGAATATATCAATATGTAAAATTTCCCCTACATATGATGGAATTGGTGTCGCACCAATCACTTGTTTCTGCGGGTGGCGATCGTATTTCGCTTTTTTGCAAACTTTACAATTTATGACCACCTCATTTGCCAACTGTGTCATCTTTGGAAAGAAATAGTCTTCCAAAATTTGTTTGGTATTTTCTTGAGCTGCTCTATGAGCTCTGTTATGTTCAGTTACGACAATTTCTCTTTGTTCGTCTTTATTTGTGATATCCACCACTAAATTTTTTGCATAACGAAATGTCGTTGAGGGAAATGTCTCAATTAGTCTATGTTGTATTAAAGCCAAAATTGGTAGCTCGCAATGAATTGCATTCACCACATGTTCCTTTACAGTATCATAAATTTTAGCCATCAAAAGTGCTCTATCTGAAAAGTTTATTATGTGTCTCGTTTTTGTTCCAAACAAAACAAATGTTCTTGTTGGTAGCTCTGTACCCTCCTCAATCACTATCTGATTTCTAAAACAATTAATCGGCTTATCAGTTGATTCAATAGTATAAGATAAAGAGACTTCGCTATGTATTGTTGCAATATCAGAGCTTGAACTCTTACCAAAAGTGTTATTATTTTGTAGGGTATGAACACCCTGTAAAGCAAGAAGGGTTTGTCGCGATAAAGCGTCGGCGACCTGATTTTCCTTTCCCGGTTTATAATAAATTTGAGCGTTGTGCTCATCGATGGATGCTTTCCACCTTTTTATTTTCGAGTTAGGGTTACGATCCGAAACCGCAAAAGTAAGAGGTTGGTGGTCTGTAAAGATATTCAGATTCCTAACGCCATATAAATAATTTCTAAGGCTTTTCAAAGCCCATACAATTGCCAGTAACTCCCGTTCATTGGTGGCAAAATTTAATTCCCCACCCTTCAGAGTTCTTGAAATCATGGTTATTGGTTTGCCATTTTGAGACAAAACCGCACCAAGTCCATAGGCCGAAGCGTCAGTCGTTAGGTCAAACGGTTTTCCGTAATCCGGGTAAAGTAACATAACATCCTCGGATGCTAAGACCTCTTTAAATTTATTAAAAGCCTGAAGTTGCCTTTCGTCAAAGTTCACAACTATTTTTTTAGACTGAGTGGCACTAACCTTGCCATTTTCACCTTTCAGTATATAGGTCAAAGGCCCTGCAATCGATGCAAAGTTCCTAATGAAGCATCTATAATAACTTGCCAGTCCCAAGAAGGATCTTAAATCACAAACTGTACTTGGTTGTTTATAATTTTTTATTGCATCTATCTTACTAGGGCTCGTTGTGATACCACCTCGCGATACCACGAATCCCAAAAACTTAACCCTTTCCTTGAAGAAGTTCGATTTCTCGCGAGAAACTCTCATATTGGTATCACAGAGCCTATCCAAGACCCAAGCGATGTGGTCGACATGGGTTTCCATATCTTTTGAAAAAATTATAACGTCGTCAACGTAAACGTGGCACGACTTTCCTATTTGTTCCCTAAGAACATCGTCAATGGCTCTCTGAAAAATGCTCGGTGCATTTTTAAGCCCAAACGGTAGTCTACAAAATTCATATTTCCCGTTTCCTACTGAAAAGGCAGTTTTTTCACGGTCTTTTTCTGCCAATAATATTTGATGAAATCCCGATTTAAGGTCTAGAGTAGTAAAATATCTAGCCTCACCCAAATTTGATAATATAACACTTACATTTGGAATGGGATACCTATCAGACACCGTTTTCGAATTCAGTTTTCTGAAATCCATAACAAGTCGTTTTTTAATGTTTCCATATTCATCAGTCCCTTTTTTTATCTACCACCCAAACAGGGTTATTGTAGGGTTATCTGGATGGGCGGATGATGGCATCATTTAAAAGGTTACGAACTTCTGTGTTTACAAAATCTGCTACTCCCATTGGATATGGGTATAACTTTGAATATATTGGATTTTCATCCTCAGTGCGAATAGTCGCAATAATATTTGTGTTAAATGGTAACGCTTCATCAGGTTCAGCGAAGACACTCTTTCTTTTTTCTATCATTTTTCGAAATCTCTCGGATACCTGTTGAGGTACCTCAATTTTTTCCACACTTGTAAAATTTACACTCTTACATTTAAAAAACTGAATGGACTCTGATCCAGTCTTATATTCCAGTTTTTTATTTTTTAAATCGAGCTTAGAATCTGCGATTTTTAATAAATCAAGTCCTATAATTCCGTCAAACGACGTCAGGTTTGGAAGAATGAAAAAGGTAGTATTTATATTGAAAAGATTAATAGTGCATTTATGTTTTATGGAATTGAAGCCATGAAGTGACCTCACCATAAATGTCTCACCAACATTCCTTACATGCTTCAATTCTGGTAATGGTTTTATATAGTTTTTTGATGCGCCTGTGTCTATTAATAATTTAATTTTCCTCTCTGCTATCATCCTTTCTATGTAGGGGAGCAGGGAGTCATGACTAAAAAATTAATTTGGTCATATTCCGAAATTTCATTTTCTATATTAGACACTTCCTCATCAGCTTCATACTGGTAGTTATGATCTACATGATCATTTCTTTCATGCGCCATATGATTGACCCGCTGTTGCTTCAAGCCTGTGAACCTGGTGGCACCACTATTTGGTCTTTTTATTGCCGGGCTCACGTTTATGTTCGGTTGGACTCGCCATTGATTATTAATTTTTTGGGGCTGTTTGAACCTTGATGATGAATCGATATCCATCGGTTCCATCTCCTGCTTTTGTTCTTTTGAGCTATCCTGTCGTCTGTCATAATAAGGATTTTTTCCTTGTGTGGTATTATTATTAACAAACCTAGCGTTTTTCGTAAAAAATTTCTGTTGTGTTTTTTCCTCCATACTCTTAGCATAATTGCTAGCAAAATTATAGGGCACATGGTTTGATTCAACCTCTTGGGCCAATGCCAGCGCTGATGGAAGATCCTTCGGCTTTGCCGAAAAAAGAATGTCGCTTAAAGATTTTTTTGCGCCTGAAATGAACACTCGTAATGCATCCATTCTATATTTTTCATTTAATGATGCAGCCAGATCACCATCATAATGCATTATTGTTTTATTTGTTAGAAGTGTGAGCTTCCGCTCCACTTCATCATAATACTCCAAAAGAGTTAGATTTCCCTGTCGAAGGGTAGACATTTCTTGTTCTATCAAATAAATAGGTCTCTTGTCCGCATAGGTGAAATCGAGTCTATTAATAATGGCCCTAAAATTTAGATGGGTGTCAAAAGAAGCCAAAATCATATCGGCTGTACCCCTAATTTTATTTCTAATGATTCCCAAAGCCTGAAAGTGGGTGGAACTCCCATTATATTTTTCATAAACTCTATAAGCGGTGTGTGCTGCCTTCCTCCATGAAACATAAGTTTCATGCTTTCCTTCAAATTCTGGTAAAGATTTTGCTATGTCTAAAGTTTCCCTGCACAACACGTTATCTCTAAGAGTAGCCTCTTCATATTTTTCTACTTCCGGGACATCTACAGACAACTCGGTCACCCTTTTTCCTAATTCCTTTAATTTTTCTTCAAATTGTCTCTCCTGTACTACGAGAGCACTGCTAACTGCACTCTCCACGATAGTTTTTAACTGATCTGGAGTAATTGCCATTTCTAAGTCTTCTATAAGTTCTAAGCTTTTAAATTTCCTTAATAATGACTCAATATCTTCATTCATACGAGAGTATGCTTCACTTTTTCTTAAAACAGAATTTCAATCGCAATTCAATATTTATTTCACTCTTAAATATTTCATAAGCACTCTACTTACATTGAAACCAAAATAGCTTAATTTATTGATGAGTTTTCTTCAATATAGATAGTTGATTCCTCTGTTGGTTGCAGTTGCTTTTAATTTTAGTCCAATTGATGTGGTTTCCTCAACTGTTGATACATAGCTGCTTCTTCTATTTTGTTGTAGTTTAGCTATTATGTTTTTATATGAGATTTAGCACTCATTTACATTCAATCGATGGGTTCCTCTAGTTTTAACACTCGTTGGGCGCCAGTTAACAAAAAACAGGGTCTTAGTTTTTTGTAAAGTATTTATTAAAATATAAATGAAATTAAAATAGAATTATAAAAATTAACTTCATTCTTTTACTTCCAAATATGATCTGCCTTCGCTTCAAAAAACATAATTCATTTCAACCAACATTGTACCCAAAAAACGCTGATTTTGCGTCTAGTGTTTTCTTTGTTTCCAAGTTTCTTATCATTCTTTTGCAATTGTAGAATAAATAGCTGACGCAGATGGTTGTTGACTTTTATGTTTTTCAACATCCGTATTGAAATTCTGAGTTGTGCTAACTTATACAAACATACAAAGATTTTTATGTTATGTTATATTATTT
The DNA here is from genome assembly GCA_943735925.1 of Pollenia amentaria. Lineage (NCBI taxonomy): Eukaryota > Metazoa > Arthropoda > Insecta > Diptera > Polleniidae > Pollenia > Pollenia amentaria. The sequence goes on from OX031006.1 coordinate 106,663,151, forward strand.
TTTTTGTTGTTTACTTTAAGCTACCTGAAATTTATTTAAAATTTATGTTTTTGTTTTGTGTTTAGTGTAAATAAAATATACGATATAGAATTATGTATAATTTTTGAGTTTACCTATAACTAATATCAGGTAGGGAAAATTGTAGGGGGAAACATTTGCTGTTATAGGGAAATATAGGGACTTTTTTATCAAAACGTAGGGAATTTTAAAAATTCCATCTGTCATCAGGGGGTGGGAGAGCTAAACACGAATATTGCTGTCCGTGTGAACGTGGTATAATAATTGCAACGACAAAAATGTAATGTAAATTGGGATTTACGAAAGCGAATTCATGTAAACGGTGGTGTCGATACTACACCAAGTAACAACAGCAAACACACAACAATTTATTTTTTTTTGTTGATCGTTATGTCAAAAACAAAGCAACTTTTGACATTTCTCTTTCTAAAGGGGTCTGTACACGGTCAAGCATTTCTCGTCAAGCGCTAAAATCAAAAAATTTTGATATGGCGGCGAATATTACGTCCAGCACACGTACACTAGTGAATTCGCCGGAATGACAACCATTTTACACGTCATATCTATGTCCCAATTTACAATGTTGAAATAGAAAGGCAGACATTTTTCTTATTCTCTTTTGAACTTACCTAAACCTTTTACAATCGCGAAATTAATAGACAGACAGAAATTATTCGTTTCTTTTTTTCGTTCTTTTTCGCTGTTGACGGAGACGAACATTTAACAGGCAATGATATATAAAATTACATTGGTGTGAGAAAAAAGATATGAAGCAACAACATGAAAGTTGCGAATAGTAAAAGAGAAACACGAAAAATGTCTAGTACAGAAAGTCATGTACTACACACTCTACCTCTACAACCCCTCGCCAACAAACTTCGTCTGTCTGCCTTCCACTTGTCACATTGTAAAAGGGGACTAACCCAGTTATTTAATATCTTTGCTTTAATTTAACTTCTACCATCCGTCTAAACATGAATAATTCTTAAGGTACGTTCAGACTAATGAAATATTTGACGAAAATATTTGTTCTGATAATTACTTCAAACTGTGTGAAACAAAAAAATATTTTGTTTAATGTTCAAACTAAGCTCAAATATTTGACAATTTTGGTTTGCTGAAACAGTTGGCTAACAGTATTAAATAGAATAAATTAATTCATGTTTGCCATGCGTTCAGACTAAAATAAATATTTGCATCAAATAATTATTTAATGAAAGTGTTCAAAAATAAAAATATATTTCTCAAATAGTAAAAATGAGCGCAAAAGCTAATTTATTTATTTTATTCTGTGGATCAGCATCTCTTATAGCGTTAGAACAGGAGAATGTAAAAGAAAAAAAAATGGAAGCCACTGGGTAACGGGAACATGGCTAAAACTTGCGAAAAATTGCAAAGTTGGAAACAAACCCTTAAATATATTTGAAGTCGCCAAATCGGTTAAAAAACAAAAAAAAAATGTTGCAAAAATAGCGAAAATTCGCGAAAAATTTAGATATTTCAATCAAGCCATAAAATTTATTAAAGGTGCCTAAAACTATAAGAAATGGTAAAAATTCGATAAAAATTGCTAAATTAGCGGAAATTCTATAAAAATTTCTAAATTAGCGGTAATTCGCAAAAATTTGCTAATAGCGGCACGATAGCAAAGTGTTATAATTATAAAAAATTTTAAAATTGTAAAGAATCCGAAAACTTACAGGAAAAATTGCTTTTATCCGGAACATGGCTAAAATTATTTGTCGTTGTTTGCTCTTAAAATTTTTTTGTAATCTATATATGTATATAAAAGAGTTGCGTGAGTGACTGACTGCCTGACTCATTCATCATCACCCAGCCCAAACCGCTGACCCTAGAAACTTGAAATTTGGACTAGCGATTAGTCACTCTCCAAATCGATCCACTAAGACGGGACTTTTCGAAATTCGAATGTTTAGGGGGTAAAAAAGGTAAAAACGGGAAAATTCGGTAACCTTATATCTCCAAAACTAATAGAGATGCAAAATAAATGTAATACTAATCGTTGTTCTTTAGAAAAATAAGCGGACAGGTGTCTAGTACTTTTTGGAAATTCAGACCTTTAACGGATTAAACGGGTAAAACCTGCATTTTGGTACTTTTTTGTCACCCATCTATCTTTTAAACCCATAAACATAGAAATAAGGGTTATATCACATTTGAAACTTATCTAAAAAATCCAAATACGAATTTGGTACTTTTTCGAAATTCGGACGTTTAAAGGGTAAAAAGCGTAACTATTTTTGGTACTTTTTTTATAAAACATTTTTTTTTATTATTGACATATTCGTATTAAATTATGGGCTCCCACTACAATATTGAAATTGTTATGCTTCAATGGGGAGAAAAAAGTACCAAAAAGGGAAAATAGGGAGTAAACGGGTAGAATCTGTATTTTGGTACTTTTTTTTCACCCCATCTATCTTTTAAGCCCATTAACATAGAAATAATTGTTATATCACATTTGAAAGTTATCTAAAAAAGCCAAATACGAATTTGGTACTTTTTCAAAATTCGGACATTTAAGGGGTAAAAACCGTAACTATTTTTGGTACTTTTTTACAAAACATTTATTTTATTCAAAAATTTAGTTTTTATTGTTGTTTAATAAAAAAATAAGCGGACAGGTGCCTGGTACTTTTTTGAAATTCGGCCTTTTTGGGGAGTAAACGGGTAAAACCTGTATGTTAAAACTTTTTTGCTATGCCATCTATACCTAATTCTGTTATTTTTGTTTCAAAACATTTTTCTTCATCTACCTATCTATATACATATATAAAATTGTAACGTTACGCACGTCCTTAACGCCTGAAGCTAAAATGTTGAAATTTGACCGGGAGGTTGGCCTCTCGCTAAATCGATTCCCTAGGATGGGAGTTTTGAAAATGTTTATGGTTAGAGGTTAAAAAAGCTAAAAACGGGTAAATTCCCTAACCTCATGTTCATCAAAAAAATAAACGGATAGGTGTCTGGTACTTTTTTGAAATTCGACCCTTTTGGGGAATAAACGGGTAAAACCTGTATTTTAAAACTTTTTTGCCACTCAATCTATCTATTAAACCAATAAACTTTGGAATAAAAAATATCACATTCATAACGTATCTAAAAAATACAAATAAAAATTTGGTACATTTTCGAAATTCGAACGTTTAGGGATGAAAATCGTACCTATTACAAAGTAGCGGGTTGAAACCTAGAAACATAAACTTTGGCGTAAAAATATGTCCACAAAAAAAAGGAGACGCTAATGAAGTAGCGGGTTAAATGCTAGTATCAAATAAATGCTTGCTCAAAAATTACTAAAATATTTGATTTTTTGTGTTCACACTATGTTCACATTGGACAAATATTTGTTTGCCGGCAAATACTTTTATTTGCTCAAAATCAGCTGTTATTTTATTTGATACTCAAAAATATTTTGTGTGTTTGCTTTCAAATATTTCATCAGTCTGAACGTACCTTTAGTTTTTTTAAACACGGAGGGAATTTCATAAGATGTAATTTCGTTCTACAAAGCCGTAATACATTGTATTACTATGTAAACTAGCCTCTACGGTTTGACGCCTACTTAAGTATTTTCAGAGATAGAGCTTTATATGGTAAATTATAGGACCGATCCTCACGGAAGTTCACTATAGTCTTGTGCTTAGTCGTTCATTTAGGTGATGGTTCATTATCCTTCAGTTAAAAAAAGAACTAGTTAGTTCTTTTCGTTCATCCGTTCACTAATTCTTTTTAGTTACTTGTTCCTTCCGTTCAGTTGTTGACTTGTTCCAAGGCACATTTAACCTGCGTTGCCGTTGGAAACTTGCTAAAAGAGGTCACAAAATGCGGATTTAAAAAAAAAAAGATTATCACAAAGATGGTATTTCAAAGTAAAAAGGATCACGTATTTTTAAGCAGTTTTTTCAATTAAGGGGTCGCAAAAAAGCATTCCAAAGAAACAAAATAAGACCAGGATCTTTATAACCAAACAAAAAAGATTTACTTCAGGCAGGTAGTGCTCAAAAAAAACCTTTATTTATGTATTAATATTTTAAGTTATTCAATAAATAAAAAAATAGCAAATATGGGTTATGTTATTGAGGAAATTGTACTTTTAATTTACTATTGGAATATTAATTTAAAAGTAGTAAAAAAATGTTTGAACATAAACTTTTTACGCATGCTAACAAATTTTTAAGAATGTACATTTTGTTAAAGGCAGTACATTCTTGCAGATCTGTTTCGAACAAATTAAGAGACAAAAACATGGAATTGGAAGTTTCTACTTTAAGTCTGGTCGAAGGCTTATTTCGAAATCTGTCCGTTAGCTAAAACGTTAATTTAGGGTAAAGAAAAAAGAAATGCAACGAATTTATTTAAATTTTTTCGTTAAATTTATTTGGTCTTATACGTTTTGTCAATTATCTAACTTTCTTTAACTTCAATACGCTTACAGAAGCCTCTGCTATAAAAATGTATGTCTATGTTATGTTTGGAAGCAATTTCGAGATAATAAATATTTTGCTTGGATTTTATAGCAATCTTAAAAACATTCATTCTCATATCTTTTTTATTTTTTCTTCATACAATTTTGTGATATAATTAAAAAAATTTATTTTAAAAAAATAATACAAAAGGATGCATTAAAAAAGAGGCACAAGTTGTATCAATTGTTCTTAAAGCACTTATCCCGAGACCAGTGAGGAATGAATTGTTATAGGTGAAAATGACGTATGTTGATTTTGTGTTTAAAGTGTAGTTTCTGCAAAGGAAAGGTAATTGACACAAAACTAGTCGTGTGATTCTGTGTGGGCATTTGCTGAGTTTATTTGGTTGTATTACTTTATATGAAAGGGATATATCATATTAACATTGTTCACTGTGGACAATATCATCTACAGGCATTGTTTTAAACAATATTGAATGTTATTTTTAAAAAAAATGTTTCTATTGTATTGCTGGATCAATTATATTCTTACATTAAGAAGAGGCAAGGCAAAAGTATAATGTAATATTGAATGTGTTCATTAAGGTTATTTCAGTGGTCTGTTAGAAAGTGTCGAAAAGGTGCCATTGGCCATGTTAAAGTGACAAGTACCCTTCATATAAAGTGTTAGAACTAGAACCGGTCCCTACAAATGTATTACTGGCACGTGACAGGATTGGTGTTAGTTCTCTTTCCCCTAAGGAAGGGTAAAATTTGACACATGACTGTTTTTACTGTACTTACAAAAGCTATAATAGCATTGCTGCTAAAAACAAATAGTAAGTGCTATTTCTAAAATGGGTCAAAAAGTGGCACGAAATAGTTAAAAATGATACAAAAGGCTAATTTCAAAACGGTAACAAGAGCGTCGAAAACGGATCAAATTGGTACTTTAGTATCACAGCGGTAACGCTGGATTTAACGGTCATAGCCAGGGCTGTCATATTTTGTTTCACCTTCATCGCCAAATAGTTCATCAAAAAATTTTATATTTTTTTAGATTTTTGGCGAACATATTCATCAATAACATATTCATCAATAAAGTAAGCAAGAGTAATTTTACCTTTATTAAAATTTTCTACATTTATGGCCAATTTTCAGGATTGACATTAAAACACATTTATATTTAAAATCGTTTGAAATACAAAATTATCTTCTTCACTAAACACTTAAATGAAACTTAAGTCATCGATGTGGTACATTTAAATTCAACTTAAGTTTCCATTGGATTAACTTAGCAAGGTGGCCTCAATATCACAACAATAAAAAAACAACAGACAAAGTAATAACAACCAGCTGTTTTTTGAGACCACCTTGTATATAACTACACTTTTTTTTATGATATTTTTTTGTATTTAGTAGTGCTATCATACTTTTATCTTAATTAAATAAACTTTTCATATAAAACTCAAAAAATCAATCTGTAATTAAATACGATTTAAGTTTTTATGAAAATTAACATAATATAGATTTAAATACTATCCTGAAAATTGGGCATTAGTCTAGATCTAGTAGTGTGTTCAGATTGTAGTATTTTAAACGTTTTTAAGTAAATATCTTACAACTTAGGATTCGTGAAATCATTTAATTGAAAGTTGAAAAAATATTAATTTTAGCCAGTATGCAATATGAGTAGAACTTCATTCTAAAAATATCAGTTTTTATAAGCGTGATTTTCTATGTGAAAATAAGTCAGAATATGTTAAACCTTTTTCCGATTTGGATCGAAACTTCCCAGAAAATACCCAATATCCAATATTTTAAGTCAACACAGTTTTCTCAACAATTTCATAAATGAATTATTTTAAAAAAGTTACTTCTAAAATTCGTTTTCCATTCTACATAAAACTAGGGTTGTCACAAATTTTAAGTAAAAAAATTTTTTTATTTTTTTTTTTACTATATTAAGTATGTAATATATTAAAAAAAAATTGATTTAATTTCGAAAAACTTTTAATTTATTATTTGAAACATTCGCATGCGTATTGTGATTTTAAATATTATTAATAATTCAGAGAAAAAACTCTTTTCTTACTCTTAAATTTTTCATATAAATAAGAAAACAAAAGAAACTTAAATGCGTTTTAGAAATCGCCAAAATAATCGTCAACTTTTTTAAATATCGCAAACAAAAAAAAATCACCATGTCGCCAACACAAGATTTCAACGCCAAATAGTTTTAAAAATCGCCACATCTGACACCCCTGGTCATAGCGGGGATGGCATCAGGGCTGCCGTTTATTCAATTTGAACATTTTTTTTCCACAAAATTCGACGATTTTCGACCAATTTTATCTGGCAAATATGCCAACAGCCTTTAAAAATTTTACTTTTTTTACCTTATTATAGGGCGTTTACATTACAACGAATTCTAGTAGATTTCATTGGAAATCATCCTTAAAAACTACTACGTTTGCATAATGTCCCTACAAGAAATTTCTGATTGAAACTAACACATACAAAACCTAAATACTAACACTCTTGCAGCAATTTTATATTAAACTGTTGCTGTCGGCGCGTTGCCATAGCGGGGGTTTGGGTACATATATTTTGTAAAATGTTCTCTTATTCTTAATTTTGTTTCGGCATCATTTTTATATACGTGTTTGATCATCATAGTATGTTTTTCAAACGTTTTAGTTTTTCTGTGCTTTTTTTTTAAAATAAATTTCATGGAAATATTTTGAATTTATATATTACGGAATTGTGGGGATTTTGATATAAGACATTTTTAATAAGAAATATTACGCAATCGCAACGCTGATTTATACAGGCGAAAAATTAATATGTATCAAAATGACAACTGCATGTTAAATTGCATAGTGCGGGGTTGCATATTTGGCCTTTTAACATGTAAATGTCATTTTATTATTGTGAATCCCCGTGTACTGAAATAAAATTGTCAAATTGAAAAGTTTTTATTCGTGGTGATAAACAGTGAAAGTGCCTTATAAAAAAAATTTAAAAAAAAACTTTAATAGAAATCAAAATATAGAAACATTGAAAAAGGACAAAAAACTTAAAAAACAAACAAATTGAAAAAAAAACAAATAAAAGAATTAGAGAAATAAGAAAAACAAAAAAAAAACAAAAATTTATTAAAAACTTGAAAAAAAACAACATTAAAACAAAAAAAAAACTTTATAAAACATATTAAAAAAATTAACAATAGAGAATACATCTTCAATATTGTATTTTGAGTCCGAAATATAAAAATTTAATGAGTGATATTATTGAAAGTGTAGAAAAGAATTTGCCGAGGGTAAGGGAAGTTATAGTTTCTGATGCAGTGGAGAACTTGACGCTGTTCAATAAGATTTTAAGAGGTATGTAAAAATTTTGCACTACCAATGAATTAATTAAAATGTAAGCACTTTTTTTATTTTACTTTATAAATTTCAGATGTCTTTCCCAAGAATTTGAGAGGGTCCTTGGGTTTAAGAAATAGTTTTTTGAAAATAATTATTGTATTTTTGTTTGCTTCTTTTTTCCACATTTTCTTTGTTTTTTCTCACAGTTTAAAACGAATTCTGGAATGAAGAGGGGACAATTGGTATGCTTTATTAAAACTATCGTCTTGTGATGGGACTTGATGTCTTTTGGCATATGGTGCAGCTTAACGAAGACCTTGTTTCGGTTAAAGATTGTGCAACTTTTCCGATCGAACATTGTAATGAACAATGGAAAATTAATTTCAATGCACTGATCATTAAATTTAAATATTATCGGTTGAAGTTCTTTAATTTGAACTTTTATTTTTCGAACTTCTTCAGTTATGTCATCTTTAGTTTCCTTTTTGTAAACAAACTTTATTGGTCTGCAATACTTCGTTAAGGAGGGAAGCTAATTTTTCCATCCATACATTTCTGTATCTCTACTTGTTGACGGATCTAAGCCATTGCTTGTATTGTTTCTAACCAGAGCTTCCATCACATCTCTATTAAATTAAAGTGATGCAATTTTCAAGTTTTTTTAAACAGTCAGCATCAATTGTATTTAATAATCGCTCTGCGGTGTGTTCGAGAAGATCCTGCAATTTTACTTCTGCTGAACTTGAAGTTACACTAATATCCGTTTGTAAAGGTAAGCACTCTTTTTTGACAGAAACTAAATCTCGATGTGCTAGTAAAATTCCACAATTTGTTTTCATTGGTTCGCTTTCGCAATTCTGGATACTGATTTTTGGTAAGTTTTAAATCCAAAAATAGTGCAAAGACTTCTTCTGTGGTAAATTTCATTTCTTCAGTTGGTGTAAGCATACTTTTTAAAATCCTCTTTGTGCGTCTAGGCCTTGCTTCCACCATTTTTTTAATTATTTCAATTTTTGTTTTCTTATTTTGCGGCGGTTGAATTTGATGCAGAAATGATTCCGTTATGATACTATGGGAATATCTACATTGATATTTTCAAGTTTGCGTCGTTATGATCTTTCACTGCAATTGTCAATTGTCTTTGCTGGTCGACGCACTTTTCCAGTTTCCTGGACGGTTATCGACTTCTAACAAATAGGTTGATTCGTAAACCATTTTTGGTTGCTCAATTTAAACTATTTCTTGTTTTGAAAACATTTAACCTACCGGTTTCTTAACGCAATTTGAAAATTTTTTAATTTTATCTTATGAATTTTGATTTCTGATTCGTTGCATAATTTAAAGAATGGATTATTCATTATTCGTAACTCAATATCTTTATCATCTTTCTGTTGAAAATATTTATCAGCGAGTACTTTTTAACTGAACTTGGCCATTATTTAAACAATGATGAAGACAAAATTGGGATTATTAGCACATCATTAATTAAATGAATTATTAATAAAATATTTCATTCCCGAAAATAATTTTTGATAATAAATTTGCATGTGCCCGGCAAATAAAAAAACTGAAATGGCAACTGCTTTATTTAAGCAACTTGTTTTTTTTAATTTTGTTTTTTTTTTTCTTTCTATCCTCTTACAACTACAATTCGTGTTGGAAAAAAACTAGCCAATTGTAGGGAAATGTAAGAAAGAAAAAAATTGACGGTTTATTGTTGTGTCTTTGTTGAAGCTTTGATATTGTTACATTTAAGACCTGAGTGTTTTAAAATTCTTATTCACTTTATGGTCTTACTTGTATAATATTTTTAGCTTTTCTAAAGTATTTGGAAAAAGTTTCCTGACGAGCTGGCCTAAGCAACCAGCGAAATGCGCATAGAAACTAGCTTTCCCACAACAATAAATTTCAGTGTTTTCATTCAAAAATTGGGATTATTAGCACATCATTAATAAATGAATTAATTAAAAAAAAAACCACGTATATTAATAAACCTATAGTTCATAACGAACTCACAAATGTAAATGAATGTGAAGATGTTTACAAAAAAAAGAGTTTCCCAAAGAATAAATAACTAAAGAAATCAAAGAACCCATAAATTATCGTGAAGCTATTGATAGTGATGAAAGAACATAGTGGGTAGCTGCAATGCAGGAAGAAATCGAGTCTATGAAGAAGAATCAGACATGGGAACTTGTTAAATTACCTGAAGGTAGGACTGCAATCGAAAGTAAATGGGTTTATAAAGTAAAACGTAATGTCGATAGAGACATATGCCGTTTTAAGGCTCGTCTTGTAGCCCAAGGCTTTTCTCAGAAATACGGAATCGATTATGATGAAGTTTTCGCTCCAGTTGTTTCTCACACAACATTTAGGTTATTACTGTCAATTGCAGGAAGACAGAAGATGCTTGTAAATCATATTGATGCCAAGACGGCATTTCTTAATGGAATGTTATCCGAATCTTTTTTCATGAAACAACCATCTGGCTTTGAAGAAGGGGACGGAGAGTTAGTATGTTTACTAAAGAAGAGCATATATGGACTGAAACAGTCGGCAAGATCTTGCATGAAGTTCTTATTAAATCTAAGTTTCCAAAGCGTAAATCATCCTTGTCTATATCTCGGTAATATTTATGGAACAATATGCTACATAATCGTTTATGTAGATGATCTTATCTTGGCATGTTCAAATGAGAAACAAATAAAGTACATTGAAAATGTATTATTAAGTAATTTTGATATTAAAAATTACGCTGCGTTAAAACGCTATCTGGGAATTGAAATATCGAAAGATGATAATGGTAATTTTCAACTTTGCCAATCCAATTACATACGTAAAACGGTTGAAGAATTTGGTCTTCAAGATGCAAAAGCAACTAAAATTCAAATGGATATCAGTTATGGAAAAGGAGCAGAATCTACACATCTTGAAGACAATAATAAATATCGTTAACTGATTGGACATCTGTTATACATTTCTGTAAATACCAGACCTGATATTTCAGCACCAGTTACCATTCTAGCACAAAGAGTTTCACAACCAACAAATGAAGATTGGAAACAATGCAAACGCATTTAAAAATATTTAAAATCAACTATAAATTTTAAATTGAAATTAAGTCCTGTCAAAAATAAACACTTGTGGCATCTTCAACATGTGAAGCTGAATACATTTCTTTACACAATTATTAGAGGATTTACACCAACCGGTCAATGAACCAATACCCATCTTTAACGATAATCAACGCTGCCTACGCCTTGTAAATGATGATAAATTCTCTTTTAGAACTAAGCATATGGATACAAAATACAAAATGATAAAAGATCTAGTGAAGAAAAGCATCATATCATGCAGCTACTGTCCCACAGAAGAGATGATAGCTGACATTTTAACCAAGCCATTGGCAGTAAATAAACATAGTTATTTTTGTAATAAATGCAACTTAAAGTAAATGAGGAGGAGTATTGGAATAATAACATTTACTTTAAATTCACATCATATATTGTTTTTTTTCTAAGTGAATTGTTATAGTACTTAAATCCTTATTTGAATTACCTTGTTGTTAATCTTGAAATATAATTATTAAATTCCTATTTAGAGCACCCAGTATTTCATCTTACTTTTGTAATTTTATTATATTTCTGTGGTTGTTTTGATTTTTTGTTAAGTGTACTCTCTTATTAAAAGCAAATTGAAAAAGCAGCGGCAGCAAATAAAAGTACTTCGAATTTTGCTTTGTTTTGACAAGCCCATTTCAGATTGTCTCATTTCGGATAGGTCAATGATTGTTTGACTCTGCCAAAAGTTTATAGCATAACAATTAAAAAACTTTGCACTTAATTTGCAAATAAAAAGACTTGCTTTATTCTAATTTGAAATTTTTTTTCATAAGAAAGTAATTTTCAAAGCGAAAGGGAAGTTTTAAAAACAGTGTACTGTACTCGCTTGGGTACAGTGGCTGATAACGTATATATTTTGATTAGATTTTTTATATTATATTTTTTGAATTGGCATTACGATTGAAAGCATCAACCCATCAATCTTTTATGGCAGAAGATTTAATAATGGATTAAGTGGCTTCAAATCATAATTTTTTTGATGTTGCGTATATTCCACCAGATGCAAATATCAATACAGATGCGGAGAACGGTGATGCTGAGGATCTTATCGCTAATATCATGCCGCCAGATATTCTGGGTAATATAGAGTTTTTTTTCAACAGAGATAGCGAAGACGCCCTTCAAGGGCTGCGTAGGAGAGTTCAGCATTCAACACCAAGTCAAACTTCTCCCAAATGCTCATAAAGAGAGTGTTTCATTCACTTTTTTATTTTTGTGAAATGGACTCATAACAACGCTGTAACCGTCGGGTCAACCGAAAAAACCAAAATAAGAGTCCAATAGCCAAAATTGATTGCAGATTACAATTCAGAAATGGGTGTCGTTGGCCTTCATGATCAAGCACTAAATAATTACTTGACAAAATTTCGTGGAAAAAAGTGGTTGACCGCTTTTCACATCAATCATCGTCAACTCCTTGAAGTTGTACAAGGAAGCCAACAACTCAAAAATGGACTAACTGAAGTTTTATCGTGCCATCGCAACCATCAATATCTTAACGATCGGTTGTTTCTAATATAGCACCTAATGCTGGAAACCATTTTCCGAAAAGAATTGAAAAAACCTTTACGCTATCTTCAATGACACAATCGAATAAGATGTGCGTAGAAAAGGAGTGCTGTTCAAAATTTTCATACAAAAAAAATAATCATATTTGAAAACATGCATTGAGCCATTGTACCTGCTTGGGTACTGCCTCCAAAACCTTCAAAATACACTTTATTTTTATTTTTTAATATTTTTTATGTTCATTATGCTCCTTTCACTTATACTAAATAAACAAAATTAATGATTTTTAATTTTAAAGACTGTTGGCTTTTAATGGGTTAATAAAAGAATTTCGTGAATATAAAACCACGTTTTATCGGTCTTAATTTTCTTTTTATAAAGTTTTTAATGCGGTATAAGCAACATAAAATATAACTGCTTGCTAGTTTCTTTTCTTTTTATAAAGTTTTTAATGCGGTATAAGCAACATAAAATATAACTGCTTGCTAGTTTTTTTTTAAACATTTACCTGTTATTCCATTTTTCTATACATACTAAAAAATTCATGATAAACTTAAACGGTATCTTTGTTTAAAAAAAAATAAAGAAAAAAAACTTCAATTCAAGTTTGAGTGAAACTCAGAAATCGTTGAGGTATAAAAACAAATCAAATACAAAAATAATTCTTACACTGAGAGAAAAATGAGATCATTAAAAAAAGGTAATATAATAAAAAATAAATACAAGCAAACTTGTTGAATTCACTTCAACATACTCCCATGCACGAGTGGAAGTACTCATGGGTTTGCCTGTGGAAAGTCCGGAAAAAATTAGAAGTAGGTCTTCACGGACGCGGGCCGGAATCATCCAAATCGCTCCATTGATAGCGCACTTTGTCGCCTTAAACGTGCTACTGTCATCCAACTCGTACGGCATCGGGTTGGGATCTTCCTCAAAGCTGGATGAGAGACCGGCGGGTGTTTCCCAGTGCAGGAGGGTGTGGTGCCTTGCATTACAAAACTTGCCGGGGGTTGGTTGGAATTGGCACCGAGCTCGGGACGAACACCAATACCTCAAACGTCAAACAGTTAAGGCAGTACCCTTTGTTAAATATGAAAGGCGTCAGAGGGTAGGACTAAACTCCTTAAACGTGAGGCAGTATTTTAAGGGATGGTTGAGGTTGCATATGCGGCATTTTGGCTTTCCGGTAGTCTAGATGTTAATAAAAAGAAACAAAGATGTGTACTTCTTGACATTGAGTGTTATTAAGATTTCTAGACAAAGCTTAAGGCATATGGGAGGTTGTTTAATTATTGAGTAATATGAAAGGAAATTTTAGTTTCAGAGTGAGTATTCGCTGGAAGTAAGCACAATTTTACTATGGGACGTAATATAGAACCGTTTTTAGTTCGAACTTCCGCCACTCTTATTTTCCCATCTCGACCCTAGACAATTTTAGTAACCCGACCAAGAAGCCACTCAGTAGGTGGTATAAAGTCCTCCTTGACTATTACGATATCATCGGGTTTCCGGTTTTCTCGTTCTTTCTTCCATTTAACGCGTGTTTAGAGCTCTGTTATATACTCCTATTTCCATCTTCGCGCGAAGATATGCTGGAGAGCCTTTAGTCTTTCCCATCGTTTTAAATATGGTAAATTTTCAATTGAAGGTTCTGCCGGTGCTTCAGATAGAGCAACAATTGGCGCACCTCTAAGTAGATGTCCTGGTGTAAGGGGTACAACTTCGTTGGGATTTTCAGTGATCGGGACAATGGTCTCGAGCTTAAAACAGCTTCAATCCGAACAAGAAGGGTGGAGAATTCTTCAAACTTGAATAAGAGAAATGAGGACAACTTTTTTGAGATGAGACTTCATACTTTTTACTGCAGCCTCCCAGAGGCCGCCCATATGAGGCGCATATGGAGGGAAAGAACCGAGTGACACCACGGGAACCATATTTTTCAGCCAAAGCCGTTTCTGTCGATTTTAGAAATTCATGATGACTTTTTAGAAGCGTGCAGCTTGCCCCTAGGAAAGTTCTACCGTTATCGGAAAACATGTTCTTGGGAAGGCCTCGTCTCCCAATAAACCGATCAAAGCAAGCTAAAAAGGCGTCAGTGGATAGGTCTGAACAGCTTTCTTGATGCACAGCACGAAAAGAGAAACAAACAAAAACTGCTGAGTATCCTTTAAGAATTTGGAATTTCTCAAGTTGGAGGATTTTATGTTGATCGGACCGGCAAAGTCCACTCCTGTATATGTAAATGGTAAGAAAAGTTGACTGGTTCAGGCGGGAGCGCAGCCATATATTGATTGTTGACTTAATGTTTATAAATAGTGTACGTTCTACACTCACGAATACATTCACGTACAAGATTTTTAAATCTGGGAATGCAAAAGCCTTGCCTGATCGCTCGCAGAATGATGTGATGCTCGACGTGCAGCAGAATCTGATGCGTAAAATCCACCAGGAGTTTTGCAAAGGCGGATCCTTCTGGAATTATAATGGGATGCCGTTCTTCATAGTTTAGGCCCTAATCATGTTAAACGCAACGCAACGCCAAAGAATAACATTGAAAGCACAAACAATGCCATAAATATTTTTTAATTTTGTTGTTGTTTTCTACAGAATTAATGAAGTGTGCATTATTTAATTTTTTTGTTTTTATTAATATTGTTTGTTCAAAATGCAGAATTCTCAAAAAGGTTTTTTCTGATCTCTTAATATATTTTATGAATAAAAAAATAATATCCCCGTTATTTTTTTATTTTCTATTAATTTTGTTGTCTTTTAATAACTCAAATAAAAAACCGAATATTAATGCGAGTCAGTGTACATCTGGGTTATTATGAGTAGCGAAGTTGATTTAACGATATCCGTCTGGCCGTGTGTATGTTGAAATGGGGTTATAGAAGACCCCAGAAATGATTGGGACTAGATTGTTATGTATTTATGTCACATATACTTCGTTTACGTTTGCTTTTGAAAGTCAGCCATATCGGTCGATAAATGACGGAGACATGAGCAAAAAACGACGACTGCCTCTAATTTTACCCATAAATTCCTTGCTGTTGTTGTTTGTATATTATTTTCTGTATACCTGGAGACGGAATAAAGCTAAAGATTCCAAATTAGGTACAAACATCTTGATTATCCATATACAGCACCCCACAAAATGTGGGCTAGATGCACCTCCAGCTTCTGCAATCTGGAGAATGGAAATAGGCAAAGTTTCCGAACAAGGTACAGGTATCTTGGGTATCAAAACGCAACATCCGACAAAATGAAGCCGGGATTGGAGAAGTGGGCGACGATATATAAATCCGTCAAATCGGTTAAAAATTTGCCGAGTTATGACCGAAATACTCCAAAAATGGGCTAAACAAAATATCAAAATTTTTGAGCTATAATGTGACTTATAGATACGTGTCACAAAATCGAAATTTTTAATGGAATATATTTTCTCAGAAACTAGCCAAATCGGGTCGGAAATATATTTTCTCAAAAACTCGACAAAATCGGTTCAGACACAAAAAGTTATGACCAATATATAATTTTTTTCAAAATACCTATTTTCGGGAATCATAAATCTTCCCGAGTCCAAGGTTAATAACCCATGTTAATGGTGAATTTGTTCCTTAACATGTCGGTATTTAAATCTATTGAATCAGTAAAAAATACCCGAGTTACAACCAATATGCTAAAATCCTTAAAATAATTCTTTTTAATAATTAAGTCTGTTAAAATATTTTATATAAATATATATGTTTATATATAAAAAAAGCGGTCATGAAGTTTAAATAATCAATAGTTAGCAGTCATTATGATAGTTTGCGGTCTGACTGCAAACTTTTTACAAGTATTCTGTATAGTACGCGGTCGTGATACTTTGCGGTTTTAGTTAAATTTATTCCTCGTATTGAATTGTATTAAAAACTTTTTTAAAATTAAAATGTGATTCTTTATATTGCCATACTAAGCATCAGAGAATGACAAAAGTATAATTTTAAGTACTCTTTTAGTATTAGTGAGAAAACATGTATGGGCATGTATGGGTAAAGATCAAAACCATACACATACATACCATTACCCATAACAAGTTGCAGTTAAATATGCATAGGTATACGCTGGCAATGTGTATTTGTATATTCATTCTTCTTTAAGAAAGTATATGCAGGTATAAATAAAACTTGTATTGGCTATCTGCAATACCCATAAGAATAAATAAGTATGTGTATTTACGTATGTATAACGTAAGTATACACAGAGTATGTGTACCGTCGCAGAGATGGCAAATGCAATTTTAAAAATTTTGACTACCCGTATTAAAATGAAATGTTTGAATTATAAATCGTTACAGAACGGCGTCTAAGCAAACACTATAAATACATATATAAATGTATTGAGTGGCGGTTACACTCTTTCTTATTAGCACAACATACAAATCAATACTATAGTACACGGCATGTAAAAAGACACATGCGCATGTGGTTCTGACTTAATTTTGACGTCATCACACAACCCGCAATGTTTATTGTGGCATTGCATTGACGTCAGAACCACATGCGCATGTGTCTTTTTACATGCCGTGTACGTTCGGAGGAGGAAGCTGCAGCCGTGAAACAGCAACCAGGGACGAAACGTCCTAAGATTGCGCCGAAATCGATGAATAAGTCTTTCAGCGAGGTGGCCAAAGGTCACCTTGTACGGGCTGTTATCGATAGAGGTGTGGATAATTGTGCCATCTCCCATACCAAGTGGGACCTGGTTAAACAAAAATTAATGGGAGTGTTCTGGACGATCCTTAGGGAGTATCCAGGGCCACCTCCTCAATGCGATGATGCTGGCTGGTTCCAGGGTCACGTGAAGTTGATGGCTTGTGCAGATGAGCGCTAAGCGCTGCTTCTGAAGCGAGCCATCCAAATGCTAGGAGAGGTCTGGGAAGGTGCTAGGCTCGATGTGGTATTAGTTGATGAGATACCACGGAGACCTAGATCGATTGTCATCATCCCTGCCGAACCATCAGAACCTGAGGAGATCTTGAAGATCATTCAGTGCTGCAACCCTCAACTTCCCACACAGGATTGGAAAGTTGTAAAGGTTTCGGCTGCTGAAGGGTCCTCGAGGACGGCGATTGTGGTGTTAAACCAGCAATCCTTGGAACCACTGAGGGAGAGACAGGGTAAGATCTACTATGGTTTTAGTACGGTCTTGCTCCGTGTCTACCGAAGTGATAACAAGGGCGATCCGGCTCCTTCGGTTAGTGAGGCCAAGCAGCCTGAAGAGGGCTTGTTTGGTGACGATGCCGTAAGTTCAGGTGACAAAGAGGAGACCCAGTCTATCTCCGGATTGGTGTCTGTCTTTGGGCACCTGGGTGATATGGTTGATGAGGACGTACTTCTGGAATCATACCAGGAGGACGTCAACATCACAGTGGTCGCCAATATGGATAATGGTGAAGGTCCTGCAAATCAACCTCCACCACTCTAAAGCAGCATCTGCTGCATTGCTTCTCCGTGTGGTAGAAAAAGGGGAGGAGCTCGTGATGGTCCAAGAACCCTGGATTCATAAGGATCGGGTTTGCGGACTTAATCTCAAAGGCTACTAGCTACTGTTTGCGAAAGGTACAGGTAACATAAGATCTTGTGTCTTAGCTAAAAATTCGTTGAATATCTTCATTCTCTCTGATTACAGTGATGAAGACACCACAACAGTTGCTCTCGAGACACAGGACGGTATAATCTGGATGGTCTCGGGATATATGGCGCATGATCATGGACAGGACCCATCCAATCGGCTCATCCGTGATGCAGTAACGAAGGCAGCAGGCACTGGAACACCTATTATAATCTGTGCCGATGCTAATGCGCACCACACTATATGGGGTAGCACGAACACGAATATTAGAGGTGAGTCACTATTTTCCTTTATTATTAATTATAATTTAGGAATAGTAAATAGGGGCCGTGAGCCAACGTTTGTTGTAACAAATAGGTGTGAAGTTCTTGATGTCACGCTGGTTAGCATTGACCACATTGACATGATCGAAAATTGGATGGTTTCTAATGTTGTAATTGGGCGGAGTACAAGTCTTCACTGAATAGATTCAGGAACTTGGTTAGATTGGCGAAAAGGAGTGCTTGGAGGAACTTCTGTAGCGGCGTGGAAGGATCCTCTGAGACAAACCGTTTACGTAAGATAATGGCCTCGAGCCCTGTTGTCCCGACCTATATCCGTAAATCGGACGGTTGCTGGACTACGACTAGTCAGGAAACACTCGAGGTGTTAATTGACACTCACTTTCCTGGAAACTCCCAAGGGAGCTTGCGGGATCAGGTTTGTGAGTCGATGCCCGGTCCTCTGTCCATCCCAATGGACTACGACAGGATTAAGTGGGCTGTCGACAGCTTTGACCCGTACAAATCTCCGGGTATGGATGGTATAATTCTGGCGGACTTGCAGAGGAATTCGACTGTGATTATACCCTGGCTGATGGCTATATATAGGGGATGCGTTAGACTTTCGTATGTACCTATGAGCTGGACCTTGTGTAGAGTGGTCTTCATCCCCAAGGGAGGGAAGACTTCTCACACCGAAGGGAAGGATTACAGACCGATTAGTCTTGCATCCTTTCTTCTCAAGACTCTTGAAAGAGTTATCGACATTCACTTGGGGATGACCATCCCCAAGTGCCTACTCTCGACCTCTCAGCATGCCTACACAAAGGGTAGGTCTGTAGGCTCTTCACTCATTAGCTGGAACTATTGAGAGATCACTCGAATTTAAGGAGTGTGCTTTGGTGGCCTTCCTCGACATTGAAGGGGCCTTTAACAATGTCAACCCGGATTCTATTGTTGCATCTATGAGGAGTCTGGAGGTTGATGACTGCATATGTAGATTTGTGGATAATCTGCTCAGGAATATGGTCATCTGTTCCACGATAGGTGCGACCAGCGTTCAGAGACTGGTTAACAGGGGTACTCCCCAAGGAGGAGTACTATCCCCACTATTGTGGAACCTGACTATGAACACCATGTTGATGAAAATGGACGACATGAGGATTAAAACTGTGGCGTACGCAGACGATGTTGCAGTGGCCATCACGGGGAAACATTTGAACATAATGTCTCAGTGTATGGAGGCTGCATTAAGGGTACTTAGCACCTGGAGTGTATCATGCGGCTTGGGTGTTAATCCGTCTAAGACGGAACTGGTACTCTTCACGAGGAAGTATAGGACAGAGGTCATGAGACTTCCGAGGCTAAGTGGGACTGAACTTAAGTTCTCTAACAGCGCCAAATATCTGGGCGTAATCCTGGACAGTAAACTGTCGTGGGGGCTGAACATCCAGACGAGGATGGAAAAGGCAATTGTTGCTATATATGCGTGCAGAGGTGCAATCGGCAAGAACTGGGGCATGGGCCCGAGGTGTGTCAATTGGCTTTGAGGCTGTAGTAAAGCCGACTCTTTATTACGGTGTTGTCGTATGGTGGACTGCGCTGGATAAGGCCAGGTACCGTGCGATGCTTGAGAAGGTTCACAGACTGGTCGCATTGATGATCACAGGATCAATGCGCTCCACTCCCACCAGGGCGCTGTTTACTATGCTAAACTGGCTGCCGGTGGATATCACGGCCAGACATATGGCTCTTTGTTCGGCGATACGGTTGAACGCGGCACACAGCTGGTCGAACCGTGACTATGGACACTCCAGTATAATGGGATACTCGATTGTCCCTGAAGGAGTGGACTACTGCACCCCGGAGCCTTTCTTTGGTGCGAGGTATGCGACACATATAGCGCACGAAAGTGCGCTGTCGGTTATGAGCACCTTCCATGAACCAGCCCTGGGGGTATACACTGATGGTTCAAGGAAGGGGGAAAGAGTTGTCGGAGGTTTCTACATAGAGGAACTGGGCGTTAAAGTTTCCTTTCGTCTGCCGGATGGATGTAGTGTCCTGCAGGCGGAAATCTCGGATAAAGCAGGCAGCCAACTGGCTAAAGTATTATCGCGTATCGGGAGATATACGTATATTTACTGACAGCAAGGCTGCCATTGTCTCTCTTGCGGGTGTCTATACGACATCTAGGTTGACTGTGGAATGTCGGATGTCTTTGAATGAGATTGCTGAACATTCGGAGTTAACGCTTATTTGGATACCAGGGCACTCAAATTGCCCGGGAAACCAGGTAGCAGATGAGCTGGCCAAGGAAGGTGGTCGTATGGATGAAACATTCATTGATAAATTCATTGGCCCTCCAATGGCTCACTGTAAGTTACTCATGCGGCGCGAGAACTATAGAATTGCGCAAGAGGGATGGATCCGTGAGTCCACCTGCTCCACATCCAGGGCACTTTGGCCTGGATATGATGAACGGAGAACCAGATCTCTACTTAGGTTTAATAGGAACCAAATCAGGACCATCGTGTCGGTCATAACTGGACACTGGCCTGTTGGGACTCATGCTAGAAGAATGGGTCTGGTATTCAATGACTACTGTAGAAGTTGTCATGATGAGGAGGAAGAGGAAACTGTGCTTCACTTTCTCTGTCAATGCCCTGGCTACGGGGCATTAGGGAAAAATACCTGGGAGAACCGGTGTTTTCCTGTTTAGAGGATCTATCAAAAATAGAACTAAGATTGCTTCTTCTCTTCATTAGGAAGACGAATTGGCTCAACCTTGCAGTGACGCCATCTGAATAACTGCTCTTCGGGATGGGCATTGGCGCTGGGTATCACAAAGGGACCGCTAAAGGACCCAAGTGAGCTGTCTCTCGATGGCTGCCCATGGAACCTAACCTAACCTACCTTACATAACCATTTTCCGAAATTTTCATTACTTTTGTAAATAACGATGAAGTTTTTTTTTTTTTTTGATTATTATTATAATTTATTTTCTTTTTATTATTACAATATAACAATATTTTGCCTCAGCGCCGAATTGGCTTTATAGAGGCTAAGGGCAACTATTTACATTTTTCCACAAAGATATTATAAATATTATAATATTATAAAAAGAAAAAAAGATATGTTAACTACATGTCTAAATAAATATGTACATATATACAGTTTTTTAATTGTTTTATGTATTACTTTGATTAGATCGAAGAAGTATTTCTGTATTTTCCAACAAGTGTTCTTTTAATTTATTTTTAAAAGTTGATATTAACGGAATAGTCTTTAAGCTTTCTGGCAATCTATTATATTCAGTTGGTCCACTGTAACCAATGCGTTGTTAAGTGAGTTCAAGACGACACCTTATAGTATGCAAATTACTTGACTGTCTCGTAATTACTTGTGTTATTGATGTATTCCTGGGAAATTAAATAGTATGTGAGCCAATTGCTTTTAAACACTTAAAAACATATAACAGTAACTGTTGCTTATAGAGTCCTCTTACAGGAAGTACATTTTTGGCACAGTCTTGATATAGATTTATTGTCGGAAACCGTAATGGTAGATTGAAAAGGATTTTCAGCGCTTTATTCTGAGCTGATTGCAACGTCTTTAGGCTAGTGTTTGTTCGAAACCCATAAATCATAGGAAGGTATGTTAAATGCGAATGAATTAAGGACTGGTAAAGTAGAAGTTTGGTTTTAGTATCCAATATATTTTTAAATTTGTAAAGAATTACAATTCCTGACGAAATTTTTGCCTTTATTCTATTAATGTGGTTATCCCATAGTAAATTTTGACATAAATATATGCCGAGATATTTAACATTTGCAGATTCACATATTAAGTTGCCATCAACATGTACTTTCATAGGCTCTTCATTTCTGCCAATATAAGGTTTGAATCTGATAAATTAAGTCTTATTTCCATTCAACAAGAGCTTGTTTATTCTAAAAAATTCAGATAAAATTGCTGCATCATACTCAATCTGCACTTGTAAGACTTTTTCGTGCTGATATTTATAGAACAGGCATATATCGTCTGCATACATAAACAAATGTCCATTAAATTTTATGTTTTTTAAATCGTCAATAAAAATTTTAAATAACAGTGGTCCAAGCACACTTCCTTGCGGAACTCCACACTGTACATTTAACACGCCACTCTTTGAATTATTTAATTGAACGAATTGCTTTCTTCCCTTTAAATAATCTTTAAATAATGTAATTGCATTTTGAGACAATCCGATAAAACGAAGCTTCTCACATAATATATCATGGTCCACCAATTCAAACGCTTTTGTTAGATCAAAAAATAAACCTGCAACCCCTTTGTAACCAGCATCAAGTCCGTTACAAATATATTCAACAACATTCACTACTGCTTCCTCTGTTCCAGTACCTTTTTTGAAACCATATTGACGACAAAATAAAATATTATTCTCTTCCAAATAACTAGATAGTTGTTCAAAAATAACTTTTTCTATAATTTTGTCAACAGTTGATAGTATAGATATTGGACGAAAGTTTTGCATATTGTTAGTTCCTACTGATTTTGGTATTGGAATTATCTTGTGTATTTTTAAAACATCCGGATATTTTCCTTCTTCAATCATATTGTTAAAAATGTTTTTAATTTCTTCAGAAATAGTAGCTTTACGCACCAAGAGCATTTTTGTAGTTATATTGTCACAGCCAGGAGTCTTATTCATATGCAAGTTGTCCACAATTTTATCGATATGACTTCTGTTTATAGCTGCAAGATTAAAGCAACCGCTTACTTGCACCAAAGTACCAAATATGTTAATATTATCATCCGAGTGCTTCGGTATAGAATTTCTAATACTCTGTAGTGAATCATTAAATAAGTTATTGAAGGCTATTGCTTTTTCCTTATCTTCGGTAATAATACTGCCATCACACGCTACCACATCCCTTGAAAATTCTCTATTTTTCCCTAGCTGTTTGTTGATGAATTTCCAGGTTTTTCTTGTTCATCAAAACTTTGCTGCTATTTTTAATTACTTTGCTAATACGTTTCAGTCGATCAACGATATTTGTGTTTTGTTTGCATTTCCTTCTAGCTTTCAATAACTTATTTTTTAAATTTATTAAAGAAATTAAACCATCAGACATCCACGGACTAATTTTACTTCTCATGCTGACATATTTAACATTTGTAGAAGTGCTATGGGTCAAAGCCAAAGAAAGAGTGTCTACTAATCTTTTACATTTAGTTGATGAATCGCCCGGAACCTCAACACGCAAGTTTTCATCAATAAAAGTGCCAAACTTTATGTAATCTATTTTGCGAATTTCATTAGCAATGTACTCGTTACAAAGGGAATCAATTTTTAATTCGCAAAATATTATATTATGATCCGATAATAGGTTTGAAATCGAGCTAATATTTATTTCAGTCGATAAGTTGCTAAAAACGCATTCAATGCAGGAATTACTTTCTGGCCTGGTTACTCTGCTATGGTTTGAACCGAGATTGTACTCCGAAAATATATTAATTAAACAGCGACTAGCCACATTCGTGGACAATAAGTCAATATTAAAATCACCAAGAAAAATACAAGAAAAATTTTTAAACTCAACAAGCAAACTCTCAATATTTGCTAGAAACGTTTCTAAGGAACATTTTTGGGATCTATAAAGTGACGTTAATACAAGTGCATTATTGTTTACTCGAACTTCAGGCAAAGATATCGCAATGACTTCCAAGAAATTAACGCTCTTGGCTACTAATACTTTGTACTTCACTTTTTTGCTTATATATAGAGAAGTTCCGCCGTATCCATCATATCTGCAACAGTGCACAGCGTCAAAACCATCAATCGAGTACAAGTTTATTAGTTTTTCATTTGACACAAGCTTGTACGAAATTTATTAAATTTGTCAATTGAAGAAATACTTCTTGCATTAATTGATAATATATTAAATGATTTTAAACTAGATTCTTTTATATAACAATTAAATAAATTTAAATTAGAAAAATACCTTGTATTCATAAGAAGTAATTATATTAGTAATTGTATTATACAAAATATTAAAATTCAAATTGAAAAGAAAATAAATTTAGTTTGTTGAAGTAAATAAGCCATTATCATCATCTTCATCGTCATCATCATCAGACATATTAACAGCGGCTAAAATATTTTGCCTTTCACCAACAACAAAATTGCTCAAAAGTTTGTCCACATCCTCCATTGATTTAATGTAAAATTGCTTAGAATTTGAATTTTTTTTGGCATAAACTTTCCCACCTCTTGCATATACAAACTCAAAACCAACTGTTTTAAGTGATCTAGCATGGTTATGAAGTTGTATTGATTCTTTGCACATGAAGTCATTAATAAAAACTTTTTTGTAATCATCAATATGTTTCAATTTTGATTTCTCCTTCATTAGCGCCGCCTTACTTTTTTTGTTTGCGAACTTTACAACAACTGTTTTGGTATCTTTTTGTTTATCTTTGTTTTGTTTATTTCTCTGATTTATAAAATACGCTTCTTCTATATCATCTTCACAAATATTAACACCAGCTTTACTTGCTATTTGCAGCACGACTTTCTCGGGATTACCTTCTTCTTGTATTTTAATACCATTAATAACACAGTCATTTTTTACTCTCATATCATTTAAGAACTTTACTGTTGATTTAAGATGTTTAACCTCCTCACGCAATGTAATATTTTCTTTTTTTAGTGTTTTTATCTCTTTTTTGTTCTCTGCTACACCGTTTATCAAAGAATCAAATTGTGATGACATGAAGTTTACTGCCTCTTTTATTTCATCTAGCTGGTTAAGTTTTGTTTTTATTTCTTTGATGTCATTCGCACAAACTGAAGCATCGTCTACTAGCTCACAAAAATGACATTTGTACTCAAGAGCAGGGTTGTTTACCAATTTTGCATATTCTTTTTTGTTTAATATACTGCACATTGAGTGTAGAGTTTTTTCACAAACATCGCATTGCAAAGCCTCATCACTTTCCAGTACTTGTGTTTTGCATTGTATACAAATTACTTTATTTTTATTTAAACTTCTGCGTGTTTTACTTGGCATTCTTGAAGTTTATTTAATACAAGACCTTGATCGTCAAATTTTGAGGAAAAAATCGTCAAAATCGTCAAATTGACTAAGCTAAATCGTCACAAAAATCGTCATTGTAAAACAACCACTAATTCTTAACAAGTTTTAAACATTAAATGTTATTTTTAAATTCCGTTGCTAATGAAATTGTAATATATTCCGCCTGTTTTTGAAACTACATATATGGGCAAGGCCACGAAGAATGAAACCATATAGCTTTTTTTTTGTGTCACAAAGCCCAAATTTTTTTTTCATTTGAAATGTCAAATATGTATAGAATATTGCAGCACTATATGCCAGTGCAAAACTTTTGTCTGCTTAGACATTTTACATTCTTTTCACAACAGGCACGTGCTAGGCGTAGTTGAAAAATAAAGCAATGTCGGCGAAAAAGGTAAATTTTATTTTTATTTTTTTGTACTTTAGGCAGATGATTACTTTTTTGGATAGAATATAAATCAAACTATTGATTAGCAAGCAAATTTGTGTACAAAGATTGGCTTTTGGCCCAATTAGGGCTTTAAGTAATCAGCCGCAAATAAATGGTGACGTTACTGACAAATTTTTATAAAATGTATTTTTATGCATTAACTAATTATAAAAGAGGATGGATGATCTGATTTTTTTTGAGTATTTTTAAAGTACTTTCATAATCAATGCTTAAATGAAGCATTATTTGCATATAGCACGGTATTTTTGCAAAAAAAGATTGCGTGACGTTACTGACGGTTTTTTTAAATTTTTTTTTTTCTACTTTTTTGCTTAATAATTTGGTATTTAATTGCTAGACTCCGATTCCTGGTGCACAAAGAGACAAGCGTTATGTTGAAAAGCTAAAAGAAAGCAACAAATATGACGAGTACAAAAAGAAAAAGGCCGAAGCAATGAAAAAATTGAGGGGTAACAGAAAAGAGGAAGAAAAACTAATGCCAATAAGTGAATTGGGAAAGGCGATTTCTATGCGCCGTGCTGCTGGCCGCGAAAGAAGCAAAAAATATCGACATCAATTAAAACAATCAGATAAAGAAAGCCAAATTGAGACGAATCCCAGCTGCAGCCTTAGCGAAATCGTTCAGAAAAGCTACAGGTGCTCTCAAACATTAGGAAAAGCTATGAAAGACTTTTTTGTTTTCCAATAATAATGTGTTTTCATTTTACAGAGTGTCCTGGCTTTAATTCAAAATGCTGACACAAAATTTTTATCACCATTTATGAAGAAATTTCACAAATATTTCGCAAAAAAAAGAAAAACAGAAGTCAATTCGACATTTTTCGTTACTCTATCATACAAAAATCAGCTCTAAAGGGCAAGCCCGATTTACTACAATTTTTTTATGAGATTAGTGCGAAAAGTGGTTTTGTCTTAATACCTCCCCAGGGTTGCATCTTAAAACTCCTCTACTATGATTTTTGGCCGTTTAGGGTCCCTCTATAAAACCACAAAAAAAAACCCCCCGAAAATCTTAACGAAATTCGTACGTGTGACGTTACTGACATTTTGCGTCACGTTACTGACACTGCTTTTATGTCATTTACGTGATTAAAACATAAATTATTAAGCCCACCTTTTGCATAAAAATCATCTTTCATCCTTCCTTTTTAACATTCTGGGCAATAATAAACATGAACAATTTTCAATTCGCTAATTTTTACACAAACGTTCAGTAACCTCTAAACACACTTCCAAAATCCGGTGACGTTACTGACGGCTTAAAATGGTCATAACTTCACAACTAAACGAGATACAGTAAAATTGTCCGCGTATGAAACAACAGTTATGACGAGAACTTTCATATGCCGCTCTCACCTTGGAAGAAATAATTGTATTTTTTAAAGATATTGACCAAAATATGTATACGAGCGTAACGTTACTGACGGTGGCCTTGCCCATATAAAAATTTTCGCTTAGAAAATTATTATTGAAGTAACACAACCAAAAAATTTTCAAAAGGCATACATAAGAAAAGTAAGAAAATAAAACCAGAAACACCTATTTTTCACGTCGAAAATCCTGCAGATATAAGTTTGGTTTCTTAATGTGAAATGCCTTTAATAAAGCAGTACTAACTGCTCAAATAGAACTCTTAAAAATATGCATCGTGATCGTATCGTATTTTATATGATGAACAGCTAAGACATGAAAATTACTGCCAATCAAATAATGCAAATAAATCAAATTATCCAAGAAGCTAAAAAAAATTGAAATTATGTAAATTAAATACATTTGTAAATTTGAACAAAATTTGTAATATGAAAAATCGTCAAATTTAGGGTATAATTCGTCATATCGTCAATAGACCATTTTTATACCTAAAAATCGTCAAAATGACGATAAATCGTAAAATCTGGCAGCTATGTCTTGAACTAGCTTAGTCCCCTTTTAGACAGGCAAAGTTTACTTTGACAAAGTTTGTTGAATTCTCTTTTAAACTTTGTTTCGTGTTTAGAAACACAAAGTTTAATTTGACAAATTTTTTTTTTAATATAAACAGCGTTGCCAGGATTATTTTTTTGAACAAAAATATGATATAAAATTTTTTTCTTAAATTATGATTTTTTTATTTTTAGAAATTCTGATTTTTACTTTAAGTTTGCTTGTACAAAATTCACGATTTTTTTAACAGTAAATTTTTAAATAATGAAGTTTTGCATCAGCTTGTTGTGTATTGGTCTTTCGCACTTTTGCTCCCAGTATCTAGAATACACATAATTGCATCATTATTTCTGGACATCAAAATATTAAAAAAGGCATCTTATAGCCTATTTCCAATGTGCAAATTCTTTCTTTCGAACAAAAAATTCTAAAAACTTTGTTTTTGTTTTAAATGTATTTGTACGAAGTAAAGAATTCTTTCGCACATCGGAAATAGGCAGTTAAAATAGTAATAAAAAAACTTATTTGTGAAAAGAAAAAATTAATTTTTATAAAGTTTCATATACTGACGAATTATGTTTTTATGTATTTCAATTTAATTAGTTTACATAATAAGAAGTATGTTTTTATAAAAAATTAATAATTCTTACTATTTTGCCCTTGTTATAAAAAATTTAAATTAAAAAATTAAATTGAATATTTTCCTCTTCAAAATATGATTTTTTTTCGCCATATGATAATTTTCTTTCCAAAGATTCTGGTAACGCTGTATATAAATATAAAGTTGCAGCCAACTTCAGCTACAAACTACGAACGAAAAACAAAACGAATTTGCGAGTACAGAAAAGTATGTACTCCCCCGATATTCTCTTTTCCCTTCCCTTCTATAAACTCAAGACTTTGCAAAGTAAACTATGCTTGTCTAAAAGGGGTCTTATAGCCAATTTACACTACAACAAAATCTAGTACTTTGGAGATTTCGAGCCAAATCTAGTTTGTTTTGGCTAGATTTCCCGTACAAAACAAAATCTACTCCGTGACTAGATTTTGACGAAATCTATTCGAAATCTAGTATTACTTATTGATGCAACTATGTTTTTCCCCATATAGCACTAAAAACTACTTCCCTGCACAAGAAAAAAATTACATTTTAACAAAAAACAAAAACAATAATAGCTGCTTGTTAAAATTGTTAAAAAAAATTCAAAAATTTTGTAAATTACTAAAAAAAATGCAAATGACAAATAATATTGATAAAATAAATGAAGTTGATTATAAAGAAAATGTAATTCAAATTTTAAAATGCCTATTTCTTTATATGTAAGTATGTGTTACACAAAAAACTTTCAGTCGGCAGTTTTTGTTGTGAAAACCAAATCTCGCTAATGTCAAACAAGTATAATGTAAACGAACTAGATTTGGAGGAAGATTTCAAATGAAATCTACTAGATTTCGATGTAATGTAAATGCCCTATTACTAAAATTATTATTTTTATCACAGTGAAGCTCATTTCTCTGTTAAAATTTTCAAGTATGTTGATTTTGAGATGATGAGGGTATAGAATCGGTCAGATTGTTTGCTTCTTAACCGTAAAAAATTAAGCAAGCTTAGGCAGTTTTTCTGTCATTTATTTTTGAACTACATATAACTTGTGTGTCTTTTTTGTCAACCACTTAAATATGTTCTTTTCGACATAATAAAGCTATAAAACAGTTGGGGTGATTCACAAGGTGTGCTATCAAGTCATATCGTCATAATATTTTACAATTGTTTAAAAAAAAATATGGTTGTGTTTCAAACAAAATAAAATTTTAATGATGTGTTCATTGATTCGTCATAACTGTACAGTAGAAATCTAAATTATATATGCCCACCAAATTATGAACATAATTTCTGTTTAATGGTGAAATGATCATACATATATCGATCGGTATTGGAAATTATTAACTTCAGCCGGCTAATGATTCCGTCAATAGTGCACCGCCACTGCCGGTTTCTTCCCGGCATAGATTTCTGACACAGCTGATGTCAGATGGTTTGTCAGAAAAAAATAAAGCACGCTCTAATTAAAATTTTGTCATATGGCTTTGCGTGTGACTTTTACAGATGCAATGTTTGAAAGGTAACACACGACATGTACATATGTATTTTTCAGTAGGAAATTTGACAAGTCAGATGTAAAAAACATGTCGTGTACGGGCACATTTATAATTTGTTTCTATTCTTTCTGCACTGCTGAAGCTATATGTAAGCTATCATTTCCTCCGATTCCATCATCAACCTAAAAATTAGCTGGTTGTATTTTGGCATCGTTGGGTCTGCCCTTCAGAAATGTTTGTTTGAAATTTTCTGTCTCCTGGCTGTATGAGGAATTGCCGATACATCTTCTCGATGTCAGTTGTAAAAACAAAACGTGATAGATGGAAGCGAAGAAGAATAGAGAATAGCTCGCTTTGCACCGTGGTTCCTGTGTGCATTATGTCAAACAGTGGTACGCCGTCTAAAGTTTTAGTAAAGGCATCCAAGACCACTCCTAGGTTGTTTGTGACACAGGGATGTTAAATGGGGTTTTAAATTTTGTACCAACTTCCAAAAAAAATGTACTTTTTGGACCTTCACGGTACCATTTTTTTTTAATATATTAAAACAACAAAAAGAAGTACACGAAAAAAAAACAAAACATGTATGAATAAAATAAAGTACATAAAATCTTATAAATATATGAGATCAAAATCAGGCACTTATTTGTTTAGTTAATGTCTATTTGGAATTTTTACACCATAACAGCATGAATATGTCGATCTTAACCAATCCTTTGTTTGTATGAGACTTGATAATGTCGGCACATAGTGTGTGTCTTTCCTTAGTTTTTATTATATTTTGAAAAGAAACAAGTCTTTCCACATTTTCAGACGAATGTGGAATGGATAAAATTCCGACTCTAGAAATGTCAGAAAACATATGGACATTCAGCTCATTTTGTAAATTAGCTACTGGCGACCAAAAACTTCAAACGTTTTCTTGTTTTAACTACTGCAGTTGCTCGACATCAGCTAAAGCTCTAAATTGATTGAATCAAAATTTGCAATTTCATTCGGGAACATTTTTAATAGAAGAGATACAATAAAACTTGTTTTACTAGAAATAACATTTTCAGGAGTAAATTTATGGAACCACATTTAAACTTCGTTACTAAAGTTGACTTTGGTTCTCAAAACTTCGCAAAATGTTATATAAAATTGTTTAACATTTTCTTTCATTTCTTTAACAATATCGATATTGATATTATTTGTAGAGATATATAAGTCCACTTCTGTTCCGCAATAAATTTCTTCAAAGGGATTTTTGTAAAGGTCTACGATAGAGATATCACATTCATCCAAAACCTAGATCAGATAAGGTCGAAATAGATATTTTATTTCCACACTATTGTTGAATAAGTGCGATGTGGATTTAAAAAAATTTTATTTTATATCTCTTTTTCTTATAAAAATTTAACACATAAATGCACTAACTCTTTTTAAAAATAAAATTGTGGTCCTGAAAAGGACCGACAAGTTAGACTTTGTAAAATTACATGCAGTCTAGCATTTTCTGATTGTATTTCTAAATTAACCATTT
This sequence comes from Pollenia amentaria, assembly GCA_943735925.1. Lineage (NCBI taxonomy): Eukaryota > Metazoa > Arthropoda > Insecta > Diptera > Polleniidae > Pollenia > Pollenia amentaria. The sequence continues at coordinate 106,694,572 of OX031006.1, forward strand.
AAATAATTTTAAGTGCATATTGCATAAATAAAAATTGCAATTTAAAAGAAGTATTTTTAAATCCTGATGAAAGAAATAATAATTAAAAAAATAATAGCAATGAAAAGTACTTAATAATTTGTTTGCTATAATAAAAATTCAAAAAGGGGAACTATGACAAATTTTTAAATTGTACCAAATGAGTCACGGTAGTACCACGGTACTTTAGAAGGTGCAATTGTACCAACTTTAACATCCCTGCTTCAAGTGCATGAACATTTAAAAACAACAAAAAAAAATTAGAGTTATTAATGTTTTTTTTTTTGTCTTTTCAGACTGTCGTTTTGTATGCCATCTATGCTAAACGTTTTTCAAGAAAAATTCAAATGCGTGGTGGTGGTGTCATCATCATCTTGTATATGTATACATATATTAATTTTCAAACAGTCGGTCCTTTTCAGGACCACAATTTTATTTTTAAAAAGAGTAAGTGCATTTTTGTGTTAAATTTTTATAAGAAAAAGAGATATAAAATAAAATTTTTTTAAATCCACATCGCACTTATTCAACAATAGTGTGGAAATAAAATATCTATTTCGACCTTATCTGATCTAGATCCTTCATGTTTTGCTATAAACAGCATCACCTCGTGCAGGATGTGTCTTTACACCACGCATGATGGTCTTGAGTAAGGAGAAGTTGTAATGCAGATGCAATGTATATTCGCTTCACTTACTCCTGGATAGCAGTTAAATATACTAATTAAATTTGCAGCTTATAATAGAACTGCTTTAAAATCCTTGTCTTAGCAAACATAAAATGGATAATTAAACAAAAAAAATGTAAAGGTTTCAATATGAAACAAATAATTTATTATATTTAATTAAACGTTTTAAATCGATTTAATAATATCTTAAAATGATATTATAGTTTATGGCTGCTGAGATACTACCATCGAAACTTAAACATAAATGAAAATACACATATGCAAGAAAATATATGTACATAATAGATATTAAGCACAGAATTAAAATTAATTTAATATAAAAAAATACAAAATACAATTCACATTTTCCAATTAAACTCAATAAAGGCTGTTTACACAATGTATAACGACATGTCGAAAAATGATGTAGAATGAGAAAAATCTTATCGTGTTTAAGCAAAATGCATTGAGTAAGAGAAATTAAGGATACAAAATGTGACAAGCGATCGGTAAATGTTCATTTTCTTAACCATTTTAGAAACTTATGTATTCTCATCACACCAGTAGTGCGATTCCGTAAAAATGTTTAGCAATAGTTTTCATTGTTAAAAAATTTATCAAGCAAATTAACGAATTTGCTATTCTGTAACATTTTAAACAACACTTGTTATCGTAAAGTCAGCTGTTTGTGTTAAGTAAACGACAACTTTTTAGTGCTGTTTATTTATTGTTTAATATCGAAAAAAAATTAGTTTAAAGAAAATATATAACTTGAAAATGACCATTGAATATTTTGCATTTCATTTTACAGTCTAAATGTTTTACTTCTATTCTTTAAAAAAAAATTATTTATTTATTCATTAATTTAGTATAATTAAAATAACAATAAATCTTAAAGATAACAAAGCACTAGGAGCATGGGCTACCGGCTCAAAAAAAATAAAAATATATAAAATCTGTTTAGATTTAATAATTTTATTGGTTTTTTTGTAAACTGTAACCATCTGTTTTTTTTCGATATTTTACTTGTACCATCCGTGTAAACACGAAAAAACTTACAAAAGATTTTTTTTTTTTTTTATTTTAAACACGGAGAGAATTTCATAATATTTTGATTCTGCAAAGTCGTAATACATTGTATTACCATTTAAATAAGCTAGCTTTAAGTAAATAACATTTTGGGGCTTAAAAGCAAAGGGGTACAAGTGCAAAAAACAAAATTCTGAGTAAATAAGCTTTAAAGGTATATGTTCCCATGCCTTTCATACATAATACTTTGGTTTTTTTTGGTACATACCGTCTTTTGAGATCATCATACAGGTCTGAATTTTTTTCGAGGGAAACATATTGGTATTAAGTGTTGATTCTTGCATGTAACTCAATTTTTTTATATTTGGCACTTGTATCCCTTTGCTTTTATGCCTCACAATTATTAAAGTATTAAGAACTACATATATAATTAGGGAGTAACGAATACCGATATATCGGCGATATTTCAGGTTTGGCGATATATCGGTATATGCGATATTTTACTGTCGATACGCCGATACTTTTTTAGAGTATTTTTTGGAAAAGGAGAACTAAAAGAAATAACACATTTAAAGGCTGATTATGTAATTGTTTTTTTTTTTTTAATTTATTAGCTGGAGGTCCACAACACGCGATCTATGTGTTTGATACTTTTTTGACCTTTTTGCAAGACGCATGCAAATGTGGAAAAAAAAATTTTGCTAAAAATTTTGGGTAACTTCGAAAAGGCTACAAAATCCATAAGAAAGGCCAATGGTACATTGTCTGACGTTCTTCCACTAGATAACAGTCTTCGAACATTATTATAATATATTACGAATGAATAAACTTAGATAGAGAATATTTCAGAGGCCCAAAAACTGGCGACTTACTTGGCATTAGTTTTGAATGAAAGATTTGAAGGTTTAGGGAATAATGAAATCTATTGTTTATCTAAAATTCTTCGAATATTTTAAAAACGATCGACTTTAATCGTATCGAAAAAACGCCTTACTAAGCTGCTATCACATTGCATTCTAAAATTGTGGAAGACACGGTCACCCCTACACTTAGTAATGGTTCTGATAAGTTTAAAAAAAGACCTTTGTAGCGCTTGTGAACAACTAATAAGAAAATCCGAGGAGGATGAGCCTCTGTCCATCCTAAGCTGTTGTTCTAATAAAGAATGAGTCGAGATAAATTTTAAGCTCGCGTTAGCCGACCGTAAATGTAGAAATGTAAATGTAATGTAAACAGCTGATCGTTTCTGTTATATGGAAAGCAATACAAATGCTTAACTGACTGTAATGTCACTTAACTGTAACGTGGCAACCTGTAGAATGTAGAATTTCATTACGAGGTTACGTGACAGTTGTAGATAGTGATGGAGTGCTTGTATTTTAAATGGAATGCGGGTAAATTCACTCTTTTTCTTTGGTATTTTTTTCAGAAATAATATTCTCGGAATTTTGACAAAATAATTTACAAATATATTATACAAATATATATTTTTATTATCATTGATACAAATATATGTTTAGATGTATAAAATAAAAAATGCATACGTATGCACAAACAATAAAAACTGTGGTTTTTATTGGTATCAAAATCTTTTTTTGTGTAAGCACATTTATGTATTATAGCACATGTGCTATAATACATATTTGCGTAAATCTATAATATAAATAACAAATATTAAATTATTTATGTATTTATACATACAATAAATACATTTTTAATACCATTTAAATCACTTGGTACTCTTCCTACAAAGCGGTCACCATTTGAACATTTTAAATTCCCATCACAGTGTGTGTTGTTTTATGTATACTAATGCTTCTTTGTTTATGTTTTTAAAAAACAGATGACACGTTCTTACATGTTCTATAAGTGAACAAATGAGCTTAGACCCCTTTCAGACAAGCAAAGTTTACTTTGCAAAGTCTTGAGTTTATAGAAGAGAAGGGAAAAGAGCATAGCGGGGGAGTACATACTTTGCTGTACTCACAAATTCGTTTCGTTTTTCGTTCGTAGATTATACCTGAAGTTGGCTGCAACTTTATATTTATATACAGCATTACCAGAATCTTTAGAATGAAAATTGTCATATGGCGAAAGAAATCATATTTTGAAGAGGAAAATCTTAAATTTTTTTTTCTTAATTAAAATTTTTTAAAACAAGGGCAAAATAGTAAGAATTATTAATTTTTATAAGAACATACTTCTTATTATTTAAATTGAAATACATATAAACATAATTCGTCAGTATATGAAACTTTATAAAAATACATTTTTTCTTTTCACAAATATTTTTTTTATCAATATTCTAACTGCCTATTTCCGATGTGCGAAAGAATTATTTACTTCTTAAGGTACGTTCAGATTAATGAAATATTTAACGAAAATATTTGTTCTGATGTTTGCTTCAAACTGTGTGAAACAAAAAAATATTTTGTTTAATGTTCAAACTAAGCTCAAATATTTGACAATTTTTGTTTGATGAAACAGTTGGCAAACAGTGTTAAATAAAATAAATAAATTCATGTTTGCCATGCGTTCAGACTAAAATAAATATTTGCATCAAATAATTATTTAATGAAAGTGTTCAAAAATAATAATATATTTCACAAATAGTAAAAATGAGCGCAAAAGCTAATTTATTTTTTTTATTCTATGGAGCAGCATCTTTTATAGTGTTAGAACAGGAGAATGTTAAGAGATAAAAAAAACTGGAAGACAATGGGTAACGGGAACATGGCTAAAATTTGCAAATAATTGCGAACTTGGAAACAAACCCTTAAATATATTTGAAGTCGCTAAATAAGTTAAAAAACAAAATGTCGGGAAAAATTTTTTTTGCAAAAAAAGCGACAATTCGGGAAAAATTTAGATATTTCAAACAAGCCATAAAATTTATTAAAAGTGCCTAAAACTATAAGAAATAGGAAAAATTCGATAAAAATTGCTAAATTAGCGGAAATTCGCAAAAATTTGCTAATAGCGGTATGATAGCAAAGCCTAATAATTATTAAAAATCGTTAAAGCTCTAAAGATTCACAGGGAAAAATCGCTTCTTCGCGAGCATGGCTAAAATTCTCGAAAAATTGCCTACTAAAATATATTTGAAATTGCTAAATCGGTTCAAAAACAAAATGTAGGGGAAAAACAAAAAAAAAAAATGTTGCAAAAATAGCGAAAATTCGCGAACCATTTTAATATTTCAAACAAGCCATTAAATTTAGTAAAAGTGCCTAAAACTATAAGGAATGGCAAAAATTCTATAAAAATTGCTATATTAGCGGTAATTCGCAAGAATTTGCTAATAGCGGCACGATAGCAAAGTCTAATAATTATAAAAAATCTTTAAAATTGTAAAGAATCCGAAAACTTACAGGAAAAATTGCTTCTATCCGGAACATGGCTAAAATTATTTGTCGTTGTTTGCTCTTACAATTTTTTGTAATATCAAATAACAATAAATTTCAGTATTTTTTATCAATTATTTAAAAAGGGAATTAAGCACAACAAACAAAATCTTTTAAAAAATAATAGTATTCCCAAAAACAACTTTGATAATAAAATTTAAGCTAGTGCACGTGCATAAAAAACTGAACTGGCAAATTGTTTTTATTTTAATTTCTTGTGAAAACAATAAAAGCACTTTGTTTTTGTTTAACATATGTTTTTTTTTTTACCCACTTACAACTACAATTAATGTTGGGAGAATTCCAACTAATTGTAGCGGGAAATGTAAGAAAAGTTAAAAACTCATCACTGATTTATTGTTTGGTATTTTGTTTAAGCTTTGATATCGTTGCAAAAAAGACTTTTTGAGTGTTTGTAGGTAATTCTCATTCCCTCTGTAGTCTTGTTTGCTGATAGCTTTGGCTTTTCTAAAATTATTTAGGAGAACGTTTCCTGATGATCTGGCCTAAGTAACCAGTGAAATGCACATAGGAACAGCTTATCCTCCAACAATAAATTTCAGTATTTTTTATCAATTATTTAAAAAGGGAATTAACCACAACAAACAAAATCTTTTAATCAAATAAATGTTTTCTGAAAAATTACTAAAATATTTGATTTTTTGTGTTCACACTATGTTCACATTGGACAAATATTTGTTTGCCGGCAAATGCTCAAAATCAGCTGTTATTTTATTTGATACTCAAAAATATTTTGTGTTCAGACTACGTTAATGAAATATTTGATGTTTGCTTTCAAATATTTCATCAGTCTGAACGTACCTTTAGAAATGCCTTTAAAACAAAAACAAAGTTTTTAGAGTTTGTTTTTGTTTTAAATGTAGTTGTTCGAAAGAAGGAATTCTTTCACACATTGGAAATAGGTTATAATATGCCTTTTTTAATATTTTTATGTCCAGAAATAATGATGTAATTTTGTGTATTCTAGATACTGGGTACAAAAGTGTGCAGCACCAACACACATCAAGTTGATGCAAAACTTCATTGTTTTAAAAATTTACTGTTTTAATTAAAGTAAAAATCAGAATTTCTAAAAATAAAAAATCATCATTTGAGATAAAAATCTTTAATCATATTTTTGTTAAAAAAAATAATCCAAAATATGATAAAATCATCATTCTGGCAACGCTGCACAGTGGCGCCCGTAGAGCAACCGAGGTTGCAAAAATCAAAATTTTCATGAGTGCCGACGAAGTTTTGAATAAACCCATGTTATAGGAAACTTTTCAACGATTTCAAATATGCCACTCTTAATAATATCACATTTTTAGTTTAGAAGATATAACCGTTCAAAGTTGACCGACTTTCGGTTTTCAAAAAAACACACAATTTTTAGTCAATTTGTTGCGATTTCAGGTGTAATATCACGAAAAATAGGTAACGAATCGCCTTATTTTTTGTTTGTATTGATTGATGTATTTATTAAATGTATAATGATAAAAAAAAAATTAACTGTTTGCTTTGTGTTTCTCCTGGTAAATCAATATTTAAAAACTATCCGTTTTTTTCACTATTTTTCAACTTTGACGGAAAATAAAAAAAAACTATATTTTTCTATATTTGCCATATTTGCAAAACCTGTTCTTTGATTACTTCTTTACATAATTCAAAAAGTTTTATCTGCCCGTACGTGCCCGTTTGGCTTCTAGAGGTAAAAAAGTTTAAAAAGACATGGTTGCAGAAATTGTATGGCGTCCATCCCTTATATGTTTTGACGGACAGTAGTTTGATCTAATAGTTTGAAAAAAACTACTCATTGAAATTAGCAGGTACGTACCTCACATAAACAATACTTTGGCGTACAAATGGTCAGGAACAATATTGACTTATGGTCCCTACAGGTAGGCACAAATCTTATTTGGACACGTGCATAATATCAAAATTGCATTATTCAGCCTAAATCCATATGTATGCAGGGAACAGGTAAATTTTTAGGCATGGTAGCATAAGCCTATATATTGCAAAATAAGCATAATGCCTGGATTAGTCTACGCCTGAAAGTTGGCGCAACAATTACTGAAACCATTAAACAATTTAAGTACTGAAAACATGGCGTTGAACAATTTAAAATTATTTGAACTGTTTAGAAAGTCAACCACACCAAAGTTTTTCACGGAAGTGAAAATTCTTCCTGAGAAGTTGACAGTGATCAGCAAATGGGGCTGCGATGGATCATCCGGACAAAGCGTTTATAAGCAAAGGATATCTTCCGATGACGCTACAATATCGGACGGAAATATGTTTATGGCATCTGTTGTTCCTTTGCGGCTAAAATCGGATGATTCCCTACACTGGAAAAATCCACGTCCGTCATCAGTGCATTATTGCCGACCAATAATGTTTCAGTTTGCAAGGGAATCGGCAGAACTCATAAGGACTGCGGTGAAGGACATTGAAGAACAAATAAGCAAGATTAAGCCTACAAAGCTGCAAATTGGAGAAGGAAAATATATTGAATGCAATTACGAGTTCCACCTGACCATGGTTGACGGAAAAGTCGTAAACGAACTGACAGGAACAACCTCAACAATGTCATGCCCGATTTGCAAAAAGAGTCAGAAGAACTTTTTTCAATTCAATTTATTTCATATATAATATGTGACATCTCAATTTTATATAATTAGTTGTAAAGAGTTTAAGATTAGTATCTTTTTCTGCTTAATTATAATATATTTCAATTAGTTATCATATACATATATATAGACAGAATTATATTGGAGGTAAAAATTTAGCAAAAACCTATTTAAACCCCTTTTTTCGTTTTATTTTCATATTTTTTTTATCGATTTTATATTATTATTTGTCAGAAGAACTTTGGTAATTTAAACGATTCTACAAATGAGGAGAATTACGAATATGGAATGTCACCATTGCATGCAAGGATAAGGTGTATGGAATTCTTGCTAAAACTGGCATATACCCTACCACAAGAGGAGGAAAACTTCGATGAAAATACATCAATAAAGGATAAGGAAAAGATCAGAAAGAAGCAAATACAGGATGCTTTTTTTAAACACGTTGGACTAAAAGTAGACTGTCCCAAGCACGGATACGGTAACTCAAACGATGGAAACACTTCTAGGAGATTTTTTGAAAATGATGAGGCAGTAACTAGAATCATTGGAATTGACAATCAAATCGTGAAAATTGAGTACCAGTCTTTGCCAATTGGAGAGCTTTCTGAAGAAGCACAGGAGTCTCTTAACAAATTTTATAAAAAATATAGATTGCAGAACACATTCAAAGCATCAAGGTTAAGGCAAAATAAGGACCTCTTCAACATGTTGGCAGCATCTTCCGATCCACTTATTTCTTCCCTGCGGTATGTGAAGTCACGAATAGAGTTACAAAATAATTATAGTTTAGAAATGGTTAGTCTTTTAGATATACCTTCTCTTACGAATTGTGATGAATATTTTACAGAAAATTGAAAAAATAAATTTAAAAAAAAAATAATTTTTTTTTTAATTTGTTGGGTAATAATTTAAAACATAAAACCCTTAAGAAAAAAAATAAAAACAATCTAAAAATGTAAAAATAATTTTTTTTAGTTACCATAAAATTGATTTTTCTACTAATTTTAACTTTGATAACCCATAAATAGGCCCCTACAAAGCGTAGCACCCTCATTTCATAGGCTGAACAGTTATCTATCATATGCTGTTTAAACTGTTCAATTATCTTATTCGGTTCAAAAGATATGATTTTTGCAACGAAAAAACTCAAATGGCGCCACTGTGTGCTGTTTATATATTATATTCAAACAAGAGAAAACAAAAATTTGTCAAATTAAACTTTGTGTGTCTGAGCACCAAACAAAGTTTAAAAGAGAATTCAACAGACTTTGTCAAAGTAAACTTTGCCTGTCTGAAAGGGGACTTACAGTACGTTACGGTACGTTATATATGTAGATCTTCTTTTATTACTAGAGACACATTTCCGCTTGGTGCAGAAAAATTTAGGTTTTCAAATGCGCTCTATCGCATCTGAGAGAATATTTTCCACTACACGTCTGATTTGAACGGATATGCGATTTTCACAAAAATCTTGTATTTTTAACTTAAATTTTATTATCTCAAAATTTTAAATTATTATAATCTCTGAGACCACATTTTCCATACAATTTGACATACAAATTTGTCGTAGAAAGCTGTCATCAAATAAAATCTATTTTATTGCGAGAACGTTCTTGAAAATGCCTTCACATATAGACACTTATGTTCTCCCAACAGAAAATGAAAAACAAAAGCAAATAAAAAATTAAAACATTAAAATAAGACAGAATTTGAAGTTACTGCCGACGTTTAAATTATGGCCTTTACGATTTTTGCCTGAAGATAAAGACTCGATTCTGTTTGAACACTTACTCTGTTATTTTCCATTAAAACCTTATTTATTATACCCTCCACCACCACTGGTGGTGAATGATGGTATACTAAGATTGTCATTCCGTGTGAAACTTTTTTTTATACATCTTAGACCCCATAAAGTATAAATTTATATTATGACACCTTGAGTAATTCTAAGTCGATTTAGCCATGTCCGTCTGTTGAAAACACGACCACTTTCGAAAAACGCAAAAGAAATGGTCTCAAATTGCTTGTAGTTATCATTAGCAGTTTAGGATTGAAATCCAGCAACATCGGTTCAGTAGAATCAGAACTATGAATCAAAAAAAATTTATAATATTGATACAAAAACTAACATAAATGGTGGAATAATGCACGGAATGATATTAAATTTGGCACAAATTCGTTTTATACGACCGTTATACATAATGCTATCATAACAAAATTTGGAACGCCACAGTTTTATGTGACTAGAAAACACACTGTCAAATTTCGTAAAGATCGGTCCATAAGTTACTTTAGGCCCCATATAAACTCTACTCCCGGAAAACAGCTTTGTACGCCTAAGACCGCAATTAATACATAATGGAATTTAGTATATCACAGTTTTGTAAGACTAGAAACGGCAGTGTCAAATTGCGTGAAGAGCGATCCATAATTTACCCTACCCCATATTCCTCTACTCTCGGAAAATAGTTTATTACGCCAAAAACCTTATGAAGCCCACTTTGGGAAAAGAAATAAATTCGCCTTAACCCGTAACAGATTTGATATTGCGGTAAAATTTTTTCAACATTTTTTATTTTTCGAATTTATTCTATGAGCTAAATTTCAGTTATGTATTTTATAAAGCTTTTTGTAATAGTTCTATTCCTTAAATTTTTAGTATTGACTTTATACACTACCATAAATAAATTCATAGAATAAATTCGAAAAATAAAAAATGTTAAATATAATAAAGTAGCTTAGAAAAGAAATAGTTCCCAGATTCTATTTAGTAAAATTTCTTCTAATTTAGATTCATATGTCCAGAAAAAATATGCAATTATGTCATATTCGGTCCATTATTTACCTTAGATCAGCCATCGGCAACCTATACTATTACACTTTGCGATTATGTGCGTTATATTCGCTCTCCCTCTCACCACGAACCGGTGTTGCCAGAAAAAACATTTTTCTCATATTCCCAATTTAAAAGTAAAAATCTCCAATAGTTAACATATTTTGATACATTACATCTTCAATCATTATATCATATGGATACAAATTTTTGCGTGATTATTTGCTGCCATATGCTTAGGAGAATGCACTGCTATAAATGACATGTCTCATCTTATTATCTGTATAAGAAGTGTTATGAAAATTTTGTGTTATTCTCCAACGCAAAATCTAATAAAAAGGATTTGTCTTTCAAATGTTTAGACAATGCCTTATGCCGTGTTCAGATATACATATTTTATTGAGTCAATATTCTGTTTATTGACACAATTATCTTTCTGTTCACATATACACAATTTAGCTAACTCAATTAACGTTTGACAGCTAATAAAAAATAATATTGTTTATATTTTGGTCACGAGAATTGTGTTTTTAAATTTACAAAAATGGGAAAAAATTCTGATTTTAAAAACATTTTGCTAATTTATAAAAGAAATACTACGCAGTTGCAGTTAGTGCTTTCAAGTTTTGATTCAAAAGTGGCTTTACTTATTAAAAGAAGAAAAAAGAATTTGGAAATTCTGCAAAGTTTGAGGAAACAGCAGCTTTTGCTTTTTGAAATATTAGAGCAAAGCGCAAGTCAAAGATCTATTAGAGTTCGCACGGTTGGGCTTGAAAGTGCCACGCTTTTTTTTATGCTTTGCAAATGACGTTAAGGAATTCTGGCTGTTTTAAAAACATACCATCAATGCTTTCCAGCGCCAATTCCGCAAACAAGTTCACCTTAAAACCTCCAATAATCTGATGCACCGTTGCATAGAGAGGCCATGTAGAAGGTGATCCACCTGATACTCCCATAGCCGCCTTTTCTTTTCTGCAAAAATGTTAACATTAAAACAATTTGTTAATGCATTTTCCGATTGTTAGTGTTTTGCCGCAAAGTGACAGGTGGACGCACAAACTATTTAGTGAGCACAATAGGGGATAATATTTTATAATTGGTGCTATAAACCCATCCTGTTTTACACATTTTTTCACAGCAGCGAAACAGTAACACCCGGATAATTGTTTCCTTTATCCAGACATATATACATGTACATAATTACCTATAGCGCTGTGTAAAATTTTGTAATTTTACTTGAATGTCTCTTGGGCTACAAGAATGGCCTTGCTGTTTCAGCTCATCTGCCATTTCAGCATAGATGTGGCCGTTTTTTCGTTGCCCACGAAGACCATCCATTTTGGTGGGCCACATATCCAATAGGGCGGCTTCGCTGGCTTCATTCCACCCCATTCTTCTTTTCTTTATTTTTACATCTGTGGATAATAAAAAGAAATTGGTTTTTATTTGATTTTAATTTTAAATAAAAAATTTAATATTTAAACTTACCTTCAACTGGACGCGACATTTTTTGCTTTTTTTTTGTTTTCTTTTTCTGACATTTTACCTGCTAAATGTTAAAACAGTAACAAAAATGTTTTGTGCAGTCATTCAAGGCGAATTTAAATTCGCCTTGGGCTCACTGAACATACTTGTGACAGTGTTGCATTTGAATTTTTACTCAATATTATAACAATTTCGTATTAATTGAGCAATAACTTTATTGCAATTTTATATGGAATATTGAGCTCAATAATGGCATTTATTGCGTAAAACTCAATAAAGGTGCATATCTGAACACGGTATTAGTTTCGTTTGTTACATTTTCGTCCAAAAACGTTATGACTTCTTTACGAAAGCTAAAAAGTCTTTGAAGACAACGACCTTTGCTTAACCACCTTATTTCTGTATACATAACCAAATCTCCATATTCAGCATGCACGGCTTCAAGAAAATCTTTGAATTTTCTATGACTTAAGGCATTATGGCCTCCACGTATTTTGTTAACAATTTGAACGACAATTTTCATTGTATTCATTACATTCAAACTTTTTGAAAATAATGCCTGTTGGTGAACAATGCAATGAAAAACATACAAATCTAAATTGCTTTTTAGCAAATGTCCTACAAAACCCTCTTTTTTACCCACCATTACATTGGCACCATCAGTACATACAGAACAAAACTTATTCTTATCTGTAAAACAAAGAACATTTTCATTTACGATATCAAAAATAAGTTTTCCTTTCACACTGTTGTGAAGGCCGTATAGGGAAAACATTTCTTCGTGTACGTCAAAATTTTCATTAACAGTCCTTATACAGATAATAAGCTGAGCTATGTCGTTCATATCCGTGCGTTCATCTAAGCATATGGAAAAAAATTTAGCATTCTTTTCTTGATGTTTGAAAAGATGAATGCACTGATATGCTCAGTCCGTCGAACAATTTTGCGAGCGGAGAGGGGAATATCGTTTATCAATTTACGTATCTCTTCAGATTTTTCGCCAAAACATTCTAAAACATCGTTGCTAAGCTCTTTAAAAAAGTCGCCATCTTCAAAAGGACGACAACGTTTAGCTAGAGACGCAGCAACAACGAAAGATGCCTTTCTTTTTAATGAAAAATCGACTGCTTCTTTCGAGTTTAGTTCCGCATCAGCAATAATTTTTTCATAAAAAGTTTTCTTTAAATTAACAACAAGGGCTTCTCTTGCATCACCAGTAATACATTCGTATTCTTTGTGAAATGCTTGAAGATGCCTTTGCATGTCATGGGTTTTAATCCGTGACAAAGTACGCTGGCAAACCAAACATTCTGGTTTGCCAAAATAATTTTCTGAAAATAAAAAATTCAATTCATATTCATGTACCATTTTGGTGGGGACAAATATTTTTATATGACAACGCTGATTTTAATCTTATTTTAAGCAACAAGCGATAACACGACCTGCCTTGTTAAATGCTCAAGCTAGACTGATTAATGTTGTTTAATTCTCTACTATGTGTGTGCACACGTACGTAATAAAAGAGAATAGAGAAAACGCGGCGCCCTGATTTTGCCGATGGCTGCCTTAGATCCCATATTAAGCAGCCTTCTGAAATGTATTCTAATTAATTTTTTGTAATACCAGAAATCAGTCTTCAGAATTTTGGGATGATTAGTCCATAATTTACCATAGGTCCATTACAAATTAACTTCGTAAAATTATTTTAATTCGCCTAAAACTGTTACGAATCATCATATTTTACTCAAGCCAGTTGAAAGTTTTAAAAAGTAACGCATACAATTTTTTGATTTTCGGCCAACTCCTGTTGGTGGAGGGTATCAAAGATTCGGCACGGCTGAACATAGCACTCTAATCTTATGATTGTGTTGGTGCGCTTAGTCCCCTTTCAGACAGGCAAAGTTTACTTTGACAAAGTCTGTTGAATTCTCTTTTAAACTTTGTTTGGTGCTCAGGCACACAAAGTTTAATTTGACAAATTTTTGTTTTCTCTTGTTTGAATATAATATATAAACAGCGTTGCCAGAATGATGATTTTATCATATTTTGGATTATTTTTTTTAACAAAAATATGATTAAAGATTTTTATATCAAATGATGATTTTTTATTTTTAGAAATTCTGATTTTTCCTTTAATTTTGCTTATAGAAAATACACGATTATTTAAACAGTCAATTTTTAAAACAATGAAGTTTTGCATCAGCTTGATGTGTGTTGGTGCTGCACACTTTTGTACCCAGTATCTAGAATACACAAAATTGCATCATTATTTCTGGACATAAAAATATTAAAAAAGGCATATTATAACCTATTTCCAATGTGCGAAAGAATTCCTTCTTTCGAACAACTACATTTAAAACAAAAACAAATTCTAAAAATTTAGTTTTTGTTTTAAATGTATTTGTAAAGGTACGTTCAGACTGATGAAATATTTGAAAGCAAACATCAAATATTTCATTAACGTAGTCTGAACACAAAATATCTTTGAGTATCAAATAAAATAACAGCTGATTTTGAGCAAATAAAATTATTTGCCGACAAACAAATATTTGTCCAATGTGAACATAGTGTGAACACAAAAAATCAAATATTTTAGTAATTTTTGAGAAAACATTTATTTGATATTACAAAAATATCGTAAGAACAAACAACGACAAATAATTTTAGCCATGTTCCGGATAGAAGCAATTTTTCCTGTAAGTTTTCGGATTCTTTACAATTTTAAAGATTTTTTATAATTATTAGACTTTGCTATCGTGCCGCTATTAGCAAATTTTTGCGAATTACCGCTAATTTAGACATTTTTATAGAATTTTTGCCATTCCTTATAGTTTTAGGCACTTTTACTAAATTTTATGGCTTGTTTGAAATATTAAAATGGTTCGCGAATTTTCGCTATTTTTGCAACATTTTTTTTTTGTTTTTCCCCTACATACATATTGTTTTTTAACCGATTTAGCAATTTCAAATATATTTTAGGGTTTGTTTCCAAGTTAGCTATTTTTCGCGAATTTTAGCCATGCTCGCGAAGAAGCGATTTTTCACTGTGAATCTTTAGAGCTTTAACGATTTTTAATAATTATTAGGCTTTGCTATCATACCGCTATTAGCAAATTTTTGCGAATTTCCGCTAATTTAGCAATTTTTATCGAATTTTTCCTATTTCTTATAGTTTTAGGCACTTTTAATAAATTTTATGGCTTGTTTGAAATATCTAAATTGTTCCCGAATTGTCGCTTTTTTTGCAAAAAAAATTTTTCCCGACATTTTGTTTTTTAACTTATTTAGCGACTTCAAATATATTTAAGGGTTTGTTTCCAAGTTCGCAATTATTCGCAAATTTTAGCCATGTTCCCGTTACCCATTGTCTTCCAGTTTTTTTAATCTCTTAACATTCTCCTGTTCTAACGCTATAAGAGATGCTGATCCACAGAATAAAATAAATAAATTAGCTTTTGCGCTCATTTTTCCATTTGAGAAATATATATTTATTTTTGAACACTTTCATTAAATAATTATTTGATGCAAACATTTATTTTAGTCTGAACGCATGGCAAACATGAATTTATTTATTTTATTAAACACTGTTTGCCAACTGTTTCATCAAACAAAAATTATCAAATATTTGAGCTTAGTTTGAACATTAACAATATATTTTTTTGTTTCACACAGTTTGAAGCAAATATCAGAACAAATATTTTCGTTAAATATTTCATTAGTCTGAACGTACCTTAAGAAGTAAATAATTCTTTCGCACATCGGAAATAGGCAGTTAGAATATTGATAAAAAAAATATTTGTGAAAAGAAAAAATGTATTTTTATAAAGTTTCATATACTGACGAATTATGTTTATATGTATTTCAATTTAAATAATAAGAAGTATGTTCTTATAAAAATTAATAATTCTTACTATTTTGCCCTTGTTTTAAAAAATTTAAATTAAGAAAAAAAATTTAATATTTTCCTCTTCAAAATATGATTTCTTTCGCCATATGACAATTTTTGTTACAAAGATTCTGGTAACGCTGTATATAAATATAAAGTTGCAGCCAACTTCAGGTATAATCTACGAACGAAAAACAAAACGAATTTATGAGTACAGCAAAGTATGTACTCCCCCGCTATGCTCGTTTCCCTTCTCTTCATTAAACTCAAGACTTTGCAAAGTAAACTTTGCTTGTCTGAAAGGGGTCTTAGAGAGAGAAATGTCAAAAGTTGCTTGTGTTTTTGACATATCGATCAACGAAAGCAACAAAAAAATACATTGCTGTGTTTTTGGTGTTGTTACTTGGTGTAGTATCGACACCACCGTATACATGAATTCGCCTTGGGTGTGAACTTATAGAGTGGTGTGTTTTTATGGTACCCACAGACGATGCAACATTTGTCAAAACACGTGTTACTATTTATGTTTCAGTTTTTAGCACAGACGATTACACTAGAAACGAAACATCAGTATTGCGTGTTTTTTGAATAAACTACTACAAAACACAATAAAAAACTTTATTTATTTTCTTTGTATACCTAACATATTTTAGGTCCCAAAAATTTGGAAAAATTTTATTTTCACTTATAATTGCTTTCCAGCTCTCACAATTTGCATTTGTTGCCATATTCCGATTTATTTATTCATATTTTTTCTCCGAGAGTTACAAAAGCACCTCACACAACAACTGCTCTCAACAAAAGGAGAAAGAAAAAACAGTCACACACGATGAAACATTTCGTTTGGAAACATAAAATATCAAAAATGTTTGATATTTGAGAAACCAAAAAGGTAATAAGAATTTCAGCCAGAAACATCCCTACACACGTAGGAACATATGTATGTCAACACATTACCATGTTTCGACAAATGTTGCCTCGTGTGTGGGTAACTTAAAATTTGATGTGCTGTGCAGGGCTCTCAGATGTGGCGATTTCTTGCCAAACGTGGCGATTTTCAAACTTGTTTGGCGAACTTATATTCGATTTGGCGACATGGCGATTTTTTGGCGATTTATAAAATAGTTGGCTATTTTTGATGAGCCATGAATTTGTTTTGAAATTTGTTAATTTTAATACGAAGAAATAATATTTTTATTTTTTATTCTAGTTAAAGTTAGTTAAAGGATTAAATAAGAATGAAAGTGCTGAACTAACACTTTTTTTTTTGACGAATTTATAGCAATATGACAAGTCTGTTTAATAAAAAAACAAAATTAATGACACTATGCTAGTTGAAAAAACAGACAAGCCGGGAACATGGCGTTTTAACATAATTCGGGTACGCTGAATCCAGTGGTGCCCGCGGTTTTTTAAGATTGGCTCTGGTTTTCGAGATATACCGTTATTTCGAAAATAGAGGAGGTTGCACAACATAAGTTCGCGTAACTCAAAAACGCTTTAGCTTATTGAAAAAACCTAAATTCCGCAAAATTTCCTTTAAGAAAAATAACACTTCTTTCTAATATCCGTAGTCGTTTTAGAAACATAATTTTTTTCTTGGAAAAAAAAATAATTTTTTTATCAAAATTTCGAAATTTTTGTTTTAAAAAATTCGCTATTAGCAAATTTTTGCGAATTTCCGCTAATTTAGCAATTTTTATCGAATTTTTCCTATTTCTTATAGTTTTAGGCACTTTTAATAAATTTTATGGCTTGTTTGAAATATCTAAATTTTTCCCGAATTGTCGCTTTTTTTGCAAAAAAAATTTTTCCCGACATTTTGTTTTTTAACTTATTTAGCGACTTCAAATATATTTAAGGGTTTGTTTCCAAGTTCGCAATTATTCGCAAATTTTAGCCATGTTCCCGTTACCCATTGTCTTCCAGTTTTTTTAATCTCTTAACATTCTCCTGTTCTAACGCTATAAGAGATGCTGATCCACAGAATAAAATAAATAAATTAGCTTTTGCGCTCATTTTTCCATTTGAGAAATATATATTTATTTTTGAACACTTTCATTAAATAATTATTTGATGCAAACATTTATTTTAGTCTGAACGCATGGCAAACATGAATTTATTTATTTTATTAAACACTGTTTGCCAACTGTTTCATCAAACAAAAATTATCAAATATTTGAGCTTAGTTTGAACATTAACAATATATTTTTTTGTTTCACACAGTTTGAAGCAAATATCAGAACAAATATTTTCGTTAAATATTTCATTAGTCTGAACGTACCTTAAGAAGTAAATAATTCTTTCGCACATCGGAAATAGGCAGTTAGAATATTGATAAAAAAAATATTTGTGAAAAGAAAAAATGTATTTTTATAAAGTTTCATATACTGACGAATTATGTTTATATGTATTTCAATTTAAATAATAAGAAGTATGTTCTTATAAAAATTAATAATTCTTACTATTTTGCCCTTGTTTTAAAAATTTTAAATTAAGAAAAAAAATTTAATATTTTCCTCTTCAAAATATGATTTCTTTCGCCATATGACAATTTTTGTTACAAAGATTCTGGTAACGCTGTATATAAATATAAAGTTGCAGCCAACTTCAGGTATAATCTACGAACGAAAAACAAAACGAATTTATGAGTACAGCAAAGTATGTACTCCCCCGCTATGCTCGTTTCCCTTCTCTTCATTAAACTCAAGACTTTGCAAAGTAAACTTTGCTTGTCTGAAAGGGGTCTTAGAGAGAGAAATGTCAAAAGTTGCTTGTGTTTTTGACATATCGATCAACGAAAGCAACAAAAAAATACATTGCTGTGTTTTTGGTGTTGTTACTTGGTGTAGTATCGACACCACCGTATACATGAATTCGCCTTGGGTGTGAACTTATAGAGTGGTGTGTTTTTATGGTACCCACAGACGATGCAACATTTGTCAAAACACGTGTTACTATTTATGTTTCAGTTTTTAGCACAGACGATTACACTAGAAACGAAACATCAGTATTGCGTGTTTTTTGAATAAACTACTACAAAACACAATAAAAAACTTTATTTATTTTCTTTGTATACCTAACATATTTTAGGTCCCAAAAATTTGGAAAAATTTTATTTTCACTTATAATTGCTTTCCAGCTCTCACAATTTGCATTTGTTGCCATATTCCGATTTATTTATTCATATTTTTTCTCCGAGAGTTACAAAAGCACCTCACACAACAACTGCTCTCAACAAAAGGAGAAAGAAAAAACAGTCACACACGATGAAACATTTCGTTTGGAAACATAAAATATCAAAAATGTTTGATATTTGAGAAACCAAAAAGGTAATAAGAATTTCAGCCAGAAACATCCCTACACACGTAGGAACATATGTATGTCAACACATTACCATGTTTCGACAAATGTTGCCTCGTGTGTGGGTAACTTAAAATTTGATGTGCTGTGCAGGGCTCTCAGATGTGGCGATTTCTTGCCAAACGTGGCGATTTTCAAACTTGTTTGGCGAACTTATATTCGATTTGGCGACATGGCGATTTTTTGGCGATTTATAAAATAGTTGGCTATTTTTGATGAGCCATGAATTTGTTTTGAAATTTGTTAATTTTAATACGAAGAAATAATATTTTTATTTTTTATTCTAGTTAAAGTTAGTTAAAGGATTAAATAAGAATGAAAGTGCTGAACTAACACTTTTTTTTTTGACGAATTTATAGCAATATGACAAGTCTGTTTAATAAAAAAACAAAATTAATGACACTATGCTAGTTGAAAAAACAGACAAGCCGGGAACATGGCGTTTTAACATAATTCGGGTACGCTGAATCCAGTGGTGCCCGCGGTTTTTTAAGATTGGCTCTGGTTTTCGAGATATACCGTTATTTCGAAAATAGAGGAGGTTGCACAACATAAGTTCGCGTAACTCAAAAACGCTTTAGCTTATTGAAAAAACCTAAATTCCGCAAAATTTCCTTTAAGAAAAATAACACTTCTTTCTAATATCCGTAGTCGTTTTAGAAACATAATTTTTTTCTTGGAAAAAAAAATAATTTTTTTATCAAAATTTCGAAATTTTTGTTTTTAAAAATTCATAAAAAATTAAAAAATGCAGCTAGGCTTCTAATTTCTTGCAGACATATAAAAAACGAAGTTGCAAACAAAACAAGCCATAAATGATTAAAATCTGTTAGCAACTTTTGATTTTATTCACAAAAGTCGACAAATTTTAATTAGTTTAAGAATTTCATAAATGAGGTCGGTCATACATTATATACCACTAGGTACGGCGTCTAAAATTATCTCAAACACAGAGCATTCTCTTGGCAAAAAGAGTTAAAAAGAGCTAATATTTTAGAACCAGGTGTACAAATATACGGGGCTATCAGTCGCCATAGACGATTAACGACTTTTTTTTAAATCTATTAAGAATAATTCTATCGCGTATTGTACTGACATGGCGGTAATTCATTGATTATTCCAAAAGTAGCTTAAAAACAGTTTTGCCACATGTCACTTATTTAAAAAGTCCTATTCCGATAGCACTAAGCACAAATACTAAAGAGACATACGCATCAACGAAAAAAATAATACAGTTAATTAAATATGAAGACCACAAGTGGAAAATATGCGCAGATTTAAAAGTGGTAGCTCTTTTAAGAGTCATGCAATCTATGTATACTAAAAATAATGATTCATGTGCTTATGGAATACGCGTTTCGATGGCGACCAGTACAATACACGGGATTGGGCTTTACGTGAGGAAAGCAGATTGCATAGAAATAATGTTATTGAATTACACCTGTACCGATGGAAAAGATTTTGCTTCCTCCACTCCACATCAAACTGGGTATTGTAAAAAATTTAAAAAAAGCATTGAGCCCAGATGGTGTTGCTTTTACCGAATTGCGCCGATTTTTTCCACGATTAAGCGGCATGAAAGTAAAAGAAGGTATGAACTCTAACGATATTAAATAAGATTTATATTTCATATCATAATGTTTTTATTTTACAGGAATTCTTAATGGACCGGACATTCGTCGTCTTATGAAGGACCATCAATTTGAGGTTGCATTGAATTATATGGAGCTATTGGCCTGGAATTGTGTGAAACCAGTAATAGAAAATGTATTAGAAAATCATCGGTCTGAAAACTGGCGAATTTTAATCAAAAATATTCTAACCGCATTTAAAAACTTAAACGTTAGAATGTCATTGAAAATACATTTTTTGCATTACCAGGCCGAAAAATTTAATGAACAATCACCAGCCGAGTCTGATGAACATGTCGAGAGATTTCACCAAGTAACAGCCAGGCTCGAACACTGGTATAGCGGCAAACAACTTGATTCGCTATTATGGGATATTTGTTGGAATCTGTAGGAGGAAGAAGAAAAAATTTCGAAATAAAAACTTTAACTTTAACTAATTAACAACAAAAATAAATTATCAAAAATTATTTTTGGGAATGAAATATTTTATTAATTAATTCATTTATTAATGATGTGCTAATAATCCCAATTTTTTTTTTTTTAAATGAAAACACTGAAATTTATTGTTATGGGAAAGCTAGTTCCTATGCGCATTTCGCTGGTTGCTTAGGCCAGCTCGTCAGGAAACTTTTTCCAAATACTTTAGAAAAGCTAAAAATATTATACAAGTAACACCCAATTTTCACGATGATTTAAAAGACACGTCTTTTATGTATTTCCTTTTTAAAGAAACTTCAAAAAACATGATAAATTTTCACCAAGTTTCTTTTTTTTTTTGCTGTCAGAGTTGATGTTTTCTGATTTCCTTAGTGCCTCATTCGTATAACAATATTTAAAATTACGTTATTCCATATAATTTTGATATGTTTTGAATTTTTTTAAATAAAATTTTTGTATTTTTGTATATTTTAATAAGCTTTTGTCAATTTGAAATAAGAATAAAACATTAATTAAAAACACAAATAAGTGCAAAGAGTAATGTCAAAAAAAAAAACACAGAAAATACGATTCATGTCTTTTTTTCTACCCTGCTTACTTCTCTACCCCGCTCGCTCTCAAACGAAAAAAGACATGATTTAAAAATAGGGGAAAAAATCATCGTGAAAATTGGGTGTAAGACCATAAAGTGAATAAGAATTTTAAAACACTCTGGTCTTAAATGTAACAATATCAAAGCTTCAACAAAGTCACAACAATAAACCGTCAATTTTTTCTTTCTTACATTCCAGAGTGTTTTAAAATTCTTATTCACTTATTATTCACTTTATGGTCTTACTTGTATAATATTTTTAGCTTTTCTAAAGTATTTGGAAAAAGTTTCCTGACGAGCTGGCCTAAGCAACCAGCGAAATGCGCATAGGAACTAGCTTTCCCATAACAATAAATTTCAGTGTTTTCATTTAAAAAAAAAAATTGGGATTATTAGCACATCATTAATAAATGAATTAATTAATAAAATATTTCATTCCCAAAAATAATTTTTGATGATAAATTTGCATGTGCCCGGCAAATAAAAAACTGAAATGGCAAGCTGCTTTATTTAAGCATCTTGTTTTTTTAATTTTGTTTTTTTCTTTCTATCCTCTTACAACTACAATTTGTGTTGGAAAAAAACCCAGCCAATTGTAGGGGAATGTAAGAAAGAAAAAATTGACGGTTTATTGTTGTGACTTTGTTGAAGCTTTGATATTGTTACATTTAAGACCAGAGTGTTTTAAAATTCTTATTCACTTTATGGTCTTACTTGTATAATATTTTTAGCTTTTCTAAAGTATTTGGAAAAAGTTTCCTGACGAGCTGGCCTAAGCAACCAGCGAAATGCGCATAGGAACTAGATTTCCCATAACAATAAATTTCAGTGTTTTTATTTAAAAAAAAAATTGGGATTATTAGCACATCATTAATAAATGAATTAATTAATAAAACAAAAATAAATGTTTTAAAATTTTTAAGTATGGTTATTATAAAAAATAAAAAAATTTCATCTTTTCTGAAAAAATCAAAAGTTGTAGACAGACTTTGATCACTTATACCTGCAGCGCCTGAGATGCCCCTAGACGGGCCAAATGTATGACCAGCGCAACTTTATTTTTCATTCCCATCATTTGTTTCTAAGGCCTAGGATTCACTCCTAGGGGGATCAAATGCATGACCGACCTCCAATGTTTTTTGTTCTTAACATTTTCTTAAAACATAGTTGCCATGTATCTCCACACCTTAGGGGGGCTCCCATACAAATATGGCCGTTTAATAAAATTCTTAAATTTGGCCCCTGCAGTACCTAGGCTGCCCCTCGATGGGTCAAATATATGACCAACCCCACTTTATTTTTCATCTCAATCATTTATTTCTAATATACCCACCCCATCCATTCCTTAAGGGGCTTCCATACAAAATGTTCAATGCAGACTAGAAATATATTGGAGAAAAAGTCCTATAAATGCCCAGGAGTCGCCCCTAGGGGGATAAAATGTATGATTGACCTCCATTATTTTTTTGGTCTTAACATTTTCTCAAATTATACTTTCCGTTTATCATCATCCCTTAGGGGGGCGTTTTATGAAATTCTTAAATTAATTAAAATTTGCCGACTTTTGTGAATAAAATCAAAAGTTGCTAACAGATTTTAACCATTTATGGCTTGTTTTCAACTTTTTATGCAACTTTGGTTGTCTTCGTTTATAGCAATGGGTTCGATGGTCCTTTCACCAAAATTTCCCGGAAGTCCTTTAAACCATAGTGCCTCTTTTGATGATTCAGCAAGTTCGATTAATTCTGCTTCGGTGGATGATAGAGCTACGCATGTTTATTTACGACAGCGCCAACCCTTTGAATAAATAACCGCTGTTTGATTTTCCATTTTGTTTATTTTCTCCCTAATTTGCATCCGAATAACCAAGTAAAATTGTTTCATTATCCGGAACGATGTGTAGTTTAAAGTAAATGGTCCCTTTTAAATATCTTACGATTCTTTTTAGTTCTCTCCAGACTGCTTCATTTGGATTGCTGGTTTTTTGGCTTAAAATACTTATTGCTGCCGTAATATCTCGTCTTGTTCTAAGCGCTACGTACAATAGGCTTCCCAGAAGCTTTTGATAATTTTTGTTGTCGCTTAAATTATTCAGTCCTACATCTGATTTTCCATAAGAGACATGTATAGGGACTGATAATGCTTTGGAATCTTGAAGTCTGTTTTCTGCTTACATTTTATAAATATATTTTGATCAGGAAATAGAGTAAAAACCACCGTTTGATCTGTGTACTTCCAAACCAAGATAATGTTTTACTGAATCCAAATCACTAATTGTGAATAATATCATCGACGTAGATTAACACGAATGCCAGATCTACCCCTTCTGAGCGTATATATAAACATGGGGCATATTGCTTTGTCGGAAACACGATTTTATAAAAATATTGTGAATTGTATGGTTCCATGACCTTAGCAGACTGCTTAAGCCCATAAACAGATTTTTTTAGAATACATACATTATTCTCACCTACATTTGTTGTAAAGCCTTTTGGTTGTTCCATAAAAGTTTTTTCGTTCAGATTACTATTTAAGAAAGCTGTCTTACCATCAATGAAATGTATTTTGAGATTTCGTTTTCTACTTATAGAGAATAATATTCTTAACGTTGTATGTGATACCACTGGTGGAAAAACTTCTTCGTAATCGATGCCATATTGTTGTGCGAATCCTCTTGCAACCAGTCGCTCTTTGAATTGTGTTTCATCACCGTTCTGTTTTTTCTTAATCCGTTTATATTATCATCTTTTGGCCTTTCAACAAGTATCCAGTGGTTATTTGCTTTCATTGAATCAATTTCATTTTTCATAGCAGTAAGCCATTTTTCTTTTTCGTCACAGGATATTGCTTCTTCATATGTTGTAGGGACGTAATCCTTTAAAAAATTCTGGGGCCTTGCCTTGGGTTACACGTTGTGACCTTCTTATTTCCGGACTATTTAATTTATCGTCCTGGACGTCTACATTAGGTCCTTCAAAATTTGGGGTTTCCTCATCAAAAATAAACGTGTCATAAAACTCTTTATCATTATTATTCTTAGGTTGATCTGTCATATTATATGCTTTAAATGAATTTTAACTTCATTATTAGAATCACAACTATTTTCTCGGAATGTGTACAAAACCAGATTCACCAAATATTTTTTAATGTTTTAAATCAAGAATTCATTGTTAACTCTTTCATATGGCGTTAAGCCAGTTGTTCTGGTTAGTATTCTGTTTTGTATGTAATTTGCTGTAAATACTGCTTCCCACCGTTTTTGTTGTGGTAATTTAGCTTCGGCGAGCATGCATCTGACCATTTCAATAAGAGAACGATTTTTACGTTCTGCAACGCCGTTTTGTTGAGGGCTGTAGCTGGCTGTGTATTGTATACGAATACCTGCCTGCTCTAAGAAGGGTGTTATTTCCTTATTTATATACTATTTTCCAATTTTATATAAATTATTTTAGGCCTCTTTCCAAAGTTGTTATATATTAATGAAATATAACCTTTTAATTTATCAGACTTCATATTTGTTTTTAATTAAATAAATGTAATAATATCGACAGTAGTCATCTATAAAAGCTAATACGCATTTATTTATTACCAATAGGTGTACATGTCTGCATGGATCCGCAAAGGTCTGAGTGTATTAATTCAAAGGGTTCTATCGAAAAATTTCAAAGGCGCCAAAATAAACTTCTTCGAATAATCACAGCTGCTCCCTGGTATGTGTGATGTGCGTGAGGGATATTTAGTTTGGAGTAATGTTTTGAAGTAAATCAAAACCTCCAATTCGCTTCGAGATGGACTATGGCACGCTGGTGTTAGGACTGAAGCTCGCCGGAAATAGGGGGTTCGCGTGCATCTACTCACACATACACAATCGGATTCCGGCCAAAAAAAACTGAAGTGATATAACCGAAGCGATATAAAAACAAAAAAAAAACATTAAATGAAGACCGATCGTCGATTGATTATAAGAAAACTTTACCGCAGTTTTCGACATGATTGCCTCGAGTCTTCAGGACTAGATGTTTGTGTCCTGGACAGGCGGCCCACCCCATATGACATTTTACTGTCATCCGTGGCACTACTCATTGCCTCTAAAAAAATATGTCGGGTAATGCCCCAAAACGTTACTTATCACTTCGCACTTATTCAACCGATTCTCTTTAAGTTAAAACATTTTCGTTTGTTTTCTATCAATTCAAAATGTACAAAAAAAGGAAATATTTATTTAAAATTACTTTGTTTTCTTTTTCTTTTAACCACTTAAATCTTAAGATAATTATAAAGTTTATATAACTAGCTTACATAAAATTAATTTTTGCCAATAAATTATTAGTATCTTAGAATTAAGACTAAAAAAAGTAAATAGCAATTTAAAAAAAATTCCCAAGGGGATATCACCCTGTTCAAAATAGATAGTTGTATCAGAAGGCTTTACAAGTTAT
The DNA here is from genome assembly GCA_943735925.1 of Pollenia amentaria. NCBI lineage: Eukaryota > Metazoa > Arthropoda > Insecta > Diptera > Polleniidae > Pollenia > Pollenia amentaria. The sequence goes on from OX031006.1 coordinate 106,720,993, forward strand.
AAATGGTAGATCTTTTACCGTTATGTTCAAATGTATATATATTTTTTTTTTATTTGTTTGTTGGGTTTATTTTTTTTTATCGACCTAAATTGTTTGTTGGGCTTATTATTTTTTTTATCGACCTAAATTGTTTGTTAGGTTTATTATTATTTTTTTTTTATCAACCTAAATTGTTTGTTGGGTTTATTATTTTCATCAATCTAAATTGTTTGTTGGGGACTGTTTAATGATGACTCATTATAAACACAGCACCCTGTAAAATAGTAACGGTCCTTAAATTGTTATTTACTTTTTCACATTTGTCATTGCACTACTTTTCTATGTACTGAAACTTAGCTTGTAAGATCATTTTTAAAACATTAAAAACTCACTCTAGTTGCGACCTTTGTGAGACAAACATTAAAAAACTTAAAACAAACGTGAATTGAAAAATAAAATAAACAAAATACAAAAACAACAAAACAACAAACAAAAAAAGTGTTTTATTTAACAAAAAAAAGAACCAACCCCCAAACATTTGGTCCTTCGAACCGGATGCAAAAGTGTAGTGAAAAATAATTTAAAAAAAAAAACAAGAGTAAAGTTTTTATTAAAAAATTAAAAAAAATTAATTAAATAAAAGTGTTTCAAAAAAACAATTTGCCAAAGTTTAATAGTGAACAAGCTAACGGGACCCAAATTCTTTGGCGCAGTAGCAGCAAGTTCAACAGCATTACGAGCAGACTCAGCAACAACAAAAACAACAGAAGAAGTAATCAACAAGCAGTGACACAGAAAAGAAAAAAAAGACCCAACAACAACAAGTAAGTCAAAGTATACAAGACAACAAACAACAAGATATAAATTCTCTTGCTTGTTGTGTTACTCTTAATATTTTTTACGCTGCATTTCTTAAGAACGAAGAGAACCAACAGGGTTACCACCCCCATCACATTTTAAACAAATACCGGGGAAACAAATCGCTTTGTGGGACTCTAATTATTTTTAAAAATATTATAATTTTTTCGATACTTGTTGTTGTTTAATCGCTAGCAGGTACTTTTTTGACCCAATTTAAAATAGTTTTTTTCACGATTCTGGTTAATTCAAAAAAAAATTAATAATGGCACTCGATAAATTTGTTAATTGTACAAATGACCTTTTAGATTTTGAAAGCGAGTATTCAGAATCAAAGGCAGGTGAGGACATTCATAGTTTAGAAGTTCTTCGTGTAGAACTAGACTCACTTTGGCAGCAAATCAAAAGGGCTTATGAAGAGTGTAGGGACAAGAAACCGGAATCGGGCGAACAACCGATAGACAGGCAGAAACTTCGCGATCGGTACAAAAAAGCCCTGGCTGCATACAAAACTTGTTTGGCATCACTTAACGCGGAAATTCTGGCGCTTTCTGCCCCAACTGATGACACGAATAAGCACGAGCGGTTTTCGTCTGCCGAAACCCCAATTTTAGGAAACAACGACGTTTCGTCTATTCGGCTGCCACCTTGCGACATAGATACGTTTTCAGGTGATTTTGTGACATGGCCAACCTTCCGCGACCTTTTTACTGCCCTATATTTAAATAATTCGCGACTTAGTAAAATTGAAAAATTATTTCATTTGCTTCAAAAAACTGGAGGAGACGCTAGGAACATAGTTTCAAATGCCCCATTAACCAACGAAGGCTTCGATATAGCCTGGAAAAATCTTGTTCTTCAATACGAGAACAATCGGATTCAGGTCAACGAACAGTTGAAAATTTTATTTGACCTTCCGAAAGTTACCGAAGATTCAGGCCAATCTATTCAGACACTACAACGAACCGTTAATAGCTGCATTCAAGCTTTAAATGCTTTAAGGGTAGAAACTAGCACTTGGGACCCTTTTCTTGTATATCTTTGCTCGACCAAGCTCCCCCGAACACTTTTGAAGGAATTTGAAAACTCTCTTCAAGAAATAACAAAGGTTCCATCGTGGGAACAATTTAACACTTTTTTGACTCACCACTCTAAGACTTTAGAGTCAATAGCGGCCATCACCAAACCCAAACCCTGTCAACAAAAAAGAGAATGTTCTAAGCCGTTCACTAAACAAAAACAGGTTCACAGTTTTCAAACAAACGCGACTCAAACCAATAACGAGTCGAAAACTCAGAAACGTTTTCCATCAAAGGGGGGACAAAAAGACTCTACACACAATTGCCAACATTGTAAAGAGCCCCACCCGTTACGATCCTGCCCTAACTTTTTGGAAAAGATTGTGAATGACCGAATTCACATAGTAAAAGTCACAAATTCATGTTTTAATTGTTTGTCAATAAATCATGGTGTCAAGGACTGCTCAAGCAAATATAGTTGTAGGCTGTGCAAACAAAACCATAACACTTTGTTGCACAAGGCAACGGTGACCCAGCCTATAAGTTTACCACCAAACAACGCTGACGAGCAAGCTAGTACAAGTGCTGCAGCGCAAGCCCAATATATACAGTCCACTTCCAGATCAGGTATTCCTAGCCTGACTTCCTTGACCCTGCGGGGAAGCAATCAGTCCTCGACACAACTGGTAGACAAAGAAACTTTGTTATTTACTGCAATAGTACAAATCGAAACTAGAGGCGCAAGATACCAGGCAAGAGCAATCATCGACCCTGGATCCCAATCCACGTTTATATCGGACAAGTTGAAAAACCGATTAAACTTACCTACAAAACGTAATATAGTACACGTTTCCGGCTTGAGTCAGACAGTTTCTGAAACTTCGACCAAAGCCTGTTTGTTTAACCTTTGCTCCAGGGTGGATACATCGTTTAAGTTAGAGGTATGGGCACCAGTTTTGAAGACCCTTCCATCCAATTTACCGCCCCAAACGTTAAACGCAGAACAATTCGCAGAAGCTGCAAAACTAGAACTTGCAGACCCACACTTTCATCAAAGTCGACCCATCGACCTACTAATAGGCCTCGACGTAGGCCCCTCAATATATAGTATGGAAACACCGATGCGGTCCATTGGATCCCTTTTGGCACAAAAAACAGTATTTGGCTGGATTGTGGGGGGACCAATTTGTACAACATCATCACCTAGAAAAACGATATCGTTACTAAACACATCGTCCCTGGACCGAATCCTCTCACGCTTTTGGGAGGTGGAGGAGACCCCAAAAAAGGTTTTGAGGTCAGAAGAGGACACGCACTGTGAAAATCACTACAAGTCTACAACCCGTAGAAGTGATTCGGGTAGATATATTGTTACCCTACCCTTTAAAAATGGCGAAGAAATAGGCGTATCTAGAAATATTGCCATGGCCCAATTTTTGAAAATGGAGCGCATGCTTAGCCAAAAACCAGAACTTAAGACACAATACGACCAAGTTATTGTAGAATACCTCGAGCTAGGACATATGAGGAAAATATCTCCCCTGGAAATTAGTAAATACCCAAATTATTACCTGCCGCATCACGCAGTAATAAAACCCGAAAAGTTGACTTCGAAGATTAGAGTAGTTTTCAACGCATCGAGCCCGTCTTCAAATAAGAGAAGTTTGAATGACATTTTGTATCCAGGACCCATACTTCAACAAGACTTAGTGCTCATAATATTGAAGTGGAGATTCTTCCGTTTTGTGTACAACGCAGATGTCACAAAAATGTATCGCCAGATACTCATTGACCCTACGCAAACAAAATATCAAAGGATATTGTTTAGAAAATCCGAGACAGATCCTATTGAGGATTACGAACTCCTCACAGTGACGTTTGGAGTTAATTGCGCGCCCTTTCTTGCCATAAGAACCCTTCTTCAACTAGCCGAAGATGTCGGGACAACTCACCCCCTGGCGTCAAACATCTTACAACACAACATGTACGTAGATGACGTCTTAGCTGGTGGCCACACATTAAACGATGCCATCAAATCACGAAAAGAACTTACAACTGTTCTAAAATCTGCCGGTTTCGATCTGATGAAATGGACCTCAAATGATCCACGAGTTATTCAAGATTTGCCAAATGAGACCCTACTACCGCTCGACTGGTTAAACTTATCCGAGAACGCCGGAACCAAGACACTCGGGATAAAATGGAACATTTCCTCAGACTCTTTTACATTCACTGCCCCAGGTGTTGAATTGAAAGAAAATTACACAAAAAGGGAAGTTCTATCTACAATTGCCAAATTCTTTGACCCTTGCGGATGGATAGCTCCAGTGATTGTTGATGCCAAGTTAATCATGCAACAGATTTGGTTAGATAAAGTCGACTGGGATGACAACCTAAAACCCTTGACTTGCCTCAGATGGCAGAAATTCGTCAAAAACTGCCCTGCAATAAATACCCTGAAAATTCCTCGTTGGATCCAGTACAGCCCTAATTTAAATGTGGAGATACATGGCTTTAGCGACGCCTCAGAAAAGGCTTATTCTGCGACTCTTTTCGTCCGAATACAGTCTGAAAATTCTATATTTACATATTTACTGGCCTCTAGACTCGTGTTGCTCCCATTAAACAAATATCGCTCCCACGTTTGGAGCTTTGTGGATCCGTTTTACTGGCAAATTTAGCCTCAGGAATTCTGCCAAATCTTCAAGCTAAGCAAATCGACACATATTTTTGGACCGACTCAACAATAGTACTGGCCTGGTTAAAGAAGCCCCCCTGCACGTGGAACACTTTCGTTGGAAATCGTGTCTCAGAAATTGTAGATAAAGTCGGCAATAGCCATTGGCAACATGTCGAATCAAAAGAAAACCCCGCAGATATAGCCAGCCGGGGATGTACGCCCCAAGAATTAGAAACCCACAACTTGTGGTGGCATGGACCTTCATGGCTAAAATTACCCAAAGATAAATGGCCAAAATCCAGAAGTCCAGATGACACCAACTTAGAAGCAAAAACTGTAAGGACGTTAACTACTACGACTCAAGAGGATCCATTGAACCGTTTCTCCAATTTGTCACGCGCTTATAGAGTATTAGCTTATGTCCTACGATTCTGGAGGAATACTGGTGTAAACAGAAACAGCTTTCGGACATCTTCAAACGAAGTTACACCAGAAGAAATAAAAGATGTCAAAACACGACTCATTATTTTGACGCAAAAACAACACTTCCCAGAAGAATATAAGCAGTTAAAACTCAAACAAAGGATATCGTCCTCTAGCAGTATTTTAACTCTCAACCCGTTCATGGACCAACTAGGCGTCATCCGAGCCAACGGACGTCTGGTTCAATCACCAGCGCTCACATATAACGAACGACATCCAATTTTGTTGCCGTACAACTCTAAGCTCACCAGATTGCTGACCGAGTTCACTCATAAAATAACTATTCATGGTGGAAACCAACTTATGACCCGAGTACTTCGGACGGAATTTTGGATTTTTCGTTTAAAGCCCTTAGTAAAAATGGTGATTAATAATTGTAAAACTTGTGTTTTGTACAAAAAACACACACTGAGTCAAATCATGGCTTCCTTACCACCAGAGCGCACAACACTTTCTCGCCCTTTCACCACAACTGGAGTCGATTACGCTGGACCCTTTACCATTCGAAACTTTACTGGTCGAGCCTGCCTCATCACAAAAGGGTACGTCTGCATTTTTGTATGCTTTGCTACTAAGGCCGTACATTTAGAACCAGTTAGTGATTTATCGACTCAAGCATTTTTAGCCGCTTTCTCCTGCTTCATTGGAAGGCGTGGATGTCCAGCAATCATATATTCGGACAACGGCACGAACTTTGTCGGAGCAGCAGAACTCATCAAAAAAGATCGTCTAGAATTTCTAAAAACTCTTCAAACCCAAGTTACTCACAACTATAGCCATCAAAATATCATTTGGAAATTTATACCCCCCGGTGCCCCACATATGGGCGGACTCTGGGAAGCCGGTGTAAAATCATTCAAAACCCACCTAAAGAAAATGATACCAGATATGAAATTCACGTTTGAAGAGCTGTCAACAATTCTCACCCGCATAGAATCGTGTTTAAACTCTAGACCCTTAAGTCCTGCTAGCGATGACCCAAATGACCTTAACCCATTGACCCCTGGACACTTCCTTATTGGAACTCCATTATTGACCCCAGCCGAATCTGATGTAAGCAGCGAAAACCTGACCCTCATCAACCGCTGGAAACGCCTAAAGGTCATCTACCACTCATTTTGTAAAAGATGGAAATCCGAATACCTGGCCGAACTGCATCGCAGGTACAAGTGGAAGTCTCAGAGGGATAACGTTAAAGTCAACGATTTAGTCGTCATCAAAAACAACAACTTGCCGCCGAACGAATGGCAAATGGGTCGAATTATGAAGACGTATACTGGAACAGACCAGAACTGTAGAGTGGTTGACATCCAGACCAAAAATGGGATCATAACCAGACCCATTTCAAAAATTGTGGTTTTGTTTTGAAATAAAGTATAAGTTTTTTACAATTTTCCACACTAATTTTATTCTGCATTCCTACTTACAGGTATGGCATCCCACGAAACATTTCGTAGTGTCTCTTCAACAGATTGATTGCCGTCAACATATACAACCTCACACGACCCGCAACCCTGAATCGAATTGAGATCCTAGATGCCATATCTGTCAAATTCATCACAACACCGTGCTACATTGTTTCCTGTTTTATGGACCTTTGGTAAACTGCACCAAGTCATGGGGGCCGGAATGTTTAATGATGACTCATTATAAACACAGCACCCTGTAAAATAGTAACGGTCCTTAAATTGTTATTTACTTTTTCACATTTGTCATTGCACTACTTTTCTATGTACTGAAACTTAGCTTGTAAGATCATTTTTAAAACATTAAAAACTCACTCTAGTTGCGACCTTTGTGAGACAAACATTAAAAAACTTAAAACAAACGTGAATTGAAAAATAAAATAAACAAAATACAAAAACAACAAAACAACAAACAAAAAAAGTGTTTTATTTAACAAAAAAAAGAACCAACCCCCAAACAGGGACATTATTTTCATCAATCTAAATTGTTTGTTGGGGATATCTTCCCCCTATTTTCTTATTTGTCATATTTCTTAAATATTAAATATTTATGACTATCTGATAGCGCTAAGTATCTAGGAGTTTTTCTGGACAGCAAGCTGTCGTGGGGAAGGAATACTCAGGTGAGACTTAAGAGGCCTCAATGCCTACAATGCTTGCAGATCATCGATAGGTAGGAGCTGGGGACTCCGGCCGTCAGTAGTGGGATGGCTGTACACTTCGGTGGTTAGACCCATTCTTACGTATGGATGCTGTGTTTGGTGGGAATCATTGAGAGTGGCTTGTCGAAGGAACCTTCTGTCTAAGGCTCAGAGGTGTACTTCAATCGGCATGACAGGTGCCATGAGAAGTACACCTCAAGCGGCACTGGATGTCATTCTACATCTTCTGCCCATTGAGCAGTATGTTATGGGAATGGCAGCCAGAAGCATTCTTAGACTGAGGGAACTAGGATTGATTAGGAATTTCACGCAGGGTCACTCACGGATCTTGGGTGAGATCGAAGCTGGAGGTTACTGCCTAGGATCACCCGGCTCCACGGATTTCGTGGGCACCAGGGTGGATTTCGGACGGTTGCCGGAGGTGGTAACGCCTTCTAGGGAGAGTTGGTCAGGTAGGAGCAGATTATTTAGTGGATTTGCTATTTTCACTGACGGCTCGAAGATGAGAGGCACGGGTGCGGGTGTCTACATTGAGGATCTGGACATCAGAATGTCATATAGGCTTCCTGACGACTGCAGTGTTTTTCAGGCGGAGGTTCTGGGGGTCTTGAGGGCCGTGGAACTGATGAGGGACAACATTGATAGGGGCTCTGAGCCCCCCGTAAGGGGCTGTTACGTGAACTCCAAGCTAGTTGACGGTTGTAGTAGGGCTCTGGAGGGAGCCTTAGGAGAGTATATGTTGAGATTGTGCTGGGTGCCTGGTCACTGCAACATAAACGGCAACGAGATTGCTGATGAGTTGGCGAGACAGGGCTCAGAGATGGAGGATCCTAATCACATAGAGGCGGTTACGCCTCCAATAGGATTCTACTTTGGGAAGATTAGGGAATGGATTCTGGACGCGACCAATAGGGCCTGGGGGAACCGAACGGACTGCCGGGTATCACGGACGATGTGGCCGGTGCTTAGGAAGTCCGACTCGGAGTTGTTGCTGGGCAGAAGCAGGGTCTGCGTGAGGACCATAATAGGAATCATCACGGGTCATTGCATGATAGGCAGGATGGCGATGATGTTGGGATCCGACGTGTCGGATATGTGCGGGTTGTGTGAGGAACCGGAGGAGCTGGAGACGGTTGAACACATTTTGTGCCGCTGTCCCAGGCTACAGTGCAGCAGGCTGAGGTGGCTGGGCAGCAGATTCCTAGGCGAATTAGGGGACGTCCCGGGCTGTGGGCTCGAGAGTCTAATAGGATTCGTAATGGGGATGGCCTGGCTGCCCAGCAGGAGACTGGGAGCTAACCGCACATAGGGCGGATTGGTGTTGTGTTGAGTGAGGCTTTTCTCTCGGGTTTTGTCAGAACTTCCTTTTCTTATCTATTCTTATCTTTTCTAATGCTTTTGCTGTTTCTCTTCACCTTCTTTTTCAGCTTCTTATCTATAAACAAGGCATCACAATGGACTGTATTGGTCTCTGGGTGAGGTTGTGAAGGAGACTTCACACCAGCCTTTCTACCTACCTACCTAAATATTAAATATTTCTCAAATCTTAAATGTTTCTTAAGTATTAAAAATTTCTTAAATTTCAAAACGGCAACCTATCGTCACATCATGGCTCTGTCCAGTATTCTTTAAATTGACCGACATGATTAAAAAAGAATGAATAAAAGAGTTGACAAAATTTTAAACAAATATTTGTTTCGTCAATATTAATATTTCCCGTTGGAATTAGCGTTAAACCCAACTAATTCCTTAAAAAAAAGGTACCCGGGTTTTGTCGGATAATGTGGTGATATTATGTTCTTTTTTTTTTTGTTCAATTATATTTCTTGTTTTTTTTTTGCTTTTTTTAATAGTTGAATTGTGTTGTTTTTCCCGGCGGAGTATTCTATTTAATTATTCATTAAATTTTTTATTTTTTTTTCAATATTATTTCGGCTGAAGTGCACTTTACGGGGCGTACGAAAAAAAATATAAAAAATATGCCACCCGATCCAGAATTAATAAAAAAATACCAAAATTAATATTTAAGGGTGCTGAGGCCCGTGGGGACCCCTGGGTCCAAAAAACCGCCCCGCCCACTGAATGGTATTCAAATTAAAGGTAATTGTGCAACAAAAACGAAAATAATAAAATTTTGGGTGGGCGGCATTTCTAGAGCCCTCTGGGGCAAAAATAGTGTCCCCCCCATAACACTTATGTATATCTGTGTGGGTACTCAAATTAAAGGTAATTTGCTCACGATTGCAAATATGTATTTTGTTTTTGTATTCGTTTAAAATTTTCCTCTCTAGGTTAATTTATGTATCTTTTATAGGTATGCAGAGAAGTTTTAGTTAGCGAAGCCGGTCTTTGTTATACCATAGAGGAGAAAATCTTTGCGCCCGGCCGAAGGCCGGCTATACAGAGAAGCTTTAGTTAGCGAAGCCAGTCTTTGTTATACCATAAAGGAGAAAATCCTTGCGCCCGGCCGAAGGCCGGCTATACAGAAAAACTTTAGTTAGCGAAGCCGGTCTTTGTTATACCATAGAGGAGAAAATCCTTGCGCCCGGCCGAAGGCCGGCTATACAGAAAAGCTTTAGTTAGCGAAGCCGGTCTTTGTTATACCATAGAGGAGAAAATCCTTGCGCCCGGCCGAAGGCCGGCTATACAAAAAAGCTTTAGTTACAAAAAAATAAAAAAATAATAAAACTCATTTAAAAATTTTAGCGCATAGGTATAACATTAAAAAAGCAAAATAAAAACAAAATATTTACAATCGTAAGCAAAATACCTTTCATTCGAGTACCCACACATAGTTATAAGGGTGGGAGGGGCAATTTTTTTTACCCCCAGAGGGACCCAGAAGTACCGCTCGACCTAAATTTTATTAATTTCGTATTTTTACACAATTACCTTTAATTTGAGTACCCACACATACCACTAAGTGGGCGGGCCACTTTTTTTGATCCATGGGGTCCCAGGGGCCTCAGCCCCCTTAAATTTTAATTTGGTTTTTTCTTTTTTTATTCCAGAGGGGGTCCAACTTTTTTTTTTCCGTACGCCCCGTAAAGTGCACTTTTGCCATTATTTCTTTTATTATTTGTTATTTATTTTGGTTTTTATGTTTCCGTTGGTTATTTTAGGTATCCGGTATTCATTTATTTAATTATTCATTAACGTCCATATTCGTTTTATCAGGGGTTCGGCTGCCTATGATAAAGTTAGGTACGCGAGTATCCGTTCGTAAAAATTAGGTCTGGATTAAAAAAAAGGTACTCAAGGACGTACTGGCGGAAGTAGCCAAGTATAAGTATATTTTAGATTTGCAAACATTAAATTCAATTTCTTCCATTAATTCAAGTTCCAGTTAAAAAAACTCAAATTTGAATCTCTGTTAACGTGTTTAAATCTATCTGACGTATCGAAAATTAATTATGTTCTACGTATTTAACATTGGTTTATTTATTTATCCAATGGTAATTTCATTGAATAATTAGAATTTAAGCTCTGAACCTAGACTCCAGCACCAGATTTAAATCCAAATTTGGAAAACAAAATTCAAATTTAATTCAAGACTACGACTTTTAAATTAGTTTAAGTACTTAAGTCTCTACTTAGTTTAAGCTTCTAACTTAGATTTAGTAAACTTAATCATGATTCAGTTTATTTTTTCAATTTTAACATTCAAATTCGAATCCATCATAAGCATACAAGTCCAAATTTAAGTAGGTGGTTAAAATCAAATTAAGAATTTAGATTCAATTTAAATATTTATCGTTAATCTTAGATTCCGAATTCCCGGTCAACAATTGAGTTTAAGGATTTAAATCTTCCGTGTAGCTATTTAACTTCAAATTACGTATTTCCATTTATCTCTAATACTCAGCTTAAACTTAGTTTAGGAATCTTAGTTCGTGATTTAGTTTAACTATTCAACTTCGAATTTAATTTAAGCATCCAAAACTCAAACTTAGTCCAAGTATCCTAATCTGACTTTGGTTCAAATATTTTAGATTCACTTTTTGCTTGTATTTAACATTCCATATTATTTTAGGGGTTTACATGCTGATTTAGTTCAGCATCTCAAAAAGAAATTTGAAATTTATGTGATAAGACATTTAGAAGTCAATCAATTTATAAGTCCCTTATCTAATTTTAAGAATTTTAATTCGGCCGAAGTATTTGGGTTTAACTTAAGATTTGCATTTAGTATTAATATTCGAGTTAAACTTTTGGTTTAGGGGTGCAAATTTAGTTTACAAATTTTAAATAAAAACCCGGTAGAAGTATTTAAATTAGCTTTAAGTACCCAAATTTAGATTTACAGCCCAATTATGAATAAAAATTCCCTGGGAGTTTTTTCCCTTTTCCCATTTCTACAATTGAATTAACATAGGAAAAATGGGAGAAGGGAGAAAACTCCCGGGAGTTTTTCTTTCATAATTGGGCTGTTAGTTTAGTCAATCAAACTCAATTTTAATTCATAGCACGAAATTTAAATGCCTTCTAAGTATCCGAATTTAGTTTGAAACATTTGAATTTATTTTAACCACCTAAACCAAAATTCTTACTCGAATATTAGATCTAACGTCTGCCCGCGAATTCCAATCTAATATTTAGGAACCTTAATATTCCAATTCAAATTCCGTTTATAATTTAAATTCACTCTAAATATATGAACTAGTACTTAATACTTGTCCAAAAAGGTCAATTTATTTCGATCTCTATTTTAATTGAAAGAAAGTTCTCACAGCTTTATTTTGGAATTAGGGAAGTCAGGGTTGGTCTAATTACACGTTTAGTTAAATATAACCGCCTAATGTTATATGCATGATTAGTTACGGTTTAAGTTGTACTTAGTTTCGTAAGGACAATGATAATAGTGAGAAATAGTTATAAGTAGTTATAATCAGTTTAAGTATAATAGTAATTGAAAATGGATTAGTGATGAAGATTATGACCATAAGTATAACAATTTTATATAAGTAGGGTAATAATTTTAGTAATTAAGTATAGTGATAAAAATCTAAGTAATTTAGTGTATGTGTTTTTGATTCCAACCTTATTGACCATTTTAGTCATAACCAAAACGAATCAACAGTGTCAATAAAGGTTGGGGACTCTCTGGGCTAGTCTCATAGACATTTGTATGTTTTTCCAGGATTGTGATTACTTTTACCTGTGTTCTTGGTTTCTTGGGATTTGTGTTGAAATCCTTCTTTTGTTGAAATCTTTCTTTTGTTGCCGTTGTTGTTGTGAGTATGTGTTAGGCCGCCTTGATGATGTTTTCGTTGTGACAACGTAGGTTATTGTTTTGTGGTACCTATTTTGCGGTACGTGGAGACGTCGGTTGGTGGTTGTTATTTAGACGATCGTGTTTTTTTGTCCACCTTGAGGCGGTGGTCGTAGCAAGGTTGGTTGGCGGTAAGTTGCGTGCTGTTGTTGTTGCTGCAAGGTTGGTTTGCAGTTGTTATGGTGGCAAAGACGATGGTGATTTGTCACCTTGTGCTTACGATTGTTGTGATTTACAATGCCAGGGAAGGATCTTGTTTATGAAACGATATGATGTCGGTATGAGTTAAAATGTTGCTGAAACTCGCGTTATGTTGACGTTTCTTACAAGGGTCTTCATGAAACGAGTCTCGCAAGTCTGACATTTGTACAAATTGCAATTTGAAGCCATATCATGAAATCCCTTAATATAATATTGAATTTGTTTCTGTATTACACATATGTTAAAAAAAACTAAGTAAATTATATAAATATATTTAGGTATTTTATGTTCAGTTTTTTTAAGTTAAATCAGTTTTTTTTCATCTTAAGATGCAGTTATTTTCAAAAAAATTATGACAACGCTGACTATGACACAGAACCTACATATATGTGTGATAAGTGAAATGTAGAACGCTCTCTCGAGTTGGCATACTACATAGTTTTATGCTGTGCCTTAATGCTTAAGGTCCACAACATGCGTAGATGCGTATAATACTTTTTGTGCATTTCATGCGTTTCTAAATTCAAGTTACATGCAATGCGTTTTATGCGTCAAATCGTTTTTTTTTTTATCATCTGTTTTGCTAATATGCCTATCTTGCAAAAAAAAATTTGCAAAAATGAAAGGTGTAACTGAAATTTTAATATAATTTATTTTTAAGAATTCATTTTATTATCAAAAAAATTCGTAATTTATCACGGCATCAATGTTTCTCTTTCAAGAAATTTGTTAAAAAATAAAATAATAATAAGCACAACGAGATGGCACTCAGAACATTAAAGTAATCGATAACTAGAATGGCAAATTTTGTTCATGAAAAAATTGTTCTAAAAATTAATTTCAATATATTTTATTCTTGAAAGTTATTGTAATCTTTATTACGAAAGCTTTTTCTTTCATTAAAAACCTTTTTTAATACAAATTATAGTAACAAAAAAATCCACCACACAAACATATTTATCGATAACATTGAAAATAAAATATGATTTGTCATCCATGGCCATCAAAAACAGCTGAAATTTTTTCACCACACACACGACGCATACAAAAGTAGAAAGTAAACCTACCCTGCAGTGCGCTGGACCGGTCTCAAATTGGTACTTTCACCTATCACTAAGGGACACTGTTAGTCTTTTTACCGGTAAAACGACCGGAGATTTTAACATGTGGTAGTCGTAGAAACAGTCAATTGACCCCCCTATATATAACTATGGGACAGTCTGTTTACCGGTGCCACAGTATCAATCCAGTGGTTGATGCCGTCGTACCAGTTAATTAACTGGTTAATTCGGTCTGGTAAAATAAATAGTTCCAAAGTACTTTACATCTAATTTTCCCTGATAAGCCAGTGATTACTTATTAACATGTAAGAATAACACACTATATAACCAGGTTTTAATTTTTACATTGTTATTAATATATTTATATATAAAAGGAAATCAAATAAATAAATCAAATCAAAAAATAAAGTATTTAATTAGAACCAAAAGGGAATTCATAACAATAAATTAAATAAAAGTTAAATTAATTCATTAGGTAAAATTAAATTAAATTCAAATTATTTCAATATTAGTAATTATATACCAGTTCAATACTTCAAAAAACAATTTTTTAATACTTTTTTGTTTTAAAAATCTTTTTTTTAAAGAAATATGGCCTGGCGTAGTTGTTGTTCTGCTGAACCCGATTCAGTTGATATATCAATTGCGTCTGAAAGTGGAAATGATTGTAAAGATTTTACTCAGGTAAATAATTACTATATTATTAATATGTTACCTAACAGTACATGGAAAAACTTGTCCACTCGCTTCAAACCCTTCTTTCCGTGGTAACCATTGACATTGTATTGGTCCACTAGTTCCGAGCTTAACACGTATTTCAGATTTTTGTTTAAAAAATTGGTATTAAATTTGTCACACTTTAACTTTTCACTTTTCCCCTTTATTTGATGTGTTTTTTTCAATACACATTTACCTCACATAGCAACAAAATTCAACTTTCATTGACAATGCTTCTGAGTACAGGCATAACTTCAAATTTACACCTCTTGGAGAACAAAGGGACAGAAAAGTGTGAATTGACACCGCGAAAGACAACGTTGAGTCAGAAAAATAACCGAAAAATGGGTCAATTGACAAAATAAAACTGCAGGGTACTTTAATGTTTTAATACGTGTACGCATTCTATGCGTTTTGCTGTGTAACTTGTTACATACAATTACACTGATTCTACTTTTTGACAGATGCATAAAAAGGAACAACGCATAGAATGAATGGTGTGGACCTGCAGCTTACTTGGAGGCCACACGATCAATTTTTGTCTTTCAATTCCTTTCAATTTGCTCTCACTCTAATTTTTTTCACTAACACACTCACTCTTTTTAAATTGATCACGAGATTGCTCTCAATTTTAACTATCCATTTGTTTGGCAATTTTACGCTCAATTTAACAGCTGATTAGAAGTTTAGTGAGCAAATTTTTCGTTTGTCAGTATAAATTGTTTTCTTGATGACATCTTGAAAGTAAATTGCTTAAAATTGCGTGCAGCCTACGTCACAGCTTTCAATTTATGTAAATTTTGACAAACAGTATATGTAAAAGACTATCAACAAAAAGTTGATCGTGTGGCCGCAGTGTTAAGGTTTTTGACACAGAGTTGCCAATTTAGCGCCTAAGGCTCTAGATTTAGCTGTTAAAACGGCGCATATTGTTCCTAAGTGCTTTTTTTTTAAAAAAATAAGAACTTTTCTGTTAACATATTTTGAAATTATAGGTATTATTAATTAGAATCTATAAATTACAGATACAAAACATTTCTGAATTCTTGTTTGCATACATTAAGAGTAAAGTATTTTTCAAATGCTTTTGATTATAGTACAGTGAAATGTATACTATATATATATACATACATATCGTCTTGAGGTTATTGGTATGCCGCTGTGAGGATATTTCTCCTGACGATGAAATCTTAGATTTTTCAATCGTGGATTTAGCTCACAGTTTTGGCAATAGTCATATCAAGTGGGAATCATTTAATTCTCTTCCAAACCCTACCCCGTTCACTAATAAGACTGACATTGACGAAAGACAGCTGGACAGATGAGAAAGAGGCCTTTTAAAAGAAATCCTAACGAACAGTTCCCAGAAGACTCTATTTTACACACAAAAGCAGTTTGACAATTGCCATTTGGTGAAACCTCCTCAAGGATTTATCATCAGCATTGTCATCGTATTCGCATCAGAATTTATTTTTTACTTGGTTTTTTCAATTCTGAACGGAAAAAATGCAACTTCAAAAATAGAAATTATGCGTTTCCAATAAGTTGGGGTATGCCAGTTTTTATTTTCTGTAGCTAAATGTGTTGAGAAAAATGTATGCTGACACCTGCATGTGAAATAATGCATCCCGGTGAAGCCACCAGCCCATAATCGTGCATAGGTATTGTCACATTTCCTACAGACCCGGTTTGCTGATATTTTCATACAATTTTCCTAATTGTGTACACATTTGGCCGATGCTGATCCAAAAAATTCACGAAGTACATTTTAATTTGAACGCCCATTTTCGTAAAGGGCTTCAACAGTCTTAACGCGCTGTTCAATTGTGTTCCTCCCCATGGCTTAATTTGTCAAACACTGAAACAGAGAAATGTTAAGTAAGTTGGGCAAAAAACTTGACGTTAAGGTGTGACCCACAATAAACATCGTGCATTATGGTTGGACCAACCTTTAGAAAAATCGAAACGTTTAATATTTTCCAAACTGGTTGCGCTACTTAGTGCTAAATTTAATAATTTATGTTAAAATTTAACAGAGTCAAGAAGGAAATTACGAAACATAAAAAATTTAAGAGGATAAAAGTTTTTTATTAGAATTTATTGAAAAATGATTAATTAGGTTTGTGTCGTTTATTTGTTAACGGAAAGTGCCTGTTTCCCAAGCCGATTGTGTGGTTTGTTTCGCTCTTAAAGCCTTCCACGGTTAGACGAGTATGTGTTAAGCAAATTAAGTAGGATTATAGCTAAAGAAATAAAAAATTGAAAGAAAAAAATTAATGTAAAAACTGCAAAATCTGCACAATTTACAAAAAAAAAAATAATTTTTTAAACAAAAAACTTCACAGCTGCTCAATGCTTAGAAAAACTGCAAAATGCAGATAAATCTGCACATTTGGCTACGCTGGCCATAGTATACAACTAGTATGCCAACAGGAGAGAGCGTCCTCAATTTTTAAACACTAGATTCAGATCGTGATTTAAAATTTATTTTTTTTTTATTCCTTTTGAAAGTTGCTTCCAAAAACACAACAGATTCAAACAAAGATTTTTTCCCCATGAGCTTAGTGTGGATTTGTTCCCCATTATCGTTAATTCTTCTTTACTTGCGTATTTGTAAAAACAAACAATTTAAATGCGCTCTTTGTTTTGTATTGTAAGGATATGTTGCCACATTGAAATAAATAATAAAATGAAGCAACAGAACAAAAATACGAATGTGTGCAAAGAAAAATATAAAAAATGACACAGAGAACTGAAAACGTGTTTGTTTCTCTACCCCGGTTGCTTCTCTACAGCGTTCTTCTACAAACACCAAAAGTCATGTCTTATGCCCAATTTTCAGGATAGTATTTAAATCTATATTATGTTAATTTTCATAAAAACTTAAATCGTATTTAATTACAGATTGATTTTTTGAGTTTTATATGAAAAGTCTTATTTAATTAAGATAAAAGTATGGTAGCACTACTAAATACAAAAAAATATCATAAAAAAGTGTACTTATTTACAAGGTGGTCTCAAAAAACAGCTGGTTCTTATTACTTTGTCTGTTGTTTTTGTATTGTTGTGATATTGAGGCAACCTTGCTAAGTTAATCCAATGGAAACTTAAGTTGAATTTAAATGTACCACATCGGTGACTTAAGTTTAACTTAAGTGTTTAGTGAAGAAGAGAATTTTGTATTTAAAACGATTTTACACATAAATGTGTTTTAATGTCAATCCTGAAAATTGGCCATAAGTCTACATTCACACGTTTCATCTTTTGATGTTCAACTCTTGTATTTTAAGGAGAGGGAAACAAGAAGAAAAGGGGTTGGTACGGAGATGCCTGTACTCGGGCAGTACGCTTTGTGTTCTCATTCGTAGGTGCACAACAATGGCTGCATGTAAATTGTTTTCTTTTCTTTTTCTCTTTGGTTCGCTTTGAATAAAAGTGTTGTTGTTTTGAAGACAAAAAAGGTGAAACCGGTTGCTGCGTGTGAACATAATGACATCATCCAAAAGAAATTGAAAAGAAGTTGAGCATCAAAAGATGAAACGTGTAAATTGAGAATTAAAAAACATGAAAAAACATCACCGTCTGAACCGCGTGTAGTTCAGACCTCTGACTCATTTTGCCGATTTTTTTCCTTAAAATTAGTAAAGTGCTGATTTGCCGATTTTTGCTCCACAAATGCCGATTTTGTGATAAACACCTTTAATCACGGTAACTTTGCCTGCTAACGTGTAATTTATTAATTTTGACCATTTTTAGAGCACATGTCATAACCTTTACAACCAAATGGAAAGCCTTTTTTAAACTGTATTAACTAATATTACAAAAAACGATTAAAAAATTAAATTTACTTAAAGGAATTTATGAACACAAAGAAGTTTTTGTACTTTTATGATTATTATATGGGCTTATTGGCTAATGAGTTTAGGGTTGCCATTCATACTGTTTTTATCAGTACATGTACTGTTTTTTGTTTAAAGTACTCATTTATTCATTACATGCAAATCAGTACGCATATGTACCGACTTTTTCAATAATGAACTTTTTTGTACTGTTATTATATATTAATTTTGTTTAGTATATAGTTTGTCATATTGTCAAATTGTTTGCTATACAAATATTAATATTTTTGCTGAGTCAGTACGAAAAAAGAAGACAGTAGAAGAAAAATGGAAAGTGTTTCTACATGGTGGTGCGTTTACGAATTTGATGAAATGTGGAATTTTATTTCTTCCATTCCACATTCAAACGCTTTTACAAAACGAGTCCGTAGTGGAGAAAAGAGAGAAACAGTCTTCTAATATAAAAAAAGTAACTTGCAAGACAAACTTTGGCTATAGTTGTAATGAGTTTTACAATTTCTTGAAGACTGAAGACAGGAAAGAAATTGTGGACAATTTACAAAAAGGCCATACAAATTTTTAACTTGTAACATTGTAAATATTTATGTCCATACATAGTAAATATATTATTTATAAAAATCTATAGTGCAAGATCGTCTGAAAAACGATTGTGTCTTTTACAATAATTACAATTATTAATAGTAATTAGGTGTAAATAATTTTTTAATAATTTTTTTAAATTATTTT
This sequence comes from Pollenia amentaria, assembly GCA_943735925.1. Lineage (NCBI taxonomy): Eukaryota > Metazoa > Arthropoda > Insecta > Diptera > Polleniidae > Pollenia > Pollenia amentaria. The sequence goes on from OX031006.1 coordinate 106,739,977, forward strand.
GAAGATAAATACATAATAAGCTTTGTTATTTCAAGTGTTTAATTTGTTTTTTAACACTGTTGTCCTTATATACATATGTAGCTTGGTGCTAAAAAGGCTAATATCAAATAAATAATTTTTGAGAAAATTTAAATGTTAGTTTTTTATAGAAGAGTTCTAAGTGAAATTGGCTAGCAAACCCCTTTTGAAGCTGTTCTCGGTTAAATTAGACATTAGCTGCATCCGCAAAATAAAAGAGATTCAGAACGACATTTTAATTGCAAAATGAAATTAATTATGCTAGTAGATATAGCAAAAAACAACTCGTATTTATTTTTATGCTGACCTATATTCAAAAAATATAATAGAATAAAGGAAATACAATTTTAGTTCACATGTTGGTCACGTTTTATTTTCGTCAAATATTTGCTAGGTGTGATCGTAGGTGAAGAAAAGACCCAACATTTAAGTCAAAATAGCAAAATATTAATGAACCCAAAAATTGCTTTTAATAAAATTAATGTTTTTTTTCTTGTGTACTGATTTCTCTGATAACAAAACTGGCAGCCCTAAATGAGATACTATCAAAATCAGAGCTCAACAAAAGCGAAATTAACAAAATTGTTAATAACTGTATTAATTTTTATATAGAACTTGCAAATCAAATATTAAAACGTTTTGATTTTGAACAAAAATCTTTTAAATCTTTAAATATGATAAAAAAAAGGAAAATATTTATTTTATGGGAATTCTGAAAGAGTTCCCCAACTTTATTTCTGAAAAAGAAAAACAAAAAATTAATTCAGAGAGATAACATTTTTGAATTTTTAAGAAGATTTAGAAGGTTCATATTATAAGCCTTTTGTTAACCTTAAATATTGTCTATGAATAGGTCTTTGAATATATAATTGCATATCTGAAGAAAGTAAAATAGTAAGCGTGTTTTCAAGTTAGAAAAAACAATTTTACAAGGATCCAAAAATGAGAAAAGTCAGAAATATTTAAATTGATATTCCAGTTCAAATAGAGAACATTAATTAAGACAAATATCCGAAATACAGTGCTAACAATATCAAACAATTGTGAGGGGTATATAAGATTCGGCATAACTGAATATAGCACTCTTACCTGTTAATCATTGTATTGGTTTTATTATAACTAGGACCGCCAGGACATTACAGTTAAAATAAATCATTTAATGCCACCTGCTTATTTCATCATGCTTGCAAGTACAATGCAAGAAAAAACACATTTGGAGAGAATAACAAAAGACACTAGCGGAGTTCAGTGTTAAGTGCAAATGGTGTTGCGAAAGAGCAAATGCAATATATCATTGCTTTTTTGTTAAATCCAACAACAAAATACACAGAGTTTCCGTAAGATTTCATAAAAATACTACGAAATTTTGCATTTGCTCTTTCGCAAGACCATTTGCACCAAACATTGAACTCCGCTACTATTTATACATTTATAAAAAATTTACAAAATTTCTTTAAAACTATATATATTTCCTTAAAATCGGTGGACGATAAGATACTTAAAAATCAACTACAAAAAAATTTTCCCGTATTTATATATAACGCTCATTTCGTGCAAGACCGTCACAACTCAAAATTTGGCATTTTCGAGTTAGTAATGCAGAAATGTTCTTCTCTTAAATCTCTACAAATTGATCTAAGAACGGAGAGAATTATCGAAAAAATAACGGTAATACAGATGCTTTTGACGCTATGACCTTTTGTAACAAACTTGAGCAATTAACATCAACAAGGTCACATTTCAGTTTTTTTGTTGGCATTCCTCTTGTACATGTGGTTTTCGTTGTAGCAAAAAAGAAACATTTGATTTTATAACTGTATATAAAATAAATAATAAAATAAATAATAATAGGTTGGAATCTTAAAAAGGCTCTCCTGTAAAGTTTCAAATTTTGAGTTGTGACGGTCTTGCACGAAATGAGCGATAAGATTTATTTCTTTCGTTGACATTTCGCTTACATTTGATACTTATGTACTAAATGTATTCAGTAAAAACAGAATCAACGTTCGAGTTCAAATACAGAAATACCTTTTTTTTTCTCAAAAATTGAGAAACGATGAAATTTTTTGTTTCATACTTCATGTGAGAAGTTTTATGATGAGAGAAATAAAGAAACGAGCTGCTAGTTTTTTAAAATATTTTAGGGAGAAAAATTATTCAAATTGGGAGTACGACACTAAAAACATCTGGGAGCCTTGCCAAGAGCGAGCTGGCATCACTTTGCTTTAAGCGAATTCGTGTAGCGTTGCCAACTTTTTATAACAAAATCGGGCAAACGCCCTTCACAAAAGCGTTGAAAAATAATTATAGCCAAAAAGCAATGTTTTTATCGCGCTAAATTCATTTGGGAGAGAAGTTGATTCTTCCATATATATTATACTGGGTCTAAAATTGAGATAATAGTTGAAACATGTATAACTACTCATGGTGAAATAAACAGGTGGCATTAATACGCCAGATGACGATTTTTTTCTCTTCATTTCTTGTCCAATCTAATGTCAAAGTTTTGTTTATTAAAAAGTCCACGTTTTGTGTTGTGATAAGAGTATTTTATTAAAGGTTTTTATCATTTTAATTAAAAATAAAAAAGTAATTGACCATAATTAAATAAAAATTTACATCACGTTTAGCGGCACGGTTTGATTTTTGTTTAGAAAAAATTTTGGCGTTAGCTGGGACCAAGGCGAATTCAACTACAGGTGGTGTCGAAACGCCATCTGATTTTGACAGTTCGAGCCAATTTGTTTTGATTTGTTAGAGTTTTGTAATGCCTCTAGTACACGGAATGTAAAAATCCACATGCGCATGTGGTTCTGACGTAATTTTGACGCCAATGCAATCCACAATAAACATTGCGTGTTGTGTGATGACGTCAAAATTACGTCAGAACCACATGCGCATGTGGCTTTTTACATGCCGTGTACTATGGGCTTAAGGAATGGTTGACATTTTGGACCGTAAACACTAACAATGCAATGCAAAAAACCCTATGTTGCTTCTGTTGTTATTGGATTGTTGTAGTTCCGACACCACCTGTAGTTGAATTCGCCTTGGCTGGGAATATTTTCCATTTTGATTGTTTTGTTGTATTTGCCGTAGCGCTGCCACCTGTATTATTTCACCATGTTACTACTCATGTTTCAGTTTTTATCATACACGATGAAACTAAAAACGAAACATCAGTATTGCGTGTTTTTTTTTTGAATGTACTACTACAAAACACAAAAAAAAAAATTATGTTTCACATGAACAAGCACTGTTTGCACTACAAAATTAAACATTTTAATGATAGTGTCCTATTATTCATTCATTCATTCATTCATTTTTATTAGTTCAAATAATATTTACAATTTACATCTTAAAGTTCTGTGCAAATAGTTTAAGTTTTTGTACTTATTCTTCTTAAAAATTTATAGTTAGATATAAAATTATATACACATTTTTATAGTTGTATTGGAGGCAAAAATTTAAAAAACCTAATTAAATATCTTCTAAATTTTAATAAAAACATCTACAAACTACTTAGGCTAATGCTAACTCAATAATATAGGGGTTTTCAGATCCAGAACATCTTTCATAAAAATTTATAGTGAGTTTATTTATTCTACTGATCCTTTGGAGGCAAAATCCATCTGAGCCAATTCCATTGTTTCGCTTAAACAACGTAACTTACGGTACTTCTTCTGCACCATTTTTGGCAATCAGATGTCTTATTTATTTGAGTGATTTGTATAAAGAGACTTTACCTATTGGGACTAAAGTTGTACGCAGTGAATTTTATGTTGATGATTTATTAACTGGAGCCGATAGTTTTGAAGAGCTCGAAACTATTCGAGATCAGGTGACTCAAATACTGAGTTCAGCTGGATTTAATTTAACAACATGGTTTTCGAATCATCCCGATTTTAATGGTTCCGATAACACGGAAAAATTGTTACATAATGATTCCGATTCAGCTAAAGCATTGGGCATACATTGGGTCCCGAAGAATGATTCGTTCAAGTTTCATTTGGAAAATAGTTTTAAAGATTTAAAAGCAACAAAAAGAAACATTTTGTCGGTTTCTTTAAGATTGTTTGATCCTCTCGGACTTTTATGCCCAATCATAACTAAATCTAAAATGTTACTTCAAGAAATTTGGATTCAGAAATTAGACTGGAATGAATCAATACCCATGCGACTAAATACTGCATGGGAAAACTTTAAGGAAAATTTGTTGAAAATTGATTCTATTCAAATCCCAAGATTCGTCCACACTACTTCTTCAGCATCAGTCCAAATACATGGATTTGCAGATGCTTCAATTCGAGCGTATGGATGCTGCTTATATGTAAGAAGTAGCAATTTTGATAAAGTACATTGTCGATTGCTGACAGCCAAATCGAAAGTGGCTCCACTCAAGACAAAATCTCTTCCGATACTTGAGCTGTGTGCAGCACACTTATTAGCAAAATTGTGGAGTCGAATTAAAAAATTAATTAGCTTTGAAATCGAGAGTGTAACCTTCTGGACTGATTCAGAAATAACTTTACATTGGATCAAAACTCATACATCCAGTCTAACGACATTCGTATTAAATAGAGTTGCTGAGATACAGGAATGGTCAGACCGTGTTTCATGGCGCCACGTGCCTACTCGACAAAATCCGGCTGACATTGTATCAAGAGGATGTGATGTGGATGAACTAAAGAATTCAATGTGGCTAAATGGTCCATCATTTCTTTTAACTGATATATCTATGTGGCCTGTCAACGATCATTTTGAGTTGACAGAGGATCAAGTTTCATTGGAGAAAACAAAAGTAAATGTTTTCGTTGCAGTAGAGAATTTAAAAAATGTTTTCTTAAAATTGGTCGAAGATCACTCTTCATTTAAGAAAATATTAAGAATCGTGAGCTATGTGCTACGATTCATCGATTGTTGCAAGAAACGAGAAGTTTCAAAATGCGAGAACCCTACTGCTAGAGAAATGAATTGGGCTTTATATCGTCTCGTAGAAATGGTCCAGAAAGAAAACTTTTCTGAGGAGATTGCTAAGTTACAGAAATCTCTGGTGTTGCCATCAAATATACAAAGGTTAACACCCTTTATACACAATTTCACTGAGAATAAACGAAACTTCTCACAAATTAGGGTAGGTGGGAGGTTGCTTAATGCACCATTACCGTACAATTCAAGGTTCCCACTGTTGTTACCGAAGAAAACACTATTTGTAACCTTATATTTACGAAATCTGCACCTCGAAAACTGCCACGCTGGGGCAAGGGCATTGATTGCTCTTTCAAGAGAAACGGTTTGGATTGTTAATGCCAAAGAAGAGTGTAGCAGAATAGTGCGTAAATGCGTTCACTGTTACCGCTATAAACCAAAGCTTATGACGCAAATAATGGTGCATTTGCCCACTGAGCTGGTGAGAGCTCTACGGCCATTTTTAAAAGTCGGCGTAGATTTTTGTGGTCCCGTGAACATTTCATTGCGAATTCGCGGTCGATCACCAATTAAAAATGTATATAGCAGTTTATGTTTGTTTTACTTCAAAGGCTGTTCACTTAGAACTAGTATCTGATTTGTCTGCTAATGCGTTTATTCTTTCTTTTAAAAGGTTTGCTGCCAGGAGAGGACTTTCACGCAAAGTGTACTGCGACAATGCCACCAATTTCGAAGGAGCCAGCCGAGCGCTCAAGGAACTCGTAGACGCTTTCGAGAAGAGCGAGACTTTACCTTCATACCTCCCAGGGCTCCTCACTTCGGAGGGTTGTGGAAAGCAGCCGTAAAACAAGCGAAGTACCTACTTCTACTAGCTGTAGGCAGTGCCATGCTGACGCAGGAAGAAATGGAGACAATGCTCGTAGAAGTAAAGGCGGTGCTCAACAGCCGACCAATTGCACCGCTGTCACCAGACCCGAACGACGGGAGTGCCTTAACTCCAGCGCATCTGCTAATAGGAGAGGGTCTGCGTTGTCTGCCGCCAGAATCCGTCGGAGACGTCAACGACAATATGCTGAGTTGCTTGAAGCGATGGCAAATGCTATGCGCTCTCAAGCAGAGGTTTTGGCGAGCTTGGTCCAAAGACTACGTTCTGGGGTTACAAGACAAGGGCAAATGGCGAGAAGCACAACCCAATCTACAAGTGGGACAAATAGTGGTGGTTCATGAGGACAATCTCCCGCCCCAAGAATGATTGACCGGGATAGTCGTCCGCGTAATAGAGGGACAAGACGGCAAGGTCAGAGTGGCGGAGGTAAAGACAAAAACCGGCGTATATAAAATTTGCAAAACTTGCACCACTTCCAGTAGATTGAAGACCTGTGGTCCTTCAATGGGGCGGGCATGTTTGGACGTGGATTTTTTTGGCCTATGATGGTTTTCTCCACATAAGGTTTTTTTATATACATATTTGAATTTATTTGTTTTTTTTTCCTTAATGTTTTTAATACTTACTTTTTAACATTTGATTAATGAATTAATTATTAGTTGTTTAATTTATACTTTATTTTGAAAATTTAATTAAACATACATGGCAACATTTATACATGGTATCCACAATATGTTAAATGTAACTGTCTTGCTGAAAAGAAAATATAATATAACAATTGAAATAAATAATAAATAAATAGTTACAGTTGTTGAATACCTACAAATCAATCTCGTTGCGTTTTTATTATACCGGAAAAACATCATTTTAAACCTCCCAAACTTTTTGTTAATTTTTCTAAAATTCATAAGTTTCTTGAATTTTATTTCGTTTTGTCCTTAAAAAATATTAAGAAAATATATTGAACCCTAGGTATTTTAATTGCTTTAAAGAAAACTGCGATTTCTTTAAACCAATTGTCAAGTTAGCGTTTATAAAACATTGAGCTACCTCTTTTAACAGTTCTAAATGCTTTCCAAAACTCTTTGATATAACTAGCAGGTCATCTTAATATACAAATACGTTTTCCTTCAATTTCTGAGGAATGACTTTGTAAGTCTACAAAGTCAATGTGCTGCGTTGCAGAGACCGAAGGGATTCACGCGGAACTGGTAAAGCTACAGTATACGCGGTATAACATTTGCTTTCCTCCTCTAACTCTATCTGCTTTTTTAGATCAACACTACAAATGTAATAGGTCTCATCTATTCGGCTAAGGATGCCCTTTATATTTTGGAATGAATATTCGTCCTTCACTGTAAGTTTATTCAACTTCCCAGCGTCCAGACAAAACTATTTTTTCCCGGGTTTTCTTACCGCTTTCGTTCGGTTACTCCACGGACTTTCACTTTCTTCTATCACGTTTAGTTCCAACATTTGATATATTTCTTTGTAAACGATTTCTTGCACCGCCGGAGATATTGGGTAATGTCTCGGCTCGGCCCCTTCTACTAATTTAATACTATGTTTAATACATATATATAAATATATATATATATGGCCTCATGACATTGATTTCCGAATTAAAAACTCTCTCTCGGACTTTTTATAATGATCTTCCCTCTCCTTAAACGTATATATGTAAATGTCTGTGCTGGGGTATAAACCTATTAACCTTTTTATTTCTCTAAGTATTTATTTTTCGATTTTTCTATTTTTCCAAATGTGTTTGCGGGTTCATTTTCAAACGATGGTCCCCCGCGTACCCTTCGGTCCTGTAAAACTTTTTATTTCGGCAATCAATGCAATCAGGTGCTATTACTTCTGGGCTTTCGGCACCGGTAACAAAATATAGTTCTGTTATTTGAAGGACAATCCATAAAAACGTGGCCATTTTGCAGTTCCAGCACAGTAATGTATATCTAGTCAATTGCTGCTACTTCGGAGGATTATATTTCGAGCATTTGGTAGGATTCCGGACGTTCTTCACTAATTTCATTTACGTGTCTAGGGTGACGGCTTACCAGAGTTGCCAAGATTCTATTTTATTTCCTGAGAAAAGTTTTTGGAAGTTATGCGGTAATCCCTTCCAGATCATACCGTACTGGTGTTGAAGACGCTCGAGCCGGAAAACAAAGCATTCTACTGCTAATTTATTGGAATCCCCATCGAATTCTAAGCCGCATTTATCGATGCGAGGTCTATTGTAGCCCTTTGGATATCATCACCATTATTAGAGGACTGTACGCCTGACATTTCCACTGGCTGCGGACCCTCTGCTGATGACCTTGATACATTAGGTAAGTTCACTTCAATTAATTTTCTGTTTTATTGCTGTGTTTGCTGGACCACTATACTTAGTATACTAACAGTTGCCGTTAACTCTGCCATGGTCTTCTTCATATCGGCCATCAGAGAACATATTTCCTGATCTACTAACCTTTTTACTGATCTATCAACATTTTTTACACTATTGGACCTAACTGAATGCCTACATGTACTCTGGCCTTATAAATAAGTGGGTAACGTATATGCATGTGGATGAACATTAGGGTCGTACTCCATTATAGTTCCCGACAAATCCCTAATCTGCCTGGTATTTTTCTCAACCATTCCTACTATATATTGCGACCTAGATTTCGGTGTATCTAGTTACAGGTGAGCTCTTACCCTACGAGGTGACTAATAAAATAATTACTCTTCTGAAAATTGTAGACTATATAAAAAAAATTGGCAAATTTGGCAGTATTATACATACATACAATAAATAAATGGAATAAAAAAAAATAAATAAAATAAAATAGTAATAAAAAAAATATAAATTATAATCGCTACAAAAATGTTAACTTAATAAACTAACTATATAAAATAATATCAAATACTAAAAAATGTTAATTAATTAATCTTAAGTGTTAATAAGCAATACTAAAAAAACTACAAGTACTTATTTTCCAAAAGATTTAAATGTAATAAATTATTAAAAACAAAATAAATAATTATATATATTAATAAGAATAAAATTTATTTCCTTTTCTCGCTTTTATATCAACAGCTACTTCAATCAAAACTTGTATATATTATACATGGGTTCCGGAAATAATGGATAGATGTGGAGTTCTAAGCGGTTAATAACTTAGGCATGTTAAATGTGGCCCGACAAATAAGTTTAATACAAATTTTTCATCCCTTGGAATTCTTCTAGAGTGGTTCCCTCGTACTTCAAACTAACATTCACTATTAACGAGATAACGAGTGATTGTTGATGACATATTATACAACTTATCTCGTGATATAACCCGCACGAGAGGCTATCAATGCAATTAGAGACTTTCAACTTGTACCCTAAGATATTCTCTTCTATTTCTTTTTTAAAAATAATCGATAAACCTAGTAGACTTTCCTTATATACAACATTCCATTTTTCTCAGAGTGGCTATATAAATCTCTTCTACTTTATTTAGCCCATAAGCTATTACAAAAAGAAATTTAATGGAATATTATCACATGTATAGGTGACGTACATGTATTTTATTATCTCGCTTAGGGTACATTTTTGTATAATTTACTAAAAAGCATTCTTAGTGATTGCATTTGATTGGGCGCCATTCTGTTACGGACCAGTTTATTGGCGAGGATTCAGTCTAGCTCACAATTAACTCCCAGGAAGTTCCAACCCCCCCGCCAACAGCGTATCCTACAAACCATAATAACCTTAACTACCTACAAAAAAACTAACACAGACTATTAACACTAAAATATGCAGCAAAAATTTGTACACTGAGACTCGAGCAGTAGGTAGTGTCTCCATTGTCCGCACGCCCCTCTCCAATTACTATAAAAACCTACTGGACAAGGGCAGGAGTAGTGGCTCCAACGCAATATGCCCCTCCATATGAGCAATTAAAAAAACCATCGGGCAACGGCATGAGTGGTGGCTCCGACAAAAATTTGACTACCCCTGAAAAGTTATTCACAAGGGATGACGCAACCAGACTTTTACAGCCGCATCCCGAACTAAACCATGACCCGTCGCAACAAAAGTTATATGCAAGGCGAATTCATGTACACGGTGGTGTCGATACTATAACAAGTAACAACACCAAAAAAACCAAACAATGTTTTTTTTGTTGCTTTTGTTGATTGATATGTCAAAAACACAAGCAAATTTTGATATTTCTTTCTCCAAGTAAGAAAAAAAGTAGTAAAGCTGTGATTTCAACGCCGAAAAATGAATTCCTTGGTTCTATGTGTATTCCAGGCCACTAGTTATGTCAATATTTGTTTTCAAGCCGTTATAGTGTGCAAAAAGCGCGCAAATACCTAAAAAAACTCGCTAATGAAGAACATTAATGATAAAAGTGTAAAAAAGGTACCTACAGACGATGCAACATTTGTCGAAAAACGTGTTAAGGGCATAATAAACCACACAAATTGCTTGGCCAACTATGCACTTTGTTTTTGCTTCTTTTTACCAGTAAACAACACAATCATATTTCGTACAAACATTAATTTTTCATATTTGTTTTGTTTTCAATGAATGCAGACGACGATTGTGCAGCGGCAATTTTCTCGCTATTTGTTTAAACGGAGAAAAATTATATTAAAAAAATGAAAAAGAATATGGAGTTAAGAGTGCTCTAAGCTTCGAGCTGTTTTGGGGCAAACAATGCTGCTAAAAGTTTGCTAAATATCCAACATGTCTGACAAATATTAAAAATGTTTAATATTTTTGTTAACATTGCTTCAAATGTTTGTCCAAACAGCAAACAACCCAATTAACAGTACAAAATGTTTTTTCAATCTAAAATGTTGACATGTTTGCCAAGCTATTTGTGTGGCTTATTATGCCCTATACTACTTATGTTTCAGTTTTTACCACAGACGATGACACTAAAAACGAAACATTAGTATCATGGTGAAATTACTAAAAGGTGGCCTCGGTAAGCCAGCCGTTCATTGTTTGAATGTATGTGTGCGTGTATTGATTTTGTCAAGTGTGTTGTGCTTTTGTTCTTTACTTGTCAAAGTTTTATATAATTGTCATTTTGAATTTTGTGGTGCGTATTTTTTTCCGTTTTAATTTTAAAAATTTAAATTTTATTTTAAAATATTTTTTTTTGCAATAAAAAATTTTTGAACAAATTGTGTAACAAATGCGCCGTTGTCGTTTATGCCAAAAACATGTCCAAAAAGGCAATGGAACGTTTTTTAACGTTCCTAAGGACCTGAAAAAAAGAAAGACATGGACAGACATTCTGCGATATAGATCCATCAATACTCCATGTTTCACGTTCAATAAATATCGCAGTGTAGCAGCGCCCTAAGGGTTTTGCAAACCAATGTTACTATAACCTCGACATATGGAAGTTAAACTTCAATTGAAGTTTTCTTAAAAGTGGATGTTTAGCCATTGGCCTTTTTAGTTCCAAGACACGGATAACTTACCATATATAAAAAAAACTGCATCTTAGTTATTTCTTGCTGTGTTTAATCTTGTTATTTCACCACGGTAAAGTAGTTAATAATGTTCAAAAATTATCAAAATTTTAACTACAAATATTAAGACGTTTATATTTTGTTTTGTATTTTGTTTTACAATATTTTTGTTTACTTTTTTTGACGTTGATGATACACATAAAACAAAAACAAAATACCAATACATGTTGAATTATTGTGTTTGTTGTATTACCGAGGCCACCTTTTAGTAATTTCACCATGATTGGTATTGTGTATTTTGTGAATATAAAGCGTGATCCATGTCGAGGTTCCCCTCTTTTTTAAAGAAAAAAAAAACAGAAAATTCAAATTTAATGGGGAATGTTTATTATCATTAAAAAGAACATTCTTTGGCATTTATTTTTTGAAGATAATGTCTATCAAATGCTGGCCGTTGCATTCTTTCGAGCATTTCGACTTGTAACTGGCGAATGACACGCGTGATGTTTTCCTCCAAGGCCTGAATCGAAGTTGGTTTGTCCGCATAATCCTTAGACTTTACATATCCCCACAGGAAAAAGTCTAACGGTGTAATATCAGACGATCTTGGTGGCCAATCGACCGGCCCAAAACGTGAAATTATGTGCTCACCGAAATGTTCTCCCAATAAATCCATTGATTGATGCGATGTGTGGGAAGTGGCGCCATCTTGCTGAAACCAAATGTCGCCGAGATCACGATCTTCAATTTCAGGCATCAAATAGTGGGTAGTATTTGTACTTAAAAAAGAGGCTAAATTAGCGCGGTATTGGTATCTTCTTATATATAAATACGGGAAAAAATTTTGTTGTTGTTGATTTTCAAGTATCTCATCATGCACCAATTTTAAAACTTTTTTTTACCTCTTATACTCGGAACTTTATCACATACACATTGTAAAAATAAATAGTAACATTCTTGCCATATTAATGTGTTTTATGCTTTTATAATAACAAGTAAAAGAAATATTTTAACATTTGTTATTTTCTTAAATTTAGGTAGCCGTTTTAAAGTAAGAATTGCATATTCCATACGTGCATAAAAGGATTTATCTTAACTGTTAATGTCAAGTGGTCGAATTTCGGTCACCTGGCGGTCCTAGTAGTAAATAAAACGATTTTATTCAAAATTGTCTTACTTTTTCTGCACACAATAATTGTTTTAATAACTTTAGGTTTTAACAGTATAGAAAAAACTCAATAATTTTGATTGAGGTTTATTATCCGTTTATTAAGTTGGCTTTATTTGCTATAAACTTGTTAACGTTGCCTTTACACATGCAAGTAGTGGCATGTTACTGTTCTATACATATTATGAACGAAAAAGTGTTCGAAATAGTTGAATCTCAATACGTGTGAACAAATCAATACAGAAATCAAATGCAAGCATTAACATTTTTTTTGCTTTGACCACGTGCTATTATTATTGTTTTGACAACAACAGCACCTGCGTGACAAACAATAACAAAACATGCAAAATTATATCAGAAAAATTAAAAAATTAATTAAAATATGAAAAAATCTTTAAATTTAGCAGTTTAAAATGTTTGAAAAATTAGGCAGAAATGTTGTTATATGAATAGAATCTACAAATTTGCCAGTTTATAAAATCTAATAACTGATTTTGATAGTACGTAACTAGGGCTATTAAGGTCGCCAGTTGTCACTTGCGACAAATCAAAACTTTAGGGGGTATACCATATTAAAGATAAAAAATTGAAAAATTTACCCAAATGTTGTTACATGAATAAAATCTAAAAATTTGCCGTCTAATTGTTTGCTGTTTAAATTAAAAACAAATTCTGTTTAATTCGGAATTTTTAAGTTAAAAAATATTATAAATTAAACATGAGTTTTATGGTTTTCACTACACAATTTTTCGTAAACAAACAAAGATGGTATTGCCACACTTCCTATGTAATGCTTTTGTTTAGTAAACAAAAGATTGATTTTCAATTGTAAATATTTCTTATAAATAAATTTAAGAATCATAAAAAAATTATTTGTTTTCAGATAAAGGAGCTTTACTCTACGCATTAAAAGCGAACATATGAACATATTTCATCAAAAGATATGTATACCTATGTATGTGTGTATGTAAATTCGATGGCCTAACATTTTTTGTAAAATAAAATAATGATAAAAATTTGATTTTATTTCATTAAAAGGACTTTTAATTCTTAATTATTATAAGGAGTACTCATAATATTAATACATAGTTTAATGATTTTTGAATCAATTGCCAAACGGAGATGGTATTGCCACACTTTCTATCTAAAATGGGGAAACAGAAACCCTTAACCGTTGGTTAAAAAGTGTTTGTTAACCTAACCGACAGTTTGTTAAATTTCTTGTTAAATTAATTTAATTATATATTGTGTAAAGGGCCGTGAATCGCATGAATAGCATGTTTGGCAATCTAGTATCAGGGAGCGAAACAAGTGGCTTATAGTACTCATAATATTAATACATAGCTTAATGATTTTTGGATCAATGGCCATATTTGTCATAATGGAAGTGTGTTTTTGAAATGAACCATGTCCTAAATAAAATATTTTATCAAGCTTTTTAATATTTTTCAAGATATACCGAAGATTCTCGGTGTTCCAAGAACATTTTTAATTCTCAACAACTTTTTCGTTTAACAGTTCCGGTTACGTGTTAATCGTAGATTGTGAAAAGGGCCGTCATTACTGTTTCATTTTGACTTTTTTTTTGTCTTGTTAGTATGATTTTATTTAAAATAGATTAAAACGTAAGTAAAAATAAAAAAATATATTATTTAATACTTTGATTAATATTATTATTTAATAATTATCACTTTATTTTTTTAACATGAATTTTTATTTTGTTTTTTCTTTGTTTTGATTTTTATTAAGAGCTAGTTCCGATAAACTAACGATAATTGATAATTGAAATAATATAATAAAAAGGTAGTAAATGATGTGCTTTTATATACGTACAATTTCGTACATATGTATATGTGTGTATTAAAAACAACACATATTTTGTTTGGCTTTCATGTTTGTGTAAAACATAGGTAGGTAGGTAGGTAGGTAGGTAGGTAGAAAGGCTGGTGTGAAGTCTCCTTCACACCCTCACCCAGAGACCAATATGGTCCATTGTGCCTTGTTTAGAGATAAATAGCTGTAAAAAGAAGTTGAAGAGAAACAGCAAAAGCATTAGAAAAGATAAGGATAAACCCAAAAGAAAAGCCTCACTCAACTCAACACCAACCCGCAATATGTGCGGTTAGCTCCCAGTCTCCTGCTGCGCAGCCAAGCCATCCCCATTACGAATCCTATTAGACTCTCGAGCCCACAGCCCGGGACGTCCCCTAATTCGCCTAGGAATCTGCTGCCCAGCCACCTCAGCCTGCTGCACTGTAGCCTGGGACAGCGGCACAAAATGTGTTCAACCGTCTCCAGCTCCTCCGGGTCCTCACACAACCCGCACATATCCGACACGTCGGATCCCAACCTCATCGCCATCCTGCCTATCATGCAATGACCCGTGATGATTCCTATTATGGTCCTCACGCAGACCCTGCTTCTGCCCAGCAACAACTCCGAGTCGGACTTCCTAAGCACCGGCCACAGCGTCCGTGATACCCGGCAGTCCGTTCGGTTCCCCCAGGCCCTATTAGTCGCGTCCAGAATCCATTCCCTAATCTTTCCAAAGTAGAATCCTATTGGAGGCCTAACCGCCTCTATATGATTAGGATCCTCTATCTCTGAGCCCTGCCTCGCCAACTCATCAGCAATCTCGTTGCCGTTTATGTTGCAGTGACCAGGCACCCAGCACAATCTCAACATATACTCTCCTAAGGCTCCATCCAGAGCCATCCTGCAACCGTCATCTAGCTTGGAGTTCACGTAACAGCCCCTTACGGCCATAACGGCCGCCTGGCTGTCACCGTATATAGTGACCTCCGAGCCCCTATCAATCTTGTCCCTCATCAGTTCCACGGCCCTCAAGACCCCCAGAACCTCCGCCTGAAAAACACTGCAGTCGTCAGGAAGCCTATATGACATTCTGATGTCCAGATCCTCAATGTAGACCCCCGCACCCGTTCCTCTCATCTTCAAGCCGTCAGTGAAAACAGCAAATCCACTAAATATAATCTGCTCCTACCTGACCAACTCTCCCTAGAAAGCGTTACCACCTCCGGCAACCGTCCGATATCCACCCTGGTGCCCACGAAATCAGTGGAGCCGGGTAATCCCAGGCAGTAACCTCCAGCTTCAATCTCACCCAAGATCCGTGAGTGACCCTGCGTGAAATTCCTAATCAATCCTAGTTCCCTCAGTCTAAGAATGCTTCTGGCTGCCATTCCCATAACATACTGCTCAATGGGCAGAAGATATAGAATGACATCCAGTGCCGCTTGAGGAGTACTTCCGATTGAAGCACACCTCTGAGCCTTAGACAGAAGGTTCCTTCGACTAGCCACTCTCAATGACTCCCACAAAACACAGCATCCATACGTAAGAATGGGTCTAACCACCGAAGTGTACAGCCATCCTACTACTGACGGCCGGAGTCCCAAGCTCCTACCTATCGATGATCTGCAAGCATAGTAGGCATTGAGGCCTCTCTTAAGTCTCTCCTGAGTATTCCTTCCCCACGACAGCTTGCTGTCCAGTAAAACTCCTAGATACTTAGCGCTATCAGATAGTCTAAGCTCTACTCCTCCTAGTACCGGCAGCCTAAAATTCACTACCCTGTACCTCCTAGTTAAAAGAACCAACTTGGTCTTCTCCGGATTAACTCCCAATCCCTTATCACTCGCCCATGCTGACAGTTCGCCCAGCACCCCTTGCATGACTTCGCTTATTGTCGGCAGAAACTTGCCCGATACCAATATCACTAAATCATCCGCGTATGCCACAACTTTCCGACCCATTCTGTCAAAAAGTCCTAGAACGACATTGACAGCTAGGAGCCATAATAAGGGAGAGAGAACTTCCCCCTGTGGGGTTCCCCTAGTCACCAGTTTCTTTAAGCGCTCGTTTCCCCAGTCTGAGTGAATAACACTGCTGCTGAGCATCAGAGTTATCCATTCGACCAGGAACAGTGGAACGCCTAGATCCACCAATGCCTGCCTAATAGCCTCTATCTTCAAATTGTTAAAGGCGCCCTCTATATCTAGGAATGCCGCCAAGGTGTATTATTTGTTTCGCAATCCCCGCTCTACATAACCCACCACATCATGAAGCGCACTCTCAACAGATCTACCCTTAAGATATGCGTGTTGAGCGCCGCTGATGATGCCGGCGTCAATCTTCGTCCTCAGATGTAGATCAATCAGTCTTTCCAACGTCTTCAAAAGAAAAGACGATAAGCTGATTGGTCTAAAATCCTTGGGTTCTTCCCGCCTTGGGTATGAAAACCACCCTGACCTCCCTCCACCCTTTAGGAATGTGCCCGTTCAGCACACAGACCCTAAACAGTTCCACCAACAGCAGGAGTGATGATCTCCAGATATTCTGTAACATCGCCGGAAAGATACCGTCTGGTCCTGCCGATTTGTAAGACCCAAAGGTAGTAACCACTCATGTTACTTTATCCAAGGTGATCATGTCCCCCACCGTCTCTCTCTCCTCACCACCCGAGCCTGACCCAGAGAAGGGGCTACCACATTCAATCTGTTCCCCCACCCAGGATCCACACATCCCGGAAAGTGAGTCTCCATTAGCAGACAAATAGATTCAGAGCTAGATTCCGTCCATGAGTTGTCCGGTCTCTGAATAAATCCCGGGACTACAGGGTCCTTGGATAAAATTCTCCTGAACCTGGAAATCTCATTTCCTGATTCCACTGACTCGCTAAACTTGACCCACGAGTCCCTTTTCGCTCTCCTAATGTCTCCCTTATATCTATTGTAACTCAATCTGAAGCTACTCCAATCTTCTTCCCTACGCGTATACTTCGCTCTATTGAACAACCTTCTGACAGTGGACCTTTGAGTCCTCAACTCGTCTGTCCACCATTTTGGTTGTGTGCGCTTGCCCGGAAAGTTCAAAGGACAGGATCGCTCATAACTACTAGTCAGTACCTCCGTGAAGGTGCTCACCAGTTGCTCTACACCGGTCGAAGTCGACCTCCAGTCGTGTGTAACTCTAAGGTTACTTTGCACCAATCTCGAAAAGTAATCCCAATCCGTCCTTCTCGGATTCCTATACGGACACCTTTTCGACCTCTCAAATATTATATTAAAGGACAGGCGACTATGGTCAGAGAAGGAAAAACCCAGGTCCACCCTCCAATCCTCCACTTATTCCCTACAGTTCGTCAATGTCATGTCTATCACTGCCTCCCTATCCATAGTTCTGAACGTAGGTGTATTCCCCCTATTACAGATTACTAATGCCAGGACCGTTTTATCCTTGGCTTCTCCTGTCACAACCGTGAGGTCTCCAGAAAGTGAGCCTCCATTAGCAGACATTACTGTAAGAATGAGAAACCATAAATTTATACTCAGTTCTCGCCAAAATACAAGTTCCCCGCGACCCTTAATCCAACTACCCGGTTTTTATTAATCCAGGGCTATTGGATTAAGGCCACGTCCACGTTGTTATCGATGAGGTGGGTTACTAATTCGGTTGAGGCTGCTTCACAGTGGTGCAGGTTTATCTGCACCACTTTCAACCTCTTAGGGTCTATCATTTTTAGGAAACCTAAATTTGATAGACCCCAACCCGAATATTGCAACCCCTCCTATCGATTCCAGCTTTTTAAGATTCCCGGTCCACTGCGAACCTGAAGTCTCTTCCCTGGTTCTCTTTACAACCCAGTGAAGCTACCAACTTCCACTGGCTTGTATTGAGTCCCTTGTTCTGGTTGGCCAGTATCCCCAGTATGACCTCCACCGGTTTTATAGGTGGAGGTAGCCATACCGTGACTACCGGCCTTAATGGCAACTCAGACGCGAGTATAACGTCCAGACTAGCTTCAGGACAGGAGCTGACACACTTACCAATTGCAGCCTTTAAAAACTTAAATGCGTTTTGATTGCCGCAACTGACAGTTTTGACACCTCTTGCCCAGTCAGCCCCTTTGAACGATACTTCGTCCGGCCTTCCTTTGGCACTAAAGATTTCGTCGAGTAGTTTGTTCTCTAGCCCCTGCCATCTCTCGACACTGATCCTTCCATCGGGATTCCTACGATCAATGACAGCCGCTAGAATACCGTCCTTACTCGACGACTCCTTTAGTTTTTTTGACGTGGACGGGTGGTCCTCTCTGGAGCCAGTCCTGTTATTGATCTCCTTATGGGGATCTTTAAGAAAACTGACCAGTCCTCTTAGCCGCAGGTGATTTCTGGTCATCACCAGACCTCTCTCGCTTAACTACCCCCTTTTTGGGGCCCTTAGCAGAGCTCTGTCGATGATCACCCGATTTCCTTGCAGATGTTGACTGGTCTGTCCCGGCAACCCTTCCTTTAGTAACTCCTTTTTGGGAGTGACTATCGGAAATTACCAAGACATTTCCAGCCCTCATCGCTCGACTAGTAGTGGGTAAATCGTTCTCAGGCCTAGCTCCCTTAACTGTGACCATACTGTCAAGATTAAGAGGGCCAGTCGTTGAACCTTTACCCTCATTTTTCTTATCCTCTGTTTTATTCGAGGATTGATCAACAGGGGGTGCTGGGGATTTGTTGTCTTTACTGACAACATTTGTATCCCCAGCAGCCCTTGCTGTGTATCCCGCAGGATAGGAAAGCCCTAGGATGGCACCTACAGAGCCATGGATTCGTTTGAATCTAGCAACGTTCTTTCGGTGCTTCCTCAGCAGATGCCTATCCCGCTCATCGTGCTGTGAGGAGTCTTTCTTAGCTATCTTTTCCAGAAAGGCTAAGGAGGCTCTCACACCACTCTTGGCTTTTTCGTAGCTCGTTCGGCTATCTGACGTGACCTGTTCTGTCGCATCTTGCCGAACAACAAGTTTTGATACACTCGCCAATCCTCTCTCCATCCCGAGTGTGACTCCGGAAGTCGATGGCCCAACCCTATGACCCTCACCATGAGCCGAAATCAGTGTTATTTAGTGGTCATCATCAGAGCCCAGAGTTAGGTCACCGAGTCTTTCCCATGCCCGGGTACGAGACGGAGAGTCGATTGGCGAGTCTATCCTTTCCGTCTCTGTCATGACTGTCAGTTCTGTCATTAACTGACTCTCTTGCAGCAGAATATCTCTGTGAATACCCAGCATGTCGGAGTCCTAATCTGACCCCGCACCTGCTGAGCTGACAGAGACATTCCCTGGGCCAACTCCTTCATTTCGTTTTTTAAATTTTATTTTTTCCAGTTTTGGTCCCACGAGTGTGCACGTATACAAAAGGACCATCTCGCGCAGTGACGGCTTGCGCGGACTAGGCTAGAATTACAACTGTACTTGCCATCGGCGTCAGAGGGAAGCTGTTCACGACCAGTTTCGTTTACCACTAACTAGCCATTCAGGTCCTCGGCACTGCTATCAACCACCTTGACCTTAAAAGTGGAGGATGTAGAGAATCAAAGGGGCAGTAGGTAGGATTATAGGTAATGAGGATGGGATATGGGATGGTCATGCTGGCCTTAAAGCTTATGCCTTCAAACTTGTTCCGGTTAGACTGTACCGAATCAAGTTCCAAGACATACACTACCGCCGGCATTTAAGCCACCACATCGCGGCAAGATAGTTATCCAGGTGGTGGTGTGTAAAACATAAATGTCACATTAATTTCGAAAATTCGAAAACCAAAACGACTTTAACATAATGGAAACACTTTGACAAGTTTGGCTCAAAACAAGTTGTTTTGCTCATAGTGGAAACATAGTATAACAACGTTTGACAGTAACACAATTTGGCAGCCCCTTTTCATGGATCATATATTTACTACAATTTTATTATTCCGCGTGTTTTTAAAATTAAAATTGTAAAATTTAAAAAAAAATAATAAATAAATAATGTAAAAGTGAAGTGTAATTTACAATAACATTTTTCAAATTTTATCCCTTTTCTTGCAAATTTTATCACTCTTCTTAAATTTATTTTATTCAAATGATGGAAAACGATTTTGAACACAAAACGATTTGAAATCGATAACGTCGTTTTCAGTGTCTTCAAAAATGGGCTTCTTATACATTTGCATTTTTTTCTTCCTATATTTATTTCAATTTTACATTAAAAATGTTAATTAAACCGTATTTGGAAGAAAAGATTAACCCCCTAATGCAAAAACAGTTAAAGTTCGCATAACTCCACGTCTCCATGCGCTATCGATTTGAACAAGACATGAACATGACGCCGGCATAGCAACGGTATTAATTTGTTCATGTTCTTGTATGTGGCGAATACGTTTTGATGTTCATGCTCTGCTTTGCCACAATTTTTGTTGTGCGTTTGGTTGTAGACAAAAAATTATTATTGCGACCATCATGACGAACATGGTTTCTCAGACATATGTTTAGCCAACGATGGCAGCACATGAACAAAATATGAACATGAAGAGTCTACACTAGCAGAATTCATGTGCGACATACTGTTTTTACATATAGTTTACATTTGACAGTACTGGAAAGACAGTAAGAAAATACATATTAGTTGCCAAAAGCACTACTTGCTGTCTTCGTGACGTAGGCGTCCAGACAGTAGTTAAGACAGTTCACTTTAAAAAAATGTCTAACGTGAATGTCGCAGTGCAAGTTCTAGCAAAACGTGTTTTATATGAACTTAACAATTTTGAAATAGCATTTAACAACTATCTCGAGTTAACATAGATAACACTTAAGTAAAACATAAAAAATCAAATCATAATTAATTAAATTTCTTTTAATTGTTGATTTTTTTTTACTTTTGCGAACAAAACTTCAAATTACTGTCAGCAAATGTGAAATCACTGTCCATTTTACTGTCTGCAAAATTTTTTCCGCTTGTACAACGCTGGGAAATACTGCGACACTACTTTGAAAATCATGGTAATGTTGCAGAATGTGTGCGGAAATTGCGTACGGATTTTGGAAGAAGAGAAGCACCGTCAGCTCCGTATGTTCGTTATCTTGTGAAAAAAATGAACTGGCATCCTCATCGATAAACCAAAGCGTGAAAAGCCAAAAACAGTGCGTACACCCGAGAATATTGCTGCTGTGGCAGAAAGTGTGCGTGAAGCGCCATCAACATCAATTCACTGTTGTTCTCAACAATTGAACATTTCGGAGACATCATTGAGACGAATTTTGCATAAAGACCTTGGTATGACGCCATACAAAGTCCAATTGGTTCATGAGTTGAAGCCAACTGACCATCCAATGCGTTTTTGCTTCGCTAAGTGGGCCTGCGATCGACTTACAGAAGATGCCGATTTTGCCAAAAAAAAATCATCTTTTCAGATGAAGCTCATTTTGATCTTGGCGGGTATGTAAACAAGCAAAATTGTCGCATTTGGGGCACAGAAAACCCGCACGCATACATTGAAAAGCCGATACACCCAAAACGAGTCACTCTTTGGTGCGGATTTTGGTCCAGAGGCATAATAATTTTTATAGCATTTTCAAAAAAAAAGTTATTTGGCGGACCCTTTAGTTTCTTGAAAGTCGCAATACACTCATACTTTTTCACTAAACTAAATATTAAGAACACAATGATTCCAATTAAAATTTATAGATATCATGAAAACTAATAATAATAAATATTATTTTGAACGATTTTCTGAAGTTCGAATAATTGGTTCCGCAATTCTACAACTTTAAATAAGTAGAACAACAAAAGAAGAAGATGAGAAATGTGTGATAGAATTTTGCCCTTTGACGACATTTTGAAAATGAAATTTTAGTTTCATGTAAATTTTCATGAAATTTTATTATTTTTTGTGAAATTTGTAGTGATAATACGTATACAGAAATTTTATGAAAGTACTTTGATGTGTAAATGCAGCGTAAATTAGATATGATGGCGAATATTAAGTTCAGCATACGTAATGAGTGAATTCTCCTGACTGACATTTTTGCCGTGTACACCCCTTAAAATTCACACTACCACAACGTTTACATTATTTTCCAAAAACACTACTTAGTCCCCTTTCAGACAGGCAAAGTTTACTTTGACAAAGTCTGTTGAATTCTGTTGGTGCTCAGACACACAAAGTTTAATTTGACAAATTTTTGTTTTCTCTTGTTTGAATATAATATATAAACAGCGTTGCCAGAATGATGATTTTATCATATTTTGGATTATTTTTTTTAACAAAAATATGATTAAAGATTTTTATCTCAAATGATGATTTTTTATTTTTAGAAATTCTGATTTTTACTTTAATTAAAACAGTAAATTTTTAAAACAATGAAGTTTTGCATCAGCTTGATGTGTGTTTGTGCTGCACACTTTTGTACCCAGTATCTAGAATACACAAAATTGCATCATTATTTCTGGACATAAAAATATTAAAAAGGCATATTATAACCTATTTCCAATGTGCGAAAGAATTCCTTCTTTCGAACAACTACATGTAAAACAAAAACAAATTCTAAAAACTTTGTTTTTGTTTTAAATGTATTTGTAAAGGTACGTTCAGACTGATGAAATATTTGAAAGCAAACATCAAATATTTCATTAACGTAGTCTGAACACAAAATATTTTTGAGTATCAAATAAAATAACAGCTGATTTTGAGCAAATAAAAGTATTTGCCGGCAAACAAATATTTGTCCAATGTGAACATAGTGTGAACACAAAAAATCAAATATTTTAGTAATTTTTCAGAAAACATTTATTTGATTAAAAGATTTTGTTTGTTGTGGTTAATTCCCTTTTTAAATAATTGATAAAAAATACTGAAATTTATTGTTGGAGGATAAGCTGTTCCTATGCGCATTTCACTGGTTACTTAGGCCAGATCATCAGGAAACGTTCTCCTAAATAATTTTAGAAAAGCCAAAGCTATCAGCAAACAAGACTACAGAGGAAATGAGAATTACCTACAAACACTCAAAAAGTCTTTTTTGCAACGATATCAAAGCTTAAACAAAATACCAAACAATAAATCAGTGATAAGTTTTTAACTTTTCTTACATTTCCCGCTACAATTAGTTGGAATTCTCCCAACATTAATTGTAGTTGTAAGTGGGTAAAAAAAAAACATATGTTAAACAAAAACAAAATGCTTTTATTGTTTTCACAAGAAATTAATATAAAAACAATTTGCCAGTTCAGTTTTTTATGCACGTGCACTAGCTTAAATTTTATTATCAAAGTTGTTTTTGGGAATACTATTATTTTTTAAAAGATTTTGTTTGTTGTGCTTAATTCCCTTTTTAAATAATTGATAAAAAATACTGAAATTTATTGTTATTTGATATTACAAAAAAATTGTAAGAGCAAACAACGACAAATAATTTTAGCTATGTTCCGGATAGAAGCAATTTTTCCTGTAAGTTTTCAGATTCTTTACAATTTTAAAGATTTTTTATAATTATTAGACTTTGCTATCGTGCCGCTATTATCAAATTCTTGCGAATTACCGCTAATATAGCAATTTTTATAGAATTTTTGCCATTCCTTATAGTTTTAGGCACTTTTACTAAATTTTATGGCTTGTTTGAAATATTAAAATGGTTCGCGAATTTTCGCTATTTTTGCAAAATTTTTTTTTTTGTTTTTCCCCTACATTTTGTTTTTTAACCGATTTAGCAATTTCAAATATATTTTAGTAGGCAATTTTTCGCTAATTTTAGCAATGGGATTTTTCACTGTGAATCTTTAGAGCTTTAACGATTTTTAATAATTATTCGGCTTTGCTATCATACCGCTATTAGCAAATTTTTGCGAATTTCCGCTAATTTAGCAATTTTTATCGAATTTTTGCCATTCCTTATAGTTTCAGGCACTTTTAATAAATTTTATGGCTTGTTTGAAATATCTAAATTTTTCGCGAATTTTTGCAAAAATTTATTTTCCCGACATTTTGTTTTTTAAATGACTTAGCGACTTCAAATATATTTAAGGGTTTGTTTCCAAGTTCGCAATTATTCGCAAATTTTAGCCATGTTCCCGTTACCCATTGTCTTCCAGTTTTTTTTTTATCTTTAACATCCTCCTGTTCTAACACTATAAAAGATGCTGCACCACAGAATAAAAAAAAAATTAGCTTTTGCGCTCATTTTTACTATTTGTGAAATATATTATTATTTTTGAACACTTTCATTAAATAATTATTTGATGCAAATATTTATTATAGTCTGAACGCATGGCAAACATGAATTAATTTATTTTATTTTGGTTATTTTTTTTTTTGGTTAAATATTTCATTAGTCTGAACGTACCTTAAGAAGTAAATAATTCTTTCGCACATCGGAAATAGGCAGTTAAAATATTGATAAAAAAAATATTTGTGAAAAGAAAAAATGTATTTTTATAAAGTTTCATATACTGACGAATTATGTTTTATGTATTTCAATTTAAATAATAAGAAGTATGTTTTTATAAAAAATTAATAATTCTTACTATTTTGCCCTTGTTTTAAAAAATTTAAATTAAGAAAAAAAAATTTAAGATTTTCCTCTTCAAAATATGATTTCTTTCGCCATATGACAATTTTTGTTCCAAAGATTCTGGTAACGCTGTATATAAATATAAAGTTGCAGCCAACTTCAGGTATAATCTACGAACGAAGAACAAAACGAATTTGTGAGTACAGCAAAGTATGTAATCCCCCCCTATGCTCTTTTCCCTTCTCTTCTATAAACTCAAGACTTTGCAAAGTAAACTTTGCTTGTCTGAAAGGGGTCTTACTGTCTTCGTGAGTCCAGGCAGTAGTTGAGACAGTTCACTTTTAAAAAAAATCTTAACGTTAATATCGCAGTGCAAGTTCCAGCTAAACTTTTTTTTTATATGAATTTAACAAATTAAAAATAGTACTTAACAACTATTTCGAGTTAACATAGATAACACTTAAGTAAAACATAAAAAATCAGAGCATCATTTATTAAGTTTCTTTGAATGAACAAATCTAGTTTACCGACGCAGCTCCAAATAAAAAAATAGGTACCTGTGGTGATATCAAATAAAAAAATATGAAGAACAAATTAAATTAAAAAATTGCCACAAACGCTTAGTTTTCGAGTTATGGACGTTTAAAGTTTTCATATAAATATGCGATTTTCCACTACAATTCTAAACGTAGGTATATGGCCAATATTGGTATCATTTTAAAGCTCTTAAATAGATTTTTCTAAATATACAAAATTTATTTTCAAATTTTAAACTCTTTAGCTCACATTACAGTTATTTTTTCATTTTACTTCGAAATGTTACGGAAGTGCACTAGGAAAGAATATAGTTTATTTAAATGAAAGTGTAACACAAATTTTATAATATAACAAACACTAGCTTCCCAAAAAAAACTTCTCTGCATAGCCAGCCTTTGGCCGAATGCAAAGATCTACTTCTCTATGGTATAAGAAACACCGGTTTCGCTTACTAAAGCTTCTTCGCATAGCCGGCCTTCGGCCGTGCGCAAGGATTTTCTACCCTACGGTATAACTAATACCGGCTCCGCTAACTAAAGATTATCTGCATAGACGGCCTTCGGCCGGGCGCAAGGATATAACTAATACCGGCTTCGCAAACTAAAGATTCTCTTCTTAGCAGGTCTTCGGCCGGGCGCAAAGGTTTTCTCCTACATGGTATAACGAGCACTGGCTTCGCTAACTAAGGCTGCTCCGCATATGGGAAGGATTTTCTCGTCATTAGTATAACATAAACATAAAGAAGGTTTTACTTTTATTTTAATTAAAATTCTTAAAGAAATTAGTATGTAGTATATACGTACATTAAACAATTAGAAAAAAATTAATAAATTTGTTTTTCTGCTTACTAAAAACTTTTGTATTTTTGCAACTTCGTCCCAATTCTTAATAAACTAGAAATAATTAGTATTGGGGTTATTTTATTGAACTGTTAATGGTTTTTAATCCAAATTTAGATATTTTTAATTAGGCATGTGTATTTTATACAGTGTTGTAATATCGTAAGATTTATCTTTTTTTTCAAGTTTTTTGAGATTAAAAAAAGTTTTTGTTTTTTTTTCTAAAAAAAATGTTTCTGAAATTTAAGTGGTTTACGGAAATTAAGTTATAATATGTAAAAAACAATCTTCACTCGCTTTTTTTATTTCAAAATTTAATATGGACATAAAACAAATGGATGAATTAAATTTTGATTTATATATTTTATATGTATGTACTAAACCCCTGCACGAATGCATTTGTTTCTTGTACACAGTTGTCAACACCAAATTATTGTTGTGTCAACTACTGTATTTTTTTTTTTTTTTTAATCAGCTCGAATGATCCATTAGGAAAAACCAAATCAATGTTAAAACAGTAGTTCGTTTCAAACAAATCAGTGTAAAGCAGTAGTTGGATTTAAATAAACCAACCCAATCCATAATTTGATTTGAACGGAAAAAACAACACACAACAATTGTGTGTCTATAATACAGTTATGTACGGTAAACTTTTCAATTCACAGTGTGTGATCTTGATGTTTATTGCCGATTGTTTCTCAGATTTTGATCGTTGTGTGTATTATTTTTATTTTTAATTTTTTTTTACTTTTAATTAAATATTTGATAATATGTTTTGGTAATAATAAAATAATTTAAAATAAAAACTTAAATATTCTATAAAAATATTTTTCATCTTTAATTGTTTTTTGCTTCATACAAATCTAGCTAGTCATACCTAATAATTGAAAAAAAAAACAAGATAATTCATACTTATCACCTATTTTGCTACAGTTCTTTTGTGTGATTCGTGTGATTTGGTTTAGTTAGTGTGATTTGTTTTGCTTTGTTGCTGTTTGGTGTAAATTCCGTACTCTTTACACTTCGTATTTGGTCGTTTATAACACACTAATTACAATTAATTTGCAATTGTGTGTTTTTATTTATTTTTTGTAATATGTGTTTTGCACAACATAGCATTTGATTCGTTTGCAAAGAGTGAGCCACAATCAGTATTTAAAAAACAAACGAATGTCTTGAAACGGCTTTTAAATGCATTTGTGCAGAGGTTTAGTATGTACTATATTTTTATATTATGTTTTTTAATAAATAGAATCAAAATATTTACATGCAGTGTAAGATACTGTTTGTGCTGATTAGTGCTTAGTTTAATCATTAAAGCATGCCACTGTTATACGAGTATATATTAGGTAAAATTATGCCGTAAGAAACAAATTAACAATATTTAAGGTAAAAGAATCGTAATGTAATATCTACACAATTTACAAAAAAAGCTTATTATTTAATAATAAAAAATACGCATTTGTCAACGCTGATCAAGCAACAAGCGTTACACAAACCACTTGTATGAGACTGAATTGATTTAATTTTTTCGTCCATACGCAGGGTGGCCATTTTGGCATTTTTGCAGCTAAATTTAGCATTAAAATTTATATTTAGCTGCAAAATTTTCATTTAGCACTTGGCATTTTATTTAGCATTTTTGGAAAATGTTTTTTAGCTTTTTTAATCAGACACTTATTTGTTTAGTTAATAGACTATTTGAAATTTTTACATCAAAGTAACATGAATCTGTCGATCTTAACACCCAGTCTACAACTGACATCAAATGCTTAACATTAACACTAATATGATGTTAGTGTTAAGTATAGACTCATCATGTTAGAGGTGTTCTCATGTTATAACACGGTTGTTAATGCAAATGTTTTAACAACGCTTTTATAACGTCATGTTATAACAACAAATCAGGTCTGTTGTAGACGTGGAGTAACCAATTCCTAGTTTCTATGAGACTTGATAGTGTTGGCACATGTAGTCTGTTTCTTTCCCTATTTTTATTATGTTTTGAAAAGAAAAACCTCTTTCCACATTAACATTTGAGTGTGGAATGGATAAAACTCCAGCAACGACTCTAGAAAAGTCAGGAAACATGAGTTCTTTTTGTAAATTAGCTAATACCGACCAAAATTTTTTCAGTTTTTAACGACTGCAGTTGCTCGATAGCAGTTAAAGCTTTAAATTGATTATTGATTGAATTAAAATTTGCAATTTCATTCGGAAACATTTTTACTTAAAGAGGTATAATACAACTTGTTTTACCTGAAATAACATTTTCAGGAGTAAATTTATAGAACCACATAAAACTTCGTTATTAAAGCTGATTTTAGTTCTTAAAACAACGTAAATATTTATATAAAATTGTTTTGCATTTTCTTTAATTTCTTTAACAATTTCAATATTGATATTATTTGTAAAAATATATAAAGCTACTATAAGTCCCCTTTTACAATGTGGCAAGTGAAAGGCAGACATACGAAGCTTGTAGGCGAGAGAGGAAAAAAGTAAAGTGTTTCACACATACAGAGTCGCCCCATTACCAACAAACTTCGTATGCCTGCCTTTCACTTACCACATTGTAAAAGGGGACTAAGCGCTCTATACACCAAAATCCAAGTCGCATATTACATTAACGATTTGTTGTACAACATAAATGCAATGAAGTACTCAGTAATTTGTTTGCATATACTAAAAATTCAAAAAGGGGGAACTATGACACATTTTTAAATTGTACCAAATGAGTCACGGTAGTACCACGGTACTTTAGAAGGTCAAAATGTCCAAAAAAGTACAATTTTACCAACTTTACCCTGATTCATGGAATATTAGAAATGCCCTTATCATGTCGATTGTAAATATTAGGTCCGTCTGCGTACACATATTTTGCATAATTTTGTACAAAATGTCGCAAAATCTTGCAAAATGTTGTCTGCGTACTCCAAATCTCTTACAGCGAGAGAGCCAAAAAGAGAATTTTTTGACAGTTGCAAGTTAGAGAACTTGCAAAATGTTACTGGAGAAATTTCCTCTGGTAAGATTTTGCAACTAGTTTGAACAGCTGTTTTTATATACTGTTTGAATGAAAGAGTTTACGTGTGCCAAGATAGCGTCGACGAAATAGCTTCGAATTTGGGAATTTAAAAACCGGGAAACCAAAATACCCAAATAATGGGGATTTACAGTATATGAACAAAAAGTTTGCGTCGAATTAAGGAATTTAAAAAGGGGAAGTAAAAATATATTTATATTTTTAATAAAAATATTAAAAATAATTAGTATTGTGGTTATTTTATTGAACTGTTAATGGTTTTTAATCCAAATTTAGATATTTTAATTAGGCTTAAGTTCATTGAATTTAATTTGCATTAAATTATTTTTATGAAGAAAGGAATTTTTACAACATGGAAGATTAATTAAAATTGTTATTGATAATTTTCATTCTTGACTGACCTGGGATTCGAAGCCAGGCTGTCTGGCGTGTGATTCGAACCCAGGCGGCTGGTTACCCTGACATGTTTCGACCTCAACCACTAGGTCTTCTCAAAGGGATTTGCCGTCTTACACTCGCAGCCATCGATGACTGCTGACGTCAGTAGTCAAACATCAATCCTTAAACCAAATTGTATTTTAACCTTTGGTAGATCGAAATTTGCTTTTTGAATGATTATCCATTTTTAATTGATCTCACATGTTTTTCCTTACTTCTGTTTTTTCGTACTTTTGTCAAGAATTCTTCTTGAAGTCCAAAGTACATTTTTTGTTTTTCCTGTTTTTTTATTAAAAATATTTACCACAGGCTTTTGCACGGTATAAACTGTATATTTTCTGAATGTAAATAGTTTTCTGGATAAAATGAGCGATGCGTGCGTTTATACCGTGCAAAAGCCTGTGGTTCATTGCATAAATCAGTAAAGATTTTTACTGACCATTTTGGATGAACCCAGATTTCTCGGAAACTGTCCGAACGATTTTTTGCACGCATCGCTCATTTTGTCCAGAAAACTATTTACTTTCAGAAAATATACAGTTTATACCGTGCAAAAGCCTGTGGTAAATATTTTTTGTATTTTTATTAAAAATATAAATATATTTGGGCTTAAATCTGGTTTACCGACGCAGCTCCAAATAAAAAAAAGTACCTAGGGTGATAGAAAATGGAAAAATAAGAAGAAAAAATAAAATAAGAAAGTTGGCGCAAACGCTTAGTTTTCGAGTTATGGGCGTTTTAAGTTTTTATATAAATATGTGATTTTGCAGAACATTTCCAAATGTATATGGCTAATATTGGTATCATTGCAAAGCGTTTCACTAGATCTTTCTGGACATACAGAATTTATTTTAATATTTTTAGTTTATTAAGAAGTGGGACGAGTTTGCAAAGTACAAAAGTTTTTTAGTAAGCATAAAAACAAATTTATTAATTTTTTCTAATTCTTTAATGTATGTATATACTACATACTAATTTATTTAAGAATTTTAATTAAAATACAAGTAAAACCTTCTTTATGTTTATGTTATACTAATGAGGAGAGAATCCTTGCCCATGGGCAAAGGTCGTCTATGCAGAGAATCTTTAGTTAGCGATGCCGGTATTAGTTATACCATAGGGGACAAAATATTTGCGCCCGGCCGTAGGCCGGCTATGCAAGGAAGCTTTAGTAAGCGAAACCGGTGTTTATTATACCATAGAGACGAACATCCTTGCGTCCGGCCAAAGGCTGGCTAGGCAAAGAATTTTTTTTTGCAATGCTAGTGTCTGTTATTTTATAAAATTTGTATTACACTTTTATTTAAATAAACTACATTCTTTCCTAGTGCACTTCCGTAACATTTCGACGTAAAAAAAAACGGTAATGTGATCTAAAGAGTTTAATATTTTTAAATAAATTATGTATATCCAGAAAAATCTGTTCAAGAGCTTTAAAATGATACCAATATTAGCCATATACGTTTAGAATTGTAGTGGAAAATCACATATTTATATGAAAACTTTAAACGTCCATAACTCGAAAACTAAGCGTTTGCGCCAACTTTTTTATTTCATTTTTTCTTCTTATTTTTCCATTTTCCATCACCCTGGGTACTTTTTTTTTATTTGGAGCTGCGTCGGTCAACTAGATTTGTTCCTATATTTGTACTTCCCTATTTTAAATTCCTAAATTCGACGCTAACTTTTTGTTTATACTGCAAATACCCATTATTTGGGTATTTTGGTTTCCCGGTTTTTAAATTTCCAAATTGTACGCTATTTCTTCAACGCTATCTTGGCTCACGTTTGTTATTTCAATTGTTTACACACCGATCAGCTGTTTTCTTGCAAGATTTCACTGGATACTGTCTGCGTACTTTTTGAGATATTCTCAGCCGAAAGAGTAAAATTTGTCTTACTCTCCCAAAAAAATTTACTGAGTATTTGCTACTGGAAAAGTACGCAGACAGACCTATTATTTGCCCTTTGATATTACGATATAAAATTACAAGGAAATTTTACTTTGTATTTAGCTAAAAATTCAATGATGTAAATGTTTGAAAAAATTGTTTGCTCTAAAAAATAATAATTTTAAAGATTCATTTTAAACTATAATTTCGAGCTAGTGGATTCGGATGCAATTCGTACCTTTCCCGGCGCAAGGTGAATGTTATATATACGCATTTTTGCTCATTGATTATTATCTTCCATTGTTTTAATCATATATCCAGTTGTAATATATGATCCTGTTAGTAATGAGATGATTCATGACCAGCTATGGGCACCACTACATTGAAAGCTTTACATGTGTGGCATTGTATTGGTTTGTTTATGTTTGCATTTGTTGGTTTTATGTACATTTGTACGCTTTGTTTTTTTCTCATTTCATGAAATGCGACGCACGTCTGCTTCGTTCGAAATGTTCTGCTAGACTAAGCACAATTTCTTTTCTCTGCTTCGCTTATCAATTTTGTGTATGTACACATCGTTCGCTCTTTTTGAACTTTGATTTTGAATTTGCCCATAGCTGTTCATGACGCTCTTAGTGTATGCTTAGAAAGGCTGTATCTTCCGAGAATGTTGAAGTTTGGGTGTAGTTCTTTCTTGGCATGTCCGAGCTATATATAAGGTATAATAGAGGGCCCAGGATGCTGCTTTGAGGGACCCCAGTGCCAATTGGATGAGGAGAACTTAAAAATCGAATTCTCTAATAATAAAGTTTCGACCGACTAGGTAGCTTTCTAATAGTTTGTGTGTGCTTGTTGGTAAGCTAAGCTTCAATTTCCATAAATAAACCTTCATGCCAGACTTTATCAAAAGCTTGGGAAACATCGATGAAAAGTGCTGAGCAATATTTTTTCTTCACAGGCTTTTCTATTGACCAAGGCAAGGATTTTTATGCAAATGCATATTTGTTGTCGTTAGTGTGAGATTAACATAAACCAAATATCTTTGCGAGTCATTGAATTTGAAGTAAAATGGCATCGATTTGTTGGTGCATATTTTTGCATATTTTGGTATAGATGCATAGTTTTGCAAATATTGCTCACGTTGCATATTTTGAAAACAAAACTTGTTTTGTTTGTTTTATTTTGCGATGCATCGTGTTGCAGAGAGATAAGAGGCAACTGCGATGATATTGATATTGATTTACATATTGATTTCTTATGGGAAAAAATAATGTACAAAGTACCTCGCTATTTGCCGGATATTAAGAGAAGTATCCCGATTTATTTCTTCCTCCACAGCCTTTAACAACCAGGTGGGGTATTTTGCTGAAAATGTTGACCAATTCAAGGATGTGGTAGAGGGATTAAGGATGGTAATGCAGTTTTATTACAAAAAAGCAAACTTTTCAAATATAAAAGTTCAGATAATTTTTTTGTCTTCAAATCATAGATTTATCTCTGAGATATTGTGAAATAAGAGAAATATATTCTGTTGAGAAAGAAAATTAAATTAATTAATAATGCCATAAATAAAATGTATGCAGTGGAGGGTAACTTTAGTAAACCAATTCGCATTAAGCTTGATAAAGCTTTTAAAAAATTTCAAAACAATAAAACAAACTGCTGGCATATTTTATTTAAATTTTTACGCAAACAGCGTACTGGAAAATGAGTATTTCACAAAGGAACTATCAACATTTAATTATGTACTTTAGTCGTGTTGAACGGTCATTTTCCATGTTTAAAAGCTTTTTGAGGCGAAGCTGCCCTTACTTTACATTTGAAAATATTAAAAAAAATATGTAATTAGTATTATGTTTATTTTATTGAACTGTTAATGGTTTTTTTAATCCAAATTTAGATATTTTTTCATTAGGCTTAAGTTCATTGAATTTAATTTTCATTAAATTATTTTTATGAAGACAGGAATTTTACAACATGAACTTAATTAAAATTGTTATTGATAATTTTTCATTCTTGACTGCGCTGAGATTTGAACCCAGGCTTTCACGGACAGGTTGCCCTGACTAGTTTCGATTGTAACCACACAATCACTTCGGAGGGGTTTGCCGTTTTACTCACACCGCCATTGAAGCCGGATGACGTCAATAGTCAAACATTAATCTTTAAACCAAATGGCATTTTATCTTGCTAGATTGAAATTTGCTTTTGAATGAATGATTATCTATTTTAATTGATTAACATGTTCTTCCTAACTTCTGTTTTTCATACTTTTAGTCAAGAATTCTTCTTAAAAATCCAAAGTACATATTTGTTTTTCATGTTTTTGTCTTTCTTTTTTCCTTGTTGACCTTTTTCAGCACATTTTGAAGGACAAATGTAAACATAGCTCGTGTCTTAGCTGTTAACAAAATTTAGTATTGTGGTTATTTTATTGAACATTTTAATTGATTTACTTCTGTTTTTCATACTTTTTGTCGTGAATTCTTCTTAAAATCCGAAGAGATTTTAGGAAGAATTCTTCGAAACTAGACAGGGCAACCTGTCCGTGAAAGCCTGGGTTCAAATCTCAGCGCAGTCAAGAAT
Source organism: Pollenia amentaria (assembly GCA_943735925.1). Taxonomy (NCBI): domain Eukaryota; kingdom Metazoa; phylum Arthropoda; class Insecta; order Diptera; family Polleniidae; genus Pollenia; species Pollenia amentaria. The sequence continues at coordinate 106,774,130 of OX031006.1, forward strand.
AAAAAATTATCAATAAGATTTAAATTAATTTCATTTCGTAAGATTTCTGTCTTCATAAAAAAATTTAATGAAAATTAAATTCAATGAACTAAAGCCTAATTAAAAATATCAAAACTAAAAATATTCAAATAAATTCTGTAAGTATAGAAAGGCCTAGTGAAAAGCTTTGAAATGATACCAATATGAAAAACTCATATTTATATGAAAACTTCAAACGTCCGTAACTCGAAAACTAAGCGTTTGCGCCAAGTTTTTTATTTACTTTTTTCTTCTTATTTTTAAATTTTCTATCACCCTAGGTTCGTTTATTTTATTTGGAGCTGCGTCGGTAAGCTTGATTTAAGCCCTTTTAATTATTGATTTTTTTTTTTTTGCGAACAAAACTTCAAATTGCTGTCAGCAAATGTCAAATCACTGTCCACTTTTACTGTCTGCAAAACTTGCCAGACAGTAGACAAGACAGTTGGAATAGTGTGCATGTATTAGTCCCCTTTTACAACGTGGAAAGTGGAAGGCAGGCATTTTTCTTATTCTCTTTTGAACTTGCCTTAACCTTTTACAATCGCGAAATGAATAGACAGACAGAGAAATTATTCATTTCCTTTCTTCGTTCATTTTCGCTGTTGACGGAGACGAACAATTAACAGGCAATGATATATATAATTACATTGGTGTGAGAAAAAAAAAGACGAACGAACATCTGGAAGGAAAACATCTCTAATTCTCTTTAGTTTTTTCATTCGCGGTCACACAGGCGAACATGTTGCCGGCAACATTCTGTTGCTATTGTTGTTTTTTTTTGTCAAAAAGCAAAGCAAATGTCAACAAAGAAAATGAGAACAAAGCGTGTCGCCGAGTACCGAACACAAAAACCATTCTCTCTTCCCCACTCGTAATTTGCTACCAAACAAAATGTTTCCCTTCCAAATGTTTCCCTGTCTAAATGGGCACATAGTCATGTACTACACTCTCTACCTCTCTACCTCCTAAAAGACTTTCAAGAAAAAAATTGATCGGGTGGCTGCAATGTAAGTTACCCACACACGACCCAACATTTGTCGTAACATGGGCATGTTTCACTAAATGTTGCTACGTGTGTGGGGAGGTTTCTGGTTAAAATTCTTGCTACCTTTTTGGTTTCTCAAATATCAAATATTTTTGATATTTTATGTTACCTTGCGGCCACACGATCAATTTTTGTTGATAGTCTTTTACATATACAATTTGTCAAAATTTACATAAATTGAAAGCTGTGACGTAGGCTGCACGCGGTTTTTAAGAAATTTGCTTTCAAGATGTCGTCAAGAAAACAATTTATACTGACAAACGAAAAATTTGCTCACTAAACTTCTAATCAGCTGTTAAATTGATCGTAAAACTGCTAAACAAATGGATAGTTAAAATTGAGATTAATCTCGTGGTCAATTTAAAAAGTATGAGTGTGTTAGTAAAAGAATGAGAGTGAGAGCAAATTGAAAGGAATTGAAAGACAAAAATTGATCGTGTGGCCTCTAAGTTACCAAGCACAATGTTTCATCGTGTGTGGCGAGGTTGACTGTTTTTTCTTTCTCATTTTGTTGAGAGCAGTTGTTGAGTGAGGTGCTTTTGCAAATCTCGGAGAAAAAAAAATATGAAGAAAGAATTCGGAAAATGACAAATAATTGAATATAAAATTTTTCCAAATTTATGGGACATAAAATATGATAGGTATACAAAGAAAATAAATAAATTTTTTTTTTGTGTTTTGTAGTATTTAGTATATTCAAAAAACACGCAATACTGATGTTTCGTTTTTAGTGTAATCGTCTGTGGTAAAAACTGAAACATAAATAGTAACACGTGTTTCGACAAATGTTGCATCGTCTGTGGGTACCATAAAAACAAAACGCTGTAACACGGCGCTTACATTTTTATGTTTTACTTAAGTGTTATCTATGTAAACTCGGGATAGTTGTTAAATGCTATTTCAAATTTGCTAAGTTCATATAAAACACGTTTTGCTATAACTTGCACTGCGACATTCACGTTAGACGTTTTTTTTTAAAGTGGACCGTCTTAGCTACTGGCTGGACGCCTACGTCTCGAAGACAGCATGTAGTGTTTTTGGCAACTAATATGTATTTTCTTAAGGCCATGTCAGATAAAACTTTTGCTTCACGTTGCGTTACCGATTCGCTTTGACATCTAAGATAAAAATACATACTTATAAGAAACATGTCACATAAAGTACTTTCAAAGCGGAGCGAAGCAAAAAGTTAGCCAACTCTCATCTTTTTGCGCGCTTTGACAATTGGATAGTTTAATTTTCTCTTTTTTTTTAATTTGTTTGCCAAATTCAATTCCAAAAAACCGTCCAATTAAATTTTTAACTTTTATTTTTATAACCAATAATTAAATGTACAAATTACCAACCGCTTTTATAAGTAAACAAACAATGCGTGAGTGTTGTCAAAGTTTTCATTGCGTCATAAACCTTTTGCTTGTTCAAAGGTAGAAACGTCACGCAAAGCGACAAAGTTGTATCTGACACGGCCTTTACTGTCTTGCCAGTACTGTCAAATGTAAACGCTGTGTAAGACGAACAAAAGTGCATTTTGAATAGTTAAAACGCGCTAAATATACTGTGAAACGCGCTAAATATAGCTAAATTGGCATCTTGAAATGCTTGTACCTCGGTTGGATAATTATGTATTTAGTTATATCTTGTAAGTTTTAATTTTTTTTTGATTTGATTGAAAAAAAGAAATTAGAATTTGCCATAAAAAATTATTTTTTTTTGGTTTAAATAAAATAAAATACTTGAATTGTCCGTAAACGGCTGGTAGTTAGTAGTAACCATTTTTACAACTGTGGCGAAAAGGCAGAAAGAACATTGACTGTGATTCTCTCGTGTTTTCTTCATACATTTCCTGGTGTTATACTTCGAACAACATATTTTTCTTAAATGAAAATTTTGAAAAAAGTGGAATGAATGTAACTCAGTGATATTGCTTTTAGTAGTCAACAAAATTCTTTTTTTAAGATGTCGTCAATGCAGTTTGTTTTACAGCCCCTTCCTGGAACGGATGAGCAGTTCATTGAAAGGTGAGTGGAATCCTTTTTAGTACCATATGTATATACATATATGTTTGTTGGACTGGCTAGTCACTGTAACTGAAAAAAGCAAAAAATGATTTTAAGGCTTTAAAACTCGTAATTATTTTATTTTATTTAGATATGTTAATACTAAAAGTATGAATGGATTTTAATATGTGTTTTTAAGAATGTACATACATATGTACCTCGTATGCTCTGATAGATAATTGAGTAATTCACAGTGAACGATGCATAATTAAACCTAATAATTTTAGCACATTATATACATACATACATATCTACTAAATTGAAAAATACATAACTGCCTTTAAGTTCTGTAAATATTCGGTTTGTTGTAGGGTATGTCAAGTACATTTAGTCAATTCACAAGGTATCCTAACATGTCATATTGTCAAAATGTCCTAATATTTCACAATGGTTTAAAAATATTGTTGTACGGCTCAGCCGCTCAGCGCTGGACTTTTCTGATTAATTACGACAGCACAATAAACACAGGAAGCAACGTTCTATTTATTTAAGACACTTTTTGTTAACAAACCAACAACAATATTTTTAAACCATTGTGAAATATTAGGACATTTTGACAATATGATATGTTAGTATACCTTGTGAATTGACTAATTGTATCTAAATGTTAGTGCATAACTATGTACACACGTAAATACAATAAATATATTACCTATTTATGTTTATGCATTAGACGAGTCCTTAAAAGTGTTCCGTTAAACTGAAGTACATTCACCTTTGTGTTTATCATATGATGAAATGGGCACAAACCTTCAACAGTATTAAAAATAGTACTAAAACTCTAAATTCGGGATAATACTTGTATGGGGGGTACGTGAAATAAAAGACTGATTTAGCTTTTCAATACTAAGGCCCTAATCATGTAAAACGCAGCGCAACGCCAAAGAATAACATCGAAAGCACAATGTCATAAATATTTTGAAATTTTGTTGTTGCTTTCTATAGAAATGATGTACCGTTTTAAAATTCTCAACGTCCCAAACTGCAGCTTTTGAAATTTTAAAACGCAATGTGTATTTCTGTAGAAAGCAACAACAAAATTAAAAAATATTTATGACATTGTGCTTTCATTAATCAGCCTTATTGTGGTTGTCGTTGTCGTATACGACTGTCGTTTCTTGTAGCAAATTAAAGAACACAGGTTGTAAGTTACTTTAATCTATTACAAAAAACGACACAGTCGTATACGAAAACGATAACCACAATAAGGCTGATTATTCTTTGGCGTTGCGCTGCGTTTTACATGATTAGGGCCAAAATATTTCTTAGTCCCAATTTTCACAAGGGCCTAGAACTTCAAAACTATCGATAGTATTGAATTGATTTTTATGTGGCACTCCTGTGGACAAAGTAGTAAATAAAGGTGGTTAACAGTGAAAAAGTTTTAACACTTAATTTACAGAAACTATTTTTCAGGCATAAAAGACCAGCATGTTCACTTTAAATTTCAGTGTCATCTGTAGTTTATATAGAGATAAAGTCGGTTATGTGGCAGCAAGGTTGTCAGTTTTTTTTTTCGACGTCAAAATATTCACCTTAAAACTAGATATTTAGAAGGTTATTTTGTAGGGATTTCACCTTGCGTTGAAAATTTTTTCATATAAAATTAATTTCATTATAGTAACACTCCTTGAATTAATTTAGTTTCTATAACGTTGGTATGATTAACATTCACCCTTTTTCCATTTAGCGTCGTCGTCATTGTCATCAATTTAATATCAACATCAATTTTTATCGACGTCTTCATCAATTCGATTCTATAACAGCATATAACGATGTCAATTGTTTATCGTTTTTAAAGCACATTTCTAAGAATTTAATTAGTTGGTTTGTTTCATTTTCAGTTTTTAATAAAAATATGCAATTTAATGTTCGTTTCTTAAAAACGTTGTGCCCTCAAAAAGGGTAGCTTGTTTTATTCTGAAAAATTGCCTTACGACAGAGTTAATAGTGCCCTGTCTGTTTCTCAATTGCGGCGACGATTGACGAAAAGAGAACCGAAGCTACGCATATTTCAAACAACCCATAAAATTGCCTAAAAGTCTCTAAAACTATAAGAAATGCCAAAAATTTGATAAAAATGGCTAAAAAAGCGGAAATTTCCAAAAATTTTGCTAATAGCGGCATGATAGAAAAGTTTAATATTTATTAAAAATCTTTAAAGCTGTAAAGAATCAGTCAACTTACAGGAAAAATTGCGTCTATCGCGATCATGGAAAAATTCGCGAATTTCCGCTAATTTAGCCATTTTGATTAGAATTTTTTAATAAATATTAAACTTTTCATTATGTCGCATTTAGCAAATTTTTACTAATTTGGCCATTGTTATCGATTTTTTTTGTCATTTATTATAAGTTAGGGACTTTTAATTAATTTTAGGAGTTGTTTGAAATATTAAAAATTTTCGCGAATTTTCGCTATTATTCCAATTTGTTTTCCCGACAAATTTAAGGATTTGCTTCCAAGTTTGCAATTTTTCGCTTATTTTCGAATCGTCGCCGTTGTAAAGATACAGACTGGGTACTATTAACACTGGGTACTATTAATACGGGGCGAAAAGAGCTACTATGCCTTATGCCATTAGTAAGGCAATATTTCAGAATAAATCAAGCTACCCTTTTTGAGAAGGCAACATTTTTAAGAATCGAACATCAAGTTAAATTTTTTTTTTTATTTAAAACTGAAAACGAAAAACAATCGACATCGTTACATTGCTGTTTTTGAATACAAGTTTTGTATCGAATTGATGACAACGTCTATAAAAATGGATGTTGATATTAAATTGATGTCGATGGCGACGACGTTAAATGGAATAAGGGTGAATATCTGTGTGACCAGAAAATAAAATTTTAATTGTTTTCAACAAGTTTTAGAAAAAGACAGTCAAACAAAAGTTGGGAAAACATATGACATATGTATGTGACCGTATCTTTAGGCATCGGAAAGCCAACACCTCTGGTATGCCCCTCTTCTTTGGGTCTACCTGAATAAATAAGTTCGGTTTTGTCGTCTCTTAATTGTCCGTGGCCTGTGCATCGACATTCTTGCACATATACTAGATCAAGTTTGTAGCCTTAGTTGTTGTAACCTACTTGCCTCGTATATGGTTCTAACATTCCACGTTGCAAATTTGATGTTCTCTTTCATGCCGATAGCTTTGAGAATTTTTAAATTGTACCAACAACTTACAAAAATTGTACCTTTTTGACCTTAATTGCACTTAAAGATTTTTTTAGTTCAAATTATTTTTATTTATAAGAATGCCACAAAAAGATATTTTTATAGCCTATTTCCGATGTGCGAAAGAATTCTTTCTTTCGTATAACTACATTGAAAACAAAAACAAATTTTTAGACTTTGTTTTTGTTTTCAATGTAGTTATGCGAACGAAAGAATTCGTTCGCACATTGGAAATAGGCTATTAATCTTTTAAATCTTTTTATAATATAATATAACAAAAATCAATTCAGTTTAGTATATAATAACAGAAAGTCAAAAACTTTGATGGCACAAGTGTGCAATGTTTTAAATGTCAAAGTTATAACCATTAATCGACGAACTGTAAGAAAGAAAGTGTATACCTACTTTAAATGCCATGGATAGCACAAAAGTAAAGGCTGCAATAAAGAAAAAAAATTGGGCTAATCATGAATCCAATGACATTTTTGTCGAGTGTTAATGTAAAGCTCAAGAAAATCAAATTAAAGAAATAAAGATTCAATAAAAACAGATTAAAAAATGAATTAAGAAAAGTATTAAAACATTATCAATCAATTGAATTAAATGAATCTGTATACAATTTTGATAAATGCTTTAAAAACACGATAAAAAAATTTTACGGACATGAAAACGACAACTGAAAAAAGCAATAATGGTTTAATAAAGAACTTAGAACATTAAAAAGAGAAACCCAACAAATTTTAAATAAAATGAAGAGTGAAATTAAAAAACTAATCCTGGGAATTCCCAAAAATGTAATAAAATCTGTGATATATGAGCAAATAGAATCTGATAATCTCGAAATGGCCAAAAATTTTAATTATTATTTCGTAAATTGTATAAAGAAAACTAGATGTTCCATTGAATATGTGCAATATGAAAATCGAATACGTGTGATAGACTTTAAATGTTAATTCCTTGCAATAAATCTACAAGAACTAAAAATTATGTTTAAAAGTATTTAAAAAAAAAAACCTGGGTGCTAATTCTGGCAGGCGTGATCGAATACTTTCTCGATTCGAAACCAATTTTACTTCTAATTCTTTCAGGCGATACTGAACGAATCGAAATTATTTTTTCAGTGTTATGAAAACTAAAATAAAAGCTTTTGAACACCAAACAAATATTTTGAATCGTTCAGTATCGATTTAAAGAATTAGAAATAAAATTGCTTTTAATTCGAGCAAGAATACGATCACGACTGCCAGAATTAGCCCCACCAGTGTGGCCATTTTAGTATTTTTGTAGCTAAATTTTTATTTATCCGCAAAATTTTCATTTAGCTCTTGGCATTTTGTTTAGCATTTTTGGAAAATGTTTTTAGCTTTTTTTAGAATTTTTTTTTTTTTAAATTTGGACGAATAGTTTTATTGATTTTACTAATTTTTTTTATAAATATTGACTAAAAATAGTTGTACCCAAAATGAAATTTCGTATGAAAATGGAAAATAATTCTTATGTTAAGGAACCTGTCTTGTTAAAAAAAATTGAGTATTCAGGGAAAATTAGAAATATTATTTGACCTTTGATATTAAGATATAAAAGTTCGAGGAAATTTCACTTTAAATTAGTTATAAATTGGATAGTGTACATGTTTGAAAAATTTTTTTGCTCTGAACTGCTGAAAAAAATTATTAGCGGTTTTCACCCTTTGTATTAAGTGTACAACTCTGTTATATTTAATACGATTTTATACTTCAAAGCCTGAGTGTCCTTTTCGTATGCATTGTAAATAAATGAATTTGCTGAGTGAGAGAAAGAGACAGATAAAGTTTCTTCAACTGTTTTATTCTGGTAAATTCACACACTTCTTTACTACAGCTTTTTGTAGGATTTTTCAACCACAGCGTAGTATATTTTCGTCTAATACATTTTGTTGTTGCAATGTTGTAAATGTTAGTATTTTTACTAAAATTATAAGATTAACAAGGTCTACAAGGGACTTTACTATCAAGGGTGAATTCCGCTATTATTTCAAAGCTTCAACTTTTCTTAAACTATAAAAAATAAAATGACCTTAAAAAATTTTGTATATCATAAAATTAAATCATTTAAATTTTGCATATATCAGAGGTTTGCAGGCCCCCTAAATTTAACATTTAATCTTAATACCTGTGCTACATATGTATTTATATGTATCAGATGCTTTAGCAAAATCTCGCCATTTGCTTAAATTAACTATTTATTTTAACTTCTGTTGGCAAGCCATAAAGCCCTAAAATCTGGCAACATTATCTGTTTGTTCTTTTTCCCATTATTAATCTTCTGTCAGTTAATAACTTTAGTTTTATTCTTTTTAACTTCACTTCTTAGTTTGACCTTGTATTGTTAAGTTCATATATTTTGTTTAAAGTTGCGTTAAATAAATGATTTGCTATTCTTTATGTATATGTTCAGAACGGGACTTATTTATTTAATAGAAAACGGTTCTTAAGTGTATTAACAATTACAACAACTTCCTTTAAAAATAAGTCACTAAAATGTATTAAGTTTCGGATAAAATTTCATACTGGTAATAAATTTTAAACTAAAATCTTAAAAAATTGTTAGCATTATTTTAAGCATTTTTTTTAAATTATATTTAGCATTTTTTGGCCATGTCTAAGCCAGATTTAGCTGTAAAATTTTTTTAGACCTGACCACACTGCCCCTGACTATACAAAAATATCAAGCAATATCATTTACTTTACTTTAAAAAACTTGCAAAGAGAGCGTAAGTTGGAATTTTAAGAAATTGCACTCAAAAATACTAAAAAGTAAATGAACACTTGCCAGCCAAAATTTGCATGTTAAAGTAGTGGCGAATATACAGGAATATTTGCGTACCCATTAATTATTCTAAGACTTGGGAAAATTTTATACATTACGGTAAAAATAATGTGATTTTAATAATTTATATTTGTTTATGTTGAATAAAATGAATCATGAATTGGGTTTTTGTTATATTTAGGAGGTGAACGAAGAATTCGGGTTTTCATCAATAATAAAAGATAAAAAAACCCTTTGTTAACAATAAAAGTATTTATAAGGCAACACAAAATATTTAATTTAACAATCTATGTGTAACCTATGTATATTAGTGTGTCCCAAAAATGCGTTCTGCGACATCATTTACCACGTGCAATTGCTGAACTTTGTTCTTTGCTTCGTTAAATGATTTCTTTGTATGCCATTTTTCCGGATCTGTTTGTAAAAAAATCAACTGAAATATTGCTGGTTTCAAAAAGGTTTAACGAATGAATCGCATGCGCCACGTTGAAAACTTTTCTGCGGCATCAGTGGTACCTATCCCATAAGTTGGCTGCCTTAGCATTTTTTGATGAACGTATCGACACCAAAACTTTGCGTTTAATGGTCCAAAATCTACACGCACCAAGTAACGGTAAAGAATTAGTAAAAGCAGAATTATCCGAAAACATGCTTAATAAGAAACACACTCAAGATTTAATATCTGAAGCCAGCCGAGCCTTTTTTGAAACCAGCAACATTTCAATTAATTTTTTTACAAACAGATCCGGAAAAATGGCATACAAAGAAATCATTTAATGAACCAAAGAACAAAGTTCAGCAATTGCACGTGGTAAATGATGTCGCAGAACGCAGTGTTGAATTGGCTAATACTTACATTAATCTAACAACCTCTGAAATAGACTTTCAGAATTTATTGCAGGGCATTGAGCTTCATCGTAACAGCTCTAATAAATAATTGAAACCTAAAAAAAAATTGTTTTTTAGTTTTTTTTTTTTTGGGTATGAGAAGTAAGCTGCCTAGAGTTTTTTGGGCTCGCTTTGTTGAAGTCTGTGCAACAGAACAAAAACTACCCATATTTAATATTTTGAAAGAATGCCTACAGCCGTATTCATAACCAACGAGCTGCTAACCAGAATGCCGATCAAGCTTAGAAGCTTGTTAGCATAGAGTTTATTATTTACAAATTTTATCTGTCACATTATAACACTCAGAAATGCAACACGTTTTTCATTAATCATCGCTAGTTTTGTCATTTTATTTAATTTTTTTTTATTTTCCCTCTTTATATAAAAATTTGAAATGTTTTCAAATTAAAATATATTAAAAAAAGGACTCTAAACTAAAAAAAACAGTGTATTAAAAAAAACAAACAAAATTATTCAACATAAAACGGCTGTTTTTCACAAATTGGCAAACGTTTGGCAGCTTGTTGACAAGAGTTTAGCAAATCGTATTATGAATAAACTTTGTGCTAACTTCATGCCAAATTTTCGTTATGAATACGGCTGATAATCTTTGGTATTTAAATATGACCACGAAAGAAAAGTAATAAGGTAGCGGGTTAAATTATTGTTGAAACTGCAGTCAATCATGTTGTAAACAGGTGGAAATCAAAAAATAAGAAAAACTAAATGTTCGAAATTTTTTTTTGATTTCAAAAGAGCATATTAAACAATATACAGAGTTAAAATGCTTTCGATTTTATTTAACAGCAGACAATTGACAAAAGTTAATAAGTAATATAATATCAAATGCAATAGAAAATGATTTTGGGGTACCTCAAGTATCCATTTTAGGAGCTCTTCTTTTTGTCATATACATAAATGATATGAAAAATACATTAGAGAAATATGAGATAATACGATACATTGATTTTCACCAAAGCAACAACTGAAGAATTATGTTATGATAACTTAAAATATGATATGGATAATATAAACGAATGGCTGAAAATTAATGAATTAAAATTAAACGAAGACAAAACCACCACGTTAATGGAAATTATGAATTCTAATTAAATATTCAAAATAAATAACGTGATTATAGAACAAGTAAATAATTCAAAATATCTGGGTTTCTTTATGGACAAAGAACATATCGAATATGTATGTTGGAAAATTGGCAAAAAAAAATCGGGTTTTTTTAAACGCTTAAGAAATAAGGTAACAATAACTACCGCAATATGTATATATATGTATAAATATAACAAAGCTAAAATCACAGCTTGCATATGGATCAACAATACAGTTCACATGTTGTTCAGACCAACAAATTACTAGGCTCCAAATATTACAAAATAAGGCTATGTGCACAATCTTAAAAGGCAATCGTTGTACTTCAAAAAGCCATATGTTGGATACATTAAAATTGCTAAATATACAGCAAAGGCTGCAATTGAGTACAATATTTTTTATCCAGAAAATTAAAATGGGAAATGCAAATAAGATATGTGGGGGAGGTTGAGTCGTATAACCTCAGGAATGCTTTAGATTTTAGTCCACAGAGAGCAGATACAAATGCAATGCGAAAAGCACTATTTAGCAAAGGATTGAACCTATACAACATGATGCCGAATGATGTAAGAATGAATCAAATATAAATCTGTTTAGAAAAAAAGCTGTAAATTTTATAACAAATTTAAATTTTTAATCAGAATGTGAAATATTTGTTAAATTAAATTAAAATGTCATTTAAAACTAAAAATTTGAAACCAAATCGATAATCTTGAAATTATTTAATGAAATGTATCCCTTGGTTCCTCTTTCACCACACCTGGCTAGATGCTTCAGAATTCTATTTAAAAAACTTAACAATTTGAAAATGTTATTGAAGAGCTTGTTGATTTAAATAACATCAGAAGTCAGTTAGTATTTATATTTTCCAACTACGGATGTATTGATGAAACAATAACTTATAAGGAGGGAATTATGTAGTTCAATTAATACTCAAGTCAAATTAATTGATATTGCAGAAAGAAAAATTAACAATGTGGAAGAAAGAATAGCCCGACAAAATGAAAAAAAACTTAGGATTTTAAAAAATAAATAAATTTTTTTGAGTTTTTTTTATTATTGTTTCAATATCTTTTCCCAAGCCAACATTTTTGCCTCATTTTGGAAAACGGGCAGTTAAAAAAATGGAAGTTTTTTCAAGTTTTAAGTTTTTTTAAGTGTATATTTTGGATTATTTAGTGCATATTTTATGTGCATATTTTCGATTTTTTGGTGCATGAGAATCTCAACCCTAATAATAAGTTATTTGATATGTTTACATCATTACACCTGTTTATATAAAACCGCAATGAGTTGCGGTTTTTAGTCCGTTTCTCTTTTTGGTTTTGATAATATTGTGGTAAGAAAAATTGCTTTCCATATTTGCAGATGAGTGTGTAACTGATAATATTCCTCTCGCAATTAAAGAGAGTTCTGGAAACATTAAGGCCTGGAACAGAATAAAGTAGTTGTAGTAGAAGCTGAAGCTGACGAATGCTCTGTAGCGCAACAAAGTTCAAAATTTCGAACTTTGCGCTTCAACTTCAACTGCAACGACAACAACACTACGTATTCTCTTGACACTACTTTCAAACTGCCGTTTTTAACTTTTCACAACTTGCAGCGCTATTCGTAACGTTGTACTACAGCGACTATTCTGTTCCCCACTTAATTCATTTACCTCGAGTTGTATTTTCGAAACAGTTGTCCAGAAATTACTGATACTTAAATCATTGTTAGATTTCAATATTTCAATGTCAGTAAGGGCTCTACATTGCGAATATATGTTATTAAAATGTTGATATTCTTTTGGAAAGCTTTTTACTAATAGTGATGCTATACCATTAGTTGGACTAAATTTACTTTACCATTTAATAGATTATTTTTTAAAGTAAAATTTTGTTCTTAAAACTCCGCAAAACTTGAAATAAAACTTTTGTGTTATTGTTTCTAACTGAATTACTACATTATTTTCAATTGCATTGGTTTCCATATATGTATAGTTCTACATCAATTCCGCAGTAAACAAGATTCAAAGGTAGATAATTTTCTTCTTATTTAAGATTTATTTAACTTTTAACTTAATATTAAATACATAAAAAAGTAAAAATATATAAAGTATGTATATTAGAGCGACTCAAAAAAAAGTGATTTTGTTACCCCTCTGAAAATAAAGGTTGATATGTTTTATGATGATTCCCAAAATATTTTGGTTCTAGCGTGGACCATCCGTGAGCTGGACCGTTTTTAAAAAAGTTATTTTTTTCAGTTTTTCGAATTTTTTTGTACTTTGCTCCAAGACGACATAAATAAAATGTGGTATCATCGAAAAGAGTTTTTGAAGCAGCATCCAATGGTATATAAAACTTGACCACTTGCGACCTACTGATTGAGATATTTAACTAAATACATATTTTTGTTTCGGGTTTTCATAAAAACACTTTTTTCGGCTCCATACAACTTGAGTCGGTCTAATGTATATACATTAGACGGACTCACCTTGTATGGAGCTGAAAAAAGTATTGTTACCCCTCTGGAAATAAAGCTTGAGCAAAGTACAAAAAAATTCGAAAAACTGAAAATGTCCTTTTTTAAAATGGTCCAGCTCACGGATGGTCAACGCTAGAACCAAAATATTTTGGTAATCATCATAAAACATATTATCAAGCTTTATTTTCAGAGGGGTAACAAAATCACTATTTTTTTGAGTCGATCTAATATACATATGTATATAACAATTTTATAAAAATCGCAATATAATTAGAAAATTAATGACTTTTATTGAAACATTCTAGGCATAAGGCAGTTTCACCATTGCATTGACCGACTACAGCATGTTGATACTTTTTTAGCCTTTTTTTACTGCGGCGCTACTTCCTTCTACTTTACTTATTTCCATATAGCAACTGGAACAACGTTTTCTAATTTTTCTGTTAGATTTGTTTCGGGTTTCGAATTCTTTTGGCAGGTAAAAGATCTATTTTTTGAAGAGTTCCTACAAGATGCGTTCCTCGACCTATTAGTGATTTTACTAGCGACACAGTTCTGCCTTTATCCAAATATTTTCCACATAGGTCTAGAACAATCTGTGCTCTATGGGAAGTGTTTTCTGTAGGTTTAACCCTAATGTTGTTTTCATCACATTTGCCACCATAAACAGTGCTAGTATATGTATATCCAATTGGATCGCAAAGCTTGTATACTTTGACCCCATATTTGTACGACTTTCCAGGATAATACTGGCGAAACCTAACCTAAGGTTTGAAGTAAATTGCTTACTTTTCCCAAACAGCTGCCTATGATAGTAGAGTTGTCAGCAAAGTGAATAAACTTGAGCAAAAATTGAAACCGATTACGAGACAATTTTGATAGAATGCGTCGTTACTCCAGTACGAAGAGATCGTTGGATACTTTACTACTCCCATGTACATTGCTACTCCAATAAACTTCTTTATCTCGGATACATTTGTGTCAGTACATCTCTTTACTCGAGATCCTCGAGTTATATTCGAATTGGCTACGAATTGTTGGGCATTCAAATTCGTTTGGTATACTATTAACTCGTATACTTCATTCGAATGAAATAAATCATATGAAAAAATCTATTGGTTTTATTGTTTCGCTACTTATTTCGTCTGTTTCGGGCTCAGATTGATGTTCTAGAAAATTGAATATTTTTAGTGTCCGCCCAGTTAAAGGAGTCCAGGTGTTGGTGGGAATATGGATATCAACATCGGGCTCAACATACTCATCATCTGACGTTGATGTTCTAAATCGTTAAACAGTCCGTTAAATTTGTTTTTTGAATTACTTATTTTTACCCTTTTTACCCCACAGATTTTAATGAAATATATATTGTGCACAACTGTATGTAAATACCTCTCATATGGTGTACTTTTTGTTCAAATCGGTTGGCAAACAGAGTACCAATGTGTTCTTAACTGTTTTGCCTTTGCCTATTTATATATAGATTACAAATAAAGATTCTACAAAGTTGGTTTAATGTCAAACGTTGTGAAACGATAAAAGTTTGGGTACGTTCGTAAATGCATCACTGCGCTGAATCAGTGATTTCAAATGCGTAAATATATATCAATGAAGTAGATGTGGACCAAAAAACTGTCGAATACTGCACAATAGTTACACAATAAAAATAATTATAATTACTTTTTTATCGGCATTAAAAAAGTTTGCTTTTCTGATGCAACGTAGTGATGCATTTACGAACGTACCCTTTATCATAGAAAAATGATTGAGATAAATAAAAACTACCGAAAACTAAAGTGCTATCGATAGCTTCAGACCACTATCTATATCTTCTACATATCATTACGGAATTTGTTAATGCGGTTGTCAATATCTTCGCCCGATCCATATTTTGGAACAATGCGGCCGAGGATTCGACGTTTTTAATTTCAGTTCCATCGATGAAAATTTTATTTGTGTTTTTATTAGCTATTTGCATTAATTTAGTCTTTCTTATACAATTAATTTTAAGTCCGACTTTTAGGGCATTTGTTTTAAAAACATCCAGCTTTTTTTGGATACTCCCGAAGTTATGAGCTAAAAGGCAAAGGTCTTCTGCGTATGCCAGATCATTTAGTTTTGGAAAAGGTTTCGCTAAAATGTTATGGGGGAGGCATAGTTGGTTTCTCTCATTATATAATTCACTATTAAACTGTTTTTGTTCAAATTCACTCGGGATACAGAAATATTATGCACAACTGCGCCAATTTTCCTTATTAGTGCTAAAATCTTCTGTATTGTGTTTAGAAGTGTAATTCGACTCCAATTTTTACAATGACCCAGGTCACCTTTCCTTGGTATAAAAATTATTAGTATCTATATCCATCTTTTCGGGATGATTCCACGACCCAAGAATCTCCAAGTATTGGGGTAAGTAATTGGGTCAGATTTAAAAAGTTTAGGCAAGATGTTGCCAGTACCGCGTGTTTTGTTGTTTTTCAGTTTGACTATTGCTGCTTTATGCTATGTTCTTACGGCGATATAAACCACTTTCGCTCTCTGAAACTATTGCCAAACATGCTGTTCATACGATTCATTCTTGTTTTATTTTGATATTTTTTTTTGTGCATACTTATGTACATATGGACAAGGCCACCGTCAGTAACGTTACGCTCGTATACATATTTTGGTCAATATCTTTAAAAAATACAATTATTTCTTCCAAGGTGAGAGCGGCATATGAAAGCTCTCGTCATAACTGTTGTTTCATACGCAGAAAATTTTACTGTATCTCGTTTTGTTGTGAAGTTATGAACATTTTAAGCCGTCAGTAACGTCACCTGATTTTGGAAGTGTGTTTGGAGGTTACTGAACGTTTGTGTAAAAATGAGCGAATTGAAAAGAGTTCATGTTTATTATTGCCGAGAATGTTAAAAAGGAAGGATGAAAGATGATTTTTATCCAAAAGGTGGGCTTTATAATTTATGTTTTAATCACGTAAATGACATAAAAGCAGTGTCAGTAACGTGACGCAAAATGTCAGTAACGTCACACGTACGAATTTCGTTAGGATTTTCGGGTTTTTTTTTTTGTGGTTTTATAGAGGGACCCTAAACGGCCAAAAATCATAGTAGAAGAGTTTTAAGATGCAACCCTGGGGAAGTATTAAGACAAAACCACTTTTCGCACTAATCTCATAAAAAAATTGTAGTAAATCGGGCTTGCCCTTTAGAGCTGATTTTTGTATGATAGAGTAATGAAAAATGTTGAATTGACTTCTGTTTTTCTTTTTTTTGCGAAATATTTGTGAAATTTCTTCATAAATGGTGATAAAAATGTTGTGTCAGCATTTTGAATTAAAACCAGGACACTGTAAAATAAAAACACATTATTATCAGAAAACAAAAAAGTCTTTATTAATTTCAGTCTTGTTAATTGTTGAAAACTTAAAGCATTACTTCAGTTGTAGCTTTTTTTAACAAAATTAAACAAAAATTTAATTGTATCATTGCTGAGAAGTAGTAAAAGCTACTATTTAGTTTTTCTTCCTGTTTTCTGTTACCCCTCAATTTTTTCATTGCTTCGGCCTTTTTCTTTTTGTACTCGTCATATTTGTTGCTTTCTTTTAGCTTTTCAACATAACGCTTGTCAGATACGAAATATGCATATATGCATATATGCATATTTCGTATCTGTTTTTTGTTGTTAGTGTGATTGATTTTATTTAAAATAGATAAAAAAAAGGAAGTAGAAATTAAAAATATATTATTAATTAATTCATTAATTAATGATGTGCTAATAATCCCAATTCTTTAATGAAAACACTGAAATTTATTGTTGTGGGAAAGCTAGTTACTATGCGCATTTCGCTGGTTACTTAGGCCAGCTCGTCAGGAAACTTTTTCCAAATACTAAAAATATACAAGTAAGACCATAAAGTGAATAAGAATTTTAAACACTCAGGTCTTGCATGTAACAATATCAAAGCTTCAACAAAGACACAACAATAAACCGTCAATTTTTCTTTCTTACATTTCCCAAAAATTGGCTGGTTTTTTTCCAACGCGAATTGTAGTTGTAAGAGGATAGAAAGAAAAAAAGAAAATTAAAAAAAAAAAACAAGTTGCTTAAATAAAACAGCTTGCAATTTCATATATTATTTAATATTGTGGTTTATATTTGGATCGGCTTGAGGTCATTTATTATAAATTAAAACAATTTTGTTTTTAATTTTTAACATTTTATTTTTGTACCCAATATTTCGAGGCAACTCCGTTGCTCATCTTCAGGGGATCTAATCAAAAATATATACACAAATTTATTGTTTGTAAATTATTAGATAAGAAAAAAACACCAAACAATAAATAACAAATAACAATAAAATCATACTTATTTAAATAAAAAACAAATTAAAACTTTTTTGTTGTCACTGTGCACTGTAAGCTTTTTTTATTGCTAGTGTTGTTTTGTCTGACATTTATATCTATATTTGTTTATGGTGTGTTTGAAAATCTCAGCTATGTTCTCAATGAAAAGTGCACGTTCAGGAGAATGAAAAAAGATCCCACATCTATTTTACAAAATAAGAACAATACTTTAAAAAAAAACTTTTAAATATGAAACTGATCATACAAACTGAAAATAATAAATTAGTTACATAAGTAGCTATTGAATCAATGTTAAACGAAATACCAAAGATTCTTAATAAAGGAGTCCATTTAAGACCTTTTTATTCCTCCATTAACAACCCTTCTTGTAACCTATGTTAATACAGTAGTCCCTTGATTTCCGTCACAATTGGTTCCGGAAAATGACGAAGTACATCGAAACAACGTAAATCGAATTTAAACATGTTCATATGTGTTCTATAAAATGTACCTATATTAAAAACATAAAGAAAAGCTAATTTATAAACAAATTACAAAACATTTACAGAATTAAACAAGTAAGAAAGTATATTTAAAAATAAATTTTTAAACGTGTACCCTATTTGGGACCCATGGGCAATCATGGACCTGCAAGAAAAAATTATGTTATGAGGTTAAGATTCATGTAAAAGTTCTTTATACCGTATATTATTTAGATATTTTCATCTCTATAAGATTAGTTTAAATGATTTTAGACGTTTTGCCATAACATAGAATCTATCGTTAAAGTGTTTTTTCGCTAAATTTTGTGTTAATACCAACATTTATAAAAAAAATATTTTCGGAATAGTATTTGTATGGGAGCTCTGGTCAAATATGGACCAATTCTTATATGATTTTTTAAGAGGATTTAAACTGCAATAAGATAAGTTTGGACAAAATTTAAGCCAAATACCAACATAATAAGTGGGTTCATGGTACAAATACTCAATTCCGAAAAAGGCCTTGTGTAGGGGCTACGTGAAATTATGAACCGATACTCACAATTTTCATCAGGCAGGTATATCAAATTTAATGAAATTATCACCAAAATTACGAACTGTAATTTGCGCACAATGTTTCCGTTCACAGCCTGCAAGCCAGCCGAACGAACGGATATCGTTAGATCGATTCAAAAAGTGATTCTTAGTCGATTGGTATACTAAAAGTAGGGTATAGGACCAATATTTTAAGGTGTTACAAACATTAGCACAAACACATAATATTCTTTCCACTACATATTCAGCCCAATTATAAATAAAAATTCCCCGGGAGTTTTTTCCTTTCTATTGTAAAAATGGGCAAAGGGAAAAAAATCCCGGCGAATTTTTATTCATAACTGGGGTGATTGTGTTTTTTGATCTCATATTTCTGTCCGTTGTGTTTGACAAGAAAAACAAAAATGTATCCATGTATAGATAGATGGTAATAGCTACACACGCATGAAAAACCCAAGAGAACATTTAAACTAAAAACTGTGCTTCCCTGCTTTTTGCTTATAAAACATAAGCAAATGAGGCGACGTAAATCGAATGGCGACGCAAATCGAGTTCATAAGGCACAAAAAGTCTGAAGACGCAAATGAAAAGATAAACCACAGAAAGTGTACAAATCCATTACATATGTTCCTGATTTTTCGGAAAGATGTAAACATTTGGACATTTATGACAAATATCGCTATGAATTAGCTCTGCGAACATATGACACAATTTACAAATTATTTGGCAACAGCGATGCATTTTCAGTTTTTTTGTTTGGGACAAATTAACGATTTAAAAGGGCCAAAATACCTTTGATAGAGCCAAACTATTTTTGTAATAGCGGTTTGACAACGACAATAGGATGTTTCTGTGAATATTTAACATTTTTGAATTTCGTTTTTTTTATCCTATCATAGATATAACCGTTTTGTGCGGTTTATTTGGACTGAACAAACACTTTGTCCAGAAAAACGAGAAAAAATCATTGAAAAAAGTATTGAACAAATTAAAGTAGTTAGTTGAATTTGGACCTTAAAGGGCAAAAATAGATTTCCACAGGGCCGTCAAACATTCAAAAGTGCTAAAAATGGCACAATAGTGCCACGATTTGCATCACTGCTTAGCAATACTAAATCGATATTAGCAAAGGTGAACAATTCCAACTTGGTTTACAAAATAACGTGTAAAGGTGACTAGCATATGTTGGCACAACTAAATCCAAATTAAAAACTAGGAGTTCATCAAACAAATCGAACATAAAGGCGGTAAACAAACCATTGTAACAAAAAACTGCACTGGCAGCCCACTGTGCATTGAGTGGACATCAGCCAGATTTTGAAAATGAAGAAGTATTGGTATAAAATAATTATTATAACAGAAGATATACACTTGAAATGCTGCACATTACAAACTTACCAAGAGAGAAGAAATTAAAATTAAAAATATTTTGAATTGATTTATGAAAAAAATGGCACATATTTTTATAGTTGAACCCGGTGCGCTTCGCAGGCACAAAATATATATTTATTTTTACTATGAAACACTTATATATATTAAAAACATGAATTAAAACTAAGAAAAATGATTCTTAATATATATTTACAAATTTTTTTTCTGTGTAGGTATTTAATTACATTATTTTCCAAGGAGAATTCATTACAGGTGATCCTAAAAGCCCTGCTGATAACTTGTATTCCTTAGCTTTATAATTGTTGGATGTCAAAATTTTGTTTATTATCTTTGTTTCTGTTTTGATTTGTTTCGGTTTTTGACATTGTACAATGATTTCACAAAAACAAATTGCTTGTGGTTTTTGTACGAGTAGTACTTGTTGTACTACCGAGATTACCTGGAAAGAGTTCGCCTTGATTATTTTCTATTAATGTTCAATTCGATCTTTTTTAAAGAACTTGTTTCTATCCTCAGAAGCGTTTTCGCCTGCACATCCAAGGAGCACGATTGAACCTTGTAATATTTGTGAAGAATGTGCTAGAATTTTATGCAATGTCGGTGACATTGGGCACCATTCGTAATCTTCAAAATATATACGGCAGTTTTATAATAACATTTCTTAAAAATTTTAACATTTTTTCTAATTGGGGGGTGTTTTACATTTGTTGACCTGTGTTATTATGTGTGACACATAATAAAATTTTTTCTAATTTTAGTTGGCCTTCCTGGGGAAGAAGATGCTTTTTTAAAACAAAATTTAAATATTTTTCTTTATAATTAGTATTGTGGTTATTTTATTGAACTGTTAATGGTTTTTTATCCAAATTTAGATATTTTTAATTAGGCTTAAGTTCATTGAATTTAGTTTTCATTAAATTATTTTTATGAAGGCCTCAATTGCCGAGTGAGTAAAACGGCAAACCCCACTGACGAGATTGTGTGGTTACAATCGAAACTAGTCTGGGCAACCTGTCCGTGAACGCCTGGGTTCAAATCTCAGCGCAGTCAAGAATGAAAAAATTATCAATAAAAAAAAAATAAAAAAAAAAAAAAAATTTTAATTAATTTCATGTTGTAAAATTCCTGTCTTCATAAAAATAATTTAATGAAAATTAAATTCAATGAACTTAAGCCTAATTAAAAATATCTAAATTTTTCTTTATTTGAATGAGTTGCAAAAGTTGAAGCAGCATGAAGCAACAACTTGGTGTCGTTTCTCTGTTTCGCCGAAACAGCAGATGCAAGTTTTGGACGCTCACTTCCTTCATTATAACCAACATTAGGTCGACCTTTTTTAGTTGGAACATTCCTTTTTCCAATTTCCTTTTTTTTTTTTTTTCAATTTAGACCAGTTTCTGAAGTTTGCGGCCCATTTCTGGTTGATTTTCTTCTTAATTGGTATCATACAGTTCTCATTAGCATCTCTCTGAAATTTACTGCAGATCTAGTTGACAACAGCGGTCACTCTTCGATGAAATTTAACAATATCAGCATTTTTTATTTTTAGGCAATCTAAAAAGATTAATATCTTAGAAGGTTGCAGACGGACGCAGTCAATTTTTTAAACACATAAACTAGACATAAACATCTTTCTTTCAATACCAATGGTTTTCACAATACGTTCCAATAAACAAACTGCTACTCCGAAAGACGACACAATTTAGCAGCACAAATAAAGTAACACAACAATATTTTTGTACAATTTTTTTTTAAATCTAAATTCTCATACCATTACTAATATTTTCCATTCTATAATAGTTTATCAAGTTTGATAGGTTAGGTTAGGTTAGGTTAGAAAGGCTGGTGTGAAGCAAACTTCACACCCTCACCCAGAGACCAATATGGTCCATTGTGATGCCTTTAATTAGTGAAACAAAGGAAGAAAGAAGAGAAAGATGTCTAGTGTGACAGAGTAGTAGAAGTAAATGGTGAAAGCACAGGGAAGGAAGATAGTGGAAGATAAGAAATCGGACAGAACAAGCAAAACACAACCCTACCAAACAGGAAAAACTGCCCTACATGTTTCCCAGCCTCCTGCCGCGCAGCCAGGTCATTCCCATTACGAATCCCATCAGATTCTCGAGCCCGCAGCCCGAGACATCTCCTAATTCGTGCAGGAATCTGCTACCTAGCCACCTCAGCCTGCTGTTCTGTAGCCTGGGACAGTGGCACAGAAAGTGCTCAACTGTCTCCAGCTCCTCTGGGTCCTCACACAGCCTACATATATCCGATAAGCCAGACCCCATTCTCACCGCCATTCTGCCTATCATACAGTGGCCCGTGATAATACCTATCATGGTCCTGACGCAGGTCCTACTCTTACCCAGCAGCGCGTCCGAATTTGACCTACTAAGCATCGGCCACAGAGTGCGCGATACTCGGCAGTCCGTTCGGCCCCGCCAATCCCGATTAGTCCTGTTCAGAATCCATTCCCTAATTCTCCCAAAGTAGATGCCCATTGGAGGCCTGACCACTTGCAAACTGTCAGGATCTTCCATTTCCGAGCCCAGTCTTGCCAACTCATCAGCTATCTCATTGCCGGTGATGTTGCAGTGACCTGGTACCCAGCAGAGCCTCACAACATAATTCCCTAAGATTACTCCTAGAGCCCTCCTGCAATCGTCCACTAGCCTGGAGTTCACATAACAGCCCATTAAGGCCCTAAGAGCCGCCTGGCTGTCCACATATATGGTGACCTCCGAGCCCTTGGCAATGTTAGCTCCTACCAATTCTACGGCTCTGAGAACCCCCAGAACCTCCGCCTGAAATACACTGCAGTCGTCGGGAAGTCTATATGACCTTCTGATGTCCAGATCCCGTGCCCTTCATCTTCGAGCCATCAGTGAAAATAGCAAATCCCCTATACAATCTGCCCTGCCCTGACCAGCTCTCCCTAGAAGGCAATATCACCTCTGGCAAACGCCCAAAATCGACCCTAGTGACCAAATAATCCGTAGAGCCGGGCGAGCCTAGGTGATAGCCACTAGTACCAATTTCACTCAAGATCCGCGAGTGACCCTCCGTGAAATTTCCTAACAGTCCTAGCTCCCTCAGCCTAAGAATGCTCCTTGCTGCCATTTCCCACACATACTGCTCTATAGGCAGAAGATGAAGAATAACATCCAGAGCCGCCTGAGGCGTACTTCTCAAGGCACCTGTCATGCCGATCGAAGCACACTTCTGACCTATACTGTCAAAACGTCCCAGAACGACATTGACAACCAAGAGCCACAATAAGGGAGAGAGAACTCCCCCTTGTGGGGTCCCCCTAGTCACGAGTTTCCTTAAGCGCTCGTTTCCCCAGTCCGAGTGAATAACTCTACTGCTAAGCATCAGAGTTATCCATTCGACCAAGAATAACGAAACCCCTAAATCACTCAGTGCCTGCCTTATAGCCTCTATTTTCACATTATTAAAGGCCCCCTCTATATCCAGGAATTCCGCCAAGGTGTATTCCTTGTCTCGCAATCCCCGTTCTATATAACCCACCACATCATGAAGCGCACTCTCAACAGACCTACCCTTAAGATAGGCATGCTGAGCGCCGCTGATGATGCCGGCGTCAATCTTCGTCCTCAGATGCAGATCAATCAGTCTTTCTAATGTCTTCACAAGAAAAGACGATAGGCTGATAGGTCTAAAATCCTTGGGTTTAGAGTGACCGGTTCTACCTGCCTTAGGTATGAAAATAACCCTGACCTCTCTCCACCCTCTAGGAATGTAGCCATTAAGCAGACATACCCTAAATAGTTCCACCAGCAATAGGAGTGATGATTCCTGGATATTCTGTAGCATAGCCGGAAATATACCATCTGGTCCTGCCGATTTGTAAGACCCAAAAGTATTAACCGCCCATGTAACCTTATCCAAGGTGATGATATCCCCCACCGCCTCCCTTATCTCATCTCCCGAGCCCGATCCAGAAAAGGGGTTACCACACCCCATCTGTTCCCCCGTCCCAGGATCCACACAACCCGGGAAGTGAGTCTCCATAAGCAAACAGAGAGATTCTGAGCTAGATTCCGTCCATGAGTCGTCCGGTCTCTGAATAAATCCCGGGACCACAGGGTCCTTGGATAAAATCCTTCTGAACCTGGACATCTCATTTACAGATTCCACTGACTCGCTAAATTTGATCCACGAGTCCCTTTTAGCCCTTCTAATATCTCCCTTATACCTATTATAACTTATCCTAAAGTTACTCCAGTCCTCATCCCTACGCGTATGCTTCGCTCTATTGAATAACCTTCTGACAGTGGTCCTTTGAGTCCTCAACTCACCTGTCCACCATCTCGGTTGCGAGCGCCTACCCGGAAAATTCAGCGGACAAGATCGCTCATAGCTACTGGTCAACACCTCCGTAAAGGTACCCACCAGGTGCTCCACACCGGCCGAAGTCGACCCCCAATCGTGTGTAACTTTAAGGTTACTATTCACCAATCCCGAAAAGGAATCCCAGTTCGTCCTCCTTGGATTCCTATAAGGACGCCTTTTTGACTTTTCGAATTTTAGATTAAAGGATATACGACCATGGTCAGAGAAGGAAAATTCCAAAGCCACCCTCCAATCATCTACTAAGTCTCTATAGTTCGTCAATGTTACATCTATTACTGCCTCCCTATCTCTAGTTCTGAATGTTGGCGTATTCCCCCTATTACAGATGTAAAGATTGCTAGCAATAATAAAATCAAACATAGACTCACCCCTTTTGTTGATGTCGGTACTTCCCCATTGGGTATGGTGTGCATTAGCGTCACAACCTAGTACCAGTCTCGAGCCGCTTCTGCTCGAGTGCTCCACCAACTCACGTACTTTCACACCAGGTGGATCGGTAGCCTCATATGGTAAGTATACCGATGCTAGTGCTAGGACCGTTTTGTCCATAGCTTCACCTGTAACAACCGTGAGGTCTCCATTGCTGAAAGAATGAGACAACATAAATTTGAGCTCATTTCTTGCCATTATATAAGTTCGAACCTTCTCACCCGTGTGGGGTACGAACAGTGTATATCCCGTGGCCTTTAATCCAACAACCCGGTTGTTGTTGATCCAGGGCTCTTGGATTAAGGCCACGTCCACGTTGTTACCGATGAGGTGGGTTACTAATTCGGTTGAGGCTGCTTCACAGTGATGCAGGTTTATCTGCACCACATTCAGCCTCTTAGGGTCCATCATTTTTGTGAAACCTAAAACTGATAGACCCCAACCCAAATATCGCAACCCCACTCATCAACTTCAACTTCCTGAGAGACTCTTGGTCTACTGTGGGTAATTCGTCCCCAGGCCTAGCTCCCTCAACCGTAACCAATCTGTCACCATTAAGAGGGCTGGGTGGTGAACTTTTACCCTCCTTCCTTCTACCTTCCTTGTAAGAGGATACGCCAGCAGAATCTGGTGAGGATCCTTTGTCTTTACTGACAACTTTTGATTCCACAGCAGCCTCTGCTGTATACCCCGCAGGATAGGGAAGCCCTAGGATGACATCGAAAGAACCGTGGATTCTTTCGAATCCAGCAGTGTTCTTCCGGTGCATCCTCAGCAAATGCCTATCCCGCCCATCGTGCAGTGAAGAGTCTTTCTTAGCTATCTTTTCTAGAAAGGCTAAAGAGACTCTCCAACCACTCTTGGCTTGTTCGAGATTTGATCGGCTCTCCGATGTGACCTGTTCTGTCACATCCTGCCGAACAATGGATTTCGATGTACTCGCCCATTTGCTCACTGTCTCGAATGTGACCACAAAAGTCAATGGTTCAACCCTCTGATCCTGACCATGAGCCGAAATCATAGCTATTTCGTGCTCATCATCAGAGTCCAAGGTCAGATCACCGAGTCTTTCTGAGGCCCCAGAGCGTGTCAGTGAGTCCATTGTCGAGCCCATCCAGTTGGTCTCTGTCAGTTCTGTCACTAACTGACTTTCTTGCAGCAGAATATCCCTGTGAACCCCAAGCAGATCCGAGTCTGAATCTGACATCGGGCCTGTGGAGTTGTCAGTGATACTCCCTGCACCAACTTCTGTCACTATGTCCGTATTTTGTTTTATCTTGAAATCGTCCAGTTTCCAATCCCACGAGTATGCACGTATACAAAGGACCATCTCGCGCAGTGACGGCTTGCACGGACTAGGCTAGAATTACAACTGACCTTTGCCATCAGCGTCAGCTGTAAAAAATATATGAAAACAACTTTTTGAAAATTGTTATGTACAAAAAAGGACTTTTTGCCTCAAAAACCAGTCGTAAAATTATAGTACAATATACTTTTTTTTTTTATTTTATACGAATCTTTGTACATAGTACACAAAAAGTAGCTACGAAAGTTTCATTCATAAAATTTCGCATGGATTATTTTTCGTATATTTATCTTAAATTATTTAACATACTTAACATATATTTTACGAATAATTGCTTAGATTACGTGAAGTTTCCGACAAGGTAAATAAGTTTGGATTTGGAACGCACCGAATATTTGAACAATTGAAAATACCCATCAAAGAAGTAGTTATAGGACCAAACCACATAGGTGTCCTTTTGGAAGATGGCAAAGCATTTCGAGTTGCATTTTCTATAAATACGGAACGTCTTGATCTAAGCAAAAACGATTCAGCTAAAAGGTAATATTAAAATTTTAAGGTATTTCATAGTTATTAAAAGCTTTAGAATATCGAGTGAAAACATATTAAAATGCACACATGAATTTCTGTAAAAACTGTTTGAAAATCAAAATAAAACGTAAATTATTCATATTATTTGTATGCATATAATTTAGTGGCAGTAACAATACCAGCACATCAAACAGTTCTAAAGCAACAGCACCGTCATCATCTCGCCAGTTAGCTCGTTCGCGAGCACGACTTATGCGAACAACCGGAAGATCTAGTTCTGGTGGACAGGGTTCAGGTTCTAGAAGTACTGGTGTTATTATTGGAGGTAGTTCTTCAAGTCGTCCGCTTGTAACAGTTCCAGCCACATATGTTCCTGAAGAATTGATTTCGCAGGCTGAAGTTGTACTTCAAGGAAAAAGCAGAAATTTAATTATAAGAGAACTCCAAGTATGTAGTTCTTATTGTATTTAATGATTATTAAAAAAAAAAACCGGAAAATGGTATAAATTTTAAAATTGTAGCGTACAAATTTAGATGTAAATTTGGCGGTTAATAATTTACTTTCGCGTGATGATGAAGATGCAGAAGACACAGAAGAAGGCGGTGATAATTATGTGCCAGAAGATTTAATTTCTCTATTAGACAATGGGTTTCATGGAGACAACAATAGTGTTATCATTGATCCATCAGATGGGCTCTTCACAGAAGAAATATTTAGTAACTATTCAAGCATAAGAAAGTAAGTTTTCATTTCATGTTATTTCAAAAGCGGGGAAAAAGAAAACTATGTATATGAACAGTATGATTTTTGAAGGAACATATGCACCTTTTCTTATCTTGTATTCCCCGCTTAACTTTATTAACGTTTTTTAAGCAAATGCCCCTTCTTAGCCTATTATTTGATCGCATACGTAGTGAACGTAACCAATCAAATGCCGGGAATGCTGATAACACTCAATCAAGGGCATCTGGTTCGAGTAGCAGTGTTTTAAGTGGTGGTAGCAGTTTATCTGCACAAATTTCATCAGTTAGTGCTGAAAGAGAGGCGTTTAGTCGTTGGCGTGATCGTCAATGTTATGTTCCACGTCGTTGGCTTAACAAAGATGATTATGTTTGGGACAAAGAAGGAGGTACTTATTGAAATAACGTAGCCGTACAATAATATTATAAATTATCTGTTTTTTCTGTACTAGATGTAAAGAAAAAAGATCCCACATCTATGAGTTCCCCCATATGGATTTCTGAAGAATTGCAACCATGGCCTGATAAAAATAATACCTTAAAATTTAAAAAGATTGCTGCTATTTACTCGGAGTTTATTGGTATTTCTGAAAATGGGGAACTACATCAATGGCGTTGGACAGATCCAGAACCATATAAATCAGAGGTAAATTTACAAATATGTTTTTTAAAATTTCACTAAATATGTTCTTGTCTTTTCTTATTAGGTTGAAAACGTTTTTCATCCTAAAACAATTAGTCTCAATTTAACAGAGAAAATTGAATATATTTCTGCCAATTTTATTCGATGCTCGGTGGTTACCGAAAATAATCGTGTGGCAACATGGATGGATGAACAATTGGGTTATATAGGAGCAAAATTAGAACATGGTGCCACGTCGTTTAGCGAGTTTGTGTTGGATCCAATTGTTTCAGTGAATGTTTGTTCTTTGTACACGGCAGTACGCACAGAAAATAACAATGTATATTGGTGGGGCGTTCTTCCGTTTGACCAACGTAGATATTTGTGGGATAAGTATCGTAATAAGGCAAAAAAACCATTTAAAGCCGTGGCCTCGGATATCAGTGTTGGTACTCAGGTAATAATGAAAAAGTGTCCAAAATACCAGACTGGCTCGGTTGGCTTTACCTGTGCAAATGGAGTGCCAAAGGTTGGTCAACTTCTTAACTCCGTTTGGGATTCAAATGACGTTTGTCGGTTTAAGATAATCAATGTAACTTCTGCTCCAAGCAGTGATAAATCACAAATAACAGGCAACAGCGCAACTACAAGTAGTGCTAGCCTTACTTTAGACAAAGAAATTACAAAACCGGTCACAGGGCAAAGTTCAAGTTGCTCCAAAAGTAGTTCTTCTAATAAGGAAACTACAGATAGAATCGATATGCCACCCCCTCCTTCTCCAGCCTCGAGTACGTGCAGTGATACAGGAAGCGTTACATCTCATAAACGTACCAAACGCATGGCTACCAAAGACGACAACGTCGATGCTAAAAAAGATGAAGAGTTGTGGCAATTGAAAGATGTTGTATTCGTAGAAGATAAAATTGGTCCAATTGGAAAAGTTCTCAAAGTTGATGGTGATTTTGTTGCTGTTAGATTCCCTGTGACATCGACACCGCCGTCAGTATCTTGTTCTACAGCTACATCTGTCACTGGAGGAACGGTACCAATAGACGGTAAGGAGGACGATTGGCAACAATGCCGTTTGCTTCGTCGTGAAGACGTGCAGGTCTATAAGACAGCGATAACTTCAAGGGGCCCCGACTGGCTCCAAAAGCAACCGAAAAAGATAAATATTAGCCATGGTAGCGATCCATCAGCTTTCCAATTGCTTTCACTGGCAGTAGATTTGAGAGGTATCCATGTTGTAAAGAAGCTAGGATCTAAATTACATTACAGTCTTTATAATTTATATAATAGCAAACAAGAACAAAATTGTCAATTTCCAACAGATAGTTGTTCTTTTACTGGGGCGTCTCCCAGTCATATATCGATGATTTGTAATAACGATTGTAGTGGTAATACCAGTACAATTGTACTTCGAGATGGCAATCGTGCTTTATATCCAATGGCCAAAGATTGTGTAGGTTCAATAAAAGATCCTCAATGGTTCGATCTGTCTCCAGTTAAAGCAGTGGCAATGACAACGATTTCATTGGCTTCAACCTTAAACAACAGTAATCAAAAATCAAAAGTCTGCATGACAGCGCTGTTATTTGAGTCTCAAAAAGTAATGCCACATATTTTACGTTGTGATGTTAAGAATGCTTTTGCCGCCTTAAACCGTTTAGAAAAGGAAGATCGGAGTGATATCTTACAGGTTTTGGAAGAGCGCTGTGATGGAGCACGAAATATTTTCCATGCCTGCACTATAATGTGTTCCCCCACTACAAACAAGGATACGGATGAAAAGAAAAGCACAAACTTTACTGGCTTAACGTCGCGTTCGTCTCCAGGAGCACCATCGATATTTACGTCAAATGTTTCCGCCGGTTTAGATAATAATTCGGCTGCTCCATCTGGCTCCAACATTACAGCTTCAACATCCGCATTTCCCAGTGTTTCGTCGGCTATTGCGACTTCTTCAAGTTCATCTTCCGGTCGTGAGGGCCGTACCGTAAGTTTGCGTGAGATGATGAATCGTCTAATAAATACCGATATGGACCAATCGACTTCAAGTGGGACTAACTCAGCCCCGGCTGCGGCAAATGCTGAAGAAAGTAACGTTTACATGGCTCCTTGGACTATAGAATCCAATACAAATTCATCAAGCGCAAGTATAAACGATGTTGTAATGGGCAACAGTGCCGAAGAAGAGATTTCAAAAATTATTGCAGGCTGCTCAAATTCGACTTCCATGAAACTTTCTTCCCCAAACTATATATTCGATCCCATACAACGCCGAGAAAATGCTACACTGATTCTGCAGCATATGTGCTCAAGCCCTGCATTGCGGCCGTACCTTTACCAATTACTTAGCAGTAAAGATGCCCAAGGACAAACTCCATTTATGTTAGCCGTATACAGCCGTGCGTACGAAGCTGGCTTAATAATACTAAATACCATATTAACGCTTTCAGAAAAAGATACAGCAATGAAGGACGCAATGATTTTTCCACCAGGTTCTCCACCTGATCAGTCACCACTACATGTAATCTGTTACAACGACACTTGCTCATTTACATGGACTGGCGCAGATCATATAAATCAGAACATATTTGAATGTAAAACCTGTGGACTAACTGATTCACTCTGCTGTTGCACAGAGTGTGCTAGGGTTTGTCACAAAGGTCATGATTGTAAATTAAAACGAACATCGCCCACTGCGTATTGTGATTGTTGGGAAAAATGTAAGTGTAAAGCTCTTATAGCAGGAAATCAAAATAAACGTTTCGCTCTGCTTTGCAAGTTGGCATCTTGCACTGATCTCGTTACAAAATTTAACGCCAAGGGCGAATCAATTTTGCTTTTCCTAATTCAGACAGTAGGACGTCAAGCTGTTGAGCAGCGCCAGTACAGAGCAAATGCTAGAGTGCGGAATGTAGGCGGAAATGCTGGAAACTCAAGCAACGGTAGTACATCAGCGAGGAAGGCTTCAACTTCTATTGATTTAGATGTAAATATGCCCGATCATGATCTAGAGCCACCAAAATTTGCTAGAAGAGCTTTAGAAAGACTGCTTATTGATTGGCATGCTGTACGCGCTATGATAATGACTGGTGCTGAAAAATGCGATAATACACCGCCACAACCACCCAACTCGATTGATGGCGCAAGTGCTGAAAATTACAGCATATACTTACAAAATCAAAATGGATCTACTCTTTTGGATAAATTTACGCACAATTTATTTGTTAAGTGTTCATCCGATCACCTTGATACTCTGCTTATGACTTTGGTACGTGAAATGCAAAGCGACTCTGTTCCCGATCGCATGGAAGATGCAGAAATTGTTGCCCGGCGCTTTGTACGTTCCGTAGCTCGTGTATTTGTTATTTTTAATATGGAAAAGTTTCCAAATCCGGAACGACGTAAATCTTTGTCGATGCCTCACAAGCACATTCAAAGTTGTGTTAAAGTTTTCCAGACTTTACATAAACTTGCTATACAGGAGCTATGTGAAGTGTCAGAGGCTCTTATTGCACCAGTCCGTCTAGGTGTAGTCCGGCCAACTGCTCCTTTTATATCATCATCTAACATCGATGTAAGTCGCTGTTTTGTTTTTTTTTATTGTTTTAATGTTTTTTTTTTTCTTTAATTTTTAGAATTCAGATGATTTGTTTAGTGTGGAACCATTAGCTCCGTCATCTGCCGTCGAATCGGTAATTGAATCTTCTACAGTTCATGAAGCCAATAATGAGCAACCAGCAGGTTTTAATTTTCAGCCGAATTATGGAATTGATGGGATCGGTATTATTGGTAGTCATTTATATATAAAGAGATCATGTGTTATTAGTATTTATGAATTTTTTGTATATTTAGCACTGCGCGATGCGTCGGAAAGTGAAGATACTGCAAATAGGGAGGGAAGTGCTCACAATCAAGATGAAGATATTTTAGATGCTAGTCGAAATGAAGAAGGCATTCAAGATGACGAAAGCGACAATGAATACACTTTTAATGAACCAGAAACCGAGTCGGATTCAGATGATAATCAAAGCAACCAAGATGCACAACGAAGTGTTCAAACGGGTGCTACTGTAGGATCAGAAACAGGTTTAGAATTCATTTATTATTTGTTTGTAAAATAGTGGATTGTCTTGTTATTACAAAATTTTTAAATAACAAACTAACATGTATTTGGTGTTTAAGAGTTAAAGTTCTTTACCCTTGCAGATATTGGTGTTCTTTTTCTTGAAGACGAATCAGGAGACTCGTCGCCCCAAGAAGAGGAGGCCTCTGAGGATGGTGAAACTGATGACCATGACGATGACGAGTTTACTTATGCCGATCATCAGCTGGAACGTCGTGCCGCCAATTCAAATAATAGAAGTGATTTAGCTCCTCAATCTATGCAATGGGCAATACGTAGTCGTGATACTACGAGATCTTCTGTGCGAATGCCAGCTGGATCAAGTTTAGTGTTTATAGATCCAATGGCCCTGCGTCGTTCAACGGTTCCAACAAGTACAGCTGTAGCTGCACCGCCTCAGGAGCAGCACACAATGGCCACGACATCTAGCAACTTGGCACGCGCCTTTGGAATAATCGTTCGTCAAATTTCTGAACTCTTAAGTAGTTTAGCTTACAATATAATGAATGACATCGAAACCTCTTTGAAGATACAGCCTGAAGAAGCAACCCAATTACAGGTTTGTAAAAACTTTTATATAGATATTTAGGTAGGTAGGTAGGTAGAAAGGCTGGTGTGAAGTCTCCTTCACACCCTCACCCAGAGACCAATACGGTCCATTGTGATGCCTTGTTTATATTTAAGAAGCTGAAAAAAGAAGGTGAAGAGAAACAGCAAAAGAATCAGAAAAGATAAGAACAGATAAGAATAGATGAGAAAAGGAAGTTCTGACCAAACCCGAGAGAAAAGCCTCACTCAACACAACACCAATCCGCCCTATGTGCGGCTAGCTCCCATAGACTCACCTCTTTTGTTGATGTCGGCACTTCCCCATTGGGTATGGTGTGCATTGGCGTCACACCCTAGTACCAGTCTCGAGCCAGTTCTGCCTGAGTACTCCACCAACTCTCGCACTTTTTCACCAGGTGGATCGGTAGCCTCGTACGGCAAGTATACCGATGCCAATGCCAGGACCCTTCTGTCCTTGGCTTCTCCTGTCACAACCGTGAGGTCTCCATTACTATAAGAATGAGAAAACATAAATTTAAACTCAGTTCTCGCCAAGATACAAGTTCGTACCTTCTCATCTGTGTGGGGTACGAACAATGTATACCCCGTGACCCCTAATCCAACTACCCGGTTTTTATTAATCCAGGGCTCTTGGATTAAGGCCACGTCCACGTTGTTGTCGATGAGGTGGGTTACTAATTCGGTTGAGGCTGCTTCACAGTGGTGCAGGTTTATCTGCACCACTTTCAACCTCTTAGGGTCTATCATTTTTAGGAAACCTAAATTTGATAGACCCTAACCCGAATATTGCAACCCCTCCTATCGAATCAAGCTTTTTAAGAGACTCCCGGTCCACTGCGAACCTGAAGTCTCTTCCCTGGTTCTCTTTACAACCCAGTGAAGCTACCAACTTCCACTGGCTTGTATTGAGCCCCTTGTTCTGGTTGGCCAGTACCCCCAGTATGACCTCCACCGGTTTTATAGGTGGAGGTATCCATACCGTGACTACCGGCCTTAATGGCAACTCAGACGCTAGTATAACATCCAGACTAGCTTCAGGACAGGAGCTGCCACACTTACCAATTGCAGCCTTTAAAAACTCAAAGGTTTTCTGATTGCCGCAACTGACAGTTTTGACACCTCTTGTCCAGTCAGCCCCTTTGAACGATACTTCGTCCGGCCTTCCTTTGGCACTAAAGATTTCGTCGAGTAGTTTGTTCTCTAGCACCTGCCATCTCTCGACACTGATCCTTCCATCGGGATCCTTACGATCAATGACAGCCGCTAGAATACCGTCCTTACTCGACGACTCCTTTAGTTTCTTTGAAGTGGATGGTTGGTCCTTTCTGGAGTCAGTCCTCTTATTGATCTCCTTATGGGGATCTTTAAGAGAACTGACCACAGTCTGACCAGTCCTCTTAGCCGCAGGGGATTTCTGGTCATCACCAGACCTCACTCGCTTAACTACCCCCTTTTTGGGGCCCTTAGCAGAGCTCAGTCGGTGATCACCCGATTTCCCTGCAGATGTTGACTGGTCTGTCCCAGCAACCCTTCCTTTAGTGACTCCTTTTTGGGAGTGACTATCGGAAATTACCAAGACATTTCCAGCCCTCATCGCGCGACTAGTAGTGGGTAAAACGTTCTCAGGCCTAGCTCCCTTAACTGCGACCAATCTGTCACGATTAAGAGGGCCAGTCGTTGAACCTTTACCCTCCTTTTCCTTATCTTCTGATAATATTAATTTCTTATATTATTTTTAAACCATTAATTATTATTTCTATTATATTATCAAGATTAATTGGTGCTTTAGGAGGATTAAACCAAACTTCTTTACGAAAATTAATAGCTTATTCTTCTATTAATCATCTAGGATGAATATTAGCAGCTATATTTCATAGAAATCTAATATGAATAGTTTATTTTTTATTTTATTCATTTTTAACCTCTTCAATAATTTTTATATTTAATATATATAAAATTTCACATATAAATCAATTATTTTCTTTATTTTTTCATTCAAAAAATATAAAATTCTTTGTTTTTTTTTATATTTAAGCAACGATTGTTTCTAATATAAAATTCTACAAGTTCTTTCTAAACCAACTAAACAATGAAGACATCTTAATTATTTGCAGAATTAAATTTTTGTATTTAATTCTATGAATTATTATTTATTTATTTTATTTCCTCAAACCTGTAGTGATAAAGAGTTTTACTGTTGTCGAAAGTTCTTCCCTGTGGAAACATCTTCCGATTGATACAACTTTTTTTTCTCATTATTTATTTATTGAATCTTCATATATTAAATATGATCCAACAACAACACTGTGCTAGTTGAAAAACAGACAAGCTGGGGAAAAAAATATTTATTAGGAAAATTTCAGAATTTAGGAAAATTGCCAATGTATGCTTCTAATATTTTCTAGACATATAAAAAACGAAGTTGCAAATAAATCAAGCCATTAAAGAATAAAATCTGTTTATAACTTTTGATTTTATTCACAAATATGATTTATTAATTAAAATTAAGAATTTCATATTTTAATATTTGTATGTATGGGAGCCCCCTAAGAAATTGTGATAAAGGGCAAGTACAGTGTGACCAGATCTAAAAAAATTTTACAGCTAAATTTGGCATTAGACACGGCCAAAAAATGCTAAAACTATATTTTTAAAAAATGCTAAAAATAAAAATAACATTTTTTAAAGCTTTTTGTTAAAAATTTATTACCAACATGAAATTTTATTCGAAGCAAAATTCATTTTAGTGACTTATTTTTTAACGAAATTGACATAATGGTTATATATAAACAAGTAGATAGATTTTGGTAAAGCATCTGATACACATTGAGCACATGAAGTTGAGATTAAATTTTAAATTCAGCGGCCCGCAAACCTCTGACATGCTAAATTTAAACGATTTATTTCTATGAATTTTTTAGATCATTAAATTTTTTATAGTTTAAGAATTATTATTTTCTCAGCGATTTAGAGCAAACAATTTTTTCACACATTTACACTATTGAATTTTCATCTTAATACAAAGTGAAATTTTCATGTACTTTTATATCGTAATATCAAAGGGCAAATAATAATAATATATATTCTCTGAATATACTACTTTTTTAAACAAGACAGGTAAGATGTTTCTTAACATTAGAATTATCCCTTTTCATACGAAATTACTTTAGTTACAACTATTTTAAGTCAAAATGTTTTATAATATACAAAAAAATTAAGTAAAATCAATAGAACTATTCGTACAAATTTTTAAAAATAATAATGCTAAAAAAAGCTAAAAACATTTTCTAAAAATGCTGAATAAAATGCCAAGTGCTAAATGAAAATTTTGCAGCCAACTAAAAATTTTTAATGCTAAATTTAGCTGCAAAACTAAAACTATAAAAAACTATTGGAGGTTAGAATTATTTTAAATACGACACGACATAACGTAACTAAAGTCGTATATTTGTATTTAGTTTGTTGTACTGGTGTAGAATTTTTGTAAAAACAATATTAAAAAACCAAGGTTGTAATTTTGTATCTACAGTGTTGTGATGGTACAATATTTTAAGAAGAGAACATTTTGTATTTACAGGGTCGTGGCAGTACATAATATTTAGAAGAGTTGTAACTTGTGCCTGGTTTAGTACAAGTATACGTTATTTCTGTCTCACTCTTTATTAGGATTTCACTTAAAATTTAACTCTACTTATATTAGCCAACTTAAAGCATCTGCACTTTCAGAAACAAAATACATAGAACCTGTTTTTAAAAGAACTAAAAATAATAAGATTATTAATGCTTGTGTGTAGTTCAAGCTATGAAGATAAACAAAATATACTTTTTCTATTACTTATCCTTACTACTAGTATCGGGGTTTATGTTTTATTCATTTTAATCTCTTAAATTGGTAAATATAAATACCGAATTTAATAACTTATTATAATTTTAGGAATTTGTTGAAAAATGTTTGAAACCTACATGGGATTGGATGTTTTCTGTAATGGACAGCACTGAAGCTCAACTCAAGTTTGGAGCTTATTTAACAAATTACACAGATCCTACACACCCCTTACATCCATTAAATTTGTCAGCTCAAAATAATTCAAATCAACAAAGTAGCAGCGGTGGGAGTGCAACTTCAGTGGGAATTAATATTATGGGTACGTATATTATATATTTAAGCATTTTCTAATTTCGTTTGAACTTTTTAATACCAGATTATTTGCGTACTATAAATTAGTTGACACCACTGATTTTTGTTTGGTTTTCCTAAGGTTGGTAACTGAAACGAATCGCGGTATCGGTATTAAACTATGTATTTGTTATTTTTGGTATGGGTATACCGATACAAAATGGTGGATACACCCATGGCCTTTAAAAATCAAACCACACTGTTAATATTTAGCCAAAACTGGATAAAAAGTTATTAAAGACCTATTTTAATGAAATCGACTTAGTTTTAAGGATAAATAACAAGCATAATAATAAAGTTATTTATTCACTTTAAAAGTTGCACTCTTCCGAAAAATCCTAAATTGCAAAAACATACATAACAACAACCATATAGACAATTCTCTTTGTATTAAAAAATAAAAATATATCGGTGCGTTTATTTCATATTCATTTTCATATACCGAAATTTATTAACAAAACCAAAACAAATTACATCGGGTTAAGTTTTTCTAAAAAAAAGCGGTTACTAAACAATTTTCAAAGTTTTGTTTTTGATAGGGGTTTATTTGAAAATACCAAAATTAAAAAAGACTTGACTTCTTGTAAAGCTAGGGTGGGCATTTAAAAATTTATACCCAACACCGGGTGTGGACGGTATTTTTCTGGCTAAGCTCTGCAACTTCCCGGAGGATTCACTATTTCTGTTAGTGAATATCTTCAGGATGTGCCTCACTAGGAGGTATCTGCCTAGGAGGTGGAGATAATTTTTATATCCAAGGCTGGTAGGGCAGGCCACTCGAAGCCGGGGGATTTCAGGCCTATTAGTCTGTCTTAATTCTAGTTGAAGACGCTTGAGAGATCGATAGACCTTAATCTTAGAAGTAATATTCAACATGCCTACCTCAAGGGTAAATCTGTTGAGAGTGCGCTACATGAGGTGGTGGGTTGTATTAAGGAATATTAAGGAATACATAAGGAATATACCCTTGCCGAGTTTCTGGATATATAAGGGTCCTTTAATAACATTAGGTTGGTGGAGCTGGAAGTTCAGGACTTTCTGGTGGAGTGGATAGTGTGAATGCTTAGCACGAAGATTATCAACTCGAGCCTGGGAGATCATAGTGTAAGGAGAATGGTTACCAGGGGGACACCACAAGTGGGTTCTGTTACCTCTTCTGTGGCTGCTCGCGGTCAATCGGATTTTCAGACATTTGATTCCAAGGGTGGGAAGGTCGTGGCCTATGCGGATGACATAGTTCTGCTGGTCAGGGGGAAATTTCTATGCTGGTGCTTTTTACTAGAAGATATAGGATACAGGGATATGTTAAACTGGATTTACTCGTAGGTGGTTAGGCCTATTCTTATTTACGGATGAGTTGAGAATGGATAGCTATAGGAGGATGCTTAACAAAGTTCAAAGCAGTGCATCTCTTGGCATAACAGGGGCAAGGAGAAGCACCCCACAGCCAGCGTTGGACATCCTATTATATCTGTCACCCATTGAAAATTATGTGAACAGTGTGGCTTCCAGGAACTTATCTAGGCCCTAATAATGTAAAACGCAACGCCAAAGAATTATATTGAAAGCATTAACAATGTCATAAATATTTTGTAATTTTGTTGTTGCTTTTTACAGAAATATAACCCTGTTTGTCTGCGTCTAACCCAGGCCATAATGCCCTGGACATCCTGCAATCCGTTATGTCCCTCCAGGACCGGTTGATGACACCACGGAATATTTCCCATATTACCACATAGTAGTGACACCGTCCGACCCTTACCTCCAAATCCAGATCATTGCCATCCACCTTGCAGTGTCCGGGTACCCAACACAGCCTTACCGTGAATGTCTCCATTAGTTCCCTCAGAGCATTCCTACACCGTTCGACCAGGCATGATCGAACCGTATATTTTGTTAATGCCCTGAGCGAAACTTGACTATCGACGTAAATTGTCACCACGGACCCCCCTACGATGTGACCCATTATCACTTCCGTTGCCCTACAGATCGCTACGATCTGCACTCATCCGGATTAATAGATGGTTTCCTGCTTTTAACTTCGGACGTACATTTTGGAGCTGAGAGCTCGTCATGTTCAATAAAAATTTTATTCGGTGCTTTTCTGCCTTTGTTATGAACCCGATTTTCACGGATGCATCATTATTTTCCATTTCTTTTTCGCTGTGAGTGGCCATTTGTAAATTGACACTTCATGTAACAAAATCATGACATGAGAATGACAAAAAACAACGAATTTGCATTTAGGTTTGGTTAAAACGTAAATTTTTGCAATAGATGATTTTTGTTTGTTAAAGAATAGCGTTTTGTCTTTAAAATGATTCCAAATTCTTTTTAAATTTCCTTTAAGGTTTGTCTGTACAAAGCTTTAACACTGTAATTCATTCGCAATATACATTAAAATAATTTATTACAATCCTAGGACATGTTCTGTGTTAAGAGAAATAAGTTCTGGAATCAAATATTAAACAAGATATGTATTACATTCTCGATTCCTATTAATAACATTTTCCTTCTGCGTATTATGCCGATACGAAAAAACGTTCTCTTTTTTAACTACATATCCACAATTTATTAGTTCGGCACTTTTTGTATATAATGGCTCCCTTAGTTCCTATAAGGGCCTTCACTTTTTGTGTAAAATCGCGAATTCAAAACCACCCGGTTGGAAAATCTTATTTGACAGATCCTTAGGTCTGTTTGTGATATTAGCGGTATTCACCCTTTGTATTAAGTGTACAACTGCTTTATTTAATACGACAAAGCGTGAGAAAGAGACGGATAAAGTTTCGTCAACTGTTTACTACAGCTGTTTGTTGGATTTTTTAACCGTAGCGTTGTAAATCTTAGTCTATTACATTTTGTTGTTGCAGTGTTATAAATGTTAGTACTTTAACTAAATTCATAAGATTAGCAAGGTCTACAAGGGACTTTATTATCAAGGGTGAAACCCGCTATTGAAATTTGTTTTGGCAATAGAATTTTCATGTTTTCATGTAATTGTTATATGACTCAAAAGGTTCATCCGGTGATGGTTTGACGAAAGATAAAGTAACATTGTTGCTTTTGTACTCTTGAAATAATCGTTAAAAGATTGTTTTAGGACTTGCATGGTCAATATTCCAAATTAATGGACGAGCATGTCAGAAAATGTATAATAAAAGTAATAAATTTGTTTTATTGAAAATGTACGCTCTTATTTAGGTAGATCAATAAGTTTTATGATGTAATGAAAGAATAGTAATTTTTTCCATATTAAATTGTTTATAACCTTAAAATTTTAACGTGTTATATCTGGTGAAACACCCAAGAAAAAACTGAACGTGGATAGCGGAGAACCATATAAAACTCCGACGTTTTATAGGATGTTTTAACGTCCAAAAATTGTTGTTGAAATTCAAAATATGAAGGGTTTTAAATTTAAAAATTCAATAATAATTACTGTAGAAAGAAACAACAAAATTATAAAATATTTTTGAATTTGTTTTTGCTCTCAATTTTTTCTCAAATTTTTGGCGTTGCGTTGAGTTTTATACAATTAGACCTTAACGATTTTTTTTTACAGCTTCGTCTTCTCGACGAGATTTTTTTACATACTGTTTGTCGCTTATGAGAGCACATACATCGGAGCATCGTGATGCACTTCCAGTTTTGGATATAACAGCGTTGCGCCACATTGCTTATGTATTAGATGGATTCATTTATTACATGCGGAACGATACAAATTTCTACGAAAAGAATGAAGGAATTCAAAGTAGCTCACTAAATGTAAACGAAAATGACGATACTGACGATGAATTGTCTAATATAACAAGTGACGATCCATATGGAGAAGTTGGTGTTGCCAGCTCATCCTTGCATGTGGCTGGACCAGCGGGAACTTCTCGGCGTCACACATTTTTTGCTAGATCCGATTCAACGTTAAGTCTTGGTTGTTTAGCCCCTGACGGGTTTGATTTGCCTCTAGATGTTGCCATACCTTTGGCTGATAAACCACACCTTTTGCAGCCAAATTCTAAGCGACAGGACTTGTTTGCAAATTTACCTTTGATTGTGTCGCCTACAGAAAACGTTGCCCAGTGCAGTGGTGAATCAGCAACAAATACTCTTGATTATCCCCCAACAAAATTAGGATTTTCCTCATATACTTCTCGCAGAGCTGCACAGAGTGCTCCTAACGAAATCAACCCAATGGAGGAGGATGAAGCCGACGATGAAAATGACGACGTAAATAGTGAAAATCAGTTACCAAAGGTCATGTGTTCCACGGGCTTTCGTGTTATTTCGGACTCATCATCTGGAACAGGTTTAGTAGAGTCCAATAGTGGGGTTGGTGGAAATGTTTATTTGCAATTAAAAAAGAAGCAATATTCAGATGATCCAAAGTCACTTAATGAAAATCAAGACAAATTGGATAATCAGGAAAATATGGATGTAGATAGTCGCAGTGTCAATGACATTGTAGAAAAATCACAGGAAGTTACAGCTCAGACTGGAGTTATAGCCACTAGGCCTGACGTAATAATAGTGCCTCAAAAAACACAGCGTGGCAATGAATCTGATTTATTGTTGCAGTCAAGTAGCACTGGATTTTCATCATCGTCAATGGTTCGAAGTGTAATAGTACGTGCAGGTGGCGCAACTGGTTCACCCATCAAAATACAAGAAGAAGCTTCTACTTCTCAGAAATGTAAAATTCCATACCTGTCGTTAGATGAACCTGCAAAGAACTTAATAATTGGTCGCTCTGCACGAATATCATCATTTATGTTTCCTGCTCGCGGTCAGCACTTCTGTCAGAAATTTAATTCAAATGATACATCGCCCTCGTGGAATTTTTTGCTTGGCCGCTGGAAACTTACTTTAGATCTCTTTGGAAGAGTTTTTATGGATGATGTCGGTATGGAACATGGTTCCGTTTTACCAGAGTTAAGGGGTTTTCCTGTAAAGGAAATGCGCTTTAGACGTCATATGGAAAAACTGCGTAATGCACAACAGCGAGATTTAATATTCTGTAAATTAGAACGTAATCGTGATAGTTTGATTATTCAGACATTTAAAGAATTAAACACTCAATTTGGCAGCCAAAACCGAAGAGTGCATCCTCCACTAACGTTCAATCGCGTTAAAGTAACATTTAAGGACGAGCCGGGTGAAGGTTCCGGTGTTGCTCGAAGTTTCTATACATCAATATCGGAGGCTCTTCTAACCAGTTCAAAAATGCCAAATTTGGAATCTGTTCAAGTAGGAAATAATAGCGGTAAATATGGCGTACCCTTCTCTAGTATTTTACGAAACCGTGGAACATCAAGTCGTGATGGACCTACATTGCAACGTCGTGGCACTGGTAGCAAGATTCTATGGCGTACGGCACGTGAAAGAAAAGCACTAAACTATGAAGCTAGACCATATATTCCAGTAGCGAATAGTTCAGGTAAACGTCATTTGAATTGTTATGCTCGAGTTTTACCCACAGTTTTTATTCACAATTTTAGACATTTCGGGTGATAACCCTAATGAACACTTATCAATACATTTACAGCAGTTAGGAGAGCGACTTTATCCTAAGGTTTGTGAAGGACGAAATTTATTTATATTACATAAAAACA
Organism: Pollenia amentaria; assembly: GCA_943735925.1. Taxonomy (NCBI): domain Eukaryota; kingdom Metazoa; phylum Arthropoda; class Insecta; order Diptera; family Polleniidae; genus Pollenia; species Pollenia amentaria. Next base: position 106,816,971 of record OX031006.1, read on the forward strand.
ATTTTACAATATTTATTTTATATTTAGATATATTCCTTGAACACTGCAAATGCTTCAAAAATAACTGGAATGTTATTAGAAATTCCAACGCCACAATTACTGTCGATATTATCTTCGGAAGAAATGTTACGTCAAAAAGTCAACGAAGCTCTAGACATTATAGCATTTAAGCAAAAATCGGAAACTAGCAGCAATTCGTCCACAGCGGGCCCCTCGAAAAAAATGAACCCGGTTGTATTGTTGGAACCGTGTCACGTTGAAGATAATGACCCTCTGTTCTATATGCCTGGGAAAAGAGGCTTTTACACACCCCGCCAAGGATATGGCTCTTTTGAACGCATTAATGCTTTCAGAAATATCGGAAGGTATTTATTTAAAAAAAATTTCGAAAACATTACATATTATCGTTTCATCTACAATTTGGCAGACTTATTGGACTTTGTCTACTGCAAAATGAACTGCTGCCATTGTTCTTACAACGACATGTCTTAAAATATATTCTGGGTCGAAAAATTAAATTCCATGATTTGGCATTTTTCGATCCTATTATTTACGAATCATTTAGACAACTAATACAAAACTCTCAAACTGAAGATGGAGAAGAGGCTATTATTAGAATGGAACTGTTCTTTGTGTATGTACTGTCTGTTCTATGTAAAATTTATTATGCTCAATTTATACGGTGATTTTTTAGACTTTTGTATACACTTCACCACGACATGTGGAGTGGGTATAGTAAGTTTGTCATTCCGCGTGAAACTGTTTTAATATTCATCTTAGACCCCATAAAGTACATATTCTGGGTTCTTGAGTTATTCTAAGTCGATTTAGCCTTGTCCGTCTGTCTGTCCGTCTGTTGAAATCACACTAACTTTTGAACGACTTAAAAGAAAAGAACAATATTAGTGTCAAATTGTTTCTAGTTCTTTTAAGCAGTATGGGATTGAAATTCAGCAACATCGGTTTAGTAGAATAAGAGTTTATGAATCAAAATGTGGAACAACCATCCACAAAATTTCGGGAAGATCGGTCCATTATTTACCATAGGCCCCATGTAAAGCCCACTCTCGAAAATCAATCAGAGATTCGGACCAGCCGCTTATAGTACTCCTACTTTAAGCAAAATGCCTGTTTGCAATAAATTCATGGGTTTGAATTCAGCCAAAGAAATAGCAAATTATTTAATTTTTTTTTTTGCTATTTTTATGTTTTGTTATTATGTATTGCTCTATTTCGAATAAAGATTTTTAATATTCATCAAAAAAAAAATAATATTTAAATAATTAGAATTGCCATAGCCGTCACCAAATTCAATTGGTTTCTATCGTTATGGCTAATCACCTTTAATTTAATACAGTGCTAGCCATAAGGTTGTTTCAAAAAGCTGTTTTTATGGTTAATAACCATAACATACATTATGGTTAGTAACCATACATTAATTTTAAACACTGTGTTGTTGTTCATGTTAATAAAAACAGAAAACAACAAATAACGAGAAATAAATAAAAATTTGGTTATTTATATTTCTGTGGCAAAAAGTGCTTAATTCGACTTTTTAATATTTTTGATTAATAAAAGGTTTATTAATCAAATTTTCAAAGAAAATTCGTTTCATAAACCTGCTATAAACCTAAAATAATTTTTATGAATATGGGGGTTAAAGATTACCTTTAACGCTTAAAATTGCTTTCCTACAAAACAAAAAAAAAAAAAAAAATAGACTTAAGAACCTTCTTATTGCCATAGATTTTAACTTAAAAAAAGTCTAGAAAATCATCATATAAATACCGTGTTAATTTTAAAATTACACGTATAAATGTTTTCTGTACATTAGGATTGATCTAATGAAAGAAGAGGGTGGTGGAAGCGTGGAGTTAATACCCGGAGGTAGGGAAGTTCAAGTCACATCACAAAACCTTTTCGACTACATTAGACGCTATACAGAATACAGACTAATCAAAGCCCAAGAAAAAGCTTTGGAGGTAATCCACATAGTATTATATTTTGTATTTGATTGCTATAAATTCTTTTGTAGGCCATTCGAGATGGTGTTTTTGACGTTTTGCCAGATAATTGTATGCAGAGTTTAACCGCAGAAGATTTAAGATTGCTATTAAATGGCGTAGGGGATATTAATGTATCAACATTGATTTCATACACAGCATTTAATGATGAATCAAGTGAGGGTTCGGATAAACTTTTGAAATTCAAACGATGGTTCTGGAGTATTGTCGAAAAAATGAACACTTTAGAACGGCAAGATTTAGTAAGAGGAGCACATTTAGATTATATACTGTCAATTAAATTATATATATTCTTTTAAGGTATACTTTTGGACGGGTTCTCCAGCATTGCCAGCGTCTGAAGAAGGTTTCCAGCCGCTACCAACGGTGACCATTAGACCGGCAGATGATACACATCTACCAACGGCAAACACATGTATATCTAGGTTATATATACCCCTTTATTCTAGCAAGTCAATATTACGTAGCAAATTGCTATTGGCTATAAAATCTAAAAATTTTGGTTTTGTGTAAATGAGAATAAAAATAAACAAAAATCTTTAAACATCGTTTATTATTCTCAATTATACCTTATCTTTTTATAAATGAATCGATTTTTAAGTTGTTAAGCGTATTGATTTTTGTTTATAATTTTATCACATTGGCCCAAATTAAAAATTAGCTTATTAAAAAAATAATTATTATTTTACACTAAAAGAAACGAGATGGTTATGATGTTTGTAGAAGGAGTTATTACAAAATTACAACGATCCCAAAAATACTCTCCATTCCTACATATAATTTATCTTTAAATTTAATAATTGGACTTTGTTGTTTAATATTTGGTATAATAATTATATATAAATAATTTTTATTATTTCAATTTGAAACATTACCTTTGAATTTGAGAAAACATCTACTATAAATTATGTTTATGCATATTTTAAACTACTTGTTTTTTTAGTTATAATAGATTAAATTCTTATTTAAGGATATTTTCCCATTCTTATGAACATTTTTTTATAAACTAAATCACAAATACGGGAAAACTTCATTTTTACATACCTACACATACATAAATATAAAAATATACATTAAAAACTATATGAATAATAACTACATACTTTACCTATCTCTATCAACTGAATGAATCATAACTTTATAGCATTAATGAAAAATGCATTAATTATAATACATACATAATAAACATGGAAAAAGCAAAAATCATATACTATTGTATTTAAATAAAATGAATAATTGAAAACATCTGCTTTGAAATAAACATATAATTTGAATTTTTAATTGCGTTAGAATTGTAAACTTTTGAAACTAAAAGCAATTCAACTTAATTGGCTTATTGGAAGAAACTCTATTCTTAGTCTCGATTGTAAACTTCTACTTTACAACTCTATCTTAAAACCAATTTGGTGCTACGGTATTCAGTTATGGGGCACTGCCTCGGCTTCTAATATCGAAAATAATCGAAGGCGACAAAATAAACTTCTTCGAATAATCACAGCCGCTCCCTGGTATGTTGAAATCTCAAATATTCACAAGGATCTCAATGTGCCGTTAGTAAAAACTATTATTACGAAGTATGCAGTAAAATATTTAAAAAGACTTGAGTCGCACCCAAATCCACTAGCTCGAAATATTTTAAATTACAGCGGCCACTCTAGATTAAGGAGAAGAGATACAGCAGGACTCATCAGACAAGAAGAGCGCTAAACATCTACATATGTGAACAGAAACCGTGAAGAGAAAAATTTTCGTCTAGCATTGGCAGGACAAAAATAAAGTATTAGTATAAGATTTGATTAATTATTGTTAGTTCATATTTAATATATGAAGATTCAATAAATAAATGATGAAAAAAAAAAAAAAAAAAAAAAAATTGTAACCTACGGTTAGAATCAACTGATTTATGATTTATTAGAAGACCAAAAATTACATTGAAAACAAAAACAAAGTCAAAAATATTTTATAATTTTGTTGTTGCTTTCTACAGAAATTCATATTCAGCCCAATTATGAAAGAAAAACTCCCTGGGAGTTTTTTCCCTTTTCCCATTTCTACAATTGAATTAACATAGGAAAAATGGGAGAAGGGAATTTTTATTCATAATTGGGCTGATTGCGTTTTAACATATTCAACGCGAACGAACGTTAACGTTCAAAATTGTTGAACAGGGGGCTTATTCTGGCAGTCGTGATCGAGAACTTTTTCGATTCTAAAGCAATTTTTTTCTAATTTCAGTCGATATTTAACCAATCGAAATTATTTTTTCATTGTTGTGACAACTCAAATAAATGCTTTACAACACTGAAAAAATACTATCGATTCGTTCAGTATCGACTGACAGAATTACATATAAAATTGCTTTCGAAACAAAAAATTATTCGATTACGACTGCCAGAATAAGCCCCCAGATAATAAATTCACGCGTAAAATGAATGTGCTTGTGGAGTCCTTATTATAATCATAATTCTCCAGATTTGAAATGTTTACAGCTTCAAAAGTTCATAAACTATGTAAAATGGTTAAAAATAGATTTTCAGGCTGAAACAATTAATGCTAAAAGTATGCTTTACGCTTTAAGACTTATTTAAACCATCTTATCGCAAACATGTAAACAACTTCCTGTAAGAATTGTACAGGGCTAAATATCCCTATCTCATGTTTTATTCAACATCTTTCGATTATTTTTGTGTCATCGCTAGAAAAACAAATAATTTGTAAAAAGGTCATGAAGAATGAGGAAAAAATACAAAAAAGCAGGTGCCTAATTCTGGCAGTCGGGATCGAGTACTTTCTCGAGTATTTTCCGATATTTTGTTTTTTTTTTTTTTTTACAGAAACAGAAAGCAGATTTAGCGATTTCAAAATAATTTTAGAGCTTTTTTCCGATTTTGAATTTTTCGCGAATTTTTGCCAAGCTCGTAATAAGAGCTATTTTTACGGTAAGTTTTTTCATTTTTACCGAAATTTTGCCATTCCTTATAGTATTAGGTACTACGTATTTAATAAATATGTTCACATTCTACGTAAAATTTCTTTAACTTTCATTAGAGTCGTCGGAAAATTTCCTGTCGACTAAAACAGAGACAATTGTACTCGACGTCGACTTCAAGGCGCCTTAGAAAATATCAAGTGACTATCAATAGTAATCGATTATTGCCAATAACGACTCAGAAAATACAATTACTGTCCCGGTGCCGTCGACTTTCATAATAGGGGTGATTATGACATATTCGGCCTTATTATGTAAGGCGTTGTCGTTAGCGCGTGAGTCGTTTTTTGTAAGGGATCAAAGAACACAGGTTGACTGTTGCTTTAATCTATTACAAAAAACGACTCACTCCTTAACGACAACGCCTTACACAATAAGGCCGATTATTTATAATTTTTTATTGATTTTATATTCTAATTAGGTTTAGGCATAAAAATGTACTTGATTAAATTTAGCTATGAATTGATTTTAAAAAGCAAACTTTGTCATTCTTATTTACGTGAACATTGATTACACCGATTTTCAGCATATTGTTTATATGGTTTTTTGCCTATAACTCGTCGACTAATTGATATTTTTTAAATCCGTAAAGGCCAAATTATTGCTAGAGACCTGTGCAACAATTAAAATTTTTGTGGTGCTTATGAAGCAAAATGTTGGAAAAATTATAGGTTTTTCATGCTTTTTGAAAATATTTTCCACAAAACTAAGTCTTTTTTGCTTTCTGTTTAATCTATAATATGCTTCTAAGTTTCTTCAATAAATTTCATTTGAAAAGAAAATAATCATAATACAAAACTTGCGTTTTCCAGCTTAATATTAATTTACTTCTCATTTTTCATGTACCAATTTTGTTCATTGTTGGTTTTGAAGAAACCTTGAAAAAGAAATTATAAAAATATGGAAAAAAAATATAATTTTGAAATGCTAGTTAGGAAAAGTTTTAAGAAAAAAATTAAATAAATAAAATTAATGATTTGTGGATCAACATCACTGCTCTCTCTAATATCTTGGCCATCGCCATTATTTGTTGCACAGGTCTCTAGCAATAATTTGGCCTTTACAGATTTAAAAAATATCAATTAGTCGACGAGTTATAGGCAAAAAACCATATAAACAATATGCTGAAAATCGGCATTTGACTGCAAAGGTTGCAGGTCGATTTAAAAAAAAATTCGAACTAACATAAACAAACGCCGCGATACGGGTCTTCTAATTTAGCCTCTATTTTCACCCCTCACTCTCAGAATCGACCTAACTTTTTGAATTTGTTCCACAGTGTTATCTAATGACGAATTTTCATAAATTGAATTTTTTTACAGTGAACAAATTTTGCAAATAAAAATTTGACTTATGTACATATTTGTCACATGACATATTTCTCTCCATATAAGAAATTCTTTCAAAAGAACTTCTGTAGCGCATACTTACAACGATATGTACAAGTAAATTTTAATTAGGCGATTTGTGAAAAATTTAAATAAGAAGAAGGAAGGAATAGTCCTATTACGAGTAGTATTGATAGCTGCCCCCGTATTCAATAAAAAAATATTGATGAGTGTTGAATTTCTCCTAAAAAAATATTATTTAATAAAGCTGAAGAGGGATAAACACAAAATAAACAAAATATAGCAAACATTTTATATTCCAGCACTTTATAAAAAATTAAAAAAGCCAGTTATTCTAAAAATTTAGAATAAATGTATTTTTGATGATATTGATGAACGTCCCCTTGGAACAGGAAAATATGTCTTTTGTATTATGAATTTTCTGATCCAATACACATTCATTATAGGGAAGTTTGATGGTATTTATATTTATTAAAAGGATATACAGAATTTTTCGCTTATAGTCACATCCTTTAGTTGCAGCCAAATCTTGGACTATATCGTCAATGTGAATATAAGCCCAATTCACATACATATATGCCAATATTAGGAATATTACCGAATTCATATATAATAAATTTATGTGTATATATGGAAAATAAAAAATTTATATTTATTATACGAAAGCAGGCTACATGTACATGTTGCTTATGTGACTATAACGCTAATAATTTCCTGTACTTTTGCCTTACTACCCGCTGATAGATGGAAAATATTGCAAATGTGCTTATATTGCTAAACGGACTTTAACGGAAATACTTTCTATTAAATTTTATTATAGTGGCAGCAAATAAAGATAAAATGGACTATATCGCTGTAAACGAAAAGTACTGTACATATATTAACTCATAAGGTATTCCATCATTAAAATAATTGAAGTCTGATGGTAGAAATAATCTAAGAACCTGCAGATATTGCCATTTATTCTTGAAAATCCTTAGCGTTTGGGAGTGCAATGGGTTATGCTGCAAAATTACAGTCCTATGCGGAAAAAGCTGATAGTCATACTTAATAAAGGTTTTGTAATACTGTTTTTATTTTTACTCTAACACCCTGGTAACAGTTAACCACAGAGTATGAAACAGAAAACCAAGCCTTGTCTTTAAAAAAAAATTATGTGTTCTTAAAAGAATATCAGATATATTATGTTGTTTAAGAAAATTATAATGATACGTCATTTTGAATTATGTTAATAACTTGGCTATTATATAACAATATGTTACGTGATGTATTGAATCGAAGTTTATAAAAAGTTAATTATAAATTGTTCAATGATAAATGGTTTTTGCAATTTTAGCTAACGATATGTATTTTGTTATTGTAAAAAATTCTTCGATGCCAGAATGTACTTTGAATGCTTTAAAAAGGGTGGGTTTTTTTTTTTTGAAAACTATTGAAAACAATAACAACAAGAACGGATAACGTATATTTTGTTCTTGTAAAAAATGTTTGGACTACCAACCAAAACGTTGGGTTTTTTTTGTTGAGCACACTTGTCTTAAATAGGTAAAATTTTTTGAAAAACACTAAAAAAGTTGTAATAAAACAAATTTTAATGTTTACTATTTTATGCTTTAATTATAAAACCAGGAGCCCAAAGGGTTTACCTAAACATTTTATGGTTACCATTTCAAAATTATATTCTTATTAGTTCGACCTTTTTTTTTATTAAATATTATATTTTTATATATTAAAAAAATTTCCTGAAGAAGGTTTCCAATGGAAATCGAAATATTGATATATTAGAAACATTTTAATTCATTTATTAAAAACAAGTTAGAGTGCTGTATTCGGATGTGCCGAATCTTTGATACCCTCCACCGACAGCATATTGTAAATACATATATTTTTTAAATAATTAACTAAGCTTCACAAAAACGAACGTCAGCATTAAAATTGGTTGCGGTTTAGACCTGAATTGCGTTTCTTGTTAGAACTTTGAATTGGCTTGAGTAAAATATCATGATTCGTAAAAGTTTTAGCCGAACTAAAATAATTTTTAGGAGCGTTATTTGTATTGGACCTATGGTAAATTATGGAATAATCATCCTAAAATTCTGAAGACTGATTTTTGGTATTACAAAAAATAAATTAGAATATATTTCAATACAGCAGTGTAATTAGTTTAAGCGTTAACAGTGAATTTCACAAAATTGCATGATATTTTTTCTGGCCATATGAATCTAAGTTGGAAGAAACTTTACCGCAATAAATATATATTTGTTATGGTTTTAGGCGAATTTAATTTTCCAAAGTGGGCTTTATTTGGTTTTAGGCGTACTAAACTGTTTTCCAGGAGTAGGGTTTATATGGGGCCTAGAGTAAATTATGGACCGATCTTCAAAAAATTTTACAGCGGTTTTTCAGGTCCTATAAAACTATGACGTACCAAATTTTAGTATGATAGCTTTACTGATTACGGTTTTAGGCGTACTAAACTGTTTTCCGGTAGTAGGGTTTACATGAGGCCTATTATGGACCGATCTTCACGAAATTTAACAGTATAATTTGCAGTTGTATAGAGCGAATTTGTGCAACATTTTATACCATTCTGTGCATTATTCCACCATTTATGTTAGTTTTTGTATCAAAATTATCAAGTTTTTCGGGGTGGTGGTTCCACATTTTGATTCATAGTTCTGATCCTACTGAACCGATGTTGCTGGATTTCAATTCCATGCTGCTTAGGAAAACTACAAGCAATTTGAGACCAAGTTTATTCTTTTCTTTTGCTTTTTCGAAAGTGAGCGTGTTTTCAACAGACGGGCAGACAGACGGTCATGGCTAAGTTGACTTGGAATCACTCAAGGGGTCGTAGATGTATAATAAAAAAGTTGCACACGGACGATTTGTGCAGTTATTTTATTTTTTATTTTTCAAAATGTTTGCGTACGAAAAAAACCAACACATACATTTCCGTTCACTAGCCAAGAAATAATTTTACAAAAACAAAACACATACAGGCTAATCGTGGTGCCCAGCGGGAAAAATTGCAAGCGATTCACTTTGTACGCCTTTAAGAAGGTTTACCATTGAATTTTTAGTAATCATTTGTTTATTCCACTCTGCCTTCTTTGAAAAGGTATTTTGGAAAGGTTTTTATTAAATAATTTACAAATTCAAATTTTCTATTCTAAGATAAGGCCTGACGAAATCATTTTATTAGTAGTTATGTGGGAACGTGTAGCATGTTTAGTTATTAATTTTCTCACTTCGCATTATTAACAACAACAATTATTCTGGGATTAAGCTTTATTCTTAAATCTTTTTAGAATGCCTTCCAGAAGCCTTTAAAGTAGATGCAAGAGGGCAAGGCGTTTGTCTCCAATGACACATCTTGTTAATTAGTAATAAAGTTGGAATGCGGCTGGGAGATCTTATGTCTGTAAAAAGGCCTTCTACAAGGCCTCTTTACTACTTCATTTTCCCGCTGGAAATGGTCGGGAAAATTACGTTTTTTTTTCTTATGAAGAAGTTTAATGTGAATTATTTTGAATTTTTCATATCTGAAAAATTTACATATAAATCTCATGACTGAAAAATTAGTGAACGTTTCGGTACTATGGTTAAAATCGTGGTGAAATAATGCAGTTGGCATCGCTACAGCAACAAATACAACATTACAACAAAAATGGAAATTAGTCCCAGCTAATATCAAAAATTATCTTAAACAAAAATCAAAGCGTGCCGCTGAACGTGATAAAATATATAAATTTTTAGTCAATTTTTATTTAATTATTGTCAATAACTTTTTTATTTTTATTAAAATGATCAAAAACTTTAATAAAATACACTAATCACAAAACGTGGACTTTTTGTAAACATAAACAAAACTTTGACAAAGGAAAGAACAAACAATGCAAATGAAAATAATCGTCATCTGGCGTTGAATGCCACCTGTTTATTTCATTATTGTTAACATAACGTTTACATTTGCCAGTACAGGCAAGAAAGTAAGAAAATACATATTAGTTGCCCAAAACACTACTTGCTGTCTTCGTGACGTAGGCGTCCAGACAGTAGTTAAGACAGTTCACTTTTAAAAACATGTCTAACGTGAATGTCGCAGTGCAAGTTCTAGCAAAACGTGTTTTATATGAACTTAATAAATTTGAAATAGCATTTTACAACTATATCGAGTTAACATACATAGATAACACTTAAGTAAAACATAAAAAATCAAAGCATCATTTATTAATTTCCTTTTAATTGGTTATTTTTTTTTTACTTTTGCAAACAAAACTTCAAATTACTGTCAGCAAATGTCAAATTACTGTCCATTTTCCTGTCTGCAAAATTTGCAAGACAGTAGACAAGACAGTTGGAAAAGTGTACATGTATTAAGGCTAGTTTACATGGTAATACAATGTATTACGACTTTGTGGAATCAAAATATTATGAAATTCTCTCCGTGTTTAATATAAAAAAATAAAAATCTGTTGGTAAGTATTTTTCATGTTTACACGGATGGTTTAAGTAAAATAAAAGCAAAGTGAGTTAATAGCAAAAAAGCAGATGGCTGCAGTTTTACAATATTTACAAAAACAACATGAACATTTCCTGAGTTGATTCTGCTTGTTTTTGTAATTTTATAAAAATGTTACCACCTTCAATATATTCTGTTAAAATGCGACTCTGGTGTGATGAGAATACAAAAGTTTCTAAAATGGTTTAGAAAATGAACATTTACCGACCGTTTGTCAAATTTTGTATCCGTATTCTCTCTTACTCAATGCATTTTGCTTTTACATGATAAGATTTTTCTCTTTCTACAATACATTATTTTTTGACATGTCGTAACACATTGTATTACCGTGTAAACTAACCTTTAGTGAAAAAGTTTGCATGTGTTGCAAGTGCTGTAAACACCGTGTAAAAGTAATGAAACGGCAGCGCCAAGGCGAATTTAACGCTGTATACCAGGGATGTTAAAGTTAGTACAACGATACTTTTTGGTACATTAGGTACGTGATACTACCGTGACTCATTTGGTACAATTTAAAAATTTATCATTGTTCCTCCTTTTTGAATTTTTTGTATAACAAACAAATTTGTGAGTCATTTTCATTATATTTATGTTTTACAACTAATCGTTAATGTAATGGGCGCTTAAATTTGCGACTAGTATTGTGGTATATAGAGCCCCCTTTTACAATGTGGCAAGTGAAAGGTAGACAGACCAAATTTGTTGGTAAGGGGGCGATGCTGTATGCGTAACACACTTCACTTTTTTCCTCATTCGCCTACAAACTTTGTCTGTCTGCCTTTCACTTGCCACATTGTAGAAGGGGACTAACGGTACCCAAAGACAAGGCAATATTAGTCAAAACCTGTGTTACTACTTCTGTTTCCTTTTTACCACAGACGATGACACTAAAAGCAAAACTTCAGTATTGTGTTTTTTTTAATATAGAAGTACTACTTAGCTTAACAAATACATATATGCGAAAGAAATTTTTCATATCCTGCTTTTTTGTTTTATTCTTATACGTTCATATTTAACGTCCCTTAATTCTGTAAAATTATTAAATCCATATATAAAATTTCTCCAATTTTTCATTTTTCCTTTTTTGTTTTTTTTTTGCGTAGAATTGAATTTTTTTGTACTATTTTTTTTTGTTTTAATAAATTTTTAACAAAAAAATGTTACCGTGTAGGTATAAAAAGTACATTTTTTTTTTGGAAGTTGGTACAAAATGTAAAACCCCATTAAACATCCCTGCTGTATACATCTAGTCAAGGTGAATTCAAAAAGGTAAGTGCAACTCGTCAGCTGTTCATCAACTGTCTTCACGGCGAATTGCAAATATAATTCCCAAACATCAAAATATACTTTTGTTTATTTTTTGCGCCAAAATATCCGAAAATTTTTTTGAGAAGTTGATTGAAAATTGTGAAAAATATAATTTTTATAATAAAACAAATAAAAAGCACCGAATAATTAAATTGAAAGTATTAATTTCTTTTTTAAAAAAGTAAAAATTTAATTTAAAATAAGAAAAATGCATTGGTGTTCAGTTTGTAAGAAACCTTACAATAATGGTGATGGAAACTTGTTCCGAGTTCCCAGTGAAGCAGCCACTAGAAAAAAATGGGAGAATTGTTTGCTATAAACGTAGTCGATAATCTTCGTTGTACAAACATGGAAATAGAAAAGGAATAAGATGAATATTTTAAAAATCATTATTAGATGTGTTCATTTACTAAAAATTGTAACGAATTTGTAACAATTTTTACTGGAAAGTGTTCATTAACTCAAAAAATTTGCAAGTTGAGAGCGTCAAAAAAAAATTCTTGCAAATTTTTACTGGTAAATTTTTTACTTGCAAAAATTTTTGAAACAGTTGTTTCATGTTTTCGTTTAGAAAACAAAATTTTCCAAAAGAAGTTTTAAATAAGCATATTTTGCAAAATTTAAAAGTTAATGTTGATTTTTAAAATTATTTAAAATATTTATGCGATAAGAAATCATACTTTTGTTGAACTTAGGACAGATATTTCGATATTTTTGTTGCTAAATAAAAAACCGAACTTGTTAAAAAAATCCTTATATATTATCCAAAAAAAAAAAACGGCCATAAAGTAGATAATGAAAATATCTAAAATTATTTTATAACTAACAATAATTTAACCCGCTACCCCGTTATCTATCTTTCGTGGTCATTTTTAAATGCCAAAGTTTATGTTCCTAAGTTTTAAAAAAAATTACCAACGGTCTAGGTTCTCATTCACTCAGGACCCTGCACCTATAATTTTATGTTTCTAATATCTATTATAGCAAATTAAAAAGGTACCACTTGTAGAACGAAAAAGTAAAACAAAAGCATTTTATTTCCCACATTTCACCGTTTTTTATATTTTTTCTCCCCATTGAAATATAAAAAATTCATTATTGTGGTGCAAAGATTGCAGAAAAATGTTTTGTTAAGAAAGTACCAAAAATAGGTAAATTTTTCAACCCTTAAATGTTTGAATTTCGAAAAAGATAAGTTTTGCATAAGTTATGAATGTAAAACAGTTTTTATTTCTATGTTTATTGGCTTAAATTTAAAAATTAATAGTTAAATTTTAATTCTTTTTCAGAACAAATTGTTTTTTTGTTGAATAAATAAATAAAAAAAAATATATATTTTTTTTTTTTTTTTTTTTTTTTTCTTTTCGTTATTTATTTATTGAATCGTCATATATTTAATATGAACTAACAATAATTTATCAAATCTTAACCTAATACTTTATTTATGTCCTGCCAGTGCCAGACAAAAATTTCCTTCATCACGGGTTCTGTTCACTTATATAGGTGTTTATCTCTCATCTAGTTGGGTAAGTGCTGCAGTGTCTCTTCTCCTTAAGCGAGTGTGGCCGCCATGATTTAAAATATTTCGAGCTAAAGGATTTGGGTGTTGTTCAAGTCTTTTTAAATATTTTACTGCATATTTTGTAATCATAGTTTTTACTAATGGCACGTTGAGATCCTTATGAATGTTTGAGTTTTTAACATACCAGGGGGCGGCTGTGATTATACGAAGAAGTTTATTTTGGCGCCTTTGAATTTTTTCGATATTAGAGGCCGAGGCAGTGCCCCATAGTTGAATACCGTAGCACCAGATAGGCTTTAAGATAGAGTTGTAAAGTAGAAGCTTGCAATCGAGTCTAAGAACAGAATTTCTTCCAATAAGCCAATGAATTTGGATGGCTTTTAGTTTCATTTGAGTTAATTTTGCCTCTATATGGCATTTCCACGTTAATCGCCGATCCAGATGTATACCGAGATATTTTACATGCGAATGTTGAGGAATAATTTGATTATTGATTGTAATAGGGGGGCAAGATTCCCGGCGCAGGGTGAATGTTATATGTACGCATTTTTGCTCATTGACCATTATCCTCCATTGTCTTAGCCATATTTCTAGTTGAAATATATGATGCTGTAGGTAACGAGATGCTTCATAACGGTTTTCGTGGACGCTTAGAAAAGCTGTGTCGTCTGCAAATGTTGAAGTTTGGGTGTAGTTGTTTGTTGGCATGTCCGAAGTATAAATTAAGTATAATAGAGGGCCCAGGATGCTGCCCTGTGGGACTCCAGCGCCAATCGGCTGAGGTGAACTTAAGAAATTTCCTTCTTTAATAATAAATTGACGACCGACTAAGTAGCTTTCTAACAGTTTGTGTGTGTTTGCTGGTAAATTTTGCTTCAATTTGTGTAATAAGCCTTCATGCCAGACTTTGTCAAAAGCTTGCGAAACATCGATGAAGAGTGCTGAGCAATATTTTTTTTCTTCAAATGTTTTTCTTATGACATTTACTATTCGATGAGTTTGTTCAATTGATCAATAAATAAATAAAAAAAAAATATATATAATTACAAATAATTTTTTCGTCCATTTTCTTAATACACTTTTAGAAAACAATTCAATATAAGTAGTTTACTATTTGTGCTGCCAGTTTGTATAATCGCTTACATCTGTAAACCATATGGCAGCTTTGTTTTTCCGGGCAAATTTTCCGAAATAGGTTAATTGTTAAAAGAACACTCTCTGTAAAAAAATTATTCTTCGGACAAAAATATTGTTCGGAATGCATGGATGAATCCACGGTTAGTTTACGAGTTATGAGGTTAGCGAATTTAGTCGTTGCCAATTCGGAATGGTACATTCATGCGAGAACGAACTTTTGCATCGACTGGGCAATAGAAAAATCCATTTGATTTGTCAATTATAACGTAATCAGTTAAGATTTGATTGCTGATTTTTTGAACATGCCTTCAACACCATTTAAACACTAAACCCATAACATAAATGCTATTAAGGGAATGCAAGTGAAATATAAACAATTTCCATTAATAGGCACTTATTAAAAAATTACCTATAGTTACTAACCCAAAGTTGGTGGCGTGTTTATTAGCATAAGCGCAAAATTGAATACATCCGGAGTGTCCCTAATGTGGTGGCCCAATAAATCTTCACGTACTATAATTACAGTGGTTTATGAAGGTCCAACATTTTTTTTGTGCTCCGGCAAATATAACACCAAAGCGCTTTACATCGATCTTTCGAGGTAAAAAGTTAGAAGACATATCGCAAACAAAGGGCACATCGTTGGGAATTTCTGGCACAAATACAAATTTCATTGTAGCAGTAAATGCAACTTTTAGGTGAGAAGGGAAAAGATAATCCCATTTCTTTTCCTCTCTCTCCTAAAAACTCAAGACTTGACGGCTAAGACTTGAACAGTGTGAACCAGTACTAATATACAAAAGAAGCATTTGGATCTAAATTCCAGGTGTCCAGGCGCGGAACAGTTATATATTTAGCAAATGTTAGTAAAACCAAATTAACTTTACCATACTGGGCACCTTCCTTGGCTGCATTAGAAGACCAAGAACCAGTTACGACATAATCAGCAGTGCCTGTGCGTCCAATAAGATTCATGCATACTGCTGTAAATTGGCCTATGCTACCTCCCTGCATTAACAATAATTTGTAGTTATCTTATATATCTAACAGTTCCCTCAACATTTTGTTGGCTTCTTTATGAATTTTATCGTACGCAAAATTTTTGCCTTAGTCATATGTTTTTGACAACAAGCAATTATATTACAAAATACATGTGGCTGTAGAGCTGCACTTACCTTTTTGAGTTCGCCTTTCATGTAGTATTCCGACTCTTTGACAAGTACCATGGCCCAATTAGTAGGTCTCCGCAAAACTACAACAATGCAACAATAGAAAAAACAACACGCATTTTTTTGTGTAAATTATGTTAAAGATGTCAAAGCCTAATGCATTTGTTGTGTAAAAAATGGACAAGATGTCAAAAACAATTGCTACAAAAACAATTGCACGATAAAAACACAACTCTACAAAAAATCAGCAGGCGTTTCGAGCATACCTACTAATTAGGCTATGGACAAGTACCTAGCTCAAATTTCAAAACACTTAAGTCATGTTTGTTAGTCTTGGCCTTAATCGTTCATTTTGGTGATCGGTCATTATAGTTAATTTCAAAAAATGAGCTAGTTCGTTCTTTTTCACTGCACAGTTGTTCTTTTTTTTGGTACATTTTGACCTTCTAAAGTACCGTGGAACTACCGTGACTCATTTGGTACAATTGAAAAATTTGTCATAGTTCCCCCTTTTTGAATTTTTATTATAGCAAACATATTATTCAGCCATGTCAAAGAGTACAATTTCGTTCGGAATGATTCCGCTCGGAACCGAAGAAAACATATTTCTTTATTGATAGAAAGTATATACTGATAGTTTTTGGGCCTTTAAGATACAGAAAACTCTCATTCCGTACATGAAAATAAAAATGGTTTAATTTCGCAAAGTTTTTCGTAATTTTCTGAAGTATGAAAGAATTCCGTATCCGAATGGAAGTGTACTGTGACATGGCTGATTCGTGTCATTTTCTTTGCATTTATGTTGTACAACAAATCGTTAATGTAATGGGCGCTTAAATATGCGACGAGTATTGTGGGGTATAGAGCGCTTAGTTAGTTCCCTTTTACAATGTGGCAAGGGAAAGACAGACAGACGAAGTTTGTTGGTAAGGGGGCGACGCTGTATATGTGACACACTTTAGTTTTTTCCTCTCTCGCCTACAAACTTCGTTTATCTGCGTTTCATTTGCACATTGTAAAAGGGGACTACTTATGGTAGCCACAGACGAGGCAACATTAGTGAAAACCTGAAATTTATTGCGCAACAAAAGTGGATTTATATATTTCTACTAATAATATCAATATTGATATTCTTAAAGAAATTAAAGAAAATGCAAAACAATTTTATATAAAATTTTGCGAAGTTTTGAGAACCAAAGTCAACTTTAATAATGACGTTTTAATGTGGTTCCATTAATTTACTCCTGAAAATGTTATTTTAGGTAAAACAAGTTGTATTGTACCTCCTCTAATAAAAAAGTTTCCGAATGAAATTACAAATTTTGATTCAATCAATTTAGAGCTTTAGCTGATGTCGAGCAACTGTAGTCCTTAAAAACTGAAAACATTTGTAGTTTTTGGTCGGAAGTAGCCAATTTCCAAAAAAAAAAAAAAAAAACTGAATGTCCATAGGTTTCCTGACATTTCTAGATTCGTTGCTGAAATTTTTTCTATTCCACATTCGTCTGCAAAATATAATAAAACCTAGGAAAAGAAACAGACTACATATGCCAGCATTAGCAAGTCTCATACAAACAAAGGATTGGTTTAGATCGACAAATTCATGCTGCTATGATGTAAAAATTCCGAATAGTTTATTAACTAAACATTTAAGTGCCTGATTTTGATCTCATATATTTATAAAACTTTTGTGTTCCTCATTTTATTCATACATATAATGTGTGTTAATGTTAAGTCTTATTTATTGTGTACAATTGAATTTTTATGTACTTTTTTGTTGTTTTAACAAATTAAAAAAAAAATGGTACCGTGAAGGTCCAAAAAGTACATTTTTTTTGGAAGTTGGTACAAAATTTAAAACCCCATTTAACATCCCTGTGTCACAACCAAACTAGGAGTGGTCTTGGATGCCTTCACTAAAACTTTAGACGGCGTACCACTGTTTGACATAATGCACACAGGAACCACGGTGCAAAGCGAGCTATTCTCTATTCTTCTTCGCTTCCATCTATCACGTTTTGTTTTTACAACTGACATCGAGAAGATGTATCGGCAATTCCTCATACAGCCAGGAGACAGAAAATTTCAAACAAACATTTCTCAAGGGCAGACCCAACGATGCCAAAATACAACCAGCTAATTTTTAGGTTGATGATGGAATCGGAGGAAATGATAGCTTACATATAGCTTCAACAGTGCAGAAAGAATAGAAACAAATTATAAATGTGCCCGTACACGACATGTTTTTTACATCTGACTTGTCAAATTTCCTACTGAAAAATACATATGTACATGTCGTGTGTTACCTTTCAAACATTGCATCTGTAAAAGTCACACGCAAAGCCATATGACAAAATTTTAATTAGAGCGTGCTTTATTTTTTTCTGACAAACCATCTGACATCAGCTGTGTCAGAAATCTATGCCGGGAAGAAACCGGCAGTGGCGGTGCACTATTGACGGAATCATTAGCCGGCTGAAGTTAATAATTTCCAATACCGATCGATATATGTATGATCATTTCACCATTAAACAGAAATTATGTTCATAATTTGGTGGGCATATATAATTTAGATTTCTACTGTACAGTTATGACGAATCAATGAACACATCATTAAAATTTTATTTTGTTTGAAACACAACCATATTTTTTTTTAAACAATTGTAAAATATTATGACGATATGACTTGATAGCATACCTTGTGAATCACCCCAACTGTTTTATAGCTTATTACATTTAGTCAATTCACAAGGTATCCTAACATGTCATATTGTCAAAATGTCCTAATATTTCACAATGGTTTAAAAATATTGTTGTTGGTTTGTTAACAAAAAGTGTCTTAAATAAATAGAACGTTGCTTGCTGTGTTTATTGTGCTGTCGTAATTAATCAGAAAATTCCAGCGCTGAGCGGCTGAGCCGTACAACAATATTTTTAAACCATTGTGAAATATTAGGACATTTTGACCATATGACATGTTAGGATACCTTGTGAATTGACTAATTATGTCGAAAAGAACATATTTAAGTGGTTGACAAAAAAGACACAAAAGTTATATGTAGTTCAAAAATAAATGACAGAAAAACTGCCTAAGCTTGCTTAATTTTTTACGGTTAAGAAGCAAACAATCTGACCGATTCTATACCCTCATCATCTCAAAATCAACATACTTGAAAATTTTAACAGAAAAATGAGCTTCACTGTAATAAAAATAATAATTTTAGTAATAGGGCATTTACATTACATCGAAATCTAGTAGATTTCATTTGAAATCTTCCTCCAAATCTAGTTCGTTTACATTATACTTGTTTGACATTAGCGAGATTTGGTTTTCACAACAAAAACTGCCGACTGAAAGTTTTTTGTGTAACACATACTTACATATAAAGAAATAGGCATTTTAAAATTTGAATTACATTTTCTTTATAATCAACTTCATTTATTTTATCAATATTATTTGTCATTTGCATTTTTTTTAGTAATTTACAAAATTTTTGAATTTTTTTTTAACAATTTTAACAAGCAGCTATTATTGTTTTGGTTTTTTGTTAAAATGTAATTTTTTTCTTGTGCAGGGAAGTAGTTTTTAGTGCTATATGGGGAAAAACATAGTTGCATCAATAAGTAATACTAGATTTCGAATAGATTTCGTCAAAATCTAGTCACGGAGTAGATTTTGTTTTGTACGGGAAATCTAGCCAAAACAAACTAGATTTGGCTCGAAATCTCCAAAGTACTAGATTTTGTTGTAGTGGAAATTGGCTATAAGACCCCTTTTAGACAAGCATAGTTTACTTTGCAAAGTCTTGAGTTTATAGAAGGGAAGGGAAAAGAGAATATCGGGGGAGTACATACTTTTCTGTACTCGCAAATTCGTTTTGTTTTTCGTTCGTAGTTTGTAGCTGAAGTTGGCTGCAACTTTATATTTATATACAGCGTTACCAGAATCTTTGGAAAGAAAATTATCATATGGCGAAAAAAAATTCATATTTTGAAGAGGAAAATATTCAATTTAATTTTTTAATTTAAATTTTTTATAACAAGGGCAAAATAGTAAGAATTATTAATTTTTTATAAAAACATACTTCTTATTATGTAAACTAATTAAATTGAAATACATAAAAACATAATTCGTCAGTATATGAAACTTTATAAAAATTAATTTTTTCTTTTCACAAATAAGTTTTTTTATCACTATTTTAACTGCCTATTTCCGATGTGCGAAAGAATTCTTTACTTCGTACAAATACATTTAAAACAAAAACAAAGTTTTTAGAATTTTTTGTTCGAAAGAAAGAATTTGCACATTGGAAATAGGCTATAAGATGCCTTTTTTAATATTTTGATGTCCAGAAATAATGATGCAATTATGTGTATTCTAGATACTGGGAGCAAAAGTGCGAAAGACCAATACACAACAAGCTGATGCAAAACTTCATTATTTAAAAATTTACTGTTAAAAAAATCGTGAATTTTGTACAAGCAAACTTAAAGTAAAAATCAGAATTTCTAAAAATAAAAAAATCATAATTTAAGAAAAAAATTTTATATCATATTTTTGTTCAAAAAAATAATCCTGGCAACGCTGTTTATATTAAAAAAAAAATTTGTCAAATTAAACTTTGTGTTTCTAAACACGAAACAAAGTTTAAAAGAGAATTCAACAAACTTTGTCAAAGTAAACTTTGCCTGTCTAAAAGGGGACTAAGCTAGTTCAAGACATAGCTGCCAGATTTTACGATTTATCGTCATTTTGACGATTTTTAGGTATAAAAATGGTCTATTGACGATATGACGAATTATACCCTAAATTTGACGATTTTTCATATTACAAATTTTGTTCAAATTTACAAATGTATTTAATTTACATAATTTCAATTTTTTTTAGCTTCTTGGATAATTTGATTTATTTGCATTATTTGATTGGCAGTAATTTTCATGTCTTAGCTGTTCATCATATAAAATACGATACGATCACGATGCATATTTTTAAGAGTTCTATTTGAGCAGTTAGTACTGCTTTATTAAAGGCATTTCACATTAAGAAACCAAACTTATATCTGCAGGATTTTCGACGTGAAAAATAGGTGTTTCTGGTTTTATTTTCTTACTTTTCTTATGTATGCCTTTTGAAAATTTTTTGGTTGTGTTACTTCAATAATAATTTTCTAAGCGAAAATTTTTATATGGGCAAGGCCACCGTCAGTAACGTTACGCTCGTATACATATTTTGGTCAATATCTTTAAAAAATACAATTATTTCTTCCAAGGTGAGAGCGGCATATGAAAGTTCTCGTCATAACTGTTGTTTCATACGCGGACAATTTTACTGTATCTCGTTTTGTTGTGAAGTTATGACCATTTTAAGCCGTCAGTAACGTCACCGGATTTTGGAAGTGTGTTTAGAGGTTACTGAACGTTTGTGTAAAAATTAGCGAATTGAAAATTGTTCATGTTTATTATTGCCCAGAATGTTAAAAAGGAAGGATGAAAGATGATTTTTATGCAAAAGGTGGGCTTAATAATTTATGTTTTAATCACGTAAATGACATAAAAGCAGTGTCAGTAACGTGACGCAAAATGTCAGTAACGTCACACGTACGAATTTCGTTAAGATTTTCGGGGGTTTTTTTTTGTGGTTTTATAGAGGGACCCTAAACGGCCAAAAATCATAGTAGAGGAGTTTTAAGATGCAACCCTGGGGAGGTATTAAGACAAAACCACTTTTCGCACTAATCTCATAAAAAAATTGTAGTAAATCGGGCTTGCCCTTTAGAGCTGATTTTTGTATGATAGAGTAACGAAAAATGTCGAATTGACTTCTGTTTTTCTTTTTTTTGCGAAATATTTGTGAAATTTCTTCATAAATGGTGATAAAAATTTTGTGTCAGCATTTTGAATTAAAGCCAGGACACTCTGTAAAATGAAAACACATTATTATTGGAAAACAAAAAAGTCTTTCATAGCTTTTCCTAATGTTTGAGAGCACCTGTAGCTTTTCTGAACGATTTCGCTAAGGCTGCAGCTGGGATTCGTCTCAATTTGGCTTTCTTTATCTGATTGTTTTAATTGATGTCGATATTTTTTGCTTCTTTCGCGGCCAGCAGCACGGCGCATAGAAATCGCCTTTCCCAATTCACTTATTGGCATTAGTTTTTCTTCCTCTTTTCTGTTACCCCTCAATTTTTTCATTGCTTCGGCCTGTTTCTTTTTGTACTCGTCATATTTGTTGCTTTCTTTTAGCTTTTCAACATAACGCTTGTCTCTTTGTGCACCAGGAATCGGAGTCTAGCAATTAAATACCAAATTATTAAGCAAAAAAGTAGAAAAAAAAAAATTTAAAAAAACCGTCAGTAACGTCACGCAATCTTTTTTTGCAAAAATACCGTGCTATATGCAAATAATGCTTCATTTAAGCATTGATTATGAAAGTACTTTAAAAATACTCAAAAAAAATCAGATCATCCATCCTCTTTTATAATTAGTTAATGCATAAAAATACATTTTATAAAAATTTGTCAGTAACGTCACCATTTATTTGCGGCTGATTACTTAAAGCCCTAATTGGGCCAAAAGCCAATCTTTGTACACAAATTTGCTTGCTAATCAATAGTTTGATTTATATTCTATCCAAAAAAGTAATCATCTGCCTAAAGTACAAAAAAATAAAAATAAAATTTACCTTTTTCGCCGACATTGCTTTATTTTTCAACTACGCCTAGCACGTGCCTGTTGTGAAAAGAATGTAAAATGTCTAAGCAGACAAAAGTTTTGCACTGGCATATAGTGCTACAATATTCTATACATATTTGACATTTCAAATGAAAAAAAAATTTGGGCTTTGTGACACAAAAAAAAAGCTATATGGTTTCATTCTTCGTGGCCTTGCCCATATATGTAGTTTCAAAAACAGGCGGAATATATTACAATTTCATTAGCAACGGAATTTAAAAATAACATTTAATGTTTAAAACTTGTTAAGAATTAGTGGTTGTTTTACAATGACGATTTTTGTGACGATTTAGCTTAGTCAATTTGACGATTTTGACGATTTTTTCCTCAAAATTTGACGATCAAGGTCTTGTATTAAATAAACTTCAAGAATGCCAAGTAAAACACGCAGAAGTTTAAATAAAAATAAAGTAATTTGTATACAATGCAAAACACAAGTACTGGAAAGTGATGAGGCTTTGCAATGCGATGTTTGTGAAAAAACTCTACACTCAATGTGCAGTATATTAAACAAAAAAGAATATGCAAAATTGGTAAACAACCCTGCTCTTGAGTACAAATGTCATTTTTGTGAGCTAGTAGACGATGCTTCAGTTTGTGCGAATGACATCAAAGAAATAAAAACAAAACTTAACCAGCTAGATGAAATAAAAGAGGCAGTAAACTTCATGTCATCACAATTTGATTCTTTGATAAACGGTGTAGCAGAGAACAAAAAAGAGATAAAAACACTAAAAAAAGAAAATATTACATTGCGTGAGGAGGTTAAACATCTTAAATCAACAGTAAAGTTCTTAAATGATATGAGAGTAAAAAATGACTGTGTTATTAATGGTATTAAAATACAAGAAGAAGGTAATCCCGAGAAAGTCGTGCTGCAAATAGCAAGTAAAGCTGGTGTTAATATTTGTGAAGATGATATAGAAGAAGCGTATTTTATAAATCAGAGAAATAAACAAAACAAAGATAAACAAAAAGATACCAAAACAGTTGTTGTAAAGTTCGCAAACAAAAAAAGTAAGGCGGCGCTAATGAAGGAGAAATCAAAATTGAAACATATTGATGATTACAAAAAAGTTTTTATTAATGACTTCATGTGCAAAGAATCAATACAACTTCATAACCATGCTAGATCACTTAAAACAGTTGGTTTTGAGTTTGTATATGCAAGAGGTGGGAAAGTTTATGACAAAAAAAATTCAAATTCTAAGCAATTTTACATTAAATCAATGGAGGATGTGGACAAACTTTTGAGCAATTTTGTTGTTGGTGAAAGGCAAAATATTTTAGCCGCTGTTAATATGTCTGATGATGATGACGATGAAGATGATGATAATGGCTTATTTACTTCAACAAACTAAATTTATTTTCTTTTCAATTTGAATTTTAATATTTTGTATAATACAATTACTAATATAATTACTTCTTATGAATACAAGGTATTTTTCTAATTTAAATTTATTTAATTGTTATATAAAAGAATCTAGTTTAAAATCATTTAATATATTATCAATTAATGCAAGAAGTATTTCTTCAATTGACAAATTTAATAAATTTCGTACAAGCTTGTGTCAAATGAAAAACTAATAAACTTGTACTCGATTGATGGTTTTGACGCTGTGCACTGTTGCAGATATGATGGATACGGCGGAACTTCTCTATATATAAGCAAAAAAGTGAAGTACAAAGTATTAGTAGCCAAGAGCGTTAATTTCTTGGAAGTCATTGCGATATCTTTGCCTGAAGTTCGAGTAAACAATAATGCACTTGTATTAACGTCACTTTATAGATCCCAAAAATGTTCCTTAGAAACGTTTCTAGCAAATATTGAGAGTTTGCTTGTTGAGTTTAAAAATTTTTCTTGTATTTTTCTTGGTGATTTTAATATTGACTTATTGTCCACGAATGTGGCTAGTCGCTGTTTAATTAATATATTTTCGGAGTACAATCTCGTTTCAAACCATAGCAGAGTAACCAGGCCAGAAAGTAATTCCTGCATTGAATGCGTTTTTAGCAACTTATCGACTGAAATAAATATTAGCTCGATTTCAAACCTATTATCGGATCATAATATAATATTTTGCGAATTAAAAATTGATTCCCTTTGTAACGAGTACATTGCTAATGAAATTCGCAAAATAGATTACATAAAGTTTGGCACTTTTATTGATGAAAACTTGCGTGTTGAGGTTCCGGGCGATTCATCAACTAAATGTAAAAGATTAGTAGACACTCTTTCTTTGGCTTTGACCCATAGCACTTCTACAAATGTTAAATATGTCAGCATGAGAAGTAAAATTAGTCCGTGGATGTCTGATGGTTTAATTTCTTTAATAAATTTAAAAAATAAGTTATTGAAAGCTAGAAGGAAATGCAAACAAAACACAAATATCGTTGATCGACTGAAACGTATTAGCAAAGTAATTAAAAATAGCAGCAAAGTTTTGATGAACAAGAAAAACCTGGAAATTCATCAACAAACAGCTAGGGAAAAATAGAGAATTTTCAAGGGATGTGGTAGCGTGTGATGGCAGTATTATTACCGAAGATAAGGAAAAAGCAATAGCCTTCAATAACTTATTTAATGATTCACTACAGAGTATTAGAAATTCTATACCGAAGCACTCGGATGATAATATTAACATATTTGGTACTTTGGTGCAAGTAAGCGGTTGCTTTAATCTTGCAGCTATAAACAGAAGTCATATCGATAAAATTGTGGACAACTTGCATATGAATAAGACTCCTGGCTGTGACAATATAACTACAAAAATGCTCTTGGTGCGTAAAGCTACTATTTCTGAAGAAATTAAAAACATTTTTAACAATATGATTGAAGAAGGAAAATATCCGGATGTTTTAAAAATACACAAGATAATTCCAATACCAAAATCAGTAGGAACTAACAATATGCAAAACTTTCGTCCAATATCTATACTATCAACTGTTGACAAAATTATAGAAAAAGTTATTTTTGAACAACTATCTAGTTATTTGGAAGAGAATAATATTTTATTTTGTCGTCAATATGGTTTCAAAAAAGGTACTGGAACAGAGGAAGCAGTAGTGAATGTTGTTGAATATATTTGTAACGGACTTGATGCTGGTTACAAAGGGGTTGCAGGTTTATTTTTTGATCTAACAAAAGCGTTTGAATTGGTGGACCATGATATATTATGTGAGAAGCTTCGTTTTATCGGATTGTCTCAAAATGCAATTACATTATTTAAAGATTATTTAAAGGGAAGAAAGCAATTCGTTCAATTAAATAATTCAAAGTGTGGCGTGTTAAATGTACAGTGTGGAGTTCCGCAAGGAAGTGTGCTTGGACCACTGTTATTTAAAATTTTTATTGACGATTTAAAAAACATAAAATTTAATGGACATTTGTTTATGTATGCAGACGATATATGCCTGTTCTATAAATATCAGCACGAAAAAGTCTTACAAGTGCAGATTGAGTATGATGCAGCAATTTTATCTGAATTTTTTAGAATAAACAAGCTCTTGTTGAATGGAAATAAGACTTAATTTATCAGATTCAAACCTTATATTGGCAGAAATGAAGAGCCTATGAAAGTACATGTTGATGGCAACTTAATATGTGAATCTGCAAATGTTAAATATCTCGGCATATATTTATGTCAAAATTTACTATGGGATAACCACATTAATAGAATAAAGGCAAAAATTTCGTCAGGAATTGTAATTCTTTACAAATTTAAAAATATATTGGATACTAAAACCAAACTTCTACTTTACCAGTCCTTAATTCATTCGCATTTAACATACCTTCCTATGATTTATGGGTTTCGAACAAACACTAGCCTAAAGACGTTGCAATCAGCTCAGAATAAAGCGCTGAAAATCCTTTTCAATCTACCATTACGGTTTCCGACAATAAATCTATATCAAGACTGTGCCAAAAATGTACTTCCTGTAAGAGGACTCTATAAGCAACAGTTACTGTTATATGTTTTTAAGTGTTTAAAAGCAATTGGCTCACATACTATTTAATTTCCCAGGAATACATCAATAACACAAGTAATTACGAGACAGTCAAGTAATTTGCATACTATAAGG
This sequence comes from Pollenia amentaria, assembly GCA_943735925.1. Classification (NCBI taxonomy): domain Eukaryota; kingdom Metazoa; phylum Arthropoda; class Insecta; order Diptera; family Polleniidae; genus Pollenia; species Pollenia amentaria. The sequence continues at coordinate 106,843,809 of OX031006.1, forward strand.
TGTCGTCTTGAACTCACTTAACAACGCATTGGTTACAGTGGACCAACTGAATATAATAGATTGCCAGAAAGCTTAAAGACTATTCCGTTAATATCAACTTTTAAAAATAAATTAAAAGAACACTTGTTGGAAAATACAGAAATACTTCTTAGATCTAATCAAAGTAATACATAAAACAATTAAAAAACTGTATATATGTACATATTTATTTAGACATGTAGTTAACATATCTTTTTTTCTTTTTATAATATTATAATATTTATAATATCTTTGTGGAAAAATGTAAATAGTTGCCCTTAGCCTCTATAAAGCCAATTCGGCGCTGAGGCAAAATATTGTTATATTGTAATAATAAAAAGAAAATAAATTATAATAATAATAAAAAAAAAAAAAAAAAAACTTCATCGTTATTTACAAAAGTAATGAAAATTTCGGAAAATGGTTATGTAAGGTAGGTTAGGTTAGGTTCCATGGGCAGCCATCGAGAGACAGCTCACTTGGGTCCTTTAGCGGTCCCTTTGTGATACCCAGCGCCAATGCCCATCCCGAAGAGCAGTTATTCAGATGGCGTCACTGTAAGGTTGAGCCAATTCGTCTTCCTAATGAAGAGAAGAAGCAATCTTAGTTCTATTTTTGATAGATCCTCTAAACAGCAAAACACCGGTTCTCCCAGGTATTTTTCCCTAATGCCCCGTAGCCCAGGGCATTGACAGAGAAAGTGAAGCACAGTTTCCTCTTCCTCCTCATCATGACAACTTCTACAGTAGTCATTGAATACCAGACCCATTCTTCTAGCATGAGTCCCAACAGGCCAGTGTCCAGTTATGACCGATACGATGGTCCTGATTTGGTTCCTATTAAACCTAAGTAGAGATCTGGTTCTCCGTTCATCATATCCAGGCCAAAGTGCCCTGGATGTGGAGCAGGTGGACTCACGGATCCATCCCTCTTGCGCAATTCTATAGTTCTCGCGCCGCATGAGTAACTTACAGTGAGCCATTGGAGGGCCAATGAATTGATCAATGAATGTTTCATCCATACGACCACCTTCCTTGGCCAGCTCATCTGCTACCTGGTTTCCCGGGCAATTTGAGTGCCCTGGTATCCAAATAAGCGTTAACTCCGAATGTTCAGCAATCTCATTCAAAGACATCCGACATTCCACAGTCAACCTAGATGTCGTATAGACACCCGAAAGAGAGACAATGGCAGCCTTGCTGTCAGTAAATATACGTATATCTCCCGATACGCGATAATACTTTAGCCAGTTGGCTGCCTGCTTTATCCGAGATTTCCGCCTGCAGGACACTACATCCATCCGGCAGACGAAAGGAAACTTTAACGCCCAGTTCCTCTATGTAGAAACCTCCGCCAACTCTTTCCCCCTTCCTTGAACCATCAGTGTATACCCCCAGGGCTGGTTCATGGAAGGTGCTCATAACCGACAGCGCACTTTCGTGCGCTATATGTGTCGCATACCTCGCACCAAAGAAAGGCTCCGGGGTGCAGTAGTCCACTCCTTCAGGGACAATCGAGTATCCCATTATACTGGAGTGTCCATAGTCACGGTTCGACCAGCTGTGTGCCGCGTTCAACCGTATCGCCGAACAAAGAGCCATATGTCTGGCCGTGATATCCACCGGCAGCCAGTTTAGCATAGTAAACAGCGCCCTGGTGGGAGTGGAGCGCATTGATCCTGTGATCATCAATGCGACCAGTCTGTGAACCTTCTCAAGCATCGCACGGTACCTGGCCTTATCCAGCGCAGTCCACCATACGACAACACCGTAATAAAGAGTCGGCTTTACTACAGCCTCAAAGATCCAATTGACACACCTCGGGCCCATGCCCCAGTTCTTGCCGATTGCACCTCTGCACGCATATATAGCAACAATTGCCTTTTCCATCCTCGTCCGGATGTTCAGCCCCCACGACAGTTTACTGTCCAGGATCACGCCCAGATACTTTGCGCTGTAAGAGAACTCAGTCCTATACTTCCTTGTGAAGAGTACCAGTTCCGTCTTAGACGGATTAACACCCAAGCCGCATGATACGCTCCAGGTGCTAAGTACCCTTAATGCAGTCTCCATACACTGAGACATTATGTTCAAATGCTTCCCCGTGATGGCCATTGCAACATCGTCAGCGTACGCCATAGTTTTAATCCTCATGTGGTCCATTTTCGTCAACATGGTGTTCATAGTCAGGTTCCACAATAGTGGGGATAGTACTCCTCCTTGAGGAGTACCCCTGTTTACCAATCTCTGAACGCTGGTCTCACCTATCGTGGAACAGATGACCCTATTCCTGAGTAGATTATCCACAAATCTACATATGCCGTCATCAACCTCTAGACTCCTCATAGATGCAACAATAGATTCCGGGTTGACATTGCTAAAGGCACCTTCAATGTCGAGAAAGGCCACCAGAGCACACTCCTTAAATTCGAGTGATCTCTCAATAGTTCCAACTAATGAGTGAAGAGCCGTCTCAACAGACCTACCCTTTGTGTAGGCATGCTGAGAGGTCGAGAGTAAACACTTGGGGATGGTCATCCTCAAGTGAATGTCGATAACTTTTTCAGGAGTCTTGAGAAGAAAGGATGCAAGACTAATCGGTCTGTAATCCTTCGCTTCTATGTGAGAAGTCTTCCCTCCCTTGGGGATGAAGACCACTCTACACAAGGTCCAGCTCATAGGTACATACGAAAGTCTAACGCATCCCCTATATATAGCCATCAGCCAGGGTATAATCACAGTCGAATTCCTCTGCAAGTCCGCCAGAATTATACCATCCATACCCGGAGATTTGTACGGGTCAAAGCTGTCGACAGCCCACTTAATCCTGTCGTAGTCCATTGGGATGGACAGAGGACCGGGCATCGACTCACAAACCTGATCCCGCAAGCTCCCTTGGGAGTTTCCAGGAAAGTGAGTGTCAATTAACACCTCGAGTGTTTCCTGACTAGTCGTAGTCCAGCAACCGTCCGATTTACGGATATAGGTCGGGACAACAGGGCTCGAGGCCATTATCTTACGTAAACGGTTTGTCTCAGAGGATCCTTCCACGCCGCTACAGAAGTTCCTCCAAGCACTCCTTTTCGCCAATCTAACCAAGTTCCTGAATCTATTCAGTGAAGACTTGTACTCCGCCCAATTACCATGGCGCTTAGCCGTATTGAACAACCTACGACAGTCTCTTCTTGCCTGCGCAATATCAGGATCCCACCACGGTGGACGATCCCTGCCCCTATGCACCCTTGGCTTGTACGCCAAGGAAGTCGCTAACTGCAGTGAGTCTGTAAGCAGACCCACTGCTGCATCGATCCCCCCTATATCATCAACCCGGTGGGATCAGATAGAGACCGAACCAGAGAGGATGAATGAATCCCCCAATTCGTTCGTTTCCTATTCAACATAACACTCGATCCTACAGATCTAAGTACCAGACTAAATTCCACATATCTATGATCAGAAAGTGAACAATCATTAGAAACCATCCAATTTTCGATCATGTCAATGTGGTCAATGCTAACCAGCGTGACATCAAGAACTTCACACCTATTTGTTACAACAAACGTTGGCTCACGGCCCCTATTTACTATTCCTAAATTATAATTAATAATAAAGGAAAATAGTGACTCACCTCTAATATTCGTGTTCGTGCTACCCCATATAGTGTGGTGCGCATTAGCATCGGCACAGATTATAATAGGTGTTCCAGTGCCTGCTGCCTTCGTTACTGCATCACGGATGAGCCGATTGGATGGGTCCTGTCCATGATCATGCGCCATATATCCCGAGACCATCCAGATTATACCGTCCTGTGTCTCGAGAGCAACTGTTGTGGTGTCTTCATCACTGTAATCAGAGAGAATGAAGATATTCAACGAATTTTTAGCTAAAACACAAGATCTTATGTTACCTGTACCTTTCGCAAACAGTAGCTAGTAGCCTTTGAGATTAAGTCCGCAAACCCGATCCTTATGAATCCAGGGTTCTTGGACCATCACGAGCTCCTCCCCTTTTTCTACCACACGGAGAAGCAATGCAGCAGATGCTGCTTTAGAGTGGTGGAGGTTGATTTGCAGGACCTTCACCATTGGCGACCACTGTGATGTTGACGTCCTCCTGGTATGATTCCAGAAGTACGTCCTCATCAACCATATCACCCAGGTGCCCAAAGACAGACACCAATCCGGAGATAGACTGGGTCTCCTCTTTGTCACCTGAACTTACGGCATCGTCACCAGACAAGCCCTCTTCAGGCTGCTTGGCCTCACTAACCGAAGGAGCCGGATTGCCCTTCTTATCACTTCGGTAGACACGGAGCAAGACCGTACTAAAACCATAGTAGATCTTACCCTGTCTCTCCCTCAGTGGTTCCAAGGATTGCTGGTTTAACACCACAATCGCCGTCCTCGAGGACCCTTCAGCAGCCGAAACCTTTACAACTTTCCAATCCTGTGTGGGAAGTTGAGGGTTGCAGCACTGAATGATCTTCAAGATCTCCTCAGGTTCTGATGGTTCGGCAGGAATGATGACAATCGATCTAGGTCTCCGTGGTATCTCATCAACTTATACCACATCGAGCCTAGCACCTTCCCAGACCTCTCCTAGCATTTAGATGGCCTGCTTCAGAAGCAGCGCTGAGCGCTCATATGCACAAGCCATCAACTTCACGTGACCCTGGAACCAGCCAGCATCATCGCATTGAGGAGGTGGCCCTGGATACTCCCTAAGGATCGTCCAGAACACTCCCATTAATTTTTGTTGAACCAGGTCCCACTTGGTATGGGAGATGGCACAATTATCCACACCTCTATCGATAACAGCCCGTACAAGGTGACCTTTGGCCACCTCGCTGAAAGACTTATTCATCGATTTCGGCGCAATCTTAGGACGTTTCGTCCCTGGTTGCTGTTTCACGGCTGCAGCTTCCTCCTCCGAACGTTGCCGTTTAGGCATTGTCACCTTCGCAGGGACTGAAGGAGTAGCACTTGGCAGCCCAGCTATGTGGGCTCTTGCCCATGCCAGTGAAGCTTTCTGTTCACTGGAAAGCTCTTCAGCTTTTTTGGAGCCAAGAAGCGCAATGAAACGCAAGGCGGCACGCCTTGTGTTGGATGCCCTCTTTGTAGGGTTTTTGTGCCTTGGAGACTTTTTATGGTCGCCGAATTTGGCGTGGGGTGGTGCAACCTTGGGATTGGATGTTTTCATCGCCATCCCTCCTTGCACAATGGGCACATGGGAAACTGCAGTGTTGGACGACTTTGTCATTCCCAACTTAGCAGCACCCGAAGCAGGGGTTTTATCCGTTCCAATGACGGAAAGGGCTGAAGCGGTTTTGGAGGTGCTTGGATTGAAGCACAGAGGCACCCCGCCGCAATTTTTAGAGCAGCCGCCTTCTGGTCGAGCTGCCTTACTACTTCCAATCAGCCTAGGCCGATCTTCTTTGGTCGCCGGGACTGTTACAGTCCCTGGCTTTGCCGTATTTCTGTCTATCGTTGTCCTCGTTCTCGCCTGTCCGTCATCATTATCCGTTAATTGTTTTTGTTGTTGTTTGTTGTCATTAGAGTTGTTCATTAAAATTTTGGTCCCACGAGTGTAGGGGAGTTGAAAGGTCCGCCACGTCATAGCCCCCAATAACGTGGTAAGGGCGTGGTCTATTTGCTGAGGTGCCCAGGTATTAGCAAAGCTCCGTGATAATACAGTCGGTAACCCCTGACTGCAAACCAGACCGATAGGCACGGGTCGCATGACACCTCGGTTTAGGGGTGGATAACCTTTCGTCGTCAAGGCTTTTACGTTCCGTATCTCAAACCCAGGCGCCGCTTGTGACGTTACCTGTACTTGAAATACAAACCACAGCCTAGACTCAGCCACCACATCGCTGCAAGATCGTTATCCAAGGTGGTGGTTATGTAAGGTACATAAATGAGTAAATTCAGTCCGCTTCGACGGTCTTTTAGATTTTGCAACAGAAAAATAAAGCTTGCATATTTTTTTTTTTAAAAAAGACCGTCGAAGCGGATTTTTGGCAAAAATTCTACTTGTGTGACCTCTTCCGAAAAATCTGAAAAAAGTCGTACAAATATTTGACCCTATAAGCTTTTAAATTATGCTTGACACCCAAAATGTTTTTCCTTAAAAGAATAAAAAATCAATTTCAAACAACTATGTTGCAAGAACAACTATGCCCCGGTAGACTAGTTGGTAGTGACCTAGTCTATCATTTCGGGTGCTGCGGGTTCGATTCCCGACAGAGACTCTGGTCTCCTGCAGACAAGCGTAGAGTTTTGCGGGATTAGCATAAGAAATAATATGTAATTTGACAATTATGTGCATAGAGAGTGACGTCCTTCAAAAAATCGAATTTAAAGATACAATAGAAGATTTTGCTGAACAAAAGTCGCGAAAGAAACCATTATGCTTACCATTATAATTTTACCTTGCAACTTAATACTCTAGTTTATTTTTCTTACGTCAGTTAATTTTAAAATAAAATTATTTTATTTGTATCAGTTAGCCACAATAAATACATATGTATGAAAATGTTTCTTCTTGTCAATCGTTTTTTTTTAAATTTGCAGTGGAGCCCCGACTTCTAGAATGCCTGAGGGCCCTGGTATACCCTAGGATGGCCTTGTATGTGAGTCAAGCAAAACCAGTAGGATCTATTATCCTAAATGGAAAAAACCACCGCATAAATAATATATTTAGAGAATGTTGGTTACTCACTTCTGTATAACACGAAACACTTGTATTAGTTGCACAAAATAACATAAAAACACTTATTTACACTGAAAAATTGGAAACCACGTGCGGATCCAATAGAGGTTACCGCCAAATAATGAAAACAAAAAAATAATATACTCACTAAACACACTCAAAACAGCTAATTTGTGCAGAGAACACTCAATACCAATAATGGGACATTATTTTATTTAAATAGAGCATAAATTGTATTTTTGATGATTTTTTAAATGTCGGCTGGGATGCATGATCCTCATTGTAGTGATAGGGTTAACCAACGAAAATAACCAAACGGTCAATACCCTAGGATTAGCAAGGATACCAAAAACTGATCAATTCAGTGTTAAGGTATGCTTAAGGAAAATACTGAAGCCACGGAAAAAATATTTATTCAAGAGTTTCCACTGAAAGGGGAAAAATAGTTAAGTTTTTAAAACTTGTATTGCTAATTTTTTATTTATTATAACTATTTAATTTTAATAACTATTTAATGCTAAAAAATCTTGTTCTGCTACACAAAATTATTATGACAAAAATGCCGAAATACCTTTTTGATCGCTTACAGTTCACTAGATCATCGAGAGGTAACGGCATCATCCAATTTAGGCATAATGATACGGCATCTGAAAAGCAGTTTTTTATATAAACCATTCGTCTCTGGAACCAACTCCCTGCTAATTTGCAAAATACAAGCAACGCAACTAAATTTAAAAATTTACTCTTGCAGTTGTATTGTAACATACTGTAACTTTTTCAATCTTTTAAACTTTAACACAATCATAAACAAATATTATTAATGATGTTATATTTTTTCTTTTTTGTTTTATTCTTATATATATTTTTCATACTATTTTCATATAATTTTTTGTTAATATTATATTTATAAATTGTTTAATTTTTTATATTCATTTACTATTTATTAATCACATTATGTTACTTGTTTGATTCTAATACTTTAAATTATAAGATATTATGTCTTGTTGTATTAGAAACTCATATTCTTAATAAATACAAAATACAAATAATTTTAATTAAGAAAAATTTACTAAAGATTTTGCCAATCGTCGTTTACATACACCTTGCCAAATTTTGTTTCTTTATAAAATGTTTTATATAAAAACGAATATAAGTTATCTTTTACTAATCGTAGAACTTTAATGTTATTCCATTTAACTTTTTGTTTGGCGTCATTTATAACAAAATGTTGGCTCCATTGTTCTTGTAGTGACTCAAGGTCGTAAAATGCACCTTGCGATAATTGATGATTAAGGTGGTATATTGATCTGGCATATATATTGGTTTGTTATTTAATCTACGTAAATCTTGTGTGCAGACGTACCTAAATTTTGGCTTAATTGGCTTTGTATGATCAGCTATGAACTCCCTTTTTCTTTGTGGATCAACAATTAACCAATATTTTCAATATAAACCAATGTGCCATTGGACGAAATATTTTAAATTATGGCGGCCACACTCGCTTAAGGAGAAGAGATCCTGCATAAATCACCTGATTAGAAGACCGCTAAACACCTATAAAAGTGAATAGAAACCGTGAACGGCAACAATTTCGTCCGGCACTTGTAGGACGTTAAATAAGATTTGATTAATAACACTGTGCTAGTTGAAAAAAACAGACAACCCGGGCATCTGGCGTTTTAACCTAATTAATTCGGGTAAGCTGAATGCAGTGCTGCTAACCGTTTTTTAGGTTAGGTCCTGTTGTTGAGATATACCGTTGTTTCGAAAATGGAGGAGGTTGAACATAATATATTCGTGTAACTTAAAAACGGTTTAGTTTAGTGAACCAACTAAAAAACCGAAATTCCGCAATCCGCAGCCGTTTTAGGAACATAATTTTTTTTTTTTGGAAAAAAATAACTTTTTAGCAAAATTTCAAAATTTTTGTTTTCTAAAAAATTATTAAAAACTGGGAAATGCAGCAATTCTTCTAATTTTTTCTAGACATAAAAACGAAGTTGCAAACAAAACAAGCCACAAACGATTAAAATCTGTTAACAATTTTTTGTTCACAAAAGAAGAACATTTTTAATTAAAATGAAGATAATGCAGGTTTTTTGTCTCTGGGATAGTCGTGGTCGTGAACATCATTATAGAAGAAAACACTTGCCAAAATAGGAGAACGTCACAGTGGACAAAGACAATATTAAATACGTGCCTCTTGTCAAAAAAGAAAATATAATCCTCCAGCGTTGCACATTAAACTTGGCCTCATTAAAAATTTTGTAAAGGCCTTAGACAAGGACGGCCAAGTATTTTCCTATTTGAAAACACTTTTCCCGCAGCTTTCTTCAGCAAAAATCAAGGAAGGCGTCTTCGATAGTCCACACATAAAGAAATTGCTAAAAAGCATAGACTTTCCAAAATATAACACCAGTTAAAAACGAGGACTAGAGTTCATTTCAGCGGGTTGTTACCAAATTTCTTCGGAACAATAAAAGCCTTAACAATCGGACATTTATAGTTCGAAATATGATTTGTCAAGTTAAAAATTACTATATCTCAAAAACTGTTCCATAAAACAAAATTTCACCTTGATTTTCGAATTCAGCGGAAGAAAATACGTAAGGAAATCTATCTCTCATCAAATGAACATTTTCGGTGTAAACTAGTGTTATTTTTTCAAAACAAATATTTCTAAATTTTGCTTAAAAAATAAATTTTTTCTTGCCAAAAAAATTATGGTTCTAAAACAACGACATTAGAAAAAAGTTTAACCTTAAAGGTTATTTAATTGCGGAATCTATGTACCCGAATATATGTTGTGCAATCTCCTCCATTTTCGAAATAAAGGTATATCTCGAAAACAAGAGCTAACATAAAAAAAAAACGGTTAGCACCACTGGATTCAGCGTACCCGAATTAAGTTAAAACACTATGTGCCCCACTTGTCTTAAAAAAGTGTTACTTCTAGCATAGTGTTCTTGTTAGTTCATATTTAATATGTATATGAAGATTAAATAAATAAATAATAAAAAAATATCCTGTTTGAAATTATTTATAAAAGAAAATCATAAATGTCAAAGTAAAAATTACAACTATAAATTAAATACCATAAAATTAAGAGTTAAGCTTAAACTTTAAACTAAAATCAGAATTTTTTTACCTTCATACGTTCCTCAAATTCCTTGCAAGAAATTTCTTCGGGTGAAAAATCACAAATACTGATTATTAACTGAAAAATTAAGGGGTTTCCTTATAGAAGCTGTTTTTGTTTCGTTTTTCAGAAAAAGATTAAACATTATTAAAAAAAGGAAAGCAATAAACAATAAACTAAAATTATCCATAAAATTCAATCGAAGGTTTAGGTACATATTTTGGCCTTTTATACAATACAAATTCTTTTGATTACAATTGTTGAATATGAATATTGCAATTTTGTGTTTTCCGTTTACGAATTTTTTACAGGATGTACATGCCGAATAGGCTCTCCTATAATTTTTCGGGCACAGGTCACAACGGGACTCTGAAGTAATTTTTCTTCTTTTTCTACTGGACGACGTAAAACGCTCTTCGTCTGATTAGCGGGTGGTTCACCCGCGGGACATTTTCGTAATTCTTCAAATAATTTTGTAACGTTAAGATAACAAAAAGAGAACTTACTGTTATTAATGCAAAATTTCATTTTAAAAAATTAGAAAAGATCCAACAAATGTTTAAGAGATATTAAATTTTGAAACATAAAATGGGTGAAATTCCACCAGAAGACCGTATAAGGGATAATGAAAACTTGAAATTAAAGGTCAAAACTTCTAAAATAGAAATACAAATTAAGGGCCTAATTGTATAAAACGCAACGTTACGCCAAAAATTTCATTAAAAGCAAAAACAAATTCAAAAACATTTTATAATTTTGTTGCAAAATTTTTAAATTACAAACATTTCATATTTTGTGGCGTATGTATGAATTTCTGTAGAAATCAGCAACACAATTATAATATATTTTTGAATGCGTTTTTGCTTTCAATGAAATTTTTGGCGTTGCGTTGCGTTTTACACAATAAGGCCCTAAAACTTTAGCTATGTTCACACCTATTAAATATTTGACGTAACCACTAGTTTTATTAAAAAATTATTTGCTTTTGCAAAACGTTTGGCTAGATCAAACATCACTTAACAGTTTCTTAATTACATTATACAATTATCTTCTGACAAATAAATTTTATTAAATCAATAGAATCTGTTAAAAATAAAGCAACAGTTTAATCAATTTACTAGTCACGCTTTTTTAATTTTTGTCAACTATTTGCTGGGTCTAAACATACCTTGTTACGAACTGCTTGGACTGGCGGGGTTTCCAACTAGCTCTTTACGCATTTTTTTCGGGGGCTTGCAACCCTTCCCGCCAGCCGCGTATTCGAACACAAAAAAATATGAAAACAATAATCAAAACTGAAAACTACACAACAAACTACCACCACATAAAGAATTTTGAGACTGATGTTGGTTTCGTTTCGCCCTCCCAACCATGTCATAGATGCATCCGCCTATTTAAAGTCACATGACCCAAAACCCACTTGACCTCTCTCTCCACTTACCACTCCATCATTACCTGGACCTTGCTAAATCAAAAATTTAAATTTTTCAAATTAATATTTACATTATTAACTTAAAAAATACGTGTTCAATAATTAATAGAATAATAATAGTAGTAATAATAATTTTACAATAATTAAAAAAAAATATACATACACAAATAAACTAATACATCTATACAATAAATTTCCCTCAATTTTTCTCTCTTAATTTACATTTTTTTCCTTTTAGTGATTATTACAATTTTTTTTATTTATATATATTTAATTTGGGTTTTTTTTAAATGCTTATTTTCCTATATCTTTTTTTCGAAATCTATATCTAACGGAGCTTCCTGAGACATAAGTTTTCTTTTCTTTCAATATTCTATTGTTTAAACTAAAAAAATATATATAAATAATTTCACTTTTCATTAAATCGCGATAATCGAGGATTAGGTGTATATATAAAAACATATAGGACATACACACTAACTACTACACGTGGCACTAGTATTATAGATTTTTTTATAACTCACAACACTACACTTAAAATAAACCTTATCTTGATATTATTTTTTTGTTGTGTTGTTTTTTTTTCTTTTTTTTATGCTAATTTCCCTTTTCTTTTTAATTTTTATTATCTTAATAAAAATTTTTTTTCTGTTCTTTCTCTTAAGCAACGTTTTTTTCTTCAAATAACTTCGGTGAGGGTTTCTACTTTAATTACGGAAATATTAATATCAAATCCGTTTAAAAAAAATTATTTTTTTTCCGAAAGAGAGCGGGGAGATTTCCCCCAACGGAGACGGTACCGCGACCAAACCAGGTATATTGTACCCAACCACTTGTCTCCAATGTACTCCCGGGAAATATAAATTCCTTCGCCTGACGCATTCCCGGTAGCGATGCCCAGTATTTCCTGTGCTCGCTGAGAGCCCATTCCCCCAGTTGGGACTGGGTAGTGGCTCCAGCCCTAGCCAGCTCATCAACCCCATCGTTACCCGGGACCCCTGAGTGTCCCAGCACCCAACAGAGTGTCACTCTGTTTCTTGAGCCCAGCTCCTGTAGCCTTCCCCGGCATTCCGCCACCAACTTCGAGGACAATTTCCAGGAAGAGAGTGCCTTGATGGCCGCTTGACTATCAGTGAATATCACAATGCTGTTTCCTTTCATTCCCTTGTAAAGAATGTTGATACAGCACACATCAATGGCGTGGATCTCGGCCTGGAATACACTTGGTAGTCTTCCCATGGCTATCGAGATTCGCGTGTTAGGTCCAAATGCCCCAGCACCCACCCCATGCTCCGATTTGGATCCATCAGTATACCAGCGTAGTCCCTGGTTACCATCACAGAGATTTCCACTGTCCCAGGCTCCCCCATTTGAGAGGATCGTGCTAAACCTTCTGTTAAAGCTCAGTTCCGTGGTCTTAATGTCCGCCCTTGTGCAGACTGATAGACCAGGAGCTAATTTCATCAGACCAGCGTGTCCGTTGACCTCATCTGACAGTCCGGATGTTTGTTGGATCCTAAGGAGACTCGATATTGCGGCCCTCCTTATATGGATGTGTAATGGCAAAATGCCCAAGATAGTCGCAAGTGCCGCTGTTGGACATGTGCGCATCACCCCCGTCAGGGCTACACAGACCATTCTCTGTAGCCTTCCGCACTTTTGGATCGCCGACACCTGCTGGATCTTTGGCCACCATACCAGGGATCCATAGGTGATTATCGGTCTGATCATCATAAAATAAAGCCACTTAATCATGCTAGGGCCATAGCCCCAGGTCTTCCCAAAGAAGCTCTTACAGGCCCAGAAGGCCCTAAGTGCCTTCTTTAGGGTCGCATCCAAGTGCGAGTTCCAATTTAGCCGTTTATCCAGAACAATTCCCAAGTACTTGACTTCATTGGAGTACTCGATTTCCGTCCCATTCACTGACAGCCTACCCAGTCTGTGTTTATACCTTCTCGTGAACGGGGCCACGACCGCTTTTTGGGGGTTGATGTTCAGCCCCCTTTCATGGCACCATTTGAGAACCTTGTCGAGAGCACCCTGCATCACGTCAGTGATTGTTCTCTCGAATTTCCCGGTCACAATGATGGCCAGGTCGTCCGCATAACCAATGGCCCGCAGGCCGTATTCCTCAAGTCTGACGAGCAGGTCATCAATTACAAGGCACCATAGCAGGGGAGTAAGTACCCCACCTTGTGGACAACCTTTAACAGCACTAATGCTGACGCTAGCGTCATCCCAAGAGGCGGTGATTCTCCGTTGCCTCAGCATGGCGCTAATCCAATTGATGGTGCAATCATCTATCCGTTTACGCGACAAAGCATCCTTGATAGAGTCGTAACTTGTGTTGTCAAAGGCACTCTCCACGTCAAGAAAAGCACATAGTGCAATATCCTTGTTGCTCTGTGCCTTCTCTATTTGCGCAACCAGATGGTGCAATGCTACTTCCGTCGACTTGCCCTTTAAAAAAAAATAAAAAAAAAAAAAAAAAAAATTGTTTGCATAATTTTTATTCTCTCGCATCACCAATTCCACATTGTTAAACTTTCTCCATCTTTCGACTTTCTTTATTTTTTTTCATCCCACACGTTAACCGTTAAAACAGGGACTCACGCTTACGATTTATTAAAAGCAAATAAACATTACACTAAAAGATTTCCTGGCTATTTTCCTCTAGTGTGGTGCTTAGGGAAGATTCCAATCCATCCCACGAAAATAGCAAGCTAAAAGAAATTATTTGCCTTTTTCTGATGTGCGAAAGAATTCTTTCTTTCGAACAACTACATTTAAAACAAAAACAAATTCTAAAAACTTTGTTTTTGTTTTAAATTAATTCTTTCGCACATCGGAAATAGGCAGTTAATATTTTTACACACACTCTAAAATTTTTTTGAATTAATTTTATTTTCCTTAGGTTTTTTTATAAGTTTACTTTTATTTGAAAAAAAAAAAAAATAGTATAAGTTTTACCACACACACAAAAATAAACGTTTTCCTTTCGAGTTTTGTTTTGCTTCTGACTTGAAATTCCCTGGCTTGTCATTTAAATACATTTCATTTATTCTTTCTATTTACCCATTATATAACAAAAAAAAAAAAAAATAGGTAATTATTTAACAGCCATCTTTTCATTTAATTTTTATTCTATTTATTTGAAATCTTATTTTTAAAACTTTCTACATTCATTTCGATCGACATTTTTCTATTTTTGTACTATTCGGAATTTATTTTTTGTGCGTTTCATCATGGCGAACATGGTTTCTAAGCCAACGATGGTTTTTAGCCAACGATGGCAGCACATGGACGAAACATGAACATGAACAGTCTACACGAGTAGAATTCATGTGCGACATGCTGCTGATGAATAGTTGAGCTCGCTTTGCTGAAGTCTGTGCAACAGAACAAAAAATCACCCATATTTTGAAAGAATACCTAATATCTAAATATCTAACATTAACACAAATCCAATTCATAACTGGCAAACACATACAAATGGGTACAATATTTTAAAAGGGTATAACTTTGGAACGAAGAGCAAACTCAATTATTTTTCTTTTAAATGGCTCAGAATTTATCCACCTTTAAAACTGAATCATTAGTTTTTTTAACTTTAATATACATTTTAAAAGTTACAAAGCATTATTATATCATTAAGGCGACCCAAATGACCAAAAAAAAAAATAACCAAAACTTATAATATCTGCACAGAGAAGTAAAGCTTGAGAAGTTTTCTTTAAAAAAAATGGACAAAGTAACAAAGAAAATCGTGCTAATGGCTCGAGTTATCAGCTAAATTCAAAAAAGTCGATATAACTCGATTTTTGGGTTAAATTCGATTTTAGCGACCTCTAAACCTCTTCCGAAAAATCTGAAAAAAAATCACAAAAATACTCTACCCTATAAGCTTTCAAAAAAATGCTGGGGTTCCTATAAAAATCGAAAAAAAAATTTTTTGGGACACACTAATGTACATATGTATGTTAAATTGATAAGATTTGACTAATAACACTGCTGGAAAACAATCAATGTAAATTGAATTATCTTTTTACGATCAATATACAATTTATTAATATTCGTTGAAACATAATAAAATTTAATATATTTGAATATAAAACATTTGAATAATATTAATTTTTATTTAGCTAAAATGCAAAAAATCTTGTACAAACTAAATAAATTTATTCAAACAAACTATAAACAAATTATTTAATTTTAAATTAATTAAAATTACAAAAATGTTTAGCCTTGCAGAACAATACAGATATTTGTTTTAAGAACTTTTTTTAAAATTAATAGTTGTTCAAAATTATCATCAGTTAATAATCCTGTCAGTGAAAAAAGTCTGTAGACTGGTGCTCAAGATGTAATTGGTGTGTTATACTTATTTTAAAAAAATTTCATAGATTCTCCGATATTTCTTTAAATTTTTTAAAGATGCATATTGTTACGTTACTGCCTTTTCAATAACGTTTTTGGTTTATTTCCTTTATAATAAACCTCTTGAGTTCTTTTATTGCAACCTTAATAAAATAAATAAAACACAATAATGCACTTTAAACACTTTATTTATAACTGTACTATAAACTATTCACAGCACTTTATTTAGAACTAAGTCAATTATACCACTTACACTTGCGATCTACACACTTAAATGTTCGTAATAATACTGATTATCAATGCACACCTTCGCGAGTATTTATACTCTGTTCGCTGACATCTAGGTGTCTCTGGAACATTCGACTCGTCGAAATGTCTGTAACATTTTCGACATTTTTGGGCCAATCGAACTTTTATTATCTTACAGCTAATATCATAATGCATTAACACTGTGGCTGAATTTAAATTGATTTAAACATCAATAAACTAAAGCATACTTTATGGGTTAAAAATAATCTTAACACTATTATGTTATACAATTATGTATAAAGGCTAGTTTACACGGTAATACAATGTATTACGACTTTGTGGAATCAAAATATTATGAAATTCTCTCCGGGTTTAAAATAAAAAAATTAAAATCTGTTGGTAAGTATTTTTCATGTTCACACGGATGGTTTACGTAAAATAAAAGCAAAGTGAGTTAATAACAAAAAAGCAGATGGTTGCAGTATTACAATATTTACAAAAACAACATGAACATTTCCTCAGTTGATTCTGCTTGTTTTTGTAATTTTATAAAAATGTTACCACCTTCAATATACACTGTTAAAATGCGACTCTGGTGTGATGAGAATACAAAGGTTTCTAAAATGGTTTAGAAAATGAACATTTACCGACCGATTGCCATATTTTTATCCGTATTCTCTCTTACTCAATGCATTTTGTTTTTACATGATAAGATTATTCTCATTCTACATCATTTTTTGACATGCCGTAACACATTGTATTACCGTGTAAACTAGCCTTAACAATCATAACATCTGTACTACAAAATTCTGTACAGTGGTTTTACATTAGAAATATGCGTAAATAATAGAATAACAATTTAGACTAACAAAATAACTAGCAAATACAAAATAACTAATAAATTAAACTTTTTCTTAAGTAAAGTTACTTTCGTAACAATATTAACAACAACTTTATTCAAATTCATGTAAGTGAAATATGATTAAACTTGGCCAACAAGCAAATAAACCAAATTTTCAAATATTTAATTTCAAATTACCAAAATTGGATTTCAGTTATTTTATTACCGATATCAACTGATTTTTGTTAATTTGTATTCTTCATATTCTGATAAAATTATATTTTAATTTAGTTTTAACAATTATTTGTAGTAAAAATATTCATAATAATCAGCTATTAAAAAATGGGTTTTTATGGAAATCGCGATATTTATCAATTCAGTTTTCTCAGAAAATTGTGAACAAAATCAAAAGTTGTGCACCGATTGCAATGAAATAAAGCTCATCTGTTTAACTATATGTTTTTAAACAAAAACTGTTTATGAATTTTAAAAGGCCAAAAAATTTAATTTTTTTTTTAAAAATTGTTATTTTTTTATAAATCCTTTTATTAAGCTTGAGGTCTATTTTCTTTTTTTTTTATAAAAATATTAAATTTTTTAATTTAAAAACTTCAACGATATCTCTGAAACTACTGGGCAAATTTAAAAACAATGTAAGCATGGCTTAAAGATAATATTGTTTCCGATTTTCGGATTTTTTTTAACTGAATATGGTGAACCGTTTTCAGGTTATTCCAATATATGTAGTGAAAGTGCCCTTATTTTGGACATAACGCTTTATGTCGAGCTGATAGAGAAAAATAAAGATTAGATTTGAAATCAGCGACCTCAAATTAGTAAAAATTTGCAACAAAGTTCCAGTCCGCCCAAAAAAATTTAAATTTTGTTCCCTTGTGTTATTGTTAGTTCATATTTAATATATGAAGATTTAATAAATAAATACTGAAGAAAAATTATGACTCGATGATCACAACGTTTATTTATTTTATTTCTAGTAATATAAGTTTAATAAAATAAATTTTAGGAATGGATTTTGTATTCGAACTATAGTAAATTATGAACCGATCGCCACGAAACTTGGCAAAGTAATTTCCTGTCTTTTGAAACAAAATTATACCATATTTCACCACTAAAGCGGCATTCGTGGCGGGCTTAGACGTAATAAAGTGTTTTCTTACAGTGGAAAAAATGTAATGGAATTTGGTGTATACGTTTTAATTATCACAAGAGGTGGATTCGGTCGATAATTTCACAAAGACCCCATTAAAAATTCTTTCCGCGAAAAAGTCATTGTGCCCATCAGCCATCATATTATGTTAGTGTTTAGATTAAATTTGCAACCCTATTAACCTTACCAAATATAATTGTAATAGATGCATATTTTTCCAAAGCTTTAATACAAATACCACTTCTGTAAATAGCTTTTATAGCTGGTCTTCACAATATGTTCTATAATAGCTTATATGTCATGGCAGAATTTTGTCCGGAGAGGTACAGAATGGATTATAGTTTCCATATACGCCCACTCTCTACAATCACTTTAAGACGAAACAATTTTATTGAGATGTTGATATCGTTAAATTTTTTGAAAAGCTTTATCTTATAACAAATTTTATTATGGCGGGTCCATGATTGTCCATGGTTCCACAAGTGGGTACGCCCTCGAAAATTGGTCTGTAAACACATATGTGCCATGCATGGAACGCATAATTCGTAACATAGGTTCGTATATAATACCCATATTAAATAAATTGTTTATTTACTTAAGAAAAATGTATTTTGTAACATATTGAACCCTTCTTACCGCGCAACTCTTCGCTAAAGAGAGAACACATAAATTTTATTTTTGAATATATATCGTCATCAAAAAATGGTTTAATTTTGTTAACTGATGATCTGGCCTAAGCAACTCGAAATGCGTATAGAAACAGCTTATTCTCCAAGATTTAATTTCAGTGTATTTATCAAAAATAAAAATATTAAATTAAGCAAAACAAACAAAATCTAATTAATGAAAAAATTAAATTTTAAATTTTATTCAATCATTTTTATTTAAAAGCTCTTTGTTTGACGCTGTTTGATCTTACTAAATTTTTGTAAGAACAAATACTTATTTGTCCAAAAGAGAACAATATTTGACGCTTAGGGGTCACATTAAGATAATTTTATTTGCTGAGAAATAATTTTCTTTGCCCAAAATCAGCTGTTTTTCTTTTTGCCGTTTTAAAATATTTTGTAGCCAGATTAGGGCTAACAAATATTTTTCCACAGCTCAATTACAAAACATGCTAAGTCGGAAAAGTAAGTTTTGCAGGAGAAGCTCGTAAAGTTTACGGTCGGAACAACATTCAGTTTTATGCTTAGTTACTTAGCATAACTTTCGATTGGATCGCTCTAGGGAGATCGAACTGTTCTTATTCGACTTCGTTTAAACCGGTGATTTTGGTATAACAAACAGGTTTTTAATAATGTGTTATTAAGAAACTTTTTTTTTCATTTGTTATAAATTACGATTAACTTAGGTATATTTCTAATTTATAAAAGCGTGTGCTATTGTAAAAAAAAAAAATTAAAACAAGGTAAATATCAATTTGTATGATTGTATTCCAAATATTAAATTTATCTTTATACAAATGACATCTCTGGAGATACTTCGAACAGGATTTAAAATACAAAGGTGCTTGAAGTGCCCTTAAATTATAAGTTGCAAAGGGATTCCCACGTCACTACTTATTTATCACATTTAATTAGTCCACATGGTTGACATTAATGTGCTCCAAATAAAATGTAAGTCCGTTCGAAATAGTTCTAAAGAGACGACAAATAATACATTCTTAAAATACGCTGCCAAAATTTAATTATTGGGTAAAACAGTAGCCCGTTGTTTTGCCGAGGGCTACTATTAGTTCTAGCACATCTTCATTCTAACAACTACAACATTTCGGCGGAATCGACGATATGGAAACAATTCATCAGTTTTATTTTTTAAAACCCCAAGAACTAAAAAACAAAATTGAATAAATCAAACAATGTCATGGAAGGTTTTAAGTTGTGGTCGACGAATGGACAGACATTTCATACAAAAAACATGTTAATATTGTTACGAAAGTAATTTTAGTTAAGAATAAGTTTAATTTATTAGTAATTTTATTAGTTTAAAATGTTATTGTATCAGTTAAGCATATTTCTAATGTAAACACATTGTATAGAGTTTTCTAGTACAAATGTAATGTTATGATTGTTATAGATAACTGTATAACATAATAGTGTTAAGATTATTTTTAACTCATAAAGTATGCTTTAGTTTATTGATGTATAAATCAATTTAAATTCAGCCACAGTGTTAATGCATAATGATATTAGCTGTAAGATAATAAAAGCTCGATTGGCCCAGAAATGTCGAAAATGATACAGACATTTCGACGAGTCGAATGTTCCAGAGACACCTAGATGTCAGCGAACAGAGTATAAATACTCGCGAAGGTGGGCATCAATAATCAGTATTAGTACGATTATTTAAGTGTGTTCATCGTAATTATAAGTGGTAAAATTGACCAAGTTCTAAATAAAGTGGCATGAATAGTTTATAGTACAGCTATAAAGTAAAGTGTTTAAAGTGTTTTATTTATTTTATTAAAGTTGCAATAAAAGAACTCAAGAGGTTTATTATAAAGGAAATAAACCAAAAACGTTATTGAAAAGGCAGTAACGTAACAATATTATTATTGTTTTTTATTTATAATATTGATACAAAATCATTCGAAATATACAATCCTGACTAAGAGGTTGTGTTTGTAACTTTTCAAAAGTATGGTCGGAGTCTGCTGATTCTTATAGACATGCTTGACCACCAACATATTGGAATTTATTTAAAATAAAATTGGGAAAAAATTTATAAAATTCCTTTTATTTTTGAAAACCAAAGTTCTTTAAAAATTTTGGTGGTTTCCTATCTTTAAGAATTGTTTTGTTTGTATTCAAATGAACTTTTTATTTCAAAAAGTTATTTGATTTTTGTTTTATTCGGACTAAAACCAGGTAACCTGTTATTAATTTAATGCTTAACGGAAAACCGTTTTTTAAATATCAACTAGGGCTGTTTAAGACACTATCCGATTAATATATACATCTTAATTTTAAAGTTTCCATCACCATATGTCATTTTCTTCATTGGAGTTGGTTAATTATATTCTTCACTAGATTCGAGTGTAGATGCATCACTGTGAAATGTTAAATAACCAGTGGTGCGATTCACTAACTTTTAACGATCCGACAATCGTAATTTTTGTTGACATATATATTCGCTTGCAGTAACGATAGTGTGATTCTGTAATTTTTTTTAACGACTGTAAAGAGCTGTAGTTTTTGTAACATCTCTGTCTACAAAATGTTAAAATAAACGAAAAGCCCAAAAATCAATAAAGAAAAAACAAATGAAATTGTGCTTAATTTACTGTTTTTACAAGGTAAAAGGGTATATATAACTTTGTCATTCCGTTTGTAATTTCTACAATATTGATCTAAGACCATATAAAGTATATAGATTCTGGCTTCTTATGAGAAGGGAAGTACAAATCCGGTTGTCCGTCCGTTGAAATGAGTTTTCCGAAGACCCCAGATATGATGAAGGCTAGGTTGTTATACATTTATGTCAAATATAGTCCAGAATTGTTTGCTATTGAAATTCAGGACGATCGGTCCATAAATGGCTGAGATATGAGCAAAAAACCTCGACTACCTCTAATTTGTTCTAAACATACCCATTTTCGGGAACAGTAGATCTTCCCGAGTCCAAGTTTTATAATCTAAGTAAATGGTTTTTTCTTCCTAAAGACGTGGGTATATAATCTGCCAAATCGGTTAAGAAATGGTTAAGTTATTAGCAAAATACTCCAAAAATGGGCTAAAAAGCAATCAGTGAAAACTAAATTTTTAGAGCTGTTACATAACCTATGGATACGTCTTATATATCAAAAGATCAGATTTTTAGTAGAACATATTTGCTGAAAAACTCGGAAAATCGGTTCAGATTCAAAAAAGTTATTACCAAAATATAATTTTTTTTAAGAAAAATACCTATTTTCGGGAACCGTAGATCTTTCCGAGTTCAAGTTTTATTACCAAAGTAAATGGCAAACTTCTTAGGTGTATAAAGCTATCAAATCGATTGAAAAATGCCCGAGTTATGACCAAATTACTGAAATACAAATATTTACTTTTTATACCCTTCACCGAAGGTAAAAGGGTATATATAACTTTGTCATTCCAACCCTTAATATCTCAAAACAAGAAATTCCGACTTAAGCCATTATTATTTAATGCCACAGATATATTATATATGTAGATTATTCTTATCGCACCATGGTGAAGGGTATATAAGATTCGGCATAGCCGAATATAGCACTCTTACTTGTTATATTTTATTTTGTGAATTTTACATTTAGAATTTTGTTTTTGTTCATAATTTGCTTTTTTTTTTTGCACATTTTGAATTTAGAATTTTCTTTTTGTTCATACATATACATACTTGTATTTATGTATGTATGTAAGTGCTATGTACGTAAGAAGTCGGGCCTCAGCCACTTTAAGCATAAAATACACTTTATCGATTAAATAAACACAGCTTAAATTATTGTCGCTAAAATAACAAAATTTTTTAAGTGCGACTCCGACTCACGACTCCAACTCCTAATCTAACCTGGATGCTAAATATATATTTGACTTTAAGCTCTTCTTATACCCTCCACCACTGGTGGTGAATGAGGGTATACTAAGTTTGTCATTCCGTGTACATTTTTTATTATGCATCTAAGACCCCATAAAGTATATATTCTGGGTTCTTGAGTTATTCTAAGTCGATTTAGCCATGTCCGTCTGTCTGTCCGTCTGTTGAAACACGCTAACTTTCGAAAAACTCATAAGATAAGAACAATGTTGGTGTCATTGCTGCTAATTAACCTAAGCAGTTTGGGATTGAAGTCCAGCTAAATCCGACCAGTAGGATCGGAGTTATGAATCTAAATGTAGAACCACCACCTTAAAAATTGACAATTTGGTTACAAAAACTGACATAAAAGATGGCATATTGCACGGCATGATATAAGATTTTGCACAAACCCGTTATATATGACCAAAAATCATATTGTACGTCTAAAACCGTGACAAATAATGCTATCATAACAAACTTTGGTACATGACAGTTTTAAAAGACTAAAAATCATACTGTAAAATTTCGCGAATATTTGTTAATAATTTACCATATGCCCCATATAAAGCCTTTACACGGAAAAAAGTTTAGTACGCCTAAAACCGTAACAAATAATGATATCATAATACAATTTGGTACGTCACAGACTTATTATGCTAGAAATCATACTTTAAAATTTCGCGAAGATCGGTCCATAATTTACCCTAGCCGCATATAAAACCTACAATCGGAAAGTATGTTAAAAAACGTAATAAGTAATATTATTGTAATACTTTTTGGTACGTCAAAAATTGATAGGACTAAAAATCACGCTATAAAATATCGGTCCATAATTGCCCATAATGTCTAATATTATGCTCACTCTGGGAAATTAAGTATTTAAATACGACCGTAGCAGATATAGATATTGTGGTAAATGTTTGTCCAATTTTGGTCGTTTGACCAGAAATAAAATCATTAATTAAGATACCATATTCAGCAGCCTTTTGAAAAGCAGTTTAAACACTAAAACAAATTGCACTACTGTATTGAAATTTGTTCCATTTAGATTTTTAATAACAGAAATCACTCTACAGGATTTCGTGATGATTAGTCTATAATTTACCATGGGTCCAATATAAATTCCCCTCCTGAAAATCATTTTAGTTCGGATATAAATGTTACGAATAATGATATTTTACTCAAGCTAGTTAAACTTTCTAAAAATAAAAGCATAAAGCTTTCCGATTGTCGGTTAACAATTTAATAAAGGTCTAAACCGAAAACGTCCTTTTTTATAGAGATAAATTAATTAATAATAAATAGATATCATATGAGTTCACTCCTGAAATATTCTAACTGTCGGTGGAAGGCATCCAAGATTCGGCACTCTTTCTTGTTTTTAACTCAGTACCATTTAAATGGTTAAATAAAGCGAGAAAATGATTCTGTAAAAATTTCAAATCGATATTTGAAATATTGCAACACCAATTTCGAAGAATTTTTCTTTTAAAAAATATTATAAAATTTTGGAAAGATTTTGGAGTCGGAGTCGCGAGTTTTTGTGGGTACTACGACTCCGACTCCGGTACAAAAACTTCAACTCCGATTCTTTTACTCCGACACTACAGCCCGAGATCGTATCTTAATCCAGTTTATTCTAATCCAAAAGTTATTGATTATTTTTGAAAAACTTTGTATCAAATCGCCTTTAAACTTCCGATTTCACAAAAAAAAAAAAAAAAAAACAGAAATGGGCAAAAACTACAAAACTACTGTAGTACATAAATGCTAAAGGTAATAATTGATAAATAGGAAAGTATTCGAAGTCTGTTTTTAATTACTTTTCAGGTTTTAAAAAACACTTTTTTTTAAATTGCTGCTGATAGAAATAAATTATGGGGCACTTACTCACTCTAAGTACTCGTATGTAGTAATATTTTTTATACTTGATTTTTTATTCTTAATATGTTTAATAATAATGTTATTGTGTTTATTTTGTTTGTGTACTGGAATTAAATAAAGCACAATACAATACAATTAATTAAATGTATTTACGCATTACAAATAAATGTTGATTTTTTTTAAGATAAAAGTATCACTTCTAGTCAGTTATTGTTGAGCTTTGACTCAAAACGGTACCGAAGTCGGCTATTTAAACGAAAAATTTTTTAAGAGAAATAAAGGATTGCAATAAACGTGTAATAACAATACGGGTAATAACACTGGATTATGTTTAAATAAAATAATAAAATCTTTATACATACATAAATAAATATTTATTGCTGTAAGTACTTAACAAATAATATTGCACATTTTTTCAATAACAATCTTGGTTTAATTATGTGTTGACAAAATGAATTCAAATTAAAAATGTACACATGTATGTAGACTCGTAAGTAAATTAATAACTGTTATGTAGTTAAAAACTTTGGGTTGTTTCCTTTACACTTGATGAATTTTCAATGTTCGGCTTAAGACCACATGTCTTGAGTAAGAAACCATACCACATGCGCCGCGTTGCGGGATCCATAACAATAAAATATATAAAAAGAATAAAGCCCTGGACTGTTGCGGTAAGACAAAATAGATATGAAAATAATATGCCAGCTTTCATTGCATTTAGAAGACCAAAAATCCATGTGAAACCTAAGAGGAAAAATAAAAGCACTAATAGACGAATCTGGGACAGAGCTAAGCCCTTTTCCATGTGACGTATTGCTCCAGCTGGATTTTTAAGAATATTGTATATGACAATAATGAATATCACTAAATTCGCTATAATTACGAGGGTTATGGGCAAAACAATGCCAATGTAAAAAGAAACACCGGAGGGATAACAGAGGGGATTCGTTGATTTGTTTTGATGGGGAATATAGGAATCACTGTCAAACAGCAATACACAAGCAACAGGAATAAGGGGCATACCCCAGCCCAAAAATGTCGATTTGATAAAGAAACGTTTCGGTCTGGTGTTCCCAAAAACCTGAACATAACGCTTAAATTGAAGATACGCTATTATGAACATCCAACAGAACTGCACGAGTACGGAATAGTGCAGACATGCACCAATAGCGATACAACTTGTATATATCCGGTTGCTTATAAGGTGATATGAATTCTCTTCGGTGTTAACGAAGCAGAAAATAATCATTTGTAAAGCAATTGCAGCTGAGAGTTGAAGTAGAACTTTGGAATTGGCCTTTTTACGCCATGTGCGAAAAGTACAGGCTGTTACGAATATCCCTGCAATCCCGAACAAGGAGAGGGAACAGCCCAAGAGTGTAATCATATCCAAAGCCTGTTTATGAATTTTCTTCTCAATAACATCGATTTCTGAATCTACAGACAAATTATAACTGCCGCCAATTAAATATGCAAATGGCGTTAGGTGGGTACAGCCGCACAACACAGTATTGTTGTTTAGTGCAGATCGACTTATTAACATGACACCATCACTCGCCCATGATTGATAATTCCAATAACTACAAAATTGTTTTTCCTGTTGGGTATCGTTAAAAGTTTCAGCTTTGTCTATATCTATGTTACGATGGGTTATAACGAGTGGTAAAATCTCGGGCAGATCCTTATCATGACCAGGAATTGAAATTGATATAACTTTACCATCTACCATTTTGTCAGCAGTAAAGTTCGTTTCCTGAAACAATTTATCATTAGCATAAATCTTGATAACTACTTTCGGTTCGGGACGCTGTTCTTGCCATGTTTTATTGGACATCATAGAAATTTCATCTAATCGTTGCCAGAGTGAAGTGGGTACAAAGGTCCCAAACATAATATTCTGCTCATTAAGTAACTCGTCAACACTTTGGTTCGCTAAAATAAACCGATAATATTCGTTCCTAAAAGCCCCTTTCAATAAACCTTCCTCGTGAGATTCTCCGCCCCTGTTTAAGTCCATTTCGAATAAAGCGATTCCTGTTACATTGGCAATCTGGGGACTGATAACAAAAATAACAAAATTTGTAGCAATTTTGACCACAACACCTACATCTGAATATTCAATGATTTCTATTTCGTTGTCATCATCATCCAAAACATTATTAAGATATCCTAAATGAAGGCTTTGGGTGCTAAAGCTGTTAATATTCGATGGAAACACTTCCTGCGACGAAACGTGGTCTATTAAATATTCAAATACATCCAGGAGAATATTAGTTGAATTAAGCGCTATTGAAGAACGAATGACGTGTTCATTGACTTCAAGTAGATAATTAAAAACTCGTACTATATCCACCATAGTTTCTGAGAAGTTTTGAGTTATCCATGTGTTATTAAAAGCATCCAAATCTAATGTTTTATGCTTGGGGGTTACCTTAAGAATATTCTTGATTGAATTTCGTATTATTTTGGCCAGGTAGTACAGATCGGCAGGAATTAAGTTCTTTAAATTAGATTTCAAAATGTTTCTAACATCTCTTATGGCTTTTTCTGGTTGTTTTTTCGAAGTTTTTGTTACATCAATTTGATACAAATTATTTGTTATAAGATTCGATTCGGTTATGCTAATACAGGCCTCTAATGTTAGCTCCTCCCAAAAAGCTCCTTGAATAAAATCTCCAAGACATCTGCGTGAAATTGGTGAGCCATTTTTTTGTAAGCACAGTTTGGATTTAGTCGCTGACTGTCCGATCCGCGCCAATAGCCATTCGTTTTCGGGAAAGCAAAATTCAGTACTACGTACTGTATAGGCAAAATGAGGCTGATATTCCTTAACTAAATCAATTAAAATACTTTTAACTCTTATTCGAATTGTTGTATCATGGCGCACTCCCTCCTCGTCCTCAATGCTATTGTCCTCTTCACTTGTCTGTTCCTTGCTTCTATCTACTGTTGACGATTTTAAAGAAGCAGTGGTATGACATAAACATATTAAATACGTCGAGTTCGGGTGAAGATATATAAAATCCATAACTCGGACATTATGAATAATAAGATTGTCTAGATGTTTGTGATTTTTGAGGATAATTTTCATATCTTTTTTAATACGTGTTGCTATGAATTTCATTTCATCTGGATTAAATGTAATTGGAAAATAATCATGACCTTTTAAAGGAAATTCTATTTGCATCGAAAACGCATGTCCCTTAATAACTTTAGCGGCGACGACTTTTGGTGACCTTACATAAGTAAAATTGAAAATTGTGTGTGCTTCGCACCAGTATTGTCCCGGATCATCGATCTCTATTTTTAATTTAAATATGGTTTTAGTGTTCGAGGTATTCTCCCATATTTTCTTCACTTTCACTTTAGTTAGCTCTTCGTAATCGGCATTTGTAAAGCAATGTATACTGTTCTCTGGCTTGTCGTTGGACCAAATATAAAATTTATTATAAACAGTCAAAATTAAAGATTCAAGGTCAGAATCCACTCGTAACATCATTTCTACATTTTTTCTACTTTCAATGAACTCAACGCACAAACCATGAATTTTTTTTTGGGATAAGACAATTTTCATTCGATTGTTTTTTGGTTTTATGGCCCATTTTCCGTTTGGTATATTAATTGCACCCTTAACCTCAACGTATTTATCATTTACAATATCTAGCTCTTTAAAAATTATGTTAATAGTATTTATTTTTTTGAAGTATTCCGTAACATTAAGCATCCGATAATCGTCTGGATATTTTTGGCCATCCCATGTTATTCCATAACACTCATTAGGTCTATGACTTAAAGCACCAAAATCCTGAGGACACCCTGATTTGGCAACGAAATTTTTTTTAAAAACACAAACCGAATAATGTAGTTCAGTACAATGAGTCATTTCAGTTTGCATTGTTGGTTGGTTTCGCTTTCCAGCTTCATTCAGTATATAACTAGCTATGCAATGTTTACCAGATAACGAATGTCTGCTTGTTGATAACGGGCTCCAAATGTCGTATAATTTATTCCATTGTTTACCCGGTAATCGAATCACAAATGGATTGAAGTCATTCTCTTCATATCTTTTAATAGGCATCCAAAAACTCATGATTTTATATTTGTTATATATAAACTTTAAGATTTCACTGTCAATTGAATTAGTATGCCCCATTATAAAGTTCGATCCATAACAAAAGTGCTCGTCAAAGCTTTGCTCTCTTGTTGAAATTTTTAGACACAAGTATTCATTATTCAAAAACAATTCTATTAGATCATCAGGGCATTTTATATTCTTACTTTTAAACTTCCTACAATTAACTTGTTTCGGGATCCATTCTCCTTTTTCAAAGTCACACTGTCTTAAAGCAATAGATTCATTCTGCCAACACACATCTGGCTGCGATATAACGTAGTTCATACCGTCCTCGTAATTTATTTTCCACTCAAATGTTCCATTTGATTGTATCTTTTCTTCAGGGCAAAATTTCTATAAAAAATAAAAAAAAAAAAAATAAAAGATTTTCAGAAGAAAAAAAATTATACATTTACGTACTAGTTTTGAATTTGATGTCAATCTTCCTCTTATTGGAAGACATTTATATATAAAAACCAATATAACGCAATTAAAAATGTTGTTTAAAATCTTTTGCATTTCCTTAAGCAATTACTTTTCAAATTCATATAATAAAAACCGCTCGCTTTGTTTTTACCTAAAGATCTTATAATTGTCTCGATAAGAGATAAGAACTTTCTACTACCAGAAGAATTTAAGTAAATAATCTTTTGTTCGTTTTGTTGGAATTTTTTATATTTTTCTCAATATCTTAAGTTATTTTATCTAATTTTTACGTAAGATTAAATGATCGTGTTTATATACACCTTTTATGCATGATTGTTTTGCTAATATACTAGGGCGATCGTTTTATTCGAATATCCGTTTTTTTTAATTAAAACCCGGATCAGCCGAATACTTTTCGATTTGTATTTTTTTTTGAAAAAAAAAAAAAATCCTTTTTACTATATCCCTTATGGCGATTTTTTTTTTTCTGAGAAAAATGTTGCCTAAATTTTACATGTTTTACATTTTTGTGTTCGTTTGTACGAAATATACAACAGTAAAAAAATGTCAAGTTTTTTTGTGAATATGGTGATGAAAAACATGTTGCATATTTCACCCTCACTTTAACTAAAGGTGTTCATACAGCCCTATTTTACAACTTTGGTACTTACTCCTTTGTTTGTACAACCAATGTTTTATTTTGTTTCCTATAATTCATACCGCTCATAATGTTGTGAAAAGATTGTTTAAAAACAATATATAAAATTTTGTTACATATTTAAATTAAAAAATTCTATGTACTTATGTATATTATTATCGTTCTAATTTTTGCCAAGCCACAATTTAAGTCAATATATGTTTCCAAACCGTAATACATAGTGTGCAGAAACCGCTCAATTAGCTTTTAAAGTCGCTAATGAAGTACATTAATAATAAAAGTATAATAGCTGTAAATTAAAGCAGCTACGAGTAATTTTGTTTTTTATTTAAGTTGCTCAATATGTTAAACTTTGAGTGATTAAAGGTTACATTAGAAAGTGGTTCACGCATGTACTGTAACATATTTTTTCAGAAAAGAAATCGCCATAATTTGTTTTTGTAAAGGCCGTTTTACACTATCACACAAGTCTTAAGTATTTTAACGAAAATGCTTCCCTGATCTAATTATTGCTTAACCATTTTAAAAAAACAATGGCAACTTATCATGACAGGGTTGTATTTTCCTGAAAAAATGTACATTACATTATACGATTTATTGAGAGTCACCCTCGTATATTATAAGTTTTATTTTATTTATGCGAGTCAGCACTTTAGGAACATACTGACTTTAGTGCAGTCGGCATTTTAATTTTAAGAACTAGGTATAAATAGTGGATAAGAATAGTTTTAAAGAGAGTTGTAATTAGTAAGGCAATATCAATCTACCTGCGATCTCCACGGAGCACTCCAGGTTGAAGAAAATAAAAATAATAATAATAATAATAATAATAATAATAATAATAATAATAATAATAATAATAATAATAATAATAATAATAATAATAATAATAATAATAATAATAATAATAATAATAATAATAATAATAATAATAATAATAATAATAATAATAATAATAATAATAATAATAATAATAATAATAATAATAATAATAATAATAATAATAATAATAATAATAATAATAATAATAATAATAATAATAATAATAATAATAATAATAATAATAATAATAATAATAATAATAATAATAATAATAATAATAATAATAATAATAATAATAATAATAATAATAATAATAATAATAATAATAATAATAATAATAATAATAATAATAATAATAATAATAATAATAATAATAATAATAATAATAATAATAATAATAATAATAATAATAATAATAATAATAATAATAATAATAATAATAATAATAATAATAATAATAATAATAATAATAATAATAATAATAATAATAATAATAATAATAATAATAATAATAATAATAATAATAATAATAATAATAATAATAATAATAATAATAATAATAATAATAATAATAATAATAACAGAAATTGTCCTCTAAATTTTACAACCATAACAACTGGCGCAGCCGGTAGGATTTAGTGAAAATTTTGAAGAGTGAAGAAGGAAAAGAAGAATAAAAAATGGATGAAGAAAAACAATTTTTATTACAATTTATTGAACTGAACAAAAGTCTCACATATTTGTGGAAAGTAAAATGCAAGGAATATAACAATAGACCTGTAAAAAATAGATACTATAATATTTTAATAGAAAAGTTGAAAGAGAAGTACTCTGATGCTAGTAAAGAATCTGTAATAAAAAAGATTAATATTTTGCGAACGTCGTATCGGCGGGAGCTTAGGAAACAAAAAATTAAACTGAAATCTGATTCCGGCATAAACGAGGAATACGTTCCAACTCTTTGGTGCTTTGATTCGCTCGCATTTCTCGGTGGCCAGGAGGAGCACTTTAATGCAAAAAGTATGGATGAAGGAACCAAAAGTGTGGAGTTTGGAAAAAAATCAAAAAAGAAAAAATTTTGCCAAGACAATTGGTGCTGTTATTATTATTATTTTTATTTTCTTCGAACTGGAGTGCTCCGTGGAGATAGCAGGTAGATTGATATTACAACTCTCTTTAAAACTATTCTTATCCACTATTTATACCTAGTTCTTAAAATTAAAATGCTGACTGCACTAAAGTCAGTATGTTCCTAAAGTGCTGATTTGTACGATCTTAGTCATTACAACTTCGTGTTTATATCTATATTTTGAGACTACGAATGAATGAACAAAACGAATCGAAGAGGACACTCGCTTGTGTACCACTTTTTATTCCTCTCTCCCCTCTCGCCTATAAGGTAAGAATCGCAACGACAAAAATTGTATAATGTAAATTGGGACTAAGACTTGTGTAATGGTGTAAAATACTTTTAAGGAGGCGGCGCCGTATGCGTGACACACTTCACTTTTTTCCTCACTCGCCTACAAACTTTGTCTGTTTGCCTTTTAATTTCCAATATGTAAAAGGGGTCTTAAGCTTCGTACAGACGGTGGTCAGATCTTAAAATATTGGTTAACATCGTTGCTTAAATTGCATTAAAATTTACTCAAAAAATCTTGCTACTGTATGAATATTGTAAGCTCATTTGTATTTGGCAGACGTGTAAAAGTATTTGTATTTCAGTTGGCAACGTCTTACAATATTGTATGATCTGACCACCGTCTGTACGAAACTTTAGTATTCTTCATGTCAACAACATTTACTGAAACATGCAATTAAGGTGAATAAATTATATAAGGTTACAGCTAGTTAGAATTAAATTGAGGTTATCATCAATTGTACATCACAATACAATAGATGTAAGTATGTCAAACTCTTTATGTGAAAAGTATTGTTAAGTTTTGTTGGCATTTTACATCATATTTTTTTTGGAGTTTGACATTCATCTTAGAACCAAAATGCTTGTTGTTGTTGTATTAATGTATTTGTACATGGTCACCTAAATTGCAAAAGGGCGTAACAACACTTTTTATTTTTTTTTACAGAAGAAGCAAAAAACTTTACAAAATCAATAACAACAAGGTGCAAGGTGAACAAAGTCGCCATTTTAAATCGCAGGGATCTACCATTTAGTTTAATAAAACGAACAAAAATCAATCCAAGACTCTATTTTGAATTTTTTTGTTGTAACGCCTTTTTTGCATTTTAGGTGACGATATGTACATATGTTAGTTGTATGAATTCTGGAAATATAATTCTGTTAAAAATGCACATTGAATGCAATTTGCCGCCTTCAAATATTTCAAATCAAAAGAAATTCGGCACATATAGATACATATATAATAACATAGCTACATCTTTAAATCTCAAACGTAAGTAAATACGTGGTGCATTGCATATATTATTATTTGACTATAAATACATATATGAAGTGAATTTGTATGTTTAAAATTTAATTTTTATATTCTTTTATAGTATTTTAGAAGTTTTAACTTCATAAACGAATTAAAATTAAAATCGTTGTAGGTATAATAATTTTCTCATTAAATACCCGGTTGACCTGCCGAATAATCGATCACCCTAGTATGTACGTACCATTTGTATTTTAAATGGTCTCCCAAAACTAGCAAAAGATTTATAGAAAATACAACAGTATTTAACCGTAAACTTGTATGTAATTGCATGTTTATATCCACGCCACAATTGTGGAGAGGGTTTTATGCGTTTGTGGTGATGTTTGTAGCACTATAAAATCTGAGGCAATATGAAAAAGAGCTTAAGTCTATTTGTTTAGTTTTGTAGGAAAGCCATTTTAAACTTTGAAGGTTATTTTTATCAAATATATTTTTATTCTATTAAAAATCATCTCTTCTATTCAGTTATATTATTTTAAGTTTTTATTCCTTAATACTCCTAATGTGACCGATCGAAGGTTAACTTAAGTTGTTATTCCAAATGTTATTGCACGTTGAAAAAAAAGCAAAAAGAAATTTGGTTAAAATTCGTACAAAAAATTTTAACTTTTCCCATGGGTACTTTTAAACACGGATATTAAAAAGGTGCAATAAACTCAACTTATGCTTAAGTCGACTTAAGCACTTTTTCCTTTTTGCCATAGAAATATTGCTTCTAGTATACCAATCGATTCAGAATCACCTTTTGGGTCGATATGTAAACCTGTCAATGTAAACCTTGTGCGCAAAGTACAGGTCACAATTATGGAGATAGTTTGACAAAATTTGGTTCTAATTGTCACAAGGACTAAGCCAATTGAAAATGGGTCCATATTTTTACATAGCCTCCATACAAGCTTCTTTCCGAAATACAATCCAAAAAGATTTTATTGCAATCTAGTATATCATCTTAACAAGTTTTATTCGAATCGGTTTACGTTTAACCATAGTTGCGATACAAATAGCAATTCCGAAAATAGCTCTTACCCAGCAATCCAAGTGATATTGTAACTAGGGATGTAACGATACGTCTTTTCGCCAATACGATACCGATACTCAAAAAGAAATATCGGCGATACCGATATAAATTTTAAATTTGAATTAAAAAAACGCAAGTAGAATAATTTTTTATTATGTATACAAAATTATAGTGTAAGAGATTATTAATATTTAAAATTGATATTAATATGATTTAAGAAACAACGAATTTGATTTTATGGTAATTTTTGCTATTACAAGGTATTCTCAACTTTTCCGCTAAATTTAAGCGCCTAAAGCCTAGTACTGGCTGAGTTCCAAAACGTCAATTGCTTTGTATTAGAACAGAGTATAATGATTCATAACGCCGCAGTACAAAATATATACAATGCAAACCCTTTCGAAACATCACTGTAAAGTATTAGTAACGCAGCAAATAAGCAATCAGGGCATCGGTTTTAAAATTGATGCTTTATGACATTTAACATTTATTTTGCAAACAATACATGCTTATTTTTAATATTATGCATTGAATCACTTACATTTCAAAACGTTTAAGTAAACTTAATACATAGTTGCATTGTTCCGGTACTTTGTACATGTACATCAGTGATGCTCATTCAGGCAAACAATTGTTTAGAAGCCCCACCCCTTTGTTTTTTACGCTCATTATTTTTGTCGTACGTGTGAGAGCAACAAGCGCACATGTACGATAGCTGCATTGATATTTGTTCAAATACAGTGTGTAAAATAAATAATAATGAAATTAATTTAGTTGTTCGTCAGACAGCGACGAACGCACATGCGCGGAAGCTACGCTAGTTTGTTGCTAAATAATATTAAAATGCAAAATTATTTTATGATTAAAAATGCCTTTGGTAATGCCCAATGTCTTTTATGTTATCAAACATTTAAAGGACATTGGGAAAATGTTATTCAGAGGCATTATGATTCTTTTCATAGCAACTTTTAATTCGCTACGTAAGATAATAAGTTCTGTTTGTATTTTAAGCTCATACTTACTAACGTCGACACTTAAAGGGTTTTCAAAAAGCTCAAGAAGTGGTTTAACATAATCGAAATCTTTAAACCTATCTTCAAAGTTTAAAAAAAGTGTCTCAAATATATTTATATATTTTAACGTATGAATGTTGCTTTTTTGGTTCAAAATTAAAGAAGTTATCGAAAAGTTCGTGTAATCGCCCAACTGAATTTGTGATAACAATAAATATTACTTGGTTTTGAAATTAAATAGTATTTTGGACAAATCATATAAATTCTTTTCTTTTCCTTGTAATTCTTAATTAAAATCATTAAGAAATTTAGTGGTATCCGACAAAAATGCTAAATCTGAAATAAACTGAGTCTTTAAGAGACTTTAATAAGCATTTATCAAGTCATCGTAAGGCATTTTTTGTTTCTAAAAAACTAACAAACTTCGTATGTGTAAGCGAGTGATGTACTTCTCGTATCTTATTTATTATATTCTCTGCAGTCTTCATAGCGTGGCAGTCGCTCATAAATTTTAATACTAGAGCAGCCTGATGAATAACACAATAAAAAGTATTAAGATCAACACCGTGTTTTCTTAACAGCCCGATGAA
This sequence comes from Pollenia amentaria, assembly GCA_943735925.1. NCBI lineage: Eukaryota > Metazoa > Arthropoda > Insecta > Diptera > Polleniidae > Pollenia > Pollenia amentaria. The sequence continues at coordinate 106,879,263 of OX031006.1, forward strand.
CACTTCATACTTACCTGACACAGCATTTACACCATTTGTGCAGAGCCCAACATGTTTTTTAGGATCAACAATCGACAGCAGTTTATCACATACAATATCAAACAACTTACCTGTAACATTTCCGTAAAAAGTCGCCAGTGAAAACATTGCTTCAAAAAAGAATCATAATTTTCTAATTTAATCCCTAATCACCAACTCTACAGAAACCCCTAATCAACGGAAGTTTATCACATACACTTAATTCAGTGTGAACTGCATTATTATAAATTTTATATAACCAAAAAAAATTCTTGTGATATATTAATAAAAATTGTGCGTTTAGTTTTGCGTTGCACTGTACTTAACAAATTCTCTCAGAATACATATGCAAAACATTTTTGAACACCAATGATGTACATGGTTAAAATACGGTAGTATTTTCTTCTCTGTCCATGCAAAATACGAATTGAGACCCCTTTCAGACAGGCAAAGTTTACTTTGACAAAGTCTGTTGAATTCTCTTTTAAACTTTGTTTGGTGCTCAGACACACAAAGTTTAATTTGACAAATTTTTGTTTTCTCTTGTTTGAATATAATATATAAACAGCGTTGCCAGAATGATGATTTTATCATATTTTTTTTTTATTTTTTCAAACAAAAATATGATTAAAGATTTTTTTCTCAAATAATGATTTTTTATTTTTAGAAATTCTGATTTTTACTTAAATTTTGCTTAAAGAAAATACACGATTGCTTAAACAGTCAATTTTTAAAACAATGAAGTTTTGCATCAGCTTGATGTGTGTTGGTGCTGCACACTTTTGTACCCAGAATCTAGAATACACAAAATTGCATCATTATTTCTGGACATAAAAATATTAAAAAAGGCATATTATAACCTATTTCCAATGTGCGAAAGAATTCCTTCTTTCGAACAACTACATTTAAAACAAAAACAAATTCTAAAAACTTAGTTTTTGTTTTAAATGTATTTGTAAAGGTACGTTCAGACTGATGAAATATTTGAAAGCAAACATCAAATATTTCATTAACGTAGTCTGAACACAAAATATTTTTGAGTATCAAATAAAATAACAGCTGATTTTGAGCAAATAAAAGTATTTGCCGGCAAACAAATATTTGTCCAATGTGAACATAGTGTGAACACAAAAAATCAAATATTTTAGTAATTTTTGAGCAAACATTTATTTGATATTACAAAAAAATTGAAAGACAAATAATTTTAGCCATGTTCCAGATAGAAGCAATTTTTACTGTAAGTTTTCGGATTCTTTACAATTTTAAAGATTTTTTATAATTATTAGACTTTGCTATTGCTATTAGCAAATTTTTGCAAATTACCGCTAATTTAGAAATTTTTATAGAATTTTTGCCATTCCTTAAAGTTTGAGGCACTTTTACTAAATTTTATGGCTTGTTTGAAATATTAAAATGGTTCGCGAATTTTTGCAACATTTTTTTTTGTTTTTCCCCTAAATTTTGTTTTTTAACCGATTTAGCAATTTCAAATATATTTTAGGGTTTGTTTCCAAGTTTGCATTTTTTCGCGAATTTTAGCCATGTTCGCAAAAGAAGCGATTTCTTTCTGTGATTCTTTGCAGCTTTAACTATTTTTAATAATTATGAGTACTAAACTTTGGTATCATGCCGCTATTATTTAGCAATTTTTACCGAATTTTTGCTATTCCTTATAGTTTTAGGCACCTTTAATAAATTTTATGGCTTGTTTAAAATATCTAAATTTTTCGCGAATTTTCGCTATTTTTGCAACTTTTTTTTTGTTTTTTTCTTGACATTTTGTTTTTTAACCGATTTAACGACTTCAAATATATTTTAGGGTTTGTTTCCAAGTTTGCAATTTTTCGCAAATTTTAGCCATGTTTCCGTTACCCAGTGGCTTCCATTTTTTTCTTCTTCTACATTCTCCTGTTCTAACACTAAAAGAGATGCTGATCCACAGAATAAAATAAAAAAATTAGCTTTTGCGCTCATTTTTACCATTTGAGAAATATATTTTTATTTTTGAACACTTTCATTAAATAATTATTTGATGCAAATATTTCTTTTAGTCTGAACACATGGCAAACATGAATTAATTTATTTTATTAACACTGTTTGCCAACTGTTTCATCAAACAAAAATTGTCAAATATTTGAGCTTAGTTTGAACATTAAACAAAATATTTTTTTGTTTCACACAGTTTGAAGCAAATATCAGAACAAATATTTTCAATAAATATTTCATTAGTCTGAACGTACCTTAAGAAGTAAATAATTCTTTAGTATATCGGAAATAAGTGAAAATAAAAAATGTATTTTTATAAAGTTTCATATACTGACGAATTATGTTTTTATGTATTTCAATTTAAATAATAAGAAGTATGGTTTTATAAAAAATTAATAATTCTTACTATTTTGCCCTTGTTTTAAAAAATTTAAATTAAGAAAAAAAAATTTAAGATTTTTCTCTTCAAAATATGATTTCTTTCGCCATATGACAATTTTTATTCCAAAGATTCTGGTAACGCTGTATATAAATATAAAGTTGCAGCCAACTTCAGGTATAATCTACGAACGAAAAACAAAACGACTTTGCGAGTACAGCAAAGTATGTACTCCCCCGCCATACTCTTTTCCCTTCTCTTCTATAAACTCAAGACTTTGCAAAGTAAACTTTGCTTGTCTGAAAGGGGTCTAAGTAAAATTCATTTATTAGTTTTAGTTTTTGCGATCCTTGATATCTTTCGAATTTAACGAAAGTACCCACATTTTACTTCATAGTGTTGATATTTACGTAGTTAGTTGGTATCAAATATCCAAAATTTTGCCTTTTTGTGCTCTTTTCTTTATAATTTAACGATAAAAGTGTTAAAAGTAAAAATTATAATACTATTTTATAGCAAAATGTCTCGAAAATGTGTTAATAATCCCGACAATTTTTGTTATATTTGCGGTGAGGTGATATTTAGTAAACAAAGGTGTTGTATATCGCCTATAATAAAAAAAGCCTATTATTACTACTTTAACGAAAACATCAAACACCAAGATAAAAGCTGGGTTCCACATTTCTGCTGCAATCCATGTGCTACAGGTTTGAGAAATTGGCTGAACGGCAAAAAATCATCATTTCGTTTTGCAGTGCCAATGCAGAGGCGGGAATCGACAAATCACGTTAGTGATTGCTATTTCTGCATGACGACTCATATATTTGGAAAAGGCAAAGGCGTTTCTAAAAAAAAAGAAGAGTGTCATAACCAGAGAAGACAAATTTGCTTTTTTTGCTGTTTTGCTTCTTTTTTGCTTCTTTTTTGCTGTTTTTGCCCATTTTTGCTTTTTTTGCTGTTTTTGATATTATGGTGCTTATTTTGCTTTTTTCCTATGTTTTTGCTGTAAAATAGCTTTTTAACATAATTTTTACATAAAAAATATTTTTTTGAGAAAACATGAGAAAAAAAAAATAATTGACAACTTTTTTCTGGGTTAAAACAAAAATATGTTAGTTGTGGACTCAACGTTTATGGGCCAAAATCAATACGCTTTATTACAACTAAAATTAATAAACTTACCATCTCAAAAAAAAAAACAGCCATGTAACTTATTTGAGTTTAAAACAAAATAAGTACACCGGCCGTTGTGAACGAAAAAATAATAAAAAATAAATGCCGAAAGAAAAGTCAAATATGTTATTTATGCTAAAAATGGTAAAATTGTATCCTGAAGTTTTTAAAGTTGAAAAAGATACGGAAGCTTTTGGAAAAATACGTGAAAATAATAAAGGTAAATATATATGGATTTCTGTTGATGAAACAACAGTCAGTGAACAAAGATATGTGCCCAACTTAATATTTGGTATTTTAAATGACGATGTTGGAAATTAACCTTTTTTTATTGAACATGGGTGTTCTCAAAAATGCAAATGGGGCTTCTATTGCAACTTTCTTCAACGATTCATTACAAATTTTATGGCCTGATGGTAAGTGAATATTTGATTCATAATTTTTTTTATATTTTTATGTTTTTTTTTAAATTTAATCTAGGCATTCAATACGACAAAATATTGCTAATGGTAACTGATGCAGCGTTTCAGCATGTAAATAAATTAATATCTTGTACCAAATCCGTTTTTGTTAAGTTAATTTTTCAATAACTCGTATTTACACACATACAAACTAAAATTTTAATTTCCATAGGCTCCTCGTAGAAAGCAGTTATTTTTACAAATGAATCCCAATTTGGCTCTTCCACCGTTCCCATGCCCTACACGTTGGGGTACTTGGATAGAAGCCACAATGCATTATGCAGAATACCTTGATAAAGTAAAGGCTGTTATTTCTTAACTGAAAAGTGAAGACTCAGATTCGATCGCGCACGCCAAGGAAATATATAACTTGCCCGGATTAAGTTCCCAGCTTGCGTTTATCAAAAACAATTTTTCAATTATTGTGTCTTCTATAAAAAAAGCTACAAACAGTTGGGTAAGCTATTCACAAAAGTGTAAATATTGTGTCAAATGTACGAGAAGCTCTTGAGAATCTACATGAAAAAATATATATGAAGAAATTTAATGCAGTATGTATTTCAAAGAAATCCGGGGTTCAAACAAATTATACAAATAAACAACATTCTTCAAACTGGTGCTAAACCTGATGACGAAATTAAATTTTGAAATATAAATTTGCTCCAACAACATCCGTCGACGTGGAATGAAGTTTTTCCTTATACAATTCACTTTTAACAGAAAGACGAAGAAAAATGACGTTTACAAATATAAAAGCCCACATGATTGGTTATTGTAACTGTTTTCACGAGTCTGAAGAAATAGAATAACTGTAATTTTTTATATTTAAACGTATATATTAAAAAAATAAAAATGCTTTTTTTGCTGCTTTTTTTTCTAAATTTTTGTGCTTTTTTTATATATTTTTTTTTGCTGTAAACACTTTGTTTTTTGCTTTTTTTTGTCTTCTCTGGTCATAACATATTCAAATATACCATCGGCTACTCGTCCTCTCTCGCACAGCAATCTTCATCCGATCCCGAAACGTCCTAACATCGGTGGCGACGAAAATGAAATCACGGGCGGTTCACCGTTAATTTCGTCAATGTCAGAATACGAGGTACCTAGCACATCATCACAGCCACACATGATAACGCAAGCTGAATTAAATTATTTTGTAAGAGACTTAGAATTGCCAAAGAATAAAGAAGAACTTTTAGGTTCGAGATTACAACAATGGAACCTTTTAGAAAGTGGTGTGGTTATAACATGTTTCCGTACCAGACAAAAACAGTTGATGCAATATTTTGAAATGGCTGAAAGTTTAGTTTTTTGTAAAGATGTCCGGGGTTTGATGGGATCTCTTAACATTACATATAAATGGGACGAATGGAGACTTTTTATAGACGGCTCTAAATTAAGTTTAAAAGCTGTATTGTTACATAACCAAAATATTTTTCCATCGATTCCTATTGGTTATGCAGTCCATATGAAAGAATCTTATGATAATATGAAAACCCTCTTGCTGCAGATAAAATATGATGAACACCAATGGCAAATTTGCGGAGATTTATAAATCATAGCTATTCTACTTGGACTACAATTAGGTTACACGAAATTTTGTTGCTTTCTATGCGAATGGGATAGTCGTGACAGGAAGCAGCATTGTACGAAAAATGTGTGGCCTCATCGTCAGTCACTTCAGCCTGGTAAAAAAGGATCAGAACTATTAATCAAAATGTGGAACCACCACTCTAAAAAAATTTTAATAATTTTGATACAAAAACAACCATAAATGGTGGAATAATGCACGAAATGATATAAAATTGTGCACGAATTTGCTTTATACGATTGCAAATTATACTGTTAAATTTTGTGAAGATCGGTCAATAATTGACCATAGGCCCAATATAAACCCTAATTGCTAAAAATATTTTAGTACGCGTTTAACCGTAATAAATAACGCTATCATACTACAATTTAGTACTTCACAGCTTAATAGGACCAGAAATCACACTGTAAAAATTTTTGAAGTTCGGTCCATAATTGACCATAGGTCTCATATAAGCCCCGGAAAATAGTTTAGTATGCCTAAAACCGTAATAAATAATGCTATCGTAATAAAATTTGGAACGTCACAGTTGTATGTGACTAAAAATCACACTGTAAAATTTTTTGAAGATCGGTCCATAACTTACCCTAGGCCTCATTAAACCCTACTCTCGGAAAACAGTTTATTGCGCCTAAGCCAATTTTGAGAAAATAATTAAATTCGCCTAAAACTAAACATATATATTTATTGCGGTAAAATGTCTTCCAACTTAGATTCATTTGGCCAGAAAAATATCATGCAATTTTGTGAAATTCACTGTTGACGCTAAAACTAATTACACTGTTGTATTGAAATTCATTCTAATTTATTTTTTGTAATACCAGAAATCAGTCTTCAGAATTTTGGGATTATTGGTCCATAATTTATCATAGGCCAAATACAAATTACCCTCCTAAACACTTTTTTAGTTCAGCTTAAAATGTTACGAATCATAAAATTTTACTCAAGCCAGTTCAAAGTTCTAACAAGTAACGCACAAAACTTTCTCATGGCATAAATCAGTAAAGATTTTTATTGACAATTTTGGATGAACCCAGATTTCTCGGAAACTGTCCGAACGATTTTTTGCACGCATCGCTCATTTTGCGCAGAAAACTATTTACTTTCAGAAAATATATAGTTTATACCGTGCAAAAGCCTGTGGTAAATATTTTTAGTATTTTTATTAAAAATATAAATATATTTGTACTCCCCCTTTTTAAATTCCTAAATTTGACGCTAACTTTTTGTTCAAATACTGTAAATCCCCATTATTTGGGTATTTTGGTTTCCCGGTTTTTAAATTCCCAAATTCGACGCTATTTCGTCGACGCTATCTTGGCACACGTAAATTATTTCATTCAAACAGTAAATAAAAACAGCTGTTCAAACTAGTTGCAAAATCTTGCCAGCGGAAATTTCTCCAGTAACATTTTGCAAGTTCTCTTTCTTCCAACTGTCAAAAAATTCTCTTTTTGGCTCTCTCGCTGTAAGAGATTTGGAGTACGCAGACAAAATTTTGCAAGATTTTGCGACATTTTGTACAAAATTATGCAAAATATGTGTACGCAGACAGACCTATGATGTATTTAACTAAAAAATTAAATTAAATAGAATACGGGATTTTTTTTCATTCTTTTTATCAACTTTGAAACCGACCAAAACATACTGTTTTTTTAGTTTTCTTTTTGTGGTAACACAAGCATTGAATCGTTTTTACCAGAGTTCCGAAAAATTCATATATGATCGCTCATATTTAACCATTCATGAATGAGGAATTTAAAACGTGTAATTTTTTTCACAACCATGAATGAATTGTGAATTTTTTTGCCAATTCATTCATGAGCGTGAGGAAAAATAAATTTTTGGCTTTCCTCAGTCATGAAAAATGAGGAAACAAAAAATTTTCTTAACGCTCCTCACCAGTTATGTTGTTGTTGCTCGGCAGTTTGCATGACCACAGCATGAAATGCGTTTGTGTGTATTTTGTTTTTGTTAAAGGCAACGAGCCAAAGTGTGTGTTGAATTTTTTGTAGGCAAATATTATTAAAAAAAAAACTAAAAGAACTGCACATATCGTCATCTTAAATGCAGAATAATATAACATCACAGTTTTCAGGAGAAGCAAAAAACGTTGTAAAATGGAAATTATATGAGATATTAGAGTAAAATTAAATATTTAGAATAAAAATGCGATAACCGATTTTTTTTGATAAAAAAATATTATTTTTACTGTTATTTATTTAGTTATGTGTGTTACGTTATTTTAATTTGTAATTCTCTGAAGCAAAACGACGAATCATCAACGAAAGTATGATAATATTAAGTTAAACAATCATTTAAAACATTAAATAATTAAATATTTCTGTTAAGTTACAGGTATAATAGAATATAAAGATAATGTACATGGTTATAAATGCAATACTGCGTTTAAACAATAAATTTAAATATGGTTAAATGCACATATAAAAATGATAGTCACACAATTAATATGCAGCATCATTAGGATTGCGTTGACATGGTGAAATAAGTTTGCTTTTCTGATGCAGTGCAGGCAGTACTGCATTTGAGAACGTAGAGATGTTATATTATTAGAGATATTATTTATAGTTTTTTATTTCTAATTAGAAGTGGATTAAACTAAAAATGTACTTCATTAAATTTAAATATAAATTGATTTTAAAAATCCAACTTTTCCATTATAACTAACGTGTATTTTGATCTCCTTATAATGAATTTTCTCAATAATTTTCTCAATTACAATAAACAAGTTTTGTAAAAAATTTGACTCATATACATATATGCATATTTGTCTCCATCTAAGGAATTAGTTCAAAAAGACTTCTGCAAGAAGTAAATTTTAATTAGTTAATTTCTGAAAAATTTAAATAAGAAGAATGAAACAGTTTTTCAATTAACACGTTAACTGTCCGCAGCCCATATGTGGGCGGTTCATCCAAACAATTTTCAAGAGCTCTAGAATTGTGGACGTTGAGAGAACATCGTTTATTTGACTTGGACTTCACAGGACACACCATTAAAAAGAAGAAAAGATGTGCTGGGACATGTAGGAAATCTCGTTTATTTGACGTGGACCAGATTGTGAGGATTGATAGAAAAAAACCATAAAAAATATTGAAAAATAACATATTTATTGAAAAAAAAGACTACAATTATTATTGAATATTCTTATGAACTCTTTGGAAACATTGCAAACAATAGGGCTTAGTACAAATATTGCATATTTGTGAGACTTTTTTTGCTTTATTAGTTGCAGCTGCTGCTGTCTCACCCATCAGTCCATATTCATTGTAACATCCTGCACATCTACTTCTGGCTAGCTTTTCATCTTTTCTATCCAATCGTGTAAGAAAATGCTTGTTCGAGACAGTCGGCGGATCATTAGCTCTTTGGGAGATACTTGTAGTTGGGCTATTCTGTGGCGTAATTGGTTCCGGTAAATTGGCTGCCTGTACCCCCAATAGGTTTTTTTACAATATCTTTTTTGTTAACCGGTTTCCAGCGACTCATACGACCTCCTGGATTATTAGATATAATTTGTTCAGCGTATATATTAGTCTGTTTGATCATCAAGTCTAATACATTGTCGCCAACTAAAAGGCGAAATACAGTTAGTACATCAGAATTTTCTGGAATGTTTTCTTTGTGTATGGTGGGTCCTTCACCCCTAAAAGAAAATCAGAATCTGCCGTATTATCGTCACTATCAAAATCAAATAAATCATACTCTTCTCCATCCGACGAACTTGACTCAATAGCTTCAAAATCACTCTCTTCTAGTATTCTTTTCAATTCTTCGTCCGTATATTTTACTTTTGGACTCATTATTGCTCAAAGTCTAATCAACACTGTTTTTTTGTTTTACTTGAATAATGCTGTCTGTAAAAAAAAGAAATCGCCGCTATCATGGCGGGGATTCCCTCGTTTTTAAAATTGTTATGCCAAATTTACTTCCTTTGTTTGTTGCCAATCGAAAGATTTGCTTGTACGTTTTTTGTTTGTTCTTTGACGTGCAGCTGCCAAAGCGAATTCGAGTTTTGACAATAAAAGTGCCATTTTTGTTATGTTGTAGGTACTTATTGTCGGCTTGCAGTCACCATGCTAAATTCGCCTTGCCCCGCTCTAGAAAATGCATTATATTACATGTGGTATGTGGACTCTGTAGGCGATTTATAGAAGATTTTGTTTCATGGAGTCCACAGCCCACATGTGGGCTATTAAAAAAACAATCTTTTAGCTATTTATATATATTTTTAAAGATGTAGATATTTATTTTTATTGGGGATTACCCAAAATACATCGATTATTAAAAAAAAAAAAAAAAACGGACGTGCGAGGCATTCCTCAGTCTCTGCTTTGGACAGTTAACGTGTTAAAAGTAGTATTGATAGCAGCCCGCGTATTCAGTGAACCAAAAATGTTGTACCAAGAAGCGCTTATCCTAAAAAAAATACTATTAGTATTTAATAAAGCCGTAAAAGGATTAACACAAAATTTAGCTAAACAATTTATATTCCAGCACTTTAAAAGAAATGCTATTATTCTAAAGATGTAGATAACAAGTAATTTATTATTTAAAACCAAAGGCTTTATAACAGTCTTTTTGAGGATATTAATGAAGGACGACTTGGAAGAATGTAATCCTAACAAAAAATACCAGATTATTTTAAATAAACGTCGAAAAAATATTTCTATTGTATTAAAAACTTTCTATATTAATAATGAAGATATATTCTGATCCAATAGCAACAGATTCATTATAGGGAAATTCGACTGTATTAACATTTATTAAAAACTATATATGTACATATATAAACTCATAAGGTTGGAAAACGAAATAAATGATGGAAAAATCATATAATAAAAATAATGGCAGTCTGCTGGAAGCAAAAAACTAAGGTCCTGCAGATGGTACTATTTATTCTTGGAAATTCATAGCGTATGGGAGTGCAATGGGTTAAGCTGTGAAATTTCTAACAGTCCAATGTAGAAGAAGCTAATAGTCATACTTAATATAGGCTTTGCAATACATATATGTATATATATATATGGATTCGGTTTATATTAATTGTATAGCACTGTTTTTCTTTTTGCTTATGCAATAATGTGCAGCTTGATCACTTATTCCCCTAACACGTTCAGAGTATGAAACAGAATACCCATTTTTGACGTAAAAAAATGAATGTGTTCGTAAAAATATATCAAATACTCTGCTAATTTTTTTTTAATTAAGATTATTCATTATGTTTTTTAAGGAAATTATTTACTTAATGATAAGCCATTTTAGATTTTGTTAATAGCTTGGATATTTTTTAAGGTGGAAGTTTAAAATTTTTTTAAGATATTTAACGTGAATCGTAATCAATAAAAAAAGTCTATTTCAAAATTTTCAATGATACATTGCTTTGCATTTTAGCAAACCATATGTATACTATTGCAAAAAAAAATGTTATTTTCCTACAAAAATAAAAAACAACACACACATTTTGGTTCACCAGTCAAGAAATAATTTTACAAAAAAAATACACACAGACTAAACGTGCTGCCCGGCGGGGAAAATTGCAGGAAAATCACTTTTTAGGCCTTTAAGAATGTTTACAATTGAATTTTTAGTAAACTTTTACTTATTCCACTCTGCCTTTTTTGAAAAGGGGTTTTAGAAAGGGTTTTATTTAATATTTTACAAATTCAAATTTTCTATTCTAAGATAAGGCCTGTCGCAATCGTTTTATTAGTAGTTATGTTAGAACGTGTTATTAATTTACTCACTTCGTATTATTAGCCACAACAATTAAACTTGGATAAAGCTTTATTCTTAAATCTTTTTAGAACCCCTTCCAGAAGTGTTTAAAATATATGCAAAAGTGCAAGGTGTTGGTCTCCAATGACACACCTTGCTAATTGGTAATAAAGTTGGAGTGCGGCTGGGAGATCTTATGTCTGCAAAAAGGCCTTCTATAAGGCCTCTTTACTACTTGATTTTCCCGCTGGAAATGGTTGGGCAAATCGCATTTTTTTCCTTGTGAAGAATTTTAACGTGAATTTTTTCAAATTTTTCATATCTGAAAAATCACATATGAATTTTTTGTTTTTGCTCACTCCTCATGAGCGAGGAAATTCAAAATATTTTTTTTCCTCACCCTCATGAGGATGAATTTCCAGAAAAATTTTAAATTTTCACGCTCGAATGAGCGAGCGTTTCGGTACTCTGCTTTTTACCTACTTTTGTTATTGCTTAATAACAAGCTTCGCCACGCTATTTTATCATGTTTTTTATTGTTGTACTTTTTTAATGCGTCCAAATATAGACATGAAACCAATAGCACATATATGTATCATATTTTTGTATAGTTGTCAACATTTTTGTTGCTAAATTAAAAATCAAACAATAATATTTATATAAACAGTAAACCAAATTTGTTGAAATTACAAAAATTTTTAAACAGGAGTTTGAAAATATATTATCAATAATTTTTTCTTTATTTTGCCTGAAATATCTGAAAAAGCTTTGTAAAAATGTTAATGTCTTAATAACACTGGTCGGCAAAAGATAAAAGAAGTCGGGGAAGAGAGAACTTTATTATGTGATTTTAATTGAGTTTAGCGTACTGAATCCAAATCTGTTCATAGTTTGATTCAATCACGTCTAGTTATCATTTTGTTTACTAATTTTCGTGATTTCAAGGCTTATTTTTTTCGTAGTATACCTGGATTCCTGATAAATGATAAAAATGTAAAATTTTTGGTAGTCCTTATAAATTTTTTTTTTTAGGAATTTTTAAAAACAAATATTGGATTAGTGGCGATGTAATACGAGAAATCAGTCCTCAGAATTTTGGGATAATTGGTCCATAATTTACCATAGGTCCAATACAAATAACGCTCCTAAAAATTATTTTAGTTCGGCTAAAACTTTTACGAATCATGATATTTTACTCAAGTCAGTTCAAAGTTCTAACAAAAAACGCATAAAATGTTCTTATTATATGCGTTATATTATAATAAAAAAAAAAATAAATAAATAAAACCCGCTTCGATTCAGGCCTTGGAGGAAAACATCACGTGTCATTTGCCAGTTACCAGTCGAAATGCTCGAACGAGTCATCGAAATTGGACTCAACGGATTGACCATCTGTGACGTAGCAACGGCCAACATTTGATAGACATAATCTTAAAAAAATAAGTGCGAAAGAATGTTCTTTCAAATGATAATAAATATTCCCCATTAAATTTGAATTTTCTTTTTTTTTTTCTTTAAAAAAGTAGGGAACCTCGAAATGGATCACGCTTTATATAAAGAATAGAGCCCTCAAATGTTTTATTCCGCACTAATGCTAAGTAAGTTGCCAATTTTTGGGCCTTTGGACTATTCTCTATCTCAGTTTATTCATTTATTATATTTTTCAATAACGTTCGAAAACTGTTAACTTGCGAAATAACGTCCGACAACGTAGCAGTGGCCTTGCTTATGGATTTTGTAGCCTCCTCGAATCAGATAACCCAAAATGTTCAGCAAAATAATTTTAATTCTCACAAACATCTTTTTAAAAATAAGCATAAAAAAATGAAAAGATTTTGTACATTTTTAGAAAAACATAAAAGATTTATCAATTTTTCACTTCTTTGGTGCAAAGAAAAACAACTGAAGCGTTCAATTCGTTTATGCGTTAAAGCATATGGCAAACAAGTAGCATCAGTATAAAACTTTATTGACAAGTTACACAGCAAACGTATAAAACGCATTAAGTAGAATTACTTTCCACATGTGCATGCGTCTTGAAAAAATTGCAAGAAAGTATCAAACGTATAGAATGCTTGGTTTGGTCCTCCAACTTAAGAATTAAAAGAAACAATTTATTATTCTGTTTTGATTTTATGTTCTGCTTTTAAATGTGTTATTTCATTTAGTTGTTTTGCAAAAAATAAGCATTGAAAATTAAATTGTTTTTTGAAAAAAAAAAAAAAACTCTAAAACTCTTTACGGACTAAATTGTAACTTCCTTTATAATATAGATTTCTTTAAAATTATGATATCGTTTTCGATATCATAATTTTAAATAATTACGGGATTTTAAAAACAACCGTTTTACTATACTAATAACAATATATCTTATAACAAAGTGCAAATTTTTATCTTAAAAAAAAAAGAATTTTTATTTTAAATGTGATATACATACATATATTAATTAATTGTGTAAGAGAAATGAAATGATGTGCTTTGATAACACTATGCAACAAGCAAAAATTCCTTGAATAACCACTATATTTTTTTGATCCGCTATAGTCATCTATCTACATAAATCATCATTATTTCAAATTCTATGGTAAAGTTTTTTTTAAAAAAAATTTTTTCTAAAAATTGAGATTTTTGAAAAGGCTGCTCCTTACATCTTATCGTAACTTTGGAACGATGTACCCGATTTTGGCATAAAATCCGTCGAAACATTTTAAATTATGCCAAATTTAAGTTTTTCTAATATCATTTTTTAATTTAGCCATTATTTTTGGAGTTATTGAGGCCAAAGTGGCAAAAAAAATATTTTTTTTTGTTTTTTTTTTTGTAAAATTTTTAAATTAAAAAAATTCATAAAAATTGAAATCAACAAATACTTACCAGTTTTAGTACTTATTCTCAAAGCTGCATGTATTAGAAGTAAAATAAATTTTATTTCATGAAAATCCATGGATAAATTCCTGTTTTATTCCCAATAAAGTGAAAGTACCTACTTAAGTAGGTATATATATTGTGTAGGTAAGTATATTGTGTTGGTAATTTTGGAACATATTTATGTATATATTTACATACATTTGATTGATTTTTGGATTTTCCATGTATTTCACATCGAGTTATTCTTAAAATTCTATAATATTACCGGATATCTAACAAATATTAATGTATTGCAAACTGATTAAAAAAATTATTTAAAATCATATAATAATTACTAGGGATGAGATTTCCATGCAAATGCATGTTTTTTATCGATAGTCTAAGAATGATGTCGACCAATTATCTTTCCAAATCATAAAATTTGCGTTAAAATGGCATCGATTTGTTTTTGCATATTGTTGCATATATTAGTGAAAATGCATTTTTTGCATATTTAGGTCTTAAACGCATATTTTTGCATATATTTACAGTTTTGATGGATTTTTTTTTATTTCCATAATATAAAAAAGTTCTTAAAAAAAATTTTAAGTACGCAAAAAAACTTTCCAAAAAAATTTTTAAATAATAACTAAATTCTTTTGGAGCTTTGCTTAAAATACAATATTTTTTATTTTAAACCGATGCAGCAATTTACATGGCTAAGGCTTCCAATGGGTTTAAAATATTTTATCCAAAAATGTTACAAGCTACTTGCTTAGCACATGGGCTATGCCGCGTTGCAGAAAATTTAGAAGCCAACTCGATAATATTGCAATTTTTAATGAAATGTATCCCTTAATTCCTCTTCCACCGCAGCCAGTAGTAGCAAAATGGGGGCCTGGATAGATGCTTCAGAATTCTATTCAAAAAACTTCAAGTAATTTAAGAATGTTAGAAGATCTTGTTGATGTCGATGATTGTGCAATTAAAAAAGTAAAAGAAATATTAAATTTAGATAACAACAGCAGTCAATTAGCATTTGTATTTTCCAATAACGGATATATTGGTGAAACAATAACAAACTAATTAGGAGGTATTTAGTTCACTTTATGCTCAAGTCAAATTAATTGTTATTGCAGAAAGTAAAATTAACAATGCGGAAGGAAAAATAGCCCGACAAATTAAAAAAAAAAATCCAAAACGTTTTGCAAAAAAAAAAAAAATTAAGGATTTAACAAATAAAATAAATTTCAAATATTTTGGATCTGATCTGGAATCAAAGTGGGATCTGAAAATAAATTTCATTATTTATTTAAAAAAAACAAAAAATAATTACTTTAGTTTTTTAAAGATATTTGAATAACAATATACTAAATTTTTATATTTTTGTTTTTAGTAAACTTAAAAAACGATTTTTTATGAAAATTTTCTTAGTTTTTAGTGCATATTTTTTATTTTTTTAATGCATATTTTGGATTTTTTCGTGCATATTTTAAGCTCATATTTTCGATATTTTAGTGCATGAAAATCTCATCCCTAATAATTACTTATTTAAGTCATAATACCAAAGTATTTTTTGTAATGTATAATTATGACTTATTTAAGATATTATAATAAAGTTATAATTATATATATAACTTATAATGCGAAAAGTGGCGAATAAAGCTACAAAGTAATGAATTCAAGGAGTCATTAAAAGTAGCATTGTAAGTTAAGTTTTTGCTGGGTTTGACATTATTTTATCGCAAATTTGTGTAGAGCTAAAAATGTTGTGATTTTTTTTAACGGTTTAACCCTATTTATTACACAATATTTTTTAATCCTCTTTATTGTATTGTCCTTATATAATTTATTTACATGCGTCCTATTTGAGACTATCGGTATACCATGTACCTCCTTGTAAAATTTTTAATCGTAAATTTGTGTAAAGCCAAAAATGTCGTTATTTTAAAAAGGTATATAAAGGCAAAACCATGCACAATCTGCATTACTCAACAAGTGATTGTAGAAAAGACAAGTATTAATATAAACTACAAAATTAGCAAAAAACTTAGAAAAATGTAGTGTAAAAATGAGCCAGATGTATTTTGTTATGTGTGCGGCAAATTTATGACCAAAAATAAGCGGCGCAATTTCTCAATTGTGAAGTAAAAGCGGTTTTGGAAAACATATGCAATGGTCCTACCCCACAATTTCTGCAGGTGGATTTACACTTCCCGTTTTACATAAAGATAGAAAGTCACTTCTTGAAGATATACCATGTGATATACCATGTACTTACCTTTTATCACCCCCCAAATCATCTTCGAGCTTTACAATCAACTTGAGCTTAATGATCTTATAAGAGACCTCGAGCTAACAAAAGAGAAATCTGAGCTTTTAGCATCACGCTTAAGAGAGCGAAATTTCTTAGAAAATGACGTCAAGTCAACTGCGTACCAGAACCGACATAAGCCATATGCAAATTTTTATATAACAAAAGACTATTTGTGTTTTTGTTATGACATAAAAGGTCTTTTTGAGAGGCTCGGCCAAAAATATGTTCCATGTGACTGGCGGTTATTTGTTGATAGTAGCAGAGAGAGCCTTAAAGCTGTTTTATTACGTATTTTAATACCTATTCCACATGCCATGAAATGAAAGAAACACATGAAATATGGCCACTTTATTAAGAAGTTTGAAGTATGAAAATCACAATTGGAATGTGTGTTGCGACTTAAAAGTTGTTGCTATTTTAACAGGCCTTCAAGGTGGCTATACAAAGTATTGCTTTT
The DNA here is from genome assembly GCA_943735925.1 of Pollenia amentaria. NCBI lineage: Eukaryota > Metazoa > Arthropoda > Insecta > Diptera > Polleniidae > Pollenia > Pollenia amentaria. The sequence goes on from OX031006.1 coordinate 106,896,231, forward strand.
TTCTCTGCCTCTGGGATAGCCGAAATTGCAAAAATGACTACATAAAATAGGATTGTAAAATAAAAGCCATAAGCACCGTAGGCCTACATAATGTAAGGTACCCTGCGTTTATATAAAGCTCGGCTTAGTTAACAATTTTGTGAAAGCACTAGACAAGGAGATTAGAGCCTTTGTTTATTTGAAAACAATATTTCCAAACCTTTTATGTACAAAAATTGGCGAAGGGGTTTTCGATGGCCCTTAAATTCGAAAATTACTTCTAAGTTCTAACTTTGAAAAGTTATTATCAGCAAATAAGAAATCTGCGTGGAATTAATTTCGACAAATTGTTTCTAACTTACTAGGAAATATCAGGAGTCCAAATTACAAAGAAATCGTCCGTGATTTGCTTGAAAACTATTCAAATTCGGTAAATATTAAATGAATTTCTTATTCATATTTGTTTATTTTTCCTAATTTCTTATTTAAGGAGTAAATATGTCACTAACAATACATTTCTTGCACTCGCATCTGGACTGTTTTCCGGAAAACCATGGTGATTTCATCAACAACTTAAGGCCATGGAGCAACGTTATCAGGGCCTATGAAATGAAAATATGATAGGAGATGTTATTTGGTTTCTTAAACAAAAGTCGAAATTATTTTTAGATTATGCTTTGTAAGTCTTGTGGCTAAAAAAATAACTACTTGATAACTTTGTTTGTACTTTCACTTTATCGGGAATAAAACAGGAATTTATTCATGGATTTTTATGAAATAAAATTTATTTTACTTCTAATACATGCAGCTTTGAGAATAAGTATTTGTTGATTTCAATTTTTTATGTATTTTTTTGAATTCAAAAATTTTACAAAAAAACAAAAAAAAATATTTTTTTTGCCACTTTGGCCTCAATAACTCCAAAAATAATGGCTAAATTAAAAAATGATATTCGAGAAACTTAAATCTGTCGTAATTTAAAATGTTTTGACGGATTGCATAACAAAATTCGGTACGTCGTTCTAAGGTTACGATAAGATGTAAGGAGCAGCCTTTTCAAATATCTCAATTTTTAGAAAAAATTTTTTTTAAAAAAAACTTTACCATAGAATTTGAAATAATGATGATTTTTGCAGTTAGGTGACTATAGCGGATCAAAAAAATATAGTGGTTATTCAAGGAAAAAAAAAACTTCGCATATGTTGCATAGTGTAATTGCATAACAGGAGAACGGCTGGATAGATTTCTGTTTACACAGAAAAAATTATTAAATTTCTCCAATAACCAAATTTGTTCCAAATTCATAATATCCAGCAAACAAGTTGTTGATTTTGCACCTATTACCAAAATGATTATATTGATTACTAAAAATTTTAAAATTTTGAAAAAATATTTTCAATAAATGGTATTTTTGATTTTAATTAAAAAAGTGATCAAAAAACTTTGCCATTTCAAACAACGTGTTAATATATTTAAATAAATATTGACAATTCCCAACAACAATTCTACATGTTAAAATTATTTTATTTTAAACAAAAAGGCAATTAAGATTTTTTTTATTTAATTAAAATTTTAATTGAAAATTTATTTCAAAACAACTAAAATCTTAATTAAATCAAAATAAAATTTTTAATTTTCTTTCAACTAAAAAAATAATTGATTCAATTATCACATTAATTAAATTAAAAAACTTTATAAGTTTTTTTCCAACGCTAATCCCGCGAAGCTCCACGCTTGTCTGCAGGACACCAGAGTCTCTGGCGGGAATCGAACCCGCAACCCCGGCACTAATGACTAGACTGCCATCTTGTATACATATATATAAACGTTTGTGTATGTGCCCTTAAAACTCAAGAAGCGCTGGATCGATTGGCCAGACTTGGATAATAAATTATCTTAGTTGGGAGCTAGGTTTCTCTTAAGTTTAATCCTGATAGGTGGCGCTGTCGTCGTGATATTAAAATTTTTTTTATTTCTGATACGATTTGGCAGAAATTCACAAAATATATTTTTTAAACAAAAACAAGTTTTCTTATGCAATTTTGACGCGGTAGATAGAGCTGAGGTCAAGTTATTAACAAAATGTTCCAGTATTTAATATTTTATTTTTCTTAAGAAAATCCCGAGCAGCGCCGGGACCAAACAGCAACTACATATAATAACATATATATATGTATATGTTCTACTGCCATTCATTGTACAGTTAGTGCTAATTTTGTCGATATCCGTACGACTACTGCCACTTTAATTCTCAGAGAAGTTTTTCTTCTCAAAAGGCCTAAAGCAAAACTATAATATGCTTAAGTTGGCTTAAGCAACTGTGCGAATTCATGTAAATCACTTGTATCAAAGCATATTACACTTAAGGAAACTTTTTCTTAAGTTTTATTAGTCTATCATTTGCTTAAGCAAATGTTTTTTTAATTGGTTTTTTTTTATGTAAAACCTGTCAACTTTTTGTTATTTTTGACGGAATCCAAAGCAAGCTTTTAGATGTTTTAGTTGGGCCTTTATACCCTGCAGCTAAAATCGCTACTTGTAAGGGTTTGGACTAGTTTATTTCTAGTTGTTAGGCGTCGAAAAATGAGAAAAATTGGGAAATTTCGGCTGCGCAGCTTTATACGTGACGCCGTTTGTTGCAGAAACCACAACAATACTGCAAAAGTTGGTAAAAAAAAAACAATTTAAATCTTGATCGTTGTATGATCCACAACAACTCTACAAAAGAAGATTAAAAAAAACAATTAGTTTGTCTGTTGTAAAAACAATAACAACACTGCAAGAAGTAAAACGTAATAATAGAAACTCCTACGCTAACGTCTTAAAGTTTAACCATATGCCAATTCAAGGTGCTTTACCAAATAATGATAAAACTCCCGGTTCAAATTTAAGTCGACTAAAAAAAAAAACTATGGAAACATTTGTGCAAACAGTAAACCTTTTTATGAATGCAGTGGGTGACAAGATGCAGGAAATGTTAAGAATGCAATAGATGTAATTGCAAAGCCATGAACTGGGAAGAAATTGGTTTTTGGAACGCAAACTGCATCCGCCAACATAAAAATGAACTAGAATACTTCCTTAAAAATAAACAAACTGATGTTATGATGGTTTCTGAAACTCATCTGACCTCAAGAAATACGTTTCAAATCAATGGTTATATATTATATTATACCAATGACCCTCGAGATAGAGCTTGCGGAGGTTCTGCCATTTTGATAAAAGCCCGAATCAAACACTACCTAATGTGTGACCATTTTGAATATTATCTGCAAGCGACGAACATTTGTGTTGAAGAACTAAATCGAAACATAGTAATTTCATCTTTATACTCTCCACCTAGATTTTCAATATCAGAAAGCCAATATTATAAATATTATACATCATAATGACCATGCTTGCTGGACGTTGGCGATTTCAACGGTTAATATACCTTCTAGGGGTCACGAGTTATAACCCCAAACCAACTTTTTGGCCTTCTGATCAGCAAACAATTCTAGATGTAATCGACTTTGGCGAGGTTCAAAAAACATCCCCACAGAAACGATTCAAGTTAAAGCTTCCATGAAATTATCTTCCGATCACGCACCTACAATGGTTACTATAATGAACCCTAATCGAATTGTATCTCCGTCTGGTAACTTAGCGACGACAACCACACAAATAAATTGGTTAAAATATAAAAAATATCTTAGCACCCATTGCACAGAAAATATTCCGCTGATACACCGGAGAATGTGGAAATCTCTATTGTGAATTTCGACAGTTATCTTAAGCTAGAAGTTAAAAATTCCAACATAACCATCAAAATAATTAAAAATAATAAAATATATTCTACAGATATCGAGCGGCTCTTGGCCGAAAAAAGGAGAGTTCGAAGAGAGTGGCAATTATACAGATCGCCTTAACTAAAGAAATTATTAAAAGAGTGCAGGAAAAGTTTAAGAAAGCTACTGCAGTCTCAGACAACGGTATCCTTGAAAAAATATCTTAAGGAACTCGATGCAACTCCACAATCAGACTACTCATGGCGTGCAGTTATCCCCAGTTATCTCAAAACAACCTTTAAGAAACTTTAATGGAAGTTGGGCAAGAAATGATATTGAAAAAGGAAATCTGTTTGTTAACTATCTGAAAAATGTATTAACCCTTAAAATATCTCACGATATTGCAGTCGAGCTACCGCCTATGAATGTTAGAGCAGATATTCCCCTAAGATTCGAGTTTAGAGAAATCGAAAAGGCTATTTGTGATTTAAACACCAAGAAGGCACCCGGTATTGATAAGATCAGTAATAAAATGCTTTTGGAGCTACCAAGTATAGCAAAGAAAATTATTCCTATAATTTTTAATGCTATTTTACGCCTTCAATACTACCCTCAAGAATGGAAGGTTTCCTTAGTAACCATGATACCAAATCCAGGAGAGGATCACACAAAAGTTGAGTCATAAAGGCCCACTAGCTTATTGTCTAATATTTCAAAGCTATTTGAGAAACTATTCGTGTGAAAATTAACTCAGTTTTTAAATGAAAATAGATGTATTCCAAGCCATCAATTCGGTTTTAGAAGAAAACAGCACAATTTACCAAACCTATAGAATAGTAAATGTCATAAGCAGGGCCCGGATTTTTAACAGTTAAAATCTTGTTTTATGCGCATATAACATGCACTAAAAAAAGAAAAATATGCGCTAAAAATTGGAAAAATATGCGTTTAAATTTGTTTTAACACATTTATTAATGATAAAAAAAATATTAATATAACAAGAAGAAAAATAACATAAAAACGTAAAAATTCAGTCTCATTTGCGAAAATAAGGTACAATAAACACAAGAGTAGAAGTTAAAATAAAGTGACACACAAAAATATATAGAAAACCCCACAAGCAAAATAATCATGTAAATTAAGTAACTTGTTAGATAGACACTTGAACCTAGATATAAAATGAGTTAAGAACAATAAGAAACATTTTTGTTTATATAAATGCTAGGGAAATCGAACGGTTATTATACCAGTTTTAACCGTTTGTTTAAGTTTTGCTCAGGCCGGTGATTTTAAAATGTCCATTTTTTTAATACCGAATAAACCGGTTATTTTGATATAATAAATCGGTTATTTTAATAATGTGTAATTTAAACAGTACAACATTTTTCAGCTCATTGTTTTGGGACTCAATTCTGACAATTGCACGTGAAAGTAGCCCCAAAAATAAGAACTTTTGCATCAGTGGTTTTGTCAAGTTGGCTGAATTAATAACTTAATGACCTTTCGAATTTTTTTTCTCAAGGTGGATTTTGATCACTTTTTCTATATTTTAACACGTCAAAAACAAAAGTCAAAAGACATTATTAACAATGTAAATAGTAATCGCTTATAAAAGGTTGTGCTCTTGTAAAAAACTAAAAACTATTCAAAATACTACAAAAACGTGTTCAGTTAAGAAGTAAATAGAAATTTGTACAAGAGTATTCTTAATATTTAATATATTTTTATAGAGATGTTATCTCTGGAGATATTTTGTAGGGAATTAAAAAGACAAAGTAAGGAGCCTGAAGTGCCCTAAAATGATAAGTTCCAAAGGTTTTTCCCCGTCACGACTTAATTAGGCCACATGCTTGACATTTACTTTGTTCGAAGTAGTTCTAAAGAGACGACAAAGAAAACTTTACCAAAATACGCTGCCAAAAATTAATCATTGCGTGATATATTAACCCGTTGTGTTGCCGAGGACGGAATGCCCGTTAAGGTACTCTTCATTTTAAAAACTGCAACATTCCGGCGGAGTCAACGATACGGGAAAAAATTCATCAGGTTTATTTATTAAAACCCCAAGAACTAAAAAACAAAATTGAAGAAATCAAGCAATGTCATGAAAGGTTTTAAGTTGACAAATTGACAAATATTTCATACAAAAATCATGTTAATATAACTTTTCATTTCTATAATGCATAAACAAAATAATTTGAAATATACATACAATCCTGGCTGAGGTTTTGTTTGCAACTTTTCAAAAATATGGTTGAAGTCTACTGATGCTTAACCACCAACAAATTAAAACTCATTAAAACTCATTAAAAATAAAGGAGAATATCTCTAATAGTAAATTTATTAAATTCCTAAAACTTGTTATTTGCTTTTGCAAAGTGTTCGTCTAGATCAAACATCATTTAACAGTTTATAAATAACATTATACAATTCTTCTTCTTACAAATAAAGATTAGTAAATAAATATAAATTGTTAAAAATTAAGCTAAAGTTTGATCAATTTACTGGTTTTCGTCACGATTGTTAGGTCTGAACATACCTTAAATTATATCTACGACAAACCCCACTAAAGAGATTGTGTGGTTACAATCGTAACTAGTCTGGGCAACCTGTCCGTGAACGCCTGGGTTCAAATCTCAGCGCAGTCAAGAATGAAAAATTATCAATAAAAATTTTAATTAATTTGATGTTGTAAAATTCCAGTCTTCATAAAAATAATTTAATGAAAATTAAATTCAATGAACTTAAGCCTAATGAAAAAATATCTAAATTTGGATTAAAAAAAAAACCATTAACAGTTCAATAACAAGTTTTGTTTTCAAAATATGCAACGTGAGCAATATTTGCAAAACTATGCACCTATACCAAAATATGCATAAATATGCACCAACAAATCGATGCCATTTTACTTCAAATTCAATGACTCGCAAAGATATTTTGTTTATGTTAATCTCAGACTAACGACAACAAATATGCATTTGCATAAAAATCCGGGCCTTGGTCAATAGAAAAGCCTGTGAAGAAAAAAATATTGCTCAGCACTGTTCAACGATGTTTCCCAAGCTTTTGATAAAGTCTGGCATGAAGGTTTATATATGGAAATTGAAGCTTAGCTTACCAACAAACACATACAAACTATTAGAAAGCTACCTAGTCGGTCGAAACTTTATTATTAGAGAATGCGATTTTTAAGTTCTCCTCAGTCAATTGGCACTGGAGTCCCTCAAAGCAGCATCCTGGGCCCTCTATTATACCTTATATATAGCTCGGACATGCCAAGAAAGAACTACACCCAAACTTCAACATTCTCGGAAGATACATCCTTCCTAAGCATACACTAAGAGCGTCATGAAGCATCTCATTACTTACAGGATCATATATTACAACTGGATATATGATTAAAACAATGGAAGATAATGGTCAATGAGCAAAAATGCGTATATATAACATTCACCTTGCGCCGGGAAAGGTACGAATTGCATCCGAATCCACTAGCTCGAAATAATTTAAATGAAGGCGGCACTTCATTAAGGAGAAGAGACCCTGCAGCACTCACCCAATCAGAAGAGCGGTAAACAGCTACATATGTGAACAGAAACCGTGAAGGAAAATATTTTCGGCCGGTACTGGCAGGACATAAAATAACGTATTATAATAAGGTTTGATTAATTATACTGTGCTAGAAATTGACACTTTTTTTAGACAAGCTGGGCACCTGGTGTTTTAACATAATTCGGGTACGCTGAATCAAGTGGTGCAACCGTTTTTTAGGTTAACTCTGGTTTTCGAGATATACCGTTATTTCGAAAATGGAGGAGGTTGCACAACATATGTTGGCGTAACTTAAAAACTGTTTAGTTGATTGTACAAAATCAAAAAACCCAAATTCCACAATAAAATTATCATTAAGAAAGTTTAAATAAATATGCAAAAATACCACGATGATTCTATAACAGGTGGACATCCAGGCCTAACGCGTATAATTAAGAAAATAAGAATTCAATATCATTGGAAAGGCATGACAAGAGATATAGCTAAATATGCCAAACAATGCCAGGAATGCCAAACCAATAAGATTACGGTCAAAGGCAAGGATTCCTTCGTGTCCACTTCAACTCCTTAGAAAGATTTTCAAAAAGTGGTAATCAAACAGAATAAGACCACTTTCACGGTCTGACTCAAAAAATTAATACGCCGTGATGATAATGCGCGATTTAACTATTTAAATACCTAGTGGCCATCCCTGTAATAAATAAATCAACCAAAAATGTTGCGAAAGCCATTATGGAAGATTTCCTAATAATAACGGACATAGTTACTGAATATACACTCTACTACTAACCATTATTTGACACTCGGTACTAATAAGAGATCTCAAAGAACATTAAACGAGTACTTAAGATCTTATGATGATTTTACCAACAATGTCACATTGATGGACAATAATGGTGAACTTTTCACTGTTCACAAGAATAGAGTTAAACGGCATGAAACATCAATTTTGCAAATGAATATTTCCTTTGTCACCGAACGTCAACTTCACTCCTCATAAGGACCCAGAATCAGTGATGCCAGAAGTGCAGATTATGTACCCCATAATTACCAAAATGAAGATTTGACGATTTTGGCCTTAAAAATGCAGATTTTGTAGCTCGGTGGAAACTTGTTCACATTGTCACTTATGTTTGTACTTTTCCCCTTCTAGCATTGAAAAACGAATACGAAATATCTCCCATTCTTGAAAGAAAACCGAAAAACTCGTGTTTGTTAAGTGTTGATATTACGGTACTTACGAAGATTTTTACACTTATAGTACAGAAAGTTATAAACAAATATATAACGGCTGTCAGATCACTCGAACCAATTTTGCGCAAGAAAAGTTTAAAAGAAAGATATAAAGAATAAAATAAATACGGTCGTTCAAACTTGAGGTATCAATGGTGCATGGAAACGCTACAGGGAGATGATTCGAAGCTTTTTGTGGTGGAAAATTAATGATTTAAACGTAGAGAATAGTTTGTTTTAACAGGATAGAGCCACATTGAGCTTTTGAAAGAAAAGTTCAAAATCGCATTATTTCAAGATAGAGGAGGGAGGAGTGAATTGGCCACCATGACGTGCGATTTGATACCTTTAGACTTTTTTTTGAGGTTTTTGAAATCGAAAGTGTACAGCAATAATTCCAAGACAGTTCAAGAGATTACAAACAACATTATCGAGCAGATATCAACCATTGATAACAGTTGATTGAAAAAACGTGATTGAGAATTTTGGTAAAAGATTGGGAGCCAGGCGAGCGAGTAGGGGGTACTTGACCGACATAATTTTTCATTTTCATTCGGAACGTATTTGTAATAAACTGAAATAAGAATATTTTTAATATCTCAAAAAAACTTTTTTTTAATTAAAATGATACGCCAATTTTTGTACACCCTTGGAAATTGATTCGTTAGTAAGAATTTTATTCACAAAAAACTACTTAAAAAATTTGCATTGTCTTGACATAATAATATCGCCGGACTTATGTCATCTGATTAAACACGAAATAGCATGCATATGTACTAGGGAGATCGAACGGTTATTATTCGACCGGTTTTAACCGGTTATTTTAGCTTTGCCCAAGTCGGTTATTTTAAAATGCCCATTTTTTAAATATCGAATAAACCGGTTATTTTGGTATAATAAACCGGGTATTTTAGTAATGTGTAATTTATATACATTTTCCTTGCTCTTGTTGTAGATGTACCCGTAATTTAAGTAAAACCAAAAACTATTCAAAATTCTACAAAAACTTGTGCAGTTAAAAAGTAAATAGTAATTTGTACAAGAGTATTCTAAATATTAAATAAATTTTTATATGAAGGTTATCTCTAGATATTTTTCGAATGCGATAAAAAATATAAAGTAGGGGCCTGAAGTGCCCTAAAAAGTTACAAAGGTTCTTCCATGTCACTTATTAATCAGCTTTAATTAGTATGCATTCTTGACATTAATGTGATCCAAATGAAACTTAACTCCGTTCGAAGTAGTTCTAAGGAAACGACAAATAATACTTTACTAAAATGCGCTGCAAAAAAATAATCATTGGGTAAAATATTAGCGCGTTGTGTTGCCGAGGACGAAATGCCCGTTAAAGCACTAAAAACTCTTAAGTAGTTCTAGCATATCTTCATGCTGAAAACTACAACATTACGGCGGAATCAGTTTTATTTATTAAAACACCAAGAACTAAAAAAACAAAATCGAAGAAATCAAACAATGTCATGAAATGTTTTAAGAATGTCAAGTTCACTATTCATTTATATAATGATGAAGCAAAATAATTTGAAATAGATAATCCTGGCTAAGAGGGTTTGTTTGCAACTTTTGAAAAATACGGTTGATTTATATATATAACTTAACCACCATCAAATTAAAACTCATTCAAAATAAATTTGAGAGAATATTTCAAATAATAACTTTATAAAATTCCTATAATTTATTTGCTTTTGCAAAACGTTTCTCTAGATCAAATATCATTCAAAAGTTTCTAAATTGCATTATACAAATATCTTCTTACAAATAAAGTTTAGTAAATCAATAAAAAATTGTTGTAAATTTTGCTAAAGTTTGATCAATTTACTGGTCCCACTTTTCTTCGATTTTATCCTAAAATATTTGTTTGGTCTGATCTAAGCCATATCTATGTATTTTGTTGGTTCCTTACTTTTGAAATTATTTCGTTTTTATTCAAATTAACATTTTATTTAAAAACTTATTTGATTTTTGTGTTTTTAAGTATTAAAATTAAAACCGGTTAACCGGTTATTTAAAAATTGCTTAACTTAAAACCGGGTTTTTAAAATGCAACTATTCGTAATATTCGAAAATCGGTTATTGAAAAAAGTCGAATAATCGTTCTCCCTAATATGTACGTATATATTCATATGTACTTATGTATAATTATCTTTAATAATTGCAATATTTGATATCTTGTAAACATGTCAATCAATTAAATTTTCTGAAAATCGCATTCGAGTGAAATTTAAATTGAATAAATTCTTATATCCTTTTCTAAAGAACAACATTTAAAATGTAATAAATTTGTTCTGAAGATTTATTGAAGATTTTTTTTTTTTTTTTTTTTTTTTGAAAAATTATTGTTATTTGCTGAGTTTACCTCTAAAAGTTCTGGCAACACTGCCCAGAATATATATATGTACTTTATATTAAGCATAGAGAGGCAAGAGGCCGCCCATGGGCGCTTTGTTATTTTCTTATTTACACGTATGGACAGTGTGGCCTGGTCTAAAAAAATTTTGCAGCTAAATCTGGCATTAGACGGGGCCAAAAAATAAAAAAAAAGGATTTTAAAAAAATGCTAAAATTTTTATAAGATTTTTGTTAAAAATTTATTATAATTATAAAATTTTGTTCGAAACTAAATACATTTCAGTGACTTATTTTGTAACGAAATTAAAATAAATTGATATACATATTTAAGCATGTAGCTAGATTTTTGGGAAAGCATTAGAGTTTTTTTATTCCCGCACTTTTTGGATTCCCGGGAAAGCGGGAAATTAAATTCGAATTCCCGGGATTCCCGCCAAAATTTTTTTGTTTATTTATTTTCTTATTTCTCTAATGAAACTAATATTTCTTACTGGCTATTACGCTTAAAATTATTAAATCGAGTATCTTTTATATACCAAAAACGTAAATAATTCAAGATTGAAGTAATTTTAGGACACTTAAGGCGTAATTTTAATGACAATAGCATTTGCATAATTAGAATGAAAGTTTTGAAGTCTTAGTGGTATACAGTTTTCGGAAGGGCGATTAGGAACTGAAACCACAACATTACGAAGTAGGAATTTTGAAATAATTTTACGGTTTAACAAATTCAGCAAAAAGGAGAAATTTTATTTACTACATATTTTTTTTACAATTTTATAACCCTTAATCAGCAGTGGTGTATGAAGGTATACTAAGTTTGTCATTCGATGTGAATATTTTTTTAATATTCATCTTAGGTCCGATAAAGGATTTGTATTGTGGGTTTTTCATTTGTTCTTAGCCATATGGGTGTCAAATTGTTTCTAGATCTTCTAGGCTGTTTGGGATTGAATTCGTGCAGAATCGCTTCAGTAGGAATAAAAGTTATGCACCCAAATGTGGAACTACCTCCCTAAAATATCAACAAAAACTAACATAAATTTGTGGCGAATGCACCTTTTGTCATTAAATTTCAACAAGTTCGTTTTACAAGGTACCAAATATCGTGAATATCGGTCCATAATTTAACTACGGCTCCATGTTTAGATTAATCTCGTTAGTCATGTAAGTATGGCTTAAAGCGTACCGAAAAGACTCAAAATTACTTTAAATGCCGCATATAAAGCACAATCTTGGAAAAATCTTTACTACGCCCTTAACCGCAAAAACTTATACATAGTATTATTGTAAAATTTACACTTCAGTTTGATAAGACAAGAAATAAAATTTCGTGAAAATAGGTCTATAATTTATCATTAGCCCTATATAAAGCCCATTCTTAAACGATAAATAAGCCTTTAACTGTAGCAAATGTAAATATTGTGGTGATATTAATTTGGATTAATCTACTAAAGACAGTAGTCCGACATAGATTTACTAAAGTTTAAGAAAAAGATTTTCTTCAAAATTTCCCGGGAATCCCGCAATTAATTCCCGGGAAAGCGGGAATAGAAAAGAATTGAAAATCCCGGGAATTCCCAGGACAAACTCTAGAAAGCATACATATAAATATATAGCACAGGCAGTTGAGATTAAATTTTAAATTTATGTGGCCTGCAAACTTCTGATATATGCAAAATTTAAACGATTTTTTTCTATGACCTACAAAATTTTTAAGATTATTTTATTTTTTATAGTTTAAAATGAATCTTTAAAATTATTATTTTTTAGAGCAAACAATTTTTTCAAACGTTTACATTATTGAATTTTTAGCTAAATACAAAGTGAAATTTCCTTGTAATTATATATCGTAATATCAAAGGGCAAATAATATTTACAATCGACATGATAAGGGCATTTCTAATATTCCATGAATCAGGGTAAAGTTGGTAAAATTGTACTTTTTTGGTACATTTTGACCTTCTAAAGTACCGTGGTACTACCGTGACTCATTTGGTACAATTTAAAAATTTGTCATAGTTCCCCCTTTTTGAATTTTTAGTATATGCAAACAAATTACTGAGTACTTCATTGCATTTATGTTGTACAACAAATCGTTAATGTAATATGCGACTAGGATTGTGGTGTATAGAGCGCTTAGTCCCATTTTACAATGTGGTAAGTGAAAGGCAGGCATACGAAGTTTGTTGGTAATGGGGCGACGCTGTATGTGTGAAACACTTTACTTTTTTCCTCTCTCGCCTACAAACTTCGTATGTCTGCCTTTCACTTGCCACATTGTAAAAGGGGACTTATAGTATCTTTATATATTTTTACAAATAATATCAATATTGATATTGTTAAAGAAATTAAAGAAAATGCAAAACAATTTTATATAAAGATTTACGTTGTTTTAAGAACAAAAGTAAGCTTTAAAAACGAAGTTTTATGTGGTTCTATAAATTTACTCCTGAAAATGTTATTTTAGGTAAAACAAGTTGTATTGTACCTCTTTTAGTAAAAATGTTTCCGAATGAAATTGCAAATTTTAAATCAATCAATAATCAATTTAAAGCTTAAACTGCTATCGAGCAACTGCAGTCGTTAAAACTGAAAAAATTTTGGTCGGTATTAGCTAATTTACAAAAAGAGCTGAATTTCCACATGTTTCCTGACTTTTCTAGAGTCGTTGCTGGAGAAAGAGGTTTTTCTTTTCAAAACATAATAAAAACTAGGGAAAGAAACAGACTACATGTGCCAACACTATCAAGTCTCATAGAAACTAGGAATTGGTTAAGATCGACAGATTCATGTTGCTTTGATGTAAAAATTTTAAATAGTCTATTAACTAAACAAATAAGTGCCTGATTAAAAAAGCTAAAAAACATTTTCCAAAAATGCTAAATAAAAGTGCTAAATGGAAATTTTGCAGCTAAATATAAATTTTAATGCTAAATTTAGCTGCAAAAATGCCAAAATGGCCACCCTGCGTATGGACGAAAAAATTAAATCAATTCAGTCTCGTACAAGTGGTTTGTGTAACGCTTGTTGCTTGATCAGCGTTGCCAAATGCGTATTTTTTTGTTATTAAATAATAAGCTTTTTTTGTAAATTGTGTAGATATGACATAACGATTCTTTTACCTTAAATATTGTTAATTTGTTTCTAACGGCATAATTTTATCTAATATATACTCGTATAACAGTGGCAAGCTTTAATGATTAAACTAAGCACTAATCAGCACAAACAGTATCTTACACTGCATGTAAATATTTTGATTCTATTTATTAAAAAACATAATATAAAAATAAAGTACATAGTACATATAAAATATATAAATCAAAATTTAATTCATCCATTTGTTTTATGTCACGTATTAAATTTTGAAATGAAAAAAGCGAGTGAAGATTATTTTTTACATATTATAACTTAATTTCCGTAAACCACTTAAATTTCAGAAACACTTTTTTTTAGAAAAAAAAAACTTAAAAACTTTTTTGATTCTCAAAAAACTTGAAAAAAAGATAAATCTTACGATATTACAACACTGTATAAAATACACATGCATGTGTTTGCCTATATATGCTTTATAGGGTCTAAGATCAATATTTTAGAAATTACAAACGGAATGACAAACTTATATCTACCCTTTTCCACCTAATGTATAATAAAAAAAATTTGCTCAAAATGTGTATGCATCATGTATATTATAAAAAATAATCCGTATGCCGTGCTAAGAAACCACGTCTATCTTCATCAACGAGCACGACCAACAGAGAAAAATATATTAAAAATATAACTAAAAGCCCAAAAGTGTTTTTATTCCTTATTTGAAGATTTATTCCTTATTGCAATATATGTATGTACATAAGATTTTAACTTTAATTTCACTTACATTTTCTACTTCTAATATTCTTTCAGATCATAATGCATTGTGCTTCGACTATACTTGTTTTATTGGTATTAACTCAAGGCGGAGTCGGGTTAACTGTAAGTTTATGAACTTATTATTAATTAACATGAAAACACGCGTAATAACTAATTGGTTTTATTTGCAAGCATCATTAACAAAAAAAAAAATTAAATAAAACGTTTTTTTAACTATTCCAGCTAATTCTTTTTAATTTAGTAGCCATTCAAATAGAATAGGGCCATTTTTGTAGCAGCTGGTGTTTTATAGAAAAAAAAAAAAAACCCCCCAAGGTCAGATGTGGCCAGATTGTTGGCGGCGCTGGCATGCTGGCGTAAGTCCGGCTAGGGCTCGCCGTTTTGGGGTGGTTCTTGCCAACCAATGGATTGATAGAGTGTCCCGGTAGGCTAGCTGGTAGTGAGCTAGTCTATCAGCACCGGGGTTGCGGGTTCGATTCCCGCCATAGACTCTGGTCTCCTGTAGACAAGCGTATAGCTTCGCGGGATTAGCATAGGTAATATTTAAAAAAAAATATATACAATTTCAATTGTACCCTAGAGAACGGCAAGAGCCGAAATAAGGTACAAGCATCTTGGTTATCAATGGACAACATCCGAAAAAATGTGGGCGGAAATAGAGAAGTGGGCGTATCATAAAATAGATTTATTTCTTAAGAACGGTAAGAGAAAAATTCTGCATATTTGGTAGACATAGCTGGGTAATCAATACAAAACCTCTCTAAAAAATGGACGGGATTATATAAGTGGGCGTGGCACATTGATTTTTAAACGCTGTATATCTTGTGGAGTTTACAATTTTAAAACGCATTATGAATTTCTGAAGAAAGCAAAAACAAAATTATGAAATATTTTTGACTTTGTTTTCGCTTTCAATGTAGTTTTTAGCGTTGCGTTGCGTTTTATACAATTACGGCCTAAATTTTGCATTTCTGTTATTACTATTTAGCCTATTTGCGATGTGCGAATTCTTTCTTTCGAACAACTAAATTTAGAACAAAAACAAGTTCTTAAGACTTTTGTTACAAGTTAAGTTTAATATAAGAAAAAGAAAAGAAAATAATGTCATGACATTATAAGTACATATATAGCAAAATAAGAACTGCTTGTATTTTACATGGTGCTTAATTTTATAAGATTCATTCAGTGTAATAAATAAAGTCTACACACTACGACGACTTACGCTGGATGTCCCCTTTTTTGTATGTAGTTTACATGTACATCTTTTAAATGTCAATGGATTTGACATTTATAATAGTTATAAAACTACATACAAAAAAAAAAAAGACCATTACTCTTTATTGTATACCTTATTATTTGGACCTTGATATCACTTTGGTGAATGGTATAAAAAGATAGATTGAACGAACGGGTTAATTTTTAATGATTGATTGAAAATAATCGGTCAATAAAATGAACGATTTGGCACAAGACTATTCGTTAGAGTTTTGCTCTCTGAGATATATTGGGGGTGGCTTAGAGGATTTTGTGACCTCTGGTAGTTCGGAAGGTTTATCTTCCAAAATTGAAAATCGCTTTTAGATACTTCATCTTTAAGCTTCCCCGTCTGTAGATATTATTTTAATTCCGAAGCAATGATGACTGAGTTTAGACTGCGACCCAGCTTCAATACTCTTACGAAACTATGAATTCCTACCTGAATTTGAGAACTTTTTTCTCACTATTTTTTTGCTGGGCCGAACTACCAGTTGCGTCCCTTAGTTGGTTAATCATATAATTGCTTGCTGTTAATTTTTATTTTGACGACATAATTTTAACAGCAAAAAACTCACACTTTGCACTAAAAATTTGTGTACGCTTTTGTCTTGAATGAGCTGCTTCCCGTTATTATTTATTACACTCTGCTCAAATTTGACACTCTTGTTAACAAGCTGGGCACCCTTCCAGTGAAGTTAATTTAAGTACGCTGAATTCAAAGTTCATATTTCGAAGTTAGCGCTCGAAGTTGCGAGTAAAATTTTAATTATTTAATAATTTTAAAACCGGGGTTTTCTCAACGGAAATTCCAGAACCAATCATTAGCGGTTTCGGATTGGTAAGGTTGCCAGTGCTTAAAACAGAGAAATCAGTGCATAAGAGAAAAAAATCAGTAACGTTTAAAAAAACAGTACATATAATTTTTAAATATAAAATTAAATTTTAATAACATAAAAAGCTTAAATCTTTTAAATCTTTAGTTCATTCTATAATTTGTACCGATACACAATTGTATTAATGAAAATGAAACTTTTCAAATAATAATTGCAGTTTTGAGTTAATCGTTGCAGTAGGTGATATGTCTTACTCTCTTTAATTTTGCGGAAACAGCCAATGTCTAATTTAACCGAGAACACCTTTATAAAGGTTTTGCTAGCCAATTTCACTTATGCTTTAAACACATTCGAGACAGCAGACTACCGACTTCAATATGTCAACAATAGAATACATGTGTGTATATGGAAATGATTATTTTAACGACGACACGGCTAAATGGATGCAGGTTGTTGTCTATGCTAATTTCGTCGTTCTAGTCAAATTAAACTAATTTCTATTTTTGTACGCTACAAAACAGAAAAAGTGCTGCTAATATAATCAAAAATTAGAAGAATTAGTGCTTATAATATATAATAATAATTTTTTAGTTAAACAGCAAAGAACCGGATTGAAACAAGAATATAAGCGCGGCTCACCACCAAATCTATATTATTATTACTTTTTAGTATCCTTAAAAGAAGTTATATAGGAAGATGTTTGTCACGCCAACGCTCTTAGTTTTAGCAGTATGGGTATCATTGAAAAATTGAAAGTGCTTTTCACATGGTGTTTAAAGCACACCGATTTATTAACCCATTAAGAGCCCATTTCAAATGCTAATACTTCTTGACTGACTTTTTTTACTAAACTTGCTTTATCTTTAAATTATGTCGATATAATAATAATTATTTAACAATAATATACACATGTTACCAAAGTTATTAGGACTTTGATTAATAAAGTTTTTCTGTATATATTTACATATTACTATATTTCAATATGTAACAAGTGCATAAACTATTACCACTATATATTTTAACTCAAACTTATATATAAATTGTGAAGTTTTCCAAAATAAAATTTTTTTAACCCTAATAACTTTAAAGTTTTATATGATGGAGTTTCTAAAAAGATAGCATACAAAAACTTGGGGTGTTCTCTATAACATATTATATTTAATTAAATATTATTATACATATCGACAAAATTTTAAGATAAATCCTCTTAAGGGGTTAATAAATCGGTATATTTAATACATCATATGAAATGTGTTTCGAAAGACTTTATTATGATACCAATACTTTAAAGATTCAGATTACATTTTTCTTCCTATACTATTGACAAAGTGCTCTGAAACTTTTATGACATATAATTCATAAACTTTGTGTGTTGAACCAAAAAATTACAGTAGAATCGCGATACAGTAATCTTGCGGTCAAGTGAAACAAATTTTAGCGCTTCTGTGCCGCTCTAAACGTTAACTCTAAGTTAACTTTTCAGATCGTATTAGTAAAAGTACTGATTTGTACAAACGATAACAAATTAGATTAAATTTTAAGCTGAAAGTTGAGAGTTTAAACAAAATTGAGAAATACATTAAAGAAAAACTATCGGCGTTGTATATCTGAAGTTGCCATCTCAAAAATAAAAACGCTTTGAAGAATACATAGGAAAAAGCTTACAGGAAAACATTGCATAGACCAAAATATGCCGATCTTAAAGCAAGTTTGTACAACTGTTTTCTTGAAGCATCGAAAACTTAATTGCGCAATCACTGTTCTAATTTCAATATCAATAGCTAAGCGCGAATTCGTGTAACTGCAACCCGAAAAGACAATAATGTCAGTAATGGATGGCTGGCAAATGTTAAGAAAATACCCAGAATTCGCTATCTGAAAATTTTTGAAGAACTAATTTTCGGACAAACGTCATATGTAGCACCTAACACATAATACATGACTGATTGTATAATTATTAATTATAAATTGTAGCCGGTACAAATTAGATCTAAGTTTCTTTTTTGTACAGATGAAGACTAAGTCATTGAAAAAAATATAGGTACATATGTTTATTATTGCATTATTTACAATTTAGAAAAGTTAATAAATAAGACGAAAAAGTTAACAACCCTTAGGCCATTTCAGTTTACTTTTTCGCGATTATACTGTATAATATGATTTTTTTATTCAACCTGACATGAAGATGATATTCTTCATGAGTTCCAAAAAAAAATAAAATTAAAATATTTTAAATGTTTTTTAATAAATTCATTTGTTTTTACGTTAAAAAATTTATCATAAATAAGTATTTATATTTTTGTAGGCTTAAATTAAGTTTGTGTACGAGTCTGCAATTATGCATGTTGTTAAATTTATAAAAATTTAAAATGATAGTGGCACCACTGAAATGTAAATACATAATAAAAAAACACAGCTGTTTATATTTTTTCAATTGTAGCTGTCGTCTTCAAAATAATTCAGTAGCTGATTACGCGACTACAATTGCAACCTGCAGCATTTGTAGTCGTGCCTTCGTGTTGCCTGCTGTCTCGAATGTGTTTAATGCATAAGAACTCATTACAATTATAGCTTAAGGTGGCATTTATTAGCAAATCGCTTTCTATATATATTAAGAGTTTTTGTTTCTCTCTTTTCTCCACTTTGAAAACAACTAATGAATCGTTCTGTAAAAGCGCTTGAATGTGGAATTAAAGAAATAATATTACACATTTTCTCAAATTCGTAATCGCACGACCATTTAGAGACGATTTTCCATTTTTTTCTAGTATTTATTTTCGTAGTGACCATGGTACAACTACACAAGGTAGACTCGTTAGCCCAGATATATGTCAGCTGTTTACCCCAGTTAAGCCCCAAATGTCAAAAAATTTTCATCTGTGTTCACATTTTATCCTGTTTGCTTACATATAGTTAGTACGCGCCATTTTTTTCCTTCACGTGTTTTATTTTTTTTTCAATTTGTGTTTTTATTGGAGATGGTGAAATCCATTAATAAGCGTTGACCAAGTACAATTATTATCTTGCATGAGAGTCTCAACCCTAAAGATCAAATCCTCAATGCTAGCATTTTTATTGGAATCGTCAAATTTAATGCCCCAATTTTCTATATTTACTTGCCCTAATGGTAAAGTTTGCTGGTAATCAAGATTAGAAAGTCGTGGTGGATGGATAATTAGGTACTGGTACAAAATTAGGTGCTGTATTTGCATACCGGGTTTCAGCCGTTGGTAGTTGTTGATAGTGGGGTACTGTTGCAAAATGAGGTGCTGTATCTTCATACCGATTGCCAACCTTTGGTAGTTCTTGCTGCGAAAAACGGTGAAAAGATGTCGGTTCTGGCGGTGTATTATGTAAAACATTAGAATCATTAATTGTAAAATGGGAGACGCGTCTTTCTGCCCTTATTACTTAACGTACTATTTCTGGTATGATCCGATGTATATTTTCTTGAACTTCGCGCAGAACACTTGCTTGTGCCGCACCCACTGAAGCGTTAACATTGACTTTTAACGATAGTCCGTCACTATTTACAGCTACGTTAGTATTTGCTGGCTGGTGTAGAGGGATTCTATTCTCTCCAGTATTAGCTCTAAATTCATTTCGAATTCCAACCGCGGTTATACTGATAAAAGGTGGAGACTGGATAGTATCATCCATACATATCGGTAAAGTGGTAAAAGGGCCTAAAGCTTGATTGATTTCATTATTTGATATCAATGTCACCGCATTGATATTTGTGGCCGTTGCTGTTCTGGTCGACGTTGTTGTGTTCGTAAATGGGGGATTCGAAGCCATTTCCGATATCCCTGAGGCGGTTGATTTGTTAGTGTTTTTCAAATGCCCAGCATATCAACTCGTACACCAGGTATCCTGAATCCTGACTTGCGTCACTTGTAACTTCCATCGAAAGGAACTAGACCCTCCACCATACGATCACCAATCAGATGTTGTAGCAACACAGACCGAGCAAATATTACCACCATCCGGGACTTACAATACGCTCATGGCATTCGAATAAAAAAATTTAGCTTCCAACAGCAAAAATTAATCAAGCTCGAGGACAGTGTTTTTTTGAAAATAAATATTCCTTTTTATTTAATTCCGATATTCCGATCTTCGTTGAAGATCATCATCAGGGATTGTTTCCTTAAATTTAATTGAAAAAACAATAAAATACATAAGTATAAACATCATTATTATAAACATACAAATAACAACAACATATGTATATAAACAACCATCAAACAAATTTAATTTCACAAAAGAGATAGAGCATGTACCATTTATGCAACATATTTCTCAGAAAAGAAATCGCCATTAGATGTTGATACGTACACAATATATTTTTAAGTTTTTGTATTAATAAAAATTCACTGTGGGTGTGTGTATATATTGTGGGCGTATAAAACTTTAAAAAAAATTAAATTTGTTTGATGGTTGTTTATATACATATGTTGTTGTTATTTGTATGTTTATAATAATGATGTTTATACTTATGTATTTTATTGTTTTTTCAATTAAATTTAAGGAAACAACCCCTGATGATGATCTTCAACGAAGATCGAAATATCGGAATTAAATAAAAAGGAATATTTATTTAAAAAAAAACACTGGCCTCAAGCTTGATTAGTTTTTATTTATTATGTATTATATATATAGTTAAGGATTTAGGTTAAACCTATATATATAGCACACAAAAAATGTTTCTATGTCCTCTATAGACTCTGGAACCACCCAACCGAAGTACTTCATTGTGTCAGTGGAAAGGTAATTTTCCAGGGATGGTTTTGGGCTATACATTTTTCCAAAACTCGGACCACGAGGGGAGTTATGGGGAAATTTCTGCCTCTCCGAAACTACTTAACAGTTTTTAATGAAATTTTAAAGATAGATAGATTCCTACTTATATGGACACATTAGCTGTACAGTTTTTAAAAAATTGGATCACGAGGTGAGGAAGGGGGAAATTTCTGCCTCCGAAACTATCTAAAAGATTTTAATGAAATTAAAAACATAGAAAGATCATTCCTTATATGGGCACATTAGCTATACATTTTTTGAAAATAGGACCACGAGGGGAGCTAGAGGAAAATTTCTGCCTCTCCGAAACAATCTAAGCGATTTAATTAAAATGTTAAGCATATATAGATAGACCCCTATTTAGATAGACACATGAGCTATGAATTTTTTTAAAAATGGGACTACTAGAAGGGGGATCGTAGTAGCACATGAGTAGCTTATGAAAAAAACTTAAAACCATCGCTTATCGGTAAGCATTGAGATAAAAAGTTAGTAAATAAACAAAATTTCGTCTTCCCAATATATAAACAAAATGTATTTCTTTTTTAGGCGTAGTAGCACACGCCGGGTATCCGCTAATATTAATATAAATAAATTTTGGATCTTTATCGGTTATAGGTATACGATAAATTTATAAATAGAAAAATAGATGTGTAGGGCTAGTTTTTGCATATTTATTGTTCTCCCAATAATTGCATATGTAATAACGATCACCAAACAAACACGGGTAACTACGAACAGTTGTTTTACAAAATTACGGATTTTATTCTTAATTGTTTTAGTTGTTTTGATTAAAAGGATAATAGGTGGTGTTAATTTTATTTTTTAGGACTTAAAGGTACGTATTAGAGACGACACTTGTAGTTCGATAATCATATGTAATAAAGGTCCTTTTGCCTTGGCACATCTTTTTTTCAATGATGTGAAGAAACAAGATAAGTCGGGAGTAAGGTGTAGTTTCGCGTCATTTTATAAGTTTTTATGTACTGACGATAATTTTTACTCCTCTTACTACTCACTGTGACCCGCTGGAACCAGCCGGAATTGTGCAGATCTCTTGCGTACGGTTGGCGCTAATATGTCCCGCTTTTATCACGTCAATACCGATTCAATAAATATCAATGGTATTGGAGAAATCCTCTTTTGCCGATTCCAGCAATGATGTTATAATTGCCGAGACACAAGATTAGCAAACTTTATTTTATCTGCTGTCCAATATGAAAACCTGTTTTCAAGTTGACTGATCTACCACAAGTTCAGAATTTTCTATTTAAACGTCTTTCTTTTACATCCTCATTCGTTTCATAAATAATATTTAAGAAAGTAAATAACATCATAAAACAAAACAATATTACTAAATACATTTTTTTTAACAAAATAAAACGTTTGTTAAACTAATGCTTTTGTCAAACGTGGTTTGAGTTTTGTTATTTTTGTTTTGATCACGCAAATTGTGCTGATTGCATCGGCCTGTTTTTACACATTGCAACTTCACTACCAAAAAACGCTTTTTGTCTCTTTGAAAGCTGCCCTCGCAACTGATTTGGCCCTTTTTCACATGGCACTTTTTAGATATCTGTGTGTAATCTGTGCCTATACAGTGTAACCATTTAAAGCGACAGAAATGACAGTCCATATATTGGAATTTGTGCCAAATAATACCACAAACGTTCGTCACATAAAGGCTGTCATTAATTCTTTTATTTCTTTTTGCACTGTTTTCATCGACACCAACATTTACAGTCACGTATGCATTTCTACCGTACAGGCCAATGTACATTTGCACAAGGTTGCAGCACAAGAGCAGCCTCTGCTGGCTGTCCCTGTTTTTGTATGTAGTTTTATAAGTCTTCTATATATATCAATATGTGATATATATATCCATAAAACTACATAGAAAAACAAGTATAAGTGCTATATTTGGCCGTGCCGGATCTTTGATACCCTCCACCGACAGTTAGAATATTTCAGGCGTAGGGATCTTTAATTTATTATTTAATCTTTATAAAAACGGACGTCAGTATTAAAATTCGTCGTGGCTAAGACCTACATACATATGTTAAATGATTGACCAACAATCAGAAAGCTTTATCCTTTATTTCTTATCATATAAAAGTTAATATGAACAAATTTGAGTAAAATAGCATGATTCGTAACAGTTTTAGACGATCAAGCATTTTTTTCGAGAGGGATATTTATATTGGACTCATGGTAAATTATGGAGCAATCATCACAAAATTTTGAATAAGAACAAATTTCAAAATAGTATTGAAACTTTTATAGCGTTTTATAGCTTTAAAGTAGTTTTCAGAAGTTTTTTATATCAAAATTTATATTAGTTTTTGTAAAAAGATTATCAATTTTTTAGGGTGGTGGTTCCACATTTCGACTCATAACTCTCATCCTACTGAACAGAT
Organism: Pollenia amentaria; assembly: GCA_943735925.1. Lineage (NCBI taxonomy): Eukaryota > Metazoa > Arthropoda > Insecta > Diptera > Polleniidae > Pollenia > Pollenia amentaria. Next base: position 106,920,309 of record OX031006.1, read on the forward strand.
TTTGCTGGACTTTAATCCCAAACTGCTTAGGATAACTAGAAGCAATTTGACACCAGCATTGTTCTTTTTTTCTTTGATTTTTTCGAAAGTGAGCGTGTTTTTAACAGACTTATAATTTTTTTAATCGACTTAGAATTACTCGAGAAGCCAGATTATATACTTTATGGGGTCTGAGAAATATTATAAAAAAGTTTCAGACGGAATGACAAACTAAATATACCCTCATTCACCAGTTGTGGTATAGTGGTAAAAAAAGTAACATCTAGATTCCTAGTGCTGCTACCCTGTGTAAATGTTCCTTGGTTCAGGCCTTGATTATCAAAACCAGGGAGACTCATCAGGAGTATTCTTTTCTTTATTTTCACTTTTTCTCTTGTACTCGTTTTATTTAATTAATTACAAACAAACGGAATAATTAAACAAAAAGTTTTTTCACCAAATGTTTCTATTTGTATTCGTATGTATATCCAAATATTCGCCTATTTCAGGACATTCGTATTAATATTCCTATTCGCCATAGAAAAGCCAAATCTATCAGCAAACAAGACTACAAAGGGAAAGAGAATTACCTACGTACACTCAAAACGTCTTGTTTGCAACGATATCAAAGCTCAAACAAAATACCAACAATAAAACAGCGTGTTTATCTTTTTTACATTCCCCACTGCTGATAGCTTTGGCTTTTCTAAAATTATTTATGAGAACGTTTCCTGATGATCTGGCCTCATAGGAACAGCTTTTCCCCCAATAATAAATTTTAGTATTTTTCTCAATTAAAAAAAGGGAATTAAGCACAATAAATAAAATTTTTTAATGAAAAAAAAAAATTATGTATTCCCAAAAACAACTGTTTTGATAACACGGTGCTACAAAATTTCCTTTTTTGCAAGCACTTTCAAAGTAACCTAGTGTATGTTATTGGTCTAGATGGGCGTATTATAAAACCGGTCTTAAAAGTTTCAATATACCTCCAAATTCCCGAGTTATGGACCAAAGAAATTTTTTTGAGGCTGCTACTTTTAAACTTTATAACTTTTTTATTAATTAACCGATTTTTGAAGTACTATAACGTCTCATTTTACTCAGAAAAATACTGTCTTTAATATATTTGTTGTCTTTAAACTTAATTTGGAAAAAAGTCTCTTAAAAATTTTAAAAGTTTAAGAAAAATTAAAAATTTTCCATATAATTAAAAAAATCTATTCATATTTGTGCTAATATTGTATGAGAAGTATATACATATAAATTTATATATTTTTTTTTATTCGACTTTTATAATATATAAATAAAAGAACTTATTTTGAGCTCGAGGTCTTTTTTAATTATTTTTATTTTATAATGATTTATAAAATTTTGCCGATATTTCGTTTTTCATTGAAAAACATCTTCTGGGCTATAATCTAGAAATTACAAGTAACAAAAATAAACAAACAAATATATAAATACAAAATTTAAACGCGTATGTAGATAAAAACAACAAAACTCTTACATGGAAAAATTATTAAAAAGAAAAAACTTAACTATTATTATGTTGTGTTAACATCGTCTAATTATGAACTGAGCTTAAACAAGAAAAAATTGCGCTATTTTCGTTTGTTGACGAGATGTCTGTACACTCTCGCAGAATTCTCATCGACATCGACTTTAAAATTCATCCTAGTTGTTGTTTTAATTATGTGTAACATTTCCAATGTGAATCGTCTTTTGTAGTTATTTTCACTCTGTAACACTTGTACATTGTCAAAATCAGGAGAGTGTTTTCTTTGTGCACAGTGGGATAACAAAGCCGTTTTTTGTGCAGGAATATTATTCCGTAATTTTTGATCTGATTTGTGTGCTGAAATTCTTGTTTTCAGTTTGTTTTTTGTGGTACCAATGTAAACTTTATTACAAATCCCAAATTCATTGCCATTACATGGTATTTTATAAATTATATTGGATTTGTCTAATTTGTCTATTTTATCTTTGGTTTTACTGTACAATTTTGTCAACGTGTTGATAGATTTATGGGCTATGGTATACATTTCATTATTGAATAATTTAGATTTTTCAAATCTCTCAGATAATACTGGAACAAATATAAGGGATTTATATATTTTTGGTTGTTGTTCACCATCTAAATTCTTTGTTTTATATTCATAATAATTATAGAGTAATTTATTAGTCAGATTAATTGGAAAATTGTTGTCACTAAGTATGTTTTTGATTTTTTTGATGTTGTTTCCGTGGAAATCTGCGTCACTTATAGTTAACACCCTTCTTATTAAATTGTTTGCCGTGTTGATAATAATTCTTTTTGGGTGTTTAGAATAGAAATTAATTATTCTACTTGAGGCACTAGGTTTTTGATACCAGTCAATTTTGAGTGTACCATTTCTCCTTATCACAATTGTGTCCAGATATGGTAACTTTTTATTGCACTCAGACTCCATAGTAAACTTAATACTAGGGTGAAAATCGTTCAGACTCGTCATAATTTCTTCTATTGCACTCTCCCCTACAATTCCAAAAATATCATCTACATACTTAGATAAAAACTTAGGCTTAGTTTTTAATTTTCCAATACAGGTGTAAATTAATTTTTCCATAACAATGTCCGCCACAATTGGAGATGCTGGTGAACCCATGGGAAGTCCCTTCTTTTGTGTATATATTTTGTCCTTGAACTTAAAATAGCGGTTGTCCTTTATGCAAAATCTTAAAATTCTCAAAAATAAGCCCTTTGTCATGTTGGTGTGTGTTGCAATATCTTCCCATCTATCCTCTATAATTCTTAATGCTAAATCGACAGGTACGCTTGGAAACAGAGACACTACATCAAACGAGATTAATCTTTCATCGTCTGTAATAGTCAAGTCCTTAATCTTATTTCTAAATTGCACCGAATCTTTTTCATTATATACCGAGTTCTCCGTAATACTCCTTAAAATCCCGGTAATGTATTTGCAGAGTTCACTCGAAGGGGCATTAATATTGGAGCATATAGGTCTTAATGGATTGTCTTCCTTATGGATTTTAGGAAGTCCATATATTCTCGGAGCTACGGCCACGTCAGTTTTTAGTTTTTTCCTTTCAATTTCGGAAATAACTTTGGTATTAAAAAGCTCCTCTACCAATGCATTGTTTTTCCTTTGACATCTTAATTTTTAAACGCTGATAAGGGCAACATTACGGTGGCAATGGAAAAGGTTGACTACGACGCAAAGATGGGGAGCATAATAGGTGACATGATGACATACCAAAGATGTAATAAAGACCCCACTGCCGTCCTTCAAAGGAAAAACAATGCATTGGTTGAGGAGCTTTTTAATACCAAAGTTATTTCCGAAATTGAAAGGAAAAAACTAAAAACTGACGTGGCCGTAGCTCCGAGAATATATGGACTTCCTAAAATCCATAAGGAAGACAATCCATTAAGACCTATATGCTCCAATATTAATGCCCCTTCGAGTGAACTCTGCAAATACATTACCGGGATTTTAAGGAGTATTACGGAGAACTCGGTATATAATGTAAAAAATTCGGTGCAATTTAGAAATAAGATTAAGGACTTGACTATTACAGACGATGAAAGATTAATCTCGTTTGATGTAGTGTCTCTGTTTCCAAGCGTACCTGTCGATTTAGCATTAAGAATTATAGAGGATAGATGGGAAGATATTGCAACACACACCAACATGACAAAGGGCTTATTTTTGAGAATTTTAAGATTTTGCATAAAGGACAACCGCTATTTTAAATTCAAGGACAAAATATATACACAAAAGAAGGGACTTCCCATGGGTTCACCAGCATCTCCAATTGTGGCAGACATTGTTATGGAAAAACTACTTTACGCCTGTATTGGAAAATTAAAAACTAAGCCTAAGTTTTTATCTAAGTATGTAGATGATCTTTTTGGAATTGTAGGGGAGAGTGCAATAGAAGAAATTATGACGAGTCTGAACGATTTTCACCCTAGTATTAAGTTTACTATGGAGTCTGAGTGCAATAAAAAGTTACCATATCTGGACACAATTGTGATAAGGAGAAATGGTACACTCAAAATTGAATGGTATCAAAAACCTAGTGCCTCAAGTAGAATAATTAATTTCTATTCTAAACACCCAAAAAGAATTATTATCAACACGGCAAACAATTTAATAAGAAGGGTGTTAACTATAAGTGACGCAGATTTCCACGGAAACAACATCAAAAAAATCAAAAACATACTTAGTGACAACAATTTTCCAATTAATCTGACTAATAAATTACTCTATAATTATTATGAATATAAAACAAAGAATTTAGATGGTGAACAACAACCAAAAATATATAAATCCCTTATATTTGTTCCAGTATTATCTGAGAGATTTGAAAAATCTAAATTATTCAATAATGAAATGTATACCATAGCCCATAAATCTATCAACACGTTGACAAAATTGTACAGTAAAACCAAAGATAAAATAGACAAATTAGACAAATCCAATATAATTTATAAAATACCATGTAATGGCAATGAATTTAGGATTTGTAATAAAGTTTACATTGGTACCACAAAAAACAAACTGAAAACAAGAATTTCAGCACACAAATCAGATCAAAAATTACGGAATAATATTCCTGCACAAAAAACGGCTTTGTTATCCCACTGTGCACAAAGAAAACACTCTCCTGATTTTGACAATGTACAAGTGTTACAGAGTGAAAATAACTACAAAAGACGATTCACATTGGAAATGTTACACATAATTAAAACAACAACTAGGATGAATTTTTAAGTCGATGTCGATGAGAATTCTGCGAGAGTGTACAGACATCTCGTCAACAAACGAAAATAGCGCAATTTTTTCTTGTTTAAGCTCAGTTCATAATTAGACGATGTTAACACAACATAATAATAGTTAAGTTTTTTCTTTTTAATAATTTTTCCATGTAAGAGTTTTGTTGTTTTTATCTACATACGCGTTTAAATTTTGTATTTATATATTTGTTTGTTTATTTTTGTTACTTGTAATTTCTAGATTATAGCCCAGAAGATGTTTTTCAATGAAAAACGAAATATCGGCAAAATTTTATAAATCATTATAAAATATAAATAATTAAAAAAGACCTCGAGCTCAAAATAAGTTCTTTTATTTATAGAAGTATATATATTTAAAAATAACAATTATTTTGCTTTCCAAAACCGTTTAAATTTAAAAAATCGGTTAATAAATAAAAAATTTATAAATGTTTAAAAGTAGCAGCCTCAAAAAAATTTCTTTGGTCCATAACTCGGGAATTTGGAGGTATATTGAAACTTTTAAGCCCGGATTCGTAATATGCTCACCAACACCTTTAACGCACACTAGGTCATTTCAGAATCACTTTTCGATCGATGCACAGTGTAATTATTACAAATTTTAATTTGTTATTTCATTTGATGTATGTTTTTACACTTTTTTTCTTGCGGCTCATATTAAAAAAATATACGTTCAAAAAGGAAAGGTCAACGAGAAAAGGACAAAAAAAGAAAAAAAAAACATAATAAAAAGTACGAATAATAAGCTAATAACTTACTTTGGTAATGTTCGTTGCTTTATCTTAGTCGCTTTCCGCAAGCTGCATATAAAGGTGTCTGACGATATGAGTAATCTGTGCAACAAATCCAAAATACTTTCAATTCTAGATGTTTTTCAAAATATCGCAGAAAGGAGCAAAAAGAAGCAAAAACTTATTGTTGAATCTGAAACAAGATATATAAACCTTCAATCTCCATATAATCACTTAACAGAATTCTACAGAATCATGCAAGTTTTTCTCTATCGAAAAACAAACATTTTGGAAATCACTTAATTTTTAGTGATTGCATATTTTCATTGATTAAAAATTAAAATAATAACGTTAAAGCTTCAGGAACTTATAGAAAAGGTTCTAACTTATTTAAAGCAAAAAGACTTTTGTAAAAATATTTTGCCAAACAAAAGTAATGCCACCGCAAAGCTCAACAAAAAATGAATACTATAAACAGATTTACTACACTTGTCACAGTGACAGAAGTTTGATAGCTGTTATCATGTTAATTGTTGTTTTTTGATTTGTTTTGAGTACATATTCGTAATAGTTGTACATTTTACTATTACATAGCCTAAAATTATTAAAATCGGAGAACAATTTTTTTTTTCTTTTGGCATCCTAAAAGAAACAAAAGTCACACTGTGCGCCTGTTGCATTGTAGTAATACATGGCAACATGTTCTTAAATGCAACCATAACAATGCATTTTGTTCTTAAATGCAACTTTGGCGTTTTTAACAAAAATTTTCTCATTGAAATTTTTAATCTGCATGTCTGAAATTTCTTGAGAACTAATAGCTTAAAAAAAATTGTATTTTTGCACCCGCCTAGCCAATTTTTTTTTTTGTCATTTGCGTGAGAGACGAATTTACTCTTAACACTCTTAACGTACCTGGGTACATGTACGTGTTTTATATGGGAATGCGGTCATTGTAGGTAAATTGTTTGAAGTTGGTTGTAGCTCTGCATAAACTAATAACAGTCTGCACATAAAAAATATGAACGTGAAGAATTTATTTTACAAAATAGAGAAACGGAAACATAAAGAAAAACAAAACTCAATAAATAATAATAACAAAAGAAATTAAATTACAGTGCAGATCTTTCGAGCACCTTGTACACATTGGACGATAAATGGAATGCTTAATAATTATAAGAAGTAAGAATTAAAGAGCTGCACAAGCACAAGAAAAATTGCTTACCAGCAATTTCATTAAATTTAGATAGTATGTGTATATTACTCTCTCATTACAAAACTCATACTTCCAAAAACAATTGTTTTGCTTTACGATCAAAATATAGAAGAATAGAACAAAACTGCACTAGAACAATGCTGAACTAGAATAAAGCTGAATTAGAACAAAGATGAAGTAGAACATTAAAACAGAAATAGAACATTCCAAGCATGTTTGAATGTTTTGATTGTAAACATAAACCAAAGAGAAAATTGCAAAGGGAGAAACATTTGCGTTTTGTTATGAATACCTATAAAAAAGCTAAAAAGATTATAGTTAATATTAATTTTTATTTGCAAAAATTTATTGTTTATTATTTACATACATATATGTATATGAAGGTACTTAGGTCTAATATTTAAATCTAATATTTAATTAAGAAGAATTCATTCTTTTTATAGAAATAAAAAAAAAAAACATGTACCTACTACATAGTATAATGGTGTGTTTTTTCCGCAGTCTCCAAATGGAATTCTGTTTTATAGGATTTTATGTTTTTAACAAATTTAACAATAACTGACAAATTAAATAATTTTTTAATTAGAAATATTGGTTAAATAAACGTTTAAAGTTTTATATAAAAATAAAAAAAGACCTCAAGCTTGATAATTCAGTTATAATATAATACTAAAGGTCGACTAAAATAAAATATACATTTAGGAAATAATTAAAAAAAATCAATTTTGCTTACATTTAATGCATCCATTTCTGTTATAAGCTTAGATCAAGGCGAATTGACTAGAAGGTGGGGTCAAGTCAGCATATGGTTATTTTTTTCGGTGGTCGATTTGTCAAAGTTTGTATACGAACCAGTTTTTTTTATGTAAACAAACATTTTTTTTACTATCAATATTTTTGACAGATGGACCACAGAAACAGTGTTGTTGTAGAGTTGACCTCACCTTCTAGTGAATTCGCCTTGGCTTAGATCACTTTAAATTTTTTAAATTCCTAATTACGTGCACTCGATGCTTTTACTATAATTTACCGTTTCTTTATTTCATTGTCTGTTTTTGTGTTGATATTCTGTTTGTTTTGGTAATACAAGCACTAACAAAGCAGAAGAGAAAAACTTTTCAAGTTATGCTTGTTTTGTTTTGGTGAGAATAATGTGTTGTTATGTTTGTTTTGCTATGTATGTATGTTTACAGTGAAATAATATGATTGATAGTTGTGTGAAGTAGAACACAGAACATTAAGAATATTTTACGCAGCCCTTTAGTAAGAATAAGAACTGTCATCTCCGAACCATTTGCTACCACAAGAGGTCTCAGACAATGGAACAACTTATTCTCCAATTTTTTCAACCTTTTAGTGAAAAAAAATGTTGAGATGTAACTGTTGTATATGAGAAGATTGAGAAAGATTCTGCTAAACGGGGTCTGGGTTTAAACGAGGGCAAAATAAATATATTAATTGCAACTGCAGAAAATTCAACGCAAATAAAATATGGCGACGAAGTTCAAGCAGGCAGTTATAATTTCGAGATAAAAGAATAATTAATCTATCAAGATCCACTGTAAATAGAGAAAATAACATCATCCTTGAAATAAACAGAAGGATAGTGCTTGCAAATAGGTGTTAATATACTGAGCAAACATTTCAAAAGCAGATCCATATCCAGGAAAACGAAAATCACTTGTGATACCCGTTCCGAAACATGGGTACTTGCAAAAACTGATAAATATATGTTACGCATTTTTGAGCCCATATCCGTTGACAAAGAGTGTAGACGGCGAATGAGTCATTATCTGTATGAGATTTACACCACTGTGAACATAGAAAATATAAACATACATCGTTTGCGCTGGCTGGGACACATCGGAAAGCTGAACGCAGAATGAGAGACATTCGACAATCAATATAAAGGAAATCGTAAACGGGGAAGGCCTAAAAATAAACTGGAGACTACGTACAAATGATTGAGGCGCATGGAGAATATTTTTTTAGCATGCCGAGAGCAATAGCATATTGTAGTGCAATCTCAGGAAATAAATAAGTATCTTTTGCCAAGTCTATTAATATTTTACACTTTTTTAACTAGGTATTTCGGTAAAAAAGCTTGTTTTCTAGGTATTTTTCCAATAAGTAGGTACCCTTGCCGCGCAATATAAGGTGTTTCCTTTCCCGCGCAGAATACAACATACGTAAAAATGAAGGTACGCAATGCATTAACACGGTATCAATATTGTATTTACACAATGCGAACACACGTTTAGGAAAACAGACTATTTACGTTTTCCAGACAATGTCTTGACATGAAGTACGAATACGAAAGTAAGGACGAAACATGTAAATAAAATTGACAGATGATAATTAATTACAGCAAATTGCGATCCACCAATACCATTGGTTAAATATTGATATTTGAATGTAATAAGCCAGTCATAAATTAAAACTGGAAAAGGGAGAAATAAGTAAATTAACTAATAATTTTGCATGTTGACAATTTTAGTTTATTTTAACATTGCGTTTTAAACCGTATTATAAGAAATTTAATAAATTATGGATGTATATCCGTTTTTATTATTAATAATTTAGATAAAATCAAAAAGGAGTATAGACCTATCAGCTTCGCATGCACTCATACCAGATGCTCGACTGTCCAGGGATATCCTACCTGCTGGATATGAAATCGATTTACGACCAAATATTATTGATAGCACTTTTACTGGAAGTATTAAAATGAACTTAAGCTGGAGCGTACCGACTAGGAAGATTTCATTTCATGCGCATTTTGATTTGCAAATCAACGAGAGATCAATAAAGCTTACAAAGATTTCGTTTAATTCCGGGTTTGTTAGCTAATCTCTTTATACAGAAAATATAAATCTCAGATATTTTGTTCACATGTAGAGATGCAGAGCCACAAATTGAAAATATTCCAATTCTTCGTGGAGATAGAATGCCAAGAAAGACTGTTTTCGTCATATATTTAAAGAACAAAGTAAATGAATGCACCAACTGTGAGTTGAAAATGGATTTTGAAGGTAATATTTGGGAATCAACTGAGGGCCTGTTTAAGGGATCATACACAGCTGTAAATGAGACGGAAACAAAGGTTTATTTAGCAACATACATGAGGCCTAACAACGCACGTCGACTTTTTCCATGTTTTGACGAACCCGGATTTAAGGTATAAGGACTTAATTTTTTTTTAACGTAAATTGTTTTTATTATTTATTTTTTATATGACAAAGGTGCCATTTACTGTCTCCATTTCTCGACCTCGAAACTATATAACACTATTTAATACGCCTTTACTTAGAACGGAAGAATTGTGAGCATTGTAACCAATTAATTTCTTCCCCAAGGATCTGATTAATTAATATTTCTACTTTAGACCTTCAAAAAATGATAATGATAAACTTTATGTTGTGGACTATTTTGAAACTACACCGCCAATGTCAACATTTACATTTGGATTTGTCATCTCGCAATTAGAAAAATTTATGCCCAAATATACACAGCAAATTGTTGAGCCTTGTATTACTATATGGGCAACATCCGATTTATATTTTGAACTAGAGGTACTAAATATTTACTACATACATACATATATGTATGTATATTAATAAAGTGTTAAATAACTTTTTTTTTCAGGAAGTCCACACTAAACTATTAAAAATCTATAATCGCTTAAGTGATTATTTTAATGTTTCAATTCCTTTGTCGAAAATTGATGTGCTGGCTATACCTGGTCTTGCATCAGTTCGGCCGGCTGATAATTGGGGCCTTTTGATGTTTAAGTAAGTTACACAAATCTGTCAAAATATACAATCAACCCAATTATGAATAATAATTTTAAATTTCTACAATCGAAGTTCAGTAGAAAAAATGGGAGAAGGGAAAAAATTCCCACGAAATTTTTATTCAAAATGGGGTTGAACATGGCATAATATGTTCATACGGATAACAAAAATCGAGGTTCGCTCTCTTATTCATAGCCAAATTTTGAGAGCGAACCAACATTCTGAATATCTCTCACAACCAAGAAAAAATATCTATCATCTCTAATATTACTAACAACTTATAGCAAGTTTAACTGAAGTAGCTGCCAAAAGAAAATCAAAACAATAGAAAAACGAAATAAAAATTCATGTTAAATCAAATAATTTAAGATCATTTTTAGAAGAAAAAAAAAAACCAAAAATATGTACATATGTATGTATGTACACATAGACTGCTATAGTTATTGTACTTAAACGTGCAATGCTCTTTAGAACAAATTTGGCATAAAGACCTTTTACACTTTTCCAACTTATTAATGGCAAAATTAACCACACAAATGGCTTGGCAAGCATGTCAAAATTTTACGTTTGTACAAATGTTTTGGGCTGTTTGGGCAAACATTTGAAGAATGTTTGTAGAAAAATGTTTAATGTTTGGCAGACATGTTGGATATTTGTCAAACTTTTTGTGGTGTCTAGTGCTAAATGTAATAATTTCAGTGAAAACTTTGTAGAGTGGATAAGAAGAAGAAGCATTAACCTTATTTTGAGCCTTAAATTCAAATTTTTTAAACAGCATTGTTTGACCACAATTGGTTACAATTTTAAAATTTGTTTGATAGTGGGCACAAAGACCCGATTCCGGAAAGCAACTTGTATGGGAGCTATATGAAATTATGAAACGATTCGCCCCATTTTCAATAGGCTTGATCCTTGTACCAATTAGAACTTATGTACCAAATTTCATCAAATACTCTTAAACATTGCGACCCGTACTTTGCGCATAAGGTTACAAGGACAGCCAGCCAGCCGGACGGACATCGTTAGATCGATTCAGAAAGTGATTCTGAGTCGATCGGTATACTTTAAGGTATACATCAGCACAAATGAATAATACTATTGTGGTGTGGGTATTATTAAAATATAGATAGATCCATATTTATATGGACACAAAAGTTATGCACTTTTTTATAGAACCACGACGGGAAATGAGGGGCAATTTTGATCTCGCCGAAGCTATCTTTCAGATTTTAATGAAATTTAAAACAGAGATAGATTCTTATTTATATAGCCACATTAGCTAGGCATCTTTCAAGACTAGATCCCAAACAGGTACCCTTGCAAAAATTTGTTTTATATACTGTGGTGATGATACCCTAATATGGTCAGGTTTGACCGACTATACTTTCTGACTTGAAGCCATAATGTTCATAATGAAAATTTAAGTTTTATAAATTTTATATGTATGTATAAACTTTTCATAACCAGTTCTTAAATTTTAAACTTTGCGAAGAGATCGAGAACTACTTAAACGCGGATATTATGGTTTAACTCAGGAAATGATTTACCAATGGCTTGGTTCATGGGTGACTCCTTACTGGTGGAGTGATGCTCATGTAAATAAAGCTTTGTCGAGTTTTTTGGCAGCCAATATAGTCTTGGAGGTATGAAGACATCAGTCAAATATTGTAAATTTCTACTAATTTCCATTTAATAAATGCTGTAGATTGATAGCGGCGTCGAGTTCAATGGCAAATATCCCATGACTGTATTGTATTCACTTTATTATGAGTTTAGCAAAAGGTATCCACATTCTCGTATAACGGGAATGAAACAGGAAACCACATCTTATAAAACGGAACTCGTAATACGAATGCTTAATTATACACTTGGAGGTTCTACTTTTAAAGCTGGCATAAGAAAATTTATTGCTGACCGTCACTTTGGTACATTTTTTGGTGATGATTTGTGGGACGCACTAACAAAACAAGCGATTTATGACCAAACGTTATCAGACCAATACAGCATTGCCGAAATAGCAGGTTCTTGGATTACAAAAGATCGGCTGCCTGTAATAAATGTTGAACGCGATTATGCAAAGAAATTGGCTGTAGTAACTCAAAAGGTGTATCTGCGAGAAAGACCACATGATGTACCTGAACAAGATAAAATGTTATGGTGGATTCCTCTGGTAACCATTCGCCAAGATAATATGAACTTTTCAAACACAAAACCTCAAGTGTGGATGGAAAAAATGAGAAGTCAGACTATTTATGATATGCCCAATCCTGATGAATACATTATAATAAATCCAGAAGAAATTGGACCATTTCCTGTAAATTATGATTTCACAAATTGGAATTTGCTTTCAACGTTTCTTCAGACTGACGAAGGTCTAAAATATATTCCCACATACACAAGGTTTTTATATTAAATAATATCTTACTATATTTAAAGTGTTAAACATCGTGAATATTTTTTGTTTTAGAGCCAAACTATTGCACGATGCTTGGAATTTGGCATATGCTGGTGACTTGAGCTTTGCAACAGCCTTAAATATGACACTTTTTATGAAATTTGAACGTAATCACATTGTTTGGAATCCAGTTTTTACATTCATTGACCACATTGGCCGACATATTGACATGTCTAATGTCCATAAAAAATTTGAGGTGCGTATTTGATTTAAAATAAGACAAAAATTTGTTTACAAGCTCTAAATATCTCATAAAACAATTTTTACAAGGTAACTAATACATTAATTTCGTTTATTTATTGTACAATAGCAAATAAAATTCGGGAATTTGTTCTTTCTTTAAATAAAGTGCTTTATGGATAAGTTGCAAAACATTATAGCGGTTTTCACCCTTTGTATTAAGTTAACAGCTTTGCTTTATTTAATACGATTTTATACTACAAAGCGTGAGTGTCTTTTTCGTATGTATTGTAAATTTATGAATTTGCTGAGTGAGGGAAAGAGATAGAGAGAGTTTCGGCAACTGTTTTTATTCTGATAAATTAACCGCAGCGTAGAAAATTTTAGTCTTATACATTTTGTTGTTGCAGTGTTATAATTGTTAGTACTTTAACTTAATTAATAATATTAACAAGGTATACCAGGGACTTTACAATCAAGGGTGAAAACCGGTTATGTGTATACACATCTGCATGAAACTTAATAATGATGTTCATGAAACCTTCATTATAATTTTGTATTCGCTTCGTTTGTATTCAGTAAGATGAATAACTTTGAAACGAAAGCAACAAACACTTGACATGTAAGAGACGAGTTAGATAAAGTTAATTTTTTTTCTTATACAAGAAAATATGAACACTACCAACTGTGAAACGAAACAACCACTGAATAAATGTCGAATAAGTTCATGGAAAAACACATTGACTTAAAAGTCAGTGTTGCCAGTTGAAGGAAAAGAAAAACATTAGGAAAGATAAAAAAAAAACAAAAATAACCATGAAGAGTTAAAGCAACAAGATAACGAAGAACATCAATATAAAATAAAAAAAAAATTTGACTTTGTTTTCAATAGCTGCGTTCGAGAACACAAACGTTTTTACTATTTTTTACTGAACTTTACTGCATTTTACTAAATTGCGTTCGCGTACGCAAAATACAGTAAATGAGAACACAAATTGAGAGCGTAAAGTGACAGTTCTTGACTGAGTACTTACAAATTTTTACTGCAGAAATGTTTGCAGTAAAATTTAGTAAAACAAAAAAAAATATGTTTCAAAAGGTAAACAAACAAAAGAAGAAAACAAAAGGCATACAAATTGTGAAAAAATTGTTTAAAAAAAGAAAAGTTGAAATAAAACTAAAATAAAAACAAAAAATGAATAAATAATTATTAATTAAACTTGCTTGTGAAGAATTTATATGGCTAAATACCAACTTTTGAAACTTTGTTTTTTTATGTTAATTTTTGGAGTTGTAAAAGTGTCAAGTACTCGGGTACTTACAACAGCCCTTGTTTTTAAAGTTATCAATAGTAAAAAAAAAGTATTCTTTTACTACTGATAAAATTAAGCCGGACACAAATTAGCAAATTCAAATAAAATAAAAAACCAACAAATATGAAAGATTACATAAAATAATTTGTTTGTATTTTCCAAAAATATTCGTGTTATAAAAAGTATTTAATCGAGTACCGATAAGAAAACGAGTTAAGTAGTCAAAAGTGTAAACATTTTTCAACACTTCAATTATTTGCCATCAGCTGTTGACTTTATTTTACGAATTTTTACAAATTTTGCGTTCGTGTACTTTTTTGGACAACAGCTTTTTGCGAGAGCAAATTTTTAAGTTTACTCATTTACTGCATTTTACTGTAAAAATACTCAAACCCACCTAATGTAAATTAATTGTTTTCAATGTAAATTTTAAAATTTCATTTTATTTTCCAAAATATTCGCTTACTTCAAAAACCTTTTTCAAATTTAAAATGTTTTACAAATTACATATATTATTGTTAAGGTAACAAAAGAGAAAAAAATAACATGAATTTACTGAAGTGGCAACATTGCTTTTCAGTATTTATTAAGAAAAAATGAGAGAGAGAGAGAGAGTGAAAACTGTCAAACAAAACCTATTTCATTGAACAACGTCTTTGTGTTTTCCATATGAAACGAAATGTGTTTGCTAGTAGCATGAATAAAGCAACAGTTTGTTCAGTAATCTGGTTTTTATTTGAATACGAACTTCATTGGATAAACATTTCAGTTTGTTTATGAATGAAGTTATTCTTGCAGCAATTTAATGTGTAATAATTTCCAATCAAAGTCAAAAATGTATCATCATGTTGAACGATGCACAGTTTGCTTACTGTCTTCACATCGATAACTTCTTTTGTGCACTTTAAGACCGATAACATGAGCCGTATTAACAGTCTTGTGCGCCATAGCATTTGCAAAATGGTACAATATATTTTTACTCTACACCAACAAAATATACAGCAGCCCAACAAACACGACGATTTGATATCAAATTAAAAATGATTTGAAATCAAACCTTTACTCAAACGACAAACGTTTGATAATGATTTGAAAATCATAGCATTCTCAGCAAAAAGGGGAAATTATTTTTAAATTAAGAAATGCATTTATTTTCAACTTGCTTTCAAACGTTATTCTCAAATGTTTTTTAAATGTTGATTTTAATACAATGTTGAACATAAATGAAAAATATTTTTTTTTTTTGTTTAAATTCATTATTTATTAAAATAAACTGTGAGCTTTACATTCTGCACCATAGCTAAGAGATGAAATAGTGTTCTTTCCTTCCTCTAATTCTTGCAAAGACGAAACACATGGCGAGCGTACAACAAATTTTAAATTTCTTCACTTTCCCGACGTGCGCCAAGATAGCGTCGATAGTTATCCACGAAAACGCGAAATTGAATTGGTGCTTTTGGGGGGCTCAATTGAAAATGGGAATTTAATGCTTTTAGGAATTAAAATGATAATGGGAGTTTTGAATTTGGGAATTTAAAATATGGGAATTTAAAAAATTATGGCGTTCAAATAAAAATGAGAATTTGTAATTTTAAGAAAATAATTACCCAAAAATTAAATAAAATAAGTAATCAACAAGAATAAAAATCTAATATATTTACAGAAAAGTATTAAAATAATTAAAAGAAATGTATTTATAAAGAAAAGAAATGTTTTTATAATTTAAATAAAGGTATTAGTAATTGAAAGAAATGTATTTATAATTAAAAAAACATTTTTTAATTATTATAAAAAAAGACTTTTGTTATCATAAAAAAAAACAATCGTAAACATTTTACAAAAAAAAAAAAAAGATTAATAATATGATGAAGTATCTACACATTAAAATTATTTAAACCGAGTTTGGTCTATTATTTTTTCGGGGTTTTAGAGGTAACGTCAAGGAAAAAACTTAATAGATTATAAAAGTAGACGTGCCATAGAATATAAAAAGCTTTCCGTGCAAAAAATTCATCGAACAGTTTTCCAGAAATCTGGTTTCATCCAAATTGGTCAGTAAAATCTGGGATTAATTTTTTTGGGGGTTTAGAGGTAACGTCAAGGAAAAAACTAAATAGATTATGAAAGTAGACGTTCCATAGAATATAAAAAGCTTTCCGTGCAAAAAATTCATCGAGCAGTTTTCCAGAAATTTGGTTTCATCCAAATTGGTCAGTAAAATCTGGGATTAATTTTTTTGGGGGTTTAGAGGTAATGTCAAGGAAAAAAGTAAAAAAGATTATGAAAGTAGACGTTCCATAGAATATAAAAAGCTTTCCGTGCAAAAAATTCATCGAGCAGTTTTCCAGAAATCTGGTTTCATCCAAATTGGTCAGTAAAATCTGGGATTAATTTTTTTGGGGGTTTAGAGGTAACGTCAAGGAAAAAACTAAATAGATTATGAAAGTAGACGTTCCATAGAATATAAAAAGCTTTCCGTGCAAAAAATTCATCGAGCAGTTTTCCAGAAATCTGGTTTCATCCAAATTGGTCAGTAAAATCTGGGATTAATTTTTTTGGGGGTTTAGAGGTAACGTCAAGGAAAAAACTAAATAGATAATGAAAGTAGACGTTCCATAGAATATAAAAAGCTTTTTTTTTGCTTAAAATTACAAATTCTCATTTTTATTTGAACGCCCTAATTTTTTAAATTCCCATATTTTAAATTCCCAAATTCAAAACTCCCATTATCATTTTAATTCCTAAAAGCATTAAATTCCCATTTTCAATTGAACCCCCCAAAAGCACCAATTCAATTTCGCGTTTTCGTGGATAACTATCGACGCTATCTTGGCGCACGTACTTTCCCGTTGTATTTTTATTAACATTCTTACACTTTGTAATAAATTTTTTACTTACAAATATATTTAATATTTTTTCGCCATTTTTAAAGGTGAATTCACTTCACATAATATGTCACTATTCTTTAATTGTGTAACACATTAACTTTTAATCGCCATTTTTTAATGGTTACATTTACTTTTCGCTTCAGTACTGTCAAGTTTTTTTTTGGCTTGAGAATAACATTTGATAACAATTTGATATCAAATTGATAATACATTGTGTGCCAAATGTCTACATTCAAATCATTATCAATTTGAATTCAAATGATAAAATCAAACAGTTGAAAAAGGTTTGAAAATTGTGTTTGATGCAAATGATAAAGTCATTTCATATCAAAAGTGTGACTTCGTGTTTGTTGGGAATGTACTTGCTACTCTTTCGTAAATATGCAACTACTAAGCCCAATAGTTTATATAAGCTCGACGTATGCAATACTTAATTGCAAGCCGACAGCTGACACTCAGTGAACCATTAATCATTCAGCTGTGAATTTCGTGTTTTGTAACAGGGATTGTACTTAACCAAAGAGGTCGTTTGCAATTGATAGAAAATATTAACAATTGTATAAACTAGGGATGTAACGATACGCCTTTTTGCCGGTACGATACCGATACCCATACTCAGAAAGAAATATCGGCGATACCGATACGAATAGTAAATTTAAATTCAAGGTAAAATTAACAAAACTCGAGTAGAGTAATTTTTATACCCTCCACCACTACTAGTGGTGAATGAAACTATATATATTCTGGATCCTTGAGTTATTCTAAGTCGATTTCGCCATGTCCGTCTGTTGCAAACACGCTCACTTACGAAAAACGCAAAAGAAAAGAACAAACTTTATCTAAAATTGATTGTAGTTATCCTTAGCAGTTTGCGATTGAAATCCAGCAACATCGGCTCAGTAGGATCAGAACTATGAATCAAAACGTGGAACCACAGCTCTAAAAAAATTATAATATTGATACAAAAACTACCATAAATGATGGAATAATGCACGGAATTGTATACACTTTTGCAAGAATTCACTTTATACGCCTGCAAATCGTACTGTTAAATTGCCTGGAGATCGGTCCATAATTTACCATAGGCCCCATATAAGCCCTACTCGCGGAAAACATTTTAGTACGCCTTAAACCGTAATAAATAACGCTATCATACTTAAATTTGGTACTTCACAGCTTAATAGGATCAGAAATCACACTGTAAATTTTTTTGAAGATCAGTCCATAATTGACCATAGGCCCCATATAAACCCTACTCCCGGAAAACAGTTTAGTACACCTAGAATCGTAATACATAATGCTATCATAATAAAATTTAGTACATCACAGTTTTATATGACTACAAATCACACAAAATTTTTTGAAGATCGATCCATAATTTACCCTAGGCCTCATATAAACCCTACTCTCGGAAAACAGTTTATTGCGCCTAAGCCCATTTTGAGGAAATAATTAAATTCGTCTAAAACCAGAAATAAGAGATATATTTATTGCGGTAAAATGTCTTCCAACTTAGATTCATATGGCCAGAAAAATATCATGCAATTTTGTGAAATTCACTGTTAACGCCAAAACTAATTACACTGCTGTATTGAAATTCATCCTAATTTATTTTTTGTAATACCAGAAATCAGTCTTCAGAATTTTGGGATTATTGGTCCATAATTTACCATAGGCCAAATACAAATTACCCTCCTAAAAACTATTTTAGTTCGGCTGAAAATGTTACGAATCATAATATTTTACTCAAGCCAGTTCAAAGTTCTAACAAGAAACGCACAAAACATTCTTAGTGACGGTCAAAACATTAATATAAGTCTAAACCGCATCCAATTTCAATGCTGACGTTCGTTTCTGTGAAGCTTAGTTAATTATTTAAAAAATATATATATTTACAATATAGATCCCACTCCTGTCGGTGGACGGTATCAACGATTCGGCACATCCGAATATAGCACTCTAACTTGTTTTATTACACAGTGCAACACATGATTTTGGGACTCAATTCTGATAATTGCTTATGAAAGTAGACCCAAAAAGAAGAACTTCTGAAGTTAGTAAGTATCGTATAGGGGAATTTGTCACGTTTTAGGCTCTTTTCTTTGTCATAACTCGAGAACCACTAGTCCGAATAAGCTGAAATAAATTAGGAATTACAATTCCTTTAATCTCTTCATACAACGTTTCGCTACATAAGCAACAGTTTCGCAGTTATAAATAAATGTATGAAGAAAAAAAATATTTTTTGCCCAAAAAATTTAAATTTTTTATTTTTAATACATAAAAATTCCTTTGAAAAAAACATTGATGACTTTTTTATTAATTCTTTATTTTGCATGAAAATAAACATTCCGATTCATACTACAGCTATACTTACACAGAAAATATGCGATTTTTATATGTTATCTATGCATGGAAACAAAATTTAGAACATTTTCAATTATTGTCACTATCCATCCTCGCTGATGTTGACGCTTGTGGTTCTGATGACCTTATTTTTTTCGTAGATTGTTCATATTCATGTTCTGAGTCTGCATCATCATCCGAGATAGACGTAATATTCAAGGGCATTTTTTGTTCATGTGTCCACAAATTTCAAACTGCATAATTTTAGAACTCCATCAACAAACCTCCGCAAGCAATGCATCCAACTTTTTCCTTTGAATCGCTTTTCCATTGGCATGGTCACCCGGTGGAACTCTCCTTGTTCGTCCGATTCCTGAGGTAATTGTGCCAAAAAGGTTTCAAGGTGGAAATTAAATAAATGTAATTTTAACGTCATGGATGCATTGATTTTTTTCAAAATAATACAGAAAGTTGTCCACTCGTGTCTGTATGTCATCTCGCTGTACACGGTTGTTTCCTAAAACGCCTTCGATGACTTGTTTCAATGCGTCCCATGCACATAGGTGGTTTTAATGGTTCGAAAGCATATTTGTGAAAGATTCGCTTTTCATTCATTTTCGTATATCCGTTCCATTGAGAATACCTGTTTGAAATATAAAAAAAAAACCTTTACAAAAAAAATTTTTTGGTAATGCGAATATATCGAAGTGAACAAATTTAGATATGACAATATTAAAATACTGACAACGATAGGTACCTTTTCTAATTTTAGCTTCACTGAGTTTTGGAAAGATGGATTTCAAACAGTCATAGGCGTCATCAATATCTTTGCCTACCACTTCGACGAATTTCCCGGCTATTCCTAATTTCATGCGGAGCGATGGCAACAAAATATCATATAGATCCTTTATCAAAGGTTTATTCCGTAATTTTAATGGTTTCTCAAGCTCGGGAGTTCTTCCTTTCCAATCTTTACATAGATATTGATTTCCTGTGTATCGTGAATCCCAATTGCAAAGGAAGCAGAAGTATTTTGGAAAACCGCCCTTTAATACAATGCCTTGTATTATATTGACAACCTTTAGATCGCAACAAATCTTCCATTTGCGTACATTGTAGTTGATTTTCTCCAAAATGTCGCCCAATGTTTCATACGTTTCCTTCATAGTTGTACTGAATCCCAATGGATTGGACGGTTTTTGGTTCGTTTTGTGCAATAGCACAGCCTTCAAACTTGAAACTGAACCATCAATGAATAAACGCCAGTCGCCAGCGATATAATCCATTCCCAATTTTTTACTATACCTGGGATATCATGGGAGTATGTGAACGTATTTGCTTCGTCAACGGATTAAAATTTCTGAAAATCAGCTTGGCGTTGTCGGTATGATGTTGCGCTGACATTTTGCTGTGTCAGTTTTCTGCTTTTCAAACATTATGTCAACATTTCGGAGTTTTGTTGTGATAGTCCCATCTTAGCCACAATGTAATCCATTTCGATTTGTGTTAGCGGTTGTGGTCCATTATTTTGTAATATCGGGTGTCCAATCAGCATCATTCAAATTGGTCGGATTGGTGAAAACGGTTTCGGCTTGCAGGGACACAGTATCCAGACTCGGAGGATTAGGTCTATCGGTACCAGAAGCGCGGTTAACTGGAAGTGTGGCAGTAAAAGCAGCAATGTATACTTTTGTTTTCAATTGTTTAGTCCATGACGAGAATTTATGCATGCGTAGCACCTGGATTCTTCATGTCCAGTTAGGTCTTCCACCCAAATGACTGGCTTCATAAAAGAAAACTGTCCACCTTTTCCATGTATCCACATTATAAGGGTATAATAACAATTTTTGCACACTGTGTTCGGCGTAACATTTGCACCACTTAAATCTGCTTCGTCAAAATAATAATACGCTATTTTGAATTCCTCAGTAATCAATTTTTTTTCGATCCAGTTGGCCTCTTTTTGGGACGATATGAACACAAACGTAACAAAAATTATCCAATTGTGGGCACTTGTTATTTTCGATATATTATATCTTTTGTTGTTATTTACTTTTAAAAACCGGAGAAAAATTCACTTGTACTTCTCGCGCTCGTCGACTCTTGTTAAATGACAAACATCGATCAAGGAGCACGTATAAATACTACAAATATTTCAATATTTAACTGGCAGGTACTTATGAAATATGTTTTCGAAACGTTCCAAAACATGAGCACTCATAAATGTGGGTGCAATTTCTGTAAAAAAATCATGCAGGTAACTAACGGAAAACCCCAAATAATTAAAAAAGTGCACTTTCCTTTTTTCCTTTTAATTGTCAACTCATATTTATTAAGAATCATAAAAAAAAGTCATCAATGATTTTTCCAAAGAATTTTGTGGATATCTCTTGCAAATTTTTTAAATTCATAACTTTACTTAATTGTGAATAAAAGCGAAACGCGTTCATCGATTTTCATGATTATGCGACTTTACGTGAAAGTAATAGGACTTGACACTTTTTACCGTTTTGGATTTTTTATGAATAAAAAATTTCAATTTTTTGGGCAAAAAATATTTTGTTTCTTCATACATTTATTTATAACTGCGAAACTGTTGCTTATGTAGCGAAACGTTTTATGAACAGATTAAAGGAATTCTAATTCTTTTTTAAATTTGTTTCAGCTTATTCGAGTTATGCCAAAGCAAAGAGCCTAAAACGTGACAAATTCCCCTATACGATACTTACTAACTTCAAATTAATTTTTAAATTATTATTTGATGTACCTTGACCAAACTAATGATGCAGAAGTTCTTCTTTTTTTGGGTCTATTTTTATAAACAATTATCAGAATTGAGTCCCGAATCAATCACCTGAAAAATGTTGTACTGTGTTATACAATATTATAGTGTAAGAGATTATTCATACATATTGATATTAACATTATTTAAAAACAAGTGCAACATTTAATATTATTCCGTGCATGATTCCACCATTTATGGTAGTTTTTGTATCAAAATTATTAATTTTTTTAGGGTGGTGGTTCCACATTTTGGTTCATAGTTCTGATCCTACTGAACCGATGTTGCTGGATTTCAATCCCAAACTGCTTACTGCCATACCTAAACAAGAGCGGAACAAGTTTTCTAGCTGTCAAAAATCCTCATGCCCATACAATTTGTATGAAGCATCCCTAAATAGCGCGGCGTCAACGCTTTGCAATTGGAAAATTCGTGTTAAAATAAGCAGGCTAGTTATATATGTTGTTTTGACAACCATGTTTTTATCGTTTGATAATAAATAATGGCAAATTAGCTATTTTTATGTCAAACTAGCGGCTTAATTTCCATTTATTATTTCCTTTATGAGGGTTTTAGTAAGCACGAATGTTAACACTACTGTTTGTGACACAACGCCGACGCTCTTGTTTAGGTATGGCATATCAGCGTAAAAGCTACGCGGAAGAAAACGTTCCGCCTTCCGTTCTTATTTAGGTACGGCTGTTAGAATAACTACAAGCAATTTAAGACCAAGTTTGTTCTCTTCTTTTGCGTTTTTCGAGAGTGAGCGTGTTTTCAACAGAGGGACATGGCTAAATCGACTTAGAATAACTCAAGGTGCCAGAATATATATACTTTATGGGGTCTTAGATGTATAATAAAAAAGTTTCACACGGAGTGACAAACTTAGTATACCCTTTTTCACCACTAGTGGTGGTGGAGGGTATAACAAGGAATTTGATTTGAATGATGGTAACATTAACAAAAAATAAAAAATGTTTTTTATAGAAAAGAACAGTGTAATAGCCAATTTCCACTACAACGAAATCTAGTACTTTCGAGATTTCGAGCCAAATCTAGTTGTTTTTGGCTAGATTTCCCGTACAAGACAAAATCTACTCCGTAACTAGATTTTGACGTAATCTATTCGAAATCTAGTAGTACTTATTGATGCAACTATGTTTTTCCCCATATAGCACTACAACTACTTCCCTGCACAAGAAAAAAATTACATTTTAACAAAAAACAAAACAAAAACAATAATAGCTGCTTGTTAAAATTGTTAAAAAAAAATTCAAAAATTTTGTAAATTACTAAAAAAAATGCAAATGACAAATAATATTGATAAAATAAATGAAGTTGATTATAAAGAAAATGTAATTCAAATTTTAAAATGCCTATTTCTTTATATGTAAGTATGTGTTACACAAAAAACTTTCAGTCGGCGGTTTTTGTTGTGAAAACCAAATCTCGCTAATGTCAAACAATTATAATGTAAACGAACTATATTTGGAGGAAGATTTCAAATGAAATCTACTAGATTTCGATGTAATGTAAATGCCCTATAAGAGATTATAAATACTTAAAATTTAAATTAATAAAATTTTTGTCAAGAATACAAGGTATTCTCAACTTTTGAGGAGATCTCAAATCCGTCCGAACGGCACCTGCAGTGGAAAATAGTTTCTCAGATGTAACAGAACTCGTTTTAGAACTTTAATTTTTCTGCACCAAGTGGATCTAAAAATATTAGGAGATCTAAGGTACACCTCGACTTCTTCTTTGGCAAAACCACAGCTCAGCATGGCCAGATGCTGATCCCCCTCTTATAATTTGTTCTCAAACGTTCCAAAGGCAATTTTTAGACTTATTAGAACTTAACTTAAGGTAGATGTGACCATGTTTTCGACAATTTCAGAATTTTCTTTAAAATATACGAAGAATTTTAGATAAACAATAGGTTTCATTATTCTCTAAGCCCTCAAATCTTTCATTCAGATCTAATGCTAAGTAAGTCGCCAATTCATGGGCCTCTGAACTATTGTCTATCTCAGTTCATTCATTTGTTCGAAGACTTTTAACTAGCGGAATAACGTCAGACAATGGAGCAGTGACCCTGTTTATGGACCTTGTAGCCTTTTCGAAGTAACTCATAATTTTCCCAAAAGGATTTTTATTCTCACAAACATCTCATTAAAAATAAGCATAAAAATCTCAAAATGTACAAGATGTGTTCGTTTTTCTGTACTACAAATCAGGAATGGCATTGAGAATTCTAAAATTGTACTTTTTGCCCCTTATTGTACTAAAAAAAAATTTTTGTCCAAATTCATCTTATTTATGTTTATAAAAACACCACAAAAAGTTTTATTGATCTTAGTTGTATACACTTTAATATAACAAAAAACGATTCAGTTTGGTATATAAGCTATAACCCAGCAAGATTTAAATAAAAGGGTTTATAATATAAAATATTGACAGAAATATATACTTATTTTATGTGAAAATAACTGAACATTATATGAATTACTATTGTTCGTCAACACATACATATACGTTTTGATCCCTCAATACTCCCAAGAAACCGACATTCAGCTTTTCATATGAAAAGCAAGGGGTCTCTTAATATGTATATATTGGCCATTGGACCATATGTAATATGTATACCAAATTTATCAAAATTAAAAAAGATACCAAGGGTACAAATTTTTCCGATTTACCTCTTAAAAAGTACCCTATATTTGAATCTGGGGAATGTGCTATCCGTCTACCAAATTTCATCCAAATCTATTACGCAGTTTTCGCTTAGTTGAGCCACAAATAAACTAAGGATTTATTAACATAATGAATATACATACGTACATGCTGTCAAGTAGATTTCGATAACATAATTACAATTCGATAGCAGAATTACAGAAATACGATAACACAATTACAATTTCGATAATAAATTATTTGGTATACTATCATCATAATTAATTTTGTAAAAAAAAGTGGCAATTTTGTAAGTTTAATAATAATAAGAAGTCCTTTGCTTGGATTAATCTGGAAAGAATTGCGGTTTTTAGTATATTTTTCTCTTTTGTTTTGAAAATATTTTGGTTAGAAAAATTCTTTCGACATTTGCAGATGAATGCGGAATTGATAATATTCCGTTGTTAGATTCTAATATTTCAATGTAATCAAGATCTCTAAATTACGAAATGTATAATTGTACCAATTTTGCCATCCCTGCTACAAATACATGAAAGATTTAGCAATGAGAGAAAATTTCAATACTATGGTGCAAGGCAAAGCGGCTAAAGCTGGTGGTCCACACTACGCGTTCAAATCGTTGATGCGCTTAAGCAACTGTCAAAAAAGTAGAAACAGTGTAAAATATTTGTGACAAGTTACACAGCAAATGCGTATATGTATAGAAAGCATTAAGTGGGACTTCTTTTCCTATTTGCGTGCTTCCTGAAAAAAGGTCAAGAAATTATCAAACGCATAGAACGCATAGAACGAAATAAAAAGAATTAAAAGAAAGAATTTATTATTCTTTTTTTCTTCTTTTCAATATTTATTTATTGAATCTTCATAATTTAAATATGAACTAACAATAATTAATGAAATCTTATTGTAATACTTTATTTTATGTCCTGCCAGTGCCAGACAAAAAATTTTGTCATCACGGTTTCTGTTCACAGTAGGTGTAGGTGTTTATCGCTCTTCTGATTGGGTGGGTGCTCTTGTCTTTAATTATAATATTTTGAGACTAAGATTAGAATTTTTCCGATAAGCCAATTAATTCTTCTTCTAAATGCCATTTTCACGTCAAACGCCGTTCTATATATATACTGCGGTATTTTACATACGAGTGTTGTGGTACTATTTGATTATTGATTTTAAAAGGGGGGGCATGTTTCCCGGCGCAATATGAATGTTATATATGCGCATTTTTGCTTGTTGATCTTTATCCACCATTGCTTTAACATTATAACGAGATGCTTCATAACAGTTTTCGTGTACGCTTAGAAAAGCTGTATCATTCGCAAATATTGAAGTTTGGGTGTAGATATTTGTCGACATGTCCGAAGTATAATAGAGGGCCTAAGATGCTGCCTTGTGGGACACCAGCGTCAATTGGCTGAGGAGAACTTAAAAAATCGCCTTCTTTAATAATAAATATACGACCGACTAAGTAGCCTTCTAATAGCTTATGTGTGTTTGATGGTAAGTTTTGCTTCAATTTATGTCATTAGCCTTCATGCCAGACTTTATAAAAAGCTTGCGAGACATCGACGAAGAGTGCAGAGCAATATTTTTTTTCTTCAAAGGCTTTTCTTATGGCATTTACTATTCGATGAGTTTTATCAATTGGATTGTGCTTTCTTCTAAAGCAGAATTGGTGGTTTGGAATACATCTATTTTCATTTAAAATCCGCGTTAATTTTGACACTAGTTGTTTTTTAAATATTAGATAATTAGCTCATAGGCATATATGACCCAATTTTTGTATGATCTTTTCCGGGCTTTTGTATCATGGGTACTAAAGGTACGGTCACATATGGCAAATATTAGCCCCAAATATGTTTGCCTTTATTTGGCAAATTTTTTTCAAAACAATGTAGGTTTCATTTTGTGGTCACACTGCGCACATTTATTTGCTCATATTTGTTTGCTCGAACAGATGTCAAATAGCGGCAAACACACATATTAGCAAACATGTTTTCCATGTGGTCACACTTAAAAAAATATTTGCCGAAGCAAAATATTTGACCAAACTGTCAAAATATATAAATTTATTTGCCAAAACACTATTATACAAATTGTGATGGAAAATATAGAGGAATTTCTTTCAATTAGAGCGTGTTCTATTTTGATCTGACAAACCATCTGACGTCTGTTTGTGGAGGCAAATATATATTAAAACCTATTTATTTACATATGTATATTCTTAAAAAAAAACCACATTTTTAAATAACTAAAATACAATAAAAAGAGAATATAAATATAAATCAGTAAATAGTTTGCTAATGTGAATGTTTTTAGGTTATGTCAGGTGAAACCAAAAAGGAACGTGTAAAAGTAAAAATGATTAACCTTCTGTAATTGTCAATTTTGAAAGACATGTGAAATTACATATGGACTTTACATCTGACAATATCGTGTAAAATTGCTTAAACATTTTTGAAAGGTTGAGTTTAAAATCGATTATACATATATGATTTCAGTGTTCTTTTTATATTTCGTAATCCATTTTTGAAATCTTAAAATGGTAATTACTCAAAAAATGGTTTTATACAATAACTAGCATTTAACCCGCTACTTCGTTAGCATCTCCTTTTCTTTCGTAGACATATTACGCCAAAGTTTATGTTTCTAGGTTTTAACCAGCTACTTTGTAATAGGTACGATTTTCACCTCTTAAACGTTCGAATTTCGAAAATGTACCAAATTTTTATTTGTATTTTTTAGATACGTTATGAATGTGATATAGTTTTTATTTTAATGTGTATTGGTTTTAAAGATAGATGGCATAGCAAAAAAGTTTAAAAATACAAGTTTTACCCGTTTACTCCCCAAAAAGGCCGAATTTCAAAAAAGTACCAAGCACCTGTCCGCTTATTTTTTTTTTTATTGAACAACAATAAGTACTAAATTTTTGACTAAAAAAAATGTTTTGTAAAAAAGTACCAAAAATAGTTACGGTTTTTACCCCTTAAATGTCCGAATTTCGAATAAGTACCAAATTCGTAAATGGATTTTTTAGATAAGTTTCAAATGTGATATAACCCTTATTTCTATGTTTATAGGTTTAAAAGATAGATGGGGTGACAAAAAAGTCCAAAATACAGATTTTACCCGTTTACTCCCTATTTCCCCTTTTTTGTACTTTTTTTCTCCCCATTGAAGCATAAAAAATTTAAATATTGTAGTGGGAGCCCATAATTTAATACGTCTATGTCAATAAATAAAAACAATGTTTTGTAAAAAAGTACCAAAAATAGTTACGCTTTTTACCCCTTAAACGTCCGAATTTCGAAAAAGTACGAAATTTGTATTTGGATTTTTTAGATAAGTTTCAAATGTGATATAACCCTTATTTCTCTTATTATGGGTTTAAAAGATAGGGTGACAAAAAAGTACCAAAATACAGGTTTTACCCGTTTACTCCGTTAAAGGGCTGAATTTCCAAAAAGTACCAGACACCTGTCCGATTATTTTTCTAAAGAACAACGATAAGTATGAAATTTTAGTTTTAGAGATATAAGGTTACCGAATTTACCCGTTTTTACCCCCTAAACATTCGAATTCCAAAAATCCCGTCTTTGTGATCGATTTGGGGAGAGCTAGCCCTGGTCCAAATTTCAAGTTTTTACCTTCAGTCGTTTAGGCTGTGCGATGATGAATCAGTGAGTGAATTAGTAACGTTACAATTTTATATACATATATAGATTACATAACTTTTTTATCTTTGATCCAAGGCAGTAACCGCACGACGATTTGGCTACAACAACAAAAAATACTGAAAATCAAAAACGAATTTAATGTAATTCCAAAATCATGTGTTTTTTTTTAATAAATAAATTAGATAAATGTTAAATTTTACAAAAATATTATTACAATACTTTGTGTTTTTTTATTTGATTTTAGTGGTATTTTTTTTTTTAAGTTGTTCCCAACAGCAGTTATTTGCTACTGTTTGCTTTTACAAAATAATTGTAAGAACAAATATTTGTTTGCTTAAAATACAGGCAAATATTTGTTTTTGAGTGGTCACATTAAAAGCATTTTTGTTTGACACCAAACAAATTTATTAGCCCAAAATCAGCTGTTTTCCTGTTTGTCGCAAATAAATATTTTGTGGTCACATTACGGCAAACAAATATTTGACGTTTCTCGGCAAATGTTTGCCATATCTGACCGTACCTTAAGGATACCTTTCATTCTTAAGGGTAGTACTCCAGGCGTAAAATAGCATTAAAAATAAACAAGTTAGAGTGATATTTATCGGCTGTGCAGAATATTTGATACCCTCCACCGACAGGAGTGGGCTCTATATGATAAATACATATATATTATTAACTAAGCTTCACAAAAACGAACGTCAGCATTAAAATAAGTTGCGGTTTAGACCTGAATTAAATTATTTACCGACAATAAGAAAATTTTATGCGTTTCTTGTTAGAACTTTGAACTGGCTTGAGTAAAATATCATGATTCGTAAAAAATTTAGCCGAACTAAAATAATTTTTAGGAGCGTTATTTGTATTGGACCTATGGTAAATTATGGACCAATCATCCTAAAATTCTGAAGACTGATTTCTGGTATTACAAAAAATAAATTAGAATAAATTTCAATACAGCAGTGTAATTAGTTTTAGCGTTAACAGTAAATTTCACAAATTTGCATGATATTTTTTCTGGCCATATGAATTTAAGTAAAAAATTTCACCGCAATATCTATATCTATGATGGTTTTAGGTGAATTTAATTATTTTCACAAGCTGGGATTTATTTGGTCTTAGGCGCAATAAACTGTTTTCCGAGAGTAGGGTTTATATGGGGCCTATGGTAAATTATGGACAATTCTTCACGAAATTTGGCAGTGTGATTTCTGGTCCCATAAAACTGTGACGTACCAAATTTTTATATGCTAGCGATATTTATTGCGGTTTTAGCCGTACTAAACTGTTTTCCGGGAGTAGGGTTTATATGGGGCCTATTGTAAATTGTGGACCAATCTTCAAAAAATTTTACAGTGTGATTTCTGGTCTTATAAAACTGTGACGTACCGAATTTTAATATGCTAGCGATATTTATTGCGGTTTTAGCCCTACTAAACTGTTTTCCGGGAGTAGGGTTTATATGGGGCCTATTGAAAATTGTGGACCGATCTTCAAAAAATTTTACAGTGTGATTTGCGGTATTATACAACTGTGACGTACCAACTTTTAATATAATAGCGATATTTATTGCGGTTTTAGCCGTACTTAACTGTTTTCCGGGTGTAGGGCTTATATGGGGCCTACGGTAAATTATGGACAATTCTTCACGAAATTTGGCAGTGTGATTTCTGGTCCCATAAAACTGTGACGTACCAACTTTTAATATGCTAGCGATATTTATTGCGGTTTTAGCCGGGCTAAACTGTTTTCCGGGAGTAGGGTTTATATGGGGCCTATTGTAAATTGTGGACCGATCTTCGAAAAATTTTACAGTGTGATTTGCGGTATTATAAAACTGTGACGTACCAAATTTTAATATGCTAGCGATATTTATTGCGGTTTTAGGCGTACTAAACTGTTTTCCGCGAGAAGGGTTTATATGGGGCCTATGGTCAATTATGGACCGATCTTCACGAAATTTAACAGTATGATTTGCAGTCATATAAAGCGAATTCGTGCATTATTCCACCATTTATGTACGTTTTTGTATCAAAATTATCAATTTTTTTGGGTAGTGGTTCCACATTTTGATTCATAGTTCTGATCCTACGAAGCCGATGTTGCTGGATTTCAATCCCAAACTGCTTAAGATAACTACAAGCAATTTGAGACCAAGTTTGTTCTTTTCTTTTGCGTTTTTCGAAAGTGAGCGTGTTTTCAACAGACGGACAGACATACGGACATGGCTAAATCGACTTAGAATTACTCAAGCAGCCAGAATATATACACTTTATGGGGTCTTAGATGTATTATAAAAAAGTTTCACACGCAATGACAAACTTAGTATACCCTCATTCACCACAGTGGTGGTGGAGGGTATAAAAAGAATAATTTTCTTTACTAAGCGAGTTAGCTCCAAAAGCATTTGGTTACTGGTCTTACCAATACTGGGTGCCTTCTTGGTATTTAAATCAAAAATAGGGGAATATTTTCTCTAAAATTAACATTTTAAAATTAATTTTAAAGATTGTTTTAAACAAAACACGACTTTTTGGTATTATGAGTCGTGACCCCCAGAGGGTATGTTTAGCGTTATAATCGCCAGCGCCTAGGAAACAGGGTCATAATGATTTATAATATTTATATTATTGGCTTTCTGATATTGAAAATCTAGGTGGAGAGTATAAATCTGAAATTACTATGTTTCAGGTTAGCTCTTCAACACAAATGTTCGTTGCTTGCAGATAATCTTCACAATGATCACACATTAAGTAATGTTTGAGTCGGGCTTTTATCAAAATGGCAGAACCTCTACGAGCTCTATCTCGAGGGTCATTGGTATAATATAATATATAACCATTGATTTGAAACGTATTTCTTGAGGTCAGATGAGTTTCAGAAACCATCATAACATCAGTTTGTTTGTTTATTTTTTGTTGGCGGATGCAGTTTGCGTTCCAAAAACCAATTTCTTCCCAGTTCATGACTTTGCAATTACATCGATTGCATTCTTAACATTTCCTGCATCTTGTCACCCACTGCATTCATAAAAAGGTTTACTGTTTGCACAAATGTTTCAATAGTTTTTTTTTTAGTCGACTTAAATTTGAACCGGGAGTTTTATCATTATTTGGTAAAGCACCTTGAATTGGCATATGATTTAACTTTAAGACGTTAGCGTAGGAGTTTCTATTATTACGTTTTACTTCTTGCAGTGTTGTTATTGTTTTTACAACAGACAAATTAATTGTTTTTTTTAATCTTCTTTTGTAGAGTTGTTGTGGATCATACAACGATCAAGATTTAAATTGTTTTTTTTTACCAACTTTTGCAGTATTGTTGTGGTTTCTGCAACAAACGGCGTCACGTATAAAGCTGCGCAGCCGAAATTTCCCAAAAGTTGACAGGTTTTACATAAAAAAAAACCAATTAAAAAAACATTTGCTTAAGCAAATGATAGACTTATAAAACTTAAGAAAAAGTTTCCTTAAGTGTAATATGCTTTGATACAAGTGATTTAAATGAATTCGCACAGTTGTTTAAGCCAACTTAAGCATATTATAGTTTTGCTTTAGGCCTTCTGAGAACAAAAACTTCTCTAAGAATTAAAGTGGCAGTAGTCGTACGGCCATCGACAAAATTCGCACTAACTGTACAATGAATGGCAGCACAGAAAAAAGTTTTTTATCATTTAAAAAAATGGTTTCATATTTAATTAATGTGATAATTGAATCAATTATTTTTTTATAATTGAAAGAAAATTAAAAATTTGATTTTAATTTAATTAACATTTTAGTTGTTTTCAAATAATTTTTAATTAAAATATTAATTAAATAACAAAAAAATCTAAACTGGCTTTTTTCGTTTAAAATAAAATAAGTTAAACTTGTAGAATTGTTGTTGGGAAGTGTCCATATTTAATTATATAAATTAACACACCGTTTGAAATGGCAAAGTTTTTTGATAATTTTTTTTATTCAAATTAAAAATATAATTTATTGAAAAAAATATTAAAAATTTTACAATTTTTAGTAATCAATAAAATTTAGGTAACAAACCAAGAAAACACTAATGCAGCCTGTACCGCAGCATCATGGTACTAACAGAATTTCCTACGCTAACGTACTAAAATCAAACCATATGCCAATGCAAGGTGATTTTCCCAATTATGATGAAATTGCTATTTCTAATTTAAGTAGACTAGAAAAAACTATGGAAACTTTAGTGCAAACTATAAATTATTTTACGAACACAATGGGTAATATGATGCAGGGAATGTTAAGAATGCAGTCGATGTTATTGTTGGCATCCGCCAACACAAAAATGAACTAGAGTACTTTCTTAAAAATAAACAAATTGATATTATGATATTTTCTGAAACGCATTTGACCTCAAAAAATACATTCAAAATAAATGGCTACATATATATTACACGACACCAAGGACCCTCGAGATAGAGCTTGTGGAGGTTCTGCCATTTTGATAAAGCCCGAATCAAACACTAGCTAATGTGTGACCATTTTGAATATTATCTGCAAGCGACGAACATTTGTTTTGAAGAACTAAATCGAAACATAGTAATTTCATCTTTATACTCTCTACCTAGATTTTCAATATCAGAAAGCAAATATTATAAATATTATACATCATTATGACCATGCTTGCTGGCCGCCGGCAATTATAACGCTAAACAGACCTTTTGGGGGCCACGACTTATAACACCAAAGGGTCGTGTCTTATTTAATACAATCTCTAAAATGGATTTAAATTTGGTCGCGAGCGGACAACCAACATATTGGCCTACTGATCAGCAAAAATTCCAGATGTCATCGATTTTGGCCTGGTTAAAAACATCCCCACAGAAACGATTCATGTTGAAGCTTCTTTAGAATTATCTTCAATCACACACCTACAATTGTTACTATAATGAACCCTAATAGAATTGTATCTCCGTCTGGTAACTTAGCGACGACAACCACACAAATAAAAAATATCTTAGCAGCCATTGCACAGAAAATATTCCGCGTGATACACCGGAGAATGTGGAAATCTCTATTGTGAATTTCGACAGTTATCTTAAGCTAGCTGTTAAAAATTCCAACAAAACCATCAAAATAATTAAAAATAATAAAATATATTCTACAGATATCGAGCGGCTCTTGGCCGAAAAGAGGAGAGTTCGAAGAGAGTGGCAATTATACAGATCGCCTTAACTAAAGAAATTATTAACAGAGTGCAGGAAAAGTTTAAGAAAGTTACTGCAGTCTCAGACAACGGTATCCTTGAAAAAATATATTAAGGAACTCGATGCAACTCCACAATCAGACTACTCATGGCGTGCAGTTATCCCCAGTTATCTCAAAACCACCTTTAAGAAACTTTAATGGAAGTTGGGCAAGAAATGATATTGAAAAAGGAAATCTATTTGATAATCATTTGAAAAACGAATTTACCCCTCATACATCACACAATATTGCTGTGGAGCTACCACCTGCTGATGTTAGAGCAGCTATTCCCCTACGATTTGGGATAAGAGAAATCGAAAAGGCTATTTGTGATTTAAACCCTGGTTTGGACAAGATCAGCAACAAAATGCTTTTGGAACTACCTTGCATAGCAAAGAAAATAATTCTTTTTATTTTTAAGAATGGAAAGTTTCCTTAGTTACCATGATACCTAAACCCGGAAAAGATCATATAAAAGTTGAGTCATATAGGCCTATAAGCTTATTATCCAATATATCAAAGCTGTTTGAGAAACTCTTAGTGCCAAAATTAGTCCCAATATTAAATGAAAATAGATGTATTCCTGACCATCAGTTCGGTTTTAGAAAAGAACACAGCACAATTGAACAAACCCATCGGATGGTAAACGCCATAAAAAATCCTTTTAGGAAAAAAATATTGTTCCGCTCTCTTCATCGATGTGTCTCAATCATTTGATAAAGTATGTCACGAAGGCTTATTTCATAAATTGGAGCTTTACTTGCCAACAAACACACACAAGCTGTTAGAAAGCTACTTAGCCGGGCGTAAATTTATTATTAAAGAAGACGACTTTTTAAGTTCTCCTAAGCCAATTGCCGCTGGAGTCCCACAAGGCAGCATCATGGGCCCACTATTATACCTAATATATACTTCGGACATGCCAACTAGCAACTGCACCCAAACTTCAACTTTTGCGGACGATACAGATTTCCTAACCGCGATAAAACACAAAAAAAAAAGACCCGTGTCTCCAAGTTTTGCCCAAAGTCGTGCACTTTTTTTATGGGACCCCAAACTGATCATTTTGTCATATCTTGCATACCGTTCAGAATTTTGATTTACTCTCAGGGGCAAAGTTGTAGCTCTTGTCATAAAGAAGCGTTTATGTAGCGCTTAGATAGCCGCAAAAGTAAAAAATTTCCCGCAAATTTCACTATGTGTAATTTTTTAAGTCATGGAAATATAACCATATACGGATACCACTACGTTATAAGACACCAAAAAAAGACCCGTCGTGTACTTTTTTTTTATGGGACCCCAAAGATTTGGGGCCTCATCATATCTTGCAAACCGTTCGTCTCTGAGGCAAGGTTGTAGCTCTTGTCATAAAGAACCGTTTATGTAGCGCTCAGGTTGCCGCAAAAGTGAAAAATTTCCAGAAATTGTTTTAATTTCAATTGCTTTTTTCTTTACTTCAACATGCTATCTACACAAAAATAATAAAAAAAAATATTCATATTATGGTTATAATGTTGATGGTCCTGGACTTGCAAGTCGCATTCTCTTAAGTTGTGGATCCAAATCGTCGTCCGAATCTGACTCTGATTCAGAAGTTATGGTGTCCACATGCACGTTGCTTGCAAACTGCCCTCCATCATCAATTGTTCTTCTTCAAATACTACATTTACATCATACAGGGTAATCTTGTAACTCCACCAACACACCTGAAATGAATTAGAAAAGAAATCAAAAAAGGAATGCAAAAAATGCATCAATAAAATTGATATAACCTCTGCAAGCAAGCCTCGAGTTTTTTGCCTTTGTACCGTTTTTCCATGGGCATTGTGGTTTGGTAAAACCGTTGATAAAATCGTCAAAATGAAAATGAAGAAAATGCAGCTTTAATGCCATCGATGTGCCGATTTTCAAAATTATACAGCATTTCTTTCACCCATTCTCTTGCTTCCGGTTCCGCGTCTTGGTCCTTTCCCAAGACTCTGGTGCATAGACGCTAACGGTAAATCCATGATATTGAACGATTTTCATCAAGAGGTGAATCAAAGTTGCTCTTGAATAGCTTTCTAATGTCAGAGTCTGATAAATGAAGACAAAAAAATAAAGACAGAAAAGAAAACATTAACATAGTGTAAATAGTACAATCAGGTGAACAAAAATTCGTTTTAAATTTACTACAATACCTGTTTTAATTTTGTATTCGCTACGCTTTGGGAAAACGTTTTTCAAATATTATAATGCTTTTGGGCAATTAAAAACGGCCATTTCGATGAATTTTTTAACAATTCATAATTTTATGTGGAGCGGTGGTGGCAAGATGTCTTGGGTATTGTAAATTAAAGGTGCATTCTTCAGTCAATGTGGCTACATTTGTTCCTCCACACTTCCTCTTGGTCTCCACGAATTACATTGGAGTCGATTCAGAGGTGGGAACGAATCTCAATTACAAAGAAAACAAAAGAGTTTTGGAAAGCCGCCCTTATCGATGGTCCCTTACAAAATGTTGATGACCTTCATATCACAGCAAATCTTCCATTTATTTTCGTTGTATTTGATTTTTACATTATATCTTTCAATGTTTCATAGCTTTATTTCATGTTAATACCCATTGCTAGCGGAATGGAAGGTTTTCGAATCGACACATGCAACAACACTGTTTTCAAGCTTGAAACAGAACCATCAGTTAATAATCTCCACTCACTAGCGATGTAGTTCATTCCTATTTTTACCACCAAAGCTTTTATATCGTTGCAATAAGCGAATGAATTGTCATCATTTAGAGTGTAGAGGCTCTGAAATTCAGCTTGCTTTTTGCGCTACGCCGAAGAGTTAACATTACTATGTGTGAGTTTTCTTTGCTTTAAAAACGCTGTCAATAATATGGCAAGTCGCTACGATAGTCCCAATATGGCCACCATGAAATCAATTTCCATTTGTGTTATTGGTTGTGGTCCATCTTTTCCTTTTTTGGGCTCATAATCGGCATCAAATGGATCTTCATAAGTAACACCACTTGCTCTAGACATTCCTGTAAATTCTGTCTTACCATCTGGAGCCTGGTAGTGTGGTTGTTACAGTTGCTTTATAAATTTTGTTCTTCTCAGCATGTCGATTTAGACGACATGTGTAATTTACACATGTATAGCAACTGGTTGCATCATGATGACCTGGGCCATTAATCCACTTTACCGGCTTACAATACTTCATACTATCTTTTCCTCCACTCAACCATGCCATGAGATTATTATAATATTGGCGACGCACTGTATTAAGTCTACTTCGTCGAAAAAACAACTTTTATGCTATGTTATAGGTGTAATGGGGCTTATGACTTTTCATTTGAGTTGGGGTTTTGGATGTTGTGAGAGATTGGTTTCTGGACGTGTGTTTTGTTGTCACATCTGAAAAAGCAAGAAGATTTAAATGTTAAAAAAAGGGAAAAAAACAACAAATGGGCGAAATTCATTGCAAACCTCCTTGCATGGATATTTTTGTTTTTGTTAATTTTTGTGACCTGTTGATTGTTCCTGGGGTTGTTTTTTTGTGTCTTTTGGTTGTGGATTTATGGTTTGAAGAATGTTATAAAGATATTTGATAGTTAAAGATGGCACTTATTGTGTGTTTAGTTTTATTTTGCGTGATGATCGTTGTGTTGGTTGTAATTTTATTGTCTGTCAAAGAAATATTGGAAGTCCATTCTAGAAAACTGTTATATGTAGAGTTGGTATTTTTGGTAGTCAACAATAAAAAAGTTGCCACTGATTAATATTCATGACGGAGAAATGAATTTCTCTTAAGGTAATGACGGAGGTAGAATTAAAGAATGGCTTCAAGGTTAAAATATAAAAAGGGCATTGAACCTGGCGCGTTGTACATAGAAGTTGTAATTATTTAACATGTAGTTTTTTTAGTAAGAACTTTGTTAGAAGATTATATCCGTTAAATTTTATGTCTAACAAAAGTGAAGGTTTTAATGACTGCAAACCAGATTGGAAGAGTATTGTTTTAAGAAAAGCAGAAGCGGAGTTTAAATAATTGCTAAAAATGTTAAGTTTAATAATAAAATTTGTGAAGTATTGATCAGTTTTTTTTGGACAACAAAGGAGAAAGAGTCAGGACAATCTGCTACCGGTATTTAAAATAGAGGATTGAGGTGATAAATCAGTGATTGAACGAAAAATCCTGGTAAAAGACTACAAAAAAAAAATATATACAACCTCTGAAACATAAAAAAAAGGTAACGGAAATTTTAAAATTTTTCTTGTCCGGAGATTTTGTTTGTGTCCACCCTGGCATCACCGGCCACAAGCCAGAAAGATAGATCTGGTTGGGCTAGTGGTGTAGTCCCGCTCCCTGCCTTCCAGCAGGGAGGAAATCAATGTTAAGTACTTGAGGTCTACAATACATTCTAACAAAAAACAAAAAAAAAAAGGAAAGAAAATAAAATTAATTGTAGTATATGTTAAGGCGTAAATAAAATAACTGAGGACGTAATTTAATTTAAGACTATAATAACCCACCTGACCTGAGATTCGAAAAAATTGAAAGCTCACTAAGGCGAAGAGTTTTCGAAACAAAAATGTTCGATAAATAGTCGATGATATTTTATATAGCGAATGTTCTTTTATTTGAACAATTCTCGAAATTTTACTGACAGTCAACATTCGAAAATGTGTTAGTTTTCATTAACTAAAACATTCGAGGGTTTTTTCTTTTTTGATAAAATCCCGAAACAAAAATGAGTGCCATATTTTTTAATTTTAGACAAATCCTCGAACATTTATTTTGTTTACCGTTAAATTATTTTTTTACTATTTTTTATTTTTCAAATTATCACCAAAGGTTCGATAAAACTACTTTGATCGAATTTTTAGCGAAAAGAAGTAACGGAGTTTTTTTTTTGTTGAAACAGAAAAACATTTTATTTGTGATTTAGACTTTATAAAGTGAAGTGTGGATAAAGAAAATAAGAATTTTTAAAAAGTGATAAAAAAAATGA
Source organism: Pollenia amentaria (assembly GCA_943735925.1). Taxonomy (NCBI): domain Eukaryota; kingdom Metazoa; phylum Arthropoda; class Insecta; order Diptera; family Polleniidae; genus Pollenia; species Pollenia amentaria. Next base: position 106,959,374 of record OX031006.1, read on the forward strand.
AATGAAAATTCGTTATTTAATTTAATTAAAAAGGTAAGTTAAATGGGGGATAAAAGAACTGTGCCAGTCCGGTGAAAAAGCTTTCGACAAGTTTATACGAGCATGTTGGAAAAAAATATTAGCTGACACTTTAGCGGAACAATTTTCATGGAAACAAGTACAAAAAAATGTACAAGGGGATGCAGATTGACACAAGCTATTCGAAGTAAGAAAGTTTTAAAAGAAAATTTGTATGTTTGTGCACCTTTATAATTTAACTCTTTCATTTTATTCATGTACCTAGATTCTTTCAAAAACAAATTTTCCCTTTGTGACGATGACTTCGACAAAATATCGCAAAAGCATTTCCAATATACTCATGACAGGCTGTCGAAAACATCGGTATACCATATTCAAAAGCAAAAACTTGGGGGAGAGGTGACGACCTCTTAACCAAAAAAAAATAAACAACATAATTTCATTTATTTATAGGTACATATATTTTTTAAGAAGTTAGTTGAGTTAAAAACTGTCTTCATTCATGTTGAACTAATTCCTTTTTTTGCATTTATATTAATCTAAGACTGATTAATTATTATACATACATATAAATATATTAACATACACAATTTAAATATACAGAATTTTAATTTATGTATTTTCTTTGGCGATTCAAATTTTTTTATTTTATTTTTTCCATTAAAATAGACATTTATTAGTGTGTAGCATTGTACATTTTAATATAATTAATTTGAAAAAATAATATTAATTTTAAATAAATTAATTAAATATTAAAACGACAAAAATTGTTTGATTTGGACCAAAATGAAATTGAAACATAACAATAATCATTCGATATCGAAGTATTACTAACGATAGTAATGACGAATACTTAGCGATATCGAATTTGACTGATAACAATATCTCCAGATAAGGTTTCTCGAAATCGTCAAAGTTATCTTTTGTAAACATTTCACAATATTGAATAAGATGTTTTGGCAACCATTTTTCGATACCACTATCGAAACATTAGCAAAGGAATTTTCAAACCGCGATTGATATTGCTAAATCTTCGTTTCTAATTCTTTATCGAACCTTCGAAATCGATAGCTTTTTTGGATCAAACAGAGCGACATGTAAACAATTTTCAATTCGTTTTTGAGTGTCGATCTCGAAAGATTAACACAGTAAATGTTCGAGATATATTCGATGGCAATATCATTAACGAAAGTCTTGGTCAGGTGGGAAGCTTCGATTTATGTATGTAGTTGTAATTTTATGTTTGTTAAAGAAAAAAAAAACGAAATTTTAATATATAATAGTGATATCCAGTTTCTCAAGAACATAAGAGAACGTTCAAAGGACTTATTCAATTTTTTCTAGTGAGCTCCTTGGGGGAAAGCGATAGGTAGAATAATATATTATAAAATTTTGAGAAATAAAATACCGGAAGCGGTTATTTTTAAGCTTCTGGGTATATTAATAGTTTCGTATTTTTTTCATACTTGTTGATTTGTATGTGTATTTTAAGGAGATAAGATTATATATATAAAGTAGTGATAAGTTTTGATTGAAAAAGAAATTAAAGTTGTCATTGAAGGGTAAAGATATAAGGATTATGATAGTTAAAACCATTGATAGCTTAAGACTTGAGGGTAATGGGGAAAGTTTTTGAGATTAAACAAAGAAAACAAAAGTAAGAAATTTTAAAGAGAAGAAAAACAAAAAAGACTCTCGTTAGGATCAAAGTTTTCTCTTCCAATAAACAACGACAATTTGTCTACAATTGGATTAATAGCAGACCTAGAGCAATGGGTACAATCCCTAACGGATGATAGGCAAAAAGATGTTATTAGAGCAAAAATTGCAAACAGAATTTTAACACATAAAAGGACAATGAAAAATAATGACAAGGAGAGATATATTTTAGACATCTATGACGAAACAAAGAAAATTTTGAAAGGCACGGGGATGAAATAGTTTTAACAAAATCTGATAAAGGTAACAAAACTGTGTTGATGTACAAAAGACAATATGAAAAGGGAATGAAAAAGTTACTTGAAGACAAAAATACATACAAAATCATTGGGTCAGATCCTACACCAAGAATACAGAGGAAAAATAACACACTAATAATGGATTTATACAAACAAGAGCTTATAAGCAGATACGACAAACAAAGACTAACGTCAAATGCACCAACGGCTCCAAGACTCTATGGTCTCCCGAAAATTCATAAACCGGGGACACCACTGCGACCAAAAGCTTCATCAATGGGAGTACCGTGTTATAACTTATCCAAATACATTGAAAATATATTGAGAAATCTTATAATCGAAAAATATAATATAAAAAACTCGACGGAATTAAAGAACAAACTGGATTCTCTAAAACTAGACGATGATGACATTCTCATATCTTTAGACGTGGTATCTTTATTCACAAATATACCGATACACTAGGCAATAAGTAATATCATGACAAAATGGAACTAACTTAAACAACATACAAACATACCAAAAAAACAAATTTTGAAAATACTACAGTTTTGCCTAAACGAAAATAATTATTTCATATATGCAGACACACATTATCATCAGACATACGGAATGCCAATGGGAAACCCTTTATCACCGACTATAGCGGATATTATCTTGGATACCTTACTAGAGGTATCCTTGGAGGAATTGAAAGACCAAAATATACATTTGAAAATTATCACAAAATACGTTGACGACTTTTTTGCTATAATTAAATCTAAAGATGAAGAAAAAATACTTAAAACGTTTAATTCATATCACACAAAACTGAAATTCACACTGGAAAGGGAAGAACAGAATTCTTTAGCTTATTTAGATATGAACATTTTCAAGGAAAAAAATAAATTAATAACAAACTGGTACATGAAACCTATGGCATCTGGTCGTTTAATTAATTACCATTCAACCCAGCCAATGAACCAGAAGATAAACACAGCCAAAAATTTTACAGATAAAGTAATGAAAATAAGTAACAGGAAATTTAAATTATCGAATATTAAGAAAATCAGGGACATATTAACTAAAAATAACTTCCCAAACAGACTAATAAACACACTAATACATGAAGTGATTAATAAAACCCCTATAACGAAAAGGAAAAAAGACAGCACATATGGCAACTCGAAATATTATAGTCTACCGTTTATACCAAGCCTTACTGAACATCACAAAATAAGGGAAATAATAGAAGACAAAACAATAACACTATCACACAAACCCAACAAAACAATAAGAAACCTATTTACACAAACGAAAACAAAGATCAATAGCAGGGAGCAAGGTAATGTTGTTTATCAAATTGAGTGTGATGACAAAAACAACAAAGAGTGTGGAAAAATTTATATTGGGACGACAAAGAGAAGCTTAGGAGTAAGAATTGATGAACATAAAGCAGACATACGAAAAGGTAAACAAACAACCGCACTTGCGAAACATTGTTTTGATAGTGGACACATACCTAGTTTTAAGAGAGTCAGCATTTTGGACAAAGAGAAGAGCGAAGGCAAAAGGTATACGTTGGAGAGCTTGAGGATACAACAAAAATCAAGAATTGCAGTAAACACTAAAGAAGACCGTGATAAAACTAATGCAAATTACACCATAGCATTAATTTAGTTGCTATAACTCTGTGATAAAAACAAGTAAACTGTAATATTAAATTTTTCCTGACAATTGTTTTAATTTATTTATTTAAGTTTTGTGTTGTGTTGTCCAACTTTACAAATACAAAACTGTGATATAAATTTAAGAATAATGTAGACGGAGAGAAATGAGATAATTTGTAAGTTTGTTTTTTATATGTTTTGATTATTTTTGACGATTTGTTGTATTCATGTACCTAGAACAGTGGTGTCAATTATGATTGTGTTGGTGCGAATACTCTTGTCTCTTACATTCCCAGCGGGAGGAATCTGCGGTTGCGAGGCCTATTACGAGGCCTTATTAACATACATATTTTGCTATGAAGACTTTAGAGCAATTAATAATAATACAATTATCGAAAAATGTTGAGTTATGGACAGACACAATCAGTTATAATTTAAATAAATTTAATTTGGAACCTGCATTTCGCAGAAACTTTGCTTATTTTTTGGAAAAATTGAGCACTTCACAATATTTGAAGTCTTTTTACAACCTTATACAATCCTTTCCAATATTTTTAATTTGGTGCTCAACATACCTTTGCAAATGCCAACAATGAAAATTCATTTGCACATGCTAATGCAAATAATAACCCCATTAAGTTTAAAAATATTCTATAATTATTAACCACCATTATAAAAAGAGAAGATTTTACTAGCCTATAAAAATATACTTTTTTTTACCAATAATATCTTCATAATTTAAATTTCAGTTTCGAAACAACAAAACATTTTTTAGGTTTGTGGACGTTAAACAATAAAGTTTCATTAATACATCAATAACACAGTACAACACATGATTTGCCAACTCAATTCTGTGAACTGTATGTGAAATTAGACCCAAAAAGAAGAATTTCTGCATCATTCGTTTTGTCTTCTTACCTGCGATTTGAAGTTAGTATCGATTTGAAGTTAGTACTATCGTATAGGGGAATTTATCACGTTTTAGGCCCTGTTGTTTGACATAGCTCGACAACCACTAGCCCAATTTAGTTGAAATAAATTTTAAAAAATTAAGAATTACAATTCCCTTAATCTGTTCATATATTGTTTTCCTATACAAGTAACACTTTCGAAGTTAAAAATGAATGTATGAAGGGAAAAAATTATTTTTTGCCTAAAAATTTAAATTTTTTTTTTTAAAAATACATAAAAAATCCAAAATGGAAAAAAGTTTCAAGTCTAGTTATTTTTTCGCAAAGTCACATAACCTATGAGCAAAATGAGATAAAGATCATAAAAATCGATGCACGCGTTTCGCTTTTATTCGCAATTGAGTAAATGTATGAACTTCAAAAATTTGCTCGAGATATGCACAACATTATTTGGAGAAAACATTGACACCTTTTTCATGATTCTGAGAATTAAAAAAAAGGAATAAACAAACGGTTATTTGATTTTTATGATTGCGGTAATAAATGTACATGGACAATTAAACGGAAAGTGGACCTTTTTATTATTTGGGTTTTTCCGGTGGCTACCTATATGATTTTTTTACAGAAACTGCACCCACATTTAAGGGTGGTTGTTCATACATTCACATCGCTTGTTTTTGTTTTCTTTATTTGTTTTCTTTTGTTGTTAATTATTTACGCTGACTCAAAAATTTATGTTTTTTGCCCAGTAATAAACACACACACACACTTGCATAAAACCTTTATGTAACCAAAGAAAATTGTCGCAATAATCCAATGAACCACACTGGTCAATGCACCAATAAAAAAGTGCAACTTAGCAAAGTGTAAACTTAGCAATTAATTATAAAAAAAATATCACATGTATGTATGTATGTTTAACTAAATAAGCAGCGTTCCCATTTATCCAAAGGGAACACACTATAAAAAAAACAACAACAACAAATTGTAAACTTAGCAATAATTTAGTATTTAAGAAAGAAAATTTATCAATAAAATTGTCAGAAATTCACGACTTGTTAGTGTCTCGACTTCTTTCCACCTTTTCTCCGCTGCAACCAAGTTCAAGTGCTTGAGTTGCTCCAAACTTTATCTTGGTGATTCTGCCTCGATAAAAAACCTAACACAAATTCATTGAAGGACAAAAGAGTCCATTCAATATACATTTGGTGACCCCTAGTTCTTTTATAGAACATACAAAACACGCAACCTCGCGAATTACGTCAGATCCTGCAACATTAAACAGGATCAACGTATCGATTTGCTGCAAAAATTGGATAGTTGTCCACACAGCAATCATCAATATACATTCAGCAATAGTCCTTATCAGGATCAACAAAACAACTCGCAACCGCAGTCAGAGAACCAATCAACAGAGCATTGTGCTAGCTTCCGAAGATGGCAGAACAAAAAATCAGTATGGACGTATTGGCTCAATCCCAACGCGAAACGGGTGACATCATACAGGGAATCATAAAAAATTATAAGAAGGACTCCCAGTCCAGGAAGACCCTAGAGTACTATAAGGAACGCCTAAGGAGGTTGAATAGCGCATGGGCGGATTTCGAGATAACTGACAACAAAATACGTTGTCTTGAAAATCCACCATTAAACCACGATTATTTTGTCAGTAATTACTACACTGACATAGCGGTGCTCGTGGAAAAATACAGGCAGGAATTTGAGTCGGCAATGATGCAAACACCGGTTAACCAGCAAAAAGGTCCAACCAATCCAGAAGCAGAGTATCAACATCAAGAACTGGCCGCCGCTAAGTCAACTATAACAATGGCAAGGACACAAGCTCATCATCAGCCTCCACAAATTCAACAGCAGGATATGGCTTCCCCAACACCTACTCCACCCGTAAGAGCGTCGCAAATTACCTTATCCATTAGAAGACAAAACGTAATGATATCGTCTCTAAAACGGGTAATCACAACGGACCCAACAGTAACAAACATGAAATTGAAAGAGAAGCTATGGGAACAGATCCAAGAGCTACATTTCTCAATTTGGGAAAACTGTGTCAACCCACTCGAAGAAGGATATGACATGGACTCGTACACGGATCTAGAAAAAATGGTGATACAAAACTTCAAACATACAACAGTACCTACAGCACAATATGGGGCAGAGTGTGCACAGACGAATGCATTGCCACTTCCCAAAATTACAATTCCGAAATTCGACGGGGATTATTTGAAATGGCCTTCGTTCGCTGATCTTTTTTCACAGCTGGTAGTCAACCAAAACATTCCCGTTGTGCAGAAAATATGGTATCTCAAGGCGAACGTAACCGGTGAAGCTGAAAAACTCATCAGCCATCTTTCCGCAACAGCTGATAATTATGAGACAGCCTGGAAAGCATTACAAGACCGGTACAACAATAAGCGTGTACTGGTATCAACACTAATGCAGAAACTAATCGATCAGCCGTCATCTGGGACGTCAGCAGCCTCCATAAAACAGCTACATGATGTCACTCAAGAGTGTCTGCATGCCCTCAACAATATAGGGGTGGACACTTCTTCATGGAGTCCAATGCTGCTTCATCTTCTCATAAAAAAGTTAGATCGGGGTCTTCACTCGCAATATGAAAAAACAATAGAAAATCCAAAGGAATTGCAGCATGTGAGCCAATTCCTAGAATTTCTAGAAACCCGGTTTCAATCAATGGAAGCCATGGGGCAGAAGGAAAAAGGGTCAGCCAAGTCGTGCGCTTCAGTAGCTTCAACACACCAAGGCAATTGGGCATGCACGCTATGCAACAATGGCACTCACAAACTATTTCAGTGCCAGACCTTTTTGAAATTAAAACCCACGGAGCGACTTAACTACACACAAAGGCAAAAATGTTGTGTGAACTGCTTACGTAAGGGACATTCAGCAAACCAATGCACTTCACGATGTTGCATGAAGTGCAATAAAAAACACAACACACTGTTGCATTTGGACAACAAGCAAGAGTCCTCAAACAAAAAGGACAATCAAAAGGCATCATCAGCCGCATCAACTAAAACAGCGGGGGGCGCAGGGCCTTCATCTTCAACGTCATCATCTCAGGCGACCAACGACATAGAAGCTACCTCATTAGCAGCATCTAATATTCAACAAGCAAGTTCGTACGTGATACTCAGCACAGCAGTTGTGAAAATACAAGCAAATGGAACAGAAGTGGAATGCCGTGCTTTACTCGACTCCGGATCACAAGTCAATTTCATCACGGAACGTCTAGTAAAATGTCTCGGCATTTCCAGACAGATTTCGAATATAAGCATCAATGGAATCGGTTCAACAAATACAAAGACAAGGCACCGAGTAAATGTAGGACTCAAATCCCGAATTAACAAATATTCGACGCGACTTGAGGCCTTTGTTCTGCCGCGTATATTGTCACCACAACCATCACAGTTCATCAATACTGACAAATGGCCACTACCCAAAAATGTGGCACTCGCTGATCCAGCTTTCAACCGCCCCGGTAGAATCGACATTCTGCTGGGCGCAGAGCACTATCACGACTTGCTAGCGATCGGACAAATAAAATTGGCAAATCAGCTTCCAACAATGCAGAACACTGTATTCGGATGGATAGTTTCTGGAAAAATACAGGAGGAACAACCCAACAATTTGACGTGCGGAATATGCACCGCTGATGAATCACTTGATGCTTCCATCGCCCGACTTTGGGAACTAGAAGAGATCAAAACATCCAGTAAACCAATGTCCATCGAAGATAAACAATGCGAAAATCACTTCGAACAACACACCATAAAGGATAATCAAAATCGATTTGTGGTACAGATTCCTTTTCATCAAGGTCCTGAGGCTTTAGGTGACTCACACGGAATCGCAATCAATCGCTTCTTTTCTCTGGAACGGCGATTGCAGAAAACTCCGGAATTAAAAGCTCAATATGCTAATTTCATGGAAGAATACGAAAGGCTGGGACACATGACAAAGATACCAGCAGAAGCGATTCGCTCTCCAAACTATTTCATTCCACATCACTGCGTGCAACGACCGGAAAGCTCAACCACAAAGCTTCGGGTCGTATTTGATGCTTCAGCAAAAACCTCTTCAGGATACTCTTTAAACGACCTAATGTACACAGGGCCAACGTTACAAAGTGAGTTACTGTCTATTTTACTAAGATTCCGAATGCCGAAATTTGTTTTTACCACTGACATTGAAAAAATGTACAGACAGATCTTAATGGCCCCCGACGATCGCCAGTACCAACTAATAATGTGGAGAAAGAACACCTCGGACCCTATCACATATTACAAACTCAACACAGTGACATATGGCACAAGAGCCGCTCCATATTTGGCAACCAAATGCCTACAGCAAATAGCAAAAGAAAATGCTCTCAGATCCCCCCTTGCTTCCAAGTTTCTCCAAGAGAATTTTTACGTAGATGATGGCCTGGGTGGTTCTGATAGCTTAACAACCGCACTACATATACAAGAACAGCTCGTGCAAATTCTAAAGGAACGTGGATTCACATTACGTAAATGGTGCGCCAATCACCCAAAATTGCTCCACAATGTACCACAAGGAGATGTGGAGGTCAATCTAGACTTCGAGAGTACCAAGAATGACTCGATAACCACGTTAGGGATGATTTGGCTACCAAAAGATGATAAGTTAGGAATGAAGGTAAACATTGAAAACATCAGAAGAATTACCAAGCGCACCGTCACATCGGATCTTGCAAAAATCTTCGACCCCTTAGGCCTCCTATCGCCTATAGCCGTTACCGCCAAGATATTCATCCAAGAATTGTGGAAACTAAAACTCGATTGGGATCAATCACTTCCTGAACACATGCATACTAAGTGGATTAACTTCCGCACAGAATTGAATGAGTTAAAGACATTGCAGCTACCAAGGCATATCTTCAATGGAGGAATCCCTGAATCCGTCCAACTACATATTTTTACAGATGCGTCAGAAAAGGCATATGGAGCAGCGGCTTACATTCGATCCACTGAGAAAAACGGTTCAATTATAACACGACTGCTGTGCGCGAAATCCCGGGTCGCTCCAATTAAAACTCAAACCATACCTCGACTGGAGCTTTGCGCGGCGACATTGGGAGCACAGCTAGCCGCAAGAATCACTATGGACCTTCAACTAACAAGCCAAGTCTGGTTCTGGACAGACTCAGAAATTGTATTATCATGGATAAATTCACCAGCATCACTCAACACCTTTGTAGCCAATCGAGTGTCAAGCATTTTACAAACAACGCAAGCTACACAATGGCGACACGTCAGCACAAAAATCAATCCCGCAGACATCTTATCACGAGGGATCGCACCCAGACGCCTCAAGGACTGCTCTTTATGGTTTTTTGGCCCCCTCTTTTTACATGGCCAAGAGCACGCTTGGCCTCCCAAATATAATCCAGCCCATGCCATTTCAACTGATCTGGAGAGAAAAGTCAAACAGTCTCTAACAATAACGTGTACGGACGCAGAATTCATATACAAAATTAACCATAAAAATTCATTTCACCGTCTTCAACGGATGTTTGGATATGTTCTGCGCTTCATTACCCACACCAGATGCACAAGGCAGATGCGACAAACATCAAAGGTGATAACAACAATCGAACTAGACACTGCCCTGATGTACATAGTCAGGGGGATGCAAGATTCGGACTTCAAGGAAGAGATTGACCAGCTAAAAAAATATCAAGAATTGCGCGGAACAAGCAATTTACGCAACTTATCACCATTCCTGGACAACTTCGGCTTACTACGCGTTGGAGGTCGTCTTGACGAATCATCGTTGCCATTCGACTCAAAACATCAATTGTTAATTCCCTACAATGATCCAATTTCAAAACTCATCTTTGAAATGGTCCATCAGGAGAATAAGCATTGTGGAGCGCAAACTCTGCTGGGAATCGTACGACAGCGATTCTGGCCACTGAAAGGAAAAATCATGGCTCGAAATACTGTTCACCGTTGCATAAGATGTAGCAGAGCTAAGCCAGTACTGCTCAACCAAGTCATGGGAAACCTGCCTTCAACACGGGTAACACCAGCACGACCGTTCATTAATACCGGAGTTGACTACTGTGGCCCTCTAACAGTCCACTACAAGCTGCGGGGAAAAAGGCCACATAAGGCCTACATTGCAGTTTTTTGCTGCTTCGCGACAAAGGCTGTGCACCTAGAATTAGTGAGCGACCTCACAACTGAGGCCTTCATAGGTGCCCTCAAAAGATTCATTGGACGACGAGGCCGCTGCCAAAGAATATATTGTGATAACGCAACAAATTTTGTGGGAGCGAAAAATAAGTTACCAGAGCTGTCAGAGGTTATACACACCCCTGCTGCGCAAGAAGCCATTACAAACGCCTGCAACAACAAGGGTATCCAGTTCAATTTCATCCCGCCAAGAGCACCACACTTTGGTGGCCTCTGGGAAGCGGCTGTCAAATCAGCCAAACATCTTCTGGTAAGAAGCGCAGCAAATGCTTCCCTTACTTATGAGGAACTTGAAACATTAATCGTAGAAATCGAGGCAATACTGAATTCAAGGCCCATCTCTCCAATGTCAAACGATCCAAATGACATAGGCGCGCTGACCCCGGGACACTTTCTGATCGGTGAACCACTCACGGCCCAAGTTGACGCACAAGCAAGGCCAGCGGCGTCGAGCCTGGCCACTAGATGGAAACTAGTCTCCCAACTTAAGCATAATTTCTGGAGCAGATGGTCCCGAGACTATCTAAATGAATTACAGTATCGCAACAAATGGCAAGAGCAGTCGAAAAATCTTGAACCAGGAACCATTGTCATCATCAAAGAAGATAATGCTCCAGTAATGCAGTGGCCACTAGGGCGCGTCATAAAGACATACAGAGGAAAGGACAACACAGTTAGAGTTGCAGATGTAAAAACAGCCTCCGGTGTGCTCAAACGAGCCATCCACTATTTGGCACCACTGCAGAGACTCAAACAAGACACCACTAGCGAGGAACAACTAACCACGTCGCAGCCAGTTGATACAGATGAGGAAGAGGAACAAGCTTCGCTAACTTCAAAAGACGAGAGTCCAAGCAGGAAAAAACGAAAGACAGTCACCTCCGGTGTAATGATGACCATGTTCGTTGCATTACTAGCTCTTCCACTAATCTGCAACGCGAATAAAATTGAAATAACTAAGTTTCAACCAAACATTGGCATACATTTTGAAGGCATCGGCACAACACGAATTTCACGGTCAGAATGGAAAATCATAACATATTATGAATTACAACCGTACTGGCGAGAAATGCAGACCTTCACAAAGGGCACGGCATCCCTACAGCATCTATGTACCCTCGTATCTCAAAAAACAACATGTATAAACGTTCTCCAAAGTCTCAAATTTGGCTTCTCAGATCTTAAAGATGGAAACACTTTACTCAAGAACAAAAGAAATAAACGTGGTGCAGTAGATATCGTGGGAAATGTTGCCAACTCATTGTTTGGGGTACTGGATTCAACCTATGCTGAACAAATGTCGAACACCATCGAACAGATCAAGGAAGATGAAACTTATCTAATGCAACTGTTAAAAAACCAGACCTCATTCATAGACTCAACCCTCAACATCTTTAAGCAAGATGAAACTCAGATCCAGAGCAAATTCGACAACCTCGACGAGCAAGTAAACAGAATTGACTCCAGGTTACGCGACAACGTACAACAAGAGCATGAACTTAAGTTAATACAAGGTTTTGTTCTGCTAGCTACACAATTGTCATTGATGTCAGCAAGACTACACCGAACTCAAACAGCAATAATCACTGCATTGTCTGACTCTCAACATGGCAAGATCAGCCCATTACTGCTGTCACCATCACAACTTCAAGCCGAACTGATACAAGTGAGAAATAACTTACCCTCAGCACTACAACTACCAGTCAATCAGGACAATCTGCTTCAGCTCTATAAAATCATGAACGTGAAGGGAGGAATCGCAAACAATCACATAATTTTCCATATAACAATTCCTCTATGTGATCCAGAGACGTTGGAACTTTTTAAACTGCACCCGATACCAGCTCTTCTCCACAACACGATGACAGCCATCCAGCCATGCAGTCAAATCATCGCCATAAACGCGCACCAAGATGAATATTACACGTTGACTGAACAGCAATGGGCATCTTGCACACCATTAACAGAAGATGAAGTCTTGTGCTCAAGCATGCAGTCTAAATTCAATTCAGATGCAGCCAAATGCCTATGTGAAATTTCGTTGCTGAACAATGTCACTAGTACCAACTGCAACGTAGCTCCGTTTGTAGAAAACACATCACTCATCCAATTGAACCACAACAATCAATGGATGTACACCATGCCGCACTCAACCCCTATAACCGCCGTGTGCAGCGAAGAACACATTCGACTCAACCTACAGGGTACTGGACTAATAAAAATAAGCCCAGACTGCACACTTAAATACAAGGCTATGTTCATTCAGGGACACGAAATCTATTCAACATCCCTATACACATCATATACTGCTACTGCCAACATGAGTGAAATTAATTACCCTACCGAAGAAGAAGTCAGCAGTATTCACCTCAAAAGGTACATAGACCATATATCGGATATCCAACAAGAATTACACCAACAGGTACTCACTAATCTACCCCAACAACTGACTCACATAAAAAGACACCATGCAGCAGTAGCTTACGCCGCCCTTCTTCTTACAATCGGAGTCATCATTGCGACAATCTACCAGAAGCTACAAGGTCGAAGAAGAAAAATAGGTCAACAAACCTCACCAGCAGCAATTTGCCAGCATGCAGCGTCATCAGAATTTACAGTAACAGTAGCTTGAACAACAAAGAAATAAAATTAAAACAAAAAAAAACATTTTTTTTTACTTATATCATCTAGTGACTAAGTCAGGAACATTCAAACCATTGAAAATATCAAATATCAATACAATGTAATTTGTCGAGCATAGCTCAACGGCGGGGAGCATGTTCATACATTCACATCGCTTGTTTTTGTTTTCTTTATTTGTTTTCTTTTGTTGTTAATTATTTACGCTGACTCAAAAATTTATGTTTTTTGCCCAGTAATAAACACACACACACACTTGCATAAAACCTTTATGTAACCAAAGAAAATTGTCGCAATAATCCAATGAACCACACTGGTCAATGCACCAATAAAAAAGTGCAACTTAGCAAAGTGTAAACTTAGCAATTAATTATAAAAAAAATATCACATGTATGTATGTATGTTTAACTAAACAAGCAGCGTTCCCATTTATCCAAAGGGAACACACTATAAAAAAAACAACAACAACAAATTGTAAACTTAGCAATAATTTAGTATTTAAGAAAGAAAATTTATCAATAAAATTGTCAGAAATTCACGACTTGTTAGTGTCTCGACTTCTTTCCACCTTTTCTCCGCTGCAACCAAGTTCAAGTGCTTGAGTTGCTCCAAACTTTATCTTGGTGATTCTGCCTCGATAAAAAACCTAACACAAATTCATTGAAGGACAAAAGAGTCCATTCAATATACAGTGGTCATTATTTGGAAAGTTTTGCACAGTTTGAAACGTACAAGTGCTGAATCAGGTATATAGCCAGCCGCCCTTAAAATATGCGCCCATTTATAAGTACCTGGCAGTAAAATATTCAAAAATACGTAGTATTTATAGGTGTGCATTGATCGATTTTTGGCATTCAGCCAGTGCCGACGAACGCGAACAGTAAAAGTGATTTTTCTCCAGTTTTTTAAAAGTGAATAACAACAAAACATAAAATATATCAATATGGAAAACAACAAGTGCCCATATTTGGATGAATATTGTTACGTTTGTGGTCATATCTTCCGAAAAATACAGAAAAAAGATCGAAAAAATTTGTTTACTGAGCAATTCAAAACCGCGTATTGTAATTATTTCGATGAAGCAGATTTAAGTGGTGCAAATTTTACGCCGAACACAGTGTGCAACAGTTGTTATACTACCCTTCTAAAATGGATTCACGGAAAAAGTAGAAAGTTATCTTTTATGAAGCCAGTAATTTGGGTGGAAGACACAACTGGACATGATGAATCCAGGTGCTATGCATGCATAAATTTTCGTCCTGGATTAAACAGACAACAATTGAAAACAAAAGTATACACTGCTGCATTTACTGCCACACTTCCAGTGCAACGCCCTGCTGATACCGATGCACCTAAACCTCCGAGTGCGGATACTGTGTCCCTGCTAGCCGAAACCGTTTTCACCAATCCGACCGATTTGGATGATGCTGATTGGATACCCGATATTGAAAATAGTGCACCACAACCGCTACCACAAATCGAAATGGATTACATTGTGGCCAAGCTGGGACTATCACAACACGACTCCGAATGGCTGACATCATTTTTGAAGAGAAGAAAACTCACACAGCAAAATGTCAGCGCAACATCATACCGACAACGCCAAGCTGATTTTCAGAAATTTTATTCCGTTGACGAAGCAAATACGTTCACGTACTGCCATGATATCCCAGGTTTAGTGAAAAAATTGGGAATGGATTATATCGCTGGCGACTGGCGTTTATTCATCGATGGTTCAGTTACTAGTTTGAAGGCTGTGCTGCTGCATAAAAAAAATAAAAAACCATGCATTCCATTGGGATTCAGCACAACTATGAAGGAAACGTATGAAGCATTGGGCGAAATTTTGAAGAAAATCAAATACGATGAACACAAATGGAACATTTGTTGCGATCTGAAGGTGGTCAACATACTACAAGGGATTATAGAAAAGGGCGGATATCCAAAATACTTCTGCTTCCTTTGTAATTGGGATTCACGATACAAAGGAAATCAATATCAATGTAAAGATTGGAAAGGAAGAACTCCCGAGCTCAACAAACAATTAAAATTACGCAATGAACCTATGATAAAGGACCTGGATGATATTTTGTTGCCACCGCTCCACATGAAACTGGGAATAGCTGGGAAATTCGTTGAAGTGGTGGTCAAAACGGCGCCTTTGACTGTTTGAAATCCATCTTTCCGAAACTCAGTGATGAGAAAATTAAAAACGGTACGTATCGTACTCTGTATTTCAATATTGTCATATCTAAATTTGTTAATTTCTATACATTCGCATTACCCAGTAAACAATAATATTTAAAAATTATCGCTCTTAAAAACACTAACATATATTATTTTTGACTATGGATTGTTTGAATGTTAACTGTAATATATCTGGTGATGATCGTATGATATCCTGTTGGCTGTGCTCAGGATATTATCACCTTAAATGTACAAAACTGAAGGCCCGGGATGCGGATGCGATTGCTGATCAAGCCAAGTCTCTTCAATGGTGTTGTGTTAACTGCAAAATAATAAATATGGAATTCTACAAGTTTTTTAAAAGTTATAAAAATGAATTCGACCAACTTAGTAAAGATTTTGTACTGGTTCAAAATAAATTATCTAAATTTGGTAAATTATTTACAGAATTTTCTAATTTGGAAAAATTCGAATCTACGCAAGATCGATCATCTCCTAAGCGGAAAAAAACTGCTATTAAATCTTCTACAACTGCTTTAAATTCAATATCGTCAATTCCAACACCATCGACTTCGGTCGGAGTTAATAATAATGCGGTCTCTATATCATCTTCATCTTTGAATGTTCCTGCTCTAGAGTCCAATACCCCGAATTCAGATGTTACACCACTTATCGGAGTTAATAATAATGTGGTCTCTATATCATCTCCATCTTTGAATGTTCCTGCTCTGGGGTCCAATACCCCGAATTCAGATCTTACACCACTTGTCAATAATGACACTGGTCTCGCTGACACATTTTCCACAATTACGCAAATACCAAATAATTATGTTGCATGTAATCAAACTGTTCATAATCCACTACGTGCTGTTCCACCAAGAAAATCAGTTTTCATATCTCGGTTAGCTTGCGGTACGTCCTCGGAAGATGTAGACTACTACATAAAATCTAAACTTGGTTCGAACACGATATCTTCAATTCATCAATTTCAATTCGTACAACCACGATCAATTGCTTCATTTAAGGTTACTATTTCTGCCGATTGTTTTTCTACTGTTTTGGATCCAAACTTCTGGCCCGTTAACACTTTGGTTCGAGAATATATTTACAAAGAAAAACCTTTATTCAATAACGTCGCCAATTTACCTCAACGTAATATTAATGTTCCAAAAAACTAGATAATAATGGTACTGCCAACGTAATGTCCTTACTCTATCAAAATGTCCGTGGCCTTAGAACTAAGTTATCTAATTTATATGTTGAAAGTTTTAACATTAATCATCAGGTGCTAGTATTTACTGAAACATGGCTAAATAATAATTTCCTCAGTACTGAAATTCTTTGTAACAAATTCAACATTTTTCGCCGTGATCGTGAAACTTATGGCGGTGGAGTTCTTATTGCGGTTGCAAATAGTTTGTATGCGGAACGTATAAATATTGATCCATTGGTGGATATTGAATTCATCGCTGTTGTAATCAAGCTAAAGCATAAAAGGTTCATAGTTACATGTTCATACATTCCTCCATCATCCCCACAGTCTCTTTACATTCAACACGCTGAAGCTATTAAATATATTGCTAAATTTTCTAATGAATTGGACACCCTTATAGTTATGGGTGACTTTAATTTACCTTCATTATCTTGGAAATTTGTCCCAGAGGATAAATATTACGTTCCGATTAAACTTAGTGACAGTTCAAAGGATTTTATCAACATGTTACAGGACATGGGTCTTTTTCAAATAAATGGAGTAATAAATGATTTTTTCAAAAATTCTTGATTTAATTTTGGTAACTGATAAAGATGACTGTAATGTTAATCGTACAATCCCTGTAACTACTCCTGAAGACCGTTTTCATCCTGCTATTGAGTTAATCATAAACCTACCATTGAAACACAATAATATACTGCCTACCATACACGAAAAAGTTTTTGCATTTAAACAAACAAACTACAATGCCCTAAATGAATTAATCGTAAATGTAGACTGGAATAGCATTTTAGCATTTCCTTCTGAAAAAAATACACATATGGATCACATATTTAAGGTGCTTTACAATAAACTTTTTGATTTTATGGATTTATGTATTCCAAAATATAGAATGAAATCTGAATCAGGCCCACCTTGGAATAATGGGCAATTATCTCGGGCTAAAAATAATAAAAATAAATACTACAAAAAATTCAAGCGTTCTGGATCTTCTGTTGATTATTCAAGATATGCTTTAAGTCGAGCTGAATATACAAGAATAAATAAGTTATGCTATGCACTTTACTTGAATAAAATCCAAAATAATATAAAATTTGATCCGAAATCATTCTACAATTTTATAAATTCAAAAAAAAAGAACAACTGGTTATCCTACAGTGATGAAATTTAATTAAAATGAATCATGTGATGCAAACTGTATAAGTGATTTGTTCGCTGATTTTTTTTTTCTACCATTTATTCAGATGCTACCTATGATAAAAATGGTAATTATCCGTTTCCGATAGCAGAAAATCCAGCTATATCAATTTCGTTTTTTGATACCCAAACTGTCGCAAATGGTCTAAAAAAGCTAAAATTCTCGTACAAATATGGTCCTGATAAGATCCCGAGTAATATTTTGATTATGTGTGCTGAAGCCTTATCTATCCCTTTAACGATATTGTTCAATACGTCAATTAAATTTGGGTATTTTCCGAAAATTTGGAAGGAATCTTATATTGTTCCTTTATTTAAGTCTGGCACTAGATCTGATATTGAAAATTACCGTGGTATTGCAAAACTTAGTATCATACCTAAATTTTTTGAAAAATTAATAACGGAAAATTTATATTACCAAATCTCAAACATAATATCTCCATATCAACACGGATTTAAAAAAGGTTGCTCTACCACTACAAACCTTCTTCAGCTCACAATTGCTATCAATCGTGGTTTTTTCGCAAGGAATCAAACAGATGTTATCTACACCGATTTCAGCAAAGCTTTTGACAAAGTCAATCATGCTCTTTTGGTTAAGAAGCTTCAAATAATGGGATTTACAGATCTTACCTTAAAGTGGATTTACTCTTATTTATCGAATAGGGTCCAAACTGTCCTTTTTAATAAAACGTTTTCTAGAAAAATAAATGTGCCATCAGGAGTACCCCAAGGCAGCCACCTTGGACCTATATTATTCTTGCTTTTTATAAACGATTTACCTGGAGTTATTAAGTTTTCAAATGTTCTGATGTATGCTGACGATGTTAAGATATTTTTAACTTACAACCAAGTGTTAGATCACCGACGCCTACAAGATGATCTAAGTTGTTTTTATGAATGGTGTAAAGCAAACTTAATGATGCTTAATTTAAAGAAGTGTAAACTAATGCGTTTTTCAAGAAATAATCCAGCTATAGTATATTACTTCCTAGGTGGTATTCAAGTTGATGCAGTTGAAAATTTTCTTGATCTTGGAATACTACTTGACCCTAAACTTAGCTTTAATTCGCATATTACGTTTATGATAAATAAAGCTAGAGGAACACTTGGGTACATAAAACGGTGGGCAAGAGAGTTCGATGATCCGTATATTACAAAAACCTTATATATGGCACTTGTAAGGCCGATTCTTGAATATGGATCGATTATATGGGACCCCATTTACCAAACTTATTCAAATTTAATTGAATCTGTACAGAAACAATTTCTGCTCTTCTGTCTTCGCGGATTACACTTTAACCCACTAACCTTGCCCTCATACACATCTCGACTGGCTCTGATAAAGCTCCCTACTTTAAAAAGTCGTAGAACAATGCTGAATGTATCGTTTATTCTGAACATTATTAATGGTGATATCTGCGCTGGATATTTAATTAATGAGATTTCATTTAATATCCCTCAACGACCATCTCGAAATTTCATACCATTATCCATTAAATTCTTTAGAGCTAATTATGGTGATGCTGACCCTCTAAGAAGAATGTGTAACACTTTCAATCAATTATTTAGATTTATTGATTATTCGTTGGATCCAAAGTCAATAAGTAGATTAATAATTGCTTTTCTTAATTGATGATAAAATTTGTGTAATGTAATCAAATATTAGTTATAGTCTATTTTATTTAAGTGTAATTTTAAAATGTCTGTAAGGATTAATCCATAGACAATAAATAAATAAATAAATAAATAAATAAAACAAGATCATCAGAACCACAAGCGTCAACTTCTACAAGGATGGATATTGCCAATGATTGAAAAAATGTTCTAAATTTTGTTTTTATGCATATTATAATTGCGTATTAATTGCATATTATTTTATTTTCATTAAGTTTTTATAAATAAAGTTTTTTTTTGCATGATAATTTTTTAATTTATATTTTTATTTTTATTTTAAGGGTGGTGGCTATAACTGATTTTTGAAATTCATACATTTACTCAATGGCGAATAAAAGCGAAACGCGTGCATCGATTTTTATGATCTTTGTCTCATTTTGCTCATAGGTTATGTGACTTTGCGAAAAAATAACTAGACTTGAAACTTTTTTCCATTTTGGATTTTTTATGTATTTTTAAAAAAAAAAATTTAAATTTTTAGGCAAAAAATAATTTTTTCCCTTCATACATTCATTTTTAACTTCGAAAGTGTTACTTGTATAGGAAAACAATATATGAACAGATTAAGGGAATTGTAATTCTTAATTTTTTAAAATTTATTTCAACTAAATTGGGCTAGGGGTTGTCGAGCTATGTCAAACAACAGGGCCTAAAACGTGATAAATTCCCCTATACGATAGTACTAACTTCAAATCGATACTAACTTCAAATCGCAGGTAAGAAGACAAAACGAATGATGCAGAAATTCTTCTTTTTGGGTCTTATTTCACATACAGTTCACGGAATTGAGTTGGCCATCAATTAACTGAAAAATGTTGTACTGTGTAATACACATCTTCTTACCCAAAAATTTTACCTGTTGTCACATTTGCTTTTATGTGTATAGGTTTACACATAAATTGTAGGAAAACAAGACTTTTTTAAATATTTTTACTTACTTAAGAAAAATGTTTTCAAAGAAAAAAAAACCCACCGACGCGATTGGTACAGAAAGAAAAATATTTTTACAAGCACAAAATACCTACAAATTTTTGTGGCTATTTTTTTCTTAATAATTTCTGCATTTAGGTACGTCTTTTTAACGAAAGAAAAAGGGACCCTTTAAAAGGCAACAAAGAATTTTTTTTCACAAACAAAACACATATCGTAAGCTTAAATGCAAAACAATGTAGATATTATTTGTCAATCATTGTACAATGTTAAAAACAGAAATAAAACAAAACATAAACAAAGATAATAAATAATAAATATATTATTTCTGTTTAGAGGCCTCAAAACAGGCCGTGCGATATTTCCCGCTGAATGAGAGTGTTTTGCAGTAAAAAATTATATTTTACGCTCGCAAAATAAAAGAGCGTAAAGCCTATAGTACACGGCATGTAAAAAGACACATGCGCATGTGGTTCTGACGTAATTTTGACGTCATCACACAACACGCAATGTTTATTGTGGCTTTGCATTGACGTCAAAATTACGTCAGAACCACATGCGCATGTGTCTTTTTACATGCCGTGTACTATAGGCTTAAGCGTACATGTGAGTTTTGCTGACACCATTGTGTATGACGCTGACATCCCTGACCTAGAATATGTTTTTCTTTTGTATTTATTTAATGTTGCCAGACCAACAATAAAAATCAATCCCTGAGGAAGTTGGAAAATCCCAACGAAACGTAGGAAATATATTGATAAAATGCGATAAATTGTCTTTTATTTAATTAAGAATAAAAACAAAGCCCTTGAAAGCCTGTCTATAGGTAACTATAGGAGAAAACATTTTTGAAAAAGAAAAAAAAGCAGTTTTTTTTTTTAGAAAATAACGAATATCTTCACAATTCAAGAAATTGTGAAAGTATATCTCGGAATTATTATTATGATATTAGAACAATAATCTTTTAGTAAATATAATTTTTGTATGTGTAGATATTTATTGGTTGTTTATTGTTTAGGTTAAGAAATTATTGAAATATATTATAAATTCATGGCTTAGAAACAATTTAAACATGTGTGAGTAATTTTTTTTGTAAGGATTTTCAGTGCAATGGTTTCGTGGTAGTCCAAAGTATATTCAAGCGTAAGGGGTCATCGAATTGCAAAGTGATGACATGGTTGGGTAAAAGGGCAACGCCAACAGGGATGAAACATCTATCCCATGGATGTCTGTTCTATGAAATTTTGGTGGTTCTTAGCAGTGATTGTATTGTTTAGTTTTGTTTTATTGTTGTGATCTCGACTGTGAATGTGCGGGTTGAGAATCCATCCCGAGAGAAATGAGCTAGTGGTGCGGTCAGCACATTTTTCTCAGGTCGGAGAATCATAACAGCTCTATTGAATTCACTAGTTAAAAGATTCTTTTCCTTTTGAAATCTTGTACAAATAAATTAATAAATAGCAAAATAAATTAATTTTTTCACACTACATATTGAAATTGTCAGTTCACAATGTTGTGTGCAAAATATGAATTAGCACTTTCTATATAACTTTCACCGCTGAGCTCTCGTTGACGTCGCGCTGTGTAATGCCTCGATGTGAGCGTCGTGTCGCTTTGTATTGTTTGCTGCGTCCCTTGATGCGTGTGCTGAGCTAACTGCTTTGTCTGTGATGCTGCGGTCCGTGCGTGATCGCGTAGGCTGTTTATTGAGATCTTAGGTACATTTGTATAGTTGATTGTTTTCTTTAATTGTGAACGGCTTGCTACCTATAAACCTGGACAGGGGAAAAAAGGTAAACAAAAAATCGAATTTTTTTTAAAGTTTTTGCGATTTTGATCTTGAGGATGAAGTTTTTTTTACAACTTTGCCTCAGAGAGTAAATCAAATTCCGAACGGTTTGCAAGATATGAGCCTGACAAGATGATAAATTTTTTGCAAAAATGACACCGAAGCCCCAAATCTTTTGGGGCCCGTAATATAAAAAGTGCATGACGTTGGGCAAAACTGGGAGTCACGGGTCTTTTTGTTTTGGGGTTTTATCACGTAGTGGTGTCCATATATGGTTATATTTTTTCGTGTTGCACTGTGTAATGCCAATTTGAGTACCAATAAAGCAACAAAGGTAAATAAAAATTAGCTGAGTCGCTAATAGTCATTTTAAAACCCCCATAAGCGGGTATTTTTTAAGCGGTAATCAAATCTGCAAAAAACTTTGAAGAACTTTTCATAAGAACGCTGTAAAAAAAAGAATGGTGTCCTAATATTAAAAGGATGGAAAAAAGTAAAACAGGTAACTGAAATTAAAAATGAGCCCAGAGAAATTGAACAAGCCGTACAAGTTCTCGATAATGATCGGTGGTTAACAATTTTCAACTCAGCAAGAGTTAACACTCGCATAAATAACGATGTTGTTGGTTGCTTTACAAAAAAAACATTTTCAATATATTTCTTTACTACGGCCATAATACATTGGGTAACAGTATCATGTCCTGGACTTATTAATACGATATGTAACGAACGAGTTGCTACACTGATAGAAAAAGCGTCATAATTCTGATGTATTTTCACATCAGTACTACGACAAGAGTCTTCTTTTTGAACCCATGACACTTTTCATCATTGTAATGTCAGTCTCAACATCACTTGCTCAAATTGTCATCAGGGTCAAAAATTTAAATAATGTCATCAATGGAATAACACATCGGCATCACAGAAATGACGACTCGGAGTCAGTTTAGTAAAACATGTTATCAGTGCGATGTCTCAGTAACATAGACTCATTAGGCTCAATTTAATGACAGTTCGTCATTTGGGTTGACTTTAGACAATGTTAGAGAATATTATTATTTACTTACCCGTAAATTGTATTCCGCCCTTTGTTTACAGAAGAACACCAGCCTGGTGCTGGTGTCTTTTAATTCAATTTTTAAACATGAAAATAATGTTAATAATACACAAAATGTGGCATCGAATTGATGTCACTGCAGTCATAGCATAGATTAAGGAATACAACTTAAAAAATTTCCTTAAATATAAACTTAAATACAGTACACTATATCGTTAAGAAATTTAATAAAAAAAACTTTTCCGAAGGTTTTTGAGTTTGAGGTGGAATATTAGCCCATTCCGCTGAAACCCTTGACCAACGATCCTCTAAGTTGATCGGTGCTCGTTCCTATTGGAAAGGTCTTCTTTTGACAATTGCCCACAAATTCTCGATGGGATTCAAATCGGTGCTTTTTGCAAAATTTTGGTAGTGTGATACCCATCTTGCTGAAAAGGTTTTTCTGTTGCAGGGTAAGCAAAATACTTAGATAGTACTCATTGGTGAAAATTCATTCTATCTTAACATTCCCACCACCGTGTTTTATCGTTTGCTGGATATGGTGTCGCTGAATGGCTTCACCGGGGTTCTTCGAACCAAATTGTATTCCATCAAATTGGAACCGATTAATTATTTTTTCATCTGACCATATCACGTGTTTCCAGTCATCATTTGTCCAATTTTTATATGCTTTGCAAAAAATTATTCCAGACTTAACATTCTTGTCCGGCAGTGCAGGTTTGTTTTTATTTATTTTTTATTTTATTTTTTTCACAGCACGGTCACTTGCCAATTTGTCCCCGGCTTTGGCAGCCAATTTTGATGTTCTGGTGTTTCTAGTTATAATATTTCGTTCCAGTAACCGAGCATTTCCGTCAGAAAGCAATCTAGGCCTACTTCCTTTGTTAGAGGTCATATTGCCGTTTCGCCGTTATATTATAGAGTCCATAATAATACTTAAATGCACTTTTTCCTACATATTTTCTATTAAACACTCAATTCCAACAAAACAAAATATTCCACTCTAACGGGACTAGAAATATTAAAAAAAAAACAAAGAGTGTACGAAAATTGATAAATACGGTTATGAAACACATACATATGTACATACTCGTACATACATAAATATTTTTTATGTTCTTGAACGAAATTAATTATTTTTTTTCAAATTACACTTCGATATCACAAACTGAACAAAACTTATAAATTCCATTTTTTTAAATATTCAATTATGTATGTATCCACTTTAGTCCACTATAGTAAATATGTACATATGTATGTACATATATATGTATGTATGTGCATATGATAAACAAATAAAAAAAAATTTGCAACAACTTAAAAAATGCATTCGGCATTTTTCACCAAAATGACGATAAAGAAATTTTGTAAAAAAAGTAATCCCCCAATGAACATAATACGTACTACATACATACATACATATATCACATAACTATCTACATATATTTAATAAAAATTTAATTTCATTAATTTCTTGTTTTAAAGACATATGTTAGAGTTTTATTGACGCCTCTCTATGAAGAGCTCGGTGAACCGAATAAAACTGAAACGTGGCAAATAGATTTGAAATCAATAGCTGAAACCTTTCTGTGCAGAGCCGGTTACAAACCGTGTATCGAAGTGGCCCAACAAGCATTTAAATTATGGATGGATAGCTCGGATCCAGATGAAAAAATTCTGTAGGTATTATTAAGATTTATCAAATATTTTAAATTTTTATTAACAACAAATAAACATTTTCAGTGTCCCTAACCCGTTTATTTGTCCTGTTTTTAAATGGGGAACTATTGAGGAGTGGGAGTTTGGTTTAGAACGAGTCATAAATTTTCCAAAGGCGAGAATACAGAGCGAACGAACCTACTTGCTGAAAACATTGGCTGGTTGCCCAGTTCAACCTGAAAAAATTAATCGTCTGCTAAACATAACAATTTTAGAGAGTAATACAAATTTTACAGAAAACGATATTTTTTTAATATTCAACATGTTAACCGGCGGATCCAGTGGTTATACAACATTGTTCAATTTTCTCTCTAATAATTGGGACGTCATTAGACAGAGGTAATTAATTATGTATGTATGTAAAGTGACGTGTGAAAAGGCCCAAATCAGTTGCGTTTTTTGGTAGGGAAGTGTCAATGGGTAAAAACAGGCCGCTACAATTAACACAAATGGCGTGATAAAGACAAAAATAACCACGCAACAAATGTTTTGTTTTGTAAAAAAATTGGGGGATTCACAAGGTGTCATAAAGTCATATGTCTTAAAATAATAACATGAAAAAATACGACTGTTGTGAGCAACCCCTCATAATTTAATGTGCTATTAATTACGACAGCACAATAAACATAGCAAGCAACGTTCTATTTATTTAAGACACTTTTTGTTTACAAACCAACAACAATATTTTTAAACCATTGTAAAATGTTAGAACATTATGACAATAAACCATGATAGCACACCTTGTGAATACCCCAAATATATTTAACATTTTTATTTTTTCGAATTTATTCTATGAGTTAAATTTCAGTTATGTATTTTATAAAGCTTTTTGTAATAGTTCTATTCCTCAAATTTTTAGGAATGACTTTATACACTACCAGACTATTTTCTTGTTACATTTTACCTTAGCTTTCCGTTAGATAGCAATGAAGTATATTGTATGTACAAAAAAATTTGCAATTATTAGACACTAGCAGAATGTAATGCATTTTCGGCCCGCTACGGCCTTCGTCAGCACTCTTTGTGTCACACTGGATAGTGATACTTTATAAATTGAATGTATTTTATAAAATACATTACTGAAATTTAACTCATAGGATAAATTCGAAAAAATAAAAAATGTTGAATATAATAAAGTAACTTGAAAAAGAAATAATTCCCAGATTCTAAAAATATATTTAGTAATATTGTTTTGTTTTATAATGTTATTTACTTACTTAAATATTATTTACTCGTGTTTAACAACAGTTTGGCAAATTAATCTCGACTAAATACATTTGTCTTCATTATATTTCGGAATAAAAGATGGTGCAAAGAGAAATTCAAAAAGGGCAGCTTTCTAAGAAAAAGACAAAAAAAACGCAAAATCTTCCGTCTCGTGACGTTTATATCTTTTTAGAAATCTGTGTTTTGTACATATTTACACTTTTAATATGAATGTCAAATATTTTAACATTTCTTATTTAAGATTTGAAAACAATTCTAACTTATGGAATAGCCTAATTGGCTCTGCTACTGGTGTTTTTACAACAAGAGAAGGACACGAAATGGTTCAAAAGTTGTATGATGAACATAAAATGGAGTTTGGCAGTGCCCATCATATAATTGAAAAGTCTTTAAGAAATATAAAAGAAGAAGAAAAATGGAGTGACGAAAATCTACCAGTAATCGAGAGTTGGCTTGATGATTTTTTGGCAAGAAACAAACCGACAGAAAATAAGTTCTTTGAATAAAAACAAATCCTTTAATATTAAACTATTTTAATATTAACATAAGTACATACATATGTATGTTTATTTATTCTAAAGGAATAAGTAATTTTAGATAAAACATTTATTGCATAAAAAGAATTATAAAAAATGATTAGTTAAAAAGTAAATTAACTGCTGAATTGTATTTATTATACTCATTTATGTACCACGTAGTAATACAATTGGAGGATCCACAAGGTCATCAAATAATTACATAATTTAGATTTCTACTTTGTAGTTATGACAAAACAATAAACACAGCATAAAAAGTCTTATTATTTTAGGGATTTTTGTTTGATACTAGGGCATTCATTCGGTGAAATGATTAATTACTACCCGATTAACTGATCGGTTAATTTAAAATTGCATTTTTTCGATTAACGATTAAACCGGTTAATTTAAGTCGATTAGCCGATGTAACAAAATTTTTTTAACTTGTTGTAGTATTATAACATTTTTTTTGTGCATTTAATTATTTGTTTCATCTCATATACAAAAGGTTGTGTTTAGAAAACATATTTTCATACAAACGTAAAAGGTATTCAGTGATCCACCCTATAACAAGACTACCGGTATTTTACTAGTTTACACCACTATATTGGATAAAGTTTCTATTAGTTTATTAAGAGCAAAATGAAAAAACTAACCGAAACTCTTATGTACATGTGATTTTGCCTCTCTTTCCAAATACACTCAGGTCTTTTTTTATGCGGTAGATGCGTTTCACAGAAAACCGCATAAAAAAAAAATCGCATTAAAAAAGACTCTAGCTCCATACAAAAACTAGGGATACGTTCCGAAATTTAAAAAAATCGCATAAATTGAAATCAAAGTATTAAAAATGAACCTAATTCGCATAAAAAAAGTTTTTCTTTTAATTTAATTAAAACAAAACTTTATATTCATAAATGCAATTTAATGTAAAACTAAACAAAAATCTTAACAAAAATAAATAATTCATATTAATGTATATAAAGTAAATCAAAATAAAAAATTAAGAAAGGATAAAAATAGCATTAAAACAGTTTTTAGTTATCATGAAATATAAGATAAAATAGGATTATGATGAATCCTTAGTATTAACGATCCTCCATTTTTTCGATAATAGGGTCTCTCGAATAATATGAATATTTGTTGCTCAGTTGTGTGCCTGAAAGTACAGAATTTCTTATGGAAATTAAATTTTTTTTTTGATGGCTCTGATTGATGATCGCCTAGTTTAAAGTGATCTTCCAGAGCCTTATTTTTAGCTTCATTTGCTAAGCGGTCCGAAATTTCGATTTTTGTCTCTAAAGAAATCGTTTGTCGTTTTTATTATTTTTCTCCATATCAAGATCTTAAAATAGAATCCGAAAATTTTATGTTAGCATTGAAACCATAAAAAAAATTACACTTAATTTTTGGAGCGAAACTTCAACACCTTCGATAATTAATATATAAAAATCTGTGTAAAATTCCACCGCAATAAATATTTTAAATTTAAAGCAAAATGCAACTGTTACCTTTGCAGCTCCATTACTAAACTGCAAACGTACGGTAGAACATTTCTTCGTCGGCTGCTTACAAAATCTATAAAAGAAATCCCAAATTTCAAATAATCTTTGCTGGTATTCGCATTAAAGGCATTATTTAACAGAAAGCACAAACCTTAACAGAAATCTACTAACTTATCAGAAAGCACAAACCTTAACAGAAATCTCAAAGCTTTAAAGAAAGCACACGTTATATGTCAAAAACTACATAACAGTATTATCAATTATCTAAATATTATTTTTATATAAAAAAAATTTGAATATTTAAAAACCGCATAAATTCAAATTCGCATAAAAAATACCGCATAAAAAAAGACCTGAGTGTAATTAATTCCACTCGACTACGGAACATATATCTGTAATGCTTACTACGCTGCTTTATATTAGTTAGTGATGGCGTTAATAATGGTTAACACTAACTAGTTAGTTATAACGTAAATAGAGGTTAGCACTAACTAGTTATTCACTGCGTAAAAATTGGTTAGTACTTACCTTTATAAAATAATTTTTTTTTTATTTTTGTTTTAAAATAGTTTTTATTAAAAAAATTTAATCAAGCAGGCTTTATTAAAGTATATAATAGTTGTGGGTGCGGGATTTCTGTGGCTGCTCTATAACGTTCCTTTCTCACATGGGTCGGGATTTCGTTTTTGGATCTTATTTATAAAAGTTCTTTTGTAATGGAAGTAAACGTACTCACTACCAATTAATTTCTCGTAGATCATAAAAAGAAATATTATTTTGTTAACAACTTGTGTCTAAAAACCCGAATACATACATGCATACATAAAAGTCATCAAGATTTTAAATATTTATATAATTTGCTCCTCTATTATCACCACCAAATCTTTAACGATTATCCCGGCCAAAGCAACCACCCGAATGACCGCTACCTGTTGGAAGACCACTTCTTTTAACATGACTGTTTCGTACATGTTATTTTCAGAATATTTAGCACCACGTTTTCTGGAGCCGCCATCAGCACGCCCTCCTTTACTTTAATATGCAACATAGTTGCAAAGGAAATAAGCAAATTAATTTTTTAACATAACATGGCAAATAACTTTTGTAATATTTAATTTAAACCACAGAACTAACATTTAAACAATTACATTTTTTACAAGAATCGAAGGCCAAGCGTATGAAAAAATTATATTCAAAAATTGGCATTATTTAGTTTGTGTTATTTGTTCCACTGTAACATATGTGTTAGAGTGGAGCAACGAATGTAAAATTGTTGCAAGTGTTAGTAAATTGTTTTTTGTTTAGTTGCATTCATTTATTTGTTTTTTTTTTTTCATATCTTCTCATATCAATCTTTTAATAGAATTATCCAAAACAATTAGAAGTGTTAAAAATTTTAAAAAGTTAAAACAGGACTCTAATGAAATAAAGGAAGATTTTATATGTTTAGAAAAATACAGGAAAAGGACAGAGAAATTAGAAAATCTGTATTATAACTAAATAAATAAATAAACGCTTGAATCCTAAGCACTTAAACAAAATTATTTGCATAAAAGATTATTTTATAAGATCTTCTTAAAGTACTGAAATAACTAATAAAATGATTTTACAGTTAATTTTTTAATTAATACATAATTTGTATTAATTAAAAAAATATGTTTTGCATATTTATGAATTATTCTTTTGTTTCTTAGTTTTAGTTCGAGAATTGTTGTTTGTTATGTTATTGGTTTTTTTTTTTACTAATAAACTCCAAATAATAAATAATTTATGCATTTTTATGTATTGACATTACTTGATTTATAAAAAATTTATTAATCGGTTAACCGATCAAAAACAATATTAACCGATTAAACCAACACCTCGGTTAATTAATCGAGCGATTAACCGGTTAAAGCAAAAGCCCGATTAAACGAATACCCTATTTGATACTCAACAATTATTTTTTAAACTATTGTAAAATATTAGGATATTATGACAATATGACATGATAACACCCCTTGTGGAGCCGTCAGATGTGTTTTGTTCAAATTCAGTCGTTTTGTTATCCACTTCGATTTTACAGTTGACACTCCACCCTTTGAAATTTTCATAACGGGACGCCGACATAAGGTCATACAAAAATTTAAACGAATTTGTTTGTAATTATAAGCGAAGTAACGAATACCAATACCAATATATGGGCGAAAATTTACTGGCGGTACGTCGATACTTAGGCCCTAATCATATAAAATGCAGCGCAACACCAAAGAATAACATTGAAAGCACAAACAATGTCATAAATATTTTGTAATTTTGTTATTCCGCTATTCCGCTTGTTAACAGTCTTTGAACAGTATTAGAAAATACAATAAATGAATAAACTGAGATGCAAAATAGTTCAGAGTCCCAAAAATTGGCGACTTAATTAGTCAATGATTAAAAGAATTGAGACACAAAGCTCGAAAGTGTTAAAGAAACTAGATTGAAAAAACGTCGTATTGAGATACTTAACATTACTGCATTCCGGAAATAGTGAAGACACGGTCACCGCTACACATAGTA
Organism: Pollenia amentaria; assembly: GCA_943735925.1. NCBI lineage: Eukaryota > Metazoa > Arthropoda > Insecta > Diptera > Polleniidae > Pollenia > Pollenia amentaria. Next base: position 106,990,376 of record OX031006.1, read on the forward strand.
AATGCTCCGATAAGTCTTCAAGAACTAACCTTTGGAGTGTTTGTCAAATCTTATAAGAAAATTTCGAGAAAGATTAACCTCTGGCCATCATACGCTGTCGTTCAGCTAGGTACGGAGTCTAAATATACCTTAGATCTTCTAGAGAGGCATACGCGCTTGTTTACTGGTGCAATGAAATTGTATACCCAAAATTTAAGAACTTGGTGCAGAAATACTTAAGTTTTCAAAAGAGTTTTGTCGCAATAGAGAATTTTTTCCACTGCAGGGCTGCTTCAAACGATGAGAAAACTTTTGCTTTTTAAGCCAAATTCTTGTTACTATTAATTTTAAAAAGTAATAAACTCTTAATTATTTTTTGTTTAAAAAATAATGAAATATTTGTTAATAATACCATGACTTCAAATTCAATTCGTTGTTTTTAAAATCTTATTAATATAAATTTTAAATAGTAATTATCTCTTACACTGTAATTTTGTATAATGAAACAATTACTCTACTTCAGTTTTGTTAATTCTACATTGAAATTTGCATGGTATGGGTATTGCCGATATTTAAGAAGAGAAGGGCTTTAAAATAAAAAATGTTGCAAATATTTAAAATAGGGAAACAAATCCGCGACCACTAATTCGAGTGGAGTTAGAACTCGGCCACGTTAAAAAAACGAAACGCATCCCACTTACAGTTTGAAATTTATTCTATACAGAAGAATCACTATAGAGGTGTCGCACAATAGAAATGGTCCCGTTCAATGTTAAAACTGCCAAGAATTTTGTCATACTAAGGCATACTATTTATTTGTACAATATCTATCAATACTATACTATTTATTTATTCACCCGTGTTTGCGTCGTATGTGGTGAATTACATGGTACAGTTCTTTGCGAAAAGTCTTAAAAACCCCAACATAAACGGGCATCGAAATGAAGTGGAATTGAAATCGAGCGAAATTTTGATTTAAATTATTTACAAAATGCCTGCAGTTTTTCCTGTTTTTAAGAGTTGTTCTTGTAAAGATAATTGGTACTCAAAGTATGAAGTATACAAAAAGGAATATTTTGTTGAACATTCTTTACAGGATCGCTTTCCAAATTTGTGCGATTTTAAATCCACTTCATTTCCATTTATAGAACATGCCCGCAAATGTAGCAAGTGTGGCGGTAATCACACTGTCAACTATAAAGGATGTATACTCTATCATCAAGCGTTCGGTTGGACCGAAACCTGGTCCCCTCAAATACAGGTAACAAACCAAGAAAACAGTAATGACATTCAGGTAATAATAGAACCTCCTACACTAACGTCCTAGCATTAGTGTTTTGTAGAATATTGATGAAACTCCAGTTTCTTATTTAAGTCGACTAGAAGAAAAAATGGAAACTTTTGTGCAAACAGTCAATAACTTTACGAAAACAATGGGTAATATGAGCGGACAACCCAAAATGTTGGCCAACTGATCATAAAAAAATTCCAGCTGGCATCGATTTTGGCGTGGTTAAAAACATCCCCATAGAAACTATTCATGTGGAAGCGTTAAAAACCTCCACATAGAAACGATTCATGTAGAAAAGTCCTTAGAATTATCTTCCGATCTCACACCTACAATTGTTACTATAATGAATCCAAAAAGAATTGTATCTCCGTCTGGTTACTTATCGGTGTCAGCCACACAAATAAATTGGTTAAAATATAAAAAATATCTCAGTACCCATTGCACAGAAAATATTCCGCTTCGTACACGGGAGAACGTGGACCTCTCTAATGTTATTTTTGACAGTTTTCATAGACTACCTGTTCAACATTCCTAAAAAAGGAGAGTTCGAAGAGAGTGGCAATTACACAGATCCCCTAGACTTAAGAATTTATTAAAAGAGTGCACAAAAAGGCTAAGAAAGTTACTGCAGTATCAGAAAACGCCTTTGGAAAAATATCTTAATGAACTTGATGCAGCTTTACAATCAAACTACTCATTATGGCGTGCGGCTAGAAATCTCAAAAGGCCAATTTTTCAAACCACCGTTAAGAAACTTGAATGGAAGTTGGACAAGAAATTATACTGAAAAAGCAAATCAGTTTGTTAATCATTTGAAAAACGTATTAACCCCAAACATATCTCACGATGTAGCAGTCGAGTTACCACCTGTTATTGTTAGAGCAGCTATTCCCCTACGATTTGGGATAAGAGAAATGGAAAAGGCTATTTGTGACTTAAACACCAAGAAGGCACCTGGTTTGGATAAGATCAGTAACGAAATGCTTTTGGAGCTACCTCACATAAAAAACAAAGGAAAAGATCATACAAAAGTTGAGTCATATGGACCAATTAGCTTATTTTCTAATATATCAGCAATTTGAGAAACTATTGGTGTCAAAATTAACATGGATTGTAAATGAAAATAGTTGTATTCCAAACCATCAATTCGGTTTTAGTAGAAAACACAGCACAATTGAACAAACTCATAGCATATTTAATGCCATAAGCAAAGCCTTTGAAGAAAAAAAATATCGCTAAATATTCTTCATCGATGTTTCGCAAGCTTTTGATAAAGTCTGTAATGAATGCTTAATATTCCCCTACGATTTGGGATAAGAGAATTTGAAAAGGCTAATTGAAGCTTAACTAACCAGACACACACAAACTATTAGAAAGCTACTTAGACCAAGCGTTTGAGATGTGGATTAAGTTTAAACTAAGTTTAACGTAGTCTGAAATTCTGATTGCGGCGAAGTGTGATTTTTTTATCATTTCATTAAAGACCAATATTTTAAGCAAAACCAAGCTGTTCCTTCAAAATTTTGTTTACAAACTTGGTAATGGCGGCACAAATTTGTTTTCAGATTAACTAAACCTAGTTTAACTGAGATCTCAAAAATCCAGCCTTAGACGGTAGAAAATTTATTATTAAAGAAGGCGAATTTTATGCTCTCCTCAGCCAATTGGCGCTGGAGTCCCTCAAGTCAGCCCTCTATTATACCTAAAACAAATAACTACACCCAAACTTCAGCATTCGCGGACGATGCAGCGCATCTAAGCGGCCATGAAAACCGTCATGAAGCGTCTCGTTATTTACAGGATAATATATTTGATATTGGGAATTATTTCTTTTCATAAGCCACTTTTTATTATATTCAACATTTTTCATTTTTCGAATTTATTCTATGAGTTAAATTTCAGTTATGTATTTTATAAAGCTTTTTGTAATAGCTCTATTCCTTAAAAATTTCCTTTTAGAAATGACTTTATACACTACCAGACTATTATATTGTATTTTCTTGTTACATTTTACCTTAGCTTTCCGTTGGATAGCAATGAAGTATATTTATGTACAGAAAAATTTTACAATTATTAGACACCAGCAGAATGTAATGCATTTTCTGGCCTTTAAGATAGAGTTGTAAAGTAGAAGTTTGCAATCGAGACTAAGAACTGAATTTCTTCCAATGAGCCAATTAATTTGAATTACTTTAAGTTTCATTTGAGTTAATTTTGCTTCTATGTGCCATTTCCACGTTAAACGCCGATCTAGATGTATACCGAGGTATTTTACATGCGAGTGTTGGGGTATTATTTGATTATTGATTTTAATAGGGGGGCATGTTTCCCGACGCAATGTGAATGTTATATGTGCGCATTTTTGCTCATTGATCATTATCCTCCATTGTTTTAACCACCTTTCCAGTTCAAATATGTGATCCTGTAAGTAACGAGATGCTTCTTGACAGTTTTCATGTACGCTTAGGAAAGCTGTGTCATCCGCAAATGTTGAGGTGTGTGTGTAGCTGTTTGTTGGCATGTCCGAAGTATAAATTAAGTATAATAGAGGGCCCAGGATGCTGCCTTGTGGGACTCCAGCGTTAACTGGCTGAGGAGAACTTAAAAAATCGCCTTCTTTAATAATAAATTGACGACCGACTAAGTAGCTTTCTAACAGCTTGTGTATGTTTGCTGGCAAATTTTGCTGCAATTTCAGTAGTAAACCTTCATGCCAGACTTTATCAAAAGCTTGAGACACATCGATGAAGAGTGCTGAGCAATATTTTTTTTCTTCAAAGGCTTTTCTTATTACATTTACTATTCGATGAGTTTGTTCAATTGTGCTATGCTTTCGTCTAAACCCAATTGATGATTAGGAATATATCTATTTTCATTTAAAATCGGCGTTAATTTTGCCACCAGTAGTTTCTCAAATAGCTTTGAAATATTAGATAATAAGCTAATAGGCCTGTATGACTCAACTTTTGTGTGATCCTTTCCTGGCTTTGGTATCATGGTTACTAAGGAAACCTTCCATTTCTGAGGGTAGTATTGAAGGCGTAAAATTGCATTAAAAATAAAAAGAATAATTTTCTTCGCTATACTTGGTAGCTCCAAAAGCATTTTATTACTGATCTTATCAATACCGGGTGCCTTCTTGGTGTTTAAATCACAAATAGCCTTTTCGATTTCTCTAAACTCGAATCTTAGGGGAATAGCTGCTCTAACATTTACAGGCGGTAAATCGACTGCTATATCGTGAAATATATTATGGGTAAATACATTTTTCAGATGATTAGCAAACAGATTTCCTTTTTCAATATCATTTCTTGCCCAATTTCCATTCAAGTTTCTCAGTGGTGGCTTAGGGATAACTGGTCTATTGAGGCTTCTAGCTGCACGCCATAATGAGTAGTCTGATTGTGGAGTTGCATCAAGTCCCTTGAGATATTTTTCCAAGGAAGCCGTTTTCTGAGACTGCAGTAACTTTCTCAGCATTTTTGTGCACTCTTTTAATAAAGTCTTAAGTTGAGGGGATCTGTGCAATTGCCACTCTCTTCGAACTCTCCTTTTTTCAGTCAATAGACGCTCGACATCTGTAGAATATATGATTTGGTTTTTGGTTTTTTTGAGTGTTATGCTGGAATGTTGAACAGCTAGTTTGAGATAACTGTCAAAATTAACAATAGCGAGATCCACGTTCTCCGGTGTGCTAAGCGGAATATTTTCTGTGCAATGGGCACTCAGATATTTTTTATATTTTAACCAATTTATTTGTGAGGCTGATGTCGATAAGTAACCAGACGGAGATACGATTCTAATTGGATTCATTATAGTAACAATTGTAGGTGTGTGATCGGAAGATAATTCTAGGGACGCTTCCACATGAATCGTGTCTATGGGGATGTTATTAACCACGCCAAAATCTATGACATCTGGAACCTTTTGCTGATCAGTAGGCCAATATGTTGGTTGTCCGCTCGCGACCACATTTAGGTACATTTTACAAATTGTGTTAAACAAAACACGACCCTTAGGTGTAATAAGTCGTGACCCCCAGAAAGTGTGTTTAGCGTTATAATCGCCAGCAGCCAGGAAGCAGGGTCCTAATGATTTGAAATATTTATTGTATTGGCTTTCTGATATTGAAAATCTAGGTGGGGAGTATAATGATGAAATTACTATGTTTCGAGATAATTCCTCAACGCAAATGCTCGTTGCTTGGAGATAATCTTCACGATGATCACACATTAAGTAGTGTTTTACTCGGTTTTTTATCAAAATAGCAGATCCTCCACAAGCTCTACCTCGAGGGTCCTTGGTATCATATAATATATAACCATTGATTTTAAACGTGTTTCTTGAGGTCAGATGGGTTTCAGAAACCATCATAACATCAATTTGTTTATTTTTAAGGAAGTATTCTAGTTCATTTTTATGTTGGCGGATGCCGTTTGCGTTCCAAAAGCAAATTTTTAAACAGTTCATGGCTTGTTTAGTACAGCTTGCAATAACATCGATTGCATTCTTAACATTTCCTGCATCATATTACCCATTGTGTTTGTAAAGTTATTTACTGTTTGTACTAATGTTTCCATGGTTTTCTCAAGACGACTTAAATTAGAAACTGGAGTTTCATCATTATTTGGCAACTCACCTTGCGTTGGCATATGGTTTGATTTTAGGACGTTAGCGTAGGATGTTCTGCTATTACTAGGCTGCGGTACCTGAACGTCATTAATGTAAACTTGATTTGTTGCCTGCATTTGAGGGGGATTAGGTTTCGGTCCAACCGAGCGCTTCACGATAGAGTATACAGGGCATCCTCTATAGTTGGCAGTGTGATTACCACCACAGTTGCTACATTTTTTTACATCGGGGTCGTTTTTAGACTTATCGCAGAGAGCTGTACCATGTAATTCTCCACATACGACGCAAACAGGGGTTAAATGACAATATGCCTTAGTGTGACCAAATTCTTGACAGTTTAAACATTGCACGGGACCATTCCTTTTGTGCGGCTCCTCTATTGTTATTTTTCTATACAGGATATATTTCAGATTATAAATGGGATGCGTTTCGTTCTTTTTAAGCTTAATGTCGCCGGGTTCTAACTCCACTCGAAATAGTGGCTGGGGATTTTTTTCTCTATTTTTAATGTTTATTACATTTTTTATTTTGAAGCCCTTCTCTTCTAAAAACGTTTTTATCTCACCTGGGTCCACGCATGAGTCAATGCCCTTAATCACTACCTGAAGACCTTTACTGCTCTTCAGTTGATATGTATAAAAATTCTTATTAAGTGCTTCAAATTTAGTTATTACCTTACGAAAATCTTCTTCACTATTAACTTGTATTTTTGTCTCATTAATACTACCCCGCTTTATTGCAGCTACATAAAAAGAATTTTCACCTATTACCGAGATCAAATTCTTTATTAATTCATTTGAGTTTTGCTCTCTAAGATATATCGGCGGTGGCTTAGAAGATTTGATAAAGTTTTGTGCTTCCGGGGATTCCTCATCCAGAATTGCAAAACGATTTTGTGAACTTGTTCTATCAGCTGTACCATCTTTTAAGACTTTTGAGACTGAAGCAACTGCTGAAGAGGTTGGGCTGCGACCCCGTTTAAGCACTGTTATGTACCTATCAATACCTACTTGTACTGGAGGCTTTTGAACACTTTTTACTTGTGGAGCTGAGTTTTCCATCATGCCTGATTTGAGGGTAATATTTTCATCACTTATTAAAATCGTTTTTGCCGCTGAGGCACCGCTTGCAGGTTTTATATTTTTTATTGTATTAATATCAACCGTATTGTTAGACACCGAAGGTGATACTGAGTTTCCTATTATGCCTGATTGGGGGTTAATATTTACATCACTTATTAAAATTGTTTTTGCTGTTGAGGCAACGCTAGCAGGTTTTATATTTGTTATTGTATCAACCGTGTTATTAAATACAGACGGCGAGAGGGATCGCGTGCGAGTAATAGGTTTAGCCGTTAGGTATTTGCTATCATCGATTCTTTTTTTTATTTCTGCATTTGTTTGGTTAACACTCACTGTGATATATGCATTTCTACTGTTTGCACTCATAAGAGTTTTTTTTTTCTTTTACTGTTTACAGTTGTTATTTGTTATTGTTTATCAACACCGAGAATGAAAAATGTGTGTTTATGTATGTATGTACATATGTACATGTAATTTTTTTTTTCTTTTTCTTGTATTTACTTTTTTAATACTTTATTTGTTCAACAAAATAAACCGTATGCCGAGCTTAAAAAAAACACGTCTATCTTCAACGAGCGCGACAGACATGAATAAACGAACATAAAATAATAATAAAAATGCTGTCATCAATAGTGATGACAAATATATTGAAACAAAATGGGACAGTTTTCTTATAAATAACCAGAAAAAGCATCAAAAAAGAAAAATAAAACGATTTATTTTATATCATTATGTATTGCATCAGAAAAACAACTGATGCAATGCGGCATCACTACATAAAAAAAATTTTGACCTATGAGAGTGATGCCAAGTTTCTTACATGTGATGCTTTTACGAACATTAAACTTTACTGATGCGCATGTGATGCGCAACAACTGCATTTACGAACGTACCCATAGTCTGCTAAAGATTTCCAATCTTTTGATATATAAAACTTATCCATGGATCATACTGGTTTCCTGAAAATTCAGTTTTAGGAAGATTTTGATATTGTTTAGCTAATTTTTTCACATTGTGGCTAATTTCTACGCCATTTATTAGCTGATTTGGCTGATTTTTTTTTTTTTTTTTTTTTTTCTTTCATTATTTATTTATTGAATCTTCATATATTAAATATGAACTAACAATAATTAATCAAATCTTATCCTAATATTTGCTTTATGTCCTGCCAGTGCCAAACACAAAAGATTTAGTCATCACGGTTTCTGTTTACATATATAGGTGTTTATCGCTCATCTGATTGGGTGAGTGCTGCAGTGTCTCTTCTTCTTAAGCGAGTGTGGCCGCCATAATTTAAAATATTTCTAGCTAATGGATTTGGGTGCAGTTCCAGCCTTTTTAAATATTTTACTGCATATTTCGTTATCATAGTTTTTACTAATGGCACATTGAGATCCTTGTGGATATTTGAGTTTTTGACGTACCAGGGAGCGGCTGTGATTATTCGAAGAAGTTTATTTTGGCGCCTTTGAATTTTTTCGATGTTAGAAGCCGAGGCAGTGCCCCATAACTGAATACCGTAGCACCAAATTGGCTTTAAGATAGAGTTGTAGAGTAGAAGTTTGCAATCGAGACTAAGAACAGAATTTCTTCCAATGAGCCAATTAATTTGAATTGCTTTTAGTTTCATTTGAGTTAATTTCGCTTCTATATGCCATTTCCACGTTAAACGCTGATCTAGATGTATACCGAGGTATTTTACATGCGAGTGTTGGGGTATTATTTGATTATTTATTTTAATAGGGGGGCATGTTTCCCGACGCAATGTGAATGTTATATGTGCGCATTTTTGCTCATTGATCTTTATCCTCCATTTTTTTAACCACCTTTCTAGTTCAAATATATGATCCTGTAGATAACGAGATGCTTCTTGACAGTTTGCGTGTACGCTTAGAAAAGCTGTGTCGTCCGCAAATGTTGAGGTATGGGTGTAGCTGTTTGTTGGCAAGTCCGAAGTATAAATTAAGTATAATAGAGGGCCCAGGATGCTGCCTTGTGGGACTCCAGCGCTAATTGGCTGTGGAGGACTTAAAAATTCGCCTTCTTTTATAATAAATTGACGACCGACTAAGTAGCTTTGTAACAGCTTGTGTATATTTGCTGGTAAGTTTTGCTGCAATTTCAGTAGTAAACCTTCATGCCAGACTTTATCAAAAGCTTGAGACACATCGATGAAGAGTGCTGAGCAATATTTTTTTTCTTCAAAGGCTTTTCTTATGACATTTACTATTCGATGAGTTTGTTCAATTGTGCTGTGTTTTCTTCTAAAACCGAATTGATGATTGGGAATACATCTGTTACCATTTAAAATCGGCGTTAATTTAGACACTAGAAGTTTCTCAAAAAGCTTTGATATATTAGACAATAAGCTTATAGGTCTATATGACTCAACTTTTGTGGGATCCTTTCCTGGTTTAGGTATCATGGTAACTAAGGATACTTTCCACTCTTGTGGGTAGTATTCAAGGCGTAAAATAGCATTAAAAATTAGTAGAATAATTTTCTTTGCTATGCTGGGTAGCTCCAAAAGCATTTTGTTACTGATCTTATCAAAACCAGGGGCTTTCTTGGGGTTTAAATCATGAATAGCCTTCTCGATTTCTCTTACTTCAAACCTTAGTGGAACAGCTGATCTAACAGCAACAGGTGGTAACTCGACCGCAGTATCGAAAGATGTATGAGGGGTAAATACGGTTTTCAAATGATTAACGAAAATATTACCTTTTTCTATGTCATTTCGTGCCCAACGTCCATTTAAGTTTCTTAATGGTGGTTTAGTGATAACTGGTCTTTTAAGATTTCTAGCTGCACGCCATAATGAGTAATCAGATTGAGGAGTTGCATCAAGTTCCTTAAGATATTTTTCCAGAGAAGCCGTTTTTTGAGACTGCAGTAAGTTTCTTAGCCTTTTTGTGCACTCTTTTAGTAAATTTTTAAGTTGAGGGGATCTGTGCAATTGCCACTCTCTTCGAACTCTCCTTTTTTCAGTCAAGAGACGCTCGACATCAGTAGAATATATTTTACTATTTTTGATATTTTTGCGGGCTATGCTAGAATGTTGAACAGCTAGTTTGAGATAATTGTCAAAATTTACAATAGAAAGATTCACATTCTCCGGTGTTCTAAGCGGAATATTTTCAGTGCAGTGGGTACTGAGATATTTTTTATATTTTAACCAATTTATTTGTGTGGCTGACGTCACTAAGTAACCAGACGGAGATACAATTCTATAAGGGTTTGATATGGTAAGAATTGTAGGTGTGTGATCAGAAGATAATTCTAAAGAAGCTTCAACGTGAATCGTTTCTGCGGGGATGTTTTTAACCACGCCAAAATCGATGACATCTGGAATTTTTTGCTGATCAGTAGGCCAATAAGTTGGTTGTCCACTCGCGACCACATTTAAATCCATTTTAGACATTGTATTATACAAAACACGACCCTTTGGTGTAATGAGCCGTGAACCCCAGAAGGTATGTTTAGCGTTGTAATCGCCAGCGGCTAGGAAACAGGGTCCTAATGATTTAAAATATTTATAATATTGGCTTTCTGATATTGAAAATCTAGGTGGAGAGTATAAAGATGAAAGTACAACGTTTCGATTTAGCTCTTCAACACAAATATTCGTTGCTTGCAGATAATCTTCACGATGATCACACATTAAGTAGTGTTTGATTCGGGTTTTTATCAAAATAGCAGAACCTCCACAAGCTCTATCTCGAGGGTCCTTGGTATCATATAATAAATAACCATTAATTTTAAACGTATTTCTTGAGGTCAAATGAGTTTCAGAAACCATCATTACATCAATTTGTTTACTTTTAAGAAAATATTCTAGTTCATTTTTATGTTGGCGAATGCCGTTTGCGTTCCAAAAACAAATTTTTAAACAATTCATGGCTTGTTAAGTACAGCTTGCAATAACATCGATTGCATTCTTAACATTTCCTGCATCATATTACCCATTGTATTCGTAAAGTTTGTTACTGTTTGTACTAGTGTTTCCATGGTTTTTTCTAGACGACTTAAATTAGAAACTGGGGTCTCATCATTATTTGGCAAATCACCTTGCATTGGCATATGGTTTGATTTTAGGACGTTAGCGTAGGATGTTCTGTTATTACTAGGCTGCGGTACATGAATGTCATTAGTATTATTTTGATGTGTTTCCTGAATTTGAGGTGGATTAGGTTTCGGTCCAACCGAGCGCTTGACGATAGAGTATACAGGGCATCCTCTATAGTTGGCAGTGTGATTACCACCACAGTTGCTGCATTTTTTTACATTGGGGTCGTTTTTAGACTTATCGCAGAGAGCTGTGCCATGCAATTCTCCACATACAACGCAAACAGGTGTTAAATGGCAGTATGCCTTAGTGTGACCAAATTCTTGGCAGTTTAAACATTGCACGGGACCGTTCCTTTTATGCGGCTCCTCTATCGTTATTTTCCTATACAGGATATATCTCAGACTGTAAATGGGATGAGTTTCATTTTTTTTAAGCTTAACGTCGCCGGGTTCTAACTCCACACGAAATAGTGGCTGGGGATTTTTTTCTCTATTTTTAATATTAACTACATTTTTAATTTTAAAGCCCTTCTCTTCTAAAAACGTTTTTATTTCACCTGGGTCTACGCATGAATCAATGCCCTTTATCACTACCTGAAGACCTTTACTGCTCTTCAGTTGGTATGTATAAAAGTTTTTTTTTAGTGCTTCTAATTTAGTTATTACTTTACGAAAATCATCTTCACGATTAACTTGTATTTTAGTTTCATTTATACTACCACGTTTTATTGCAGCTACATAAAAAGAATTTTCACCTATTACCGAGATCAAATTCTTTATTAAATCACTTGAGTTTTGCTCTCTAAGATATATCGGGGGTGGCTTAGAAGATTTTGTAACGTTTTGTGCTTCCGAGGATTCCTCTTCCAAAATTGCAAACCGATTTTGAGAACTTATTCTATCAGCTGTACCCTCTTTTAAAACTTTTGGGACAGAAGCAACTGCAGAAGAAGTTGGGCTGCGACCCCGTTTTAGCACTGTTATGTACCTATCCATTCCAACTTGTACTTGAGGCTTTTGACCGCTTTTCACCTGTGATACTGAGTTTTCCATCATACCTGATTTGGGGGTAATCTTTTCATCACTTGTTAAAATCGTTTCTGCCGCTGAGGCACCGCTTGCAGGTTTTATATTTTTTATTGTATTCGAATCAACCGTATTATTAGACACCGAAGGTGATACAGAGTTTTCTATTGAGCCTGATTGAGGGTTAATATTTTTATCACTTATTAAAATTGTTTTTGCCGTTGAGGCAATGCTTGAAGGTTTTATATTTGTTAGTGTATCAACCGTATTATTAAAAACAGATGGTGAGAGGGATCGCGTACGAGTAATAGGTTTAGCCGTTAGGTATTTGCTATCATCGACTCTTTTTTTTATTTCTGCATTTGTTTCGTTAACACTCACTGTGATATATGCATTTCTATCATTATGCTTAATTGTTTTTGCACTGTTTGCACTCATAAGAGTTTTTTTTTTTTTTACTGTTTACAGTTGTGCTCTTCTTATTTGTTATTGTTTATCAACACCGAGAATAAAAAATGTGTATGTTTATGTATGTATGTACATACATGTATTTTTTTCTTTTCTTTTATTTACTTTTTTTTTTATACTTTATTTGTTCACGTAAAAAAATAAACCGTATGCCGAGCTTATAAAACACGTCTATCTTCATCGAGCGCGACAGACAGAAGGATCTAGAATATTTATACTTGAAAGGGTCTACACTGAAAAGACAAAACAGTCCATCCTTAATTAAATCAAGCCGAATCGGTGTGAATAGTTCGGTATGTAAGGATTTCCTTAAATGGTTGATTGAAGTACTCAATAATATGAAAACGGGATTGACTTTATTACGTGAGATAGAATTCATCTTAAACTGTGCTTGATTCAAGAATTTCTTAGTTGGCTTAATCCCGATTCGTCCTTGAAATAATCCGAAAGTGTTATTTGTTTCTAACCGAAACACTTACCCCAAAGACTAGATATAGAAATAGAATATACCCTGAAGAAAACATGTCACCAGTTTTGTCGACTATGTTGGTGACTTTTTGGCAACATTGTCTATTTACCTTGAATACGAAATTAAATTTTGTTATCAGGCCTGTCACAGAAATCAATTCCGATCGAAAACGATTTCATTTTTGGGGAAGCAAGATACGAAATCACTTCCATGTTCGATTGGAATTGATTTCTGTGACAGGCCTGATAGTTTGGGCGGTTGGTTATACTGCCATAATTTGATTCTCTGTAGCCTTCATTTGTATCGTACAAGTCTTACAACGGCCAATCACCGTTTTAATCAGATTTTTAACTTAGGGATAAAAAATTCGGTACTTATGACTCTCAACATTAACTGGTTTCCTGCATGCAATGTAACTTTAAGAATAAAATTCAAAAAAAGGGTAACAAAATTGCAATTTGTAGTCAGTTTAATAGGAAATTTCTCATTATAACATAGATTTGTTGAATTCGCCAACCTGCCACCGACTCGTCTATGTCTTTTGTGATAGTACTATTAATTTTTCTTAGCGATGCTTATTTCCTCAACCGATATTTCCAACGAGGAATATTGCGGAATTTTCAATCTTAAAATAGCATTGACCCCCGCAGTATATACGCCAGCACTCGAAGTGGACTAAAATAGGATGAAAAGCTTTGCTAGTATATGGATAATGAGAGTTTAAGTTCACTTTGGTGTAAAATCCATTAAAATGGGTGCAAAAGCCATTAAAATTGATTGGTGGGTGCAAAACCCATTGAAATGGGTGCAAAAGTCATGAATTTTATTTGGGTGGAAGAATAAATTCAAAGTATTTGTTTTGATTGATAAAAGAAAAGAGAAAACAAAAATATATGTCTGTAGCGAATCGGGTGGAAAATGAAAATATTTTTGATAAGCCTTTCTCTTGTTTATTGTTTTGAATTAGGTGTTGAACAAATTAATTGAGCGACTGTCATGTGTTAAAAACGCTAGTAAATGTAGGTCAACATTTGTCTATCTATAAATTATTAATTTATTGAGTTATTAAACATTTTATAGAAGCAAAAAAAAATTTTTTTTGTTGATAAGTAAATTTACGATTGTATAGATATTTTAAAGTATATATAAGGTTTTTAAATATTCTATTCATTAGTTTCTAAAGTATACTTGCTTAAGAAAGTTTGTGGTTTTTTTTTGTAAAATAAAAAGAAATTTATTATCAAAGTTGTTTGTGGGAATACTATTATTTATTAAAAGATTTTGTTTGTTGTGCTTAATTCCCTTTTTAAATAATTGATAAAAATATACTGAAATTTATTGTTGGAGGATAAGCTGTTCCTATGCGCATTTCACTGGTTGCTTAGGCCAGATCATCAGGAAACGTTCTCCTAAATAATTTTAGAAAAGCCAAAGCTATCAGCAAACAAAACTACAGAGGGAATGAGAATTACCTACAAACACTCAAAAAGTCTTGTTTGCAACGATATCAAAGCTTAAACAAAATACCAAACAATAAATCAGTGTTGAGTTTTTATCTTTGTTACATTTCCCGCTACAATTAGTTAGAATTCTCCCAACATTAATTGTAGTTGTAAATGGGTAAAGAAAAAACATATTAAAAACAAAAACAAAGTGCTTTTATTGTTTTCGCAAGAAATCAAAATAAAAACAATTTGCCAGTTCAGTTTTTTATGCACGTGCACTTGCTAAAATTTATTATCAAAGTTGTTTGTGGGAATACTATTATTTATTAAAAGATTTTGTTTGTTGTGCTTAATTCCCTTTTTAAATGTAAAAAAGATAAAAACTCAACACTGATTTATTGTTTGGTATTTTGTTTAAGCTTTGATATCGTTGCAAACAAGACTTTTTGAGTGTTTGTAGGTAATTCTCATTCCCTCTGTAGTTTTGTTTGCTGATAGCTTTGGCTTTTCTAAAATTATTTAGGAGAACGTTTCCTGATGATCTGGCCTAAGCAACCAGTGAAATGCGCATAGGAACAGCTTATCCTCCAACAATAAATTTCAGTATATTTTTATCAATTATTTAAAAAGGGAATTAAGCACAACAAACAAAATCTTTTAATAAATAAAAAGAAATAAATATTTAAAATAATAATAATGGCTAGTGTATTAATTTGTGAAATTTGCCAAAATCAGCATAAAAACAATAAAAATTTTAAAAAACATGTTAAAATTCATATACCATGTGATGTGTTCAATCATATATCCTTGACATCAATGGAGAGGAAAAAACATATGGAAATCCATCAAGATTTCCTTCAACAACAACAAAAAGTTGAAGAAATGGATGAACATCCTTCAACATCGGCTGAATCTAGGAAGTGTCTGTCGATGTTACAATCAAATAAACCATTTAAACAACAAAAGCCTGAGTCATGTGCAGAAGCTTTTATTATGTGTGAGGATTGTAATGTTGAAATTCAACCTCAGCAATGGTTTATCCATTGCTCACAACCCGGACACAAGAAAAATATACAGGAAAGAATTGGAAACCGGATTCAATTAATAAGAAAATCATTTAAATCTCGACTATTGACGTATCGTTTGGATCGCTTTAAAGGGTTTTCGAGATATGGGTATAGGTTCCTAAAAATTACGAAAATAAATAACTTAAAAACAATTTTTATTTACATTTGAACACTGAAGATTTGAACAATGAATTTGAGCCAGTTGGAAATTGAATTTGTGGACGAAAATTCCGTGGAAGCAGCAGAAGAAGATAATACACAGACGCGTATAAATGCGTTAATCGACGAAGCTATAGCGAATATGCTAAAAAACCCAGAATTTGAAATCCCCAACAACCAGCTGGTATACTATGATTTTTTGTGGGAAATTTAGAATTTTCTGGACGATGAAGAGGGTGATACCATCATTTTGAAGGCAAATGATGGTTTTTATTTGGACGAAGATGGAGATCGTTGTATTAGGGAAGTAGATTTAAGTTATATTTAGTGATTTTAATTCAAATACATTTAAGAAATTAATAAATAAAATATAAATAATAAAAAACCAATAAAATTGAAATTAGAATTTTTTTTTGTTTTACAATGGGTGGGATATAAAAAGAGCAAATAACTTATGTTAAAACTAAGTGCAACCAAAAATTTTTCTATAAATTGTGAATTTATTTAGTTATTTATTATATTTCATTATAAATTATCAAACGATGCATATAATCGCGGAATTAATTGCTTCATTCAATAAATTAAATATAAAACATATTTTAAGTGTTAAAAATATGATAGGTGGAAAGGACTATCCTATTACAGGACTATCCTATTACACTTTCTTTGGACTTTGGCCGAAACAGTATTATTTAATCCGGAAATCTGTGCATTAGTACGTTGAAAAGGAAGCTTAATCAAATTGAATAGGCGTTCGGAAATAAACGTTCCCTCTGAACCTGAATCTACTAAAGCTTTTGCCTGATATTTAATTCCCAAGTGGCAAATATTGACTCCCTTGGAATTCGTAGTAAAGCACGATTGTACTCTGTTTGAACTTGAAGGACTTGTGCGCTGTATCTTGCTAAAACTTGGTTGAGAGAAGGGAGCGGAATTGGGGTTAAGAGTTGAAATAGGATTTGAATTTTGACTTGAAGAAGGACTAGGACTTTCAACTTCCTTATGTAGGAGAGTGTTATGTCTCTTTTGGCATTTAAAACAACTGTTTTTGCTCGTACAGTTTCTTACACTGTGTGTTTTTGAGAAACAGTTTAGACATAAACCCTCCTTCTTTATCTCGTTTAGCCTTCGTTGATGGTCCATCTTCAAAAATTTCGGGCATTTGCGAATAGGATGGCTTTCATTCGGACACATTTGACATTGCGGACTAGCAATATTTGCTTGAAAGCTGTGAACTTTTTTGTTGGAACTCGAATCTGAATTATTTTTCGCTTTTGAATCATTAGTCCTGGATTTCTAATACGGTTTCTATAACGGTTTGCTAAGAATTTATCAAGTTTGGACCACTTCGGAATAGCTGTCTTATCTTTCACCTCCTGTTCCCATAATGTTAATGTACTTTCTGGAAGTTTGTTTGTACATATGAAAACAAAAATCGGACCCCATCTTGCCACGTCAATGCCATAGAGGGTTAATACCGAAATGCAGGAATTAATGTCCCTTTGTAATTGCTTTAGACCTTTGCCCGATTCAGAATTAATAGTCTGAAGGTTGAACAAAATCTTCAGTTGACCATTTACTAGAACCCTGCGGTTCTCGTAACGTAAGCACAGATCTTTCCAAGCAAGATCGAAACCATCATTTGTAAGGGGAGCTTTCTGTACAATTTCCCTAGCTTCACCCTTTGTTTTTTGCCTCAAATGGAACAATTTCTCAACATTACTAGCTCGAGAATTAGAAAAAACTGCAGTGAACATGTCACGAAATGTGGGCCAGGAAGCATAATTGCCATTGAAAGTCTCAATTTCAATTGGAGGTAAGTGCAGGCTGTGTGTTGTAGATGAAATAGTGCTTGGCGGAATTCCTGTGATAGGAACGGACGGTTGACGAAGTGCCTCAGACATTTCGGCTAACTTGGTTAAGCACTTACAATACGTTGCGTACGTGCTTTTATATTTTAATTCAAAAGGTTTTATGTCCATGGAATCTTTATGTTCGCAGCCTCCTTTTCCGCCTCTAACATAAATATGTCATAGGCGGTCTTAAGACGACTCCAATTCGAATTAAGTTCATAACGATGAACTTCCAGGGCGTGAGGAGACGCTAAGGGGTACTGGTAGTCGTTAAGATCAGCCTCAAATTCGATAATACTATCGGCTATACGGATAAATTGATCCAAAGACATGGTTCGGTTTTTAAAAAAGGTATATTAAAATTTCAGAGCCAAAAATAAACATTTTAAAAAAATTACAAAATTCAGAAATAATACACGATTTTGAGCAAAATGGGCAAATACCAAAGTCCGAGTTTAATATAACTACACCACACCAAGTTATGCAAATTAATTAATAAAAGATTTAAATTATTAAAATGAATAGACAGTAAATTCCAAATCCAAATCAATAATAAATATTAATATTAAATACTAATATTAAATCTTTCTTTCGAATCCTGTACCCATGTTTTGTAACTTTGGTGAGAACTTCTCGCATCGAAAAGATGTGAAACAAAATATTCCATCGTTTCTCAAAAGTGAGAAAAAAGTGCGTCTGTAACTCATGTCGAAAACTATCAAAAGTGATTACGTCGTTACGTTATAAATGTCATAATATTACACTCGAAGCCGATGTGAACTTTCAGACGTTGAGAACGCCAGTAACACATATAGTTGACGGCGGCCAAAATTATTAAAATTAAAAAATTTTCAATGACGGCGGCGAAAATACACCGTCGGCTATACCAAAAAATGTAAAGTGCGACTTCAATGTTTCTTGATTACAAAATTGCTTTGATTACATTCTTATATTTTTCAAAAATGTTAAAAGCAAAATAATTAAACAATGAAAAAATCACTCGAAAACAAAATACTTATCTCTTCCATGTTATTATTCATTGCATTTTGCATATTAAATATATATTTTTTTAATGGCCAAAAATGTTACAGACGCAGTTAAGTGAGAAAAACAGTTGTTTGTTTCAATGTATGGCATTTTTGTTTCATTTCTCGCATTTCAATCGAAAAGTTTCTCGAAGCGAGAGTTACAGAACATGGGCACTGTTTCATAAACATGGGTTTTCTAAGAATCTTTAATCAAAACCCGAAATTTTAATTCAAATGGTGAATGCACTGTTTTGAATACCTGTCTAAATAGTGATTGCAGCTATTTAGGATACTGGAATATAGATCACCTGTGCACAGAAAAATATTTTAAAAAGGTCATTCACCTTTTACTTAGTTGGAACTTGTAACAATTTTCCAGGCTATAATTGATATATTAGGTCCGTTCATAAGCTAAGAATTCACAAATGAAAAATAGAAAGAGAAGTTATGTAAAGAATTTTATTTAAATAAAATTTGGAATAAGCCGGAAAATTATCTAGAGCAAAAGGCAAACCATATAAGTATATTCGGAAATCAAATCCGGATACAAATTAATGAATCCCACAATAGACCACAAATAAACACCAGAATAAGAAAACAAATAATTAAAAAAGAAAATGTAACTGGTCTGAATAGTCTAATTAGCAAATTAAAAAATAAAAAAAAATGTATTTTTTAACCAGTGTGTATAGGAAAACAGACCTATTGTACTTTCATAAAAAAATCACTTGGTTCGCTCCGCACTTCCAATATGAATAAAATTCCCGTGGGGAGAGACAGGAATATCTCACTGTTAACACAAAATTGGGATGAATATAGAAACAGCGTTATGCCATGTTTCCACGGTACGTGCTTCGCTCTCTATTCATGCTTCACACCCTAATCATGAACGAAGCAACCTGCTTCGCCATACAAAATTTTGAGAGCGAATCAGGTAGATTCATTTTGAATCTACTTGCGAAGCAGGAAAAATTCCTCTCTTCTCTAATATTTATCGCAAGTTTATCTGAACTAGCTGAATAAATCGTTTGTGTTAGCGTTGTCAACTCGGTGCGTTTTGTACCATTGTTGGTGCTTTTTTATAGTTTTTATAATGATGAAAATATTAGCTTTATTAATTTGGAATAATTATTATAAATTTGTGATCTCTTTTTAAAAAGATCTAAACAGAATTTATTAAATGAATGTACGAAAATGTATCACCTTTTTTATTAAGTTTTTTTGGTATTTTTTTCTAAATATATTCAGGGGTGGTCTGGAAATCGAAAAAACGCAAGTATTTTGAAGTTCTTTTTAATACACTCTTAATCCCATGTTTTATAATTTTCTTATAGAATTCTGTATAATAAGAGAAATATTTGTATTATATTGTATTGGAATTTCTTCTACTTCAAAAATCTTTTTAAAAAAACGACTTTTAAATTCTTGCGTTTTGCGGTTTCGATTTCCAGAACACCTCTGATTATCAAAGGCTGTTTTATTGTTATATTTTTAGTATGAAAGTATTAAACTTCTGAAAACAAACATTATTTTTTAAATACTTTAATAAAAGGATAAATAGATAATTATTGTTAATTTTGAATCCGTACTATTAATCGTAGATCCCTTTTAAAAAAGTTTTGTATAGAATTTATGCAATTAAAAATAATTTGTTATCTAATACAAATGAATACAAGCAAATTTGTTTATTTTGTTTATGTTTTTTTTTTTCTTTTTTCTAAAAAAACCTGAACAGCAAAAGGCTGTTTTATTCTTATACAGTAGAATCGCGAAATGTTTCAGGGGTTGTATAGTTTTTCGAATTATTAACTTTTCTAAGCGGTATTTTATTCTAAAAAATGCAATAATAAATAAAGATTTTTCCAAAATAACATACAAAATTTATTTAAATTACTTTAATATCAAAAAATTTCGGTACATGTAATGTTTTCCTGTGTGCTTTTTCCTATGTGTTTTCCATAGCGTCGAGAATTTTTTGGCATTTCATTTTTATTTTTTAAATGGCTACTTCAAAAGTACCACTTTCTGCTTAAAATCTAATCTGATTTGTGATGTTTTGCCCTGTTTTGTTGACATTTTTTATTAATACGCTCAGAAAAGTGTTTGGAACTAAAACAAAATTTCAGATTTTTGTTTTTTTTTTTGTTTTAAATGTAAGTCAAACGAATGAGTTGTGCGCTCGTGTTCTAAAACAAGCAGTTACAGTTTAGGGGCAACCATAATAAATATAATCTTGCTTAACCTTCTGTCAAAAATTAACAAAAAGTCTCTAAAATGTATTTAAAAAAAAAAACAAAAAAAAATAACATTTGATTCCTTATGGATTGTGCGATCGGTTTCGCACTTTGCTTAAGCAAATGTCAGTTTCAAAAAACTTAACAAAAGTATGGTTCAATATGGTTTTACCCATATGATATACATGTATTCGAACAGTTGCTTAAGCCAACTTAAGCACATTATATTTCGGTCTTTTTAGAGCGGCACAGGGGCGCTAAAATTTGGTGAGATTAACTTTTTCGCGATTATACTGTATTTTAAATATTCAACTATTATGCAAAATTAATTCAATAAGCTTTTAAAATAAAAAAACAAAGTCTAAACTTGCTGCTTTTTTTAAATTAAGTGCTTTTTCTCCATTTTGGCGCGTTTCAAAAATTCACAGTTACCAACGCTGATTTTTTTATTAAAGACAACTGTCAAATCGAAGCAAGTAGACAAGTCGTGTAAACACCATGATTCATTCGCATGATTCCGAGTGCGAAGCAGGCGATTCAAGTCGTCGTGGAAACATGGCATTACCGCGAATCCGTTTGGACAAATGGAAAATCTCAGCACAGTAATATACATATTTTCACTTTATAATAATTTCATATAATAAAATAAACCCACGAATCTGAACAAAAAAAAAAAAAATAAGAAATCGGAATTTATGTCCTTTTTTACTAGGCCTTCCAATTAAATGAAAGCGAAAATACAATATAATTTATTTGAAGTGTTATCAAGCAAAATTATATTATATTTGTACCACTAAAGAAACAATTTATATCTTTAAAAAAAAATTTACATATAATTTTAAATTTTGAACAAAGTATAAAAATTATTTAAAAGGTAACCACGGCAATACCAATCATTTGTATTGTAACTGTGAGATGATACTAGGAAAAATATTTTTTAAGGAGCATAGAAAGAAAAAAAGAAGAGAGGTTTAGCATTTACTTAAAGAGTTACAACTCTAAGGGCTAATAAATCAGAGCAAGTTAAACTGTTTTTTTGGTTTAAAAGGTGCTTAAACCAACATATCTCTAAATCAGTAAACATATAAACCATCTCTAAACGCATAAAATTGGGCGTTTAAACCACCAATACAAACCATATGATTTTGACAACTGTGAGTTTTTTTAATAATATTGAGAAGTTTTGCGTGGATAGTTTTAACTTAAAATAAAATTAAAAATGATTTTTTCATCTGATGAAGACGATTTTAGTGATTCGGAAACATACAATAACTTAAGTGTCACCATTTTGAGAAAATCTCATTCCATAAGGTTTAGACCGAATTACTTTACAATATTTGAAGAAAAAGACTTCTTTTATAGATTTCGCCTTCAGAAGGCAACGGCTTACAGTATTCTGGAGCTAATTGCACCACATATCAAACATAAAACTACCTGGTAAGTAAAATATTGATTTATAATATCCAGTCTACAATAGACTTGGGCTTAAAAGTTCATTTTGGTGACCGGTCATTTTAGTTCATTTAAAAAAAAGAACTAGTTCGTTCTTTTAGTTCACCGGTCACTTTGTCTTTTGTGTCTTTTTCGTTCAGTAGTACACTTGTCTTGTCATCTTGGTCTTTACAATCGATGATAAATGTGTTAAAAGAAACAAATATAGCATACTCGTGTAAAATACACTCAAAATATTATGTAGGTAAATTCAAAATAATATTAAGTTTAAAAACTGAAAATGTAATTAGAAAACGGATCATTTCATTTTAAATAAAGGAATTTTACGGTTAATTTTATTAATGTTAATTTTATAACGTAGAAACTAATTAACTTTTCTCTTTATTTTAAATTAAAAAAATTTAAACTACAAAAACATATTCAAAGGTGTTTTCAGTTAATTTTAACTAAATTTAAATTACGTACTAAGACAGCTAAATCAGTATTTTAACCTGTCATTATTACCTACCAATATTTTTTGTTTTATATTTTCTTTTATTTATGTACACATGTTTGTACACATGTTTTTCAGTTTTATTTTATGCATAAAACTGAACATATTAACAGAAATAAAAATCAATTAGGGTTTTCATTATATCTCTTAAAAGTCTCGCAATCTGTGCAAACTGTGCATTTTTAAACCATCCAAAATGAACTGTCAAAAATTGTATGAGAATTCATTTACACAAACTTCGTAAATTTGCCCAACAATTCTGACCCGTAAACTTGTGCTGTTCAATTGTGCATTTATACAAACGAATTTTTTTAATTGCTTAAGTTGCATGTACACGACATGTTTTTTACATCTGACTTGTCAAATTTCCCACTGCAAAATACATACATGTCGTGTGTTACCTTTAAAACATTGCATCTGACAAAATTTCAATTAGAGCGTGGTCTATTTTTTTCTGACAAACCATCTGACATCAGCTGTGTCAAAAATCTATGCCGGGAAGAAAATCGCAGCGGCGGTGCACTGTTCACGGAATCATTAGCCGGCTTAAGTTAGTATTTAACAATACCGATATATGTATAATAATTTCACCATTGAATAGAAATTAAGTACATATATAAATAAAAACGCATCATTATAATATCCTAAATTGGTATATTCGAATTTAAAGAAAAAAAAAAAATGTTTAGATGGCTGAACTTTTTTACGGCGCAGAAGCAAATTACATGTACGTTTGTGACCAAATGTTATTAACCTTCTGTAAATTTGTAAAATAATAAACAGCAATTTTGACAGACATTCACAATTACATATGACTTGAAAAGTTGACAAGTCAGATGTAAAAAACATGTCGTCTACGGGCACCTTTGCCACCGTTTTCAATGAATAATTCAAATGTTAATAAAATCACTAACAATAAATTCTTACAATAAGTTAAGCAAACTATTCTATTTTGCTTTCTTTATGCATGTTTAAAAAACAATTTTCACCTTTTATTCACAAATTTCAACTTTTATTTTTATAATTTATTTTTGTATTGACATTTCAGTTTGAACTGACATTAGTCGCTTAAAATTACACAAAAATTAAAAAGGATATTTAAAAAAAGGTAATTTTAAGCGATATCCTGAAAACCCGTATTATTTTTTGTAGTTTGTTTTTGGAAAAATATGTTAAATTAGTTTAATTATATTTAATATAACAAAATTTTCATTAATTTTTTAACTTTACGGAAAACGATTTTAATAAATTACATTTAGTAACTGTAAAACTATTTTGAGTGTACCCAAGAATAGAAAACAATAAGCACATACCAAATTCGCAATTGTTTTTTTGTTCGGTTTCATATTATATACCAGGGATGTTAAAATTGGGATGTTTTTTGGTACATTTTGACCTTACAAAGTACCGTGGTACTACCGTGACTCATTTGCTACAATTTAAAAATTTGTCATAGCTCCCCCTTTTTGCTTTTTTTGTATAACAAGCAAATTAATGAGTCCTTTTCATTGCATTTATGTTGTACAACAAATCGTTAATGTAATGGGTGCTTAAATATGCGACTAGTATTTTGGTATATAGTGCACTTAGTCCCCTTTTATCGCCTACAAACTTCGCCTGTCTGCCTTTTACTTGCCACATCGTAAAAGGGAACTTTTGGTACCCACAGACGAGGCAACATTAGTCAAATCCTGTGTTACTACTTTTGTTTCTTTTTTACCACAGACGATGGCACTATAAGCAAAACATCAGTATTTTTTTGGAATATAGAAGTACTACTTAACTTAACAAGTATATGCGAAAGACATTATCTTATCCTGCTTTTTTTGTTTTATTTTTATAACTTTCACTCTTTTTGTTATTTTAATATATTAAAAAAAAAAATGGTTCCATAAAGGTCCAAAAAGTACATTTTTTTGGAAGTTTGTACAATATTTAAACCCCTATTTAACATCCCTGTTGTATACCAAATAACCTAGCATTTACACATGCCACTGCCAGTTCGAAAAACTCAATACACTCACGATTTTTTACTAATACAATCACATTTTTCGCAATGGCAGCTCCAGTGGCAGCAAAAATTGCATGCGAGTGGAAATTTGGCACTTGCATGCCACTAAATGTCAAAACGATTAGCAATGTTACCCTGTTCAATATTTAATGCAAATCGACTGGATTGTTGTCGAACTGTAATTAAAGTTTTAACTGTTAAATGCATTTTTATGATTAATTTGTAGTAACGGGCGTTAAAATAAGTAAGTTTCCTAATTATAGAGCATTAATTTTGCTAAAATAATGCCAATATAAATAAATGTAAACTATTTCCCCAAAACTAAAACTATGTGAAGAAGTCGGCAACTCTTTTTTGTTTTCTGGTACTTTTTTTTTTAATTTGAGATGTAAACAAATTATCTCAAGTTGACGCTTCGACGACATTTTGAAAATGAACTGGCAGTGGCATGTGTAAACAGAAACGCAAGTGGCATGAGATTCGACTATTTCGAACATTTTTTCGTTTATAATATGTATAGAACAGTGGCATGCCACTACTTGCATGTGTAAAGGCAACGTAAATAATTGACAAGAAACAACAATACTATTACAGTGCTTATACTTTTTTCTTTAACACATTGCCAGTAGCGGTTTGCCGCACTGTTTTAAAAAATTCATAGTACAATCTGGGCTGCCACATGTAGTGACTTCTCGCCAAACGTGGCGATTTTAAAACTTGTTTGGTGTTCTCATTTTCCATTTGTTTAAATAACCTTATTTTAATAGAAAGAAAAAAAATTTGTTGTGAGGCTTATTCAAAGTAATAGCGCAATTCTTCAAAAATTAATTTAAACAAAAATAATGTAAGAAAAAATTTCGAATTTATGTCGTATTTTAAGAACAAAATGCGTTTAAATTTAAACAAAAATTAAATAAAAATAGCAGCGATTGCACCAACTCTAAATATTAAAACAATGAACAAATAGCTAGTAATTATTATTATTCATTATTATGTTATTATCATATTATTATGTTATGGGTTTTATGTTTGTATTTTATAAAAATTAAAAAACCTTTTTAAAATGCGCTAAAAAGAAAAAAATTAATAAGCCTTTACTATCGACTTATAACGTCATTAATCTATTTATATGTATTTACTTTGTTTGAAAATTTGTATAGTTAAAATCAATCACATCATGTTATATAATTTACTTGTTTGTCTACACAAGTTAATCTCGCGACAAGTTTGTATACCATACAAATTGTTTAATGACGTTATAAGTTGATAGTAAAAGTTCTAAACTCAAATTTTCTTTTTAGAGCATTTAAATAAAAGCGTTTTTTTTAAAGGTTTCTTATTTTTAAAATATTTTTTTCTTTTCAGCGCATTTAAATAAAAGCTTGTTTTTTTATAAAAAGATTTTTTACTTTTAATTTATTTCATTCAAAACTTAGTCCGCCGCATTGGATCTAGAGTAACGTCACTTTATTTGTCGACCTTTTCTCAGCAAGCCCTTCATTTTATACTCATATTGTAGGAATGCATTAAAAATAATTAGTCCGACATCTTGGGTGTCTTACCAAGCTGGATTTAGAATAACTTTACAAAGTTAACCGTGCATTATCAGCCAAACTGAACGTATTTACAAAATGTCATCTTAATCGGTTCAAGGTATCTGCTTCAAAATTAGGTTGCATGATTTCACCCGAACAAATAAAAGTTCCTTTGAAAGAGAGGAAAACTCATATATTTTATGCTTTATTTTATTTTTTAATAAAATGCTTAACTGAAAAATTTGTTGTTGATTTTTTACTTTAAAAATCGTTCCGCTAGAATTTTTTTTTTAAAGTTCGTCGATTCGAAGAAGAGTAACTTTATTTTATTTAAATGAAGAGTTACGTTTCATAAACGAATGCTTAAGTAATGTATACATTAAAAGCGGTTTTTCCATACTTATTTCGTGCTCTAAAACTCGACTAAGCTTTTAAAAATAAAGCTGTCGAATATCGAATTTGGTTAATTATTTAAAGGTCTTATTTTAAAAAAATAAATTAAATAAATATACACAAAATTTTTTGCACAAATGAAAAAATTTGCATTTGGCGGGTTTTATATTAATAACAACTGGCAGCGCCCATGTTAATTGTAGGAAAGTTGGGAACGGCAGCCAGAGTTGTCAGATTTTTTTTTTTGCCAAATTTAATGTCAGAATCGCCAAAGCCTTTTTTTTTATTAGTTTTTGACAATAAAACATATATTTTTATTAAAAATATTTTTTATAAATCCTCAAAAATACGAAATCCGAATACCTTTATTTCGACAAAAATATAAAAAAGTCGCCATGATATGAACAAAATAAAAATAAAAATCCTCGTCTTGACCTAGAAATTATTTTTTTTTCTACATAACCCACTCGCATCCCAAATAGCGACCATAACTAACTTAAAGGAAAAGACCTAGGCTTTATTTTGAGAAAAAAAAAAATACCCTTTTCAAAAAAAAATAAAAAATAAGTTTTAAATTTAAAAAAAAAAAATTTTAAGAAATTTAAAAAAAAACAAAAAAAATATTTTTTGAAAGCTTGAAAGCTATCTAATCTAATTGAAAGCTATCTAATTTGTTTTGGACAAATTTTGCTACCACCAATAGATTATAAGTAACATGGGTGAGAAAGAACACCGGTTTGGCCAAAATGTCAAATTTTGACCCCCTCTAACCCAGAAACTTTTTGACCGATCTTGTTGAAAATTTGTGTCTAAAATACTATCCAATAAGACTAACCTTGGTTCAAATTTCATCCAAATCGGAAGACATCGATTTCAAAAGTTGGGTCACTTGACATGAAATCCCCCAAATACATATCTATAACGGTATACATTTCAGCTGCAAGACAATTCTTATTGTTTTTTCAATACATTGTATAGGATTTTTTTGATTAATTATATTGCATATAGTTCATAACTCGTAATAACTTTCAATATATAATGCAATAGGAACTTCGTATTATATATTGAAAGTGAGTTTTTGTGGAGTTCATTATTAATAAAACTCTTTCAACACAGGCATTAGCAGCTGAAATTATATGCATATAAAGACAGTCAAAGCAAGTTCTTTGAAATGGTACGTACCGGACGTATAGCTATAACATTTTAGTCAAAACTGATTTAAATTAGATGGAATACCATCATTGAAATAATCTTTCCAAATAAAAAACGGAAAATTTTTCCAAGAGTCTCAAAACAAATTTATGGCTTATCAAATAGGAAACAAAATCGACATATATCTTATAAGCCGCAAAAAATCGTCATGTCGGCAAAAAGCTTGATAATCGCCGTTTGTCGAGAAATTATTATACTCGACAACCCTGATTGTATTATGAAAATGTGTAAATCAATGTGGCAATGAGTAACAGAAACAGCTCACAAGAATAAAAATACACAAGAATAGTATTGTTGTTTCTTTTCAATCAGTTATTCTATCGAGTAAGCAACAAAAACAGACAAAAAGTGAACTGACAAAAAAGACCTAAATTGAACTAACTGACAAAAAAAGACCGAAAGTAAACTGACAAAAAAAGACATACTGACCCAAAACGAACTAGTGAACTAAAACGAACGGTGATCCAAAAAGACCGGTCATCGTTCATCTGACTGAATAGTTCAATTGAACTAGTTCGTTCATGAACTACACAACTCTAGTCTACAACCCAATTAAAAATTAGGAACAATGCAATCACTGAGGAACAAATGTTTTTGGTAACTCTTCGTGTATATGCTACTGGTGGTATGCTAAGGACCATAGCCGACTTGTACGGAGTTTCTACAACTACCGTCTCAAAAGTTGTCGCTGTAGTAACAAATTGCATAGCCCTTTTAAGGCCACAATTTATAATATTTCCACATACCGAAGAATGTATTTCTAAATTAAAAAGGGAATTTTACGATATAGCCAAATTTCCGAAGGTAGTAGCAGCACTTGACTGCACACACGTTAAAATAATATCTCCAGGTATGTTTTACTTAACACAATTTCAAAATCAATTAATGCTAAAAAAAATTGCTTTTATTTATATAGGTGGTAAAAATCCCGAACTATACCGCAACAGGAAAGGATTTTTTTCTATAAATGTGCAAACAATGTGCGACCCACAATTAAAAATCTTAAATATTGTGGCAAGATGGCCAGGCTCCGCACACGATAGCAATATACTTAAAAATTCCAAAATTTTTTCAAAGTTTGAAAGTGGAGAGTATAGAGATAGTTTTATAGTTGCTGATAGTGGCTATCCAGAAAAAAACTTCATAATGATCCCTTTATCGGATCCGAAAACTCCTGAGGAAATTCTTTATAATGAATCCCAAATTAGAACCCGAAACTGTGTTGAGAGAAGTTACGGGGTATGGAAAAGAAGATTTCCAATCCTTTCTCTTGGAATAAGATTGAACTTTAAAAAAGTTCAGGCAATTATTGTTGCAACAGCTGTTTTGCACAATGTATGTTGCATTAATAATGACGGAATGCCTCCACGTTTAACCAACGGAATTGAAGATGCTGTTAACAACGTCAACACAGTTCCCCATAACAGACCAAGGGACAAACGGTCAAATAATGCGGAGCGGCAAAATTTAATTAATGGCTATTTTAAAAATCTGCTGTAAATATTTGATATCGTCTTATGTGGCCAGTACACACAAAAAAATTTAGGTAGTTTCACCCAGTTCTGCATTGGTAATATAAGTTTAAATAAAACACAAAAACTATGTTTAATTACCTAAAATAGTTGGTAATTACAACAAACAGTATTGCCTATATGTAACTATATAAAAAAAATGCCTGTAACAATATAACTATAGGAAATTTTTGTAACCTTTTATATTTTTTATAGTTATATTGCCTTAAAACTTTGTAACTACCATTTTATACCATATTTTAAGTTATTCAAAATCCATAGGTAAGGATTTTTTTTGTGTGTAGGAGATTAATTTTTGTTCAAATGGAATGATTGTAACTATCAATCATTTTTCAACTTGTCTACTTCCTTCAAAATAAATAAGTCAATATAAACTATGTTAAAATAAAATTCAATATATCGATAGTGTTGCGTAAAAAAAAAGGTAAATCATAGTTCAGTTTACACATTAGATTGGCCTTTTTTACGCAACACTATCGATATCTCTTCATTTGCTTATCGAGTTTACTAATTTCAAACAATTTTTGCTATAAATACACAGGTATATGATGGAAATCGATTTTGAAAACAAAGCAATTTTCAAAGTCCTTTCCATCGAATTTTTATGATATTCTTAATAAAATTCCAACACAAAATTTCAAACGAAAAACTTATTTTTATTTCATAAACAGGTAGTTAATGAAAAAAAAACATAAAAAAATATGTTCATAAATACGTACATAATTATATAGTAAGCAACAAAACTAAAAATATTGGCTATTCTGCCCGAAAAAAGTAAAAAAACTTTGTTTTTAAAATAGTATGACTCCAATCATTAGATATTACATAAAAGCTAAGTAGACTATTTGTACTTTTTTGTATTTTGCGTTTATAAACATTAATATCAAAATTCACGTCCCGATTTTTAAATAAAAACAAAAGAATGCAAGAAACAGTTCCTTCATTTACAAATTTTTTAAACTTTTTTGCATTATTTCGATTTCCATTTTAACTTTTTCTATTTCAAGCTTAAGTTTAGTCTCAGACAGGTTATTTAACACTGCTTGTTTCCTTAAGCAGTCCACCTCTAAGTCAATTTTTAAAAGCTTTGCCTCGGCCACTTTTGCCCAAACATCTTTTGTTTTTTCTTTCTTAGTGCTAAGAGCACTATGAATAGGGGCTTTCAAGTTTTTTGGGGTATACTTCGTCCATGAACAATTTGCTGCTTTAAAAAAGGTTTAAATCAGTTAAAGAAATAAATATAGCGTTGCATGAAATATTTACCAGTTTCAGTTTTGATATCGTTGGTATTCTCATTCAGAAATTCTTCGTAGTCATCTGTAAAAAATTGGTCGATTAAAAGAAAATTAGCAAAAACTCATAATATCCTTTCCATACAATATGAACTTTGTTTGTTTTTTACTTACATACTTCAATGACGTCGTCATCGAATACCGCATCATGTCCAAACATTTGTTCCGGCTGGCAAATTTCAGATATTTTATTATCAATACTTGTTGCTGTTGGTGCTGGCAATGCACCACCGCCAGTCCGGTACTGTTCTTGCCTATCGACAGCAAAACGTGATTTTGCTGTTTTCTTCATGTTGTCGTATTTAGTTTTAAGAACAGAGTGGCTTCGGTAAACTTGGCCAAACTTTGCGTTGAAAGAAGACTCAACTTTTTTCCACGCCTCTAGTTTGTCTTCAGATCTAGTTCGATCTGTTTTTTTGCACTCTATTGTGTCTTTAAAATTTTCTACTTCTGTAAGTAGAAAATTAATTTCTGCATCCGTAAAATTTGGTGATCGTTTATTTAACTCTTTTTTAAACATTTTTTTTAATTCAAACTTTAAATTTTTCCGGTTGTCAATTTTTTTTATATTACAGTCTAAAACATGTGTTTTTTTTGACATTTTTCGTGTGCTGCCACACTATTATTTTTTAAACTACATATAATATATGGGGCACTGATTTACAACTGTAGAGTTTAAACTGCATATAAATTTTAGTTTAGTTCAACTAAAGCAGCGTTTAAGCACTCACTGATTTATTAGCCATAAGGGCTAATAAATCAGAGCAAGCTAAACTCTATTTTTGGTTTAAAATGTGTTTAAGCCAACAAATCTATAAATCAGAAAACATATAAGCCATATTTAAACGCATAAAATTGGGCGTCTAAACTACCAATACAAACCATATGAATTTGTCAACATTT
This sequence comes from Pollenia amentaria, assembly GCA_943735925.1. Lineage (NCBI taxonomy): Eukaryota > Metazoa > Arthropoda > Insecta > Diptera > Polleniidae > Pollenia > Pollenia amentaria. The sequence goes on from OX031006.1 coordinate 107,022,000, forward strand.
ATCGTAGTGCTGCCACATGTTACTTTTTACGCTACATATAATACATGGGACACTGATTTACAACTGTTGAGTTTAAGCTACATATAAATTTAAGTTTAGTTCAACTAAACCAGCGTTTAAACACTCACTGATTTATTAGCCATAAGAAATTGTAAATATTAGAGATCGCACAATGAAGAGTAGACGTATGTTAACATCAAAAGACTGTAAACCGGAATGTCTACGATGTAAATGCCTTTAATGTTAATTCGTATATCGGAATCACAGAAAAATTTAATAATAAAAGGTCAATAAATTTTAAGAGAAATTTAACATAGCTGAAAAGGAGAAATGAATACGCATAACATAACATACATATGAGCTGAAATTAAAAAAAAAGCGCCAAAGAGAAAAAAGAAGGGAGGGGAAGAGGGAATTTCGGAATTTAAGCACCCTACACCGATAATATTACGCACTTGGACTACCCGCCACGACAAAATTAATTAATTCTTATTTAATTAAATTAAATATTATTCCTTCGACCTTTTTTTTTTTTTTTTTTTTATTCAATTCTTATTTAATATAAATAAAATTAATATAAATTCGAACGAACAAACTAACGTGCACTTACAATTTTTTCCGGTAGTGACGGATGAAACCTCCACTCCAATTTATCGCCAAAATTACTATAATGCCTTATTTCTCTCCCTGTTAGAATTTTTCTTCCACTCTTTGTGTTATTGGCTCTTTTCTTATTCACTTTTCTTGCACTTAATTATATATGTATGTATGTACCGCTCCTTTTAATTTTTCTTTTTCTTATATTCTATTATTTATTTTTATTTACGTATGTATTTGATTTAATTTTATGATGGCTACACAAGGTAGCATAGAAAAAATAAAAAAATTAAAGAAAATAAACAGTTCTTGTGAACCGTATAGAAATGCACTTTTACTACTTAATCCCTAACAAGCAAAAAACAAAACGTACCTTTTTTTATTGAAGATCGTTGAGCTGTATGTACGTAAGAATGTGACCACCAGAAATCCAATGATGAATTCTCAGAGAGTATTAATTCTAATCCGGTTCGAATGGACCAAAAGTTTTTTTCTTTAAATAGAGATTTTCAAAGCAAAAGTATTATTAGTTTACATTTAAAATTCATCGAGAATGTTTCATCTTAAGAGAAAACCGCAAATACACGAAATAGTATTTGAACTGGAGTATTTTCTAACTTTAAAGTTAAAAATTGCATGCGGTTTTTCAACATCCCTTGGTTTTAAGCCTATTGTTTGGTTACATTATAAGGAGAGGAACTTCATTGGATTAGACCGGGATGAATGGATTTACCTTATGAGCTATAAGGAATATATTAAGGCAACACTAAATCAATGTGAATTCCTATATTGTATGAATCTTGTTTATAAGGATGATAGTTCAATATACATTTCAGTATAAGAATAGTATTTGCTATCTCATTCTACAACAGGGAAACCATAAAATTAAAATTGATCCTGAGACTTGGAAATCGCTAACCCAAATCGGAATATTCTTGACGACATTTTTTAGCTGGAATACAATTCTTCGCAAGCAAATTTTATATTTTTATAATGAACATTATATTCCAAATTGCTCTATTTTAAATAAAACAAATGTACAATATTATGTAATTGAAGGTATAAATAAAAGAGATATAGAAATTTATTTAACTAGACTTTGTTATGTGTTTGGAAAAAAATGCAAAATAAGATTAAAACAGATGTGAAAATCTATAGATTATTATTAAGAATGGATAATAAATAAAACAAACAAAAATAATAAAATATAAAAAACAAAACAAATATTTGAGTTTTTTTTATTAATTCTTTATTTTGAAATTTATTAAAAATTTTAAACACAAATGACCACAAATAAAAGTATTAAGCTTTTGAGATCTTAAATAGTTATATCTAATGTTTTTACCCAAGTATCTTAAAACTTCTATAGGTGGTTGGAGATTACCAAAACTATCAATCATATCATATTCTACATTATCATTATTTTTATAAAATGCTACCCAATGTGTTCCATATCCTCTATTTGAGTCCAAGTTTACAATTCCATTCTCTATTTGGTGTGGAGTCTTAGGAAGTTTATCCCTCATATATACTCCTCTAAAATAAAAAATATACTTCTTCCCAAATGTTCTCAAGTCCACATCTGTTAGCGGTCTATTAGGTAGCTGCTTTAATAGTTTTTTGATGAGGTATAAAATATTCCATAGCCTTCTTATAAGGTTTAAGATATAGACCTTTACCCATAGCTATTGCCTCTAATGTTTTGTTATGACGCTTACTTTCTTCGAACTGTTGTCTACCATTTTTAGCTAAATTAATAGTTTTAGCGATTGCTGACCCACCAGAAGCTATTGCTCCCAATGCTCCAAGTGCTGTTAGAATAGGGACAAGTGGTAGAAAACCGCCAAGTTTAGGTATGTGGATAATTCTAGGAATTTTTACTATAGATTTTTTTCCGAGAAATGAATGTCGGATAGCTTTTCGTGCAGTTTTAATAGCGGTTTTGATGTCATTTGGTTTTTCTTTTTTTAAAATATCGATTGCGGATTTAACGGCATTCTTAAAAATATTTCGTCTACACTTTTTCTTTTGGTTGTCAGTTTTTACTCCCAAGCCCAATTTAACTTTTGACTTCATTGCGTTAGTGACAAGGTATGCGTTGAGTTTTTCTCCAAATATACTATCTCTAGCTTTAACTCTACTCCAAGCTTTTTCTGCTAGTTCTTTATCTGCGTAATGTCGTTTATGAATATCAGTGTTCTGGGAATAAGCAAAATCATGAATTTTGCAAGCTGCATCCAAAGGATTGATACCTGTGTCACCCCTTTGTAATCGTTTTTCCAATTTAGTTCCTGGTCCACAAAATTGATAACCCGGTAAATGAAGTTCAAGTGGTAGTGAATTAATTAAGCTATTTACAAGTCCTTTTCCAAGAACGAAATGTTTTCTGCTAAATTCGAAAATAAATAAAACGCAATATTAAGCAAACGTATGCTTTCAGTTATAAAGATGCGTTTGGTAAAACAACAATCGAATATTTGAGTGAGAAACTTGGATTTAACGGAAAACAGAAATGTTTTTAAACATAGCTGCCTTTTACCTAATTCTATCAGAGCACTAATAGTTGGTCCCTCAAACTGTGGCAAAACAAACATAATGCTTAGTTTAATTGAATGTCCGAATGGTTTCAAATTTAAAAATATTTATATATACTCAAAATCATTAAATCAACCGAAATATAAATATCTGTCAAGATTAATTTCATCAGTAAAGGGTATGGGACTTTATACGTTTTCAGATAATGAAAATGTCATACCACCCGAAAAAGCTTAAGTAAATTCTATTATGATATTTGACGATGTTGCTTGTGAAAAACAAAATAATATAAGATCATATTTCTGTATGGGGAGACATAAGGATATTGATTCTTTTTATTTATGTCAGACTTATACACATATTCCAAAACATTTAGTACGTAATATTGCTAATATGATTATTTTATTCAAGCAAGATGAATTAAATTTAAAGCACATCTACAATGATCATGTTGGCAGTGACATGAGTTTAAATATGTTTCGTTACATTTGCGGAGAATGTTGGAAGGATAAATATGGATTTCTTATAATAAGCAAAGAGGATGAAATGAAGCAAGGGCGTTATAGAAAAGGCGTTGATCTATTCATTCAGATTTAGTCATATATATACTACTAACTACATCAGACGTATACCTTTTAATATTAAATACGTTTTTTTCTACTTGGAAACTGTTAAAATTAGTCCACGAAGCTGTTTAGCTGTTTTAAGAAGCTGCTTTAGGAAGCTCTTAAAAGTATACTACGAGTTATTCCAAGATCTAAAGTTGGGGACGACACTAGCTTATAGTTATAATCATGGAAGAAAATATTTTAAAAGAGTTGGTGAAATCCAAAAAATTTCAAAGCATCTAACATTTAAACAGAACCTCTAAAGAAACTAGTCAAATTGTCAGATTCATCAAATCTAACAATACCCACAGAAATATAAGCACAATACTAAAATAAAAAAGAAGAAGGAGCAGAAGACTATAACAGTATGATGAAGTAAATGATAAATCGAAAAATGAACAATTTTATTCTCAATCATCCGATTGGGAGTTTGATTTATCAACCCTAAATGGAAATAAAAAGGTTGACACTATATTTGGACCTCATAAAATGGAAAATGGAGACTGGAAATTTGGAAATTCTATTTTAAAGCTTACTGATGATAAAATAATAATAGGTCCAAATTTTGGGCACTAACCCCAGGGTTATACTCATTGCTTTTTCATAAAAATCCAAAACAATTCGATTCGTCAGAGTAAGCAATATATAAACATGTATGTATATATATATTTACATGTGTTATATATAATTTTAATACTACAAGGTAATGTATATATATATATTCTATACTAATTATTTAGTGACTCAATATCACTAATTAACCTACTTAATTCTAAATTACCATTATCAGTATCTAACTGAGAATGGTGCCATGCAAGTGTATTAATCTCATCATTTATTATTTTACGTTTACTATCAATAAAATTTAAAGCTATTTTATTAACTCTATTTGTTAGTATTGTGTGTAACTTAGATGTGAATATGTACATACATGCCCCTACTGATTGCTTATTAAATAAGACATGTTTATAATGATCTATAGTATAATTGTCTACCACGCATTTTTTAACCCCATTAGCTTTTTTAACATCTTTATCATCTTCAACTGTGAAAGAATAAACTTTGGGTCCTAAGCCTACATATTCAGTGATGAATTTACATCTGAGTTAATGATGAAACAGAACTGGGGCTGAACGCTGTTTTCCATAGAGTTTGACATAAAACTATGCCAGAGAATGCGGTCGAGAAATAAAATCTATTTAATTTTGAAGACGTTTTTTCTCATGCTCTCACATAGAGACAATTATTCTCCCAACAATGCTACCATACTTTCGTTCAATTTCATACATTTTGTAAACAAAGAAAAAAAGAACAAAAGAAAACGAAAGAAATGATAGAAAATTGCAGTTACGGTCGACGTTTTAATTATGGGCTTAACAATTTTTGCCTGAAGTTGAAGACTCAATTCTGTTTCATCATTTATGTGGAATATTTTTGGGGTGAATGAAGTCATTTGTCCAACTGAAGCCTCCATATGGTAGTTATTCGGATGGTTTTGAAGGATCATAATCGTTAAGATATTTATGATTCGCCTTACTATACCTCTTACTACATTGTGAAAGACCACCACGAATTCCTCGTTTAATAAAATTATACATTTCTAGATCTGTTAATAATTCTAGCTCAATTCTTGTATATTTCAACATCGCAACCCAAGAATGGCTAGGGATGGTATAATAATGTGGAGGATCTAGGTTATAAATCTTCTTACAAAGCTTTCTAAAGTTTTCAAATATATCTGTAAGTAACAACACTTCAGTTTTTAAATACAGCTCCATGTAATCCCTAATAGTCTCACAATCAAATTTTGTCCATATATTTTGTGCTAGCAAATAATCTTCTGAACATTTTTTATCATTTAACCTACTATAAAATGCTCCAATTGGTGGGAGTTTCTTTTCATTTAATTTTTCAAATGAATTTAAATATTCATAAGGAAAACACCCTTTCGCTTCATAAGAGAAAACTTCTCTGCATCTGGAAAATATTTTCTAACTGCATTTAAATCTTGACCATTGAGGTTACTAGCTAATGATTCCAAACCAGATACCATAAATCTTAAAGAGTCTAAAAATCTAAGCTCAATTTTTTTTCAGTTTTATAATCTCGCATCTTTTTAAGTTGTTTTGAAATAATATGCTGAGGAATATTTTGCTTCACTTTTCTTATATACAACTCATTTATATAATCATAAATTTCTTCATCAGTATATACCCGAACAGTATGCGGCAAAGAAATGTATAATTCTTTATTTATTAGAATTACATTTGTCTCCCCTTTAATACTAAGTAATTCTTTAATAAATAAGTGACAATCATATTTCGAAAAATTGTGGAAAAATATAAGAATAAAATTTGGAATTTTAAAATTTAAATTACACGAATTATGTGCAGCCCCTCTATATGTTCCTGATAAGTGGCAGTGATCTCTCACAGCTAGTTCATCGCCTAGTGCTAAACCGCAAATATTGCAGTTAATAGAGTTTAAAAATTGTTCTTCTTCTAAGGGGGTTAATGAATGCATGGGGACAATTTTTTCATAATACTTCTTATAAATTTGTCTACATTCATTTATTAAATTATTTACAAAATGTTGCCCTACATTAACACTACTACTACTACTACTACTAAACATTTGAAACTTATCTAAATTTTCATTAAAATTACACTTAATATTAAAACCATATGCACATGGAACATGCTTTTTTATATATCTACTATTTTCATTAATACTACCTACATCTACTTCCTCGAGAACGCATTCAAAATCCGCATACACAATAAATGGAACTTCCATCTGCCTTTCATAATGTTGGTATTTTATAATGGATTTGTCTCCCTCCGGCATCTTGGGAATGCACTCTCCACATTCTTTTTCTTTATGAATAAGCATTTTTTCCGGTATGTCTGTTTGATAAAGGTATACATTGCAAAATATAATTCTTCCATTATGTGCTGATATTAAACTTGAAAGTAGCTATATAAAAAAAAAAACATAAATAAGTAATAAATTTATTTAATTGAATAGTTTTCTTAAAAAAATTTATATAAGTTTATGCTAATTATCTAGAAATATTCTTTTTTAAAATATAGTGCATTTTATTTCTGCATTCATTTTCCAACAGCAATAAATTTATATGCACTTCCTTCTCACTTTTTGTGATGTAGTAGGGACCAACAACCGTTTTCAATTTTCTGTCGAACCCGAACACATTTATACTTATTTCTGTATTATTTTTTTCAAAATACTTAATATCCTTCACATCAATGGGAAGATGCATAGAAGTGAAGTTAAGTATGCTACCGCAACCAAGCGTAATAATTGGCTCAGAAATATTATTTATTTTATAAATTGTCTGCCTATGTACAATAATATCATCACCATTATAAAATGCTGCTATAATACTTCACTTAAAGCAGAAGACGTCATTATTTTGAACGTTAACGCAAGCATGTTTTCGTATTAGCTCTACAGGTGTTGGTATGTACTGGGATCCGGATAATGGTGATGCTTTGTAAATATTTATTTCTAGACATTTAATTTGGATAAGCGTCCAACCAGAATCTCTTTCTTGAAACTCAGACATCTTTGCTTTAATCTTTTCAAATTGAAGTGTGAGAGCTGAGTCTATATTGTCTGCCCTTGATAAACGTATCATTTCCGTATTGTGGTGCATATCAATTTCTGGTTTAAGAGGATGTGCTGGTAGCTTATATCAATTCCAAATTAAATTTCACAATTATGTGCTCAGCCAGACAATAATTTAATAATTTCTGAACATAAATTTGGCCCTCTTTGAAATATTCATTTACATTCAAATTCAAATCTCCTTTCGGGAAACGATACGTCAATAGTCGAGATTTAAATGAATTTTGTATTACTTGAATCCGGTTTCCAATTCTTTCTTGTATATTTTTCTTATGTCCGGGTTGTGAGCAATGGATAAACCATTGCTGAGGTTGGCAAATTTCACAAATTAGTACACTAGCCATTGTTATTATTTTAAATATTTATTTCTTTTTATTTTCAAAAAAAACCACAAACTTTCTTAAGCAAGTATACTTTAGAAACTAATGAATAGAATATTTAAAAACCTTATATATACTTTCAAATATCTATACAATCGTAAATTTACTTATCAACAAAAAAAAAATTTTTTGGCTTCTATAAAATGTTTAATAACTCAATAAATTCATAATTTATAGATAGACAAATTTTGACCTACATTTACTAGCGTTTTTAACACATGTCAATCGCTCAATTAATTTGTTCAACACCTAATTCAGAACAATAAACAAGAGAAAGGCTTATCAAAAATATTTTCATTTTCCACCCGATTCGCTACAGACATATATTTTTGTTTTCTCTTTTCTTTTATTAATCAAAACAAATACTTTGAATTTATTCTTCCAACCAAATAAAATTGCAAAACCAATTGCTTTTTTGTCAGTCTGACTAACTTTCCATAACATACACTTTCTTATCCGGAAATATTTAGGTATACATATGTATGTCATAAATTCTTTATTATTAAGTAACCGAATTTTAAACATCAATTACATCTACAAAATTTTTAATAACTTAACAAATTCACAATTTCATTAGTTATTTTTCCTTTTTTATTTTTTTTCATCACCTAATTCATAACCAAAAAAGAAAGGCTTTCAACAATATTTTCCAATTGCTTCTACAAGGTATTTATGTCTATCTATCTCTATGTCTGTCTGTCTATATATCTACCCACAACAAAATTTGTTTGGTTTTTTCGTATACACTCGAGCATTACAACAAGCAAAACAGCAACAACATCCCTGCATCTGGCTCTCCATAAACACATACAAAAAATAAAAAAAGGTTTTATCAGCTATGAGTTTTCTCTCTTAACAAACATTTTTTATTCGATTTCAATTTTAATGGCTTTTGCACCCATTTTAATGGGTTTTGCGCCATTTTAACGGCTTTTACACCAAAGTGAACTTAAACTCTCATATACTTTTGCTTCAGGTCACAATACGACCCAAAATAAGAGAAGAACACCTTCGGCACCATTTGCTCCTCAATTGTATCGAATGCTTCACCTAACATAGATTACCAACGACAATGAACAGAGCCATGAAGGGACATGCCACCAAAGGGACTCTCAGTCAGTTTCTGATGTCGAACACCTAGACTCAATAAATCAGCAGGATTATCGCCAAAACACACAACATTCTTGGCCAACTTTCTCCGCAATTTTTGACACTCTTTTTGCCATGAAAGTTATCCAAGATATCGGTGGCTTTTGTAACCAAGCTAACAATTGTGGAATTACTCCAAGCAAAAACGTAAGCCTCAGTTTCAGCTAAATGTAAATCTTTTCTGACAACACGAATTTAAACAGCCAGTAAAAACGCGGCACACAATTCCAATCTTCGCAAAGAATTGTTATGAGCGGAGCTACCCTAGACTTTGCTAGCAACAATTGGGTCTGTTCCGCCAAAGATTTGACCACAGAACATTTATCAGAAGCTCTATCTATTAGATATACAAAAGATGATATACAAGTAAGGTCGAAGATTACGAAACCCACACCCCAAACGCAACCCTTTAACGGTATGGTTCCGAAGAAACTTTTGTTTTGTTTATGAACTTAGAACAGGATAGAAATTCTTCCTGAGAAACTGACATTGAGCAGGAAATGGGACTCCGATCCATAATCTGCACAAAGCGATTAAAAACAAAAGATATCTTCCGATGACGCTACAATATCGGACGGAAATAAGTGTATGGCATCTGTTGTTGTTTCTTTGCAGCTTAAATCTGATGTTTCCTTACACTGAAAAAATCGACGACCGTCATCAATACATTATTATCGACCAATGATATTTCAGTTCTAAGGGAATAGCCGGAACTCATAAGGACCACAGTGAAGGACATTCAAGAACAAATAAACAAGATTAAATCCACAATTAGTATTGTGGTTATTTTATTGAACTGTTTATGGTTTTTAATCCAAATTTTTGATATTTTATTCAGGCTAAAGTTCATTTATTTTAATGAACTTTCGAATGCGGCTAGCAGTCAATAGCCAAACATCAATCTTTAAACCAAATTGTTAGATCGAAATTTGTTGTAGTGTCGTAAGACAAAAATAAATCAAACAAGAGCAGCTGCAGATGCTTACTGACTTAAAACTTTATTGATGTAAATTCTCAAAGTATAATAATTGAAGTAAAAGAGTTACAACAACTATATAAACGTTATTAGTTTTGTAGCATTAATTTCTTATATGACGTTACTCTTCATATTTGTAGTAATAGGCTGGAGTATAAATATCAATACTCTATAGTTTTTGAATGATTATCTATCCACAAAGTTCGAAATCAGTGAAGGAAAATTCATTGAATGTAGTTACGAGTGCCACCTGACCATGGTTGACGGAAAAGTCGTTAACGAACTGAAAAATACAGCCTCAACATTGTCGTGCAAAATTTGCAGAGACGCAAAGGAACTTCGGCAATTTAAACGATTGTAATTACAAACGAAGATAATTATGAATATGGAATCTCACCATTGCACCCAAGAAAAAGGTTTATGGAGTTCTTGTTAAAATTAGCGTATACGCTTCCACAGTACGGGGAACACTTTGATAAAAATACATCAAACAAAGATAAGGAAAGGATCAGAAAAAATCAGTTACAGGATGAGTTTTCCAAACAAGTTGGTCTTTAAGTAGACTGCCCCAAGTACAGATACGAAAACTGAAACGATGGAAGCACTTCGAGGAGATTTTGTGAACTATGTTCCACGGACCTAATCAAAACTCATCCAAAATGAGTTTCATGTGCCTTTAAATTTCCAATGGTCTCATCCAATTAGAATATTAATCGTCAGGCTCATTACAAAATTGTAATCGGCTTACTAAAAGTCTAGATTAGATCGTAGCTCCGAGACATTAATCGATCTGTTCGGATTAATCGATTTTCCGCTAATTTTGGTAACACCAAAGCTAATATTTTCCACCTGAATCTACCATTCACGAAACCCTACCGTTAACTCACATTTCTTTATTGCTCGACCTGGATTTGCACCATTTAACGACGATATCTCCATGTAAGTGCACCTTGTGGGCAACCTCAATTGTCTTTGTAGCTTTTCAGAAATAAAACTTGATTACGAGTCCAGATCTATAACAGCCCTGGCGGTAAAAGTATCACCCCTAAATATGTATTCATCTGAGCTGTGGCCAAAAGAATTTGTTCCGAAGTGGCAGCGAAGCAATTTTCAACACTTGCGGATTTTGAAGCTGATTGATTAGCATTCAGATTATCGGAAGGTGGAGAATTGTCGGTAACCTCTTTATGAAGCATCGAACTATGCTTTAGCTGGCAGACTGAACCAGTTTTGCCAGATAATGTTTATTTGTTATTACTGGTGCTGTTGGTTTATTACATTGATTCAGTATGAAGGTAAGATGAAATTATATAAATTGTTGTGGATTAGTGCCTAATTATATATAATACAATGTAGGGTACATCAGATGAATCGATGTTGTCACAACAGTCGTCAGCGGCTGCAGCTGTAAAATATCATACATTAAAGATAAGATTATAAGAGGAGAATATAAAGTAATTCTGCAAAATGGAAAAACAAGGTTTGGGAGATTTTTGGAAGAGTTGATAAAGGCGGAAGTTTTATAGAAAACGTTGTGGCTTACAGCACTTCTAATCTTGTTAAGCATACGCGCTTTAAGAATTTAAAGGGCACTTTAGAAAATAGCCCCAAGGGATAAGTTGACCACGATACGAAGAAACAAGTAGTTCGTACAACTACTGAGTGGATGATAAAAAATTGTCGATCTTTTAAGATGATACGAGTAGAAAACGAAAGTTTCAAAAAATTTACAGAACTGATGTTATTACTTGCAGCTAAGTACGGACCAAATGTGGATGCAGATAAACTTTTACCACACCGCACAACTATATCCAGGAATATCGACAAAGTGTACAACACCAGTTACGATTCCATAAACTTTTATTTAATGAGCTCAGTTCAGGTGGGTATGGCCTTACTTCGGATTTGTGGAGCGACAGTTATCTTAAAATGTCGTACTTATACTTAACTATTCATTTCGTTAAAAATGGGAAATTAAACACTAAAATACTTGCTTTTAAATCAATGGATATGGAGAATTGCACCAGTAAGTATTTGCATAGTCCTAACAAATAATATAGCTTTTGAACCAAATATCGATATATCAAAACATCGATATTTAAAAAAATAAATATTCGATATATATCGCCGATATTTAAAATACCCATATATCGATACATCGATATTTATTGACTACTACCGAATTCGATATTTTTAAGATCACTTTATAATAAAATTCAACATTTTAACCGTTGATCAACTGCTTACAATACTGTTGTTTTTTAAGAATTGCATCATAGGTTTTTTTTAACTAATATTAAGAAAATAAAGGCGTTTTTTTATTGTACATTTTCATAGATTACACAGGTCAGTTTTGTCTTAGTTTTTTAAGAGATGACAACAAAAAATAAGCGCGGAAAAAATATTCTGGAAAGGGTTCCTAGAATTATGCAAAGAATCGACTCATGAAAGTTGGAATGTCAATAATAAAAAAAATATTTTGTTTTTTTTTTTATTTGAGCATGTTCTTATATATTAATAATAAAATATTGCACAGCTTACTTGTATAGTATGTGTTACAAGTTTTGTTTACCGGCAGTATATAATCCGGCATTATATAATCTTAATTATTTTTTTTTAATTTCATATGGCGAATAAGTAAAAACTTTTTTGTATTCTTTACTTTTTTTAAAATTTTTTTTGTAATATGTAATACGTTTGTGCCTATGTAAAAATGTATTGTCATAGGTATATTTAGTTTTTAAATTTAGTAATAGTTTCAGCTTAATACGTTCGATACATCGATATATCGATATTTTTAATTGATATATATTGATACTCTTAAAAAATATCGATACGATATATATCGATATATTTTTTCAATTTGCCCATCCCTATGTTAATTTGAATAAAATTTTTTAAATAGTTAAATTAACTGCCAGGCCCACAATGTCGACAAGAACATTTCTTTCGCATTTTTATATTGAAAACAATAATAAAAAATTTTAATTTGTTTTTGTTTTCAATATAAATATAAGAAAGAAATGTTCTTGTCGACATTGTGGGCCAGGCAGTAAGAAAAATTAATATTCAAAATAAAGATTAATTCTTCATTTTAACTATTCCCTTTTATTCAATTCTACGAATATTCGTTAATATTTAAAAGGTTTTTATATCCCAGTTGGAATTTTTTAAAAAGCGGTTTTATATTATTTAATGCAATTTTTTGTGGTTTATACACAATATGTTTTTATGTAACACAATGTGTATAAATTATATAAAATTGCATTTTAAATACTGATATAAAAAAAACTAAAACAAAAACTATTTCAGTGCAAGAAGTTAACATTTATTATATAAACATAAATTAAATTAAAAAAATTATATACAAAATTACATAGTATGTATAAACTTACTGTATGTAATCATACTTAAATCGTTGTTTTCTAACGAAATATTAAAATTTTTATAAAAAAAATATAAAATAAAGCTTTTTGGAAAATTTTGGTGTATTAGACTAATATACATATTTATACAAAATTTTTCTGCGATCAAAATTAACGGCTTAATTAATGATATTCAAAATCTTAGCAATTTTTACTATCACCTTTTCTTAGCCTTTTCTATATAAAACCATCGATACACATATTTTTTTATGAAAACTGTAATATTTCGTAAAAAACAACGATTTAACTTAAGTGCATATATTAACTCGATATTTCTATATACAAATTTAAAATTATATATATTATATGTGTGGACAACACAATGTATACATAAAATAAACCCGGCAATTCTTTTTCTTCCGAAATACTTATATATTAAAAAATTGTACAAATTCCATAAATACATAAATACAAAAAAATATATTTACTTATAAGTACGTTGACGTGCATATAATAATGTACGTATATAAAGAAACTAACATTTCTAACTTTATTAGATAAATATGTATATGAGTACATATATAAATGTCCAAAATTAAAAATCATTCTGTCTGTCACGCTCGTTGAAGATAGACGTGTTTTCTAAGCTCGGCATACGGTTTATTTTTTTTTATAAAAACGTGAACAAATAAAGTATACAAAAAAAAAAAAAGTAAATAAAAGAAAAAAATACATGTATGTACATACATACATAAACATACACATTTTTTATTCTCGGTGTTGATAAACAATAACAAATAAGAAGAGCACTGTAAACAGTAAAAAAAAAAAAAACTTTTATGAGTGCAAACAGTGCAAAAACAATTAAGCATAATGATAGAAATGCATATATCACAGTGAGTGTTAACGAAACAAATGCAGAAATAAAAAAAAGAGTCGATGATAGCAAATACCTAACGGCTAAACCTATTACTCGTACGCGATCCCTCTCACCTTCTGTTTTTAATAATACGGTTGATACACTAACAAATATAAAACCTTCAAGCATTGCCTCAACGGCAAAAACAATTTTAATAAGTGATAAAAATATTAACCCTCAATCAGGCACAATAGAAAACTCTGTATCACCTTCGGTGTCTAATAATACGGTTGATTCGAATACAATAAAAAATATAAAACCTGCAAGCGGTGCCTCAGTGGCAGAAACGATTTTAACAAGTGATGAAAAGATTACCCCCAAATCAGGCATGATGGAAAACTCAGTATCACAGGTAAAAAGCGGTCAAAAGCCTCAAGTACAAGTTGGAATGGATAGGTACATAACAGTGCTAAAACGGGGTCGCAGCCCAACTTCTTCTGCAGTTGCTTCTGTCCCAAAAGTTTTAAAAGAGGGTACAGCTGATAGAATAAGTTCTCAAAATCGGTTTGCAATTTTGGAAGAGGAATCCTCGGAAGCACAAAACGTTACAAAATCTTCTAAGCCACCCCCGATATATCTTAGAGAGCAAAACTCAAGTGATTTAATAAAGAATTTGATCTCGGTAATAGGTGAAAATTCTTTTTATGTAGCTGCAATAAAACGTGGTAGTATAAATGAAACTAAAATACAAGTTAATCGTGAAGATGATTTTCGTAAAGTAATAACTAAATTAGAAGCACTAAAAAAAAACTTTTATACATACCAACTGAAGAGCAGTAAAGGTCTTCAGGTAGTGATAAAGGGCATTGATTCATGCGTAGACCCAGGTGAAATAAAAACGTTTTTAGAAGAGAAGGGCTTTAAAATTAAAAATGTAGTTAATATTAAAAATAGAGAAAAAAATCCCCAGCCACTATTTCGAGTGGAGTTAGAACCCGGCGACGTTAAGCTTAAAAAAAACGAAACTCATCCCATTTACAGTCTGAAATATATCCTGTATAGGAAAATAACGATAGAGGAGCCGCATAAAAGGAACGGTCCCGTGCAATGTTTAAACTGCCAAGAATTTGGTCACACTAAGGCATACTGCCATTTAACACCTGTTTGCGTTGTATGTGGAAAATTGCATGGTACAGCTCTCTGCGATAAGTCTAAAAACGACCCCAATGTAAAAAAATGCAGCAACTGTGGTGGTAATCACACTGCCAACTATAGAGGATGCCCTGTATACTCTATCGTCAAGCGCTCGGTTGGACCGAAACCTAATCCACCTCAAATTCAGGAAACACATCAAAATAATACTAATGACATTCAGGTACCGCAGCCTAGTAATAACAGAACATCCTACGCTAACGTCCTAAAATCAAACCATATGCCAATGCAAGGTGATTTGCCAAATAATGATGACACCCCAGTTTTTAATTTAAGTCGTCTAGAAAAAACCATGGAAACACTAGTACAAACAGTAACAAACTTTACGAATACAATGGGTAATATGATGCAGGAAATGTTAATAATGCAATCGATGTTATTGCAAGCTGTACTTAACAAGCCATGAATTGTTTAAAAATTTGTTTTTGGAACGCAAACGGCATTCGCCAACATAAAAATGAACTAGAATATTTTCTTAAAAGTAAACAAATTGATGTAATGATGGTTTCTGAAACTCATTTGACCTCAAGAAATACGTTTAAAATTAATGGTTATTTATTATATGATACCAAGGACCCTCGAGATAGAGCTTGTGGAGGTTCTGCTATTTTGATAAAAACCCGAATCAAACACTACTTAATGTGTGATCATCGTGAAGATTATCTGCAAGCAACGAATATTTGTGTTGAAGAGCTAAATCGAAACTTTGTACTTTCATCTTTATACTCTCCACCTAGATTTTCAATATCAGAAAGCCAATATTATAAATATTTTAAATCAATAGGACCCTGTTTCCTAGCCGCTGGCGATTACAACGCTAAACATACCTTCTGGGGTTCACGGCTCATTACACCAAAGGGTCGTGTTTTGTATAATACAATGTCTAAAATGGATTTAAATGTGATCGCGAGTGGACAACCAACTTATTGGCCTAGTGATAAGCAAAAAATTCCAGATGTCATCGATTTTGGCGTGGTTAAAAACATCCCCGCAGAAACGATTCACGTTGAAGCTTCTTTAGAATTATCTTCTGATCACACACCTACAATTCTTACCATATCAAACCCTTATAGAATTGTATCTCCGTCTGGTTACTTAGTGACGTCAGCCACACAAATAAATTGGTTAAAATATAAAAAATATCTCAGTACCCACTGCACTGAAAATATTCCGCTTAGAACACCGGAGAATGTGAATCTTTCTATTGTAAATTTTGACAATTATCTCAAACTAGCTGTTCAACATTCTAGCATAGCCCGCAAAAATATCAAAAATAGTAAAATATATTCTACTGATGTCGAGCGTCTCTTGACTGAAAAAAGGAGAGTTCGAAGAGAGTGACAATTGCACAGATCCCCTCAACTTAAAAATTTACTAAAAGAGTGCACAAAAAGGCTAAGAAACTTACTGCAGTCTCAAAAAACGGCTTCTCTGGAAAAATATCTAAAGGAACTTGATGCAACTCCTCAATCTGATTACTCATTATGGCGTGCAGCTAGAAATCTTAAAAGACCAGTTATCACTAAACCACCATTAAGAAACTTAAATGGACGTTGGGCACGAAATGACATAGAAAAAGGAAATATTTTCGTTAATCATTTGAAAACCGTATTTACCCCTCATACATCTTTCGATACTGCGGTCGAGTTACCACCTGTTGCTGTTAGAACGGCTGTTCCACTAAGGTTTGAAGTAAGAGAAATCGAGAAGGCTATTCATGATTTAAACCCCAAGAAAGCCCCTGGTTTTGATAAGATCAGTAACAAAATGCTTTTGGAGCTACCCAGCATAGCAAAGAAAATTATTCTACTAATTTTTAATGCTATTTTACGCCTTGAATACTACCCACAAGAGTGGAAAGTATCCTTAGTTACCATGATACCTAAACCAGGAAAGGATCCCACAAAAGTTGAGTCATATAGACCTATAAGCTTATTGTCTAATATATCAAAGCTATTTGAGAAACTTCTAGTGTCTAAATTAACGCCGATTTTAAATGGTAACAGATGTATTCCCAATCATCAATTCGGTTTTAGAAGAAAACACAGCACAATTGAACAAACTCATCGAATAGTAAATGTCATAAGAAAAGCCTTTGAAGAAAAAAAATATTGCTCAGCACTCTTCATCGATGTGTCTCAAGCTTTTGATAAAGTCTGGCATGAAGGTTTACTACTGAAATTGCAGCAAAACTTACCAGCAAATATACACAAGCTGTTAGAAAGCTACTTAGTCGGTCGTCAATTTATTATTAAAGAAGGCGAATTTTTAAGTTCTCCACAGCCAATTAACGCTGGAGTCCCACAAGGCAGCATCCTGGGCCCTCTATTATACTTAATTTATACTTCGGACTTGCCAACAAACAGCTACACCCATACCTCAACATTTGCGGACGACACAGCTTTTCTAAGCGTACACGCAAACTGTCAAGAAGCATCTCGTTACTTACAGGATCACATATTTGAACTGGAAAGGTGGTTAAAAAAATGGAGGATAAAGATCAATGAGCAAAAATGCGCTTATATAACATTCACATTGCGTCGGGAAACATGCCCCCCTATTAAAATACATAAATAATCAAATAATACCCCAACACTCGCATGTAAAATACCTCGGTATACATCTAGATCGGCGTTTAACGTGGAAATGGCATATAGAAGCGAAATTAACTCAAATGAAACTAAAAGCAATCCAAATTAATTGGCTTATTGGAAGAAATTCTGTTCTTAGTCTCGATTGCAAACTTCTACTCTACAACTCTATCTTAAAGCCAATTTGGTGCTACGGTATTCAGTTATGGAGCACTGCCTCGGCTTCTAACATCGAAAAAATTCAAAGGCGCCAAAATAAACTTCTTCGAATAATCACAGCCGCCCCCTGGTACGTCAAAAACTCAAATATCCACAAGGATCTCAATGTGCCATTAGTAAAAACTATGATAACGAAATATGCAGTAAAATATTTAAAAAGGCTGGAACTGCACCCAAATCCATTAGCTCGGAATATTTTAAATTATGGCGGCCACACTCGCTTAAGAAGAAGAAACACTGCAGCACTCACCCAATCAGATGAGCGATAAACACCTATATATGTAAACAGAAACCGTGATGACTAAATCTTTTGTGTTTGGCACTGGCAGGACATAAAGCAAATATTAGGATAAGATTTGATTAATTATTGTTAGTTCATATTTAATATATGAAGATTCAATAAATAAATAATGAAAAAAAAAAAAAAAAATCTTTGAAAAAAGTTCATACTAAAAAAAAATGATTTTAGTCCTTCAAATAAAAAATAAATCAAATAATAAATGTAAAAATCCTTTTTTTTTATAATAAAAACATAAAATACAATTTAGGGAAAAACTTACATTTAGGGACTTATTGTGTAAAACACAAAATATGAAGCGTTCGAAATTTAAAAATTCAATATGAAATTCTATAGAAAGCAACAACAAAATTATAAAATATTTTTGAATTTGTTTCTGCTTTCAATGAAATTTTTGGCGTTACGTTGCGTTTTACACAAATAGGCCCGTAAACATTTCAATATACATACTAATTTAAGTTTGAAATTAAGGAATTTATTTATAATAATCAAAAATATCTTGAAACATGTGTTTATGGCTTTTACTACGGAATGCATTCGATATTTTATTCCTTCAAAATATACCGCGATTTCTTGTGGTTCTAAAATAGAACCGGATATTAATAATGATGGTTGAACTTGGCTTTTTGCCTCCTGTCTTTTGAGTAACTGTTCCTCGCAGGCCGCAACTGTGCTTTCATCAATTACGAAACTCTTTTGTTATCCTCTTATGGAGAATCTTATGCATATCTTTTTACCATTTTTGATATTGGACATTTTAGACGAAGGTACTAAAATGCTATGCAATAAATAAAATATACCAATGAATCGACCATTTGGAAAGATTAAAAATTATCATATGTATTAATACTTATGGATTTTAGATCAATATAATAAAACATACTTTCAATTATATTTTTAATTTTTTGCATATTTTAAAATAGGAGCTTGTTTACTTGGTCTTTTATACGCTCTTCGAAGACAAGAATAATTTTTGATGACAACTACTCAAGTCCATCATTGAAAACATTCGCATGTGGATATAACTGCTGAAAATCCATATCGACCTTTACAAAAAAAAGTAATGTAAATTAAATAAAAAAAAATGTATTTTCATATCTTACTAATTTGAAAACCAATGGCTTTTTGTACTGCAACCATTTATCGAGTATTTCAGATGTACATTTAGTGTTGAAAATTTATTTTAGCCGATAATTTTTAGTTGCATCCCAATGGCTCTCAAGATCAGCCCATGACAAGTTGTCGTTTAATATTGCTTCAATGCTTTCATCAATATTTACTTCTGGAGGATCTAAATAAAATAATTTATCACAACTGATATAAAAGAATACACTTTCTAGAATTCTTACCTATATTAACAAGTCGATTTTGAGCAGGTGGAGAAGATTTATTCATATATTTTCTTTTTTGTAGAACTCCATTTTTTTTCAATTTACGCACAAGGTTAAAATATTTATCATACAGCTTGGCTTGTGGTTTTTTACCAGGTTGTTTCAAGTACTAATATCCCTAAAATGCACAATTAAATAATTACTTATAACAAATAAAGAAAATATTCTCACCAAAAACTCAGTTTGAAAAACTTTTACAATATCCTCTGCTATGTGTTCAGCCAACTTTACAGTCATGCGAATGTCATTTTGTATGATGTGACTTGTTATGAGTTCAACAATAACTGAACGCGATCCCTCATTCAATCTCAAATTGTTTTTACAATGATCCAAAACTAATCTTCCTAAACTAAACACAAACATAATCACCACAAAAAAACTGTTTACAAATATACTTCTTTAAAAATTTTAATATGCATACAACCACTGAATCTTATAAATCAACATTAAAAGATGTATCGATCATTCATATCTTTATAATTACTATTTATAATTATTTTAATTTGAAACACTGAATCTATATTTTATTTTTTTATGTTTTTATGCTCACTTTAACTACGAAATGACAAAAAATAAGCATCGTTTGTTTGTCCACCGCACGTTTTTAAATATTGAAGAAATTCCTTCAATTCTACATGCCTTTATTCAATTTGAAGAAATTTATTTAAATTGAAGAGTTTTATTCAATTTAGTTAAAATAATTTATTTAATTTTAACAAAATTTCTTCATTTCTACTTGCGTTTTGTCAATTTGAATAAATTTAGGTACATTAATTTGAATAAATGCATGTGTTATTTTAAATAAATATTTTACGATGAGTTACCACCCTTTTAAATAAATTTTGGTTGATTTGACAGAATTTTTGTGTTATTTTCAAGAAAATTTTATTCAAATTAACAAATGTGACTAAAACAATCTTTTAACTAAAAGATTTTGTTGAGTTCAATAAAAAATAGTTTATTTGAAGAATGTTTTTGTGTATTTGAATAAAAACCCAGTTAATTTGAATATTTTTTTCGTTAAATTTTACCGATGGTTTTTTTTATTAATTTTACCTACGGAGATTTGGTTCAGTGTATCCAACTTTACATTTGACAATAGCTCATATCTGTGGTTTTCATGGGTAACCGCGTATGTCTTAATATCAAATTTTTCAGGAGAGCGGAAAAACATTCTATTGAACTTTTTGAAATTGGTCATTACGTAAAAAAAATTAATGATACAATTTACTACTGAGATTGAGAAAAACGGAGAAATTGCGTACTTAGACTCAAAGATTATACGCAAAAATAATATGATTCTGTTTGATTGGTACACTAAAGAAACATCCTCAGGAAGGTTAATGAATTACCACGCGACACAACCCAAAAATCAAATTATAAACACAGCAAAAAATTTTATTTATAGGGTATACAACATAAGTGATACACAATTTCATAATAAAAACAAACACATAATAACAAAAATTTTAAAAAAACAACAGCTTCCCCACCAAACTTACATCTATATTGATAGACAATATGATTAAACAATTGGATAACCACAACAAATCTGCAAACATAGAAAAAGAAGAGAACAAATTTTACAGTGTAAAATACATACCTGGGTTAACCGATAACAATAACATACGGTCGACAATAAAAACAAAAAACATCTGTTTTGCATACAAACCCAATTTGACATTAAGTACGATTTTTTCTAGAGTTAAGGCGCCAATTAATAAACAACAACAAAGTAACATTGTATACGAATTACCAGGACTGTGGAGTCGGAGTTGAGGTTTTTGTACCAGAATCGGAGTCGCAGTACCCAAAAAAAAACGCGCGACTTCGACTCCAAAATTTTTCGGCATAAAAAATTAAAAAAAATTCTAATATTTTCCAATATAAAAATTTTTCGAAATTGGCGATGCAATATTTTGCAGATCAATATGAATAAGTAGATTTTAATTTATTATATGAGAAATAGTTGATTCAAGTACTTTACTATTTAAGTATATTTAGGTATATTTTTTATACGTGCGGGAAAAAGTCTAAATTACATTAGCAAAACTTATACTCAGTTATTGATCTAGTTGAAAAAAGATGTGTGATTTTTTAAATAATTTACTCATGCTAAAAAATGTTAATGACAGGAATTGCCAATAATTTTAATATCAGAATTTTTTAACCATCAACGCTGAAATATTTTCAACATTGTACAGAATAAGTGTTGCTATAGCGCATAAATACTAGTATGTATTAGAAAAATTTTGACGTAAAATTATTTCTCTTTTGTGTAGAAACTTCTTTATCGGCCTGCCTTTAATTCCTACCATAACACTCATGTTTTTCTTATGCACATTACGCGGGGATTCCCATAATTCGTTTAATAAAGATGTTTCTACACAAAAGAGAAATAATTTTATGTCTCATTCATTTCGCATCAGGGTTAGAGTAGGAGTCGGAGTCGCACTTAAAAAATTTCAGAGTTTGGAGTCGGAGTTAGTACTCTTTTCGGACGACTCCACAGCCCTGCGAATTACAATGTGAAGGAAATGACACACAGCAATGCGAGCTTATTTATATAGGAACAACAAAACGTACACTGGAGACAACACAAAATGGACATAATGCGGAAAAAGAGACAACCGCATTAGCACAACACATCCTACATACTGGTCACACAATTAAGTTCGATGATGTAAAAATTCTAGATAAAGAAAACAAAGAAAGGAAGAGATACACAATTGAAAGCCTTAGAATACAACAAAAAAAAAAGTCGACAAACAATCGACGAAACGTCGGGAACAAAATATTGTAATTAAAAATTGAGTTTTATTTACATTGAAGAAATTTAGGCCCTATTAGCTTGAAAAAAATAACATTCAGAAATTGGTCCATATTTTTTCAGAAATTATAAGAAACAGTTAAAGAGCGTTTAAAATTAAGCAATATGGCTTCAACATCTCAAAATCGAAAAAAATGGACATACGCGGTTACCCATAAAAACCACAGATATTTACTATTTAACCCTTTGTCGCCGGACGGTACTTACAAGTACCGTTACTTATTTTCATTCGCTACGTATAAGGCAGATGTATTTTTGCAATGTATGACCATCGGTTCTCTAAAGTACCATTATTTCTACCAATTAGAATAATAAATGTGTGCTTTTTTACTTTTATTGTTCATAAGCTCAGTTTCTCCCGAATAGTTGCAGTGTTTACAGGTGCTTTCGGAGCGCGAATTTTCAAGTTATTAAAAGTTTTATAAAAAATTAAAAAATTGTACAGTTCAAGTTCTTACATTGATAAATATATAGTCAACTTCATATATAAACCCTTATAGTTGGTGTTTAGTTAATATTTCGCTCTTTGTGCTTATTTTTTTACCGTGGACTGGTAAGTACCGTTGGTAAATTAACGCACATGATTTGAGTTACTAGCTACGAGGATGTTCTTGATAGGTTTGATTTTTTTAGAGGAATATGTCTGGCATTCGTCGTAAATATCTAGATACTAATAACATTATGGCCATATTGGAAGAAATTCCAGAAGACTATGGATTAGACACTGACATAGAAAGTGATAAAGATGTTGATGACGAAGATTTTGCGGCCGATGAGCTTAGTAGGCTTTTAGAACAGGTGATAAATAGTGATGATGAAATAGTTGAAAGCAGTGTTATTGCTGATGAAGAAGTTATCTCTGAGGTAGTTTTAAGCGCGGATTTGCCAAGTACTAGTCGTAAGAGTAATATTGAGCCTAATCGACAATGGAAGATGAAAGAATATGATGCAACAATACCAGAATTTTGTATGATGGAAGAGCCTGTTTCTGGTTTTTTTGATTCCCTAAAAACACCAACAGATTATTTCGTTTCATTTATTGATAACATCGTGGACGACATTATTTTTCAGTCAAATCTTTACGCAACTCAACAGAATCGTACACTCAATTTGCAGAAACCAGAATTTTTTGCCTTTTTAGGAATAAATTTTTTATGGGATATCACATACTCCCAAGTTGGAAAGACTATTGGAGTACGAGCGAAGATTTGGCAACATCCATAGTTAGCAAAACTATTAGCCGCAATAGGTTTGAAATGATCCTTAGATATTTACATTGCAACGATAACACCTTGATTCAAAAAAATTGTAGCGATCGCTTGCTGAAAATTAGACCAGTCATTAATGGCCTGAACCATAAGTTTGAAGAAGTGTACAGTGGTACTAGGCAGCTTTCTGTCGATGAGTCTATGATACTATTCAAGGGCAGAAATACAATGAAACAATACTGTCCTATGAAACCCATAAAGAGACGGTATAAAATGTGGTGTTTGGCTGATCAAAAGGGTTATATAAAACAATTTTCGATATACCAAGGAAAAGATGGTGTCCTAGAAGATAAATTTGATGGCTTTGGCCTCGGTGAAAGGGTAGTTTTATCATTGACAGAAAATGAATAGGGCAAAAATAAAATGGCTTACTTCGATAACTATTTCACTTCTATACGACTTCTTGAAAAATTAAAAACCGAAAGAATTTTGGCTTGTGGCACCATTCGGTCTAATAGAAAATTAACTCCTCAAAATTTGAAACCAGACAAAAAAATGAAAAGAGGTGATTGGGACTTCAGAGTATCTAACACTGGTATTAGTTACTATAAATGGATGGATAGAAAGTCAATTTACTTAGCATCGAACTTTCATCATAGTGAGTCGACTACAGTATCTAGACGAGACAATAAAGGAGTGCAAAGTGAAGTAAGTTGCCCAGCAGTTATTAGAGATTATAACAGCTTCATGCGGGGAGTGGACCAAGCAGATCAATTACGTTCCTTTTATGGTATCGATCGAAAGTCAAAGAAATGGTGGCATAGAATTTTCTGGGCTCTCATTGAGATTGCGTTTGTGAATTCTTATATTGTATTTTGTCAGCTCAATGAAAAAATGTCCTTGCTTCAATATAGACGATCCGTTGCTCATGGACTACTGACATTACAGAAAATTTCTGTTAATAAACGAAGCTCTCTAACGGATCTTGCAACTTCAAGCAATAAAAGGCGCCGAGGAAAAACTGAATCAGTTACAGCAGATGTAAGACTGGGTAACCTTGGTGTACACTGGCCTACGTTTGTAGAAACTCGAGGAAGATGTGAGCTCTGTAGCATTAGAAAAATCCAGTCGAGACCATACTCAAAATGCAGCCACTGCGGTGTTTTTTTGTGTTGCAATGACAAAAAAAATTATTTTACTGAGTACCATGGTATAAATTAAATATGTACTTTCTTTACATGATCTCTAAGTTTACTTACATTTCTAACGCATTATAGCTTTAATAAATTTAATATGAATGAATTCCTATTTTTATTTACATAAACCTGAAATAAAATTTATAATTTTTGATAATAAAACACGTATTGTTTCTAAAAAAAATATTCTGAAAAATCAGGTTCCATTGATCCAAAGGTACTCCTAAGAACCAGGGATATTCAATACCCTTCCCGATCCGCCAAAAATATGAAACTTAGTTTTTGATCTTAAGTTGTACCAAAAACATAGATTCTATGAAAAAAGTTAAGATATTTTAATGACAAGCTGTCTTGGACAACAAAGGGTTAAGCAGTGATTATTTAGGGTGCATAAGAATTTTGAAACAAACTCTTGGGAAGTTGTTAAATGATGTGGTCATGAATAACATCATAATTTTTCACAAAATTGCACTGT
The DNA here is from genome assembly GCA_943735925.1 of Pollenia amentaria. NCBI lineage: Eukaryota > Metazoa > Arthropoda > Insecta > Diptera > Polleniidae > Pollenia > Pollenia amentaria. The sequence continues at coordinate 107,047,537 of OX031006.1, forward strand.
TCTTGTTTCCACCAACTAAAAAACTTTTGCAGTTTACGTACTTTATGGGGTCTTAGATGTATAATAAAAAAGTTTCACACGGAATGACAAACTTAGTATACCCTCATTCACCACAGTGGTGGTGGAGGGTATAAAAAGAAGAGTTATTTTGTAGAATATTCAATTTTCCGCAAAATAACTCTTATAACATTTTTCGTTCGATAACAGAAAAAAATACCAAGTAACAAAAAAAGTTAAAAGAGGTATTTGTGGAAAATTTAATTTTCTACAAGAATATGGATTAAAATTGTAAAAAATATTGAACAGTTTTATTTGCAAAATAGGAAAATGAAATTGCACATGTATTTCATATGTGATATGTTGGCAAACAAAATTTTTTATGTAGCCCCTAATGTGCAATGTAATTTTTTTTTTGTTTTTTTTTTTTGTAACCTCTACTAGCCGTGTTTTTAAATAATTCATGATAAGCCCCGTACTGTGCAACCCAGATAATATAGGTGGAACTATATTAGCTAGTTATATATTCCTACAAAAGTGCAAAGTTTTGAAAACGCTTATAAAGTGATATTTTATTATATTCCTCCAAAAGTAAAAATTGTCATACACATTTATAAATGTATTTTCAAAGTCATTTTTATTATGAATTAAATGAATTACTTATACTTTTATACCTATAACGTTTTGTTAGTTAAATGAATTATTTTACTTTGCCATGGAATAGAAAAAAGTATTTTACTCTATTTTTTTATTTTAAAAATTTTTTAAATTTTATTTTGTGTTACAATTAAATAAATGAATTGTTATCCAAATGAAAAATAACTGTATTTTTATTACAAAACTACCAAAATAACCATTTTAATATTTTCAATATTACAGATACTTTTTGCTTGAGCAAATGAAATATTGCAAGAAAGCGTTGTGAATTGAAATTTGATTCATTGAACATATTCAAAATATAATAAAAATAACTTTTAAATAGTTAGTCAAAAAATAATTTTTTTTATATATTTATCCAACTTTTTTTATATTTATATATATACACTAGGATCGGCCGGTGGTCGAATTTGACCACTTGAAAAATTGCTTTCTTTTTTTAATATAAGATTTATAAAAAAGCTCTTTGACTTGTCTGCGGGATGGATTTACTTTGGCATGTACTCTTTATACAACAACATGCCTTGCCCGTGCTATTCTGATGTTGAATATCTTCTTTTGCTACATGGCATGTACTCTTTATACAACAACATGCCTTGCCCGTGCTATTCTGATGTTGAATATCTTCTTTTGCTACAATTTGTGTGGTAGGGATAAGGCTTCATTATGGGGAAAGCATTGTCCGGGACTATAACGTAGGGTAAATTACGTTTGGTAAGCATCTGTCTAAAACCATCTTAAGATGACTTGACTGCAAAACTGCTGCATCGTTATTTCGGCCGTTACTTCCAACATCAATAAATATAAACTTACAGCGGGCGTCAACCAATGCAAGCAATATGATGCTTTTTGTATACTTATAATTGTAATAATTGGCCCCGTCATTTTGTAGAGCTTGAAAGTTCATGTGTTTACCATCCAATGCTCCTAGACAGTTGGGAAATTGCCACTGAAAAGCGAATTCTTTGGCGATGCGTTTCCATTCTTCCGGCCCGGATGGAAACTAAAAAATAAACAAGTTATTATTTATTTTGAGTTTTTTGTCAATAAATAAATTTTTATATAAGACGTAGCCATACGTATGTAGGTCATATTACAGCTCTTACATTTTACTGTTTATAACAATTTTGATGTTCTTTAGCCCATTTTTGGAGTATTTAATTTCTCTCTTACCGTTCTTTAGATATAAATAAAGCTATTTTGCGCTATGCCTACTTCACCCCGCCCATATTTTGTCAGATGTTGTGTATTGATAACCAAGTTGCTTGCGGCATATTTGGAAACTGTATACTTATATAAGTTAATTTATTTTTTATTAAATAAATAAAACACTATGTTGGTTTGAGTACTTTACTTCAACTGAATTTTTATTGTTCAAATTTATTTAATTACAACTTATGTTTATCTCAGCTTTATTATGACAAATGGAAATACAAATTGATTTACAGGTAAGAATTATAATGCAGACATATTGGAAGCATTTTCACACAAAGTAATACAATATTCAAATAAAGCAAAATTACAAAAGAATACAATACAAAAAAAGGGTAAAGTTAAATGAACTGCAACATGTTTCATGCAATTGGATCTGAGTAAAATTACGACATAGGGGGTATTTTTAATGAAAATGTTTTAGCAGTTAAATCTTCCCCCTTTAAATTGATTGTCCCCAATCAGAAGCTGGGTATTTGGATGATTTTCGACACCGAGGCTCCTTTAAGTTGGTCTTCGACCAGTATAATATATTGTGCTGGTAGTGGAGTGTTCATGGTGATATTTCCGGAACTTTGTAATGTTTTCCTATTGCACACCTTCTTCAGACAAACGGACAGTATTATAAAAATCAGGGAAATTATTAAAGCTATGGTGATGGTATCGCCTAATTTGCTTTTGACGTTCAGGAGCTCTATCGCTTCTGTGTTATTAGTGTGCATCTCTTTAATTAATTCCAACGGGAGTATTTCTTCTACGTATGGTTCCCTTGTCATTGGTTGTACCATGGCTGGTAACGGGTTAGAGAGAGTTATCTTGAAAACGAGAAGTTTTTTGCCATTTACTGACACAGTTTAATTATGGAACATAACGACAAAAGTGATAGTTAAGTCGTATGGCTCTTGGTTTATGAAAATCGTACCATTGAATTGGTTTAATAAAAGTATTCCGGGGAGTATTTCCTGTACTGTGGGAATATGAAAATTACTTGTTAGGGTGCAGTTAGAGGGTTTACTTTGTATTAAATTGGGGAGGCATTCGGATTTACTTATATCTTCCAGATCGTTATTTTTTCATATTGTCAATATGTTGTAGTTCTTACACTCATGTTTTATACCAAGCGTTTCGTTATCACAAATTAAAACTTCGTCATACTCAATTTTAGTTGCAGTTTTATTAATTTTTACAGGTTTTATCAATAACTTGTCAATAACTTGTCACACGACTTGTCACGAGTAACCGGAATATTGACAATGTAGATTAATGAGTTTCCATTAGAAGCTATTCTAATTTCACTAAATTCTAATATTTCCTCTATGTTTAGGTATGGAATTTTTTCTTTTTCAAACAGATTCTTAATGATTTGCATTTCATCGTGAGATAGAATAAAAGAATTTATTACGCCCACTTTAGCCCAGTGAACGGCATATTGTAAGTTTACTATTTCTTAATTCATTTTATTACTTAGTTCGTTTATTCTATCTAACGATAACTTGTTAATAATAACTTGTTTATTGTTATTTTTTAATATATGATTTGCCTTTTGTTTAATTATCTCGAAATCATCATGGTCGGGATTTCCCGCTATCCACTTCCATGCTGAACCTATGAAATTAAGAGATCTTTTGGATCGAGATTTCAGTTGGTCCAGTTTGTTCTGTAGTTTGAGTATTTCGAGGATAAGGAAGGGATGTAAAGGATGGGATGTACCTATTCTTGTGGTTACTGTATTTCTCATGTCTTCGAAAAATTTTTGATAGGCGTCTAATTCTATTACGTGTATCAGTTTCACGGAACCTGTCTGGAGTTTTGCCATACCTGTGTCGATTGTCACTACTCTAGAGTTGGTGTAGTCAATATTCTTACCTCTCCTTGAGCCAAGGATGTTAGTATTGTGCTAAAAAGATAAAAGGATAAAGATGAGGGCTACATATGGTTTCTTTAATGGCGAATATTGTCTTTGTGAACGATTCTTCCGCTATTTGTCAGTACTGTCGTGTGTCTATTTTCCTTGACTGTTTCCTGTTTATAATTCTTACTGAGTTTGGTCCCTAATCTCTTATTGACCTTCACAAATATCGTCTCCCCCTCTTTATACTCCTTCGGGACTCCCCTGTTGCAATTCTGATAATTCATGTCGGACGCTTGTTTATCCTTAATTTTGTTGACCATTTTCGCTATGTCGTTTTCGCGCTCTTTAGGATTACCGTGAGACTTTCTACCGAAAAATGCATCGACTGGTCTTTTCCCTAAGGTTGAATGGACCGTATTGTTATATTCAAAGATAGATTTATCTAAAAGTTCGGATAGGTTAAGTTGTGTTCCTTCCGACTTAAGGCATCTCATAATCTCGGAGAGAGTTGAGTGGAATCTCTCTATCTGCTCGTTAACGGTACTGGCGTATGGTGGGATCCTGAAAACTTTTATGTTAAACAGGTTCTCCATCATAAATATTATTGCCTTTGAGTTAAAAGATTTCTCGTTGTCCATTACCACAATCTCAGGCATTCCGAAGTTTAAGAGTATTTCTCTAAGGGGTTGCTTAATGTCTTTTGTCGCTCGGGACTTTAATATTCTCGTCTGAGCGTACTTAGTAAGTTCGTCGATTCCTGTCAGGATAGATGTCCTTTCTGTAATGTAGATGTCAATGTGAACAATTTGTCCCGGGTATTGTGGGATCGGTGTTTCTTGAATTCTTATATAAGTAGGGTGTCTGTCATATTTGTTCTCCTTACATATCATACATAATTTCGTGATCCTATTTATTTTTGCCGACATCTGAGGGAAGAAGCACCGTTCGAGAAGATGAGTTTTTTTTTTTTTAGCACTTCGATGTGCTCTGTTATGTTCGTTTATGATCTCCACTTCTTGGTCTGATTCTCTAAACATGTCACCTACCATTTTTCTTGTATAGAGAACCTTGAATTTGTGAAAGTTTGTAGAATATATTTCCTGTGCTTTGCCAAGTATCCGGTCAGTAGTCTTTAGGCAGTTCGTGACTGAGGGGTTTAAATATCTACCTAAAATCTCTTTTAAGCGTTCCTCAGTCAAGTTGGTTCCAGAATAATATGACGGTGGTATGTTGGGAACACTATTTGGAATTCGTATGACCGTTTTACGTGGTGTTCTATTATTATCTGGTTCTTAAACTCATTTATGGGCGCATCGGTAAACTGGATGAGGTTCCTAGGTGAGCTCTGCTTGCTGTGTTGAGTGGCGATCGTTGAGTTTATCTAAAATACTTGTTGCGGAGGTCGGGATAATGCATCTGCATCTACGTTGGTTCTGCCTGGTTTGTACAGAAGTTCGTAATCGTATTCCTCCGGGGATGCTTTCCACCTTTTAAGTCTGCTATTGGAGTTTTTGTTGGTAAGTGCATACGTGAGTGGTTGGTGATCTGTGAAAATTTTGACTTTTGCAGAGCCATAACGAGCCATCTCAACGTTTTGCCCAGATGATCGCGAACATCTCTTTTTCGTTGGTGGCATAGTGTTCCTTCGCTCTGCTGAGTGTTCTGGATATGAACGTAATGGATCTGCCATCCTGTTCTAATACCGCACCAATTGCGTAATTTGATGCGTCTGTTGTTAGGTGAACTCTTTCTTAAAATTTGGGTATGTTAGCATGACATCTTCCGAAACTAGTGTCCTTTTTATTTTGTCAAATGCATTCAAGGCATCATTGTTCAATTTAACTTCTATTTTGTTCGACATTTTTTTGGACATTAGTCCCCCCTCCCCTCTTAAAAGCATTGTTAAAGGTTTTGCCAATTTGGCATAATCTTTTATGGAGCGGCGATAAAACCCTGACATTGCCAGGAAGGATCTCAAATCTTTTAGTGTTTTGGGGACTGCGAAATTATTTATCGTTTTTATTTTCTTTGGGTTGGCTTGTATACCCTTATCGGAAATTAGAAATCCTAAGAATTCTACTTCTGTTTTGAGGAATTCGCATTGGTCGAGTTGCACTTTCATGTTGGCTGCCTCCAATGTTCGGAAAACCTTTTCGATATTATCGATATGTGTTATTTCATCTTAATAAAATATGACAATGCCAGAAGCTTTTGTATACCTAGATAGTAAAGGAGTTGTCCAAAATGATAATGGAACCCCCATATTATACCACAACTATCGACGGGCCAATATAAAAACAATTCAATGTAATTTAAATGAACTGGATATGAGATACAATACAAGCATTTCAGAAAAAGACCTAAAATTTGCACAAAAATCTAATTCCAAAAAATTTTGGTGGTTATCAAAATAAAGTTTTTCTATTTCTTATTTTACCCTTTTGACTATAATTCGATAATATCGAATAATACTTTGATGTTCTTTCCCACGGTTATTAAGTTTTCTGCTGTGTGAATGACAGCCGATAGCTCTTTAAGGCTATCATTGCCCAAAATGGCATGGAATGATTTCAGTGTTGGTAATCCAAAAAATTTTATTTTCATGTCTCTTAATCCGAATAGGTTTATAAATGTATGGTGGGTTATTGGAACTTTTCCTCCCACGGAGTTTGCATAGAAAGTATTTTCGTTTTGAATGGCCGTTTTTATTAACGAAGTCTGTATATAATTTTTGTTCGATCCTGTGTCCAATAATATCCTCAGGATCTCCCCATTCTTCGTCTTTGCCTCGAAATATGGCAAAGACGAATTCTCTAATCTAAAAAATGGATATCCGCGAAGGGTTGGTCGTTTTCCTGTTCGTTCGACCTATACTGCGTCTGTTCGTCAATGTGTTCGTGTAGCGGTTGTAGTTCTTCCTCTGTTTCGTACGATGTTATTTGGTCATAATAGTCTGTAGTCAGTTCTTGTTCCGGATTCGCAGCTTCTGTGTTGATGTGAAAGTTCCTTTGGAATTTTTGTGCCTGCTATAATGGTTGGTCGTTTGGTCTTTTTCCCATGAATTGGTCCGTAGGTCTGGGTCGATTCATATAATTAACGTTTCTGGTTTGCATCGACTGATCCACTTCCATTGGTTCGGGTCGCATCATTGGTTTCGGCGCGAATGGACGTGGTGGTGGGTTGTTCGGTCTTAAAGTGTTGTTTGGATTGGGATAATTTGAAATTAATTGTCTTTGGTTATTGAACTGTTGTTCTTTGTAATTATTGTATTGATGTGGTAAATGTATATTGGGGTGATTCGCGTCGAATTGTCTGTGGTTATAGAATTGTTGTGGTCTGTAACTATTGTATTGGGGTGGTGAATATGCACTGGAATGATTCGCGTCGTATTGGGTTAATGGGGCTGAGGGTGCCGTTATCGTGGGGATAGTTCTGTTCGGTTTATTGGGGATTTGAGGTTTAAAATGTCGATTGTTTCCCGGAATGGCGTGTGGGGTTTCGATATTTCTATTGTAAGCGTATTCTGTCCGGAAAATTTGATTTTGTAATTTCAGGCAAAGATGAAGTGCCTGTGGGAGAGTCGTCGGTTCCCGGATACATAATAATTTGGAAAGATCGCCCCGTAATCCACGAATAAACATATCTAACGCTTTGTCCCTATATGTTTGAATAAGGGTGTCCATGGCCTCTCTACCTCTTGTCATACATGAAATATTATTTATAATCAAGGAAAGGTGCGAATAGACATCCTGGTAGAAGTGTTGCACCGAGTTGTTTCCTTGGATGAGGGTGGTCATCTGGTACTCTAGGGTACCAAGATCACGTTTGTCGGCGTAATGTAGTGTGAGGCAGCGTGAGATGGATTCCCAGTTCAGAGGTGTATTATAGGATTCTAATGCGGCGTCGGCCGCACCAATTATCTTGTTCCTAATAACATTGAGGATTGCGAAGTATCTTGGTGTCCGTCTTGTCGAGTCGTACAAGCTTAAAACCCTTTCCACGCTTTTCTTCCAGGAGCTAAACTCCGCGTGGTGGCCCGGGATTCTCTCAGACATCGAACAATGTCGGAGACTTTGTCCAATTCTGTAAGGGTTTCTCTGTATCGTTCGTCTATCCCTTGGGTATGTTTTCGACAAAATTCCTACACTGTTCTCTACAAACCCTATTTATTATGTTAATGATATTTGTTTCGATCTGAGCATTTTGGTTGGAGGTGGGGTCAATTGGGTGATTGTTGTGATTTAATACAGAAGGACGGATTAGGTTGTCGGGGTTGGACATATTCAAAAGGTTGAGTATGGAAACAAACTTATTACTTTAAAAATAACTTGTTTTGAAAGAATCTGATTTATTTATTTAACGTGATTATAAATAAAAATGATCAAATAAAAAAAAAAATTTTTTTTTTTTATTGTAAACTTTTTTAAAAGTAAAGCTTTTATTAATTTAATTTATTAACTTAATTTAACGTAATAAATTCCAAGAATTTACAGCCAGATTATCTTCAGTTGCATCTTGTTGTTTCGTGTTGGTTTGTTGATGTTGTTGTTATTTTGGCACTCTCTTCTTTTGTTTTTGTAGCGCTGATATGTGTTGTTTTTTTTTTAACAATTTGTTGTTAAAATCACAATATTTTTTCTTGATTTGATTTTAATTTTGATGAAAAAGTTTTTTTCTTAGTTCTGTTTAATTTAATTTATTTTAAGTTTAGTTAGTTAAAATTTTCCACTTTTATCCTACTTGAGGATTTTTTTACGTTGGCCTTTTAAGTGTTTAAGGATAGTTTCGTTAGTTTTTGTCTGTGCTTTTATCCTGTTTGAGGATTTTAACGTTGGCTTTTTATTTTCTCCCTTTTATCCTGCTTAAGGATTTTGTAATCTTTCGTTGGCCCTTATTTTTTCTTACTTTTATCCTAATTAAGGATTTTTACGTTGTCTTTTTATTTTCTCACTTTTATCCTTAAGGATTTTGTATTGTTTCGTTGGCCTTTATTTTTTTTCTACTTTTATCCTGCTTAAGGATATTTTTTCCACTTTTGTCCTACTTAAGGATATTTTTATCCTACTTAAGGATATTTTTTCACTTTTGTCGTACTTAAGGATATTTTTTGTTGGGCGCCAGTTAATTTATTTTTTATTAAATAAATAAAACACTATGTTGGTTTGAGTACTTTACTTAAACTGAATTTTTAGTGTTCAAATTTATTTAATTACAACTTATGTTTATCTCAGCTTTATTATGACAAATGGAAATACAAATTGATTTACAGGTAAGAATTATAATGCAGACATATTGGAAGCATTTTCACACAAATTAATACAATATTCAAATAAAGCAAAATTACAAAAGAATACAATACAAAAAAAGGGTAAAGTTAAATGAAATGCAACATGTTTCATGCAATTGGATCTGAGTAAAATTACGACATAGGGGGTATTTTTAATGAAAATGTTTTAGGAGTTAACTAATACAGACGGACATCGTTAAATCAAATGTGCTGTGCATGTTCTCATTGGTAAATTTTAAAATAACCGACAACATACGCAAATCTTCTTTATACAACGCTTTAAGTCATATCTAGATTTTATTTGATTAAGATTTCTCACATTTCAATTGAAAAGTTTCTCGCCGCGGGAATTACATACAATAATTTCACATAGGTCTTATACCAACTTCTTTTGGGAATAGAGTCTTTGTCGCCAATAAACGTATAATTTTGTTGGTATATAGATTGAATTCGCCTTAAAAATAAAAATTTATTGCTACCTAATTGATGTAACCAAGTATCTGATCAAATATGGACCTATTATAATAAAATTTTATAACATTAGGTCCATAAATAACCATAGCTCCTATAAAAATACAACATCCGAAAATATTGTAAATGTTGGTGTTGATATCAAATTTGGCTACCATAGCTTTTTTAATTGCTAATATATGTATAACATATGCCCCATATAAACACAGTCTCCAAGATCATTTGAAGACAAACAGATTTGATATACATAGATTTTTAAGTTCTTTTTTTATCAAACCATAGTATTAATTTTTTTTTTTGGAACTGATGTTATACTATTACTTTTAAGATTGACGTTTTTACAAGTATTCAGCTACTGCTTTTGCAAAAATGATTAAATAAGAATTATGAAATGATTAAATAAGAATTTTGTGTAACAGTTCATAAACGTTTTCTTGCAAATAAGACGTGTATTTTCACTGTATATGTTCATACATATATCGATCGCATTTGTTCATTAAAAATGTATTGCCTTGAAATTGTTATTTTTTTACTTTTTGGAAAATTTTTGGAATTTTTCCAAAAAGTGAAGAAATGAAAATTTTGTTTATCAACTTGTTGTTGAAAAACTGCGATATATTATGCATTTTTAATATACAAGAAGTAAATTTTTTTATGCTTATGTTTTCAATGAAAATAACTTAATAAATATGTTTGCTTTAAAGTTGCCCCTTGTTTTCTCAGAATTCCCCTTTTTGTGCCACTTTTATTTTGAAAACCCCCTTATTGTGCCCCTTTTTTGAAAATTTTGAACGGTAACGCTGTACAACATACATTTATACCAAGGCAACCATATTCAATGCTTACCGAGTTCTGTGAACGCTACAAGTTGATCGAATTCGATGCGTTCATACTTTAAACAACTCAAGTTTCTTTTGCACTCACTCTTTGCTTCTCATTGCAAATTAATTAAATGAATACGTGCCATTATTTTTTGCGGGTGTCTCATAGGTGATTTTTTTGCATTCATGCAGATGTTTACTTTGTTCATATTATCGGAGTTAAAAAGTTTGAGCATTTCGGCTGTTAGCCCCTTAAAACGCTTACTTGATTCAGCGGGAAAATTTTTAAAAATGTCAGCAGTTGCAAAATATGGGAAATTAGCTATTTTCCCTAGAAATCTAGCGATTTTCAGATTCGTCTAGCGGGAATCAAGTGATTTGTGTTCAACCAAAAATAAGCTGTTATATATAGAATCAATAAGTTATTGTTATGTACAGACAAGTAAATAGTAAAATACCCCAACTATAAATTTATGCCCCTTTGATTTTCTCCCTAATATTGCCAGTAAATGAAATAAAAACGCCTAAATCTGGGTGGAAACCCCCTAAACTGGCAACCAACAAGCAATTTATACATAAATTATGTCTTTTATCAGCTAAAAATCTTTCCCCTGGATTCATTCAGGTAAACATTGGACAGAACCTTATCAAATGATCCTTAGAAAGAAAAAAAAACTAGTTAATCTTGTCAACTCTCGTCTGAAAGCTATTAACATTAGCGTGATTTTGTAAATCCCTTCACCTTGTGTTAAAAAGTTTTCATAAAAAATTTTTTAAATTTTTAAAAACTTGGTTGGAAATATATTTCAAGTGAGGTGAAGTGTTTTACAAATTATCCCCCTAGAGCTAGTTGTCTTCCTCCTACCTGTTGTGTTCCCCAACGACTCTAAATCCGGTCTTTTTTAATTTTGCTCCTCAAAATTCCGAAGATCGAAAACTGTTTCCAGAGATTGGAACCTGGCTGTTAAGAAATCATCCATATATATCCATTTATTCACTTCCTTTTTAATCGTCACAAATATTACACCGTTCTTTATCTCTCTCTAAAGTCGCTTTATGTCCTTGGCACATTTAGACCTTACTGGGGATAGCCCATACAGCATCTTTGGTTGAATGTTCAACAGAATTCTCTTATATGCGTACGTGTCAACTAGTTTATCCCATGCAGGCCTAAACCCCTCATTTGTCAAGGTGGAATCACATACTATGTCCAGAGCATCCAGACTTGCAAGTTGTCAGTAACAAATGCCCCTATTGCGGTTCTCCACTCAACTCAGTTTGGTCGTGTGAGAGTCAACCCAACTTATGCACAACCAAACTCATTTTAGGTATTGTGATACCCAACGGTTTTTAGTTGAGTTTGCTATAAAGTTGCCAACTTAAAATATCGATTTTCCAACTTTAAATATAAAGTTTGACAAGTGAAAATTTTATAAAATTAAATAATTTTTTAAACTAAAAGTATTTTAAATTGTTGTGTTGAATAAAAAGTATTTACTATGGATATTAGTGTCGATTTATTTTATGATGATGAAAATGAAAACTCTTGTACAGATGTGCTACGTATAAGAAGAAAAATTCCTGATGATTCCAACTCTCTTGAACTACCTAATGCCAAGTAAGAACTTATAATTAGTAACGTAACTAAATAATAATTTTAAATTTGTAGATATAAAAGTTTTTTCCGACTAAACAAGGAAGCGTTTTATTATTTGCTGGATTAAAAAAACACCTGTTCGCGTAGTGGCTATTCCTCCTATATTAAAGTTATGTGTTAAAGTATCATATATCTTTACACTGATTTTTGGTCATACCAAATTTGGGGTTTTTCCATTAGATTAACAAGCCAAAAACAAATTGCCTGTTGTTTTTGTCTAGTTGTACTTGTTGTAGCAGCGAGTTTACCGTGTGTAGTTATACCATGCCCGGAATCAAAAATATATACTTTTTCATATATACCTTTTAACAAACTTTTTACATTACAATGTAAAACGGCTTGTACTTTTATATCTTATTAATTAAAAGACGTATCTCATTTATAACACATAATGATCTCAACATACCTACAGTTAAGGACACCATAAAAAACTTTAGTTCCAGATACCTTTTGAGACTGAGCAATCATAATAACTTATTAGCCATTAGCCTACTAGATGAAACAGAAGAAGTTCGTAGACTGAAAAGACTACATGTTTTAGATTTGCCTTTTACTTAATTTATTTAACATACAGTGAAAAGATACCATAAATATAAGAAAATAAGTCGTAGAGTTATTGAATTAAAGTTCAATAACAGCTGTTATTTTTTAAGTATTATAAAATTTGCTTATTGTTGTATAAACAGATTGTAAATAAAGAAATTCATGAAGAAAAAAAAAAAAATTTATAACACAGGAAAGATTAATCAATAGAACAATTCCTCCAAATGTTCAAATAAAGGATCTAAAAACATTTAATAAAAATTAAAAAATTAAATTCGAAATGGAAAATGGAAATTTTGCCGCTAAATCAGAATTAATACTGGGTCCAGCTTAAGTTAGCTTGCCTTTAAATTTCAAACAAGAAGTAAAGTTTTTCTTACCAAGCTCAATAAAACCTGTTCAGGCAAAACCCAAACAAATTTTAAAAAACAGAAGAAAGTTGAAAAAAAGTTATTTTTCTTCCTATCTATTCTCATCTGTTCTATTGTCATCTGATTATATTTTTACTATTTTGTCATCAACTTCAGTATTTAACAATAAATATTTTTTCCCTTTGAATTTTTAGATTGCATGCATGTATTATGCTAAGTTCCAACAAAAAGTGTGGCTTAGGTGTTTGCGGCAACCAACGCTACTTGAACTATTTCCAGTTGATATTACTGACCATGAAATTTTACCGCCAGTAACAAAATATGTTTACAAGAGTTAAGAAAATCCTAAAGAACCGCCTCAAAATTTAATGCTTACTCCTATACGTTAGGTAAGCTGATAATCACGTGTATTTACGTAATGTTTACATTGACATTATGGTATCCTTTATTGGGCTACTTTAAAAGCATAACAGTGTTGTGGAATCAAGAAGAGAACAACAGCGTGACTCGTTCGCAATTAAAAGACACCAAAATTATGTTACTGCTAGTCACCGCCAGATCGTCCAACAATACAGTGTGTATATCCAATTCACACACCTATAAGTACAACAGTGCAAAACATGATAAGGCAGTTGCATGGTATTAGAACGTATATATTTTTATCTCCTATAGCTGTTCATTGCAGTGCTGCCACCTTGTGGTTAATAACCCGAATTTGGTGCAATTTTAACTGTCGTGGGTAGAGCGTGGGTAATTTCTTTGAGGTGTAGATTAGGTGTAATTTGAAATTCTTTCATTTTAAAACAAATTATATCGTCACCTAAAATGCAAAAGGGCGTAACAACAAATAAATTCGAAATAGAGTTCTTGATTTATTTTTGTTCGTTTTATAAAACTACATATTTACAAAAAAAATTAGATCCCTGCGATCAAAAATTGCGACTTTATTAAAGAAATTCAAACGCCAACTACACCTTGTTGTTATTGGTTTTGTAAAGTATTTTGCTTCTCCTGTACGATATAAGGATTTGATTTTTGTTATAAATATGAGCTTCATAGTTATTTGGAACCTGAAGTTTATTGGAAAAAGAAGGTATTTGTACTAAAAAAACAACCTTGGAGGAAGATATGTTCCCAAAATTACAACAAGTAATGGATTTTGTGTTTGCTTTATCATTTAAAATGCTTAATTTAAGAAATATTTAGCGCCCTAAACATTTGTTTAACTGATTTGAGAAACAGACTGTCATATGAAAACGTGACAGGAATTATATTTACTAAATAAAGTACACAAAGGAACGGCAATGGACATTTTTAACCTTCCCTATTTATATGGAAGTAGAAGTTAACATTTTGACTTTTTATATAATTTTTATTAATTTTTGAGGGTTTTAATGTTATTTTTGTTCAATTATTTTGAATTACTATATGAATCTTAATAGTTTGACTAATATTGATCTTAGTAAAGTGAATAGGGTATTTTTTATAAGTGTGTGCTGATATATGAAACACATACAAACATTTGTTGTAGTATATACATATATCAACTTAGAATCAGTATCAGAGTCGTCGTCCGTTCTGCTGGCTGGTGGTTTGTCCATGTAGACCTGCGATCGGCAACCTATACCATTGCATTTTGCGGTTGTATGCGTTGTATGAATTTTACATATACGTTGTTAATGTGTTTTAATTCTCTAAAATGTGTGTGCACACCAGGGATGTTAAAGTTGGTACAATTGTACTTTTTTTTTGGTACATGTTGACCTTATAAAGTACCGCGTTACTACCGTGACTCATTTGGTACAATTTAAAAATTTGTCATAGTTCCCCCTTTTTGAATTTTTAGCAAACAAATTATTGAGTCCTTTTCATTGCATTTATTTGTTTAATTATTATTTCTTTCATCAGGATTTAAAAATCCTTTTTTTAAATTGCAATTTTTATTTATTTAATATGCAATTAAAATTATTAACATGGTTAATTTATAAATGCAATCAGAAGATGCTCGAATGCATGTATTGTTACAAAGGCTAACTTTTTTGTTCCGCCAAATAGCACGTAATTTCATGAATAAAAATATCACATAATTTCATGAATAAATATGTTTTGGATGAATGAGATATCTCTATCGTAGACCTTTACAAAAATCACATGCCCTTTGAAGAAATTTATTGCAGAACAGAAGTGGATTTATATATCTCTACAAACAATATCAATATTGATATTGTTAAAGAAATGAAAGAAAATGCTAAACTATTTTATATAAAAGTTTTGAGATCCAAAGTCAACTTTAATAACGAAGTTTTAATGTGGCTCTATAAATTTACTCCTGAAAATGTTATTTCAGGTAAAACAAGTCGTATTGTACCTCTTCTAGTAAAAATGTTCCCTAGTGAAATTTAAAAATTTGATTCAATCAATAATCAATCTATAATGTCGACCAACTGCAGTCGTTAAAACATAAAAATATTTGTAGTTTTTGGTCGGTGGTAGATAATTTACAAAATGAGCTGAATGTCCATATGTATCCTGACATTTCTAGAGTCGTCTGCAAATGTGGACAAATTTTTACTTTTCAAAATATAATAAAAACTAAGGAAGGAAACAGACTACATGTCTCATACAAACAAAGGATTGGTTAAGATCGACGAATTCATGCTGTTATGATGTAAAAATTCCAAATAGCTTATTACCTAAACAAATAAGTGCCTGATTTTGATCTCATATATTTATAAGTCTTTTATTTGCCTTATTTTATTCATACATATAATGTATGTTAATGTTCAGCTTGGTTTTTTTTGTGTGCAATTGAATTTTTATGTACTTTTATGTTGCTTTAATAAATTAAAAAAAAAAATGGTACCGTGAAGGTCCAAAAAGTACATTTTTTTTTGTAAGTTGGTACAAAATTTTCAACCCCATATAACATCCCTGGTGCACACGGACGTAACAAAAGAGAATAAAATAGAGAAGAGAAAAAGCGGCGCCCTGATTTTGCCCATCACAGATGTAGACCTTCTGCTCAAAGTACAGGTCGCAATTTTTAAGATAATTTCCGGTAGATAATTTAACATAGTCCCCATACGAATTTTTTTCCTAATAGAGTCTTTGTGCCTATAAACCATCTTATTTGGACAAGATTTGGCGAAAATATATTTTATTTCAACCTAAATTATCTTACGAAATTAATTTTGGAAAAAATCCATATATGACCATGGCTCCCATACAACTACCACACACGAAAATTATATCATAATTGCCTTATAAATATGGGTTCGTATTGATGAAAAAAATAGGTACTTTGCCATGGCAAACTTTTGTGCTGATGGGTATAGCATTAAACGTATGTAAGTCATATATAAACTAAAGACGTGCACAGATATATCTGTTTGTACAAGTTTCTGTGTGTTTACTAAAGTGAGTGTGTATGGATGAGTTGTCGATTGTTTCTGATATAAGTTGATATGGATATTTTTTGTAACATAGTGGATATGAGTTGATAAAAAGAGAATGAGAGTAACATATCTGTTTATATCTGTTTTACAAAAGCAGATAGTAGTTGATACTGATCGAATACAATGAGTTACTTATTGTACGATGCCGCTTTTTTCAATTGTCTTTCAACTTTCAAATTATTGAAAAAAATTACCAAAAAAAAAAACACATGTACATATTTGGTTTTTGTAACAAATTCTTTGATGCCCTTAAAAGGATGGGGGCTTTTCGTTCAAGAGACATGTAGACAAAAATTATTGAAAAAAAATTACTAAAAAAAAAACCACATGTATTTTGTTTTTGTAACAAATTCTTCAATGCCCTTAAAAGGATGGCGTTTATTAGTTCAAAAGACATGTAGACAAAAATTATTGGAAAATATAATAAAACAAAATTAACAAAAAAACAACACTTGTATTTTGTTTTTGTAACAAATTCATTGATGCCCTTAAAAGGATGGGTTTTTTTCGTGCTGTGGTAGTGAAAATTGTCGAGCAACAACAACAAAACTAGCAAGAAGCGTTGCGATCAGGCCTGCCAAATTTTCCGATTTATCGGTATTTTGCCGATTTTTTTTCTCTAAATTATCAAAGTGCCTATTTACCGATTTTTTGATAAAAACTTAAAACACGGTAGCTTTTGGTTTGTATTATATACATTTTTAATTTTGGGTAACTTTTAACGTTACAAAGAGACAACTGTTATTAATTCAGCGCTTATACTTAAGGAAAATGGGTTAGATTTATTCCATATATGTACATATGTATGTAGTGTTTGTCTAACCCATCACACACACACATTATGAAAAATATTCAACTAGGTATAAAGAATAAAAGCATTAACTCCAAATGAAAGAAAAAAAACTATACGATTTTTTGACCAAAGCTAAAAGAAGAGATAATTTATTTTTCTAAAGGAAAAAGGGGTTATTACTTACAAAAGAGTAAACTTAAGTTTAATTTATATTCACTGTCAATGTAAATATTTAATTTTATAGGATTATATGCTATTGAGGATAAGGCTTATACCTCCGGTAGCCTATTTAATTTAAGAAAGTAAAGTAAATATTCAAGTTTTTTTGCAAAAAGAAAATCAGATTTAAAATGCGAGAATTCTTCAACCTTAAAATCAAATTTCGATATCCACTGAAAAATTAATCTTTGCAAGGAATTATTTTTTTTAAAGATTATTTCAAATTTAATAATTCGATTTTTATGCTTATATTTAAAGTTATTTAATAAAAGTGTCAAACTCATATATGTATAATAGACCTGGCGTTAAAAACTTTTTATTAAAACTTGAATGTGGGTTGCGATGAAAATATGCGATTTGATGCCAAAATTGATATAGCAAATTTTCAGGCTGATCGGATGGTGCCAACCCGTGCCACAATGAGGTCAAATGTCAAAATTTTGAAAAAACTACCAAAAAATAAAAAAACTCCATATTAGCTGCGCCAGGTCTAATGTATAATAATAAAAAAATTAAAACAAAAACTTTTTATATCCATAAAAACAATTAACCAGGAACGGTGGCAGTTATAACTGGTATCAAAAAAGTTCCTTAATAACAGTTATTTCAAGGATCGTAACAGTTATAAAATAAGCGACAAAAAAATCATAGAAAAAATGTCTATGTAAAAATTGTACGTAAAGTTCAGGTCGCAGTTTTGAAGATAAATTGCTGAAATTTGGTACAAAGGTTCTAATTGTCTTAAGGAACAAGCATATTGTCAATGGTGAGAACTTTGACATGAATCTTAACTTCATAAAATAATGGCGTGGTCCATGATTGCCCATGTGTCCCTAAGCTACACTCTTGAAAAGTTATCTCTAAATATTGTGGTGTGGAGCATCGTAGGGTCGGGCAGGCAGACTACTTTCTTATTTGTTTGTAATGGATAATTGCAACCAAAAAAATAAATTATGTGTTTATAATGGAAAAATAAATGCTTTTTTACAATACATATTTTTAACCCAAAATTTTTTTGGTTGAAATAATGGTTATCAATAACAAAAAAAAAAATTGTTACTTTAATTGGCTACGATAACTCAAATAAAATATATGTAGCGACAAAATAATAATTATTATTATTTTTAGTCCCGGAGTTATTTTGTGAATTAAAAACAAAAAAGTCCTTTTTAAACAGTTACCTCTTTAACGTAAATATAAAAGGTCAAATTAAACTCTTGAAAAGGGAGTTCGATTTAGCCGTCATAAATTAAAACTCAGTTGAGGAATAAAAGATCGACACTCAAAGCTTGCCGCTGGTCAGATCTTTACAATTTGTATAGCAGTATTATCTAATCAGCTTGTACTGCAATTAAATTGTCATTAAAAAAAGAAGAAAAACAAAATGAGTGTTATTATCAGTGTTGCCAGTGAAATTTCGAGAAGGATACATTTTAGTTTCCAAAGAGATACGCTTTTTTCCAAAATGATACATATTGGAAAACATTTGAAAATCCATTTTAATGTTATCAAAACAAATTCATGTTTGTAAAAATTAATATACGAGTTAAGGCGTTTATACTAAGGCGATTATATCAAAAAGTTAATATAAATTTTTCTTCTAAAATTTCATCTTAACAGACATACACAAGAATAAGCAAGCGATAGAAGAACTTAGAAAACCTAACAACAAAATACATTTTATTTTCGTATTTAGTTGTCATTGTTTTTTTTTTGGTATTCATAACGAAATGATAACTTTTATAAACTTTGTTAGAGTAGGAAAGTTTAAAATTGGATTTCTGTACATTTTGCGCACAGATTCAAAAGATACGAAAAATATCAGGATTATACATGGTACCTGAAATCATCAAAAGATACGAAAAATTTATCTTTCGTATCCTAATGGCATCACTAATTATTAAAGACGTAAAATATAAATCCTTAAAAGAGTTTTATTTGTTGACAGCCAAGTGAGTTTTATTTTAGGCTGAAAACTCCTCAAGTTTTATTTAATTTTTTTAGAGAGAAAACTCTACTTTTATTGTTTAATCCGAACTTTTATATATTCGTTGAAAAATTTGTCTTAACTGTGGAGTTGAGATCGTTTTTTCTAGAGCACCATAGATTCTGAAAGAGCACTTTAATACGAATCTATTGTTATATGACAGTATGTCTCCGTTGGCTCTAATATGGAAAATTCATATAAATTTTTAATTAACTAATATTTGTTTATAAAACGTTTATTTGTATTGATTTTTATGTTAAAAGCATTAGGTAATGGTAAATTGTTGCTTTGTTATTTTTTGTCATTAAAATATGTTTTATTGTGTTTAAAAAAGGTATTTTTAAACACAATATTTTTTAAAATTAAATTGACGATTTGTTTTTGAAGATATGCAGATTTCTTACCAAAACCATCTGGCACCCCTGGTTGAGATCGTATATAAATTTTTATAAGCTCTGTTATTTGCATCAACTCTCCAACAATATTTGAAAATACAACAGATAACAACAAGTATTGTTAAAATACCATGGTGACAACAGATATTTGTGAGCAAAAAAAAAAAGTTATGATATACTCAATCCAATACCATACGCAACTGTTTTGGTTTTTTGGATATGGTGAGTGGACAAAAGCAAAACCATACAACATAAGTTACACTCATTCTCTCATTGATATCAATAGTAACAGGTACATATCTGGTGTATCTGTTTTGACAATACTTTATGGTACACTCGTGCAGGTCTTTAATATAAACCCCCTCTCTTAAATTGCTTTAAAACATAAAACCTTAAATCGATGTATGTAGTTACCTAGATAATATTCGGCGTTAAAAATTCTTCTAATTTTATTTTAATAGGTTAATAATTGCATATGGAACTTAACAAGGGAACAAGGCAACACTTTTAAAAATTTTTCTGAAAATACTGTGGTGTAAGGCAGTGTTGCCAGGTCATTTTTTTCTTCCCCCCCCCCCTCCCACAAACAAATTTAAAAACCCCCAAGTTTAACGTATTTTAAAAAAATCCCCCTAAATGAAAAACTTGACTCAGTTTTTATTTGCATTCTAATATCAATTCCTATTTAAAGCAAAAATCGCAAAATGCTTAACATTTTACTTAAATTTCCCTAAAAATATTTTTTTCAAGTTTCCTGAATATTTTTATTTAGTAAAATGTCTTAAAAAACAATTTATGCGTTTAAAAAAGACTATAACTTATGTACATACATGTATAAATCAAAATTAAGTTCGTAGAAATTTGCATTTTAAATATTGGAATAGAGTAGAGTTTCTTCAAAAATATTAAGTATTGGCAAGTCATTTTCGTGAACTTTGTACATATTATCGAAATTAAAAAGTTTAAGCATTTCAGGTGTAAGATTGAAGTTGCGACACGTATTTTTTAATATGTAAGTACTTCACCCTTAAAGCGCTTTCTTTTTTTATCTTCTGAAAAACGATTTTGCTCGACCAAAAATAAGCTATAAAATATATCTAGTATTACTTACACGGTGTTTACATTTGCCAGTACTGGCAAGACAGTTGCAATACATGCAAAATTTTTCACTAATTCATGTACACTTTTACAACTGTCTTGTCTAATGTCTTGCAAATTTTGCAGACAGTAAAATTGGACAGTGATTTGACATTTGCTGACAGCATTTTGAAGTTTTGCTCGCAAAAATAAAAAAAAATCAACAATTAAAAGAAAATTAAAAATTAGGCTTAGATTTTTATGTTTTACTTAAGTGTTATCTATGTTAACTCGAAATACTTGTTAAATGATATTTTTAATTTGTTAAGTTCATAAAAAAACAATTTTAGCTGGGACTTGCACTGCGACCTTCACGTTAGAAATTTTTTTAAAAGTGATCTGTCTTAACTACTGTCTGGACCACTACGTCACGCAGACAGTAAGTAGTGTTTTTGGCAACTAATATGTATTTTCAGTGCTGGCATATGTAAACGCTATGTTAGCTGTTGTTATGTACAGACAAGCAAATAGTGCAATCCCCTAAAAAAACCCCTTAATAGAAATTTATGCCCCCAAATTTTCTCCCTAAGAATTTGTACCCCCTAAATGAAATAAAACCCCCTAAATCTGGAGGGAATATCTCAAACTTGGACACTCTGGTGTAGGGTGCAAATGTTCGGAATCGACCGACATGTACTTCTAATTTGTTTTTTTTTTTTTTGTAAAAGTTTTTTTTATAATTAAACGTTAATTTGATATCAGGTGTAATTTTATTTCAATTGGGTAGTTTTGCTTCATCTCAAGTGTAGTTTTGAAATATGCTGTGGTAACACTGGTTCATTGTAAATTAATTTCTTCTAAATATTGGCTCAAAATTAATTATTTATAATGTGTAACTGTTCAAACATTAAATATTTTAAATTTATTTAATACTTCTTTAAATAATATATAAATCATATAATTTACAATAATATTTTGCAAATTTAATTTCTTCTCTTAAAAGTCTACTTCACTTTTATTTCAATTTATTTTATTCCAATTAATATTAAAAAATATATTCAATCAATAAAAAAGTACACAAATTTCAAAAAAAAAAAACGTAATTTAAGAGAAATAAATAAAATAAATTTGTTCAAACTTGTTGAATGTAATAATTTCAGATTTTGTATGGAATAAATTAACAATTTAATACAAAATGCCACAAATAAATAAATTCAACAAAATTTTTTTGAATTTCTCATAATCTGTTATTCAATATTAGAATTATTACGTTTTTTTTTTTTTAATTCTTATATTACAACTTTACAACTTTTACTTATTATAAGAAAAGATTTTGGTGGCTTATAAATGTTATAATTTAAGGAATACAATATTGGTTTTAGTGTCTGTTCAGTTTTCCGCCGAATTTATGTTTAAATACCATGGCCAAGAACCTGGTGTAAGTCTAGTAACTACATAGTAATTATAAAATATCTCAAAAATGTTTAAACTTTCAAATAGAAAAACGTCTAACTTTTAACGTTTGTCTTTTAAAATGGAGATATCCTTTTTTATCCCAGTATTAATTACATTGTCTTCTTCATTTTCGAAGGAAAATTTAAAAAAAAATTAATAGAAATTTTTTTTAATATTTTTTTCTACCAATTTTGTTGAATAAAAATTATAAAACTAAAAATCATTTGTTTTTTTATTCATATAAAATTAATTTTAATATATTCAGCTTTGGATATTTAAATATAAAAAGAATTATAGAAATTTTTTGTGAATCCAGCTTAGTTAATATTTAATAAGTTCAAATTATTTTTTTTATAATAAATTTTATGTAACCATTTTTGAAGGAAAATTTAAAAAAAAAATGAATAGAAATTCAACATTTTTTATTTTTCGAATTTATTCTATGAGTTAAATTTCAGTTATGTTTTTTTAAAGCTTTTTGTAATAGTTATATTCATTAAATTTTTTAGGAATTACTTTATACACTAATGACTGTATTCATAAAAATATTTTAAATTAAATAAAGGTTTACAAAACCAATTTTCTATGAAAAAGATCCTTAATAAGCATTTGTTAGTGATACTTTATAAATTGAATGTATTTAACTCAACTATTTTAACAAATAGATATTGGGAATTATTTCTTTTCATAAGCAACTTTATAATTTTCGACATTTTTTATTTTTCGAATTTGTTCTATGAGTTAAATTTCAGTTATGTATTTTATAAAGCTTTTTGTAATAGTTATATTCCTTAAATTTTTTAGGAATTACTTTATAAAGTATCACTATCCAGTGTTACAAAAAGAATGCTGACGAAGGCCGTAGCGGGCCAGAAAACGCAGTACATTCTGCTGATGTCTTCACTACTTCATTGCTATCCAACGGTAAAATGTAACAAGAAGATACAATATAATAGTCTGGTAGTGTATAAAGTAATTCCTAAAAAATTTAAGGAATATAACTATTACAAAAAGCTTTATAAAATACATAACTGAAATTTAACCCATAGAATAAATTCGAAAAATAAAAAATGTTGAATATAATAAAGTTGCTTATGAAAAGAAATAATTCACAATATCTATTAATAGAAATTTTTGTATATAAAATATTTTTTTTAATATTTTTTTCTACCAATTTTGTTGAATAGAAATTATAAAACTAAAAATACTTTTTTTTATTCGAATAAAATTAATTTGAATATATTCAGCTTGGGATATTTAAATATAAAAAGAATTATAGATCAATAAGTCCATGACTTTTTGAATGAAACACAGTTTTTTTTACAAAAAAAAGTTATTTTTCAACATAATCTGCTTTTAGCTCAATACACTTAGTCCAACGTTTCTCCAATTTGTGTTTTCCTTCCAAAAAAATAGGATTTTTCGAGGTCCATAAAATAGGCATTTGTTTGGCCAATAATTTCATCGTTGGAGCTAAATCTCTTTCCACAGAGCCATTTCTGTAGGTTCGGAAATAGTCACTGGGGCTAAATCCGGAGAATATGGCGGATGAGGTACAATTTTTTTATATTCCTACGCTAATCCCGCGATTCCGCAACCCCGGTACTGCAAGACTAGCTCACTACCAGCTAGCCTACCGGAGCACCCATTCGTAGCCCAATAAGCATATCTAAATACGACGGGGGATCAATAAGTCCGTAACTTTTTGAATGAAACACAGTTTTTTTTTACAAAAAAAAATTATTTTTCAACATAATCTCCTTTTAGCTCAATACACTTAGTACAACGTTTGCCATCACCTTATTGGCCGACAAACTTACCTTGGTCTTCTTCGGAGCCGGTTCACCCGAAGAAACCCATCGTTTAGACTGCTGCTTGGTCTCCGGAGTGTTGTAATGGATCCATGTTTAATCCACAGTTACAAAACGCCGCAAGAACTCATTCGAATTGCGGTTAAACAACTCCAAACAATCCTTTGAAGTGGTCACACGATTACGTTTATGGTAAATTGAGAGCAAACGCGGCACCCATCTTGCAGACAGCTTTCTTAAGCCCAGCTGATCGGCCAACACCATTTCATATAACTACGAGGGAAGTTCGAAAAGTCACGGACTTTCGGAATTTCATTCGATTTTACGAAACTTAACACAAACATTTTAATAAAAAATCTGAAATTTTAATTGCTTTTATTTTTATTGTAAAATAAAAATTATAAAACAAGTAATTTAATTTTGCATTTAATTCACGTCTTACAACTATGAGTTCTTCTAATTAAAATAAATATACATAAAACCAATTAAAAATTATATATGTATGTACCTAGAAATCTTCACAAAAATTTATCCAAAAGTATCCGGTTCGAAGGAACAATAAATAAGCCAGTCTTATTGTTCTTCTTCGGACTGTAAGGGAAGGGCTCCCACCAGTGTGGCCAGTTTTTAAAATAGTATAAAGCTAAATCATGTTTGAAATAGAGCTAAAAAGCGCTTACGATGGAAATTTAAAGCCAAAAAATATACAAACCTTTTTTTTATAGATTTCCAATAGTAATTTTTAATTATTTCAATATTTTTCATACACTTAATAGCGTTAATGTAGGTATATCTACATATACATATGTATATAAAAAATGATAACATTAGGGACTAACTCACTGCATTATTCATTATCGCACAGCCTAAACGCCTGAAGCTAAAAAGTTAAAATTTGGACCGGAGTTTGTTCTCTCGCCAAATCGATCCACTAACGCTGAATTTTTTGAAGCTCCAATGTTAACGGGATAAAAAAGGTAAAAACATGTAAATTCGCTTACCTCTTATCTCCTAAACTAAAAGAGATACAAAAAATATTAATACTAATCGATGGTCATTAAAAAAATAAGCGGGCAGGTGGTTGGTGCTTTTTCGAAATTCGGCCGTTTTGGGGAGTACATAGGTAAAACTTGCATATTGGAACTTTTTTGTCACCCCACATATCTTTTAAACCAATAAACACAGGAATAAAAATTATATCACATCACGTAACTTTTATAAAAAATACAAATATGAATAAAGTACTTTTTCGAAATTCGAACATTTAAGAGGTGAAAATCTTACCTATTCCTGGTACTTTTTTACAAAACATTTGTTAAGTTATTTAAACTTAATTGTTAGTGTGAAGTTATTTTTTGTTGCCACTATACTTAAATCAAAACTACAACGCATGCATTATTTGTAAATAGTTAAGTTAACTGAACTTTATTGTTAATCAAAACTACAACGCATGCATTATTATTTTTACTTAAGTTAGTTGAACATTATTATTTGTATTTTAATTATGTCACCTTAAGTTTTATTTAGGTCACTTTCATGTTAATTTTAGGTTTATTAATTATGTTATTATTTTAATTTTGTATAAAAGATGACCAATATTTACAAATAAATTGTATTGATTCTACAGTCTTCATACACAGAACGTCTTTTCTTTATTTTTTGCAAACAGTCTTTCAGTTACAAGTACTGACAAGACAAAAAGGAAAACAAAAAAGTGTTAGTTCTGACGAAACGTTTGAATTAAATTACACTTGAATCCTTATTTGAACATTGGTGACCCCGACGTGATCTGACAACAAAACAAGCCGCCTGCGCTTTCGAATTTGTGTTCCATCGTCATTTTTAGCAACATGTCATCAATGGAAGCATTTATAAACCTACAGAGTATCTTAGGCGAAAACATCCTGCAGATCATACAACTTCAAAAAGGACTCTGCTGAAAGGAAAAGTAAGAGATCCTATTTTGAGGAATGCATGCGTCGTCTCTCAGACAAGTGGACCGAGTTCAACGAGACCGACGAAAAATTGCGTATTATTGTTGAAGATCAGTCTGAAGTAGACTACTTCCAAACCAATTATTTTGAACAGATACGGTCATTAGCTCAAGAATACAGTGACCTATTCCAATCTGAATTGATGCGCTTGAAAAAAGAAGAGCTGAAGGTCCAGCAAACAACTTCACAAGCAACTCACCATGAGCATAACGATCAGGCAAAAGGGCCTGATACATAATTTGATTGGCAAATTTACCGCTCGGATGTCAGCATTACAGAGGTTCTTAACGGGAATGTCAGGATTGGATATGGATGAGTCTCAACAGTTCTACAATATAAGAATTGATACCATTAACAACTTATGGAACCAAATTGAAGATTTATCTGATGAAGTATGGGATCAATGTCCAAACCCTCTAGGTAATGGTCTGAATCAAGTCGCTTAAGAAAATCTCCGACGGAATGGTAATTGATGGTTTGACGAAGTTAAAAGCGATGTAAAATCATCCATCAAAGGATAACTCGGTAAGTCAACAGACATTCATGGCAACATCACTGCCTCTTCCGAAAATCTCAATTCTCAAGTTTGATGGGGATTACGCCAAATGGATACAATTTTATGACATGTTTCTCCATATGGTGCACCAACAACCCATACCTAATATCCAAAAGATGTGGTATCTTAAAACCAATCTTACAGGGGAAGCCGAAAATTTTGTGAGCCACCTATCAACAACCAAAGGCAACTATGAGTCAGCATGGACTATGGACTATCACATGGAGAAGATCGATATAATAACAAACGCATTCTTGTTATAACACTGGTCGAGAAAATTATTAGTCAGCCAGTATGCACCTCAAGCTTTTCCACTATCAAGAAATTACACGATACGACTCGAGAGTGTCTTTTAGCACTGAACAACATTGGAATTGAGGCGAAAGTCTGGAACCCTCTGTTTTTCCAAATTTTGATAAAAAAGCTTGCTTGATCGGAGCTTGCATATGAGGTCGAACAGTCTTTAAGCCAACCAAAGGGGTTACCAACAGTTGAAGACCTGTTATCATTCCTGGAATTCCAGTTCCAAACCATCGAGTCCATTACTCACAGAGAGAAATCGGTACATACTAACAACAAAACAGCAGCTACTGTGGTCAAAGGAACTCCTAGGTGAAGCTGTTGCAATAATGGAAACCATGCTTTATATCACTGTGAAAGGTTTTAAAGGTTATCAGAGATAGAAAGGCTTAAATTTGTACAGTCACAAGGGCTATGCTTCAATTGCTTCAAAGAGGAACACTCCTCAAAAGACTGTCCATTAAGCTCTTGCAAAAAGTGCAGCAAAAGGCACAACACATTATTACACATTGAATCAAAATGTAATCCACAAGTCAAGCAGACTACCGATTCTGGCCCAAACAATGACCCAAAGCCATATACGTTGAACGCCACGGTAACATCCACAGCTGCAGATAACAGCATCTAACGGAAATTCAGCAGAATTCCGAGCAGTTCTTGATTCTGGTTCGCAGGTGAACCTCATTTCCGAACAACTGATAAGAAGGTTGGGTGTTTCAACGTCAACAGCATCATTATGCATTGACGGTGTCGGAAATGGAAGAAAACGAGTTACAAGGAGAATAAATGTGACGGTACAATCAAGAAACAATAAGTTTGCAATGTGAATCACTATTTGTTCAAAATACAAAAACAATCGATGAAGGACGCTTCGTGAAAATCCCTCGGCATTAGGGGATTTCAAGACAACAGCTCACAAACGATTCCTAAGTCTTGAACGACGATTATTGAAAGATCCATTAATTAGAAATCAGTACATAAGTTTTATGAATGAATATGAACATGTTTGAAATAGATATCAATTCAATACCAACATCTAATCATTTCATTCCACATCATGGCGTTATAAAACCATATAGCACAACTACTTAACTTCGTGCTTCTGCCAAAACGTTGTTCACTTAATGACTTACTTTACACTGGCCCAATCGTTCAAAGTGATCTATTTTCGATACTCATTCGTTTCCGCTTACCAATATTTGTCTTCACTACAGATGTCGAAAAAATGTACCGACAAATTTTAGTACATCAAGATGACAGGAGATACCAGATCATCCTATGGAGAAATGACCCTTCCGCGCCCATAAAATATTATCAACTCAAAACTTTTACATACGGGACGGGATCTGCTCCATATTTGGCCACAATACGGATTCAACAGATTGCACTCGATAATGAAACTGATTTCCCACTAGGTGCTCAAATGCTAAGGAATAATTTCTATCTAGATGATTATCTTGGAGGGTCAAACAGCTTATCTGACCCTCCGAAACACAACAACAACTAGCTTACATACTAAGAAAACATGGTTTCAACTGCCGTAAATGGAGTGCGTATCATAAACAACTTCTTCACAACATTCCACAAGATGATCGGGAAGTGAATCTCGACTTTAATAGCACACAGAATTAGACTATTAAAACTCTGGGCCTAATATGGCTGCCTAAGGCTGACCATTTTTGTGTAAAGGTAAAAGTAGAACCTGTTGATATAATTACTAAACGTACAGTAAGTTCTGACTTGGCAAAACTGATCGATCCGCTTGGACTCTTAACGCCAATTATAGTTAAGGCAAAGATATTTATTCAACATTTATGTCAGATGAAGTTGTCTTGGGACGAAGCTCTTAGTTTAGCTAGGTCAGATTTCCGCGAAGGTTTAAATTCGTTAAACAATCTTGAAATAACACGACACATATTCAAGGATGACATCCCATTAACTACTCAACTGCATATCTTTGCGGACGCGTCCGAAAGAGCCTTTGGCGCTGCAGCATACATTCGGTCAACATTTGAAGGTGGTAGAACAATTACAAAATTGCTATGTGCGAAGTCTCGCGTCTATGTCAACGTCTTCGAAAGGTTATGCAAATTAAAGGTTTACCAATTTTCTTATGGACAGACTCCGAAATTGTATTGGCATGGATACACTCAAACTCATCCTCGTTCCAGACATTTGTGGGTAATAGTATATCAAAAAATCAAACATTAACTCTTCCAGAACAATGGCGACATGTGTCATCTAAGGATAATCCAGCAGACATTCTCTCAAGAGGTTGTCAGCAAAGGCGCTGTCAGAGTGCCATCTATGGTTTCTAGGACCATTATTTTTACACGGAAACCAAGAATACTGGCCTGCAGAGTTCCGACCACCTTTACAAATTACTTCTGATCTTGAAAGAAAGAAAGATTCCACGATTGTTTTGTCAACCATATATGACCACAGCTTTGTATATGACATCGATCATAAGGGCTCATTGCAACGAACAGTATCATACGTCCACCGCTTCATTACAAACACCTCTAATAAAAATTCAGCAAGAACACAATTAAATGCTCTAAGTACAGAAGAACTTGAGACATCAAGGTTATGATTTTTCCAATTAAATCAAGCGGTTAAATGAACAACAAGAACTCGCAAAAACCAGTCCTATTATTAGTTTAACTCCATTTATCGATAGTAAAGGTATCCTGCGAGTGGGAGGGCGATTGGACGAGTCAAACCTATCATACGATTCAAAACATCCCATGATTCTTCAATACAATGACGAACTAGTGAAGCTTTTATTTAAATCAGTGCACGAAGAAAACAAGCACTGCAGTCCGCAAACTCTATTAGGAATCATGAGGCAGAGATTCTGGCCGATCAAAGAAAAATTCATCGCACGATCAACAGTGAAAAAATGCGTACAATGTTGCAGGGCCCGTTCAAAGTTATGTCAACAATTAATGGGAAACCTTCCTGCACACAGTCACACCTGCACGTCCATTCATTAACACAGGCGTTGATTACTTTGGTCCAATATGGATCCACTACAAAATACGAGGAAAACGACCAACAAAAGCATATGTAGCAGTATTTTGTTGTTTTGCGACAAAGGCAGTGCATTTCGAACTGGTAAGTGATTTATCGACCGATGCTTACATTGGTGCCTTAAAACATTTTATTGGTCGAAGAGGACGTTGCCAAAATCTCTATAGCGATAACGCAACAAATTTCGTTGGAGCCAACAATAAACTTACTGAACTCGCTGATACAATATTTTCTGAGGAGGGAAAAGAATCAATAGTTTCAACCTGTAGCACAAAAGGAATTCAATTCCATTTTATTCCACCCAGATCTCCCCACTTTGGAGGACTTTGGGAAGCAGCAGTAAAATCGGCCAAAAATCTACTTGTGCGAAGCATATGTACAGCCTCACTAACGTATGAAGAGTTGGAAACGGTAATCATAGAGATTGAAGCCATCTTGAATTCCCGTCCGTTAACACCTATGCCTGACGATCCTTCCGACATGTCTGCATTAACTCCAGGACATCTATTGATCGGTGAGCCTCTCACGTCTCAGGTGGACATCGCAGCCAAATCAAAGAAAATATCACTTTTATCACGATGGGAGCTCGTTTCAAGAATAAAACATGAATTCTGGAAAAGATGGTCAAATGAGTACCTTCACGAACTACAGCTGCGTCATAAGTGGAAAACTGCAAGTCCCAACATCAAGCCGGGAGATATGGTTATCATTAAGGAAGATAACACTGCGCCAATGAAATGGCCGCTAGGACGAATATTGAAAGTTTATCCTTGACATGATGGATCCATTCGGGTTGCTGATGTCAAAGTAACATCTGGAATATGTAAAAGGCCTATACATCGCCTTGCATTGCTTCCTGTTGAAGAAAATCCACAGTCAAACTCAACAAATCCGGACTCAAACGCAACAAATACAGATGCAATAACCGAAGATAATAGCGAACCCAAAGGCAAAGAATAAAATTTCCAAGTAATAATAAATGCGTAACTTTGCTGGCGTTGCTACTTATTTTCCCAATGATTTTGGGAACACCAATCAATAACAAACGATTTGGAACTCAGCTGGGAATTCATTTTGAAGAAAAAGGATCAACGTATATATCTACAAGTCAATTGAATCTAGTGGTATATTATGATCTTTCTGCAAACTGGACTGATACATCATTTTTGGCAAATGGCACCAAATCACTAAAACAAATTTGTAATAAAATGGAGTCCAATACGTCATGTATGAATATAATTAAACACTTGCAACACATTGAAACTGACTTGAGCCTTGACAACAGGTTGCTAGACAAATCTCGGCAGAATAGAGGTGCTATTGACTTTGTTGGAAATGTTGCACATTCACTGTTTGGTGTACTTGATTCAGAGTATGCAGAGAAAATGTCATCAACCATTGCCCCATAACAAGAAGATCAAACTTCAGTTGCAAACTCAACAATTAACATTGTTAAACAAGGTCTAACTGCAGCAAACTTCAAGTTTGATAGTCTCCAATCAACAATAAATGAATTAGTAAAAGGTGAAGAATTATGCAACGAAGAATTGTACCCATTTAGGCTTGCCAATCTGTTCAACATGGGTTTCATGCAACTATCACTCATAGCAAACAACTTACAAAAAACGCAAGCATGTATCTGGGACACATTAACTGACACCCATCATGGAAAAATCAACCCGTTACTGTTAACTCCGCTACAACTTGAAGTCGAATTTTCACAATTCAAGTCTAAATCTAATTGACCACTCGTCAATGCCGGGGAGAATGTTAAGTTATTTAAACTTAATTGTTAGTGTGAAGTTATTTTTTGTTGCCACTATACTTAAATCAAAACTACAACGCATGCATTATTTGTAAATAGTTAAGTTAACTGAACTTTATTGTTAATCAAAACTACAACGCATGCATTATTATTTTTACTTAAGTTAGTTGAACATTATTATTTGTATTTTAATTATGTCACCTTAAGTTTTATTTAGGTCACTTTCATGTTAATTTTAGGTTTATTAATTATGTTATTATTTTAATTTTGTATAAAAGATGACCAATATTTACAAATAAATTGTATTGATTCTACAGTCTTCATACACAGAACGTCTTTTCTTTATTTTTCACAAACAGTCTTTCAGTTACAAGTACTGGAAAGACAAAAAGGAAAACAAAAAATGGTTAGTTCTGACGAAACGTTTGAATTAACTTACACTTAAATTGAACAAAATTTTTCACCATTAATTGCCATGTACGTATTAAATTATGTACCCCCACTGAAATATTGAAATTTAATGAGGAGAAATAAAGTTTCAAAAAGGAGAGATACGAAAAATTAAATATCATTATTTTACTTCTCCGTTCTACATGTGATAATTTTTGAATTTTCTATAATATTGAACTAAGAAACATAAAATTATAGGTGCAGGATCCTGAGTAAATAAGAACTTATAAGCTGAAATAATTGGTTGTTTTTTGTTAAAACCAAGAAACATTAACTTTGGCATATACATAAATATGTCCACGAAAGAAAGGGAGACGCCAACGAAGTAGAGGGTTTAATGTTATTATTATATAAAAATATATTTTTGGTCTATTTACATAAAAAAAAAATAAAATAAGTACTTTTTTAAAATAAATACTTATCTTTTTTTTAATTAAACAACAAAACAATTTATTTTATTCATATGTTTATAACACTAGCCTCACCCATGATCAAACTGATCAGATTCTGAAGAAAGCTTAAAAAATATACGTATCTCTTAGTTTTTCTAGATCAATTCATTTCGGTTTTTTGACAGCAATTCAATTTTTAACTTGAATTAAGTTGTAACGACATTAATTCGCTGCAAAGTGTAGTCCCTCATCGAACCGATAGCTGAGTTAAAAACTGTAAAACTATGTCGACTGCAGTGCAGTACACCTCCAGGGTGAGGGTGAGGGCGAGATTCATTATCAATAATTTAAGTACGTTTGAAATTTATTTTAAAAGAAATGTTTATACAAATGTTTCTTAAAACAGATTTCAAGTTTAAATAATTTATTTATGAATACGTCAGAAAGTGTTTATTTATAAAAAAATTATTTTATTTACCGTATGTTTTTTTAGAAAATTTTTTGTTTTATTGGACCGGAAGGAATATGAGCTATTTCATCAATATTACGACTTAATTGTTATAATTATATCAACTTTTATTCTTTAGTTTCTGAATAAAACTTTAATTGGATCGTTAATAATTTTTATTTTTTGCTTGATATATAACAATTATTTCTTGATTTCTATAATTTGCATAAAAATAATCATTTTTATTTTGGAATTATGTTTTAAGCCAAAGCTGAACTTGCTAAACGTAATTGTGAAAAAGGCTTGAGATGTGAATTTGCAAATTTCGTTTCTACTTAAAATAATGGTTTTTATTAAGCAAAATACAAAAATCCAGAAATAGTCGTCATATATCAAATTGAAAATTTTAAATACTCGCTGTGTTCCAAAAACAAAATTGAAACTCAAAAATAAGAATTATTTGCAATAAAAAATATAACTCAAATATAATTTTTAATAATTTTTTTGTATATAGTATAAAAATTCAATAAAAACGAACAGTTTTGTACATAAACGTTGATATGTTAAAAAT
Source organism: Pollenia amentaria (assembly GCA_943735925.1). NCBI lineage: Eukaryota > Metazoa > Arthropoda > Insecta > Diptera > Polleniidae > Pollenia > Pollenia amentaria. The sequence continues at coordinate 107,081,106 of OX031006.1, forward strand.
CCCGGGAATCATAAAAATAAATCCCGGGATTTAGCAATCTCGAAAAATCCCGGGATTCGGGATTTCCCATTTGGCATCCCTAGTTAGTACTAACCTTTATAAAATAATTAATTTTTAGATATTGGGAATTATTTCTTTTTATAAGCAACTTTATTATATTCAACATTTTTTTATTTTTTCGAATTTATTCTATGAGTTAAATTTCAGTTATGTATTTTATAAAGCTTTTTGTAATAGTTATATTCCTTAAACTTTTAGGAATGGCTTTATACACTATTTAAATTTTTTTTATTTTAATTTTAAAATAAAATTTTTATTAAAAAAATATAATTATTTATGTGGCTGCTCATTGATTCATTGAACATATTCAAAACATAACAAAAATAACTTTTAAAAAGAACTAATTTTCACATCCTAATCCCATAATTATATTTTAAAATAAAAAATTTAAATAGTTAGCCAAAAAATAATTTTTTTATTTATTTATGCAACTTTTTTTATATTTACATATATACACTAGGATCGGCCGGTGGTCGAATTTCGACCACTTGACAGTTACTGTAGTGTGTTTGCAAGCAAATTTAAAACGCTTTTTAAACACTGAAATCCTAAAAACTTAGAAGAAAAAAATATATAGTGGATATCTACAGAACAATACCTTTAAAACGATATAAGTTTCATTAAAATCGGTTGACCATAAGATACTTAAACATCAACTTCAAAAAAATTCCTTCCGTATTTTAATATAAGATTTATAAAAAAGCTCTTTGACTTGTCTGCGGGATGGATTTACTTTGGCATGTACTCTTTATACAACAACATGCCTTGCCCGTGCTATTCTGATGTTGAATATCTTCTTTTGCTACAATTTGTGTGGTAGGGATAAGGCTTCATTATGGGGAAAGCATTGTCCGGGACTATAACGTAGGGTAAATTACGTTTGGTAAGCATCTGTCTAAAACCATCTTAAGATGACTTGACTGCAAAACTGCTGCATCGTTATTTCGGCCGTTACTTCCAACATCAATAAATATAAATTTACAGCGGGCGTCAACCAATGCAAGCAATATGATGCTTTTTGTATACTTATAATTGTAATAATAGGCCCCGTCATTTCGTGGAGCTTGGAAGTTGATGTGTTTACCTTCCAATGCTCCAAGACAGTTGGGAAACTGCCACTGAAAAGCGAATTCTTTGGCGATGCGTTTCCATTCTTCCGGGTTTTTTGTTCATAAATAAATTTTTATATAAGACGTAGCCATACGTATGTAGGTCATATTACAGCTCTTACATTTTACTTTTTATAACAATTTTGATGTTCTTTAGCCCATTTTTGGAGTATTTAATTTCTCTCTTACCGTTCTTTAGATATAAATAAAGCTATTTTGCGCTATGCCTACTTCACCCCGCCCATATTTTGTCAGATGTTGTGTATTGATAACCAAGTTGCTTGCGGCATATTTGGAAACTGTATACTTATATAAGTTAATTTATTTTTTATTAAATAAATAAAACACTATGTTGGTTTGAGTACTTTACTTCAACTGAATTTTCATTGTTCAAATTTATTTAATTACAACTTATGTTTATCTCAGCTATATTATGACAAATGGAAATACAAATTGATTTACAGGTAAGAATTATAATTAGAGTTTTTTTATTCCCGCACTTTTTGGATTCCCGGGAAAGCGGGAAATAAAAATCGGATTCCCGGGATACCGGGATTCCCGTCCAAAATTTTGTACAGTGAGCCACACTCAGAATTGAACGTTATTTCGAAAATGGAGGAGGTGGCACAACATATATTCGCGTAAAGGCCGCTTTAGCCGACCGCATATGTAATGAAATGCAATGTAACGTACCGTAACGTACTGCAAGCTCGTGTGTGCACTTATAAAACATGTAAGAACGTGTCATCTGTTTTTCAAAAACATAAACAAAGAAGCATTAATATACATAAAACAACATAAAACACACTGTGATGGGAACTTAAAATGTTCAAATGGTGACCGCTTTGTAGGAAAAGTACCCAGTGATTTAAATGGTATTAAAAATGTATTTCTTGTATGTATAAATGCATAAATAATTTAATAATTGTTATTTATATTATAGAATAAACAAATTGGTATTATAGCACATACATACACGTTTACTTACATTATTTTGAAAATGTGCTTATACAAAACTAGATTTTGATACCAATAAAAACCACAGTTTTTATTGTTTGTGCATACGTATGCATTTTTTATTTAATACATCTAAACATATACATATTTGTATAAATGATAATAAAAATATATATTTGTAAATTATTTTGTCAAAATTCCACATATATTATTACTGAAAAAAGTACCAAAGAAAAAGAGTGAATTTACCCGCATTCCATTTATAATACAAGCAGCCCATCACTGTCTACAACTGTCACGTAACCTCGTAATAAAATTCTATTTTCTACAGGTTGGCACGTTACAGTTAAGTGACATTACAGTCATATAACAGAAACGATCAGCTGTTTACATTACATTTACATTTCTACATTTACGGTCGGCTAACGCGGCCTTAACTCAAAAATTATTTAGTTTATTGAATATACTAAGAAAATTTCGCAATAAGATTACCTTTAAGAAAGGCTAAACTTTTTTCTAATCTCGGCTGTCGTTTTAGAAACATATTTTTTTTTTTTTTTGCAAAAAATTTTTGTTATATCAAAATTTCGAAATTTTTGTTTCTTCAAAAATAATAAAAAATTGGAAAATGAAGCTACTCTTTTAATTTTTCTAGACGTATTAAAAAAACGAAGTTGCAAAGTTTATTCAATAAACTTAAATGTTTTTGTGTTACGCTAATATATGTTGTGGAACCTACTCCATTTTTGAAATAGCGGTATATCCCGAAAACAAAAGCTAACCTTAAAAATCGGTAAGCACCATTGGATTCAGCGTACCCGAATTAGGTTAAAGCGCCAGGTGCCCGCTTGTGAGCTAGCACAGTGTTATTATTAACATAAAGTTTATGATAATGATTAAAGTATTCAATTTTGGATGTGGCTCACTGTATTTATTTATTTACTTATTTCTCCAATGAAATTAAAATTTTTGCTATTGGCTATTGCGCTTAAAAGAATTAAATCTAGTATTAATTATATAACAAAAACGTAAAAAATTTAAGATTAAAATTATTTTAAGACTCTTAAGAGGTTATATTGTTGCCAATAGGATAATAGAAATCAATATACGTGTACACATTGTCAAATTCAGAGCTTATTTGCATAATTAGAATGAAAGTATTAGTCTTGCGCGAATAAAAATTCTGGTAGGATGATTAGGAACTCAAAACTCAACATTACGAAGTAGGAATTCTGAAATAATTTTACCGTTTAACAAATTTAATAACATATTTTTTACAATTTTATAACCCTTAATCAGCAGTGGTGTATGAAGGTATACTAAGTTTTATTCCATGTGATATTTTTTAATATTCATCTAAGGTCCCATAAAGTATTTTTATTATTAGTCCTTTATTAATTCAAAGCCGATTTTGCCATTTGGGTGTCAAATTGTTTCTAGATCTTCTAGGCTGTTTGGGATTGAATTGAAATGCATCTAGAAGGTCGCCCAGAATAATAAATACACATTTGAGGAGTTCACCACGCTTTTAACTCGCATCGAAGCAGTTCTCAACTCGAGACCCTTGTCTCCCATGTCGGACGACCCCAATGAGATACTAGCCCTTACTCCCGGCCATTTCCTTCGTGGGGCGCCCCTCGTAGCCGCGCCCGAAACCTTGACGGAAACGCTCACCCTGGGGGACCGCTGGGAGAGATTAAAAGTGCTACACCACCAGTTCGCGCGGAGATGGAAAGATGAATATCTGAAGGAAATACAAAAGAGGTACAAATGGCGGAATTCTGTGGAAAACATTACCGTAGGTCAACTCGCTGTAATAAAAGACGATCTGCTCCCTCCAAACGAGTGGCGATTGGGCCGTATTACTAGAATATATGCGGGTAATGATGGTAATGTCCGCGTTGCGGACTTGAGAACGCAAGGGGGGATGGTCACTCGGCCAATCGTCAAACTGTGCATTCTGCCGGTTCACTCCTTAGACGAAAAGTAAAAAAGGGAAAAGCTGGTACCCAAGTTCCTCTCTTCCAGATCCCCCTACTGTATTTTCGATCTTTCCTCACACCTTCTATTTTCTTCGCCCTTACACTAAACACTTCTAATCAGGATTTTTTTTTGTACAAGCTCCTTTTTATTAACCTTAAGTTTCTTCACAGGGCTCCAGGAAATTCCGACGTCCATCAGTGCCGTGTCTGCTCCCGGTTCCACGCACTGCGGTTTTGCAGAAAGTTTTTAAGCATGAACGGGCCGGAACGCAGGCATCAAGTCCGCATTCATGGCTACTGCAAAAATTGCCTGGCCAGGTCTCATGCTACTGACGACTGCACCTCTGCCGATGTGTGCCAAAAATGTGGTTGGGCGCACCACACTCTGCTTCATTTGTCCCCCGGGGCACCAGCCAGCAACCAAGGGAGAGTGAGCCGTAACGTTACCCCGACATCACGCCAACGTGCACCTGCATCAACAGCCCGCCAGGAGAGTGTCAGCAGTAATGTTCGTCCCTCATCGCATTCACGCCAATCCAGGGTTCGTGAACGCCTCGGCCCGTACCGCCGTCCAGCACGGCGCACACGTAGCAGCAACCAGCTTTCCAGGCGTCAGTCCAGGAATCCAGACCCGACCCCGAGGGGTCCAACCCCGAATCCGAAGCGCATCTTAATGGGAGCCTTAAGAGCTCTGGAACGTTTAGCAAAAAACCTTTAATATTGTTGATCTTGTTGATCAAGGGGCTGCAGGATGTTTAAAGAACTACTTCTTTAAAGCAAAAAATTATACTTTTGGTTCTAAACTTCCGGCTCTGACTCGTTCAGCATATCGTGAATTATACCTCTTTGTTCTACCGGTTGGATATTCGCCGCGTTTTCTTTTTTTTGGGGGTAGAAAATCAAGTTTCTAGCTCGGTCGGAGTTCAGTTCGCTATTAAATGTTGTAACTATCAGGTCATCCTCCGGCTTCTAAATCCACGTCAACACCAAATTTATTCATTCTCTCATCCTTAACTATCCATAACTTGTACATTGTTAAAAATAAGTAATAAAACCAATACATATGTAAGTAATGTGAATTTAAACCTGTGTAGCCGTTTTCCCTTACAAACATAAAGAAGCCAGGACTCCCAAAATACCCAGACGGTAGTCATCCCCTCCTGGCCCTGTCTCTTTCCTTTACAGTCGCTTACGATTACGTTACCCTATAGGCTCTCCTTTCCCTCTTCCGGAGGCTACGTGATAGGGATCTCATATTAAAATCCTCTCCCATTTATTTGATAGCAGGTCAATTTCTATTTTTCTTCTTTTAAATCTTGGATAACCCTTAAGCCAAGTTTAAACAACAGCAGAATGCTCTTCAGTAGGAAAAGAGTAATGCACCCAAATGTGGAACTACCTCCTTAAAAACTCAACAAAAATTAACATAAATTTGTTGCGAAATGCACACAAATTTCTACTTTTTACTTCTATAAGACTCAAAATCACTTGAAATGCCGCATATGAAACACAACCTAGGAAAACAATTTACTACGCCCTTAACCGCAAGCTTTTTAATAATGTTGTAAAATTTACACTTCAATTTGCTAGAACAAGAAATAAAATTTCGTGATGAACGGTCTTTAATTTATATTAGGCCCAAAAGCCCATTCTCAAAAAATTAGTTTAAAAGCCTTAAACTGTAGAAAAATTAAATATTGTGGTGAAATTTTAAAAAAGATTTTCTTCAAAATTTCCCGGGTATCCCGCAATAAATTCCCGGGAAAGCGGGAATTGAAAGCAAATGAAAATCCCGGGAACAAACTCTAATTATAATGCAAACATATCGTCAGCATTTTCACACAAAGTAATACAATATTAAAATAAAGCAGAAATACAAAAGAATAAAATATTTTATTTTGTCAGCATTTTCACACAAATTAATACAATATTCAAATAATGCAAAATTACAAAAGAGTACAATACAAAAATAGGGTAAAGTTAAATGAAATGCAACATGTTTCATGCAATTGGATCTGAGTAAAATAACGACATAGGGGGTATTTTTAATGGAAATGTTTTAGGAGTTAACTAATACAGACGGACATAGTTAAATCAACTGTACTGTGCATGTTCTCATTGGTAAATTTTAAAATAACCGACAACATACGCAAATCTTCTTTATACAACGCTTTAAGTCATATCTAGATTTTATTTGATTAAGAAGCTCAATATAAAATTTCAATATTTCTTGTTTAACTTGTAAACCGTCGCTTGAACTACGATTTTCTTTAATGTTCATCTTTTGTGACAACAATTTATATTATTAATGTCGGCTTCAGTATCGCTGTATATCATCAACTTTGTTTTAATAAAATTACTTAAAATGATTAAAAAAAATTTGAGTTTAAGCTTAAGTACAAATATGGTAAACGAGAGCCTTTTGACTGGAATTCTTTATTAGACAAAAATTTACTTCGTAAAAAGAAGTTACAAAATACAGATTCAAGGCACCCCGCTGTTCTATAATTCTTATGATAACTTCCTTCAAAGAAAGCCATATTGTATAAGAAAAATCTAATATCTTATGGGGTTGTACAGAACAGAATTTTGTTTGTTGGTAAAAAGTTTTTTATAAGAAAAATTTAAATGACTTGGACTTGGTAAGATCAAATAAAGTGACAAAACTATCCTTTCAACTAACAAAGATAAAGTAACGTCCTACTAAAGTAATACTCTTCTTTATTGCGTCCACCAGTCATAGTTTCGTCAATAATCAAAATAAAATTTTAGTTTTGTTAATATTATATTAGATTTGCACTTTTAAGTTTTTTAAATTTCTTAAAAATTTATATTTCTAGTACAAATTCTCAAACCGATCATGCGACTTAACGAAAATTGCGGTACAGGGCATCGCAAACAACCGGCATGGTCTTTCAAAAAAACGCTGGTGATATCATTGGAGAGTAAGACGATGCGAACTAGTATATTTTAAGAGAAGTTCTTTATTTAAAAATGCAAAGGAACCATTTTTCTTGCAATTTTTTCGCCATGGTTGCATCCATAATCTTTTAGGATTATCCATCTTTTTATTTATCAACTTGCGCATAATTTTCACAAGAGCTTAAAAATAAATACATACATGTGTATGTATGTTTAAAAATAAATTATTAAATTGCTTATTTTTTAAGTATTTACTCAAAACTACTTCATCGGAGTCAGAATCTTCTAACACCAATTTGGTACACTGCATTAATTTGTTCATATTTTCCTCAAAGTTCATTTTTATTAATTAAATTTTACACAAAATCACTTATTTCTTTTAACTGCTTTTGACAATTAAAATGTAAATTTCATCAATAGCGAAAAACAACGAGAAAAGGAAATGAAAATTTTCATTCTGTCTATTAATTTCGCGATTGTGAAAGGTGTAGGCAAGTTCAAAAGAGAATAAGAAAAATGTCTGCCTTTCAATTTCAACATTGTAAATTGGGACAAAGAATATTCTCAAGTGCTAGACACCTTCTTTCTGAAAAACGTTGCCTTATTGAGTCCAACCTGTAACAAACCAACCATTATAGTTCCGAATGGAAGAGACTGTTACCTGATTTTCCGACCGTGCTCAGGGATATTGGGATAGGTTCTTGTCCCTTACAATTCGAATTAACATCTATTTCAATTTAAGTGTAAGTAGCTTTCCAATCGACAAAATATATTAAATTCCACGCGGGAGGGGGGGGGTGTGAATTCAAATAAACTTGAATTTAAACAAGGTGAAGAGATTTAGATGTTGTTATCTCTTCATCGTTCTACACCCACCCTTACCAATGCTATTCTGATACATTTTATAATAAATAGCCCGAAATGTACTACCTAGTTTACACCCTTAACCTTTCATGAACATGATAAATATCTCAATAGTGCATGTTAATTAATTACAACAAAATTTTATTAATATTAGCTACTTATTAAAATGAAAACGTAATAAAAGTGTTAGATGTATTTTACTGAATAATGTTGAATTGCAAAAAAATAAAATAATGGAACGAAATAAAATACTTGAAAATACTTGACGTTTAACTCAAATACCATATTTTGAGTAGAAACAAAACAAATAACTGAAATTTTGAGTAAATGAAAATATATTTTAAGGGTTGGTTTTTTTTTTTTTTAATTGAATGTTTTTTTTATAAATATTTCATTTTGTTTTTAAGTTAAAATATGACTTGCTATAACTTTTAGTTTTACTCCAACGAGGACAGGCCTGATCTTCGAAGAAGTATTTATGGTTTTGGTTAATGTGCTGTTTTCACAACACAAGTGATTGAACGTGTAGAAAAATTTATATGAAAATCACTCAATTTTTTGTGTATCTGTAAATATGTATGTGATATGTTAGTATCTAAAAAAAATGTTTACTAGTAATATAATTAAATTTTGAATAATAATAATGAAAAAAAATAAAGTTATAAATAAAAACAGTTAGGGAAACAATGGATGATAAATTAACGTTACGTATTGCAGTTAATTTTTTTTTTCAGATATTGTTACTACAAATGTTGTTACAAATAAAAAATATGTTTCTGGGACGCTTTTCGAAAATTAAATGTTCTGTTTGTTTGTCTTGTTCAAGGGTAAAATCAGGTATATTCTAAGCCCATAGCCAACCTTTGCTTTATTAAATCACTCCCTGTCGGAGATCTTGAAGTTATAAAAATTAACTTTTAACTATTTGCCAATGGTGGTAAAACACAAAACAAACTTGTATCAGGGCCTTTAAATGACTAACAAACAAAATTAAAAGTTTAATGGCTTATTTCATCTGCATCAGGATATCTTACCTTTAAAGAATTCGGATACTCTTATAATAATATAAAGTAACGTATTAGTTTGGTTTGAATTCCTCAATCACTTTTTCCCCAAATACCAGCTACAAATTATTTTATATTTTTTTTCCACAAAATTATTTCCTACTTATTTTTTATATATTTTCTATTATTTATTTATCTTTCTATAACATTACAAGTTGAGTCAAGCCTCACAAACCCTGTTTTGGTATGATGTTTTTACATTGGAACATGAAATAACATATAGATTGCTTAGTTTTTTTAAATCATTATTTGACTTGTTTATGAATTTAATATTTATTTGTGTTATATACTTTTTTGTTTTCATTATAAGAAATTATTAAAAAATTTGATAAAGTAAAAATTGTGTTTTTCCTGTATGATATTTTTTCAATTAACTCGGGTAAAGCGAATAATATTGAATAATACGAATGCGCCTTGAGGCAAATGACATTCTAAGTAACCTTCAAAGATCTGTTGATATAGTCAACAATTACTTTAAAAAATGTAAAATACTATTTAACTCAATTAAAACCCAAACTATATTCTTTAAAAGGAAAAGAAATCAAAGATGTTTACCTCAATACAATATTAAGATTAATAACGTGAAAATTCCATGGAAGACTAGCGTGAAGTACTTAGGAGTAATTTTAGATAAAAAAAATGATATTTAATGAACATATTGGATATATTATAAACAGAGTTAATATCACGACTTAAATATTATATCCTTTTATCAATCGAAAATCAAACCTGTGTACGGAACGATGCGTCCGACTGTAATATTGTAGTGTGTTGGCCACATTTATCACTATTATATGTCGTTCACATTTGTATTGCTTGAAATTCCCAATAATATAAACAATAAGTTTCAATGACCTAACGGCGCGAGAAATCAAATTACATTGCACAAATTATCAACACGAGTAAGAATTAACAAAATACGCAAAATTACTGAAGTAAGGATAAATTACCACACACTACGCTGAACGTCAACAAATAGAAATTAAAATTAAGTCATAAGCATATTTATGTTAAGAGTGTAGATTAAGAATTCATATATAAATAGCTGTTAAATTTAATTAAAATGGCAGAATAAATTGGATGATACAAACGGCTGGTTAGCTGTAGAAAAATCATATTTTTTTATTCTCAACATAATTGCGGCTTGTTAGCCATACCCAAGCGGCGTGCTCGCCTTATAATAAACCACCCCTAATCCCTCTACAAAACTGATAATCTTATCAACACTTTCTTTACCGACACATTTAAACACATTCCTTACATGGCGATCCTGCCCTCTCGATCCTAGTTGTTGAGAGTTGTTTTTAGTCAATCCTACCCATTCTGTACTTTTGATACTAATGAATTCTCCCAGTGAAGACTTAGTCTCGAAGGAAATAATTGATAACATTTTTAAGAAGTACGAAAATTTAGTATTAGACGAATATATTCCGGAAGCACAAACAATAGAAGACTATCCCAAGTACACACCTACGCCAAAAGCAGCAGGCCCAAGACCAATAACAATAGCAGAGTATGGACAACGTCAGAATAAGCCAATAGTTGCGTCACCGAAAGAGGAGAAAAAGCAACATAAACAAAGAGGCGGAAGAAAGGTAAAACTGAGACAGAAAGCTGCAGAGCAGAGATAAAAGCCGAACAAAAAAACAAAACCACAAAAAATATTAATAGGGAATTAGGATTCAAAGAACGAGGAGATAATAATCTCTAATAATACCGACAGCACCAACAAGATAAACGTCAGTCAGACAACAGTTATATACATAATATTAGTCTTGCAATTATTTCTAGTATTAGCTAAAATTCACAAAATGTATAAAACAAATTTAAACAATAGGTTGAAGGAAAAAATATTGCTAACTAATAACATTAAAGCAGGCATCAGAAATTAAGAACCGAAAACTTAAAATGTAAGTTTTTCATTTGAAAAATTCAAAACTCATGCGTACAAAATAAATTTTTTTTTTTCTATCAGTTAAAAAAAAAATAGGAAACACAAAAAAGATATTTATTTTTTAAGTACAATATGTGTTTTGTACATGAAAAGAAACAAAAAAACAAAAATTTGAAAAATACACAAAAACGTTTTTTTAATTTTTTTTTTTTTTTTTTTTTTTTAAATATTTATCATTGGTGTTCAAAACATGTTTTCAACTGTACAAAAAAAAAAAAAAAAAAAAAATTATTTTGTGTTTTTTGTTCTTCTAAGTTCAAAATAATAAAGTTCTTAAAAAAAAACGTTTTTGAGAAAAATATTTTTTTTTTTGTTATTAGAAACTAACAATAAAAACTCAATTTGAAGTTAAAATTGAGAATTTTAATTAAAATTATAATATAAAATTGTGTTTAAAATTGCAAATGCAAAAAATCCTTAGAGATTCTTAATTATCAAAACTAGCTGCTGTTGCATTAGCTGTACCCGCAACACAGGTATCAGTGCTTTGCCAATTATTAGGACCAAAAATAGAAGGAATTTAAGTTCTGAGCATGTAGAAAATTTATTGTTGCTCAAACTCAACATCAAGGTAATTGATAAGATTACTATTTAGTTCTAGGATAATCTTTATCATGTTATAACTACTTATTATTTATTAGCTTTATATTTTTTACTATAATTTTGTACGAATGAGTTTAAATTTTGTCAATTAAAAAAATTCAATTTTAAGTTTTCGGTTCTTTTTTTTCATGTACAAAATAATATTGTACTGAAAAAATAAATATCTTTTTTTGTGTTTGCTTTTATTTTTTTAAACTGATGAAAAAAAAAATTATTTTGTACGCATGATTTTTAAATTTTTAAAAAGAAAAAATTAAGTTTTCGGTTCGTAATTTTTTGTACAAAAGAACAAAAAAAAAATATTTTTCTCAAAAACGTTTTTTTTAAGAACTTTATTATTTTGAACTTTAAGAAACAATATCAAACAAAATATTTTTATCTATTTTTGGTTATTGTACAATTTAAAATATTTTTCGAACACCAATGATAAATATTTTTTTAAAAACATAAAAAAAAAACGTTTTCCGGTCCTTGCATTAAAGTGTAATAAAATTCTCTTTATATTTTTTTAGTCTTTGAAACAATATAAATAAAAAAAAAAAAAAAAAAAAAAAAAAAAAGAAGATACATTTTCAGTATGACCAATGGAAGAGATATACGAACGTATACATTCTATTATAATCAATGCAAAAAAGTCACTATCAAGAAAGAGAGCCCTAGAATTATTAGAAGACAAAGTAGTAAGAGAACAACAAAGACAATTACATATCCTGAGGTTTGGAGACAAAAAAGAAAGAGCATTAGAGATATTACGGAGCCACGAAGATAAAGTGAAAATTCAATCATTAAAAGAACAATTAGAAAATTTCACCATGACCGACGAAAATTTGAACACGACAGAACTAGCATCTATTTCAAAATTGCTAACAGTTTTCAATGGTACAAAGGATGAATTAAGTTCATTTGTAGCGAACATCGAAATAATTAAAGACACATTAACTGAAACAAATCACAATTCATTTTTCAATTTTGTATATAAAACCAAAATTTCAAATAAAGTGCAAACCAAGTTAAGACAAGTATTCGTTCCTACTAACATAGACTCCTTAGTTTCCACTTTGAAATGGTTTACAAAACAAAAAAATCACCAAATGTTATTTTAAACGAACTGACAAAGATTACTCAGTTAGAAACTATCCGAAAAAATAAATAGAATCATTAACTACGGAATTAAATGAAATCCAAATAAGTTCTCTTGGAGAAGACAATAGAGAAGCAATCAGTAAAACTAATGCCGTAATTGCATTTAATTCTTTTAAGAATGGACTAAAAGACCAAGATATTGTTAGGACAATTAATGCCAGTAGAGTAAAGACTCTTAATGAAGCCATTGACAAAGCCATGGAAACATCAACAGACAAGAGACAAAATCAAATAATGTTGCAAATAGAAATAGGTACAACAATAATAGCAACAATAACAATTATCGAAGAAATTATAGCAGAAATAATTATGACGATAGAAGAAATAATAATAGGGCAAATTATAATAATAACAACCACTACAACAATAACAATAATAATGCCAACAGAGGCAACAACTATAATAGTGTTAATTATCGTGGTAACACCTACAATAATGGTAATGGTTACCGAAACGGGAACACTAATAATGATAATCGTAGTGGTAATAATCGTAACAGAAACGGTAATAAAAATTACTACAATGGTAACAGAAACCAGAACATAAACCTTGTAGAGCAAGACCAGGGAAACTCCCACGGTCCGGAGACCATAGAATACCAAGGTCCTCCGGAACAAAATCAGTAGCTTCAAGAGCAGTACTTAGCATTTCATCACATCTAAAAAATTATGCGAAGTTAAACATAAAAGATACACTCCGTGCATTAACATTTCTAATAGACACGAGTGCTGACATCTCACTGTGCAAAGAAGACTTATTACATAAATATGATGAAGATCCAGATGACTATTGCTGCTTAACAGGGATTAAAAAAGAAAAAAAAAGATCTGTAGGTTCCACTAACATAACTATACAGATAGACGATACATTACTTAAGCATAAAATACAATTAGTGCATGAAAATGTTCCTATTCACACCGACGGTATACTTGGACGAGACTTTTTATTAAGGTACAATTGTAATATAGACTATAAAACATTCACATTAACCATCAATACAAAAAATTAAACTTTGACATTACCTATTCACAACGAAACATTTGAGATAAATGTAATAAGAATTCCTCCAAGAAGCGAAATAGTTATACCTTTACAGATAAATATTGGGGAAGATGGTGTAATATGCAATCGTGAAATTAGAAAAGGGGTATTTTTTGGCAAATTCCATAATTCCTAAAGATGGACACAAACACATAAAGTTATTAAACGTTATTGATAAAATTATAAAGTTAGAAAATTTAAAAGTAGAAACTATTCCTTTAAGAAATTTTGATATATACAAAGCAAGTCATGACAAAACTGATGAGAAATATAGTGAAGAAAGATTTGAGAAAATAGTGAATAAATGCAATATGGAAAGGAATGACGAGAAAGCAAAGATGGAGTTGTTAGAGATATTAAAGAAATACCAACATATATTTCATTTAGAAGATGAGAACCTGACAACCAATAACTTTTACAATCAAACTATTCAATTAAATGACAAAAATCCAGTTTATATAAAGAACTATCGACTACCACAAACGCATACAGAGGAAATAAATAACCAAGTAAAGGGTTTATTGAAACAAACGATAATAGAGTCATCCACCAGTCCTTACAACGCTCCACGCTTATTGGTACCTAAGAAGGGCCAAGGTGATATAAAAAAATGGAGGCTAGTCGTTGATTTTAGGAAACTCAATGAAAAAATAGTCAATGACAAATTTCCACTAACACGTTTAGATGATGTTCTAGATAGACTAGGAAGAGCTAAATATTTTTCAACTCTGGACATGACAAATTCCTTTCATCAAATTGAACTCGATCAACAGTCAAGACCGTTTACTGCATTTTCAACAACAAATGGTCATTACCAATATACAAGATTACCTTTCGGACTAAAAATATCTTCAAATAATTTTCAGAGGATGCTTACAATAGCACTAGCTGGACTAGAGTCTGAAGCATTCTTATATGTTGATGATATAATAGTTTTTGGATGCAGTTTGAAGCATCACAACAACAATTTGATCAATGTTTTCGACAGGTTATTTAGGTATAACTTGAAATTGAATGCAAGCAAATGTTATTTTTTGAAATCAGAAGTTATTTGGGACATTTGATAACATCAAATGGTATTAAGCCAGACCCAAACAAATATGACGTAATTACCAAATATCCTACTCCTAAAAATACGTAAGAAGATTCATAGCATTTTGTAACTATTACAGAAGATTCATCAAGGATTTTGCAAATATTGCTTATTGTTTAAATAATTTGTTAAAAAAAGGAACAAAATTTGAATGGTCGGAAGAATGTCATAATGCATTTGAAACATTAAAAAACAAGCTTATTGAACCCCCTTTTATGCAATATCCAGACTTTGACAACAGATGCATCAGATTTTGCACTAGGCGCAGTTTTGTCACAAGGTCCAATAGGAAATGATTTACCAATATCATATGCAAGTAGATCCTTAAACAAACACGAAAAGAATAAACCTGTGATTGAAAAAGAATTATTAGGCATATATTGGGGCATACAATTCTTTAGACCGCATTTATATGGTAGAAAATTTACAGTTGTAACAGATCATAGACCTTTGATTTCATTATTCTCTTATAAGAACCCAAGTTCTAAGTTAAAAAGGATAAGACTGGAACTTTCTGACTACGACTTTGACATTGTATATGAGAAAGGAACACATAATACTAATGCCGATGCATTATCAAGGATAGAAATCAATTCTACTACACTAAAAAGTATGATACCAACGGAAAATGACGAGAAGGTAAAGAAAACACTAGTTATTACAAGAGGTATGATAAAAAATCCTTCGGAAGAAAATATTATAAAGAATAAAAATGATATGAGTGAATCTCATAAGGAGACTGATCAACTCCATATTTGGGATTGCACGTCAATAAATGATATAAAGCGCGCAACGAAGTTAAAATTTGTATTAGAAAAAAGGCCAGAGAATGATGTTAAAGAGTTATATAAACATATAGTAGAATATTATAGAATGAATAATGAAACACGTGTCAGATGTAGCGATAATCCAAAGAATTTAGGTACTCTTTTGGAGAAACTATCATCATATTTAAAAAATACAAGAAATAAGAAATTTGCAATCGAGAAAAATGATGCAATATTTGATATAATACCCGCTGATGAATTTAAGGCCAAATATAATAAAGCAAACAAAAATAATAAAGATGACATAATTATATTACTATATAGAAAACCTCAGAATATAACAAATAAAGATAGAAGACAGGTATTGATAAAATTATACCACGACACACCTCAAGGAGGACATTTCGGAGTGAAGAAAACTTTACTAAAATTAAAACAGAAATACATTTGGAAGAATATGAAAAAAAATGTAAAAGAATATGTGACTAAATGTGATTTATGCCAACGTAATAAACAAACTAGACATACAAAGGAACAATTAAAGGTTACAGATACTCCAATAGATAGTTTTAAAAATGTAGCAATTGACACTGTAGGTCATTTACGTCCAGTAAACAATTTTAGATATATTTTAACAATGCAATGCAAATTAACAAAATACGTAATTGCATGTTCTATAGAAACAAAAGAGGCAAAAACAATAGCCAGAGCACTAGTAGAGAATTTAATCCTTAAATATGGCTTATTTAGCACACTAAAATCAGATAACGGTACAGAATTTAAAAATGAATTGTTGAAAGAAGTATCAGAATTATTGAAGATTGAGCAAGTTTTTTCTACACCATATCATCATGAAACGTTGGGTACGGTAGAAAGGAATCATAGGGTTCTAAATGAATACTTTTTATCATTTGTACAAAATGACAATTGGGAAAAATGGATACCTTATTATACTTTTGCGTACAATGTAACTCCTCATGTAGATACTGAATATTCACCTTTTGAACTAATTTTTGGAAAATTACCAAGTTTACCTGGAGATGAAGTCATGAATCATCCAAAGGTTTACAATTTTGAAAATTATGCTAATGAACTCAAGACTAGACTAAAACATGCTTTAGAGAATGCCAAAAACTTGATAGAAACTATAAAAAACAAAAGAAGTATAGACTCATTAAATAACACAAATAACATAGAACTGAAAGTAGGCGACTTAGTTTTGGTCAAAGCTGAAAATAGAAGAAAACATGAACCACCTTATGACGGAAGTAATAGATATAGATGATTTAAATGTATTAATTAAAATAAAAACAAACATAAAATCAATTCATAAAAACAGACTAAAAAAATATAAAGTATAAAATAATTCTTAGAACACTTATAAATAAATTTAACAATATATACTAACATTAAATTTAGAACTTATAATAAGTATTCAAAAAAAAAAAAAAATCCTCCAAATTGAATTGTATGGATTTTTCTTAAGAGCAGAGGTGTAGTGTGTTGTTCACATTTATCACTATTATATGTCGGTCACATTTGTATTGCTTGAAATTCCCAATAATATAAACAATAAGTTTCAATGACCTATAAGCGCGAGAAATCAAATTACATTGCACAAATTATCAACACGAGTAAGAATTAACAAAATACGCAAAATTACTGAAGTAAGGATAAATTACCACACACTACGCTGAACGTCAACAAATAGAAATTAAAATTAAGTCATAAGCATATTTATGTTAAGAGTGTAGATTAAGAATTCATATATAAATAGCTGTTAAATTTAATTAAAAGGGCAGAATAAATTGGATGATACAAACGGCTGGTTAGCTGTAGAAAAATCATATTTTTTTATTCTCAACATAACTGCGGCTTGTTAGCCATACCCAAGCGGCGTGCTCGCCTTATAATAAGCCACCTCTAATCCCTCTACAATACTGATAAACTTATCAACACTTTCTTTACCGACACATTTAAACACCTTCCTTACAATATTAAACGACTTCAAATTTGTCAAAATAAATTATTAAAACTGATCTTAAATTAACCATTCCATTTTTCAACTCTTCGCCTTCACTCACTATCTAATATCCCACTAGTTAAGGATAAAATATATACTTATACCAATAGATTTTTTGAAAAATGTGCCCAGTCTTCTTACGAGCATATAAGTCATTTGTATCCTTAGTTACAATTTTTTTTTAAGATATTAACGTTTTTTCTTTTAGCATAATCTTTTATAAAAACTTTCTTTTTTTTCTATCTGAGGTTTTTTACAGCTTTTTCCTCTATTTAAAAATATGTTAATTAAAACATGGATCTTTAACATCTACCTACATATAATTAAACTTAAGATGAAAGGCCATTTGAATGGGCAAAACTCTTTATTTCACTATATTATAATTATTGTAAAATATTCATATTAACTGAACAATAAATATACAAATACAAAAACAAAAAGAACACTGAAATCATATATAATCGATTTAAAACTCAATCTTTTCAAAAATGTTTAAGCAATTTTACACGATATGTATTTTGCGGTGGGTTTGTCAGATGTAAAGTCCATATGTTATTTCTCATGTGTGTCAAAATTGACAATTACAGAAGGTTAATCATTTTTTGCTTTCACACGTTCCTTTTTGGTTTCACCTGACATAACCTAAAAGCATTCACACTTTTTATTGTATTTTAGTTAATTAAAAATTTTGTTTTTTTTAATAATATGTGTAAATAAATAGATTTTGCTGATGTCAGATGGTTTTTCAGATCAAAATAGAACACGCTCTAATTGAAAGAAATTCCTCTATATTTTCCATCATTTTTGTATATTAGTGTTTTGGCAAATAAATATATATATTTTGACAGTTTGGTCAAATATTTTTTTTTTTTTTTTTTTTGGTATATAAAACTTGACCGCTTATTTATTTTATTTATTTATTTATTTCCAATTCTATACACAAGACTTAAAGCCTCTTATTGCAGTATAGAACATTATTTCAGCAAAAACATTAAAAATTATAAATCTTAAAGATAAAATTTTTAAACAACAGAAAGAAAGAAAAAGTTTTAAAATATAAAAAAAATATAAAAAAAATAGTAATTATTTAAATAACAAATTTAATTTATAATTAACTAAACGAAAATAAAAAAACACGAATGTAACAACATATTTGTTAAATAATTTACCGTGTAAAAAAATTAATAATGCTTTTTTTAAAGCTCAGTGCGTTACTTATTATTTGTATATTGTGCGGGAGTAGATTCCAAAGACGATTGCATTAATGAAAAATTGCCAATCGGAAGTTAAACTGTGGTGTCTAAACAATAGAATTCTTTTACCTCTATTAGAGCTGGATATGGTTAATCGGCTATATAGATGTTGTGGTAGTTGAGTAAACACGATTTTGCAAGAACATCAGTACTTTTGTTTTGAGTAGGTCATCAAACTGGATACCATATAATTTTACCGTAAAAGGAGAAACAGAATTAAACCTTTTCACGCCATATACGTATCGAACAATGCTTTTGAAGACCGAGTTTAGTTTTCTTGCACTTGCAGCATCACATTTGGCAAATAACTCGCATCCATACGTCAGAATTGGTAATAAATAGGTTTTAGCGAGAAGTATTCTTATTTTTACAGGTGTACAATAGTTGGTTTGCCAGAGAGTTCTAAGCATGGAAAACGTACGGCCACATGCATAATTAATATGGTTGCACCATGTCAAGTTCTTATTAAAAATAATACCAAGATTTTTTGCTCTATTGACCCTTACAATACGTTCATCATTAAGTAAAATATCAGGTATGTTATCGGTTATGGAAGTTCGGTTTTGGATAACGAGATATTTAGATTTTTTTGGGTTGATACTAAGACCATTAGCAGTAGCCCATTCATATATATGTTGTAACTCGGTATTCAGAGTTAAGACACATTGTTCAATTTCTGATGAATTACAGCTGATGTAAATTTGAACATCGTCAGCATACATTCTGACTTTACAGTGTGTAAGTTGACTCGGAAGGTCATTAGCATAAAGTGAAAATAATAACGGCCCAATAATTGACCCCTGCGGTACACCTCTCATCACAGGTAATAGATTTGATTTGATGTTACCACTCTGAACATACTGATGTCTGTTGGTAAGGTATGTTGATATCAGACGTGTAGCAGCTGTAGAAAACATAAACATGTGTTGTAGTTTATAACATAGGACGTTATGATCGACTGTATCGAAGGCTTTCGAATGATCTAAAAGTACTAAGATATTGGCTTTACGTTCATCTATACCACTTCTTATATCTTCCGCAACATCTACAAGTGCAGTTATGCAACTGTGTTTTTCCCGAAACCCAGATTGTCTATCATTAAGCAAATTATGATCATTTACGAAATGCGATATCTGTTTATGAATTATCCTCTCAAATATTTTGGACATGAAGGGTAAAATAGCAATTGGCCTATATTCTGATTTAGTTTTGGGTATTGGTATTATTTTAGATTTTTTCCAATTTGAGGGAAAATGACTGGTGGTAATTATAGTGTTAAATATATGTGTGACAAATGGCAATATTATTGGGAGAATTACTTTAAAAAATCTTGGGTGGATTTCGTCAACGCCAACTGCATTTGATTTAATTGACATACAGCTTCGTATGACGTCAAACTGGTCTACGCAATCAAATATTTTGCTTCGGCAAATATTTTTTAAGTGTGACCATATGGAAAACATGTTTGCTAATATGTGTGTTTGCCGCTATTGGACATCTGTTCGAGCAAACAAAAATAAGAAAATAAATGTGCGTAGTGTGACCACAAAATGAAACCTACATTGTTTTGGAAAAAATTTTGCCAAATACAGGCAAACATATTTGGGGCTAATATTTGCCATATGTGACAAGCTAATTGTATATAACAAAGTCGTACACGTACTTTTCTCATTTGTACCAACATACAACGATAACACTAACCGTTATGCGACTAAAGTCGCATTTTGCCCCTTTTTTTGACTGCCGTGCCACTTTCTTTGCCCCTTTGTTTTAAATCCCCTTTTGAATCATTTTGTATGTTTTGTGCCCCTTTTTGAACAAAATATTTTTTAATTTGGCAATAAACTACCAGCTTTTATATGTTCGTATGTTTTATACTTTACCACATAGTAGTGCATCCGCTGAGCCGATTTTTTCTTAATAAGCATGTTTAAAAAATAATTTGTCATATATACTGGAAGTAGATATCTATCATTCCATGTTATCCGCTTTTAATTTGTTTCAACATGACTTGGAACATTAGATTCCAAGTTATATACTAATTAATATATATTATGTATGGGATTTAATAACTAAAAAATCAACATAACACTGCAATGCATAACAATAAAGATCGGTTTAGTTAAATCAATATGCTTTTTTCTTACAGCTTTTTTGTAATATTATTTTTTGGGGTAGGTTAGGTTAGGTTCCATTGGTAGCCGTGATCAAGCACAGCTCACGTGGGTCCATTAGCTAGTTCCCGTTGTGTTACCATATCACGCCGTCTCCCATGGGTCCTATGAAATCTGGCCGCTAGTTTTCCCATGCAGCCAACCGGTCGATTCAATAAAGGAGTGAATCCTGTTTCCATTAACATCAGAGAGACAAGTTTTGTCCCCAAGGGCTCTTCGACCAAACATTTCCTTCTTAGGTCTCCGAATGCCGGGCAATTACAGAGAAGATGTTCCGTTGACTCTTCCTCCTCCTCATCGCCGCAACTTCTATACAAGTCATTACAAGGGAGCCCCAGCCTCTGGGCGTGCCTTCCAATGGGCCAGCGGCCAGTTATAACCGCAATTAGGTTTCTTAGATGATGTTTGGACAGCTTTAATGCCCGCCGTGTCCTTTTTCCATCTATGATGGGCCAGATTTTCCTGGTTTCCCCACAGGTGGTTTCATCGTGCCACCTCTAAGATGAAACTTGTGCGCTATAAATTGCTTACACCTTGGGAGTGAAGCACCTACATAATATGTGGAACCGTCCCGATTCAAGGTGGTACCTGCATACGCCAACGAATACGCCATGCAGTTCCCATGTATGACCCCGTGTCCGGGACCCAATTAAGGGTGACCAGTGAATGTCTCGCTATCCCCTCCAGTTTAGCTGCTCGGAGTATATGCCAGAACCGACACCATACAGTCTTTTAGACCCGTCCGTGAAGATTCGAATCGCATTCGCGGGAATTTGCAGGTCATCATAGTGGACCACGTTATCCAAAATGCTTACCGTGAAGCCAGGATCAAAGATTGGCTCGGGTGTGACATAATCAACATCCATGTGCCAATTAATATCGTTCAGAATGTTAGCATGTCCGATATTGTAATCCCTCCATGCTCCGGTGGCCCTTAGTCTTACCGCCGCGTTCGCAGCTATCCTTTTCGCCAAAATGTCTGGTGGTAACCAGTTTAAAATCGTAAACAAGGCCTTAGAGGGGGTTGTTCTAATGGCACCTGTTACCGCTATCGCTACCATTCTCATTGTACGTTCAATCCTGGTTTGATGACTCTTCACCTTGAGCGCCGGCCACCAAACAGCTGCCCCGTAGAAGAGAATGGGTTTAATGACACATTCGTATAGCCAGTATACATTTGGCGGGTTAATTCCCCAGTTTAGGCCAATTGCCCTTTTGCAGCAATATAATGCAGTAGCCGCTTTATTAGTCCTGGAGCTGGTGTTCATCCTCCAGTTCAGTTTGCTGTCCAATATTAGCCCAAGATACTTGGTGCTGTTAGACAGTTCCAGTGACACCCCTTTTATCCTCGGGGTATTAAATTTGGGAATTTCGTATCTCCTTGTGAAAAGTACCAGTTCTGTTTTGGCAGGATTTACATCCAGTCCACATCCCTGGCACCATTTTGTTAGGACGTCCAATGCCGACTCCATTAGTCTGGGATCTTTACCCATAGCCACAACTGCAACGTCATCCGCATATGCAACCGTCCTGCAGCACGTCCTTTCCATGGCTCTGAGTAGGGTATTTATATTCAGATTCCAAAGTAAAGGTGACAGTACACCACCTTGCGGGGTGCCCCTAGTCGCAACCTTTGAAATGTTCGAGGCGCCCAAGTTGGATTCGATACGCCTGAAGTGCAAGATACTGCTGACAAATTGAATGATCGCTGGGTCGATTTCCAAATGTCTCATAGCGTTAATAACCGATTCAGGTCAAACGTTGTCGAAAGCGCCCTCAATATCCAGGAATGCAACTAAAGCAAATTCCTTGTAATGCAGGGATCTCTCTATGTGGCCCACTAATGAGTGAAGCGCAGTTTCAGTGGATCTTCCCTTCGTGTAGGCGTGCTCAGCCGGTGACAGGGAATTGTGTCCCAACGATGATCTAATATGAATATCCAAAATCCTCTCCAGTGTTTTCAGTAAAAAGGAGGATAGACTAATTGGTCTAAAGTCTTTAGCCATAGTGTGAGATGTCTTCCCACACTTGGGGATGAAGACGATCTTATATGTTGCCCAAGTTGATGGGACATGTGAGAGACTCATGCAAGCTCTAAATATTGCCAAGAGCCATGGCATCAATCTTCCCAGGTTCTCTTGTAGGTCTGCTGGGATAATGCCATCCGGGCCTGGAGATTTAAAGGGATGGAAGCTTTTGACCGCCCATTCCACACGATGGCGAGTTATCGGAATATTTGAGATATCCCGAGCGCCACTAAATGTTTCCTCCCTAGGCACATCATCAGTGCAACCTGGGAAGTGTGTATTCATCAGGACCTCAAGGATGTCCCGACTATTTGTGGTCCAGGATCCATCCTTCTTTCGTATATATGATGGAATAGCTGGTTTAGAGGATAAAATCCTACGTAATTTTTTGGGGTAAAAAATAAAATAAACCAAGTGCCAAACTATTGATGCACAATTACATATCGTCACTTAAAATCCCAAACAATATATTTTCAAAAGTTGACAAGTGAAGGAAAAAACGTTGTAAAATGGAAAATATTTGCAATTTTGAAACAGAAATTTTAAATCAGTACCCATGCTCTGTAACTTTGGTGAGAACTTCTCGCATCGAAAACATGTGAAACAAAATATTCCATCGTTTCTCGAAAAGTGAGAAAAATGTGTGTCTGTAACTCCTGTCGAAAACTATCAAAATATATTAAGTCTTTACGTTATAAATGTCATAATATTCTACTCGAAGCCGATCGAAATTGCAGATGTTGTGAACGCCAGTCAAACATATCGTTTACGGCGACCAAATTTGACAAAAATTAAAAAAATTTCAATGACGGCGGCGAAAAGACAACCGTCGGCTATACAAAAAAATGTAAGGTGCGACTTAATGTTTGTTGATTACAAAATTGCTTTGAAAACATTCTTATATTTTTCAAAAATGTTACTCTTTCGTGTAAATATTCATTGCATTTTGCATTATTAATTAATTTTTTAGTGTTAAAATTTTTTCTCACCCCGTTTTTATGCGTGAGTTTATTTGACAGTTCAAAGCGGAAACTTTCTCACAAAAATTTTACAGACACACTTTTTCAGTAAATTGGCGAGTAATTTCGTTACGTGACAGCAATTACTCGCCAAAAATGTTATAGACGCAGTTAAGTGAGAAAAACAGCTGTTTGTTTCAATTTATGGCATTTTTGTTTCATTTCTCACATTTCAATCGAAAAGTTTCTCGCCGCGGGAGTTACAGAACATGGGCACTGATTGTGGAATTACATCAGGTTCATTAAGGTATTCTTCAATGGAAGCCTAATTTTGAGACTGCAGTAACATTCTCAGCCTTTTTGTGCACTCTTTTAATAAAGTCTTAAGTTGAGGGGATCTGTGCAATTGCCACTCTTTTCGAACTCTTCTTTTTTTAATCAAGAGGCGATCGACATCTGTAGAATATATTTTATTGCTTTTGGTTTTTTTTGAGGATTATGCTGGAATGTTGAACAGCTAGTTCAAGAAAAGTGTCAAAATTGGCAATAGAGAGATCCACGTTCTCCGGTGTACTAAGCAGAATATTTTCTGTGCAATGGGCACTTAGATATTTTTCATATTTTAACCAATTTATTTGAGTGGCTGACGTCACTAAGTTATCAGACGTGTGATGAAACCTGTAGATGCAAAGAAGAACGGTTTGCCGGTGGGGGTTGTTTCGGTGTTTCCCTTTCAGCATTGGGTCGAATAGATTTTTTTTTCGCCATACTCCCATCTCTGGCGACCAACACTGGCACAAAGGTAGAGTTTAAATAAGGGACAAAACGGAATACAACTCTAACATTCACTCCGCCCTAACAACAACTATGGGACGCCGAAAACGAAGCGCAGGCGGGTTAAGATGGCGTGATGACACTCTAAGAATTCTTTCATGAAGTGGTCGCGACAAAAGAAGGGTAGGATATCGAGTGAAAAAAAATTAAGAAAGACAATAATGGTGGACGAACAATAACATTTTGGTGGTTAAGTACAAGAAAAAAAAAGATCGCCCATGTGAATTTTTTTTTAAAAAGAAAAAGATAAATTGTCACTATTTTCTGAAAAAGTACAGATCAGCGTGTCTGAAAAAAAAAACATAAAGTAAAGAAAACAGAAAATAGTTTGTCAGAAAATTACCTAATCTTTGGTGTAAAGTATCATCTATCAAACACTAGCTACTGGAAATAGATATATCAGTGTGTTGCAAGCGGTAGAAAAACAAAATCGAAAGGATAGGTTGTCCAAGAAAGCAGACAAAAATCGAAGCGTGAGTACATGTGATTAGTTAGTGCGGGAAATCGTAAATTTTGAACACTTACCCCAGCTAACCGCCAGCGCGTACTTTAGCCAATAGACAAAAAAAAATATATAACACCACCGTCTTTAAGTGTTCCTCCCTAAAACCGAAAATTTTCTAACCTAACGTAAAAACCACGTGTCTCAACCCGTAACCAAACGAATAAAATAAAATCCGACCATCAAGCTATCGGAAGGGATAAACCACCCAATACCACCAACGACTAACGTTGAGCCCCATCTCGTACCACAAATTCCGATCAGCTAATATAATACCACGCAAATCACCACCTAATATAATACCACGCAAATCACCACCCAATATAATACCCACGCACATAACATTACATAACATTTAAGTCTTTAATGTTTTTACAAATTGATTTTTTTCTATATTAATTAATTTTTCTATATTAATATATGATTATAGTCCATGATTATTATAACAGTATTTTTGATATTGATTTTTTTTGGACATTGGCTAAATACATTTGAATTTAACTCAGTATTCATGAAAGATTATTGATTTTGACAAACGTTTACAAAATTTTTTTTCCGTTGTGTAAATTTTTGTTAAACTTAGAATCTTTTCATGAACCTAGGCAATAAAAATTTCTTGAATCTTGGTTTTGTTTTTTTTTTTGATATTGGAATTGTATAATAATTACAATTCAGCATACATTTAGATTTCTTTTGGTACAATTGATATTTTCGTATACAGATAAGTTTGTAAAGATCTTTTGGGGAATACATATTGATTATTATATTTGCTTTTTTTGGGATTACATTTTCTTGGGATTGGTTTAATAAACTTAAATCTAAGGGAATAACATTTTCTTAGATTTTATTTGTTTTGGGATATTGGGATTGTGAAATTGTATAAAAATTTCTGACAACATTTACACTTGAATACTTTGTTTTATTATTGAATTTTTTTATAATTGGTTTCCTGACTGGGGAGCGTAGTTTTCTCCAGGGTTAATCCGTCTTGGGAAGTTTCCACCATCGGTATTAGTTGGGTATAGTCGGTAGATTTTTTTTCTTGAGCACGGTTTTGGGCCAAGGGTGAGTACTAGGCAACTTCGATCGTCCAGTAGAAACCAGGCCAGCAGCAACGACGAGATTCCAATTCAGGTGACTCCATTACTGTCTATAAGATTCCCACCCGTATTTGGACCTCAAACCCATTCGTCGCCCGATAGTTTTAGTACTATACGTACACCGACCTACAGTAGCATTACTGCCAGGGAAATTAGCGGACAGACAGGTGACCAGCGTACTCGTGATTTAGATTTGAGGAACATGTATAGGAATAAGTTACCCCCTGTTGGTGAGGAAGTTGACCCGGAAATAGTTATTACCGAGGAAGGATTGACGCTGAGGGACTATGTCAGTGCGTCGGTGGGAGCTGCGCAAGCGGCGATTATGAATG
The DNA here is from genome assembly GCA_943735925.1 of Pollenia amentaria. Classification (NCBI taxonomy): domain Eukaryota; kingdom Metazoa; phylum Arthropoda; class Insecta; order Diptera; family Polleniidae; genus Pollenia; species Pollenia amentaria. The sequence continues at coordinate 107,107,869 of OX031006.1, forward strand.
AGGTTCAGAATATGCAACTTATGCTACCTCAGTTGATACGGGAGTCCTTGCGTTCCGAACGCGGCATGTCTTCGGAGAATGCGACACATCGGGATAATGGGCCAATGGACCCACCCCGAGCATATCGGACCCCTTTCAATAATAACAACATTCCACCTCAAGCACCACGTTTTTCACAGAATAACCCTCAGGCGTTCCAACATCAGCGTCAACCCAACCTAGGGCAACCCTTATTCCATAACACACCTCAGAATTTTGCCGAACAATATCCCGGTTTTGGAAATTCACCTCCGTACCAGGGTTTTAAAACGATAACTCCAAATCAACTGGAAAAATGGGGAATAAGGTACGACGGTACTAACAAGTCGTTGACAGTGGAGGACTTTGTGTTTCGGGTTGAAGCTTTGAAACACGATTATAACTGTTCATCGGAAGTTTTAATGAAAGGTTTTCATCACTTAGTCACGGGAGAGGCGAGCAACTGGTTCTGGTCCTTTAGAATGAAGCATCTGATATGCGACTGGCATACCTTTAAACACCATATGATAAAGAAATTTAGAAACTTCGAAAGCGACTTTGAGATTCAAAGGAGAATAATGGAGCGTAGGCAAGCGCCAAATGAATCTGCGGATGTGTTCATAACAGAAATAGTCAAACTTAAAAATCAATTGAGGGTAAGCGTGCTAGAGAGCGAGCTGGTAAAAATTGTTAAAGACAACCTGAAAGACGGATTGGCTCAACTGGTTTTCCCCATTAGGATTGACAGTCTGGATCAGCTACTGGAAGAGTGCAAAAGGGCAGAAAGAAATATTGCCAAGCGATCATCGAACCGTATGCCTTTAGGGCATTCGCGGCGGGTGTATGAAATGGATTGGACCGACCAAGAGCAGATGGATGAGCAGGCACAGCAGGTTGAGGCACTTCAAAGGGACAATTTGCCGGCGAAAAACCTCACGTGTTAGAACTGTAAAGCCCCCGGACACTCGTTCATTGAATGTCCCGTTGTACAACGCAATGTCTTTTGCTACAAATGTGGGTTCGAGGACGTAACTAGCCCGAATTGCCCCAGATGTGCGGGAAACAGCAAATCGAACATGCGGAAAACTGGGGCGGCGTGTTCAAACCTAACTCCCTCCCAGTAAAAGATAATTTTTTAAATTTTATGTTAACAGAACAAGACCAACCCCATGAAATGATCGACGCAAACCCAGACAAAGCCCAACTTCCAGATAAGGAAAATGCCAATACCAACGCCAAGGATGATGAAGGCCCAGAGACTAGATGTACAAAAGAATATTTGCAAACAAACAATAACTCAAGGCCACACGGACTCAATCCCAGTTTATCATATGAACAGCGTCTGGAAAACTACAACCAAATTCGTTCCGAAATTTTTACAGATTATTTACCCATAGTTAGCAATAAAATCCGAAAAACCAGAGAAAGATACGCCTCAAGAAAAGAAGAGAGAAAAGTAATAGCATCCACGGTGATAGGTAGCGAGGACGACATTAGACCATATATGACAGTCGAAATTAATGATTCTCAATATCAAGGACTGTTAGATAGTGGAGCCTCTGTAAGTTGCCTCGGCCGAAACTGTATAGAGAACGTTAAACAAATGAATGCAAAAGTACTTGATTTTAAATCGTCTGTGCGAACAGCGGATGGAAAAAGACATTTGATTATTGGCAAAAGCTTGGTAAAAATGAAAAATGGGAACAAATTCGTGGAAATGATGCTATATCTGGTCCCAAACTTAAGTCAGGAGCTGATACTAGGTTATGATTTTTGGAAAAAAATAGGTTTGAAGGTTGCTTTCGAAAATAATATGGTTAACGAAGTTTCTCTAGCTGATTCGGAAGAGGCCAAGATGCACCAATTAACGTCACGTCAACGAAGAAGTTTAGAAAAGGTAAAATTATCGTTTCGGTGTTACACACAGTATGGTTTAGGAAGGACGGGAATAGAAAAACACACGATAGACACTGGAGATGCACCAGCAAAAAAGATGAGACACTACCCCGTGAGCCCAGCAGTACAAAAACTAATCTACGCTGAACTCGACAGAATGATCGACCTGGACGTAATCGAAGTAGCCACCGAAGCAGAGTGGAACAATCGTATGACATTGGTAATTAAGCCCAACAAGAACAGGCTTTGCCTTGACGCCCGGGAGCTCAACAAGGTCACGAGAAAGGATGCATATCCTCTACCCAACATAGATGGATTATTGGCAAGACTAGGCGATACAAACTTTATCTCATCAATTGACCTCAAAGACGCCTTCTAGCAAATCCCCCTCGATGAGGAAAGCAGACCAAAGACAGCGTTCACGGTTCCGGGCCGGCCACAGTATCAATTCAAAATGATGCCATTTGGACTGTGCAACGCTGCCCAGAGGCTTTGTCGGTTGATGGATAAAGTCGTGCCATCAGAGCTGAAGGACAGGGTTTTTATATACTTGGACGATTTATTGGTAGTGTCCTCAAACTTTGAAGATCATATGGACATGCTTCGTATCGTGGGACAGAAATTAACGAATGCTGGCCTTACCATAAACATGCAGAAATCTAAATTTTGTTACCGAGAACTAAAGTACTTTGGTTATATAGTTGGCGGCGGGAAACTGAAACCAGACGAAGAAAAAGTAAGGGCTATTTTAGATATTAATCCCCGAAGAACCAAAAAGAGGTTAGAAGATTTTTAGGCACAGCAGGGTGGTATCGCCGTTTTATTAACGATTTTTCCACTCTTACGGCTCCGTTAACCGATACTCTTAAAAAAAAACTCCTAAATTTATTTTGACCCCTGAAGCCATAAAATCGTTTGAAGAGCTCAAGCTTAGGTTAGTTACCAGTCCAATTTTGTCCAGCCCAGATTTCGAAAGGCCATTCTTTGTCCAATGTGACGCGTCAAACGTAGGAATAGGGGCAGTTCTGTTTCAAAAAGACGACGAAGAGGGCGAACACCCTATCGAATACTTTTCGAAGAAACTGAACCAGGCCCAGAAGAACTATTCAACAACAGAGAAAGAGTGCCTCGCAGTCGTCTTGGCTATAGAAAAGTTTCGGCAGTATATCGAATTGATGGACTTTACGGTCATCACGGACCATTCTAGTCTGAAGTGGCTGATGCGTCAGCAAGACCTGAACGGGAGACTTGCTCGGTGGAGTTTAAAGCTTCAGGGCTTTAAATTCAACATAGAGCACAGGAAAGGAACTAAAAATGTTGTCCCCGACATGCTTTCGCGTCAAGACATAGAGGAAGTGGTTTTAAATAGTGGCCCCTTAATAGATTTTAATTCTGAAGCACTCAGAAGTAAAGATTACTTAGCATTGATAGACACAGTAGAGCAAAACAAGGACCGGTTACCCGATTTGAAAGTGGAAGACGGCGTAGTATACAAAAAAAAAGCGGAATGCTGGAAAATATGGTTACCGGTAGATCTAACTGAGAGTTTGATTAAGAGATCGCACATTGATAACACCTCGCACGGAGGCATAGCGAAAACGTTATATAATATACGTGAGTTTTTTTATTGGCCTTCTATGGTAAAGCAAATTAGGGACTTAGTTAGAGAATGCGGTACGTGTAAGGAAATAAAACACCCAAAACAAATATTACGGCCACCCATGGGCTATGAAGTCAAGACTCAAAGGCCTTTTCAGAAAATATACATTGACTTTTTGGGACCATATACCCGAACAAAATCGGGAAATACATTTATATTTATAGTACTGGATCATAAAACCAAATTCGTGTTGTTGAAAGCCCTATCGAAAGCCACCACCAAGGCGGTAGTAAAATTTTTGCGAGACGAAGTATTTTACAAATTTGGAGTGCCAGAAATCCTACACTCAGACAACGGCAAACAATTCACTTCGGAAGCATTCAAAGATTTTTTGCAAATATTTGGTGTAAAACATATCCGGACTCCTATATACTCACCGCAATCGAACGCTAGTGAGAGGGTGAACCAGACCATACTTAGCTCTATTAGAAGTTTCTTGGACCAAGATCAAACGAAATGGGACGAAAACTTGGCTAAAATTGAATGTTCCCTAAGATCGACTATTCACTCTTCCACTGGTGTTACCCCCTATTTTTCGTTAACCGGCTACAACATGATTACGCATGCCGACGCCTATTTTGAGAAAATTAAAATCTACGGACGATGGAGAAATGTTAGTACTACCGAAATCCTCACAAATGCAACTTATGCATCAAAAAGTGAGTAAGAAGCTGCATGATGCATATCTAAGAAACGTAAAATCCTACAACCTTAAAAGCCGAAACATAATATATACCGCTGGTCAGGAGGTTTATAGGAAGAATTTTGTCCAAAGCAAATTTACGAAGGGCATAAATGCCAAGCTTTGTAGACCCTGGCTGAGGTGTAGAATTAGAAGGGCAATAGGTAATAGTCAGTACGAAGTCGAGAATCTCAAAATTAATAGGAGTAATACACGCGCAGCACTTGAAACAATAGAATATTTGTGATTTTAAAGTAATATTGGTCATGGTAGGTTGGAATTTAAATATAGACAGTTCGTTAGGAAATGTCGTATTATTGCCGAATGGTTTTAGTTTACACCTGTAAAATTGGGAGAATATTGTTAGTTTGGGAAGAATTTTTGTCGACTTAAAAGGGTAATTTGCAGTAGGCTTTTGGTTTATTAATTTTGTTGGTCATAAATTGAATATTTTACGTAGACGGCATTTATGAAGTGTACAAAAATAACTGAGTTGTCAACTAAGTAATTTTTTTTATCATTCATATGCGACTCGAAATTTTACAGATAAGTCATAAATGCTTATCAAGGTGGTTCCCTTTAAACTTTTACGTAATTGAAAATATTGGTGTGAAGAAAGATAATACATTTTGAAATGCTTTTAATGATTCGTAGTCATGAAAATAGTTTCCGCAGAAAAAAAAAACAACAGAAGTTGACAACATTCAGAATAATACCACATTCAAAAGAGAAAAGAAAACAGAACTAATAAAAGTCCTACCCGTACAGCGGTGTGAAACTTTTTCAACCCCATTTTCTTTCCTACACCTCTGACAAATAGCCTAAATGTCGCTCGAAAAGGCGAGGCGTTAATAGTATAATGCAAATACCAGCTTAATCGATTAAGTTTAGTTAAAGGAATGGGCGTTACACTAAAATGTGTACGTTGTACACTAGTGGATGTGAATGTAAGGGGTTTCTGCCAATTACATATAACGCTAGAAATAAATAAAATGCCACTCACCTTTGCTGATATGGGTTCGTCCAAAACGTTTCTTTTGAACCTGGTTCTTTTCTGGTCAAGATTCACTCGCCACAGTTGTCTGGTGTTGGTTTCTGGCAGCAGGTTCGGTTCCTTTGGGATTTGTCTCTTAGGGAAAACGATATGGGGCCCTCGGTTCGTGTTGCGATGCACCCTGTTAACATACTTTGGATTTTGAGTGGGAACAATAAATGTTTTTCATTTTTTTTAAAAGCAACTCACTGTCAAGGGCAAAATGGAAAGAAAAAATATATTTTCTTTAATTACGAAAATTTTCACTGAACCCGGTCTCTAATAAAATGGTGTGCGCTCGCACAACACACAAGTTTGAAAGAAAGAGTGGCCGGATAAAGAGTAATGTAATGGCCGAATAGGGCGATCATTATAGGCCGTTAGTACACTTCCGGTGGTCATGACAAAACAGAAACGGACGTTGCCAGGACAACTGGTTTTCCCAACTCTTTTCGCATCGCAGGCGATGTGAAAAGAGCTGGCTTTGTGGCGAAACCTGTAGATGCAAAGAAGAACGGTTTGCCGGTGGGGGTTGTTTCGGTGTTTCCCTTTCAGCATTGGGTCGAATAGATTTTTTTTTCGCCATACTCCCATCTCTGGTGACCAACACTGGCACAAAGGTAGAGTTTAAATAAGGGACAAAACGGAATACAACTCTAACATTCACTCCGCCCTAACAACAACTATGGGACGCCGAAAACGAAGCGCAGGCGGGTTAAGATGGCGTGATGACACTCTAAGAATTCTTTCATGAAGTGGTCGCGACAAAAGAAGGGTAGGATATCGAGTGAAAAAAATTAAGAAAGACAATAATGGTGGACGAACAATAACATTTTGGTGGTTAAGTACAAGAAAAAAAAAGATCGCCCATGTGAATTTTTTTTTAAAAAGAAAAAGATAAATTGTCACTATTTTCTGAAAAAGTACAGATCAGCGTGTCTGAAAAAAAACATAAAGTAAAGAAAACAGAAAATAGTTTGTCAGAAAATTACCTAATCTTTGGTGTAAAATATCATCTATCAAACACTAGCTACTGGAAATAGATATATCAGTGTGTTGCAAGCGGTAGAAAAACAAAATCGAAAGGATAGGTTGTCCAAGAAAGCAGACAAAAATCGAAGCGTGAGTACATGTGATTAGTTAGTGCGGGAAATCGTAAATTTTGAACACTTACCCCAGCTAACCGCCAGCGCGTACTTTAGCCAATAGACAAAAAAAAATATATAACACCACCGTCTTTAAGTGTTCCTCCCTAAAACCGAAAATTTTCTAACCTAACGTAAAAACCACGTGTCTCAACCCGTAACCAAACGAATAAAATAAAATCCGACCATCAAGCTATCGGAAGGGATAAACCAGCCAATACCACCAACGACTAACGTTGAGCCGCATCTCGTACCACAAATTCCGATCAGATAATATAATACCACGCAAATCACCACCTAATATAATACCACGCAAATCACCACCCAATATTATACCCACGCACATCACAGACGGAGATATAATTCTATTAGGATTTGTTATAGTAAGAAGATAATTCTAAAGGTACGGTCAGATATGGCAAACATTTGCCGAAAAACGTCAAATATTTGTTTGCCGTAATGTGACCACAAAATATTTATTTGCGACAAACAGGAAAACAGCTGATTTTGGGCTAATAAATTTGTTTGGTGTCAAACAAAAATGCTTTTAATGTGACCACTCAAAAACAAATATTTGCCTGTATTTTAAGCAAACAAATATTTGTTCTTACAATTATTTTGTAAGAGCAAACAGTAGCAAATAACTGCTGTTGGGAACAACTTAAAAAAAAAAAAATACCACTAAAATCAAATAAAAAAACACAAAGTATTGTAATAATATTTTTGTAAAATTTAACATTTATCTAATTTATTTATTAAAAAAAACACATGATTTTGGAATTACATTAAATTCGTTTTTGATTTTCAGTATTTTTTGTTGTTGTAGACAAATCGTCGTGCGGTTACTGCCTTGGATCAAAGATAAAAAAGTTATCTAATCTATATATATAAAATTGTAACGTTACTGATTCACTCACTGATTCATCATCGCACAGCCTAAACGACTGAAGGTAAAAACTTGAAATTTGGACCAGGGCTAGCTCTCCCCAAATCGATCACAAAGACGGGATTTTTGGAATTCGAATGTTTAGGGGGTAAAAACGGGTAAATTCGGTAACCTTATATCTCTAAAACTAAAATTTCATACTTATCGTTGTTCTTTAGAAAAATAAGCGGACAGGTGTCTGGTACTTTTTGGAAATTCAGCCCTTTAACGGAGTAAACGGGTAAAACCTGTATTTTGGTACTTTTTTGTCACCCACCTATCTTTTAAACCCATAATAAGAGAAATAAGGGTTATATCACATTTGAAACTTATCTAAAAAATCCAAATACAAATTTCGTACTTTTTCGAAATTTGGACGTTTAAGGGGTAAAAAGCGTAACTATTTTTGGTACTTTTTTACAAAACATTGTTTTTATTTATTGACATAGACGTATTAAATTATGGGCTCCCACTACAATATTTAAATTTTTTTATGCTTCAATGGGGAGAAAAAGTACAAAAAAGGGGAAATAGGGAGTAAACGGGTAAAATCTGTATTTTGGACTTTTTTGTCACCCCATCTATCTTTTAAACCTATAAACATAGAAATAAGGGTTATATCACATTTGAAACTTATCTAAAAAATCCAAATACGAATTTGGTACTTATTCGAAATTCGGACATTTAAGGGGTAAAAAGCGTAACTATTTTTGGTACTTTTTTACAAAACATTTTTTTTTAGTCAAAAATTTAGTACTTATTGTTGTTCAATAAAAAAAAATAAGCGGACTGGTGCTTGGTACTATTTTGAAATTCGGCCTTTTTGGGGAGTAAACGGGTAAAACTTGTATTTTTAAACTTTTTTGCTATGCCATCTATCTTTTAAACCAATAAACATTAAAATAAAAACTATATCACATTCATAACGTATCTAAAAAATACAAATACAAATTTGGTACATTTTCGAAATTCGAACGTTTAAGAGGTGAAAATCGTACCTATTACAAAGTAGCTGGTTAAAACCTAGAAACATAAACTTTGGCGTAATATGTCCACGAAAGAAAAGGAGATGCTAACGAAGTAGCGGGTTAAATGCTAGTTATTGTATAAAACCATTTTTTGAGTAATTACCATTTTAAGATTTCAAAAATGGATTACGAAATATAAAAAGAACACTGAAATCATATATGTTTAAGCAATTTTACACGATATTTATTTTGCGGTGGGTTTGTCAGATGTAAAGTCCATATGTAATTTCACATGTCTGTCAAAATTGACAATTACAGAAGGTTAATCATTTTTGCTTTAACACGTTCCTTTTTGGTTTCACCTGACATAACATAAAAACATTCATATTAGCAAACTATTTACTGATTTATATTTATATTCACTTTTTATTGTATTTTAGTTAATTAAAAATTTTGTTTTTTTTTAAGAATATGTGTAAAGGTACGGTCAGATATGGCAAACATTTGCCGAAAAACGTCAAATATTTGTTTGCCGTAATGTGACCACAAAATATTTATTTGCGACAAACAGGAAAACAGCTGATTTTGGGCTAATAAATTTGTTTGGTGTCAAACAAAAATGCTTTTAATGTGACCACTCAAAAACAAATATTTGCCTGTATTTTAAGCAAACAAATATTTGTTTTTGAGTGGTCACATTAAAAGCATTTTTGTTTGACACCAAACAAATTTATTAGCCCAAAATCAGCTGTTTTCCTGTTTGTCGCAAATAAATATTTTGTGGTCACATTACGGCAAACAAATATTTGACGTTTTTCGGCATTTTTTGAGTAATTACCATTTTAAGATTTCAAAAATGGATTACGAAATATAAAAAGAACACTGAAATCATATATGTTTAAGCAATTTTACACGATATTTATTTTGCGGTGGGTTTGTCAGATGTAAAGTCCATATGTAATTTCACATGTCTGTCAAAATTGACAATTACAGAAGGTTAATCATTTTTGCTTTAACACGTTCCTTTTTGGTTTCACCTGACATAACATAAAAACATTCATATTAGCAAACTATTTACTGATTTATATTTATATTCACTTTTTATTGTATTTTAGTTAATTAAAAATTTTGTTTTTTTTTAAGAATATGTGTAAAGGTACGGTCAGATATGGCAAACATTTGCCGAAAAACGTCAAATATTTGTTTGCCGTAATGTGACCACAAAATATTTATTTGCGACAAACAGGAAAACAGCTGATTTTGGGCTAATAAATTTGTTTGGTGTCAAACAAAAATGCTTTTAATGTGACCACTCAAAAACAAATATTTGCCTGTATTTTAAGCAAACAAATATTTGTTCTTACAATTATTTTGTAAGAGCAAACAGTAGCAAATAACTGCTGTTGGGAACAACTTAAAAAAAAAATACCACTAAAATCAAATAAAAAAACACAAAGTATTGTAATAATATTTTTGTAAAATTTAACATTTATCTAATTTATTTATTAAAAAAAACACATGATTTTGGAATTACATTAAATTCGTTTTTGATTTTCAGTATTTTTTGTTGTTGTAGCCAAATCGTCGTGCGGTTACTGCCTTGGATCAAAGATAAAAAAGTTATCTAATCTATATATATAAAATTGTAACGTTACTGATTCACTTACTGATTCATCATCGCACAGCCTATACGACTGAAGGTAAAAACTTGAAATTTGGACCAGGGCTAGCTCTCCCCAAATCGATTACAAAGACGGGATTTTTGGAATTCGAATGTTTAGGGGGTAAAAACGGTTAAATTCGGTAACCTTATATCTCTAAAACTAAAATTTCATACTTATCGTTGTTCTTTAGAAAAATAAGCGGACAGGTCTCTGGTACTTTTTGGAAATTCAGCCCTTTAACGGAGTAAACGGGTAAAACCTGTATTTTGGTACTTTTTTGTCACCCCACCTATCTTTTAAACCCATAATAAGAGAAATAAGGATTATATCACATTTGAAACTTATCTAAAAAATCCAAATACAAATTTCGTACTTTTTCGAAATTCGGACGTTTAAGGGGTAAAAAGCGTAACTATTTTTGGTACTTTTTTACAAAACATTGTTTTTATTTATTGACATAGACGTATTCAATTATGGGCTCCCACTACAATATTTAAATTTTTTTATGCTTCAATGGGGAGAAAAAAGTACAAAAAAGGGGAAATAGGGAGTAAACGGGTAAAATCTGTATTTTGGACTTTTTTGTCACCCCATCTATCTTTTAAACCTATAAACATAGAAATAAGGGTTATATTACATTTGAAACTTATCTAAAAAATCCAAATACGAATTTGGTACTTATTCGAAATTCGGACATTTAAGGGGTAAAAACCGTAACTATTTTTGGTACTTTTTTACAAAACATTTTTTTTTAGTCAAAAATTTAGTACTTATTGTTGTTTAATAAAAAAAAAATAAGCGGACAGGTGCTTGGTACTTTTTTGAAATTCGGCCTTTTTGGGGAGTAAACGGGTAAAACTTGTATTTTTAAACTTTTTTGCTATGCCATCTATCTTTTAAACCAATAAACATTAAAATAAAAACTATATCACATTCATAACGTATCTAAAAAATACAAATAAAAATTTGGTACATTTTCGAAATTCGAACGTTTAAGAGGTGAAAATCGTACCTATTACAAAGTAGCTGGTTAAAACCTAGAAACATAAACTTTGGCGTAATATGTCCACGAAAGAAAAGGAGATGCTAACGAAGTAGCGGGTTAAATGCTAGTTATTGTATAAAACCATTTTTTGAGTAATTACCATTTTAAGATTTCAAAAATGGATTACGAAATATAAAAAGAACACTGAAATCATATATCGCACTTAATCAACAAGAGGGTATTAACTCAAAATTTAAAAATTTTCAGTAGAAGCAAAACAATTTTTAATTTATCATTGAAGGCATATGGAAATGAATTTTAAAACCAACCGTTTCATTAGCAAAAAGTAGACAAAATAGCAAGATATTTTTACAGCGGGCAGATATGAATATAACGTGTAGATTTTTTAGAAAAAGTGGAAAAATAAAAATTTTGAGATAATACCCTCTTGTTGATTAAGTGCGATATGTATAATCGATTTTAAACTCAACCTTTCAAAAATGTTTAAGCAATTTTACACGATATTTATTTTGCGGTGGGTTTGTCAGATGTAAAGTCCATATGTAATTTCACATGTCTGTCAAAATTGACAATTACAGAAGGTTAATCATTTTTGCTTTAACACGTTCCTTTTTGGTTTCACCTGACATAACATAAAAACATTCATATTAGCAAACTATTTACTGATTTATATTTATATTCACTTTTTATTGTATTTTAGTTAATTAAAAATTTTGTTTTTTTTAAGAATATGTGTAAGTAAATAGATTTTAATATATATTTGCCTCCAAAAACAGACGACTTGCAAAACAGCTGATGTCAGATGGTTTGCCAGATCAAAATAGAACACGCTCTAATTGAAAGAAATTCCTCTATATTTTCCATCACAATTTGTATAATAGTGTTTTGGCAAATAAATTTATATATTTTGACAGTTTGGTCAAATATTTTGCTTCGGCAAATATTTTTTTAAGTGTGACCATATGGAAAACATGTTTGCTAATATGTGTGCTTGCCGCTATTTGACATCTGTTCGAGCAAACAAATATGAGCAAATAAATGTGCGCAGTGTGACCACAAAATGAAACATACATTGTTTTGAAAAAAAATTTGCCAAATAAAGGCAAACATATCTGGGGCTAATATTTGCCATATGTGACCGTACCTTAAGGAAGCTTCAACATAAATCGTTTCTGCGGGGATGTTTTTAACCACTCCAAAATCGATGACATCTGGAACTTTTTGCTGATCAGTAGGCCATTATGTTGGTTGTCCGCACGCGACCATATTTAAATCCATTTTAGAGATTGTATTAAACAAAGTACGACCGTTTGGTGGCATAAATCATGACCACCAGAAGGTATGTTTAGCGTTATAATCGCCACCTGCTAGGAAACAGGGTCCTAATGATTTATAATATTGGCTATCTAATATTGAAAATTTAGGTGGAGAGTATAAAGATAAAATTACTAAGTTTTGGTTTAGCTCTTCAACACAGATAATCTTCACAATGATCACACATTAAGTAGTGTTTGTTTCGGGCTTTTATCAAAATAGCAGAACCTCCACAAGCTCTATCTCTTTTGACTTTAAACGTATTTCCTGAAGTCAAATGAATTTCGGAAACCATCATTACATCAATTTGTTTACTTTTAAGAAAGTATTCTAATTAATGTTAATGTTGGCGAATGCCGTTTGCGTTCCAAAAACAAATTTTTAAACAGTTCAAGGCTTGTTAATCACAGTTGGCAGTGTGATTACCACCACAGTTGCAAAATTTTTTTATGTTGGGGTCCTTTCTAGACTAATCGGAAAGAGCTGTACTATGTTATTCTCTATATACAATGCAAATATGGGTTTAATGGCAGTATGCCTTATTGTGACCAAATTCTTAGCAACAATTTATTTTGTGCGGCTCCTCTATATTAAGCTTCCTATACAGGATTTATTTCAGACTATAAATGGGATACGTTTCGTTTTTTTCTCTTCTAAAAACGTTTTTATCTCATTTTAGTCCATGCATGAGTCAATGCCCTTAATCACTACCAGAAGACTTTTACTGCTCTTCAGTTGATATGTATAAAGGTTTTAATAAAGTGCTTCAAGTTCAGCAATAACCTTACGAAAATCATCCTCATGATTAACATGTATTTTTATCTCTTTTATACTACCAAATTTGATTGCAGCTACAAAGAATTTTCACCTATTACCGAGATCAAATTCTTTATCAATTCATTTGAGTTTTGCTATCGAAGATATACCCGGGGTGGCTTATACGATTTGATAACATTTTGTGCTACAGAGGATTCTTCATCCAGAATTGCAAAATTATTTTGGGATCATATTTTATCAGTTGTACCATCTCTTAAGACTTTTGGGACCGAAGCAACTGCTTGAGATGTTGGGCTGCGACTCCGTTTAAGCACTGTTATGTACCTATCAATACCAACTTCAAATTGAGGCTTTTGACCACTTTTAACTTGTGATACTGAGCTTTCAATTTTGCCTGATTTGGGGTTAATCTTTTCATCACTTATTAAAAGTTGCTTTTTCCGATGGGGCAGCACTTGCAGGTTTTATTTTTGTTAATGTATTAAAATCAACCGTATTATTAAATACAGAGGGTGAGATGGAACGCGTACACGCAAAGAAAAAACATGGTTGATACAATCACAATCGCAAACTATCATTAATGTAATAATGATTTTAGATAATTGTTGTCTCAATCATGTTATTATGTTCAGAAGAAAAATGCGCACGATCTTTCAAACCATTTTTCAATATTTTCCAACACCATGCAAAATGTCTACTTCAACATTTTATATGGTTCTTGCAATAAAAACAATAAAAAATATAATTTAAAAAATTTATGTTTTTTTACAAATATAATAAATAAAATATAGCATATATTAAAAATAAAATTAAATACACATATTTATATACCTGTGTATGTTTTAATTTATAAATTTACTTTGTGTGGTACAAATATGTATATCCAAAAAATAAGAATTCCGTTCACTTAAGACTTCTAAAAAAATTCAAACACAAACTTACCTTTTATTTCTTTAATGAAATCTACTACATATATTAATAAACTGTTGAACAGTTTTTGAAAAAATTCGGGGCTGATGACAAAATTATATATAGGTTTTTTGGCTGCAAGAGAGACAAAGTAATTGCATATCTATATATTTTTATAATTATATTTAAATAACATACCTGTTTCAATAAACGTATAATAATTTACATCGTTAGTTTTGCAAGGCAGCATGGCATTTTTCTCCCCGAAAAATGTTTTAATTATTCTGTCATCATTCATGTTTCCAGATTAAAGGTGCCCGTAGACGACATGTTTTTTACATCTGACTTGTCAAGTTTTCAAGTCACATGTAATTGTGAATGTCGGTCGAAATTGCTGTTTTACATAAAGTTTATAATATTTGGTCACACACGCACATGTAATTTGCTTCTGACATTGTCTATGTTTTTCTCTGTAGTTATGGAGTAAACCAAAGTAGTTCTTGGTTTCAAAATAGCGTGCTGCCGCCACAAAAAATTTTTTTTTTCTTTAAATTCGAATATACCAATATAGGATATTATAATGATGCGTTTTTATTTATATATGTACATAATTTCTATTCAATGGTGAAATGATTACACATATCGATGCCTTACTTTCTCAACCTCGTATCTTAAAAAATACGGTTTGGACTTTTTCATATAAAACGATTGTTTTTTTTTTGTGTTCTATTACTGCAAAAACTTATTATTTCAATAATTTATTAATATTTACAGAACTGAGACAAAGTATTGAAATAATAAGTTGTTGCAGTAATAGAACACAAAAAAAATCGTTTTATATGAAAAAGTCCAAACCGTATTTTTTTAAGATACGAGGTTGAGAAAGTTAGGCATCGATATATCGGTATTGTAAAATATTAAATGAAGCCGGCTAATGATTTCGTCAACAATGCACCGCCGCTGCGGGTTTCTTTCCGGCATAGATTTCTGACACAGCTGATGTCAGATGGTTTGTCAGAAAAAAATAGAGCACACTCTTATTGAAATTTTGTCAGATGACTTTGCGTCTGACTTGTGCAGATGCAATGTTTTAAAGGTAACACACGACATGTATATATTTTGCAGTGGGAAATTTGACAAGTCAGATGTAAAAAACATGTCGTGTACATGCAACTTAACTGACGCTCGCGGACGGAGAAAATGTAATTTTCTTTATAAGCACACACTGTTTGTTTTGACAATAAATTTTTGCTTCTTAAGAGAATGTGTTTTCAGGCAAACAAAAATGATGGTATTAAACATATCTTTTGTGTTCAACTAATATTATAATTTAAACTGTACAGTTGAAAATATATATATTATAGTAGCTAACATTTCAAATAATAAAATATGTTTAGCTAGACCAGAGTACCTTTTTAGGTGTAAGCCACCATATAATATTATTATAGTGAATTTAAAAATGTTAAGGACAAAAAACAATTTTTTAAGTTATATTAAGACTATAATTAATTTATGAGGGTAAACATATTAGGTAAGTATGAACAAAAATGGTCGTAGTGACCATTCATTAATCATGTTTGTTCTCTGCGTGTACGAGTAAAAGGTTTAGCCGTTAGGTATGTATTTACTATCATCTATCCTCTTTTTATACCCTTCACCGAAGGTTAAAGGGTATATATCACTTTGACATTCCGTTTGTAATTTCTACAATATTGATCTAAGACGACATAAAGTTTATACATTCTGGCTTCTTATGAGAAGGGAATTTCAAATCCGGTTGTCCGTCTGTCCGACCGTTGAAATGGGTTTTCCGAAGACCCCAGATATGATGAAGGCTAGATTGTTACACATTTATGCCACATATAGTCCGGAATTGTTTGCTATTGAAATTCAGGAAGATCGGTCCATACATGGCTGAGATATGAGCAAAAAACCACGACTACCTCTAATTCCCATAAATCCCATGTTGTTGTTGTTTTTTAAATTCTTTTTTTCTGTATATCTGGAGAACGGCAAGAACTAGGGCTTTCAAATTTGGTACAAACATCTTGGTTGCCAATACACCAACTCTCTTAAATGGGCGGGATTGTAATTCTAGCTGATGAAATACCCATGAAATAAAGAAAACATAAAAGCTCATTGCGCAAGGTCCGTTAACTTTGTACTCTCATTTCGACGTCATGTTTACGTCACTGTAGTAAAGAGAGAATGTAAACAAACATTCAGCATACCTCATGCACGTGTTTATGTGATCATGTTTGTGCTCATTTACTACTATGACGTACATGCGCAGAAAAATCGAACTTTTAAATTTAATACCCAACAACTTAATTACATGTTGATATATTCTGCATATATTCCCAAAAAACACTAACTCAAACCTTTGATATGATATGACTTTATCATTTGACAACAACCACAATTTTCAAACCTTTTTTAATTGTTTGATTTTAACATTTTAATTAAAATTGATAATTATTTGAATATAAACATTTGACATACAATGTTTTGTCAATTTGATATCAAATTGTTAGTAATTTTATTCTCAAATCAAAAATAAGCTTGACAGCACTGAAGCGAAAAACAAATGTAAACAGTAAAATTGGCGATTAAAGTTAAATGTGTTGCACAATTAAAGAAAAATTACATATTGCGTAAAGTGAATTCGCCTTTAAAAACCTTAACTTCTTGTTATAAAATATAAATTATTTATAAGTAAAAAATTAATTACAAAGTGTAAGAATGTGAATAAGAATAAAACGGGAAAGTGAAGAAAATATAAGTGTTGTAAGATCGCGGTGCTACGCAATTATAATCCTCAAAACAAAAAGGAGCCAAGTATTTCGCCTTTGCAAGAATTAGAGGACGGAAATAATACTATTTCAGCTTTTAGCTATAGTACCGAATATAAATCTCATAGTTTAAATAAATAAATAATGAATTTAAATTTAAAAAATATATGTTTAATCTCTGTTCCACATTTGAGAATAACGTTTGAATGCAAGTAGAAAATAAATGCATTTCTCAATTTAAAAATAATTTTCTCTTTTGGTTGAGAATGCTAGGATTTTCAAATTATTATCAAACGTTTGTCTTTTGAGAAAAGGTTTGATTTCAAATCATTTTCAATTAGAAATCAAACCTCTGTGTTTGTTGGGTTGTGTTACACGTTCTTTTGAAAATGTTTTAGTCCCTTTTTAAATGTGGTTGTGTGTGAGACAAAATGTGTAATAAACAATAAACATCTTATTCCTTTCGTCAGAATTTTCGTTCTAAAATAGCGCAATTTTCATATTTAGTTTGACCTTTATTGTAAAAAATAATTGTGTAAGCCATGCACTGTCAAATTATGTATTACCTGCTTTTACCCGACCATTAATACATACAATCCAAACGGCTGGATAGATTTTGACTTTTGAAATATCGTTAGATTCATCTTAAAAACCGAAGTGTCCCCAGATAGGTATTTGAAAACCAAATCACGGATTTCCGGCGGGAAAAAGTTATAAAATTATCCAATAAATAAACAGCTTTAAAATAAAGAAAAATAAAAGGTAATTAACAAATGTATATATATTATTCAAGTGATCAGCAACATTCTGGAAATCGAATAAATACAAGTGAAATTGAAATCGAAAAAATTTTGAAAACAATAATGTTTAAAAAGTTTATAAAAAAGTCCCTTCTCTAAAATTCAGGTAAACCTACGGTAATTTAAAAAAAATTAACTGAGAATCTCCAACAAATAACATTTTACTCGATTTTCCGAAGTAATAAATTGGTTAAATTTAATAACAAATAATTTATTGGTTTAAATAGTTTTTCATAACTAAAATAAATTAAAAAATAATTTAAAGAAATATGTGTTAAAAGCCTATGTTAAATATCCGCTTTAAGTTTAGCCGGCGGGACACAATTGCAAATTATAAAGCGAAATAAAATTAATGGATCCCGTGTGCTACTTAACCTAATGCATGTAGTAAACTTTGGCTTTCTGATGATTTTAAAGGCTGATAAACCAAAGTAGTGTTTAGTTTGTTTATAGTTTATTTTTTATTTTGTTTCCTTAATGTGGTTACGGTCCTTTTAGTAAATTAAAAGCTGTATTTTTTGCAGCAGGGTTTGGATTTTTAATTATTTAACATAAACAGTTCAATTAAATAACCGCAATACTAATTATTATTCATTTTATTTAAAAGATTTTTATTTTGATTCTATTTATTATAGAAACAAGCATTACATCATGGTATAACCAAAAACTTAGGAGCAAAAAAGACTTTAATTTGCACCTACGTGTTCACTATTGCACAAATGCTTTATATAATAATATACATATATAATATCCCCAAAAATCTCTACCGAAAAAAGGGCTTTTCTGCAAATAATCCCCTGGGGATTTTCACGAAATTGTTATCCCCTATATATCCCCAGAATAATAAAAAACTAATTTTTTTTTGTTTTCGATTGAAATGTGAGAAATGAAACAATAATGCCATAAATTGAAACAAACAGCTGTTTTTCTCACTTAACTGCGTCTGTAACATTTTTGGCGAGTAATAACTGTCACGTAAGGAAATTTCTCGCCAATATACTGAAAAAGTGTGTCTGTAAAATGTTTATGAAAAAGTTCCCGCTTTGAACTGTCAAATAAACTCACGCATAAAAACGGGGTGAGAAAAAATTTTAATATTAAAAAATAAATTAAAAATGCTAAATGCAATAAATATTAACACGGAAGAGATAAGTATTTTGTTCTTGGCAGCTTTTTTCATTTTTAATTATATTGCTTTTGAAATTTTTAAAAAATATACGAATGTTTTCAAAGCAATTTTGTAATCAACAAACATTAAAGTCGCACTTTACATTTTTTGGTGTAGCCGACGGTTGTATTTTCGCCACCGTCGTTGAAAATTTTTCAGTTTTAGTCAAATTTGGTCGCCGTCAACGTATGTTTTACTGGCGTTCAAAACATCTGCAATTTCATATCGACTTCGAGTGGAATATTATGACATTTATAACGTAAAGACGTAATATATTTTGATAGTTTTCGACATGAGTTTCAGACGCACTTTTTTCTCACATTTCGAGAAACGATGGAATATTTTGTTTCACGTGTTTTCGATGCGGGAAGTTCTCACCAAAGTTACAGAACATGGGTACTGGTTGACATTGTGGGAGTGGCAGTAAATGTGTTTAGACCAAAACTGTCACCCCAATTCTGTTAGATAATTATGATGTCCTGACTAAAGAAGAAAAGTATTTAAATTTGAATTTACGTTTTACGGATTTTTCATGTTATTATTGGCAAGATATTTATTTTGTTGAAATTTTAAAATTTTTCTTCTACTTTTAGATTTAAATTTATATATTTAAATGGTTCGGCAATAATGTTTTAAAGAAACTTGACAAATAAATATACATATGTATATAAAATTTTGTATAACAACATTTTCAACTTCAACCGCAAAAGGACAGTGATATTGGTCATTACGTGTCACTGGGTGAGAGGGACTTATGCGCGAAGAATGGGTCTTGATTACAATGACTACTGTAGAAGTTGTCATAATGAGGAGGAGGAGGAGACAGTGTTTCACTTTCTCTCGGGGATATTAGGTTTCGGCATTTCGGGAGACCGGAATTGCCATGTCTGGACGATATGTCCATTGTGGGACTGAAATCAATCTCTTTGTTCTGCAGAGAGTCGGGGTGGTTCGAGGCTACAGTGACTTCTGGAGAATAGCCTGGTGAATGTTGGCTGCCTCTCGTCACTGGCTAAGGGTATCACAAAGGGACCGCTATAAGCACCCAGGCCGTCCTCGTGTCGGATGCCCATTGAACCTAACCTAACATAATATATGTAGCGAAAGTTCCTTAACGGTATACCGCGAAAAATCGATCTGATAGAAAAAAACAGATTTGGATTCAGCGTCCCAAATGATCTTAATCAACAAAAACCTTGTTCTCTTGTGTAATTGATATAGACGTTGTCTAAAATAATTAACAATTGATGGTATCTCAATTTTTAGCAAGTTGCCTTTTCCTTTTTCCATGGTAGTTTGGAAAAAAAACGTGAAAACAGGCATAATTAGACAATTATGGGTCGAAGTAAAGTACAAAAGTAAAACTTAATATCCAACAAGTTGATCGTTTGCTGGAGAAAGAAATTGATTATTTTGTTTCTTTTTGGAATCAAAATTTTTCTAAGAGATTTGAAATCGATAGATATTTTTAAAATACTGATCCTGATCTGTGGTGTGAAAATCGATATTATTTAAAACTGCGATCGGCAACCTGTACTATTACATTTTGCGACTGTATGCGTTGTATGCATTTTACATATGTGTTGTAAATGTTGTTAACTTCTCTACAATGTGTGTGCACACGTACGTAACAAAAGAGCATAAAAGAGAAAAGAGAAAACGTGGCGCCCTGATTTTTGCGATCGCATATTTAAAAGCTAAAAAAAATAGAGGATGTTTAAAGAGTAGCTAATGACACAGCTGAGAGAGGAGTAAAATTAATCCAATACTTCAACCATCATTGACAAAAGATGAAGGATAACGAAAGTTGTATCTGAATGCAGGCATCTATTTCCGGACTCTTCAAAAGCTTATGTAAGCCATTACAACCATAAAATTTAATTTTTTTATAATTTTATTGTTATGATATAGAATTAAAAATTAAAATTTGAATCAGATATAACTGAATATTACAATGTTCTTTAACCTTTGCATCGAAATTAATATTTAAGGGTATTCGCTACAACCTGAACTGGTAAATGCTAAATGCCACTAAATCTATCAGTTTTAGCAACAAAATTAATGAAAACAAAGTTAACAAGAATAAAATTTCCTATCAAATAAGACTCGAGTTATATTCTTAGAAGAAGTGGTTTCGATTTTGAGGCCGAAAAACTAGAATTTTGTAAAAAACCGCTGTTTTTCGTAACTTTAACCTCAATGCGGCACGTGTTTATATTATCAGATTGAGCTAAAACTTTGGCAATCGCAGAGGGGTGATCCGGTGGAAAATCCAAAATCAATTTTGTGTAACCAATCTAGTGTACATATGACAGATGGTCATAGAAATCTATTGTATCTTATTTAATTAATATATACTTTTACTTTAACACATAATATGTACAACATTGTACATATGTGGATATGTATACATATTCACATACATATGTATTTATGTATATAGTCGGTGTTTTAAAAATTATTTTCTGGAAGTGCATCTACCATTATCTTCGTGCATGTATTAATTACTCCAACTTTTCAAGAGAACATTGAGTAAACCAGAGAAGTGTAGAGAATTTTTAGTTGGAGCGGAAGTTAGTGATACATTCTGAGTTTTTTTATTTTGGACCAAATTAACGATTCAAAATAATTTTAATAGGGCCAACATTATTTATTTTTTTAAATTAAGTTGATTATTAGGTTTGTATTGCAATAAAACCAATAGCAAAAGTTGTAGGGTAAATGTTTTTTATATTATTTAAAACAAATATTACATTTTTTTGAAATATTTTTGTTCATGTTAATACTACAACACACTTTATGTTTTACAAGTGCTTTTACGCAAAAGCAACACCAAATGTTATTTTTAAATACAAAATTTTATTTATTTATCTAGAATTATTAACCGTTACAATCACATACCTATGTATATGACATCCTATCACGTTTTTGTTTTTGTAGTTTTTGGTATTTATGTTTAGAATTTTAATTTGACACATATTTGCAAATAGAATATGGAGTTTTTTCTTTAATGGGTAAATCAAACTACACAAGCTGTTTGACAAACAAAAAGATGTTTGTGTGAATATAAAAAATATATGAATTTGTAAAAGAATGCTTTACATATTTTTAAGCAAACCGATTGTGTGATTTATTAGGCCCTTAATAGACAAAAAAAAAATTTTGTAAATAAAAGTTGTGTTTGAAACAGTGAAAAATTACATTGAAAAAATTTCTGAACGGTTTAAAGTAGTTATTTAACCTGAAAGGGCCAAAACAGATAAGAGAGTACCACAGGGCCATCAAACATTCAAGAGTGCCAAGAAAGGCCCAATTGTGCCACTTTTTCATCACTAACGCAGATTGTTTTTTGTTATCATTGTGTTGGACGACTTTACCCAAATTGAAAATCGTATCGTACAAACAACCATACCCGTATATAACAAATAAGTTTAATTGTATTCTGTTGTGTGTCTACAATGTACACTCTACAAGTTTATTTCATATGCATTACTTCTTCTCGTAGTATATAAAGCCGGTATTTTCAAAATACTGTGCTCAGTTGATTTCCAGATTTGTTGCATTGCGGACAGCTTTTGGATTTTCTTACTCCCGAAGAAGAAATAAAAATATATCTAGTAATACATTTTTAAAAACAAACAAAAACACATACATAAATATAGACAAATTAAAAGGATTGTAAAATTGCGTGCAATACATTCATTAAAGAAAGCATACATTGCATTCATCCTACCTGGTTTTTAATTAAAAAGAACTTATTACCAAACTTAAAGGAAAATGGTAAGTTTGAACATAGAATACTTCACTAAATTTTTTTTTTTATTTCTAAGTTCAATGACTAAATGACTGACAGCCTTTCATACAGTCTTACTCATCTGTGTATCTAACAAAATCTTCGCAAATTAATAAAGAACAAATAAACTAGTACCATCTTCTTAATAAGTTTAATTAAGTTTATGGCATACAATATAGAATAGGAAAGATATTCCTATACATACATGTGCTTATTCACTTGAGGATATTGGAAAAAACAAAACATTTCGGTGAAAAAAAAACATTTTTAATTACAAACATTTCGCTCCTCCAATGCAATAACGACGTTATTGCAATTTTCTTAATTGTTTGAGGAATCATGTTCAAAGCTTTCTTGTTTATTCAAGATATGTACAATTACGCCCTTAAATAGGCTTACGGAACTTTTCTGTTAGTTAGAATTAATATTATTTATATTTTGCACTTTTGATATTGCATTGAAGAAGCGATTTATTGATTATTCCAAATATTATATGTATTGTGCTGTGGTCAAATTACCAAATACATACATATGTATGTATACCTATACATATATATGGTAAAACACCTATTGTATATGATATAAATACAATTGAATGCATATAAGTGCATACATGTTTTACACGCATATTTAAACATAAATACAATAGAAATACATCTAAAGGATAACAGATTACCAGTGTTGCCAGTTAACCTTTTTTGAGGCCAAATATAGCCTCTTTATTTATCTTTTAGCTTGTTAATTTTGGTTTTATATATGAAATGTTAATTCATTACTAAATAAACAAATTGAATAATAGCGTCAACGACTGCCAGCCAATATGGAAACCTTTCGTAACATTGATTTTTTATTGAAAAATGTAACTATTGGGTGTGTTCTAGAATACGAATTCACTCGAAAGTGATTATTTCAGCGTTTTTGGTGTTCTGCAATTCACGTTTTCGTTTTCAATTGGAGTAGTAAGGGGTTGGTGAAAGTGAAACGAATTGACTGTTAGTCATATACATATGTGATACATGTTTTAATAAAAGCAAAATTTAGGGTTTTAGTTTGAAATTTTCTTTATTCAATTTAATCACAAAAATATATATATTCACACAAATATTAATCGAAATAAAATTTTTGAACTAATACAAAAATTTCAAGTTGTTCTTATTGAATATCAATAAAAAAAAAACATAAAGAACAAAAGCTCCTGACATTTAAATATTTTATGTTTCAGGAATAATTTCTGATACAATCAAGAAAATAAAATATAATTTTTTGAACAGCAGACAAAAAGTTGTTTTGTATCTTTTTTTTTTTTTTTTTTTTGTTCTGGACGCTTAGACTCTTTTTCGAACAATTCGAATTCACAAAAACATGCGTTTTCAATACGAGTCGAAACCTAGAACACACCTGTATACCGCTGATAAACTAGAAATGGACCAACAATCGACTTTTGAATGGAGGTTCAAAACTTTAAAAATGTGTTACAAGAAAATCCATTATGTGAGTTGGTTATAGCATGTTCGCACGGCAGCGTATATTCGTAATTCGCTCTCTTATTCGTAATTCACAGCCCAATTATGGTCCAAATTACATAATTCGTCATACAAAATTTTGAGAGCGGATTATCTCATTTGTACGTAATTCTATTTCTATTACCCTGTGGATTACTTCAAAATCAATGTGAGCTCTAATTTTTATCGGGTTTTTACCATCACCAGCTGTCAAAGCACAAAGAATAAAAACAAATAATAACATAAACAAAGAAAAGTAAGCAAGCAAAAAAGTAAAGGAAGTAAATTTAAATTATAAAATTTTAGTAGAATCAAAAAAAGGAATAAATTAAAAAAAGGTTATTCGCAAAATTGGCAAAGGACATGAGTATGGTAATAGACAACCTGTTGAATGTACAGGAAACATATTTGCAGCTTTTGAAAGAGCTGCAAATAGTATATGGCTATTTTTCCGGCAACCACGTAGCTCGCCAATTTTTTTTTCGCCATATCTCCAACAATGCCCGCTCGCTTCATTGACTCCATTTGCTAACAGCTATTCTATTTATTGAAAAATTTTTTTTATATATTTCTTTGAAATGATACTTTTAACTTACTTTTTCTTTCCATTCTTAACACATGTAACATCAAACAAACAATTAAATTTAGCAATAAACAAAAATAAGAAGAAGAACTGTCAACACCGATTAGGAAAGTGCCGTGCGAACACGGTAATCCAAATAAGTAATAAACACAGAGAGCGAAGTTATCCAAAACACCGTGCGAACATGCTATTAATCTAGTATTTAACTTTTAACCTAATACTGACGTTAAACGACTTTTTAGTACAATGAAAATTGTAAAGACAACACAAGCAAATCGAATAAAAATTAAAATGCTTAATACATTATTAAATATTCGATTTTCATTAAGAAGGCTACATAAGTGTTGCCATGCCTTTGAGATCCAACTTTTTATATTTTAATCAGGCGGCATGAAATAACCCCCCAAAATATAACGCCCCAAAAAAAATATGAAATAACCCCCCAAAAATTTGTACAGAGAACAACAAAAACGATTTTTGGGGGGTTTTTTCTTATTTTTGGGGTGTTATTTCATTTTTTCAATTGGGGGATTATTTCATATGAAATAACTCCCCAAAAATCTGAAATGAAATAAGTCCCTAAAAATATTTTGGGGACTTATTTAATTTTTAAATTACATATTTTAAAAGTCATAATGATGACAAATTGTGTTTTGTTATATTCACTGCATACGTTTACCAAACATAAAAAAGGGACTAAGTATCAAAAACTATAATTTCAGAATCCTAAAAAAATTGGGATTATTTTTAAGTCCTGAATTTCAGAAATCGGAATCTCTAAGTCCCGAACTTTATAATTTCGAATTCGAAAATCCCGAATCGCTAATTTAAGCTTTTCTGCATAGCCGGCCTTCGGCCGGGCGCAATGATTTTATCCTCTATGGTATTTCAAACACCGGCTTCGCTAACTAAAGCTTTTCTGCATAGCCGGCCTTCGGCCGGGCGCAAGGATTTTCTCCTCTATAGTATTCCAAACACCGGCTTCGCTAACTAATGCCTTGTGCCCGACCGAAGACCGGGTTAGCAGAAAAGCTTTAGTTAGCGAAGCCGGTGTTTGGAATACAATATAGGGGAAAAATCCTTGCGCCCGGCCGAAGGCCGGCTATGCAGAAAAGCTTTATTTAGCGAAGCCGGTGTTTGGAATACTATAGAGGAGAAAATCCTTGCGACCGGCCGAAGGCCGGCTATGCAGAAAAGCTTTAGTAAGCGAAGCCGGTGTTTGGAATACTATAGAGGAGAAAATCCTTGCGCCCAACCAAAACTGAACAATATGTATTATATTGGGGTCTTATTTCATTTCTGGAATTGGGGAACTATTTCATATGAAATAAGTCACTAAATATTGGGGACTTATTTCATTTTGATTTTGGGAGTTATTTCATTTCATTGGGGGTTTATTTCATTTTTGAAATTGGGGTTTTATTGCATATGAAATAACGCCCCACACTTTGGGGGGTTATTTCATATTTTTTTTGGGGCGTTATATTTTGGGGGGTTATTTCATGCCGCCTTTTAATCATGCTTAATTTCATTGAATTTAATTTTCATTAAATTATTTTTATGAATTAAAATATCAAAATGGATTAAAAACCATGAACAGTTCAATAAAATAACCACAATACTAGTTACATTTTCTTAATTTATTTAGAATTCGTTCACTTACCTTACTGTATCTCTGTATGTCTTATTGCGTAGCGCATAAATGTGTGCCTACTTTGTAAAATGTACCATTAGAGCTTCGCAAGATAAAAAAAATTTTTAATATGTACATATGTATATACATTTGTCTATAAGTAGTCGTTATTAAAGATTTTATTTTGGTTTGCTTGAAGTACCTTTTTATTTTTAGTAACTTTCATGAACTTTATCAACATAATTCCTTATTTTTTATAAAAAGATAAATAAAAACCATAAAATCTTAATATATACATACATACATATATAATTTATTTGTGATATTAGACTTGTGGATAAATAGTAGAATAATATTGGAGAAAAAAGAATTAGCACTGGCTGCCACAGCCATAAGCTATAAATTAATAATATTATAGCCCATTTTTAAAAAGCGGTTTAGCTCTTTCTGTTTTTTTGTGTAAATCTATTTGGCTTCTTTTTCCAGCTCCTGGTTACACTGCACATTAAACAAGGATTGCCAGACACGGAAAGTAAAAAAGTTCTATTATGGCACGTTAAAAAAACTTAAAAAATATGTATACAGAAAAAAATTCAAAGTATTGAATTGTTAAAAAGTCATCAATATTAAGAATAAATTTTTTTACAGTTGACTCAAAATATTATTTCTAAGACGTCAACTTTTATTTCTAAAAATTTTTTGCGGCAATTTAAAAAAATGCTGGTAGCCTGCCAAAAAAAATTAGTTATTTTAAACAAAAATTAACTTATAACTAAATACATATATACAAGTATTTATAAATTGTAATGGATTTCAAGAATTAAATAGTGTCAGATTTTTTGTTGTTAACATAAAAAAAACATATATTTTTTTAATTTATTATGTAAGGGATTGATTTATTTATTATAATTTTAAATGATTTTTAAAATCCAGTAATCAGTACTGTTACGACTAATAACATTTTTACAATCAAAATTTTTTAAAAATATAACCAAATTATAAATGGCTTTTTTAATTGAAAAAACATTAAAATTGATAGAAAAAATATTAATTACAAATTAAGAAAGAAAAACAAGAAATGTTAAATAAAATGCCAAGTGGTAAATGAAAATTTAGCCAAAATGGCCACACTGATTTGTTATCAATTTATTTTTGAAAAATTCCTATGTGTATTTCCATATATTAAAATCAGTGATATCCAAAATGTAAACTGTGCTTGTATAGCTTCATATTAGTATTAGTGATTAGGGTGATTAGATAAAATTTAGGGGGTAGAAATTCTTTGGAGACAAATTTTAGGGGTCATAAATAAATATTTAGGTGCTTTTAGAGGTTTCACCATTTGCTTGTCTGTAAAATAACAATAAATAAGTAATACTATATTTTACATCTTGTCTTTAGTTGAGCAAACATCGCTAGACTTAATAAAAAAGCGTTTTAAGCGTGAAGTATTCAATAATAATTAGTGTAACAACTTTAATACAACACCCGAAATGCTCAAACTTTTTAATTCCGAAAATATGTACAAAGTTAACGAAAATGATTTTGCAACACTCGATATTTTTGAAGATTCATGATTCGAATATTTAAAAAACTGATTTCTACTAAATTTATTTTGACCAGATACATATGTACATATATAATTTACATATATATATGTATGTACATACATATGTAACAGTCTATTTTTTAAACGGGTTTAAATTGTGTTTTTGAAATATTCAAGAAATTTAAAAAAATATATTTTTTGGGGAAATTTCAGTAAAATGTATTAAAATATGCTCTATTTGGGTGATGATATTGATTAAATATTTTTTGAGGGAAACGACTATCTGGCAACACTGGCAAGTACACTCGTTGCTTCTAATTGACGACTCAATTGTATACTCTCGTGGACTAAATGAAATGAATTAATTTCCCAATTTTGGTATGGGCTGGACATCAACGATTAAAATATGTATACTACTGGAAATAAAGGAAATGTAGAACATTTTACTTTTATTCAAGTTTTTAGAAACACTAAAACTACTTTTGTGTACTTTTTCAGTCATGTTCTGAAATCGAATCCACGTGATATTATGCACTTTTTACTTTAAGTACCAATTATCTTAACTACTCTTAAAATAAGGAAAACTACCTACGTTCATTTAAAAAAAAAATTAATTGAAAATCCCTATTGATTAAAACTTCATTTGATATAAATTTCAGCACATGA
Source organism: Pollenia amentaria (assembly GCA_943735925.1). Classification (NCBI taxonomy): domain Eukaryota; kingdom Metazoa; phylum Arthropoda; class Insecta; order Diptera; family Polleniidae; genus Pollenia; species Pollenia amentaria. Next base: position 107,136,352 of record OX031006.1, read on the forward strand.
CCGTTTCTAATATTAAGATCACATTTGGTAAATTTGTTCTTAACGAAAAACAAAAAAATATCTGTGGTGCGATTCACTAACTTTAAACGAGCCGACAATCGTAATTTTTGTCGACATATGTACATACATACATATGTATATATTGGCTTGCAGTAAAGATAGTGTGTGATTCTGTAATTTATTTTTAACGATTGTAAACAGCTGTAGTTTTTGTAACATCTCTGTCTACAAAATTTTAAAATAAATAAAAAGCATAAAAGAGAATAAAAAATAACAAATGAAATTTTGCTTAATTTACTGTTTTTATATTTTATTTAGAATTTTGTTTTTGTTCATAATTTGCTTTTAGAAATTTATTTTTGTTCATACATATACATACTCGTATGCATGTATGTATGTATTATGTATGTAAGAAGTCGTGCCTCAGCCACTTTAAACATAAAATAAACTTTATCGATTAAAGAAACACAACGTAAATTATTGTCGCCAAAATCACGAAAAATAAACTGCTTAACGTAGCAGCTGGCTTTAATCGACAGTGAATATCGTTAAAAATGTTACTGAATATAAATTTTCGTTATATTTATTTAAACGATACGATTATCGTTAAACAATGTTAGTGAATCGTACTACTGGTAGCTGTTTTGAAAGGGATTTTGTGTTTTCGAGAAAGTATTAAAAACTTCCGTTCATTTGAAGCAAATAATGAGAAAATCGTAGTTCAAAGTACACATTATTCGAAGTCGTAAATAATTTCCTTCGAATCGATATGCGCGATAAACCCCCTAATTGTTAAAAATACTACAGTTTATAAAAGTTACTTCAACTTATGGGATTAATTATGGGAATTCGTAATTTTTTTAAACAAGAAAATCGATGTAGGTAAAGTATATATATTCAAAATTTTTTATTTTTCGAATTTATTCTATGAGTTAAATTTCAGTTATGTATTTTATAAAGCTTTTTTGTAATAGTTCTATTCCTTAAATTTTTAGGAATGACTTTATACACTTCCAGACTATTATCTTGTATCTTCTTGTTACATTTTACCTTAGCTTTCTGTTGGATAGTAATGAAGTATATTGTATGTACAGAAACATTTACAATTATTAGACACCAGAAGAATGTAATGCATTTTTTTTTTGTTTTTTTTTTTAAATTTTTTAAAAAAATTTTTAAAAATTTTAAAGAAACAAAGAAATTATTAATGGACTTATGTGATTAAGGTTAAATGTTTTAGATTATTTATCTTTTTGTTTTTTATTATTATTATTTTATATTAATTTAATTATTATTACAAATAAATAAAAAAATTTTATTTGTCAACATAGAAAAAGTGATTTTATTCCTGGGATTAACATATTGTGGGTATTACAGTATCGAGGGAATGAAATGTTAGTTAGGTATGTTATATACCGTCGGAAAGGTTAATTTGTCTAGTTTCTCAGCATAAGTTTTATTTTTAAGATTTTAGAAATACTAACACACAAATAGGAAAAAATTCAAAATAGTGCATATGCTAAAAATTGAAAAATCCTCGTCTTGACTTAGAAATTATTTTTTTCTTATACATAACCCACTCGCGGCCCAAATAGCGACCAGAACTAACTTAAAGGAAAAGACCTAAACTTTCTTTTGAGCAAAAAAAAAAAAAAAAAAAAAAAACCCTTTTCAAAAAAATAAGGTTTAAATTTAAAAAAAAAAAATTTAAAAAAAAAACAAAAAATAATATTTTTCGAAAGCTTGAAGAAAAAGCTATCTCATTTGTTGTGGACAAATTTTACTAACACCAATAGATAATAAGTTACTTGGATGAGAAAGAACACCGGTTTGGCCAAAATGTCAAATTTTGACCCCCTCTAACTCAGAAACTTTTTGACCGATCTTGTTGAAAATTTGTGTCTAAACTACTATCCAATAAGACTAACCTTCCAAATCGGAAGACATCGATTTCATAAGTTGGGTCACTTGACATGAATCCCCCATATATATATATATATATGTATATGTGGGTATTTATTGTTTTGAGCACTAACTGCTAAAATGTTTTAAAATAGCAATTTAAAACGTAACAAAAATGCTTTTAAAATATTTTACTTTCATTGAGAATTTAAATCAAACGGCAATAAAATAAACATTTTCACAACTAAAGTTTACTATATAGCTAATGTTAATTGAAATGTTTATGTAATGAATTGATCTTTTGAGAAGACAATTAAGTAAGAAGCAGAAATAGAGCTTTACAGGGAACTATGGCCAAAATCAGTGGCCGATTTAGGTATGTTCCCTTCCCTTCCAATTTCAAACGTTAACGTTCGAAAAAAAATTTCTATAAAAATCCTCTGTTTTAAAAATAAAATTATAAAATTATATACGAACGTTTACGTTCGAAATTGTTAAGAAGAATGATATATGTATTATAAAGATAAAGGGGTCTATAAGTCATGTAGTTTGATAAAACGAACTACAATTAATAAAAAACTCCATTTAAAATATTTGTGTAGTTACGTCTGTTTGCATTTAACGATATGTATAAAGAAGTGTGTATAAAAAAAAATATATGTATGTAGGTATTTTTGGATATTTAAATTATTGTGTAATAATTTTTACTATTCCAATCTTTTGGCAAATTCAAACATCACTTTTTAATAAAATATATACATTAATTTTAAACAACTAAAATTTTTTTTAAAAACGGATCATTTACATTTCATTTAAAATAAATTAATTTTACATAAATTTTTGAATTTTTTCTATTTAACAGCATATTTCGTAAGTTTTACAGTTGTTGCTTTTAAAAAATATTATTTAACTAACAAAAAATCAAACTACATAACAATAAAAGTATGGAAAAACCAAGGCGAATTCATAACAGTTGGTCTTATAAGCCCAGGTGATAACTTTTTTTTTTAAGTTTTATAATTGTTGGATGTCAAAATTTGTTTATTATTTTTGTTTATATTTAAGTTGAAAATTTTCAGCAGGCATGAAAAAATTTTAACATTAAATAAAGAAATTAAAAAAAAAATAAGGTGAAAAAAGTTTTATGAAAAAAAAAGTTTTAAAAAATAAAATCCATAGAAAAAATATAAAATAAATTTAAAACCCCGAAAAACGCGTAAGTTTCCTTCTGTAAATAACGGTTTAAAAAAGAAAATATATATAAAAAAATAGAAAATTATTTTAAAAAAACTGAAAATGCGTAAGTGTTCCTTGTGCAAGAAACGTTTTGAAAAAGGAAATGGCACTTTGTTCAGTATGCCCAAAAACATTGAACGCAGGAAAAGGTGGGGCGAAATTTGTGGGAAGAATTTTGCAGCCTCAGCACTTTTATGTCCGGAACATTTTATTAACGTTTCTTCCTTTAGTCTTTTCTTTTTAAATATATATTTTAAAAATACTAGTGTTATATTAAGTTGTTTATATATTGTTATTTTCGTATCGAACAAATTTAATAAAAATGATTAAAACTTCTTAAATATGGTGATGTTCTTTTTTAATATTATCAAATTAAAAACATTACTAATTGCCATTTTGCATTAATTTTTCTGAGCTTTCCTTTTCAGGAATTATTTTAATTGTTTGTTCGTTATTGACATGGTCTAAGAGTTAAAACAAATTTAATTAAATTTATAGGTACAAATGTAATTTTTTTAAACGATTAACTAAGCATTATTAATTTTATAGTTTGGCCATTACAATTGTAACGGGATACCAATGCACGGAAGATAATTGTAACTCCCTGCATAAGAGTAGAGTAGCACAGTGTTAAGCGTGTGTTGCTGCACCGGTCAAAAAATAACCACCACCATCCGAAACTACGATACCCTTTTCTACCATACATGCCATAAATCATCGGATTAAGTATCATGGGAGTATTTAGTTTTTTTTTCTTTTTTTGTTGCAATCACTATACTTCCTTTGTTTACTTCCTCGTCATTAGAGAAGATATGATACGTTTTTGTTCAGTCTCCTGCAAAATTCTCTTAAGCTCAATCATAGCCCGGCCAATAAGAACATGGAGCTTTTTGATTTCGTTCACTGTTAAATTAAACAGCTTTTCTAAATTTAATTCTGTATGCAATGTTTCATCACCTTTTGCTTTATTTTTCACTTTCCTGCATACATTTTCACTAAATCTTGCGTATTTCCAGCATGTATTTTATTAATTTATTATTATTATTATTGATTAATGAATTCGCCTTGGTTTATTTTTTCGCCCTACGTCATTTATTTTGACATTGTACAATGATTTTACAAAAACAAAATGCTTGTGGTTTTTGTAGAGTTGTACTTGTTGTAGTACCGAGATAACCTGTAATGAATTCGCCTTGGGAAAAACATTATTTTTTGGTAGTTTGTTTTTTGAATTGCAAATATAAATGCTAAAAAAATAAAGTTATTCGTAATATTACTATATTTTTATTTAGTTTTAACAGTACGAAAAACGAATTTAATAGCCTGCAATCAGTTCCTGTAAAAATTTTATGAGTGTACGCACTATTTTAAAAAAATATGTTTATTTGATTAGGACTTAATTTATTAATTTAGTACATAATCGGGATTTTGCAAAACATCAATTAAATCTTCATGATTTATTTGTTGCACTAGTTGGGCTTGAATAGACAATAATGCAAGAGCATTAAAAAAAGAATTTCCTGCAGAACAGTTTGTAGCAGGAATACTTAAAAAAAATTCGTAAAGTTAGATACATATGTATTGGAGTAAACATCTAGAATATTCCGTGAACCAAATAAATCGCATATATTTTGTGCCAATCAATCTTTGAGTTGATAATATAAACGAATGCATTAATGTAATATCTATTCTAGATCATCAGTATACTTTTCTTCGGCGAGCTTTTATGCTTGAGTTTTTAACTCATTTGTATATATTTTATGAAAAAATTAAAGTTTGCAAAAAGTTTTTCATATTAGTTTTACGTTCGAAAAACTGTACACTAAGAGTGTCCAAAATGGGATAACAAATATTTTATTTACCCATGATTCATCTGGCTGAAGTTTTCTTGTTTTTTTGTGACGAATATCATATTGATTATATTCTTGAACTAGATAGAGCTTTGCCTTTTTCTTCCAATCCAGAAAAATGTTCGAACAACAGATGATTAATCAACTTGAGAGCTCTGAAGTTTTTTGTTAGCAACTTTAAAAGGATCTTGAATTACATTCCAAACAATAACTAGAATACAATTTAACCCGCTTAATTGCCCCACTCTTAAATGCCTTTCACGCTTAATTACCTTGAGTTTCAAATCGGCGTTTAATCGCCATACGCTTATTTACTCAATTCAAGTAATTGCCTTAAAAATTAAACTTCAAAAACAAAATGTCATCTAAATTTCATTTTGTTAGTTGCCTCAGTACTATTTGGCAACAACAGAGATTAAAATGCAACCAAGTTTACATGTTAATAATAAGCCGGGAAACCGGAAATATGATTTAAAAAAAGTGTTTAATGATCTTTAAATATGCACTAAAAACTTAAAAATATGTATGCACTAAAATTTACAAAAAAAAAAATATGCCCCAAAAAACTTCGTATGGCTTATCTGAAAGCAAAATATTCAACAATTTAATACTTGCATTAAAGCAAAACAAGGAAAAAAATTATATCCGGTAAAGCCCATTTACCATAGCATTTGCAAACGATGAACTTTAATTGTCTCAACAATATTATAGGCTTTTTACACTTACGACATTTAGGTGAAACGTATGGAAGATGTCGAAAATATCAAACATGCGTTTACATTATTCACATCTAACATCTACTATCAATCAAAACTGTAAATGACACACACAAAAAAGTAATTCAGAAATAAAATTTAACAAACAAAAAGTAATTTGTACTTAACTTAATAAAATTTAGCAAACAAAAACAAAAAAGTAATAATTAAATCAAATTTAACAAGCAAAAACAAAACAGCAAATAATATTATACAAAAAAGGCATTTTCTTTAATTTTGTCAGTGATGCCACTGTTATAATATAATTTTTTTGGTACTTTTCTAGGGATGACACTAATATAATCGAAAGATGTTGAGATGGATTAAAATGAAATTGGTAAATCTTTTAAAGTTGTTGATTTTTACCCCTATGTACTTCTCATGGGAAGATGTTCACATCTTCGCAATTGGATGGTAGATGTTAGATGTGGATCAGCGTAAAAAGGCTATAAAGTTATGTTATGAGGCAATGATTTATATAAGTTATTTGTGACGAATATTATCTAGATACGCCAAATATAGTAAAAACATTGAAAAAATAAGATCATAACTTTGATCATTTTAAAGGTAATATTTTGTCCAGCAATATCCAACCTTAACGGAATAAAGCTAGAAATTGTCAATATGCACCCAGAGAAAAACTATGTTTAAATATGGTAACCTCCAACAAAATTATTTTTAAAGAAACTTGTAAACATATTATGCTTAAATTTAACCAAATTATTATCACCGACAACAATATTATGGTTATATGTGTCCTCCATCAAGAAGGCACAAAAATATTATGGTTGCCTCCGAACATGCTTTGGTCAATTATAACTAAAATATTTTTAACACTTATAATAGCATGGTTGATTTTCAACCTAGCTTGTTGCTCTTGGAGAAGAGAAAAATACTATTGTTAATTTAAAAACAAATTATTGTCATATTTAACCATAACATGTTTAGAGGCAACCATAATATGGTTGTAGCTTCTTGATGGAGATCACATTTAACCATAATATGGTTGTCGGTGATAATAATATGGTTAAATTTAAACATAATATGTTTAAAATTCTCTTTAAAAATAGTTTTGTTGGAGGTGACCATATTTGAACATGTTTTTTCTATGCGTGTGTATGCTAGTTTCAGTACGTTCTTGTTGAATTTTTTTATTTTAAAATCGCAATATTTCGCGAAACGGAAAAAATAAGCATAGATTTTGCATTAATGCGTCAGGTGCGTTTTTCCCGAATTTTTTCTAAATCGGAAACTTACCAGAATAGTCTGCACATTTTTAGTCCTACGATTTACGACTTTTCTACATTTGTTCTGCACACTGTTTTATTTAAATTTTCGTTATAATTCTCATTTACAAAATAAATAAAAATTCATGGCACAAGCAGAGTCACAGAAGATTAACCTTTCGATATTAAGTCGGTATTAATACGACTGGACGTAAAAAGTATCAGAAAAGTCTTAAAACTTTTTGATGATTTGCAAAAATTTTTCCATCATGTCGAAAATTCCTTAGGAAATTTTTCAGAGTTCGTACAGAATTCTCAGACAATTCGGCAAAGATTTTAAAATTTTCTCACGCAAAGACGTGCGCATTTTTGACAACCACTCATATGATTTTCGGCACATTTTTTGACCGACCCAGGATCGAATCCTGCAACAAAAATTTTGCTGGGTGCTTCACATTAAATCGATATATCGAGATTTTTAACATCGATATTTTAAAGAACGATGTGGCATCCCTAGATATAACACACCTTCGAGACGTATGTTTACGCTTTATGTAACTTTTAACTTCGATAACATCAGTGCCCCGGGCAAAAAACTTCAACCGCCTTACAAATTGAGTTTAGCTAGCACTACTCGATCAAATACAAGAAACAAAACTAAACGGTGTGAAAAGATCTTGTATATATGGACTTTGATATGTCAATAAATTTGCGGCTAAAGGTTTTAAACATATCCAACCCAATTATGAATACAAATTCCCCGGGAGTTTTCTCCCTTCTCCCACTTTTCCTATGTAATTACAATTTTTAAAAGGGGGAAAGGGAAAAAACTCCCAGGGAATATTTATTCATAATTAGGCTGATTGTTTATACATACATATGTATGTATTTTTTTATGTGTGCTTGGGGCTATGTCTTTTTGCATTTTGTATTGGAGTCAGTGATGGGATTTGAAAATTTTCATTTTGTACCAAAATGTTAACGCAAACGGGCAAAGTCGACTGAAAATTGTTTAAATTTTGCAGTTTTATTGAATATTTATTATATTTGATAATAAATGGAAAAGTTTTAAGACTAAAAATCAGAAAAAGATCAGGCATAAGTTTTAATTGTGCATTTATTTTTAATTTTTAAATTTGTTAAAAAGTATTTACAATTCATTAAATCCAATAAGCATTAGCATATAACGAGTTGTTAATTACTCTTACATATCGTTACTTTAATTTAGAAAAAATTTATTTAACATATAATTTTTTTTACGTTTGATCCATAAAACTTGATAAAAAGAATACATATATAAAAAGCTTATGCATAGTTTTAGAACTAAGAATTTCAGGACCTTTCCTAATTTACGGTTAAATTAAAAAAAACCCTTTTATTTATCCGTTTGAGAGCTTTTTATAAATTTTTGTATCTATTTGTAAGTGTATATATTTACCCTTATCATCATTTTTTGCATTCAACAATATCTCTGAAATTACTGGCCAAATTTAAAACAATGTTAGTACGTCGTAAAGATAATATTGTTAGCGAATTTCGGTTTTTTTTCTTAAGGGAATATGATGCACCATTTTCATGTTATTTCAATATATTTGCTGAAAGTACCTTAATTTTGGACATAACGGTATATCTCTAAAACTAGAGCTGATAGAGAAAAATGAAGGTTAGATTTGGAATCAGCGACCTCAAATTAGTAAAAAAATTACACAAAGTTCCCGGCCGCACAAAAAAAGTTCAATTTTGTTCCGCAGTGTAATCGTTAAAGCTATAAAGAATCGGAAAAGTTACAGTAAAAAATAGCACTTATCGCGAACCAGGCAAAAATTTGTGAAAAATTCAAAATCAAATGTAAAATTTATATGTAGTTGCTTAATCGGTTAAAAAAAGGAAATGTCGGAAAATAACATAAATAGCGTTAAAAAATTAACTTTAATGATTAAGAACAGAAATAATAGGAAAAAAATGGAGATGGGATTTTTTTTTTTGTCAGATTTTCGATAACTTGTCGACGTCGACACAACTTTCTTATAAAGTTTCAAATTAACGTCGAAGTGATGAAACGTGTAAATTGAGACATACATACATATAAGAAAACAGTACATATTAACGTACTATTGTGTGTACATTACAATGAAAATTGAATCTCCTGCTGAGTTTTTTAGAATTTTCTATTTTTTATGCTCTTACTAGTGAGTGAGTGAAAATGCGTTTTTGTAACGAGACTTTGCAAGTTTTATTTATACATTTTTAAAAATACAATTTTGGTATTAAGTGAAAATATCCAGAGTGTGTATTATAAGCAGGGAAACCGTAAAAAGATATGAATATAATTGCATGTTTTTCCTTGTGCGGCCAATGACGACATAAACAAAATGTATACCTATATTTATCCGTTTTAAAATTTTTTATTAATGTTGGCGTCTATTTGTTAGTGCGTACTTTGGCATATTTTACTCTTGTAGTATTTATCTGCATAATTTAGTAAATTGTTTTAATGCTTAATGGTGCTTTCGCAATGGAACAAAACAAAATTTTTAAATTTGAGAATGTCAAATACGACTCTGAAAATAAAAACCCTTGAATTGCAGTAACACAAGTTTTTTTTTAAGATACAAGATTAAATTAAGATATTGGTAACATTGGAATTATACTTTAAAATTATGTTGCAACAACAATGAACAATATTAATGAAGAAGGACCAAATATATAGTTCGATTAGCGATACTTTTTTGGTTTGTTTTAAATGCTATTTTAATGTAACCTACGTTATGCAAAAGCATCAATTGCCATTGGCATTTGATCAGCAGGCAGAGTTGTCATATCGTAAGATTTATCTTTTTTGCAAGTGTTGAAATGCAAGAAAGTTTTTAAGTTTTTTTTTCCTAAAAAAAAAGTTTTACTGAAATTTAAGTATGTAGCATACATATACATATTTACTATTAATTTGTAAAAATTAAGCTTCACTCACACTAAGATCATTTCAAGATATAAATGATCAACTATAATATGCATAAGCTTATGTCAAAAATTAACAAAAAGCCTCTCAAATGCATTTAAAAAGACAAAATTAAAAACATTTGATTCCGTACGGTAGTGCGATTAGTTTCACACTTTGCTTAAGCAAATGACAGATTCATAAAACTTAACAAAAAGTTTTCTTAAATACAATATGGTTTGACACATATGATTTGCATGTATCGCTCAGTTGTTTAAGCATATGATAGTTGGGTCTTAAGATAAGATGATATAAAACAAATGGATTAATTAAATTTTTCATAAGTTCAAATAGAAACAAAACACATGCAGTCAGGGTCCGAAAATAACAGTTATTTTGAAATTTTAAAACAAAAAAAGCATATAGAAGTAAATGCCGGCAAACTGATTCAAGTACACCATATTGATCCTTATGAATTTTTCTATGAAAATATATTATGATTTTTAAAGTTTTGATTTTTATTTTTTTGAACAAAAATTACAGTTATTTTTTGATTTTTATTTTTTTGTACAAAAATAACAGTTATTTTTTGATTTTTATGTTTTCGATCAAAAATAACAGTTATTTTATGATTTTTATTTTTTCGATCAAAAATAACAGTTATTTTTATTTTTTTGAACAAAAATAACAATTATGTTTTTATTTTGATTTTTTCGAGCAAAAATAAAAGTTATTCTTTAAAGAAATGTACGTGTTATAATTATTGAGTTGTCTTTAAATATTTATTTTAATGTGGGATATCTTATGCGCATTTTAAAATATTTGCATTAATAAATTACACATTAATAATAATGGTGGCTTATTATGTAAAACCATTGCAAAAAAAAATTTTTTGTTAACTACGAATTATAAATAAAAATATTTGGTTTAACGTAAGAAATGAAAACAAGAAAAATACCTCCCACAATCCGCAGACTTTCGCATATTTTTACATTCACCCCCAAATCTCTTCTGTTTTATGTCACGTACGATATGCACCTATTTGGCTCGAACTGCGGACAACAAACTTCCGAATGTGGTCATTTTTCCTCCAAATATATTACCCTTTAAATAAGGGAAGTAATGAAACGCCTTTTCGCCGATACGAAACCGATACTCAAAATAAAATATCGCCGATATCGATACGTATGTTGAATTTTAATTCAAGTTAAAATTAACAAAACTCAAGTAGAGTAATTTTAAAAGATTATTAATATTATAAATTTAATAAGCTTTAAAAAAAAAATTTTAATTTTAATTCATATTGAAATTAACGAAAAATAAGAAATATTTTTACAAAAATAACAGCGTAATAAATAAATTTTTAATATTTAAATTGACATTAATAAGACTTTTGTTTAAAGAACAAAGTGTTCTTAACTTTTGCGGAGATTGACGATTTCCCAAGTCCGTTTGAACCAGACCTGCCGTGGAAAATTTGAAAACTTAAGAATTTCTGCGCCATTTTCTTTAAGTTTGCGTCTCTAGAAATAATAAAAACTGAGGTATATTTTGACTTCTTCTTTAGCAGAATCATAGCATAGCATGGAAAAGGCTAATCCTCCTCGGATTCTCTTATTCATAAACGCTTCATGGCCAGTTATTTTAGACTTATCAGAACTTCGGAATGCAATTCGTTCGGAAATAAGTCGTTTTTTCGATACAATTGAAGTCGATTGTATTTGAAATATTCGAGCATTGTATTGAGGATCACGAATTGTACAAAAACAATTGGTTTCATTATTTTCTAAAGCCTTAAACCTTTTATTTATAGCTAATGCTTAGTCAGTCGCTTAATTTTGGAACTATTCTTCATCTCCGTTAATTAATTCATTATATGAAACAATTTTATTATTATTGAACATAATATTATATTAATTTTAATATAATGTCTTTACATGGGAGGTGCCTTCCGGTCTTTCCGTTCTCCAGATATACAGAAATTTATATTGTCTTAGTATCAAAATTTAAAAATAATATATAACCTATAGATCTTTTCAGACCATCAGTAATATACTGTAAAAGTTGCATGAAGATCGTTTTAGGCGTCTATAAGTTACAAACAAACAAATAAACATACATGCATACAACAAGGAACAAGGTTTTTGTTGATTAAAAACTGAATGTTGTTTTTAAGGTTATTTGGGGTGCTGAATCCAAGTCTGCACTTAGTTTATTTCTATCAGTTCGACTCTTCGCGATATACCGTTATGTGCAAAATTAAAGCAATTCCGCTACATATATAAGATTAACTTAAAAACGGTTCACCATATTTATTTAAAAAAAATAAAAATTCTTCAAAATTTGCCCAGTAGCTTCTGAGATACCGTTAAAGCTTTAAAAAAAGGAAAATTTTTATAAAATAAATGAAATTTTTGTTCTTTAATAATTCATAAAAAAATGCGACAAAAATCACAGTTTCGGTCTAAAAACAATTAGACAAATATATTTCGAATAAAATAAGCTTTTTTTCTTTGTAATCGCTGCACAACTTTTGTTTTATTTACAATAACTTAGAAAACTGAACTGATAAAAATCCCGATTTCCATACAAAATCAAAACTTTTTAATGTGTGTATGTTTGCTGCTGTTCAATTTATGGACGTTTTTTCCTTCACCTCAAAAATTAACTTAACCCTTTCGGTGTTTTTAGTGACATTTGGCATCAAGGGTTTTTGAAGGCTTGTAGTTTAGATTAATTCCGATACAAATTATTTTTTTATACCCTCCACCACCGCTGTGGTGAATGAGGGTGTACTAAGTTGTCATTTCCTGTGAAACTTTTTTTTAATACATCTAAGACCCCATAAAGTATATAAATTCTGGCACCTTGAGTTATTCTAAGTCGATTTAGCCATGTCCGTCTGTCTGTCCGTCTGTTAAAAACATGCTCACTTTCGAAAAACGCAAAAGAAAAGAACAAACTTGGTCTCAAATTGCTTGTAGTTATCCTAAGCATCGGCTTAGTAGAATCAGAACTATGAATCAAAATTTGGAACCACTACCCAAAAAAAATTGATAATTTTGATACAAAAACTAACATAAGTGGTGGAATAATGCACGAATTCGCTTTATATGACTGCAAATCATACTGTTAAATTTCGTGAAGATCGGTCCATAATTGACCATAGGCCCCATATAAACCCTTTTCGCGGAAAACCCATATAAGCCCTTCTCGCCTAAAACCGCAATAAATAACGCTAGCATACTTAAATTTGGTACGTCACAGTTTTATAAAACTGCAAATCACACTGTAAATTTTTTTGAAGATCGGTCCATAATTTACACTAGGTCCCATATAAACCCTACTCCCGGACAACAGCTTAGTACGCCTATCATATTAAAATTTGGTACATCACAGTTTTATAGGACTAGAAATCACACTGTAAAATTTGTTGAAGATCGGTCCATAATTTACACTAGGCCCCATATAAACCCTACTCCCGGAAAACAGTTTAGTACGCCTAAAACCGTAATAAATAACGCTATCATATTAAAATTTGGTACGTCACAGTTTTATAGGACTAGAAATCACACTGTAAAATTTGTTGAAGATCGGTCCATAATTTACACTAGGCCCCATATAAATAAACCCTACTCCCGGAAAACCGTTTAGTACGCCTAAAACCGTAATAAATAACGCTATCATATTAAAATTTGGTACGTCACAGTTTTATAGGACTAGAAATCACACTGTAAAATTTTTTGAAGATCGGTCCATAATTTACACTATGCCCCATATAAACCCTACTCCCGGAAAACAGTTTAGTACGCCTATCATATTAAAATTTGGTACATCACAGTTTTATAGGACTAGAAATCACACTGTAAAATTTGTTAAAGATCGGTCCATAACTTACACTAGGCCCCATATAAACTCTACTCCCGGAAAACAGCTTAGTACGCCTAGAAGCGCAACAAATAACGCTAGCACACTAAAATTTGGTACGTCAAGTTTTATAGGACCAGAAATCACACTGTAGAATTTTTTAAAGATCGGTCCATAATTTACACTAGGTTCCATATAAACCCTACTCCCGGAAAACAGTTTAGTATGCCTAAAACCGTAATTAATAACGCTATCATATTAAAATTTGGTACGTCACAGTTTTATAGGACGAGAAATCACACTGCCAAATTTCGTGAAGATTGGTCCATAATTTACCATAGGCCCCATATTCACCCTACTCTCGGAAAACAGTTTATTGCGCCTAAAACCAAATAAATCCCACTTTGGGAAAATAATTAAATTCACCTGAAACCATCACAGATATAGATATTGCGGTGAAATTTTTTACTTAAATTCATATGGCCAGAAAAAATATCATGCAAATTTGTGAAATTTACTGTTAACGCTAAAACTAATTACACTGCTGTATTGAAATTTATTCTAATTTATTTTTTGTAATACCGGAAATCAGTCTTCAGAATTTTGGGATGATTGGTCCATAATTTACCATAGGTCCAATACAAATAACGCTCCTAAAAATTATTTTAGTTCGGCTAAAACTTTTACGAATCATGATATTTTACTCAAGCCAGTTCAAAGTTCTAACAAGAAACGCAAAAAATTTTCCTATTGTCGGTCTATAATTTAATTCAGGTCTAAACCGCATTCAATTTTAATGCTGACGTTCGTTTTTGTGAAGCTTTGTTAATAATATATATGTATTTATCATATAGAGCCCACTCTTCTCGGTGGAGGGTATCAAAGATTCGGCACAGCCGAATATAGCACTCTAACTTGTTTTTATACAGCATTGTACTCTGAACTTTTAAAAACAATATCTAAAAAAAAATTTTATGTATTTTTGTCACTTTGAAATGAAACACCGCTATTTTGAAACTCTTCTAAGTGACTGATTCCTCAGGTTGAAAAACGTGCATTATTAAACATCATATTTGACTAAATTTAAAAAAAAAATTATTAAATTTATATGCAGAAGTATGCAAGAAGACGTCATTTATAATTAATATTAACTGCTAAATAAAAAAAACACTAATATAGCCGTAGGATTTTTTTAAATTTGCATGACGGCATCAAAACTTACTCAAAGGAACTAAAAGTATGTAACAAAAAATAACGACTTTTTACGTTTGATAAATAAGATCAACTCATTTGAGTGCCTTCTGCCACACAATAAAGAAGTGAATATGCCACAAAAAATTAAAGAATATGAAATAGAAAAGATCTTAAATGATTTTGATGAGTCGGATATTTCTGATTTCGAGGAATCAGATGATTCCGACATTTTAGACGACCTAATGAGAGCATTGGAAAAAAATAATTCTTTTGTTTTGGAAGAGTTATCTCGACAGAATCCGGTAGATATTAATTTAGATAATATTGGACAAAATAATATACAGGATGAAATTGTAGATAATAAAGTTTTGTTGGAACCTTTAAAGAAGCTTGACAGTTATAAATGGAAGAAGGTTAATTGGTCCACCCCAGATGCAAACTTCGAACATTATGTAGCCAAAAATAGTATTAAGACCCCCATACAATATTTTTTGAGTATTTTACGCAGGAGTTTTTTACTGAAATCGTCACGTCAACAAATCAAGCATCGCGCATGAGCACGGGGGCACCTATAAATATAGCCAGTGAAGAATTAATTCAATTTATTGCTCTCGAAATAATGACCGGTTCAATTGGTTATCCTCGTCTAAAAATGTACTGGTCGAAAGCAACTGAGATTCCTTCTTTTCGTCACTATATGTCAAGAAGCCGATTCCATTCTCTGCGCAATAGTTTGAAATTCACTTCAAGCTTAAAAAAAATTATAAGCTTTACAAGGTTCGACCCCTATTGGATGTTTTCTAAAAAAAGTTGTACTCCTTACCAAAAGATGAAAATCTCTGTGTGGACGAAATGATGGTACCTTTTAAAGGAAGATCCACTCTTCGACAATATATGCCCAAGAAACCCATTAAATGGGGCGTGCAAATATTTTGCCTTTGCAGCTCTAAAGGAGTAATCTATGACTTAAAAATTTATCAAGGAAAAAATACGATTATTGGGGAAAAAAAGTTTGGATTCTGTTCCGATATTGTCATTCATTTGGCAAAAACAGTTCCCGTATACAAAAACTATAAAATATTTTTTGATAATTTCTTTACAACTTTTGCCTTAGTACGATATTTGAAAGAACGCGGAGTATGGGCAACAGGAACATATAGAATAGGAAAAGTTCCGCTTCAATTTGAAAAAGACCTGAAAATAATTAGGCGAGGCAGCTTTGACTACCACATTGAAAGAACCGACAATTTTTTCGTAGTAAGATGGCTTGACGGCGGCATTGTACAGTTTGTATCAACAATTTATGGTCCAGAACGCGTCAATTTTGTGACACGTTTTTGTGCGACAGAAAAAAAGAAAATTGAAATTGAACAACCAAATCTTGTTTCCATCTACAACCAAAACATGGGCGGTGTTGATAAAATGGACTTTCTGCTTTCCCTTTGTCGTATTTCCATTAGGTCCAGAAAATGGACATTAAAAATTTTTGACCACTTCATTGATCTTGCCGTATGTAACTCATGGCTAGAGTACAAAAATGATTGCGAAACCAATAAACTTAAAAAGAAAGAATGTATGGACCTATTAGAATTTCGAAATGATTTATCAGATGCACTTCTAATTTTTGCAGCCCAAAAAAGCAATGCGCGTAAACGTGGCCGTCCAACGAAGTCACCACATGAAAACAGCCCTACGGAGAGAAGTAGTTCAACTGCATCCAAACTGAAATGGGAAGTGTCTCCACCTGTCTCCATTAGGTATGATGGTATAAATCATTGGCCGGAATATACACCGGGAAAAGTTAGATGCAAGGCGGAAAATTGCTCATCGTATTCCAGATACAAATGTAGTAAGTGCAATATCCATTCGTGCATTCCGAATGCCTCCCGAAACTGCTTTAAATTTTACCATGCAAATCGGAACTAAATGTTTTGAAACTTATGTATTTCTAATTTTATTTTGGCCTTATATGTAAATATACCTATTAATATAAATTTAATATTATATTCTAATTTGTGTTATTTTAAATAAATTTAATAAGCAAAACTTTTTTTTTTTTTTTTGTTTTTGATTTTCCTAAAACTAAAGTTTTTGGCTGACTATTTTAGTCATATTTCCAGGGTATCCCACGAAATTTTGGAGCCTCAACCGCAAGTCCTCGTTCGACCTAAACCTTCGTATAGGAAGGCGAGAGCTTTTAGAATCCACTCCAGAGTATTTTTTGGTATCCACCAGTAAACGTCTGAGTTTTATATGGTTCTCCACCAGTCACATCGAGTTATTAATGGTTCTCCACCAGACAAACACGTTAAAAAAAAGTAAGGTTAAAAACGATTGCATCAAGTCAATGCTGACAACCGCAAAAACTGTAACTCGGTACAGTTATACGACGCCACGCCATTAACCAATGCGAGGTGACACCGCAAAACGCACGAAAAGTAGACAAACAAGAACGACCTGATTGGCCTTAAAAAATAATGACAACGAGCGCGGGCTGCTTCCCCACTCAGAGCAATTTTACGAGTGAAGCAAAACTTAATTAAAATATATTTAACCTTACCACCAAAAAGTTTTTTTTTATACCGTTGAGTACAAATGATGCCATGTGGCATCATTCCTAAAAACCACTTTGGGGTAAATTTTTTCAAAAAAGAAAAAAATCGAAATTAAGTTATAATATTAAAAGCCAGATAATAATTGGATTTTTAAAATCAAAATCAAAAAAGATGTACCGAAAGGGTTAATTGTAAATAAAAGCGAAGCGCGTTCGTCGGTTTTTATTAGGGAGATCGAACGGTTATTATTCGACCGGTTCTAACCGGTTATTTTTGCTTTGCTCAAGTCGGTAATTTTAAAATCCCATTTTTCGAATATCGAATAAACCGGTTATTTTGGTATAAAAAACCGGTTATTTCAATTATGTGTAATTAATATACATTTTCCTTACTGCGTTTACACTGCGGCCACACGATCAACTTTTTGTTGATAGTCTTTTACATATACTGTTTGTCAAAATTTACATTAATTGAAAGCTGTGACGTAGGCTGCACGCAATTTTTAAGCAATTTACTTTCAAGATGTCATCAAGAAAACAAATTATACTGACAAAAGAAAAATTTGCTCACTAAACTTCTAATCAGCTGTTAAATTGAGCGTAAAATCGCCAAACAAATGGATAGTTAAAATTGAGAGCAATCTCATGATCAATTTAAAAAGTGTGAGTGTGTTAGTGAAAAAAATGAGAGTGAGAGCAAATTGAAAGGAATTGAAAGACAAAAATTGATCGTGTGGCCTCCAAGTTATAGATGTACCAATTTAAGTATTTTCTAATTGAATATTGGTCAAACTTAAACTTTTAATGAAGAATGTCAAAACAAAATGTAACAAAGGTAAAAAAACATTATGAACACTGTAAATACAAATCTCTTATAAAAGCGTGTGCTCTTGTAAAAAAAACCAAAAACTATTCAAAATACTACAAAAACGTGTGCAGTTAAAAAGTAAGAATTTGTGCGAGAGTATTCTAAATTTTAAATATATTTTTATATAGAGGTTATCTCTAGAGTTTTTCGAACGGGATTTAAAAGACAAAGTTAGGTGATTGAAGTGTCCTAAAATGATAAGTTACAAAGGTTCTTTCATGTCACGACTTATTAATTACCTTTAATTAGTCTACATGCTTGACATTAATGTGCTGCACATAAAACTTAATTCAGTTCGAAGTAGTTCTAACGAGACGACAAAGAATACTTTACTAAAATATTTCACCATGAATCATTGGTGAAATATTAGCCCATTGTGTTGCCGAGGACGAAATGCACTTTAAGGCACTAAAAACTCTTAAGTAGTTCTAGCATTTCTTCATGCTGAAAACTACAACATTCCGGCGGAATCAACGATATGGAAAAATCCTTTATCAGTTTTATTTATTAAAACACCAAGAACTAAAAAACAAAATTGAAGAAATCAAACAATGTCATCGAAGGTCTTAAATTGTAGTCGATGGAGTGAAAAATATTTCACACAAAAAGCATGTTCATTTTACTATTCGTTTCTATAATGCGTTTCTATAATTTGAAATAGATAATCCTGGCTAGGAGGGTTTGTTTCTTTTTAAAAATATGGTTGATTTATATAGACATGCTTAACCACCAACAAATTGAAACTCATTCAAAATAAATTTGGGAGAATTTTTCAAATAATAACTATTAAATTCCTATAATTTATTTGCTTTTGTATAACGTTTGTCTAGATCAAATATCATTCAACAGTTTTTAAATTACATTAAACAAATATCTTTTTACAAATAAAGTTTAGTAAATCAATAAAAAATTGTTGGAAATTAAGTTAAAGTTGGATCAATTTACTGGTCCCACTTTTCTTGGATTTTATCGTCAAATATTTGTTAGGTCTGATCTAAGTCATATCTACATATGTATTTTGTTGGTTCCTTACCTTTGCAAATTGTTTTGTTTTTATTCAAATTAACGTTGTATTACAAAAACTTATTTGATTTTTGTGTTTTTATGTATTCGAATTAAAACCGGTTAACCAGTTATTTAAAAAATGCTTAACCGAAAACCGGGTTTTTAAAATAGCAACTATTCGTAATATTTGAAAACCGGTTGTGGAAAAAAGTCGAATAATCGATCTCCCTAGTTTTTATAATCTATGTCTAATTTTGTTCATAGGTTATGTGACTTTACGTGAAAGTAATAACCCTTTTACTTTTTCAACTTTTCAACAAAACTTGTAATTTTTGTTGTTTTTTTTTTTGAAAACTGTTTTTCAAAGGTAACTATAACATTTTTTTAAAATCGCTTAATCAAGAGTAAAGTTATGATTTGTTTACCTTTTATTTTTTTGGAAAAAGGTCAAAAATACGATTAGTAACTGTAACTTAAAAATGCGAGCAGATGGAGCAAAACAGAGATTGTATTTGAAATCAGTGGAATCAAATTAGTAGAAAATTTCATTAAACTTCCAAGCAAAACAAAAAAAGTTCAATTTTGTTCCCTTGTGTAATTAATCAAATCTTATCCTAATACTTTATTTTGTGCCTTGCGGCTTCTGTTCACATATGTAGGTGTTTATCGCTCATCTAATTGGGGGATTGCTGCAGTGTCTCTTCTCCTTAAGCGAGTGTGACCGCCATAATTTAAAATATTTCGAGCTAGTGGATTTTGGTGCTGTTCAAGCCTTTTTAAATATGTTTCTGCATATTTCGTAATCATAGTTTTTACTAATGGCACATTGAGATCCTTGTAAATATTAGAGTTTTTCACATACCAGGGAGGAGCTGTGATTATTCGAAGAAGTTTCTTTTGGCGCCTTTGAATTTTTTTGATATAAGAGGCCGAGGCACTGTAATATAATTGAATACCGTAGCACCAGATAGAGTTGTAAAGTATAAGTCGTGTAATATGAATTGCTTTTAATTTAATTTGAGTTAATTTTGCTTATATGTATGTATATGCCATTTCCACGTAAAATGCGGATCTTGATGTATAACGAGGTATTTTACATGCAAGTGTTGGGGTATTATTTGGTTATTGATTTTAATAGAGGGGCATGTTTCCCGACGCAATGTGAAGGTTATATGGATGCATTTTTTCTCGTTAACCTTCCATTGCTTTAAACACTTTTCCAGTTCAAATATATGATCCTGTAAGTAACGAGATGTTTCATGACAGTTTTCGTGTAAGCTGAGAAAAGCTGTATCATCCGCAAATGTTGAAGTATGGGTGCAGTTGTTTGTTGGCATGTCCGAAATATAAATTGAGTATAATAGATAGGATAGGATGATGCCTTGTGGTACTCCAGCTTCAATTGGTTGAGGGGAACTTAAAAAACGACTTCTTTAATAATAAATTAACGACCGGTTCCTTGTCTATATATGTTGTTTGGGAACTAAAAATTTGCCAAGTTACATTTGAATCGTTAAGTGGTCAATTTTTTAGGGTTATGGGTCAAGTTGTTCCCTTAATACTAAATACTTAAAAAAAAAAAATTTTTTTTGAGAATGTACTATAAATCTACAAAGTTTTATTCAATCGGTGTGTCAATGTTGAGTTTGTTATATTACGTAATTCATAGTACTACATACCAACATTTTTCGATTGCGATTCGGCACGGGTTAACATTATCCAAATTTAAAAAAATTCGAATATAGCAGTTTGAACCAAAATAGAAAAAAAATTAGAGGGTATGTGTACAAAAATGTTGCAGTTGGATTATAAGGGACGCCCTAATGTACATATGTATCAGAGATCAGCAATGAATCGCTTTTTCGCTACTCATACTGACTCATGAAATTTTAAGTATAAGTGAGTAGAACTCATTTAAACTCAACTACTCTGATTCACTCATACTCACACATATAAAAATGACCTCAATTTGATTTGTAATTTCAGGAAAATACTTATAATACTCACATTGATTCAGCTCATTTAACTCATCCAAGTATATTTACAAGTTTAGTCATTTAACAATTTCTAACTAGTATAAAATGTATAAAAATATAAAAAAGCATAAAATTGTAAGTTTATACAGAAACATTTTGGGGAAATTACATTTTTTATTATTATTGATATTTATGCACATTGAGTTCTGTTGAATCTAAATCAACCACTACATAAATGTTCTAAGTATGAGTACTATGAGTAAAATCAAACTTCTGAGTGAATATGAGTTTCGATCGAATTACAATAAGTATGAGTGCGTATAAGTACAAGAAATTATGAGTCATGATCCGGCTCTACTCACTTTTTCACTACTCATTGCTGATCTCTGATATGTATACATAAAAAAGTGATGTTCATCACTTTTTTATGTATGGCTGTAATTGATGGGTCACTCTATTTGAGTAACATTGAATATCGTATGCCGTTAGCTAATATTGAAACTGCTGTTCTGCATTTGGGGTTCAAAAAATATGGCCACCTTAAATATAGAGTATTTTGCCACTAGTATCTACACATATATGAATATTGTCGAATAGGACACACCTAAAATTGTTTAATTTGCTTAGCCTTTTAAGCATATCGCTATTAAGAAAATTGTCCCCACGTTCAACTGTAGTATATAAAAAACGCATAAAAGAATGGCATAACATATTCTACATACGTATAATTACTTAAGAATGTATGTATGTATGCACTTTAAAATGAATCTTTACTTTAATAGAGCGATTTACAACTTAAGAAACTAATCAACTGAAACGACACACAAAAATGTATTTACGAGCATATGTACATATGTATGAAAATACAGGGTGGGGCAAAAGTCGCGAAGGTATTTGAAAAATTAATAACTTTTCTAATATAATTTAATTTAATTTTTTATGATTGTTTTAAGCCATTTCGTGAATTTTGTCCCACCCTGTATATTGTATGTATGTATTTATTAGACACATACAGAATTTATTTATATTTTTAATTACACACACAACCGCTTTTCGAACAAATAATGTTATAATATGCTTACCATGGCGAATGAAAAAAACCAATTCTAATTTTCTTTGTTTTTTTTTTTTTTTTTTTCAAAAATGTAAGAGGGAGTGTATTTCAGTACATATTGGCCAAGCTGGCGTACAAATTGGTAATGCCTGTTGGGAACTATACTGTTTAGAACATGGCATCCAGCCCGATGGGCAAATGCCATCTGACAAAACAATTGGTGGTGGCGATGATTCATTTAATACTTTCTTCAGTGAAACTGGTGCCGGCAAACATGTACCACGTGCTGTCTTTGTCGATTTGGAACCAACTGTAGTCGGTAATTTTTACAATGTTAATAAGTTACTAAAGAAATAAAAAACATAAACCATATCATATCTAGATGAGGTACGTACTGGTACTTATCGTCAACTTTTCCATCCTGAGCAATTAATAACGGGCAAAGAAGACGCTGCTAACAATTATGCTCGCGGTCATTATACTATTGGTAAAGAAATAGTAGATTTGGTGCTAGATCGTATTCGTAAGCTTGCCGACCAATGTACCGGTTTGCAAGGTTTTCTTGTGTTCCATTCCTTTGGTGGTGGCACTGGAAGTGGCTTTACTTCTTTGCTCATGGAACGACTCTCTGTTGATTATGGAAAAAAGTCTAAATTGGAATTTTCAATTTATCCAGCTCCTCAGGTATGTACAACTATCTACTTATATGTATTAATTTTAATGTAGCTAAAACAACTGTACAAATTCTAAAAAGCTTATTTTGGGACCAGAGTGTACTGAAATGTTCTGATTTGCTCTTAATTACTTTATAATCAAATTTTTTTCTTAAATCACATTTTGGAAAAAATACAATAGTTCTGGGATTAATAAATTTAAAATTGTTTATAAAATAAATTTCTTAAAATTTTGTTAAATTTTTCTATCTGTTTTAAAATGTTTCAAAATCTTCGAATATTCTTTACAAATAGCAGCCAAAATTTCAATTTATTGTTTTTTATATGTACATTAGAGCGACTCAAAAAAAAAAGTGATTTTGTTACCCCTCTGAAAATAAAGGTTGATATGTTTTATGATGATTCCCAAAATATTTTGGTTCTAGCGTTGACCATCCTTGAGCTGGACCATTTTTAAAAAGGTCTTTTTACAGTTTTTCGAATTTGTTTGTACTTTGCTCCAAGACGAAATAAATAAAATTTGTTATCATCGAAAAGGGTTTTTGAAGCAGCATCCAATGGTATATAAAACTTTACCACTTGCGTCCTACTTATTGAGATATTTAACTAAATACATATTTTCGTTTCGGTTTTTCATACAAATTCTACGTATTTTTTTATTAATTTTATATTTTTTTATTGTATTTTTCACATTTTGATAAATTTTAAAATGAAAAAATTGTATACCCATATTGCCTATATATGAAAAAAAAGTTATAATATATTTAGCGATTTTCGCGGTTTATGTGAAAAATTACAAAAAAAAAATAAATTAAAATTATTTTAAAACAGATTCAATTTGAAAAGCAGAACATAACTTCCACATACGTAGAATTTGTATGAAAACCAGAAACGAAAATATGTATTTAGTTCAATATCTCAATAAGTAGGACGCAAGTGGTAAAGTTTTATATACCATTGGATGCTGCTTCAAAAACCCTTTTCGATGATAACAAATTTTATTTATGTCGTCTTGGAGCAAAGTACAAACAAATTCGAAAAACTGAAAAAAAGACCTTTTTTAAAAATGGTCCAGTTCACGGATGGTTAACGCTAGAACCAAAATATTTTGGGAATCATCATAAAACATATCAACCTTTATTTTCAGAGGGGTAACTAAAACACTTTTTTCGGCTCCATACAACTTGAGTCGGTCTAATGTGAATTCTTTGTTTATACATCGCTTATATGATATTAAGTGAAAACTTGAGGTTTTTGACTTATGACGTTTTTGCAGCAAATGAGCGATATATCGAGTCAATACCGCAGAAAAGGTCAAGCGACCAAATCAAAATTTACGGGAAAGGTTTTTTTTTACATTTCATAAAAAAATTTTATGATAATTGGCGCTTAAACTTAAATCGTAACGGTTCATTCTGTGGCCATGAGATTTAAGGAGATGGTGCAAGTGCAGCCAATAAAATCATTTATTTAAAAAAAAAATTAAATGATGTCGCTTAAGCTTGTTTTGTGGTAATGCCTCGATATGTTTACAACTAAAAACAAGAGATTTTAAAACTGTTTTAGTGTAAAAACGAAAAAAAGACTTAAAATTCAAGAGCTTTTTTATAATTTCCTTCATTTTTATACCAAAATAAAATAGATTAACTAAACGAATGAAACACATACCGTTTGTTTTATGCAATAATTAAGCTTAATTGGATTTTAGTAAATTTAACTTAATTAACTATTTTATTAACTAGGTATCGACGGCAGTTGTTGAGCCATATAATTCCATTTTGACTACCCACACAACACTTGAGCATTCGGATTGTGCTTTTATGGTAGACAATGAAGCGATTTATGACATCTGTCGTCGCAACTTAGACATTGATCGTCCTACGTACACTAACTTGAATCGCTTAATTGGTCAAATAGTGTCATCAATTACAGCGTCGTTGCGCTTCGATGGTGCTCTTAATGTCGATTTAACTGAGTTCCAGACAAATTTGGTACCATATCCCCGTATTCATTTCCCATTGGCGACCTATGCTCCAGTGATTTCAGCTGAAAAGGCATATCACGAACAACTGACTGTGGCTGAGATTACAAATGCTTGCTTCGAACCAGCCAATCAAATGGTAAAATGTGATCCTCGCCATGGAAAATACATGGCATGTTGCATGTTGTATCGTGGAGATGTTGTACCAAAGGATGTTAATGCAGCCATTGCCACCATTAAAACCAAGCGCTCAATTCAGTTTGTAGACTGGTGTCCAACTGGATTCAAGGTTGGCATCAACTATCAGCCCCCAACTGTTGTACCGGGCGGTGATTTAGCAAAAGTTCAACGTGCCGTTTGTATGTTGTCCAACACAACTGCTATTGCTGAAGCATGGGCGCGTTTGGATCACAAATTCGATTTGATGTATGCAAAACGTGCTTTTGTTCATTGGTATGTTGGAGAGGGCATGGAAGAGGGTGAATTTTCTGAAGCACGTGAGGATTTGGCGGCCTTAGAAAAGGATTACGAAGAAGTTGGCATTGACTCGGCCGAAGGTGAAGTTGGTGAAGGTGACGAATACTAAGAGCAGAATCATTTTAACAAGTATTTACGTACACATACATAATATGCATGATTACATGCTAATACGTATGATTGATTGATGAAACATTTAATTGAAACTGGAATTGATATGAATACAACCCAATTACGAACATATAAAATTAAACAAACTAAATATGCACATTAACAGTGTTTCCGTTTGCTATCGTGTCTGCAATTTTTCCTAACTTTTGATATTAACAAAGAATTTACCAACAAACTTTTTAATTAAAAGAAATATATGTATATACATACATACATACTTATATTTTTTTATATTTAATATTATACTTTTTTTATTCGAAATAAATGCTTTTTTAAATTTACTAAATTGCAAAAATTGGTTTTTCTTATTATTATTATTGTATTTTATTATTATTGTATCATATCTTAAAAAGAGGAAATTAAAATCGATTGCACCACATTATCAGCAAACAAAAATGCGTTAAATAAATAACATCTTCTTTGTTTAAATGTTATTAAGACAATTCGAAAATGTTGCCCTTATTGTTAATGCTATAATTTTCAAATTATAACCCCTTGTTAACTGTTTGGTGTTCTAATATATAATTGGTTTGTTTTTAGATCACGCTTAATTTTATTTTATTCAGGTAAACATACAGAATATATTTTTACGAAAGTAAATTAAACTTAGAATTATTTGTAGTTGTAGTCATCGTTGTCAACTTTAAATTTAACAAGTTAGAGTGCTATATTCGGCTGTGCCGAATCTTAGATACCCTCCACCGAGAAGAGTGGGCTCTATATGATAAATACATATATATTATTAACAAAGCTTCACAAAAACGAACGTCAGCTTTAAAATTGAAAGCGGTTTAGACCTGAATTAAATTATTGACCTACAATAAGAAAATTTTTTGCGTTTCTTGTTAGAACTTTGAACTGGCTTGAGTAAAATATCATGATTCGTAACAGTTTAAGCCGAACTTAAATGATTTTCAGAAGGGGAATTTATATTGGGCCCGTGCTAAAAATAGACTAATCATCCCACAATTCTGTAAAGGGATTTCTGGCATTAAAAAAGATAACTTAGAATAAGTTTTAATACAGCAGTGAAATTATTTTTAGCTTTAACAGTGAAGCAGAAGGTTGCTTGATATTGGACCTAAAGTAAATTGTGGACCGTATATCACAAAACTGCATGATATTTTTTCTGGTCATAGGAATATAAGTTGGAAGAAATTTTACCGCAATACATAAATCTGTTACGGTTTTTGGCGAATTTAATTATTATCCCAAATTGGACTTTGTTTGTCTCCGAGAGTAGGGTTAATTATGGACGAAATTTGGCAGTGTGATTTATCGTCCTATAAAACTGTGACGTACCGAATTTGATTATGATAGCATTATTTCTTACGGTTTTAGGCGTACTTAACTGTTTTCCGGGAGTAGGGCTTATATGCACACAGAGAAAAAACATGTTTAAATATGGTCACATCCAACAAAACAATTTTTAATGAAAATTTCAGCATATTACTTTAACCATATTATTATCACCGACAACCATATTATTGTTAAATTAGTCCTCCATCAAGAAGCCACAACCATATTATGGTTGCCTCTTAACATGTTATGGTTAAATATGACAATAATTTGTTTTTAAATTAACAATAGTATTTTCCTCTTTTTCAATAGCAACATGCTGTGGTTGAAAACCAACCATGCTATTATAAGTGTTAAACATATTTAAGTTACTATTTACCAAGACATGTTCAGAGACAACCATAATATGGTTGTGCCTTTTTTATGGAGGACCAATTTAACCATAATATGTTTGTCGATGACAATAGAATTGTTTAATTAACCATCATATGCTCACAATTTTATTTAAAAATAGTTTTGTTGCTGGTGACCATATTTAAACATTTTTTTTCTCTGGGTGTGGGGCCTAGTAAATTATGGAACGATCTGCTCGAAATTTAACACTGCGATTTCTAGGCACATAAAACTGTGACATACCAAATCTTACTTTGATAGCATTCTGTGTTACAATTTAAGGCGTACTAAACTGTTTTCCGGGAGAAGGGTTTATATGGGGCCTAGTGTAAATTATGGACCGATCTTTAAAAAATTGTACACTGTGATTTCTGGTTCTATTGAACTCTGACATGTATATTATGGTAGCTTTATTTATTACGGTTTTAGGCGTACTAAGCTGTTTTCCGTGAGTAGGATTTATATGAAGCCCATGGTTTATTATAGACCGATCTTCACGAAATTAAGCAGTATGATTTCTAGTCCTACAAAATTGTACCGTACCGAATTAAATTATGATAGCATTATTAATTACGGCTTTAGGCGTATTAAGCTGTTTTCCGGGTGAATTTATTTGGGCCTAGTGTAAATTATGGACCAATTTTCGAAAATTTTACAGTGTGATTTCTAGTCCTATAAAAGTGTGACGTACCAAATTTTAGTATGATAGCGTTATTTATTACGGTTTTAGGCGTACTAAACTGTTTTCCATGAGTAGTGCTTATATGGGTCTATGGTCAATTATGTACCGATCTTCACGAAATTTAACAGTATGATTTGCAGTCATATAAAGCGAATTCGTGCATTATTCCACCATTTATGTTAGTTTTTGTATCAAAATTATCAATTTTTTTAAGGTGGTGGTTCCACATTTTGATTCATAGTTCTGATTCTACTAAGCCGATGCTTAGGATAACTACAAGCAATTTGAGACCAAGTTTGTTCTTTTCTTTTGCGTTTTTCGAAAGTGAGCGTGTTTTTAACAGACGGACAGAAGACGGGCATGGCTTATTCGACTTAGAATCACTCAATGAGCCAGAATATCTATATATACTTTATGGGGTCTTAGATGTATAATAAAAAAGTTTCACACGGAATGACAAACTTATTATACCCTCATTCACCAGTAGTGGTGGTGGAGGGTATAAAAACGCATAAAACTCGAGGGAAAAACGAGTATTTTCGGAAAAAAGGCACTAAGTTTAAAATTTATTTTGTAACTACATAGCTGTTTAAACCCGTTGCATAGTCAGGTCCCGATTTTCCCGATTTATCGATTTTTTCTCTAAATTTTCAAAGTGCCGATTTGCCAATTTTTGCTCAAAAAATTCCGATTTTTTATAACTAATTAATTGGGAATTATTTCTTTTCATAAGCAACTTTATTATATTCAACATTTTTTTATTTTTCGAATTTATTCCATGAGTTAAATTTCAGTTATGTATTTTATAAAGCTTTTTGTAATAGTCCTATTCCCTAAAATTTTTTAGGAATGACTTTTATACACTACCAGACTATTATCTTGTATCTTCTTCTTCTAGCAATGAAGTATATTGTATGTACAGATTTAACTCAACTACCTTAACAAATATATATTGGGAATTATTTCTTTTCATAAGCAACTTTAGTATATTCAAAATTTTTTTTATTTTTTGAATTTATTCTATGAGTTAAATTTCAGTTATGTAGCTTTTTGTAATAGTTCTATTCCTTAAAATGTTTTATTTTTTTGATGTCTTTTTTAGCAGCATATGCGGTTAGCGGGATCGATTTGGCGAGAGCCCAGCCTTCGGTCCAAATGTCAACTTTTTAGCTTCTGCAGTTTAAAATAAGTGGACTAGGATAATGAGGCAGTCAGTAACGTTACAATTTTATATTATAATAGATAGATGAAGATAAATATTTAAAAAAAAAGTAACAAAATTAGGATCTACGGATCGAATTTCGAAAAAGTACCAAATTTGTATTTGTATTTTTTAGATGAGTTACGAATGTAATATAATTTTTATTTCTATGTTTATTGGTTTAAAAGATAGATGGCGTAACAAAAATTTTTCAAAATACAGATTTTACCCGTTTACTCCTTACTTTAAAAAAGTGCTAGACACCTGTCCGCTTATTTCTTAATGAACAATAATAGGTATTAAATTTTTTTGTATCTCTTTAAGTTTAGCAGATATGAGTTTAGCGAATTTCCGTTTTTAACGCCTTTTTTCTATTGAACAACAATATCTCCTTTAGCTTAGCAGATATGAGGTAAGCGTGATCTTTTTGGCGTGTGGCCTGCCTCAAGTTCAAATGTCAACATTTGAGTTTCAGGCGTTTAGGCTGTGCAATGAAAAATAAATAGACGGAGGAAAAATATATTGGAAAAAGTAACAAAATTACGTACGATTTTCACCCCTTAAACGTTTGAATTCCGAAAAAACTACCATATTTGCACTTTCATTTTTTAGATAAGTTACGAATTTTATATAATTTTTATTTCTATGTGCAATGATTTAAACGATAGATTTGGGACAAAAAAGTACCAAAATACAGGTTTTACCCTTTTACTCCCTAAAAGAGCCGAATTTCAAAATAGTACCAGACACCTGTTCTCTTTTCTTGTTGATTGGATTAAAAAATGACTACTTTATTTAAAAAAGTACCAGTTAGAGAAAGAAAAAGTACCAAAAATCCCCCTTACAGATTCTCATTCACTCAGGAACTTGCATGTTTAATTTTGTGTTTCTAGGTCCAATATTAACAGCAAATCAAAAAGTACCAGGTAAAGCACAAAAAAGTACCAAAAGGCGCTTGTTAGAGATGCTTATTCACTCAACGCATTGCTTTTTTATTTTATGTTTGTAGATGCAATACTACCAAAAATTTAATAAGTACCTGTTGGCAAACAATACAGTACGAAAAAAAAAATACTCTTACAGATTATCATTCACTTGGGAACTTGCATGTTTAATTTTCTGCTTATATGTCCAATTTTAACGGAAATTCAAAAAGGACCAGGTAAAGAACAAAAAGTACCAAAAAGCCCCTCTTACAGATTGTTATTCACTCAGGGTATAGCATGCTTCATTTTATGTTTGTAAATCCAATATTAACAAAAAATAAAAAGGTACCAGCTAAAAAACGAAAAAGTACCAAAAAGATCCCTTTTATAGATTCTAGTCCACTCAGGTCATTTTATGTTGAATTTTATGATTCTAGGTCCAATACTAACGGAAATTCAAATAGTACCCGTTAATGACAAAAAAGTACCGAAAAGCCCCTCTTATAGATTCTCATTAACTTAGGACATTGGATGTTCATTTTTATGTTTCTAGGGCCAATACTAACGGAAATTCAAATGTACCAGTTAAAGAATAAAAAAAAGTACCAAAACGCCCTTTTACAGATTCTCATTCACTCAGGACCATGCATGTTTTATTTAATGTTCATAGAAAGTGACAAAAAGATCCCTCTAACAAATTCTCATTCACTCAGGACTTTGCATGTTTAATTGTATATTTCT
This sequence comes from Pollenia amentaria, assembly GCA_943735925.1. Taxonomy (NCBI): domain Eukaryota; kingdom Metazoa; phylum Arthropoda; class Insecta; order Diptera; family Polleniidae; genus Pollenia; species Pollenia amentaria. Next base: position 107,167,319 of record OX031006.1, read on the forward strand.
AGGTCTTATACTAACGGAAATTGAAAAAGTACCAGTTGAAGAGAAAAAAGTACCAAAAAGTTCCCTCATAGGTTCTTATTAGAGATGAGCGATCCCGTGATTTTTAAATATCATCGTGATTAGTAAACGTGATTTAAAAATCACTGCTCCTTTAAACTGTTATTGTGATCACGGTTTATCAGTTTTCTGTTCTGCGGCCAAGCTATATGTACAATGCGCGAGCTTTTGCAAGAGCTTTTGTAAGCACTTTGCATAGATACAACAACAAATTGTAAGAGCTTTCCAATCTGTTTACTTATACATACTTACTTGAACAAATAAACTTTGGCTTAAAAAAATACTAATAAGATAGAAGAGAGAATGAAAGGAACAGCAATATTATTCGCCATTTCATTCAAAAAACGCTATTACACACACAAACAGTGAAATATCATAAATTTGTATATGTAACAAAATACAAAAAGAACGACTTAGAAAGTACCTGTTACTTGACAAATTTGCTCACAACTGTGATTCGTGATTTTTCAGTAACAGTGATTAAATCACAGGTACAGAAATATCGCTCATCTCTAGTTCTTATCCACTCAGGTATTATCGTAAACTTTGAAGTTTTTTTATTGGAACTCCCCGAAATTAATTAAGTTTGGTAGATTCGAATTACCTATTTTTTAGAGTACGAACCTAATTTTAATTTAAAAGAATCTGCAAAGAAGCCCTAGAACTTTCTGCCGGAAATATTAAAATTGCGTTCATTTTTTGAGTTGTATTTCCTAAGTTACAAAATTGGAAAATATTAACTTAAAAATCGTTCTTTCCTTCATTACTATAAACATTAACTCAAATTTCATGCACTAATTATTTTTTTAACAAAGAAAAACCTAGAAAAACTTGGAAGTAATCATTTTTTTTTCACCCTAATATTTTACAAAGTTTGACGCTACAAAAAATATGTACATACATACTCCCATATTCATAAAAAATATCTTAGGCTTATAGCAGGTTTATGAAACGAATTTTCAATGAAAACTTGTTTAATAAACTATTTATAAATATCATATAAATTCTTATGAATATCGGGGATAATAAATAAAAAATTATTGGTTTTTTATTTTAGATTTTGATACAACGTTAAGAGGTCTATCGACCGTTAAAAAAATATTAGATATTCTGCCTGAAAATGGAAATTTCGTATTTTTTACACCCTCCGAAAACAGATTGATTATACAGGACTGGGATAAAAAGTCTTTTACAAAATGTCATATGAGGGGCTTAAAGCACAAGGGGTTTAAGTTTTTTTTTTTAATTGTGTTTCAAAGAATTAAAATTTTTTTATTTCTTAGATTATTCAAAATAAAATTTGTATAAACTTTTATTTGTTATACCCATCATAATTGTGTTTGTGAGTTAGTTTTTGCCTTGATTGTGAAAAGGACTTTTGTTGCAGTCAATTGTCCAAGGACCATGGAACGCCTACCGCCCATGTTCCAAAAAGTAAAACTTTTCGCATTTGCTTAATTAATCAAAATAAAGTTGTATGAACATATTGCACTTTGAAATTAACTTAAATATGTTTCGGTTCTTCACACCGTTACGCATGACAAACATGTATTTTCGCTATCACTCACGAAAGAAATTTTAAAATATCATATACTACATAAATTAGTGAAACAAGATCGTAAATGGAAATATCTAAGTGCCTTGAATCATTTTTGTTGCGAAACCCTCTTAAGGCCGGTATTCACTATCCTACATAATCGTACGATTCATTCACACGAAAATCTGACGGAATTCTATCCGACATAAAAAAAATGTCTGCAAAATCTGCTGTCAACACTATCCCACAAAAAAGATGCAAACTCAAATGACTCATCTACTTTACAAGAAAATGCAACTCTGATCGCATATAATCTATCATTTTATGAAAATTTTTAAAACATTTCCAAGTCGGACAGACTTGTCAAAAAAATCTGTCACTCAATTCATTTTTAAGCCACACTGTCATACATTATGAGCACACACGATTTTTTTGACATATCGTGCGACTAAATAGGATAGTGAATACCGGCCTTTAACCTTATTAAATTAAAATTTTTTTAATTTTATTTTCGCTAATACGGTCACACTTTGCACAAACAAAAATCAACTTTCTCCAAGTATTAAAAGATGTTGTTTGTTGTGCTTAATTCACTTTTTTTAATAATTGATAAAAATACTGAAATTTATTGTTGGAGGATAAGCTGTTCCTATGCGCATTTCACTGGTTGCTTAGGCCAGATCATCAGGAAACGTTCTCCTAAATAATTTTAGAAAAGCCAAAGCTTTCAGCAAACAAGACTACAGAGGGAATGAGAATTACTTACGTACACTCAAAAAGTCTTATTTGCAACGATATCAAAGCTTAAACAAAATACCAACAATAAAACGGGGAATGTAAGAAAAGATAAACTCACTGTTTTATTGTTGGTATTTTGTTTAAGCCCTGATATCGTTTAACTGTAACAACTTTTGTAAGTAGCAAAAAAGTTTATGTCACAAGCAGCTTTTATATGCATACATATTTATTTGACATACTATGTGTCATAGCAAACAGCCTTTATATACTTAGTTTTCATGAATTTTTCATTTTAAAACAGGAATGTCAGCGTCATACACAATTGTGTCATGATGGAATAAGGAGGTGGCCTCAGAAAGCCAGCTGGTCACAGTGTTTTTCGCCTCGGTGTGACGGCAACTGTCAATTTTTTTGTTTATTTACATTCATTTTCGCCGTATAGCCAGCGTTACCGTTATGCGACTAAAGGCCAATATTAACTGTCCTACACAATCGTACGATTCATTCACACGAAAATCTGATGCAATTCTACCCGACATTAAAAAATGTTTGCCAAATCTGCTGTCAATGCCACACTATCCCACAAAAAAATGCAAAAAGAAAATCGCATAGAATGTATCATTTTATGAAAATTTTCATAAACATTTGCAAGTCGGTCAGACTTGTCAAAAAATCTGTCACTCAATTCATTATGAAGCCACACTATCATTTTTTATTAGTCACACGATTTTTTTGGCAAATCGTACGACTGAATAGGATAGTGTATCGCCGCCTTAAAGTCGAATTTTGTCCCTCTTTTGACTGTCTTTATTCTTGTCTCTTTGTAAGTAAAGTTATACTACTTTAAGCTCGTCCAATTAACAAATAATCAGTAACTGTTTTTGTATAAATGATTAAATAAAAATTATATGCAACAGTGGCACAAAATAGATTTCTTTATATCTGATGAACGGTATTAGGTGAAGTTTCCAAATTTGTACCGATACTTTTGCAACTACTCCTGATCCAAAAACAACGACAGCAGGCAACATGCTTCCAAGTAGAATTTATTTGGTATTTTAACTTGTCGTAGTCATTTGTTAAATTTTCAATTGTATCATCGACAATAAAAACACAACACACCATCTCAGCGTTGCCAAATGTGCCGATATATCTTTTTTTTGCAGTTTCTTACTTTAAACCCCGTGTTTTTAATCAATTTTATTCGAATAATACAAAGAAGCATTTAATTACACAGGCCTGCGAAATTATAGTTTTTGCAAGTTTTTCTCTTAAACTATTATTATATGTAGTTATTGTCGTAAAAGTAACGGGAAACGATATTGATATGATTCATTGCATGTACCGATGTAGTTATACTTCTCTTTAAGGCGTCACCCGGTTAAAAAAAATAGCTAAGTTATATTGGGTTATAGGTATCTAAGATTTTCTGAAATATTTTTGTTTTTTGACAATTTGTTTTCTTTAATAAATATGTTTTTTCTCACATGTAGTCCAGTTGTTGATTACAAAAATGTTTAGTCATAATGAGCCGAAATCGGATAAAAGCTAAGAATCTTATAATAAAAATACATTTATTCTAATTCAACAATGTTATAACTCGTGCTCTCATGTAAAATTTAAAATGTACATCACAACCATTTCAGAATTTAAAAAATAAATAATATTTTATGCAAACCAAATGTGTATCAACCATATTTGGTGTTAGTGCACTAAATGTTGATTTAAATCAGCAGTGCACTATCACTAAATAAAACTGCAAAAAAATTAGTTTGCACTCTTTTTTACCAGCTTTAGTGATGATTGCTATTTTTTTTAACTACCAATAACAAATTTTTGCGATGTTGCAAATTTTTTCACTATCACTAAACGAAGATTGAATGCAAAAATCTGCACTCAATTCAAATATTGCAAAATTTGAACTTGCAATGAAAAAAGCTGCATATAAATAGACTCTCACTAAAATTTAAGAAATGTAATTTTGTATGCGCAGTTTTTGATTCTTGTAATAATATGCATAAGCAGAGGAAGTTAAACAACATGAAATTTTGTTAATAACGGAATAATTATTGGCTTTAGTCATGAAAAAATAAGTTTTTTGCTTGTAAACTTAGTGCAAAATTTTAAGTGGCACTCGAACGAGTTAAGAACAAAAATGTAGCAATAAACTTATTATTGCTTTTTCTTATATCAAACAATTTTTTTTTTTTTTTTTAACGCAACATTTTTTACCATCACAATCACTCATGTTTAGTGAGGCTGCTATTTTTAAATTCATCACTCAACATCAGTTGAGTTGAAACTTAGTGCACTATATAATCAACAGCCAACGTTTTTAATTTTTTTTTCAAGTTTTTTAAGCCCTCGTCCATATTAAGAAACATTTTCTACAGAAACTCACTTCAATTCTCTTTTGAAACTGCATTGGTGTCAATACAATAACACTTTTGTGTTGCAGCTTTTAAACAATTTGTATGCCTTTTCTCTTTGTTTCAATAACAAATTCACAAAAACTGCTCGTACACGAAACAAAGACCACGTTTCGTCTTTCCCCTTTCATCTTCAAACTCAAATATTTTGCAGAAAATGTTACATAATGTGGATGAGGACTAAAGGCTAGTTTACACTATTATACTTTGTATCAGTGATGCTAATAAAAGGGAATTTTCCCTTTTTGTAGGGATTTTTTCGGAAAATTTTAAGGCAAATGTAGGGAATTTTCAAAATATTGTCTCATTTTCAATATATTGTGTTAAAATACGTAAATATTCGTATTATTTTCATTTAAAAATTAAAATTTTTCATATACCATAGCATTTAGGTACAAATGTGGTATTTTACTAAGAGCCCTAATAGCCTGGCAATCTTCAACTAGTGCCACAATCATGTACGTATATATTAGGGGAGCCGAATATTTGGGTTCACATTTGCGAACTAATCGCTTATTTTTGTTATTTGCATTTGCTCTCACATTCGCTAAAAATATATGCGAATATTAAAGGAGAATGTTTAATGAATGAAACAAAGAGAAATAAAGTCATACAATTTGGAATTTTTAAAAAAATTTTAATGAAAACTTCTAAGCATGTGGAAGAATATATATTTAAAAGGAATTTTTTTTAAAATTTTGAAATAAAGATTTTTTTTTATATTCAACAAAGCCTTCCCTTTTATTTGGTACCGAGTTTGGTAAACAATATTAGATACTTATATTAATAAAAAAAGTATTCTTGAAAAAGGTTAAGTCCTTTAAAAAGGACAAAATATGAGGAGATGAAAATCAAACACGCAGTTTGACTTAGTTTTGACTCTAGATTGAAGGATATACAGTGGCGTTTCTGCCAAATTAAATTAAATTTGTCACACAGTATTTTTTTTTTAATTGAATTTTTACATGTGTGAGAATGTTTATTTTGGTTTTTTTTTGATGTTAACAAATGCTTTTTTTTTAATAAATGTTAATAAATCCCTTAATTATAATATTTACGAAATGTTAACAGAGTATGTATACAAATATATTTGTTTGCCTGAAGCTAAAACCAATACATTTTTAACGTAGGGAATAGTGTAGGGATAATTTTTTTGTTTGTAGGGAAAAAGAGGGAATTTTATTTAGACACGTAGGGATTTTTTTGAAATTTCTCTTGGCATCACTGCTTTGTATTAATACATGTCAAAAACTCAAGTAATATGTAAATGTGTGATAGTGTGAATGCAATGTGTTATGAAAATGACAATTATTACGAAAAAAAAAATTTGACATTGCATACGACTTCATCATTTTTTGAAATTTTTCTAAACTTTTCATTGGATCAGGGTTGCATTTTAATAAAAGCATGACAGTCACAACAAAACTTATTAGATTTCTATCTCACAAAGTGTTATGAAATACGTAAGAAATGTGTGATGGTGTAAACAATCCTTGAGGTGCAGTTTTTCCCATAAAAACAGATTTTTTTGTGGAAATTGTCAGTTTTATTAAAACAAATATGGCAATACTGCACCATCATGCATTAAGCCATATTGAATTTTATGTCGTTTTTTAAAGCAAATTGGCTATTTGGCTTTTTGTTAACATTCAAATCAAGGCGAATTGGCTTATTTTGACATTTGCCGTCACAATTCTAACAACAAAATGCCTGTTGTTTTTTCTTTTGTTGCATTGTTGTAGTAGTGAGGCCACTTTTAAATCAGGAATGTCAGCGTCATACACAATTGTGTAAGCAAAACTCACATGTACGCTTACGCTCTTTTATTTTGCGAGCGTATAATATAATTGTTTACTGCAAAACACTCTCATTCAGCGGGAAAAATCGCACGGCCTGTTTTGAGGCCTCTTAACAGAAATAATATATTTATTATTTATTATCTTTGTTTCTGTTTTGTTTTATTTCTGCTTTTAACATTGTACAATGATTTAAAAAAAAACAAATTGCTTGTGGTTTTTGTAAGAGGTGTACTTGTTGTAGTATCAAGAATAACTGCGATGAATTCGCCTTGATGTTGTGTTTATTGAGCTTTTGTAAACTTCAAATTTGAATTTTATTAAGTAGTCTTGTAGACAGCGATAACGAGTATGCAAGCGGATGAGTTTATTACAAAAAAGATAAATGATGCCATATAAAAAATATTTTTTGATAAAAAATGCATTTAATGATTTTCAATGTCTCTAATGTTTTATATTGGTATATTTTTATAGGCTAGTAAAATCTTCTCTTTTTATAATGGTGGTTAATAATTATAGAATATTTTAAAACTTAATGGGGTTATTATTTGCATTAGTATGTGCAAATGAATTTTCATTGTTGAGCACAAAATTAAAAATATTGGAAAGAATTGTATAAGTTTGTAAAAAGACTTTAAATATTGTCAAGTGCTCAATTTTTCCAAAAAATAAGCAAAGTTTCTGCGAAATGCAGGTTCCAAATTAAATTTATTTAAATAATAACTAATTGTGTCTGTCCATAACTCAAAATTTTTCGATAATTGTATTATTATTAATTGCTCTAAAGTCTTCATAGCAAAATATGTATGTTAATTAGGCCTCGTTATAGGCCTCGCAACCGCAGATTTCTCCCGCTGGGAATGTTAGAGACAAGATTAATCGCACCAACACAATCATAATTGACACCACTGCTTTAAAATAATTGATGTTTTCATTTGTAACTTAACGTTCAATTGCGTCTAAAAATAAAAGTGCGCCAAGTTCTGCTGAACAATTGTTGGGTTGAAAGTAAATGATCAGTTTTTTAAGAAAAAAAATCCAATTATTACCAAAAATACATATGGACAAGTAAGTATTTAGCTTTTAACAAACTTTATTTCTACTTACTTTTTTATCTTTAAGGTTTGTGGTAAAGTCAAAAAGACAAGATGAGCACCAATCATCGTCAAGCAATGTCGAACAAGAAGCGGGTTATGAACTAAGATCCGATGAAGAACTTAATTCATCATCAGATGAATCAGATACCATAAAAAAATTTAGCAAAAAGAAAAAAACAATGCGTAAATATTCTAAAGAGTGGGAGAGGGAATACAAGTGAGTAGTAGGGAAATGGGGAGGCAGCAAAAATTCTGCCTCCCCATTCTATATCCCACAGAGGGAGCATTTTGCTTTTTATTTAAAGCAGCAAAATTCTGCCTCCCCATTCCATATACCACAGAGGGAGCATTTTTCTTTTTATTTAAAGCAGCAAAAATTCTGCCTACCCATTCCATATACCACAGAGGGAGCATTTTGCTTTTTATTTAAAGCCGCAAAAATTCTGCCTACCCATTAGTTCAGTTCCTTTAAATAGTGTTTGATAACCACGAGTACTTATTATTCCTCCGTTATTGTAGTTAAGTTCAATTGGTTGTGCAGGAAATTGTACTCCATTTACAACCAAATTAAATCTTTGTAAATTAAAATGTTGAAAGTTAAATGGATTTTCTTTTTTCTCTCCAGTATATGCTTTATTAGACACCATTCCGAAAATTAAAAAATTTGGTAATTGTCCTAGTATCACGTTATCTAAACCTAATGAGTGATTTCCAGGGTGTATTGTAAACGTTTTTATTTCCACTCTTTTATAGGGATAAATTGCATTTCTTGATTGTAATACATTATGATGAGCCATTAAAATATTATGATTAATAGTAAGATGGTTTATATATAAATTAGCTTCATGTATTTTAATATAAGATTCATTTTTATCGCCACCTTCTAAAATGTAAAATTCTGGTTTTTCCATATTTAATGTTACCTTCAGATCAACATTTTTAAGCAAATATTGTTGTTGGTTAAATACATCAACATGAAGTTTTCCAAAAAGCTCTACTCTTTTTCCATCCTTAAATAGTTTTTTTCTCTTGTCTAAACCAGGATTTTCTTTTTCAACTAATGAATTTATTTTATTTATATCAATAGCCCAGCCACATGATTCAAGATGCGTTGATCTAGCATCATTTCCATAATTTAACAATTTTTCTATATAAGCTCTATAGTGATAGTTATTGTCAGGTTGTGATACATTTTTATTGTTAAGGTGTACAATACAATTTCTAAACAAGGAGTGCAGTAAGTTATTAACAACTCCTCCGTTTCATTTTATTTCAATAACCAGTCGAAGATAAATACTATTAAGATCACGATATGTTTCTCCATTACCTAGCGATACAAATTCAATTGTGCTAGAATTATCTAGTGATGCAATTGGATTGTAGCAAATTTCTTCAGTTTTAACAACGCTAGTTTGAATTGGAGGAGATTCAAATAAATCCAACTCACTCTTCATACATTCTATAAATCCTGACATTTTCAATTCCCAAAAATATCCCTAAAGTTCTTTCCTCTACAACGTTTTGATTTAATCTGTTGCTTTTGCTTTAAACGTTTGAGTTTTATACGTCGACCTTTACCTTTCTGCATTGTTTTCATTTTATCAATAGTAGCTTCTTTTATATTTTGTATGACCTTTTTTCCTTTGTTTAGTAAGATTTCTTTTATTGGCTTCGTTCCAATTTCTTCTAAAATTTCCTTTCCAATATCTAATGATTTATTCTTTAATATATTCATCCCCGTTTTAAATAAGGGTTTAAGATGTGAAAATACAGCCGAAAATATGGATCCAATACCACGACCGTATTGTAAAATTCTTGGTGCGTGATATATTTCACCAATATTTTGTATATTTTCTTCAGACTGATTATTATAATAACTTGTATAAATCGCATCCATGGTTGTAATAAAAATGATTAATTTTGTTTTGTTACGCAACTATTTTATATACATTTTTTTTTTAAAGTGTAGAGTACAATAAACGGGAACTAATTTATTAAAGTTATCTCTTCTCCTTCATCATTTCGAATCATTATGGAAATATCATTTATATTATAGGCTTCAAGAGGAAAATATTCAATTCTATTGAAATGTATATAGTTTTTCAATGTTGTTACTGAAAAAATTTTTAAACATTTAATTTGTTTACTACCAACATGTCGAGGTTTTATTATATCAGTATAAATAAATATGTTTTCATTTATATCAGAAGATTCAATTTTATTGATAAACTGATTTATGTTGTCAGAGAATTTGTTCAAAGATTTTTCGAATATATAATTTGTTGACGATAATATGGGATCTTTTTCATAAGTTGTTGTAGATTCTGGACTAGTAATTTGAACATTTTGTTCTATGTTTGAACTTTTTATATTTACATTACGAGTATCTTTTTCTTTTGTAGATATATTAGATTGGGGTTTAACAAAGTTTAATGTATTTAAAAGTCTTGAAGTTTTATTAATATTTTTTAATTTCAGCTCGTCAGATGTTTCCATTAGATCTTTAAATTTTGTTTTAATTTCATCATATTCATTATTAGAGTCAATTTTCAATGTTTTTACAGATTGATTATTAAAATTTGAAATGTTGCGTTTTTTACGTTTAAGTATATTTTGGTTCATATTTAGTTGTTTATTCGTTATCGAAAAGGATATATCTGATAATCCGACTTCCCACTGGTCACTCATGGTAAGAGATTGCTTTAATAAATTTGTGAAAGTACTTGAAGTGTTTTTATATAAATTTACTGAATCGTTACTTAATAAAGTAACATAAATACTATTATCCTCTGTGCTTGATGACATATTTATTAGAAATGTTAAATATTATAAGTTGTGTGTTATACATATATGAAAAATTTAGTTTATCAACTAAAATCTGTTTGATTAATCCATGAATTATATTCTTTTCCGAAACCCAACCATTTTACAAATAGTTTTTCACCTCTACGTTTTAAGATTTTTTCAACTAAAAAGATGTTAGGAACTTTAGTTTTTAATAACTCCTCTTGATAAAATCCGCCTTTAATTATATTTCCATTAAAATCTTTTAGCTGGTAGGTGACAGGGTTTGTTGCATTAATTTTATTTACTTTAAAAACTTCTGTAGGCCAATTTGGTGTATATCCCTTTTCAAAAACATTTTTATATTTGCTTATGCGAACAAAATCGTTAATATTAAATTTCCCATTTTTAAAAACTTTTAAGTTATTATATACAGTTTTTAAAAGTTTTTTTTCATTTCGCTTGTTAACTAAATTAGGTTTCATCTTTATACTTCGATGATAAGATGAATTATATTCTTTCAACAGTTTATCTAATACATCTATCCAGTTATAGTTTCCTTGCATACTAAATTGTTTCCACATTTTATTTTTTAAAGTTCTATTAAATCGTTCAACTATTGACGCTTTTAAGTTTGAATATGTATGATAATGATTAATATTTAGCTCTTTCATAAGAGTTTTGAAATATTTGTTGTAAAATTCTTTTCCTTGATCTAAATGTAGGTTTTTAGGAGCTTTATTACTGTTTAACTTTATAATGCTTTTAAATGATTTTGAAACCTCAAATCCTGTTTTAGTTTTTAATGGCAGAGCGTAGGCATATTTTGAGAAAACATCTATTACAGTAAGCATATACTTGAAACCTTTATTAAATTTTGCATATGGTATCATCTCCACCAAGTCTTTTTGCCAAGTATCTAAAATTCCCTTTTGAATAAACCTACGTCGCTTAAAGTTTTTTCTAGCTTGACTATGAATTTCTTCAATAAGATTTTTTTTACTCATATTAATTAAAATATTCTTCCTTTTTAATTTATTAACAAATGGTTTTTAAGAGCGCAAACATGTTTCATCAGTTTATATACCCATTTACAATGATGGTTTGTGGTCCCTCAGGCTGTGGAAAATCTACTTTTATTAAAAATTTAATTAAAAATCAAAACTTAATATCTAAAGATATAGACCGAATCATATGGTGTTATTCAGAAAAAAATTCACTTCCAAATATAGAAAATGTAGAGTTTGTTAAAGGAATTCCAGAGACTTTCAATACGAATGACGAAGATTCTACTTTAATTATATTGGATGATTTAATGCTTGAATCATCAAATAAGAAAGTTTGTGAACTATTTACAAAAGGATCTCATCATAGAAACTTAAGTGTAATTTTAGTTACACAAAATATTTTTCATAAAGGGACTTATTCGAGAGATATTGCATTAAACTCCAAATATATAGTTATGTTTAAAAATCCAAGAGATAAGACACAATTCCAACATTTAGCTCGTCAATTTTATCCAGAAAACTCAAAATCTTTAGTAGATGTATATAATCATTGTACACAACAGGCTCATGGTTATTTAATAGTTGATCTTACTCAAGAAATACCTAACGCTTTAAGATTTAGATCAAATATTTTTGATACAGATTACTATATATATGCGAATATAAACAATGACTTCAAATCTGAAGTTACTGAAGGAGAACAAACATATTCTCTATGTTCTTAAAAAAGCGGATCACAAACTACGAAATGCAATTTTGAAAAATGTTGACAATGTTGTTATCAAAACTTTAAATGAAATTATTTTAAATATTATAAACAGAAATCATAAAATAAACAAAAATGTGTTTGAAAAACTTAGACCATATAAAAATACTTTGACGAAAGTTTGCTCATCACAAACCTCTATGCGTCAAAAGAGGAAACATCTTATTCAAAAGGGAGGATTTTTACCCATTATTATTACATCAATATTAAGTGGAGTCATTGGAAAAATTTTAGAAAATGTCGAATAAATTATCAAAACTTATAGTTCTTCATCCATCAACTTACGAAAAATTTAAAGTTAAATATACTGATTCAGATTTTTTACATCGGAAACTCTTACCAATATATGGTTCACATACACTAAAGGATATAAACAAATGGTATTACATTAAACAAGAACTTGCTAAATATTTAATTGGATCCCAACGATCATCTAATCAGAATAAACTACCAACAATTTATAATTTGCGCGATAATGAAACGCAAACTAAAAAGGTGTATAAAAAGCATATTGAAACTCAAACAATTACACCTCAATCGAGTAGTATAGCACTGCAAACAGATTTGAATTTGCCTGAAGATATTTACACAAATAATGATGGCCAGAACGATATGGATACAACAATACAAAAATTAAATCCTTCTTCTGCATCTTCCGTAGCTAAGCGTCATAAAAGCTTTTCGGAAAAAGGAACTCCAAAAATTAGAATATTATCCAAAACTGATAACTATTCAAATATGAAACAATCCACTTTACCTTATCAATACTCTCCTCGTGTAACAAGAAATCGAAAGAAATTAGATTACGATACTGAAAATGTAATATGGCAAAATGTTTAAAAATTTATTTTAGAAATAAAATTTAAAATTTTTTAATAAAAGTATATTTATTAACATATGTTTATTGTTTTATTTATTTTTTTTTTTATACTCAAAAATTATTTTATATATGTATGTAATATAAATTTTGTACATTTATATGGTATCATAATTATTAAATATTAATTTAAATATCTATGTTCATTAAATATTCATCGTCAGATGAGTCATTTAAAAAATTGTCTATTTCTGTAAACAAGTTGTCAAAGTTAGACTGAAGTCTAAAATGTCCTCTTGCATAAGTATTTATTTGGTCCGAAGCGATAATTCTTTTGTCATCCGCATAATTCAAGACAATCTTGTGTAATTTTTGAGTATACAGCTGATGAAACTTAGATCTAAATGTATTCATTGTGTCAGAGAGTATTACTTTTTCAAACAAGGATTTTTTTTAGTCTGCCATTGAAAGGTTTTTTATGCACGACTTTTTAACACCTTTAGACTTTTTTATTTCATTCATACCAACTGTTTTAAATGAATACATTTTTGATCGAAGTCCAACAAACTCTTTCATAATTTTTCCACTATTTTCATCCTTCATCATACCTAAAACTTTTTTATTTAATAATGGTAGGTTAAAAATATTATTCGGATGATACTCAGATGTGTCAAACCTTGAAGCAATGTCATCATAAATATCAGCATAAAAATCCTCTGTTTTTATTGTGTAGATAAATGAATCTGTATCCATATAATTTAAGGCTAAATTGGATTGAAATTTTGGCTTCATGTACTGATAATGAAAATCGTACATTTTCCATTTAGAGAGTTCTAGCACAGTAAAGCCTAAATAAATTGGTTTGTTGTAAGTTATTTGCATAAGTTTTAATTGAATTGCAAACATATTGTTGGAAAATTGTGTAATACTCGAGAAATTTGGCTTAGAAATTAGTGCTCTAGCTCCTAAATGATTACGATTTGTAGTTTCCCAATCACTAACTATTTTAACATCTGTACGATTAAGAACGTTTTCCATGGTTTTCCCATAAACAGCATTGTTAAGAAGTTTGAAAAACTCTTTTTCAAACGAATTTTTTGCTAATGTTCTATGGTATGTGTTTAAATCTATATACTTTTTTAGCCATGGAGATTATTTAAACTTTAACGCTCTATGAATTTTTTTTAATTTTAATTCATTTTTCAAACATTGTTTAAGAACCCTATAATGAATTTTATATTTTGTTTTTGATGTTAAGTCTGCAATTAGCTTTCTATATTTAGATTCACCAACTATTTTATTTTCTGGACAAAATGGTAAATCATTATGTGTTTAATGTAAGTATTCGGGGTATTCTAAGTCTACCTCCAAGAAATAACCAATTTCAGACGTATCTGATATATTAGCAACATCCAACATATTTAAAATGTCTTCTTCATAATTCCATTCGAATTCTCCATACGGAAGATATTCTGACATTGCCCATCCATACAAGTTATTACCGTCGAGGTACATTAAATACTCTGAAGGCTTACTACTGTCAGTCTTCTAAATATTTGTTATTTGCTTTAGAATATCTCTTTGAGCATTGAACTAAGCCTCCCCTAATACCATCTTGTATAAAATTGTACATATTGACATCACTTAGCAGTTCTAACTCTATTTTAGTTGTTCTTAACATAGCATCCCATGATAGTCCTGGGGCAGTATAATATTGACATGGGTCAAGTTTATAAATACTTTTACAAATGTGTCGAAAATTTTGAAAAATGTCAGTTAATAAAAGAACGTCTGTTTTTAAATATAATTTTGTGTAATCTAATAAGTTAGTACATTTAAAAGTTCTCCAAACAGCTTGAGCATGCTCATAGTCTTCATTGGTGCAGTTAGTATTATTTAAAATATTGTAAAATTTTTCTTTAGTGGGAAGATTTGTTTCATTAAAGCGTTCCATTGAATCAATGTAAGAGTAAGGAAATACTCCCTTCCTTCTTATTAAATCAAATTCAATTTTCTGTTGAAACACTTTATTGAGAATTTGAAAATCATTGTCATTTAAATTGTTTGCAAGAGATTCTAAACTAGATGCCATAAATCGAAAAGAATCTAAAAACCGAATTGCAAAGCTATTATTATTTTGCATTGGTATAAATTTTGATAATGATATATATAATTCCTTGTTGAGAGGAATTACTTTTATATCACCCTCAAATTTTGATAAGTAAGCCTCAAAATCTGCATATATGACGGATGGTACATCTAATTGTTTATGGTAGTTTTTAAACTGTAACACACATTCGTCCGCCTTCGGCATTTTGGAGACGACTTTCTTACAACCTTCTTCATGATCTTTCATAATTTTCGCATTTGCAGAGTATTGAAGACATGCGTTGCAAAGATATATCCGTCCCTTATGAGAAGTTAAGCTACTTCTTATTAGCCTAAAATATTTATACAATAAAACAAAATTAATATTTTGAATTAAAGTTTTGTAATTTATATTTGTTACCTTGAAATATCTGTTATTAATACATAATGGGACCATTCTTCATCCGTTAAAAGAAGTAGATTTATATGATGAGCTTTCATTTCACTGGTAAGGTAATATGGCCCCACAATTTGACTTCCCTCACAACCAAATACATTAATACTTATATTTGAATTCATTTGCTCAAATATCTTAATATCCTTCAATTTTAGAGGGAACTCCAATGTTTGAAAATTGATCAGACTATCTTTTATTTGTATCTTCTCCTCTAATATCTTTACTTCTTTCAGTAAATTTGGATTATTGCCTAAAAATGAAGCAATAATACTCCATTTAAAGCAGTAGTCATCATCATTTTGAAAATTAAAAACTCCCTGTTTTTTTTTTATCCACTGTGGTGTTGGAGTATATTTGGCACCTCTCATAAACGATGATTTATTTATATTAATTTCCAAAATTTTTATTTTTAATAGAGACCACCCGCTATCCCTCTCCTGAAATTCGGACATTTTTGTACATATATTAAAAAATTGATTTTTGAGGGAGTCCTCCACGTCGTCGCTTAAAGTCAGGAATTGCATTTTAGATCTGTGGGTAATAGATTGAATGTATATATCTTCATTTTTTATTTGTATGTATTCGCATTCCAGCTCTAGATTGTACTTTATAGTAACGTGTTTTTTCAGACTTCCATTAAGAATTTTTAAAAGATCCGCAAGAATTCCATTGAAAAACTCTTGTGGATGTAGAATCTCTTCCTTTTGATTTTCATAGAGGTATGTGACGATTCTATCCTTAAATGCCCTTTTCACACATTTAAGGTTTTTTAAATTGGACATTTCAATCACCTGTTCTCCACTATTACATCTCAGAGATGTAGTAGCATGCGACTTTTCATGCTCATTCAGCATTCACGGCAGTGATGGTCTTCATGAGTGTCGAGCATATCCTTTTCCTCGAAAACCGATTTACAGAATTTGCAGTTGAACGATGCCATGTTATAGTGTATAAGCTTATTTTTTTTTAATAAATGTTTACGCACTTTGAAAGTAGTCTATAGACTAATAAAATAAATATATTTAACAAATGTTCAAGGTTAATTTTTAAACTTTAAAAATGCATACGATTGCATTTTTTACCCTATTGAACGGAAGTTCAAAAAAGTTCAATAACCATAGATCATTTTTCAAAATATGCTTTGATTAACATTAAACAAAAATACATATATACATATTACATAATTTTTTAAATTTAACAATACATTTAAACATATTACAGAAGTTTTTAAATGTTCAAGGTTAATTTTTAAACTTTAAAAATGCATACGATTGCATTTTTTACCCTATTGAACGGATTAAATGTTCAAGGTTAATTTTTAAACTTTAAAAATGCATACGATTGCATTTTTTACCCTATTGAACGGAAGGTTCTAAAAAGTTCAATAACCATAGATCATTTTTCAAAATATGCTATATTCTTACATATGTTGAATTTATATACTTACATATGTTGAATATTTAAACTATATTACATATTACTCTCACTTATTTTAAAATACTCAAATAATACATTAAAACATATTACAGAATTTTTTAAATTTCTCTTCATTTAAGAAAATATAAATATGATCAACTTGATATTACTCTTTTTAATATTTAAAACTACTCAAAAAATTCTTTATTTTATTTATATTCAAAACTCCTCCTTATGGAAAAATACATTGGGAAAAAAACTAATGGTTAGGCAGAATTTTTGCTGCTTTAAATAAAAAGCAAAAAAATGCTCCCTCTGTGGTATATGGGAAAAAAACTAATGGGTAGGCAGAATTTTTGCGGCTTTAAATAAAAAGCAAAATGCTCCCTCTGTGGTATTTGGAATGGGTAGGCAGAATTTTTGCTGCTTTAAATAAAAAGCAAAATGCTCCCTCTGTGGTATATGGAATGGGGAGGCAGAATTTTGCTGCTTTAAATAAAAAGCAAAATGCTCCCTCTGTGGGATATAGAATGGGGAGGCAGAATTTTTGCTGCCTCCCCATTTCCCTACTACTCAAGTGGGTCAAACTGGACTTGGAAACTTAAAAGCCCATCTGTATTGTCTGCAAACAATTGTCAAAAGAGTCATTTAGAGCGCCACTCTAAAACCTCTAAACATGTGGACCTTTTTAAAAAGTCTTATGAAGCAAATACCATGCAACTAGAAAATTTTTTGCTAACAAGAAGTACAAACTTCCGAAAAAATGTAGCAATAGCTGAAATAAAGCTTGTTTTGAGAACGATAAATTGCAACCAATCGTTTTATTCTATGGATAAGTGCAAAATTTAGTTCAAAAATCTATCCAGATTCTGCAGTTGCAAAGTCGGTTGGTATTGTTTATACGTTTTAAATTTAAGAATAAAATATTTATTTTAAAATACTATTTAATTTTATTTACAGGTAACATGCTGCCGCACAAAGGCAAAAGCAATTGCCCAGTTTCTTGGTAAAGAAGGTCTACTCCTAATGATCCAAAGTTTGACAAGTCAGAGTTTCAGCCTTATAATAGATAAAACTACTGATATTTCCACTGAAAAGTGTTTGGTAATTGTTGTAAGACAATTTAATAAACCAAAGGAAAAACTGTTAACAAATTCTTTCGCTTACTTAAGCCAAATAATGGATCTGGCGAAACTATTGCCAATACTGTACTGGCAGTATTAGAAGATAACCAAATCTCATTACGAAACTTTATTGGTTTTGCTACTGACAATGCGTCGTCAATGGTTGGCAAAAATAATGGCGTAGCTACTTTGCTAAAGAGAAAAATCCCACATCTCTTCCATATTGGATGTGTTTGCCATTCAATCAACCTAATAAACTGCACATCGTTAATATGTATTCCAAAAGATGTAGAGCAGATGCTGAGAAATATTTTCAAATATTTCAAAAGCGCGAAGGTTAGAGTGGCGGGTCGCAAAGACCCCGCATAGACCAAATAGGTCCCTAGCGTTACCACGTTGTACGATAACCCGCAAAAGAACGTTATAAATAAGAGAGGTCATTCCGATGTGATGGTACTCAGAGTTCCCCACACTCACTTGACGAAAGCCAGGAGTCTCATAAACCCAATTCCAGGGATTTCCCCGAGATTTTGGAAGTAATAATCTCCCAGACAGTTCGCCCTGGAGCGCACGAGTGCCGGACAGTAGCAGAATATATGCTCCACTGTCTCCTTTTCCCCTGGTACCCCACAGAATCTACAATTGTCACTATTCAGCCGCCCCGCCCTCTTGGCGTATACCGCAGTCCAACAGTGACCCGTTATAAAACCTACCAGAAGTCTACAATCACTTCTCGATAGTGACAGAAGTATTTTCGTCGACTCCGGATCATAGGATCCCCACATTACCTTGGAAACCCTGCACGTTTCGTTGTTTTCCCAAATTGCCTCTGATCTCCTCCGTATAGCAGAGTCCGTATCTCTCCTAATATTCCGAATTGGAGCCGGGATGGCCATCACCCTATCGAATGGTAACTGGACCCCCCGTTTCGCCAATTCGTCCGCCTCCTCGTTGCCCTCTATGCCCTGGTGCCCGCGAACCCAGTAGATGTGCACCCTCCTATTGGTACAAAGTCTATCTATCGAGTCCCTACACTCCTGGACGATAGAAGAGTATGAAAATTTGGCGGATATCGCCCTGATCGCCGCCTGACTATCGATGAAAAAGTTTATGTGTGAGTTCCTTGTACTGGAGCTACGTGCCAAATCAGCAGCCATCTTGGCCGCAAATATCTCCGCCTGGAAAATGCTGGAGTAATCGGGGAGCTTATACGATTCCCGAATACCAAGTTCCCGGCAGTAGACTGCAGCTCCAACTCCGCCTTCCATTTTGGATCCATCAGTGTAGAAACTGAAGGTCCTGTGGCCAGGTCGGAGCCCTGCCAACCAGCCGTCCTCCTCCAGGGTAACTCGCGGTTTTCGTCCAAGTGACAGCCTCGGAATGGTGTAGTCACTGCTACAATCTATTCCCCTTATAATACTGCCGTGGCCATAAGGTCTGTATACAAATTGTCCCGTCGCCTTTAAGCGGATCGCAGACTTCCTCGCAGTTCCTTGTGCCACTAGATGAATCGGCTGCAAGTCCAGGATCACATCCAGTGCCGCAGTCGGCGTACTACGCAAAGCACCGGTGATGCTGAGTTCGGCGAGTCTCTGCACGCCCATTAGCATCTTCCAGTACGATATCTTCCTCAAGGCCGTCCACCACACAAGTATCCCGTAGAGTAAGATTGGTCTTGCAACCGCCGTGTAGACCCAATGTGTAAGAGCAGGGGTTAGACCCCACGTTTTGCCCAGCATTTTCTTACATGCGTAGAGCGCATTCGTTGCCTTTTTCACCCTTTCTTCCACATTCAATCTCCACGATAGTTTGCTATCCAGTATTACTCCCAGGTACTTTGTGTGGTGCTTAAGCTTAAGTTAAGCGCGAAAAGACAGAATGATTTTAGAGAACTACAAAATATTTTCGATGTGCCAGAACATAAACTTTTAAGGATAAGTGATACCAGATGGCTCTTATTTCAATCTGTTGCAATTGAAATGAGAGCAATGGTCAGTACTGCAACATTATTTTATACGAGCGCAATTTGAAGAAAAATGCGCATCCAATATGGAGAAAATACGCAATATACAGGAAGGACTTTCAGTAACTAATAAAATGTATTTAAAATTTCTAGTCTACATTCTTGAAATTATGAATAAATTAAATTTAAATTTTCAAAGTGAAGCTTCCCAAATAATATATTTAGTTTCCTCAACAAAGGAAATTTTACTAGAAATTTTTAAAAACTTTTTAAAGAAAAAATACGTCTTGGAAACAAAAATAGAAAATATTGATTTTAACAATATTGTAAATGTTAAATATATACATATAGGGCATGAAGCCAAAGTCCAAATATGTGGTGAAAAGATTCCAAACAGTACTACTATAGAAATTAAAACCAATATTTTAAATATTTATAGAAAATTGTGTTATGAAATTACATCAAGAATCGATATTAAAGATGAGAGACTAACACTTTTAAGATTCTTAGATCCTGTATTTATAAAGTCAAACGAAGATATAAACTATTTGGAAATTGTTACCAAATTCAATAATATAATTACGAAACCAGAGGCTTTTATTAACGAGTTTAAGCTATTAGAAAGTAAGGTAAACGACAAAACTTATGAGGCCATATTTAAAATATCTAACGCAGAAACGTTTTGGTTTGAAATCGGAAATTTAAAAAATAGATTTAACAAAAAATTATATTCAAATTTATATAAATTTGTTGCATATATATTTACTTTGCCACATAGCAGTGCTTGCGCTGAACGCATTTTTTCTAAATTAGCACTTCTGAAAAATAAACTTTCGAATAGACTAAATGTGGACACTTGTGAGTCCATGCTTTCGTCTCTTAATTTGTTCGAAGCTGAGCTGGAAGATTGGACACCAAGTGAAGATTTAATTAAAAAATATAGAACAAACATTTCTAAAAAGTAATATGTACTAAGTATGTATTTTAAAATAAAAAAAAATGTATTTAATTAAATTTAAATGTAAAGTACAAATCAGAAACAAAAGGTGATCAAATTCGTATGAATTGTTTTTTTAATGTGTTATTGGTTATTTGGTTTTTAAGAATTAAACGGCCAATTATCCCAAGTTCAGTTATAACTAACTATTTCTTTAACTTCCAGTTAACAATACGTTTTTGACAGTTATAACTGATAGAACTTGGTAAAATTGGCCGTAAGAAATGAATTATAACTTAAGTTTATATAAAAAGTTGTTCTATTTTTGTTGATTTCTTTTTATTAATAATTACTTTTATGAAAATTAATTTACTTAAAACTAAATGTACAAATCAAAAAAATTCCTATGATTTTTTTTAGTTTTATTTTTACTTTGTTTTTTTAACTGCCGTATTCATAAAAAATAAAATAGATTTGAAACGTATTTTAAAAACAAATTTCCATACAAATTTTCCTTAAAAAAGATTTCATATCCAATTTATTTTTTTATGAATACGGCCGTAATAATTTAAGTTATGAAGTGTTTCTTTTATGAATATAAAAAGTTTTTTTTGCTGAGTTTTTTTAATTAATCATTTTTTTTTTAATATACTTGACCCTTTTTTTATAATACCCTTTTTATGACCCTCTTTTCTAAAATCCCCTTTTTGCGACCCTTTTTGAAAATTTTCAACGGTAACCCTGCCTCCAACAATAAATTTCAGTATTTTTATCAATTATTAAAAAAAGGGAATTAAGCACAACAAACAACATCTTTTAATACTTGGATATTCTTAAAAATCTATATTTTTATAATCATAATACTACTTCTTGAAGATAAAAAGGATCTGAGGTTAGCAATAAAAAAATAATTCCTTATGAGTGTCCATCCAAGTGGTTTTTCTACTATACGACAACCGCACTTTTCTCACATTTTTATGATTTGCTCTAACGTTGGGTACGTTCGTAAATGCAGTTGTCGCGCATCACTTGCGCATAAGTAAAGTTTAATGTTCGTAAAAGAACTACTTGTAAAGCTGGGATCACACGATTGCCGCAATGCACCAATTTTCACATTTTTTAATACCCTAATCGTGTGAATGCAAAATCAAATGACTCATGTACCAATCGAGGACAATATAGTGCTTACTTTTACCTACTTGATATGCAACCGCGCGTCAGTAAATATAAGAAAAATTTACCAATATTTATCATGTATCAAGAAAACAAGATTGCGCACTGCACAGGTCCGTTATTTTGTTATGTAGTGATCAGCTGTTTGTGTGACGAAGGCAAGGAGTTTGTGTTGTAAACAAATTAAATTTGTGTATAATATGTAAATGAAAATAATCTGTTGACCAGTCGCCAATCTGGTTTCAGACCCCGACATAGCTGTATAACAGCACTTTCGGATGTAGTTGAAGACATCAGAGAAAACTTGGATGAAGGTAAACTTTCGTTTTTGGTGCTACTGGACCATTCTAAGGCATTTGACACTGTTCACCACTCAATTCTTAGCATGAAATTATTTAAGCAATTCGGGTTTTCTGTACAAGCTAGAGGACTAATTCAGTCCTATCTTGCAGACAGAACTCAATCTGTCGTTAATAACGATCAAATATCACGTTCTTTGCCTGTCACCAGAGGAGTACCTCAAGGCTCCATCCTTGGACCTTTATTGTACTCTCTTTACGCAAATGATCTCCCACAACAACTTAGCTTTTCAAACATACAAATGTATGCTGACGATATTCAATTATATCTCAGTAGTACCAAAGACTCAATTGTTTATAGGTAAACGAACTTAACTCTGATTTAGAAAAAATCTTTATCTGGGCTTCTGCTAATGGTTTAAAAATTAACCCAAATAAGTCAAATTTTCTTATCATTTGTAAAAATAGCATTAGACCGGAAGGTGAAATTGATATTTCTATTGGTGGCGCGAGAATCAAGCAGGTAAACACGGCAAGAAATTTAGGTGTGACGTTTAACTGGACCCTAACTTGGTCGGACCATATAAGCCAGGCCTGTGGTAGGGTATATAGTAAGCTGCGCAGTTTATGGGCCACTTAATATTTTACTCCCCTTAGTATAAGGACGCTGTTGGCTAAAACATATCTACTTCCCACATTGTCATATGGGTCCGAAATTTTTTCAGGCTGCTCTTCATGTGATATGCGCAAACTAAACACAACATACAATAATATCGTTCGCTATGTTTACGGCTTAAAAAAATTTGACAGGGTCACACCTTTTTCAAGACGTTTTATGCAATTGCCTTTTAATAAGTTTTTGAAAATGAAATGCTTAATTTTCCTTCATAATATTATTGTAAAAAAAGAACCGGAATACTTATATGATCGCCTGAAATTTGCAAGATCCCAAAGAGGCCGATACATTATTCAATTACGACATCGAAATCATGCGTCAGAATGCCAATTCTTTATCATGAGTATACGTCTCTGGAATCAACTCCCTAATTATCTTCAAAGCACCGACAACGCAATAAAATTTAGGAAATTACTTAACGATTATTTAAATGACTAAAAATTTTTATATGTATTATTATATTTTTTCGTTTATATTTTTATTTCTTTTTTATATTTTTATTTCTCTTTTTATATTTTTTATTTAATTTTTTTCTTTTTTTATATTTTTTATTTCATTTTTTTTTTCTTTTTTTATATTTTTTCTTTTTTTATATTTTTCATTTATTTTTCTTTTACAAATCTGTTAATATTACAACTTCATTCACCTTGTGATTAGTTATGTCAATTAAATTTATATAATTTGTTAATTAATTTAATTTTGTTAATCAATATTGTCCACTATTGCATTTTTCATTTTAAATAATTTTGACTTTTCTGATTCTAATACTGTAATTAATAAGATATATGTCTTGTTGTATTAGAAAATCAATCATAATAAATAAAATTAAAAATTAAAATTAAATTAAAAAGTGCTATAGAATTAAATTAAGAAACGTAAACAATTAATCAAAAATAAAAACTAAGTGTGCAATTAATAACTGTAATAATGATAACAATTCAAAAGCGTGTAAAACTTCACCAAAACTTTGAAAAAAACAATGAAGATCGTTTTCTTATAAAAAACAATTTTATTAAAGATTTAGTCAAACAGGCTGATCATATTAAATGTGATGAAAAAGTAAAAAAGCTCTTTTTTAGGGCTAGAATGTATTTTAACCCAAATTGTCCGGGAATGTTTTTTGTTTTGAATTTAAATAAAAGTTATATAATTTATGAATATAGGACCCAAGAAAATTTACCTAGTACCTAGAATTTTTATGCGGCCTATGGGTCGGGCATAATAGGCCGTTACCATATGGTCACATCCGGCCCTACACAGAATTTTTTTTTGTTCGCAGAAAATTTTTAGGTTTTAAAAGAAATCATGTTTTTATTGTAATATATACACATATTTTAGAAAACTATACATTTGTACATGCCATTACTTAACAAAAATAAAATAATAAAGTTTGTTAAATGTTAATTTTAATGCCAAAATGCTTAAAAACTATGTTTTTACACGATTCTTTGTGTGGTATTCAGCAAAACATTTGACGCATAGACCAACATCACATTTATTGCACGCAGTTCGACCGCTCGTTTTGCATAGTTCACCAGCGCAACGTCTTCTTTTAATAGTAGGTACAACAAGATGATCTTTTCCGTCAAATCGTAATGTACTACGTACAGAGCTTTCATGTTCTCGTTTGGGAATTGGAGTGCAACCACTTCTTTTGGGCTTTTCGCCGTAATGTTGACAATAGTAAATAGCGATTTGACGTCTAAACTCCAATTGATTTATGTTGCTATGTTCTATTCTATGAAGCTGCCAAGCATTTTGAACACATACATCGACCAGCCAAGTAAAAATACTGCTCCACCATTTCTTCCCCTTATATCCAATGCGATAAAGGCTTACATTCTGATCCAAACGATCAACACCTGCCATATACCGGTTGTATTGAGTTACAACATGCGGCCGTTTCACTTGTATTTTTTTCTTTTCCTCTTTTGAATATCTCAAGGCGTTGGATATTGGATGGACGCCATGAGCGGTAGAGGCAATGGAGACAACTGAGTTGTCCTTCCATTTTGTCACATGTATTCCAAAATCATTGGCAGAAAAAGAGGCGCAAAATCCTCTTTTTTCTTTTTTATTAATAATTTTCTTACAAGTCAAGGGACAAGTTTTTGGTATACGGTTTTCCCGGATAGTTCCAGTGGCTGTATATCCACGGGTTTTTAGATATTGCAGGAGAGGAAAACTGGTGAATAAATTATCGAAATAAAAAGCAAATGGTAAATTTTGTAATTCTCCAGGAAAATCATCAATCATATTGATCAAGGGACTAGCACATTTTCCAAAACATTGCTCATATTTGCTATTTACTCGTGGATTTTTTCCTTGATAAATTTCAAAATTGATAAGATATCCACTTGGCGTACATAAGGACCACACCTTATATCCAAATCTTAAAGGCTTTCCTTTTATATATTGCTTACATCCATGCTTTCCAAAGTACGAAATCATACTCTCGTCGTATGAAAGGTTTTGCTCTGCATGGAAGTTTTTTATCATATTGTACTTCAAATGGTCTGTTACTGGTCTGAGCTTCCACATTTTGTCTCCATCAGCATTTTGTGCTCCGGCGTCTACAAAATGAAGAGAACTGCATATCTCTATAAAGCGGTCGCGACGCATACTGTTGAATACAAGATCAACTTTCAAATCACTATCAGCAGACCACATATCTCGATATCTTGTTGGACCACTATATCCAGTGACTAAAAGAATTCCTATATAAACCTTTAACTCTTCTTTCGATATCATTGGGTTTTTGTTGCCTCGCAAGACAGCATATTCATTTGACTTTTCAGCAATATGTTGGATTAAAGCATCGTCAAAAAATTTTTCAAACTGCTCATGTGGCTGGAGAGAGCTACAGTCCTCATAATTTGCATGCGGAAATATTGGAGTTGAGCTTGTAGAGCTTTTGGTTTCCCAAGTAAACTTCGTATGTCTATTATCTTGCGGAAATACATAATTTACAATTGTGGGTTTTATTTTTTTTAAATGAGACATAGATTCGGAATGTATGCTGCTATTAAGCAAATCAATAGATATGTTTGCGTCAGAGTTATTAATAACATCTACTATGGCTTCATCGCAATCAGATACATCATTGCTATCCGCGTCAAAACTCAGACGTCTTCCACTTGTAAAAACGACTTCACAGTCGGATTTAAGCTGCGCGGGACATACATTATCAGGAACTCCACCTTCATTTTCTCTAGCATCGTCCTCACCGCTAAGATCGCCATCATTCTCAGGGGGTTCAATAAAAATTTTTGCAATACTTTCGTCATTATCACTATCAATTTCATCTAGGAAGTCTAATGCTTCAGTAAGTGTAAGTTTTCTAAGCAAACAAAAATCGTATAACAAATAAATGTTCATTCTCAGAAAATTGACAAAGTAAAGAGTAACAAAAAAAAAAATCTATGTAGCGCCTGATGCACCCATATGGTAACGCAAATATATAATGCTCGAAAAATACAAGTGATATATATTATTTAATATTTTGATTTACAACAAAATTAAATATCACTATTACGTTATAAACTTCTAAAAAAATATTTCTCCTAAGAACAATAAAAGTAAAAAAAAATTATAACTTACTTTTTCATGTAATTCATTTTTCACTATTTTTCTAATTTTTTTTTTCAAGTTTATTTAAACGACCTCTCGCTTAGAAACACAAAACACAAATGATCTGCAAAGCTGTTAAAATTATTAACAGGCGCTTATATCATGTAATACCAGTGATTTTCTGTTAAAAATTTTAACATAAACATTGCTATGTAGCTTAAATTGTAACGTATTTTTGCGTTACCATATGGGTGCGTCCGGACAATTTGGGTTAAAATTAGAAAACTTAATGCGGAGCATAAAGACATCAGCATATCTAGAAAAAGAAAGTTTAATAAAATAAAAAATTAAATTTAATTTAATACATTTTGCTTCTTTTATTTATTTTAATAAAAATTCAGTTGCATACAAAAGAATATGCTCTTATTAAGCAATAAGGAGGGCTATGTTCATCAATGTTCCTCTGGAAATATTTACAATAACCAATGAAGTAATGTCTGACAAAAAGTTCTTTATAAGAATTTTTATACAACCAAAAAGTAATGTTTTTATAGCCCCAAAAAGCTCTTCTTATAACACAAACATGCAATTTTTACTCGATTACTTCTCTTTCCTTTCAATTTAAAATTTTGTTCAAATCGATGCACCCGTTTAGAAGTTATGTAGTTATTTCCAGTTTTGCGCCAAAAATCTTTTTGATTTTTTACAACAAACACCCATTTGCATTCTGTGATGACGTATATGCGCAGTAAAATTTTTTTCTGAACGGCTAAGTGCGAAATCTTGTTTTCTTGATTCATGAATATTTATTGGGTGCGGCAATTAAACAACACAATACGCGCCAATATTCGCCTTTTTTAATAAACTTACTTTTGTGTGATTCTTTTAGTAGCAATAAATATGTACATAATTATATATTATTCATTATAATTATTTAATTTTTTTTTTAAATTAGTGCAATAGCTGTTCAGGATGAATATTTTTATTCAATATATTTAATAAAATTAAAATAAAACAGAGTATTATTTCTTTTTTAATAATATTTAGGTACAAAACATAGTTTAAATAATATATAAATAATAAACAATTTAAAAGAATATATACAGAAAAACGGAGGAAAATGCATTGAAATTCTTTAAAGCGATTTTATTTTATATTTTTTTTAGCAAATATAATGTGATAATTATTTCCTTTTAAATTTTTATTATATTAACCATTTTTAAAAATATTTAAACTTTGACGTTTTTACATTTTTACCGATATTTGTCGTTAATATTTCTTAAAGAAAATATTTTTTAACTGAAAGACGAATAACAAATTCGTTAAAGTAACCGAGATTTCTCGCTACTTAACGATATCGGTAGTAAAATTCAAAAAGTTACAGATTTGAGGTACTGGTATTTAAATAACATTATTTAAATCAACTAAAGCGATACAAATATTTTTAATTTGCATTCTTAAAATTTGAATAGAAATATTCTCTATTTCTTTAAATTTTTTAAAATAAAGTTTTACTTTGTTTAATTTTTGGAATTTAATATATTTTTCTTAAAAAATTTCAATTAAAACGATCCAACAAAACGTTGTTTGAATATATGGTACTTTTTTTAATGAACAAGCTTATACAACAGCTGTTTTCGCAGTTGACACAAGTAAGAACAATCGTGTGACCGTGCTGCGGCAATTGTTGTACCCATTTCGCTTTGTACCAACTAGCGGCAATTAAATTTATATATACCGGGCAATCGTGTGATTTCAGAATATTTGATTGGGGGCAATCTCATTATTGTGCGTCAATAAAGCACAATCGAAATTGTGTCATATTGGTGCATTTGGGGCAATCGTGTGATCCTACCTTAAGAAACTTGGCATCACTCTCATATATAAAAAGTTTTTTTATGCAGAGATGTCGCAGCTCTGCAGCAAATTATTGCAACAGCTAATTTTCTGATGAAATAACTTTTCATATAAAAGAAATCATTTTATCTTTCTTTTTTGATGATTTTTCTTGTTATTTATAAGAAAACTGTCACATTTTGGTTCAATATTTTTACTATTATTTGATGTTCGCTTATGAAATTTGTGGAGATATGTTGGAACGCTGTTGATTGAATTGTATAAGCTGTCGGGCAGCGCTAGAGTTGAACCAAAGACTATAGATTTATATAAATGTATAGTCCTTGGTTGATCGGATGTGTATTTAGTGGAATGTAAGTCTGCATTCACACGTTTCATATTTTGATGCAGAACTCTTGTCTTTTTAGGAGAGGGTAGAAAGGAGGTTTGGTACGGAGATGCCTGTACTCGTTTAGAACGCTTTGTGTTTTCATTCAACAATGGCTGCATTAAAGTTTTCTTTTCTTTTTCTATTTGGTTCGCTTTGAATAAAATTTTTGTTGTTTTATAGCAAAAAAGGATGAAACTGATTACTGCGTGCGATCATATTGGCATCTTCAAAAGGGAATTGAAAATGTAAATAACTTTATTAAATATATAAAGAAATGCATAAAAACAATTAAATTAGTGAGTTTTTTTTTTATTGAAAATAAAATATGATGCATACATACACACATGCATATATGATTTGTGTCGTTTCTTAGCATCTCTGTATAATTGATATTGCTCATTTTTGGTTAAAAAAAAAAAATAATAATAAAGAACAAAGAGGAAAAAAAGACAAACAAATTTTATTTGCAGATAAGATGGAACATTTAATTGTTAAAACATTGCAAAGGCAACAAGTTAAATTACATTTCATTGAAAGGATTTTCTATTTGAATAAGTCGAATTTAATTTAATTGAGGAAACACTAGCATTTAATTGCGAATAGAGAGTGGAATAAGTGTGGCAAGCATACCACCCTACAAAAAACGAGACTACTCTATACATGCGTGTATGGACTACTCCATAAGGGAGTAGGACTACTCCAATACCTATCCTAAATGTATGTAAAAACATACTCCAATTTACATTGCGATGTCCTAGGGCTGGACCACGTAACCCAGCTATGCATTACAAAGGAGTAGTTTTAAAACTACTCCATTGTATACACAACAAGAGGATTAGTTTTAACTTCGTTTAAAAACGAAAACATGTCGTTAAAAAACGAAGACATGTCGTCTCACTACAAACACTTTTTAACAATGACATGGTCCATGCTTGCATTACATCGGACCAGTCCATGGAGTAGTCCATTTAATCAAATTGGATCAGGTGGTCCAATATTATTTGTAGGGCACCGTTTCTTTGCATTGCCATAGATAAGGCGCTTCTTCGTTTACAATGGGAAAAGTGGCTTCGCTCATTTTCTATAAATCTTGAAGGCGAAGAAATCAGGCAAAGAAGAAGAATAAGTTATTGTATTTCGGTGGTACGCAACTACAAGAGGTGGTGTACAATATACCCGGAGCTCTTGTGGAATCTGGAAATGTAGCTGAGGGAACAGACGTGTACGACGTCCTGGTTGTAAAGCTCAATAAATATTTTGCGCCCAAAAGAATTTCTACTTTCGAAAGACATTTTTTTTAAAAAATTTCTTGTAGGATTACGGAACGAAGCCGCGAAACGTCACTTGGGAGAAACAAAAGAACAAATATTGGCGATTCACTTAAAAGATAAAGAGCGCGTTCGTAAATGCATCACTGCGCTGCATCAGAAAAGCAAACTTTTTTTAATGCCGATAAAAAGTAATTATAATTTTTTTTATTGTGTGACTATTACTTTTGTAGAGTATTTGACAATTTGTTGGTCCATATCTACTTCATTGATATATACATATATAAACATTTGAAATCACTGACGCAGCGCAGTCATGCTTTACGAACGTACCCAAACTTATTGATGCATGGGCTCCAAATGACCTAAAAAAACGACTCCTAGAAAAACAATACACGCTTACGGAAGCCATTGAGATGTGCCACGTTTACGAACAAATAAACAATCAGTCCCAGACAATGAAATTGCCGAATGCATTTCTAGATATCAATAGAGTTGATAGCAAGAATCAAAATATCGAATGTGGCAAATGTGGGCAAAGAGGACATACTGGCACAAGTGCTGCTTGCCCCTCGAAAAATTTAAAATGCAACAAATGTGGGCTCATTGGCCATTTTGCTCGCCAGTGTATGACGAAAGGTACTAAGCGCAAGCAGTCTAATCATGAATATGCAGATCCGAAAAGGTGAAGAGGGGTGTATTCAAACATACAATTCGTGGCAGATGATAATAGGCCGGAAATTGGATCCATGAAGAGTGAGTGGACTAAACACAATTCTTTTCAAGTAACGGACAGGTTAGGCGAACATATGAATGAAATGATGCTATGTACGAGCCCTGAAAATTTCAATGTTGATTGATTCTGGCTCAAAATTTAACTTGCTGAGTGAGAATGGTTGGGAGTATCTCTGCAAGAAATATTGCACTGTTTGGAAAATTAAAAATTAGAAATCTGCAAATCAGTTTCGCGCGTATGCTGGAATCTGCTCAGGATTAAGACAGTTTTCGAGGCTGTTATAGGTCTAGACCAGGGGTTTCCATTTCTTTGCACAATTGTGTACACCACTACTAACACATATTTTTATACTCTTCAATTCAGTCGTCGATGTGACTTCGACGAGTGTACATGTCTAGCGGATGCTATATTATTTTGTTTCAGCTTACACTCAAAAAATATTGTGCGGTCAAAAATGCTTTTGGTAACATCCAATGCCTTGCGTGCAATTTTTATTTAGGGTTTAAATTTTAAGACTTAAATGTAGAATAATGTAACATTTCATAAGTTTACATGCAAAGCAAAGAACTTTGTTAAATGGTAATTATTTGAGATTTAAAAGCAATTTTTAATATTTCAGATAAAAAATTTCAAAATGTCTAACAGTCCTATGTGGAAGAAGCTGATAGTCACATTTATTATAGGTTTTATTTTACATACGTATATGGATTCGGTTCTTATAATTTTACAGCACTTTTTTATTTTTTCTTATGCAATACTAAAAATTATTACTATAAATTATTATCAGATCACTAATTCCACTAACACCGTGGTAATAGTTATAAAACCGATTACCCAGTTTTGGTGTTTAAAAATATTAATGTGTTCTTATAAAAAGAATTAAAAACTCTGCAAATTTTTTTCTTGAGTGTGATTATACATTATGCTGTTAAAAAAAATTATATATGTATTTGATGATACGTCATTTTTAATTTTGTAAATAACTTAAAATTAATCAACAAAAATTTCAAATTTTCAAATAATATCTACATTGTTTTGCATTTAAGCTAACGATATGTGTTTTGCTGATGTAAAAATCTTTGATGCCTGTAAAAGGGTCCCTTTTTCTAAATGCAGAAATTATTAAGAAAAAAATAGCCACAATAATTTATTGGTATTTTGTGCTTGTAAAAATATTTTTGTTTCTGTACAAATCGCATCGGTGGGTTTTCTTTCTTTGAAAACACTTTTCTTAAGTAAGTAAAAATATTTAAAAAACAAGTTAAAAAAAGTCTTGTTTTCCTACAATTTATGTGTAAACCTATACACATAAAACCAAATGTGACAGCAGGTAAAATTTTTGGGTAAGAAGATGTGTTTTATTGATGTATTAATGAAACTTTATTGTTTCGCACTATTTTTATTAACGTAAATTTGACCTGTTATAATGGCTTTATACATTTCTGCAGGCAAACTCAGGTGCGCATTTGGTATTTTGTTAAAATGTATGCACAGATGTTTAAAGTATGAGTAACCCAACAACGTGAATTCCCTTTCTATTTTACTAACCACTATGAATACCCTAACTTTTTACTAAAATAACTTTTTCACGTTATAATTCTAATGTAATTTATTTTATTTTTGAATAAATAGACCAGGGAAATCCATTTCTATGCAAAATTGTGTATACCACTACTAATACATATTTTTGTTTCAGGTTAACAGAAAAAACTTTATGATGGCACTTAAAAAATATTGTGCGGTCAAAAACGCTTTTGGTAACATCCAATGCCTTATATGCTATGCAACATTTAAGGAAGGAACGGAATATGTTATTAAACGTGTGATTTGCGTGCAATATTTATTTTTTATGAATTTTTAAAACATAATAATCTTTAATTTTTTTACAATTGTTTTATAAGATATTTGCAACTTATTTAGAGTCAAAAAGCTTCCGAATAAAAAAAAGTGCAGTTTTAAAATCAGCGACATTGAATTGGTAAAGAATTGCTACTAATTTTTCATTAACACAAAAAATTTTTAATTTTGTTGTACCTTTGTGTTAAACAACTTATAAAATATATTACTCACATTTTATTTCGGCTGTAAATGAATGCATTCTTTTTTTTTACTCTCTGGTACTCACTACTACACAACCAAAAAAAAATTTGGAAATCCCTGGTCTAGACTTAGTTTCAAACCTTTGCATCATTCTATTGAGAATGGAGGTCAATATCTACTGGGTCCAATTACTGCCATCAAATTAAACATTTTGAAATTATGTCCTGGATTCAATAATATCCAAGATTACCAAATATTTCCGAAAATTAAAGGCATTAAAATTTCACTATCAATTGATAAATCCGTGAAGCTGGTCCAACAACCAATGCGTAGAGTACCGTCGGCTATAGAGGAAAAGATCGAACAAAAATTGAGCGAAGCAGTCAAACTAGATATCATAGCGCTAATGGTAGGATCTAGCCCTTGGATATTTCCAGTGGTGGTTGTATTTAAAGGGAACGACGATATCCGTCTATGCATCGATATGAGGAGAGCCAATTTTGCAATATTCCGGGAGAACTATCCACTTCCGACATTCGACTCCTTTATGACCAAACAAAATATTTTGCGAGACTCGACCTCAAAAACGCCTACCACCAACTGGAACTGGACGAAAGGAGTCTTGAAATAACTACACTAAATGGCTGTTCAGATACAAGGGGCTACTGTTCTAAATTCAGAGCCAGAAATATTTCAAAGAATCATGAAAAGCATTTTGGCCGCGTGTCATTGTAAACTATATGAAACCAAACACGGCAAAAATTTGGAAAAATTCAGGCATTGAGTTCGAACTGGTCACGGATCACAAGCCTTTGAATGAGATTTTTAAGCCCACGTCAACGCCGCCTGCCTGAATCGTGCTTAGCCTTCAGAACTGATTGAAGCGGTGGAAAATATAAAAAAAGATTCTTGGAACTTAAATACATCGAATTAATTCTTTCCTTTGCGACTTTAGCTATGTACTTTGGGACGCGTATTTCCACATGGCCATGGCAATGGATTTGCTGGGACCGTTACCTAACCATGATTGTATTTTTGTGGTCATCGATTATTATTCAAGATATCAAGAAGTAAATTTCCTGAACAAAACAACATCCAGTTCCATAATTGACTTTCTTGACGGAATATTCATTAGAATGGGCCACCCAAAATCAATTTCTACGGATAACGGTCGCCAGTTTGTTACAGCCAATTCACATGGAGGCTTTTGCGACGTCGCTTTGTCGACGTCTCTTTTGGTTTGATGGCGAGCGGTGTAGAGAAGAAAGAGGGGTAAACAAAACGACTCGTTTTGTGTTTTTCATGTCGTTTTCTTATACTCCTCTTCAAACTTATTTATCTTCTTCTCGTTTTGTTTTATTCTATTTCTTAATTTGAAGCGTCAGGTTGCACACAAATACGGAAATAATAAAAAAGAATATAAAACAAAAGTTTGAGTTTTAATTTAAACATATTTCTTATTTAAAAAATCACTTTTTTATATTTTTCTTAATGAGAAAAATCAACTAAAGAAGATTTATCGATAAGGCAATAAAAATCAACCCTGGTTGCAAATAAAAATTAAAATTGAAAAAAGCGACATGCCACTAAAGGCCGGTATTCACTATCCTATTTAGTCGCACGATATGTCAAAAAAATCGTGTGTGCTCATAATGTATGACAGTGTGGCTTAAAAATGAATTGAGTGACAGATTTTTTTGACAAGTCTGTCCGACTTGGAAATGTTTTAAAAATTTTCATAAAATGATAGATTATATGCGATCAGAGTTGCATTTTCTTGTAAAGTTGATGAGTCATTTGAGTTTGCATCTTTTTTGTGGGATAGTGTGGCATTGACAGCAGATTTTGCAGACATTTTTTTTATGTCGTATAGAATTCCGTCAGATTTTCGTGTGAATGAATCGTACGATTATGTAGGATAGTGAATACCGGCCTTAAATACCATCGTATAAACGCAAGAGGTTTTTGATGAATTCAAAAGCTACTGCACCGACAAAAACATTGAAATTATGACGTCCCCGCCATACTGGCCATAATCAAATGTGGAGCTCATAGTCATGGAACGGACTACAAAATGGAAATTTAAAAATTCTTGCTGATGTACAATGTCACTCTCCATGAACCAACTGGGAAAGCCCAAACTGAACTGTTGTTCAACCGTATAATTCGAGACAAAATACCATCGATCCTTGATGTCAACGAGAATATTTTAGATGCGGAAACTAGAGACATGGATACAGTTTTTTTTTTTTTTTTTTTTTCTCAGTATTTATTTATTGAATCTTCATATACTAAATATGAACTAACAATAATTAATCGAATCTTAACCTAATATTTGATTTATGTCCTGCCAGTGCCGGACAAAAAAGATTTCGTCATCACGGTTTCTGTTCACATATGTAGGTGTTTACCGCTCATCTGATTGGGTGAGTGCTGCAGTGTCTCTTCTTCTTAATCGAGTGTGGCCGCCATAATTTAAAATATTTCGTGCTAATGGGTTTGGGTGCAGTTCCAGCCTTTTTAAATATTTTACTGCATATTTCGCCGAGGCAGTGCCCCATAACTGAATACCGTAGCACCAAATTGGCTTTAAGATAGAGTTGTAAAGTAGAAGTTTGCAATCGAGGCTGAGAACAGAATTTCTTCCAATAAGCCAATTTATTTGAATTGCTTTTAGTTTCATTTGAGTTAATTTAGCTTCTATATGCCATTTCCACGTTAAACGCCGATCTAGATGTATACCGAGGTATTTTACATGCGAGTGTTGGGGTATTATTTGATTATTGATTTTAATAGGGGGGCATGTTTCCCGACGCAATGTGAATGTTATATGTGCGCATTTTTGCTCATTGATCTTTATCCTCCATTGTTTTAACCACCTTTCCAGTTCAAATATGTGATCCTGTAAGTAACGAGATGCTTCTTGACAGTTTGCGTGTACGCTTAGAAAAGCTGTATCGTATCGTGTATCGTGTACGCTTAGAAAAGCTGTAGCGTTAATTTTGACACTAGTAGTTTCTCAAATAGCTTTGATATATTAGACAATAGGCTTATAGGTCTATATGACTCAACTTTTGTGGGATGCTTTCCTGGTTTAGGTATCATGGTAACTAAAGATACTTTCCACTCTTGTGGGTAGTATTCAAGGCGTAAAATAGCATTAAAAATTAGTAGAATAATTTTCTTTGCTATGCGGGGTAGCTCCAAAAGCATTTTGTTACTGATGTTATCAAAACCAGGGGCTTTCTTGGGGTTTAAATCATGAATAGCCTTTTCGATTTCTCTTATCTCAAATCTTAGTGGAACAGCTGATCTAACAACAGGTGGTAAATCGACCGCAGTATCGAAAGATGTATGAGGGGTAAATACGGTTTTCAAATGATTAACAAAAATATTTCCTTTTTCTATACCATTTCGTGCCCAACTTCCATTTAAGTTTCTTAATGGCGGTTTAGTGATAACTGGTCTTTTTAGATTTCTAGCTGCACGCCATAATGAGTAGTCAGTTTGAGGAGTTGCATCAAGTTCCTTAAGATATTTTTCCAGAGAAGCCGTTTTTTGAGACTGCAGTAAGATTCTTAGCCTTTTTGTGCACTCTTTTAGTAAATTTTTAAGTTGAGGGGATCTGTGCAATTGCCACTCCCTTCGAGCTCTCCTTTTTTCAGTCAAGAGACGCTCGACATCTGTAGAATATATTTTACTATTTTTGATGTTTTTGCGGGCTATGCTAGAATGTTGAACAGCTAGTTTGAGATAATTGTCAAAATTTACAATAGAAAGATTCACATTCTCCGGTGTTCTAAGAGGAATATTTTCAGTGCAGTGGGTACTGAGATATTTTTTATATTTTAACCAATTTATTTGTGTTGCTGACGTCACTAAGTATCCACACGGAGATACAATTCTATTAGGGTTTGCTATAGTTAGAAGTGTAGGTGTGTGATCAGAAGATAATTCTAAAGAAGCTTCAACATGGATCGTTTCTGCGGGGATGTTTTTAACCACGCCAAAATCGATGACATCTGGAATTTTTTGCTGATCAGTAGGCCAATAAGTTGGTTGACCACTCGCGACCACATTTAAATCCATTTTAGACATTGTATTGTACAAAACACGACCCTTTGGTGTTATGAGCCGTGACCCCCAGAAGGTATGTTTATCGTTGTAATCGCCAGCGGCTAGGAAACAGGGTCCTAATGATTTAAAATATTTATAATATTGGCTTTCTGATATTGAAAATCTAGGTGGAGAGTATAATGATGAAAGTACTAAGTTTCGATTTAGCTCTTCAACACAAATGTTCGTTGCTTGCAGATAATCTTCACGATAATCACACATTAAGTAGTGTTTGATTCGGGCTTTTATCAAAATAGCAGAGCCTCCACAAGCTCTATCTCAAGGGTCCTTGGTATCATATAATATATAACCATTAATTTTAAACGTATTTCTTGAGGTCAAATGAGTTTCAGAAACCATCATTACATCAATTTGTTTACTTTTAAGAAAGTATTCTAGTTCATTTTTATGTTGGCGAATGCCGTTTGCGTTCCAAAAACAAATTTTTAAACAATTCATGGCTTGTTTAGTGCAGCCTGCAATAACATCGATTGCATTCTTAACATTTCCTGCATCATATTACCCATTGTGTTCGTAAAGTTAGTTACTGTTTACACTAGTGTTTCCATGGTTTTTTCTAGACGACTTAAATTAGAAACTGGAGTCTCATCATTATTTGGCAAATCACCTTGAATTGGAATATGGTTTGATTTTAGGACGTTTGCGTAGGATGTTCTGTTATTACTAGGCTGCGGCACTTGAACGTCATTAGTGTTAACTTGATGTGATACCTGCATTTGAGGGGGATTAGGTTTCGGTCCAACCGAGCGCTTGACTATAGAGTATACAGGGCATCCTCTATAGTTGGCAGTGTGATTACCACCACAGTTGCTGCATTTTTTTACATTGGGGTCGTTTTTAGACTTATCGCAGAGAGCTGTACCATGCAACTCTCCACATACAACGCAAACAGGGGTTAAATGGCAGTATGCCTTAGTGTGACCAAATTCTTGGCAGTTTAAACATTGCACGGGACCGTTCCTTTTGTGCGGCTCCTCTATCGTTATTTTCCTATACAGGATATATTTCAGACTGTAAATGGGATGCGTTTCGTTTTTTTTAAGCTTAACGTCGCCGGGTTCTAACTCCACTCGAAATAGTGGCTGGGGATTTTTTTCTCTATTTTTAATATTTATTACGTTTTTTATTTTGAAGCCCTTCTCTTCTAAAAACGTTTTTATCTCACTTGGGTCTACGCATGAATCAATGCCCTTTATCACTACCTGGAGACCTTTACTGCTCTTCAGTTGGTATGTATAAAAGTTTTTTTTTAGTGCCTCTAATTTCGTAATTACCTTACGAAAGTCATCTTCACGATTAACTTGTATTTTTGTCTCATTTATACTACCCCGCTTAATTGCAACTACATAAAAAGAATTTTCACCTATTACCGAGATCAAATTCTTTATTAGTTCATTTGAGTTTTGCTCTCTAAGATATATCGGCGGTGGCTTAGAAGATTTGATAACGTTTTGTGCTTCCGGAGATTCCTCATCCAGAATTGCAAAACGATTTTGAGAACTTCTTTTATCAGCTGTACCATCTTTTAAGACTTTTGAGACCGAAGCAACTGCTGAAGAGGTTGGGCTGCGACCCCGTTTAAGCACTGTTATGTACCTATCAATACCTACTTGTACTGGAGGCTTTTGACCACTTTTTACTTTTGGAGCTGAATTTTCCATCATGCCTGATTTGGGGGTAATATTTTCATCACTTATTACAATCGTTTTTGCCGCTGAGGCACCGCTTGCAGGTTTTATATTTTTTATTGTATTAATATCAACCGTATTATTAGACACCGAAGGTGATACTGAGTTTTCTATTATGCCCGATTGGGGGTTAATATTTACATCACTTATTAAAATTGTTTTTGTTGTTGAGGCAACGCTAGCAGGTTTTATATTTGTTATTGTATCAACCGTGTTACCAAATACAGACGGCGAGAGGGATCGCGTGCGAGTAATAGGTTTAGCCGTTAGGTATTTGCTATCATCGATTCTTTTTTTTATTTCTGCATTTGTTTCATTAACACTCACTGTGATATATGCATTTCTACTGTTTGCACTCATAAGAGTTTTTTTTTTTTTTTTACTGTTTACAGTTGTGCTCTTATTATTATGTTGTTATTGTTTATCAACACCGAGAATAAAAAAAATGTGTGTTTATGTATGTATGTACATACATGTATTTTTTTTTTTTTTTTCTTTTTCTTGTATTTACTTTTTAAATACACAAATCAATAATCACGTTTTAAAAATTAAAAAATAAACCGTATGCCGAGCTTAGAAAACACGTCTATCTTCAATGAGCGCGAGAGACAGTTAATAAAGAAATAGGGAGGCAGACTAAGATCGTGGTGCGAAAGACAATATAAAGGTTGAAGACAAAGTATTACTGCAGAATGTTATTTTTTCAAATAAACTTCCTGAAAAAACTGAGATGAATTTGAAGTGGTTGAGCGGAAAAGGAACGATGTCATTGTCCGCGGTAATGATAGTCAACAGGCGTAACATTAGACTCTTGAAGAAATTGCCAACAAAATCGGATCTTAACGATGGTGAGTCTGCAGCATTCGATACTTTGGCGGAGTCATTGGAGACACACATGGAAATAGAGAACCCTAACCCGAGGTTGACTCTGGAGGTAAAAAACATTTGAGGGATGTGGAGATCTGACAACGCTGCAGCAGTGATGCACAGTATTCGCTTATGCCTGTATCCGTGTTGATAATGTTCTATAAAACAGGTCACTTCTGTTTATATATAGGGCTACGAAATCCGGACAGTAAAAAAGTTAAGCATTAGTTATTACACCCTCCACCACCACTAGTGGAATACTAAGTTTGTCATTCCGTGTGAAACTTTTTTATTATACATATAAGACCCCATAAGGTATATATATATATATATATATATATATACAGTGTTTTGTTCATAATTCATTTGTTTTTACGGAAATTGTCGGTTATTTTTTTGATAGTTAAATTATATAAAACAACTGATCATTTATTTGTTTTAACGGAATTTGTCGGTTATGTTTTTGATAATTAAATTATTAAAATAACCGAAAATTTATTTGTTTTTTCGGAATTTGGCGTTAATTTCTTACGGAATACGCGGTTGAATTTTTGACAGTAAAAATTAAATGAAGTTTTAGTTAAAATTGAATGCAAAATAAGTAGATCGGTTTTTGTTTACAGTTGTTTAAAATTTCATATAATTTTACATACAGAATACTTTTACTTAATCAACGGAAAATATTAATTGCAACCGATAATCCGTATTAAT
Source organism: Pollenia amentaria (assembly GCA_943735925.1). Classification (NCBI taxonomy): domain Eukaryota; kingdom Metazoa; phylum Arthropoda; class Insecta; order Diptera; family Polleniidae; genus Pollenia; species Pollenia amentaria. The sequence goes on from OX031006.1 coordinate 107,207,724, forward strand.
GCGCAATTAGTTTTTTAATAAATGTTAAAATCAGTTAAAAATAAATTGGCTTGGAATTTTAAAAGTTTATTTATTTAAAAATGAGGGAACACTTCTTAAATAACCCACAGTCTGTTACTGTAATAATATTGTGAGTGTATGATTTCAAGTCATATAAGACGAATTTGGGCAACATTTTATATTATTTTGTGCATTATTCCACCATTTATATTAGTTTTTGTAACAAAATTATAATTTTTTTTAGGGTGGTGGTTCCACATTTTGATTCATAGCTCTGATCCTACTGAACCGATTTTGCTGGATTTCAATTCCAAACTGCTTAGGATAACTACAAGCAATTTGACGCCAAGTTTTTTTCTTTTCTTTTGAGTCTTTCGAAAGTGAGCGTCTTTTCAACAGACGGATCGACTTAGAATTACTCATGGAGCCAGAATATATATATATGTATATACAATATAATGTTAGTTCAGTAAAAGTTTTCATATCTAAGTGTGTTAAAAAAAAAATATCAAAATAATTCAATCAAAACTAAGCTTGCGAAATATTAATTAAAGTTTCAATATATATAATACCACGAAAACATGTGCAAATAATAAAAAAAAACTAAGCGATAAATACAATATAAATATTTTATAATATATAGATATATATGTTTGTATATTATATAATTTTCTGTTCTTTCCCAACTATAGTGAAGAGTATATAAGATTCGGCATAGCCAAATATAGCACTTTTACTTGTTTTTACCACTTTTAATACACCATACAAAAAGTTATTTATACTAAATCGTTACACTTGAAGTTAAAAAAAATGTTTTTCTGCAACTGAATTATGAATTATTATCAGCTCAATTCTAAATATTCCCAGGGAAATTTTGTTTTTTTCTATCCTCTTACAACTACAATTCGTGTTGAAAAAAACCCAGCCAATTGTAGGCGAATGTAAGAAAGAAAAAATTCACTATTTATTGTTGTGTCTTTGTTGAAGCTTTGATATTGTTACAAGTAAGAGCTGAGTGTTTAAAATTCTTATTCACTTTATGGTCTTACTTGTATATTTTTAGCTTTTCTAAAGTATTTGGAAAAAGTTTCCTGACGAGCTGGCCTAAGCAACCAGCGAAATGCGCATATAAACTAGCTTTCCCACAACAATAAATTTCAGTGTTTTTTATCATAAATTGGGATTATTAGCACATCATTAATAAATGAATTAATTAATAAATATTTCATTCCCGAAAATAATTTTTGATAATAAATTTGCATGTGCCCGGCAAATAAAAAACTGAAATGGCAAGCTGCTTTATTTAGCAACTTGTTTTTTTAATTTTGTTTTTTTCTATCCTCTTACAACTACAATTCGTGTTGAAAAAACCCCAGCCAATTGTAGGCGAATGTAAGAAAGAAAAAATTCACTATTTATTGTTGTGTCTTTGTTGAAGCTTTGATATTGTTACAAGTAAGAGCTGAGTGTTTAAAATTCTTATTCACTTTATGGTCTTACTTGTATATTTTTAGCTTTTCTAAAGTATTTGGAAAAAGTTTCCTGACGAGCTGGCCTAAGCAACCAGCGAAATGCGCATATAAATTTGCTTTCCCACAACAATAAATTTCAGTGTTTTTTATCATAAATTGGGATTATTAGCACATCATTAATAAATGAATTAATTAATAAATATTTCATTACCGAAAATAATTTTTGATAATAAATTTGCATGTGCCCGGCAAATAAAAAACTGAAATGGCAAGCTGCTTTATTTAGCAACTTGTTTTTTTAATTTTGTTTTTTTCTATCCTCTTACAACTACAATTCGTGTTGGAAAAAACCCACCCAATTGTAGGCGAATGTAAGAAAGAAAAAATTCACTATTTATTGTTGTGTCTTTGTTGAAGCTTTGATATTGTTACAAGTAAGAGCTGAGTGTTTAAAATTCTTATTCACTTTATGGTCTTACTTGGATATTTTTAGCTTTTCTAAAGTGTTTGGAAAAAGTTTCCTGACGAGCTGGCCTAAGCAACCAGCGAAATGCGCATATAAACTAGCTTTCACACAACAATAAATTTCAGTGTTTTTTATCATAAATTGGGATTATTAGCACATCATTAATAAATGAATTAATTAATAAATATTTCATTCCCGAAAATAATTTTTGATAAAAATATTAATTATTAACAGGTACAAATAATTCACTTTATCACATTTTATCATAAAAAACAAAAAAAAAAAATCACTTCAAAAATAAAACTTAAAACATATTCTAAAACTAAACAACAAAAATACTAATTCAACAAAACAACAAAATTAATTATTAACATTTACAATATTTTGTAATTAATATATCTGTTTTAACTCTTCTAGCTCCAACAGTCGACGATTTTTCTCAATCTTATCTTCCACTTCCCTTAGTCTCAATTTTTCCATTGCCAAATTGTGCCGCTTTTGCTCTTTCAAGCTTTCTTTTTTTAAATCGTAAAGGCGGTCAATGGAGCGATATATTTTTTTGGTGTGTTGCTGCTGCTCCATCATCGCTTCCAACATCTTTTTTTGGATGCAGATATCCTCAACAAGAACGTCGTGGGGAGAGACATGTGTGTTCAAATCATTTTGCGCACTTATTCTCATTTTTTTTGCCGGTGGCTTTTGGGGTGTATCACCATTTTGGGTTGGGGTGTCACTGTCGCGCGCACTGCTTTCAACCATCACGTCGTCTATCACTAACAAATCCAGCAATTCAGGTGGTATGCTCGCCGGAGTTTGTTTTGAAGAGCCTAACCCAAACTTGTTGGCCACACCTTCCACAGACTCCTTCATACCAATTAAATTGTATATCGCCTCTTCGTTTGGCGAAAACTTCTGCTCCATGTTAGGGCCTCCACCAGTACCTCTAGAATGTTTTAGGTTTGTTGCCTCCTTGTGCCTTACGTACTTTTTCTGATCGCACCATACCTGAAAAATGTTTTCCACTTATACCGTTTGTGTATACTGTAAAGAAATAAGTTTATTATTCATACCTTTTTCCACTCGGCAATACTTTTTGATGGTGGACCTGCTGCGTTTAATTCCGCCTCCAAATTGCGCCATACCCGGTTAAGGTCCTCCTTGCTTCCCTTGAACCATCCACAAGCAATACCTTGGTTTAATTGCATTGCGTTTAAAAGAATGTCTAATTGCTTCTTATTTGTTGTTTTTGACCTGAAATTAAAAATAAATGAAGGTATTTATTAAATTTTTTTATAAAAAAATTTAAATACTTACATTTTTAGCAAAACTCCCTCGCAATTTTTTGGCGGAATTATTCCCAAAATTTGTCATCACGTTCTCCCTTTTATTGACATTCGTAATACCTACTTTTTTCCCCGGGGAAGAGTTTCCCATTTTCGAAGTTTATTTAGAATAAGGGAAAAAGGAAAAGGGAAAATTTCCCGGGGAGATTTTATTCAGAATAGGGGAACAGGGAATAGGGAAAAAATTCCCAGGGAATTGTTATTCATAATCGGGCTGTTATTAAAAACAGCATTTGTCATATTTTTTAATAATTTAAATACTTTAACCCAAAGAGAATCAGTTAAATATTAAAATGGCAACGCCATTTAAATAAGCTGCTCTGAAATTAAATGGCAATTGAATTTGACAGATTATGTTTAATACAGGGTCTCCACCTAAGATAATATCTGATATAATATCTGAGAGAACGTCGACATAACACAGGGTCTCCACCTGAGATAAGATATAAGATTTTTATATCAGCAAACGTAAAATTCAATCGCAGAGAGTATTATCTTACGTGTGGACTCTCAAATAGTGTTAGTATTAATATTATAATAAATGTTATGATACATAAGATGAGCTGTCAAAAATACACATACATACACACATATAAAATCATAAGCCACCATTATTAAAATGTGTAATTTATTTATGCAAATAGTGCCAATCTCGTGAAGTGTTTAAAAAAACCATATTTTAAACTAAAAAATAAAAAAAACTACAAAAAAAAGAATAAAACTACAAGTTTACTGTACGAGAAACAGTCGATTATGAAATCTTATAAGATACGTGATGTTCCCCTTGTTTAATATTGAGATTAACATAAAGAAATTTTTTTTTTTTTATTCCTACGCTAATCCCGCGAAGCTCTTCACTTGTCTGCAGGAGACCAGAGTCTCTGGCAGGAATCGAACCCGCAACCCCGGTACTGATAGACTAGCTCACTACCAGCTAGCCCACCGGGCTAGCATTCTGTCGACGTTATCTCAGATATTATATCATAAATTTCGTCATCGTTTGTATTTCAATGTCACTGTTTGTCGTAGTGGCCGTCACTTCGTTATTTATTTGGCATTATATAACAGCCTTATTGTGACGACGACAGTTTATCGGTTTTTAACAAATCAAAAATCACATCTCTAGTATGTATGTCAACTAGCTGTTTTATTTTGTTTTGAGTTTTTGGGATAAAATGTTCTTTGCTTGTGATTTAAATACCGACTCAAGTGATGAAGAAAATAAAAAAAACTTATCTTAGAAAGAAAACTTCTCAGAAAGAATTCCGACATCTACAACTTACCCGATAAAAAGTAAGTATTAAAACCAAACTTTTACAAAATAATACTTTGCTACTTTATAAACAGGTTTGAAAGTTACTTTCGACTAAATAAAGCTGGTTTTAAGTATGTCCTGAAGGAAATAGAATGTGATTTAAAGAATGGAGTTCGATCTACATTCATTTCCAAAACAATAAAATTGGCAACTACATTAAGATTTTTAGACCAAGGATCTTATCAACTTAGCGTGGGAAATGATTTTAACTTGGGTCTATCGCAGCCAATTGTTTCAAAAATTATTTCTGAAACTCTGGACACACTAGAAATAAGACTTTGTCCCAAATGGATTACGTTTGATATGACAGCTACTGAAAAAACTGATGCAAAATTGTCTTTTTTCCAAAAAAACAGAGTTTCCCGGGGTTATCGGTTGTGTAGATGGAACACACATCAAGTTAATCGCTCCAAGTAAACAAGACCAACATAATTATTACAACCGTAAAGGATTTTTTAGTCTGAACGTTATGATTGTGCGTATCTAAAGTATTTAAATTAACATACATAAATACTTTCATATATTTTTTATTATATTATATTTCAAATTAGATTTGTGATCATAAAACGCAGATATGATTTGTAGATCCGCGATATGCGGGTTCAGTCCATGATTCATTAATCTGGAATGTTAGCCATGCAAAAAGAGTAATGCATGGCTTCTAGGTAAGAACATTAAGGCTAATTTAAATACATACATATGTATCACTAGATAACAAAAATTTTTGGGTAGGTGACGCTGGCTACCCTCTGCAGCCATATTTAATGACGCCATATCGATCTGCTGTTGAAGGAAGCGCAGAGGCTATTTTTAACACAAAGCACGCTAAGGCGAGAAATATAGTGGAAAGGACGATTGACGTATTAAAAAATCGATTTCGTTGCCTTCTTGGAGCACGTGAACTGCATTACAAGCCTACAAAAGCAAAGCAAATTGTAAATGTTTGCGCTGCGCTACACAACATATGCATTCAGTATGGATTAGATGTGCCAGAAAGTCTGCACAATACAGAAAATATTCTACCTGATAATGAAATATATGATGAAATAAATAAATGACTCAGAATTTGCACAAACCACAGAGGCATGCGATATAAGAGATGAAGTCAAACAAAGTTTTCTCTGACTTCTATTTAAAATGAATTGGTTTATTTAATAAATTAAAATAAATATTGTTTATACGGGTTTTTGGGAAAAAAAAACAACTTTAATTTTTATGTTTAAAAAACGTTATAGAAAATGTTTTTATTTATAGTGTGGAAAAGGTAATATTCAATATATGTTTTTTACATCAAGATGAATATTTTTGGGGTTCGTAAAAAAGCCGATCGACTACTCCTCAGTCTCGTAAATGTTGGCTGCCCTTCTTGCGTCAGATGTTGATGGGGGCGTTAAAAGTGCTAGTGGTGGTACCTTTTTTGTTCACCGTGTGAACATTCTCCCCGCCATGGTGTTCCTGTAAATAAAATTTTTTGGACTTAAGTAAAGGTCCAACTTATTTGCAATGTAAGAGTTATTCATTATATCAATATAATACTTAGAGTTTGTGTATGAGTGGGTTAGGTCGAGTAAGAACCCATAATGAGCCAACCAAGGGTAGTGTCCCTGGCCTATGACAGATCCCCCATCAATATGGATCACGTTGGACTTCAAAATGGTGCTATAAATGTCCCCACCAAGTTCATGTTCGATTGGGTCATTAGTGTAAAAGTTTGGGTCCGCCAAGGCAAGATTCCCGAATTTATCCTTTATGGACTCTTGAAAACCCCTAGAGTAAGGACGTTTTGGCAATTCTTTTGTTACCAAAAAATACATGTCATATTTTGTTATTGACGACATATTTGGAGTAATAATGGTCTTTATATAAGTTTGACCGTCGACATCAAATGTCTTAAGACGATTTTGTCGAACAAAAGAGTAGGCAACACGGGAGCATGTGGAGCTGGGGTTTAGGATGGCTCTTGTCAACAAACAATCGTCCTCAAGCGTAGCATAAATTTCGGCCGTTGGTACAAAAGTCATTTTAAGTGGTGTAGGTAGGCATATAGCCATCGACCTGCTACCAGAATCCTTTTCCGAGTTTCTTTCCTCTGTCTTTGTCTGCGGCTTAACGGATTTTTTAAGATCTTTCAATATTTTCTTATGACCGTGTAAAACAGTGTGGTGTTTTAAACCACAAACACGACAACGCGCCGGATTGGTGCACTTCTCTAACAAATGGTTTCGAGCTAAGCAATTTGAGCAGTAGTGAAGTTTCCCAAGTGTCTCATACTTTTTCTCCAGGTTAAGATTCGAAAACTTCTTACACGACACAATACGATGGTATGCTTTACACAGTCCACATCCGAAGTAACGAGCTTCGTTCTGATGTCTACGTGCATTTTGGGGTTTCTTTACTCCTTTTCCTTTTGAAACGATCTTGGCTTTACGGGTTTGTTCGTTTTTACGACTTTGGCTACCTGGCATTTTCTACACGAAATGAAACATGAATGAATTATTAAATGAAATAATGAATGGGTTAGTGTGTTAGGGTGTTTGGTTAGTTGCAGGTAAGTGATAATAATGGGTTAAATTATATAATTGTGAGTGAGTAAATGACATGATGGGTTAACTAGCAGTGTTAGATTAACTAATGGGTAGAACTACAACTTTCGTTATAGGTCGAGTCAAGCTTCCTGTTGATGTCCTTAGCTCGACAACTCTTACTCTCCCGTCCGATCCTGGAAATGTTTTGATGACACGTCCCATCATCCACTCGTTCGGGGGTAGGTTATCCTGCTTGATTACTACTAAATCATTTACTTCGATCTCCCTTTTAGGGTATTTCCACTTATATCTTTTGTGCAACTCTTTGAGATATTCATCTTTCCATCTCCTACAGAAATAGTGATGTTGAATTCTCAGTTTCTGCTATCTATTGACTAAAGTAACGTTTCCATTACTAAAATCCGGTTCATCAGGAGGTAACAACGGCGAAGCAATCAAAAAATGACCTGGGGTTAATGGGTTCAAGTCCTGACAGTTTTCAATTGATGGGCTGAGTGGTCTCGAATTTAGGCATCCTTCAATCCTTGCGAGTAGGGTAGTTAGTTCCTCAAACGTGTGTTTTGAAGTTACTGCGGATTTTTTAAGATGAATTTTGAAGCTTTTAACGCCAGCTTCCCATAGGCCACCCATGTGTGGAGCTCCGGGTGGAATGAAATGCCACACCAAGTCTTGAAACCTATTGGCAATAATGACAGACCTTTTAAGTTGTCTAAGGAAGTCCTGCCGCTCCGTCTTGAGTAGTTGACTAGCACCCACAAAGTTCGTGCCATTATCAGAGTAAATTGCGGCAGGGCATCCCCGCCTCGAAAAAAATCGCGCGAAAGCAGCCATAAAAGCTTGGGTAGATAGGTCCGTAGTTGGTTCTAAATGTATTGCCTTTGTAGCAAAACATACGAAGACACACACGTAGCCCTTGGTGATTTTGCACGCTCGGGCAGCATAATTTTTTACGTCAAAGGGTCCTGCAAAATCTACACCTGTGTTGCAAAAGGGTCTCGATAATTGTGTACGTTCTGGAGGTAAGGCTGCCATAATTTGGGTAACTTGGTGATGTTTATAACGTGTGCATTGGGTGCATTGGTTTGTTACAAATCTAATTAAATCCTTGAGCTTTGGAATCCAATAGCCCGATCTAAGAATTCGTAACATAGCCTGATTTCCTCCGTGTAAACTAATTAAATGAACGTGGCTTGTCACTAATCTCGCAAAACAGCTTTTATAGGGTAATATAATTGGGTGTCTTTCATCATACGATAAGCAACTAGAATTTGCTAAGCGACCATTTGCACGTATTATGTTCTTCGCATCTAAAAAGGGTGTTAGGGTAATAAGAGTACTTTTCCCGGGTAGTGGAATCTTCCTCTTTAAACAATCATACTCTTCTGGGTAATAGAGTTTTTGGCATATAACTATAAGTTTATCTTACCCAGGCAGGGTAAGTAAGTTTTCATCGAGTAAATGGTCTTTGGGTAAAATGCTTAACAGTTGTTGGGTGTTTGAAATCCATTTTCTTAATGGAAATCCGGCGGATTCTAAAACTTTCATTAGCTCCCGTTGAGCGGTCTTGGCTTCATCAACAGAATTAGCCCAGATAACACATCGTCAACATACATATTGTTTCTCAAAATATGAGAGGCTGTAGGGTGGGAAACTTCAACGTATTTTGCCAATTCGAGGAGGGTTCTAATTGCAAGGTAGGGTGCGCAATTAATTCCGAATGTGACAGTTTGAAGTTCATAGTCTTTTATGGGTTCATTAACGCTTTTACGAAATAATATACGCTGATTTGGGGTTTGGGTAGGATTCAATAAGATCTGCCTGTACATTTTCGTAATATCGGCGTTAAAAACGATCTTATAAAAGCGCCATTTTAAGATTAGCATAACTAAATCTTGCTGTAGAGTAGGACCAGTGTATAACGTGTCATTTAAGCTGTTACCGTTCGAAGTCTTGCTGGAAGCATTAAAAACAACTCGAACTTTTGTCGTAATACGATCGGGTTTAATAACAGCATGATGGGGTAAATAATAGTAAGTCGTTGAAGAAACATTTGGGTTGAAGGTTACAGGTCTCATATGACCTAAATCAATGTATTCTTGAAGCACGTTATCATATTCTTCCTTTAATGGTGGGTTTTTCAGAAGATTCTTCTCATTTCTCAAATATTGTGCCATAGCTATATGACGTGAGTTTCCTAACTCTAAGGGTGGGGTTCGAAATGGAAGATCTACTTGATAACGGCCATTGGGTAAGTGTTGGGTAGTTTTCGTGAAAGTTTCTTCACATATATTTTCTTCAATTGACTTTCTGGGCTTCTGTGGGATTTCTTCAATTTCCCAAAACCTTGTTAAGCTTTTATTAAGTGTAACTGCGCTGAAATAGGAAACGATGTGTTGGGTTTGGTGATTCTCTTCAACGGGTCCGGTCAAGATCCAACCAAATTCGGTATCTTGAGCTATAAGTGTGTTAAGAATGTTCTTCTTAACGACAGATTTTAAAATCTGCGGGTAGAAATCACTTCCTTTAATGAAGTCGATAGGCCTACTTTCATAGAAACTAGGATCAGCTAACTGAACAATTTTTAAGACTTTATAATATTTGGGTTTATATTATGGGTGGGTAGTGTTCTAGTTAACGTTTTAACCACTATCGCTTGGATTTCTATACAGAAATCTTTTTGGGTATTGGACCTCAGCGTTACATCACAAATTTTATTTGATCGAGCTGAAACAACTTCGTTCAAGCCAGATATTTCAGCTACTATGGGTTTTGTGGGTAATCGTAGTTTACGTCTAAATGGATCCGAAATGAACGAGAAATCAGACGCAGGGTCTATGAGTGCTCGCGCGGGAAACAGAGAACCATGAACTTCGACATTTACAACTGCTGTGCCCAGAAGTTTCTTCCTAGTGTCCAATGCCGTCTGAGTTTGGGTAGAAAACGATTGAGCAGCATTTTGTGAAGTGGTCGGTTGTTCTTCTGCTGGACTTGGGTTTGATGTGGGTCTGTGAAGAAGTGAGTTGTGTCGTCCTCCACAGTATCTACAAGTGAATGAACTATTGCATTCTTTTATGCCGTGAGAAATAGCCAAGCAATTATAGCAGCAGCCATTATTTTTAACAAAACTAATCCTTTCTGTTACTCCCATCGAGGTAAAAGTAGGACAATCTCTCAATGTGTGGTTTAAATTACAAATTTTGCATATTGAGCCATTTGGCTTACTGATGCTTTGGGTTCGGGTAGAGTTTGAGAGTTTTTGTTCCGTTAGAGGCTTTCTCTTGGCACGAGTATCTTTTTTGGGCTCTTGGATGACATTATTAACAAAGGTGTTGCCTTTTCGTTCATTTTGGCTCTTGTTCTCAAAATTCTGTTTACTTCTTGGGTACGGGTTAGGATTCTTGATATCATTAACAGATTCAAGTCCTTTGTACTTATTGGTTAAAAATACATCCATTTCAGTCCAAGAGGGTACATTGGAACTGTTTGAAAGAGTTCTTTCAAAATCTTCTAGGGTTTCTTTGGGTAATTTGGATGAGCATAAATACACAAATATTGGATCCCAATTATCCGTGTCTATGTCCAGTGTATTCAAATTTGAAATGCAACTGTTTATTTTTCTTTGTAACTTACGAATAGCTATACCGCATTGGACATTAACTAAGGGTAAATTAAATAACGTTTTTAATTGAGCATTAATTTGCATACGTTTATTCTCATATTGAGAAGTTAGTTGTGTCCAAGCAATAATAAAGCCGTCGTTTGTTAAGGGTGCACTATCAACTATTTCTTTGGCCTCCCCCCGAGTCTTTTGTTTAAGGTAAAACAATTTTTCTACTCCACTAAGGCGAGTATTATTACCATAAATGGCCTTGAACATGTCTCTAAAAGACGTCCAATTTCGGTAATCACCATTGAAGTCTTGCATCTCGCAAGGTGGAACACTAAAAGATGTGGTGGGTGTAGGGTGGGTAGAGGGAGTAGAAGGGAGTAATACGTGCAAATGGTCGCTTAGCAAATTCTAGTTGCTTATCGTATAATGAAAGACACCCAATTATATTACCCTATAAAAGCTGTTTTTTTTTGTAATTTTGATTTTTGTATCTGATTTTTCCTTTTTAAGTGGCACTGATTATTTTTCACTTTTAAGGTTCGATAGGACCAAATGTTTATACGGGTTTTTGGGAAAAAAAAACAACTTTAATTTTTATGTTTAAAAAACGTTATAGAAAATGTTTTTATTTATAGTGTGGAAAAGGTAATATTCAATATATGTTTTTTACATCAAGATGAATATTTTTGGGGTTCGTAAAAAAGCCGATCGACTACTCCTCAGTCTCGTAAATGTTGGCTGCCCTTCTTGCGTCAGATGTTGATGGGGGCGTTAAAAGTGCTAGTGGTGGTACTGTGGTACCTTTTTTGTTCACCGTGTGAACAAATATATTAAATAAAATATATTGAAAAACAAAAAAACTAATTCAAGCCCAGAAAACAATTAATTGACTTCGTTTTTTGGCCTCTTACATTTTTCTCTTCCAATAAGTTTAACTTATTTTTCTCAACATCAACCAATTGCTTTTGATATTTTTCTAGCTCTCTATTGCTTCGTTTTAGTGACAACAAGGAATTTGATATGTCCGCCAAAAGCTTTGATTGCTGATTGCTATGGTTTTCGAGCAACTCTTCACGGACACAATTGCATTTTTTCTTAGCAATGGAGAGTTCTTCTTTCCCTTTGTAGGTTTTTTTTCTGATTGGGTGTCGATTTCTTTTTGATATTTTTTGCTGAGCACTGAGGTAATTCGTCGTGCAGTGGAAACTCTTCGACATTATGGTCAACACTACCAGAAATTTCGTCTTCCTCTGTATTCAGAATATGGACTAAATCCGATAACTCCTCCTGGCTTTGCTGTTGGACTCCCTGAAATTTGCCTTCAGGATTAAGTTGTTTTTTAAACTGTAATAAATTTGCTACAGCTTCTTCCAGAGGGCTAAGAGTAAATTGTTTAAATCTTCCACCACCTGTAGAATTGCACTCAGCTTTGTTGACCACCATTTTCTTTTTCACTTTTAATTTTAGGTCTCGCCAGACCTATGAATAAATTTCGCTTAGTAACTGTATTGCACTAATAGTCAAAATAATCTTACTATTGTCCAGCCTTCTCCTAATCTTCTTGGTGGTCCAAGCGCATTTAACGTTGCAATTTCTTCCCAATTTGCTTTGAAATTACAGGGAATTGTACCTCTTCGAAATCCTACTGCAAGAGAAGGATTCTTTTCCAACTCTTCCACAAGTTTCTGGAACTGGTTTATATTAGTCACTTTATTTTTTTCAACTTTTTCCATTTTTCTTTATAACTGTTTTAAATCACTTTCTAGTCGTTAATAAAAATGGCGACGACAAAATCAGAGTCGTTTCAATTTATTCCCGCCGTCGCAATTGCTTATAGAATGTCAAATATTAGCAAACACTTATCGATAAATAACGATTACGACAACTGGAATAATAACTGCAAGCCGTCGACGAAAAACGGCGTCGTCATGTAACGATTACGACAATTAAAATAAGGGTGATTATCCCTGTGTAATGAGAGAACACATTTCTTTATGTTAATCTGAATATTCAACAAGGGGATGTTATGGTCACCCTATGGATGGTAAGGCAGTTTATGGTTGGCAATATTTGAATAGGAAAATATTTTTTTTTTATTTTAGAACAAAACAGCTGGCAGAGAAAGAGAAAAATAAAAAAAAACAAAGACCAGTAGAGGTAAATAAAAATGGAATTATTGTTTTTATTTTTTTATATTGCTGACAAAAAAAAAATTTTTTTTTGGTCTTGAAGATGGTGGATGGTAGGGTCTCCGAGGTTTCTTGGGGAGAAAAATAGAATATGTCGCCCCTTTTGAATTTTGTGAGAACAAGTGTGACAAGTTGTCACCCGCATAGGAGGAAGAAGAAAATACCAATTTGAAAGTGTGGTCTTATAAAAATTTATTAAAGACGTTCTATTTGTGGTGTTACGTTAAAGTTAAATTGCAAAAATTTGAAGCAATTTAAATGTGAATAAACAAGAAGACTAAATTCTAAATTTTGAAATAAAAATATATAAAACAATTAAAGTGCTATTAGAATATTAACTGAAAAGTTAAAACAAACAGAAAAATAAAGAAAGATAGAAAGAAAAAAAAAAGAACTTTACGCAAAATTAAATTCGAATTTAAATGACTTTATAAGAATAATCCTATTAATTCTATAAAATAGATAAAAATAAAAAACCAAACTTATTGAAACTTGAACTCTTTGAACAAATTTAAAAAGAATATTGCAAAAGAAATCCGAGTGCGCCACAAGTCTTGCTGTCACACCAGCGTGGGACTAGCCAGCAGCAAGCACCACCAAACATTGAGGTGAACAGGTATGTGCCTTGACATCGGACGAAAGTAAGAGACAGACGACCTACGGACAAAATAATATATATATTAAACTTGAGATTTAGAATTTAAGCTGATTTTTTTTTTGATAAGGGTATATTACCGGGCTTCAGTCCTTTAGGCTATTAGGAACTTAAAGTGCGCGGTGCTAGGGTTGAGCTCAAACCTAGGTATTCGTCCGTGTTTGGGTAATTTGCCCGTAAGATAAAGCTTCCCTACAAGAAAAAAGTAGTGAGAATTTTAAGGCGGGTAAAATATATATGCGCACAGGAATTTTAGACTTGCCGGGAACTAGTACAGGGGACATCTAACGGACGGACGGCAGACCTTGCAAGCTTCATGCTGGAGGCCGGAATCGACGTAACCATGTTTTTTTTTTTTGCTAAATACAAATGGGAATAAATAAAAAAAAAGTTTTGATATAAATTTTTTTGTTAATAAAACTATGAATTGTAACATTTTAAAATGAATATTACCTGGTTTTTAATGATGATGAGTTGGTAAATTTCTTGAAAGGCGGGTAAGTAGAGGAAAGTAATTTTTTGCAGGTTGGCTTTTGAGGTATCCAAACGTTTTTGTTTTAGGATGCCATGGAGAGATTTAGTCTCTAAAGGTAGGGCCAATCCCGGCACAACATCAGCCGGAGATGTGTGAAAATGGTAAAAAGGATATGCTTTTTCTGCTGTTTGTTTTTGTTTAGCTACTTCGAGCCCCAATACTTTTTTTTATATTTTTTTTTCAATTTCATAGCTGGTACCCGGGTTTTGTGTCAACTGGTCGGCTAGAACCACCCCCGTCCGGCGAGCTTAAGCCGCGCAAACCGTCAGCATATCAGCGCTGCCGACACTCTGGCCACAGTACACACTGGTTGCTGTGTTACACAATTAATTTGAATTTCTTTTAGTTCCATTTGAGTTAATTTAGCTTCTATATGCCATTTCCACGTTAAACGCCGATCTAGATGTATACCGAGGTATTTTACATGCAAGTGTTGGGTTATTATTTGATTATAGATTTTAATAGGGTTGCATGTTTCCCGACGCGCATTTTTGCTCATTGATCTTTTTCCTCCATTTGTTAACCACCTTTCTTGTTCATGTATATGATCCTGTAAGTAACGAGATGCTTCTTGACAGTTTGCGTGTACGCTTAGAAAAGCTGTATCGTCCGCAAATGTTGAGGTTTGTGTGTAGCTGTTTGTTGGCAAGTCCGAAGTATAAATTAAGTATAATAGAGGGCCCAAGATGCTGCCTTGTGGGACTCCAGCGTTAATTGGTAATCGCCTTCTTTAATAATAAATTGACGACCGACTAAGTAGCTTTCTAACAGCTTGTGTATGTTTGCTGGTAAGTTTTGCTGCAATTTCAATAGTAAACCTTCATGCCGGACTTTATCAAAAGCTTGAGAGACACATCGGTGAAGAGTGCTGAGCAATATTTTTTTTCTTCAAAGGCTTTTCTTATGACATTTACTATTCGATGAGTTTGTTCAATTGTGCTGTGCTTTCTACTAAAACCGAATTGATGGTTTGGAATTCATCTATTTTCATTTAAAATCGGTGGTAATTTTGACACTAGTAGTTTTTCAAATAGCTTTGAGATATTGGATAAGCTAATATGCCTGTATGACTCAACTTTTGTGTGATCCTTTCCTGGCTTTGGTATCATGGTTACTAAGGAAACCTTTCATTCTTGAGGGTAGTATTGAAGGCGTAAAATAGCATTAAAAATAATAAGAATTATTTTCTTTGCTATACTTGGTAGCTCCAAAGCATTTTATTGCTGATCTTATCAATACCGGGTGCCTTCTTGGTGTTTAAATCACAAATAGCCTTTTCGATTTCTCTGAACTCAAATCTTAGGGGAATAGCTGCTCTAACATTTACAGGCGGTAACTCGACTGCTATATCGTGAGATGTATTAAGGGTATATATGTACATATTTCATATGATGAGCAAACATATTTCCTTTTTCAATGTAATTTCTTGCCCAACTTCCGTTCAAGTTTCTTAATGGTGGCTTAGATATAACTGGTCTATTGAGACTTCTAGCTGCACGCCATAATGAGTAGTCTGATTGTGGAGTTGCATCAAGTTCCTAAAGATATTTTTCCAGGGAAGCCGTTTTATGAGACTGCAGTAATTTTCTTAGCCTTTTTGTGCACTCTTTTAATAAAGTCTTAAGTTGGGGGGAGGGGGCGTCGGTGCGATTTCCACTCTCTTCGAACTCTCCTTTTTTCAGTCAAGAGACGCTCGACATCTGTAGAATATATGTTATTATTTTTGGTTTTTTTGAGGGAATGGAATGTTGAACAGCTAGTTTAATATAACTGTCAAAATTAACAATAGCGAGATCCACGTTCTCCGGTGTACTAAGCGGAATATTTTCTGTGCAATGGGCACTAAGATATTTTTTATATTTTAACCAATTTATTTGTGTGACTGACGTCGCTAAGTAACCAGACGTAGATACAATTCTATTTGGGTTCATTAAAGTAACAATTGTAGGTGTGTGATCGGAAGATAGTTCTAAGGAAGCTTTAACATGAATCGTTTCTGCGGGGATGTATTTAACCACGCCAAAATCGATGACATCTGGAATTTTTTGCTGGTCAGTTGGCCAATAAGTTGGTTGTCCGCTCGCGACCACATTTAAGTCCATTTTAGAGATTGTATAATACAAAACACGACCCTTTGGTGTTATAAGCCATGACCCCCAGAAGGTATTTTTAGCGTTGTAATCACCAGCGGCTAGGAAACAGGGTCCTAATGATTTATAATATTGGCTTTCTGTAATTGAAAATCTAGGTGAAGAGTATAAAGATGAAAGTAGTAAGTTTCGATTTAGCTCTTCAACACAAATGTTCGTTGCTTGCAGATAATCTTCACGATGATCACACATCAAGTAGTGTTTGATTCGGACTTTTATCAAAAAAGCAGAACCTCCACAAGCTCTATCTCGAGGCTCCTGGGTATCATATAATATATATCCATTGATTTTAAACGTATTTCTTGAGGTTTCATAATCGACTGATTCTAGTCCAGTAAACTTGTATCGTTTTTAATCTTTTTTTTGGCTTTTTGATTTTTTAATTTAAAATATTGTTTTTTTAATATGTATAACAATCAAATAACATGCAAATACAAAATACATGTGGCTTTTTGTAGTTATAGAGTTTCACTTAGCTATTTTAATTCGGCTTATTCTAGAGTTGCACTTACCTTTTTAATTCGCCTTAGTTAACACTCTTTAGGTACCCACAGACGAGGCAATATTTGTCGAAACTTGTGTTACTACTTATGTTTCAGTTTTTACCACAGACGATGATACTGAAACCGAACCATCAGGGGGGCTACCGCGTATTTCGATTCGAAAAGTGAAAATTTTCGAAAGCAATTTCCGATTCGAAAGTTAAACCGTACTGCGTAACTCGTTCGAAACGATGACAGAGTCGTATTTATAAACAAATGGGATATTTGATTAAAAGTTGGTAGCACTGCTATTAAAATACCAAAAATGGAAATATCCCAAACAAAAGAAATATTAAATACTATTAAATGTGTAAAAAATATTATGTTTTTTTAATAAAAACTGATTGTATTTCCCTGTGGTTTGAAGATTCTAATGAAAATATTAACCATTTCTTTATAATGCTTTTTATTTATTTGTGTCATTTTTCCTTAAAAATTTCAAGACTTAAAAATTTCAACAATAACATTAGTAAACATTTGTTATATCAAATCTAACATTATAAGGTTAAATTTGATTGTTTTACACTTTTATTTAACATTTAAACATTTAAATACTTAAATTTTTTAAATACATATGTACATTTAAATACTTACATTTTTTATTTTTCTTTCACTTTGTCACTAACCAAATAGCTTTCGAACAATAGGTGTGTTCATTTACTTTATTAACAGAAACTTGCAAAGGGAGAGTAGGTAGGAATTTTAAGCAATTGGTCTCAAAAATACTAAAAAGTAAATGAACTCTTTAAAGTAGTGTCGAATATACAGGAATATTTGAGTACCCATTATTTATTCTAAGACTTGGGAAAATTTTATACATTACGGCAAAAAAAAAATGTGATTTTATTAATTTATATTTGTTTATGTTGAATTAAATTAATCATGAATTGGATTTTTTTTTATTTAGGAGGTGAAAGAAGAATTCGGGTTTTTATCAATAATAAAAGATAAAAAAAACCATTATTTACAATAAAAGTATCTATAAGGCGAAACAAAGGGGGTAATTTTCTAAAACACTTCACCTCACTTGAAAAATATTTCCAAAAAAATTATATGAAAAATTTCTCAACGCAAGGTGAAGTGATTTAAAAAATTAGCCCTAAAATATTTAATTTAACAATCTATGTATAACCTATGCACCTATATAGGTATAAAAACTTTCAATGTTACGGACTGACCGACAGATTCATCGCCGTGAGTTATAAGGTTAAAATTTGAACCGGATACAGTAGCCCGTTTCTGTATTTCTCGCATCGTAAAATTTCCCGCATGAAGCAAGTGAATTATGACAAAAACAGTGCAATATGAAACAAAAAATGGTTTTTCTCACATAAGTGTTTCTGTATCTTTACTTTGCGAGAACTATCTGTCATTTAAATAATTTTCCAGCAATTATTGGAAGGATGTGAGAAAAAGTGTTTCTGTATCAATATTTTGCCAAAAGTTTATCACAAGAACTGTCAAAATAAGTCATATTTAAAATTGATGCGAGAAAAATAAAATTTCAAAAAATGGAGAACAAATTATGTATGTATGTACACAAGAATGTGTATTATTTTTTTTTTTATTTGAAGAGAAAGAATTTAAATGATGAAAATAAATAAAACACAATTGTTATACTTTTTTATTTTAATTTTTTTAAGCCCTTCTTTGTTTTCGTTTTATGCAGGGCTGCCAGATAAATTTGTGAAAAAATCGTTAATTTCCTAAGAAAAATTAAAAAAATAGCCTATTTTGTTTTAAAAAATCGGACAATTAAAAATTAATTTTGACAAATTTTGTTCGAATTTTATTAAAACAATCCAAAAAAAAAAATAATTTCAAGACTTAAAGTTCATGGGTAAAATACATATTTTATACATACATACTTAAGCTTGAGGTCTACTTAAATAAAATTATTTATTTTTATTTAATCCAATAACAATTTAAAATTTGAGATTGTTTTTTTCCTAAAAAAATCATTTTAAAGCGTGAAAAATGTCATATTGAATTAAAACTAACACTTTTGGCAAAAAAAGGCAATAATTTTTATATGAAAAATGTTTTGTTTTGATCACATAAACAAATGTATTAAGCAATCTAAGGAAATACAAATTAAACAGTTTTCCTTCGAAATTTTGATTTTGCCGCTAAATTTTTTAAGCTGCCTTGTTTTTAAAGATATCGTTTTTCTTTGGTGCCGAATATACAAACATATTAAACTATTTAAAATTATTTTATTTCGAAGACTGAATAATATCGTCAATAAAAAAATCAGCCAGTCGGCACTTTGCCAATTTCGGAACAAAAAATTGTCAAAATGACGATATATCATAAAATCTGGCAGCCCTATTTTTATTATATCTATTTCTTTCTTTGACGTTTCGCT
The DNA here is from genome assembly GCA_943735925.1 of Pollenia amentaria. Classification (NCBI taxonomy): domain Eukaryota; kingdom Metazoa; phylum Arthropoda; class Insecta; order Diptera; family Polleniidae; genus Pollenia; species Pollenia amentaria. The sequence goes on from OX031006.1 coordinate 107,226,915, forward strand.
AGCATTTGACACTTAATTACTGGAAGTATTCCAGTTAAAACAGAATCTGTGTTGTCTGTTCTCGCATTCAAATACAGAAACACTTTTTTCTCACAAATCGAGAAACGATGGAATTTTTTGTTTCACCCTTAATGTGAGAAATTTTGCAATGCGAGAAATACAGAAACGAGCTACTGGTCTCGCTAAATCGATCCACTAAAAATAGAAAAAATTGTCTAATAGTACGGAAATTGTTTGTTTGTTAGAACTAATTTAGTGCATTGCGACTTTCATGTGTAAATGCTAGGTAAGATGGAGTTTTTGGAAATTCGAATGTTTAGGGGATAATTAGCGTAGAAACGAGTAAATTCGCTAACCTCATAACTCCTAAACTAACCGTGGACTCATCCATGCGTTCCGAACAATATTTTTGACCGAAGAATAATTTTTTTTACTGAGAGTGTTCTTCAGAACGATTCACCTATTTCGGAAAATTTGACCGGAAAAACAAAGCTACCATATGGTTTGCAGATGTAAACAATTATACAAACTGGCAGTACAATTAGCAAACTACTTACATATATTGAATTGTTTTCTAAAAGTGTGTACAGAAAATGGACGAATAAAAGGAAAGTGATTTTATTATTTTAAATTATATTTATTTTTTTACTTAATTATTCAGCAAAAAACAATTGTTGCACTATATCACTATATTATGTGGCAGCTAAATTCAACGTTTATGTATAAATATAAAAAGTGGTATCGCAGTTCATTTTGTTATGAACAAGAATTAAAATTAAGCCATTAATTTTTCAATTAAAGCCAATAAACATAGAAATAAAAACGGTTTTACATTCGTAACTTATCCAAAAAATACAAATTTGTTTCTTTTTTGAAATTCAAACATTTCAGGGGTGAAAATTGTATCTATTTTTGGTACTTTCTTAACAAAACATTTTTCCCCCTTCTTTGCAATAAAGGTTCTCAATTATGGGCGTCCACTACAACAATGAATATTTTTATATTTCAATGGGGAGAAAAAATATAAAAAATCGTAAAATGCGGGAAATTAATGCCCCTATTGCGGTTCTCCACTCAACTCAGTTTGGTCGTGTGAGAGTCAACCCAACTTATGCACAACCAAACTCATTTTAGGTATTGTGATACCCAACGGTTTTTAGTTGAGTTTGCTATAAAGTTGCCAACTTAAAATATCGATTTACCAACTTTAAATATAACGTTTGACAAGTGAACATTTTATAAAATTAAATAATTTTTTAATCTAAAAGTATTTTTAATTGTGTATTGAATAAAAAGTATTTACAATGGATATTAGTGTCGATTTATTTTATGATGATGAAAATGAAAACTCTTGTACAGATGTGCTACGTATAAGAAGAAAAATTCCTGATGATTCCAACCCTCTTGAACTACCTAATGCCAAGTAAGAACTTATAATTAGTAACGTAACTAATAGATATTGGGAATTATTTCTTTTTCATAAGCAACTTTATTATATTCAACATTTTCTTATTTTTCGAATTTATTCTATTAGTTAAATTTCAGTTATGTATTTTATAAAGCTTTTTGTAATAGCTCTATTCCTTAAATTTTTTTAGGAATGACTTTATACACTACCAGACTATTATATTGTATTTTCTTGTTACATTTTACCTTAGCTTTCCGTTGGATAGCAATGAAGTATATTTATGTACAGAAAAATTTACAATTATTTAAATTTAACTCATAGAATAAATTCGAAAAATAAAAAAATGTAACTATGTAAATAATAATTTTAAATTTGTAGATTTACTGCCGTATTCATAAAAAACGATATGAAATCTGTTTTAAGAAAAATTTGTATGGAAATTTTGTTTTAAAATACGTTTGAAATCTATTTTATTTTTTATGAATACGGCAGTTAAAAGTTATTTCCGACTAAACAAGGAAGCGTTTTGTTATTTGCTGGATGAAATCAAAGATCATTTAAAAACCACCTGTTCGCGTAGTGGCTATTCCTCCTATATAAAAGTTATGTGTTAAAGTCCCATATATCTTTACACTGATTTTTGATCATACCAAATTTTGGTTTTCCACGTGCAATCTCTGGGTTTTTTCCATTAGATTAACAAGCCTCTCAAATTGTGCTTTAGTTGTAATTTTCAAAAATCTACAAATGTATTAAATGCTGTGAAATTCTAATATACAGTATAACAAATCTTTCTACTTACGGTTTTTCAATTGTTATTGTTTTTTTTTGCTTTTAAAATCAACTGAACTTAAAGTCAACTGAAACTGAAAACTACTCAACTACTAATAAACGGTTGTGTATTTATAACGTTTCTGTCGACCAAACTTTTACAAAGTTGAAAACGGCAATACCACGAAAAAAAAAGATACACAACTGAAAAGCCAACTGCCAGTCGAGTTGAGAATGGCAATGCAAATTTACCAAAGACAACCAAACTGTTACAAAAGTGGAGAACCGCAATAGGGGCATAAATGTCATTGTTTTACTTTTTCGTTCTAGTAGTGGTACCTTTTTAATTTGCTATAATAGATATTAGAAACATAAAATTATAGGTGCTGGGTCCTGAGTGAATCAGGAGAACCTATAACGTTGGTATTTTTTTTTTTTTAAACTCTTAACATAAACTTTGGCGTTTAAATATTACCACGAAGGAAGGTAATGAGTTAGCGAGTTAAATTATTGTTAATTATATAATAATTTTAGATATTCTCATTATCTACTTTATGGCCGTTTTATTTGGTCCAAATGCATTTCTTTGGTGTTTGTTTCATAATAAACAACACGGTCTTAAAGTAAACAATGAAAATATCTCAAATTATTTTATAATTAACTAGAATTTAATCCGCTACTTCGTTAGCGTCTCCTTTTCTTTCTTAGACATATTTTAACGCCAAAATTTATGTTTCTAGGCCTAAACGGTACGAAAAAGTGCCAAAATACCACTCTTACAGGTTCTCATTCACTCAGGATCTTGCATGTTTAATTTTATGTTAATAGGTCTAATATTAACGAAAATTAAAAAAGTACCAGTTAAAGAACGAAAAGTACCAAAAAGATCCCTCTAACAAATTCTCATTTACTCAGGACTTTGCATGTTTAATTTTATTTTTCTAGGTCTAATACTAAAGGTGTTATGATACTTGCTATTTTTTGTATTTTTTCTATATTGGAGAACAGTGCAAATATATTTGCATAGGAAAACTGACTAAGTGTAAAGAGTTTGATTATACCATAAAAAATCTTGAAATGTCAAAAAAATATACGTGTGTTATCGATAAATAATCTTAGACTGTCAAAAAAAATATAAAAATTTGTAACTTAAAATTGACATTTCCAGATTAAATGTTAGCACTGCTGCTAACTTTTTTAGTTTTTGATCGAAAGTAGCGGGTTTTAACTTTTTTTTTGCGATTTATAGCTTTTTTTGACGGTTTTTGTAGGAACAAAACGTGGGCAATATTGTTTGTTTTGTTTACATTTTATATTGTATTGTATTTCTTGTTCTTTCTCGCATTTGTTGTTTCATTCAGTCAATCCTAAAAAAATCCAATACAAAAAATAGCAAGTATCATAACACCTTAACAGAAATTCAAAAAGTACCAGTAGAAGAGCAAAAAGACACTCATAGGTTCTTATCCACTAAGGACATTGCATGTTGAAGTTTATGTTTCTAGTTCCAAAATTAACGATAACTTAAAAAATTGCCAGTTGTAGAACCAAAAAGCTAAAGTAAGAAATTAAATTTCCCGTATTTCCCCTTTTTTGTACTTTTTTTCTCCCCATTGAAGCATGAAAAATTTTAATATTGTAGTGGGAGCCCATAATTTAATACGTTTATGTCAATAAATTAAAAAAAAATGTTTTATAAAAAAAGTACCAAAAATAGTTACGCTTTTTACCCCTTAAACGTCCGAATTTCGAAAAAGTACCGATATAATACTTATTTCTATGTTTATGGGTTTAAAAGATAGATGTGGTGACAAAAAAGTACCAAAATGCAGATTTTACCCGTTTACTCCGTTAAAGGGCTGAATTTGCAAAAATTACCAGACACCTGTCCGCTTATTTTTCTAAAGAATAACGAAAAGAATTAAATTTTTTTTGTATCTCTTTTAGTTTTAGAGATATAAAGTTACCGAATTTACCCGTTTGTGCCCTTTTTTACCCCCTTAACATTCGAATTTCCAAAAATCCCGTCTTAGCGGATCGATTTGGGGAGAGACCAACCCCTGGTCCAAATTTCAAGTTTTTAGCTTCAGGCGTTTAGGCTGTGCGATGATGAATCAGTCAGTGAGTCAGTCAGTAACGTTACAATTTTATATATATATATAGATAAGAATCTTTAATTTTGTAAATAATTTAATTTTCAAACAAATTTTTTAACTAGTGGGGTATTATACTGCAAAAGTTTTAAGTATCGGGTATCTAGGTGACCATTATACTCACAGTACTAATAACAACACCTCATCGGTTAAAAGCAAAACAAAACACAAAAGGGATTTTTTAACAAGTTCGTTATTTTATTTAGCAATAAAAATATCGAAATATCTGTCCTAAGTTAAACAAAAGTATGATTTCTTATCGCATAAATATTTTTAATAATTTTAAAAATCATCATTAACTAATAAATTTAAGAAAATATCCTTATTTAAAACTTCTTTTGGAAAAGTTTGTTTTGTAAACAAAAACATGAAACAGCTGTTTGAAAAATTCTTGCAAGTAAAAATTTTACCAGTAAAAATTTGCAAGAATTTTTTTGTCTCTCAATTTTTTTCTCTCTTTTGACGCTCTCAACTTGCAATTTTTTTTTGTAAATGAACACTTTCCAGTATCAGAGTCTAAACACAATGTTTGCGGTGCGGTGCGATTTCTCGTTGCGGGAGACGGCGACGGCAATATTTGTCCATGTTTGTTTACATTTTTATTAATTTATTTGTGCATAAATTTTTATAAAATTTTCTGAAAAATTATTGTTTGTGTAAAATATTTTGTAATGGCAGTAAATAAAAAAATTGAAGCTGTTAAAGAAATTGTTAATTTGGTATAAGCCACTTTTAATTTATGTGTGGAATTAAAAACCACGACACATACTAACAGGAGATGGTGAGATAGATTTTTCAAAACTTGCTTGGATCAGATTGAAAGCCAGGATGAGGAGCATTTTCATCTAGCAACAAGAATGAGTGTTTCTCAATACAAGCTGCTCCTTTCTCTACTTAAACCGAAACTGGAAAAACATTCATTTAGAAAACTGCTTTGCCCCGGTTGTAAATTACGAAATTTCTTTTTGGCTTCCTCAGCTTAAATTAAATAAAGCCTGACAAGAAAACTAAGATAACTAAGAGAAACTCACTTACCTGGTACGCCAACATCTTTGCCAATTTTGCACCACAAATCTATTTAATACTGGAAGTTTTTGTAACTTCCCGACTGCAAATTATAGAGACAGTCACACTTCATTACTTCTTCGATGATTCTTTCGTTATTGTCCATTTTTCCTTCTTCTGTTGATATATTTTCTAAACTTTTATATTTGATGACAAAAATTTATGAACTTCAAAATCATGTTTTTTGTTTACAATAATGTTGTGAAAATCGCCAATTATTCAAAAACTATGGCAATATCAGAAAGAGAAAGAGTATCAAAAATTGAGAGAATAAGAAAGTCCGCAATGAAAATTAAATAGATTTTAATTTTATGCCGTTCCGCACTGCGGTTTTTAACTTCAAAATCGTATGAAAAATCGCACCGCAATAAATTATCGTTACATTGTGTTCAGACTCTCAATTGTTAAAAATTCGTAACAATTTTTAGTAAATGAACACAGCTAATTTCCTAGCGCTTTTTGCATAACAGACTCGTGTTTTCGTAATACAGAGTTGCACTTTCGAAAGGAATTTTTATTGTTCGTAATAGAGAGTTGCCGTTTCGAAAGGGATTTTTTGTTTTCCATAGTGTATAAAAAAATTCCGTTCATTCGAAACAAATTGTAGGAAAATCGTAATACACAGTACAAATTTTTCGAACTCGTAAATGATTTCTTTCGAATCGAAATACGCGGTAACCCCCCAGTATTGCGTGTTTTTTAATATACTACTACAAAACAAATAAAATGTCCCATAAATTTGAAAAAATTTTATATTCAATTATAATTGCTTTCCAATTCTAATAATTTGCAATTGTTGCCATTTTCCAAGTTCTTTCTTCATATTTTTTTTCTCCGAAAGTTGCAAAAGTACCTCACTCAACAACTGCTCTCTACAAAAAGAAAAAAACAGTCAACACCGCTACACACGATGCAACATTGTGTTTGGAAACATACCCTACAAGAAATGCATAACCAAAACCAAAAAAAAAAAACAATTTACTAATACACTTGCAACAATTTTACATTCGTTGCTCCACTCTAACACATATGTTAGAGTGGAACAAATAACACAACCTAAATAATTCCAATTTTTAAATATAATTTTTTCACACGCGTGGCCTGTCGACTCTTGTAAAAAAATGTAATTGCTTAAATGTTAGTTCTGTGGTTTAAATTAAATATTACAAAAGTTATTTGCCAAGTTTAAAAATAAATTTGCTTATCTTCTTTGCAACAACGTTGCTTATTAAAGTAAAGGAGGGCATACTGATGGCGGCTCCAGAAAACGTGGTGGTAAATTTTCTGGAAACAACAGGTCATGTACGAAACAGTCGTGTTAAAAGAAGTGGTCTTCAAACAGGTAGCGGTTAAAGATTTGGTGGTGATAATTAAGGACCAAATTATACCAAATATTTAAAATCCTGTTGACTTTTCAAGTATGTATGCATGTATTTATTCGGCTTTTTAGTCACAAATTGTTAACAAAATAATATTTCTTTATATGATCTACGAGAAATTTATTGGTAATGTTGATTTCAATTACTTTAATGCTGAAAATAAGGTGTCACCTATTAAAATTATAGGAGGACGTAGTGTTGTACGTTTGTCGGCGAAGAAAAAATCAAATTCAACGAGCCAGCATCACCTTTGGGTGAACAAAATATTAAAGCAACACCCCGATCACGAGTGTCAGTAGCTAAAAGAAACCTTAATTTGAGCTTGGACAACAGTGAAGCTGATAATTACAATTTTCATTGATATGAAAATTAAACTTAGATAATCCGAAAGGTAACAATAAGAAAAGAAACATTTGATTTTATAGGTACATATTGCTTAATATGATTGCTTAATATCCTTAATTATAGGGCGTCGGTCAGCTTCACTGGATGAAGATCCTCTAGCGATACAGCAGCAAGAACAAAATATTTCACACAAAAACATAGTTCATAGCCCATCAGTTTATCAAACTCCAACAAAAAAAGCTGAAAGAATCATCCGAAGGTACACCTTTGAATCGAAGAAAAAGTATATTAAAGTCAGCAACCACAAAACTGGGTAAGCAAAAAGGAGTTATTAATTTACAATATAATGGGTATTTATAATTAAAAGAAAGCGGATGAAGGCACTCGCAAAAGAAGCATTCAATTATCAAGTGCTGTGGAAAAACGCATATTTAAAGACGATGACATCATAAGCACACCTAAACGTTCTCAGGTAGCGGTCATTCGGGTGGTTGCTTTGGCCGGGATACTCGTTAAAGATTTGGTGGTGATAATAAAGGACCAAATTATACCAAATATTTAAAATCCTGATGACTTTTCAAGTATGTATGCATGTATGTATTCGGCTTTTTAGTCACAAATTGTTAACAAAATAATATTTCTTTACAGACCCATGGAAGAAAGGAACGTTATAGAGCAGCCACAGAAGTGACGTTACGTGGTCCCACACCCACAACTATTATAAACTTTAATGAAGCCTGCTGATTATATTTTTTTAATAAAAACTTTTTTAAAACTAAAATAAAAAAAAAACATTATTTTATAAAGGTTAGTACTAACCAATTTTTACGCTATTAATAACTAGTTAGTGCTAACCTCTATTTACGTTATGACTAACTAGTTAGTGTTAACCATTATTTCCGCGATTGCTAACTAATATATAGCATAGTAGTAAGCAGTACAGATATATGTTCCGTAGTCGAGTGGAATTAATTAGTTAGAAAGAGAGGCAAAATCACATGTACACAAGTTTCGGTTAGTTTTTTCATTTTACTCTTAATAAGCTAATAGAAACTATCCAATATTGTGGTCAAAACTACCGGTCATTTTACTAGTAAAATGACCGGTAGTCTTCTTGCAGGGTAAATTATCAAAAAAATTTATATTCGAGAAACCAAAAAGTTAACACGCGGTGAACAAATCAATATAGAAATCAGCCGCACATGGAAAACATTTTTGTTTTGAACACGTGCTATTATTATTGTTTTGAAAACAACAACACGTGCGTGACAAACAATAACAATACATGCAAAAATATATCAGAAAATATGAGTTCCATATTATTCATAAAAAAGTTAAAAAATTAATGAAAATATAAAAAAAATCTAAATTTAAAGACTTTTTTCATTCGGTTTAAAATTTTTTAAAAATTATACAAAAAATGTTATATGAATAAAATCTACGTATTTGCCGGTTTATTAAATCTGATAACAGATGTTGATAGCACGTAAGTAGGGCTATTAAGGCCGCCAGTTGCCACTTTCGACAAATCAAAAGTTTAGGGGGCATTCCATATTAAACAGGCCTGTTCTGAAAATCACTTTCATTCAAATCACATGTGCCCTTGAAAATCACACGTGTAATATTTTGGTGTTCCCTTTTTGTGTTTTCGGTGTGATTATTAATTGCCGAAAACGCGGAGAAACACAAAAACGGTATGGTTTTCAGAACACCACAAAATCACACGTGCGACTTTAAAACAGAGGTAATCACAAAGAGAGGCAGTTCAAAATGTGTTTGTAGTGGTGAGTGTATTTTGGGTGCACTGAAAGAAACCAATTTTGTGTGTAGTAAACATATTTTTTGTTATATAAATGCATGTATGCACTTATTTTTTTTTTAATTTCTGATTGTATACAAGGCATGCAGCTTTATTCAAAATATTAGATGAAAATTAAAACTTTTTCCCCACTATATTTTCCACATTTTAATAAACACATACAATAGTAGAAAAATATTCAAAGTGTACTGAAAATATTTGAAATTCTGAAAAAGAGAGACAAATAAAAGTACTCAGTTGGGACATAAACTATGTGTTTTGTTTTTGTTTTTAAATAACAAAAGCGACGGCAACCTGCTTGTTTCAAAGCTAGCATACAACTGAATGAAATTATAGTTTTTTTCAATCTTTGAAGTGAGTTTCGGTAACATTCGTGTTGTGTGTGTGAAAATCCCGAAAAGTGCTCGGCCCCTGGGGGCATAGCGTGATGATCGTTGCTTTAAAAGCACGTGATTTGATATCACGTAATTTTCAGAACAGTCCCGAAAGAAAGAAAATTCAAAAATGTTCCAAAATGTTGTTATATGAATAAAACCTACAAATTTGCCGGTTTATAAAATCTGATAACTGATTTTGATAGCACGTTACTAGGGCTATTAAGGCCGCCAGTTGTCACTTTCGATAAATCAAAAATTTAAAATAAAAATTTATATTAAAGAAAACAAATTTATAAATATATAATGTAAACATGTAAATAATATGAAAAAAAAAGAAATTTTGGCCGAACATAGTTTCACTACGTTGAAGAATTTTCTTCGTTTATTTATTTTTGTTCAAAAGTTAACGCAAAAAGGGTAATTTGTTTATAATTTCGGATAACAGAGGTAATACCGGATAATAGAGGTTATCGTTGCAAAAAAATATAAATCAATGCCAACAAATACTTTTTATTTCCCGGTTAATTGATGCTGCCGTTTATTCGAATTACGGATAATCAAGACCCTACAGTAAATAAAAAAGGACATGCAACTGAAAATCGTATAAACGCAAGGATTTTTGGAAGTTGCTTCAATAGGGAATGAAGAAAAACGACGTCGCAAAAGCCCCCGTGAAAATTAGGTGATATAAACATTTGACAGTATGTTTTATTTTTTTGACTCTTCAAATGTGTCACTTTCAAATTATAGTTAAGATCACTTCAACATGAGTGCAATTTTCTATGGATTTGTTATGATGAGAATATAGTATGTAATATTCTCATATATTTTTATCAAGCTTTAGATCACTTTTTTATAAAAAATTAATTAAAATATTATTTAGTTTTCAATATTTCGATTTCCGTTTGAAATCTTTATCAGGAAATCTTTTTAAATAATACAAAATTACAAAATTGTTTTTGACAATAAAAGGAAAAATAAATTTATGTGCTGTTTTCACAACACAAGTGATTGAACGTGGAGTAAAATTTATATGAAAAGCACTCAGTTTTTCCAGTGTTTTCCCTATAAATTTTACTACACGTCCAATCACTTGTGTTGTGAAAACAACATGTTAAAATTTCAATTAACAAAAAAATTAGGAAACCAAACAAATTTTAAAAAATATTCAAAACCTAAAACCTATTTTAATTTCCCTTTTCGTCAATCTATCTATTTTTATTTAAAATACATATATTATACAATCTGCGCTATGCCATCTGAACTAAATTTTATAAATAATCAGACAAATACCTATTTATAATTTTCCCTTCTATCAACCTATTTATTTTTATTCAGTAAATGTCTATAAATCTGAGCTAATCCCTCAGTATCGTTCTTAAAATTAATCCTCTTCTCAAATGGAACATTATTAATCTGTAACATTTCTTGCATATATCTACGTTTCATAAAACTTTCTATGTTCAAAATAGATGGTCCTCAAAATCAGGATAATGATTAAAATCCCTACAATGTGTCGATAATGCAGTTCCATGGGCTGAATTATAATTTCTATATTTTTGGTCATGTTTGTCCTGTTAATCTAGTTTTCAGTTTTGTCCGTTGTTCCTACATATATTTTCCTACGTTGTTCATTACACTATGCTAGTTGAAAAAACAGACAAGCCGGGCACATGGCGTTTTAACATAATTTGGGTACGCTGAATCCAGTGGTGCCCGCGGTTTTTCAAGATTGGCTCTGGTTTTCGAGATATACCGTTATTTCGAAAATGGAAGAGGTTGCACAACATATATTCGCGTAACTCAAAAACGCTTTAGCTTATTTAAAAAACTTAAAAATTCCGAAATTCCGCAATAAAATTTCCTTTAAGAAAAGTAAAACTTCTTAAAACATCCGCAGTCGCTTTAGAAACATAATTTTTTTTTTTTTTTTTTGGAAAAAAAAATGATTTTTTTAACAAAATTTCGAAATTTTTCTAAATAGTTGTTATAGTTTTCTATATACAGGCTTTCAAGGTCATTAATTTAATGTAAATAAAAGATTATTTATTTCATTTTCAATAAAATCCGACGTTTCGTTGGTATTCTTTCCAACTTCTTCAGTGATTGAGTTTTATTAAAATCTGGCAACATTGTAAAAATACAAAGTGAAAAATGTAGTTAATAATAACAATAATTATAATCTTAATTTTTGACAAATTAACTTACAATAATCTTTTTTCGTCAGTTTACATCATTTATAAAATATATCACAGTATTTTGTATAGGTGGACAACACAACACAAAACTTAAAATATTAAAATAAATATATGTAAATTTAAAAATTATCACAGAAAATTTGTCCTTTTTTAGATCACAGTTGTTATTATTACTAAAGTATTGCAATGGTGTAGTTTGCATTTGTATTGTCTTTGTCTTCTTTTGTGTTTATTGCACTTGTCGATTTTTGTTGTATTCTTAAGCTCTCCAACGTGTATCTCTTATTTTCCCTTTTCTCTTTATCTAAAATTCTCACTCTTTCAAAGTTTGGCTTGTGTCCGTTTTCAATGCAGTGTTGTGCAAGTGCAGTTGAATGTTTTCCTCTTTTTATGTCAGCTTTATGCTCGTCTATTCTCACGCCTAAATTTCTTTTCGTTGTACCAATGTAGATTTTTCCACACTCCTCATTATCACCGCCATCACATTCAATTTGATAAACAACATCACTTTGATCTCTACACTCAATCTTTGTTTTTGTTTGTGTAAATAAATTATGTATTGTCTTGTTTGATTTATGCGCGAATATTATTTGTTGGTCTTTTATTAGCTCTCTCAGTTTGTTGTTCTCCGTAAGTCTTGGAATAAACGGTAGACTATAGTATTTGGCGTTACCAGATGTGTCATTTCTGTTTTTCCCCCCTGAAGAAATATTATTTTTATTTTTAACTCTAGCCAGTAATGAATTAATCAACCCCTTTGGAAAGTTGTTTTTCATTAAAATATCCTTTACTCTTGTCATATTCTTAGATTGAAATTTTACGTTGCTTATTTTTATAACTTTGTCAATTAAATTCATTGCCGTATTTATCTTCTGTTTCATGGGTTGTGTCGAGTGAAAATTCACTAAGCGTCCAGAAGCAATTGGTTTCATATACCAATCTGTTATTATTTTGTTATTTTGTCGGAGTATCTTCATATCCAGATATGGTATTGCGTTGTCCTTCTCCCTCTCTAGAGTAAATTTCAATTTGTTATGATATGAGTTAAATGTTTTTAATATTATGTCTTCGTCTTTATATTTTATTATGGCAAATAAATCATCTACATATTTTGTGATTAGTTTTATTTGTATATTGTTCATTTGTAGTTCTTCGATACATTGTTCCATTAGTTGGTCCAATATAATGTCGGCTACAGTCGGTGACAATGGGTTGCCCATTGGCATCCCGTATGTCTGTTGGTATAATTTGCCATCATGCATAAAATAATTATTTTCATTTAAGCAAAATTGAAGAATTTTCAAAAATTGTGTTCTCGGTATTTTAGTGTGATTTTTTAGCACACTCCATTTGGTCATAATATTACTTATCGCTAGGTGTATAGGTATGTTCGTAAATAGCGATACCACGTCTAATGATACAAGAATTTCATCTTCGTCCAATGTAAGTGTATCCAGTTTTGTCTTTAATTCTAACGAGTTTCTTATATTAAATTTGTCAAGTATGATGTTTTTCAATATATTTCCAATATATTTTGATAACCCATAGCAGGGAACTCCTACCGATGATGAAATTGGGCGAAGTGGATTACTAGGTTTATGGATTTTTGGCAGTCCATAAAGTCGGGGCGCCGTTGCAGCATTTGATGTCAATAGTTTCTTATCATAAACATTCATAATTTTTTGCAGACGTATAAAAAACGAAATTCCAAACAAAACAAGCCATTAATGATTGAAATCTGTTTTCAACTTTTTTATTTTATTCACAAAAGTCGACAAATTTTAATTAATTCAAGAATTTCATAAAACGCAATATTTGTATGGGAGCCCCCCTAAGAAGTGGGGATAAGGGGCAAGTATGTCTCGAGACAAAATATAAATCAAAGGACAAAAAATTAATTGAGATCGGCCATACATTATATACCACTAGGGGCGACTTCTGGGAGTTTATGGGACTTTTTATTCAATATATATGAAGAATATAATTTATATGGAGCATTTCATAGGATTTTTTTTAATTATTAAATTCTTTATTCAACATTTTGTATATGTATATGAAGAATGTGCCAATGCAGAAAATTTATTTTCAATGACACTTTGACGTAAAATTTTTTTTAATGCGGTTTTTGTGCAATTTACAATACAAAACAAATATTCAAATGTATGCTATTCCAAAGAAATATGCATGCATTATTTCTTTCACTTTGCGGTAGGAATTTTGGAAAAACCACAGTTGCCAATAAAAATATTCTTAGAATAAAGAAATAAAGTCATAAATGCTTACATCTTTGTATTTTATTGTGCTTGCAAAACCACACAAATCGGTCTTTTATTGTGTAGTCAAAACCGCACTAATCGGTCTTGTAAAAAACTTAAATAACATATTCTATTGTTATACCTGGAACAGGTAGAAATATTAATCGTCCTGGCTTTGTTTTTTTTTACAAAACATGGTCATGAAGGTCTCGACAGGTACTTTGATTAAAACAATTACAGTTTAAATAAGAGTTCCTCAACCCCTTCACTGTCATATGGAAAGTGCTTGCGAAAGTGATTAGTGAAGTTTAAAGCCTTTGAGAGTCTTGTATCTAATCAGTTATATTGAAATATCTAAGATGGAGGCGTGTAAAAAGTTTAATTACTTTTGTTATGTGTGTGGGAAATATAAAAATTATGCCAAGTCGCCGTAAAATCACTATTGAAACAAGTACCTTGTATGAATCATAATTTTCTTTAAGTGTTATATATGGTAAGAGTTGGACACCATCAATAGTGTGTACACACTGTATTTACCATTTAAATAAGTGGGGAAAAATGGAGACGCCATGCCATTTGGTGGTCCAATGATTTGGGGAGATTCCATAGTTCATGTTGAAGATGAGTGTTATGCGTGCATAAATTATACGGCGGGTACGACCAGAAGAAAAATTACTTATATATCTTATACTGAAACAGCATATGCTCGATTTCCGCTGCCACATTCTGATGAAATTAATGTTCCGGATAGCCAAATACCAACAGAACAACGGTTCCATGCAGTCACAATGAAATCACGCAAGATCGTCTGGATATAACGGTACGGCGTCTAAAATTATCTCAAAGACAGAGCATTCTCTTGACAAAAGAGTTAAAACGATCTAATATTTTAGCACCAGGTGTACAAATATTCGGGGCTATCAATCGCCATAGACGATTTACGACTTTTTTTAAATCTATTGAGAATAATTCTATTGCGTATTGTACTAACATCCGCGGCTTGGTATTAACAATGCAAAATGAATATAATCCTGGAGATTGGCGCTTATTCATTGATTCTTCCAAAAGTAGTTAAAAGCAGTTTTGCTACATGTCACTAATTTAAAAAGTCCTATTCCGATAGCACTAAGCACAAATACTAAAGAGACATACGCATCAATGAAAAAAATAATACCGTTAATTAAATATGAAGACCACAAGTGGAAAATATGCGCTGATTTAAAAGTGGTAGCTCTTTTAAGAGGCATGCAATTGGGCTATACTAAAAATATGTGCTTCATGTGCTTATGGAATACACGTTTCGATGGCGACCAGTACAA
Source organism: Pollenia amentaria (assembly GCA_943735925.1). NCBI lineage: Eukaryota > Metazoa > Arthropoda > Insecta > Diptera > Polleniidae > Pollenia > Pollenia amentaria. The sequence goes on from OX031006.1 coordinate 107,242,004, forward strand.
TATTCTATTGTTATACCTGGAACAGGTAGAAATATTAATCGTCCTGGCTTTGTTTTTTTTTTTTTACAAAACATGGTCATGAAGGTCTCGACAGGTACTTTGATTAAAACAATTACAGTTTAAATAAGAGTTCCTCAACCCCTTCACTGTCATATGGAAAGTGCTTGCGAAAGTGATTAGTGAAGTTTAAAGCCTTTGAGAGTCTTGTATCTAATCAGTTATATTGAAATATTTAAGATGGAGGCGTGTAAAAAGTTTAATTACTTTTGTTATGTATGTGGGAAATATAAAAATTATGCCAAGTCGCCGTAAAATCACTATTGAAACAAGTACCTTGTATGAATCATAATTTTCTTGCATAAAAATAATGTTATTGAATTACCACTTGTGCCGATGGAAAAGATTTTGCTTCCTCCACTCCACATCAAACTGAGTATTGAAAACAATTTTATAAAAGCATTGAGCCCTGATGGTGCGATTAAGCGGCATGAAAGTAAAAGAATGTATGAACTCTAACTACTTTATTAAATTAGATTCATATTTCATATCATAATGTTTTTATTTTACAGGAATACCTAATGGACCGGACATTCGTCGTCTTACGAAGGACCATAAATTTGAGGTTGCATTGAATGATATCGAGCTATTGGCCTGGAATTGTGTGAAATCAGTAATAGAAAATGTATTAGGAAATCATAGGTCTGAAAACTGGCGAACTCTAATCAAAAATATGCTAACCGCATTTAAAAACTTAAACGTTAGAATGTCATTGAAAATAAATTTTTTGCAATACCATGCCGAAAAATTTAATGAACAATCACCAGCCGAGTCTGATGAACATGGCGAGAGATTTCACCAAGTAACAGCCAGGCTCGAACACTGGTATAGCGGCAAACAACTTTATTCGCTATTAGGGGATATTTGTTGGAATCTGCAGGAGGAAGAAGAATAAATTTCTAAATAAAAACTTTAACTTTAACTAATTAACAAAAAAATAAATGTTTTAAAAGTTTTAAGTTTGGTTATTATAAAAAATAAAAAAATTTCATCTTTTCTAAGAAAATCAGAAGTTGTAGACAGACTTTAATCACTTATAGCTTATATTGTTTGGAATTTTGTTTTTTTATACGCGTAGAACCCTAGCCTTAAATTTTGCACCTGCAGCGCCTGAGATATCCCTAGACGGGCAAAATGTATGACCAGCGCAACTTCATTTTTTATTCCCATCTTTTGTTTCTAAGGCCTAGGATTCACTCCTAGGAGGATAAAATGTATGACCGAACTCGTAATGTTTTTTGTTCTTAAAATTTTCTTAAAACATAGTTGCCATATATCTCCACCCCTTAGGGGGGCTCCCATACAAATATTGCCGTTTAATGAAATTCTTAAATTTGGCGCCTAGGATGCAGCGCCTAGGAAGCCTCTAAATGGGTAAAATGTATGACCAACCCCACTTTATTTTTTATCTCAATCATTTATTTCTAACATACCCACCCGCTATTCCATTCCTTAAGGGGGCTTCCATACAAAATGTTCAATGCAGACGAGATATATTGAAGAAAAAGTCCCATAAATGCCCAGGAGTCGCCCCTATGGGGATAAAATGTATGACTGACCTCCATTAGTTTTTGTTCTTAACATTTTCTCAAATTATACTTTCCCTTTATCACCATCCCTTAGGGGGGCTCCCATAAAAATATTGCGTTTTTTGAAATTCTTAAATTAATTAAAATTTGTCGACTTTTGTGAATAAAATCAAAAGTTGAAAACAGATTTAAATCATTAATGGCTTGTTTTGTTTGGAATTTCGTTTTTTATACGTCTGCAATTTATTATTATATAATTAGAAGCATAGCTGCATTTTCCAATTTTTTTATGAATTTTTAATTATGTATGTTTCTAAAACGACTGCGGATTTTAGAAAGAAGTTTTACTTTTCTTAAAGGAAATTTTATTGCGGAATTTCGGTTTTTTATGTTTTTTTTTTCAATAAGCTAAAGCGTTTTTGAGTTACGCGAACTTATGTTGTGCAACCTCCTCCATTTTCGAAATATCGGTATATCCCGAAAACCAGCGCCCATCTTTAAAAACGGTGGTCACCACTGGATTTAGCGTAGCCGAATTATGTTAAAACGCCAGGTGTCCAGCCTGTCACGAAAAAAAGTGTCAATTTCTTGCAGTGTTATCATTGCCACTACAATGAATTTTATAAACTAAATTAGACATATCCGACTTTTGTAATCTATCCTTAGTTTTTGTGAATAATCTCCCAACATTATTATTCACCTTATGTGCCATTGCGTATTTACCTTTGTCATATATTTGAGTTTTCTAATCATTCTGAAAACCCAGGTACATAAGTAAATGTTTTATAAATTTTTGGTTCCAAAATTTCATCAATATGACGAGATCTTCTTATAATGTATTGTCTAACCAATTTTCCAATTAGTTTCTTAGGAAAACTATTATTCCTCAAAATATTTCCAATAATTACCTTATTTTTCATAAGGAATATATTATCACTTATTGTTAATATCCTATATATTAGATTCCTAGCTGTGTTAATAATTCTCTTCGGGTGTTTCGAGTAATAATTTAAAATTCTACCTGATGAGGTTGGTTTTTGATACCAATCTATAAAATTAAACGTTGATAACGGGATATCTATCTCATGTATCTAATAATTTCTCCATCACAATATCAGCAACATTTGAAGATGTCGGAGAGCCCATATGTAGCCCCTTTTTTGTGTATATACTATACAGAACTTTACAATTCCCAAAAATAAATATTTATTAATATTTTTTAATCCTGAAATTTTATCCCAATTTTCTTCTATAATTCTAATTGCCAAATCAACTGGAATAATAGGAAATAATGAAACACCATCAAGTGATACTAGTTTTTCATTATTCTCAATTGTTACATTTTCCAACTTATGTTTAAATTGTAGAGAATTAATAACATTATCAGGGGTGTTCTGGAAATCAAAAACGCAAAACGCAAGAATTTAAAAGTCGTTTTTTTAGTAAGATTTTTGTAGTAAAAGAAAGAAAAATACAATACAATACAAATATTTCTCTATTAATCAGAATTCTATAAGTAAATTAAAAAAAATTGAGTGTGTTAAAAAGAACTTAAAAATTGTTGCGTTTTCGATTTCCAGAACACCTTGTATACTTAGAATTCTCCGTTATCTTCTTAAGTATATTCGTAATATATATATGTATATTAGGGCGGGTCGATTTATTTTTCTACAATTTCCCTATGATTTCCGTATTCTATGGGTTATTCCATGAAAATTTGCCAAAGGAACCATACCTCTATCGTTAAAATCGAGTCCCCTACTTTTTGTTGGTAGATTTTTTCCCAAATTGACGTTCGCATGAAATATTACCTACACGTTCACATCCATAACTCAAAAACTATCGATCGGGTTGGAAAGGTGAGCTCATTTTGATCAATTTACAAAAAAAAAATCTCCAACATTGGTCCAACGGTTCAAAAGTTACGGGCATTTTTGTCCAAATTTTGGAGCATTTTTCCATTTTTTTCATGATTTTGTCCAATAATATTACTTTCATTGCCATTTTTTTGGCTCAATCCATTAAAAATGCCCGTAACTTTTGAACCGTTGGACCAATGTTGGAGATTTTTTTTTGTGCGATTAAACCCGATCGATAGTTTTTGAGTTATGGATGTGAACATGTAGGTAATATTTCATGCGAACGTCAATTTGGGAAAAAATCTACCAACAAAAAGTAAGTGACTCGATTTTAACGATAGAGGTATGGTTCCTTTGGCAAATTTTCATGGAATAACCCATAGAATACGGAAATCATAGGGAAATTGTAGAAAAATAAATCGACCCGCCCTAATATACATATATATAATACTTGAGGCGCCCTTCTTTGGGAAGCTACGGCGGCCCTGCTGATATGACTATAGATCCAAAATCCCAATTTAAAACTCAAATACAAGTCCTTAATATCCACCTAGAATTTTATTAGAATCGGACTGACGGCTAACAAATTACAGAATTATTTCCATTTTTCCCCCAAATCTGCAACTGTTCGCTGTAAATAATTATTGTATATTTTTTTACTTTTGCTGAAACTTAAATAACGACCTGAACTTAATGGTTGTGTATGATCAATGTATATCTTATTTAACAAGTATACGCGAAGAATATTAGAAATTCTACGAAAAACACTTACTGACTCATAAATTTATATTGAAAACAAAAACAAATTTTAGTTTTTTAATTTTGTTCTCAATATAAAAATGCGAAAGAAATATTCTTGTCGACATTGTGGTCCTGGGCGTTAGTTTTTCAAATATTTTCCATATGAAATTTTATGCAAGTGTTTATGTTTGAAATTCTTGAACGGGCTTGTAAATCTTATTTGTTAATAAAACGATGTATCTTTTGCAAATATTAACTGTCTGTTTACCGATATCGAAAAATAAAAGGAATTTTTTAAATTTCGCTATGTTCGCACCTCTTAAATACTTGACGTCCTACACGTGACCTCTAGTTTTATTTAAAAATTATTTATTTTATTTTAGTAAAATAAATCAAATGTTAGTTATCCTTTTTTTAATTGTTTTATTTATAACTTTTTTTTATAAGATTATAACTAATTCTTATCTTATATAGTAGAAAAAAAATTACATAGGTATAATACAAGAATAATTTTCTCAATCTAGTTTTAAATATACTATATATGGGTGTCACTTCCCCTCCTACTATCTTTTTTTTATTTCAAGGCGCTATTTAATATTTCTTCATTTGGGAAAACCACTTCCCCTGCTCTTGTCTTGTTTTAAATTTAACGCATAGGGGATCCTACTGTGAATAATTTAAGAAAATTAGTCAAGCGGTTCTTTAGACATCCATTTTTAACATTTGCGAACTATGGGTGTAACACTTGTCCTGCTCCTAACTTATTTTTATATAAAGGAGTATGGGATTTTACTGTAAATCTCAAGAATTTAAAAAAAACTGGTCCAAAGGTTCTTTACGATATGCGATATTTAATATTTGCGTTCTATGGGGATAACAATTCCTTCAAAAAATTTATTAGCCTATTTTAACTTTGGTGATGGTTCTTTGCATGTTGATTCGGTTTAGTAAAAAAACGCAAATTTATATATAAAATAAGATTTAATTAATACAGAACTAATTATAATTATGAAGTATACCAAATAATAACACAAAGATTTAAAAGTGGGAGTAGTAGTAGAGGTACATACCATATTATTTTCCAACCCGATTACATACATCAAAATTTCAATGAAATTCCAAGACCGCTATAGTTTTGAAAACTAGTAAGGTTACTTCTCCAAATCTGTAACTCAATATTAATGCTCAAATAAAAAGAATCAATTAGTTTATTTTAACACAAAATTCTAGAGTGTGATTAAGAGTTAAATCTCCAAATATTTTACCAGTCATCACATGTACATTCACTGCATTAGGTCTTAGTTATACATATGATAACATATACACATAATGGAATTATGAATGCCAGAACAAATTAATTTAGTATTAATTATAGTTCATTCAATTATTCTTGCATTCACAATTTCTATTGAAACGATACTATTTTATCTGCAGACTGTAAGTTTCTGTTCCTTGATACCAAAAACTTTAACCGCATGCTGTAAAAAATTCAATTCAGTGTATCAGTAACTGTGAAGATATAGCAATTTATTGTTCACTCTTACTATATTTAGTAGAGTTTATGGTACAACCCACCTTTGCTACTAGATGCTACATATTGTGCGAGGTAAACACCAGCCTCAAACACTCTCCGCAGCATCAGTGATGATCCATTGGCCTGAAATGGCGAGAGCATTGTTAAGTTACCAACTCGTCAAAAACTTGAGAAAAAATTATAAAAGCAAAAGTATATAATTTTTTTTTTTGCTAAGATCGTAACCCAATCTCTAACTTCTACTCCCTTATTATAAACACTTATTTATAAATTAACTTATACTTAAGTCATACCTAATTTAAATATAAGTGACAGTAAATTTAAATATTTAAATAATATTCTTAATAAAAACAACAACTAACCAATTTAATTTTTATAAATAAAAAATTCTAAAATGTAGAATGTTCGCTTAAAAGCTGAACTGGTGGTGTTCGACATGATGGGGTCCAATTGTTAGATGAATAAAATACATCAGTGCTCAAAACGTCTCCTTCTACATCAATATAATCACAACATTCGGATTTTAGTTCCGCAGTTTGAAAGTTTCTCAATGACGAAGTCGCAACATAACTGTGGTCATCACTTACACTTTGCATGTCTTTATCGCTTTGTAGAATAACTGATTTGGCCGAAATTAAATTATTAATATTATTATCATTTTTATCCCATATATCATCCCAAGTTGTTGAGGTAGTGGGCAAACTGGTACTGCTCCCATTATCCATATCTGTGAAAAAGTCGGGAAAAGCAGAAAAATTATATGAAAAATCACACAAACTTTCCAGGGAGTCATTTACACTACCATCAGAGGGTGTATCAAAATCTATTGATAGTGGGCCAGCATCGTAAAGGTTACTGCAAAGACTTGTGGTAATAATTTTATCTTTAGCGTCTTTGTTAATAGAGTCCCCACTACTGCTAGTGACAGAGAAAGGCGATTGCCCAGATTCGGAACTGTGATGGAAATTCAGTGCATTTACAAGTCTTAATATTTCAGATCTATTTGTAATCAAATTCTCAAAATATTTCTTTTGTTGTTCAAGTCGCTGAGCTATTTTTAACTGTCGCTTAAGAGCTTTTGCTAAAACCCGATTGGCTTTTCGAGCGACCTGTAATTCCTTCTCAATAGTTTCTAAGTAAATTTTCTTTTTTCGTCTATTTTCCCTTGCTAACAAAGCATTACGATTGTAGACATTTGGATCGGGTTTTCTTGTTGGCAATTTTTTTTCACCATTGCGCTTTTTTGAGGTTATGGAATTTGTACATTTTATTTCCGATACGCCATTTGTGAAAGAAACAACCTGGTTTTGATTATTGGATTCAATTTCCGAATCAGTTTCATCTGAACTGCTCATTAGATAAGCTCCATTGTTTTCTAATAGCTTTTTAATATCTTCCATTTTTATGAATTTCGTAGTGTTGTGTATTTTAGCGAAAGCAATAAATAATACAACTATTATTTTGACCACTTTTCAACAAAGTTTAGTGTACTTTACCTTTTATAATAAATTTCTACACATTAAAATATTCCAAAATGATCTAATTGAAATTAAATCAAAGGCTTAGAGCTTTGCCAAAGAGTTTCTTACAATGTATAAACGTTTAAAAAAAATAATAAATCGTTACACGCAAAAACAAATACGATTATTTGCTACTCGCATGAGTACTAGACCTGCACGACAAACGATAAAATCATCGATAGTTTTATTTTTGGCTGACTATCGATAGATTTTTATCACTATCGATACAATCTTAATATTTTAAAAGTTTCTACAAAGTTGATTAGATGTAGTCAAGGAAACGTATTTAACAACTCATTCGACGCAAGTTTTTTTACAGTGCGTAAATTTTTCTAATTCTGTGGTAAAAAAGTACTTAAGTCGACTTTATCTGAATTTGTGTTGAGGCACACACCTTAACGTTCAAAATAGCAAATGAGTAAAGTTTCAATTATTTTGTACGATTTTTTAGAAAGTTATAGCAAATTGACTTTTGACGTATCTTGTTTCAATGTGCAATTATAGTTGGAATAAAAACTGCAGTTTACTTCTGATCTTTGACATAAGGAATGTTTGGAAACAAAAACTTTACAATAATATAACACTTCAGCTTCCTTGAACAATATTTTTATACAAATTTTTAAAATTCCAAAATTTTTATATAAAAAAATTTTCAACTCAACGAAAATATATTTAAGGTGAATATTTTGCCGACGAAGGTAAAAAATACTGACAACCCTGCTGCCATGTAACCATGTCTATATCTGTTTAAACCACATATGACACTGAGACTTAAAGGGCACTGCTACACGTTCAATAAATATCGTGATATTTCTAGTATCACGATATTTATTGAACGTGTAGCATGCAATTTTGATGGATCGCGATCCATATCGCATAATAGCCTAATTTGATGTGATCCATCAATACGGATCGCGATCCAAATATCACAATATATATTGATAGCCTATTTCCAATGTGCTAAAGAATTCTTTCGTTCGCATAACTACATTCAAAACAAAAACAAAGTCTAGAAATTTGTTTTTGTTTTCAATGTAGTTATACGAAAGAAAGAATTCTTTCGCACATCGGAAATAGGCTATGAGCGTATACCAGTGCCCAAAGGCTTTCTGTAAATGAAGTGCTTAAATTTTTCATTTCTTACCAACTTCATTCACCTTTCGATGTAATCGCTAGTTTTTAAGCAGCTGTCGAAACTATCGATTGGGCCCACTATCAATAGCTTTGCAGCTCTAATGAGTACAAATGTAAACCCGGAAGGTTGCCAGACATGTACTACACAATGTTTACCCTACGTCCACACGAGCAATTTGTGACATCATAGCATAGGCAATAGTGCCGGCAGAATAGCTTCGTCATGTTGCCAATGGCCAAGCTCATATCGTGACCGCCCGTCTATACCAAAGACAAATATTGCTGTAAATGTCAAAATTATGTTATCTTTAATGTGGACAGCACTTTTTTGTACATATTTATTGCCGGCAATATACATATGGAGCAATAACTGCTTGTTTGTATATTTTCGTTGACAATTATCGCCAATATAAAACGTCAAATTTGTTCGTAATTTCAAAAAAAAAAGCAACAAAAACTAGAAGCAAATTGTGTGGGAAAGAAATTAATGGAGGTTTTTTTTTATTTATTTATTTGATCCGTAATATAATCCACTGAGGCCAAATATATATTACACAGCACTTAAAACCTAAGTATTACATGAAAGAGGTGTATATATATAAACGTATGTAAATTCTATTAATCAACAAAGAATTATCGACGGTCCACTGTTTAATGTTTTAATTAAATCTTCTATTTCCACTGTTGAGCAAAAAAACGTCATCTGCAAAAAAAAGGAGTGCAGTGAATAGAGTTTATAACATTCGAGGGATCATTTGCATAGCGTTTACATTTGCCAGTATTGGCAAGACAGTATGAAAATACTTATTAGTTGCCAAAAACAAAACTTACTGTCTTCGTGGCGTAGATGTCCAGACAGTAGTTAGGACAGTTCACTTTTAAAAAAATTGTAACGTGAATGTTTCATTGCAAGTTCCAGCTAATGCCATGTTTCCACGACGACTTGAATCATCTGCTTCGCTCTCTGAATCATGCGAATGAATCATGGTGTTTACACGACTTGTCTACTTGCTTCGATTTGACAGTTGTCTTTAATAAAAAAATCAGCGTTGGTAACTGTGAATTTTTGAAACGCGCCAAAATGGAGAAAAAGCACTTAATTTAAAAAAAGCAGCAAGTTTAGACTTTCTTTTTTTATTTTAAAAGCTTATTGAATTAATTTTGCATAATAGTTGAATATTAAAAATACAGTATAATAGCGAAAAAGTTAATCTCACCAAATTTTAGCGCCCCTGTGCCGCTCTAAAAAGACCGAAATATAATGTGCTTAAGTTGGCTTAAGCAACTGTTCGAAGATGGTAAGACCATATTGAACCATATTTTTGTTAAGTTTTTTGAAACTGACATTTGCTTAAGCAAAGTGCGAAACCGATCGCACATTCCGTATGGAATCAAATGTTATTTTTTTTTGTTTTTGTTTTTTTTTTTTTTAAATACATTTTAGAGACTTTTTGTTAATTTTTGACAGAAGGTTAAGCAAGATTATGTTTATTATGGTTGGCCCTAAACTGCTTGTTTTAGAACACGAGCGCACAACTCATTCGTTTGACTTACATTTAAAACAAAAAAAAAAAACAAAAATCTGAAATTTTGTTTTACACTTTTCTGAGTGTATTAATAAAAAATGTCTACAAATCAGGGCAAAACATCACAAATCAGATTAGATTTTAAGCAGAAAGAGGTACTTTTGAAGTAGCCATCTCAAAAATAAAAATGAAATGCCAAAAAATTCTCGACGCTATGGAAAACACATAGGAAAAAGCACACAGGAAAACATTACATGTACCGAAATTTTTTGATATTAAAGTAATTTAAATAAATTTTGTATGTTATTTTGGAAAAATCTTTATTTATTATTGCATTTTTTAGAATAAAATACCGCTTAGAAAAGTTAATAATTCGAAAAACTATACAACCCCTGAAATATTTCGCGATTCTACTGTATAAGAATAAAACAGCCTTTTGCAGTTCAGGTTTTTTTAGAAAAAAGAAAAAAAAACATAAACAAAATAAACAAATTTGCTTGTATTCATTTGTATTAGATAACAAATTATTTTTAATTGCATAAATTCTATACAAAACTTTTTTAAAAGGGATCTACGATTAATAGTACGGATTCAAAATTAACAATAGTTATCTATTTATCCTTTTATTAAAATATTTAAAAAATAATGTTTGTTTTCAGAAGTTTAATACTTTCATATTAAAAATATAACAATAAAACAGCCTTTGATAATCAGAGGTGTTCCGGAATTCGAAACCGCAAAACGCAAGAATTTAAATGTCGTTTTTTTAAAAAGATTTTTGTAGTAGAAGAAATTCCAATACAATACAAATATTTCTCTTATTATACAGAATTCTATAAGAAAATTATAAAAAATGGGATTAAGAGTGTATTAAAAAGAACTTCAAAATACTTGCGTTTTTTTTCGATTTCCAGACCACCCCTGAATATATTTAGCAAAAATACCAAAAAAACTTAATAAAAAAGGTGATACATTTTCGTACACTCATTTAATAAATTCTGTTTAGATCTTTTTAAAAAGAGATCACAAATTTATAATAATTATTCCAAATTAAAAAAGCTAATATTTTCATCATTATAAAAAGTATAAAAAAGCACCAACAATGGTACAAAACGCACCGAGTTGACAACGCTAACACAAACGATTTATTCAGCTAGTTCAGATAAACTTGCGATAAATATTAGAGAAGAGAGGAATTTTTCCTGCTTCGCAAGTAGATTCAATATGAATCTACCCGATTCGCTCTCAATATTTTGTATGGCGAAGCAAGTTCCCAGTGGACTTTTTATCACATACATCTTCGGTCTGAGACTAACGACAATGTAAGGGCGACCCATCCAAAGTCTGTATTCAATTCCTACTTACAATTACACAGAGATGGCCTAGGCTATCAGATTGATCCGACACTACATACATTGTAAGTGAAGGTTGGATGGGTCCAATGATTGTGGTGCTTCAGAGGGTACTAAGATTTGTCTCGATGTAATCAGTCCTTTGTAGCAGACATTGTATAAGTATTAGATGGGTCCGAATAAGATAAATCATCGGATGGGTTTAATCTATTTGAATAAAGTAGAAATCCATGTTTTTTTAAATGATTTTATATTTATATTTGTGTTGGTTAATTAACTTAAAAATAATATATGTATGTAATTAATTTTATATTTTTTTTATTATACGAAAGCTTGCGAAAATTTCTGGATTTATGAATTTTGAAACAGTTTCTTATTTTTTGGCCGTAGTCCTTTTAGAGAAAATATTCAGAATCACTTACAATTTTTATAATTTTTAATACTTAAAATAGGTATTTATATTTTTCAACTAATTTTTATTTTTTTTTTTTTTAATAACAATTACACGGTTTAATCTTTACTTTACACTTTACTTTAAAATTTTCAAAGAACAAATTGAAAAAATAACGGAACAAAAAGTAGAAGAAAATAAGCAAAATACACAATTGAAAATGTACAAAAAAATATGATACATTACTAAGCCATCCAAATCAGATGCAAGTGCGATGGCTACATTTTATTCGCGATTGTTTTGTTTTTGATTCTTATTTACATTTTATTTAACAACGGGATATCAATAAGACTAATCTGATTTGGATGCTAGTTGTATGCGATTAACGAACTTGTTATTTATTTTTCCTATTGACATTATTGTAAACAATCGGATGTGTTTCAATTTGTAATAACTTTTTGACCGCTGGGTTGTTGCGTTCATGATTAGGGTGTGAAGCATGAATAGAGAGCGAAGCACGTACCGTGGAAACATAGCATAAACTTGTATCATATGAACTAAACAAAAAAAAAAAAAAAATAGCATTTGACAATTATTTCGAGTTAACATAGATAACACTTAAGTAAAACATAAAAAATCAAAGCAAAATTGATTAATTTTCTTTTAATTGTTGTTTTTTTTTTACTTTTGCTAAGAATACTTTAAATTACTCTCAGCAAATGTCAAATCACTGTCGAATTTTACTGTCTGCTAAATTTGCAAGACAGTAGACAAGACAGTTGGAAAGGTGTACATGTATTAGTGAAAAAGTTTGCATATATTGCAACTGTCTTGCCAGTACTGGCAAATGAAAACACCATGTTATATGCAAAATAAACAGAAGAGGGCCCAAAACTGAGCCTTGTGGGACACCAGCATGAACGCAAATCTATCAGAAACAACATCATTAGCAACAACAAATTGAGATCTACCAGTTAAGTAAGACGCTAGAAGCCTGCAGGCAGACCTTGAAAATTGGAACTCACTCGAGAGCTTTGAAAATTTTATTGAAATAAATGCCTTAGAGAGGTCCAAAGAAATTAACACACTAATTTATCCTCATTTATATTTCCCCTTATAGTGTCAGTGAAACTCAATAGAAGGCAGGTAGAGTTTAAGCCATTTTGAAATGCGTACTGTGATTCAGAAATTTGATTTTTTATAACATGTTCCCCATGACCTTTGACAGTGCTGGAAGTATGGAAATAGGTCTAAGATCATCAGGTGTAGTGAAATAAATGAGTAATGTTTCTGTGACCTACTTAAAATATAATTTACCAATGTTCTGAAATATGATCATACAATGTAGTCACTTCAAGAAACATTTAAAGTCCAAATGAGTAATGTTTCTGTGACCTACTTAAAATATAACTGTCTGAAATATGATCATACAATTAAGTCACTGTAAGAAACATTCAAACAAAGAATAACACACTTTAAGTTCAAAGACTTAAAGTTACTAACATTACATTTAATTGCTAATTGAGTATTCTCACTTACCCTAATTCCATTGTAATAAGAATAATATTGTAATTGTTATTTTATGTTACTATATAATAAGTAAAAGAAATCAATAAAAAAATTCAGTTTTAAGTTGCAACTGGGGGCTATGCCACGTCTTGTTAATTAAATATTCTACATGGCGACCGAGACAGTTTTTTTTTAAGTTTTAGTGAAAAGTGGCGATTCGGTAAAAATGTGTTGTATGTAATTTTGTTTTTTTTTTTTATTTCGGCTTTTATAAACACAAAGACAAAAGATGTTAGTAAAATAAAAAGTAAGAAAAAACTTAATAGTCCTATAAGTTTCAAAAAATAAAATTTAATGGCCTAGTGGAAAAAAATATTGTCCACCATACCACTACTCGTAGCAGGTTATGAAGTGGGAAAGTCCACAGAGGAAAATGAAAATAAAGAACTGGTGCAGATACTACGCCAAAATATACAACAACCTGTTACAAGTGAATCAATAAAAAACAATAGCATGAGTTACGTGGAAATTTCCTCAATAGTGGTTGTGGTAATAATAGGTGTTATCTATGTGATAAAAATAATATGTAAAGCCTTAAAAAACAGTAGTAACAACGCCCCACAACAACAGATATAAAAACATAAGAAGGCATATCCTTAAAGAACATTAGTAACAACGCCACACAACAACAGATATAAGAAGATATCAGAAGACAACAAGGGAAAGCCAGAAAAATGGGAAGCAAAAAAAAATCAGCCAAATCCGATAAAATTTGTCAAGTGTGTTGTGGCTACATCACACCTTATCATAAAATCCTGATGTAAGTGAGCTGCAAACATATTTTTCACCTTGTGTGCATCGATACTTGCTATGACATGTATAGGGAATGTCCTGAATGCTGGATGCTGCATAAATTTGATAAGTATCAATAAATATTAATATAATAATAAACAAACGTATTATTTTTAAGGTATGCAATGGGAAACCATTATTAGTAGTATAGAACCCTTAGAAATCAAGTTTAAACAATCTTATAAATGCCTATACCAAAATAGACCGATACAAACGGAAACCTTAAACAAGCATATTACTATTTTAATAGAGTCATTTAACAATATTAGAGAAATCTTAAGGCTAGTTTACACGGTAATACAATGTATTACGACATGTGGAAAAATAATGTAGAATGAGAAAAATCTTATCATGTAAAAGCAAACTGCATTGAGTAAGAGAGAATACGGATACAAAATTTGACAAGCGGTCGGTAAATGTTCATTTTCTAAACCATTTTAGAAACTTATGTATTCTCATCACACCAGAGGCGCATTTTAACAGAATATATTGAAGGTGGTAACATTTTTATAACATTACAAAAACAAGCAGAATCAACTCAGGAAATGTTCATTTTGTTTTTGTAAATATTGTAAACTGCAACCATCTGATTTTTTTTTTTAACTCACTTTGCTTTTATTTTACTTAAACCATCCGTGTAAACATGAAAAATACTTACCAACAGATTCTTATTTTTTTATTTTAAACACGGAGAGAATTTCATAATATTTTGATTCCACAAAGTCGTAATACATTGTATTACCGTGTAAACTAGCCTTTAAACAGACAATATGATAGATATTCCACACAACACAAGGCACAGGCTGATAAGATATTTTTCAAATTAAGGGATAAATTATTAAAAATTTTTCATAAGCATAATATTCATAGTTAAAGTTACCCTAAGTTGCGAGGTAGATAAGAAAATCATTGAATCGGACGAAAGCGAGCAGGAAGATTTTGAGGAAGACAAAGGAATACAACCAAACACAATGACGCGTTCAGAGGAAGAAGTAATGGATAAGACAACGAAGATTGTCCCCACTTTTGACGGAAATGTAGACGAACTCCAGAGTTTTTTGGATGCGTTAACAATTGTTGATAAAATAAAGGATACGCATGAGGAAATACCGATAGGAGTAATTAAGACTAAACTTAAAGGACAAGCTAGGAACCTAATTACAAATGAGGATTCGATAGTGGCTATAAGCAGTAAGCTAGAATCTAATATTCAGGGTGAATCGTCTGAGGTGTTATGCTCAAAATTAATGAATATAAAACAGCAGTCGAAGTCAGCAACTTCATACGCTGAGGAAATTCAGCAAATCACAAAAAAATTATGTGGAGCCTACATACGAGAGGGCTACCCATACCATATCTCTGAGAAATTAATAAAACAAAATATCACTAAAGCGATTTCTAAAAATGCAGCAAATGAGGAAGTTAAATTGATAATGAAACCAGGAAACTTTGTTTCATTGAATGAAGTTGTTTCGAAATTTATAGAAGCTAGCACTGAAGCGACTACCGCAAATTCATCCGTGTTTTACTTTAAGCGCCCTGGGTCTTCAAGGCAAAATCATGAAAACCGATTTAATAACTACAGCGGAAATGGTCATTCCTGGCGTCGAAATAATCATTTTAATGGTTCTAATAATAATAATAATTTTAACAATAATAATAGTTGGCGACGCGGGAATAATCATAATAGAAATCAGGCACACCATTCACGAAACGAGGGACGTGTGAGAATAACACAAGGAGTCTCGGGAAACGAGATTCCCCCTCAAGATATGGGGGGCCAAAGTTAGAAGGACAGATAATGTATTATAAATCAATATTTCACTTAAATCTCAATTTAAGTAGCTTTATTGAACTTTCAATTTCAACTAATTCTGATTTAAATACATTTCTAGTGGACACCGGAGCGGATGTCTCACTAATCAAACTAAATGCAATAAAATCTTTAAGAATCAACTCCCAAAATATTATTCGAATAACAGGCATAGGAGAAGGAAATATAAAATCCATAGGTACAATACAAATTGACCTTAGAGTCAAAAACTTTGTGATTCCACACAAATTTCATGTTGTTTCAGATACATTTCCAATACCATTTCAGGGTATATTGGGTTTAGACTTTTTAAAAAGATACAATGTCACTATACAATACGGACAGGAAACAAATTCAAATTTAATTAATAATTTAAATTATTCCATAAATATACCACTGCTTGAAAGTATAAATGATGACTCAATTACATTACCAGCTCGATCAGAGGTGTTCAGACCAATAAAATTTAATAGCAAAGCTACTGATTTAGTAATCCCAAATCAAACTATACAAGACGGAGTGTATGTCGCTAGATGCATTGTATCTAAAAACTTACCATATGTGAGAATTGTTAACACAAGCCCAGAAAATAAGTTTTTAAATAATGTATCAATAAAACATGAAAATTTATCTGATTATGAAATTATTGGTACCCACAGTACTGACAAAATTAGAGAACAAACCATTTTAGAAAAATTAAGGAAAAATTGTCCCGAAATGGTTAAGTCCGAATTATCCCTATTATTTTCGAAATATATTTATATTTTTGCGTTAGAAAGTGACAAAATAACTATAAATAAATTTTACACACACAAATTAAGATTATCTGACGAAAATGGTGTATACATAAAAAATTATCGTACGCCGCATTCACAAAAGTCCGAAATAATTAGACAAGTTGAAAAACTTCAACAAGATGGAATTGTGGAACCGTCAGCGTCTAATTATAATAGTCCGATTATGCTTGTACCGAAAAAATCTTTGCCAAATAATCCTGAAAAACGTAGGCGTTTAGTGGTGGATTACCGGCAAATAAATAAAAAATTAATAGCGGACAAGTTTCCTTTACCCAGGATTGAAGATATTCTAGACCAACTGGGTAGAGCAAAATTATTTTTGCTGTCTGGATTTAACATCTAGGTTTGATCAAATAGGGTTGGATGAAAAATCACGAGATATCACGTCATTCTCAACCAAAATGGTTCTTTTCGCTTCACGCGTCTACCATATGGCTTAAAAGTAGCCTCAAATTCATTCCAGAGAATGACGAATTTAGCATTTACGGGTTTAGCTCAAAAACTTATATACATGGATGACGTTATCGTCACAGGCTGTTCCGTAAAGCATATGCTTAAAAACTTAGAAACAGTGTTCTAAAGATGCAGGGAATGTAATTTAAAACTGCATCCAGATAAATGCATTTTTTCCGATCTGAAGTTACATATTTAGGACATAGGTGTACTGATAGAGGAATTCTGCCGGATAGTAGCAAATATGATGCAATAAAAAACTATCCCAGACCATCGAATTCAGATGAAGTACGTCGATTTGTAGCTTTCTGTAATTATTACAGACGCTTCATAAAAAATTTTGCATTTTATTCAGTACATTTGTCTAAACTAACCAGAAAAAAAGAACAGTTTATATGGTCTAATGATTGTGAACATGCGTTCCAACACCTGAAGGCAGCACTGTTATCACCACAAATTCTGCAATACCCAGATTTGGAAAAAACTTTTTATATAACTACTGATGCCAGTAAAACTGCTTGTGGCGCAATATTATCACAAGAAAAAGATGGTATACAACTTCCAGTTGCATATGCATCACGAGCATTCACTAAGGGTGAATCAAATAAATCAACCATAAAACAGGAGTTAATAGCTGTTCAATGGGCAATTAACCATTTTCGACCATATGTATATGGAAATAAATTTATAATACGTAGTGATCATAAACCATTAACATATCTATATTCTTTAAAAAATCCATCCAGTAGATTAACCAGAATTCGACTGGAATTGGAGGAATATGATTTTACTATAGAACACATTAAAGGAAAAGACAATTCAGGAGCGGACGCGTTATCTCGAATTGACTTCAGTGATATAAAATCAATCCCTTTAATTAACAATGTTAAACTGGTAATCACGCGTGCACAAAAGAAAAAGGAAAAACAACAAAAAATTCAAAGTGAGGATAGTCAAGTAATTCAAGAAAAGCCTAGAGTTTTCGAAACCATTGGCTTAGACTGCGTAAAAAAGTGGCCCAAACTTAAAATTGATACCGTTAGAGGTATTCCTACACTATGTTTTAAACGAGGTAAACAGGTGATAGCACAGAAAATAAATACACAGAGTACGTTTGCTAATGGAAACATCGATCTAGATCAATTTTTTCCAATTCTTGAAAAAGAAGCAAATCGTAGAAATTTTAATAAAATACAAATAAATTTGAACGATAATTTATTTAACCACGTACACATTGAACATTTTAAAGAAAAAGCAAATAAACTTATAAGAGGATTGCAAATAGCGTTAACACCTAGAATACGCATAATTACAGATATAAAAGAAAAGGAAAATTTATTAAGAAAATTTCATTACAGTCTCCTCTTTGGAGGACATCCTGGAACAACTAGACTACTTAAAAAGATTCGGCAATTTTATTATTGGAAAAACATAACTAAGGATGTTTGCCAATACGTAAAGAAATGTGTTCAATGTCAAACTAATAAAACCACAAAGAATATAAAACCAAATATGAATTTAACCGAAACACCCCATAAACCTTTTCAAACAGTAGTAATAGATACTGTAGGTCCACTTCCAATATCAGAAGCAGGAAATCAATATATAGTAACTTTAATATGTGACCTAACAAAGTATCTGATAGCAATACCAGTAACTTAAACAGTAGCAAAGGCAGTAGTAGAACATTTCATACTAATTTATGGGCCTATGAGTAAAATAATTAGTGACATGGGCACCGAATATAACAACCAAGTTCTTTTAGAACTACTAGAACTTTTGAACATTAACAAGACAACATCAGCTCCTTACCACCACCAAACTTTAGGGACAGTAGAAAGGTCCCACCGCACCTTTAATGAATACTTACGATCATATCTTAACGCTTCAAACAACGATTGGGATAAATCGGTAAAATACTTCGCATATACCTTTAACACAACACCATCTACGGTGCATGGATACTGCCCATTCGAATTAATTTTCCCTGCTAGTCCACAACATACACCATTGGTTCTGCCATTTTGATAAAGAACAGAGTAAAACACTACTTAATGAGTGATCATCGTGAAGATTATCTCCAAGCAACAAACATTTGCGTTGAGGAATTAAATCGAAACATAGTAATTTCATCATTATACTCCCCACCTAGATTTTCTATATCAGAAAGCCAATATAATAAATATTTCAAATCATTAGGACCCTGCTTCCTGGCTGCTGGCGATTATAACGCTAAACACACTTTCTGGGGGTCACGACTTATTACACCTAAGGGTCGTGTTTTGTTGAACACAATTTGTAAAATGGATCTAAATGTGGTCGCGAGCGGGCAACCAACATATTGGCCTACTGATCAGCAAAAAGTTCCAGATGTCATCGATTTTGGAGTGGTTAAAAACATCCCCGCAGAAACAATTTATGTTGAAGCTTCTTTAGAATTATCTTCTGATCACACACCTACAATTCTTACTATAACAAATCCTAATAGAATTGTATCTTCGTCTGATAACTTAGTGACGTCAGCCACTCAAATAAATTGGTTAAAATATAAAAAATATCTCAGTACCCACTGCACTGAAAATATTCCGCTTAGTACACCGGAGAATGTGGATATTTCTATTGTAAATTTTGACAGTTATCTGAAACTAGCTGTTCGACATTCTAGTATAACCCTCAAAAAAACCAAAAATAGTAAAATATATTCTGCAGATGTCGAGCGTCTCTTGACTGAAAAAAGAAGAGCTCGAAGAGAGTGGCAATTGCATAGATCCCCTCAACTTAAGAATTTATTAAAAGAGTGCACAAAAAGGCTAAGAAAGTTACTGCAGTCCCAAAAAACATCATCCTTTGAAAAATATCTTAAGGAACTCGATGCAACTTCTCAATCAGACTACTCATTATGGCGTGCAGCTAGAAAACTTAAAAGACCAGTTATCACTAAACCACCATTAAGAAACTCAAATGGAAGTTGGGCACGAAATGATATAGAAAAAGGAAATCTTTTTGTTAATCATTTGAAAACCGTATTTACCCCTCATACATCTCTCGATATTGCGGAGGAGTTACCACCTGTTGCTGTTAGAGCAGCTGTTCCACTAAGATTTGAGATAAGAGAAATCGAAAAGGCTATTCTTGACTTAAACCCCAAGAAAGCCCCTGGTTTTGATAAGATCAGTAACAAAATGCTTTTGGAGCTTCCCAGCATAGCAAAGAAAATTATTCTCTTGATTTTTAATGCTATTTTACGCCTTGAATACTACCCTCAAGAATGAAAAATATCCTTAGTTACCATGATACCTAAACCAGGAAAGGATCCTGCAAAAGTTGAGTCATATCAACCTATAAGCTTATTGCCTAATATATCAAAGCTGTTTGAGAAGCTGTTAGTGTCAAAATTAGCCCCAATTTTAAATGTAAATAGATGTATTCCTAACCATCAATTCGGCTTTAGAAGAGAACATAGCACAATTGAACAAACCCATCGTATAGTAAACGCCATAAGAAAAGCCTTTGAAGAAAAAAAATATTGTTCCGCCCTCTTCATCGATGTTTCTCAAGCTTTTGATAAAGTCTGGCATGAAGGCTTATTACATAAATTGAAGTTAAACTTACCAGTAAACACACACAAGCTGTTAGAAAACTACTTAGTCGGTCGAAGGTTTATTATTAAAGAAGGTGATTTTATAAGATCTCCTCAGCCAATTGACGCTGGAGTCCCTCAGGGAACTGTTATATTTAATATATACCTCAGACATGCCAACAAATATCCACACCCTAACTTCAACATTTGCTGATGATACAGCTTTTTTAAGCGTACACGAAGACTGTCATGAAGCATCTCGCTACTTGCAGAATCATATATTTGAATTGGAAAGTGGTTAAAACAATGGAGGATAAAGGTCAATGAGCAAAAATGCGTACATATAACATTCACCTTGCGTCGGGAGTCATGTCCCCCTATTAAAATCAATAATCAATTAGTGCCCCAACAATCGCACGTAAAATATCTTGGTATTCATCTAGATCGGCGCTTAACATGAAAATGCCATATAGAAGCAAAACTAACACAAATGAAACTAAAAGCAATTCAAATTAATTGGCTTATTGGAAGATATTCTGTTCTTAGCCTCGATTGCAAACTTCTACTCTACAACTCTATATTAAAGCCAATCTGGTGCTACGGTATTCAGCTATGGGGCACTGCCTCGGCCTCAATTATCGAAAAAATTCAAAGGCGCCAAAATAAACTTCTTCGAATAATCACAGTCGCTCCCTGGTATGTTAAAAACTCAAATATTCACAAGGATCTCAATGTGCCATTAGTAAAAACTATTATTACGAAGTACGCAGTAAAATATTTAAAAAGGCTTCAGTCGCACCCAAATCCACTAGCTCGAAATATTTTAAATGACAGCGGACACTCTAGATTAAGAAGAAGAGATACTGCAGGACTCATCCGACGAGAAGACCGCTAAAAACCTACATATGTGAATAGAAACCGTGAAGAGAAAAATTTTCGTCTAGCATTGTGTATAGTTTTGTGTTGTGGTGTGAGCGTGTTTTTCTAATGTGTATTGGTCCCTATAGCCCTTATTTTGTTTTAATAGCTGTTAGGGTACCAGCTGATTTGCAAGGCGTTCAAAAGAACTGCCGAATTAATTGAGGCTCTAAATTAAAACTAGGCAAGTTATTGCCGGATTAAGTTGTTAATTTTAAGTCTGCTTTATTTTAAATTTACTGGTGCTTATATACTATACATGAAATTTTAACTTAACCGTTCTAACTTATTTTAATTATTTACATCATTATGTTTGTCTTTGTCAGTCATATGGAGATATCAATAAATTGTAACAATAACAAATTCTCGTGACTATTCTCGCCAATCAGAATGTTGCAAGTTGGAATGCACTCAATTCTCACTCAATGAAATGTCATTCACTTACATTCCGATTGTCGTCATTTGTCTATACCGTTATTTGATATGTAAAATACCCTACTCTATATAAGTTGGTAAGTGTTGGTTTAAGAGTAGTTTAAGGGTATGCGGTGGCGACTTATGAGGTACACTACACCCTCACCGCTAAGAGAAAAATTAGGGGATTGAATTTTCTTGATATTCATAGTACCGACAATGTTCATAAAATAATTCTTAACATTATAATTTTACAAAGTAATATAGTATTTAATATTTTCATAGTTTTATAATTTGTATTTACATAAGTTATAGTTTTTAAAGTAGTTCTTAATGTAATTAATATTTAATTTATAATTATTTAATTATTTAAAAATAGTATTCTTATAATATTTAATGTTTACTGTGTACTTAATTATTGTCTCTTAAGCCTATATATTGTTTTAATTGATTGTTATGGAATTCTTTTTCAATTCCGTGGTAGTCTATTATAGTATTTACACCGTTATTTCTAATTATTTTATATGGGCTTTGATTATTTTTCCTATTTTCTACCTTTATTAAAACTAAATCTCCTATATTTAGATTTAACCTATTACTATATCTATCTTCTAAATTTCTTTTTTCTTTTATCTTAGTTGTAAGCTCCTTAGCTCTATTTAAAGAATATTGTAACTTTTGCTTAAGTTCTTTTGCATAATCTTCATAGTTATATATTTTATCTCCTTCACTGTTATGAAATTCTGATGGTAAGCATGGTAATTTACCATATACTAACTCAAATGGTGTGTAACCAGTGTCTATGTGTGGTGCCGTGTTGTAGGCAAAAGTAAAGTAATTTATCCACTTGTCCCATTCGTAATCATTTGCTGTTGTCAGCAAGAATTCATTGAGAACCCTGTGATTTCTTTCTACCGCACCCATTGTTTCATGGTGGTAAGGGGTTGAAAATGTTTGTTTGATATCGAGTAGTGAACATATGTTATGCATGAGCTCGTTTTTGAATTCTGTCCCGTTGTCTGATATGAGCACTTTAAATTTACCGAATTTCAAAATTAATTGTTCTACTAGTATTTTGGCAGTTGTAAGTGCGTCTTTTGTTGACATTGGGTGAGCAATAATGAATTTTGTTAGCTCGCATTGCATTGTCAATATGTATCGGTATCCGTTTGAAATACGAAGAGGTCCTACAGTTTTAATTGATATTGTCTCAAAGCTGTTGCTTGGGGTGCCCGTTATTGTAAGTGGATCTTTAATGTGTTTGGTTTGTTTGTTTATGTTACACTTGTCACAGTATTTTATGAATTGCTTTACCATCTTATTCATGTTTTTCCAAATGTACCGCTGTTTTAATTTAATAATTGTTTTTCTTATTCCTAAGTGGCCTGCGTGTGTGGCATTGTGGAATTCATCGATGAGTTTATATTTCAGTATGTCATCTGTTATTCTTGTTGGGGCATTGTAAATTAATATTTTTAGTTGAGGACTTTTGTTGTTTATTCTTATCTTTGCATATGCTTCTTTAAAATCTTTCATTGTATATACTTTAAATATTTTATCATTCTTTGCTAGCGCTAGTTCTTTTATATTTTCTTTATTCATTTTAGATATCAGTTTCCTCAGAATCGAATCTAGTTTCGCTGAGTTATCGCTGAATCTTGCATGCATATTATCTTTATTCTTGGAATGTAACTTCTTCATAATCAAATCTTGTTTTGATGAATTATCGTTACTACCTTCATTCATATAATTATTCTTTTGGGTACGTGATTTCTTCATAATCGAATCTTGTTTCGATGAATTATCATCACGTCCTATGTGCACAATGTTATCTATTACATATATATCTATATTCTCTATATTCTCAATACTATCAAATTGCAATTTCTTCATTTCTTTAACATCATTTATGGATGTGCATTCCCATATTAGAAGTTGATCAGACTCCTGAGAGATGCATTTTTCCATATTATTTCTATTCGCGTTATTTCTATCCGCATTATTTATATCTATTTCTTCATTATCATCAACTTTATTTGCCTCATTATTTGTAACTTTATTTGCCTCTTTTTCATTTCTCTTTGTCATTGCCCTTGTGCTTATTAGAATTCTCTTTTCTTTTTCATCATTTTCCAATGGTATCATTTGTTTTAGTACGTCTGAGTTTATTTCTATTCTTGATAATGCGTCCGCATTAGTGTTAATTTTTCCTTTCTTATAAATTATCGTGAAGTCATAATCGCTTAAATCTAGTCTAATTCTTGTCATTTTTGATGAAGGATTCTTATGTGAAAATAGTGATATCAATGGTCTATGGTCTGTTACCACTATGAATTTTTGACCGTATAAATATGTTTTGAAGAAATTTATTCCCCAGTGAATTGCGAGCAATTCTTTTTCAATGATGGCTTTGTTCATTTAATGCTTTTGAAGTGATTTACTTGCGTAAGAAATAGGTAAATCTTTTCCAATTTCACCTTGTGATAAGACTGCTCCTAGTTCGTAGTTTGAGGCGTCAGTCGTCAAAATAAAAGGTTTGTCAAAATTTGGGTACTGTAAGATTGGTGGGTTCATTAATTTTTCTTTTAGTGTGTCAAAAGCATTTTGGCATTCATTTGTCCATAAGAATTTTAGTGATTTTCTCAATAGCATATTTAAATGTTTTGCAATGTCCGCAAAATTCGGTATGAATTTTCTATAATAGTTACAGAATGCAACGAAACGTCTAACTTCGTCTGTGTTTTTGGGAGTTGGGTAATTTTTAATAACTTCATATTTAGCTGGATCTGTTTTCACACCGTCTTTTGTTATTAAATGTCCTAAGTAAACTACTTCTGGTCTTAAAAAACAACATTTCTTTGGATTCAGTTTTAAATTGTATCGCTGAAGTCTATCCAAAACTTTCACAAGATTTTCATTGTGATGGTTCAAACTACATCCATAAACAATTATGTCATCGACATAAAGAAAAGCTTCTGAATCAAGTCCCGAAAGTGCTATCGTAAGCATTCTCTGAAAACTGTTTGATTTTTAAGTCCAAATGGTAGTCTTTTAAATTGGTAGTGTCCCTGTTGTGTAGAGAAAGCTGTAAGTGGTATTGAGTCCTTGTCCAACTGAATTTGGTGAAATGAGCTAGTCATGTCAAGAGTCGAAAACCATTTAGCTCTTCCTAGTTTATCCAAAATATTCTCTAATCTAGTTAGTGGAAATTTGTCATTAACTATTTTGTCATTTAACTTTCTAAAGTCCACTACAAGTCTCCATTTTCGTTTGTCTTCCGTATTCTTTTTGGGTACCAAAAGAAGTGGAGCATTGTAGGGGCTAACCGATGGTTCTATTATATCGTCATTTAGCATACTTTGTACTTGTTCATTTATTATGTCCGAGTGTGTGTGGGGTAGTCTGTAGTTTTTTATATATACCGGAGTTTTATCTGAAGTTGTAATGTTTTGTTTATAAAAATTGTTTACAGTCAATTCTCCATTCTCTAAATGAAATAAATTTTGATATTTTTTGAATATGTTTATTAATTCTGATTTTGCATATTCATCAGTTTCATTTAATTGCAAGTCATTTAGAATTTGTTGAAAACGTTCGTCATTGTTTATATTTGTGTAACTTAATACGTCATAATTCTTAAGTGGGTCAGTGTGCAGTTTAATGCCCTGTAAAATTTGTGTCTCACTTGTTGTGTTTAAAATTTTGACGTGTGTCATTCCGTTTTTTGGTGCTATTGAATTACTTAAAAAAATACCGCTTTTTAATTCATTATTAAGTATTACGCAATCTTCAGTAAGGTTTAATTTCAATGGTTGTATTATTTCTGTTCGTGGGGGTATGGTAATTTTTAATGTGCCAAATGCTTTTGATTGCATGGGCAAAATTATGGTTTCATTGTTGGTAAAGAAAGAAATTGTGAATGTCTCATAATCTATTTTACATAAGTATTCTCTTAAAAAGTCTCTTCCTATTATGCCGTCTGTCTCTATTGGAAAATTGTCATCTACTAGATGGAATTTGTATTTGCATGTTTGGTCTGCTAGTGAAAGTTTAAGTTCACTTGTCCCCAATGAATATATTTCTTCTTTAGTGATGCCTGTTAATTTGCATCTGTTTTCTACATTTAGTGGTTCACCATCAAAAATTGTTTTATTGCGACATAGTGATATGTCGGCTCCTGTGTCGACAAGAAACGTTAATTCTTTACCCTTGTATTAAGCGATTATGTAATTTGTGTTATTATTTGAAACTTTAAATACTCTTAATTTTGGCTGTCCGGAATATCCCTGTATTCCGAGCCTTCCTCGTTTCCCTCGTCTTGTACTAGATGTATATTTCTTCTATTGTTAATCTCCGTAGTTGTTGTTGGTTCTATTGGAATTATTATTTCTATTGTTTTTGTTGTCATTCCTGTAGTCTCTATTGTTGTTTCTAGGTGTATTACGGCTGTAATTGTTGTTTGAGTTATTGCTATTTCTAGCGTAGCTGTCAAAGTTCCTGTTGTTTCTGTTACTGTTTGAATTGTAGTTATTATTTCTACTGTTTGGGAAATTATTGTTATTCCTAGTGTAGTTGTCAAAATGTCTGTTGTTTCTATTATTGTTTGAGTTGTAGTCGTTAGTACTACGGTTTGGGAAATTATAGTTGTTCCTGTTATTAATGTTATTCCTAGCGTTATGAAAATTGCTATTGTTGTACCTAGTATCATTATTATTACGATGTTGTTGTTGTATATACTGCACTGAGTTAGTAGTTATTTTATTTTCATTTTCTAGTTCTAGCGCAAGTTCTACCGCGTCTTGTAAAGTTTTTGGGCGAGCTGCAAAAATGGCTGTCTTTAAATTATCATTAATTCCTCTCTTAAATGAATCTAGAGCAAGCTTTGAGTTTAATCTGATAATGACATTTTTCTCCGCCTCTGTAGCGTCACTATTAAGTTCTTCTATTCCTAACCTGTTTAGGTTGTCTATTACTGTTAATATTCTTTCCCTGAATGCGTTGACAGACGTTTTCCCTTGGTAGATATTGCTTAGTGTGGACTGTAGTTCTGGAATGGTCTTTGTACTTTTGTACCTTTGTTGTAATTGTGTTTTTAAAGTACCGAAGTTTTCGGGTTTCGCATAACTACCTATCGCTGTTCTTACCCTTGAGGTTAATTTGGCGTGGTAGACATATTGTAGGAAATCTTGTTTTGCTGTTTCAGCAAGAGTTTTCTCAATGAGTTCTGCTGTTATTAAGAAACTTTCCAGTTCTTCAAAGTTTCCAGCAAAAAGTGGGAGTGCTTTAGACACTGTTTCTAAACTAAATGCTGCCATTGTATTTCCTATTTCTGAAGGTTCTGCCTCTAATGGGGTTTTAATGTCTTTGATTAAGTACTCCTTGATTTTCCTAATTATATTGCTAAATTCTAATCTGAGCACTGCTATTTCCTTTTCGTCTTTTTCTTCTAGTTGTGCTAACTCAAATTCTTCTGTTATAATTTTTATATCCTTTAGTCTAAGATTTATTGTTTTTTCCGAATATGTCCTTCCTGGACTTTTCTTTAACAGCCTGTTTTTAGAAAATGAAAATATTTGTTCGTTCGTAAAAAAAACGAACGAAAACTGATTTAGGTTTTCATAAAATTAAAACACATTTTAAGTGAGTGACTGAAAAAGCTTTCATTTTTTCCACACACGTTTGGTTCTTATAAAACGATCATCTTCGTAATAAATGAACACAAATGCCAAAATAAGACGATAAGTAAAAGGCATTCGTTTAAAAAAATAAATAGAAAATAAAAAGGATATTTTACTGAAAGAACCCTTAATTATTTACAATATTATTAAAGGTTTGTGTATCTATATATATGATTGATTTATGATCGCACAGCCTAAACGCCTGAAGCTAAAAACTTGAAATTTGTACCGGTGGCTGGACTCTTCCCAAATAGATCCACTAAAACGGTATTTTTGGAAAGTCGAATGTTTAGGGGGTAACAAGGGTAAATTCGGTAACCTTATATTTCCAAAACTTAGAGAGATACAATGAAATGTATCTCTTTAAAAAAATAAGTGGACGAGTGTCTGGTACTTTTTTGAAATTCTCCTCTTTCAGGGAGTATTTTGGTACTTTTTTTTGTCATCCCCCTATCTTTTAAGCCAATAAACATAGAATAAAAGTTATATCACATTCGAAACTTATCTAAAAAAATGCAAAATCAAATTTGGTACTTTTTCAAAATTTAAACGTTTAAGGGGCGAAAATCGTAATTTCTTTTTTTGTACTTTTTTTAAAAAAACATTTTTCTCCATTCCCACTACAATATTGAAATTGTTAATAGTTCAACGGGGAGAAAAAAGTATCAAAAAGGTTTTATACGAGAAATTAAATGTCTTTCTTTTACTCTTGTGTTCTACGTATGGTACTTTTTGAATTTGTTATAATATTGAAGAGACTTAAAATTAAGCTGCAAGGTTCTGAGTGATTATCATCCCATAAGATAAAAAATGTTAGTAACAGAACTATAACCTTTGGCACACAAATATGATCATAAAAAGGGACCGGACAAAGTTGCGAATTAAATGCTAGCATTTAAACAAGTTAAAACCTAGAAAAATAAAATTTCGCATAAAAATATGCTTACGAAAGAAAATGAGACGTTAATGAAGTAGCGGGTTAAATGCTACTAATTACATGAATATGTATTTACAGGTTTAAAAAATTCTAAAAAAAGCATGTATGTTTGTGTGTATGTAAGTTCTTCCGTATGTTTTAAAAAATTAGAGCTTTCACGCAAATACCTTCACCATTTCTATATGTTGATGTGTAGCAAAAAATCGTCTTCATATATTGCGTTTATTTATTGCAATTTTTGTAAACATTTTAATTCAACATTTTTAGTTTTTAACAATTTACTTCTATTTTTAATAGTATTTTTGTTTTTGAAATTTATAATTTATTTTTGTAAACAAAAGCCAGGGTTAACCTTGAACACAAAATCTTTATATGCAAGAAGCATGAAAAGGTACGAAAATAAACGCATTGGCAATAATGTTGTTTAACGATAGAAAAAAGCTCTATTTATGTCAAACATGAATAGACGAAAGCTTTTAAATGTTTTTTAAAAACCAATTTTAAAACGTTTTCGTTTTAATACGAAAACTTCAAGTGAGAACACTAGTGTTTTACAAAAACAGGCTGTAAATTCTTTAATAAGTCTTTAAGTTTTATTAAACTTCCTTCCATCTATCTTCACTTTCTATACTTCTGTTATCTTATTTCTACTATTGTTTCTGTTTTTACAACTATTAATAAACTTATACATGCTATGTAATAAGAATATGATTAAAGCAATAATTACTAAGACTTTTGTTATTTTAGACAACATTAATAATATTTATAATTGTACAGCGAAAATATTTGTTTTTCTTTACTTTGTTTTATTTTATGTATATTTAAATTTTTAATAGTATTGGGTACAATTTGTTTTAAATTGTATCAAATTTATTTTTCCTTTACCGCCTGCTACTAAGTATTGCATACATTAACCTTATGATGTAGGCAATTACTAATAAAGCTAATGTGATTATCATTATTATTTCAAAAATGTTCACATTTATGTTCACTTTATATTCTTATAGCATTCATGTATTCTAAAATTTGCTGATTGTTCTGTTCGCTTTCATGATTTTCATTCTTTCCTACCTCGTATCCTGCAAAAACTAGTGGAATTGCTTTTAGAATGTTCTTCCACCATGTCATCTTGATAATATTTTCTTAACGATTGTATTTATTTAATTATGAAGTAAATAAATGTATATATATATTTTTTTTTTTAAACTATCGGATTTTTTTAAAAATGTTTATCCTTGGACATCTAGTGCTGGATGTGGAAATGGCAGAAATAGTTTAAAATTTTCTTTACCAGCCTGGAGTATCTACAAAAGGATCTGGAGTGGACAGGATCTAAAAAGTTTAGCCTGACAGGATAATTAATTTGTTCTGGTCCTAGTGGTCCGAGTGCAGGATCGCCATGTAGAGTTTTGTGTTGTGGTGTGAGCGTGTTTTTCTAATGTGTATTGGTCCCTATAGCCCTTATTTTGTTTTAATAGCTGTTAGGGTACCAGCTGATTTGCAAGGCGTTCAAAAGAACTGCCGAATTAATTGAGGCTCTAAATTAAAACTAGGCAAGTTATTGCCGGATTAAGTTGTTAATTTTAAGTCTGCTTTATTTTAAATTTACTGGTGCTTATATACTATACATGAAATTTTAACTTAACCGTTCTAACTTATTTTAATTATTTACATCATTATGTTTGTCTTTGTCAGTCATATGGAGATATCAATAAATTGTAACAATAACAAATTCTCGTGACTATTCTCGCCAATCAGAATGTTGCAAGTTGGAATGCACTCAATTCTCACTCAATGAAATGTCATTCACTTACATTCCGATTGTCGTCATTTGTCTATACCGTTATTTGATATGTAAAATACCCTACTCTATATAAGTTGGTAAGTGTTGGTTTAAGAGTAGTTTAAGGGTATGCGGTGGCGACTTATGAGGTACACTACAATTGGCAGGACAAAAATAAAGTATTAGTATAAGATTTGATTAATTATTGTTAGTTCATATTTAATATATGAAGATTCAATAAAAAAAAAAAAAAAAAATATCTTAACGCTTCAAACAACGATTGGGATAAATGGGTAAAATACTTCGCATATACCTTTAACACAACACCATCTACGGTGCATGGATACTGCCCATTCGAATTAATTTTCCCTGCTAGTCCACAACATACACCATTGATACCGTTTGATACAATAGATCCTTTATATAAATTTGATAATTATTCAAAAGAAGTTAAATTTCGTCTACAAACCGCATTAACTAGGGCACAACACTTAATTAACAAGATGAAACTAAATCAAAAAAAGATACATGATAAAAACATCAACAATACAGATATTGCAATAGAACATGAAGTGCTTATTAAAAATCATACAGCACACAAACTAGAACCACTTTACAAAGGACCATACAAAGTAATTGACATTGACTACAAAAACAATATATTCGTAAATTTAAAAGGAAAAAAACAAAAAATTAATAAAGAAAATATTAAAGTTTTTAGCCAATGAAAAAAAAAAACAAAAAAAAAAAATTAAATGTTTTTTACACAAATATGTATGTATATCATTATTCCATAAGTAACTAGATAACTTCATAACATAATTTTTTTTAATATTAACACTACCTATTAACTTGTTAAATTTAAATTTGTAAAGAAAGCTCTTATCGACACCACTTGATCAATGGTATCAATAAGACCTTTCTCTTTAAAAGGGGAGGTGTAGTGAAATAAATGAGTAGGTTAGGTTAGGTTAGGTTAGGTTAGAAAGGCTGGTGTGAAGCAAACTTCACACCCTCACCCAGAGACCAATATGGTCCATTGTGATGCCTTTATTTAGTGAAACAAAGGAATAAAGAAGAGAAAGATATCTAGTGTGACAGAGTAGGAGAAGTAAATGGTGAAAGCACAGGGAAGGAAGATAGTGGAAGATAAGAAATCGAACAGAACAAGCAAAACACAACCCTACCAAACAGGAAAAACTGCCCTACATGTTTCCCAGCCTCCTGCTGCGCAGCCAGGTCATTCCCATTACGAATCCCGTCAGATTCTCGAGCCCGCAGCCCGAGACATCTCCCAATTCGTGCAGGAATCTGCTACCTAGCCACCTCAGCCTGCTGTTCTGTAGCCTGGGACAGTGGCACAGAAAGTCCTCAAGTGTCTCCAGCTCCACTGGGTCCTCACACAGCCTACATATATCCGATAAGCCAGACCCCATTCTCACCGCCATTCTGCCTATCATACAGTGGCCCGTGACAATATCTATCATGGTCCTGACGCAGGCCCTACTCTTACCCAGCAGCGCGTCCGAATTTGACCTACTAAGCATCGGCCACAGCGTACGCGATACTCGGCAGTCCGTTCGGCCCCGCCAAGCCCGATTAGTCCTGTTCAGAATCCATTCCCTAGTTCTCCCAAAGTAGAAGCCCATTGGAGGCCTGACCACTTGCAAACTGTCAGGATCTTCCATTTCCTATCTCATTGCCGGTGATGTTGCAGTGACCCGGTACCCAGCAGAGCCTCACAACATAATTCCCTAAGATTACTCCTAGAGCCCTCCTACAATCGTCCACTAGCCTGGAGTTCACATAACAGCCCATCAAGGCCCTAGGAGCTGCCTGGCTGTCCACATATATAGTGACCTCCGAGCCCTTGGCAATGTTAGCTCCTACCAATTCCACGGCCCTGAGAACCCCCAGAACCTCCGCCTGAAATACACTGCAGTCGTCGGGAAGTCTATATCCCCTATACAATCTGCCCTGCCCTAACCAGCTCTCCCTAGAAGGCAATATCACCTCTGGCAAACGCCCAAAATCGACCCTAGTGACCAAATAATCCGTAGAGCCGGGCGAGCCTAGGTGATAACCACTAGTACTAATTTCACTCAAGATCCGCGAGTGACCCTCCGTGAAATTTCCTAACAGTCCTAGCATACTGCTCACATACTGCTCTATAGGCAGAAGATGAAGAATAACATCAAGAGCCGCCTGTGGGGTACTTCTCAAGGCACCTGTCATGCCGATCAAAGCACACCTCTGAGCCTTAGACAGAAGGTCCCTCCGACTAGCTAGTTTCAATGCCTCCCACCAAACACAGCATCCATACGTAAGAATGGGTCTAACCACCGAAGTGTACAGCCATCCCACAACTGACGGCCGGAGTCCCCAACTCCTACCTATCGACGATCAGCAAGCATAGAAAGCATTGAGACCCCTCTTTAGTCTCTCCTGAGTATTCCTCCTCCAGGACAGCTTACTGTCCAGAAAACTCCTAGATACTTAGCACTCTCAGATAGCCTAAGCTCTACTCCCTCTAGTACCGGCAGCCTAAAATTCTCCACCTTGTACCTCCTAGTGAAAAGAACTAATTCTGTCTTCTCCGGATTACCTCCCAAGCCCTTATCAGTCGCCCATGCTGACAGTTCGCCCAGCGCCACTTGCATGACATCGCTAATTGTCGGCAGAAACTTGCCCGATACCAATATAACTACATCATCCGCGTAGGCGACGACCTTCTGACCTATCCTGTCAAAACGTCCCAGAACGACATTGACAACCAAGAGCCACAATAAGGGAGAGAGAACTCCCCCTTGTGGGGTCCCCCTAGTAACGAGTTTCCTTAAGCGCTCGTTTCCCCAGTCCGAGTGAATAACTCTGCTGCTAAGCATCAGAGTTATCCATTCGACCAAGAATAACAAAACCCCTAAATCACTCAGTGCCTGCCTTATGGCCTCTATTTTCACATTATTAAAGTCCCCCTCTATATCCAGGAAAGCCGCCAAGGTGTATTCCTTGTCTCGCAATCCCCGTTCTATATAACCCACCACATCATGAAACGCACTCTCAACAGACCTACCCTTAAGATAGGCATGCTGAGCGCCGCTGATGATGACGGCGTCAATCTTCGTCCTCAGATGTAGATCAATCAGTCTTTCTAATGTCTTCACAAGAAAAGACGATAGGCTGATAGGTCTAATTTAAAATTTTCATTGAAAATTCGTTTCAAAAACCTGCTATAAACCTAAAATATTTTTTATGAATATGGGAGTATATTTATTTCATTATATTTATTTATTTGAATATTTGTAGTTTATTAAGAAGTGGGACGAGTTTGCAAAAATACAAAAGTTTTTAGTAAGCATAAAAACAAATTTATTAATTTTTTCTAATTGTTTAATGTACATATGTATGTATATAGTACATTCTAATTTATTTAACAATTTTAATTAAAATAAAAATAAAGCCTTCTTTATGTTTATGTTATACTTATACCGGCAATGCGGATCAGCTTTAGTTAGCGAAGCTAGTGTATGTTATACCATGGAGGAGAAATTCTTTGCGCGCGGCCAAAGGCCGGCTATGCAGAGAAGATTTAGTAAGCGAAGCCAATGTTGGTTAAACCATGGAGGAGAAAATCTTTGCGCCTGGCCAAAGGCCGGCTATGTAGAGAATCTAGTTAGCGAAGCCGGTATTTGTTATACCATAGAGGTGAAAATCCATGCGACCGACAGAAGGCCGGCTATGCAGAGAAGCTGGAAATTTTTTTGCGACGATGGTGTGTTATTTTATAAAATTTGTATTACACTTTTATTTAAATAAACATACTTTCCTAGAGCACTTCCGTAACATTTTCTGGTCACTTTACACATGAATTTATGGATGTTAATTCATTTTTATCTCAAAATGTGGGTAAAGATATATATATTACCTTCAAAGCTGAGTTGGGAACTAGTAAAAATTTGTGGAATTTTTGTTTTAATGTATGCATTAAAAATACTTCAAAATCAGTCATTAACAAATTTGTGTAAACCCGAAGAGTTTAGAAAGGAAATGAAAATATGGTTACTAAAACATCAGGGCTATAGAACAAGGTTTTGTTGCTATTGTGGTTGCCTTAAGATTGATGACAAATATGTTTTTGTTTGTAAAGATTGTAGTTTTTATGTTTGTAGAAATTTTACACATAAACATTGTAGAAGAAACTCTAACGTTTGTAAAATAATTGAACAAAATAAATTATCATAACAGAAATGTTATTACTTAACTTTGGATAATATTTAAGGTCGATTCTGTGATATATGTATACCAAAGTCAATTTAAGTTAATGTAAGAATATCATGGCATGTAGGCCTATTGGGGAAGCCAGCCATGAAAAATAATTGGCAACGCACATAGCTTAGCACCTCTTGGGTTGTGCGGAAATTTATGCAAAAATAATGATAAATTTAAAGAATTATATAAACTATAAATTTATAAACCGATTATGATGTAAAAAAAACCTAACAAATTCTTTTAATGAACATATAACTATGCATTGTAAAAAATATACAAAATTTAACATAAAGTTTAAGCTCATGAACATGTAGCTAAATCTATATAATATATAGATTAATATATATATATATATATATATATATATATATATATAATTGCATATATATATATATATTGCACTATATGCAGTCACGACTTCAAAATATATGTTCGGCAGTTTCTTGACTGCGAAATACGGGGAAAATATTTAAAATGAAATAATTTTCCTAATATAAAGAAATATATAAAAATATCGGGGTAGCGGCCCATATTTTCTCTGAATTTAACAAAATGCAAATGCAAATTGTTAAATTCAGAGTAAATATATATATATATATATATATGTATATATATATATATTTATATTTATATGTATATATGTTGCCAGTATATGTATAAAGAAACAATATTTTATTGGTAAAATGACCGGTAGTTTTGACCACTATATTGGATAAAGTTTCTATTAGTTTATTAAGAGCAAAATGAAAAAACTAACCGAAACTCTTGTGTACATGTGATTTTGCATCTCTTTCTAACTAAATAATTCCACTCGACTACAGAACATATATCTGTACTGCTTACTACGCTGCTTTATATCAGTTAGTGATCGCGTAAATAAAGGTTAACACTAACTAGTTAGTCATAACGTAAATAGAGGTTAGCACTAACTAGTTAATCCTTAGCGTAAAAATTGGTTAGTACTAACCTTTATAAAATAATGTTTTGCTTTTATTTTAGTTTTAAAATAAAGTTTTTATTAAAAAAAATATAATCAAGCAGGCTTCATTAAAGTAGATCATGTAAAGAAATATTATTTTGCAAACAACTTGAGACTAAGGGCTAATAAATCAGAGCAAGTAAAACTGTCTTTTTGGTTTAAAATGTGTTTAAGCCAACAAATCTTTAAATCAGAAAACATATAAACCATCTTTAAACGCATAAAATTGGGCGTTTAAACTACCAATACAAACCATATGAATTTGTCTACATTTATCGTAGTGCTGCCATATGTTACTTTTTAAACTACATATAATACATGGGACACTGATTTACAACTGTTGAGTTTAAACTACATATAAATTTAAGTTTAGTTCAACTAAGCCAGCGTTTAAACACTCACTGATTTATTAGCCATAAAAAGCCGAATACATTTTCACAAATTTATGCAAGACCACTTCTTTTAACGCGACTGTTTCGCACATGACCTGTTATTTCCAGAAAATCTACCACCACGTTTTCTGGAGCCACCATCAGTATGCCCTTCTTTACTTTAATATGCAACGTAGTTGCAAAGGAGATAAGCAAATTAATTTTTCAACTTAACATGGCAAATAACTTTTGTAATATTTAATTAAAACAATTCAATTGTTTTACAAGAATTGGCAGGCCATGCGTATGAAAAAATTATATTAAAAAATTGGCATTATTTAGCAAGTGTTGGTTGTTCCACTCTAACATATGTGTTAGAGTTAATTCCGTCTTAAATCTAGTTTACCGACGCAGCTCCAAATAAAAAAACAAGTATCTAGGGTGATAGAAAATTGAAAAATAAGAAGAAAAAATAAATATTGGGAATTATTTCTTTTCATAAGCAACTTTATTATATTCAACATTTTTTATTTTTCGAATTTATTCTAAGTTAAATTTCAGTAATGTATTTTATAAAGCTTTTTGTAATTGCTCTATTCCTTATATTTTTTTAGAAATGACTTTATACACTACAAGACTATTATATTGTATTTTCTTGTTACATTTTAACTCATAGAATAAATTCGAAAAATAAAAAATGTTGAATATAATAAAGTTGCTTATGAAAAGAAATAATTCCCAATATCTATTTGTTAAAATAGTTGAGTTAAATACATTCAATTTATAAAGTATCACTATCCAGTGTGACACAAAGAATGCTGACGAAGGCCGTAGCGGGCCAGAAAATGCATTACATTCTGCTGGTGTCTAATACGCTTTTATTCATTAAACACTGATCACATCTCACACATTCTTTTTAAAAGCCAAGCAAAAAATTACTTAAACTTAATAAAAATTAATTTATTGATCGTCACATCATAGAAAATGAAACATTTCCTAAATTGATGGTGCGTTTGGAATCAATCGATTCAGTTTTCTTGTTATTCTCCAATGAATAAATTGTCCTCAACAGTGTCCTCAGACACCTCATGGAATTTATACGGAGGAAAGATGAAGACATTTCTTTGGAGAAAAATCTGTTGAAACTTCTGTTGCAACAGGAATTTTATCGTGCCAGTGCCGATACGACAATAAAGGACTCTGTTTGTGGTCATAATGATTAAAAATATGAATGGATTAGTAACGGGTGTTTTTTTTACAGGTTTGTTTTTCGAATAGAGATAAAACTGGCATTTTGTGGTCAAATCTGGCAACTCTAATGTCATTTATGTTCAGTTTGGTTTGCCATTTCATCATGAACAGGTTGACAAAAGAACAACGCTTGCAAATCGTGCAAATTTATTTCGAAAATAACGGTTCAGTTCGCGAAGTTTACCGCAAGCTCCGTCCATTTTATGGTCGACATAATCGTCCATCAGAGCAATTAATTCGGTTAACCATGGATCGTTTTCGCACTACGTTTACTCTATGTGATGAAGTCGCTCGTCTACGCCAACAAACCAGAAACGTTAGGGGAATTGGAAGCCAACATTCGTGGCGTTATTGCCGACATACGGCCCCATATGCTCGAAAAAGTGATTGAAAATTGGACCTGTAGAATTGGCTTTATTCGAGCCAGCCGCGGCGGCCACATGCCTGAAATCATATTTAAACATTAATGGCATAAAATTATCCTTCCAATAAAGCCAAATTGATGGTCATTAAAACGATTTTATTGTGTTTTATTTCAATTCGAAGTTCTATACCACTGAAAAAAACACCCGATAGAACTGGACAACCCAAAGTTGTGTCAAATTGTTAATTTGGGACAGTCGTATTACATTGTGGAAGATGATGATGTTTGCTGCGAATCTTGATTTTTGTTCTCAAAAAATGGTCGGATGATCCTCTCTGTATTGAAACAATGATAAAGGATCTCACTCGAAATATTTCAAATTTGTTAATAGTAAGAATTTGAACTGCAACACAAACTAAATTTTGAACTTTTACACAAAAAGAAAAAAAAATTAGATTTATTTTTCAGATGCCATTTTGGTAACACATATATTGCGCTGCTTATGCACTTTAGTAGCTGAAGAAGCTGCACACGAGACACTATTGAATTCCCATATCTGTTCTTCCATTAAAAGAGCCTTGCAATGTATATGTATATCAACCCAGCTAGCATTTTCAATCGTATGAAAGTCTTCTGGGAATCTCACGAAGAGCGTTTTTGATCGTCGACAAGCGCACTTTTTAATCATAGAATATTCCTCGCACGGGAGTTACTGTTACACAAGCTGATTCCTCTGTGAGATACTTCTATAACACAGCGGAGGACGCTTATGTATATTAATCGTAGAGGGAATCGTTGGCGATGTATGTAAAGATTATCTAACGAGTCTTT
Source organism: Pollenia amentaria (assembly GCA_943735925.1). Lineage (NCBI taxonomy): Eukaryota > Metazoa > Arthropoda > Insecta > Diptera > Polleniidae > Pollenia > Pollenia amentaria. The sequence continues at coordinate 107,280,446 of OX031006.1, forward strand.
CAGTAAGCATGTTATGAATCGTATGAGACTCATATAGGGATTCTCGTTCAACTCGTGAAATGCTCAGCCGCATAACTGAGCTACCTAAATAAAACATGAAGCGCATTTTTCATGTCAACTCTTCTCATTTTCATACTATTTTATACGAAACAAATCCTTAGATCGCGAATTAAACTCCACCCGGTTTTAAAATAATATTCGGCAGATCCTTAGTTCCATTTGTTTTATTGAAATTGAATTGACAATAGACTTTTCATGTTTAAAAAAACGCTCTTATTTAGCTAGCTCAGTAATTGTTATATGACTCGTACAGAGTCGCAAAAGGTTCATTCCAAGATTAAAAGACTCGCGTGTCAAAAAATTTATAAAAAAGTAAAAAAAAGAAAAATTAGATGTTTTTGGTATTGTAACTCGTCAGATGATTCTATTAGGAGTTGTATGTTAAACATAATCATCTAAAAAACAGCATATGCTAGCTGGAAATGAATAAAGAAAAAGATTTTTTTAAAAAAGTACCAAAAATACGTACGATTTTTACCCCTTAAACGTTCGAATGCCGAAAAAGTAAAAAATTTATATTTGTATTGTTTAGACAACTTACGAATGTGCAAGGCGAATTCATTCCAGGTAATCTCGGTAGTACAACAAGTACAACTCGTACAAAAACCATAAGCAATTTTTTTTTTTGTAAAATCATTGTACAATGTCAAAAACCGAAACAAATCAAAACAGAAACAAAGATAATTAACAAAATTTTGACATCCAACAATTATAAAGCTAAAGAAAAAAGTTATCAGCAGGGCTTTTAGGATCACCTGTAATGAATTCGCCTTGCGAATGTGATATAATTTTTATTTCTTATTTGATTGGTTTATAAGATAGGTGGGGTAATAAAAAAGATTCAAAATACAGGTTTTACGGTAAACGGGTCCCAAAAGGGATATCAAAAAAGTATCAGATACCTGAGATACCGCTTATTTTTTTAATGTACAACGATAGTTATTATTATTTTTTTTAATCACTTTTAGTTTAGAAAATATGAGGTTAGCGTATTTACACGTTTTTACCCTTTTTTACATTCGAAATTCCAAAAATTCCGTCTTAGTGGATCGATTTGGTGAGAGACCAAGGTCCGGTCTAAATTTCAACTTCTCAGCTTAAGGCGTTTAGGCTGTGCGATGATGAATCAGTCGATCAGCGAGTTACGTTACAATTTAATATATTGTTAGCTAAAATTCAAAAAAGTAGCAGAGCTGTGCTTTCTTCAACGCCACCTGAAAAATTAATTCGTCTTGTCTTCTTCTTTTATTGCTTTGGTAATTTGAAGTTTTAGAGTTGCGAAGACAATTACAAACGCAGAACTTCAGGCATTCGTTCAAATTAATATTTATTTTTATGATACAGAATAATTGTGTTCTTAAGATTAAGTTGAAAGCATATATTAAAATTCTTTATATATACGCTCAAAACAAGTTGCTTTTGTAACTGCTATTTAACACAATCCTGATGTTTTAAGTGAACATTTTCAATTGGCAACACAGTTTGGTTTATTGTCATTTGCTTTCTTGAAATTGTCAAAAGTTCTGAAAGTAAAAAAAAATCATGGTGAAATTACTAGTAGTAAAAATTTAAATGTGCTAGTGAAGAAGTGTGAGTTACTTTCATATGTGAATGCAATGTAATAGGCTTTTTACACTTGCTCAAATCGTACATCTTTTATCTAATGGCCTTTTCACACATGTCGACATCTAACATCTACCCTCAATTTGCAAAGATGTTGAAATTTCCCCATCAGAAATACATAGAGCTAAAAATCAACATATTTTCAAGATCTTACAAGATGTTTCTATATCATTGTACTCCATTCTACATCTTTCGATTGTTTTATGCTTACCTCTACAACAATACAAAAAACAACAGGCAATTCGTTTGTGTAAAATTCGTCGCCGTTGTCAAAATCTTACTACGACATAGGGAAAACAAAAGGAAAAACATGTTTTGTATGAATGTATGTGTGGCAATAAACAAAAAACCTGAACAGAAATATACATGTATAAGCAAAATGTAAACAACTTTTGACAGCTTTAAAAAATATACCAAATAAATATCTGGCTCCTTGCGCAGACCTAATGGAATGACCTTGAGTGTCATCACTAGAAAAGTGGCAATAAATTCTATTATTATTGTATCAATGAAAAATTGGCATTTCTTTTAAAAGCAACATTATCATTTGTCAAGTTTTTCCTTTTTTGCAAGTTTTAATGCTTAATTTTTTTTATATTACACAGTACAACATTTTTCAGGTGATTGATTCGGGGCTCAATTCTGATAATTGTTTATGAAAGTAGACCCAAAAAAGAAGAACTTCTGCATCATTAGTTTGGTCAAGGTACATCAAATAATAATTTAAAAATTAATTTAAAGTTAGTAAGTATCGTATAAAAATCGATCAAAGAGCACCTATAAATACTACAAATATTTCAATATTTTACTGGCAGGTACTTATGAAATATGTTTTCGAAACGTTCCAAAACATGATCATAAATCTGAGTGCAATTTCTGTAAAAAAAAATCATTCAGGTAACTAACGGAAAAATCCAAATAATTAAAAAAGTGCACTTTCCTTTTTTCCTTTTAATTGTCCACTCACATTTATTAACGCTTATTACTTTGCTACCGCAATCATAAAAATCAAATAACCTTTTGTTTATTCCTTTTTTTAATTCTATCAATCATAAAAAAAGTCATCAATGTTTTTTCCAAAGAATTTTTTTGGATATCTAGAGCAAATTTTTGAAATTCATACCCTTACTTAATTGTCGATCATCATGATTTATGTCTCATTTGCGACTTTACGTGGAAGTAATAGGAGTTGATAAAATGATTTATGTCTCATTTTGTTCATAAGTTATGCTAGTTTACGTGAAAGTAATAGGACTTGACACTTTTTTAACGTTTTGGATTTTTTATGAATAAAAAATAAAAAATTTAAATTTTTTGGGCAAAACATATTTTTTTTCTTCATACATTTATTTATAATTGCGAAACTGTTGCCTATGTAGCGAAACGTTGTATGAACAGATTAAAGGAATTGTAATTCTTAATTTTTAAATTTGTTTCAGCTTATTCGGACTAGTGGTTTTCGAGTTATGACAAAGAAAAGAGCCTAAAGCGTGACAAATTCCCCTATACGATACTTACACTAGATTCAGACCGTGATATAAAAATCATGTCTTTTTTTTTAATTCCTTTTGAAAGTTGCTTCCAAAAACACAACAGATTCAAACGAAGATTTTTTCCCCATGATTTTAGGGTTGATTTCTTTCCCCATTATTGCTTCTTTACAAAAACAAACAATTTTAATGCGCTCCATGTTTTGTATTGTAAAGAGATGTTGCTACATTGAAATAAAAAATAAAATGAAGCAACATAACAAAAATACAAATGAGTGTAAAGAAAAATATAAAAAGAGACACATAGATCAGAAAACGTGTTTTTTCTCTACCCCGCTTGCTTCACTACACCGTTCGCCAACAAACACCAAAAATCATGTCTTAAAAAACATGGAAAAAATCACCGTCTTAATTTTTAAATTATTATTTGATGTACCTTGACCAAACTTATAATGCAGAAGTTCTTCTTTTTGTGTCTACTTTCGTCAACAATTATCAGAATTGAGTCCCGAAATCATGTGTTGTACTGTGTTATTAAGCAAAATGAATTTCAAATACATTTTGGTGTTTTCTTTTAACATTTTGGCATTTTTCTAGAAAAAAGTATTTAAAAAACATGAAATATGAATGTGAGCATATTCTGGCCGTAGCGGGCCAGAAAATGCAATACATTCTGATGGTGTCTAATAATTGTAAATTTTTCTGTACATACAATATACTTCATTGCTTTTGTTATATATGAGCGATAAATTGTCATCACTATTTTAGGCTGATTAAGCTGGCAACTCTTTTTATATTTTATGTATACTTATTATAAACGTTTGCTAGAAAAACACTTTTAATGTATTTTTGTAACACGTGAAGATTAAATTAACTAATGAATAATTAAGTCGTTTTATTTAATGAAGATAAATAAATTCAAATTTAAACAGTGCAACATCAATATATAAAAGTGGTGTCAGAAGTGAGCACAATGAATGAACAGCAACTTAATACGGTGTTTGGCTCATTGGCTGATGCAATAAGATCTGCAGTTACAGAAGCAGTGCAGGCGGCGTCGAGACCGCAATCAGTATCACCTGAATATTCAACACAAGGCGCGCCAAAACCACCTTCATTCTCGATGAATGAGTATAAGAGTTCTGAAGGTTCATCAACACGGGATTATTTTGCCAGGTTTGATTGGGCTCTGCAGTTGAGTAAAGTGGCAGAGGGAGAGTATCATAATTACGCGCGGGTTCACATGGGTGGTGAACTGAATACAGCACTAAGAATTTTGGTTAACCCGAAACATCCGGAAGAGCTAACATATGAAGAGATCAAAAAGGTATTATGCGATCATTTTGATGGTAGGAAGAACATTTACGCCGAAAGCTTCAAATTTCGGCAGGTACGACAGAATGTGGGGGAGTCAATGGCAACATTTGCATTGCGCATGAAACATGCAGCCGCATCCTGTGACTACGGAGCTTTTTTGGACAGAATGCTTATAGAGCAGCTGATTTTCAGTGTTGAATCTCGTTTAATGAGGTGATAACCAGACAACCTAAAAGCTTTGCAGAGGCCTACGAGATTGCATCGTCCAAAGAACTTACACAGACATCAACAAACGTTGTCAGCACAGGGGATGTACCAACAACTGAGCCAACATGTAAACTGGGGTTTATACCTGTGAAAACAAAAAACAAAAGAGGGCAGAAACCGATTGAAACAAATTATTATGGGTGTGGTGGACGTCATGTACGTAAAGACTGCAAGATAAAAATGCTAAGTGCTTTGTGTGTGGTAAGGTGGAACACATCGGTAAGGTATGTAATTCAAATACAAGGCGTATAGCGGATACAATTGAGACGGAGGAGTGTGAATCGGTTGGAACGTCCCAGCAGGTGTTGGCCGTGAGAACCGGTGGCACTTTTGACCGTAAAATTATTTCTATGAAGATTGATGGGCAAAATGTAGAGATGGAATTAGATACCGGGGCGCCTTGCAGCATTATAAGCAAGGAAAATCTGAGCAAACTAAGTGGCAGGTTTTATCTAAGAAAGTCCGATCAGCAGTTCGCAAGCTATGCCGGTCATAAAATAGTGTGCATAGGGCACATAATCGTTAACGTGACTCATGGGCGAACAAGTCGTAGGCTAAATTTGTACGTAGTGGATGGTAATTTTGACACGCTATGCGGGCGAGAGTGGATTGCTCAATTCGCTCGGGAAATTAATTTTACTGAGTTGTTTCAACCACCCACAAATGAGTTGGGCACAGATACCTGCTTGATTAAAGAATCCATTGTAAGTACCATTTCCGTAAAAGCTCCAATCCTCCCATGCCATCAGCAAAACCGCTTACGGGAAATCCTTGCAGAACATGATGATATTTTTGATAAAATAGTGGGAACATTAAAGGGGCCCGCCGTAAAGGTCCATCTAAGACCAGATGCTAGGCCAAAATTTGCAAGACCGCGCGAAATACCCCTTGCATTAAGGGACGCGTATGCTAAGGAAATAGATGTAAAAATCGCGGCTGGATTTTATAAAAAAGTCGACTACTCCGAGTGGGCCTCTACTACGCATGTAGTGTCAAAGAAAAACGAAGGTATACGAATTACTGGTAACTACAAACCAACTGTCAATGCACAAATCATAATAGATGAGCACCCCATTCCAAAGACTAAGGATATATTTAACAAAATGAAGGGAGCCACGGTCTTTGCACACCTTGATATTACAGACGCGTATTCACATCTGGTGCTGGATGATGAGTTTGCTCACGTATTGACCCTCAATACACCAACACACGGGTTGATACGACCAACGCGTGCGGTTTATGGCGCTGCTAACATTCCGGCTATATGGCAAAGGGCTTTGGAATCCGCTATCAGGGATATACCTAATATATTACATTTTTTTGATGACATCTTTATTTTCGCCAAAAATGTACAGGAACTACTCGTAATTCTGGAACTCACCCTTAATAAACTCAAGAATCTTGGATTAAAATTAAATAAGTCAAAGTGCGTCTTCGTTGCATCCTCAATATCATTTTTAGGCCACAAAATCAATACGAACGGTATTCACAAATCTACCAGACATATTGACGCATTGGTACGTTCTGTAACCCCAAGCTCAATTGAAAGCCTACAGTTGTTTCTGGGTAAGGCGTCATATTACTCAAATTGTATACCAAACCTGGCCACGTTGGAAAGACCGCTACGTAATATTTTGAAAAGCGGCACGTTTTATTGGAATAAGTCGGCAGATATGGCATATGGGAGAATCAAGCAAATTTTGGTATTTCCACAAGTTTTGACTCCTTACGATCCGGCCTTACCGCTCTTATTGGCGACGGATGCTAGCAAAACAGGATTAGGAGCAGTGTTGTCACATCGGCTGGCGGACGGGAGGGAGCGCCCTATTGCATATGCGAGTCGCACTATGAACGCCACGGAGCAGCGGTATCCACAGATAGACAAGGAGGCATTGGCCATAGTGTGGGCGGTCCAAAAATTCTTCAAGTATCTCTACGCCCGACATTGGACTTTAATCACGGACCACAAACCGTTGGTGCAAATTTTGCACCCAGAAAAAACATTACCTGTATTATGCTATCACGTATGGCGAATTATGCTGACTTTCTCGCCAATTTTGATTTTGAGGTCGTGCACAAATCATCTAAGGAAAACACAAACGCGGATTATTTATCTCGTATGGAAGGCTCAGAGCGTATAAAAAAGATCGGGTCATGGCATGATTCAATAGACGAGCAAGATGGATTCGATAATTTTATAATTAGACAAATAGACCAACTACCAATAACTGCAGAGCGTATTGCGTTAGAGCCGAGAAAGGATCAGCAGCTGGGTAAAATAATACAATTGCTGGAGAGTGGAAAATGTTTGGCCAGAGCTGGCTTCAAATCCCCACAGGTGAACTACAAATTATCATCAGGGTGTTTAACATTTGAGCACCGTATTGTAATTCCCATGAAATTCCACAAGGACATCCTAAACGAACTACATGCCGCCCATCTGGGGATAGTTAAGATGAAGGGTATCGCACGATCTTTTGTTTATTGGCCGGGAATCGACAAAGACATCGAGGATACTGCAAAGTTGTGTGAACTGTGTGCCAAAAATGCTAATGTTCCTGCCAGTTTTAGGGATCATCACTGGGAGTACCCAAAATCGCCCTGGGAAAGGGTCCACATAGATTATGCGGGACCGTTTGAAGGTTCGATGCTCTTGATTATCTCCGACGCATATTCCAAGTGGCTGGAGGTGAGGGTAACTAAATCAACCACAGCAGCCGCAACGATAATGCTTCTAGATGACGTGTTTGCCACATATGGAGTGCCATTAATTATTGTGTCCGATAATGGAACAAATTTTTCTTCAATCGAGTTCAATAAGTACCTAACAAGAATAGGCGTCAAATACCACAAGTATTCGGCCCCATATCACCCAGCAACAAACGGTCAGGCGGAGCGTAATGTTCAGACGGTAAAGAATGCCCTGAAGTCAATGGGTACAACGAAAGTTACCCTGATGGAGAACCTAAACGAGTTTTTGAGATCACATGGAAACGCGCCCGATTCCACAACGAGCCAGTCACCAGCACAACTGTTCTTAGGTCGGCAACTGCGCACTCGTCTGGATCTAGTTCGCCCTAAAGAAGCTAAGGCTAAGGTGTCTGCAAGACAATTGTTGAAATCTAAAGCTAACTACAGACAGCTAAGGGACAATCAGGTGTTTTATTTTCTATCCGGAAATCCACATGCAAGTAAATGGCTGAAAGGAAAAGTCGTAAGACGGCTAGGTGACATCCACTACGAGATAGCGTTCCAGGGAAAGTATTATAAGAGGCACATTGATCAAATTCGGGGAACAGAGTTATGTGGGAGGCAACCGCAACGAAAACCCCCCTGTAGTCCAAGCTGAAAATGGTACCACTTACAGGGATGATGAAAATGACCAACCCGACGGTAATAGTCCACGTCTGAGTGGCTGCGAGGAACAGGGAAATAATAGCAGTGTATTTTCCGAGGCGAGTTATACTGGCGAGGCGCAGGGCAAACAAGAACAAACTGAGCTGTTTCCAACATCATTTTCCACAATGCAGCCGAATGACGAAGCATGGACTTCAGCGTCATCATCAACTCCGTTTGAGGGGTTTACTGAACCATCAGCTACAACAGAGATAGGGGCACAAGCACACCACCCGGGGCGGTCGTCGAGGGCTCGCGTGCTACGGGTCCTATTTTCCCCGTGAGGGGGAAAAGTTTTATATATGAGCGCTAAATTGTCATCACTATTTTAGGCTGATTAAGCTGGCAACTCTTTTTATATTTTATGTATACTTATTATAAATGTTTGCTAGAAAAACACATTTAATGTATTTTTGTAACACGTGAAGATTAAATTTACTAATGAATAATTAAGTCGATTTATTTAATGAAGATAAATAAATACAAATTTAAACAGTGCAACATCAATATATAAAAGCTATCCTAAGGATAGCTAAGGTAAAAATTTAACAAGAAGATACAAGAAAATAGTCTGTTAGTGTATAAAGTCATTCCTAAAAAATTTAAGGGCCATTATTACAACTTACAAATAGTTATTTTTAGGATGCTATCTGACAGATAAATAGTTTTTGGTTATTACAAGTTAACATTAACCTAAAAAGTGACTGATAAGCTAACATCAGGTTTGTCCTCATGGTCAGGGTTGTCAGATTGATTTTGATCTTTTTCGCCAAATTCTATGTCAAAAATCGCCAAAATCGCCAAAGCATTTATTTTTTTCGATTTCGACAATAATATATGTATTTTTAGAATAATTAAAAATATGTTTTCATAAATCCCAAAAAAAATTTGTTCCGTATCCCTAAAATCCGCCAAAAATTCAAAAAAAGTCGCCATATATTTTGTTTAATTTTTATTTAACAAAAAAGGTGCAATGTTTAAAATATTTTATAGTAGTCTACTTAAAGTAACAAAAAAAGGATTTTGCGGTAAGTATTAAACAAATATTGGATGTACAATATATTGGTATGTAGTTGCAGTTCTATTATATAACTAAAACGCTATATAGTTCACCAAGAAGACTAACTTGTTGTCTTCTTTTTTGAATACATTGTGAAGGTAGAAAAGAAATGCAACATGTGCTATTTATATTCGTAAAAACGTGTCGAAAACTTCATATCGCATTCTACTTTAAAGCAGATATTTAGTGAATTTCAATATTTCAATACAGGTACCTGCCGTATCCTTGTAGCTATAATTTGTTGGCCTAAACTGATCTTAATTAGATTGAATATCATCATTACAATTTTCTTTTAACAAACTGTATTTTTTCTATTGTATTTCATTAACATCCAAGGGTAAGTTAGGATTCATAAAAAATCTTTAAAATATATTTAAAAACAACAAATTTTATGTGATAATTTGTCACATTTTATAATGGAAAAATGTTCATAAACTTTCATTATATTCATTTTTAAAGAATTCTACTTATTACTTCATTCAAGAGCACATTTAAATGTGAAAAAAAAATTTCTCGAAGATTATCTTCATCAGCCATTTCAACATTATTTAGTTTTAAATACTGGTCATACATGCATCAAATGCATCAAATTTCATACATTGAAATACTAGAATAAAAAAAATATTATTTCTTCGTTTTGAATTTAACAAATTTCAAAACAAATAGATGGCTCATCAAAAATAGCCAACAAAATCGCCAACTATTTTATAAATCGCCATGTCGCCAAATCGAAAATTAGGTCGCCAAAAGATTTTGAAAATCGCCACGTTTGGCGAGAAATCGCCACATCTGACAGCTCTGCTCATGGTAACTTTACAAGTGAACTTTAAGAACTTAAGGATAATATATTTTCTGCTGAAGATATGGTAGCATCAGTGACAGTTTTAAGTCAAATTAAATTATGCAAACTTAAAAAAAACACAATTTAACACAAAAAACAAAACAATTCACCTGTTGCCGACAATTATTTAAAATTAACAGCAAGTCGACACTTCCCACTTTTATACACGTAGATGCAATGGTAACCCCTTCTACAACTGTGTTATTTAGATTATTCATTCTTTTGTACTAAATTAAATTACATATACATATTTTTTGATTAATAAGCTGTAATTTCGCCATTTATAAAGTTGTAAAAAAGCGCGGTGGTCGTCAATTAAAGCTTGTCAAACATAAGTTTAGAAAACTAAGGTAAAATTTGTATTATTTGTAAGATATTGAATTAATAAAAATGTCGCTTTCAGAATTTTAAAGCGACGAATCAGTTAGCTACTAAAGCTTGGTTTTTTACTCAACAAGTTCTTTAAAATTCTTAAAACCATAAGAATATGGCGACATCTGCGAATTTAACTAACATCTGCCCCGTATGTGTAGACCCTCATGTTGGGAACATGGTGACTTGCTCCAAATGCCTAACCAGCTATCACAACACATGTTGTGATGTTGCAGAAGATGAACTTTTTGTATGGATTTGCCAAAAATGCAAAGACCCACAAAATTCCACACATAATCTCAATCTGCGAAATACAATAGAGGAATCAAGTGTTGAATACATAGAGACTCATCTTCAACAGCAGTCCACTTCGGCAAATGTCACATCGTCACGTACACCAAACATCCGACCCGAGATAAGTGAAAGGAAGAAACTTCAACTGCAACAACTGGAGGAGGAAATGCAATTAAAAAGGGAGTTTATAAGGCGTAAATATGAATTGCTACAGGCTGATGAAGATATTGAGTGCCACGGCATTGTTGATGATTTGCAAATGCGAGATTCATGGCCTTTGGTTGATTATTCTACAATTAATATGCCATCGTGTGTGAATAATGATCATCAACATAATCTTTGTCTACAAAAAAATCGTGTTCATAGAAATACTCCACTGTTAAATGGCAATACCACTCAGTGCAATTGTTCGTACTTAGCAAATACACAAACCTGTCAATTAAATTCACAAGACACAACTATTCACAATAATGTATCTAACCAAATCAACCGCACACATGACATTTCTAAGTCCCCTTTTACAAAGTGGCAAGTGGAAGGCAGACAGACGAAGTTTGATGGCGAGGGGTTGTAGAGGTAGAGAGTGTAGTACATGACTATCTGTACTAGACATTTTTCGTGTTTCTCTTTTAATGTTCGCAATTTTCATGTTGTTGCTTCATATCATTTTTCTCACACCAATGTAATTTTATATATCATTGCCTGTTAAATGTTCGTCTCCGTCAACAGCGAAAAAGAACGAAAAAAAGAAACGAATAATTTCTGTCTGTCTATTAATTTCGCGATTGTAAAAGGTTTAGGTAAGTTCAAAAGAGAATAAGAAAAATGTCTGCCTTTCAATTTCAACATTGTAAATTGGGACTAATCAAAATAATAACAAACGGGATTGTCAAAATAATATAAACAAACATAATCATACCAACACGACAAATAAAAATAGTCTAAACAATATTACCACAACACACTTTGTGGCCCGTCAATGCATTTCTAGGGATTTGCCCGCATTTAATGGAGACCCAAGGGAGTGGCCCATATTCATCAGTGCATTTGAACAGAGCACCAGTGTTGCTGGTTATGGCAACGAAGAAAACTTCATAAGGTTGCAAAAGTGTTTGCATGGTAGGGCTCGCAATGCAGTACGGAACTGTTTGATGATACCTGATATGGTACCGGACATCATAAGAACACTTAAGATGTACTTTGGCCGACCCGAGTGTATCCTAAAAAATTTAATTGATGAAGTGCGGAAAATAACTTTACAAAAAGGCAAGCTTGACAATTTAATTGAGTTCGCATTTGCAGTAAAGAACATGTGTGCTACGATTCGGGCGTCACAATTAGATGAATATTTGATCAATCCGACCCTTTTACAGAAATTAGTGGATAAATTACCACCAGACACACTGCTGCAATGGGCCCTTCGCTCCAATGATATACATCGGCCAAATTTAAAAGACTTTTCTGACTGGTTATACACCATAGCAGAGGCAACATGCAGAGTGACCGTTCCTGTATTTGAGACCAGCCACGATAAAAGGCCATCAAAAAGGGAAGGCCATCTCAATACCCATACAGTTTCAACACCACAAAATTCACAACAGCAGTGTGTTTTATGCAACGACCCTCACAAATTGACACATTGCGAAAAATTTAAGGACTTGTCTACAGCTGAAAGATGGAATTTCGTAAAGGCCAAAAATGTAAGTCGTATTTGTTTAGGCAATCACAAACGTAGGTGTTGGTTTCAGAAACAGTGTGGTGTAAATGGATGCACTGTCCATCACAATGAACTTTTGCACGATGAAGAGCTGCGGACTAGTAATACAGTAAGTACACTTAATAACCACAAAGGCGAGGGTGAATCCTATTTTCGTATTGTGCCAGTCACTCTTCATAGTGACACAAAATCGGTCACAATATACGCCCTTATGGATGATGGTTCAACGCTAACGCTCCTGGAGGAAAAGGTGGCCAACGAGTTGGGTGTAAAGGGCATTAACGATCCACTTTGCATCCGGTGGACAGGTGACGTATCTCGGTATGAAGACAGCTCTAGGAGAGTAAATTTTAAGATTTCTTCAGCAAAGTCGAATTCAAAAATTTATCCAATCAGCAATGGGTACACTGTAAGAAATTTGAATTTATCGGCTGAAACAATGGTTGTCGAAAATATTAAGAAACAGTACCCTTACCTCGATGATATTGCCCTGGAGGGTTACTCCAAAGCAATTCCATCCATGATTATTAGCGTAAACAACCCCAATTTAATTTCTTCAATTAAGACTCGTGAAGGCGGCTGGCAGCAACCAGTAGCATCAAAAACTAGGTTGGGGTGGACACTTTTTGGTGGTGGATCGAAGGTATGTGGTAGACTAAATTTTCATAAATGCAGCTGTGATGAACTTCAGGGCCTAGTAAAACAATACTTTTCTGATGAGAGTGTGGGCATAACATCCCCGGCAGTTGTACCCATGTCAAAGGATGATCAAAAAGCAATAGCAATTTTAGAGGAAACTTGCGAATTTGTTGATGGCCGTTATGAAGTCGGGCTTTTATGGAGATGTGACCCGCCAGAGTTGCCAAATAGTTTGCCAACAACAATGAAACGTTTTCAGTGTATTCAACGAAAGGCCAATCGTGACCCTAAATTATCTGAATTGTTGCAACAACAAATTTCAAATTTAGAAGAGAAAGGCTATGCCGAGAAGTTGCCAACGAGTGCCCTAGAGGATAGGGGAGATAAAATATGGTATTTGCCCACATTTATTGTTAAAAATCCCCATAAACCAAATAAAATACGACTTGTGTGGGATGCTGCCGCTAAGTCTGGTAATTTTGCTTTAAATGATTTTTTGTTGAAGGGGCCTGACCTTCTTGTGCCCTTAATGAATATTTTATTCAAATTTTGAATGGGAGCCGTGGCCGTTTGCGGAGATATAGCTGAAATGTTTCATCGAATAAAAGTACGTAAAGACGATGCCGGCGCTCAACGTTTTTTGTGGTGGGACAACAATAATTCCTTGGTGATTTATCAACTTAATGTTCTCACTTTCGGTGCATCATGTTCTCCGTTTATTTCTCATTATGTGAGAGATAAAAATGCGCAAGTTTTTAGTGACGATAAAAGAGTTATTGAGGCCATTACAAAACAACATTATGTGGACGATTTCATCGACTCTACAAACACTATCGGAGAGGCAATCGAGCTGGCTATAAAGGTCCGAGATGTACACGCTAATGGTGGGTTTAATATGCGAAATTGGTCCTCAAACTCAACAGAAGTTTTAAGTGCACTTGGCGAAGCGAAATTTGTTGAAAATAAAAGTTTTGAAAATAACGGAAATTCAACTCAATTTGAAAAAATTCTTGGCTTATACTGGGACCCCAAAGTTGACACTTTTAAAATGAATTTAAAATTTGTACGACTCCGCCGACCAATTCTTGACGAGGAAATAGTACCTACAAAACGGGAAGTTCTTCAAGTTTTGATGTCTGTTTTCGATCCTATGGGGTTTGTAGCCTGTTTTATGTCATATTTAAAGTCCATACTCCAGGAAATTTGGCGTTGCGGCATAGATTGGGATCAGCCTCTTAACAATGCTCTTTATTGCAAGTGGAAAAATTGGGTAACATTCTTACCCACGATAGCAGCTGTTTCTATACCACGATGCTATTCGACAGCCTTACAACATAACTGCATTGTTGAATTGCACACATTCGTCGACGCAAGTGAAGATGCATATGCAGCCGTTTCATTTTTTCGTATTGAACTGAGCGGTAATGTTGAAATTAGACTTGTTGCAGCCAAATCAAAAGTTGCCCCGCTTCGACCGCTCTCAGTACCTCGACTAGAATTACAAGCAGCCGTCATTGGGGCTAGGCTCACGCAAACAGTTAGTTCTCACAACATAAAATTTCAGCGAAAGGTAATGTGGACCGATTCAAAGACAGTCTTGAATTGGTTAACTGGGGACCCTAGAAGATATAGACAGTTTGTTATGTTTCGTGTAGCTGAAATTTTAAAGTTTACAAACGCTACCGACTGGAGATGGGTTCCGAGTGCTATGAACGTAGCTGACTTTGCCACAAAATACAGACCGCCTACAGATATTTACAAAGATTGGTTTGATGGCCCATCATGGTTATTACTCCCTGAAAGTGAATGGCCTAAAGACTCAAACATATTCGACTCAAATGTGGACGAAGGGGTTTCTTGTGAAATCCGCCCCCGTTACTTAAATATACACACTAGTAAGTCAATTGAGATTTCAATTAATTTTGAGTATTTTTCTAGTTGGTTTAGACTTAACCGTGCTGTTGGAAACTGGTTGGTTTATATTGAACGTCGATACGAAAACTTAAAGAAACAAAAGCCAGAAGCGACTCTAAATGCATCGCATATCATCAGGGCGAAAAATATTATTTACAGAATGAGCCAAATATCAAGCTTTGCTGATGAGTATGCGGCCATTCAATATGGCAAAGCTGTTTCAAAGGGTAGTACTTTAAATAACCTCAATATATATATAGATAATGATGGCGTCATAAAAGTTAAAAATCGTGCACAATATGCGACCCAATCCTGTGGACTTCAACGTGACTTGATTGTACTTAAGGGTAATCATCACGTAACAAGGCTTATTGTAAATGATTATCATCGCGCTTATCACCACTTAAACCATGAAACGGTTTTAAATGAGATACGGCAAATTTATTTCATCGTCAGGTTGAGAGTGGTCTACAAAATTATTCGTAGACAGTGTCAGCAATGTAAAAACGAATCGGCAAAGCCACTCACCTCAGATGTCACCCCTACCGCCAGCACGCCTAGGAGCTTTTCAACGGCCGTTTACGTTTGTCGGCGTTGACTATTTTGGCCCAATAGCGGTTACATTTGGAAGAAAATCATTAAAGCGGTGGGGAGTAGTGTTTACGTGCCTAACAATGAGAGCTATACATATTGAAATAGCTCATACCCTTTCAACTGACTCTTTCCTTATGACACTGAGGAATTTCATAGCAAGGCGTGGCACTCCTGCTGAAATTTATAGCGACAACGGCACAAATTTTCGTGGTGCCGATCGTTTCTTAAAGGAAGAAATAAAAAATATAAAATTTGACGATATTCACTCTGAATTGGCATATAAAGGCATTACATGGAAATTCAATCCACCAGCAGCGCCCCATATGGGGGGAGCTTGGGAGAGGTTAGTGAGATCTATCAAAACTACTTTATACAAAATAATACCCTCTCAGAAATTTACTGATGAAAGTCTCAGATGTGCACTAATGGAAGTAGAAATGGTAGTCAACTCTAGACCCTTAACGTATGTGTCACTTGAAAATGAAGATCAAGAAGCTATCACCCCTAATCATTTGCTCTTGGGCAGCTCGAATGGTGCAAAGCCATTCAGTTCACCTGAACATATTGATCATCGAATGTGCCTGCGCCAAAGCGAAATATTTGCCAATTTGTTTTGGCGTCGTTTTGTAAAGGAAATGTTGCCAACATTGACCCGTCACAGTAAGTGGACCCAGCGAGTAAGGCCAATTAAAGAGGATGATATCGTACTTGTGGTAGATAAAAATGCAGAGCGCAACTCATGGTTGAGGGGCAGAGTGATCGAGGTTACGAGAGCAAAAGATGGCCAAGTACGAAAGGCGAAAATAAAAACTAAAAATGGAATCATGGTAAGACCCGCCGTTAAGTTAGCAGTACTCGATGTCAGCAATAGCTCAGAGAAAGGCCCTAAAAGCGGTGCCTTACAGGGGGGAGAATTGTTGCCGACAATTATTTAAAATTAACAGCAAGTCGACACTTCCCACTTTTATACACGTAGATGCAATGGTAACCCCTTCTACAACTGTGTTATTTAGATTATTCTTTCTTTTGTACTAAATTAAATTACATATACATATTTTTTGATTAATAAGCTGTAATTTCGCCATTTATAAAGTTGTAAAAAAGCGCGGTGGTCGTCAATTAAAGCTTGTCAAACATAAGTTTAGAAAACTAAGGTAAAATTTGTATTATTTGTAAGATATTGAATTAATAAAAATGTCGCTTTCAGAATTTTAAAGCGACGAATCAGTTAGCTACTAAAGCTTGGTTTTTTACTCAACAAAAATAAAGCACACAAATTGAATTCTTTTTTTAATTAAAGAAAGAAACAAAAGCAAGTCTTTCCACTACGTATTTTAACAACAAAAAGTAGTCGGTATATACTGCAATGTTGCCACAGTATATAAATTACATTTTTTATTTTATCGGACAGTTGTAATAATGGAAAAAAACTTATTGGTCACTTTATCGTTCAAGATAGCTATTGTTCACGTTAACTATCAGCAACTTTATCATTAGGTTGTAATAATGGCCTTAAAGCCTCTAGTACACGGCATGTAAAAAGCCACATGCGCATGTGGTTCTGACGTAATTTTGACGTCATCACACAACACGCAATGCTTATTGTGGCTTTGCATTGACGTCAAAATTATGTCAGAACCACATGCGCATGTGGCTTTTTACATTCCGTGTACTAGAGGCTTAAGGAATATAACTATTACAAAACGCTTTATAAAATACATAACTGAAATTTAGCTCATAGAATAAATTCGAAAAATAAAAAATGTTGAATATAATAACGTTACTTATGAAAAACAAATAATTCCCAGATTCTATTTGATAAATTTTTTTTTAGATATGGTGACGTTTTTATTGATAGTAGATGTTCCAAGTGTGTGAGTTTCTGCGAAATGTATGCAAGTGTACTAAGTGTATTATCGCAAAGATGTTAATATCTTGTCATAAGAGTTGTAGTGGGCTAAAAATCTACATATTTATTGTTTTTAAAAGATGTTCCTATCTCATGTTGTTTCATTCAACATCTTATATACCATGACTAGCACAAAAAATACACAAGAGCAGGATAGTAATGTAATGTTTTTGTTTTTATTCGCTAATACACGTGAAAATAAATATTTTTATGATGCAAGATGTTGCAAATGTAAACAAGTTTTTTCATTTTCAACATCTTTCATGCATTCCTCTAACGTCCAATTTCAATAAGTTCAGTTAAAACTAACTATTACTTTAGCTTCCAGTTAACAATATGTTTTTGACAGCTATAACTGATAGTTTATTATAACTGAACTTGGGGAAATTGGCCGTAAGATGTGCTCAAGTGTAATAGGCTTTTTACGCTGACGACATTTATGTGAAACTTAAAAACACGCACAAAAAAGTAATACATAAATAAAATTTAACAAACAAAAGTAAAACATCTATATATATAAAATTGTAACCTTACTGACTCACTGACTGACTGATTCACCATCGCACAGCCTAAACGCCTGAAGCTAAAAACTTGAAATTTGGACCAGGGCTTGATCTCTCCCCAAATCGATCCACTAAGACGGGATTTTTAGAAATTCGAATGTTTAGGGGGCAAAAAAGGGCAAAAACGGGTAAATTCGGTAACCTCACTAACCTCTCCCAAGCTCCCCCCATATGGGGCGCTGCTGGTGGATTGAATTTCCATGTAATGCCTTTATATGCCTCTAAAACTAAAAGAGATATAAAAAAAATTTAATACTTATCGTTGTTCTTTAGAAAAATAAGCGGACAGGTGTCTGGTACTTTTTGGAAATTCAGCCCTTTAACGGAGTTAACGGGTAAAACCTGCATTTTGGTACTTTTTTGTCACCCCATCTATCTTTTAAACCCATAAACATAGAAATAAGGGTTAAATCACATTTGAAACCTATATAAAAAAACCAAATACGAATTAGGTACTTTTTCGAAATTCGGATTTTAAGGGGTAAAGAGCGTAACTATTTTTGGTACTTTTTTTATAAAACATTTTTTTTATTTATTGACATAAACGTATTAAATTATGAACTCCCACAATATTGAAATTTTTCATGCTTCAATGGGGAGAAAAAAAGTACCAAAAAGGGGAAATACGGGAAATTTAATTTCTTACTTTAGCTTTTTGGTTCTACAACTGGCAATTTTTTTAATTATCGTTAATATTGGACCTAGAAACATAAGCTTCAACATGCAATGTCCTGAGTGGATAAGAACCTATGAGGATACTTTTTGGTACTTTTTGCTCTTCAACTGGTACTTTTTAAATTTCCGTTAGTTCTAATACTAGGAACATAAAATTATACATGCAAAGTCCTTAGTGAATGAGAATTTGTTAGAGGGATATTTTTGGTACTTTTTCGTTCTTTAACTGGTACTTTTTTAATTTTCGTTAATATTAGACCTAAACATGCAAGGTCCTGAGTGAATGAGAATTCGTTAGAGGGATCTTTTTGGTACTTTTTCGTCCTTTAACTGGTACTTTTTTAATTTTCGTTAATATTAGACCTATTAGCTTAATATTAAACATACAAGGTCCTGACTGAATGAGAATTCGTTAAAGGGATCTTTTTGGTACTTTTTCGTTCTTTAGCTGGTACTTTTTTTTTTTAATTTTCGTTAATATTGGACCTATGCACATAAAACTAAACATGCATGGTCCTGAGTAAATGAGAATCTGTAAAAGGGCTTTTTGGTACTTTTTTGTTTTTTAAGTGGTACTTTTTTAATTTCCGTTAGTATTGGCCCTAGAAACTTAAATTGAACGTCCAAGGTCCGGAGAAAATGAGAATCTGTAGAAGAACTTTTTGGTCTTTAACTGTTTGAATGTCCTGAGTGGAATCTATAAGATGGATTTTTTGGTTTTTTTAACTGGTACATTAACTAAATATGCAATGTACTGAGTGCATGAGAATCTGTAACAGAGCTCTTTGTTACTTTTTAGTTCATTAACTGGTACTTTTCGAACTTCCGTTAGTATTGGGCATACAAATATCAAATTAAACATCCATGGTCCTGAGAGAATGAGAATCTGTAAGAGGGATCTTTGTGGTACTTTTTCGATTTTAACTGGTACATTTTTATATTCGTTAATATTTTGATTCGCTTCCTGAGACAATGACCTTTTTTGTTTTTCAACATGTACTATTTAATCTTTGTATGTATTGGACCTACAAACATAAAATTAAACATGCAATGCCCTGAGTAAATGACAATCAGTAAGAGGGGCGTTTTAGTATTTCTTTACCTGGTACTTTGTCAATTTTCGTTACTATTGGACCTAGAAACAAAAAATACAACATATAAGTTTCTGAGTGAATGAGAATCAGTAAGAGGGATTTTTTGTGTATTTTTAATTTTTTTTTATTAAAATGGTACTTTTTTAACTTAATACTTATTGTTGTTCATTAAATAAAAAAAGCGAACAAGTGTCTGCTACTTTTTTGAAATTCGGCCCTTTTAGCGAGTAAACGGGTAAAACCTGTATTTCGGAACTTTTTTGTCACCCCTTCTATCTTTTAAACCCATAAAGATAAAAATAAGGGTTATATCACATTTGAGACTTATCTAAATAATCCATATATGAATGTGGTACTTTTTCGAAATTCAGACGATTAAGGGGTAAAAACCGTAACTATTTTTGGTACTAAATTATTAGTTGTTTTTGTTTGGCTGTAGGTTCACGTAAATAAATAAAATAAAAAATAAAAATTCGTAATATTTTCGTTTTTTATATTTTTATTATTTTCCCAATATTTCGGTAAGCATCGCTAACCATCTTCAGGGGTCTAAATAAATAAATACAATAATAATTATTATTAACATTAAACAAAAAACACAAAACATAATATTACAAAAATAATTACATGTAAACAATTAAAAAATATAATAAACACAAAACTTCACAATAACACTTGTGCCACTTCTTATTAGATTTTATTAACTAAATCTATTTTATCGATCGTCTGTTTTGTTTATTAATTGTCTGTATATGTGTGCACAATTTTCTGTGTCTTGTCGGTAATTTAGACGAAGCTGTGGATTAACATCAATAATATGTAGCATCTCTAATGTAAATCTCCTCGAATAATTCCTCTCTTCATGTAATATTTTTACTCCTTCAAAATGTGGTTTATGATTTTTCAACGTACAGTGGGCTGCTAGTGCAGTTTTTTGTTCAATAGGTTTGTCAATAGCTTTATGGTCAGATTTGTGCGAAGATATTCTTGTCTTAAGTTTTGTTTTTGTCGTCCCAACGTATACTTTATCGCATATATTGAGCCCGTCGCCACTACAGGGAATCTTATATACCACATTTGACTTGTCTTCCTTTTTAATTTTTGATTTTGTTTTGCTAAATAACTGATTCACAGTGTTGTCCGTTCTAAATGCTAGTTCAAATTTTTCTTCGTCATAAATGTCTGAGTTGTTCCATCTTTCCGAGAGTCCAGAAACATATGATATGCTTTTATATCTTTTTGGTTCTGTTATCACCTGTTGCCTGTTATTTTTTGCACGTTTTATAAGATTTTTAATTGTTATTATTGGGAAGTCATTCATGGTTAAAATATTCGTTATTTTTGTTATATTGTTTTCATGGAATTCCGTGTCACTTATTTTAAGAACTCGTCGTATGAAATTCGATGCTGTATTAATAATAATTCTTCTGGGATGCTTAGAATAAAAATTTATCAATCGTCCCGAGGCTGTTGGTTTTTGATACCAATTAACTTTTAAATTGTTTCCTTTTCTAATAGCTATTGCGTCTAAGTATGGCAGTTGGTTGTCATTTTCTTCTTCCATGGTAAACTGTATTTGTCCATTAAATGAATTTAGTTTTTCGATGGTGTCATTTATTTTGTCCTTTTTTACTATTGCGAATAAATCATCCACATATTTTATAATTATCCTCGGTTTTACGTCCATTTTAGCCAATGTTATGTCAAGAAGTTGTTTCATAATTATATCAGCTATGACTGGTGAGGCTGGAGAGCCCATCGGCATTCCTTTTCTCTGTTCATAGATTTTGTCATTATACATTAAATATCTACTTTCTTTGATACAAAATCTCACAATGTCCAAAAACAAATCCTTAGGTATATGTGTATGTGGCTCTAAAAATGTCCATTTTTCTTCAATTGTCCTTAGTGCTAAATTAATCGGAATGCTTGGAAATAATGAAACCACGTCAAATGAAATAAGAACTTCGTCATCGGCGATGTAAGTGTTATTTATTCTTGAACTAAATTCTACAGCATCATTAATATTATATATTGAATTTTCCGTCAAGTGTTTTAATATGTCTACCATGTATTTGGAGAGTCCATAAGAGGGTGAATTTATCGACGAGCATATTGGTCTCAAAGGCATTCCATTCTTGTAAATCTTAGGCAGTCCATATATCCTAGGAGCTATTGCAGTCTTTATAGTCAATTTGTGCTTCTCATATACATCAATTAACCCAAGATTGTATAATTTTTCCACAAATATGTTGTTTTTAGTTTGTAAACCAGATGCCGGATCTCTCCTTAAACGACGATATGTACAAAAATCTTGTAAAATCATTTTCATCTTCTCCTCATACTCATTTTTGTACATCGCTACTGTTTTACTTCCCTTATCAGCGTTTAAAATAAGTATGTCCTCATTTTTGTTCAAAAATTGTTGCGATTGTCCCACTGTGTCAAGTATTATTCTATCTCTTTTGTTAATTGTTGTTTTTTCCAAATGGTTATCCAGTAGCGATGTTAATTTTATTCTTGCATTCTCTTGTTTCTCTTTATTTTCAATTGTTTGTACACAGTCTTCCCCTTCAGCAATGCATTTAAAAAGCGGGAATGTCTTATTTGTTGTTGGTAATGCATGTTTGGGACCTAGTGACAGTAGCCCCTGTATATTTGTTGGTATGTTTTTATTTGTTTTATTTACAAACCACTCTTTGTTGTACTTTATATTCAATTCTTTGTCAAGTTGTTGTTTTAACGCGTTTTGTTTCCCAATATGTCTTATTTTATTGTTGTTATTGTGTTTTTCAAATAAAAAGTTTTCGCTTTTAAAAAACAACTCACTGTCGTGTTTGTCCAATTCCCTCTCTAAAATTTCTTTAGTTTTTGCCAATTGTTTTGTGTTCTTTTTAATTTGTTTATGTTTATGTTGTATTAGCATTTTTAATATTTTCATATGAAAATTGCAAATTAGTTTCCACAACGGTTTCTTTAAATTTTGTGGTATTTTATTGTTAATTTCAAAAATATTCTTAATGCTTCTTGTTATGTTTTGTATAAAGTTAGGAATGATACCTGATCGTTTACATTTTATTAGAAACGTAGTTGATGTTTTTAAATTTGATTGTAATTTGTTGTTTTTTTGAATAATTTTTAAAAAAGAAGTTGATGTTCTTGTTGTATTTCCATTTTATTCTGCTGTATAGTGTCATAATGACTTTCGGTGTGCCTTCCGTGTGATTATATGTATGTTTTTTATAGTTGACCTTTTGCGATATATATAAATTATGAGTTGTTTTTGTTTGGCTGTAGGTTCACGTAAATAAATAAAATAAAAAATAAAAATTCGTAATATTTTCGTTTTTTATATTTTTATTATTTTCCCAATATTTCGGTAAGCATCGCTAACCATCTTCAGGGGTCTAAATAAATAAATACAATAATAATTATTATTAACATTAAACAAAAAACACAATACATAATATTACAAAAATAATTACATGTAAACAATTAAAAAATATAATAAACACAAAACTTCACAATAACACTTGTGCCACTTCTTATTAGATTTTATTAACTAAATCTATTATATCGATCGTCTGTTTTTGTTTATTAATTGTCTGTATATGTGTGCACAATTTTCTGTGTCTTGTCGGTAATTTAGACGAAGCTGTGGATTAACATCAATAATATGTAGCATCTCTAATGTAAATCTCCTCGAATAATTCCTCTCTTCATGTAATATTTTTAATCCTTCAAAATGTGGTTTATGACTTTTCAACGTACAGTGGGCTGCTAGTGCAGTTTTTTGTTCAATAGGTTTGTCAATAGCTTTATGGTCAGATTTGTGCGAAGATATTCTTGTCTTAAGTTTTGTTTCTGTCGTCCCTACGTATACTTTATCGCATATATTGAGCCCGTCGCCACTACAGGGAATTTTATATACCACATTTGACTTGTCTTCCTTTTTAATTTTTGATTTTGTTTTGCTAAATAACTGATTCACAGTGTTGTCCGTTCTAAATGCTAGTTCAAATTTTTCTTCGTCATAAATGTCTGAGTTTTTCCATCTTTCCGAGAGTCCAGAAACATATGATATGCTTTTATATCTTTTTGGTTCTCTTATCACCTGTTGCCTGTTATTTTTTGCACGTTTTATAAGATTTTTAATTGTTATTATTGGGAAGTCATTCATGGTTAAAATATTCGTTATTTTTGTTATATTGTTTTCATGGAATTCCGTGTCACTTATTTTAAGAACTCGTCGTATGAAATTCGATGCTGTATTAATAATAATTCTTCTGGGATGCTTACTTTTTTACAAAACATTTTTTTTTTGTTCATTGACATATACGTATTAAATTATGGGCTCCCACTACAATATTGAAATTTTTTATGCTTCAATGGGGTGAAAAAAGTACCAAAAAGGGGAAATACGGGAAATTTAATTTCTTACTTTAGCTTTTTGGTTCTACAACTGGCAATTTTTTTAGATATCGTTAATATTGGACCTAGAAACACAAACTTCAACATGCAATGTCCTTAGTGGATAAGAACCTATGAGGGTACTTTTTGGTACTTTTTGCTCTTCAACTGGTACTTTTTGAATTTCTGTTAGTATTAGACCTAGAAACATAAAATTAAACATGCATGGTCCTGAGTGAATGAGAATCTGTAAAAGGGGTTTTCGATACATTTTTGTTTTTTAACTGGTACTATTTGAATTTCCGTTAGTGTTAGACCTAGAGACGTAAAATTCAACATTAACAGTCCTGAGTGGACAAGAATCTATAAGAGGGAAATTTGAGGTACATTTTTGTTTTTTAACTGGTAGTTTTTGAATTTTCGTTAGTAATGGCGATAGAAACGTGAAATTGAACATCCAAGGTCCTGAGTGAATGCGAATCTGTTAGAGGGGCTTTTTGGTACTTTTTTGTCTTTACCTGGTACTTTTTGAATTTCCGTTAAGATTGGACCTATAAACAGAATATTAAACTTGCAAGTTCCCAAGTGGATGAGAATCTGTAAGAGTGGTCTTTTGGTACTTGTTCGTACCGTTAAGGCCTATAAACATAAACTTTGGCGTTAAAATATGTCCAAGAAAGAAAAGGAGACGCTAACGAAGTAGCGGGTTAAATTCTAGTAAAAAATACAATTAAACAAAAAAAGCATTTTCTTTAATTTTGTCAGTTATGCCACTGTAATAATATAATTTTTTGGCACTTTTCTAGTGATGACACTAAAATAATCGAAAGATGTAGAATGGAATAATATTAGATTGGTACATCTTTTAAAGATATTGATTTTTAGCCCAATGTATTTCTTATGGGAGATATTAACAATTTCGCAATTGGATGGTAGATGTTAAATAAGAGCGGCAAGGGTCTTTTGACCTAGTCTACAACTGACATGAAATGCTTAACATAAACACTAACATGATGTAAGTGTTAAGTGTAGACTCATCATGTTAAAGATTTTTGGAGACCTATGGTTAAAATTACAACATATAAAACAATTTTACAAACATTTTTGCGTATTATTTAATAATCGAAGATTTTCAATAAATGGCACAGGTTGTTGTGTATTGGTCAGGATGTTGTTCATTCGAATATGCTACAACAGTTTTAGAATTTAGAATTAGAGACGTGAATCGAATAAGATATTTAGGGCGTAATTGTGTAAAACGCAACGCAATGTCAAATTCATTGAAACCAAAACCAAATTAAAAAATATTTTATAATTTTGTTGTTGCTTTCTACAGAAATTCATATTGTTTTAAATTTAAAAATTCAATATGAATTCCTGTACAAAGCAACAACAAAATTATAAAAATATTTTTTAATTTGTTTTTGCTTTCAATGAAATTTATTGCAGTTGCATTGCGTTTTACACAATAAGGTCCTTAATCAGTGGAGTTACACAATAAAAATTTTTTTCTTAAGTATTAAAATTCATAAAAAAATGTACAGAACTTGGGTTACCCATAGGGGTGCCCGGTATATTTAACAGTACATGACTAATTTTTTTTAATTGTACTGTTTTATGCACAACACCCAAAACAGTACGCAAATGTACTGTTCCTTATACTTTGTACTGATTTGTGTACTGTTTTTGGGTTCAGTCTACAAAAAAAAACATATTAAAAAAATCCCTGTTAAAGTAATACATATTTGTGTTTCAAATTATATGCTATTAACTCATATTGTCATTCTGCCTGTCGCGCTCGTTGAAGATAGAAGTGTTTTCTAAGCTCGGCATACGGTTTATTTTTTTTTTTTATAAAAACGTGAAAAAATAAAGTATTAAAAAAAGTAAATACAAGAAAAAGAAAAGAAAAAAATACATGTATGTACATACATACATACATATACACACATTTTTTATTCTCGGTGTTGATAAACAATAACAAATAAGAAGAGCACAACTGTAAACAGTAAAAAAACTCTTATGAGTTCAAACAGTAGAAATGCATATATCACAGTGAGTGTTAACGAAACAAATGCAGAAATAAAAAAAATGAATCGATGATAGCAAATACCTAACGGCTAAACCTATTACTCGCACGCGATCCCTCTCACCTTCTGTTTTTAATAATACGGCAGATACACTAACAAATATAAAACCTTCAACCGTTGCCTCAACGGCAAAAACAATTGTAATAAGTGATACAAATATTAACCCTCAATCAGGCATTATAGAAAACTCAGTATCACCTTCGGTGTCTAATAAAACGGTTGATTTAAATACAATAAAAATATAGAACCTGCAAGCGGTGCCTCAGCGGCAAAAAAGATTTCAATAAGTGATGAAAATATTACCCCCAAATCAGGCATGATGGAAAACTCAGCTCCACAAGTAAAAAGTGGTCAAAAGCCTCCAGTACAAGTAGGTATTGATAGGTACATAACAGTGCTTAAACGGGGTCGCAGCCCAACCTCTTCAGCAGTTGCTTCGGTCTCAAAAGTCTTAAAAGATGGTACAGCTGATAGAACAAGTTCACAAAATCGTTTTGCAATTCTGGATGAGGAATCCCCGGAAGCACAAAACGTTATCAAATCTTATAAGCCACCGCCGATATATCTTAGAGAGCAAAACTCAAATGAATTAATAAAGAATTTGATCTCGGTAATAGGTGAAAATTCTTTTTATGTAGCTGCAATACGGGGTAGTATTAATGAGACAAAAATACAAGTTAATCGTGAAGATGATTTTCGTAAGGTAATAACAAAATTTTAAGCACTTAATAAGAATTTTTATACATATCAACTGAAGAGCAGTAAAGGTCTTCAGGTAGTTATTAAGGGAATTGACTCATGCGTGGACCCAGGTGAGATAAAAACGTTTTTAGAAGAGAAGGGCTTCAAAATAAAAAATATAATAAACATTAAAAATAGAGAAAAAAATCCCCAGCCACTATTTAGAGTGGAGTTAGAACCCGGCGACATTATGCTTAAAAAGAACGAAACGCACCCCATTTACAATCTGAAATATATCCTGTATAGAAAAATTACAATAGAGGAGCCGCACAAAAGGAATGGTCCCGTGCAATGTTTAAACTGCCAAGAATTTGGTCACACTAAGGCATACTGTCATCTAACCCCCGTTTGAGTCGTATGTGGAGAATTACATGGTACAGCTCTCTGCGATAAGTATAAAAACGACCCCAAAGTAAAAAAATGTAGCAACTGTGGTGGAAATCACACTGCCAACTATAGAGGATGCCCTGTATACTCTATCGTCAAGCGCTCGGTTGGACCGAAACCTAATCCCCCTCAAATGCAGGCAACAAATCAAGTTAACATTAATGACGTTCAGGTACCGCAGCCTAGTAATAACAGAACATCCTACGCTAACGTCCTAAAATCAAACCATATGCCAATGCAAGGTGAGTTGCCAAATAATGATGAAACTCCAGTTTCTAATTTAAGTCGTCTAGAGAAAACCATGGAAACATTAGTACAAACAGTAAATAACTTTACAAACACAATAGGTAATATGATGCAGGAAATGTTAAAAATGCAATCGATGTTATTGCAAGCTGTTCTAAACAAGCCATGAACTGTTTAAAAGTTTGCTTTTGGAACGCAAACGGCATCCGCCAACATAAAAATGAGCTAGAATACTTCCTTAAAAATAAACAAATTGATGTAATGATGGTTTCTGAAACTCATCTGACCTCAAGAAACACGTTTAAAATCAATGGTTATATATTATGTATATGATACCAAGGACCCTCGAGGTAGAGCTTGTGGAGGTTCTGCTATTTTGATAAAAAACCGAGTAAAACACTACTTAATGTGTGATCATCGTGAAGATTATCTCCAAGCAACGAGCATTTGCATTGAAGAATTATCTCGAAACCTAGTAATTTCATCATTATACTCCCCACCTAGATTTTCAATATCAGAAAGCCAATATAATAAATATTTTAAATCATTAGGACCCTTCTTCCTGGCCGCTGGCGATTATAACGCTAAACACACTTTCTGGGGGTCACGACTTATTACACCTAAGGGTCGTGTTTTGTTTAACACAATTTGTAAAATGGACCTTAATGTGGTCGCGAGCGAACAACCAACATATTGGCCTACTGATCAGCAAAAAGTTCCAGATGTCATAGATTTTGGCGTGGTTAATAACATCCCCATAGACACGATTCATGTGGAAGCGTCCCTAGAATTATCTTCCGATCACACACCTACAATTGTTACTATACTGAATCCAAATAGAATCGTATCTCCGTCTGGTTACTTATCGACATCAGCCTCACAAATAAATTGGTTAAAATATAAAAAATATCTTAGTGCCCATTGCACAGAAAATATTCCGCTTAGCACACCGGAGAACGTGGATCTCGCTATTGTTAATTTTGACAGTTATCTCAAACTAGCTGTTCAACATTCCAGCATAACCCTCAAAAAAGGTGGTTGGCAACCCTGATGCCTGAGTAAGTGAAATTGTTAATTAAAAGTTTTTTTAACTGATTGTAAGTCTTCTTGCCGGAATAAAATAAAAGAAATAAGCTGTGCGTTAATTTACTGATGTAAAATTTGTGCTCTACGTATTTACTTTGGAACCTTGCTGTTGTTGTTTTTTACTATTATTATTACCCGTTGGCGCCATATTTTTTCTTCTGTATACTTGTGTCGCTTGAATACTAAAAATTACATTTTTTTTATTATGGCTGGTGGAAAGAAAGATCTATGTGGTGCATGCCAGGCTAGTTTTTCTAGAGGTCAATCTTGAGCTCAATGTGATGTCTGTCAACTGTGGTTTCATTCATCGTATGAAAGTATCAGTGATGATGAGCTAAAAGCTATGAGTAACTTTAAAAACTTGTCGTTTATTTGTTCCTCATGTAAGAAAAACCCGCCTAATGTAATGGTTAACTCCTTGCGGAATGACATTGCGTCCCTAAGTGGAAGGTTTGATGATTTAATTAGCAAAAGTAATAATGATTGTAGCAGTATAAAACAAACGCTTGTCGATATCGTTGCTGAATTTAAGTCGGAAGTTTCGACATGTATAAGTAATCTTAAATCCGATATGGCTGACTGTAACTTACGTTTGAGCCAGGTAGAATCCTCTACTTCTTCGAAGATTGCACATCTTGAAATGGAAAATAATTCGCTACATCGGAAATTCAACCGTTCTGATATTATAATTCGCGGTCTACCACCTGGCTTATCGGATCTTTCTGTTCCTACATTTTACAAAGTGCCCATGAAGCCTTGCGATATAAATCATGCCTGTTACCTACATAATAAGCAGTTCGTTTTGGTTAAATTTAACAGTGTCGCCGTTCGTGACCAAATAATGAAGGCCTATTTTACAACTATTAAATCCCGTTCCCTCTTGGTTTTTGATTTAGTAAGGAATGTGGTCAATACGCTGAATTCCGACGATGGTTCTGGTAATCTGGCTATTGAGAAGAGAGTATTTTTGAACGACCACTTCACGCCATCTTCTGCTAAACTAAATGCTGTATACAGAAAACTTCTTAGTGATAAAATTGTTATTAAGTTTCGTATTCTGGATGCTGATAAGCCTAAGGCTAAATTAACGATGTTGGATGGAAAAGAAATTGTTCTGGATGCTGTTGGCTGTGCTGCTTTGTTTAAGGAAAATGCTGCTGCTTAAATGGTGCTATGTTTTTTTCTTTTTTTTTTTTGTAGTAGTTTTATATTTTAACTTAATTATTTTTTATTATTTTAATATTCAGTTTGCTTAGCTATCATGAGATTTTTTCTTTTTTGAATTTTGCTGTGCACAAATTTTAATCTCTATTACTATACTCATTATAGCTAAACTCGCTACCTTTTGTTTGTTTTACAACCTCATTTTTTTCTTTATTTAGTTCAATTCATTAGATTTTTTTTTCCTATTGTCAGTTTTCGGTCTATCTCTTATTATAGATTGACTTTAAATTGAAACATTATGAAATTTCCTTGTTATCTTTTCAAGATGATCTCATTTCTTTTATTTTTTTATTTTTAAATATCAAGGCTAACCCTTCAAACTTAAACTGGCAAACATATTGTAAATTTCGTAATAGGGCAAAAAATGTTATACGTAAGGAAAGAAGTAAATATTTTTCTAAGCTTTTCGGTTCTTTAGATTCCTGTGGCTTTTGGAAAGCTATTAGAGATTCTTATTGTATTGGGAATGGAAATTACTGTTGGTATAGATGGAGTGCCTATTAAATTTTTGAAACTTGTTTTTCCTTTAATTTCTGATACTATTCTACACTTGGTTAACTCGATTTTAACTACGTCTATATTTCCATCTGCCTGGAAAGTTGCTCGTATTGTCCCTATACCTAAGACTAAAGTAGTTCGTAGTCCTGATGATCTTAGACCTATTTCTATACTTCCAGCACTGTCAAAGGTCATTGAACATGTTCTTAAGAAGCAAATGGTTAATTCGGTATCTAATAAAATTTCTGAATCTCAGTATGCATTTCGTAATGGCTTAAACTCTACCTGCCTTCTATTAAGCCTCAATGACAGTATAAGGGGAAATATTAATGAGGATAAATTGAGTGTGTTAATTTCTTTGGACCTCTCCAAGGCATTTAATTCAATTAATTTTTCAAGGCTTATACGTAAACTCTCGAGTGAGTTCCAATTTTCTAGGACTGCCTGCAGGCTTCTAATGTCTTATTTAACTGGTAGGTCTCAATTCGTTGTTGCTAATGATGTTGTTTCTGAAAGGCTTCCCCTTCATGCTGGTATCCCCCAGGGTTCAGTTCTGGGTCCTCTTCTGTTTATTTTGTAGATAAACGATCTCTCGAATGTAATTAACTCTATACACTGCACTCCTTTTATTTTTGCTGATGATATTTTTTTGCTCTTTAGAGGGAATAGAAGATTTAATGAAGTTTTTGAGTATGATATAAACTTGTGTTTAAAAAGCATAAGACAGTGGACCGTCGATAATTATTTTTCGATTAATACAGGGAAAACCAAAGCAATGATGTTTGGCCCCACGTCTCGTTTTTTTACTACCATGGATATTTTTGTGGGTGATGATTAAGTTCAATTTGTTGATAATCATATATGTTTGGGAATTATTCTTGATAAGAAGCTGTGTTTTAGTAATCATATTGATTCCTTGTCGGGGAGAGTTTGGGGTTCGTTGCGGAGAATTTACTGTTCAAGTATATTTTTACCCTTTCACGTTAGGAAGAGATTAGCGCATGCGGTTTTGATGTCACAGGTTCTCTATGGGTTTGAAGTAATATCTGGGACTGTTGGTTTCCTTCTTGCCAGATTGAGACGTTTGGTAAATGCAGTTGTTAGGTTTGTATATAATGTTCGACGTAGGGACCATATTTCTGATTTTGTGAAGAGTTTTCTAGGCTGCTCTTTTAATGAACTAGTATCGTTTCGCAATCTAAGTCTGTTTCATAAGCTTATAAAAAGTGGCAAGCCCTTGGCGCTTCGTAATGCTTTTCTATTCTCACCTCGTACTAGGAACCCACACCTTATTGTTCCTAGAATTGTTAGATCAGCATTTGCTAGATCTTTCCGTGTCAGAGTTATTTATCATTGGAACCACCTACCATTAGAATTACGTACCTTCACGCACTCTAATAATGCTTTCAGATTGAAACTAATGGCGCATTTTTCGGATGCAAATTAGTAGTTATTATTATGTATTGCTTGAAAACTTAGCATATACGCACTTTCCTATTTGGACCGAATTTATCTCTTTATTCTTATTAATCATTTTATTACTAATATAATGTCTTTATATATATATATGCTTATTTTTTATACATATTGTTCTCTGATGTAATACTTAGGTACTAAGTGCTATGTAATATATATTTTTTTGGCCTCAGTGGCTTATATTACGAAATAAATAAATAAAAAAAAAAAAAAAAAAAATTCTACAGATGTCGAGCGTTTATTGACTGAAAAAATGAGAGTTCGAAGAGAGTGGCAATTGCACAGATCCCCCAACTTAAGACTTTATTAAAAGAGTGCACAAAAAGTCTGAGAAAGTTACTGCAGTCTCAGAAAACGGCTTCCCTGGAAAAATATCTTAAGGGACTTGATGCAACTCCACAATCAGACAACTCATTATGGCGTGCAGCTAGAAGCCTCAATAGACCAGTTATCTCTAAGCCACCATTGAGAAACTTGAATGGAAGCTGGGCAAGAAATGATATTGAAAAAGGAAATCTGTTTGCTAATCATCTGAAAAATTTATTTACCCATAATATATTTCACGATATAGCAGTCGAGTTACCGCCTGTAAATGTTAGAGCAGCTATTCCCCTAAGATTCGAGTTTAAAGAAATCGAAAAGCCTATTCGGGATTTAAACACCAAGAATGCACCCGGTATTGATAAGATCAGTAATAAAATGCTTTTGGAGCTACCAAGTATAGCGAAAAAAATTATTCTTTTTATTTTTAATGCTATTTTACGCCTTCAATACTACCCTCAGGAATGGAAGGTTTCCTTAGTAACCATGATACCAAAGCCAGGAAAGGATCACACAAAAGTTGAGTCATACAGGCCTATTAGCTTATTATCTAATATTTCAAAGCTATTTGAGAAACTAATAGTGTTAAAATTAACGCCGATTTTAAATGAAAATAGATGTATTCCTAATCATCAATTCGGGTTTATAAGAAAGCACAGCACAATTGAACAAACTCATCGAATAGTAAATGTAATAAGAAAAACCTTTGAAGAAAAAAAATATTGCTCAGCACTCTTCATCGATGTGTCTCAAGCTTTTGATAAAGTCTGGCATGAAGGTTTACTACTGAAATTGCAGCAAAACTTACCAGCAAACATACACAAGCTGTTAGAAAGCTACTTAGTCGGTCGTCAATTTATTATAAAAGAAGGCGATTTTTTCAGTTCTCCTCAGCCAGTTAACGCTGGAGTCCTACAAGGCAGCATCCTGGGCCTTCTATTATACTTAATTTATACTTCGGACATGCCAACAAACAGCTACACACAAACCTCAACATTTGCGGATGACACAGCTTTCCTAAGCGTACATGAAAACTGTCAAGAAGCATTTCGTTACTTACAGGATCCCATATTTGAATTGGAAAGGTGGTTAAAACAATGGAGGATAAAGATCAATGAGCAAAAATGCGCACATATAACATTCACATTGCGTATGGAAACATGCCCCCCTATTAAAATCAATAATCAAAAAATACCCCAACACTCGCATGTAAAATATCTCGGTATACATCTAGATCGGCGTTTAACGTGGAAATGGCACATAGAAGCAAAATTAACTCAAATGAAACTAAAAGCAATTCTCGATTGCAAACTTCTACTTTACAACTCTATCTTAAAGCCAATTTGGTGCTACGGTATTCAGTTAAGGCCGGTATTCACTATCCTACATAATCGTACGATTCATTCACACGAAAATCTGACGGAATTCTATCCGACATAAAAAATGTCTGCAAAATCTGCTGTCAATGCCACACTATCCCACAAAAAAAAAACCAAACTCAAATGACTCATCAACTTTACAAGAAAATGCAACTCTAATCGCATATAACCTATCATTTAATGAAAATTTTTAAAACATTTCCAAGTCGGACAGACTTGTCAAAAAAATCTGTCACTCAATTCATTTTTAAGCCACACTGTCATACATTATGAGCACACACGATTTTTTTGACATATCGTGCGACTAAATAGGATAGTGAATACCGGCCTTTATGGGGCACTGCCTCTGCTTCTAATATCGAAAAAATTCAAAGGCGCCAAAATAAACTTCTTCGAATAATCACAGCCGCTCCCTGGTATGTCAAAAACTCAAATGACCACAAGGATCTCAATGTGCCATTGGTAAAAACTATGATAACGAAATATGCAGTAAAATATTTAAAAATATTTTAAATTATGGCGGCCACACTCGCTTAAGAAGAAGAGACACTGCAGCACTCACCCAATCAGATGAGCGATAAACACCTACATATGTGAACAGAAACTGTGATGACTAAATCTTTTTTGTCTGACACTGGCAGGACATAAAGTAAATATTAGGATAAGATTTGATTAATTATTGTTAGTTCATATTTAATATATGAAGATTCAATAAATAAATACTGGAAAAAAACTCATATTGTCAAAATATCCTGATATTTTACAGTACAATACAAAAACTTTAGAAAAAAACCTATTGTTAACGGGCAGTTATAGTAGTGCATAATTAATTATAGCTGGACTTCGTAAAATTGGCCTTAATAAATTAAAAATTGTTTTAAATTAGTAATTTAATCTAGGAAACAATCATTTTCAAATTCTATACGATTTCTGCAAATATGTGTGTGGTGAAAATTGCTTTTAATACCAATATGGTTAAAGAAAATCATACTAACCTGTTGCGGGTGAACTGTTTTGTTGTGTTTCTTCTTTGTTCTGTGTACTGTTGTGTTTTTATTTGTTTTATTGTTGTAGGTGTTTATTGAGCCCTTTTGTTTTTCTTAGTGTTGTTGTTTTCTGTTCGTTTGCTAAAATTACCAAAATATTAATGTTAGCTATTAATAAATTAATGTGTACTTACTTGCTTTATTTTTTTGTTGTCCATTGTCCTGTACATGGGCAATTTTGTGGAATTAAATTGTTTATTTATCTTCATATGTTTGTTTGTCTTATTTGTTTTGTTCGTCATCCGTGTCGTATGTTTCTGTTAACATGTAGGTGTAAGTGTGGTAAGGCAGTGTTGCGTATCTTGTCTGTCGGTAGTGCAGTTTCTACAACTACATAGGTTTGCATTTTCATTCAAAATTTAAATTTTTTTATTCTACGTAAAATTAGTAAAATAATATTAAAATTATGAATGAAAATATAATACCTATAGAAATTCATGCTTGCCTGGTACATAGGTAAGTTCAAAGGCTAGATTAGGAGAAAAATATAGTAGTTTTTTTTTTACTTATTATTATAAAAAAAATTAATTCCGACTGGTACAAAAATAGAAAAATGGCGATCGAAATGAATATAGAACGTTTTAAAAATAAGATGTCAAATAAATAGAATAAAAATTAAATTAAAAGATGGCTGTTTGGCGGTAAAATAATTACCTAGCTTTTTGTTGTAAGATAATGAATAAATAGAAAGAATAAATTAAATGTATTTTAATGACAAGCCAGGGAATTTCAAGTCAGAAGCAAAACAAAACTCTAAAGGAAAACGTTTATTTTTGTGTGTGTGGTGAAACTTATACAATTTTTTTTAAATAGAAGTGTATTAGTAACTTAAAAAAACGTAAGGAAAATAAAATTAATTAAAAAAAATTTTTTAAGTGTGTGTAAAAATATATAATTTTTTTCAGCTGGCTATTTTCGTGGGATGGATTGGAATCTTCCCTGTACTACACGGGACGGAGATAAAATACCAGCTGGTTGCTGTTAACACAACAACCAGTGAGTGTGGCCAGACTATCGGCGGCGCTGGTATGCTGGCGTATCGCGCGGCTTAAGCTCGCCGTATAGGGTGGTTCTTGCCGACCTGTTGGCAGTAATCCCGGGCACAAAAAAAATGATTCATACCAGCTGGAAAAAAGCTAAAAAGGAAAAAATATTTGGGACCCGAAGCAGGTAAGTTGTCGCGACACTATAAGGCACACACTCTACATATAATTAGGCAGGTGGCTGGCCTAATATTTGCCCTCCCTTTGGGAACTTTTGTCCCACCGTACATCCTACTCTCGGGATTATCAGGATGTCCCTAAGCAGATCCTTGCTTACCATCTTCACATATTTTTTCCCCCATCTACTCACTGCTTTCTTCTACTGTTTAGGCCAACATCTTAATTAACAAAATGATTGATTTTCAAGAGGGGCAAAAATTTAAAATAATTGAAATTTGCATTAATTACTCAACAAAAATTCATCAAAAATTTTACTCTTTCAACAACAATATTCTATGAAATTTATAGTTAAATTTTCATCTAATTTTACTCAAAATTAATACTTAATTCCTTATTTACAAATCTTTCTATGATTTTTTTCCTGTTTTACATGCATAGGTTTTATTTCGGCCAGCGGCTAACTATGGTATCTCTCTCTCGGGTTCCCAGCGGATTGACTAATGGCGCTCCGAAAAGATTTTGGTCGTCCGTCGTTGTCCGAAATCCCAGCGTATTCCGGTAAGTATCAAAAAAAATGTTCTTATTTTCTTTTTTATATATTTTTTTTAGGTTTTTTTTTGCTTTATATATATATATATATATTTTTCTATTTAATTTTAGGGAATTTCACTTAAACTTCTTTTTCTATTTTAACCACTAATATTTGTCTGTTCTTTTCTCAACCCTAACTTTTCGCGCACGTTTGGCTCAAAATTCCCAAAACGGACTGATTACAACCGCGGTAAGTAACATAAAAAAATTTAAATAAAATTGCCTAAAAACCTCTTTTTTCTAACCCCTTTTTTTGTTTTGGCCGTTTTTATTTTATAAACCTTTTTTTTATTTTTTTTATTAATGTTTAATATTTTATTTATTTTTTTTAGGTTTCTGTCCTGTCTGTCGAGTCGTCCAGGTTTACCCTTCCTTATGTCTAAAACCTTTATTTTTTTACCAAGCACCCCTGGCGTGGCGGTGCCGATGCAGCTTCTCCAGCGATGGATGAGTCGGGCTGAGTGGCGGTAGCAAGTGGCAGTGGTACGATAGCAAAATTTCGTTTATTTCTTTTATTATTAATTAAGTTTTACTTAAAGGTTTTAGTTTTACGTTTTAAGTTTTACACTTTTAATTTGCGATTTACTTTTAAGTTTAACTATTATCGTGAATAAAATTATATTCTTTCAATAAAAATATCACAGCGCTTTTAATTATCTTTATTCCGGCCACCGGACTGACCATTCGTCACACCAGCAAAACAAGAGGAAAAATGAACGACATTTTGCTTTTCGGCGGCCAAGAAGCCTCGGTCAAGCAAAATGTCGTCCTAGCATATTTCCAATAAAATTGGCTTTCAGCAATTTGTTTACATATTTACTTTCTTCTTCTTCCTCTAGCTTTATTTTTATCTCTACCTAGC
Source organism: Pollenia amentaria (assembly GCA_943735925.1). NCBI lineage: Eukaryota > Metazoa > Arthropoda > Insecta > Diptera > Polleniidae > Pollenia > Pollenia amentaria. The sequence goes on from OX031006.1 coordinate 107,317,791, forward strand.
TACTATTGCCGTCCATTTCCTTTCATAATTGGCGGTGCCAACCATTCTCGCAGCACCACAGTGTGCACATGACATCCCTAAGCACCACACCAGAGGAAAATAGCCAAGTAATCTTTAAGTGTAATGTTTATTTGCTTTAAATATTAAATCCCCAACGTGAGTGAGTCCCTGTTTTGATGGTTAACGTGTGGGATGTAAAAAAAATATGGCAAGTCTAAAGATGGAGAAACTTTAATAATGTGGAATTAGTGATGCGAGGGAACAACAATTATGCAAACTAAAATTTTTTTAATCGGATATAATATTAATATTATCCGTAATTAAAGTGGAAGCCCTCACGGAAGTTATTTGAAAAAAACAAAAAAATTGCTTCAAAGAAAGAACAGAAAAAAATATTAATTAAGAAAATAAAAATTAAAAAAGAAAAGGGAAATTAGCATAAAAAAAAGAAAGAAAAAAATAACAAAACAACAAAAAAATAATATTAAGATACATTTTATTTTAAGTTTAGTGTTGTCTGTAATACTTGTGTGTATGTCCTATATGTTTTATATATACACCTAGTCCTCGATTATCGCGATTTTTTGAAAAGTGAAATTATTTATATATATTTTTTAGTTAAAACAATAGAATATTGAAAGAAAAGAAAACTTATGTCTCATGGAGCTCCGTTAGATAAAGATTCCAAAAAAAAAAAGATATAGAAAAATAAGCATTAAAAAGAAACCAAATTAAATATATTGTTTCGAAAGTAACTTTAGTTAAGAATAAGTTTAGTTTATTAGTAATTTTATTAGTTTAAAATGTAATTGTATTAGTTTCACATATTTCTAATGTAAACCCACTGTACAGAGTTTTCTAGTACAAATGTAATGTTATGATTGTTATAGATAACTGTATAAGATAATAGTGCTAAGATTATTTAAAAAAAAAAACATAAAGTATGCTTTAGTTTATTGATGTATAAATCAATTTAAATTCAGCCGCAGTGTTAATGCATAATGATATTAGCTGTAAGATAATAAAATCTCGATTGGCCCAGAAATGTCGAAAATGTTACAGACATTTCGATGAGTCGAATGCTCTAGAGACACCTAGATTACAGCAAACAGAGTATAAATACCCGCGAAGGTGGTCATCGATAATCATTATTAGTACGATTATTTAAGTGTGCACATCGCAATTATAAGTGGTAAAATTAACTAAGTTCTAAATAAAGTGGCGTTAATAGTTTAGAGTACATCTAAAAAGTAAAGTGTTTTATTTATTTTATTAAAGTTGCAATAAAAGAACTCAAGAGGTTTATTATAAAGGAAATAAACCAAAAACGTTATTGAAAAGGCAGTAACGTAACAATTGGTGTCAGAAGTGAAATTGCAAAAATAAAATAAATTAAAAAAACAGACAGCAATGAAATTTGAAAAACTTAAAGTGGATCAGCTCAAGAAAGAGTTGAGCAAGTTAGATCTACCAACTGCAGGAAATAAAGCAGAGCTGCAGAAGAGGTTAAAAGATGAATTCGAACGACGCAATATGGACATTGGTAGACACGAATTCGAGGATAAAGAAGAAATAGAGGTATATACACGTGCAGTTGCTACCAGTATGGATTTAAACACAATGTTTGCTGCTATGATGAAAAAAATGGAAAAAATGTCGGATGAAACTTCTAGAAAAATGGGCGATAATTCCAAAAGCATGGTGATGATGATAAAAGAAAATTCGAGCAATATTCTAGCTGAAATACAAGAGAATTCTAGAATTACCAATGATAAGCTTCAGGCTACTAATGAAAAACTTGAGAAGCTGCAAGAGATTTCAACTATTATAAATGAAAGAGTTGACGATCTGGAAATAGAATTCAACAAAAAGTTGTCTGATGTAAAAATATAAGTTGATGAAAAACTACACCATCTTGAAACAAGAGTAAATAGTCTTCAATGTCAAGAGGGACCAGTGCGGGTTATTCAAGAAGTCCCTAGTAGAAAAAAAGCCCCAAGTTATGATGGCAGTGTTCCATTTGATGTGTTCAAGTTTCAATTTGAAATAGTAGCCAACAAAACACATGGAACAATGAAGATATGGCAATTGAATTAATTTTTGCCTTAAAAGGAACGGCAGCGTAAGTTCTACAAAGTGTCCCAGTAGCTGTAAAAACAATTACGATGACGTGATGATGGCACTGCAGCGTAACAACGTTTTGCCACAACGCTATTTTTTTAGTGGGAAAAAAAAGGAAAAGTTTCCATAATTTCTAAAAAAAAACAAGTTAATATTCAAAAAAACATATTCTTAAATAGATAATAAAATTATTAACTTTTATTGATATTTTATTATAAAAAGAACGTGTTCAAAAACTAAAACATACAATATAATATCAAAACTTGTGTATATAAAAATATAAGGGCTAAAGTGCAAAGCAATAATTAAAAAAAAAACACTTAATATCTCTTATACGCATTTCTTTTTGTATAAATCATACCAAGTGTATTGAACAACAAAACAATAAAACTGGGTTTTTTACATAAAACTGCATTATTCAAAATATATTTTTACAAGAATAAAACATTAAAGCGAACAAATAAAAGAAACTAAAATAATAATAAATTTTTTTGAGCACAATAAAAAGATAATCGAAAAATAATTTTCAAACTAAATAAATAAAAAAATAATCATAAAAACAATTATGTCGCTACACTTGGATTGTTTTATTTGTAAAACTTCTATTGCAAGAAAAGTTAGTTACATTCAATGTTCTTTATGTGATTACAGTTGTGCGAATAAAATTAGTGTTGTGTACACCAGAGAATGACAACAAGTACCCATAAGAATAATATACAGAGGTATTTACCCACGCTTTACGTTATTGTGTATATCCATACCTATAACACAAATAATAACAACAGCTATGGTTGTGCATTGCAAAAAATATGTGTATTACTTATACTTATGCACGGCAATATTTCACGCAACCACATTCAGTAAACTTAAATTCATGAATGTTATGCAGATATTATTCAATACCCATGAATGCGTTTTGGCTATCTGCCATACATATAAAATATTGTTACGTTACTGCCTTTTCAATAACGTTTTTGATAGATGAACTGTAATCTATTCACGCCACTTTATTTAGAACTTAGTCAATTATACCACTTAAAATTTCGATGTACACACTTAAATAATCGCACTAATACTGATTATCGATGCCATTACATTAGAAATATGCGAAACTAATACAATAACATTTTAAACTAATAAAATAACCTACTAATAAATTAAACTTATTCTTAACTAAAGTTACTTTCGTAACACTGCCCCCCAATTAAGCCTGTTCGTCCCGAATAGGCTCAGAATCACCTCTTCCATAAGGGGCTAATCGTTCCAAATGAACAACTTTTTTTTTTAGCCCTTGGAGTTCACCGCCCGATCATATCTGGACAAATTAGTGCTCACATGTTTGTACTTACGAAGTTCGTAATGACTTCTCCGCTGCAAGGAAGATACCTCATTATCTTCCTGCCCATTAAGTGCACCAGATTTGCACTGCTGGAGCGGCGCACAACTTCCACTTGTTGTACCCCTGGCTGCAACACACTTTTTGCAGCTTAATATCCAGTCCTTCACGGCTTGTTTACATCCAACCCAGTAGAAACGTTCCTTCAACCTTTCTACGGTTTTCCTTACACTTAGGTGATCTCCACTAGTGCCGTGATGAATTTTCCGCACCACTTCACACACCTTAGTAGACGGCACAACCATTAGGCTTTTAACTGCCTTGCCATCGGCGCTCTCCCATGCTCGGTATAGGCAACCATTTGCCATTCGAAGACTATTCCACTGTACCCAATATGCTTTCATCAATGTACCATCCGATGCAATATCTTCAGAAGTTGGTCTTCTACCTGCCATTTTGTCCCTCATAATCTTAGCCAATACAGGATCACTTCTTTGCGCCGTTATCCAGTCTTTACTGGTCTCTACCTGCAATGAGCAACCTTCACTGATGCTTTCCCTTCTATCGGACTCCGTATAGTGCCTGTCCTCCAATTTACTTAGCTGTCTTACATAAACAACCGCTTTTCCACATTTATCAATTTTTCTGCGAGCTGACGATTTCGGAAGAGTACAAGCGAGAGCCTGTCCCACACGAGCCTCGCTTTCATACCCAACATCAAGGGGTATTTCAACATCACCCAAATACATGATGTGTTTTCCCATATCCAGACTTATGTCTTGACGAATCATAAAATCTGCGCCAATCAGTACTTCGTCTACAATGTCACCCACAAGAAACTCATGAAAAGTGACTATATCGGCAATGTTTAACACCACACGTGCTTTGTCATAGACAGTAGCAGGCTCACGCAAGCTCACTCCGCTTAGTGGTTCGACAGCTCCTCTCACCAAGTCAGGCCTTATAATTGAAAATCCTGCACCAGTGTCGATAGTCAAAATGCGCTTTTCGTCATCGATGTAACCACATGTTGTAACACTTCTATTGCTCTTTTGCACTACCAAATTTATTGTCGAGTCCTCAGATGCGAATGGTAGCACTCCCTCCATGCTTAACGGCGACTCCTGTGATGACTGATAATTAGCCCGCTGGCTGTTTATTGGCGGTGAAGCAGATCTTGAACGTTTCTTTTGTGCTTTACAGTTTCTCTGCATGTGACCAAACTTTCCACAGTTAAAGCATTTTACTTTGCTTCTCGCTTAAAGCTTCCATAACTGCCTCTTTTATATACTGCACAATATCCCTTTCAACATTGGTGGTCACATCGAGTCTTCGCACCTTGCCTATTTGTTATCTTGAAATAATTCTAGCGGTTTCCTGGGCTAGGGCAAATGAAACAGTCTCTCTAGCCTTTTGCATTCTACCACGTAATTCCATTTTGTGGTCGCCACCATATTTACGCTGCAGTGCCATCATCACGAATTTCAGCTGCAGTCCCCTTTAGTGCAAGAATTAGCTCTATGGCCTTTTCATCACTGTTCCATTCATTTCTGTTAGCAACTGTGTCAAACTGGAACTTAAAAACATTAAATGGAACACTACCATCAAAACAAGGGGCCTTTACTCTGCTAGAAACTTCTGGTATAGCCCGCACCGCTGCCTCCTGGCATTGAATGTTGTTAACTTTTGCTTCCAGATGGTGTAGTTTTTCATCAAAAACTGTGACTTGTGTTTGTACTTCTGTGACTTGTGTTTTCACATCCGAGACTTGCGTTTCTACATCAGATAGCTTCTGGTTAAACTCTATCTCCATTTCATTTACTCTTTCATTTATTTCACTGGAAATCTCCTGAAGTTTCTCATTTGTAATTCTGGAATTCTCTTGAATTTCGGCCAGGATGGTGCTCGATTTCTCTTCCATTTTTCTAGAAGTTTCGTCCATTTTTCTAGAAGTTTCATCCGTATTTTCTTTTACCATCATCACCAGGCTTCTGGAGCTATCGTCCATTTTTCTAGAGGTTTCAGCAATATTTTCCATCATAGCACAAACATTGTGTTTAACCCGGTAGTTCCCAGAACTTTTTTTATCTTGTATTTTGATGAAATGATGTATACTTATATATTTTGACCTCCTGAGAATGAATATGAAGTCCAATTTTTAAAAAATTGTTACTCTTTTCCGAAAAAACGCGGAAAACAAGCGTTACCATATGGTAACTGTGGGTCGCCTAGGGTACAGGTTTTTAGTAAAAAAGAAAAGGAAAGAAAATACACACAAATAGCTGCTTTCAAACAATTTTATTGAAATTATACATAAGTGAGAAAAAATAAATTTATGAAAATAAAAATCAAAAATGCAATATATTCGTTTAACTGAAATAAATCATCGTCATGTATGGTAATTGACGAAACACTATACGCAATGTCCGACATTGCATTTTATACATGCTGTTCGCCCATTAACTTTGCACTGGTCACCGGCACAATGCGTTCGATTGGATGGTACTACAAAATGCCCTGTCTGATCATAACGGAGAGTATGCTCAAATCGACCTGGTTGTTGTGCATATCGGTGGGAGGGCATCGGACCAAATGATTTGGCTTTTGTACCATAATGTTTGCAGTAGTATACTGCCAATTGACGTCGAAATTCGAGTTGAGTTACTGTCGGTGGCGCTTTTCGATTAAGCTGCCACGCATTTTTAACACAAGCATCTATCAGCCAGGTAAAAAGGCTAGACCACCTCCTCTGTATGCGATGCGGTATTGGGCCAAATTTTGGTCGAATCGGTCTACTCCACACATATATTTTTTATATTCCGTGATCGCAAAAGGACGGGGTACAATTGGATGTTGTTGATTGAGCCTCCATTCCTTGGTTTGTGTCCTAAAACCATAATAACGGGCAAGTCTGTTATGTTTGGAGCTGAAAAATTTAGGATTGAAAAAAAAAATAATATAAATATAATTGATAAACTAATGTTGTGTTCCAACTTGCTTCCGATTTCATCTTCTTCGTCAAAATTTTTTAAATAGCGTCCACTAGCCATTACAACTTCACAGCCGCCCTTTAGTTGAGCCCGGCAAACATCATCTTCCGCATCATCTTCGCCATATATTTTGCCATCTGCAGGAGGCTCGATGTAAATGGCAGTTGGTATATCAGGTAGGTTATTTTCATCTTCGGCGTCATCGAGCTCTTGAATAAAATCAAGCACTTGTTGCAACGATAAACTTCTGAAAGCCGTACAATTTATAAAATACCAACAAAATTAAAATAAATACATAAAATAACTTCACAAAACAGCACAGAAAATCACATGAAACGCTAAAAAAACATGTACCCTAGGCGACCCACGATTACCATATGGTAACGCCTTGAGTAAAATGGAAAGAATAATACAAAAAATAAGTTCCTTCTAAAAAAAAAGGTTATCGTTTCATTAGCTACCAATTACTATAATTATTTATAAAATGAATTGAAAAACTCTTGATAAATTCGTATACTTACTGATGTGCCATATCAAAAAACGGGAACTATTCACTTTTTTTTTGTCACCTGAATTTGACATGCAATCGCTTTACTAATTCAACTCAGAATAACAGAAACTTTATTTGTTGGCAAACCACAAATGTTTTGCAATAAATAATGTTCTTCTCTTGAAGTTTTGTTGTGAGGTTTTAGATTTATTCGTGTAAATCTAACGGCATTTTTTGCATTACCATATAGTTATCGTGGGTTATATCGGGTTAAATCCATTCTGCTAGCAACTGCACGTGTACATACCTCTATTTCGTCTTTTTCCTCGAATTCGTGGCTGCCAATGTCAATATTTCGTCGCTCGAATTCATCTATTAACCTCTTCTGCAGCTCTGTTTTATTTCCTGCAGTTGGTAGATCTAACTTGCTCAACTCTTTCTTGAGCTGTTACACTTTAAGTTCTTCAAATTTTATTGCTGTCTATTACTTTATTTTTTTTTTACTTATTTATTATTTTATTTTTGCAACCCCACTTCTGACACCAATTGTTACGTTACTGCCTTTTCAATAACGTTTTTGGTTTATTTCCTTCCTTTATAATAAACCTCTTGAGTTCTTTTATTGCAACTTCAATAAAATAAATAAAACACTTTAAACACTTTACTTTTTAGATGTACTATAAACTATTCACGCCACTTTATTTAGAACTTAGTCAATTATACCACTTAAAATTTCGATGTACACACTTAAATAATCGCACTAATACTGATTTTCGATGCCAACCTTCCCGAGTATTTATACTCTGTTCGCTGACATCTAGATGTCTCTAGAGCATTCTACTCGTCGAAATGTCTGTAACATTTTCGACATTTCTGGGCGAATCGAGATTTTATTATCTTACAGCGAATATCATTATGCATTAGCACTGTGGCTGAATTTAAATTAATTTATACATCAATATACTAAAGCATACTTTATGGGTTAAAAATAATCTTAACACTATTAGTTATCTATAACAATCATCACATTTAGAGATGAGCGATCCCGTGATTTTTAAAGATCACCGTGATTAGTGAATGTGATTTAAAAATCACTGCTCCTTTAAACTGTGATTGTGATCACTGTTTATTAGTTTTCTGTTCTTTTAAAGCAATTGCGGCCAAGCTATATGTACAATGCGCGAGCTTTTGTAAGCGCTTTACAAAGAAACAACCACAAATTGTAAGAGCTTTCAAATCTGTTTACTTTCATATACATACATACTTGAACAAATAAATTTTGGCATAACGAATTCTAATAAGATAGAAGAGAGAATGAAAGGAACAGCAATATCATTCGACATTTCATTCAAAAAACGCTATTACCCACACAAACAGTGAAATATCATAAATTTGTATATGTAACAAAATACAAAAAGAACGACTTAGAAAGTACCTGTTACTTGACAAATTTGGTCACAACTGTGATTCGTGATTTTTCAGTAACAGTGATTAAATCACAGGTACAGAAATATCGCTCATCTCTAATCACATTACATTTGTACTAGAAAACTCTGTACAGTGGGCTTACATTAGAAATATGCGAAACTAATACAATAACATTTTAAACTAATAAAATTACCTACTAATTGATATGTTCCAGGATTATTGTAAATGAAACACACACGTCACAGGTTACTACTTAACTAAAAAGTATTTATTTGTACAATTTACTTAAACCTAACTTAAATATAATATAACGGGAATATGTGCAAGAGTAAGAATGAACTTTAAATAAACAACGATAACTAGAACATATGTAGGTATGTAGGCATTTAGTTATTAAGTATATTATGTATGTTACATACATATCAGTCCTTCACACTTAAAACAAAGTTTATATACCAAGGTAATAATTTTTAAATGTATTTTAAAACATTACACATTATTTTTAACCACTATACAACAACATACATTTAGATTTTATTCTCTTTTTGTCTTTTTATTTTCTCTGATCTTCTTACTTCTTGGTCAGTACTACAACTTCTTTTCCTTTCACTCTCTTCAGTCTTATATGTTATTGCTAATGGATTGTATTTTATAATTTTTCCATAAAACTTTTTCAACTGATTAACGTGTACTATTCTCTGTGCACCATTTACATTGATGCAATACCTAACACTACTTATTTTACGAACAATTTTTGCGTTTATCCATTTACAATAGTTATTTAATATATTCCTATACCATACTATTTCATTTATTTTATATTCAATTATCTTCATTTTCCTATAATTTGTTTCTCCTTTTTCTATTTTAGGAGACTTTATTTTATTTTCATTTGATATTACTGTTGATGCTTTTGGATTTACAAAATCCAATAAAGTTTTGGGTTTAAATTTGAAAATAATATGAGCCGGTGGTATTCCTGTTGTTGTAGTTGGTGTGTTTCGGTATTTTAGTAAAAAATTATTAATTTTAAAGTCTCAAGATTTTTGTTTAACCTTTGGATCTAATAAAAATTTTTTAACGATGCCTTGACGGTTTGAACCGCCCTTTCTGCTGACCCATTAGATTGCGGGTGGTACGCTGGTGATTTAAGAACCTTAATTCCATTATTAGTACAAAATTCAATAAACTCTTTCGAGCTAAAGGGTGGTCCATTGTCACTAACTAATTCCGTTGGAAGCCCGAATATTGAAAAATATGTTCTTAAACTTTCGTTGACAATACTGGCCGTAGTTGTTTTCATAATTTTAGCTTCAATCCATTTGGAAAAAGAATCAACTATAACAAGTATAGTTATGTTTTCTATTTTAAGAAAATCAATATGAATTCTTTCAAATGGCTTTTTGGTGCTTGGCCATGTTGTTAAAACAGGCTTTTGTACATTTTGGTTAGAACCACATACTTGACAAGTTTTTACACAAGTTTCCACATCAATATCTATTTCTGGCCACCATACATAGGTTCGCGCCAAGGATTTCATTCTAACCATGCCAATATGTCCCTGATGTAATAGCTCAAGTACTTTAATTCGTAAAGTAGTAGGTATTACAACTCTTTCCCCATAGAATAAACACTGGTCTTCAGTTGCCAACGACAATCTTTTATTGTAATATTTCAGCAATTGTTCGGGTATAGTTTTAGGCCATCCGAAACGGATATATTTATATACTTTAATTAACTCATCATCCTGTTGCATCAAATTTTTGATATCGTCCATATTAAGAGGCAGTTCATGGCTTATTTGGAAAATATTTATACTATCATTGTCGTCCTCAGTTTGTTGTGATATGGGTAACCGCGATAGTGCGTCCGCATGACTCATCCTAGATCCACTTTTATATTTTATGCTGTAATTGTACGCTGAAAGATAAATGGCCCATCTATGCAATCTGTTAGAGGCCACTGATGGAAGCTCTTTGTTAACAGCAAAAATTTCTCGCAACGGCTGGTGATCGCTTTCGATTGTAAACTGTAACCCATATATGTATTTATGAAATTTCCGAACACAAAATACTATTGCAAGGGCTTCACGATGGAGCTGCGAGTAATTTTTCTCAGATGGCTTTAACGAGCTAGACACGAACATAACCGGATGCTCTTTGCCGTTAATTATGTGAGACATTACACCACCTATGCCATACGGACTCGCGTCACATGAAATTATGATCGGTTTGGTAGGATCATAGTGTGTCATTACATCAATTTTAGTTATTAGTTCTTTACTTTTTTCAAAAATATATTGGTGTTCCTTTGTCCAAACCCATTTTGCATTACTTCTTGTTAATTCGTATAACATATGCAATTCTGCTAATAAATTGGGTACACAGTGATTATAGTAGTTAATCATCCCTAAGTAAGATCTTAATTGTTTTTTATTTGTAGGTGCGGGAGCTTCTATAAGTGCCCTTATCTTAAACTTAGATGGTGAAATACCATTTTTATTAATTACATATCCTAAGTAATTAATTTCACTTTGAAAAAATTTACATTTTTCAAAGTTAATTTTAATATTGTACTCCAACAGCTTTTCTAAAACAGCAGTCAAGTTTTCTTTACATTCTGATATACTACTGCCCCTAATCATCGTCAAAATAAACCTGCACTTTTTCCAACCCTTTTAAAATTTCACATACTACTTTCGAAAAGATTTGAGGCGCTGTTTTTAATCCATAAACCAATCGTGTGTATTGATACAGTCCTCGATGCGTATTGATTGTTAAAATTTCCCGAGAGCGATCTGACACTTTTACTTGTAAATATGCGCCAGTTAAATCCAATTTGCAGAAATAATTCCAACCTGCCAAACTTGCTAAAATATCATCAACTCGTGGTATTACATAGTGTTCGTTTTCTACAAATCTATTCACAGTTCTACGACAATCAACACATATTCTAACAATAACTATTGGACTTGCCCATTTACTGCGGTTCACAGGAACTTAAACTCCTTCTTTACACATTTTATCGAGCTCCGCCTCAACTTTACTGCGTAATCCAAAAGGAACTGAATGTGGTTTTGCAAATATTGGGTACGCTTCTTCTTTTAAAATAATTTCCGCGACATAATCTTTAATTGTAGAATTATTTTCTTTAAAAAATAAACACTTATATTTTTCAAAACTGATGCCCTCGATTGTATTTATCTTTATAGTGTTCACATTATTAAATGAATTGCGCCAATGTGGAAAAATTTCATCCAGCCAGTTTCTTCCAATCAGAGGTTTAAATTTATGCTGTGCATTTAGAACGATTAACTTTAAATTAAAAATTGTTTTCTCAAATTCAACCTTTACAACAATTGAACCAACCACATCAACAGTTTCCCCGGTTACCACTTTTAAATTTTCAGATTGTTTTTCTAGCTTTTTATCTTTAAAGTAATTATTATAATATGAAATATGACAAATGGACACGCACGCTCCCGTGTCTACTTCCATTTCAAAAGAAAGACCTTCAATTTTAATAAGTATTGTGTATACATAGTTACAAGAAAATAAATTATTTAAATAATCAACATTTGAATAATCACTACACTCATCACTAAAATAATCTAAATGTTTAATCGACTTCTTGTTCTTACGTTTTCCGCTCATATTCTTCTTAGTTTCATTATCATCGTCTTCGTCTTTCTTTATCTCCCAGCAGTTTCTTTCATAGTGCCCACGCTTATTACAATAGAAACATCTAAAACTGAATTTTCCACCTTCTTTCCTTTGTCCCAATTTGCAATGTTGAAATTGAAAGGCAGACATTTTTCTTATTCTCTTTTGAACTTACCTAAACCTTTTACAATCGCGCAATTAATAGACAGACAGAAATTATTCGTTTCCTTTCTTCGTTCATTTTCGCTGTTGACGGAGACGAACATTTAACAGGCAATGATATATAAAATTACATTGGTGTGAGAAAAATGATATGAAGCAACAACATGAAAATTGCGAACAATAAAAGAGAAACACGAAAAATGTCTAGTACAGATAGTCATGTACTACACACTCTACCTCTACAACCCCTCGGCATCAAACTTCGTCTGTCTGCCTTCCACTTGCCACTTTGTAAAAGGGGACTTTGTAACTCTTTTTCAGTCCTAATGTTGTCCTCTTGATATTTCCTGGTTCCACGTCTTTCGTAGCTGACACGGTTAACAATGCCATTATTCCTCATTAACTCTACATTGTTGTTTGACATTTCCATCGATAAAGCAATTTGGCATGCTTTTTCAAAACTCTTTAGTCCACTCTCATTTAATATTCTATTTTGGATATTTTCGTTTCTGAAACCACACACAAATTTTATTAACAGAGCCTTATCTAAAAACAGCTCGAACTCACCTTCTTGTGCCAGCTGTTTAAGTTCCACAATATAGTCAGCTATGGTTTGTGTTGATTTTTGATCGCTCTTGAAGAATTTGAAGCACTCCACAATTACATTTCTCTGTGGTTTAAAGTGTGTACTTAACATACGAACTATATCGTCATATAATCAGCTTCCGTCTTCGGTGCCAGAATTGAGCACATGGTTTTATATAGATCAGCTCCACCCAGACTTATTAATAATGATATTTTGTCTTTATCATTTTTAATTTTGTTGAGCGATAAAAGGTGGTTCAATCGATTAATATAAAGCCCGAAATCTTCGCCAGCGCTAAACCCTTCTATCGTTCCGACTAAAGCAACCGGACCCTCTGCCATTTCACTATATTTATTTTTATACTCGTCGCCAATGATATGTTCCAGGATTATTGTAAATGAAACACACACGTCACAGGTTACTACTTAACTAAAAAGTATTTATTTGTACAATTTACTTAAACCTAACTTAAATAAAATATAACGGGAATATGTGCAAGAGTAAGAATGAACTTTAAATAAACAACGATAACTAGAACATATGTAGGTATGTAGGCATTTAGTTATTAAGTATATTATGTATGTTACATACATATCACTAATAAATTAAACTTATTCTTAACTAAGGCCCTATTCATGTACAACGCAGCGCAACGCCACAGAACTAATGCAACGCCAAAGAATAACATTGAAAGCACAAACAATGTCATAAATATTTTGTAATTTTGTTGTTGCTTTCTACAGAAATTCACATTGCGTTTTAAAATTTCAAACGCTCCATTGCTTGTGTTGTTGAAAATTTTAAAACGGTACATGAATTTTTGTTGAAAGCAACAACAAAATTACAAAATATTTATGACATTGTTTGTGCTTTCAATGTTATTGTTTGGCGTTGCGCTGCGTTGTACATGATTAGGGCCTAAAGTTACTTTCGTAACAACATCTATGTGTAAGAAAATACATGGGTACCTTCAGTATTTTTGGCACTACTGCGTAAATATGAAAAAAAAAATTTTTGTATGAAATATTTTAGCAAAAATGTGCTTTGATCACTAGCCAGGTATGGGACTATGTACATAATTTTTTTGATACATAAAATAAATTTTTTTGTAACATCAGCAGTGCAAATGTACATATGTCTACATATATAAAAATAAAATTATAAACATGCAATGTCCTGAGCGGATTAGAATCTATAAGAGAAGACTTTTTGATACTTTTTTGTTTTTCAATTCAATATTTTCTGATATTTTTTATATTGATCTTACAAAATAGATTAACTCACGTGGAAGATAAAATATGAACCGGAGGTTGGTCCATCGCCAAATCGATCAACTAAGACGGAACAAATAAATGCTCAAAACATGTCAACTCATATATACTTAGATGTACTATGTTTTCTTCATATTTACATAAAAATTTGTGGTCGAATTTTGACCATAAGGCAAACGCTAGTATATATAAAACGTTTAATTTTTATATCCTAAATTAGTATGTATCTTCGAAATTAAAGAAAAAAAATTTAAGATGGGTTAACTCTTACGGCACAAATAACAATTTTTGAGGCGGCAGTACGCTATTTTTAAAGCGAGAACTTCTTTGGTTTCTGCAAACACTATGCGAAAATAAACATTAAATGAAACGTTTGAATTATAAATCGTTACAGAACGACGTCTAAATGTATTGAGTGGCGGTTACACTCTTTCTTATTAGCACAACATACAAATCAATACTTACATACATAAAAAACAATATCTTCCGTCTCGTGTCACCTCTCTATGCTATGTGCATGTGACAGCGACAAGTGTAAAAAAATCATGCGGATGCGTATAGGTTTTTTACATACAAAAATAAATCATTTTTTTGCACTTGTGCACTTATCGCTGTCACACGCACATAGCATAAAGAGGTGACACGAGACGGAAGATATTGTTTTTTATGTATGTAAGTATTGATTTGTATGTTGTGCTAATAAGAAAGAGTGTTACCGCCACTCAATACATTTATATATGTATTTATAGTGTTTGTTTAGACGCCGTTCTGTAACGATTTATAATTCAAAGATTTCATTTTAATACGGGTAGTCAAAGTTGTATAAGAACCCAAAATTGAATTTCTGCCTAATTCCAAAATTTTTAAAATTGCATTTTCCATCTCTGCGACGGTATACATACTCTGTGTATACTTACGTTATACATACGTAAATACACATACTTATTTATTCTTATGGGTATTGCAGATAGCCAATATAAGTTTTATTTATATCTGCATGTACTTTCTAAAAGAAAAATGAATATACAAATACACATTGCCAGCGTATACCTATAGATATTTAACTTCAACTTGTTATGGGTAATGGTATGTATGTGTATGGTTTTCATCTTTCCCCATACATGTTTTCTCACTAATACTAAAAGAGTACTTAAAATGATACTTTTGTCATTCTCTGGTGTACACCACAGATATGTTAAGCACTATTAAAAAAAGTAATGGAGCATTAACGTTTAGATGCTCTAGCTGCATCGACAAGCAGAATCGTAATTATGATATTCTAACTAAAATTGAAAAATTAGAAGAAACGGTTAATAAACTTTCAGATATAATAACGAACAATATTCTGTCTGAATTAATAAATATAAAAGCAGAATTAACCCGGTGTGTAACAAAAGCCAATGATACAGAAACACTTGTGAAGGAGAAAGTTCAGGCTCTAATGCCAGATAATAAACCTCTGCACAAATGCATTTAAAAGCCGTTTCAAGACATTCGTTTGTTTTTTAAATACTGATTGTCGCTCACTCTTTGCCAACGAATCAAATGCTATGTTGTGCAAAACACATATAACAAAAAATAAATAAAAACACACAATTGCAAATTAATTG
This sequence comes from Pollenia amentaria, assembly GCA_943735925.1. Classification (NCBI taxonomy): domain Eukaryota; kingdom Metazoa; phylum Arthropoda; class Insecta; order Diptera; family Polleniidae; genus Pollenia; species Pollenia amentaria. Next base: position 107,333,447 of record OX031006.1, read on the forward strand.
TAATTAGTGTGTTATAAACGACCAAATACGAAGTGTAAAGAATACGGAATTTACACCAAACAGCAACAAAGCAAAACAATCACACTAACTTAACCAAATCACACGAAAGAACTGTAGCAAAATAGGTGATAAGTATGAATTATCTTGTTTTCTTTCAATTATTAGGTATGACTAACTAGATTTGTATGAAGCAAAAAACAATTATATATATATATGTGTTCCTCTAACTCCCATTGGAAAGTTTCTGATTTGCCACTCACTTGGGAGTGGCCAGGACGATTCCTTTGTTGAACTGTCCAAGCAGCTAACTACTTCCGGTCTTAGACCAAGTACCCCCCGGGCAATGGCTTTGTATCATCCGCTTTAAGGCTAGCCAGAGTTAGAAGGCCCCACAACCATGTATCCTGAATGGTCGAAAGGACGTCTCAGGAAAGTAGGCGATAACCGCTGAAACATGGTTGCATCGTGGGATTGGACACGTAGATAGCAGCCCTATCACCAATCTAGGGGACGAGGGTTAGCAGCCCACATTCCCGAATCACAAATTGCTAACGAATCGCTAAAAAAAAAAACAAAGATGAAAAATATTTTTATAGAATATTTAAGTTTTTATTTTAAATTATTTTATTATTACCAAAACATATTATCAAATATTTAATTAAAAGTTTTAATTTTAATTTTATTGAACCTTTTTATAATTCTTTTTTGAAAACACACTTAAAATTATTATAATATAAGAAGGAAAAAAAACTTAAGACTATAATGTAATATCTTAATTTACAGTAACAGGAATTCAGCACCAAGCTATACAGACAAAAGTTAATTAAAAGTAAAAAAAAAATTAATATAAAAATAATACATACAACGATCAAAATCTGTGAAACAATCGGCAATAAACATCAAGATCACACATTGTGAATTGAAAAGTTTACCGTACATAACTGTATTATAGACACACAATTGTTGTGTGTTGTTTTTTCGTTTAAATCAAATTATGGATTGAGTTGGTTTATTTAAATCCAACTACTGCTTTACACTGATTTGTTTGAAACGAACTACTGTTTTAACATTGATTTGGTTTTTCATAATGGATCATTCGAGCTGATTTAAAAAAAAATTACAGTAGTTGACACAACAATAATTTGGTGTTGACAACTGTGTACAAGAAACAAATCGATGCCTTACTTTCTCAACCTCGTATCTTAAAAAAATACGGTTTTTAATTTTTCATGTCAAACGATTGATATTTTTGTGTTCTATTACTGCAACAACCTATTATTTCAATAATTTATTAATATTTACAGAATTGAGACAAAGTATTGAACTAATAAGTTGTTGCAGTAAAAGAACACAAAAATATCAATCGTTTGACAAGAAAAAGTCAAAACCTTATTTTTTTAAGATACGAGGTCGAGAAAGTAAGGCATCGAAATGCATTCGTGCAGGGGTTTCCTAGATAATGAATCAATAAAAAGACATATGTACAGAGATGTTATACGAGGAATTGATGCGAATTTTATAAAATCACCCGACGAGTTGTATGAATCTGTTTTTAAAATTGCTAATCACTTAACATGGAGTTAAACCACTATGATATCAATTTGTGTACTCTTATTCAAAATAAAACATCAATTTTAGTAAAGTTTAATAGTGTTTATAAAAGGGACAATTTTATGCACAACTATTTTGCAGCAAGACATAATATGCAACTTAACAATATATTTGAAACCACTAAAGAAGAACAAATTTATATTAATGAATATCTACCGTCATTAGCTTCTAAAATACATTTTTGGTGCAGAAAACTAATAAAAGCAGATAAAATTAAAAAATTCAGAATAATAAGGAAAAATATGCCTGAAGCGAAAGTTACGTTTTTAAATGGTGAAGAAAAAACTTTTGAGATGATAAATGCAATGTGGAAGGCGGTTCAAAATAGTGGAGGCTCTGCTAATGAGAAATAATATAAAATTATAAATTTTAATTTAAGTTTTTCTTTAATTTTGTTATGCTGAAATAAATGTACATGTTTTTTTTCTTTTATATTTTATACAAACTGATTTTGCGACAGTGTTGTTTTAATTTTTTTACTTTTTGTATAATATATAATTATTCCTAATTATTTTTAACATTTATTTTATAGATTGTTTGCAGTGGTACTTTAGTAAGTTATGGCTATAAATAAAAGGTTTTAGACCGCATTTTTGTTTTTCTTTGACATATTTTAAAGTTAAATGATTTTGATTTTGTGTTTAATATTTAATAAGACTTTTAAAATGCAACTGCAAATGGTATATAAAAAGAAGAAACACAAATATTTAATTTATATTTTTTCACCTTCTATTCTTTTTGGTTAAATATTAATATGGAATTTTAATACAACTAAATGAAAATAATTAGTGAAGTGTATTACAATATTATGCTTATAGAGTAACGGTAAACTTTTGTCTTTTGATTTATTTTATAATTATTATTATTTTTTCATTGTTTATACCACAAAATGATGGAATCGAGTGAACAATTTGTAATACTTAATCATCATAAAATAAAATTAAAATAATAATATTGAAGGAGTATTCCCAATAAAGAATTAATTTAAACGGATAGGGTTATTTAGGGACTAACTATTTTTTAAATGGAGAATTCTTTAATATTATACTATAATACTTTTATCATTTTATATAAAAATTTGTTAACAACTAGCTTAATATCACGAATATGGGGGGTTTCATTGTTTATAGGAAATGAATAACAATCTGGGTGATGTGGTAACCAATGGAGCTTTAAAAAGACTTAATTTAAACCCTTGTAATTTGAATTTTATTCACATGAATGTTCAAAGCATGCACCGCGTTCAAGTTCGGTGAAATTAGATGAAATTAGACAAGTTATAGAGGGAAATAATATAGATGTTATCGGTATGTCGGAAACATGGTTAGAAAATAGCATATTGGATAATAGTGTGGAAATTGATGGATATCATATACATCGAAGTGATAAGATAAGTGGGCGTGGTGGTGGAGTTTGTATGTACATAATAGTCTTCAGTCTAAAATTGTATTGACGCTCAATAAAGGGTTTACTTGTGATGCTATTTTTGTTGAGATTATTGGTCCGAATTCGGTAAAGGTGTTAGCAGGTGTAATTTATCTGCCTTATGGTAATATAAGTCAATGCGAGGAGGAATTAGGGGAATTATCGGCTAGGTACGATCATTTAATAATTTCATAAGATTTTAATATAAATTTATTTGAGGAGTGCTCATCTTTGAGACGGATTATGGCTGAGGCACGGTTAAATGTTGTTCACAACAGTTTACCAACCCACCTTAATTTGGGGTCTGATAGATGTAGTTTAATTGATTATTTTATTTTATCTAATACGGAGTTAGTCGAAAAGAAAGGCTAATTTCAGTTTCCGGCCCTTAGCTCGCACCATGCTTTGATATATATTTCTTTCAAGATCAACATTTTTAGAACATCGACTATTGCTCAAATAAGGGATTATACGAACTTTAAAATAGAAAACTGCAATCGCGATATTGATAATGCGAACTTCGATCCTATTTACAGAACGAATAATACAAATTTTCAGGTTGAATATTTAACGAATATACTTTTAATTATATATGAGAAACATGTACCACTGAAAAGAATATTTACTGTTTATAAAGACCCATGGATGAAATTGGAGAGTATAAGGGCGGCTAAGCGTTTGAGAAATAGGGCATTTCAACATTACCTGGAGAACCGGTGTGAGATTAAATGGCACAAATATTGTATGTACCGAAATCGTGTTAAAAAGTTAATAAGGAAAGAAAGAGCGAAGTACTACAGTGAATTATTTGACTACTCTTCTTCACAGAAACTTTGGACCAATCTTAAGAAAATTGGTATTGCGAAGGTGGAGAATAAAAATAATTTGTCTTCCATAGATGTTGAAGAATGTAATGACTTTTATGTGTTACCACCAATTCCAAATCCTCCTTTGATTTTGCACCATAGGCATCCTGAAATTGGTACGGGTAGGTTTTCGTTTATTAATGTAGAAGAATATGAAGTTTTTAATGCATTTATAAAAATTTGTTCAAATAGTATTGGGCCAGATGGCCTTTCGTTGAAGTTTATGAAATTAATTTTACCGAAAATTATTCGTCACATAACTCACATCTTTAATACTATTTTAACCGTTTCAGAGTTTCCTTTGTTATGGAAAAATTCAAGGGTGTTGCCAATACCTAACGTTAAAAACCCTTCGGGTTGTAATGATTATAGGCCAATTAATATAGTGTACGTTTGCTCTAAGGTTTTTGAAATGTTAATGAATTCTCAGATGCTGGATTACATCAATAGGAGGAAACTGCTGTCTGAGTATCAATCAGGATTTAGAAGGAAACATAATACCACTACTCACATGCTGGATATTTTACATGGAATACGAAGCGGGCTAGATGAACATAAAATTGTAGCTTTAATCAGTTTAGATTTTAGTAGAGCATTTGAGTCGATTTCACATGAAGTGCTTCTAAATAAATTGTTTAACGAATTCAGATTTACGGAAACTGCTTGTCGGTTGATTGAAGCCTTTTTAAAGCATAGGACGCAATTTGTACAACTTGGTCTAGTTAGATTATCTACTAAATGCATCTCCAGAGGTGTACCCCAAGGTACGATTTTGGGACCATTGTTATTTTTAATTTATGTAAATGATATCTTTTCATCTGTAGTTTCATTAAAAGGTTACCTATATGCTGATGACTTTCAGTTGGTGGTTATAGAGAAATCTGGGAATGAGTTAATAAGTAATGATAATCGTGATTTGGAGAATATACAAAGTTGGTGTAATACAAATTTTATTACCTTAAATATTTCTAAGTCGAAAGCTGTTAACTTTAGTAATATGAACGAGAACCTTTTTAATATTGTACATGGTGACATGCCCCTACAATTCGTTTCATATTTAAAGACTCTTGGATTTTTTATTGATAAGGATATGTGTTTGATTTTTTGGGATGCAGGGACTTTGTAAATCATAAATTGTTAATATTGTTTTACAAAATGTTTAAAACTTCTTCACCATCTTTTCTTGTGTCAAGGTTTACTTTCTCGCAATCAACGAGAACTCACTGTTTGTTGTGTCCTCGTTTTCATACAATGGTTATGCAGAGATCGTTTGTAGTTCGTGTGACTAGATTGTGGAATTCATTATTACCATATGAGAATAGGAATTTTTCTTATACTTTTAAACAATTTAAAAGACTACTTTTGTTGTTATTAAGTCAATAGGTTTTTTTTTACAGAATGTTACAATATTTTGGTTACCACTTCCATAACAGTTGGGACCCATATTCGTGATAGGGATAGTAAAACATATGTATTTAAAAATGTATTAGTAAAAGAAGTTAAATTAATATTTTATAACTAAATTGTCAAATAATGTAACTTAATCAATTTGGCCTATATTGGCTTACGATTAGATGTGAATAAATAAATATGGTGGCGACCACAAAAAGGAAATCTACAAAATGGAATTACGTGGTAGAATGCAAAAGGCTAATGAGACATTACAGGACTTCGCACTGGAGATTGAGCGGTTGGTGCAGCTTACTTATCCTGGTGAGAGTCATTCATACTTGGATCACTTCCAAATTGGGGCATTTGTAAACGGTATTCGGGATGCAGATATACAAATTGCGGTATGTACGTTACAAAAGTCTACCTTTGCAGAGACTTTTTCATTTGCCCTGGCCCAGGAAACCGCAAGAATTATTTCAAGACCACAAGTAGGCAAGGTGCGAAGGCTCGATGTGACCACCAATGGTGAAAGGGACATTGTGCACGATATAAGAGAGGCAGTTATGGAAGCTTTAAGCGAGAAGAATAGTAAAACTAAAGTGAAATGCTATAACTGTGGTAAGATTGGTCACATGCAGAGAAACTGTAGAGCACCAAGAAAGCTAAGAAGATCAGCTTCACCGCCAATAAACAGCCAGCGGGCTAATTATCAGTCATCACAGGAGTCGCCGTTAAGTATGGAGGGAGTGCTACCATTCGCATCTGAGGACTCGACAATAAATTTGGTAGTGCAAAAGAGCAATAGAAGTGTTACAACATGTGGTTACATCGATGGCAAGGAGCGCATTTTGACTATCGACACTGGTGCAGGATTTTCAATTATCAGGTCTGACTTAGTGAGCGGAGCTGTCGAACCACTAAGCGGAGTAAGCTTGCGAACAGCGATAGGTGAGCCTGCTACTGTTTATGGTGTAAAGAATTGCTGATATCGTCACTTTTCATGAGTTTCTTGTGGCTGACATTGTAGACGAAGCACTGATTGGCGCAGATTTTATGATTCGTCAAAACATAAGTCTGGATATGGGAAAACACATCATGTATTTGGGTGATGTTGAAATACCCTTTGATGTTGGGTATGGAAGCGAGGCTCGTGTGGGACAGCCTCTCGCTTGTACTCGTGCGAAATCGTCAGCTCGCAGTAAAGTTGATAAACGTGAAGAACCGGTTGCTTATGTAAGACAGCTTAGTAAATTGGAGGACAGGCACTTTACGGAGTCCGAAAGAAGGGAAAGGTTGCTTATTGCAGGTAGAGCCCAGTAAAGACTGGATAACGGCGCAGAGAAGTGATCCTGTATTGGCTAATGGTAAATGGTTGCCTATACCGAACATGGGAGAGCGCCGATGGCAAGGTAGTTAAAAGCCTAATGGTTGTGCCGTCTACTAAGGAATGTGAAGAGGTGCGGAAAATTCATCACGGCACTAGTGGAGATCCCCTAAGCGTCAGGAAACCCGTAGAAAGGTTGAAGGAACGTTTCTTCTGGGTCGGATGTAAACAAGCCATGAAGGACTGGCTATTAAGCTGCAAAAAGTGTGTGGCAGCCAGGGGTACAACAAATAGAAGTTGTGCGTTGCTCCAGCAGTGTAACTCTTAATGTACAGGAAGATAATGAGGTATCTTCTTTGGAGCGGAGAAGTCCTTACGAACTTCGTAAGTACGAACGTGTGAGCGCTAATTTTTCCAGATATGATCGGGCGGTGAACTCTGAGGATTCAAGAAGGGCCAGTAAGTTATGCTGAGAAATCCACAGCAAAAGAAAGGATTATCTCCAAAACTACAGACACATTGTGATTGGCCATATAATAATAAATAAATTATATGATAAATAAATTAAATGACGTTGTATATCGAATACAGAATTACAAAAGTCCAAGGGCAAAAATGAAAGTTGTTCATTTGGAACGATTAGCCCCCTTATGGAAGAGGTGATTCTGAGCCTATTCGGGACGAACAGGCTTAAGTGGTGGGCAGTGTTACGAAAGTAACTTTAGTTAAGAATAAGTTTAGTTTATTAGTAATTTTATTAGTTTAAAATGTAATTGTATTAGTTTCACATATTTCTAATGTAAACCCACTGTACAGAGTTTTCTAGTACAAATGTAATGTTATGATTGTTATAGATAACTGTATAAGATAATAGTGTTAAGATTATTTTTAACCCATAAAGTATGCTTTAATTTATTGATGTATAAATCAATTTAAAATCAGCCGCAGTGTTAATGCATAATGATATTAGCAGCAAGATAATAAAATCTGGATTCGCCCAGAAATGTCGAAAATGTTACAGACATTTCGACGAGTCGAATGCTCTAGAGACACCTAGATGACAGCAAACAGAGTATAAATACCCGCGAAGGTGGTCATCGATAATCAGTATTAGTACGATTATTTAAGTGTGCACATCGCAATTATAAGTGGTAAAATTTACTAAGTTCTAAACAAAGTGGCGTGAATAGTTTAGAGTACATCTAAAAAGTAAAGTGTTTTATTTATTTTATTAAAGTTGCAATAAAAGAACTCAAGAGGTTTATTATAAAGGAAATAAGCCAAAAACGTTATTGAAAAGGCAGTAACGTAACAATATATAAATAAAAGATTTGTAATAATCACTAAAAGGGGAAAAAATGTAAATTAAGAGGAAATTTGTTGTATATATGTATTTGTGTATTTAAATTTTTTTTATTGTAAAATTTGTTTTTTTTTATTATTGTAAAAATTATTATAAAGTATTATTATTCTATTAATTAATGAACATGGTTTTTTTTTATAATAAATAATGTAAATATTAATTTGAAAAATTAGATTTTTTGAGTTACAGGTAATGATGGAGTGGTAAGGTGAGAGAGAGGTCAACAGAGCTATTGGTCATGTGACTTAAAATAGGCGGATGCATCCATGACATGGTTGGGAGGGCGAAACGAGACCAACATCAGTCTCAAAATGCTTTATGTTGGGGTAGTTTGTTGGGTAGTTTTCAGTTTTGTTTATTGTGTTCATATTTTTTTGTTCGAATACGCGGCTGGCGGTAAGGGTTGGAACCCCCCCGAGAAAAAATGCGTAAAGAGCTAGTTGGAAACCTCGCCAGTCCAAACGGTTCGCAATAGAATGGCAGCCAATTTGAATGTATAACAAGCATGTGTTAAAATCTAAAGATGCGGCAATATTCTAATAGTTTTTTTTATAATAGACCTAGTGTAGCTGTGAATCATGTTGTGGAAGTTATTTATGTAACAGGTCTAGGACGTATTAGAATGTGTACGCAAATGTAGCTTGATGTTGTGGTGATCGGTGAAATGTTTTCTTGAGGAAATGTGATACACTAATTTGCGAGTGACCTGGTGAATCCCCAAATGTATTGTATTCGTTTCCGTTGGTATATTGTTTAAATTGTAGAGTTCATTGGTTTAAAGTCATTGTTTAGTATTGAGTGTTGTATAATCTCTGATAGCCCGTCATGATATGTTTCGTGAAGTATGTAGTATTAGAGTTATTCACTTTCGTCCTGAATATGATTGTTTTGATTTTGTTTTAGTTTTGAAAGTTTCATAATGTCTGATAGCCTGTCATGATCGTGTGTATCGTGATGTATGATGTATTAGCGTTTTAAACGTTTGTCCCTAAAATAAATGTTTAGTTTTGTTGCGTTAGTGTTGTGTGTAAACCACATAAAGAATTAAATTTTTTTTTAAACAACCGCTTTGACTTCCGCATCCGTCCATCATTACCCAAGCCAAACAAAATTAGTGTTAGTTAAAATTGTTCATTGATTTAAAAAGTTATTTATATTTTTATAACATTTTATTCAGCATGTCTTAAATTTTAGCTTATTTATTAATTGATCAAATTTATATTTTTTTATTTTTAATTATTTAACCCCTACTTACATATTTAATTATTTATTTAGTTTTAATGTCATTTACTTTAACTTTAAGGTTATAAGCTATTAACATTTTTTTAATTATTATTTTTTTTATTTGCACGTTTGATAGATTTATTTATTACATGTTTTGGTTATTTATGTAATTATTAGTATTTTTAACTTTTTTTATTATTTTATTTAATTATTATATTTCTTATTTCACTGTTCGTATATGTCTACATTTTCTTTATTTATTATTGCATAACTTTTTATATAAAACAATCGATTATTTTATTTAATTTATTTCATGACGTATTCATATTTTAATATTTGTATGCTTTCAATGATTTGCATGTACATATTATTAGTATTTATAATTTATGTATATTAAATTCTATTTAGCCATCATAATTTAAATATTTACTTAAAATCGCCAATTCACATAATAACATTAAAAATAAAATGCTTACACTCACACACTAAATTATAGTTTCGCCCACAAATTTAAATTTTGATAAATGCTAAAAAAAAATTTGTTTTGCGAAAATGTTCCGTCTTGTCAGGAATATTTACGGCTAAAAAACTATAATGGCCAGCCATTTTTTTATAAATGTACAGGAACTTGATTATGCTTTCCACTAGTGTCTATTGATATGGGTCAGACAGCATGGACTTTAATATTCACGTAGGAACTTTTAAATATGTATTCATACCACCAGATATGAAGAAAATAATTTAAAATTTGTATTTGCCTAAAAATAATAAGTGCTTAAGAAATAAATTGTGCAATAGTAGAGCTTACGACATAATAATGTTGCAATCAATATGTATTGATTTAAATATTTTTTTTACACTTTGAACTAAAAAATTATATCTGTCATATAAGAACCTGATAGCAGGAGGAAGTGTGTGATAATGGGTTTAAAATGTTTGCTTAATTTAGGTTAGTCGATTAGTGCAATATTAGTTATAGGAAACCGCAATAATAGTCACACGAAATCTGTGATATAAATACTTAATTTGTGATGTCCTATTTTACGTTTGTGGTTTCGGTGCAATATAGGTCCTTTTAACTCTAAAAAAAAAGAAAGGATTCACAAAGTAAACTCTATATTATAAGTTATTGATTGAGTATACTTCCTGTAAGAGATGAAGCTGCGATAGAACCGATGATATTCCCAAAATCTCAGATTTTCTTTTTGTTTAAAGATTTTAGAGATTTCTGGCCAGTAATTTTTTTTTTTTTTTTTTTTTTTCAGATTTTGTGAGCCTTCGATTTTATAGACACGTAAAATACGAGAACTACTGGTAAATCCGGTAACAAGAAGATTATTTATAATATAAGATGGGTTGCCTCTACGTTTGTTTCCTATCAGAGAAAAAAATTCGGCAGAGTGCTGGTTTTTACAAAGGCCCTTGGGAAATATTCACTTTGGAACAAACTGCGAGGTTTCCTGGGAAAAATAAAGAAGAAATTTTATTTATACTTATATTCGAACTGAAAATGTTATGATACTTATAGTGTTCTATAGTCCGGCTAGCTCAGTCGGTAGAGAATGAGACTCTTTCAGGGTCATGGGAGTTCCCCACGTTGGGCTCTCGGCAAATATTAACCCGCATTCCGTTCCCTCTTGTTGCGGGTGAACTGTTTTGTTGTGTTTCTTCTTTGTTCTGTGTACTGTTGTGTTTTCATTTGTTTTATTGTTGTAGGTGTTTATTGGGCCCTTTTGTTTTTCTTAGTGTTGTTGTTTTCTGTACGTTTGCTAAAATGACCAAAATATTAATGTTATCTATTAATTAATAAATAAATGTATGTACTTGCTTTATTTTTTTGTTGTCTTTTGTCTATTAATTAATGAACATGGTTTTTTTTATAATAAATAATGTAAATATTAATTTGAAAAAAATTAAATTTTTTGAATTAGCAAGGTACAGGTAATGATGGAGTGAGAGAGAGGGTTATGGGTCATGTGACTTAAAAAATGCGGATGCATCCATGACATGGTTGGGAGGGCGAAACGAGACCAACATCAGTCTCAAAATTCTTTATGTGGGGGTAGTTTGTTGGGTAGTTTTCAGTTTTGTTTATTGTGCTCATATTTTTTTTGTTCGAATCCGCGGTTGGCGGGAAGGGTTGGAACCCCCCGAGAAAAAATGGTAAAGAGCTAGTTGGAAACCTCGCCAGTCCAAACGGTTCATAACAAACCAATCAACGAACAAATTTTTTTAAGCAAAGTTAGCTTTTTCTCTCTTTGTTTCTTTCGATGTTATTCATTCTTATATGGCTTACAGCATTGTTATTGTTTTTCTATCTTTAAATTTAAACAAAAACGTTTATTTTTGCAAAAATTTTATAACAAAGTACATATAAATCAAAATATTTAAACTAGAGATGTAACGATACGTCTCTTTGACCGATACTCAAAAAGGAATATCGCCGATACCGATACGAATATTAAATTGAAATCCATTATCTTACAGCGAATATCATTATGCATTAACACTGTGGCTGAATTTAAATTGATTTATACATCAATAAACTAAAGCATACTTTATGGGTTAAAGATAAACTCAACACTATTATGTTATACATTTATCTATAACAATCATAACATTACATTTGTACTAGAAAATTCTGTACAGTGGGTTTACATTAAAAATATGCGAAACTTATACAATAACATTTTAAACTAATAAAATTATTAATAAATTAAACTTATTCTTAACTAAAGTTACTTTCGTAACAATATTAATAACATGTTTGTTTAAAAAAACAAAGTATTCTCAACTTTTGCGGAGATATTTTCGCAAATCCTTTTGAAGCATACCTTCAGTAAAAATCGTCTCTCAGAGGTGACTGAACTCATTTGACATCTTTAGTATTTCTGCGCCATGGTCTTAAATTTTGAGTATAATATTTATTAGCGCCAGTAAAAAAATGGATCAGCTTCTCTATAAGAGCGTAGGATGGGCAAAGGATCGTTTTACCATTATAGTGCAAAGCAAAACGGTTGATGCTGCAGGTCCACACCAAGCGTTCAATGCGTTTATGCATCAGTCCAAAAACTCGTAGTATAGAATTGTGAATTGTGTGGGATTACTTTCTATTTACTTTAGCATGGGTCTCGAAAAAAGAAAAAAACGTCTGGTATGGACCGCCCTCCAGCTAAAGAATTAATAGAAACAATTTATTATTCTGTTTGATTTTTTGCTATTAGTTGTTAAATTAATTGTTCAAAAAAACCATAAAAGAAGTATCAACATATCGACAGTAAAATATCGCCGATACCGATATATCGGCAAACGTGATGTAACGCCAATACATCGATATCGGTATTCGTTGCTTCCCTAATTTAACCATTATCTATATATTGGAACATGAACTATGGCCAATGTTTCGTTTTTGATGGTAACTTTATAAGCGCAAATTACTCTTCAAGTGCATTTCTTTATATTATTGTTGTTGCATATTGAATCAAAAGTCAAAAAAATATTTAATAACTAGAGTTTGTTCCCGGGATTTTCAATTGTTTTCTATTACCGGAAATTTTGAAGAAAATCTTTTTCCTAAACTTTAGTAAATCTATGCCGGACTACTGTCTTTAGTTGATTAACCCAACTTAATATCACCACAATATTTACATTTGCTACAGTTAAAGGCTTATTAATCGTTTGAGAATGGACTTTATATAGGGCCAATGATATATTATAGACCTATTTTCACGAAATTTTATTTCTTGTCTTATCAAACTGAAGTGTAAATTTTACAATAATACTATGTATAAGTTTTTGCAGTTAAGGGCGTAGTAAAGTGTTTTCCAAGATTGTGCTTTATATGTGGCATTTCAAGTAATTTTGAGTCTTATGAAAGTAGATTATGCTAAATTGCACCACAAAAATATTATTCGTTACGCTTTAAGCCATACTTACATGATTAACGAGATTAATCTAAACATGGAGCCGTAGGTAAATTATGGACCGATATTCACGAAAATTGGTGCCTTATAAAACGAACTTGTTGAAATTTAATGACAAAAGGTGCATTCGCCACAAATTTATGTAAGTTTTTGTTGATATTTTAGGGAGGTAGTTCCACATTTGGGTGCATAACTTTTTTCCTACTGAAGCGATTCTGCATGAATTCAATCCCAAACAGCCTAGAAGATCAAGAAACAATTTGACACCCATATGGCTAAATCGGCTAAGAACAAACTTAGTATACCTTCATACACCACTGCTGATAAAGGGTTATAAAATTGTAAAAAAATATGTTATTAAATATATGTAGTCAATAAAATTTCTCCTTTCTGCTGAATTTGTTAAACCGTAAAATTATTTCAGAATTCCTACTTCGTAATGTTGTGGTTTCAGTTCCTAATCGCCCTTCCGAAAACTGTATACCACTAAGACTTCAAAACTTTCATTCCAATTATGCAAATGCTATTGGCATTAAAATTACCCCTTAAGTGTCCTAAAATTACTTTAATCTTGAATTATTTACGTTTTTAGTATATAAAAGATACTAGATTTAATTATTTTAAGCGTAATAGCCAGTAAGAAATATTAGTTTCATTAGAGAAATAAGTAAATAAAAAAACAAAAAATTTGGGCGGGAGACCCGGGATCCCGGGAATTCGATTTTTATTTCCCGCTTTCCCGTTAATCCAAAAAGTGCGGGAATAAAAAAATTCTATTTATAACCTAAATAAATAGTAACATACGTTTTCTTTAAAAAAAGATATGTTCTGTATTTTTCTTGATTGTACTGTTTCTTGTGTTCATTGTACTGTTTTTCCAAATTTTAAATCTGGTTACCATAGTTCCCTATGAACAATTGCTTAAAAAATGGTTGAAATCGATTCAAAACATTAATTATAATATTTATATGTGTATTATGAACTGCGGCCAACCAAATAAACAACAGAATGCAAGAAATTATTTTAAAATATACGATAATACTTAAAATTTGGTAAATTATTACAAAAATTGTCATTTAAAAAGTCATCACATTTATGTCTAATTATTAGGATAGTATTCAATCAAATCTTTATTATGTTAATTTTCATGTAAACTTAAATCGTATTTTAATACAGATTGATTTTTTCAGTTATATTTGAAAAGTCAATTTAACTAACGCCCCTATTACGGTTCACAACTCAACTCAGTTGAGTTACAATTCTTAATTTTTATATTATGGTTTACAACTTTGCTATATTGCGGCGAACAAAAAAATCAAAAATTACAACTCACCACAACCAGTTGTTTTAATTACAACTCAACTAAGCTGAGTTGTGAACCGTAATAAAGGCCTAAGATAAGCGTATGGTAGCACTAAAAAATATATATCATAAAGTTACCCACACACGAGGCAACATTTGTCGAAACATCGACTTGTTTATCAAAATGTTGCTATGTGTGTGGGGATGTTTCTGGGTGATATGCTTGTTACCTTTTTGGTTTCTCAAATATCAAAATTTTTTGATATTTTATTTTTCCAAACACAATGTTTCATCGTGTGTGGCGATGTTGACTGTTTTTTCTTTCTCATTTTGTTGAGAGCAGTTGTTGAGTGAGGTGCTTTTGCAACTTTCGGAGAAAAAAATATGAAGAAAGAAATTGGAAAATGACAACAATTGCAAATTGTGAGAGTTGGAAAGCAATTAGAATTGAATATAAAATTTTTCCAAATTTATGGGACATAGAATATGAAAGGTATACAAAGAAAATAAATAAATTTATATATTTGTGTTTTGTAGTAGTATATTTAAAAAACACGCAATATTGATGTTTCGTTTTTAGTGTCATCGTCTGTGGAAAAACTGAAACATATATAGTAACACGTGTTTTGACAAATGTTGCATCGTCTGTGGGTACCATAAAAGTGTGATTATTTACAAGTTGGTGTAAAAACAACTGACCGTTTTTGCCTTCAGAGCTGCTATTTCTCATTATTTCTAATAGGGCGTTTACATTACAACGAAATCTAGTAGATTTAATTTCAAATCTTCCTCAAAATCTAGTGACTTTACAATATACTTTTTTGACATAACCAAGATTTGGTTCTCAAAACAAAAACAGCCGACTGAAAGTATTTTGTGTAACACATACGTATGTACATACATACATATATAAAAAGAAAAAGGAAATTAAAAATTTGCATTACCTTTTGTTTACTTCAACTTCATTTATTTTATCAATATTATATGTCTTTTGCATTTTTTACAATTTTCACATTTTTTAATATTCTTATTAACCCGCTTTTATTATTTTTGTTTTAATTTTTATTAAAATGTAATTTTTTTCTTGTGCAGGGAAGTATTTTTTAGTGCTAGTGGGAAAACAACATAGTTGCATCACTAAGTACTACTAGATTTTGAGAAGATTTCGTCAAAATCTAGTCACCGAGTAGATATTATTTTGTATGGGAAATCTAGTCAAAAACTGCTAGATTTGGCTCGAAATCTCGCAAGTACTAGATTTCGTTGTAGTGTAAATTGGCTATTAAACTAAATCAAGCACACGAGATTTCAAGCCAAATCTAATTGTTTTTGACTAGATTTTAGATTTTGACTAGAATTTTTCTAAAATCTAGTAGTACTTAGTAATGCAACTAGGTTTTTTCCATTTAACAAAAGACAAAACAAAAATAATAATTGCTAGCACTGGTAAAAAATTAAAAAAATTTGTGAAAATAGGAAAAAAATGCAAAATACAAATAATATTGATAAAATAAGTGTTGATGATTATAAATAGAAGGTAATGCAAATTTGTATATGCCTATTTCTTTTTATGTACTATGTACATATGTGTTACACAAAAAACTTTATGTTGGCTGTTTTTGTTATGAAAACAAAATCTCGCTAATGTCAAAAAAGATCTATAATAATAAAGGTAAAATTATTGTCATATACTAACTTACATAAAACTCCCATTTGGCGTTTTTTTCACCAAAAATCTAAAACAAATAAATTTTGTCGATTTTCGATAAACTTTTGGGCGATGAAAGTGGAAGAAAAAACTGACAACCCTGCCTACAGCCAACTTCAAGTTAAAAAGTGTGAAAATAATCAAGGCGAATTCATTTTTCAGGTGCGTTGAAAGCACAGTTGTGCTACTTTTTTTTCGTACTTACGGCCCTTTCACAATATAAAATTAAATTAATTTAACAAGAAAATTAACAAACTGTCGGTTAGGTTAACACACACTTTTTAACCAACGGTTAAGGGTTTCTGTTTCACCATCTTTCGGTTACATAACAAAAACTTTAGATAGAAAGTGTGGCAATTGATTTTCAATTGTAAATATTTTTTATAAATTAAAAAATCATAAAATAAAGTATTTGTTTTCAGATAAATGAGCTTTACTCTACGCAATAAAAGCGAACATATGAACATATTTGATCAAAAGATATGTATGTATGTAAGTATACATATGTACGTACGTCATTGAAAAAAAATCGATAGCACATTTTTTGTAAAAGAAAATAATAATGATAAGAATTTGATCTTATTTCATTATAAGGACCTTTAATTCTTAATTATTATAAGGAGTAAAGATTTTTGGATCAATGGTCATATTTGTCATAATGGAAGCGTGTTTTTTGAAACGAACCATGTCCGATGTGAGACTAATAGGTCTGAAATCTTTCGGGTACATGTGATTGCTCTTACCTGATTTCGGTAGAAATACAATCTTAGATATCCTCCAAGATTTAGGCACATAGCTTATCCTCAGACATCCCTTAAAGATTTTTACCAGCCATGGTACTATCCCTTGTCTACCCCGCTGTAGTTGCGCCGGGATGATTCCGTCAAGACCAGGCGACTTGTATGGCTGGAACGAGTCAATGGCCCATTCCACCCCCTCGTAAGAGATAATATCGTTATCACCATTTGCTATAAAAGAAGTTTCATCAGTTGGAAAAGGAACCTCAGAATAGCCCGGAAAGTGTGTATCCACGAGTACCTCCAGCGTCTCCGTGCTGTTCTTTGTTCATTCTCCGTTTTCCCTACAGACTGTACTTGGCATTACTGGACTGCTCACTTTCAACCTCCGCAGTCTTGCCGTTTCAGTCGTCTCTTCTATATTATCGCAGAAACTCTTCCACGAAGTTCGTTTGGCTCTTCGCACGTCGCGCTTATACACCCTAATCCCTATACTCCCCCCAGCATTCAGAACGGTCGACAATTTTCGCCAGTTTGAATAGCTCACGAAGTTTGCGTCTTCCCCAGTCCAGCTGTTTATTCCACCAAGGTGGTCTGGACTTACTCCTAGCTCGTGTGGGAGAACACGACTTTTCATAGGATCTAATAACGCCCGATACTAATGTGTCTATAGCAGAATCTATGTCCTCTGAACTAACCAGTATTCCCGAGTGACCTAGGTCCCTATTAAGGAGTGAAGAGTATTTGGCCCAATCTGTATTTCGTTTCAGTAGGTACATTGTAATTCAACACAAAGGATATAATGGAGTGATCAGAGAAGGATGGCTGCGTAAGCACCTTCCAATCATCTATCACAGTTTTATAGTCCGTATAAAGCGTCACATCAAGCACATTTTCCGAAGTGGGACCCTTATACGTTGGGACCTCACCTCTATTCGCAATTTGTATATTATTTTGTAATATAAAAGCAATAAGATCCTCACCTCTATTGTTGATATCTTCACTGTCCTATATTGTATGATGAGTGTTAGCATCCGTGCCCACCACCAGATTTTGCTTCCTTCTACAAGCTTCTTCGAGTAGTCTGTGGAGTTCTTCTGGGGGGGCATCTCTGTCGTGTGGCATATAGGACGGTGTCATCTCTGCCATCTTCCACAGCCACTACTGTGAGATCGTCAGTGCTATAATTATAGAGAATGTATGAGTAAATATTCTTCCTAACAAGTATTGCAGATCGTATTCTACCTACCACTTTTGAGAAGTAATTACGTGACTTCAGTCTAGATACCCGATTTCCAGTGGAGATCCACGGTTCCTGGATTAAAGCCACGTCGTAGCGACCCTCCTCTAGCGTGAGGAGGAGTTCGACCGAAGCCATTTTACTGTGCTGGAGGTTGACTTGCAGGATCTTTAGCGTCATCAACTAAGATCACCCGCTCGGGGTCGGCTCCATCATCTTTGGCCGTCTCACCCAGACTCAGTCCAGATGTGGCCGCAGTGGCAGCCGCCAGATCGCGCTCCACTTCATCGACCTCCAGTGTGTTGTGGTTAGAGTCTTGTGGATGTCGTTTCTTTAAACGGAGAAACACACTTCCTACTCCGCAAGACATTTTTCCATAACGTGGATACAAAAGGTCTTCTGCCTCTTTTGTAATCTAGAGTATATAATTCTGCCCGTCTTTGTTGCCTGTTTGTACATGCAGAATCCTGCATTCCTTAGTGGGAATGTCAGGATTCTGGTTTTGTAGGAGGCGAAGAGCGACTTCCGGTTTTACAATGCGCGGAAAGTTCACCTTCGCCTTCGGTACGGCAGGAATGTGTGCTCTATCCACAATTTTAAGTTGTGCATCCGACCACAGGTCCTTGAGTTTCTTAATTACTCCTTTAAGCCATTCCAGCGTCGTTTCGTCCTTACAGCTGATGAGCTTTACCCCGTTGAACCATCCATCAAATGAGGGCAGCGGTCTTCCAGGTTCGGCCTCCATCTTAGCGATGATTTCATTAAAAATCTTAGACTCCACGATCTTCCACCGCTCTGTGGCCATTTGACCAAAAGGGTTGCTCATGTCGAGAAGTGCCACGCTTAGAGGACGTTTGGCCACTTCACTGACTCTTGCAGCCTTTGTCAACGGTACAGCTTTTGTGGCAGCTTTTGATGTCGAGGGTCTGAACTCCTCGGGGTTTTTCTTTGATTTTTTTGTCTCCTTAGGGTTTGCGGCAGATGGAGACTCATCAACTGACCGCTGTCGTTTTCCCTGCATGCTCTTAATCACGGCTTCCTCAATGAAGTTGTGGAAACCCTGATTTTTGGCGGCGTATTTTGGGTTCTTAGAAAAGTGAGCTCGGCCTTCTGCGATCGCACCCGTTGCCCACTTCATCTGCTCTTTCTCTTCGTTGGAGAGATTGGATTGGGAGCCAAGCCGATGCTGTATCCGGACTGCAGCTTTATACTCTGATAGAGCTCTGAGTCCTTCCTTGCTTCTCTTGGGCCTGTTCCTATTTGTGGAATGTGTTCTCCGAGATGTGTCAGGCGAACTTAGCAGCTCACGTTCCTCTTTAGAGGTAATTGTTTTGACACTATCGAGATCCGAGTCTGAATCGACGACGGCATCCGTACGTGTCATACTTGCGTTTTTGGCATCCTTGTTACTTCCACCGTGAGGCGCCTTAACCACGGCAGAGAATGTGTGACCGCTGGCGACACGTAGAGGAGATATTGGTTCTCCCCCGTGCCCGCCGGTGGTCGCAGTCACTGCTAACACCGACGTTTGGGCGTATATTACCGCCCGGCTTTTATCCTTTTTATCTTCCATTATCATGTCATCAAATGGGTTGGTCCGCTGGTTGGTCTACCGACCAACAGGTCATATACCTCCAATGACCCTCCTCATGTCGCCAGTATGAGAACACGCCTAAGGCACCCAGCCTGCATTTTATACATACTGCCATGTCCACAATAACGCCGATCCACTACTATAAAACAGATGCGCACCAGGAAGCCGCCCAATATGGGAACAGACGAGCCTGGATTTTGAAAAATCATGGAGTCTCCGACCCGTAAGCCGCCCAATTTGGGAAACAGACGCCCGGACCGAATCAAACCCCATGATTACCTCCTACCTATGATGAGGACCCATCACAGTAATGTGACAATAGGCATTACATTGTGACACTATGTTCAAAACCCTGATCTTAGCCGTTTCCAGCCGACACCCACGTGGAGGGTTCAGTAGAAGGATTTTCATATGCCGGCCTAAGAAGACATTGAAGGGCTTAAAAAAATTAAAATAAAAAAATATAACAATTGTCTTTTATTTATTTTCATCATTTAAGTTTTTTCCCCTCAAATAAAAAACATAATACACATTCTTGTGAACATACATACATAATTTGTGCTCAATTTTTTGAAATTTTATTTTTCTCGCATCAATTTCAAATCTGACTTATTTTGACAGTTCTTGTGAGAAACTTTTAGCAAAATATTGATACAGAAACACTTTTTCTCACATCCTTTAAATAATTGCTGGAAAATTATTTAAATGACAGATAATTCCGCCAAAGTAATGATAAAGAAACACTTATGTATGTGAGAAAACCCATTTTTTGTTTCATATTGCACTGTTTTTGTCATAATTTGCTTGTTTCATGCGGGAAATTTTACGATGCGAGAAACACAGAAACTGGCTACTGAGTATCTATCCCCTATCTTCTCACCCATCTCAATATAAAATCAAGAATTACGGCAACAAGAATTGCAAGTCTGGACGATGACTTTTAATTTAAATTGGATACCCTGTAATATTCTAAATGGTGCGTGGCAACACTTATTTTGTTATTATAAATTTCACTTCTGTCTGTATTCTGTTTTCACTTGTGATATGAAAAACATTTTGTTTTTAATTATTTAAGTTTTTTGTATGAGAATTTGAAAAATAATTTCGCTAATTAAATTATACAACTATTTGCAGTCATCGTGGTAGGCTTCTAAGCATTTAGGGGCAAGATTAGTACTTATTGGTCGACTAAGGGACACTGGTGACCGACATTCCGCTATTTTTACTACCTTTATACTAATGGAAGGGTAGTATTGGGAAATATGTATTCATTGAAAAACTAACACAAATTGCAAAATTTTTTAACGTATTAGGCCAAAATTTTAAATATTTTTATACAAAAAAATAGTGTTTAACAATTAAAACAATGGATTTCACAACTTTGGCACCTAGTGCTGATGATGTAGATGTTCTTTTGGTTACAGCTAACGTTGGCAGTTTGTTTGAGGACGTATGTATTTAATTTTTATATATATGATACGGAATTTTGTTTTGTTGCTTATTGATTTTTTTTTACATTAGCCCCTTCGCCTTCTCCGTCCTTGGCTAGAAGTGTTCCTTCAAAAAGTTGAGGATCTACAACCACAATTTTTGGGACTTCATTTACAGGAAGTAGGTGGAAAAACTTATGAAAAATCAATGGAATATGTTCAAGAATTCATAAAAAGTTTATGTGAAGCTCCGCAAATGTTAAACTTTGAATTTATACGCATTTACATGGATGAAGATTTTAATTCTGCTGAACATTTTACGGTAACTTTTTGTTTATATCGTAAAAACTAGTGAAATTCATAAAAAAATCAAATGCCATGGCTTATATCGTAAAAACTAGTGAAATTTATAAAAAGATCAAATGAAAAGTATGACTGGAATTTACAAGAATATCAATTTGTTTGGTTTTACGTTAGCTAAATATGTTAAATCACTTTAAATATCAAAAATAATACCTAATGCATTACCAATTGTACGAAGGACTTAACTTAATAATTTGTGAATAACAATCGATTAAAATGTATGCAAATGCATTTTAAAATTTTTAAGAATTGTTTAAGTTTTTATTACATTTTTTTAAATATAATTCGGTTGATGTCATATTTCAAAAGTGTGCTACACAAAAACTACAAATCATGCACAATATAAAGGTTGTGTTTTTATAGAGGTATAAAACTTTGAAATGGAATAAAACAAGGATAATTTTTTTAAATTGAATGAAATGTACTTTATTCGAAAGAATCTTCTGGCATTATAATTTAAATATGACCGCCACTCCTGGCTCGGACGTAGTCTAATATGGAGGTCCTGTTTTCGATGACTTTCCGACATTTGTAGCCGTAAATCGGCAATAACGTGGCGAATGTTGTCCTCCACGAGTATAAAACAACATTAAAATCCTAAAACATTTTGCTTGAACATTCATCAACCTTAGATACATGCATATGAAAATGAATACAATAGTGTGTAAATTAAACATCTTGTCTTATTAAATATAAACGCTCGTGAAGAGAACCTTCATATGTATGTAGATGCAAGTTTTCTAGGATATTTGAAAAGTTTATTCCAATTAAAATTCAGGCAGACATTATTAAATTTCTACATACATAGGTAAATATATACAATTTATATACAATATGCTTCCTAAAAAATGGCGCGAATTTGGTTTTTCTAACCATTATGTAGTATGTAATTTAAATTTAATTTAACAAATAATAAGTAAATATGTATATGTTTTAAAGCTTTTACTGATTTTTTTTTACTTAGGCACTTGGAAACCTCTATTTTGTACATAATAGTTTAAAAAGTGTAAAATTGTGGAATTTTCTTACTCATAGTTGGGATTCGGCTGAAGGAAAAAACATATATTCTGGCAATATAGAAACTATATCAAGCAAAGAAAAATCAAAATTTCCGCAACATTTTTTTCCAGAGGTAATATTCAATTTTTATAGAATTTAAATACAATAATAATTAAGATGTTATGGCTTTGACATAACATCTGTAAAATACTAAATACATATGTATGTATTATTAAAAATAGAAATTTTATACTACATTCTTAATGAATACTCTAACTTAATAAATATTTCTTTATTTTTAATTTTAAGTTGTAAAAAACAAACAGTTTATTTTAATTTAAATGTTTTATATAATGCATATATTTCTGTTCAAAATTCATTAACTTTTGAATTATATAACGCATATTATAGATCTTGTTGAGTATATCATTTTGTAGTTTTGAATTTTTTGATCTACCCTCAAAATCTGATATTATCATTAAAACTGAGTTTTGTCTTTCCGAGCGAAGAAGGTTATAACAACGTAAATTTCAATCGATTTAAAAATTTAATTTAATATTTTAATTGAAATTTAATTTTTTAAGTGTAGTTCACTTCGATTTAAATAAAACCTTATACATATGTTGAAATCTCGAAAATATTTACAGAAGTATAAAATTTATTGTAAACTATTAATTTTAAAATCCACACTTGAAGCCCAACCGCGAATAACGTTTTATGATACCAAATAATTATATTTCAGTAGAGTAAAAAAACGTTTTTAACAGGTAGGATTATTTATATTTTTATTCATTAAAAATAATGATAATAAAAATTTTTATGCGAACGGCTATCAAAACTTAATTTTACGTTGCAAAACCATTTCGTTTGTATAATTTCATTAGTGACTTATAACGTCCTTCATTGCAAAAGGCTTTTAAAACGTCATTCCACGTTGCAAAAACATTTCGCTTGTGTCATTTTATTAGTAACTTACAACGTCCTTCCACTGGCTGACCCTTTGTATGTTATTTTGAAATCGTTAAGGTGCATAATTTTGGGTAATTTGATGTTTAAGCAGTGTCAGGGAGTAATGTTAACGGTTATCTGCAAAAACAGTTTTTGCAATAAGTGGCATTTACAATGTTATGGCTGAGTTCCGAAATATCATAATAATTTGCAGCACAAGTCAAAAATGTATCATCATTTTTAACGATGCAGAGTTTTCTTATACGGTTGCATTGTAGCATGCAGTTACAAAAGTTTTTTTTAACAAAACAAATGTTTATATATCTTTAAAAATATTTCCAGTATTTTTTTAGGGTTTTTTTTACTCATTCATATATCTAAAAACACAAGGACTAACTTATTCACTCACTGACTCGTCAACGTGCAGCTCAAACGGCCAAAGCTAGAGGCTTGAAGACTGTGAACGGTGAACTTCACCCGACATTTTAATCTGCATGTAAGGCATTTGGATTCTTCTAGGAAGGCAGACATGGAAGCCTACATTAGAGGAAGGTGTGTTGAGCAATTGTCTTCTGAAACTGCAAGAATGGTAATTTTCTGTCAACTCTCTGATCATTTAAGCCTTTGGAACAAATATAGCCTCTCGGAAACATTAGACGGCAACTAGGGAGAAGAAAAAAGTTTAGATAAGGTTAGTTAGAAAAGCTTGTGCGAAGTCAACCTCACACCTTCACCCAGAGACCAATATGGTCCAGTGACGCCCAAGTGATAGAAAAGCACAAGAATATAGAAAATAGTTGAAGATAAATATCGGACCAAACGAGAAAGAACAAACCTACTAAACAGAAAACTGCCCTACATGTACCCGTTCCCCAGTCTCCTGTTACGCAGCCAGGTTAGCCTTCTGTTGTGCAACCTGGGACAGCGGCACAGAATGTGATCAACTGTCTCCAACTCCTGGGTCCCCACACAACCTGCATATTTCCGGCAACTCAGAGCCCGTGGTCCTAACGCAGACCCTACTTCTCTGCAGCAGCGAATATGAATAGGACTCCGTTTGGTTTCCCCGGACTTGATTGGTCCCGCTCAGAACCCATTCCCTGATCCTTCCAAAACAGAAGCCCATTGGAGGCTCATTTTCGAGCCAAGTTTCGCCAACTTATCAGCCATCTCATTGCCGGTGATGACCCGATACCCAGTAAGGTCCCACCACATACTCCTCTAAGATTTCTCCTGGAGCCCTCCTACAATCATCCACTAGCTTGGAATTAACATAACAGTCCATCAAGGCCTTAACCGCATTGCTGTCCACATGTCCTTCGCCTGAAATACACTGCCGTCGTCAGGAAGCCTATATGACCATATGTCCATATCCTCAATGCAGACCCCACACCCGTGCCCCTCAACTTCAAGCCATCAGTCAAAATAGTAAAGCCCCAAAAGAATCTGCCCTGACCTGACCAGCTCTTGCTAGACGGCAATGTTTCCCCCGGCAAACGCCCAAATTCGACCCAAGTGCCCACAAAATCCGTGAAGCCGGGTTAACCCAGGCACTAGCCACTAGCGCTAATCCCTCCCAAGATCCGCACCCCTGATGGCGGGAGTTCTCAGCTCCTACCTATCGATGATATGTAAGCATAGTAGGCATTGATACCCCTCCTAAGCCTCCTGAGTATTCCTCCTCAAGGACAGCTTACTGTCACGAAAAACTCTTAGATACTAAGCACTATCAGATAGCCTAAGCTCTACTCCCCTAGTATCGGCACTCTAAATTCTCCACCTTGTACCTCCTAGTAAAAAAGAACCAACCCCAAACCCTTAACTGTCACCTATGCTGACAGTTCGCCTAGTGCCGCTTGCATAATTTCGCCAATTATCGGCAGAAACTTGTCCGATACCAATATTATTACATCATCCGCGTAAGCCGCGACCCTCTAGCCCATCCTGTCAAATTGTCTTAAAACGACATTGACACCCAAAACATCAGAGTTTCCATTCAACCAAGAATAACGGAACCCCTGAATTACCTAATGCCGCCAAGGCGTATTCGTTGTTTTATAATCCCCGCTCTATAAACCCACCACATCATGAAGCGCACTCCCAACAGACCTACCCTTAAGATAGTCGTGTTGAGGGACGCGGATGATTCCGGCGTCAATCTTCGTCCTCAGATTTAGATCAATAAGTCTCTCTAATGTCTAAAAGAAAATACACTAGACGGATTCGTCTTAAATCCTTTGGTTTCGAGTGACCAGTTTTACCTGCCTTGGGTATTAAAATCAACCTGACATCCCTCCACCCCCTAGGAA
This sequence comes from Pollenia amentaria, assembly GCA_943735925.1. Taxonomy (NCBI): domain Eukaryota; kingdom Metazoa; phylum Arthropoda; class Insecta; order Diptera; family Polleniidae; genus Pollenia; species Pollenia amentaria. The sequence continues at coordinate 107,359,205 of OX031006.1, forward strand.
TGTATCCGTTAAGAATACAGACCCTGAATAGTTCAACCAGCAATAGCAATAAACACAGAAGGGGTTACCACACTCCATGTGTTCCCCCGACCCACGATCCACACATCCCGCGAAGTGAATCTCCACAAGCAAACAGATTCAGAGCTAGATTCTGTCCACTAGTCGTCCGGTCTCTCTATAAATCCCGGAACTGCAGTGTCCTTGAATAAAATTCTTCTGAACATGGACTCATTTACAGAATTCACTGATTCGATTAATTTGATCCAAGAGTCCCTTTTCGCTTTCCTAATGTCTCCCCTATAATAGGTATAACTTATCCTAAACTTACTCCAATCCCCATTCCTACGCGTATGCTTCGTCCTATTGAATAACTTTCTGACAGTGTACCTTTGAGTCTTCTGCTCGCATGTCCACCATCTCGGTTGCGTGAACTTGCCCGGAAAGTTCAACGGACAAGATCGCTCCTAGCTACTAGTCATCACCTCCGTGAAGGTGCCTACCATTTGCTTCATACCAGTCAAAATCGACCTCCAACCGTGTGTAACTTTGGGGGTACTATTCACCAATCCTGAAATGAATCCCAATTTGTCCTCCTTTATTCCTATATGGACACAGTTTTGAGCTTTAAAGAGCATACTAAAGGACAGACGAATTGCCAGAGAAGGAAAATCCCAAGGCCATCCTCCAATCCTCTACTAAGTCCCTATAGCTCGTCAATATTTAATATATTAATGCCTCTCTATTCTAAGCTTTGAACTTGGACGCATTCTCTTTGATGCTTAGCATTACAGATATAAAGATTGCTAGCAATAATAAAATCAAACATAACTTCATCTCTCTGGGCACACCTGCACATGGGGGCCTTCTAAACATCAAAGGTATTTTTGATTGCCACAACTGACATTATTGACACCTTTTGAATGCTACTTCGTACGACCTTCCTTTCAAACTGAAGATTTTGTCGAGTAGTTGTTTGTTCTCTATTTTTATTTAGCGTATGGTTTATATTACAAAAAAAAAAAAGAATATACATATATAATTTTTACAAGTTTAAAAAGCCTAACAAAGAAACTGCAGCTGGCGTCAACGTGTTGATGTTCATCAATTGGCTCTTTAAGATAACAATTGGCATTCTCGAAGAATGTGGTCAGTGGTTTGAACTGGGGCTCCACATGGACATATAGGATCGCCCACATGAACCCATTTATAGAGGGTTTCTAGGGTTCTGCCGGAACCAGTTCGCAATCTGTTCAGATTACACCATACTTTCACTGGTAGTTGAAGCTCGGCGTCACTGCTACGTTCAGCGAACACAGGACTTGAACGGCCTAAATTAGACGAGATACTAGCCCAAACTGTGTTTATTTCAAAATTGCCATTCAAAAGAATTTTTGCGAGATCTAGAGGCGCCTGTCTTGAGTTAAGTCTTCGTCTATGTGGATTGCAAAGGTCGGACTTTAAAAGAATGTCATCGTTGTTTTGAATCTTGTATTTTCGTAATAATGCCTGCTTTCTTTCTTCTTATCTATGGAGGAAAAATGTTTCATTGTTTAGGTAACCATTCTGTTGGATTTAGACACAGTGTTTCTGAAATTGATTTCATTGTAGTGTTGAGTTCTGTGTCTATTTTTTATGTGTTGGCTATTTATCCAAACTGGGCTACCGTCGAGTAAACAAGGGAAAGTGCTGATATGCGCAATATGAAGTGCCAGTAGGGAGATCGAACGGTTATTATTCGACCGGTTTTAACCGATTATTTTAGCTTTGCCCAAGTCGGTTATTTTAAAATGCCCATTTTTCGAATATCGAATACACCGGTTATTTCAGTATAATAAACCGGTTATTTTAATAATTTGTAATTAATATACATTTTCCTTACTCTTGTTGTAGATGTACCCGTAATTTAAGTATTTTCTAATTGAATATTGGTCAAACTTAAACTTTTAATGAACAAAATGTAACAAAGATCAAAAAACAATATGAACACTGTAAATACAAATCGCTTATAAAAGCGTGTGTTCTTGTAAAAAAAAAACAAAAACTTCAAAATACTACAAAAACGTGTGCAGTTAAAAAGTAAATAGTAATTTGAGCGAGAGTATTTTAAATATTAAATATAATTTTATATAGAGGTTATCACTAGAGATTTTTCGAACTCGATTAAAAAGACAAAGTTAGATGGTTGAAGAGCCCTAAAATGATAAGTTACAAAGGTTCTTAGGTAGGTAGGTAGGTAGAAAGGCTGGTGTGAAGTCTCCTTCACACCCTCACCCAGAGACCAATACGGTCCATTGTGATGCCTTGTTTATATTTAAGAAGCTGAAAAAAGAAGGTGAAGAGAAACAGCAAAAGAATCAGAAAAGATAAGAACAGATAAGAATAGATGAGAAAAGGAAGTTCTGACCAAACCCGAGAGAAAAGCCTCACTCAACACAACACCAATCCGCCCTATGTGCGGCTAGCTCCCAGTCTCCTGCTGCGCAGCCAGGCCATCCCCATTACGAATCCTATCAGACTCTCGAGCCCACAGCCCGGGACGTCCCCTAATTCGCCTAGGAATCTGCTGCCCAGCCACCTCAGCCTGCTGCCCTGTAGCCTGGGACAGCGGCACAAAATGTGCTCAACCGTCTCCAGCTCCTCCGGGTCCTCACACAACCCGCACATATCCGACACGTCGGATCCTAACCTCATCGCCATCCTGCCTATCATGCAATGACCCGTGATGATTCCTATTATGGTCCTCACGCAGACCCTGCTTCTGCCCAGCAACAACTCCGAGTCGGACTTCCTGAGCACCGGCCACATCGTCCGTGATACCCGGCAGTCCGTTCGGTTCCCCCAGGCCCTATTGGTCGCGCCCAGAATCCATTCCCTAATCTTCCCAAAGTAGAATCCTATTGGAGGCCTAATTGCCTCTATGTGATTAGGATCCTCCATCTCTGAGCCCTGTCTCGCCAACTCATCAGCAATCTCGTTGCCGCTTATGTTGCAGTGACCAGGCACCCAGCACAATCTCAACATATACTCTCCTAAGGCTCCCTCCAGAGCCCTCCTGCAACCGTCAACTAGCTTGGATTTCACGTAACAGCCCCTTACGGCCATAAGGGCCGCCTGGCTGTCGACATATATAGTGACCTCCGAGCCCCTATCAATGTTGTCCCTCATCAGTTCCACGGCCCTCAAGACCCCCAGAACTTCCGCCTGAAAAACACTGCAGTCGTCCGGAAGCCTATATGACATTCTGATATCCAGATCCTCAATGTAGACCCCCGCACCCGTGCCTCTCATCCTCGAGCCGTCAGTGAAAATAGCAAATCCATTAAATAATCTGCTCCTACCTGACCATCTCTCCCTAGAAGGCGTTACCACCTCCGGCAACCGTCCGAAATCCACCCTGGTGCCCACGAAATCCGTGGAGCCGGGTGATCCCAGGCAGTAACCTCCAGCTTCGATCTCACTCAAGATCCGTGAGTGACCCTGCGTGAAATCCCTAATCAATCCTAGTTCCCTCAGTCTAAGAATGCTTCTGGCTGCCATTCCCATAACATACTGCTCAATGGGCAGAAGATGTAGAATGACATCCAGTGCCGCTTGAGGTGTACTTCTCATGGCACCTGTCATGCCGATTGAAGCACACCTCTGAGCCTTAGACAGAAGGTTCCTTCGACAAGCCACTCTCAATGACTCCCACCAAACACAGCATCTCTAGCATCTCTTCATGCTGAAAACTACAACATTCCGGCGGAATTAACGATATGGGAAAAACTTCTACCAGTTTTATTTATTAAACCACCAAGAACTTAAAAACAAAATTGAAGAAATCAAACAATGTAATGGAAGGTTTCAAATTGTAGTCGACGAATTGACAAATATTTCATACAAAAAGCATGTTCATTTTACTATTCGTTAAAGCATGTTCATTTTTCTATTCGTTTCTATAATGCTGAAACAAAATAATCTGAAATTGATAATCCTTGCTAAGAGGTTCTGTTTGCAACTTTTCAAAAATATGGTTGATTTATATAGACATGCTTAACAACCAACAAATTGAAACTAATTCAAAATAAATTTGGGAGAATATTTCAAATAATAACTTTATTAAATTCCTATAATTTATTTGCTTTTGCAAAACGTTTGTCTAGATCAAATATCGTTCAACAGTTTCTAAATTACATTATACAAATATCTCCTTACAAATAAAGTTTAGTAAATCAATAAAAATTTTTTTAAAATTAAGCTAAAGTTTGATCAATTTACTGGTCCCGCTTTTCTTGGATTTTATCGTCAAATATTTGTTCGGTCTGATCTAAGTCATATTATGTATTTTGTTGGTTCCTCACCTTTGCAAATTGTTTTGTTTTTATTCAAATTAACGCTTTATTTAAAAATTTATTTGATTTTTGTGTATGAAAGTATTCGATTAAAACCCGGTTAACCGGTTATTTAAAAATTGCTTAACCGAAAACCGGGTTTTTTAAAATAACATTTATTCGTAATATTCGAAAACCGGTTATTGAAAAAAGTCGAATAATCGATCTCCTCAAGTGCCAGTGAGTTTTTGTATGATGTTATTTCTCGTTTTCAGTTTCTGTGAAGATTTTGAAAGATGCGCATTAAATGAAAGGGGTCTGTTTAGAGTAATTACAAGGTATTTAAGGAAAGGGTTGTGTATCAGTCGTGAATTATTCATAACGACGTTTAATTCTCGATGTGAGTCCTTATGGTTAAGATGAAAACAGCTCACACCAGTTTTTACAGGGGTTGGCAAAAGCTGGCGTCTTAGATCTTTTTAGACGTTACTTTGTTCTAATTCAAAGAAATTCTTATGGTGAAAAGCAAGATCCATGTCATCCGCATAAATAAATTTGGGGGAATTTGAGGTCGGCAGGTCATGAATGTAGAGATTAAACAAAGTTGGGGCTAGCACCGAACCTTGGGGAAGACCGTTGTTTAACTTGCGGGTTTTACTACTCTTATCGTTGAGATAGACATTAAACAGACAGTCACTAAGCATAGAGCTTATAATGCTGCATATTTTTAAACAGGCAATAACTTTTAGCAATTTGTATATGAGGCCCTTTTTCAATACTGTATCGTAAGAAGCTGCTAAATCAACGAAAACAGCTCCAGTTTTGTGATTATCTTGGTAACCATCCTCAATAAAGTTTGTTAAAGATAGAACTTGATTAGTGCAGCTCCTTTACTATCTAAAACCCGCCTGTTTCTGAGAAATCACTCGATCGATTTTCGGACCAATTCTATCTAAAATGAGTCGTTCAAGTAGCTTAAAACATAAAGACAAAAGGGATATCGGTCGGTAATTTTGGGGCTCGTCCGCAGAATTATTCGGTTTTAATAGGGCAATTATCTTAGACTTCTTAAAAGTTGCTGATAGTTGGTTTGTTGTCATCATGTAATTAAAAAAGAGTGAAATCCATGTTCTAGCACGTGGGCCAAGACTTTTTAGAAATTCTGTATAGATTCCATCTACTTCCGCTGCCGTTTTATTTTTCATAGATCCTAACGCTTTATTTATTTATTTCAGGCACAGAAAAGGGACTAGAGTACTGAGCACTTAAATGTGTAACTGACCTAATAACTTTCTACTCTTTCTGTACGGACTTGGAAAATACCTCTTCAGAGTCGGACTTTGAAACATTCACTATATGTGAAGCTATATTATTCGGGTCTAAGGTTGACTTGGTTGTTGGTGGAAGAATTGCGCTGCCCAGTTTTCTCAATAAGCTCCATTCCTTACGACTAGAATGTTTAAAATCCATGTTTCTTACAGAATTTGTCCACTCCTGTTTTCTAACTTCATCCAAACTAAGCAGCATTTCATCTGCTATTTCCTGACTCATTCACGCAGAATTCATTATACAGTCTATCATTATATGGTATGGATTTCTTTGCAGAACTAATGATTAACCCAACGAATCTGTCATATCTTGAGGCTTAGGGGAAATAAAACAAATGACATCATCCAAGAGAGTAGAGAATTTTTTCTAGTTTGCTTTTCGGAAATCCCATCTGGGCTTTGGAACACTATTTACAATTGGGATTTTTGTGGCCTATATTAATAATGACAGACCGATGCTGACTTTGAGGAAAATTTCTTAATACCTTACTCGTGGCGGGGAGAGGTTTTGAGCCTAATGAAGAGACAAAGCAAAGATTTGGGTTATTATTTCTTTCCAATCTTGCAGAGTGAAAAGTGTCCCTATCCTTAGCATCAAAATCAGATGAACGTTTAATGTATCAGCCAATCAACCAACCCATTTTCTTCATCGGATTGATACCGACAAAGGCTATGATGGCTATTAAAATCTCCTACGTATACAGCTGGGTATTCGTAGTATGGAATGGAATTCCGTGGCCATTGAATCAGTGGGGGTGTGTATATTTTTATAATGCTAATCCCATTCAGTTTAACAGCTATAATAAAGATTTCATTTGAGCTAATACATTCTAAGACTTTAGCATTGGATATGCTATTTTTACGTATGTAGCGACACCATATGAACGGTTATGAAGAGCGGCAAGAAGCTTAGAGCCATGTATATTACCTTTACGTACTAAATATCCTAGAGTTAGTGTACGTGTTTCACGTAGACAGTTAGTCTGACTTAGAATTAGTAATATTTTCTATATTAAGTTGGCAGATTCGTACTGCTAGTCCAATAAACCTAACGGACTGATTTATATGCATGTTTACTTTGTTTTGTCAACGTAATAATAATTTCTTAATTTTCTTTCTCAGATTCGGAGATGTATAGGTTAGGTTAGGTTCTATGGGCCGCCATCGAAAGACAGCTCACTTGGGTCCTTAAGCGGTCCCTTTGTGATACCCAGCGCCAATGCTCATCCCAAAGAGCAGTTACTCAGATGGCGTCACTGCAGAGTTGAGCCAATTCGTCTTCCTAATGAAGAGAAGAAGCAATCTTAGTTCTATTTTAGATAGATCCTCCAAGTAGGAAAACACCGGCTCTCCCAGGTATTTTTCCCTGATGCCCCGTAGCCCTGGGCATTGACAGACAAAGTGAAGCACAGTCTCCTCTTCCTCCTAATCATGACAACTTCTGCAGTAGTTATTGAATTCCAGACCCATTCTCCTAGAATGAGTCCCAACAGGCCAGTGTCCAGTCATAACCGACACCACAGTCCTGATTTGGTCCCTATTGAAACTAAGTAGAGATTTGGTTCTCCGATCATCATAGCCAAGCCATATTGCCCTGGATATGGAGCAGGTGGACTCGCAGGTCCATCCCTCTTGCGCAATTCTATAATACTCGCGCCGAATGATTGACTTACAGTGAGCCATTGGAAGGCCAATGAATTGATCAATGAATGTGTCATCCATGCGACTACCTTCCTTGGCTAGCTCATCTGCTATCTGGTTTCTCGGGCAGTCTGACTGCCCCATATAAGCGTTAACCCTGAATGCTCAGCAATCTCATTCAAAGACATCCGACACTCCACAGTTAACCTAGACGTTAAGCCACCACGACAGCTTTCTGTCCAAGATTACGCCCAGATACTTGGCGCCATGAGAGCACTTAAGTTCAGTCCCATTTAGCCTCGGAAGTCTCATGACCTCGGTCCTATACTTCCTCGTAAAGACTACCAGTTCCGTCTTAGACGGATTAACACCCAATCAGCATGATACGCTTCAGGTGCTAAATACCTTTAATGCAGCCTCCATACACTGAGACATTATATTCAAATGCTTCCCGTAATGGCCACTGCAACATCGTCAGCATGCGCTACAGTTTTAATCCTCATGTCGTAAATCTTCGACAACATGGTGTTCATAGTCAGGCCACCAGAGCACACTCTTTAAATTCAAGTGATCTCTGAATAGTTCCAACTAATGAGTGGAGACCTACCTATCAATAGACCTACCCTTTCTGAGAGGTGGAGAGTAAACATCTTGGGATGGTCATCTTCAAGTGTATGTCGATAACTCTTTCAAGAGTCTTGAGAAGAAAGCATGCATAATCTAACTAATCGGTCTGTAATCCTTCACTTCAGAATGAGAAGTCTTCCCTCCCTTGGGGATAAAGATCACTCTACACAAGGTCCAGCTCACAGGTACTAACCTAACCTAACCAGGGTATGATCAGAGTCTAATTCCTTTGCAGGTCCGCCGGAATTATACCATCCATACCCGGAGATTTATACGGGCCAAAGCTGTCGACAGCCCACTTAATCCTATCGTAGTCCATTGGGATGGACATAGGACCGGGCATCGATTCACAAACCTGATCCCGCAAGCTCCCTTGGAAAGTGAGTGTCAATTAACACCTCGAGCGTTTCCTGACTAGTCATAGTATAACAACAATCCGATTTTCCGATATAGGTCGGGACAACCGTGCTCGAAGCCATTATTCTACGTAAACGGTTTGTCTCAGAGGATCCCTCCACGCCGCTACAGAAGTTTCTCCAAGCAGTCTTTTTTGCCGATCTTACCAAGTCTGAATCTATTCAATGAAGACTTGTACTCAGCCAAATTACCATGACGCTTAGCCATATTGAACAACCTTCGACAGTCTCTTCTTGCCTTCGCAATATCAGGATCCCACCACGGTGGACGATCCATACCCCTATGCACCATTGGCTTGCACGCCAAGGAAGTCGCCAACTGCAGTGAGTCTGTAAGTAGACCCACTGCCGCATCCATCCCCCTGATATCGTTGACCCAGATTGAATCCCCCAATTCGTTCGTTTCCTATTCAACATTGCACTCGATCCTACAGACCCAAGGGGAGGATCACATCAGATTGACCCGGGGAGGATCAGATAGAGCCCGAACCAGAGAGGAAGATTGAATCCCCCAATTCGTTCGTTTCCTATTCAACATAGCACTCGATCCTACAGACCTAAACTAAATTCCACGTATCTATGATCAGAAAGTGAACAATCATTAGAAACCATCCAGTTTTCGATCATGTCAATGTGGTTAATGCTATCCAGCGTGACATTAAGAACCTCACACGGCCCCTATTTACTATTCCTAAATTATAATTAATAATAAAGGAGAATAGTGACTCACCTCTTACATTCGTATTCGTGCTACCCCAGATAGTGTGGTGCGCATTGGCATCGGCACAGATTGTAATTGGAGTTCCAGTGCCTGCTGCCCTCATTACTGTATCACGGATGAGCCGATTGGGTGGGTCCTGCCCCTAGTCATGTGCCATATATCCCGAGACCATCCAGACTATACCGTCCCGTGTCTCGCTAGCAACGGTTGTAGTGTCTTCATCACTGAAAGAATGAACATATTCAACGAGTTTTTAGCTAAGACACAAAATCTGGTGTTACCTGTACCTTTCGCAAACAGTAGGTTGTAGCCTTTCAGATTAAGTCTGCAAATCCGATCCTTATAAATCCAGGGTTCTTGGACCATCACGAGCTCCTCCCCTCTTTCTACCACCTGGAGGAGCAATGCAGCAGATGCTGCTTTAGAATGGTGGAGGTTAATCTGTAGAACCTTCACCATGATCCATTTCGGCGACCACTGATGTTGACGTCCTCCTGGTCAGATTCCAGAAGAACGTCCTCATCAACCATATAACCCAAGTGATCGAAGAAGTCAGCCACCAATCCGGAGAGAGACTGGGTATCCTCTTTGTCACTTACGGTATCGTCACAAGACATGCTTTCTTCAGGCTGTTTGGCCTCACTTACCGAAGGAGCAGAATTCTCCTTGTTATCACTTCGGTAGACACGGAGCAAGACCATACTAAAGCCATAGTAGATCTTGCCCTGCCTCTTCCTCAGTGGTTTCAAGGATTGCTGGTTAATCACCACAATCGCCGTCCTTGAGGACCCTTCAGTCCCTGAAAATTTCACAACTTTCCAGTCTTGTGTGGGCAGTTGAGGGTTGCAGCACTGAATGATCTTCAAGATCTCAGGTTTCGATGGTTCGGCGGGGATGGTGGCAATCGATCTAGGCCTCCGTGGTATATCACCAACTAACACCACATCGAGCATAGCACCTTCCCAGACATCTCCTAACAGTTGGATGGCGCGCTTCAGAAGCAACGCTGAGCGCTCATCTGTGCAAGCCATCAGCGTCACCTGACCCTGGAACCAGCCAGCATCATCGCATTGACGAGGTGGCCCTGGATTCTCCTTGAGGATCGTTCAGAACCCTCCCATTAATTTTTGTTTCACCAGGTCCTACTTGGTATGAGAGATGGCACCATTATCAACACCTCTGTCGATGATGAACCGCACAAGGTGACTTTTGGTCACCTCGCTGAAGGACTTATTAATCGGTTTCGATGCAATTTCGGGACGTTTCCTCCGAACGTTGTCGTTTAGGCATTGTCACCTTCGCAGGGGCTGAAGGAGTAGCACTTGTCAGCCCAGCTATGTGGGCTCTTGCCCATGCCAATGAAGCTTCCTGTTCACTGGTATGCTCATCAGCTTTTTTGGAGCCTAGAAGCTCAATGGAACGCAAGGCGGCACGCAGCTAAATCATCTATTGCCCTTAGCTCCGACGGAATATCCATGCTTATGCACCCTAATAATACCTGAAGCCTGGAAAGTGGGTAGGGTGGTTACCCTGCTAAAACTGGGGAAATGTGCGGAATCATACAGGCCAATCTCCCTGCTGTCACCAGTCTTGATACTTGATACTTGAGGCGCTACTCCTTCCATCTCCACACAAATTAGCCATAGCCTTAACCAGGCCCGACCATGCAAACGAATGGTCCTAGTGGCTCTTGACCTATCAAAGGTCTTGGATACCGTCAACCATGCCGTCCTCTTCAGAGACATAGCAACTTCTAGTCTATCGGGCAACACGAAGAGATGGCTTGTGAATTATTTGTGCTCTTATGTAAAATTTTTTTCTTATTTCAAAAACAGATGTAGGCATGCATATCCTTTAATCATTAATTTCAGCAAATAATTTTAATACAATTAATAATAAATTTAATATAAATATATGTATATAAAACCAAAACAACTCTAGCTATATTCGGTTGTGCCGAATTTTTGATACCCTTCATCGACAGTTAGAATATTTCAGGCGTGGACTCTATATGTTAGATATAAATTATTAACTAATCTTTATAAAAACGGACGTAAGTATTAAAATTCGTTGCGGTTTAGACCTACATATGTTCAATTATTGACAGACAATCAGAAAGCTTTATGCATTATTTTATTTAAACAAATTTAAGTAATATGTCATGATTCGTACCAGTTTTAGCCGAACTAAAATTATTTCGAGAGGGAAATTTATATTTGACCCATGGTACATTATGGACAAATCATCACAAAACTCTGAACAGTGTTTTCTAGTATAAAAAATCTTAATTAGAACCAATTTCGATATAATAGTAGTGCAATATGTTATTGCGTTTTAAAGTTCTAAATTGGTTTTTAGAAGGCTGCTTAATATGGGACCTAAGGTAAGTTATAGACCGATTACCACAAAATTGCATGGTATTATTTCTGGCCATATGACGCAAAATTGGATCAAATTATACCACAATATCTGTATCTTCTACGGTTTTTGGCATATTTCAATAGTTTCCCATTATATGGGCCCTATGGTAAATTATGGATCGCTCTTCGCGAAGTTTAACAGTGTGATTTTTAGTCGTATAAGACTGCGGCGTAAAAAAATGTATTGCAGTAGCTTCATTTGTTACGGTTTTAGGCGTACTAAACTGTTTTGCGACAGTAGGCTTTATATGTATAGTAAATTATGGAATTTTAACACTACGATTTCTAGTCGCATAGAACGAATTTGTGCGAAATCTTATATTAATCTGTGCATTATTCCACCATTTATGTTAGTTTTTGTAACAAAATTGTCAATTTTTTTATTGTGGTGGTTCTACATTTCGATTCATAACTCTGATCCTACTTATCTGATTTTGCTGAATTTCAATCCCAATACCCCTGCTTAGGGTAACTACAAACAATTTGTTCATTTCTTTTGAGGCTTTCGACGAACATGGCTAAATCGACTTAGAATTATACAAGGATGCAGAATATATGTATATACCACATTAGCAGAGTAACATTTTTTGCACATTTTTTTCTTAAAATAGCGATTGATGCAGTCATGATGTTTAGTTTTTATGAGGCACTTAAAAATAACATTTTGTATTAAAAATAAACGCTGTTGACCGAAAATCGAATGCTGTTATCCACAATATGCACTTAAGCAAAATGCACATACACGATTTTTTTTCTAACAAAATTTAGCCATCATACACAATACTTTGTATTGTGTGCAGATATGCAACAAATGCAGTTAAGCGAAATGCAGCTAAACGAAAAATACTGTATAACAATTATTGTAATCTAAAAATGTTTATACATTTTAAGATAATTAAACTTCTTTGCATGGTGATGGAAATTTCCATCTTAATATTTATTGAAGAAGAAAACGAACACAAACAGGTCTAATGTAAATTGGTTGCTGCAAACATAATTTCTCATCACTATTGTCAACAGCAAATCGTAGCGGTAAAAAAACAAGAAGCATTACATTTAAATTTATTGGTTTTGTCTCGTTACTCCGCTGTGTGCTAACTTAAAAAAACAAGCATAATTCTTGCAATTTTTCGAAAGCTGATTTGAAACTTTTTGATATACAAGTTTTACTGAGAAAAAAGGTTTGTTATTATTGTTTCAGTAATATTCTGTGCAATTGATTTCGAAATACCCAAAGAAATCATGAAAAAATATGTGACAGAAATTTACATCATTATGCAATAGCTTCATTTGTAATGTACGGTGAAAATGTATTTATATTAAACCTGCTTTATGTTCGTTTTTTTAGACAAAAATGGATTAAAAAGTTATTGAAACGTTCTTGGCTCAATTGGAGGACGGTTGGCTATCGGAAGATGACCTTGATGCCGAAAATTCTGACGACGAGATCGATGGTGATGAAATTGTGCGATTGCTGCAGTTGGAATATGGTGACGATGATGAAATATATATAATTGGCGAATCTGATTCTCCTCACGTAGAAGAGGACGTTATAGGTGATCAGGAACCCTTGCAATCAGTTACTCCACACAGCTCGTTAACTTTCCCTTTTGACAAAAGACAATTTGTTTAGAAAAGCTCTTCAAACGAAGTTTCAGAACTGGAGACCCCATATCAGTGCTTTACTTACTTTTTTACAAAAGATACATATAATTAATATGATAGTCGAAGAAACAAATTTATATATATTACAAAGCAATCCCAATTCAACCTCAACTTATACTGAAGCCGACATTAAGAAGTTTTTTGATATAATTTTATACATGTCTGTGCAGAAATTTCCCAGCACAAGTTCGTACTGGTCACCAAATTATGGATATCAACCAATTTCTTCAACAATGCCTCTTAACAAGTTCGAAAAGATAAAACTATCACTACACTTTAGAAACAATGAACATAATAAACCTGTAGGCTTTACAAAATGCGTCCTATAATCACGTATCTTAATGAGAGGTTCTCCACAGTTCCAATGGATCAAAGACTTTCTGTAGATGAGCAGATGTTCTCTACAAAGATAGGTCACTTTTTAAAACAATACCCACCCAATAACCCACACAAATTGGGCTTCAAGTTGTATGTTCTTTGCAATCTGATTGGATATGCTCATAAGTTTGAAGTTTATTCTGGACAAGTGAACTTTAAAAATGCTCCAGATGAACCCGATCAATAATTTGTAATAATAATGGTTTTTTGAATTATTATCTGGAATAAAAATTATACAAAGCTATTTTGATTTTCATTTAATTAGTACTGAGTTTGACATTCGGATTTGCATTTGCATCCTACTGTTTTTTACATATTTAATACTTTTTATTTATAATTAAACATTTTTTAATATTTTTTCCTTAATCTAGAGCATAAATTACATCTCTGTGATTTTTTTCACAAAAAAAGAAAAAATCATGCAAAGAAGGGTTTAATTTGAAATCGGAGAAAAAGTGACAGGGTGGGTTTTTGAGATCTCAGTTAAACTAGGTTTAGTTAATCGGAAAGCAAATTTGTGCCGCCAGTACCAAGGGTATATACGAGGGTATATATTTTTCTCAAAATATTGGTCTCTTTTAAAATAATAAAAAATAATCACATTTTGCCGGAAAAATCCGAGTTTCAGAGTAATCCACATAATCCACATATCAAAAACCCACAATTAGTTTAAAATTTTCTTTGTCTTAAAAAATTATTTCTCTCCAATACTTTATATTTCGAGGGTGTAATCGAAATTTTGCAAATTACAAAATAATCTTCTAAATTACGTCTTAAGACCTACCCTATGTCATTTTGAAAGTGTGACACAGTGCCAAACTGTGTTATTTTTAAAATTAAATTTAAAACACAATGATTTATCTGTATTCTATGTTTTCTATGATAGGATATCCTAAAAATAATTTTTTTATGTAAAATAAATTAATTGATTTTTTTAGTGCAAATGGTCTAGGAAGGGTTTTATGAGAACACGTTGGGAACTTAATAATACTGTTTTTGATCTAGTCAATATACATCTTTTTCACGATGCATCAAATTTGGCAGCTTGTGAAGAATTTCCTTCAGTTTATTGTAAAACAAGAAGACGAGCTCTGGTACATACTTTAGAAAGGTAAGCTTTGGAGTTTTACGATCCCATAATATCACTTTTTAATTTTATTCAATTTAAATAGATTTCATTTGGACGAAAAGAATGGACTTGCACCATTTTTTATTTTTGGTGATTTTAATTTTAGATGTGATACAGAAGGAGTTATAAAGGTATGTTTATTTATTTATTTATCAAAATATACTTTACAAATTAAATTACAAAATATGTATACACAAGAAAACGCGCGAGATATTAAGGCCATAATGCGCGCGAAATACAAAATGTAAAATTAAAAATTAATTACAAGAGAGAAAATAATAATGCTAATCTAAATATAAAAACAATTAGCGGTTTTCTGAAAAGAAAATAAACTTTTGACATTTTGGTTATTAATCTGGTGGCATCATATTTTTTATTTACGTGAAAATATGGTAGCACCACAAATTTTGATTAAAAACACCAAAACAAACGTTTTTTGTTTTAATAAGAGGTCTGTCTGCGTACACATATTTTGCATAATTTTGTACAAAATGTCGCAAAATCTTGCAAAATGTTGTCTGCGTACTCCAAATCTCTTACAGCGAGAGAGCCAAAAAGAGAATTTTTTGACAGTTGGAAATTAGAGAACTTGCAAAATGTTACTGGAGAAATTTCCTCTGGTAAGATTTTGCAACTAGTTTGAACAGCTGTTTTTATATACTGTTTGAATGAAAGAGCTTACGTGTGCCAAGATAGCGTCGACAAAATAGCGTCGAATTTGGGAATTTAAAAACCGGGAAACCAAAATACCCAAATAATGGGGATTTACAGTATATGAACAAAAAGTTAGCGTCGAATTTAGGAATTTAAAAAGGGGAAGTAAAAATATATTTATATTTTTAATAAAAATACTAAAAATATTTACCACAGGCTTTTGCACGGTATAAACTGTATATTTTCTGAAAGTAAATAGTTTTCTGGACAAAATGACCGATGCGTGCAAAAAATATATAGTTTATACCGTGCAAAAGCCTGTGGTTCATTGCATAAATCAGTAAAGATTTTTACTGACCATTTTGGATGAACCCAGATTTCTCGGAAACTGTCCGAACGATTTTTTGCATGCATCGCTCAGTTTGTCTAGAAAACTATTTACTTTCAGAAAATATATAGTTTATACCCTGCAAAAGCCTGTGGTAAATATTTTTTGTATTTTTATTAAAAATATAAATATATTTGGGCTTAAATCTAGTTTACCGACGCAGCTCCAAATAAAAAAAAGTACCTAGGATGATAGAAAATAAGAAGAAAAAATAAAATAAGAAAGTTGGCGCAAACGATTAGTTTACGAGTTATGGGCGTTTTAAGTTTTTATTTGTAAATATGTGATTTTGCAGTACATTTCCAAATGTATATGGCTAATATTGGTATCATTGCAAAGCGTTTCACTAGATCATTCTGGACATACAGAATTTATTTTAATATTTTTAGTTTATTAAGAAGTGAGACGAGTTTGCAAAAATACAAAAGTTCTTTAGTAAGCATAAAAACAAATTATTCATTTTTTTCTAATTGTTTAATGTATTTATATACTACATACTAATTTATTTAAGAATTTTAATTAAAATACAAGTAAAACCTTCTTTATGTTTATGTTATACTAATGAGGAGAGAATCCTTGCCCATGGGCAAAGGCCGTCTATGCAGAGAATCTTTAGTAAGCGAAGCCGGTATTAGTTATACCATAGGGGAGAAAATATTTGCGCCCGGCCGAAGGCCGGCTATTCTTGGAAGCTTTAGTAAGCGAAACCGGTGTTTATTATACCATAGAGAAGAACATCCTTGCTTCCTGCCAAAGGCTGGCTATGCAAAGAATTTTTTTTTGCGATGCTAGTGTTTGTTATTTTATAAAATTTGTATTACACTTTTATTTAAATAAACTACATTCTTTCCTAGTGCACTTCCGTAACATTTCGACGTAAAATGAAAAAAACTGTAATGTGATCTAAAGAGTTTAATATTTTGAAATAAATTATGTATATCCAGAAAAATCTGTTCAATAGCTTTAAAATGATACCAATATTGGCAATATACGTTTAGAATTGTAGTGGAAAATCACATATTTATATGAAAACTTTAAACGTCCATAACTCGAAAACTAAGCGTTTGCGCCAACTTATTTATTTTATTTTTTCTTCTTATTTTTCCATTTTCCATCACCGTGGGTACTTTTTTTTTATTTGGAGCTGCGTCGGTAAACTACATTTGTTCCTATATTTGTACTTCCCTATTTTAAATTCCGTAATTCGACGCTTACTTTTTGTTTATACTGCAAATACCCATTATTTGGGTATTTTGGTTTCCCGGTTTTTAAATTCCCAAATTGGACGCTATTTCTTCAACGCTATCTTGGCTCACGTTTGTTATTTCAATTGTTTACACACCGATCAGCTGTTTCCTTGCAAGATTTCACTGGATACCGTCTGCGTACTTTTTGAGATATTCTCAGCCGTAAGAGTAAAATTTGTCTTACTCTCCCAAAAAAATTTACTGAGTATTTGCTACTGGAAAAGTACGCAGACAGACCTAAGGTCTGAGTTTAGACGAGCGAACATCTGGAATTCTCTTGTTTTTTCAATCGCGGTCACACAGGCCAACATGTTGCCGGCAACATTCTGTTGCTATTTTTGCTTTTTTTTTTATCAAAAAGCAAAGCAAATGTCAACAAAGAAAATGTGAACAAAGCGTGTCGCCGAGTACCAAACACAAAAACCATACTCTTTTCCCCACCCGTAATATGCTAGCAAAGTAAATGTTTCCCTTCCAAATGTTTCCCTGTCTAAATAGTGACAACCAAACAAACGGCGCTACATCGCAAATTTAGTTTTTATATTAAAAAAAATTTATTAACAAACAAAAAATGTCGCAAACTTTTCGACAAAAGAAATGAGTACTAAATTCGGCAAAAGTGCACTTTACGGAAAAAAAAAGTTTAAGGGGGCTGATGCCCCTGGGACCCCATGGATCAAAAAAAGCGGCCCGTCCACTTAGTGGTATGTGTGGGTACTCAAATTAAAGGTAATTGTGTAAAAAATACGATGTTAATAAAATTTAGGTCGAGCGGGACTTCTGGGTCCCTCTGTGGGTAAAAAAATTGCCCCTCCCACCCTTATAACTATGTGTGGGTACTCGAATGAAAGGTATTTTGCTTACGATTGTAAATATTTTTTTTTTATTTTGCTTTTTTAATGTTATAGGTACCTATGCGCTAAAATTTTTAAATGAGTTTTATTATTTTTTTATTTTTTTGTAACTAAAGCTTCTTTGTATAGCCGGCCTTCGGCCGGGCGCAAGGATTTTTGCCTTTATGGTATAACAAAGACCGGCTTCGCTAACTAAAGCTTCTCTGTATACCTATAAAAGATACATAAATTAACCTAGAGAGGAAAATATTAAACGAATACAAAAACAGAATACATATTTGCAATCGTGAGCAAATTACGTTTAATTTTAGTACCTACACAGATATACATATGTAAGTGTTATGGGGGGACACTTTTTTGCCCCAGAGGGCCCTAGAAATGCCGCTCACCCAAAATTTTATTATTTTCGTTTTTGTTGCACAATTACCTTTAATTTGAGTACCTACACATACCATTCAGTGGGCGGGGCGGTTTTTTGGACCCAGGGGTACCCACGGGCCTCAGCCCCCTTAAATATTAATTTTGGTATTTTTTTTTTAATTCTGGATCGGGTGGCATATTTTTTATATTTTTTTTTCGTACGCCCCGTAAAGTGCACTTCAGCCCTAAATTCATTTGGTGGAATAAAACAAAGCAGCCATTGAATGCAAAAAACCGACAGAACGTGTTCAGAAGAAAAAGTGAATTGCTGGATGCAAATTGAAGCAGAGTTCAATTCTGGTTTTGATAATTACATAAAACATTAAAAACAATATGAAAACCTAAAAAAAGTGTAACTTTGGAAGCTGCTTTTGCACCGCCATCTGTTCGATAAAGTGCTTCCTTGTCTTTTGCATACTTCTTTTTTTAGGTTTTCATATTTAGTAAAAGCAGAATATAACTCTGCTTCAAATTGCATCTAGCAATTTATTTTTTGTTTCGAACACCGTCAGTTTTTTGCATTCAGAGGTGGCTTTGTTCTTTTTACCAATTAATTTTAATACTCTATTTCTTTTGTAGAAAATATATTTCATTTTCTATTTGCCATAAAATTGCCCCATGTTTTTATTAAAATCAATGCCTTCCTTACCTTAAATAAATCCAAAACAAAAATAACTTTTTCCATTCATACTTCTTATGATAAAATAGTATAATATTAATTTATTTAAATGTAAATTGTTTTTTTTATTCATAAATAATTTCTTTTGCACCATATATAAATTTAAGTTGATTTTTTAAACTAACAGAAAAAAAAAAAAAAAAAAAATAAAAAATACTGAACTATTGTTAAATGTTTTAGTTATATCTTTTTTTAATATAACTTTATTTTATTAATATTTCATTATTAAAATGAGCATAGCATGAATTGTTAATATTATTTTTTTTTGTGTACATACTATATAAATAAAAATTAAGTTTTTTAAAAATGGAAGTGTAAAGCCTCTAGTACACGGCATGTAAAAAGCCACATGCGCATGTGGTTCTGACGTAATTTTGTCGTCATCACACAACACGCAATGCTTATTGTGGCTTTGCATTGACGTCAAAATTACGTCAGAACCACATGCGCATGTGGCTTTTTACATTCCGTGTACTAGAGGCTTAAGATTAAAACATAATCAAAGTACATAGTATAAGAGTTACGTTATAGGAAACTTTAAAATATTCTCTCATTTTTCCTATGTTAATTCAACTGTAAAAATGGGAATAGGGAAAAAACTCCCTGGGAATTTTTATTTAAATTTGGGCTGAACGTAACTTACAAAAACGTATTAAAAAAAAATCTTGATAAATTTGTGTCTTCTAATACTAATTATTTTAAGAAATTTTTGAAATAATCTTTTATGAGTACACGGCACACTAAATTATTTGTTTCGGTCCTGCTTTCTCTATTGTTAGGTACGGAAAATACGAAATCCACAGCATCTTGTGCTTCAATTTCTAAGTTTGGCACTTGAAATTCGTTGTTGATGCAACAAATATTGTGAAGAATGGCTGTAGCGACTATAATGCTTTTTAACTTTTTTTCAAACGAACTCAAACGAATACCTAAAGACAGAATTGGAAATCTTCTTTTCCAAACACCGTAGATCCGTTCGACACCGGAACGAGTTCTTATCTGTGATTCGTTGTATCTTCGTTCTATCTTCAGCAATTTTTGGGCTTAATAGAGGTGTCAGTAAATACTTTTTCTTTGGATATCCGCTGTCTCCCAATACTAAACTATCACCGAATTCGCCACTCTCAAGTTTGGAATAGATTCTTGAATTTTTGAAAATATTTGATTCATGTGCTGATCCTTGCCATCGAGCTACAATATTTGTTATTTCCAGGTTCAAATCACATCGTTTGAACATTTATGGAAAAAATCCCTTTCTATTCCGGTAGATTTCAGCACTATTCTCACCTTCAAGCAAGAAAAAAATGTAATATGATATAAAGCATGACAATATTATTACCTGGTGATAATTTTTTTACATGAGTGCAGTCAATAGCTGCGATGACTTGGAAATTTAGGAATATTGTACAAATCTTCCTGGCACTTTTGAAGCTTTTGATGTGGTGCAACTCCTTCGTCACGACTTTTGAAATAGTTGATTTCACTACCCCATTCAGATCTGCAATTGTCATTAACATGCCACCAGTAGCATATAACCTTAAGGCTATTAATAACATTTTTTCTTCAGATAATGCATTGTTCCTAAATAATTGATAAGCACAGTTTAAGTTAATATGTACAAATGCTTACCAGTTATTTGGATGTTTTATATGTGATCCAATTAGTTCTAAAACCATATAGGCTGAGTTCTGGGACAATCGTTGAAAAAATTCCATATCCGTATAAAAATAAAAATGGTTTGGTCGAGTTCCGAAGGTTTTAGGCTTTCTTATAACTTTTTTATTTAAATTTACATATACTTCAGAATCACTGAACTCTTCATCGTCTAAAGAATAATTCATCTTTTTTATTGTTTAATTTTAAAGAAAATATTTAATTTACAAAATAGCTGTAGAGGCACTTGCCATCAGCTGTGTATATTTTGACAACTGTAACTCAAGTTTAACTGGTCAATCTTGCTCAGTTAAACTCAAATTAATACAAGATAAACTGGATCTTAAAAACAACATGCTAAGTTTAAACCACGTTAAACCAATAAACAAAGATGAACTTTATCCAAAAAACTAGCTCCTAATGTACTAACATTTACAAGAATGCAACAACAAAATGTATTAAGTTATTATTTACTACGCTGTGGTTGAAAAATCCTACAAAAAGCTGTAATAAACACGTGTGAAATCTACCAGATTAAACAGCTGACGAAAATCTCTCTCTCAGCAGATTCATTTATTTAGAATACATACGAAAAAGACACTTACGTTTTGTATAAAATCGTATTTCATAAAACAGAGTTGTACACCTTACACAAAGTTTAAAAACTTCTATTATGTTTATTCAAAGAAATTTTATTTCCTGTAATTGATGAGAATCCGAGCAATCAAGAATTTGGTCCAAAGAATTAACCATTTTAGAAACTAGACATTACTTAAGTATGTATATGTTAAACGCTCATTACAGTATTACATGTACTGCACTTAGGGATGCAAACGATACATCGTTAACATGTTTAGAAAACATCGATGTATGTTTAGAATGTAGAATATAAACGATTTGTACTTTAAATATTTATACTTGTTTTCATATTTAATAATTTGAACAAACTCTCTTTGATTTTCTATAATTGTATAAATGTTATATCTTTTCTTTACTTCTCATTTTTCATTCTATTAATAAAGAACTATTTAAATCTTGTAATTTAGAGAGTATTTATTTAAATACGCCAATAGGTTATGGGCCCAGAAAACAAGATGGCTCAAGATTTTAAGTCAACTTTTGAAAAATTAAATAGAAATAACTATTTGATATGGAAACGTAAAGCCGAGTGTGTTTTAATAAGAGATGAAACATGGTATGTGATACGAGACCAAACGCCAGCAAATCCAGTTTCACAATGGCTTTGCAAATATGAATCAGCTAGGGCCTCAATTTTCTTGATGATAGA
Organism: Pollenia amentaria; assembly: GCA_943735925.1. Lineage (NCBI taxonomy): Eukaryota > Metazoa > Arthropoda > Insecta > Diptera > Polleniidae > Pollenia > Pollenia amentaria. The sequence continues at coordinate 107,381,023 of OX031006.1, forward strand.
AGATGATCTTTTTGACATAATTGATGAGGCTACATCAGCAAAAACAGCATGGGAGTTACTGAAAACTAAATTTGAAACATTTTCGTTCAGTGAATGTGTGTTTATAATGAAAAAATTATGTAAAATGCAATTGGAAGAAAACGATGATATGGAGAGTCATTTAAACAATATTCAAATTGAACTAAAGAAACTTTCAAGCATGGGTGAAGCTTTAAGCGAAAAATGGGAAGTCGCAATAATATTGAGAAGCTTGCCAGAATCTTATGACGGTTTAGTAACAACACTGGAAGCAAGCAGTAAAGGTGTACCATCTTTAAAGGTTGTAAAAGAAAAACTTATTGAAGAATCAAAAAGAAGAAACCAAAAGAAAAAGTTTGAAGATTCTGCTCTGAAAGTAAAAGTTTACCCGGAAAAGAAAGCAAATGTATTTCATAATATAGTATGCTATTTTTGTCAAAAACCGGGACATATACGTAGAAATTGCCAAGACTATCAAAATTATTTAAAGAAGAAAAATAAAACAAATGTTGTCGCTGAAAGTCGTGAAAGTGATAATAGTGAATTATGTTTTTGTATAAGTCTTGAAAAAGAAGAAAGTGACTGGTACGTAGACTCAGGTGCTACAAGTCATATTTGCAATCGGAAAAATAATTTTAAATATTTGGATGAAAAATCGATTACTTTAATAACTGTAGCAAATGGTTATGAATTGAAAGCGTATGGTAAAGGGTCCTGTGAATTGAATGTTTTAAATGGAAAAGGTGTTTCTCAAAATATAGTGGTAAAAGATGTTCTTTATGTGCCAAGTATTGAGAGCAATTTATTGTCTGTTAAAAAATTGACTGAACGAGGCTTAAAAGTAATATTCTATGCAGATGTTTGTGAAATTTGGAACGAGAATAATATTTTAGCAGCTGCAGTTATGAACAAAGGGTAATATAAGATTAAAACATCTAATTATAATATAATTAAGCAAGATGCAATGATTTTCAAATGTGTTCATTACTGGCATCGAGTTTATGGTCACCGTGATATTGATGCTGTCAAACAAAATTTAATGAAAACTGGTAAGGTAGCTGATAAATGCAATTGTGATGATTTATGTGAAATCTGTGTTCGAGGAAAACTATCTAGAAAAGTTTTTCCTAAATGTTCAAGTAAACAATCTACTAGTATTTTAGATTTGATCCATAGTGATGTATGCGGACCAATGGATACTCCAACGCCAAGCGGAAAACGGTATTTTGTTACATTTATCGACGATTTCAGTAAGTATATTAAAGTGTATCTGCTTACTCAAAAATCAGAAGTTTCCGATAAGTTTAAAGAATTTTGTGAGATGATTTATACTAAATTTGCAAAATATCCTAAAGTTATTAGATCAGATCGTGGAGGTGAATATATAGGATCAATTATTGCAAATTTTTGTAAAAATAAGGGAATACAGCAGCAATTTACCAACCCTTATACGCCTGAACAAAATGGAGTGGCAGAGCGGCGTAACAGGTATTTAGTTGAAATGGTTCGGTGTATGCTATTAGATGCACAACTTGAAAAATATTATTGGGGTGAGGCTGTTGTTACTGCAGCTTTTATTCAAAATAATTTGATAACGAGATCCACAAATAAAATACCAATTGAAGATTGGGAAGGTAAGCAAATGGAACCGTTCAAGTTAGAAATTTTTGGATCTTTATCCTTAGTCCACATTCCTAAAGAGAAAAGGAAGAAGTTAGATGAAAAGGCAAGATATTTAATTTTTGTTGGATATTCTGAGGAGTCAAAAGGCTTACGATTTTTGGATAAAAATACAAATAAGATTACAATAAGTCGTGACTATAAAATTTTGTTTGGTAAATCTAAAAATAACAAATTGTTAAATAAAAAGAGCTTAGTTTACATAGATCTGTTTTCGTTTGAGAATAAAAGTAGTAATTCGTGTAATCAAGATATAATTCAAAATGAGAATATAGTCCAGCAATATGAAGATGACAACGATGAAGAGGAGTATTTTGATACAGAAACAAATCAAAGAGCAAACTGTCCTGATATTGACCAAATGTCAGATAATATAGAAGGGGAATTGATAACGCAACCAACACAAACATTGAGAAGGTCAACAAGATCAACAAAGGGTAAGATACCAGAAAGATTTCAAGTGATTGTCGCAAAAGATTTAAAAGAACCAAGAACATTTAATGAAATCCTGAAGAGGAAAGATAAAGATCAATGGATGAATGCAATGAGAGATGAAATGAACTCATTAGCAGAAAATAATACATGGGTTTTGACAGACATCCCTGAAGGTCGTAAACCAATAGGGTGTAAGTGGGTTTTTAAAATAAAAACCGATTCTAATGGAAATGTTACAAAATATAAAGCAAGGCTTGTTGCTCAAGGTTTTAGTCAAAAATTGGGGGTAGATTATGATGAAATTTTTGCTCCGGTAATTAAACAAACAACATTTCGAATGTTTTTAACGTTTGCTGGTGAGAAACAAATGATAGTCAAACAATATGATATTAAAACAGCTTTTCTTTATGGAGAACTTAATAATGAAGTTTATATGAAACAACCAATTGGATTCGAGTTGGAAAACAATAAATTCTGTAAGCTTAAGAAAAGTATATATGGTCTGAAGCAGTCTGCAAAGTGTTGGAATGAGAAACTATTGAATGTTTTCTTAAGTTTAGGATTTAAAAGAGGACTTACTGATTCGTGTATTCTGAAACAAATTAAAGATGGTGAATGGATATTTATTTTAATTTATGTTGATGATATACTTGTTGCATCAAAATGTGCTAATCATCAGGAATTTGTAAAAACAATTTTAAAATCAAATTTTGAAATATCTGACATGGGTAATGTCAATTTTTATTTGGGAATTAAAATTGAAAAGGGGGTTGATAATTATTTTACTATTAGTCAAGAAAAATATATAAATAAAATCGTTGAAGATGCTGGAGTTATAAATGGAAAATTTTCAAAAATACCAATGGACATCGGATATTTAAAAGATATTACTGAAAGTGACTTAATGCCATCTAATGAAAAATATCATAAATTGATTGGTAGCTTATTATATTTAAGCATAAATACACGTCCAGATATATCAATTGCAGTTTCAATTTTGAGCCGTAAAGTAAGTCAACCGACATATAGAGATTGGACAGAATTAAAGCGGTTAATTAAGTATTTGAATGGAACAAAGCATCTAAAATTGAAGTTGAGGTGCAACAATAATAAAGTTTTATATGGATTTGCAGATGCTGATTGGGCTCAGTGCCAAATTGATCGCAAATCTAATAGTGGTTTTCTTTTTAAATATAAAGGATCATGTATATCGTGGGTTTCTAGAAAGCAAGAATGTGTGTCTTTATCATCAACAGAAGCTGAATATATATCTCTTAGCGAAGCATCACAAGAAGCTGTTTGGTTACGAGGGTTAATGAACGATTTTGAAATTTTAACAGATGATGCGATAATTATATACGAAGATAACCAAAGTTGCTTAAAATTAACTCAAAATGAAAAATTCAGTAGAAGAACAAAACATATTGAAACAAAATATAATTTTGTTCGTGACCTAGTTAAAAAGAATATAATTAAATGTGTTTACTGTCCAACGGATCAAATGGAAGCTGATGTACTTACTAAACCTCTGCAATCTACAAAACTTAAATATTTTCGTCAATTAATTGGATTGATTTAAAGTTAAATCGAGAAGGGATGTAGAATATAAACGATTTGTACTTTAAATATTTATACTTGTTTTTATATTTAATAATTTGAACAAACTCTCTTTGATTTTCTATAATTGTATAAATGTTATATTTTTTCTTTACTTCTCATTTTTCATTCTATTAATAAAGAACTATTTAAAACTTGTAATTTAGAGAGTATTTATTTAAATACGCCAATATAGAAAACATTGATGTATCGTTCATAAGCACCGCTGTCAACATTGATGTTTTGATAGACGATACATCGGCGTCAAAACTAAAAAAATCGACTTTAATATTTAATATTTTCATGTATTTTACATTTTTTTATAATACGAGTATTTTTTCATTTTTAATATTAATTTTTTCAATTAAACCCTTAATTTAAAAATATAAAAAGTGTATTTTAAAGCATAGCCGTACAAAATACGTATGTACATATGTATGTACATTAGGGTGGGTCACTGATATATGAGAAAAAATAAAACTTATCGAATCATATTCTAATAGCAATATTTTGTTATCTTACGCTAAAACAAATAAAAAATGCTAAAAAAAAAATTAAAAAAGTCACATCTTGAGCCCACGCCGGAGCTTCTAAGAATTAAGTATTTTAAAAAAAGCCATTTTATAAATTTTAATATTTTATTTGCTATAAATTATTTATTATTAATTAAAACTGAACACCTTTTTAATCACACATAAATAAAATAAACCTTTGGTTCCTATACAACATAAAACAATAAAAACACAAAACTTTATTAGTTATTTTTTGTAGTATTAGACGTTGTTTTTTAATAACGTAAAATAATGTTTAGTTATTACTCTAAGAGATATCGAAAAAATCAGTTTTTTCGTTCTTCTGTAAAATTGTGATTTTGCAGAAAGCATTATTTGAATATAAACCCTCGATTTGTACTATGTATAATTTGTTTATTTTTTATTTAATATATGTATTTGCTTTAATTAAAAAAATATTTATAAATAAATGCTTTAATTAAATTATAGATAAATTAAATTTTTTCAATTAATCAAGTTAACAATAATCCAACTCAAGTTGAAAATTTTTATTATTAAATATTATTTCTTCTTTGTATATGAAAGTGGCCAATTATTTTTTTTTACAAAAAATGGTATAATTTCAAAAAGTATTAAATTTTATACAGGAATAAAATTTTCCATAAAAAACAGTTTATGCTGTTATTTGCATAGATTACATAGATATAAAACTCCCTTAAAATTGAAAAAAAAATATATATTAAGCTCTTTACACATATAGGAACTGTGTGAATTCAACACACTTGTAAAAGTTCTCCTCAATTTTTGGATAAACAATACAATACAATTAAAAAACAAATTTTTAAAATTTTTTTATAAAATTTAAGTTTTATTTTTTAAAATACGCTCTCTGTGTAAAGCAGCAGGCAAAACTTAAAGTTTATATGGCATAAAATTGGCATATCCTTCATAATATAGCGGTTGACCAAAGTCTAATCTGGTATTATGGTAACCAGTAAGGGCTAATTATACTCCGGCATACGTGGAGAGGGTATTATGAGTTTTTGTTGATGGCTGTAGCCTATAAAAATATGGGCTCTCGACCTTCATTTAAGAAAACCGATCGGCTAAGAATTACCTCCTGAGTCGATCGAACGATGTCCGTCCATCCGGCTGGCTGTATAAACTTTGTACGCAAAGTACTACAATTTACAATTTTAGAGACAATTTTATGAAATTTGGTACAAATTCTTAAATTAATAAGGACGAAAAGCAGGAATCGGACCATACCTTCATAAAGCCCCTATATAAACTTCTTTCTAGAATATAGTCTTCTTTAATATAAACCATCTTATTATACTGGCATTTTGATTGAACTTGGCCCAGAAATATTTTATTCCAACCTTAATCATTTAACCAAATTTTATTTGAATCGAACTATATATTTGACCACAGCTACCATAAAAACACCGTCCCCCAATATAGGTTTTATTGCCATAACAACCTTATAAATATTGGAATTGACATGAAATTATAGGTACAGAATTGACCATTGGTCCCATACAAACGCTTTCCAAAAAATATTCAAATGCACAAAGAACATGTATAAGTTAATGAATCTTAAACTTATAACATAATTCTGTTTTGTTGCGTCCGTGATTGTACATAAGTCCCAAATTGGGTACACTCTCGTAAATTTGTGTTTGGTTTATGGCATTATGTAGTCCGGCTTTCTCACTTGTTTTTATAATTAGGTAAATATCATTAAAGTGGTGAAATATTCCCAGCAAACAGTAAAGCTTGATGTGCAAATAATAATGTTATTTAATTAAATCCATTCTATAATACATATTTGCTGCAAAATAGTTACATATATAACATTCAAAACTAATAGCATTTATAAAAAGAAGAGAACTTTATTTATTTCATACTAATACAATGATACAATTTTATTAATATAATCCCTGCAAACAATTTCGATCGAAAAATAATCTAAATAGTTTCCCCATTTAGCAAAAACCTATCGCTTTTGCTATTCAATTCTTATTGATGTAGTTACATCGTTCGGGAAGAAGTGTCCCACTATGGTAATAGTTACTTTAAGAATCCACTTAGTGTCTATATTATATGACGAATTAGAGCGCTTTGGAAGTTTAATATCAATTAAATTTAGTAGTATCGCTGTTGGCTCCAAAAACTACTCTTTTGAAGTTACATTTTTTCTTATTGTTCTTTATAATAAAAAAGTGGGTAATTTTACTGTTTATCTTTGTTTGATTTTGTAAGGGAAATCTAAGTAAAATATAAAATAAATGATCTTAAAGTTAAACAAATATTAAAAAATCTACCTTACATTTAATCAAAATAGCTGTTAATGTTTTAAAGTTAAAAACCAAATGTGGACAAATTTTGTTAAAGAAAACTACACAAAATCACAAGTTTATTCAAACACTAACTTTGTAAACTTTCATCATATTATAACTAGCATATCTTTTTATTGCAAATTTTTATTTACAAACTTTCTTCACTCAAAGTTATTCTTGATCTTCACTAGAAAAATTTAACAATAACACTAATTTTCACACTAAAATTATTAAAGTCATTAAATAAACAGACAGTTTAAAAAAATCACTAATATCCTTTAAAAAAGATAATTATCAAATTATTATTTTCAATTTCATTTTCATTTGCTCTAAAAAAAATATGCATGAGAAATTATTAAAACTTTAACCAATCTAACCGAAGAATAAGTTTGGGCAGTTTTGTGCACTCATTTATACGTGAACATTTTTTTTTCGGTAACATTTGGATTCCGCGGAGTCCCAATTTTAAGTACAATACTATAACTATTTATATTTTCAAATATTAAAAATTTCACTCTATTTTACATAATTTTATATATTAATATTATTTTACACGCACGTAGCACCGATCACATGGCAACTTAAATACAAACTGTGCTCTTTTACGTATTTTGCTTTTGTAATATTCACTATTAAACAGCAAATCGTTGCGAAGAAGTCAATATAATATGTGAAATATTCAATTGTGCCATTGTTGCAGTTGTATAACTGTTACAATTATCTGAACAACTCACTAAAGTGACGAAAAAGTATAATTTAAGAACTCATAATGTGATTCTACCGTATTTTTTTGTTGTTTAATTCCGAAAAATCTACTGTTTAACTACCAAATGTGACGAAGTAGTTAAAATTCGTAGACAATCGAAAAACACTCTACCAATTGCTTGGAGGGATATTACTAACTCATTCTCATCACATAAGTTTTTTTGACAACAGACTTAGGTTTTCGACGAGCGATTTTCATATCTATGTAATCCATGGTTACGTGTATGATAAAATTTAAAATTAAGATAAAATAAGAAATTTTAATCAGTCATATTTCGACGTGATTCAAGTTGGCTGTTTTTTTTTTGGCGGCTCACTAGCTTAGAATAAATATGACCCATGCGCTGGTCATCGGTGACCGCCTTGGAAGATTCATGTACTACATGAACATAACGCTCGGTGTCTACTGAATGGCATGGGTAAGCTGTGAAAATAATTAAGTTTAGCAAAGTAGAGTATCAAATGAAGTTATTTTCCTTGTGCTTATCTGGTATTTCGATTATTTCGTTGGAACATTGAATTGTTTCCAGCTGGTCTTGCGTATATAACTGCAAACATGCCGGCTCAGTCAATTCGAATTTGTCCAATTTATCATGTCAACGTATGAGTCACTCTCGAAGTTTATGAAATTATGAACTTGCGGACCGAATATTTGACGAATGCATCCTGTTGCTTCATTGCGGGCGGCTAAAATTTTAGCAAAGCCATCTGAACGTATCGTTGATAACAAAACATTCTTAGGGTGGAAAAAGTGAGCGTTATTTTCGATGAACGGATGGAGGACCTGTTGAATGTCTTTCTGCAGCTGCCGAATCCAAGATATGTATTGGAAAACGTTGCGACTTCCATGAATTGCCAATGGTTGGCTTTTTACAAGAAACCAGAATGGCGCATAAACTTTCACAACGAACTGGGCCAGTTTATTCAATACCATCGAGGGCTGCTTGCACGATACATAATAGCGGAGTATTCGAGAGGCTGTTGTTAGCCAGCGTACTGTGTTAATAGCACCGGGCTTCTCGCTGGCTAATCTCTCGTCGGATTCTCCGATATGAACGGCTCGAACCATACGGTACAGATAAACCTGGTCGCCTCGAAGATTCCACATTTGAACAACGTCACCTCTTATCGACATCGGATCACCCATATCATCTAAAGTCAACAATCTTGGGCCGCACTGATCGATGAAAAAATCGTTCACGTCGTCTGGGATTTTATCAGAGGCGGTGCAATTGCATGGAATATTTGTCACAATGTCGCACTTACAACGCGTAATCATGAACAATCGATTCCACTCAATAGCGTTGTATTTCAATGGATATTTAACTACTTTATAGTAATTATTAATAAGCTTATCCAAACGTCTACGAGCAGATGTTGATGATATAATTGGAATTCCAGCGCGCTGCCACAAAAGGCTAATACTTTTCTAAACTTTTTGTTTAAAAGCACTCAACTTTCGACTTCGATCGGTATTATGCCGCAGATACAAAAAGAAATTAATACCATCGCACTTCGACAGTAATTTAGTGGTGTTTAACTCAGTAGCAGTAAAACCCATTTTCAAAGATTTTTTGGTCGTCTTATAATTACAATAATTAATTGTGTTAATACAAAAATAAAATATAGATGAAATTCCAACAGTTATTTTTATACCCTCCACCACCACTAGTGGTGAATTGTTTTATTATTGTATACGTCTAAGACCCCATAAAGTATATACATATATTCTGGCTCCTTGAGTAATTCCAAGTCGATTTAGCAATGACGCTCACTTTCGAAAAACGCTAAAGAAAAGAACAAACTTGGTATCAAATTGCTTGTAGTTATCTTAAGCAGTTTCGGATTGAAATCCAGCTATAGCGGTTCAGTAGAATCAGAACTGTGAATCAAAATGTGGAACTACCACCCTAAACAAATTGATAATTTTAAAAACAAAAACTAACATAAATGGTGGAATAATGCACTGAATGATATAAAATTTCACGAATTCGCTTTATATGACTGCAAATCATACTGTTAAATTTCGTGAAGATCGGTCCATAATTGACCATAGGCCCCATATAAACCCTACTCGCGGAAAACAGTTTATTGCGCATTAAACCAAATAAAGCCCACTATGAGAAAATAATTTAATTCGCCTAAAACCATAACAGATATAGATATTGCGGTAAAATTTCTTCCAACTTAGACTCATATGGCCAGAAAAAATATCATGCAATTTTGTGAAAATAACGCTAAAACGAATTACACTGCTGTATAGCAATTTATTCTAATTTATTTTTTGTAATACCAGAAATCAGTCTTCAGAATTTTGGGATGATTTGTCCATAACACTGGCTTACAGCCAAAAAATACCAAGAACGCCACATGCCTAGATAAGTTAATTGGGACCTCCTGAACACGAAAAATTCTGTAATTTTAAGGTAATTGAATGCCTTTTCCGCCGATATGCTTTAAGTTTCTATCTGATAAGAAATGGCTGAGTTATGGCACCTCAAAATTAAAAATTTGAATTATTTGAATATAAACCCTCGATTTGTACTATGTATAATTTGTTTATTTTTTATTTAATATATGTATTTGCTTTAATTAAAAAAATATTTATAAATAAATGCTTTAATTAAATTATAGATAAATTAAATTTTTTCAATTAATCAAGTTAACAATAATCCAACTCAAGTTGAAAATTTTTATTATTAAATATTATTTCTTCTTTGTATATGAAAGTGGCCAATTATTTTTTTTTACAAAAAATGGTATAATTTCAAAAAGTATTAAATTTTATACAGGAATAAAATTTTCCATAAAAAACAGTTTATGCTGTTATTTGCATAGATTACATAGATATAAAACTCCCTTAAAATTGAAAAAAAAATATATATTAAGCTCTTTACACATATAGGAACTGTGTGAATTCAACACACTTGTAAAAGTTCTCCTCAATTTTTGGATAAACAATACAATACAATTAAAAAACAAATTTTTAAAATTTTTTTATAAAATTTAAGTTTTATTTTTTAAAATACGCTCTCTGTGTAAAGCAGCAGGCAAAACTTAAAGTTTATATGGCATAAAATTGGCATATCCTTCATAATATAGCGGTTGACCAAAGTCTAATCTGGTATTATGGTAACCAGTAAGGGCTAATTATACTCCGGCATACGTGGAGAGGGTATTATGAGTTTTTGTTGATGGCTGTAGCCTATAAAAATATGGGCTCTCGACCTTCATTTAAGAAAACCGATCGGCTAAGAATTACCTCCTGAGTCGATCGAACGATGTCCGTCCATCCGGCTGGCTGTATAAACTTTGTACGCAAAGTACTACAATTTACAATTTTAGAGACAATTTTATGAAATTTGGTACAAATTCTTAAATTAATAAGGACGAAAAGCAGGAATCGGACCATACCTTCATAAAGCCCCTATATAAACTTCTTTCTAGAATATAGTCTTCTTTAATATAAACCATCTTATTATACTGGCATTTTGATTGAACTTGGCCCAGAAATATTTTATTCCAACCTTAATCATTTAACCAAATTTTATTTGAATCGAACTATATATTTGACCACAGCTACCATAAAAACACCGTCCCCCAATATAGGTTTTATTGCCATAACAACCTTATAAATATTGGAATTGACATGAAATTATAGGTACAGAATTGACCATTGGTCCCATACAAACGCTTTCCAAAAAATATTCAAATGCACAAAGAACATGTATAAGTTAATGAATCTTAAACTTATAACATAATTCTGTTTTGTTGCGTCCGTGATTGTACATAAGTCCCAAATTGGGTACACTCTCGTAAATTTGTGTTTGGTTTATGGCATTATGTAGTCCGGCTTTCTCACTTGTTTTTATAATTAGGTAAATATCATTAAAGTGGTGAAATATTCCCAGCAAACAGTAAAGCTTGATGTGCAAATAATAATGTTATTTAATTAAATCCATTCTATAATACATATTTGCTGCAAAATAGTTACATATATAACATTCAAAACTAATAGCATTTATAAAAAGAAGAGAACTTTATTTATTTCATACTAATACAATGATACAATTTTATTAATATAATCCCTGCAAACAATTTCGATCGAAAAATAATCTAAATAGTTTCCCCATTTAGCAAAAACCTATCGCTTTTGCTATTCAATTCTTATTGATGTAGTTACATCGTTCGGGAAGAAGTGTCCCACTATGGTAATAGTTACTTTAAGAATCCACTTAGTGTCTATATTATATGACGAATTAGAGCGCTTTGGAAGTTTAATATCAATTAAATTTAGTAGTATCGCTGTTGGCTCCAAAAACTACTCTTTTGAAGTTACATTTTTTCTTATTGTTCTTTATAATAAAAAAGTGGGTAATTTTACTGTTTATCTTTGTTTGATTTTGTAAGGGAAATCTAAGTAAAATATAAAATAAATGATCTTAAAGTTAAACAAATATTAAAAAATCTACCTTACATTTAATCAAAATAGCTGTTAATGTTTTAAAGTTAAAAACCAAATGTGGACAAATTTTGTTAAAGAAAACTACACAAAATCACAAGTTTATTCAAACACTAACTTTGTAAACTTTCATCATATTATAACTAGCATATCTTTTTATTGCAAATTTTTATTTACAAACTTTCTTCACTCAAAGTTATTCTTGATCTTCACTAGAAAAATTTAACAATAACACTAATTTTCACACTAAAATTATTAAAGTCATTAAATAAACAGACAGTTTAAAAAAATCACTAATATCCTTTAAAAAAGATAATTATCAAATTATTATTTTCAATTTCATTTTCATTTGCTCTAAAAAAAATATGCATGAGAAATTATTAAAACTTTAACCAATCTAACCGAAGAATAAGTTTGGGCAGTTTTGTGCACTCATTTATACGTGAACATTTTTTTTTCGGTAACATTTGGATTCCGCGGAGTCCCAATTTTAAGTACAATACTATAACTATTTATATTTTCAAATATTAAAAATTTCACTCTATTTTACATAATTTTATATATTAATATTATTTTACACGCACGTAGCACCGATCACATGGCAACTTAAATACAAACTGTGCTCTTTTACGTATTTTGCTTTTGTAATATTCACTATTAAACAGCAAATCGTTGCGAAGAAGTCAATATAATATGTGAAATATTCAATTGTGCCATTGTTGCAGTTGTATAACTGTTACAATTATCTGAACAACTCACTAAAGTGACGAAAAAGTATAATTTAAGAACTCATAATGTGATTCTACCGTATTTTTTTGTTGTTTAATTCCGAAAAATCTACTGTTTAACTACCAAATGTGACGAAGTAGTTAAAATTCGTAGACAATCGAAAAACACTCTACCAATTGCTTGGAGGGATATTACTAACTCATTCTCATCACATAAGTTTTTTTGACAACAGACTTAGGTTTTCGACGAGCGATTTTCATATCTATGTAATCCATGGTTACGTGTATGATAAAATTTAAAATTAAGATAAAATAAGAAATTTTAATCAGTCATATTTCGACGTGATTCAAGTTGGCTGTTTTTTTTTTGGCGGCTCACTAGCTTAGAATAAATATGACCCATGCGCTGGTCATCGGTGACCGCCTTGGAAGATTCATGTACTACATGAACATAACGCTCGGTGTCTACTGAATGGCATGGGTAAGCTGTGAAAATAATTAAGTTTAGCAAAGTAGAGTATCAAATGAAGTTATTTTCCTTGTGCTTATCTGGTATTTCGATTATTTCGTTGGAACATTGAATTGTTTCCAGCTGGTCTTGCGTATATAACTGCAAACATGCCGGCTCAGTCAATTCGAATTTGTCCAATTTATCATGTCAACGTATGAGTCACTCTCGAAGTTTATGAAATTATGAACTTGCGGACCGAATATTTGACGAATGCATCCTGTTGCTTCATTGCGGGCGGCTAAAATTTTAGCAAAGCCATCTGAACGTATCGTTGATAACAAAACATTCTTAGGGTGGAAAAAGTGAGCGTTATTTTCGATGAACGGATGGAGGACCTGTTGAATGTCTTTCTGCAGCTGCCGAATCCAAGATATGTATTGGAAAACGTTGCGACTTCCATGAATTGCCAATGGTTGGCTTTTTACAAGAAACCAGAATGGCGCATAAACTTTCACAACGAACTGGGCCAGTTTATTCAATACCATCGAGGGCTGCTTGCACGATACATAATAGCGGAGTATTCGAGAGGCTGTTGTTAGCCAGCGTACTGTGTTAATAGCACCGGGCTTCTCGCTGGCTAATCTCTCGTCGGATTCTCCGATATGAACGGCTCGAACCATACGGTACAGATAAACCTGGTCGCCTCGAAGATTCCACATTTGAACAACGTCACCTCTTATCGACATCGGATCACCCATATCATCTAAAGTCAACAATCTTGGGCCGCACTGATCGATGAAAAAATCGTTCACGTCGTCTGGGATTTTATCAGAGGCGGTGCAATTGCATGGAATATTTGTCACAATGTCGCACTTACAACGCGTAATCATGAACAATCGATTCCACTCAATAGCGTTGTATTTCAATGGATATTTAACTACTTTATAGTAATTATTAATAAGCTTATCCAAACGTCTACGAGCAGATGTTGATGATATAATTGGAATTCCAGCGCGCTGCCACAAAAGGCTAATACTTTTCTAAACTTTTTGTTTAAAAGCACTCAACTTTCGACTTCGATCGGTATTATGCCGCAGATACAAAAAGAAATTAATACCATCGCACTTCGACAGTAATTTAGTGGTGTTTAACTCAGTAGCAGTAAAACCCATTTTCAAAGATTTTTTGGTCGTCTTATAATTACAATAATTAATTGTGTTAATACAAAAATAAAATATAGATGAAATTCCAACAGTTATTTTTATACCCTCCACCACCACTAGTGGTGAATTGTTTTATTATTGTATACGTCTAAGACCCCATAAAGTATATACATATATTCTGGCTCCTTGAGTAATTCCAAGTCGATTTAGCAATGACGCTCACTTTCGAAAAACGCTAAAGAAAAGAACAAACTTGGTATCAAATTGCTTGTAGTTATCTTAAGCAGTTTCGGATTGAAATCCAGCTATAGCGGTTCAGTAGAATCAGAACTGTGAATCAAAATGTGGAACTACCACCCTAAACAAATTGATAATTTTAAAAACAAAAACTAACATAAATGGTGGAATAATGCACTGAATGATATAAAATTTCACGAATTCGCTTTATATGACTGCAAATCATACTGTTAAATTTCGTGAAGATCGGTCCATAATTGACCATAGGCCCCATATAAACCCTACTCGCGGAAAACAGTTTATTGCGCATTAAACCAAATAAAGCCCACTATGAGAAAATAATTTAATTCGCCTAAAACCATAACAGATATAGATATTGCGGTAAAATTTCTTCCAACTTAGACTCATATGGCCAGAAAAAATATCATGCAATTTTGTGAAAATAACGCTAAAACGAATTACACTGCTGTATAGCAATTTATTCTAATTTATTTTTTGTAATACCAGAAATCAGTCTTCAGAATTTTGGGATGATTTGTCCATAACACTGGCTTACAGCCAAAAAATACCAAGAACGCCACATGCCTAGATAAGTTAATTGGGACCTCCTGAACACGAAAAATTCTGTAATTTTAAGGTAATTGAATGCCTTTTCCGCCGATATGCTTTAAGTTTCTATCTGATAAGAAATGGCTGAGTTATGGCACCTCAAAATTAAAAATTTGCCTATTTTTTACGTTTGTTTCAAAAATTTTCATTTTTATTTCGTTTTTTTTTCTACGTTATAGTAAAGATCTGGAATGGAATCGGATGAAAAATAAAGTTTTTATTAAGGATTTTGTGAAACGACAATATTTTCATCTTAATTGCTCACACACTATATTCGGCGTAAATTCAAAAAATTTTAATTAAAATGACGAGCGACTTGAACTGTTGCGTTTTTTTTCGGATGGATCTTCGCGAATGAGGAACTAACAATAGTCCGCCATCATTTGTTCGTCCCACCAGCCTTTGTAACGTCTCTCGATTTCTTCCATTTCTTGGTGAAATCTTTCACCTTGTTCATCACTTTCGGAGCCCAAGTTCGTGGGGAAAATATGGAAAAAATGACTGAATAAGAAGTGTAATTTAGGTGTCATATTTGAACCTAAAGGTTAAAAAGAATAAATTTTAAAATGATAACGGCCTTTTTGATATACATGTTTTCACTCAACGCTTACCAATGGCATTGAATTTTTGCAGTAATGTATCGATCTTCTCTGCGTAATCAGGACTTCTGAAGTTTCCCAAAAAGTTGTGAACGATGTCCTGGAATGCTTCCCATGCCTCCAAATGAGCTGGACCTAAACACTCATTAAATGCTTGGTCACCGTACAGAGCCCGAATTTGAGGTCCATCAAATATACCAGCTTCAATTTTGCTCGCTGTGGCTCTCGGAAATTTTTGTTTAAGGTAATTCATGGCAAGACTGTCTTTTGGCAACTTTTTCACAATATTTGTAAATAACCCAAGCTTAATATGTAATGGAGGAAGTATTATCTTCTCCAGAGGAATGAGTGGGTCATTTTTGATATTGTACACTCCTTGCGTACGTCCACTTCGCTCGGGCCAAACTTTTCGGGTGTAGTGATTCTGACGGTCACTGCTGTCCCATAGATATAGAAAACAGGGAAACTTCGTATTGCCCCCTTGCAATCCGGATAGTATGGCAACTAATTTAAAATCAGAGCAAACTTTCCATTGATGTTGGTCATAATGTATGAGATCGAGAAGTTCTTTCATTGCTTCATATGTTTCCTTTATGTATTTTCCATATCCGATTGGAATTGATGGTTTCGTATTCTCTTTATGAAGCAAGACTGCCTTCAAACTATCCTTGTCTCCATCCATAAAAAGACGCCATTCCTCTGGGTCATCATTTTGTTGGAGAGCATTGAAAAGACCACATATAATGGCACAAAAACAAAAGTTTGCAGTTTTTGCGAAGAAAAGTGCAAGTTGTTTGCTGCGATCACGGTAATATGTAACACGTGTCTCAGGAGCACAATATCCTTACTCTTGTAATCGTGATGCAAGTAATTCAGATTTCGATTTCGGCAAATACAAATCTCGGCACAAATCATTGAGCTCGGCCTGAGTAAGTAAATGGGGTTTCTTATTTGATTGCATTTCTGCTTCACTGCATTCAATTACCTTTCCGACGATATGCCATTCATCTCGATCGGACTTTTCGGTTGGGCTCCACAAGGGTTTGAGTGGGACCATACACCGAAAAACACAAAAGTACCGTTATCTAAAAAACGGTACTTAGAAAAAAAATTACAGCGTTTTTCGTGTTCAGGAGGTCCCAATTAACTTATCTAGGCATGTGGCGTTCTTGGTATTTTTCCAAATTAAAAATTTGTAAAGCAGTGTAATTAACCATAGGTGCAATATAAATTACCCTCCAAAAATCATTTTAGTTCGGCTAAAACTGTTACGAATCATGATATTTTACTCAAGCCAGTTCAAAGTTCTAAAAAGAAACGCATACAACTTTCTTATTGTCGGTCAATAATTCAATATAGATCTAACCCGCAACTAATTTTAATGCTGACGTTCGTTTTTGTGAAGATTAGCTAATAATATACATGTACTTAACATATAGAACCCACTTCTGTCGGTGGAGGGTATTAAAGATTCGGCACAGCCGAATATAGCACTCTAACTTGTTATATAGTTGTTTTCAGTAGCACTTTATTTTATATACTGATTTCATTCATTGAAATTCGTTCTTAAGTACTATTTACAAAATTCATTATGAAATTGGTTTTTTTTATACCCCATTTCAAAAACTGCATAAAAATATATCAATGTCTGTAAAAAATATTAAAAAAAAAAATTTCATGGACAAACAAAACCTTGTTTATGTTGGGGTTTCCCGCGTTTTGTTACCTGTAAGCAACGCACACGCTTATTATACAGTCCGATGCACAATAATTGAACTGCCTGTTTTTGAAATTGAAAAGAAAAAAAAAACTTATGTACATATATTAGTGAAGCAAGAGGGGTAGACAAAAATACACGATTTCGTTACATAATATTTAAAGATCCGACTGCAAATGCTGACTGTCCTGCAGGAATTATAGTAATTCTTTCTTGGAAAGATTGTAATGATTTTTAGCAAGCTTTAATTTTCTAATTAAATTTAAAAATGTTTCTGCTGGAATTAACGAAATACTTCTTTAGCAAAAGCTTAATAGTTTCTTGCGAGCTTTAATTTTCTGACATTAGGGTGGTACGACCAGAGATCTGGTGGATAAATACTAGAACGAGATACTTGAGGTCAATTGCCCCTAAGGTCTTATCGAGACAAAAACATTGATTTATCATACTTTAAGATCGGACTGTAAATGCCCAAAAAGACATAACGAAAAACGTAAAAAGGCGACCCCTACGTTCGGCAAAAAAATGTTCGAAACCTTGCAAAAATACTTTATATTAGAGGTGGTACGAGGAAACTTTTTTTGAGGCACGGCAATGTTGTTAAGAAAACTTGATTTTACATTTATATGTTATAAAATGCTTAACGTTCATTTATGAAACAAAATAAAACGCTGCTTTTTAAAAAAATAAAACAATTTAAAATTCAAGAAATATAAAAAATGGACAGATTGCGAAATTTAAAAAAATAATGGATTATAAATCAGACAATCGAAAATAAACTCTAATAAAAGATGGCGTATTTTATGTTGCGCCTGCATGTATGCACTTGTTGCTAAATTGTATACTCACGTCAACAAGTGCAAAATTTTACATTTTCGCATTTGTGCAAGACTAAATATTGTGACGTGAATTAAGGTAGAGTTAGATGTACAAAATAAACAAATGCATATGCACATACAATAGAAATGAGAAATATATAAAAGGCTTTAAATGGTTACAAAATTTTGTTTGGTCTATGCACATTTACAAAATAATATATGTAAATGTGTATGTATATGCTAAAATACATATTTGTTTATTGTAAATCTATAATATAAATATCAGATATTAAATTATTACTTACACTAAATACTGTTTTAATACCATTTTAATCACTTGGTACTTTTTCTGCACAACGGTCAACATTTAAACCTTTTGATTTCCCATCACTGTGTGTGTTGTTGTATGTATACTATTGCTTTTTTGTTTATGTATGTGAAAAACATATGACACGTATTTAGATGTTCTATAAGTGCACCAACGTGCAAGCAGTCCATTACAGTAAGTTACGGGAACAGCAACGTTCGCCTAACTCAGCCTTTAGCCGAACGTCCACGTCCTCTAACGAAACGTCTGGTCCGTTTTGTTATTTGCTTACAATGTAAATGCTTACCCAATTTAAATGTCACGTAACGGAACGTCTCAATCTGTATAAATTAGAATTTCTTGCCGTCGTTACGTGACAGTTGTAAAGCTGTGATGGCCTGCTTGTATATTAAATTGAATGCGGGTTTTTTCGCTCTTTTTTTTTGGTACATTTTTCCAGTATATCTATAGACTTTCGACAAAACGACTTACAATACAACATATTTCCATATATATAAATATACATATGCTTAGATGAATAAAAACTTAATGTTGTAATTGTGTATATACAGTGTTGTGATTTTTGGAAGAGTCCAAGTTTTGTATTACAGGTTCGTGGCGGTATATAGTATTTCAAGCGTCTTAATTTCTGCCTGGGTATTCTCATAAAAATAATTATACATATATACATATGTACCGAGCCTTTGCTGCAATAGAGTCATAACTCAAATTTTCTAGCACCTTTAAATTTAATTCTCTCTAGTGTTGAGTATATAAGATATTTGTATGAATTTTTTTACACAAAATGAAGAAACGATATGGCGACTAACTCCAAATTTTACTAGCTAGAAGACTTCCCTATGTTCCACTGGGAATTAAAGAATTAAATACATTAGCTCAACAATCAGATTTTTTGAGTTATGACTATTGCAGCAAAGGCTCGATATGTTTTTATCCTACTTATATTATAAATGTGCAAGTTTGTAAGGAAACTCTACCTAATTCGATTTTATCAACGTCCACTGTCCCAACAAAGGTTTCAGATACGAATACAATATCATATTTATCTGTACAAGAAGCAGAACAGCTGGTCATTGGAGTAAGCCAACAGCAACAACATTCTACTATGAATCTTCCTTCAATTAACAATAGTCTTCCTAATAATATCACTGGTAACCCGGTTCAACTTAAAGTTATTGGTCCAAAAAAGACAATATTTGCTGCTCGTTTTGCTTCGGATACAACGTCAGACGCAATAAAACAATATGTTAACTTTAAACTTGGTAAAGAAATTGATATAAGTGTTTTCAAATTCAAGTATTCTGAAAGAAGAAGCAAATCATCTTTTAAAATTATTGTTCCAGAAGAAAATTTTAATACCATTGTCAATGCAAATTTTTGGCCTCCTAACGCTATTATACACGAATATGAATATAGAAATGCTTTTCGTTCTGATATTGCTTACTTACCTTCTCATGATAATATTCCAAAAAACTAAATAATTTGCAGACTGAAAACTTAATAAGTGTTGGGTACCAAAATGTGCGTGGCCTTAACACGAAATTATCCACCCTTTATGCCAATAGCTTTGGGTTTCCCTTTCATATAATTGTTTTTACGGAAACCTGGTTAAATAACAGAAACAATATATACAATTATGAAATTTTATGCCCGAGATACCAGATTTTTAGATTTGATAGGATACATAAATCTGGTGGCGGTGTTCTTATCGCAGTGCTTGATTATTTTCCTTGTGAATATATAAACCTTACATCTAGTGATGATACTGAATTTGTAAAAGCCACCAAAGCGAAGAGGCGGCTACGTTACAAAATTGAGGAGAAATATAGCCAACTTAAAAATAATAGTAAATTCTGATCCACCACCTCCATGGCAACACGCAGCTAAATACTGGGAAAGGATTAAGGAATTAGAGGATACCTTAAACTTGTATTTGAAATCAAAAAAAGAAATAAAATGAAGTGTATCTTTATACAAATTAGTTTAGTTATTTGTATGTTTCTAGCATTAACGTTTGTAGCACAGAAAGAAAAGGAATTAAAAGAAAGAATAATAGAAATTATAAAGGAATTCTTGAACTCTGTAAAATTTGAAAATTTAATTTCACGTAATTAAAGAAAAAAAAAAATAGTAGTTAAGGACATTAGATAAAAATATGATAAAAAAGATAATAAAGAATACTATAAAATTAATTGTACTTTTAATATTTTCACTAATTATCAGTTCTCCATAAGAGTATATGTGCTAATGCAAGAGCGAATCACAACTCTTAAAAATATATTCACATTTTTCTAAAAAAAAAAAAAAAAAAAAAAAAAAAAAAAAAAAAAAAAAAAAAAGAGAAAAAATTTTAGGATATTAAGCTGTATTCGACTTATCTTTACATTTCCTGTTCCTATATACCTCCAAACTCGCCAGCTGAAATTTACAATAACCACATTTCTGCAATTAAACTTGTTCTTGGTCAGTCTAAACCTTCTGATTTGTTTATTGCCCTTGGTTACTTCAACCTTCCAAACATAGTATGGAGTAATCCTGTAGAAATAAACTATTTAATTCCATTACAATTAAATGAATTTATTCAGTCACTGCTGTCATGTGGACTTTCTCAGATAAACTACGTCTCCAACGCATTTGGGAAACTTCTTGATCTTGCTTTTGTTAACCAGCCATCAGACATACATGTGAGGAACACGCTACCTATTTCTCAACCTGAAGATTGTTACCATCCTACAATACAGCTAGATATTTGCCTTTCTACAAAAATCTTTCCCCAGGAATTAAGAGAAAATTTAAATAATTTGGTATTCTGTTTCTCCCGTACGGACTACACAAAATTTAATAGTTTATTATCGAAAGTCGATTGGGATACTCTTATTTCAGGAGATAATCTGGATAATGTCGTATCAAATTTGTATGCTGTATTGCATCACTGCATGTTGGAAGCTGTTCCCAAACAAATTATTCGCAGTAATAAAGGCCCTCCCTGGAATAATCGTTATTTATCTAAATTGAAAAATAGAAAAACCAAACTTTTTAAAAAATATAGGCTATCCGGCTCATCTGTTGATTTCACGAATTATTGCATTATACGATCTAATTACAACACGGCTAGCCAACTAGCGTATAAAAGCTATTTAAATCGAATGAAAATTAAAATGAAAACCAACCCCAGATCGTTCTACAATTTTATCAACAGTAAGCGTCGTGCAAGTGCGTATCCTAATTATTTGAAATTTGGATCTCGGAGTGCTGAAGATGATGTTTCTATTAGCAACTTATTTGCTGATTTTTTTGCAACCACGTATTCAAAAAAGTCATTTGATAGTCAAACTTCTTATCCCTATAGCATACCTCATTCTACAGGTATCAACTTTTCATTTATTGACACTGAAACAGTACTATTAAATTTAAAGTCTCTGCGGTGTTCTCTTAATCCTGGCCCGGATGGTGTACCTAATTGTATTTTAAAAAATTGTGCAGAATCCTTATATGTTCCTCTTACAATTATCTTCAATAAATCTATTGAACTTGGTTACTTACCACCTGAATGGAAAAAATCTTATATTACTCCGTTGTTTAAAAGTGGAAGTAAACTGAAAATATCGAATTATAGAGGAATTGCAAAGCTGAATGCGATTCCCAAACTTTTAGAAAAAATATTAACTGATAGTTTATATCATCAAATCTCTTCCCTTTTATCACCTTGTCAACATGGTTTCAGGAAATCACGTTCCACTGCTACTAACATTTTACAATTAACTACTATTGTAAATGAAGGTTTTGTTAATAATAAACAAACAGACGTTATTTACACGGATTTTAGCAAAGCATTTGATAAAGTTAACCACGATATTTTACTTTACAAGTTATCACGTATGGGATTTAGCAACAACGCAATACAATGGCTTAAATCATATCTTTTAGATAGAACCCAACAAGTAAAATTAAAAAATGCTACATCAAAATTCATCGATGTTCTCTCGGGTGTGCCTCAAGGAAGTCATTATTTATTAACGATCTGCCATCGGTTGTTCAGCACTCTAACATACTCATGTATGCTGATGATGTTAAAATTTTTAATTCTTTTAACGATATTATTGATCAATCTATTTTGCGGTCTGACATTGAACTTTTCTCTCAATGGTGTAATTACAACTTATTGGATTTAAATATAAAAAAATGTAAACACATGTAATTTTTCCGCTCATTTAAACTTGACACTAGCTATTTTCTAAATGGAACATTACTGGATAAAGTTCACACTATTGGTGATCTCGGTATTTTATTGGATCACAAACTAAAATACTGTGATTACATTTCATTAATGGTCAATAAAGCTAATGGAGTTCTTGGTTTTTTGAAACGTTGGTCAAAAGAATTTTCTGATCCATATGTAACTAAACACTTATATACGTCTCTGGTTCGCCCTATCCTGGAATATGGATCAATTGTGTGGGATCCATACTTTAATATATATATCAACAGCATTGAATCTGTACAGAAACAGTTCCTTTTATTTTGTTTAAGAGGTCTTGGATGGAATTCGCTTGCACTACCTTCATATGAAAGCAGACTTGGTGTTATTAAGTTACCGACGTTAAAAAGCCGAAGAACAATGCTTAGTATTTCGTTTTTAATGGGTCTAATACGCGGTGATGTCGATTCCGGTTACTTGTTAAGCAAAATTAACTTTAATGTTCCAGTGAGACCTACACGAAATTTTCAGCCGTTAAATTTAACGTATTACCGTTCTGTGTACGCTAACAACGACTCCTTTCGTCAAATTTGCTTGAAATTTAATAATCTATATAATCTAATTGACTTTTCTGATAGTAATGATGCCTTAAAAAGAAAAATTATTGTTTATTTAAATTCAAATTAGTTAATATCATTATTCTATATTTATTATATGTACTATAATTTAAGCACTTATGTCTGTAAGGATTTTTAATCTATAGACTGGAAAATTAAATAAATAAATAAATAAATAAATTTATATGTTTGTTAGTTTGTGTCTCAACTACGTGAAAACCGCTTAATATATTTGGATGAAATTTAGTTGGCAGATAGCATATGGACCAGACCTAAATAAAGGGTGGTTTTAAGAGGGGAATCGGGGAAAATTGGTACCTTTGTACTTTTTATTTTTGATAAATTTGGTATGCAGATTGCATATGGTCAAGTGACCGAAATATACATATTTACAGTTGAATGTCGGTTTGTATCGAGGGCTCAAAACTTTTACATATTTTTTCCTTAAGGAAGTTCACGTCACAAGTTGCACCCTTGCGAAAAAGCAAAAGTGCAAAAACATAACAATAGGCACATAGACAATTATTTGTGTACAACAAATTTTTTCGAAAGGGTGCAACTTATGACGTAAATTTCTTTATTATTTATTAAATGAAACTAAATATGTTATTAATACGTTACGAGTATTTTATGTCCTGCCAGTGCCGGACGAAAATGATTCCTTTCACGGTTTCTGTAGGTGTTTACCGATCTTCTAATGGGATTAGTCCTGTAGTATCTCTTCTCCTTGCGCGAGTGTGGACGCAATCATTTAAAATATTTCGAGTTAGTGGGTTCGGATGCCATTCGAGCCTTTTTAAATATTTTACTGCATATTTCATAATAATTTCGTAACTAATGGCACATTGAGATCTTTATGAATATCTGAGTTTTTAACGTACCAGGGGCCAGCTGTGATTATAAAAACAAGTTTATTTTGGCGCCTTTGAATTTTTTCGATATTTGAGGCCGAGACAGTGCCCCATAACTAAATACAGTAGCACCAGCTTTGCTTTTAGTTTCATTTGAGATAATTTTGCTTCTATGTAATTTTCACGTTAGACGCCTATCTACACCTTTTCAAGTTATAATTTAGAAAGTGTCAATTGTAATTCATAAAGCGTCAATTGTAATTCATAAAGCGTCAATTGTAAATCAGAAAGTGTCAATAGTAATTTAGAAAGTGTCTATTGTAAATCTGAAAGTGTCAATTATAATTCAGAAAGCAAAAAAATTTTATTAAGGGCGTGTGTGAAACGGTAGCAAAGTACTCATGAAAGAAACATTTTGACGCTGTTGAGGTGAAAAACATTTAACAAGCCCAGGGGGCTATTATAAATTTTGACATTAGCGTAGAAATTTTTGACAACCACACAATTATCATAGACACACTCCCAGGTCGTGCAGCTGAAAGTCGCCTCTAAGCCGCCGCCGAATTTAAATTTTGAGTTGAAGTCGCCGACCATTTCGAAAGGCATATTTTCACTAATTTTTTTATTCAAACCTTTCTTTTTAAATTTAAAATGTAGTAATAGACTACAGAACGCTAATTACATTTACATTACAAGCATTTTGTTATATTGACAAGGCATAATCTTATGTAAGTGTAATTGGAAGAAATAAATCACAATAACATGGAAATATATTCGATTGAGGGGTGGGATAATCTAAATAAACAAACTGAATAAATAATGTTTGTTAAATCATTCATTCCATATTCAGCTTATTAGGATTTGGTTATTTGGTAAAAATTTAATAAAAAAAATTGAAAAAACCAATTGTGCCAACTCCAAAATTTTCTCAAAATTTGTTCACATTTGCAACATACTAGCAAATCATATTAAAAGTAAGCGCAAATTCTGAAAATCGGTTTATAAATTATGTAGTTGCTCAAAAATAAAATTTCCGGTCAAACAAATTGTCCGTCTGATCAGCAAAATTTTTGGTAAGTACAATCTGTTGACACGCCCTATTAAAATGCAAACAAATCGGTTCACAAATGACGGAGTTATGCGGTAACAAACATTAAAACAAGCAACATACAACCAAATTGAATCCCTTCTTCTTTTCTTAAGTCGGGTTAAAATATATTTATATTAATTAATAATTAATCTTCCATGTTGTAAAAATTCCTTTCTTCATAAAAATAATTTAATGCAAATTAAATTCAATGAACTTAAGCCTAATTAAAATATCTAAATTTGGATTAAAAACCATTAACAGTTCAATAAAATAACCACAATACTAATTATTGTTAACAGCTAAGGCACGAGCTATGTTTACATTTGTCCTTCAAGTTGTGCTGAAAAAGGTCAACTAGAAAAAAAGAAAGACAAAAACAGGAAAAACAAAAAAATGTACTTTGGACTTCAAGAAGAATTCTTGACAAAAGTACGAAAAAACAGAAGTAAGGAAAACATGTGAGATCAATTAAAAAAATGGATAATCATTCAAAAAAGCAAATTTCGATCTACCAAAGGTTAAAATACAATTTGGTTTAAGGATTGATGTTTGACTACTGACGTCAGCAGTCATCGATGGCTGCGAGTGTAAGACGGCAAATCCCTCTGAGGAGACCTAGTGGTTGAGGTCGAAACATGTCAGGGTAACCAGCCGCCTGGGTTCGAATCACACGCCAGACAGCC
Source organism: Pollenia amentaria (assembly GCA_943735925.1). Classification (NCBI taxonomy): domain Eukaryota; kingdom Metazoa; phylum Arthropoda; class Insecta; order Diptera; family Polleniidae; genus Pollenia; species Pollenia amentaria. Next base: position 107,406,922 of record OX031006.1, read on the forward strand.
TGGCTTCGAATCCCAGGTCAGTCAAGAATGAAAATTATCAAAAACAATTTTAATTAATCTTCCATGTTGTAAAAATTCCTTTCTTCATAAAAATAATTTAATGCAAATTAAATTCAATGAACTTAAGCCTAATTAAAATATCTAAATTTGGATTAAAAACCATTAACAGTTCAATAAAATAACCACAATACTAATTATTAAATACATATATTTAAAATATTAAATTCTATTAGATAATTTTTTCATTTTTAAACCCTAATTCTTTTGTCAGGTGATCCACTACCGGCTACTTTTTGCTGAACCGCCGCACACTGGGGATTTCGCGGAAAAAAGTCAAATTGTCAACATACTCTTCATGCAATATGCAGTGATATTTTAAAATTTTAGACTAAATGGTACAATCAAATCAAAAAGAATTACTCCGATCTGACTGCCAGTTTTTTTTATATCCGTCTCATACTCAGTACTTGTATGTTTTACCGAACCAACTTAATTTAAACCTTAGAATTTAAAAACGAATATTATTTTATTATGTGAGCTACCGTTTTTCTTTTTATTTTTTATTTAAAGTAGGATATTTCAGTATACTAAAATTGAAAAAAAAATTAGCAGAGACTTTTTTTTTTGTGTATTTTTATGACCATATAACAAAAATCCCTTTTTTCTCCAAACATTTGGACCTGCAATTTTAGCCTTACTTTCCCACAGTTGGAAATCACTACTAATACATTGTCTCATATCTGTTGTTACATTTTTAATAAATTTCAAGTGCCACCAAGTGCCACCTCTCAATTTGTTGCATTACACAGTACAACATTTTTCAGCTGATTGATTCGGGACTCAATTCTGATAAGGCTCTTTTGTTTAACATAACTCGAGAACCACTAGTCGGATTTTGCTGAAACAAATTTAGAAAAATCAAGAATTACAATAACTTTCATCTGCTTATATAACGTTTTGCTACATAAGCAACAGTTTCGCAGTTATAAATAAATGTATGAAGAAAAAAAAATATATTTTTTAATTCATAAAAGATCCAAAACGGTAAAACGTGTCAAGTCCTATTACTTTCACGTAAAGTCGCATAACCTATGAACAAAATGAGACATAAATCATGAAAATCGGTGAACGCGTTTCGCTTTTATTCACAATTAAGTGAAGGTATGCATTTAAAAAATTTGTTCGAGATATGCACAAAATTCTTTGGAAAAAACATTTATGACTTTTCTATTAGTGCTCATGTTTTTGAACGTACCTGTCAGTAAAATATTGAAAAATACGTTGTATTTATTGGTGTTCATTGATTGATTTTTGTCATTCAAGAAGTGCTGACGAACGCGAAAAGTACAACCGATTTTTCTCCGGTTTTTTAATAATAACTGAAACTAAGGCCCAAGAGTTTTACGGCAATGGAAAGATTTTCTATTTCTCATGGGGTTTTATGCTCGAAGATTCTGGAGTTTGACAAAGACAAAACCAAAATGAAACCGTTCTTGCAACAATCGCACTTTAAGCGACACTAGAGCATGTGAAATTTTGGATACAATATACAAAAGCTTTTACTCTAACTTCAAACAAAGATGGCAGGATTCTAATCGTACGAAACCGCGATTTGAAAATAAGAATGCAAGTTGGCTTGAAGGCATATTTACAATTAGGTTTACTGAGGCTGAATGATCTACCAGTTCTGCACTTGGTCGGCCACGCAAATCGTTTGAGGAGTGCTGTGATCGCGCCAAACGATACAAAAGGGATGAAGTACGTGCTATGTTTCCTCAAGAAGTAATTGATTTTTCTTCTAGTACATATTTCAAAAACCAACCACAAAATTTGTACATTAAAACTTTGGGAATGTTTACAAAGCTTGAACTTACAAAAGAAAAATACGAGTATCTAATGTATTGGTTACAAAATGAGGGATATAACATACACGTACCATACAAACAACTGACGAAAGAAAAAACAAACAGTTATCCTCAAGGAATTTCTATTACTGAAAGTTCAGGCAGTACCTCTGCAAAATCTGTTGGATCATACTGCTTAAAGAGTCCTAGAGACCAAGTCAGTAAAGGAAATAAATAAAAATGAAAGCGGAAGTCTAACAATGTAATATAAATGGGGATGTGATGGGGCATCTGGTCAAAGCGAATACCAACAGAGGTTTTCAGATGATCAAGTTTCTGACTCTCATTTATATATGACATCAGTTGTACCACTTAAATTATTATTAAGTGATGACATAAATAAATTAGTATGGAACAGCAATAAATCTTCTTCCACACAGTATTGTAGAACACTACAGTTTGTATACGTTAAAGAGACACCTCAGGTTATACGAGGAGAAAAGAGAAGAGTCGATGAGGAGATATCTCAACTAAAAGAATTTGAGTTAACAGTAAATAATCGTAACTTGAAAGTAAAACATGAATTATATTTTACAATGATTGACGGCAAGACAGCACAATCAGTAACAGAAACATCAGCAGCATCTTGTTGTGGAGCCACAACATCCAAGAAGTTCAAGCTATGCCCGTAAATGAACAAGCACTGCAATTTGGTATGTCACCACTTCATGCGCGTATTAGGCTCATGGAGTGTCTTTTGCATGTAGCCTACAATATCGACTCAAATACTCGTCCGATAAAAGAAGCCCGAAAATGTTTGATAAAGCGTAAATTAAAGAGAAAATTGGAATACAGGTTGATACTGTTAAGCAAGGCTCTGGTACGACAAATTCAGGAAATACGTCACGAAGATTCTTTGCTAATCCTGCTTTGATTTCCGAAATCACGGGTCTAGTTGAAGACATAATCAAGAGGCTTTCAATAATTCTCGAAGCTATAACAATTACCGAGGCAATAGATCCGAAAAAATTTGGTGATTTTTGTCTGGAGATGGCAAAAGAGTTTGTTGCACTGTACGAGTGGTACAATATGCCACCTACACTCCACAAAATTCTGATTCATGGAAAATATATAATTGAAAAGTGTATTTTTCCTGTAGGCTTACTATCCGAAGAGGCTAAGGAAAGTCGTAACAAAGACTATAAAAAATATCGCCTTAGACACTCCAAAAAAATGCAGTCGAATTGCCACAAACGAAGATATTATGCACCGAATGATGGTAACATCAGATCCCATGATCTCACACTTGACTCCTTCATTTAGACAGAAAAAGCGTAGTGATATAAGCAACGAAGTTAAGGCTCTTTTAGTATCATAAATTAAAAATAGATTTAAAATAAATAATAAATTAAAAAAATCATTTAAATTTTTTTATTAGTTAGGGCTTTTTACATTGTAGGTAACGATATACATTTCTCTAACTTTCTTTATTTTGATTAATTTTGTGTATTACTGTATAAAAAAAACTAAATTTGTGATGAAATCATTACATTTTTTGACAAATATATTTTTTTCCTCACCTCCATACAAAAATCCCCAGTTTGCGCCGCCGCAAAAAAATTTGCCTACTTAGACTTCTTTTGAGAAATGTCAGTAAACAATCGTTCTTTTCTTTCTGTCGTTGTAAAAAATATTATAATTTCACACAGCACAAACATGAAATATTTCTACATATATTATTTATGTTTTTTGGCCAATGTAATTGTTTATTAAATTTTTCTACCACAGACCAATTTTATTTCACCATACCCTTACTATATATTTTTGTTTTATTATAACAAAAAAATGTGGACTGAAGAGCTAAAAATATTCCTTAATATGTATGTAATATCGATTTACTGGGGTTTGTCAGGGAAATAGGGCGGCTGTTTCTGTTAAGGGACTTTAGAGGAAGTAACTATCCTACGTAGTACCTACTTATATATTTTATTCTATCTATCTGTTTATTTCTTTCCTTCTTCAATTCTCTCTTTTCTCTACCTCCCTACTGAAAGGACTCACAATGGACCGCATTGGTCTCCGAGTGGAAGTGTCCCCTTGGGCGAATAACCCTTCTTAACCTAACCTATGTAATATTTCGTTTTATTTTTAAAATATGTAGATTATCGATCGACTCCCATGTCATACATTGCCAATGCAGTAGCTAGGTGAATTGTAGAGTGTTGCACTTCCTGAGCGCAATCACCCCCATTATGTAATTTTTTGCATGGTCTATAATATACTCCAAGTAGATAAATCGTTGGTCTATCACGCCTGGAACCGCAACGTTTGGAACTCGCTATTGACATAGGCTTTAACTTTAGACCCATTATTTTCAATGGGATTAAGCATCGGAGAATGGGGTCCTAGACGCAAAAGAGAGGCTGGCGTACCATTAATGACTCTTTCTAGCTTTGAATGACAAGCTGCTTTGTCCGTCAAAATTACCAAATCTTCCAGTTGATTCCCCATATCTCGCCACTTTTACATTAAAATAATTATCCAATCATTTGTTAACTCTGCAGTAAATGATCCCCTTTTCTGTTCCATGTATACGATCCCTGCAATGGAAATTGCTCCAATGAAATGAATGTTAGGACCAATTGATGCTGGAAGATATTGTACTGCTATTGCTATTGTCTGCTCTATTCCCAACTCTTGCGCGGAATCTCGTTCTATGACAAACAAATTTAAATTAGTTGCAAGTGTACTTGTTTTGTAGTGTACAGTCTGTCTTCTCAGTAATAACTTACGGTTGAAACAGATAACAATTTGTTGAAATTACTCATAACCTGTTCTTTAACACCTTTCCAGTTGTAATTCAGAAATCATTAATTTTAATTCAGTTTAGTCAGTTGTGATTCAGAAAGCGTCAATTGTAAATCAGAAAGCGTAAATTGTAATTCAGATTAGTCAATTGTAATTCAGAAAGCGTCAATTGTAAATCAGAAAGCGTAAATTGTAATTCAGATAAGTCAATTGTAATTCAGAAAGCGTCAAATGTAAATCAGAAATTGTAATTCAGAAAATATTAAATGTTTTTTTTTTTATTCCTACGCTAATCCCGCGAAGCTCTTCGCTTGTCTGCAGGAGACCGGAGTATCTGGCGGGAATCGAACCCGCAACCCCGGTACTGATAGACTAGCTCACTACCAGCTAGCCTACCGGGGCACCCAGAAAAGAAAAATGCGCATGCATTTTTTTTCTAATAAAATTTGTGAATTCACTTCGATCATACAAGGTGGTCTTATTTTGAATATGGATACAACACTGTAAAATACTTTAATGTTGTGTCAAAATAATATAACACTGTTGTATGCTGTCACTGTTGTATGCTGTCATTTTTCATTTCGTTTTTAATTTTAAAGCGTGTGTTCTGGAATGTAACAATTTAAAAACGTGTGCTGTCAAAACAATTAGATGAAGTTTTGCTTTTATTAATTTGAAAAAAGTGCAGATGAAGTAGGCTGATTGCTAATCGAATCTTTTTCTGATAAGGTTTCAACGAGCGAAATTTAAATAAAAAAATACCAAAATTTATTATAAGTACTCAATAAAAAAAAAACAGTTATATTTATACCCACACCACAATTTGTGCTTTAAATATACCGATCGAATCAGAACCATTTGCTGAGTTAATCTAAAAATGTTAGTCCAGCTGGCAGTACAGGTGCTCATTTTGGAAATAATTTAATTGAAAGTTGTGAGAATTGGTCCATAATTTCACATTGTGAGAATTGGTCCATAATTTCACATAGCCCCTATACAAGCATCTCTCTGTAAACACCGCATTTTTAATTTACAAAAAATTGAATATAAATAGAAATGTCTAAAAAAGTAACGGCATATCATTTTGACAAATAGTTATCAGCTGTTGCTTATGTAGCAAGCCAAGCTCACCTTTTATAAATTCATAAATGAAAAAGAAAGAAAAAAATTGAATTTAAGGACAATTGTGCAATTTGCTAATCTGTGACGACAAGAAATCCACTACTGCGGTTGCTACCTTGCCTACATTTTTTCACAAGAAGTGCACACAGCCTATAACGGATGCTGAAGATAGTGCATGTCCTATCTGCAAAACAATAATGACTGGAAAGGATGACATTGAAAGAAAAAAAATATAAAAAAATGTGCAAAAGACCGTGATTCCGCTCGTGCTGTGCAACACTGTTCAGTTCACCAATCTACTGCGTTGTCAACGAATGACATGGCGGTCGGCCGACAATCATAACATATGCTTTTAAAAAATAGAACGAAATATTAACGAATATAGTATACCATTATATTTAGCTATATTAAAAATTAATAGTTAATAACATTTTTTTGCTTTCTGGATTACAATTGCCACTTTCTCATTTACAACTGACGCTTTCCGAATTACAATTTGACAGTTTCTGATTTACAATTAACGCTTTCTGAATTACATTCGACTAATATATTCGTATATAGTTGTATTCTTTTAATGCAGTAGTTTGGTAAACTGTACAGTGTGGTTCAGCACGAGCGCAATCACCGCCATTTATGGCGTTTGTTGCATTATCTATAATAACCTCCAAGAAGATAAATCTGTTCTGTCACGCCACGACCGACAGCGTTTGGAACACGAACGTTGCTTTTGTCATAGGCTTTAACTTTGGACTAAAACATTTTTAGTGACTTTTCTTTACATTATTTATATTCTGAATTACAATCGACGCTTTCTGAATTACAATTGGCAAATCTTAATTACAATTTACGCTTTCTGAATTACAGCTGACAATTTCTGATTTAAAATTTACATTTCTGAATAACAATTTACAATGCAGGTCCTGGCGTAATAGAACAAAGATTGATCTACGTGGAGGATATTATAGATAATGCAACAAATACCATAACTGAGGGTGGATGCGCTCGTGCTGTGCAACTCTGCACAGCTCACCAAGCTGCTGCGTAGTCAATAAATGACATGGGACAGTCGATAATCATAAACATAAACGAATAAATACGAACATATAGCAAATAAAAACTTAAACAAACCCTTTTTGAAATTAAACGAAACCTTTTTAAAAATAAACGAAACTTTATTCAAAATATGTAGGTTGTGTGAGGGCCCAGAGGAGTTGGAGACAGCTGAGCACTTTCTGTGCCACTGTCCCAGGCTACAGAACGGGAGTCTGAAGTGGCTGGGTAGCAGATTCCTGCACGTATTGGGAGATGTCTCGGGCTGCGTGCTCGAGAATCTGACGAGATTCGTAATGGGAATGACCTGGCTGCGCGGCAGGAGGCTCGGGACTGGGAACATGAAGGGCAATTTTCCTGTTTGGTAGGGTTGTTTTTGCCTGTGCTGTCCCATTTTTAATCTTCCACTACCTTCTTTTCCTGTGCTTACACTCTTTACTTCTCCTGTTCTTTCATACTAGATTTCTTTCACTAATTAAGGCGTCACAATGGACCATATTGGTCTCTTTGTTTTTTGTTTTTTGAGATTAGAAGAACTTTTTGTAAAAAAAAATGATTTTCAGTTGTAGGCGGATGATCGTACTTGGAATGCTTGAACGGGCTTAGCTCGTCGGAACGGGGAGGGTTCTTGATCAGCCGAAACACCACTTCGCAGCACTACAGAAAATTAAATAAATTCATTCCAAGATTTACCTCTTTTATTTTTTTGCGCTAAATAAGGACATGCTATTAAATAAAATCTATACTATGGCACTAAAGTGATCGATGTTTGCACCACGTCGAACACTCAGATACGTCAGTGTTCCATCAAAACGTTCGTTTTGTATCTTCCCATATAAAAATTCAAATCTTTAACCTACCATCCGCCGTATAATACTATTGTCAACATTTTCAAATAATTCTCTTACTCATATATACATGTATAAACTATGAATATGCGAAATTTCATAAAAATGATACAATAAAAATAACTATAATTAATTGTTCTTATGTAAAAAGTAAGGAAAATGCATGAATATATATGACACAAGGCAACAAAATAAAAAAAATTAAAGGCTTGAAAAACCACTATACAATTTTGATGTATTGTGGTTCCAGTAGTTCAAATATGGTCCAAATTTTAAATTCTATGGAGTTTTTTTTTTAAATTTTAAGTAAAATTATAAATTTTTTTCGATGTTTCTCTACATAATTAATGATATTTCAAAGAGAGTTAGTCCGATATTATTAAAATAAACTTAATTTACATCAACCTTTAATCCATTTATATATTGCGCTTCAATCGGGTCAGTAGTTCCGGAGTTATAATAAAACAATTAAGCAAAAAATATATTTTTACGTGAAAATAGCAAATTTTTTTTGTTTTAAAAAAATTATGAAAAATCGAAAACCGCAAAATTTGTTCAGATTTATTTCTTTATCGCAAAGCCACATGTAAAAGCAACAAAATGAGATATCGATCATAGAAATCAATTAGGTGAATTCGCTTATTTTTAAAAATTTTAGTTTTTTGTTCTTTCGATTTATGGAAATGTGAAAACATTTTCCCTATTTTATGTACAAATTTTTACATCGAAAATGCGTTACATAGTAACATTCGTGTATTTTTTTGGCAAACCCCTACATTTATTCTATTCTTCGGGATAACATTTGAACTGGATGAGTTTGAAATTTATTAAACAGTGGAAAATTTATATTTTATTATCAAAATTTATTATAAGAAACAAAATAAGAGAATAAATAAATAAATTATTATTATAAACTACAAACTCTGACAATTTCTCTTATTCGATTTTCTTCTATTTTTGGATAACGAAATGCTACTCTGTATATTCCAGCAAAAATCAGCCATCATGTGTGCATCTCAGCGACTCTGGTATCGTTCCTCTATTGTCTGGATTTCTTGGCGGAATTCTTCGCCCTCCTCACTCAAGTCTCCTAGATTTGTAGAAAAACTGTGACTGTGCAGTTAGTGAACTTTGATGCTCATGTTACATCCAAGATTCTGTAAGTGAGTTAACATCTCTTCAACGTGCGCAACATACTCATCACCCTTGTTATTTCCTAAAAAATTTTGAATAACCCATACAAACTATGCATTCTTCTCAATTTCTGACATTGAACTGAGAAAATCAGTATTTTCACCAATTTTCAAATTCGTGGGCCGTTAAATATGCATGCTTTCAGCTTTTCCATACTCAGATTAGGAAACATCCTTGAAATATAATGGAAACATTCACTATTTTTGTTTATTACTTATAGTGTCATCAGACCAAGTGTAAGTTTATAACATTTGGTATACCCGTTACCAGTGTTTCCCTAGAAGGTTATTGTTTTCTCTTCCAATGTTCTGCTTAAGCTCTGCTGTCCCATAAAGATATAAAGCATGGATATTTGGTAAAGCCGCTTTGTTGACCTAATAAAAATTTACCATCTTAAGATCAACACAAATTGTACAGTTATGTTCATCATACTTTATCTTATTCATGACTAGTGCAATTACAGAGTATTCTTCTTTTACTATGGTTGAATGTGCGATCGGCAAGGAGTGAAATTTATTTCCATTATGCAAAAGGACACACTTCAAGCTGCGTTTTGATGAATCGTATCTCTGACTGAAATATCTGTGCAGTACACCAAGTCATCCTCTTCAACAAAATAATGAAGCCTTCTTCTAGAGTACGGTAATACGAAACTTCAGTTTCTTTTGTTATGAGATCTGATTCTTGCATCCGGGCGCAAGTAATTCAGAAGATATTTTCGACAATCCAATGTATGTATATGTATATGTGATTCCTCTAACACCCATTGAAGCATAGGTCCGCCAAGACAATCCAAGGTCACTAATAACATCATTAAGCTGGTCTTGATTCCATGGTATCGGCGAGAAAAGTTTGTGTGGGCTGAACTCGTCATTTTCAGATGTAGATGGTAGTGCTGGATCTGAACTATTTGATTGGTACTACATACATGGGGTTGAGAGTCCTGGTGAAGATGAAAGTACTTGACTACAGCTTGGACCCCGATCTTGAGCATATTTAATTTCTTGTGGGGTAAGACCATATCATAGGCTTCGAAATTTCCAAGTGTCGTCTGTAAAATGAAAAAGATTTGAAATAAGGAATAAGAACAATTCAAAATTTCATTACTGTTACTTAGTATAAAATATGCCAAATCTGTTAACCTATACTTACTTTACGTTAGATAAATCGTCATAGATAAATTCAAACGACATGAAATGCATATAGTACTCGGTGTCCATTGCTTTTTCAAATTGTGCGGATATATATTATATCAATCTTCATATGACTTTTGAAATGAAGTTAAGAAGCAATTCCGTTTTTTCGGTGATATATTGGCCGCACACATAACAAATTGAATTGTTTTTACATAAAAATGTTCTGGCTTTTTTGCTCATTTTAATTAATACTTGAAAACTGTTTTTAACTTGTAAGCTGAATGACTCTAATCTTTATGTAGGATAAAATTATGTTTCAGTTATCGCAAACATTTCTTGAATGAAAAAAATGGCTCGAGACTCTTATAAATACTGATATTATAATGTTATTCCTAAGAATCATAAAAAACATTAAGGAATTTTATGCAAAAAAAATCAGCCGTTGCAGGTAGCCAACGGAAAAAAAGCAATTCAGCGTGCACGCACATTTATGAGCGTTTATTAGTTTGCTACTCCTAACTTAAAAATTAAACAACTTTTCTTTATTACTTATTGTTTTTTAATTCTGAGAATCATAAAAATGTCACAAAGGTTTTTTCCAAACAATTTTCTACATGTAAAGGGCGTTGGCCAAAATCCGTGTCGCAAAATCCACGTGTTTCTATGTTCTGCATTTTCATTGTACCATTTTATATAGTGCAATACCTTCAATTAATGGTAAATCAAAACGTTAAGCATGCATCGATTTTCATAATTCATGTCTACTTTAATTCACATGAAATGTAGCTTCACTACAAATAAATAAATTTTAATACTTTTTGCAGTTTTCGATTTTTTCCAGATTTAAAAAAAATTTTTTTTTTTACCAATTTTTGATTTTTTCCTAACAATTTGTTTCATAACTTTGAAACTATTGATCGCATTAAAAACAGTTGTATGCATCATTTCAAGATATTGAAAGCCGACATTTTTTTATTTAGTTTTACAAAATCGGACAAGTTGTTTTTGAATTATGCCAACATACGTGTCAAAATATTGAAAATAGTACTTAAAAATTATTTTAAAAGAATTATCCATAGAATTGAAAAATTTTACCAATTTTGTACTTAGGTAGTCATATGCATCAAATATATATATGTAGTAGTTATTCAAGCCCTTTTTGCTGTTGACCTGTGTAGTTCAAATGAATACCTTTCTTACATAAAGTTAATATTAAATAAATCAATTGCATGTTTAAATAAGAGGTTGTATATTACTGACTTACGGTTTTTTTTAACGTAGTTTTAATTTTATATTTGCTTATTAAGTAAGTTGATATCGAAGATTTGAGCTCAAATACATCCACCTTCATACAATCTGTAATTCATAATTTTGATTAATATTTGACCAAAGCAATAGAATAAAATATACAATAATTTAAACATGCTAAAGTAAATCTATATTTTCTAGGTTTTAATTTAAATAACTTAAATTTTCTTGAATTTTCGAAAACAATAACAATTTGCATGTAAATCTTGATTAATTCTTTTTATCTGTAAATTACTGATGTAACAATAATAGAGCTTACATTTCAACAGAATCAAAGCTCATTAAAATATTTAGCAGAGATAAATTTAATTTAAGTAAAATTAATGTTAACGGAATCATCATCATTCTGTTAAATACTTATTATTATTTATTAATATTGTTACGTTACTGCCTATTCAATAACGTTGTTGGCTTATTTCCTTTATAATACCCCTTTAGTTCTTTTATCGCAACTTTAATAAAATAAATAAAACACTTTAAACACTTTATTTATAGCTGTACTATAAACTATTCACACCACTTTATTTAGAATTTAGTCAATTGTACCACTTATACTTGCGATCTACACAAATTAATGTTCGTACTAATACTGATTATCAGTGCCCACCTTCGCGAGTATTTATACTCTGTTCGCTGACATCTAGGTGGCTCTAGAACATAAGACGTCTTATAAATGTCTGTAACATTTTCGAAATTTCTGGACCATTCGAGCTTTTATTATCTTAACAGCTAATATCATTATACATTAACACTAAGGCTGAATTAAAATTGAGCTATTATACTTCAATAAACTAAAGCATACTTTATGGGCTAGCAATAATCTTAACACTATTATTTTATACAATTACACTGTGGAACAAATTCAGGTTAGCAAAAGTTAGGTCGATTCTGAGAGTGAGGGGTGAAAATAGAGGCTAAATTAGAAAACCCGCATCGCGGCGTTTGTTTATGTTAGTTCGAATTTTTTTTTTAATCGACCTTAAACTTTTGCAGTCAAATGCCGATTTTCAGAATATTGTTTATATGGTTTTTTGCCTTAACTCGTCGACTAATTGATATTTTTTAAATCTGTTAAGGCCTGTATTATTTCTAGAGGAATGTGCAACAATTAATGTTTTTTAAAAAATTGATTTAGAAAATTTTTGTGGTGCTTATGAAGCAATATGTTGGAAAAATTTTTTGTTTTTCATGCTTTTTGAAAATATTTTCCACAAAACTAAGTCTTGTTTGCTTTCTGTTTAATCTATAATATGCTTCTCAGTTTCTTCAATAAATTTAATTGGAAAAGAAAACAATCATAATACAAAACTTGTGTTTTCCAGCTTAATATTAATTTACTTCTCATTTTTTATGTACTAATTTTGTTCAGTGCTAGTTTGGAAGAAACATTGAAAAAGAAATTATAAAAATATAAAAAAAAAAAAAAAATATTGTAATGTTAGTTAGGAAAAGTTTTAAGTAAAAAATTAAATAAATTAAATTAATAATTTGGCCAGTTGCCGTTTAGCAGGCGGCTGTGAATCAACATCACTGCTCTCTCTAATATCTTGGTCATCGCCATCATCATCAGAAAGGTCGATAATTTCGTCCAACAGATATTCTGGAATTTCATCTTTGTCGTCCCCTTCTTCCTCTTTTTCCTCGTCTTCCTCTTCTTCAAAGGTGTTTTTTATACCACCAACAAATTTCAGCGAGTATTGCATGTGGAGATTTCTTTCCTCTGTACCTGAAACGAAAATAGTTTTCAATCGTTAACATGTTTAAATTGTGCACTCTGACAAAGATATTAGAAAAATCTAGGAATTCAAAATATGCACACTCTATAGTTACCTTATTTCAAATGCAATCGCAGTTTGGTAATAACGTTCGTCTTGCTCATCAGATTCAGTTGGCAACTGTTATGCGAGTTGATCCAGATGCTGATGCAAGAGATGAATTTTGTACGACATATTAACCCCAATTTATTTATTTATTAATTCATATTGTAATACAAAGCCATTAAGGCTAAAAAACGTATTACATAGCAATACAATCCTGAGTTCAGTACTTAATCTAATATATACAATATAGCTTATATAAATACATATTATATAAATACATATATATATTATATAAATACAAATTACAAACATTTTTACTCCACCCATCAATTTAACTCGACTTATTGGTCCCCCAGCCATAACAAATTATATAAAGTAGTATAAAAAAGAGATTCAGTTTAGAAGTTTTATTCCGGTACTTGTCACAACTCATATCGAACATTATGAAACAAGAAGCAAGTCTCAAGACAATTTAAAAGCTAATAAACAGAAAACGTAAAGACTTAAAACTTATTATCGCAAGAAATTTGAGAAATGCTTCATAAGCTTTAGGCGAAACACATTATTGGATTGCGAAAAGACACGCAATTCATGCGGTAAACAATTCCAACAGCGAGCAACCCTTACAATGAAAGACCTCTCAAACAAAGAACACCTGATTCTAGGTATTAGGATTTGCTTATTTCTGTTAGACCGCGAAAAAGTAAACTCCTTACATAACTGAACAGGTATACCACTTTTAATAATGCGATGAAATAGAAGAATATTACGGTACTTAACGAATTTATCAAAGTAGCACCCTAAACATTTTTTCACAAATTCGGAAATACGTTCACGTCTACGTAAATTAAACGCATACCGAGTCACAGCATTAACAACCCGCTCCAATATCTTTAGGTTCATGGCAGTGGTCCCAGATACCAACTCAAGTCCATATAAGATCTGCGGCATAAGAAGTGCATGAGCTACCCTACATTTAACCCGAAACGGTAGAAAAATATTCGTGGAGTATATTCTACGTAAAATACAGGAAATCTTACGATGCACAGATACGAAATGAGACTCATAACTAAGCCTATTATCAATGACGATACCCAAACATCTATGTTGGCTCACAAAATCGATTTTAGAATCACGAATAAAAATTTCAAAATTAGTCATAAAGCTCTCTGACGATCCAAACAAAATAGCCTTAGATTTAGACGGGTTAACAACCAGCGAATTCCTGGAAGACCAAAGGTAGATCCTATTAAGGCAGTAGTTGATATTGGACTCTAATACATCAGAAAAATCTCGACCAGTACTAAACAAAAGCAAAATATCATCTGCAAATAAAAACGGCTTACACATACAAGAACTTAAGACTTCCGGCAAATCATTAATGGACACCAGATGTAAGCGAAAGAATTCTAGAAAGCCTACCATCTAAATCCACAAACTGCGATCTATCACATAAGTAAGACAAAATAAGCCTACAAGCCGACGTTGAAAAATTGAAGAATTCCCTAAGTTTCATAATCATAGTAGAGTAACATATAGAATTAAAAGCTTTGGTTAAGTCCAAAGCAACTAACACGCTTAACTTTTCGTCATTCTCACAACTTCTAACAGCATCAGTTAGATTTAACAAAAGCGATGTAGTATTAAATCCTCGGCGAAAAGCATACTGAGAATCAAAAATCTTACTCCTAGTAGAGATAAGCATTTGATCCTTAATAATATGCTCCACCACCTTAGATAGCGCAGGCAGAATAGAGATTGGTCTCAAATCATCAGGACCACGAACCGAACCAGATTTAGGAATAGGAACAACCCGTGCAATCTTCCAAGCATCAGGAAACACAGACGTGGTTAAAATAGTATTAACTAAATGCAAAATAAGAACAGAAATATGAGGATAAATTAGTTTCAAAAACTGAATGGAAACATTATCGACACCAATAGACATGGACTTAACTTTATTCAAGGCTTCAAAAACTTCATATTAAGTAACACAATGAAAAGAGAATGCACCATCCAAATCTTCAAAGTTATCAAAATCAACTTCAAAGTTCCGAGCAGGGCCTACACCACGAACAAAGTACTCATTCATTACATCCACATTACCATCACAAACGATATCACTAGAATTTACGCACCCAGCTCCCTTTAATATCTTCCACATACCAGACGTATCCAACACCCCAAACAGTTTAGCATAATGCTTTCTCTTTTCCCTTCTAATAGTCGATTTTACTCTGTTTCGAAATTTACAAAATACACTCCATTTATGACTTGTAGGATCAGCTTGATACGCAGAAAAAGCCAGATCTCGAAGAGATCTCGCCAACACAATAGTTCTAGCCTTCATCCAAACAGCATCACCAGTCGAACGAATCAACCGTCTAACAGGCACAAAAGAATAAAGTTTCTCAATAAGAGAACCGAATAAAAAGCATTTATAATTGACATCAACCACTTCAAAAATTTGCGAAAAATCACAATTCGTCAAAAATGCTAATAAGCCATTCCAATCAACTCTGTTAAGGTCACGGTACTCAACAGATGAATCTACACGTTCCAAGTTCATTTTGAAAAAATAAGAGCATGATGGGAAATAGAGGGACACTGCACTTTCCCAGAAATATAAACCAGAGAGCGATCACTAACTAACATAAAATCAATCAATGACGTGGATCGATATTGCACATCAAAGTGGGAAGGCCTAGAATTATGGCAAATAGACAAGTTAGCCCTTGTACAAAAAGAATGTACTAAGTTAGACTTAGCTGCATCAAAAAGATTGCAATTGAAATCGCCAACCACGATTACATTCGAATAATTCAAAAGAAGCTCATAATAAAGGTCCTCAAACTTTCCAAAATCAGCAGGCGGTGGCAAGTACACTACACCAAATAAAACTTTACAACTCCCAAAATACACCTCTAAAAAAAGCGACTCACATTTACCAAATATTGAAGCTTTAGACACAATTCTAAATTTAAGATTGCTAGAAATGTAAATCCCAACACCACCAGCCCTTGCACCTACACGATCATTACGGCAAAACTTGTAACCGGGTATCTCAACCGCAAGACTCGAAACATTCTTGGTCAACCAAGTCTCAGAAATACCAATAAAATCAAAAACAGAACCACCAATTACACTTTTAATTTCATCAAATTTAGAAGTTCTATATGAGGGTTTCAACCTGTTACAGTTATAATGAGCAATATTGAGCTGTCCCGAATATGGTCGCAATAATGCCTTAAGATATGAGTTGTCACTAACTACCAGACCAAGATTTTCATTAAAAGACATCAAAGTTAAAAATTAAAGCTACAGCGGGGAACCAAAAGAGATAAAAAGATTGGGCAAAAAATTCAGTCAATCTATACATTGTAATGATAATTGATGGAAGTGTGTAAAAATGTGGAGTGTGTAAAAAAAAAGTTAAGTATTTTCTTAGCACTTCTGCCGCTTTTTGCCGAGCATTAAAATGCACGAATTTTTGAGAATAAGACAAGTCAATTAAGAGTTGAATTAATTCTGTTTTATTTTGACAATTGTACAAGCTTATATACTAAATTTATTCTATAGGTCAGCATTAATTTGGGCTACAAACAAATCACTAATTGATTTGCTGTTCCCGTGAGAAAATTTCCAAGGCACGTGAAAGACTTCAATGCGACAATAATAATATAACAAAAAGAATTCAATTTAGGATTCATATTACAAGTCGTTCGCATGCCACAACAGTATTACAATTTTATTTCACACATTATTTGATATAAAAAAATAATTCTTATTACTGCTGACCAACATAAAATTAAAATAAGTTCATTGGCTCAAAAACTTAACTTACTTAAATGTAAACAATTAATGATACAGTGCTTGCTCTAAGTATGCATACACTACACCCTCACCCTTTTTGTTTTGTGTATTATTAAAAATAAAAATAATATATAGAATTATTGTATGAATGGATATATAAGTATTAAGATTTTTATTATTGTATGTATTTATGGAAGTATTTATATGTTTATACAAATTTTTATGACTTAAAATTTAATTTTTTTTTTTTTTTTTTTTTTTATCTTTATGCACTTATGAAATAAACTTTTTTAAATTATTTTTATGTATACTTTTAACTTTTGATTTATCTATTTCTATAATTATATTCAAATCATCTATGTCCAGTATTTTATATGGACCTTTATATGGAGGCTCGAGTTTTCTTCTATTCTCGGCTTTTACTAGAACTAGGTCTCCTATTTTTAGTTCTATTTTGTTCTGTTTTCTTTTATTTTTCACTTCTAAAATTATGTCTCTTGCTTTTTGTAGTGAGTAACGAAGTCTAATCTTAAGCTCATTCAAATAATTGTCTAAGTTGTAAATATTTTTAGTGTCGCTCAATTCGTCACTTGGTAGTCTAGGAAGTTTTCCATATACCAACTCAAAGTGTGTATAATTAGTATCTACGTTTGGAGTTGTGTTAAAAGCGAAAGCAAAGTATGGTATCCATTCGTGCCAATTGTTGTCTTCTACGAAATTTAGAAAATATTCATTTAGAACACGGTGATTGCGTTCTACTGTTCCCAAAGTTTCATGATGGTAGGGCGTCAAGAAATTCTGTTTTATTTTTAATAATACACAAATCTCTCTCATCAACTCATTAGTAAATTCAGTACCTCTGTCCGTTTTGAGAATGTTAAACAAACCGTATTTTAAAATAACTTCTTCTACTAGCGTTTTTGCCACTGTTTTGGCATCTTTTGATTCTATTGGACAAGCTATAACATATTTTGTCAGTTCACACTGCATTGTGAGTATATATCTAAAGTTTACTGAGGGTCTAAGTGGTCCAACTGTGTCCATTACTACAATGTCAAAACTACTTGATGGTGTATCTGTTATAGTAAAAGGTTCTTTCGTATGTTTAGTCTGTTTGTTCTTTTGGCACGATTCACATGATCTTATATAGTTTTTAACCATTTTGTTCATATTTTTCCAAATAAATCGCTGTTTTAATTTTATTAATGTTTTTCTTATTCCGAAATGTCCACTATGGGGTGGGCTATGAAATTCTTCTATTAGCCTGTATTGTTTTATTACATTATCTACTCTTTTTGGCATTCTGTATATAATTATATCGACGTCATTGTTTTTGAATTTATTGTATTCTTCTTTCAATTTCTCTACCGGTATATATTTAAAAATTTCATCATTATCATATAGTACGTACTTTTTATTTTTAAATTTCTTTATTTTCAATAAAAGTTTCTCCATAAATGTTTCTGAAAACATTGGATTTTCGCTTCTATTGCATATCACGCGTGTAATTTTATCATTATATTCATTCTGCAGATTATTATTATCATTATTTTCATATATAAATTGTATTCTTTGAAGCTTCTTTATATCATTCATTGATATACATTCCCACATATGGAGGTGATCAGTCTCCTGTTGAGAAATGTAATTCTTTTTCTTGTTCTTAATTTCAATTTCATCTTCTTTATCTTTAGTATTCTTATTAAGCATGCTACGTGTTATTGCCAGAGTTTTTCTTTCTTTTTCATCAATACAGAGTGGAATCATTTCTTTTACTATTTTTGAGTTAATTTCGATGCGGGATAACGCGTCTGCGTTAGTGTTATTTGCTCCTTTTTTATATGTAATATCAAAGTCATAGTCTGACAGTTCAAGTCGAATTCTGGTCAGTTTTGTAAGTCAGGTTTTTTGATAGAAAGATATATAAAGTTTGAAGTGTTGGGATTTATTGTGTGAATCTGTAATTTTCCCCTTCTGGAGATTCGTTCTGAGTTTCCAGGGCTTCTTCGTTTCCCTGTTGATGTATTGTGCGTACGTTTGGGTTGTAATTTCTTTGATTTGTATGGTTGTTATTGTTATAGGTGTTTCTATTATTTCTGTTGTAAGCATTATTTGTGTTGTATCTACTGTTGGTGTTATTTGAATTCCTATTATAATTATTAAAATTTCTACTATTATTGTTGTTATAATTATTGTTGTAGTTTCTGTCATTTCTGTTGAAGTCTTGTCTTCTTTGATTGTTGTATCTGTTATTGTTATAGTTATAATTCTTATTACTGCGTCGATTTCTGTCATTTATGTGAAAGATTTTTAATGTATTTGTTGCCTGTAATAGTCTTTCCTGTGTGCTAGCTATTTCAAATGCTTGTGCTAGCGATTTAGGTTGCGCTGCTATAACTGCTGTTCTTATGTTCTCTTGTAAACCTTCTTGGAATGTTTCGAGTGCTAATTTTTCGTTCAACATTCTAATTGTAGATCGTGCTATTTCATTTGAACCGCCTTCAAGGTCACTGAATTGTACTATGGTTAATTCTGAAATCAATGTGTTTATTTTTTCTCTAAAACTTGACACATTACTCTTTGCTTAATATTTCTAATTTCCGAATGAAGACTACTGGCTGTCTTTGTTGACTTGAAATGATTGGACAGTGTTGATTTTAGTTCGTTAAATGTTTTTGGTATGTCTTGTGTCATTAAAATACTTCTAACCCTATCGCTTAATTTCATGGCAATAATATATTTTATTAAGTTCTTTTTCCCTTGTTCGTTAAGTTCATCGTGAACCATTTCAACCATTGATAGAAATATATCGAGGTGTGTAGGTTTTCCGTCAAATATTGGAATTGTATCCGAAGCTTGTTTACTATTAAAATTCGACATGATTGTTGCACTTGATATATTTTCTTTACTGTTTTCTAAGTGTTCCCTTAATATTCTAATCGCTGTATGTTTTAAGTCTCTATACTCAATTATCTTTTCCTGTCTATTTGGATTGGAAAGATGTCCTACTAATTTTCCAAACTGCAAACTAAGCTTATCTATTAAATAAAGTTATTCTTTTACTGTGTCTTTTGTATACTTTCTACCGCTAGATTTCTTTGCATTTATAATTATTTTTTTAAGTTCTTCAAATATTTTTTCCATTACAAATATTTTTTTTTTTTGTTTTTATTAGTTTCTTACAGCATTAATTGCTGTGTGTTTTTTTTATATAATTTTGTAAAAATTTCCATAATCCTAATAATATAATTTAATAAGTAAAATTATAACTAGTTCTAAACTAATGGTTACTATATTATCATTTATTGCATAGGCATTTGCCTGTCCTTGGAATGTTGCATCTGCTATTCCCATTTTTATATTTTCGAGTATAATTTCTTGTCTTTCCTTTTCAGTTATCTTGAATATTTCAATTGTCATTACCTCATTATCTCCAGCCGTCTTCTTTTAATTTCTTTAGTTTTTTAATTAGTTCGGTTTTTTGTGTTCATACTGGAGTGGGGACGTATTCCAGTAATTCTTCCCATATCTTAAAAATTTTATTTATTTCTATTTGGGACATTGAAAGATTTATGCTTTGCGGGATTAATTTAAGTTGAACAGGATCACAAAAATGTTGGGCAGGATCAAAAAAATGTTTGGCAGGATCAAAAAAATGTTTGGCAGGATCGCCATGTAATGATAATTGATGGAAGTGTGTAAAAATGTGGAGTGTGTAAAAAAAAAGTTAAGTATTTTCTTAGCACTTCTGCCGCTTTTTGCCGAGCATTAAAATGCACGAATTTTTGAGAATAAGACAAGTCAATTAAGAGTTGAATTAATTCTGTTTTATTTTGACAATTGTACAAGCTTATATACTAAATTTATTCTATAGGTCAGCATTAATTTGGGCTACAAACAAATCACTAATTGATTTGCTGTTCCCGTGAGAAAATTTCCAAGGCACGTGAAAGACTTCAATGCGACAATAATAATATAACAAAAAGAATTCAATTTAGGATTCATATTACAAGTCGTTCGCATGCCACAACAGTATTACAATTTTATTTCACACATTATTTGATATAAAAAAATAATTCTTATTACTGCTGACCAACATAAAATTAAAATAAGTTCATTGGCTCAAAAACTTAACTTACTTAAATGTAAACAATTAATGATACAGTGCTTGCTCTAAGTATGCATACACTACAACATACTAATACTATTCATGTTACATTTCTTACCGCCGATAAAAGCAGCATAAAAAGTTTCAGAGAAAAAAAAAATTAATTATATTAGTTTAAAGATAAATACATAAGAACCAAGATATAACGCTAACTAAAGTCAAACCTTTAACACAAGGGAATATAAATTTCACAATAACGTTATATCCCGCTTCAGAAATACATACAAAAAAACAAATTCACTCCAACACTGCACCACCACCAACACGAAGAACTGCACACCCAGCCGCATCATGAACTTCGAGGTCGTGCCCATTAGGCAAAGTAAGCTTAGCTTTGAGTTTATCAGCATTAAAGATTTTGTACTTCGTTATTATCTTATCAACCAGCAGGTCTCTACAAGCAGCATTCAGCTTCGCGGCTAACGGAGAAAAATGGTCATTTAGAAAAACTCTACTTTCAATCCGTTTCTTTGCAGCATAACCCACAGCACATTCAACTTGTTCACCAACAGCACCATCATCATCATTGCCATCGTCACCAATAACATCACACTTTTTTACAGTTCGGGTTTTAAAGTACTCGTTCATTATTCTATCCCGAAGGAAAATATTATTAAATTTCACCAAGATTAGTCTTTTACCACTAATGTAGCACACATGATTAATTTCATTAACAGCAATTGGTATGCCATAAAAAGCACCCAAGGCCACAACCACCGCAACGTAATCTTTCAACCCCTTCGGCAAACCTCGGATGACAATATCGGCCCGATTTAACCTTCGGTGCAGAACATGGTTCTCAACCTCCAAAGAAGATATTTTAGAGTTGGTGGACGACTCAACATTATGAATGCGCGTATTACACGACAACAAATCAGCTTTGATTTCCTTGACACTACAAGTCATTTGCTCCTTCATCTCACCAACAGCTTCAGTGAATGCAGCTTTGATTGAAATGAGATCATCATTACATTTCGTTAAAAAGGAATCAAATTTACGGTTTAAGTCCCGAACCTCATCGGCAAGGGACTTATTGCGCCCAGTGCCCTCCAAGCACACCGCACACACAAAGGAAAGTGCCTTGTTTGCCCTGAGTGCCACAATATCATCATCTGAAATTTGGGCACAAGATGTATGTATCCACAGTGCACACATTTTACATTGAATACTGCCCTGCTTCCCAATATTTTCATCACAAATTCCACATTTGTGTATCTTTGGCGCCATAGTAGTAAGACAAAGCAAAACCGCAACAACAGCAACCAGCAACAACAAAAGTATGAAAAAATTACCACGTGAAGAATTTGTGAACAAAAACTTGGTTCTGGTTAACACAATTTACAATTATGACGTACAATTATATTATTGTTGAAAATAAAAAAATAGCAAAAACTAATATAATTTATTAACCGGTGTTTAAACACAATTTTTAGTTAAGAAAAAAATTTAATTATCAGCCGCCACAAAAAAACACACTACTCAGGCATAGCGTTGCCAGATTTCATCGAAAGCTGCCAACATGTTTACAACAGATTGCCTGTAGTTGTCTTTGCGTTCTTTACCCAAAAGTCCTTTAATGACTGCTTTCAATGCGAGAAATGCATTTAATTCTCGGTCTGTCAGAACTTGGTCAAAATCTTGACGACTCATTAGTTTCCGTATGTCACGACCATTAACAACCCCTTTCTGAATTTTGGCGTTAGTTAGTTTTCTAAATCAATTTTTTAAAAAATTTTAATTGTTGCACAGGTCTCTAGCAATAATTTGGCCTTTACATATTTAAAAAATATCAATTAGTCGACGAGTTATAGGCAAAAAACCATATAAACAATATGCTGAAAATTGGCATTTGACTGCAAAGGTTGAAGGTCGATTAAAAAAAAAAATTCGAACTAACATAAACAAACGCCGCGATACGGGTTTTCTAATTTAGCCTCTATTTACACCCCTCACTCTCAGAATCGACCTAATTTTTGCTAACCTGAATTTGATCCACAGTGTTATGTATAACAATTTTAAGATTACATTTGTACTAGAAAATTCTGTACAGTGGTTTTTACATTAGAAATATGCGTAACTAATACAATAACAATTTCAAATAATAAAATTAATAGCAAATATAAAATAACTAATAAATTAAACTTATTCTTAACTAAAGTTAGTTTCGTAACACTGCCCCTCACTTAAGCCTGTTCGTCCCAAATAGGCTCAGAATCACCTTTTCCATACGGGGCTAATCGTTCCAAATGAACAACTTTCATTTTTGCCCTTGGACTTTTGTGTTTTTGTATTCGATATACAACGTCATTTAATTTCTTTATCACCTTATATGGCCCATCCCAATGTGTCTGTAGTTTGGCAGATAATCCTTCCTTTTGTTGTGGATTCCTTAGCATAACCAACTGGCCCTTCTTGAATCCGTCAGAATTCACCGCCACTTTCGTAGTTACGAAGTTTGTAAGGACTTCTCCGCTCCAAGGAAGATACTTCATTATCTTCCTGTACATTAAGTGCATCAGAGTGGCACTGCTGGAGCGGCACACAACTTCTACTTGTTGTACCCCTGGCTACCCAGTCCGTCACGGCTTGTTTACATCGAACCTAGTAGAAGCGTTCCTTCAACCTTTCTACGGTTTTCTTTACACTGAGATGATCACTTCCAGTGCCATTATGAATTGTCCGCACCACTTCACATACCTTAGTCGACGGTACAATCATTAGGCTTTTAACTGCCTTGCCATTGGCGCTCACCCATGTTCGGTATAGGCAACCATATGCCATTCGAAGACTATTCCACTGTATCCAATTTGCTTTCATCAGTGGACCATCCGATGCAATTTCTTCGGAAGTTGGTCTTCTACCTGCCATTTTGTCCCTTATAATCTTCGCCAATACAGGATCACTTCTTTGCGCCGTTTTCCAGTCTTCACTGGGCTCTACCTGCAATGAGCAACCTTCACTGATGCTTTCCCTTCTATCGGACTCCGTATAGTGCCTGTCCTCCAATTTACTTAGCTGTCTTACATGAGCAACCGCTCCTTCCCGTTCTTCAACTTTTCTGTGAGCTGACGATTTCGGACGAGTACAAGCGAGAGGCTCTACCACACTAGCCTCGCTTCCATACCCAACATCAAGGGGTATTTCAACATCACCCAAATACATTATGTGTTTTCCCATACCCAGACTTATGTTTTGACGAATCATAAAATCTACGCCAATCAGTACTTCGTATACAATGTCACCCACAAGAAGCTCATGAAAAGTGACTATATCGGCAATGTTTAACACCACACGTGCTTTGCCATAGACAGTAGCAGGCTCACGCAAGCTCACTCCGCTTAGTGGTTCGACAGCTCCTCTCACCAAGGCAGGCCTTATAATGGAAAATCCTGCACCAGTGTCGATAGTCAAAATGCGCTCTTTGCCATCGATGCAACCACATGTTGTAACACTTCTATTGCTCTTTTGCACTACCAAATTTATTGTTGAGTCCTCAGATGTGAAAGGTAGCACTCCCTCCATGCTTAACGGCGACTCCTGTGTTGGCTGCCTATTATGTCTTTTGTGATTTCTTTGCGGCGAAACGGATCTTGAATGTTTTCTCGGTGCTTTGCAGACAGCTTTTTGCTGAATTTAATTTCCATGTCATTTACTCTTTCATTTATTTCAGTAGAAATCTCCTGAAGTTTCTCATTTGAAATTCTAGAATTCTCTTGAATTTCTGCTAGTATTGTGATCGTCTTCTCTTCCGTTTTTCTAGAAGTTTCCTTAATTTTTTGAGAAGTTTCAGCAAGGATATCGCTCGAATTTTCTTTTATCATGATTGCAGTAAATGAGATGTAATTGAATGAAACATATTGTTACTTTAGTTAAGAATTAGTTTAATTTATTAGTTATCTTTTATTTATTAGACATTTTGTGTTTGTTAGTAATTTTATTAGTTTAAATTGCTATTGTATTAGTTATGCATATTTCTAATATAAAAATCACTGTACAGAATTTACTATTACAAATGTAATGTTAAATCTATTATATATAATTGTACTTCAAATATTCGATAATAATGTTAAAATTATTGTAAATCCTTAAAGTATGCTTTAGTTTATTGATGTATAATAGCTTTATTTAAATTCAGCCACAGTGGTAATGCATAATGATATTAGCTGTTAAGATAATAAAAGCTCAAATGGTCCAGACAATTCGAAAATGTTATAGACATTTCTAAAACTTCGAATGGTCTAGATCCATCTACGAATCAGCGCTCAAACGTACAAGAATAATCTACATGTTTGGGTTAGAGTATAAATACTACTCTCAGATGGCACTAAAAATCAGTTTTAGTACAAACGTTTAATTGTGTAGATCACAAATAGAAATCGCTATTGTGAGTTAGTTTCTAAGAGCTGTAAATAAAGATTGTTAAAGTGACTAAGTTCTAAATAAAGTTGTGAATAGTTTTAAGTGCTGTGTGTTATTTATTTTATTACAGTTGCAATTAAAGAACTCAAGAGGTTTATTATAAAGGGAATAAACCAAAAGCGTTACTGAAAAGGCAGTAACGTAACAATATGTATATGTAACGATGAAACCCTAATTAAATGAAACAGTTGTGCAATGCTGTAAATGTCTTATAGTCGAGGCAATTAAATTATTTAATATAACCTGACATTCATGTCAATTGTACCTGTCGTAAGTTTTATTGTTGACACTATTTCTGCTCATTTATGTAATATATGCTTACTATATTTCCAATTCCAACCAGGGATGGGCAAATTGAAAAATATATCGATATATATCGTAGCGATATTTTTTAAGAGTATCGATATTTATTAACAAAATTATCGATATATAGATGTATTGAACGTATTAAGCTGAAATTATTAACAAATTTCAAAACTAATATACCTATGTCAATACATATTTACATAGGTACAAACATATTACATGTAACTTTTTATTGTTTCTTTTAATTTCAAATATACAGGTGTTCACATTACTGGATAGTTCACAATATTGGTTGTTCACATTACCGAGATTTCTCTGTATTTCCAAAATTAGTTAGAATTTCAACGCATGCATAGAAAATGCAGAAATTAAAATTTAATAATGTTTGACATATCGATACGGCTTAAGATTTCCGTTAAATTAAAAATTATTTGATCTTTGTCTTAAATGTTCTTTTCCTGGAAAAATCTGCAACACTTTCTAACCTAACCTAACCTAACCTCTTTCAAAATAAACGAAACTTTATTCAAAATAAACGAAACTTTATTCAAATACAGTTAAACATTTTTCAAAATAAATTAAAGCATTTTTGAAATGTTTTTTGTATTGCTTTGCATTACTGATGAATGAAGAGCTTGTTCATTCGCATGACATCTGTTTATTATCAGAGACAATGTTATCATCAGAAGTTTCGATTGGAAATAATTCATATTATTGTAATAGGAACGATACAGAAAATTCAAGAGGTGGAGGTGTAGCAATCATTGTTAAAAAGACTATACGCCATAATATTATCCCAATTGTTAATACTGTATTGATTGAAAACATCGGTATTAAATTAGAAACATCTGAAGGGCCAGTTCTTATATTCTCATGTTATTTTCCTGGGGGGGCCGCTGGTCGTGACGGCATTAAAAAGAACAACTTTGCTGCAGATATTTTAAAGCTTACTCGTACTAATAGCAATTTAATTCTAGGGGTGATTTCAATAGCAGACATCGATCGTGGGGATGTTTGCGTGCTAACTGCTGGGGAAATATTCTTCAACAGAAAATTAAAATCAACAACGTTTGGGTTAAGTACCCATGTGACCCTACATATGTGCCTTCTAACGAATCTCACCAATCATCAACTTTAGACTTCTTTTTGACCAATATATCAATGAAGCTTTCGGAACCTGTTGCTTTGAATGAGTTAACCTCTGACCACCTACCGGTTAAAGTAAACCTTTATGGCTCAAATTATCACACTACGAACCTTGTATACGATTTTAGTAGAGCTAACTGGGCGCAGTTCAAACATCATATTAATAGCTGCGTTCGAGAACACAAAAGTTTTTACTATTTTTTACTGAACTTTACTGCATTTTACGGAATTGCGTTCGAGTACACAAAATGCAGTAAATGAGAACACAAATTGAGAGCGTAAAGTGACAGTTCTTGACTGAGTATTTACAAATTTTTACTGCAGAAATTTTTGCTGTAAAATTTAGTAAATCAAAAAAACATATATTACAAAAGGTAAACAAGCAAAACAAACAAAAACAATACAAATTGTGAAGAAATGGATTTAAAAAAGGAAAGTTTGAATAAAAATTAAACAATAACCAAAAGTTAATAAATATTAGTTAATTAAACTTCTTTGTGGTGCATTTATATGGCTAAATTCCAACTTTTAAACTTTTGTTGTTGTTGTTTTATTTTTAGAGTTGTAAAAAGTATTTGTATTTGGGTACTTAGTACTTCACTTATTTTTTAAGTAATCAATAGCAAAAAATGTATTCATGTATTTTTGAACAAATTTAGCCGGACACAAATTAGTAAAATCAAATAAAATAAAAAAAAAATAAAAATGTGAAAGAAAAATGAAATAAATAGTTTGGATTTTCTTAAAATGTTCGTGTTATAAAAAGTATTTAATCGGGTACCGATAAGAAAACGAGTTAAGTAGTCAAAAGTGTAAACATTTTTCAACACTTCAATTATTTGCCATGAGCTGTTGCCTTCATTTTACGAATTTTTACAAATTTTGCGTTCGCGTACTTTTCTGGACAACAGCTTTTTGTGAGAGAAAATTTTTCAGTTTACTCATTTACTGCATTTTACTGTAAAAGTACTCAAACGCTCCTAATAATAACATTTTAGAATACGATTCTGAATGTATGAATAAAAACGAAGTAAATACGAGGATCGATAACTTTAAAAATGTAATTAAGAACGCCACAGAAATAAGTGTCTAAAAAAGAACTATTTTGCCCAAAACCAAACCTCTTCCAACACATATCAGAATGCTGATCGGGAATCGTAATTTTTGTAGACGACAATGGATGCTGAATAGAGATAATGCAGATAAAATTGAAATGAACAGACTTAATAAACAAATTAAGCAAGAACTCATTATTGAAAGAAACAAATCTTGGAGCAATGTTCTGGCATCCCTTGATAAAAATTCTTCTCCCTTTTGGAATATTTCAAAAGTGCTTCGAAAGAAACATAATGTCATGCCGATTCTTAAAC
Source organism: Pollenia amentaria (assembly GCA_943735925.1). Taxonomy (NCBI): domain Eukaryota; kingdom Metazoa; phylum Arthropoda; class Insecta; order Diptera; family Polleniidae; genus Pollenia; species Pollenia amentaria. Next base: position 107,435,274 of record OX031006.1, read on the forward strand.
ATAATTGTTGTATAAACGTTATAAATAATAGGTTAAGATGTCCGTAAACGTGCTTAGAAAAAAAAACAACGCAACAGTTAGATTTCAAGTTATTTTAATGTGCGTTTACTCGGAAAAAATATGGATTAGAAAAAAAAAATGAATTGAGAAGAAGAAAATGTATTAAAAAAAAAATAAATTTAAAAACAAAGTTGCCAGATAAATTTAGAAAGTGAATACCACAACAATAATGGTACTCGTTACTCTACTGCTCTAGAAAAATGTCAACTGCTTGCTAACAAATTTAAATCAAACAATTCGCTTTCATCAAGCCTAAGTGATTTCACTACAATAAATACGGTAAACAACGCTATAGATTCTTTCCAACACGTACAATATGCTATTAATAATGATTACTATGTTTCAATTGAAAAAATAAGAAACATAATCAAAAGTTTTAAGATAAAAAAATCAACTGGCATTGATGGTATCAGTAATAAAATATTAAAGGCACTTCTTAAAAAAGGGTTACAAAGCTTGGCAAATATTATTAATAACTGCCTTATATATTGTTTTTTTCCAGACTGTTGGAAGGAGGCAAAAGTGATTGCTATATGTAAACCGAACAAAGTCGCATCGTGTCCATTATCATATAGACCAATCAGCTTATTATCCCCTTTAAGCAAAGTCCTAGAAAAAGTTATCAAAGAAAAAATTTTAAAATTTTGTGACGTTAATCAGGTGTTCCCAACGCAACAATTCGGATTCCGGTCTGGTCACAACGCCTCTCATCCTTTATACAGAATTAAATCTAAAATCATACATAATTTCAATATTATGAAGTCCACGGGTATGGTGTTATTGGATATCAAGTCTGCTTTTGACTCTGTATGGCACGATGGTCTGGTGTACAAAATTATAATTTTAAATTTTCCTCCGGAAATAATAAAAATATTACAGAGCTTTTTAATTGGCCGATCGTTCAAAGTTTATATTCCAGCAGGTTGCCCCCAAGAATCTTGCTTATCTCCAATATTGTATAATATATTTACGTCTGATTTTCCTACATTGTTTGACTGCACTTCATCTATATTTGCTGACGTTACGGCGATTCTCTGTCATGGGGTTTATGCTGAAGATATCATCGCAAGCCTACAAAACGCGTTAATAAATTTAGAAGAATATTTCAAGAAATGGAAAATTCTTATAAATCTACAAAAAACTCAAGCAATATACTTCACTCGCAGAAGAAATTCTTGTTTTATCCCACAAAGAGATTTAAACATTAATAACAACACAACTATAAATTGGGAGTCTGAAGTTAAGTATCTTGGAGTAATATTGGACTCAAAAATTAACTTTAGCAAACATGTTTCTTACGTCATAAACAAAATAAATAATGTCACAAGACTTTTGTATTCTTTCATTAATAGAAAGTCAACATTAAGTCCAGATAATAAACTTATAATATTCAAAGCTATTTTTATGTCCATACTTTATTATGCTGCCCCTGTGTGGAATGATGTCGCAACCTGTCATGTCAAAAAACTTCAAATAAGTCAAAATAAACTACTCAAGATGATTTACAATCTTCCTCGGCATTATTCGACTCAACGATTGCACTCCATAAACGGTATCGAAATGGTCAAATAGAATTTTGACGCTCACTCACAATTATGATATCAGATGTCAATTTTCTGAATAAGTATATGTGTAATAAGGGTTCTACTTCAAATTTACCCAAAAAGCCATTAAAATCACCCAAAAGCCATTAAAATTACCCAAAAGCCATTAAAATTACCCAAAAGCCATTAAAATTATCCAAAAGCCATTAAAAAGCCATTAAAATTATCCAAAAGCCATTAAAATGAACACGTGTTAAAGTATGTCAAATGAACACGTGTTAAAAAAGGTCAAATTTTTAAAAAAAAAAAAATTTTCAAAAACAAAGCAATAAAAATGTCATAAAATTTTAAAAAAGGCAAAATTAGGGGGGAAATTCCTGAACACGTGTTAAATTTTATAGGAAAGCAATGCACAAGTGGTGGGTGCATTGTTGAAGCCTTTCTTTTGTTGTGATCGATAGACAGACATAGAGATATGTAGATAGATACACAGACAGACCTTGAGGAAGAAATTGGAAAAATATTTTTTGTGTGTGTTTTGTGGAAGACAGACATACTGTGTACTTGTCAATGCACTTGTTGAAGCCTTTCTTTTGTTGTGATCGATAGACGGACCTTGATTTTGAAAAAAAAAATTTTTTGTGTGTGTTTTGTGGAAGACAGACATACTGTACTTGTCAATGCACTTGTTGAAGCCTTTCTTTTGTTGTGATCGATAGACGGACCTTGATTTTGAAAAAAATTTTTGTGGACAATTTTTTCAAAGCGCTGATATTAAAATTAATAATTTATGGGGTGTGAGATGATAAGGGTATTGTATTGGAGTGTGTCTTGAATATAGATAGATAGATACACAGACAGACCTTGAGGAAGAAATTGGAAAAATATTTTTTGTGTGTGTTTTGTGGAAGACAGACATACTGTACTTGTCAATGCACTTGTTGAAGCCTTTCTTTTGTTGTGATCGATAGACGGACCTTGATTTTGAAAAAAATTTTTGTGGACAATTTTTTCAAAGCGCTGATATTAAAATTAATAATTTATGGGGTGTGAGATGATAAGGGTATTGTATTGGAGTGTGTCTTGAATATAGATAGATAGATACACAGACAGACCTTGAGGAAGAAATTGGAAAAATATTTTTTTTTTTTATTTTTTGTGTGTTTTGTGGATTGTTGAAGCCTTTCTTTTGTTGTGTGTGTGTGTGTGTGTGTGTGTGTGTGTGTGTGTGTTTATGGGTAACCAGATGGAGGGTTGTTGTTATTTTGTTTGTTTGGGTGATCGACGAAAATATTATTGGATGGATAGACAGACATACAGACAGACTGGCTTCGTAACAGCAAATGGTTTTTCAATTTTATTTGGGGTTGAAGAATAAATTCAAAGTATTTATTTATGATTTTTAAAAGAAAAGAGAAGATAAAAAGGGGGAAAAGGAAAGTTAGTCAGACAGACAGATATACAGAGACAGTCTGGTATTTTATTTGTTGATAAGTAAATTTACGATTGTATAGATATTTGAAAGTATATAAAAGGTTTTAAATATATTCTATTCATTAGTTTCTAAAGTAGACTTGCTTAAGAAAGTTTGTGCTTTTTTTTTTGTGAAAATAAAAAAAGAAATTAATATTTTAAAATAATAATAATGGCTAGTGTACTAATTTGTGAAATTTGCCAAAACCAATATAAAAAGAAACAAAAATTACAAAAACATATTCAAATTCATGTGCCATGTGATGTGTGCAATCATATATCCCTGACATCAATGGAGAGGAAAAAACATATGGAAATCCATCTAGATTTCCTTCAACAGCAACAACAGCAACAAAAACAGCAGCAACAACAACAACAACAACAAGTAGAAGAAATGGATGAACATCCTTCAACATCGGATGCATCTAGGAAGCGTCTATCGATGTTACAATCAAATATACCATTTAAACAACAAAAGCCTGAGTCATGTTCAGAATCTTTTATTATGTGTGAGGATTGTAATGTTAAAATTCAACCACAACAGTGGTTTATTCATTGCTCCCAACCCGAACACAAGAAAAATGTACAGGAGAGAATTGGAAACCGGATTCAATTGATAAAAAATTCATTTAAATCTCGACTTTTGACGTACCGTTTCCCGAAAGGAGATTTGAATTTGAATGCAAATGAATATTTGAAAGAGGGTCAAATGTATGTTCAGAAATTATTAAATAATTGTCTGGCTGAGCACATAATTGTGAAATTTAATTTGGAATTGACAGCTCGATATAAGCTACCAGCACATCCTCTTAAACCAGAAACTGATATGTACCACAATACGGAAATGATACGCTTATCAAGGGCAGACAATATTGGCTCAGCTCTCACACTTCAATTTGAAAAGATTAAGGCGAAGATGTCTGAGTTTCAAGAAAGAGATTCTGGTTGGACGCTTATCCAAATTAAATGGCTGGAAATAAACATAAATAAAGCATCACCATTATCAGGATCCCAATATATACCTACACCCGTAGAGCTGGCGAGGAAGAAAGCTTGTGTCAACATTCAAAACAATGATGTATTTTGCTTTAAATGGAGTGTAATAGCAGCATTTTATAATGGTGATAATATTAATACACATAGGCAGACAATTTACAATATACCAAATATTGCTGACAATAATATTAAGCTTGATTGCGGTAGAACACTTAATTTCACATCAATGCAATTTCCTACTGATGTGAAAGATATTAAAGTATTTGAAAGAAATAATACTGATATAAGTGTAAATGTGTTCGGGTTTGATAGGAAATCCAAGGCTGTTATTGGACCATACTACATTACCAAAAAGGAAAAAAATATGCATATAAACCTTATGCTGCTGGAAGACGAATGTGGTGATAAAATGCACTACATTCTAATAAACAATATTTCAAGGTAGTTATCAAAATATTTAAATATATCGTGCAAAACATCTTATTAACAAAAATTCTTTTTCTCTTAGACTACTAAGGTCCCAAATTTCAAAATATAAAGGTGCTTTAATTTTTTGCAATAGTTGTCTCTACCATACAAATATACCAGAGAGAATGGTAATTCATAAGGAGAGAGAGTGTGGAGAATGCATTCCCAAGATGCCGGAGGGAGAAAAATCCATCATAAAGTTTTCCCATCATGAGCGACAAATGAATCTCCCGTTCACTGTGTATGCGGATTTTGAATGCGTTCTCGAGGAAGTAGATGTAAGTAGTATTAATGAAAATAGTAGATTTACAAAAAAACATATTCCATGTGCATATGGTTTTAATATTAAGTGTAATTTTAATGAAAATTTAGATAAGTTTAAAATGTTTAGTAGTAGTAGTAGTAGTGTTAATGTAGGGCAACATTTTGTAAATAATTTAATAAATGAATGTAGACAAATGTATAAGAAGTATTATGAAAAAATTGTCCCCATGCATTCATTAACCCCCTTAGAAGAAGAACAATTTTTAAACTCTATTAACTGTCATATTTGCGGTTTAGCACTAGGCGATGAACTAGCTGTGAGAGATCACTGCCACTTATCAGGAAAATATAGAGGGGCTGCACATAATTCGTGTAATTTAAATTTTAAAATTCCAAATTTTATTCCTATATTTTTCCATAATTTTTCGAAATATGACTGTCACTTATTTATTAAAGAATTACTTAGTATTAAAGGGGAGACAAATGTAATTCCAATAAATAAAGAATTATACATTTCTTTGTCGCATACTGTTCGGGTATATACTGATGAAGAAATTGATGATTATATAAATGAGTTGTATATAAGAAAAGTGAAGCAAAATATTCCTCAGCATATTATTTCAAAACAACTTGAAAAGGTGCGAGTTTATAAAACTGGAAAAAAAATTGAGCTTAGATTTTTAGACTCTTTAAGATTTATGGCATCTGGTTTGGAATCATTAGCTAGTAACCTCAATGATCAAGATTTAAATGCAGTTAGAAAATATTTTCCAGATGCTGAGAAGTTTTCTCTTATGAAGCGAAAGGGTGTTTTTCCTTATGAATATTTAAATTCATTTGAAAAATTAAATGAAAAGAAACTCCCACCAATTGAAGCATTTTATAGTAGGTTAAATGATAAAAAATGTTCAGAAGAAGATTATTTGCTAGCACAAAATATATGGACAAAATTTGATTGCGAGACTATTAAGGATTACATGGAGCTGTATTTAAAAACTGACGTGTTGTTACTTACAGATATATTTGAAAACTTCAGAAAGCTCTGTAAGAAGATTTATAACCTAGATCCTCCACATTATTATACCATCCCAGGGCTTTCTTGGGATGCAATGTTAAAATATACAAGAATTGAGCTAGAATTATTAACAGATCTAGAAATGTATAATTTTATTAAACGAGGAATTCGTGGTGGTCTTTCACAATGTAGTAAGAGGTATAGTAAGGCGAATCATAAATATCTTAATGATTATGATCCTACAAAACCCTCCGAATACATTTTATATTTAGACGCAAATAATCTTTATGGTTGGGCAATGTCAGAGTCACTACCATATGGAGGCTTCAGTTGGACAAATGACTTCATTCACCCCAAAAATATTCCACATAACTCAGATGTTGGTTATATTTATGAAGTCGATTTATCATACCCGTCTAGCTGTCATGATTATCATAATGACCTGCCATTCTGTGTGGAAAACAAAATAATTGGTGGAAGTAAATATGAAAAATTAATTGCTGATCTATCTAACAAAAAGAAATATGTCATACACTATAAAACATTAGAGCAATGTTTAAATAATGGATTGGTTTTGGAAAAAGTTCACCGAATTCTGAAATTTAATCAAAAGCCGTGGTTAAAGACATACATAGATTTAAATACGACACATAGAACAGAAGCTAAGAATCAATTTGAAAAAGATTTCTATAAATTGCTCAATAATGCTGTGTATGGTAAAACCATGGAAAATGTCGATAAGAGAAAAGACGTTCGGTTGGTTAGTGAATGGGGTCGTACTAATCGCAATAAATTGGGTGTAGGTGAACTTATAGCAAAACCAAATTTTCACAGTATTTCACAGTTTACTGATAAATTATGGGCTGTACAAATGAACAAAACTTTGACATATTACAATAAACCCATTTATTTAGGCTTTTGTGTACTTGATCTATCAAAATGGAAAATGTATGATTTCCATTATGAGTATATGAAACCTAAATTCGGAGATAATATAAATCTCAATTATATGGACACTGACTCTTTTATTTACTCAATTAAAACTGATGATTTCTATGATGATATAAGAGGAGATTTAAAAACACTCTTTGACACATCAGCATATTCACAAAATAATCCATTTAACTTTCCTCAATTAAATAAAAAAGTACTTGGAATGATGAAAGATGAAACTGAAGGTAAATTCATCACTGAATATGTAGGCTTAGGACCCAAAGTTTATTCTTTCACAGTTGAAGATGATAAAGATGTTAAAAAAGCTAAGGGGGTTAAAAAATGCGTGGTAGACAATTATACTATAGATCATTATAAACATGTCTTATTTAATAAGAAATCAGTAGGGGCATGTATGTACACATTCACATCTAAGTTACACACAATACTAACAAATAGAGTTAATAAAATAGCTTTAAATTTTATTGATAGTAAACGTAAAATAAGAAATGATGAGATTAATACACTTGCATGGCACCATTATCAGTTAGATACTGATAATGGTGATTTAGAATTAAGTAGGTTAATTAGCGATATTGAGTCACTAAATAATTAGTATAGAATATGTAAATGTAAATATATGTAAATATATACACCTATATACACATAAAATAAAAAAAAACCAAAATTTATTTAAAAAAAACCAACAGTTTTATTCTTTATTTAATAGAAATTAAATGAAAAAAAAGTAAGTATTAGAATGTATTTTAAAATAGATTATATAACTTTTCGAACAATTCCAGTTAAAGGTGTGTACTCCATCATACGATCGTGTAGGATTAAACAATAAGCATTTGTATTTTTTGGTACTGGACTACTTGTCTCGAACTCAATTTTCACATCGATAGGCCCATTTTTAACAATTTCATTTTGATAACTAACATCAACTACTGCAATTGGAATATTTTTAAATTTCTCACATGAAAGAAGAGGTTGTGCTTCTCTCATATAGTAATTTTGTTGAAACTTAGCATACATATCATACAAAATAGCGTATCGATTCTCCTCAAATTTTAAATTTAAATCATCATATGGATACGATTCTGAATTTAAATGCACTTTAACATTTTTCAAATCTGAATGTATATATTTATTATCGTTTTCTAATACGAATAAAAGAAATCTTGGCCTTTCTCTATTCACTGATAGTTTAATATTCCAGTTGTGATTTCTGCCTCCGGAAAATGTTGGATTAAAATAACAGTCCCAACTGCGAAATGCTATGGGTAATGAAACACCCTCCTTTATAATCTTCATTATTTGTATTTTTCGTGTATCTGATAGGTGAATATGTGGTATTCTCCATGTTATGTTTTTAATCGATAAACTTAATTTTTCATTAGCATCTGTAGAGTAATACGCCTTATCATCATTTGAACTTCGTAAAAGAATAAGTTCATGTTTGCTATTTAAAATTATTTTATTAAAATCCTCAGCAAATCCCAATAGTAGTTTAAGGGGAATATAAAAATTAAATTTTCGCATTGATAGGTCTTCAGAAATATTCCACCCTGCATTTCTCATCATATTACTTTCAAATTCATTTAGTGAGACATAATTCTTAATTGTACTAGATATTCCCAAGTATCGAGTGCGATCAATTTCCACACCATTAATCTCATACCGTATTTCATCAAATAAGTATGCAACACAATTATTCCTTAATCTAGTATTTTGTGATGCTTCTTCACCTTTAGAGTTTTGTATGTTTCCTTCTATATATAAGTAGCTTTCAGACGGAAGAACATATAAGTCTTGATTTTGTAGTGTAATTCGAATTTCATCATTGTTTTTAAATGATTGAATATAGGGCACATAGCTATGATAATCTTTTTTTATTATATTTTCATCAGAATATGGTTTTTCAATGACATTGAGTATATCAGACATTTTTCTTTATTTTTAACTTAAGCAATTTTAAAAAGGTGGTGTTTTCTTTCGATAATGATGGTCTTATAGCTTTAATATGATTAGTAGGAATGACCCTATTAACTTTAATGTGCTTAGTTTTATTGTAAATTATCATTTTTTCCGTGGTCTTAGGTGTAATCTTAGTGTTATTTCTTCACCTCTGAAATTTACTGCACGATTTTCTTGATCAACAATCCAAATCTTGAGATATGTTATTTCTTTGACGTTTACTGGTAAATAAATTAGGTTATTAGCAATAACATCTAATTTATAGCCTGGTGGTACGTCTAATGCGAACTCGTGTAGTATATGTGCGGGAGAGTTATTCATATAAGCTCCCGTTATAATATTGCACTGAATTTGTATAGCATTAACTCTTAATATATTTACAGGTTGATTTGATACATGTTTCATACCAGCCTTTAAAATTTCTTCACTAAAACCTAACAGCGTACCAATGGATCGTTTTCGATTAAATAAAATTGCATCGTGGGATGAAGTTATTTCAATTTGTAAAGTATTATTATTAGCTTTAATGAGAATAGATTTATTATAATTTTCTGCTTTATACTGCCCAACTATATAATCAACAATATCTTGTAACTCGTATGATCCAATAGGAATTTCAATTATTTTATCTCCTATATGAAATAAATTATTATCATAATCTACATTAGGAATAGAGTTATATGAATGAAAATCAACTAGAGAACATTCATAGTCATCTTTTAGATCTATTGGTGGGAAATAATTTGCCGTTAGGATTGATGAATTTCCACTTAAAGCTAAAGTAATTGACATCCTGAATGGTAAATTGTAAATGAAATGAAAATGCTTGAGTTTTTTTGTTTTATTAAATTTATACATTTATTAGAAAAACTATTTTTTGTATTTGTTTTCTTATAATATTTCATTTTTACTTATCCAAGAATTATGTTGGTTTGGAAAACCTAACCATTTAACATACGCTTTATCACCTTTTTCTTTTAAAATTTTTTCCACCAGAAATGTATTAGGATAACGTGTACGACGTATTTCTTCCTTGTAAAATGCGCCTTTTATAGGATTTCCTTGATAGTCTTCAAGTAAAAATGTTATTGGGTAGGTGTTCTGTATCGATTTTATTTTAAATATTTCTGTAGTCCAATTTGGTGTATAACCTTTTTCAAATATATGTTTATATTTACTTATGCGAACATAGTCCCCAACCTTAAACCTTGATGATTTAAACATTTTTAAACTGCTAAATGCAGTTTTCAGTAGATGTTGTTCATGTTCACGTTTTACATCAATAGGCGCCATTTTAATTTTACTATGAGTTTTTCTGTTATATTGATCAACTAGTTTTTTATAAATATCAATCCAGTGAAATGTTCCATTATAACTAAATTCTCTCCACATCATACCTTTTAGTGTTCGATTAAAGCGTTCAACAATTGAAGCTTTCATTACACTATAAGTAGAGTAATGATTAATTGAATATTTACGCATTAGTAAACCAAACTCCTTATTAAAAAATTCTTTTCCGTCATCTGTTTGTAAATTTTTAGGTATTCGCCCCTTACTTAGTATTTCCTGGAAAGCTTTGGAAACTTCATTTGCGGTTTTTGCTTTAATTGCTGCAGCCCAAGCATATTTTGAAAATGTATCAATAACTGTTAGCATATATTTGTATCCGTTGTTTATAATGGAATAGTTACCCATTTCTACTAAATCTGCTTGCCAAAGATCATCAATTCCCTTTGTTATTACTTTCCGTCTTAAGAAATTTTTGCGTGCTCTAGAATGTAGTTCATTTATTATCGTTCTTTTTTCCATTATGTTATTGTTGTTGTTGTTGTTGTTGTTGTTGTGATGAAAGTTTGTTGTGATGAATCATTGCACTATATATATCAGAAATTTTCTTATTTAAATCCTTTATTTCATTTCTTACAATTAAAACTTCTTTGTTTATACCCCTTTTTAAATGTTCTTGCATATGGGTCATTTGTATATTCACATAATTTTTGTTAACAGCATCTGTCCCATTCATTGGAGGTGACAAATTTAAAATTCTTTTATTCTCTATGTCAATATTATTTACGTTGAGTTTGATACCGAATTTTTTTGAAATGTTGTTTCTTGTTATATCTCCTATATATTTTTGATTATAGTAATGACCAAATTTGTCAACAGTCATAATTTTTTATTTATTTATTTATTTATTTAAAAGTTATTCAATTATATTTGCTTCCCTTAGTTCTTCGATTATAGATATTATTTCATTAGAATGATTATTGTTACCAGCATGTTGTGATGCTATTAACAGCCTCAATCGGTCTACAATTTCATTAGGATTATCCCAGTATATATAGTTCGGTTTATTAAGATTTACCTCCATTAAACCCTTACCAACGTGAGTAGTTGTAGTAAACAATTTATTTATTATTTTTTTATATTTATAACCTCTGTTTCCATTGATTTGATTATTAGGATCATAGTTTCTTCGATGTGCATTTGTATCAAGTAAAATATTTTTATATATTGCTAGCTCTGACGAATCAAATTGTTTTGGATTTTTATGAAAAAGTAATGAGTATAACCCTGGGGTTAGTGCCCAAGATTTTTGACCTATTATTATTTTATCATCGGTTAGCTTTAAAATAGAATTTCCAAATTTCCAGTCTCCATTTTCCATTTTATGAGGTCCAAATATAGTGTCAAGCTTTTTATTTCCATTTAGGGTTGATAAATCAAACTCCCAATCGGATGATTGAGAATAAAATTGTTCATTTTTCGATTTATCATTTACTTCATCTTCACTATTACTATTATAGTCTTCTTCTTCTTCTTCTTCTTCTTCTTCTTCTTCTTCTTCTTTATCTATTTTAATTCTATTAGGTGCTGAATTAATGTTTTTCTCTTTCATTAAGGTTTTCTTAGGGGTGCTGGTGAATATAGTTTTATTTTCCGTTTTTATTTTAGTATTATGCTTACATTTATATTTTTCTTCTGTGGGTATTGTTAAATTTGACGAATCTGACAATTTGACTAGTTTCTTTAGAGGTTCTGTTAAAGGTTTAAATGTTCTTTCTAAATTATTGAATTTTTCCAATTCTCCAAGTCGTATGCTTTCAAATTTCTTCTTTAAAATTTTTTTGGATTTCACCAACTCTTTTAAAATATTTTCTTCCATGATTATAACTTTGATGAAAAAAAAAAAGCTAAACAGCTTCTTTAAACAGCTAAACAGCTTTTGAAAACAGCTAAACAGCTTTTGAAAACAGCTAAACAGCTTTTGAAAACAGCTAAACAGCTTTTGAAAACAGCTAAACAGCTTCTTAAAACAGATAAACAGCTTTTGAAACCAGTTAAACAGCTTTTGAAAACAGCTAAACAGCTTCTTAAAACAGATAAACAGCTTTTGAAACCAGTTAAACAGCTTTTGAAAACAGCTAAACAGCTTCTTAAAACAGATAAACAGCTTTTGAAACCAGTTAAACAGCTTTTGAAAACAGCTAAACAGCTTCGTGGAATAATTTTAACAGTTTCCAAGTGGAAAAAAAAAAACGTATTTAATATTAATAGGTATACGTCTGATGTAGTTAGTAGTATTTATATGACTAAATCTGAATGAATAGATCAAAGCCTTTTCTATAACGCCCTTGCTTCATTTCATCATCTTTACTTATTATAAGAAATCCATATTTATCCTTCCAACATTCTCCGCAAATGTAACGAAACATATTTAAACTCATGTCACTGCCAACATGATCATTGTAGATGTGCTTTAAATTTAATTCATCTTGCTTGAATAAAATAATCATATTTGCATTATCACGTACTAAATGTTTTGGAATATGTGTATAAGTCTGACATAAATAAAAAGAATCAATATCCTTATGTCTCCCCATACAGAAATATGATCTTATATTATTTTGTTTTTCACAAGCGACATCGTCAAATATCATAATAGAATTTACTTTAGCTTTTTCGGGTGGTATGACATGTTCATTGTCTGAAAATGTATAAAGTCCCATACCCTTTACTGATGAAATTAATCTTGACAGATATTTATATTTCGGTTGATTTAATGATTTTGAGTATATATAAATATTTTTAAATTTTAAACCATTCGGACTTTCAATTAAACTTAGCATTATATTTGTTTTGCCACAGTTTGAGGGACCAACTATTAGTGCTCTGATAGAATTAGGTAAAAGACAGCTATGTTTAAAACCATTTCTGTTTTCCATTAAATCCAAGTTTCTCACTGAAATATTCGAATGTTGTTTTACCAAACGCATCTTAATAACTGAAAGCATACGTTTGTTTAATGTAACGTTTTATTTACTTTCGAATTTTTATTTATTTTTTATTTTCAGAAAAGCAATTTTTATATATAAATGATTGTGTATAAAAATAAAGAATTTAGTAGAAAACATTTCGTCTTTGGAAAAGGACTTGTAAATAGCTTAATTAATTCAATACCACTTGAACTTCATTTACCGGGTTATCAGTTTTGTGGACCAGGAACTAAATTGGAAAAACGATTACAAAGGGGTGATAAAGGTATCAATCCGTTGGATGCAGCTTGTAAAATTCATGATATTGCTTATGCCCAGAACACTGATATTCATAAACGACATTACGCAGATAAAGAACTAGCAGAAAAAGCTTGGAGTAGAGTTAAAGCTAAAGATAGTACATTTGGAGAAAAACTCAACGCATACCTTGTCACTAACACAATGAAGTCAAAAGTTAAATTGGGCTTGGGAGTAAAAACTGGCAACCAAAAGAAAAAGTGTAGACGAAATATTTTTAAGAATGCCGTTAAATCAGCAACCGATATTTTAAAAAAGGAAAAACCAAATGACATCAAAACCGCTATTAAAACTGCACGAAAAGCTATCCAACATTCATTTCTTGGAAAAAAATCTATAGTAAAAATTCCTAGAATTATCAACATACCTAAACTTGGCGGTTTTCTTCCACTTGTCCCTATTCTAACAGCACTTGGAGCATTGGGAGCAATAGCTTCTGGTGGGTCAGCAATCGCTAAAACTATTACTTTAGCTAAAAATGGTAGACAACAGCTCGAAGAAAGTAAGCGTCATAACAAAACATTAGAGGCAATAGCTATGGGTAAAGGTCTATATCTTAAACCCTATAAAAAAGGCTATGGAATATTTTATACCTCATCAAAAAACTATTAAAGCAGCTACCTAATAGACCGCTAACAGATGTGGACTTGAGAACATTTGGGAAGAAGTATATTCCTTATTTTAGAGGAGTATATATGAGGGATAAACTTCCTAAAACTCCACACCGAATAGAGAATGGAATTATAAACTTGGATTCAAATAGAGGATATGGAACGCATTGGGTAGCATTTTATAAAAATAATGACAATGTAGAATACTTTGATAGTTTTGGTAATCTCCAACCACCTATAGAAGTTTTAAGATACTTGGGTAAAAACATTAAATATAACTATTTAAGATATCAAAAATTTAATACTTTTATTTGTGGTCATTTATGTTTAAAATTTTTAATAAATTTCAAAATAAAGAATTAATAAAAACTCAAATATTTTGTTTTTTTTTTTTTATTATTTTTTTTGTTTGTTTGTTTTTTATTTATTATCCATTCTTAATAATAATCTATAGATTTTAACATCTGTTTTAATTTTATTTTGCATTTTTTTTCCAAACTCATAACAAAGTCTGGTTAAATCAATTTCTATATCTCTTTCATTTATATTTTTAATTTCATAATATTGTACATTTGTTTTATTTAAAATAGAGCAATTAGGAATATAATGTTCATAATAAAAATATAAGATTTGCTTGCGAAGAATTGTATTCCAGCTTAAAAATGTCGTCAAGAATATTCCAATTTGAGTCAGAGATTTCCAAGTTTCAGGATCAATTTTTATTTTATGGTTTCCCTGTTGTAGGATGAGATAGCAAATATTATTCCTATACTGAAATGTATATTGAACATCCTTCTTTTCATCCTTATTAATTAGATTCATATAATCTTGGAATTCATACTGATTAAGTGTTGCCTTAATATATTCCTTATAGCTCATAAGGTTTATCCATTCATCCCGGTCCAATCCAATGAAGTTCCTATCCTTATAATGCAACCAGACAATAGGCTTAAAACCAAGAGCTGTGGAAAATCCGCAAGATATCTTTAATTTTAAATTTATAAAATATTCCAACTCAAATACACAGTCGTATATTTTCGGGCTTCTTACAAGATTGAACATTCTCGATGAATTTTAAATGTAAACTAATAATATTTTTGCTTTGAAACTCTCTATTTAAAGAAAAAAATTGCTTTTATCTTTTTTTTTTTTTTTTTTTATTTTATTTAATTATTTTTGTTTTCTTGTACATAAATTTAGACTTCTAAAATATTTTAATATCTTTTTATAATTTTCTATAATTCTTATAACCTCCTTTTTCCTCTTATAGAAAAAGTAGCATCCACACAAACCCACGACATCTCCACTTGTACTTTCGTGAGAGCAAGGCATATTATATACATTAAAATTTGTATATTCTCTTTTGAATGTACATAATAATTCCAAATGTTCTTCAAAGATTACACTTCCAAATTCTTGTAGAAAAGCTTCAATAACCTCCATCTTTCCACATTAAGATTTCAGTTACAACTTATTAAAAATATTAATAATTCTACATTATATATATTTATCTGTTTACTAATAAAAGAAAACAACACAAGAATTTATAATAATTTATTTTTATTGTTTAATCATTTTTATTGAAAAAAATTATTTTATTTAAATGTATTAAAATGAGTATAAGGATAATATCCTTTCGTAGGAGGAGCCGTCTTAATTTCCAGCTTATAATTAATGCTATCCTTTTCGTCATCTAAAGGAATCTTTGAAATGATATATGAGCCAGTTGATAGGCTCCCAACATCGTTTTCAGTTAAGGCATTAAATCTTTTAGGAAGATAAAGCATAGCTCCATCCAATTCTAAGACTATAACATCTCCATATTTTGTAGTTACTCGTTCAGCTCCTGTAATAGGATAGTCCTTTCCATCTACCATATTTTTTACACTTAAAATATGTTTCATATTTAATTTATTGAATGAAGCAATTAATTCCGCGTTAATATTCATCGTTTGATAATTTATAATGAAATGTAATAAATAACTCAATAAATTCACAATTTATAGAAAAAAAAAAATTTTTTGGTTACACATAGTCTAAACATATGTTATTTGCTATAATTCATTAAAGTTATCGATAATGTTTTTTTTTTCAATTTTTTACCCACCACACCCATTGTAAAACAAATTCTAATTTCAATTTTATTAGTTTTTATTATTTATATTTTTTATTAATTTCTTAAAATATATTTTGAATTAAAAAAAAAAATCACTACTACATCTATAAACATAAGTCTACTTCCCTAATATAACGATCTCCATCTTCGTCCAAATAAAAACCATCATTTGCCTTCAAAATGATGGTATCTCCCTCTTCATCGTCCAGAAAATCCTCAATTTCCCACAAAAAATCATAGTATGCCAGCTGGTTGTTGGGGATTTCAATTCCTTTTAGCATATTCGCTATAGCTTCGTCGATTAACGCATTTGTACGCGTCTGTGTAATGTCTTCTTCTGCTGCTTCCATAGAATTTTCGTCCACAAATTCAATTTCCAACAGGCTCGAATTCATTCTTTATATCTTCAGTGTTCAAATGTAAATAAAAGTAGTTTTCAGAAGTATACTCCACTAAGCCTTTTTTTACTTTTAATACTTACATAGGAAAATCCATGCAAACTAGTATAAATACTATCTGTCTGTCTGACTAACTTTCCTTTTCCCCCTTTTTATCTTCTCTTTTCTTTTAAAAATCATAAATAAATACTTTGAATTTATTCTTCAACCCCAAATAAATATATACTTTCAAATATCTATACAATCGTAAATTTACTTATCAACAAATAAAATACCAGACTGTCTCTGTCTGTCTATCTGTCTGACTAACTTTCCTTTTCCCCCTTTTTATCTTCTCTTTTCTTTTAAAAATCATAAATAAATACTTTGAATTTATTCTTCAACCCCAAATAAAATTGAAAAACCATTTGCTGTTACGAAGCCAGTCTGTCTGTATGTCTGTCTATCCATCCAATAATATTTTCGTCGATCACCCAAACAAACAAAATAACAACAACCCTCCATCTGGTTACCCATAAACACACACACACACACACACACACACACACACACACACACACACACAACAAAAGAAAGGCTTCAACAATCCACAAAACACACAAAAAATAAAAAAAAAAAATATTTTTCCAATTTCTTCCTCAAGGTCTGTCTGTGTATCTATCTATCTATATTCAAGACACACTCCAATACAATACCCTTATCATCTCACACCCCATAAATTATTAATTTTAATATCAGCGCTTTGAAAAAATTGTCCACAAAAATTTTTTTCAAAATCAAGGTCCGTCTATCGATCACAACAAAAGAAAGGCTTCAACAAGTGCATTGACAAGTACAGTATGTCTGTCTTCCACAAAACACACACAAAAAATATTTTTCCAATTTCTTCCTCAAGGTCTGTCTGTGTATCTATCTATCTATATTCAAGACACACTCCAATACAATACCCTTATCATCTCACACCCCATAAATTATTAATTTTAATATCAGCGCTTTGAAAAAATTGTCCACAAAAATTTTTTTCAAAATCAAGGTCCGTCTATCGATCACAACAAAAGAAAGGCTTCAACAAGTGCATTGACAAGTACAGTATGTCTGTCTTCCACAAAACACACACAAAAAATTTTTTTTTTCAAAATCAAGGTCCGTCTATCGATCACAACAAAAGAAAGGCTTCAACAAGTGCATTGACAAGTACACAGTATGTCTGTCTTCCACAAAACACACACAAAAAATATTTTTCCAATTTCTTCCTCAAGGTCTGTCTGTGTATCTATCTACATATCTCTATGTCTGTCTATCGATCACAACAAAAGAAAGGCTTCAACAATGCACCCACCACTTGTGCATTGCTTTCCTATAAAATTTAACACGTGTTCATTTGACATACTTTAACACGTGTTCAGGAATTTCCCCCCTAATTTTGCCTTTTTTAAAATTTTATGACATTTTTATTGCTTTGTTTTTGAAAATTTTTTTTTTTTTAAAAATTTGACCTTTTTTAACACGTGTTCATTTGACATACTTTAACACGTGTTCATTTTAATGGCTTTTGGATAATTTTAATGGCTTTTTAATGGCTTTTGGATAATTTTAATGGCTTTTGGGTAATTTTAATGGCTTTTGGGTAATTTTAATGGCTTTTTAATGGCTTTTGGGTGATTTTAATGGCTTTTTGGGTAAATTTGAAGTAGAACCCTTATTACACATATACTTGAATATTTACACATTAACGAATTGGCAGTTAGTACGTAGTTTTAAGTTTTATCTTAACATTAAAAACTTTTTTTTTATATTATTTAAATAGGTTCTTGTTACTTTTTTCCTAAACATATAAAAAATATTGTAAAAAATAATGTTATTATATCTTTTGTAATTAATTTTCTAAGTAGAAAAGGCTAATTATCGCCTGAACTCTTTAAATTTGTATTATTACTTTGTAAATATATATCCATGTTATGTAAATAAATAAATTGAAAAAAAAAATTGTTCATTCGCCTCTTTAGGCGACACTAACTATGTAACGATCAGTGGTAAAATAACTTAATAATGATTGGGCATGGAATTTTAATTTTGCCATCGTCTTCTCTATCGGGTTCAGCATAGGAGAATAAGGTGGTAAAAATTTAATGTGCATTCAATAATGTTCACCATATGTCATATTACTTGGGATTTATAGATTTTGGCATTATCCATAATTAAAAATAAGTTTTGTAGCCTTGGTCTACTTTCAATTTTATATAACAGCTCCCAAAGAAATACTTGGAAACGGGCCGAATTAAACGAAAAAAACTTTATGATCTGTCGTAGCAATTAGGGTCATGTTCCTTCTCCTTACGGTTGGCAAAACAACATGAGCTCTTTCACCTTCTTAAGCCAAAAACTTAAATCCCTACAAGATTTTAAAAAGTGGTTTAATTTAATTTGAAAAATGTTTAACTGTATTTGAATAAAGTTTCGTTTATTTTGAAAAAATTTTCGGTTATTTTGGAAAAAGTTTAATTTATTTTGAATAAAGTTTCGTTTATTCTGAAAAAGGTTTCGTTTAATATCAAAAGGGTTTCGTTTAATTTGAAAAAGGTTTTATTTAAACTGAAAACGCTATATTTAGCTCTTTAGTGCACATTTTTTTTTTTTTTGTTATTACATAGTTAATAAAATTTTTTTTGCTTTCTGAATTACAATTCACAATTTCTGATTTACAATAGTCGTTTTCTGGATTACAATTGACATTTTCTGATTTACAATTGACGCTTTCTGAATTACAATTGACTAATCCGAATTAAAATTTACGCATTCTGAATTACAATTGACAATTTCTGATTTACAATGGACGCTTTCTGAATTTTAATTGACTAATCTAAATAACATTAGACGCTTTCTGAAATACAACTGACTAATTTGAATTATAGTTAATGCTTTCTAAATTATAATTGACGCTTTTTGAACTAAAATTGGAAAAGGTGTAAGAGTACAAAGTTTTAAATGAGCTTTCTTTCTAAAATGAAGACATAGAGAAGCCATAAATACCTATATGCAATATGTATAAGATCGGACTTTAAATGGCGACGCAGTATACAAAAGTCTTAAAGGTCGGTATCCAGAGGCGTGGAAAAAATTCAGGAATTCTTTTCAAATAATCTTTAATTCTAGGGGGTGACTGGCTCAACCTTTTTTTGTATTGGGACAGAACCACTCTAATGGACACTCCTTCGGGGTGTCTTACAAAACACATTTGTTGATATGTCCGCTACATAGTTCTTCGATTATGTCTAGGTTATACTTGAAATATGTTAAATTTCTTAGCTAAAATTAATTTGAATAAAGATTATTTCTTCTGAAACTGTAGATATAATATAACCACAATATTTCAGGAATTAACTCAAAATCTGACTGCTCATCGGATTCATAGCATGAAAAATGACTGTACAAAGGTTCATTATCGGAATTCAGGCGGAGATAATATTTTGACGGTTGGAAAAAAAGAGTTTAATCATGCTGACCATCAATTAAAATTTAAAGAGTCTTGGGTAAATTTTGACTTAAAATAATTCATAATAAAAGCAAATGTTAATTTATTCCTTTTTTGTGTAAATTTAGTTGAAAAAGTTTGATAGGGAGCTTGAACCACTTACAGAGTTCCTAATAGAGTATCCAATAATATTTCCACCATCGTATCCTTACGAAGAAGATCCTGAAATGCCAACAGACTATATGTCAACTCGTTGCCCATCCTGGTGTGACCGTGTCGTAATGAGTACTCAAGCAAAGAAACTTATTCACGAAACAGAATCTCCAAATATTTACAGCATAATGGGTGAAGAGGTTTGCATGGGGGATCATAAGGTACTTGTATCTATTGCATACAGTAAAAAATATATTCATCTTTTTTATTTACAATTTTATATAAATTTCTTTTTCCTTCTTTTTGTTTTTTCGCGGAAATTTCAGCCTGTTTATTTAAATATTCGCTTAAAATCCAATCAAGGTACTTATAGATGTTGTAGTTGCTTTTTATTGAATGCAAATAACAACAAATCAACATCACATAAACTCCCAGCAGAAAATGTCACTCAAATATCTAGTCCTAATGAACTGTACAAAGTTATTGCAGATCGTTTGTTTAATTGTCCTCATGGTAGCAAAATATATAATGAAATATTGCTTGAATGTAAACATTTAAATAAATATATTAAAACAGAAGCAAATAAAAAACATAGGGATCAAAATCTATCTCATTTAAAAAACGGTGTTGGTGATGTTGTGGGAAAGTTGTCACAGACTCTAGGAGCTTCACAATCTAGTCAACATGATGAACATGTTGAGAATACAATGACAACGAAGTGGCCTCCGGTTAGCATTAACATTATAGATTCGGATAATATTCATGTTTGTATGTGTTCACAAATAACCGCTGAGAATAAAGTAGATAATGATTCTGTCGATGGTAGCATCTGTCCAGAATGTCGAAACATTATTAAAAAGCAGCCAGCAGAACCAAGATATCGACTTATTTCAAAACGGCTAATGCTTACAAATAATATTATTGTAAATCGAATAGACACTCAACATCTTAGTACGTATTTTGATATTTCCCAAAAACGACAGGACCCCTACACACCTGAAAGCGCCGAGTCTCACTCCCCATGTCCAGAACTGAACAGTTACACTAGTACGACTTCAAGTGATAGTCGAAGTCCCGCTATGGATTCTAGACAATTATTAGATGTGGATTGTAATAAAATTACTTTAGAAGAGCAGTCTTTGTCAGATTTAAATATTGATGTTGTTAAAGATTTTGTAAGCAATAATAAACATATGAAAGGAGCTGTCAGTAGCGGCCATAGCATTAAAAAGCAACAGAGAGGAGTTTTCTCACCTGTCCAGCTTAAATCAAGACTAGAAGACTTGCAAAAAAAATCTTCAATACAAAATATAAAATTTAATAGTAAAAAGGATGGTGACGCTGTTGGGAATAGTGATGTTGAAGATGTTGGTGATATTTGCCAGTCTTCGCACAACGCAGCTGTGCAGCAGTATCCAAATAGTTGCTTGCCCAAATGTTGTAATATTCACTAAATATTATGTTATTTATATAAAGTATATATTCATATTTAGTTATATTGTATATAACGTTTTCAAAATTATGTGATAATAAAGGGTGGTCCAACCAAAACGCACGATGTTAATTGTAAGTAAAACTAAAAGTTTTCAGAGAATTATCTTAATATTTTTTATAATGGAGGAAGGATCCTATGAGAATTATGTGTGAAACAAAATATTTGACGAATTCTCGCTACGGCTTCGGTGGCACACCTCTATCCGATGGTCCATATTTTCAATGACTCTGATACATAATTGAAGTTCAATGTCGTTAATGTCCCGAATTATCTCATCCTTTAGCTCTTGAATTGTTCTTGGCATAAATTTCCCTAAAGAAAGAAGTCTAACGGTGTCAAATCATATGATCGTGGCGGCCAATTAAGATCGTAACGACGTGAGATAACACGGCCATTGAATTTCTCGCGCAAAAGAGCCATTGTTTCGTTGGCTGTGTGGCAAGTGGCACCATGTTGTTGGAACCATATATCTTCCAAATGAATATCCTCCAATTGCTGGCCCCTAGATGGGCGCTATCATATCGCGATAGCGAACAGCATTCACGGCAAATGCTTGGCGAACAACACGGTAACTGCTTGGCGATCAACAGCAATTTTTTCCACAGGACGAACTGGGTGAGCATGCACAGGTGTTTTCACATTTCATACAAACCGTCGGCCGAAATTTGCGCACAATTCTCCCGATTGTTGACACATTTGGTCGATTATGCTGACCAAAAAAATCACGACTCCCATTCCTGTAAAAGTCTTCAACAATCTTAACGCTCTGCTCAATTGTGTATCTTTTCATGGTTGAATCTGTCAAACACTGGATCAAAGAAATATCAAATTAAGTTGAGAAAAAAACTTGACGTTAAGGTGTGACTCGCAATTAACATCGTGCATTATGTTTGGATCACCCTGTAATAAGATTATCATCAAGATAATATAAATGAAAACGATCTTAAAAAATTAATATTTTTACTATTATTATTTTTTTATACATAGTTTTATTTGCATTTTAGGTGTTCTAATTATACGTATTACTTAATTTTATTGCTGGTCAATTTTTTTATATTTTTTAAAATCTATTTATTTATTACTTACGTCATTTTTGGTAGAAGGGACTAGAATTGTTTAGCAAAAATACTTTTTCTACATCTTTATAAATACAAACATTGTATATACATATTTACATACTATGTACATTAGAGTGCTCCAACGTTGTATGGACGAACAAAGATGTCAAGTTTAATTTCCATTTTGTCACTGTTATGTCTTCGTATAAGTAGAGGGTATATTTTTGTCCAGTTTCCAGTTTGATTTTAGGGTTGATGTTTTCCAATTTTAGTAAAACCTTTAGAGTATATTTAAATTCATAACAGTATGTTACTAAATTTCTTGTTTAAGTGGCCTGAGACACGTTAATGTCCAGGGCAAATTTTAATAACTTATTTTTTATCCAAATTTTATCTTTTATATCTCATTAGAACTATAATTATGTACACATTTTTTTACATTTAATAGCAAAAGTAATTATTTAACGGCAAAATTTTACAAAAACTGAAAAAAAAAGTATTTTTCCCCTTGTAAATGCATCTTGAAATTTCAGCATCGTTGCGGCGACAGTTAACGTTATCCTATTATCTTATACAACGAGTATCTATCTACAATACATAGAACATTTCTATGGGTGACGGTCAAAATTCGCCAGGCAATTTTTTAAAAGCACTCTAATGAACATATTATGTTATACATGCATGCATGCATATATACTGTATGCAAAATCCAAATTCGTGCAGCACATATATTTTGTTCATAAACTTTATTTTTAAATCAATCAAATAAAAAAAATTATTTGTGTTTGTAATATTAAAAACTAAAAATAAAAATATAGACATTTCACAATTAAACTTGAGAAAAACCAAGTATGAAAGTATAGTCGGTCTAGCCCGAACATAGGTAGGTGAAGGTCCTTCACACCTTCACGCAGAGACTATTATCGTCCATGTGATACCTTGTTTAGAAGGAGATAGCTGGAAAGAAGGTGAAATAAACAGCGAAAGCATACGAAAAGATAAAGAAGATAGATAAGAAAAGAAGATCTGACCAAACCCGAGAGAAAACCTCACTCAACACAACACAATTCGGCCTATGTGCTGCTAGCTCCCAGTCTCCTGCTGCGCAGCCAGTCCATCCCCATTAGGAATTCTATCAGACCCTCGAGTCCACAGCCCGGGACATCCCCTAATTCGCCTAGGAATCTGCTGCCCAGCCACCTCAACCTGCTACCCTGTAGCCTGGGACAGTGGCTAAAAATGTACTCAACCGTCTCCAACTCCTCCGGATCCTCACACAACATGCACATATCCGACACGTCGGATCCCAACCTCATCGCCATCCTGCCTATCATGCAATGGCCCGTGATAATTCCTATTATGCTCCTCACGCAGACCCTACTTCTGCCCAGCAGCAACTCCGAATCGGACCTGCTAAGCACCGGCCATAGCGTCCGTGATACCCGTTCGGTTCCCCCAGGCCCTATTTGTCGCGTCCAGAATCCATTCTCTGATCCTTCCAAAGTAGAAGCCTATTGGAGGGCTAACCGCATCCATATAGTTAGGATCCTCCATATCTGAGCCCTGTCTCGCTAATTCATCAGCAATCTCATTGCCGTTTATGTTGCAGTGACTCGGCACCCAGCACAATCTCAACACATACTCTCCAAAGGCTCCCTCCAGAGCCCTCCCACAACCATCAACTAGCTTGGAGTTCACATAACAGCCCCTTACGGCCATAAGGGCCGCCTGGCTGTCGACGTATATAGTGACCTCCGAGCCCCTATCAATGTAGTTCCTCATCAGTTCCACGGCCCTCAAGACCCCCAGAACCTCCGCCTGAAAAACACTGCAGTCGTCAGGAAGCCTAAGACGTTGTGATGTCGAGATCCTCAATGTAGACCCCCGCACCCGTGCCTCTCATCTTCGTGCCATCAGTGAAAACAGCAAATCCACTAAATAATCTGCTCCTACCTGACCAATTCTCCCTAGAAGGCGTTACTACCTCAGGCAACCGCCCAAAATCCACCCTAGTGACCACATAATCCTAGTGACGGCCGGAGTCCCCAGCTCCTACCTATCGATGATCTGCAATCATAGTAGGCATTGAGACCTCTCTTAAGTCTCTCCTGAGTATTCCTTCCCCACGACAGCTTGCTGTTCAGAAAAACTCCTAGATACTTAGCGCTATCAGATAGTCTAAGCTCTACTCCTAGTACCGGCAGCCTAAAATTCTCTACCCTGTACCTCCTAGTAAAAAGATCCAACTCGGTCTTCTCCGGATTAACTCCCAATCCCTTATCACTCGCCCATGCTGACAGTTTGCCCAGCGCCCCTTGCATGACTTCGCTAATTGTCGGCAGAAACTTGCCCGATACCAATATCACTACGTCATCTCTGATGATGCTAAGCATCAGAGATAGGCGTGTTGAGCGCCGCTGATGATGCCGGCGTCAATCTTCTTCCTCAGATGTAGATCAATCAGTCTTTCCAACGTCTTCAAAAGAAAAGACGATAAGCTGATTGGTCTAAAATCATTGGGTTTAGAGTGACCGGTTCTTCCAGCCTTGGGTATAAAAACCACCCTGACCTTCCTCCACCCTTTAGGAATGTGCCCGTTCAGCACACAGACCCTAAACAGTTCCACCAACAGCAGGAGTAATGATCTCCCGATATTCTGTAACATCGCCGGAAAGATACCACCTGGTCCTGCCGATTTGTAAGACCCAAAGGTATTAACCGCCCATGTTACTTTATCCAAGGTGATCATGTCCCCCACCGTCTCTCTCTTCTCACCGCCCGAGCCTGACCCAGAGAAGGGGTAACCACATTCAATCTGTTCCCCCACCCCAGGATCCACACATCCCGGAAAGTGAGTCTCCATTAGCAGACAAAGAGATTCAGAGCTAGATTCCGTCTATGAGTTGTCCGGTCACTGAATAAATCCCGGGACTACAGGGTCCTTGGATAAAATTCTCCTTAGCCTGGACATCTCATTTACAGATTCCACTGACTCGCTAAACTTGACCCACGAGTCCCTTTTCGCTCTCCTAATATATCCCTTATTTCTATTGTAACTCAACATGAAGTTACTCCAATCCTCTTCCCTACGCGTATATTTCGCTCTTTTGAACAACCTTCTGACAGTGGATCTTTGAGTCCTCAACTCGTCTGTCCACCATCTTGGTTGTGTGCGCTTGTCCGGAAAGTTCATTGGACAGGATCGCTCATAGCTAATAGTCAATACCTCCGTGAAGGTGCTCATCAGTTGCTCCACACCGGTCGAAGTCGACCTCCAGTCGTGTGTAACTCTAAGGTTACTTTGCACCAATCTCGAAAAGAAATCCCAATCCGTCCTTCTCGGATTCCTATACGGACACCTTTTCGACCTCTTAAACATTAGATTAAAGGACAGGCGACTATGGTCAGAGAAGAAAAAACCCAGATCCACCCTCTAATCCTCCACTAACTCCCTACAGTTCGTCAATGTCATATATATCACTGCCTCCCTATCCCTAGTTCTGAACGTAGGTGTATTCCCCCTGTTACAGATAAGAAGATTGCTGGCAATAATAAAATCAAACATAGACTCACCTCTTTTGTTGATCTCGGCACTTCCCCGTTGGGTATGGTGTGTATTGGCGTCACACCCTAGTACCAGCCTCGAGCCACTTCTGCCTGAGTACTCCACCAACTCTCGCACTATTTCACCAGGTGGATCGGTAGCCTCGTATGACAAGTATACCGATGCTAGTGCCAGGACCATTATGTCCTTGGCTTCTCCTGTCACAACCGTGATGTCTCCATTACTGTAAGAATGAGAATCATAAATTTATACTCAGTTCTCGCCAAAATACAAGTTCGTACCTTTTCTTCTGTGTGGGGTACGAACAATGTATACCCCGTGACCCTAAATCCAACTACCCGGTTTTTGTTAATCCAGGGCTCTTGAATTAAGGCCACGTCCACGTCGTTTTCGATGAGGTGGGTTACTAATTCGGTTAAGGCTGCTGCACTGTGGTGCAGGTTTGTCTGCACCACTTTCAACCCGAATACCACAACCCCTCCCATCGATTTCAGCTTTTTAAGAGACTCCCGGTCCACTGCGAACCAGAAGTCTCTTCCCTAGTTCTCTTTACAACCCAGTGAAGCTATTAACTTCCACTGGCTTGTAGTGAGTCCATTGTTTTGGTTGGCCAGTACCCCCAGTATGACCTCCACCGGTTTTATAGGTGGAGGTATCCATACCGTGACTACCGGCCTTAATGGCAACTCAGACGCGAGTATAACGTCCAGACTAGCTTCAGGACAGGAGCTGCCACACTAACCAATTGCGGCCTTTAAAAACTCAAAGGTTTTTTGATTGCCGCAACTGACAGTTTACACCTCTTGCCCACTCATCCCCTTTGATCGATACTTCGTCCGGCCTTCCTTTAGCACTAAAGATTTCGTCGAGTAGTTTGTTCTCCATACGATCAATGACGGCCGCCAGAATACCGTTCTTACTCGATGACTCCTTTAGTTTCTTTGAAATGGAGGGGTGGTCCTCTCTGGAGCCAGTCCTCTTACTGATCTCTTCACGGGGATCTTTAAGAGAACTGACCATAGTCTGACCAGTCCTCTTAGCCGCGGGGGATTTCTGGTCATCACCAGACCTCACTCTCTTTACTACCAATTTATTGGGGCCCTTAGCAGAGCTCTGTCGGTGATCACCCGAATTCCTTGCAGATGTTGACTGGTTTGTCCCGTAACCCTTCCTTTAGTGACTCCATTTTGGGAGGGACTATCGGAAATTATCAAGACATTTCCAGTCAGAGGATTCATCAGCAGGGGGTGCTGGGGATTTGTTGTCTTTACTGACAATATTTGTTTCCCCAGCAGCCCTTGCTGTGTATCCCGCAGGATATGGAAGCCCTTGTATAGCACCGACAGAACCGTGGATTCGTTCGAATATAGCAACGTTCTTTCGGTGCTTCCTCAGCAGATGCCTATCCCGCCCATCGTGCAGTGAGGAGTCTTTCTTAGCTATATTTTCTAGAAAGGCTAAGGAGGCTCTCACATCACTCTTGGCTTTTTCGTAGCTCGTTCGATTACCTGATGTGACCTGTTCTGTCGCATCTTGCCGAACAAAGAGTTTTTATACACTCGCGAATCTGTTTTCCATCCCGAGTGTGACTCCGGAAGTCGATGGCCCATCCCTATGGTCGTCATCATGAGCCGAAATCAGTGTTATTTCGTGCTCATCATCAGAGCCCAGAGTCACCGAGTCTTTCCGACTCTTCCGTCCCCTGTACGAGACGGAGAGTCGATTGGGGCGTCTATCCTGTCCGTCTCTGTCATAACTGTCAGTTCTGCCATTAACTGACTCTCTTGCAGCAGAATATCTGTGAATACCCAGCAAGTCGGAGTCCGAATGTGACACCGAACCTGCTGAGCTGTCAGTGATATTCCCTGCACCAATTTCTTCATTTCGTTTTTTAAAGTTGTCCAGTTTTTGGTCCCACGAGTGCGCACGTATACAAAAGGACCATCTCGCGCAGTGACGGCTTACGCGGACTAGGCTAGAATTACAACTGAACCTTGCCATCGGCGTCAGAGGGAAGCTGTTCGCGACCAGTTTCTTTAACCACTAACTAGCCATTCAGGTCCTCGGCACTGCTGTCAACCACCTTGACCTTAAAAGTGGGGGATGTGGGAAAACAAAGGGGAGTAGATAGGATTATAGGTAATGGGGGTGGGATAGTGGATGGATGGATAACCCTTGGTCATGCTGGCCTTAAAGCTTATGCCTTCAAACTTGTTCCGGTTAGACTACACCGATTCAAGTTCTAAGACTCACTACCGCCGGCATTTAAGCAACCACATCGCGGCAAGATAGTTATCCAGGTGGTGGTATTTTTGACCCACCAGCATAACGTTTCGTCAGGACATAGTAGCTATCGTAAAAATCATTGTCGCAATTTTTATGTAAATATGTACTAACATTACCGATGTACTAATTGACCGATTCCAATAAAAGTTGGTAAGATGATTTTGATTGCAATAAAATAAGCTTGGACCAAATTTAATCCAAATACCAACATAAAATGGTTTATGGGCACAAAGACGCAATTTCGGAAAAACCTTGTATAAGAGCTATGTGAAAATTATGAACAAATTATAACGGTTGTACCAAATTTGGTCAAATTGTCTCCAAAATTGCGACCTGTTCTTTGCGCATAAGGTTTATATGGACAGCCAGCCGGACGGATATCGTTAGATCGACTCGAAAAAATTCTCTGAGTCAATCGGTGAAACAAAATTCATACTCGTACATTAGAATAATATTAAAAAAGATGCAAAAATTCAAAGTATAAATTATTAAAAATTAAATTATAACTGTAACCTTTACAAATCAGTGAAAAAAGTGTTGCAACTGTATACGAATATGAATTTTGCCAACGCTGAAAATAATAATTGCCATATTTTTCTCCATTACATACTACATTTGTTGGCACGGCTTACACAGCGTTTACATTTGACAGTGCTGGCAAGACAGTAAGAAAATATACAGTGAAGGACTAAAGTTTACATGCAACATATTTTTTTATGATTTTTGGGAATTGGAAATTTCGGCGGAATAAAATTGTATGCCAATATTTAAGGTATTAATAAAAAATTTTATTTATAACAAATAAATATAATTCATAAATATAACTAAAGCATTAATAACAAAAACATAAAAACTTCAAAAGGCAAAAGTGTACATACAGTAAAAAAAGAAGAGATAAATTGGAAAATTGCATTACAAATTAAAAATTTTTTAATACTTAATATTATGCCTTATGTGTAATGTTGAGCATCGGTCATAGCTTGTAAATGTCGAGGCATTGCATTTACTAAATTTTCTGTAATTTCCGGAGTTTTTCTGTCCAACGCCATTTTTGGCCTTTAATTGCTGCTAATGCCATAATTTTCCTCTAAAACATCTGATATGTTCTTCAGGACTTAAGTGCGATGATTGTGACAGGGAATTGAGTTGCTTGGAAACATAATATAGAAGCCATTCGCAAACAATGTGCGCCTCATGCTAGCGATTATTGTCTTGATGGAAAATCCAATTATTTCCTATACCCAAGCCCTCAACCGATGGTTTAAAATTATGTTCTAAAATGTTCTTATAAAGATATCGGTCGATTGTGCCTTCAATAAAAAATAAATTATTACATCCCGATAATGCCATGGCTCCCAAAATCATAACACTGCCACCTCCATGTGTGACTGTGGGTAGAATATTCTTCGTATCTAAGACTGTGTTGGCCTTTATCTAAACTTTTGAATGGCCATCGCTTCCAATAATATTGTGTTTACTCTCCTCAGTAAATAAGACTCGCTGCGTAACCTTATTATTGTATGTTAGCAATTCAAGATGGAGTTTTTGGCATATAAAACTGGTTTTTTTACGTTCAACTCTGCTTTTAAAGCCGCTCTCATGCAAAGCTCGTTTTATAGTTTTGGGGTGGACACTTTTGAAAAAATTTTCAATATGTGCCGATAATTTTGGGGACTTCTTTTCGGATTAGCATTAACTTCTTTAATAATACCTTTAACACCGATTCGTGACACCGGTCATATGTAGGATAATTTTCAGTATTTCCATTTTAATAAATTTCAAATAAAGGCTTGTACTGTAGAACGACTTGATTTTACCGTTTTTGCCATTTATACATAACTTTTTTTCTCTTTACCGAGATTTATTACCAAATTTCTCACTGAAATAAATTTTTCTTAAAGATTCTCCAATTCAAAGAGCAATAATTTTTCACAACACATTATTTAACTATAATGTTACCTATTTAAATACTTGTTATAACAAGCAAAATACAACATCAGCTAAACGAATGGGATTCCTGCGAGTTTCGTTTTGTATTTTTCAAGCTTTCCTAGAAGTATACACGTATGTAGAGTTAAATCATACTTATAATTTGTTTTAATGCTTTTAATTTCTATGTTACGTTTTTATTTTAAATAATTTTTTTTAAATAATCATATTTAACAGTGCCTCAATTAGTGGTAAAAGATTTTTCATTATCGCTCCCAATTCCTAAAAATCGAAAACAGTTCGTTGTACGTAGACTTTAGCCCTTCACTGTATATTAGTTACTAAAAACACTTCTAACTGTCTTCGTGACGTAGGCGTTCAGACGGTTGCAATACATGCAAATTTTTTCACTAATATATGTACATTTTTCCAATTGTCTTGTCTACTGTCTTGCAGGCAGTAAAATTGGACGGTGATTTGACATTTATTGACAGTAAATTGAAGTTTTGTTCGCAAAAGTAAAAAAAATAAACAAAAGAAAATTGGTTGAGTGTTATCCAAGGCGAATTCAACTACAGGTGGTGTCGAAACGCAATCTGATTTTGACAGTTCGAGCCAATTTGTTTTGATTTGAATTTTACTTGCTAATGTCTCATTTATATATTTATTTGAACATACCTATTTCATATTAACGTTTTCTCTTGGGGTAGAAATTTGGTTTGTATTGTTTCCGTACTTTTGTACATTTTAGTCTTTTAGTGAGATAAATTTTTCTTTACTCTCATTTTACTGAACTTTACCCAAAAAGTAAGGGATGACACCTATTAAAACACAATGGATTTTTCTCAACACATCTTAAAATATTTATTCTATTAACGGTGTAAGAATATGGATTTTGCATACTGTATTTAAAAATATAAACAGGCATTAGTTCTTAAACATCTACTGATGTTATATACAAATTTTTCAATTTATTTACATAATAATTGTGTTCGAAAATTTAATCATTGTAATTTATTATCTAATAATTAAATTTATTTAATCCTAAGAATCTAAAGAAGCATATTTAAGTTTGTTACAGTCATGATGTTTGAATCTATAAATAATAAAATTTTAGCGGAATTCACGCTTGGTAGTACATTTAAAACTCTTTTAGATATAATATATTTTAATCTTCAAAGTGTGAGCGTCTTTTTGTGGAAACAAATCGAAAAAGCTGGTGTTTGTTTTTTTCGCCAATTTTTATTCTAAAAATAGTGAAAAGATTTTTTTTCTTTTTTTAAAATACATGTGTACAAACTATACGTACTATATCCACAAGATTTGCTAGACAATGCTTGTTTACTACAAAGCGTTAATACTGCTATTATATTTTATTGACCTTGTGACCATACTATGTATATCCTTGTTTAAATTAATATTTTAGTTTATTTTAAAGGAATCTCCATAATTACCTCTATTTATTATTGTTTATTTTTTAAACTCAAAACGATTATTGTATTTATTTTTTTATTTGCTTTAATAAAGAATATAATTTTCAGCAATTGAGTTTTTAAAAGTTGGCAAATTAAGTTAATATTAAAAACAAGAATACGATTTTATCTTTCCGATTTATAACAAGATTTTTTGAGATATTTAAACAAGTACACCAACAATTAAAAAGGATATTAGACACTGCCAAATTTTCATTTGACTGCATTAGCGGGAGTTGTTAATTTTTAACCTTTTATATTTTTCTTAAAAAATTTCAAATAAAACTATTCAACAAATTTTTTTTTAATGTATGAAACAATTTTCTTTTTTTTTCGTGAACAAACCAATTAGAACTTCCAAACAAATTAAAAAGTAACCATAACAGCTGCTTTCGCAGTTGACACAAGTAAGAACAAAACTGTGCTGCGGCAATTATTGTACCCATTTCATTTTGTATTAACTAGCGGCAATTAAATTTGTATAAAACTGGGCAATCGTGTGATTTCAGAATATTGATTGAGGTAATTTCATTATTGTGTGTCAATAAAGCCCAATCAAAATTGTGTCATATTGGTGAATTTGCAATGTAAAGCAATAACATTGGCCAACCCAAAAAAATTTCAATGTGAGCATTATGTTTCTATCTACAGAAAAACATAAGTTTTACTTTATTACATCATATTAACACGTGTTTATATATTTGAAAACATACGTCAACTGAAAAAAATAAGTGCATAAAAAAATTATAGTTGAAAATTTTCAGAACACAGAACATAAGAAATATACGTGACATCGCACCAAATTCTTGTCTACAATGTACAAAAATCTACGAAAAAAATATTAGTCAAATGCAGTAGTTAACATCTGATACTAATAGTTATCACTCTACAAAAATTTTGACTTGTGTAATGACTTAAATCTATTCTTTATTGACCGAAAGTATTTAATGTGTATAATTAAATATAACTTGCTATTGTGCACTCAGGCCCTTAATTTGTAAATTTTAAAATAGCTTTTTTTAACTACCCGTCTCCACTATTTATCAACTTGGTAAGAACATCATGTTGCACATGAATTCTGATAGTGTAGACTCTTCATGTTCATATTTCGTTCATGGGCTGCCATCGTTGGCTAAACATATGTATTAGAAGCCATGTTCGCCATGATGGTCGCCTATGTAAATAATTTTTGAGGTGTTTTTTAAATATGTGTTTTTTTATAATTGGGAAGAAAAAGTTGCGTAAATGTAATGGCGTAACAATATTATTTTAAATAATAGTACATATCGTTATCTAAAACGAAGAAAGGTCCTATTTAACATTTTTAAAATTTTAGTGTTGCAAAAAACTAAAACGATACATTTATAAATTGCATTAAACTGTTTAACTGTTGTTTTGTTAATGTTGCGTATTATGCAAACTGTTAGTGAAGTCTTTTATTGATTATTGTATTATCTTTTGTAGATAGGCCCGTTTATTTTTTGTTAACAAAATTGCTAATTTTGTTCGAAAAATTCCAAAAATTTTTGAGGACCAATGAAAAAGGTTTTGATTTTTGGTTCGTTAGGGGCTTTTGCATTTTAGGTTATGAAATACATATATTATTTTATTCGCTGTAAAATAAAATATTGTTTTCGCTATAATATCGTTCTATATTATATCTAACGGCGATTTTATTATTATATACAATTATTTAAAACGATATCATTACGACCTTACCTTTTTAAATATCGTCGGCTTATATGCAGATGGCACTATTTGCCATCGATTTGTTAGTCTCTTACCTGGCTTACGCATTAAACACCATAAAGCTTTGCCAATAAACGACATATCTTATGCGGTATCGATTTGCATTTTTACATCAAAACTTTCTGAAGTTGGTTAAAAAATTTGTATCTTGACAGTAACAAATTTCCTTCTTGCTGCATACAAAATCCGGTTGATTTAAACATGGGATTTTTCACTTGGATATTTTGCATTCTTATTCTTCTTTTTATTCTTTTGATGAACCTTGTCTTTTGATTGTTGACTTTTGCAGATGCCTTCCTAATGTCCCACTTTCCGGCATTGTTTACATTTGTGCTAAGCATAGTTACAATATTTGGAATAGTGCATGGCACCACAGTTCCAACATGGTGATTTTGGTATTTGCTTACCTTTGAGGTTGTCGTTTTTATTTATGTAGGACTTAATAGCGTTTATAGATGACTGTGAGTTTACTTCTACCATCGCTGTATCATGTTTTAAATTTAATAACCGTTGAGCATTAGAGATAAGTTTGTTTAAATTTTGATTATGGTCATCTTCAAGATTTGAAAGACATATCATTCAAACTTCCCAGTCTGTAGGAGATTGAAAACCACAAACATATATTAAACATTTAAATTAATTTTCTTTTCTCTTTAAATCTTGATAGATAATATAAGAATGAATGTAAATATTTAAAAACCAATTATATACATTATTTTAATGGATATATGATTTCAATAAATTAGGTTTAGAACAAGTAATTTAGTAAGTGACTTCAACAATTATCTTCAATATCATCCAAAATAGTTGGTTATCATAGGGACATGGCGGTCTGAATTGACGGTAACGGTTCTTCAGATATTTTTGGAAGTGCGAACATTGAAAAGATGCACGGTCCTGACCACAACTGATACGCTTCCAGTCTCCTGAAATTTCTTTATAATCTTGCCAATTCCTTGCACAGTTGGTGTTTATGACGACCATAATCACCGCGGAATACTTTCGTATAAATTCTGTGGCATACCTGATTATCGTTTTACTTTTTATTGGAAGATACAGTAAAATTAGGTAATAGCGTAGACTTAGCTTTTAATATATTGTAATTGTAGTTGCAATTTTTCTAAATAAAGATAGTGATGCTATATTTTTCTTTATTTTTTTGCTGATTTGCGGATGAAATTTTATAATTTAATAAAAATATATGACTTTTAACATTTTCTAATTTTAAAACAAATAGAACGTTTAAGTACTGTTAAAAATTTTGATTAACATCTTGTATCAAGTTTTTCAGATAAGTTTTTCCATTATTTATCAACTTTTTGAAAAATGTTTAATTGAAAACCACAATAAATACAAGATAGTACTATCGACATTATCGATGGTTTTTGACTATCGTATCATCATCAATAGTTTTACATATTGTAGGTTACGCTGGATACACACTATGCAATGCATTTACGCAATCTAGCTAATTTCATTCATTTTCATTTATTCGAATGAATAAAATTTGCTAGATTTCGAAATGCCTTGCATAGTGTGTACCCAGCATTAAAGTTAAGTTGTAACAATGGAACAGTATTTACACGGCCGATAAAATCCTACCTTTAGCTATCGGTAAGTTTTGAAAACAGGCTTAGCCTAGCAAAAGTGAATGGGCTTAATGTATTGATTAACTAATGTAACCTTTATTTTTTTTACATTAGACAGTTAAAGTCTCCTAAGGTACCCATACATTTCCAATATTATTGAGTACTTTATTGCTGTTTTTATTTTCAATTTGCTCCACTTTATTGAATATGTTGGGTAATATAAAAACATATATATGGCGCAATGTTTTATTGAGCACATGCAAAAGTGAACAAAACCAGCGCAGACATGTGCGTATTGTACAATGTTGTCAACACATTAAGAAATATTTCTTTTGGAGCAATATAAATCAAAAGACTTTGGTTTTATCCAATATATATTGATAAATACAGTATCATTATTGAACAATAATATTGCTAATGTATGGGTACCTTTATTGATTTTGTTAAAAATGTTTTGTATTTTGCAGGAAATATTGTAAGTTTTAAAGACTTTCGAAAACTAGCGATGGTTTTTAGAAAACTAGCACATACTATCGTTAGTGTCGACTAAGGATAGTTTCAGACATCTAGTACAAGGTCTTAATTTATCGTAAAAATTAGGTGCTTATCATCAAATTAAATACTTTTGAAATACAAATAAGGTGTGTAAATATTTTTTATATATGAATTAACCAGTTTCGTCCTGTTTCTTTTAATATTACTTCCATCCAGTCTATACACTTCTGGCAACACAGTCACCATTTAGGCACGGAAACATTTGGAAGGGAAACATTTAGTTTAGTAGCATATTACGGGTGAGGAAGAGAGTATGGTTTTTGTGTTCGATACTCGGCTACACGCTTTGTTCATATTTTCTTTGTTGACATTTAATGATGCAACGGAATTTGAGGGTTCCACTTCAGGCAAAAATTCTTAGGCCCATAATTAAAACGTCGACCTTAACTTAAAATTTTCTCTCATTTCTTTCGTTCTTTTGTTCTTTGTTTACAAAATGTATGAAATTGAACGAAAGTGTGGTAGCATGGTTGGGAGAATAATTGTCTCTATGTGAGAGCATGAGAAAAAACGTTTTCAAAATAAAATTGATTTTATTTCTCGACCGCATTCTCTTTTATGTCAAACTGTATGGAACTGGGTCTGAACGATGGCCCCAGCTCTCTTTCATCATTTACTTTGATTTTTGACAAAAAGCAGCAATAGTAACAAAATGTTGCCGGCAACATGTTCATCTGTATGACCGCGTTTTTTTCATTTTTTTCATCAGAATAAATAAAGGTGCTATTTTTTCATTTTTCAAAGTGTGTAATAAGCAGGGAAACCATAAATATGCAATTGCATGTTTTTTCTTGAGCGACTAATGAAGGCAGATACGATATATTTATTCGTTTTAGAGCTTTTTATGAAATTTGCTTTTTTGATGCATATTTTGATACATGTTAAATTTTTTAGATGCAAGAGAAAATACAAGAGCTTTCGCAGCAAATAAAAACACAATTATTTAAATTCTGGTTTTTCTGTTTTAAATATCTATCTGTATACCCAGCGTGTGGGTTCAATTTCGCCATTTGTATTTAATTTTTACTCTAAAATTTTAAGCAGGTTGTCATTAAAGATAAATGGTTTTTTAAACTTTCAAATTTTATATTTATGTAAGCAAAAATTTAAAAAGAGTAATTATATACGATTTGGCGATGTAATACATAGAAATCTGGTTAAATCACTGTTTAAAGTGATCTAACGACGTCCATCCGTCCGTCTGGCTGGTTGTCTGTCCATGTTAACTTTGTGCGCTAAGTAAAAGTTGAAATTTTGTAGACAATTTTATCAATTTTCAGGGCATATTTTCGAGTTTCTACTGCATATTTAATAACCATAAAACGCGTCTTTAGAGCATATTTCTGGTTTTCCTGGTAATAAGTGCTGGTTCACACTCTTCAAGTCTTAGCAGTCGTTGTGCTGGTTCACATTCTTCAAGTGTTAGCCGTTAAGGCTTGAGTTTTTAGGAGAGAAGGGAAAACGGAGAAGTTTAGATAATAATTTAATTTTAATAATTATCATTCTATTATGATTACTTAGTTAAAACAAAAATCGCAAAATTCTTAACATTTTACTGAAATTTCCCCAAAAATATTTTTTTAAGTTTCTTAAATATTTTATTTTGAAAAATATCTGAAAAAACAATTAATTGTCAGTTTAAAAAAAGACTGTAATATATGTTTGTAAATTAGACCAACCCACATCACAAATTCCTTCATGACATCTCTATCATCATTAGTAGTTAAATCGAGTTTTCTCACATTGTACGTGTGGCTTCGCAATTATCCTTTCAGTTTCCTTGGCTAAAGCAAAAATTAATTTTTGAGACGCACACGTAAGTTTTACATAACGTTTCGAATACCGTTTACAAAGGCCTCGGTTTTGAAGTGATCCAAGAATGAATGACTCTCACCAGGATAAGTAAACTGCACCAACTGCTCAATCTCCAGTGTAAAGCCTTTTGCATTCTAAGCCGTTATTCCATTTTGTAGATTTCCTTCTTGTGGTTGCCACCATATTTCCGCTGCAGTGCAACCATTACGTCATTATAATTGTTTCTACAGCTACTTGGAACACTTTGCAGAACTTCCGCTGCCGTTCCTTTTAAGGCCAAAATTTATTCAATTGCCTTTTCTTCATTGCTCCATGCGTTTTTGTTAGCTGCTGTTTCAAACTGGAACTTAAACACATCAAATGGAATGCTACCATTAAACCTTGGGGCTTTTATTCTTCTCGAGACTTCTGGTAAAACTCGCATTGCTGCCTCCTGGCATTGAATGTTATTAATTTTTGGCTTCAGATGTTGTAGTTTTTCATAAAAAACCGTGACTTGTGTTCTTTTACATCCGTGACTTGTATTTTCACATCCGTGACTTGTGTTTTTACATCAGACAGCTTCTGGTTGAATTCTATTTCGATGTCATTCAGTCTTTCATTTATTTCAGTTAAAATTTCCTGAAGCTTCTAGTTTTTAGACTGAAGCTTCGCATTAGTTATTCTAGAATTCTTTTGAATTTCAGCTAATATGGTAACAGAATTTTCCTTTACCATTTTTTCTATATTTCTTGAAGTTTCATCAAGCAAACATTGTGTTTAAATCAATATTACTGCACGAGTACATACATCTATTTCTTCTTCGTGGCTAACAATGCCAATATTGCGTCGCTCGAATTTATCTTTTAACCTCTTCTGCAGCTTCGCTTTATTTCCCGAATATGGTAGATCTAACTTGCTCAACTCCTTCTTGAGCTGTTCCACTTTAAGTTCTTTCAATTTCATTGCTTCCTTTTTTTATTTATTAT
The DNA here is from genome assembly GCA_943735925.1 of Pollenia amentaria. Lineage (NCBI taxonomy): Eukaryota > Metazoa > Arthropoda > Insecta > Diptera > Polleniidae > Pollenia > Pollenia amentaria. The sequence goes on from OX031006.1 coordinate 107,473,812, forward strand.
TTATAATTTTTTTTTTTTTTTTTTTTTTTTTTTGACAATCCCACTTCTGACACCAATTGTTACGTTATTGCCTTTTCAAACTTGTGATACTCGTTTCATGAAGACTTTTTTTAATTTTTGTGAAAACTTAAGCAATTAATGTCAGTTTGTAAAAAATGTCTATTCAAAAAAAAAAAAAAAATATATAAAAAACATCTTGTAATTGATATGTGAAATTTGTTTTTAAAAATGCATAAAGGAAGCCGAAAGAATTTATTGTTTGTGATTTATAAACACTAAACTTTTTCATTGAAAACAAAGGTTGACAAACAAAATTTTCAAAAAGAAGTTTTAAATAAGAATATTTTGCAAAATTTATAAGCTAGTGTTGATTTTTAAAATTATTAAAAATATTTATGCAATAAGAAATCATACTTTTGTTTAACTTAAGACAGATATTTCGATATTTTTATTGCTAAATAAAATAACGAACTTGTTAAGGAAATCCCTTATTTACTTTGTTTTGCTTTTAACCGATCAGGTGTTTTTATTAGTACTGTGAGTGTAATGGTTACCTAGAACCCGATACTTAACACTATTGCAGTACAATACCCCATTAGATAAAAAATTTGTTTGCAAATTAAATTATTTACAAAATTAAGGATTCTTATTCGGGCTTATTGCGTATGGCGTTGTCACTAACGAATGAGTCGTTTTATGTAACAGATTAAAGTAACACAAAACCTGTGTTCTGTAATCTATTACAAAAAACGACTCACTCGTTAACGACTTCAAATTTAATGGGGAATGTTTATTATCATTCGAAAGAACATTCTTTGGCATTTATTTTTTGAAGATTATGCCTATCAAATGTTGGCCGTTGCTACGTTGCAGATGGTCTATTCGTTGAGTGCAATTTTCGATGACTCGTTCGAGCATTTCGACTGGTAACTGGCGAATGACACGCGTGATGTTTTCCTCCAAGGCCTGAATCGAAGCGGGTTTGTTCGCATAAACTTTAGACTTTACATATCCCCACAGGAAAAAGTCTAACGATTTGATATCACACAATCTTGGTGGCCAATCACCGGCCCGAAACGTGAAATTATGTGCTCAATAAATAGATTCTTATATTAGATATTTATTTTTTTTTTTGCCTTATAAATATTTTTATTGTCAACAAAGTGTTTTTTTATCTTTTATTATTGATGAAAACCCGAATTCTTCTTTCACCTCCTAAATAAAAATAAAATTCAATTCATGAATTATTTTGTTGGGTTGAGGTGACTCCTCTTCCCAATAAATTTGTTCTTAAGCAAATTAAAACAGCAGGTGGCTCAGTTCAATGCTAGACTTTATTCGTCTTATTGCTTTCAACTTCAACTTATAACTAACTCAAAAAAATGGAAAGACCGGTAACGGATATTAAAAAAAATATAAAAAAAAAAAAAAAAAAAAAAAATGTTTCAAAAGAGAATAGGAACAAAATTAAAGACTTCTTGTCTTATGTACAAAGAATAAGTAAATATAATTATTTAGGAATGGCAAATCTACGGTCCTAAGCCCTGACAAGTACATACAAAAAAAATATTTTCATAGCTGTTGAACTCGATTCAACATATTCCGGCCTCTCAAGTGTGGCAGATACAACCGCTCCAATTCCTGGAAATGATCCAGCCGAATGTGGACTTCTGTACAGTAGCAAAACTAGTGGTTGGTGGAACATACTGTGGCTTCATCATTCGGAAGCGATGTCTTCTCCTAAAACTCCGTCGATTTCTCCACATGTGGTGAAGGCGGGGTGAGCTAGGGGCTCATAAGACGTAAAATGGTTTGCGGCTGCCTTATCGTTAATCGAATTATGTGACGTATAGGGCAGGTGGTCCACTAACTTCAAAGTGGTTTTGATTTTGTGATGTTCTGGATGTGGGAACGCCGGCTCGAGCACAAATAGTCCAGATAGGTTTCCGGTAGGACCAATGATTGGTTTGAATTCTGGGAGCATGCGAGCAACATGGTGAAGAAGATACGACTGCGGTTCACTCCGGTCGAGTATGAAGGACGTTTTGTCCATTATATTTTAGGTTAACCCGAACAAGGGCGGCAATCACTAATGGGGGGTGTACAGATTCATTAGCAAAATGTGTTTACATATTGTACTTTTCCTCATAAGGAGGGAAGTCACCCTTTACTGGGGTTTGAATTTCAATTGCTCGACCTTCCTCTTTGTGTGGAGGGGTAGACCCGTTTGCGGCATCGGGACTAACTGCGATTTCTTGGGTTTCGCTTAAAGAGTAGGGAAAGTCCTCGTATTCAGCCTCATAGCTCGACGAAAGTGGGTCATATACAGAGTGGTGAAGAAGAGTATGGTGTTTAGCTTCACATAGCCGATCGTCGGCCACCCGAACGGCGCAGCGGCCTCTCGAATAGCAAAACTCTCGTGTGTGGAAGTGAGCTAGGCAATTTAGGCAGTATCCCCTATTTTTTATCGACAGCCGTCGAAGCTCGACACTCCATGTCAAGAACTGCTTGCAGTATTTTAGAGGGTGATTTTTACCACACAGGTGACATCGGGGCCGTCTTTCTTCCATTTCTACTTCGAGGGAAAGTCGGGGTTTGGAGTGGCAACTTGGGTGGACTTAGGGGGGGGGGTTTAATGGTCTTTCTCGGTTGGAAGTATACAGAGCTTCACGACAGGTCTTCGGATGACTCCACCTTGTGTTAAAACGTCTGCAACTCAAACCTTACTATCTTTCCCATAGACTACGGCTTTGACCCGCCCCAGCCGCCATTCGGTGGGCGGTAACGAATCGTCCTTTACAATCACGATGTCATTTGGTTTAATATTATCCTTTTCCCTTTTCCATTTATAGCGGCGTTGTAGCTCGGTGATATATTCATTTTTCCATCGTTTAGCAAAAATAAGCTGTATTGATTTCAAACGTATAGCCACAAGAGGTGCGCCGCGTAGAAGATGTCCTGGAGTTAGAGGTAAAATCTCGTTGGGGTTCTCGGTTATCGGGAAGAGTGGCCTAGAATTCAATACAGCCTCGATTCTAATTAGTAATGTGGTGAACTCCTCGAACGTAAATGAGAGGGAGTTGGTTACCTTTTTTAGATGCGTTTTCATGCTCTTAACGGCAGCCTCCCATATACCACCCATGTGGGGTGCATAGGGAGGGATAAAGGACCAGGTAAATCCTAATATGCTGTATTTATTTATTAAGGCTTGTTCTGCTGTCTTGAGAAAGTGATCATGGGCCTTGAGTAGAGCCAGGTTTGCCCCAACAAAGTTTCTTCCATTGTCGGAAAACAACGTCTTCGGTAGACCTCTACGTCCCGTGAATCTGCTGAAAAAAGCGAGGAAGGCATAAGTGGAGAGGTCAGAACAAGGCTCTAGATGAACCGCACGTGTAGAAAAGCAAAGACTGCGGCGTAGGCTTTTAAAATTTTTGCATTTCTTAAATTAGAGGTCTTAAGGCTAAAGGGCCCAGCAAAGTCAACTCCCGTGTAGCTGAACGGTAGCGAATATTTAACTCGTTCTAGGGGAAGAGCCGTCATGATCTGCTGTTGCACCTTGTGTTTGTAAACAATACACGTCTTACAGTTGCGGATGCGTTTTCGTATCAGATTTTTCAACCGGGGAATGTAAAATTCTTGCCTGATTGCTCGTAGCATAGTATGATGCTCGGCGTGCAGCACAATACGATGTGTAAAATCGACCAACAGCTTAAAGAAATTAAATTTTTCAGGTAGTATAATCGGATGCTGCTCCCCATAGCTCAGTTCAGAGTTGTGAAGCCGCCCACCCACACGTATAAGTCCTTTGTCATCTATGAATGGATTTAGAGTTAAAGGTTTGCTTTTTCGAGACAAAGGGGTTTTCCCTTTTAAACATTTGTAGTCAGAATCAAAGTAGAGTTGTTGTGCGATGCTAACAAGTCTGTATTTACTAAATGTAATTTCTTCGGCATTTATAAAACTTTCAGTGGAAGTTTGCTTTCTCATTATGCGATGAATAAACCTTAGTTGATAGCTAACGATTCTTAAAGCTCGATCAAGTGATGAAAATTCTTCCAGAATGTCATTAAGCTCATGGTGCTGTGCCTCTGATTTGTTCAACGTTGAATCTATGACCTTAGTTTGCAAATGGAACAGAGAACTATGTTCTGCGAAGATGTTTTCGTTGGTGACATTTTTTACTCCCTTCGTTTCTAAATCGACGGGGTCGAATGTCCTGGTAGTTGGCCAGCTTGATGTTGGTTGTTTAAGCCAAGGGGTTCCCTTCCACCAGAGGGTATTCTGTAAGAGTTCTTGTGGATCGCAGCCTCGACTACCTAAATCTGCGGGGTTTTCTAAAGTTTTAACATGTTTCCATTGCTTGGTGCTCGCAAAGCTGAGAAATTGTGCAACTCGGTTTCCAACAAACGTCTTAAGTGTATTGGGATCTTTCTGTAACCAGCCGAGTACAATTGACGAATCTGTCCACAAGAACAATTCGTATAACGATTTTGGATACTTTATAACCCTTTTAATCAATTTGGTCAGCAAAAGAGCTCCGCATAATTCAAGTTTTGGAACAGTAGTTTTCTTTATAGGCGCGACCTTTGTTTTTGATATCAATTGGCTTACATTTATGTGGCCCTGGGCGTTTTCAGTCCTTATAAAAATCATAGCGCAATACGCCCTCTCCGAGGCGTCGCAAAATCCATGAATTTGGATACAGTCTTTTGGTGCAAAATTTAACCAACGAGATACTCTAATATTCTGCATATACGGTAGATTTTCAGCGAACGACCTCCACTTATTATAAATTTCTGGTGAGACCTCCTCATCCCACCCGGACTTTTCTTTCCATAAGTCTTGCATCAACATTTTGGCAACTAATATAACTGGACTTACCCATCCTAGTGGGTCAAACAATTTCGCAATTGCCGATAGAATTTTACTTTTTGTAGTGGATGGTGATATTTCTACGGAATCTACGGCATAGTAAAAATAGTCGTCTTTAGCATTCCAGCAGATCCCCAAGGTTTTCACTGTGCATGAACTAAATACCAGCAATAAATCTTCAACTAGAAGATCCTCCCGCGGCCGCCGGACAAAATTTCGTCGACGTAAATTTCCCTTTCCAATATATGCGAGGCTTCAGGGTACAAATATCAACAGTCCTTACTAAGCTCTTTTAGAGTCCGAATTGCCAAAAAGGGGGCACAATTGACTCCGAAAGTCACCGTTTTTAGTTGGAAAGTTTTAACTGCACCTGTCCTGTTTTCCCGAAACAAAATTTTCTGATATGACCGATCAGCTTCGTTCACCAAAATTTGTCGATACATCTTTTGGATGTCGCCGGTAAATACGTACTTATAATGGCGCCAACCTAAAACTATTTGCATCAGGTCGGTTTGAAGTGTTGGGCCCTGATGTAATACGTCATTTAAAGAAAATCCACTGTTGGTCCTCTTTGACGCATTAAACACCACTCTTACTTTAGTGGTTTTGCTTCCCGGTCTGAGGGCCGCATGGTGTGGAAGATAAAACGATGATTGTTTCTCGGCTTGGGTTTCAAAGTGGACCACCGGTTCCATGTGATCGAGGGCTAAATATTCCTGTATTACCTTGGAGTATTTTTTTTCAATTCCATATTTTTATCAAGGGTTTTATCCATGCGGTAATACTGTGCAAGTGCCATGCTTCTTGAGGGACCAAGAAAGATATCTTGTGGAAACTCTTCCTTAAAAGGAAGACGAACAGTGTTCCTTTTGATAAAATTGTTCGCAGAATTTGTCGCTTTCTGACTATATAAATGTCCTTTCTGCCTCTTCTAATTCCCAAAATCTTTTTAGCTCTTGTTGAAGACACACTTCATCAGAGGGCTGCACTACTGTTGAGAATATATTCAATTCGTGATTTGGCGCGGGGCCTGACAGATACCATCCGAATTCGGATTCCCTCGCTTCTAAGCGGTCCGCTACATTTAGTTTTACCCACCGATAAATTTATGGATGGTAAGTAATCACTGCCGATTATCATGTCTATAGTGGCAGGTTGGAAAAAGTAGGGGTCCGCAAGATTTAACTTTTCTATGATTTTCAGACTCTTAAAGGTCAGCGGCCTTGAGGGCAGTAAATTTGATACTTTAGGCACTACAATGGCTTGGACTTGCACTCTAAAATCAGACAATCTTGACTTTAGCGATAAAACACATCTTCCCTTTGAATATCCGACTACAGTTCCTCCCAGTCCAGCTATTTTCGAACTGTATCTTTCAACCGGTATAGAAAGCTTTTGTTGAATTCTGGAGGAAATATATGTTTTTTCGGACCCTGCATCTAATAACGCTCGAATCGTAAAATGTTCTCCACATTCTTCAATATTTACCAATGCAGTGGGTAAAACAGTGGTTCCTTCATTGCAAAACACTGCTAGCTCTTGTATCGGAGCGCCCACCGGGGGCGGCCGCTGGTGATATCTGGGGGTTAAAGGGCCCGTTCGACCGTTGGTTCCCAGATATTGTTGGCTTATCGTCATCTTGTGGAATGTTCTGTGCTTTGCTTGGAGGCTCGGAATTATTATTCCACTTGTCCTTCTGATCCATATGTAGCATGGTGTGATGTTTTTTGTTACATTTAAGACATTGATTTGTACTTTGGCACTTGGATTTAAAATGATTCGGAGAAAGACAATTGACGCAGTATTTGTTAGAAAATACGAATTTACTTCTATCGCCTGTAGACAACGCTCTAAATTTTTTTGCAAAAGCGTAAAGTGTGATTTTGATTACACAATTTTCAGTAACCCTTTTTTGTACTTTGCTCTACGTGAGAGTGAAATGAATGGGGTTTACCTCCTAAATTATCTTTACTACCGGGCTTTCTCAGGTCTGAAACAGTTTCTAACATTTCCACTCTCTTGGAGAGATAGTCCGACATATCTTGCCAAGTAGGCCAACTCTTGTGGTCAGCTAAAGTATTCTCCCATGCCCTCGTGGTTTCTTCAGGAAGCTTGGAAACACATAAATATATTAATATGGCATCCCAGGTTCTTGTGAGATGTAGTGAATCGAAAATAGCCAAACTCTCATTTAGCATACTTTGCACATATCTCAGTGTGTATAGCTTGGATGTTGAAAATCTGCTTCATTTGTTGATGAGCTAAGATTCTTGGATTTTCAAATCTTGTTTTCGAAGCTTCCCAGGCTAAAGCAAAATTTTCATTTACCAAATCAAACCGTTTTACGATTTGGTTGGCCTCCCCCCTCGTTTTGCTGCGCAAATGATACAGTTTTTGAGCTTCAGATAAATGAGGATGATTTCCCACCACGGCCTAGAACATGTCCCTGAACGCTGGCCACTGTGCATAACCTCCTCCAAAAGTTTCTATTTCACATGGTGGTAACTTAAGTGTCGTCGAAGACTGGTGTGCCACTGCATTGTCGCCTCCCTGGGGTTAATTTGCTAATGTCCATGAAGTCAATAACCCTAATATTCTTGCCTTGGTTTTGTGGGCGTTTTCGCAAGTTTTTTCGCCACTTACCTTTTATTTCCCCTGTTTAAACTCATATCGGAAACCCTTTTTATTGTAAACAATTGAATTTGTTTTGTTTTCTTCTTGTGGAATTTGCAATGCACCGTTAATGAACAATATATTTATGTATGTGGGTTTGTATATTTTTTGGCTTTATTCTTGTGGAATTTTTATTATTTCTTTAACACAAATTAATCCTTTTTATTGTTGTTCTTTTTTTTTACACGATATACCTTTTAATTTTTCCACATTTTATAAATATTCAAAATTTCCTTATTTTTTTTTCTTTAATATTCACACCGGCACTTATGTACATGCAAATTCTTTTAACACCACTTTGATACTTGTTGCTTTGACTCGCCGTTCGTTTGCTCTGATCAAGCGGTTGTTTAATATAGGAACGTGTGGAATCGGGTACAGCTGTGTGAATAAGAAGAGTATGCCTAACAGCCTTATGTACTATTAAGCTGGGATCACACGATTGCCGCAAATGCACCAATATGACACAATTTTGATTGTGCTTTATTGACGCACAATAATGAAATTGCCCCAATAAAATATTCTGAAATCACACGATTGCCCTGTTTTATACAAATTTAATTGCCGCTATTTGGTATAAAGCGAAATGGGTATAATAATTGCCGCAGCACAGTCACACGATTGTTCTTACTTGTGCGAACTGCGAAAACAGCTGTTGTGGTAGCTTTTTTATTTGTTTCGAAGATCTAGTTGGCTTGTTTATTAAAAAAAAGAAAATTTTATCATATATTCAAACAAATTTTTTAAGTAATATACATGAAATTCCAAAAATTAAACAAAGTTAAATTCTATTTTAAATATATAAAGAAATAGAGAATATTTATATATAAAAACAAATTCGCTTTAAAGAATTTCAATACATTTTGCTTCGTTTTACTGTATACATATATTCTTTTATATTGTCCTGAACAGCTATTGCACGAATTAAAAAAAAATAATAAAAGTTATTTTCGGGAATACAAAATTTATTATTAATTTTTTTATTAATGACTTGCTAAATTCCCAATTTTTATTTTTGATAAATTCAATTTTTACTTTTAATTTATTCCTACTAAAAGAAACACACAAAAGTAAATTGATTAAAAAAGGCAAATATTGGCGCGTATTATGCTGTTTAATTGCCGCACAAGAAACCAATAAATATTGGTACATTTTTGTCATTTTTATTGACTGGTAAAAGTAAGAACAATATTGCCCTCGATTGGTACATGAGGCAATTGATTGTGCAGTCACACGATTGGGGTATTAAAAAGTGTGAAAATTGGTGCATTGTAGCAATCGTGTGATCCCAGCTTTACATATGCCTAAATTGCTTCTGTCTCGTTAAAATTTTACCAGTGGTGCTACTTTGTAACGGAGATAGTATTTTATAAATCAGTGATAAGCTAATATTCTTGAAATATGTATTTACTTTTAATACTGCGAATGTTGCTTTTGTTTTCTTTTATTATACATATGTATAACGACTTGCTTACAAAATTTTCCAGTTTTAGAAAAATTAATGGGTACTCAAATATTCCTGTATATTCGACACTACTTTAACTTGCAAATTTTGGCCGGCAAAGTGTTCATTTACTTTTTAGTATTTTTGAGAGTAATTTCTTTAAAGTCCTACTTACTCTCTCTTTGCAAGTTTCTGCTAGTAAAGTAAATGAACACACCTATTGTCTCTGTTTTTTTTATCTGCAGTTATTGCAGAAACCAAAGTAGTTCTTGGTTTCAAACTAGAGTGTTGCCGAGAAAAAAATTTTTAGTTGCGGCGTAAAAGAGTTCAGCCATCTTAAAATTTTTTTCTTTATATTCGAAGATACCAATTTAGGATCTTATAATGGAACGTTTTATATGTATATATGTACATAATTTTTATTCAATGGTAAAATGATCATACATATATCGGTATTATAAAATATTAACTTCAACCGATTTATGATTCCGTAAATAGTGGACCGCCGCTGCCGGTTTGTTCCCGGCATAAATTTCTGACACAGCCGATGTCAGATGGTTTGTCAGAACAAAATAGAGCACGCTCTAATTGAAATTTTATCAGATGACTTTGCGTCTGACTTTTACAGAAGCATTGTTTCAAAGGTAAAGGTAATGTATGTATTTTGCAGTGGGAAATTTGACAAGTAGGTAAAAAAAAACATGTCGTGTACATGCAAGTTAATTGATTATTTTTAAAGATTCGTAAAAGAAAAGTTTTTTGGTCGTAAAAAAGTTTTTTTTTCAAAAAGATTTGTGGAAAAAAAATATGACAACACTGTATATAACATACATACATAAAAGTCGCACTTTGCATTATTTGGTGTAGCAGACGGTTGTATTTTCGACGCCGCACAGTGGGAAATTTTACGAGAAGGCGGTCAAAATTCCATAACTTTTGACTGGATCGGTATTTTTTTATGCGATAGGTGCGATATTAGGCTTTAATTTGCGCTATAAAACGTAAAATTCGACTGATAGGAGCAAAAGTTATGGGGAGTTCAAAATGCATTTTCATTTTTTTGTTGAGTTTCGGTGTAAAAGTTGAATATTTCAAATATGAGTTTTTTTTATAATTTATCATTATTTCTCTTGTATTTTACAACTGATACTTATTTTTTATTGTCGACTTAGATCCTGTCAGAAAATGCCAATATTTGGCCCCTGTAAATTTTTTAGTCCCAATATTCACAGGGGCCAAAGGTTGGCTTTTTTTGGGACGAGACGAGTTGTTATAAGGATAAAACTGAAAAGGAATATTTTGAAAAATGCCCAAATAGCATTCTTGGCTATCGATAACATTTTAGGTAATTCAACTTTTATTTTTTGTTTGAGATGTATGTGTATTTTATTTTTATATATTAATACAAATATGTATATACTTAAATCAAAAACAAATTATAATCTATAAACAATTTTAAATTAAACAATATTAGTAAAAATTTCTTCTAAATAGCTTTGGGTTTCATTTTCCAAAAGTTGTTTAGCTTCTTCCTCTAATTCGATTGAGGTTGATTTCCATTTTTGTCGAATACTGGACATATATGGATCTGATGTGCACAACAAAATAGTAATAAGATCTTCATTAGTACAACATCTGGACATTTTTCTTGTATTATGCTCGCGGAAGAATCTGTAGTCTTTGTTCCTTTTTTCTTGCGCTTCTTCAGATAGATCTCCAATTGGTAGGATATTGTGTTGAACTATTTGTTCCCCATGGTATAAAATTTTATGAACTGTGGTTGGCATATGTCTCCAAGAGTATTTTTTGTTATAAAGAATTGCTGTTTCATTTGCATACTGGCCAAATTTTTTTTGCATTTATCTTTCTGCTACATGATATAACTTGTAAAATGATCTGGAATCGTCTTATTAATTCAAAATGTACTCCTGTGATAGATGCTGCAGTTTCTGGAATTTCCTTCTCCTTGTTTTGGCTGATCAATTAAAAGGCCTAGGTGAAAGTATTTTTCTTGAATTTGTTTTTTTCTTTGCTTCCTTTTTTCCACATTTTCTTTGTTTTTTCTAACTGTTTCGCCTAACGGGCCAAATTCCAAATCATAACCCAATTTAAGAATATGCTCCATGAAACGAATTCTAGTATGAAGAGGGGACATTCCAAATTCGTATGCTTCATTGAAACTATTGTCTTGTGATGGGGGTTGGCTTAATTGACTTGATGTCTTTTGACATATGGTACAGCCGAAGACTTTGTTTCGGTTAATGCTTGTGCAACTTTTCCATCGATCATTGTAAGGAACATTTGAAAATTAATTTCAATGCATTGGTCATCAAATTTAAATATTGCCGGTTGAAGTTCTTTAATTTGATCTTTTATTTTTCGAACTTCTTCAGTTATGACATCTTTAGTTTCCTTTTTGTAAACAAACTTTTTTGGTCTGCAATACTTTGTTGAAGAGGGAATTTCATTTTTCCATACATCCATTGCTGTAACTCAACTGGTTGACGGCTCTAAGCCAATATAAGTTTTTCTTAAACGTAATGGAACGAAAGATACCATGAATAAGTTAGCATCAGATGAGTTTTCTGAATTACATTGCTTGTATTGTTTCTGACCAGAGCTTCCATCACATCCCCATTTAGAAAATAAAGTGATGCTGCAATTTTTAAGTTTTTTTAAACAGTCAGCATCAAGTGTATTTAATAATCGTTCTGCAGTGTGTTCGAGAAGAGCCTGCAATTTTACTTCTGCTGAACTTGAAGTTACACTAATAGCCGTTTGTGAAGGTAAGCACTCTTTTTTGACAGAAACTAAATCTCGATATGCTGGAAAGATTCCACAATTTTTTTCATTGGTTCGCTTTCGCAGTTCTGTATACTGATTTTTTGTCAGTTTTAAATCCAAAAATAGTGCAAATTTCATTTCTTCAGTTGGTGTAGGCATAATTTTTAAAATCCTCTTTGTGCGTTTAGGGCTCGCTTCCACTATTTTTTCAATTATTGCAATTTTTGTTTTCTTATTTTGCGTTGGTTGAATTTGATGCAGAAATGAATCCTTTATCATACTATGAGAAATTTCTTCTTGATATTTGCAAGCTTGCGTCTTCGTGATCTTTCACTACAATTGTCAATTTGTTTTGCGGGCTGACCCACTTTTTCAGTTTCCTTAGCGGTAATTGACAGCTTCTTAAAAGTCAGATCATTTGTTAGCCATTTTTCGTTGCGTAAGTAAAAAATTTTCTTGTTTCTAGAACATTTAAGGTACCGTTTTCTTAATGTAAATGAAAAATTTTTAATTTTTATCTTATGAATTTTAATTTCTTGTTCGTTGCATAATTTAAAGAATGGATTATTCATTATGTGTAACACAAAATCTTTTTCATCTTTCTGTTGAAAATATATATCTGCGAGAACTTTATAACTGAACTTAGCCATTGTTTAAACAATAATGAAAGTAAAATTATGAATGCATGCATTTTTATACTCTTGATAGAAGTTTTTTTAAATGATCTTTTGTTACCACTTCTTGGAAACATATAAAACCCTTTTTTAATTACAAATTTAATCTTTTATTACCATTTCTTTGAAACATAAAAAAACCCATGTTTTTACACTTTTTAAAAGGATAACATACCGGCAATAATTTAACAGGTAACATGTAGGTAATTTTCACGTAAAATATAACTGCTCTTCCATTTTTTTAAATTAAGTTGCAATTTTCGGGTAATTAAACTATGTAGTTTATGTTGCGGCTATTTACTAATGTTTAACCTTTTAACTTACTCAGAAATCTAACGTGTTAGTCTATTTATGTCGCCTATTCGTATTGCAGCATCCGTTCACCCACAATAAGTTCATAACAATGGCAATACCTTTACCTTCTCCAAATTAATTGATAACCTGATGTGCTAGATAATTTATGTGGCCTGAACTGCTTTATTTGTCGAAAATTCTTTAAGATTCACCTTCTTTAATTTCAGTAATGTTTCCTTGCAGGACTTATTTTTTGAACCAAATATCTTACCTTGGGTCACAGAAATTGCTGTAGTTCGCAAGATCGTATCCAAATGTGTGTACAATGGGGTATAGAAATGTAGGTTAGATTCTGGACTACAAGAGAGTATAGATTTTTTTTTGACGCGTTTATGTTCTATAAAATAGGAAATTTCCGGGAAATTTTGACATTAAAAAAAAAAAAAATTAAATAGTTCTACAGGTCGCAGAGTTTAATGCTTTAAACCACGTATAGCTAATAAGATAAACTAATATACAAAACTTATTCTGTCAAAAAAACTTGAAAAACAAAAAAGTTATGAGCATTTCAACTTCAAAAGTTTACTCAGAAATTCAAAACTATAACCAAATACTGAGAAAGTCCATTTGGGACCACCCTGTTCTTAATGAAATAGTTGAAATAGGGTTGACATTTTTTGGCTCCCGAGGTTCACTAGTATTTACTTTCACATGAAAAAAAAAATTTTAAAATCGGAGAACATAAAAAAAATAGTTTTGGCCGCCTTCTCAAAATATGAACCAGTGTGCGCCGTCGCTGAAAATTTTTCAACCATATTAAATTTTAGTCGTTGTCAACTATATTTGTGGTAAGCGATCTTTATGTCTGCAATTTCAAGTTTAAGCGGCCAATGTTGCTGGTTTAAACCTTATCAACATATGTCAACACATACACAGTGGAGCTGTGGAGTCAGAGTTGAAGAGTCGGAGTTGAGGCTTTTGTACCGGAGTCGGAGTTGGAGTCGTAGTACTCACAAAAACTCGCGGCTTCGACTACAAAATTTTTCGGCATACAAAATTTAAAAAAAATTTCTAATATTTTCCAAAATAAAAGTTTAATATTTCAAATATCAGTTTGAAATTCTTACAGAACTATTTTCTTGCTATATTTAACCATTTAAATTGCAAACAAGTTAAAGTACTTTATTCGGCTGTGCCGAATCTTTGATGCCCTCCACCGACAGTTAGAATATATGAGAGATATAAATTACACTAGTTGAAAAAACAGACATGCCGGGCACATGGCGTTTCAACATAATTCAGGTACGCTGAATCTAGTGGTGCCCGCGGTTTTTTTTAAGATTGGCTCTGGTTTTCGAGATATACCGTTATTTCGAAAAGGAGGAGGTTGCACAACATATATTCGCGTAACTCAAAAAAGGTTTAGTTTATTGAAATTACTAAAAAAAAACCCCGAAATTCCACAATAAAATTTTTAAGAAAAGTAAAACTTTTTTTCTAATATGAGTAGTCGTTATTGAAACATAATTTTTTTTTTAAAAAAAAAATGAATTTTTTTATCAAAATTTCGAAATTTTTGTGTTTTAAAAATTCATAAAAAATTAAAAAATTTTTTGCAGACATATAAAAAGCGAAGCTGCAAACAAAAGCGATAAATGATTAAAATCTGTTAGCAACTTTTGATTTTATTCACAAATGTCGACAAGTTTTAATTAATTTAAGAATTTCATAAAACGCTCTCATACCCCTAAGAAGTGGTGATAAGGGGCAAGTATGTCTCGAGAAAATGTTAAGGACAGAAAATTTATTGAGGTCGGTCATACATTATATACTACTAGGGGCGACTTCTGGGAATTTATGGGCCTTTTTCTTCAATATATATGAAGAATATAATTTATATTGAGCATTTCATAGGATTTTTTTTATTATTAAATTCTTTATTCAACATTATGTATATACATATGAAGAATGTGCCAATGCAGAAAATTTATTTTCAATGACATTTTGACGTAAAATTTTTTAAATGCGGTAGGAATTTTTTCATTTTGCGGTAGGAATTTTGGAAAATCCACAGTTACCGATTAAAAAATTCTAAGAATTAAGAAATAAAGTCATAAATGCTTACATCTTTGTATTTCCTCAACCCATTCACTGTCATATGGAGAGTGCTTGCGAAAATGATAAGTGAAGTTTAAAGCATTTGGGAGTCTTGTATCTAATCAGTTATATTGAAATATCTAAGATGGAGGCGTGTAAAAAGTTTAATTACTTTTGTTATGTGTGTGGGAAATATAAAAATTATGCCAAGTCGCCGTAAAATCACTATTGAAACAAGTACCTTGTATGAATCATAATTTTCTTTAAGTGTTATATATGGTAAGAGTTGGACACCATCAATAGTGTGTACACACTGCATTTACCATTTAAATAAGTGGGGGAAAATGGAGGCGCCATGCCATTTGGTGTTCCAATGATTTGGAGAGATCCCATAGTTCATGTTGAAGATGAGTGTTATGCGTGCATAAATTATACGGCGGGTACGAACAGAAGAAAAATTACTTATATATATTATACTGAAACAGCATATGCTCGACTTCCGCTGCCACATTATGATGAAATTCCTGTTCCGGATTGCCAAATACTAACAGAACATATTCCCTCAATAATTCATTCTGTTGAAGCAGGTGGACCAACTACTTCAATGTATCAACCGTCATGCATCACGGTTACATGCAGTCACAATGAAATCCCGCAAGATCGTCTGGATATAATGGTACGGCGTCTAAAATTATCTCAAAGACAGAGCAAAAGAGTTAAAACGATCTAATATTTTAGCACCAGGTGTACAAATATACGGGGCTATCAATCGCCATAGACGATTTACGACTTTTTTTAGATCTATTGAGAATAATTCTATTGCGTATTGTACTGACATCCGCGGCTTGGTTTTAACAATGCAAAATGAATATAATCCTGGAGATTGACGCTTATTCATTGATTCATCCAAAAGTAGCTTAAAATCAGTTTTGCTACATGTCACTGATTTAAAAAGTCCTATTCCGATAGCACTAAGCACAAATACTAAAGAGACATACGCATCAATGAAAAAAATAATACCGTTAATTAAATATGAAGACCACAAGTGGAAAATATGCGCTGATTTAAAAGTGGTAGCTCTTTTAAGAGCCATGCAATTGGGCTATACTGAAAATATGTGCTTATGGAATACACGTTTCGATGGCGACCAGTATAATACACGGGATTGGGCTTTACGTGAGGAAAGCAGATTGCATAGAAATAATGTTATTGAATTACCACTTGTGCCGATGGAAAAGATTTTGCTTCCTCCACTCCACATCAAACTGAATATTTAAAAAAGTTTTATAAAAGCATTAAGCCCAGATGGTGCGATTAAGCGGCATGAAAGTAAAAGAAGGTATGAACTCTAACTACTTTATTAAATTAGGTTTATATTTCATATCATAATGTTTTTATTTTACAGGAATACCTAATGGACCGGACATTCGTCGTCTTATGAAGGACCATCAATTTGAGGTTGCATTAAATGATATCGAGCTATTGGCCTGGAATTGTGTGAAATCAGTAATAAAAAATGTTTAAGGAAATCATCGGTCTGAAAACTGGCGAATTTTAATCAAAAATATGCTAACCGCATTTAAAAACTTAAACGTTAGAATGTCATTGAAAATACATTTTTTGCATTACCATGCCGAAAAATTTAATGAACAATCACCAGCCGAGTCTGATGAACATGGCGAGAGATTTCACCAAGTAACAGCCAGACTCGAACACTGGTATAGCGGCAAACAACTTGATTCGCTATTATGGGATATTTTTTGGAATCTACAGGAGGAAGAAGAATAAATATCTAAATAAAAACTTTTACTTTAACTAATTAACAACAAAAATAAATGTTTTAAAAGTTTTAAGTTTGGGTATTATAAAAAAATTAAAAGTTGTAGACAGACTTTAATCACTTATAGCTTATTTTGTTTGGAACTTTGTTTTTTATACGCGTAGAACCCTAGCCTTAAATTTTCATTCCCATCATTTGTTTCTAAGGCTTAGGATTCACTCCTAGGGGGATAAAATGTATGACCGACCTCCAATGTTTTTTGTTCTTAACATTTTCTTAAAACATAGTTGCAATATATCTCCACCCCTTAGGGGGGCTCCCATACAAATATGGTCGTTTAATGAAATTCTTAAATTTGGCCCCTGCAGCGCCTAGGATGCTCCTAGATGGGTCAAATGTATGACCAACCCCACTTTATTTTTCATCTCAATCATTTATTTCTAACATACCCACCCGCTATCTCCATTCCTTAAGAGGACTTCCATACAAAATGTTCAATGCAGACTAGTTATATATTGAAGAAAAAGTCCCATGAATAGTTTTTTGTTCTTAACATTTTCTTAAATTATACTTTCGCTTTATCACCATCCCTTAAGGGGGCTCCCATACAAATATTGCGTCTTATGAAATTCTTAAATTTATTAAAATTTGTCGACTTTTGTGAATAAAATCAAATGTTGCAAACAGATTTTAATCATTTATGGCTTGGTTCGTTTGGAATTTTTTATACGTCTGCAAAAAATTAGAAGCATAGCTGCATTTTTCAATTTTTTATGAATTTTTAAAAAACAAAAATTTCGAAATTTTGTTAAAAAATGTTTCTAAAACGACTGCGGATATTATAAAAAAGTTTTTGTTTTCTTAAGGGAATTTTATTGCAGAATTTCGGTTTTTTAAGTTTTTTCAATAAGCTAAAGCGTTTTTGAGATACGCGAACATATGTTGTGCAACCTCCTCCATTTTCGAAATAACGGTATATCTCGAAAACCAGAGCCAGTCTTAAAAAATCGCGGGCACCACTGGATTCAGCGTACCCGAATTATGCCAGGTGCCCAGCTTGTCACGAAAAAAAGTGTAAATTTCTTGCACAGTGTTATTAATTAAACTTTATAGAAAATGGGTTCCGGTTTAAGCCAAATGGACGACAATCAGACAGTGTTATGCTTTTATTTCCAGCAATTATAACCAACTTGAATAAAATATCATTATTCGTTACAGTTTATGATTTTCAGGAGAGGAATTTATATTAGACCCAAGGTAAATTATGAACTAATCATCACGAAATCCTGTAGAGTGATTTCTGTTGTTAAAAATCTAAATGGAACAAATTTCAATACAATAGTGATATTTGTTTTAGCGCTTAAAGTGCTTTTCAGAAGACTGCTTAATGTGGGATATAAGGTAAATATGGACCGGCAATCAGAAAATTGCATGATATTATTTCTGGCCATGTGAACCAAATTTTACCACAATAGCTACATCTGCTTCGGTTTTAGGTGTATTTAAATAATTTTAAAAAGTAAGCGTACTATTGGATATTATATGGTAAATTATGGACCGAGCTTCAGGAAGTTTTATAGTGCGATTTTTAGTCTTATAAATGTTTGACGTACCAAATTGTATTACAATAGCATTATTTATTACGGTTTTTAACATACTAAACTTTTGTCCGGGGGTAGGTTCTATATGCTGCCTAGGGTAAATTAGGGACCGCTCTTCAGGAAATTTTAGAGTATGATTTGAAGTCCTATAAAACTGCTTCGTACCAAAGTTTGTTATGATATCGTTATTTGTTACAGTTTTAGACGTACTTAACTGCACGTGTTGGGGTTTTTATGGGGCATATGGTAAATTTTGGACCGATCTTTACGAAATTTGACAGTGTGATTTCTAGTCTTATTAAACTATAACGTAGCAGATTGTAATATGATAGCAATATTCATTATGGTTTTAGACGTACAGTATGATTTCTAGTCATATAGATAGAACGAGTTTGTGCAAAATCTTATATCATGCCGTGCATTATGCCACCTTTAGTGTTAGTTTTTGTAACAAAATTGTAAATTTTTTACGGTGGTGGCTCTACATTTTGAGTCATAACTCTGCTCCTACTGATCGGATTTTTCAATCCCAAACTGCTTAGGAAAACTAGAAACAATTTGACACCAACATTGTTCTTATATTTTGAGTTTTTCGAAAGTAAGCGTGTTTTCAACAGACGGACGGACATGGCTAAATTGACTTAGATGTAATCAAGAAACCAGAATATATATATGTTATGGGGTCTTAGATGCCTAATAAAAAATTATCACACGGAATGACAAACTTAGTATAACCTCATTCATGACTATTGGGGAGGGTATAAAAAGAGTTTAAAGTCAAATAAGGACCAGTCTCATTCAACATTTAGCATCAAGGTTAGAGTAGGAGTTGGAGTCGGAGTCTAAAATAAATAAAAAAAAATTCGATTTTTCGGTTGCTTTAATTTAAAAATATTTATCTATTTTGTTTACAAATTATTTTGTGTTGCATTAAAAATTTTTTGTATGTTGTGATGTTTGTATTATAATGTATTATGTAGCTTGTAAAAAATTCAGTAATTTTGTTTATCCTGTTAAAAAAAAACTACTTTCTTTTGTACGAATGTTTATAAAGAATGTTTCACTTTCAAATTATGTGTATGTATATGTTGTATTTCAGGAATGGATAAAAATGTAGCTTATATTCCACTCAAGCTACAAATGATTATTAACGAAACATTGGGAGATGAAGTAGTATGGAAAGAACAATGTCATCTGGAAGTTTCTTCACAAAATGATAATTTGTCTTGTATTAGTGCTAAAACTCGTTACATTCAAATACATTCGTTAAAAACAGATGACAGTAATATTTGCACCAATTCTTCAGCAACTGATTACGAAATACTTAATAGAGGAGTAATGGCAGAAACTGAAGAGTGTGATGTTAGTCGAATAACTTTAAACAATATTCAAAATAACCAATCGCTTTCTTCCATTCTGAAGGAAACAACTGTTTAAATTAAATATGTATGTGTTAAATGGAGAATGTTTTATTATAAACATGCATCGTTAATAAATAGATATAAATCGTGTACACATAAAACATATACTTAATTATATTTAATCAATAGTACCTTTTTCTTCTCTGGCTCTTTCCTTACCTATTGCTGTTAAAAATAAATAATTAATGTTGTTAAACGTGGCCAATTCGTAAAGATTATTTGTGTATATATGTCAATGTGTAAGTACATGCATAAGAAATCAAGTCTCATATTCAATAAAACTAAAAAAAAGGAAAATTAATCAATATCATTTTTTTAACAGACTATCTCAAAAAAGTGATTGCGTTACGCTCCTAAAAAATGCATTTGCTTGTTTTATGATGATTTCTAAAATATTTTACTCATAGAAAGCATAATACTAGAATTAACTCAATCGGTGCCAGGATTCAAACACAATTTATGTTTTCTAAATTTTTATATATTTTTAATTTTAAATTTTGTATCTATACAATAATCCAGGATCTTACAAGATATTCGAAAGTTAACATCAATTACATGTTTTGTTTTAATTTGACCGCGACGTCGTGCTTAACTAATTGTTTTTTCAGGGTCCTCGAAAGTTTAGACGGCATAAACAATACTGTGTCTGGGAACTATGGCTGTATCATAGCAGTAGTATCCCAACAAACACGAAGTCAAACCTTTGATATGAAATGACTTTATCATTTGTCGTCAAACACAATTCTCAAACTCTTTCAATTGTTTGATTAAAGAATTGAATTCTAATTGCTAAAGATTTGCATATAAACATTTGATATAAAATGTTGTATCAATTTTATATCAAATTGTTATCAAATGTTATTCTCAAAACAAAAATAAACTTACCAACACTAAAGCGAAAAGTAGATGTAAACATTAAAAAATGGTGATTGAAGTTAAATGTATTTTATAATTAAAGAAAAATTACATGTTACGTGAAGTGACATGTAATTTCTTGTAAAAAAATATAAATTATTTCTGAGTAAAAAAGTGATTCCAAACTGTAAGAATGTGAATAAAAATGAAGCGGGAAAGTGAAGAAAATATTTGTTTGTTGTACGATTGCGGTGCCACGAAAGGACAATCCTTAAAAAACAAAAACAAAAAATTCGTCTTTCCAAGAATTTAGGGACAGAAAGAACATTATATTAGCGGAATTCACCCTTTATAGTAAAGTCCATTTAGACCTTGTTAATCTTATAATTTAAGTAAAATTACTAACATTTACAACACTGCAACAACGAAATGTATTAGACTAAAATATACTACGCTGTGGTTGAAAAATCCCACAAAAATCAGTAGTAAACAAAGTGTGTGAATTTACCAGAATAAAACAGTTGAAAAAACTTTATCTGTCTCTTTCTCTCACTCAGCAAATTCATTAATTTACAATGCATACGAAAAAGACACTCACGCTTTGAAGTATAAAATCGTATTAAATATAACAGAGTTGTACACTTAATACAAAGGGTGAATACCGCTATTTTCTTTAAACTATTGTGACGAATGTTTAGCTTTATTTAATAAACAATAAGTTTAAATTAAAAAAAAAAAAATTTTTTTCATTTATGTTCCACATTTTATTAAAATCCACATTTGAAAAAATTTGAGAATAACGTGTGAAAGCAAGTTGAAAATAAATGCATTTCTCAATTATTTTCCCTTTTTGTTGAGAATGTTATGATTTTCAAATCATTATCAAACGTTTGTCGTTTGCGAAAAGGTTTGATTTCAAATCATTTTCAATTTGAAATAAAACCTCCGTGTTTGTTGGGATCCCTCTACACTACCACTTGAGTTGGACCTATTTGTGTTGGTATGTGGTCAGTAGTAAAGCTGTTACATACTTGTACCCACTGCCCGCACACGAGCACAGTCTGAGCCCAACTGAAGTTGTAGTCATCAAGGCCTATCCAATAGGTCTGCTTACCGCTACAACAATACAACAGTACAAAAAACAACAGGCATTTTGTTTGTGTAATTTTCCTCACGGTTGTCAAAATCTTACTACTACATAGGGAAAACAGAAGGAAAAATGTGTTTTGTATGCATGTATGTGTGGCAAAAAAAAAAAAACGTAAACAAAAATATACATATATAAGCAAAATGTAAACAACTTTTGACATGGTTGAGGAATAAATCAAATAAACATCTGGCTCCTTAAGCAGACCTAATGGATAGACCTTGGTAGTCATCAGCATTTCAACAACCAACCCGCTTGACCACGGCAAACGAAAATAATATTGCTATTGAACAATTGGCAAATGTTTCTCTGATAAAACGTTAGAGACCGAGTACTGCTAGTGAAGTGAAAAACAACTCATAGAGTTCAACCGTCGCTCAGTTTGTGGCATCAAATCTTTCGATCTCGAAGGTTTGTTTTAATATTATTAGGGATCCTTTGGCAATATTTATAACGAACAGCTTTAACGATATCACTCAATATTCACTAACAATTTTAAATATTCGATTTAAATATCGCTCATAATTCGTTTTAAATAGTTGTGCAATAGTTCGATAGCGAGCTTTTGCATCTATCTCTGTTAATTTTGTGTTTTTGTTTTTTTTTTTTTTTTTCTAAAAAAAGAGTACGTTATATCTTTTTTGTATGTTTGTATATACATATTACATTTATAAAAACCAAACTAAAATTTGTACTCCAAGTTAAATAAAAATTATCGACTGGGTGGTTCCATATTCCACTACAAAATGAAAGTGGAAAACTTTTTAATTCCACATAGGTATACAATTTCACTGTGTTCTAGAAAAGTAATGAAACGTTATCTTCATGATGGTTTCATTTTTATTTTGTTTTAAACAACTATAAAAAGATATTAAAATTTATTTTTAATCTTTTAACTTACATATATTTAAATGTGTTGCTGACGTCTTGCAACATTTTGGATTTGTTGTAATTTTGGTCTTCATAAAATCATGTAACTTATGTTGTATTGCTTCCAAACTTTTCCCTTTTCATTTAGGCTCTGCAACTTCATCTGACGTTTCATCTAAAAATTTATCTTCGACACTATTGGCATGTAAGTTTTCCAATTCAATGGGCTGATTTGTATCTTTTCTAGAAACGCCGAATGATCGTAGAACTTTTAAACCCTTGAAAGCTCTATAAAGACCGCAGAGCTTTGCAACTGCATCATCTTTAGATGAAATGTACTGCTGATTTTTAGGACTCTACCACCAGATACTGACGTATCCGCTTTGTTTTCGGACAATTTTTGCGAATGCAGACTTTTCAATCAGCCCCAAGCTTTTTTCAAGCAGAAGGATATTTTTCTGAAGGATCTATGGAAGTTAGTTCTCTTGCTACGACCTTTCATAGCTGATTACGCAACGCCCTATTAACCTTATAAAATCCTTTAGCTAACCCAATAGTATAAGCTATAAACCCTTCCAGACCAGCAGTAATATACAATAAACAAACTATTGTATTTTTCTGAATACGATAGACGCTGACGTATCGAATAAAAATTCGAGCGATGTAATGTCTTTGGTTACTCGATATCGAATGCTTTCATCTCAAATTACGATATATTTAATTTGATATCGAGTGTCATGATACCAAAATAAAAAATGTCGGTAAATTTTGCTCGATATCGGTGATTAGACCCCTTGTTCTTAGTTTTGTTTTTGTTGTGCCTACGTATATGTTCTGGCTTATGTCGGTACTGTCTTCTTTACAATTGATTTTGTATAATACAATTGGTGTTTCCTCAGTTTTTAATTTTGTTTGGTTTTACTGAAAACCTTATTAACAGTATTGTTACATTTAAAGGCTAACTGGAAATTGTCTTTATTATATATATTAGAATTTTTCATCCTTTCAGAAAAGTTTGGTATTTAGCTGATTGATTTAAAGATTTTCTCCGCCGATTCTATAGTATTATATAAAATTAAATTAAATATTATTCCTTCTACCTTTTTTTCAAAAATAAAAAGTTTTTTCGAGCTCGAGGCCAATTGTTTGCAAAAAATATTTATTATTTATTCACTAATCTTCTCCAATATTTCGATATCCATCGGATATCATTATCAAGGCTGTAAACAATACAAGAAAAAACAACATTGTACGAAAAAGTATTAACAAACTCTGTGCTTAAGTAAAATACATACATAATAACAACAAAAAGAAAACAAAACACTTACAATGAGTTACAAATATATTCGTAAGAGACGTATGACCTTCTCCACATTCAATATTGCACTAACTTAACCACAGAACTAACAACTTAACTATTTAATTTTCCTTTTTATTATATGTCTGTAGCTATTGGCGCAGTTTTCCGTGTCTGCTTTATATTTTGTTCTCCTCTCCTTTGGTATGTTTATTATATGAAGCATCTCCAAAGCAGTGATGCCATTAGGATACGAAAGATACATTTTTCGTATCTTTTGATGACTTCAAGTATCATGTATAATCCTGACCTTTTTCGAATCTGTACGCAAAATGTACAGAAATAAAATATTTAATTATTTCGTTATGAATACTAAAAAAAACAGTGACAACTAAATAAGCTTCGTGGTCAGGTCAACCAATATTGGTAAAGGGCGGTATTCACTATCCTATTAAGTCGCACGATATGTCAAAAAAATCGTGTGTGCTCATAATGTATGACAGTGTGGCTTAAAAATGAATTGAGTGACAGATTTTTTTGACAAGTCTGTCCGACTTGGAAATGTTTTAAAAAATTTCATAAAATGATAGATTATATGCGATCAGAGTTGCATTTTCTTGTAAAGTTGATGAGTCATTTGAGTTTGCATCTTTTTTGTGGGATAGTGTGGCATTGACAGCAGATTTTGCAGACATTTTTTTTATGTCGGATAGAATTCCGTCAGATTTTCGTGTGAATGAATCGTACGATTATGTAGGATAGTGAATACCGGCCTTAAACAGCATTGCCTTAATTGCATTAAAATTGACTAAAAATGTCTTGCTACTGTGTGAACATTGTAAGCTCATTTGTATTTGGCAGAAGTGTAAAATTAATGCATCTGACAAAGGCACCATTGTCAGAAAAATATTTTTATTGGCAACGCCTACTTATAAAATTGTATGATCTGACCACCGTCTGCACGAAGCTATGCAAAAATAACATGTTTTTGATGTTAGGTTTTCTAAGTTCTTCTTTCGTTTGCTTATTTTTGTGTATGTGTGTTTAGATAAAATTTTAGAAGAAAAATGTATGTGAACTTTTTAATATAATCGCCTTTACAAAAATGAATTGGTTTTGATAACATCCAAAGAAACTGTATTTTTAAAATTAATAATATTTATGACTTAAATAAATAAAAAAATGAATTTATATGATATCCTTTTCTCAGAAATATTCATTAAATATGAAATAAAAATGTTATTTTTATAAATGTTAAACGTTAAAAATTGATTTTCAAATTTTTTTCAAAATGTATCTTTTTTGGAAAAAGTGTATCTTTTTGGAAACTAAAATGTATCTTTCTCGAAATTTCACTGGCAACACTGCTCCAAAGTATACCGTTTATTATATCTCTCCTCTCTTTGTAATATCTCCACATTTTCTAAGTTGGGCACAGTGGGATGCGAGTGCAGTTTTTGTGTAGATATTTTATTTATGTTTTTAAAATCCGATTTATGTCCAGATATACATGTTTTAAGCTTATTTTTTGTAGTACCGACATAAACTTGATCGCATATGTCTTGGTCATTTCCACTACAACTAATCTTATATATTACGTTAGTGTTATCCATTTTGTCAAGTTTACATTTGGTGTTCGAGAAAAGTTGTTTTAACGTATTCGTCGATGTTTGAGCAATCATAAATTTGTCTTATTATAAATTTTAGCATTCTTTATTCTCTCTGCGATACGTGGTATACTTTTTCCGTATTCTCCCTGTGTTCCCTAGGGGGTTTTCCCATAGTTTCTTATCAAAGTTTCTATGATATTTTTTGGAAAAGAGTTTCTCGCAAGAAAATATATTATTCTTTTCAATATTGTGAGAATGAAATGACTTATCGCTAATGGAAATGACCCTGTTGATCAGATTGTTGGCGGTATTAATTATTATCTTTTTTTGGTTGACAAGAATTGAAATTTATAATTCTCCCTGAAGCCGTAGGTTTTTGGTACCAGTATATTTTAATTCTGCTGTCAATTCTAATGACCAGGGTATCCAAGTATGGGATATTTCCATCATCCTCTTCCTCCATTGTAAATTTAATCTTTCGGTGAAATGTGTTCAGTTGTTCTAAGGTCCTTTCTATTACACTTATTTTTACAATTCCAAACAGGTCGTCCACATATTTCGTCAATAATTTAGGTTTTTCGTCCAGATTATTCATACATGTTCCAAGGAGTTCCTCCATTACTATGTCCGCCACAATAGGTGATTCCGGTGAACCCATTGGCAGTCCTTTGCATTGGATATATACTTTGTCGTTGTACCTAAAATATATGTTACCTTAATGCAAAATTTTAGAATTCTCATAAATAGTTCCTTTGGTATATTCGTATGTTTCTTTATGTCAATCCATTTGTTCATAATAACTTTCATTGCGTAGTCCACTTGTATACTTGGAAAAAGTGATACCACATCAAATTTTATCGTTCATATCTATTGCACTGTTGTTTACTCTATTCCTAAATTGCACTGCATCCCTTACGTTGTAAATCGAAAATTCAGTAAGCTTAAAGTAAAAATAAAGAATGCTAAAATTTATAATAAGGACAAATTTATGATTGCTCACACATCGACGAATACATTAAAACAACTTTTCTCGAACACCAAATGTAAACTTGACAAAATGGATAACACTAACGTAATATATAAGATTAGTTGTAGTGGAAATGACCAAGACATATGCGATCAAGTTTATGTCGGTACTACAAAAAATAAGCTTAAAACACGTATATCTGGACATAAATCGGATTTTAAAAACATAAATAAAATATCTACACAAAAAACTGCACTCGCATCCCACTGTGCAGAGAGACTACATAAGCCCAACTTAGAAAATGTGGAGATATTACAAACAGAGGAGAGATATAATAAACGGTATACTTTGGAGATGCTTCATATAATAAACATACCAAAGGAGAGGAGAATAAATTATAAAGCAGACACGAAAAACTGCGCCAATAAACAGACATATAATAAAAAAGAAAATTAAAAAGTTAAGTTAGTGCAATATGGAATGTGGAGAAGGTCATACATCTCTTACGAATATATTTGTAACTCATTGTATGTGTTTTGTTTTCGTTTTGTTGTAATTATGTATGTATTTTATTTAAGCACAGAGGTTGTTAATACTTTTCGTACAATGTTGTTTTTTCTTGTATTGTTTACAGCCTTGATAATGATATCCGATGGATATCGAAATATTGGAGAAGATTAGTGAATAAATAATAAATATTTTTTACAAACAATTGGCCTCGAGCTCGAAAAAACTTGTTATTTTTATTATATAAAATTTTATTGTAGGTAAAAAAGGAAAAATTTAAAAGCAAAATATATTTATCTTTTTTTATTTAAGTTTTTAAACTCCAGACTGTATGTCGAACAAAATCAACAAACTACGAAACTTAAGGTCAACTATTCACAACTTTAAAAAATAAATATTATTTTTAAATGAAAAATGTCTATAACTTGTATGTAAATATCTACAGCTCATCTCGGTAAATCCGAATATTTAAAAAAAGAAGGCACTCAAAGAAGTGCCGAAATATTGGTTATAATAAGCATTTAAAGTTTTTTTTTATATAAAAAGACCTTAAGCTCTATAACTTTATTATACTATAAATAATAAAGGTCGAATGGGATATATATTATACATATACATATATAAAAAAAATTTGTTTTGACGTCGAATGTTATTTAATAAAACAAAAGGCAAAACAACCAAAATTGCCAAACATTACAACAACCACATAGGCAGCATTACCAGGACGGTGATTTTTATCATATTTTTGATGATTTTTTGACCAAAGTATGATGTGATGAGTTTTTCTCAAATGAAAATTTTTTATTTTTAAGAATCATGACTTTTTACTTGAAGGTGACATTTAAAAGATGATTTTTAAGACATGCCTTTAAGACATATTTTTTTATTTGTGGACAAATTCGGCAGAGAACAAAGAGGGCTAGAAAAAAAGACATGCTGCCATTTCAAATTTTGCTATTATGTTTTATTTTCATTTGCAATTTTTTAAAACTAATTAAAAAAAAGACACTCCTCAAATGTCATCATGTAAATATAAAATAATTTTGGTAGCAGCTAGAAAAAAATGTTTTAAAAATCTCCGTGTAAATGCTGCCAAAGTATGTTCGCACAAAATACACAATTTTTCTACAGTTTTGAAAAAATATATTTGTGAAGATTTCTCAAGTATCATATATTAAATACAAAAACGTTCATATATTTAATCTCAAAAGGAAACAGTAATGGAACTCAAGAAGGGATATATTTTCAAAATGTCATCGGCATAACAACGGTATCAAAAATAGTATAATATTCAATTAAAAACCTTTAAGATTTCATATGATGTATGAGCTTCATAGCTCCCAAACTAAAATCTTCTTACCCACAATGTATATATTAATAGTTTTAGAATATAAAGCGTTATGAACTGTATAAAAATGGTTAAGAATGATAAGTTACACCTATTGTAAATCTAAAGGTATGTTCAGACCTAACCAATAAATTGAAAAAGCGTGATCAATAAATTGATCAAACTTTAGCTTTATTTTAACAATTTCTATTGATCTAATAAATGTTATTTGTAAACATGTAATTGTATAATGAATGTTAGAAACTGTTAAATGATGTAAAACTAGTAGTAAAGTGTAGTTTACAGGTGTGAACATAGCTTATGCCTTATTTAATTTGGGTTGTAACGTTTTTTAAAAAAATTTATATGCCAAATTTACCGAAAAAACACAAATTAAACCTGTTTAATTTTGTAAAAATATGTCAGTTATGTACGAATGTCTGCATGTATTTTCATTTTAATAGTTAACATAATAACAAATCTGTTTTTATGTAAAGTTAAATGTGGTTACTTTTTTGCCTTTGTAATAAACTAAAAAAAAATTGATAATTTTTCTCATCAAAATTTATTTTGTTCGCCAAATTATATTTTTTCCCAAAGCTTCCAGAAACGCTGCACATACGAGGGCGTATCAATAAGTCCGTGACTTTTCGAACTTTCCTCGTAGGTTTATGAAATGCAACACTGCTCCCATCAAGTACCACCTGTTAATAGACTACTGTCATGTTTGGAGCAAGTTCCCCGTCATTTACTTTGCGTTTAACAGCTGTTCAAAACATACAAAATCGTGGATTTTTTTAAAAATGAAAAAAGTGAATTTCGAGTGCTTATTAAACATTAATTTTTGCGAAAAAAAATGTCAATCAAACCAAGAAAAAGCTTGATCCTATCCATCAGGCGCAAGGATCCAGATGTTTATTTGGTTTATTCCTCAACGATGTCAAAAGTTGTTTACATTTTTCATATACATGTATATTTTGTTTACGTTTTTGTTTTTTTTTTTTTTTTTGCCACACATACACTCATACGAAACACGTTTTTCCTTTTGTTTTCCATATGTAGTAGTTAGATTTTGACAACCGCACATAGGGGCTTTTTGCCAATCTAGCCGGACATTAGGCGAAAAATTAAATTTAAGAAATGTAAAAATGTAAGTACGCAGCTCGACAGACAACAAAATTCTGCATCGTATAGTGAATTTTCAAGTCATTTGCTTGAGACTTGTGGTTTTGGGACATTGTTAAAGTCAAGAAAGTTGAGTAAATTGGATGCGTGTTTATTGACTTTTTACGGTTTTGGGAGGTTTACAATATATTTTTTTGTGGGTAAACGAATAAAGATTTTACATTGATTTTTTTTTTCTCTGAAAGACTATATTAACAGCTACTTATAAAAATTTTTTTGTTCACTTTTTTGTAAAAAAAAAAAAATTTAAAGGTTTTTGAAGGTGCAACCCTTAGAGTCCATAAAAATGTTAAACATCACGTTAAAATTTGAGATCTCTACTTTTAAATTCAAGAAAAAAACCTTGCGCGTTGTTGCGCCATTTTTTTTAATGATTTTTTGAAAATTTCACCTTTTTTCTGTTTTTGCTCATCTTGCATAGGTACATATGATATAAACCCTTTCGTCAGTCATAAAATGTTTTGGTTGTACGTTGATATTTTTTATTTAAATTATTACATCTTAGAATAATATTACCTGTGTAAAAAAAGGAATGTGCGAACAGTACGTAACGGTTTTTAACCACCTGTGCGGCAGCTAAATGACGTTATTTTATGGAGCAAAATAAATGTACCTGTTTTGCATAACTTTTAAAATTATTAACCACAAAAATAATATTTAAAAAATCAAATCTGGGGTCCAGGTACTTAGTTTTTTTACTATATACCAACTCCAAAAAAAAAGTCATTACCCTTTACGAAAGAAGCAATTTCTTTTATGCTTCCACCTGTACTTGGCTCTGAAGAGAATTCCGATTCGGAAGAGGATTTTGAAGAAACAGACGAAGAAGAACCATGGCACTCATCATCATCTTAGTGCAAAAGAGAAGTTATTGTAAATATATATATATATATATATATGTTCCTTTAACTCCCACTGGAGCATAGGGCGCCTTGTAAATAAATAAGTTATTATTTTAAATAAAATTAGTTGTCACTATTATAAATTAGTTATAATTACGAATAAATAAATTCTTTTCATATAAATTAAATACTATAAAATACATAAAAGTCACATAAAATCTTAAAAATGAATATTTTTTGGAAATTAGCAAAAAAAAATTTTTTTTTGACAGGGTCGTTCCGGGGGGTGGGTTAGGAGGGATACCTCCCCCTGCCCATAAAAGTTCAAAAATTTAATTTTTATAGAATTAAGGCGTTAGTAACCTTTTTCTTTTAATATTTACATTTTTTTTTAAATATTATTTTATGTAACCGCCCACAAAAAGGGCGGGGAGAAAAGTGAAATTTTACGATCTCATGGGTCCAATTTTAGGGTTTTTAATTTTTGCCGATGTTAAAAGTTGTATTTGCCAAACAAAAGTATAGGGAAACTTTAAAAATATTGAATTTTTCAAAGGTAGGACTAGTTTTTCCTTGGGGAACTTTTTCCCCCTTGGTCCGATTTTAAGTATTTTTGATCTTTACCTGCCTATGACAATAACACATATTTCTGCCAAGTTTCATCAGTCTAGGGTCACTCAACAACTTTTAAGAAGCAATATAAGCTAGAAAAAAAAGTAATGTCCGGCTAGATTGGCAAAAAGCCCCTATGTGAACCGTGAGGAATTTTACACAAACAAAATGCCTGTTGTTTTTTGTATTGTTGTATTGTTGTAGCGGTAAGCAGACCTTTTGGATAGGCCTTCAGCTTGATAAATACTATGCATGAATCAAGAAAACAAGATTTAGCACTCAGCAGTTCGGGGTGCACAAAATTTTAAATTGACAGGAAAGAGAAGTAAAAAATAATTTACTTTTCGGGTTGTATAAAAATTCTTATAAAGAACTTTTTATCAGACATTTCTTCATTGGTTATTGTAAACATTTCCAGAGGGGAAATTTATAATGAATATTGTCCTTCTTATTTTTTTTTTTTTTTCATTATTTATTTATTGAATCTTCATATATTAAATATGAACTAACAATAATTAATCAAATCTTATACTAATACTTTATTTTTGTCCTGCCAATGCTAGACGAAAATTTTTTTCCTCACGGCTTCTGTTCACATATGTAGATGTTTAGCGGTCTTCTCGTCGGATGAGTCCTGCAGTATCTCTTCTCCTTAATCTAGAGTGGCCACTGTAATTTAAAATATTTTGAGCTAGTGGATTTGGGTGCGACTTTTAAATATTTTGCTGCGTACTTCGTAATAATAGTTTTTACTAATGGCACATTGATATCCTTGTGAATATTAGCTTCAATATAGAGTTGTAGAGTAGGAGTTTGCAGTCGAGGCTAAGAACAGAATTTCTTCCAATAAGCCAATAAATTTGAATTGCTTTTAGTTTCATTTGTGTTAGTTTTGCTTCTATATGGCATTTCCATGTTAAACGCCGATCTAGATAAATGCCGAGATATTTTACATGCGATTGCTGAGGCACTAATTGATTATTGATTTTAATAGGGGGACATGACTCCCGACGCAGGGTGAATGTTATATGTACGCATTTTTGCTCATTGACCTTTATCCTCCATTGTTTTAACCACTTTTCCAGTTCAAATATATGATCCTGCAAGTAACGGGATGCTTCATGACAGTTTTCGTGTACGCTTAAAAAAGCTGTATCATCAGCAAATGTTGAAGTAAGGGTGTGGTTGTTTGTTGGCATGTCTGAGGTATATATAAGGTCTAACAGTGGGCCCATGATGCTTCCCTGAGGGACTCCAGCGTCAATTGGCTGAGGAGAACTTATAAAATCACATTCTTTAATAATAAACCTTCGACCGATTAAGTAGTTTTCAAACAGCTTGTGTGTGTTTACTGGTAAGTTTAACTTCAATTTATGTAATAAGCCTTCATGCCAGACTTTATCAAAAGCTTGAGAAACATCAATGAAGAGGGCGGAACAATATTTTTTTTCTTCAAAGGCTTTTCTTATGGCGTTTACTATAACATTGGTTTGTTCAATTGTGCTATGTTCTCTTCTAAAGCCGAATTAATGGTTAGGAATACATCTATTTACATTGAAAATTGGGGCTAATGTTGCCACTAACAGCTTCTCAAACAGCTTTGATAATTAATTTAGACAATAAGCTTATAGGTCTATATGACTCAACTTTTGTAGGATCATTTCCTGAATTAGGTATCATTGTATCTAAGGATACCTTCCATTCTTGTGGGTAGTATTCAAGGCGTAAAAAAGCATTAAAAATTAAAAGAATAATTTTCTTTGCTATGCTGGGTAGCTCCAAAAGCATTTTGTTGCTGATCTTATCAAAACCAGGGGCTTTCTTGGGGTTTAAATTATGAATAGCCTTTTCGATTTCTTTTATCTCAAATCTAAGTGGAACAGCAGCTCTAACAGCAACTGGTGGCAACTCGACTACAATATCGGGAGATGTATGCGGGGTAAATACGTTTTTCAAATGATTAACAAAAAGATTAACTTTTTCTTCATCATTTCGTGCCCAACTTCCATTTAAGTTTCTTAATGGTGGTTTAGTGATAACAGGTCTATTAAGATTTCTAGCTGATTGAGAAGTTGCATCAAGTTCCTTAAGATATTTTTCCAGGTAAGCCGTTTTCTGAGACTGCAGTAACTTTCTTAGCCTTTTTGTGCACTCTTTTAATAAATTCTTAAGTTGAGGGGATCTATGCAATTGCCATTCTCTTCGAGCTCTCCTTTTTTCAGTCAAGAGACGCTCAACATCTGCAGAATATATTTTACTATATCAGATAACTGTCAAATTTTACAATAGAAATATCCACATTCTCCGGTGTACTAATCGGAATATTTTCTTTGCAGTGGTACTGAGATATTTTTTATATTTTAACCAATTTATTTGAGTGGCTGACGTCACTAAGTTATCAGACGGAGATACAATTCTTTTAGGATTTGTTATAGTAAGAATTGTAGGTGTGTGATCAGAAGATAATTCTAAGGAAGCTTCAAAATAAATCGTTTCTGCCGGGATGTTTTTAATCACTCCAAAATCGATGACATCTGGAACTTTTTGCTGATCAGTAGCTCGTTTCTGTATTTCTCGCATCCCAAATTTTCTCATATTAAGTGTGAAACAAAAAATTTCATCGTTTCTCGATTTGTGAGAAAAAAGTGTTTCTGTATTTAAATGCGAGAACAGACAACACAGATTCTGTTTTAACTGGAATACTTCCAGTAATTAAGTGTCAAATGCAAGCGAAACGTCAACGAAAGAAATATATATAATAAAAATAAGGCTGCCAGATTTAAAGATTTATCGACATTTTGACGATTTTTTTTGTTCCAAAATTGGCAAAGTGAAAATTTGCTGCTTTTTTTCTAGTGACGATACAGTCTTTGAAATAAAACAATTTTAAATAGTTTTATATGTTTGTGTATTAGGCACCACAGAAAACCGATATCTTTAAAAACAAGGCAGATTAAAAAATGTATCGGCAAAAGCAAAATTTCGAACGGAAACTGTTTTATTTTTATTTGCTTGGATTATTTAATACATTTGTTTGTCTGATCAAAAGATTAAACTATTACCCCATTTTTCAGTCAATGCACTTTAGGAAATTTTTGCCTTTTACTTTGTCCAAAAGTGTTTATTTTATTTCAATATGATATTTTGTCACTCCTTTGTGTGATTTCTGCAGGGAAAAATAACAATCTGAAATTTTAAACTCTTATCGGATAAAGGAAAATAAAATAAATAATTTTATTTAAATAGACCTCAAGCTTATGTATGTATAAAATATGTATTTTACCCATGAACTTATGTGTTGTTTCCAAATGACAGGCAAGTGATTATGTAGTAAAATTTATATGAAAAGCACTCAGTTTTTGAGTGATTTTTATATAAATTTTACTACACAATCACTTGCCTTTTATTCAGAAACAGCACATTAATGTTGTTTTTTTTTTTGATTATGTGTTTATATGATAAAAATTTGTGATTATATGATAAAAATCGAACAAAATTCGTCAAAATTAATTTTAAATTTTCCGAAAAAATAGACAATTTTTTATTTTTTCTTAGGATATTGACGTTTTTTTCACAAATTTATCTGGCAGCCCTGCATAAAACAAACAATGAAAGGCTAAAAAAATTTTAATAACAAAATATAACAATTGTGTTTTATATACTTATTTTCATCATTTAAATTCTTTCTTTTAAAATAAAATAAAATAATACACATTCTTGTGTACATACATACATAATTTGGGCTCCATTTTTTTTTCTCGCATCAATTTCAAATATGACTTATTTTGACAGTTCTTGTGAGAAACTTTTTGCAAAATATTGTTACAAAAACACTTGTTCTCACATCCTTCCAATAATTGCTGGAAAATTATTTAAATGACAGATAATTCTCGCAAAGTAAAAGTACAGAAACACTTATGTGAGAAAAATCATTTTTTGTTTCATATTGCACTGTTTTTGTCATAATTCACTTGTTTCATGCGTGAAATTTTACGATGCGAGAAATACAGAAACGGGCTACAGTAGGCCAATATGTTGGTTGTCCGCTCGCGACCACATTTAGATCCATTTTACAAATTGTGTTAAACAAAACACGACCCTTAGGTGTTATAAGTCGTGACCCCCAGAAAGTGTGTTTAGCGTTATAATCGCCAGCAGCCAGGAAGCAGGGTCCTAATGATTTGAAGTATTTATTATATTGGATTTCTGATATAGAAAATCTAGGTGGGGAGTATAATGATGAAATAACTATGTTTCGATTTAATTCCTCAACGCAAATGTTCGTTGCTTGGAGATAATCTTCACGATGATCACTCATTAAGTAGTGTTTTACTCGGTTCTTTATCAAAATGGCAGAACCGCCACAAGCTCTGTCTCGAGGGTCCTTGGTGTCATATAATATATAACCATTGATTTTAAACGTATTTCTTGAGTTCAGATGAGTTTCAGAAACCATCATAACATCAATTTGTTTATTTTTAAGGAAGTATTCTAGTTCATTTTTGTGTTGGCGGATGCCGTTTGCGTTCCAAAAGCAAATTTTTAAACAGTTCATGGCTTGTTTAGTACAGCTTGCAATAACATAGATCGCATTCTTAACATTTCTTGCATCATGTTACCCATTGTGTTAGTAAAATTGTTAACTGTTTGCACTAATGTTTCCATAGTTTTTTCTAGCCGAGTTAAATTAGAAATGGGAATTTCGTCATTATTTGCTAAATCACCTTGCAGTAGCATAGGATTAGATTTTAATACATTAGCGTACGAGGCTCTGTTATTATTTGGCTGAGGTATCTGGACGCCGTACGTGTTTCCTTGATTAGTTGCCTGCGTTTGAGGGGGATTAAGTTTCTGTCCAACAGAACACTTGACAATCGAATATACCGGGCATTCTCTATAGTTGGCAGTGTGGTTACCACCACAGTTGCTACATTTTTTTACATTAGGGTCATTTTTGGACTTATCGCACCGGATGGTACCATGTAATTATCCACATTCGACGCAAACAGGGGGTAAATGGCAGTATGTCCTAGTATGACCAAATTCTTGGCAGTTTAAACACTGAACGGGCCCATTTCTTTTGTGCGGCTCCTCTATCGTGATTTTTCTGTACAGGATGTATTTTAAACTGTAAATGGGATGCCTTTCATTTTTTTTTTACCTTTACATCGCCGGGCTCTAACTCCACCCGAAATAGTGGTTGGGGATTTTTTTCCCTATTTTTAATATTTGTAACATTTTTTATTTTGAAGCCCTTTTCTTCTAAAAATGTTTTTATTTCGTCTGGGTCCACGCATGAGTCAATGCCCTTTATCACAACCTGAAGACCTTTGCTGCTTTTCAGTTGGTATGTGTAGAAGCTTTTTTTAGTGTTTCAAACTTATTAATTAGTTTACGAAAATCATTCTCGTGATTAACCTGTATTTTTGTTTCGTTTATATTACCACGCTTGATTGCAGCTACGTAAAACGAATTTTCACCTATCGCCGAGATTAAACTTTTTATTAGCTCACTTGAGTTTTGCTCTCTTAGATATATCGGGGGTGGCTTTGACGTTTTTATGACGTTAGGTGCTTCAGAAGATTCATCCTCCAGAATAGCAAAACGATTTTGTGAATTTATTCTATCAAAAGATGGAACTTTCGAGGCCGAGGCTACTGCTGAAGAGGCAGGGCTGCGACCACGTTTAAGCACTGTTATATACCTGTCCATACCAACTTGCACTTGTGGTTTTTGACAAATTTTTTCTTGTTTGTTTTCCATTGCGTCTATGTTCGAGTTTATGGTGTCAGTGGTAACGCTTGCTGGCATAGGTTTTGCCGTTAGGTAGTTACTATTGTTTTCTGTTGTTATGTTTATTTCCACATTGCTTTCACTAGCATGAATATCATTTATTTTTGTTGTTGTTTCATTGTTATTACTCATATAGAGTTGTTTTTGTTTTTTCACCGTTTTTTATTTTTTTTTTTTATTTTTGTTGACTGTGCTCTTTTTATTATGTATTATGTTGTTGTTACTCCGAGATAATAAAAGAAAGAAGAATACATATTTGTTTGCACAGTTATTTGCAAGTATGTATGTGCGTACATACATACATACATATATTTTTTTACTTGTATTTTTTCTTAATTTTTCTATAGTTATTCTATGGTTCACTTTTATATTGAGCGTCCAAATTCGCTTGTTAAACTGATATTATTAACAAATTTAAGTTAAAAAAAAAAAAGAATCGTATGCGGAGTTAAAAGAAACACGTCTTTTCTCATCGAGCACGAGCGAACGAATAATGAATTGCTAAATAAGAAACATATTCTTTTGTGTGCAACTGAATTTTTATTCAAAATAAAACAAGCAAAATTTATAAATTTGAATTTAATTTTGCATTTTTGTAAATACTTTCTAACTTACATATATCTAATATATTATAAAAATGTGTATAACTTGTTTCCTTTGTTTGTAAATCGTATTTCAAATTAATAATGGTTATTAATGCTCTTTCAAAATTGTTCTATTTGAAATATTTTGAGAATTATTGTATATTATGGCGAATATATTCGCTTATATATAAGCAACTTCGTATTTCAGAACGTAAATTCAATGGAAATATTGCCAAATCAGGTTATACAAATTCACGTTATTTTCTTACAGTAATTAATTTTTATATGGAAATTTTTTACAAATTCTAATGTGTATTTCAATATATTAAAATATAATACTGGAAATAATGTAAATTTTACTTCTATTCAAGTTTTTAGAAACACTAAAACTACTTTTGTGTACTTTTTCAGTCACGTTCTGAAATTGGTTCCGCGTGATATTATGCACTTTCTACTTTAATTAACACTTATCCTTACTACTCTTAAAATCAGAAAAAAATCAATTAAAAATCTCAATCGATTAATAAAAAAATCACATATGGCAATTTTTTTCTTAAAAAATAAATCGTAAAAAATATCTGGTAGCTATTTTGATAGGAATTATTTGTTTTCGGTAAATTAAACAAATTTCCGTTCATTTGAAACAAATAATGAGAAAGTCATAGTGTAAAGTACATATTATTCGAAGTCATAAATAATTTCCTTCAAATCGAAATACGAGATAACCAACCATCTAAATAAAGACCCTAAAATTTTAAAAAAATTACAAGTGTATCAAATTTAAACTGCAAGTGTAGTCATAAGATTATTTGAGAAAAAAGTAACCAAAATTAAAAAATATTCACATCTCCACATTGAGAAATAAAATTACCAATATTGGTTAGAAATAACTAAAAACGGAAGCTCTGTGTACAAACCCTTTATATTTTGCTTTTGAGCTCAGATTACACACAGATATGTAAAAAGTGACTTGTGAAAAAGGCCCAAATCAGTTGCGAGGGCAGCTTTCGAAGAAAGAGACAAAAAGCTTTTTTGGTAGTGAAGGTGCAATGTGTAAAAACAGGCCTCTAAAACACAAATTGCGTGATCAAAACAAAAATAACAACACACAAACCACGTTTAATAAACGCATTATACTACATTTACACCTACACAAAATCTAATAGATTTTAGTTAAAATCTTAAAGATTTTTTTTGGCGTTTACACCACTGCTTTTTGACATATTGTCGGATTTCATTTTCATAATAAAAACAGCTGATTTAAAAAGGAAAGAAATTGTATTGTAAATTTTTATTACCAAAAATGGAAAGCCAAAAACAAGTTTTATTATATATTACATCAGATCTAAAAATTCTTAAATATGAGGTTTCACAAACTGCTGCAAATGTACTACCCGCAATAAATGATATCTGGGAAAAGATGATTGATACGGGAAAAGAGCAGCCGAATGGCGACTTTTGACTAAAACC
Source organism: Pollenia amentaria (assembly GCA_943735925.1). NCBI lineage: Eukaryota > Metazoa > Arthropoda > Insecta > Diptera > Polleniidae > Pollenia > Pollenia amentaria. Next base: position 107,512,518 of record OX031006.1, read on the forward strand.
CAAAAGGTGAACAAATAAGAGATATAATTGCAAATTTTTTAATGTAGCAATTTTATTGCAAAACAAATAAAAACTTAAAAAACAATATTAAACTAAAGCCTCTTTGTTGGAATTCCACTACCCTTTCTTTTTGTAGGTGCGTTTTCTGTAAATTAAGGACAATGTAATGCTACACAGTTTATATTAATATAATTTATATACCCTTTATTTATTATTGGTTTATCCATTTTCACAAATGTTTATTTTTGCTTATTATTAATTTGTTTTTATTGATTTTTTTCAAGCTGTCAGATTTTTCTTGTTCCGAGCTGTATTTTTTAGTACGTTAAGCCTAGAACTCTGTTCTAATTTGTGAAAAATGTTCAGCAATATCTATTATTACACACGAAAAATTTGACATACATATATAAATGTTACCTATCTCGCGAATTTGCACGATTTGACATTTATAATCTTTCAAAGTACACGACATTGTTTTGCGTATGTTAATAAAACCTTCATGTATTTTACTAAAAAGTATTCTTTTAAATAAAAAATTATGTAATAATGAAAATAAATATGGATGAAAAACTGTTACCGGTTGTGTTATTTATGTTTTTTTGTTCTCATTTAATATTATGTGTAAACTTTTTTTCATTTGCTTAAAATTCCACGTGAAATAAGTGCAGCTTTTATTATTCCGCAGTTGTAAAAAAATGTTGCCTGAAACATTTCGCAACTTTTTCACAAATTAAACAGAGTACAACTCTATCAACATTATTTCATAGCAATTCCGCACAAAATTTTTTTTATATGAGTTTTGACAGCATTTTACGTGTAATGTTGAACAGAGTACCAGGCTTTAGTATTAAATTCATAGTTGTATCGTTAAAGCTGGAGGTCCACACCACGCGTTTTAGCCTCAACGCATTGCATGCGTTTTATACCTTACTTGCGTTCTACGTTTCAAGATACATGCAACGCTTCTGATGCGGCATCACCACAAGTAAAAATAAAATTTCATTTGTCAAAATCAGCTGATTTATTCGAACGCTGCTTGTGACGCTTGCAAAAGTAGAAAGTAACCCTACTTTTCGCGTTCAACGCCTCAATGCATCCTAGGCTAATGTGCTTGAAACTTGTTACATACAACTACACAGATTCTACTTTTTTGACAGCTGCGTAGACTGCGAAAAGGCGTGTAACGCGTGGTGTGGACCTCCAGCTTAAGTGTTGGAAGATTTTGTGTGATTTTGCCAAAATCTAGTGACGAACAAGATTTTGTTTTGTATGGGAAATCTAGTAGAAATGAACAAGATTTCGCTCAAAATCGCTTAAGTTCTAGATTTTGTGTAGGTGTAAATGTAGTATTAGTTTAACAAACGTTTTTATTTGTGAAAAAAAAACGTATTTAGTAATATTGTTTTTTTATAATTTTATTGACTTACTTAAGTATTATTTACCAGTGTTGCGGTAAACTTAAAAGTTAATTTTTACAACAGTTTTGCAAATTAATCTCAACTAAATAAATTTGTGTTCATTTTATTGCGGCATAAAAGATGGTTCAAAGAGAAATGAAAAAAGGGCGGCTTTTTAGGAAAGAGACAAAAAACTTTTGTCTCGTGACATATCTGTGGTGCAATGCGAGGCCGACCGCCATTCATTTTCCAACGCCAAATTTTTTTTTAAGTCTTTTATTTGCCTTTTATTGCGTTTTTTTGTCAATGCCATAAGAAGTTTTGAGCGCACGTAATAGTAAATGTGATTTTTATTGTCAATATATCAGGTTCCTCAGAAACAAGTTTTTGAATCAGGTGGAAATATTTTATGACCATTCTCTGAAATACAAGTTTTTTTTTATTATTTAATAACACTTGACTTTAAAAAGTGGGTGGAGAGATAGAATTTAACGGGTAGTTTTTTAATATTATGTTTAAAAGGTAAAAATTATAAATAACAGGTGGCTTATTATTATTAGTAATATTTGGTTAAAAAATTTACTTTAGTATTTTTGTAAATAATTACAGCTGACCTTTTGTTATGTCCATGAATTCGTTAATAATTTGATGATCGTTTATACTCTAGTATAATGAAATGAAATACATATAAAAAGTTACAAATGTTGAAAGTAAAATATGATTCTGTATGGGGTCAGAAAATTTCTTTATATACATAGAATATTTATAATGCAAAAGACATATTTTTCCCACTTTTATTTAAGATAATTTGGATCACATCCTTCCAAGGGGTCCTTTATCAATATCTTCAAAAAGACATTTACTCTACATTTTTAGAATAACTGCCTTTTTAATTTTTTATAAAGTGCTAGAATATAAATTGTTTAGCTATATTTTGTGTTTATCACGCTCTTCAGCTTTATTAAATACTTATTTTAATTTTTCAGAAATCACCTAATTAAAATTTACTTGTACAGTTTTTGAAAAAATTCCTTATATGGAGACAAATATGCATGTATGTATATGCATGTATGTACCTGGAGCGTATCATGCGGATTGGGTGTTAATCCGTCTAAGACGTAACTGTTACTCTTAACGAGGAAGAATAGGACCGAGGTCATGAGACTCCAGAGGCTAAATGGGACTGAACTTAAGGTCTCTCATAGCGCCAAGTATCTGGGCGTAATCTTGGACAGTAAACTGTCATGTGGGCTGAACATCCGGACGAGGATGGAAAAGGCAATTGTTGCTATATATGCGTGCAGAGGTGCAATAGGCAGGAACTGGTCCATGGGCCCGAGGTGTATCAATTGGATCTTTGAGGCTGTAGTAAAGCCGACTCTGTATTACGGTGTTGTATGGTGGACTGCGCTGGACAAGGGCAGGTACCGTGCGATGCTTTATGATCACAGGATCAATGCGCTCCACTCCCACCAGGGCGCTGTTTACAATGCTAAACTGGCTACCGGTAAACATCACGGCCAGACAGATGGCTCTATGCTCGGCTACACGGTTGAACGCGGCACATGGCTGGTCGAACCGTGACTATGGCCACTCCAAGATAATGGGATGCTCGATTGTCCCTGAGGGAGTGGACTACTGCACCCTGGAGCCTTTATTTGGTGCTAGGCACGCGACACATATAGCGCACGAAAGTGCGCTGTCGGTCATGGGAACCTTCCATGAACCAGCTCTGGGGGATACACTGATGGTTCAAGGAAGGGGAAAAGAGTTGGCGGAGGTTTCTACATAGAGGAACTGGGCGTAAACATTTCCTTTCGTCTGCCGGATGGATGTAGTGTCCTGCTGGCGGAAATCTCGGCTATAAAGCGGGCAGCCAACTGGCTAAAGTATTATCGCGTATCGGGAGATATACGTATATTTACTGATAGCAAGGCTGCCATTGCTTCTCTTGCGGAAGTCTACACGACATCTAGGTTAACTGTGGAATGCCGGATGTCTTTGAATGAGATTGCTGAACATTCAGAGTTAACGCTTATATGGATACCAGGGCACTCAGACTGCCCGGGAAACCAGATAGCAGATGAGCTGGCCAGTGAAGGTGGTCGCATGGATTAAACATTCATTGATCAATTCATTGGCCTTCCAATGGCTCAGTGTAAGTCACTCATTCTGCGCGAGAACTATAGAATTGCGCAAGAGGGATGGACCTGTGAGTCCACCTGCTACATATCCAGGACACTTTGGCCTGGCTATGATGAACGGAGAACCAAATCTCTACTTAGGTTTAATAGGGACCAAATCAGGACTGTGGTGTCGGTCATGACTGGACACTGGCCTGTTGGGACTGATACTAGAAGAATGTGTCTTGAATGCAATGACTACTGTAAAAGTTGTCATGATGAGGAGGAAGAGGAGACTGTGCTTCACTTTGTCTGTCAATGCCCTGGGCTACGGGGCATCAGGGAAAAATACCTGGGAGAACCGGTGTTTTCCTGTTTGGAATATCTATCTAAAATAGAACTAAGATTCCTTCTTCTCTTCATTAGGAAGTCGAATTGGCTCAACTTTGCAGTGACGCCATCTGAGTAACTGCTCTTTGGGATGGACATTGGCGCTGGGTATCACAAAGAGACCGCTGAAGGACCCAAGTGAGCTGTCTCTCGATGGCTGCCCATGGAACCTAACCTAACCATGTATATGAGTAAAATTTTTATTTACAAAAATTTGTTTATTGTAAAGAAAAATTCAATAGAGAAAATTCATTATAAGGAGATCAAAATACACTTTATTTATAATGGAAAAGTTAGCTTTCTAAAATCAATTTATAGTTAAATTTAATGAAGTAAATTTTTTAGTTTAATCCACTTCTAATTAGAAGTTAAAATCAATAAAAAATTATACATAATATGTCATAAGATCTATAATAATATAATTTCCCTACGTTCTCAAATGCAGTACTGCCTGCGCTGAATCAGAAAATCAAATTTATTTCACTATGTCAACGCAAACCTAATGATGCTACATATTAATTGTCTGATTATCATTTTTATAGGTGCATTTAAGCACATTATTGTTTAAACGCAGTATTGCCTTTATAACCATGTACTATATCTTTATATTCTTTTATACCTGTAATTTAACAAAAATATTTAATTATTTAATATTTTAAATGTTTGTTATTAAAATAACGTCACACACATAACTTAATAAATAACAATAAAAATAATATTTCCCTCAAAAATGAATCGGGGTTCGGATTTTAATCCTAAATATTTTAAATTGCTTTTATATCTCATTTAATTTCCATTTTACAACGTTTTTTGCTTCTCATGTAAACTATGATGCAATATTATTCCGCATTTAAGACATTACTAGTGAGGAGCGTTACGAAAATTTTTTGTTTCCTCATTCTTCATGACTGAAGAAAGGCAAACCTTTATTTTTTCTCGCCCTCATAAATGAATTGGCGAAAAATTCACAATTCATTCATGGCTGTAAAAAAAATACACGTTTTAAATTCTTCATTCATGAAAAAATTTATGAATGGTTAAATATATGAGCGATCATATATGAATTGTTCTGAACTCTGCTATAAAATTAAATGCAAAATACTCAATGGCTATTTTAAAGATATATTATTTTTGTAAAATAAAATGTTCTACACTTTTCGATATTAAACCATAAATAAACAACACTAACAAAAAATGGCGTTTACTTAACGCTAACAGCTGACTTGACGATAACAAGTGCTGTTTAAAATGTTGCAGAATGGCAAAATCATTAAATTGCTTGTTAAATTTTTAAACAATGACAACTATTGCTAAAATTTGTTACAGAATCGCACTACTGATTCGGTTCGTCTCCTGCAAATAGTTATTCCAAACCTAAGGTTGAATAGAACATTGTAGGGAAAAAATCACAAAACGTTTCCAACGGTACGAGTGCAGCATCAATGCAGCCAAACTATGTCAATTCCAGGTCGAAACAGTTACTTTATGACTGAAGCCCCAATTAGCCGCTGACAGTAACAGTAACGTCGCAAGTCACCTGCTTCATTTTGTTGTATGTAAAGCAATTAGAAAAATTAAAGTTAGCATTAAGATGCAACTTTACAGTAGTTTCTAAATCTGCAGAAAATAGATTTTTCTTACCTTTTTACTGTACGGCTACATATTGGTTACTGACAGCTAACTGAGGCTTTAATATAAACAATAACTTGAGCATGTTATGTCAAAAAGTTGGTTAACACCGTGGCCCAATTAGTAGATCTGCTCGAAACGCCTGCTGATTTTTTGTAGAGTTGTATTATTATAGTGCAATTGTTTTTGTAGCTATTGTTTTTGACATCTTGTCGATTTCTTAAACAAATACATTGGGATTTGACATCTTTAACATAATTTACACAAACAAAATGCTTGTTGTGGTTTCTAGAGTTGCATTGTTGTAGATTTGCGCAGACCTACTAATTAGACCATGGCTAACATTCTCACCCATGCACGGAAGGAAGTAAATAGAGGAAATAAAAAAAGGAAACCCAAGGCCTATCCAATAGGTCTGCGCAAGGAGCCAGATGTTTAATTTGCCTTTTCCCTTATGTTGGCAAAAGTTGTTTATATTATGCTTATACATGTATATTTTTGTTTACTTTTTTGTTTTTTGCTATACATACATGCATACAAAAAAAGTTTTTATTTTATTTTCCCTATGTAGTAGTAAGATTTTGACAACCGTGAGGAATTTTACACAAACAAAATGCCTGTTGTTTTTTGTATTGTTGTAGCGGTAAGCAGACCTATTGGATAAGCCTTGAGAAAAACAACCAAAGGGCCACACACTTAATTCAAGTAATTTCAATTGATGTTAAAAGAAAATTAAAATGTTGAAGTGTGGTTCCTACGTTGGCCGCCAAAAATTATTATTTGTAACGATGGAAACTGTCAAAGGTATATTAAAATTTTAAACTGCATAGGTGTAGGTGAGCTAGTAGCATACATTGGGTTCCGGCTATTTCTTCGTCGGCTTATGGGTGGATTTCGCTGCTTCCTATCCAATACATACAAACATTCTATAGACAAAAAAAATTTTAAAAGTGCATGTTAAAATAACGTATACTTAGGAGGGGAAACTGAATCGAATTAAGGCCGGGTTAGCCCACCGTAAATGTAGAAATGTAAATATAGTGTAAACAGCTGATCGTTTCTGTTATATGGAAAGCAATGCAAATGCTTAACTGACTGTAATCATTACATTACAGTGTAATGTCACTTTACCGTAACGTGCCAACCTGTAGAAAAAGGAATTTCATTACGAGGTTACGTGACAGTTGAGATAGTGATGTGCTGCTGTTTTTTAAATGGAATGCGGGTAAGTTACCTCTTTTTTTGGTGCTTTTTTCAGTAATAATATCTGTGGACTTTTGACAAAATAACTTACAATACAACATATTTTCATATATACAAATATATGTATAGATGTATAAAATAAACAAAAAAACAAAAATAAACAAATAAACGCGCTCAAATTTTGTAGGATGTTGTGCTGGATGTTGCCACAACAAAAATACCCCTCCCAACCCACATCATGGTAACTACGTGAGCGATGTGATACATGATCAAAATGTTACCCTACACCTTAGTAGCCTTTCGAAATCAATCTGATATTTTTTTCTTACATAAAAAAATTTAGCTTCATCATAATAACTTAAGGATTCAAATTAATAAAAAACTACTTTTATAATTCTATTAAAAAACTCAGTTAACATTAATGCAAAAATCATACAATTTACCTGAAAAAAAGTTACAGAAACAGCAAATTCGGCTGCCTTTATTAATCAAAAAAGTAATTAAAATGACTAAGTTTATAAAAAAATTCGGGGGAAAAGAAAATCTGATTATAGCCCCATTGGAATCGAACTAGCGTAGCCAGCAGTGTGGTCATTTTAGCAGCTAAATTTAGCATTAAAATTTTATATTTAGCTGCAAAATTTTCATTTAGCAGTTGGGATTTTATTTAGCATTTTTGGAAAAAGTTTTTAGCTTTATTAGCATTTTATATTTTAAAAATTTGGACAAATAGCTTTATTGATTTTACTAAAAAAATTTTTATAAATTATAATAAATTTTGACTAAAAATAGTTGTACCAAAAAAAAAAAATCGTATGAAAATGAATAATTTTTATGTTAAGAAACATCTTACCTGTCTTGTTAAAAAAAATTTTATATTCAGGGAATATTAGAAATGCCATCATCATTTTGATTGTAAATATTATTTGCCCTTTGATATTTCGATATAAAAATACAAGAAAATTTCACTTTGTATTTAGATAAAAATTCAATGGTGTAAATGTTTAAAAAAAATTGTTTGCTCTTAACTGCTGAAAAAATAATTATTTTAAACCTTCAACTTTTCTTGAACTATAAAAACTTTTGTATATCATGAAAATAAATCGTTTACATTTTGCATATATCAGAGGTTTGCAGCCCCCTAAACTCAAAATTTAATCTCAACTACCTGTGCTAAATATTTATATGTATCAGATTTCGTTGTAAAATTAGTCACTGAATCTTTTAAAAATTATAGCATTATTTTAGCATTTTTTTAAATCATTTTTAGCATTTTTGGCCGTGTCTAATGCCAGAGTTAGCTGAAAATTTTTTTTTAAACCTGGCCACACTGGTAGCCAGATTTAAAATTCGGAAAAACAGTACAATAAATACAAAAAAAAAACAGTACATATTTTTTTAAGAAAACGTACATATCGCACTTTATCAACAAGAGGGTATTAAGTCAATATTTTTTATTTTTAACTTTTTGGAAATAAATCGATACGAAATATTCATACCTACACGCTGCAAAAATATCGTGTTATTTTGAATAATTTTTGGTTAACGGTTGTTTTAAAAATTCTTTTTCATATGCCTTTAATGTAAAATTAAAAATTTTTTTGATTCTAATGAAAATTTTGAGTTAATACCCTCTTGTTGATTAACTGCGATATTTAACTACATATTTATTTAAATTAGATATTGGGAATTATTTCTTTTTCATAAGCAGCTTTATTATATTCAACATTTTTTTTTTTTTTTTTTTTTTTCTCGAATTTATTCTTTGAGTTAATGAGTTAAATTTCAATTATGTATTTTATAAAGCTTTTTGTAATAGCTCTATTCCTTAAATTTTTTAGAAATGACTTTATACAAGAAAATACAGTATAATATTCTGGTAGTGTATAAAGTCATTTCTAAAAAATTTAAGGAATAGAGCTATTACAAAAAGCTTTATAAAATACATAACTGAAATTTAACTCATAGAATAAATTCGAGAAAATAAAAAAAAATAAATTTATTTAAATTAATAAATATGTTTAACTCTTGATTCAATATACAGCATTAATAATATAAAGAAACACACTTGAAAGTAAAGAAGGGTTAGTTAGAACTTTTTGGCATTTCATATGCGAAATGACACCATTTGTGTTTATAAAGCAAACAACACAAACAAAGCATTTGGTCATAAGGTTTTCTTAAAATTTTTGAATTGTATTGTAAAATATTATGGTATTATGACAATATGACAAATATGTATTACTTTAACAGAGGTTTTCTTTATATGCTTGTTTTTTGTAGACTAAACCATAAAAACAATACAAAACAAGTACAAAGTGTACATTACATTTGCGAACTGTTTTGGGTGTTGTGCATAAAACAGTACAATTGAAAAAAATCAGTATATGTACTGCATAAAACTGTACGTCTGGCACCTCAAAATCGAAGTTTGACTCCCCTGGGCAAAATACAAAAGGACACCAAACATGTGTCTTGTTTGTGGAGGTTTTTCTATGGGAGATATAACTTATTTAATTTTGAAATCGAAAAGAAGAAACATTTTAAAGTTATGTTCTTTCTCAGATGCGGAAACAACTAATAAAGGAAATAATAAAAATTTGTTGTTCCAGCTGGGATTTATTTTCCTTTACCGTAGAGTGTATGGTAGTTGTTGGTGGGGTTTTCCCCCCGCATATATATATGAAACAATCATGCTCGAGTTAATTTTCGTTCTTTTATTCAGTCTTTCAGAAAAAACATTTATTTAATTTACAAAATATTAATCCACCAATGTTCCAGTAATCTTTAAATAAATGCATATAAATTTATTATAATTAGTATTGGTTTTGAATTTTCCAACACCGGCATAAAAAATTACAGTCTATAAATAGAATGCGGCGAATAGCAAACAATATTTTGTTCAATGTAACATTTCATGTTTTTTTTTTTTTTTTTTTTTTTTTTTTTTTTTTTTTTTTTATTATTCCTACACTAAATCCGGTGAAGCTTTTTGCTTGTCTGCAGGAGACCAGAGTCTCTGGCGGGAATCGAACCCGCAACCCCTGAACTGATAGACTAGCACACTACCAGCTAGCCTACCGGGGCTAGCTGGTTGAGAATAATTCAAACAAGTCGTAACATTTGGATAAGTTTTTACTTATTTTAAAGGTATTTTAAATTCGCATTTTGGTGCGCAGACTTTTTAAAGTTTAGTACTTTTGGAGCGCAAATTGACGAACATACTTTTTCTTTTAACATTTATAATCAGTTAACATTTTAACTAATGTTGTTATTTTTATTGTTGCCCCAGCTCTTCATTGGGTATAAATAGTTTTCGGAAATGGAAACCACTATTAAGAAAAGGTTATTACCAGGGAAAGGGGTTTCATGCAAATGCATGTTTTTCCCTTTAACCCGAAAAATGGCTAAACCTATATAACTTTATGACAGTATGAATTTGCTTAAAAATGGTTAGTGAATATTTTTGCATGTTTTGATGAAATTGAATTTTTTTGCATATTTTGGTATAAATGCATTATAAATGCATATTTTGTGAAATATTCAAATTTCAAAACTAAAATATTTTTGGAAAATGATGACGCATACAAAAAATGGGATAGTTTTGTGCAAATTCATTTGCTTATATTAGGTGCGTTCGCGAAAACAAAAGTTGCTACTATTTTTTACTGAACTTTACTGCATTTTACTAAATTGCGTTCGCGTACACAAAATACAGAAAATGAGATCGTAAAATGACAACTCTTGACTGAGTATTTACAAATTTTTACTGCAGAAATTTTTGCAGTTAAATTAAGTTAAACAAAAAAAAAAAAACATATGTTTCAAAGGTAAATATGCAAAAGTTAACAAACCAAAAGCATACAAATTTTGAAAAATGGTTAAAAAAGAAAAGTTTAAAAAAAAATTAAGCCAAAACATAAAGTAAATAAATATTAATTAATAAAAATAATTAAAATTGTGAAGCAGTTATAAAGCTAAATACCAACTTTTGAAACTTTTTTTGTTATGTTAATTTTTTAGAGTTGTAAACGTGTGAAGTATTTGGGTACTTAGAACTGCCCTTGTTTTTTATGTAATCAATAGCAAAAAAAATAATCATGTTCTTTTGAATAAATAAGCACAGACTCAAATTAGCAAAATCAAATACAATAAAAATAAAACAAATATGAAAGATTACATAAAATAATTTGTTTGTATTTTCCTAAACTATTCGTCCCAATATGCACAAATTTTTTGTGAATTCCAATGTTGGAATTTCAGTGTGAATCCAGGCTAGAATTACATTTGAAATCCATCCTCTTTCCAGTCTGTTTGAAGTTTGTTAAAAACAACAACAAATTTGTTTGACACATATGCTACTTATTGCATAGAGTTAATGCAAAATCATTGGCGGCGGTGATGATGATGTTTTTATAATTCAACGGTAAAAACAGGTTCGTTTCGACTTGAATCACAATATTATTCAAGGCTGGAATTACACTGTAAATATACTGTTTTGTTCGACTGTAATTCAATGGTTAATATTGCTGGATTCGCTATTGAGTTCAACTGTGTTTCAACTGTAATTCAACACTGGAAATTGGAAATTGTGACTGGATTTCAAATGTAATTCCACTTGAATTCCAGAGAAAATGCTTATTGGGGTCTTATAAAAAGTATTTTAACTTGATAAAATACCCATCCAAAAAAGAGTTAAGTAGTCAAAAGTATAAAAATTTTTCAGCATTACATTTATTTGCCATTATCATTAGCGAATTTTTAAAAGTTTTCCGTTCGTGAACTTTTTTCAACAGCTTTTTTGAGAGTAATTTCCCAGTTTACTTAGTATTGTTGTAGATTATACAACTATCAGATTCAGTATAAGTTGCTATTTTGATGATTTTCAAAGTGTACTATACGGGACGGGGATAAAATACCAGCTGTTTACACAACACCCAGTGGTTGTGGCCAGACTGTCGGCGGCGCTGATATGCTGGGGTATTGCACGCTGGCAGTAATCTTGTGCACAAAGAAATAATTCATACCAGTTGAAGAAGTTAAACAAAAAAATATTTGGGATCCGAAGCAGTTAAGTTGTCGCGACACTATAAAAAACTCACACATATATACATATATATAATAAGGCAGGTGGCTGGCCTAATATTTGCCCTCCCTTTGGGAACTTTAGTTCCACCGTACATACTACTCTAGGGTTTATCTGTATGTCCCTAAGCAGATTCTAACCATCTACCATCTTTACATATTTCCCCCCTTTACTCACCGCTTTTATTTACTTTTTAAGCCAACATATAAGTTAACAAATGCCTTAAAATTTCAATTTACTCATTATTAAAGTGTTTACTTTTATTAGATTCAGTATCGGCAAACACGCATATTTAACATTATTCCAATTACAATTATCAAAAAAAAAACAAAATTAATACCAAATTAAATTGAGCAAAGGAATAAATTTAACTTTTAATAAAACAAATTTTCGTTTCTAATTACAGGCGTAACTATTTTTTTTTCAGATTAGCATCATTGAAAGATTTTTCTCAAAACTGAATTTTAAAATTACAAATGGATTAAAAAAACCAATTTTATGTCTTGCTTAGCTTAGGTATTTCAGGTGAGCAGTCCTCATTTGCCCAAGGCTCTATTTCCGCTACGGCTAACTGATAATCCTTTTTTTACCCTCAGGCCATCCCTTTAAGTTTTTTTTGCAGAAGTTTTTTTTTTGTTTGCTATCTAATTTTTAAGGAATTTCATTAATTTTGTTTTGTTCATTTTTGGTCTTCTCTTTTTTTAGACACGACGACTTCTAGGCCTGCGCTCAACCCTACTTCACGCACACCTTGTTCAAAATCCCCAAAACGGACTGGGTTACCCGCGGTAAGCAAAACCAAAGACTATAGAGTTATAAAGATATAAAGATATACAAAGTTCATACATTATTCTGTCTATGCTAATTTTTCTGGTGGATTTAGTCACTAAGTCCACTTGCGAAAGTATATTATAGTCTTTGTTATTACTCTTAGAGAACTCCTAATTCTCACGCGTGTGTGTATGTATGTCAGAGATGCCATTATACATATTTCGTATCTTTTGATGACTTCAGGTACCATGTATAATCCTGACATTTTATCTTTTGAATCTGTAAGCAAAATGTACAGAAATAAAATATTAAACTTTCCGTCTCTGACAAAGTTTTTTAAAGTTATTTCGTTATGAATACTAAAAAAAAAAAAAACAGTGACAACCAGTGTTTAAATTGCTTGCTTTAAAATAGCAACAGTCGCACATTTTTGCTTTGTTTACATTTTTTGCAGCAAATTAAAAAACTGTGTGTCTAAGTGTTTACTTAACTCTTTGATAACGAGTCAGCAAAAGCAAAAAAGCAAAAGCAAAACAAAGAGAGTAAATAATTTGTTTAAACTCGCTATGTGCATGTACTCTGCTAAATCTGTCAGCAAAGAAGCAACTTAAGAAAACAAATTTTCTGTTGCTGTAAGTATTAAGTTTTTGATTGTTTTTTTTTTTGCTTTTGATGCGCTTAAAGTCAGCAAGTTAACTTCTTTGCTGTTGCTGGAACTTAATATATTATGAACGAATTTGTTTCGAATTTTTTTGGTATTTTGCGTTTTTTTTTAATAAATAGGTACATACATACATACATAAATGAAACTACACGTTTTTTTAAACTAATTTGTTTATTTTGTGTTATGTAATTATGTATATATTCTATGAAACTAACGCCTGCAACAGCAAGCAACAGCAATGAAGTCAAAAACAGCAAAGAAGTTAATACTCGCTGAATTTAAGCACATCAATTTACAGTTAAGCCAAAGCAAAAAAAAAATAAACAAAAACTTATTACTTACAGCAACAGCAATTTTTTTTTTTCAAGTGGTTGCTTGGCTGGCTTTTTAAGCTGAGAACATAAACATGGTGAGAATAAATAAATTATTTACTCTCACTTTTTCTGCGTTTGCTTTTGCTTTTTGCTTTTACTGTGTTCTTTTTCTTAAGTTAAGTTAAGCAATTACAAAAACATTAAAAATAGTCAAGCATTTTTAAACACTGGTGACAACTAAATAAGCTTCGTACAGAAGGTGGTCAGATCTTACAATATTGGTAAACAGCGTTGCTTAAATTGCTTTAAAAGTGACTAAAAATGTCTTGCTACTGTGTGAACATTGTAAGCTCATTTGTATTTGGCAGACGTGTAAAATTAATGCATCTGACATAGCACCATTGTCAGAAAAATATTTCTATTGGCAATGCCTGCTTCTTTTTTTAAATAGTTTTTTTGAACAAACAGTTTAATTTTCAATGATTATTTTTTGCATAACTCCTAAGAGCAAAAAATTTAACAGAATAATAATAAATTGTTTTCCTTAATTCTTAAGCTAAAGGTCGGTCCACAGCACGCGTTTTATGAGTATGTTTCTTTTTTGACCTTTATTCGAGATGCATTCTAAAGTAGAAACAAATTCTATTTCATGCTTTCGATACTTATATGCGTTTTACGCGTTTGCTGTGTAACTTGTCAATACAATTTTACACAAAGACTTTGGGGTTGGTGCATAAACGCATTGAACGCTTGGTTTGAACCTGTAGCAGAATTTTCTGATTATTTTTAATGATTTTTGTGAAGAACAATAGATCGAAAAAAAGTGTTATTGAGCTACTCAACACGACTCTACATTCCGAAAGTACACGGTCACCTCCACATCCAGTAAATGTTCTGATAGATCTACAAGAACTGACCTTTAGAGCGTTTGTGCAAATCTAAAAAGAACATTTTGAGAAGGGCGATCCTTTGTTAATCCTACGCCGTAGCTTTACTAAAAAGTCTAGATATACCTAAGATTTTCTAATACTTCTAGAGACGCAGATCTGCTTGTTTACTGGCGCAATCAAATATTATACTCAAAATTGAAGACCATGGCACAGAAAAACATAAGTTGTCAAATGAGTTCAGTCACATCTGAGAGACGATTTTTACTATAGGACTACTTCAAAAAGTTGAGAAAACTTTGTTTTTTTAACAAAAATCTTATTAATATTAATAATCTCTTGCATTGTTTTTTTTTTTTTTTTTTTTTTTTTTTTTTTTTTTGTTTAAAAAATAAATTAATTAGAAAAATTCATTTCGTTGTTTTTAAAATCTTATTAAAATCAATTATTATTACAATGATTTTTTGCTTAAAAGTTAAATTACTCTACTTGAGTTTCGGTATCGGCGATATTTCTTCTTGAGTATCGGTATCGTATCGGCAAAAAGGCGTATCGTTACTTCCCTAATTTTGATGTTATGTTTTCTAAGTTCTTCTGTCGTCTGCTTATTCTTATGTATGTGTGTTAAGATGAAATTTTAGAAGAAAAAATTATGTGAACTGTTTGATATAATCGCCTTAGTATTAACGCCTTAACTCGTATATTACATTTTACAAAAATGAATTTGCTTTGATAACTTTAAAAGATAGTTACATATAATTAATTTTAAAGTTTGCTTACTGTATTTTTAAAAATCACATATGTATGTACCTACCCCAATATTCATAAAAAATATATTAGGTTTATAGCAGGTTTATGTAACGAATTTGTTTAATAAACCTTTTATTAATCAAAAATATTTTTTATGAATATGAAAGCTAATATTTATGACTTAAATAAATATAAAAATTAATTTAAATGATATCATTTTCTTTGTAATATTCTTTAAATATGAAATAAAAATGTTATATTAAAAAATGTTAAACGTTAAAAATGGATTTTAAAATTTTTTCCAATATGAATCTTTTTGTGAAAAAGTGTATCTTTTTGAAAACTAAAATGTATTTTTCTCGAAATTTCACTGGCAACACTGATGTATTTACATGATGTATTTACATTCTCGTTGAATACACATTTAAGTAATAAAAGAAGTTTTGTAATCATGCAATTTATGTGCAAATAACCTACTTTAGAGCAAATGTGACCGATTTTTAATTGTAGGGCAAGAATTTGTGTCAATGTTGTATAGATGAAAATATATCGATTCACACCGAAGTTCAAGTGTTGTATACTATGGTTCAAGTGCTGTTAGATTAATAATTTTTCTAAAAACATTAACAGCATTGTTCATAAAAGATATTTTATGCGACATGGCGACGTTATCAAAATACTTTTGATTTTCATAAAAATTTGCAGCCAGTTTGATGTGTGTGCTCGCAATTTCTTTAAATTTGATATATTTTTTGTTTAAAAAATGTATGAAAAAAAATTAATTTAAAATTGTTTTATTTGACAAGTTATTAAACTGTTTCCGACGAAAAATCCAATTTTATTTATTATTACAAATTATAAAAAGAATCAGGCTTTGTGTGCTCTTTCCGTCTTACTTTTTGAAGTTTGTAAAATTCTTATAAAGGTCTGTAAAAATATTTTTACAAAATAAAGCAATGCAAATAAAAAATTTATTGTTAAGCAAAGCGTTAATTGTACTGAAATTTTATCGGATGAGAAAATTTTGTTTTTCTAAACACAGCTTATGTTATGTCACTTAGGTTAATTGGAATTGTAAAAATCTGACACCAAATAACCTATCAGCAGTACTAATAAGTATGCATAAATAAAAATTTTTTATACATATGAATATTATATACATTAAATAATAACAGTTATAGTTTCTTCTACTGGTTTAAGCAAAAAAAGTACTTAATGTTTGTTTAAATTACACTATGCAAAAAAATTAAACTTTTATCGTGATTTTTGATGATTTATTTTTCTCTTTTTTTAGTGCGTCCTCTAGGTACAAAAACTGTCGAAATTTAAGTCCTATGGATAAAGATTTTTAAAAACAGTTTGTTTTATTATATAAAAAAAAATGAAAGTTTTCTTTTTAGCGAAAACTTCAATACTACTGGTTACATACGTTTTCCTCTGGTCCCATGACATCTGCCAAAAACGTTCAAATATTTCCTGACGTAAATTTTCGGAAAAAATAGAACAATGTCTATTCGAAGCCCTTTCACAACATTTTTATGTGCACCCAGGTTTCATTTCTATTGGCTTTTTGTAAACGATTTTGCGTTTGGAAAAACTTTCATATCCTTACCGTTCATACGATTTTTCTTTCTTTCTTCTTTTTTAGGAACTTTCACGTTTTCCTCAAAACTATTTTCGATTATGGAACACTTTTTGTTGCCTTTTAACACTTTTTTATTTTATTTTCACTTCTAAAAATAAATAAAATTTAATAACACACAAAGAATAACAAATCCAATGTAACTTCGATTCAAAAAAAAAGTAAATTAAATAAATAGTTACTGAGGTTACTGATAGGTTGTTTGGTAATTTGGTTATCACTTGGTCATTTGTAATACTACATGTTCAAAATGGCACACAAATGCGTTATGATATATATATATATATTTGTTCCTTTTACTCCTACAAGGAGCATAGGGCCGCGTTATGATATAGGGAATAAAAACTCACAAAAAAAACTCAACTTTGAATTTTTAAACTTACTAGTCTATATTATTACGGAAGCATTACAGATGGGAAAAATTTAAATACCTACAAATTATCGATTACATACTGAAAATTTTAAATTTTTTACCATTAAACATTAACGGTAGCAAAATGTTATGGTAACAAAGTACTTCCGTGTGTGGAAAAATTTATATTACTGCTGTGTGAAATTATATCTTTTAACGAAATAAAGAATGATTTTTCATCGTATACCTAGAAAAACAGGGGTATATTCAAAATATGGGACTCCGGTATTATACCACATTTATAGACGAGTCAACGAAATAAACTGCACTTAAATAACAGATGATAATCCCTCTATGGATAACATCATGTTGCCAAAGTTATATATTAAAAAATACTGGTGGTTACACCGATATGGTGACTTTTCTTTTGTCCCTAAACTTTTTCCCATTTTAATTATACTATGTATGTTTTGTAGTACTTGTAAGTTAATTTATCAATATTCCTAAAAACACCTTTGATTTTATGATTGTAAATATATTAGGGCTCGAACACGGGACAGCGTATGTTATATTAACTACTATTTGTTTGTTCATGGTCTACATTATAAGATTTTTTTGAAAAAAATTATGCATATCTTTCTTGACGACATAAAGTTTTGACGTTTGTGAAAAATATTAAAAAAATACTATGTACAGTACGTTTCGCTTATAGTCACAAATCGTGGACTATATTGCTAGTATGACTATATGCCTAGTTCACATATATGTGAGCCACTATGAGCAGAGCTGTCAGATGTGGCCATTTTTCGCCAAACGTGGAGATTTATAAACCTTTTTGACGACGACATTTTGTGTTTGGCGACATGGCGATTTTCTGGCGAAATTTAAAAAAATTGGCGATTATTTTGGCAATTTATAAAACCCATTTTACCTTTTTTTTTAATTATATAAAAAAAATTATGAGTACTGCTCTAGTTTTTTCTTTAAATTTCTAACAAATTTTTAAATCTCAATACAAATGCTATTGTTTTAGATGAAAAATTGATAATATTGATAGATAATTACATTAAACACATTTAAAAATTGTTGCTTTAGAAACTTGGAATAAAGCTTTATTCGCTTTTCAGACATTTTTCTTACTAAAAGTTATCAATCCTCGGATCTTCACCAAAAAGCAAGGAAATTTTTAATTTATTTTAGGAAATAAATTCTAAAATCTGAATCGCTTTTGATTGCATATTAAATGGAATTTTTAAAATTTTAACAATAATAATGTTTACTGAGTAGCATGAAAAAATAGTAGAATTAATAAATAGAATCTAGGAATTATTCCTTTTTATAAGTCACTTTACTATATTCAACATTTTTTATTTTTCGAATTTATTCTATGAGCTAAATTTCAATTATGTATATTATAAAGCTTCTTGTAATCGTTCTATTCCTTGAATTTTTAGGAATGACTTTATACACTACCATACTCTTATCTTGTATCTTCTTGTTACATTTTACCTTAGCTATCCTTTGGATAGCAAAGAAGTATATTGTATGTACAGAAAAACTTACAATTATTAGACACCAGCAGAATGTAATGCATTTTCTGGCCCTATTTATCTATTTGTTAAAATAGTTGAGTTAAATACATTCAATTTATAAAGTATCACTATCCAGTGTGACACAAAGAATGTTGACGAAGGCCGTAGTGGGCCTTCGAAAAAAAAGTTATAGCTTTTTAATATATTTTGACCCGATTTTTTACGAAATTAAATAAAATTTTTCTTTTAAGCATTACTTAGAATATTGAAAAAAAATATTCACTTATAATTTTTGAAAACCTGGATTTGATATAGAATTGAAATCGCATCTAGGTCTGAAGTTTATTTTTAAAAATAATTCATTTAATGAAATTGTTTAGAAGTCTGAGTTAAATTTAAGAATTCAAATTCAATTCCAAATATTCAGTTTGAATACAAATTTTAAAACATTTATCCTTTGCTTCATTTCTTGTCGAAGTAACACTATGTTGCAATGAAAATTGAATACAAAATTCTACCATACTCTGATTATTTTCACATATAAAATCACGCTTATAAAAACTGATTTTTTTTTTTGCATCAATCCCTACTCATTTTGCATACTTCATAAAATTAATATTTTTGTAAAATTCAAGTTCTAGGTTCTAGGTTTTTATGTATTCAGCCTTGTTATGATAATCGCAAAAAACTTAGGCTAATGTGACTACTTTTCGCTTATAGTCCATTCCGCTTAAAGGCCAAAAACGGATTAAAGCCAAAACTGTCATGTCACAAAATTTGTGTAACTATAATAGTGGACTATAAGCGATTTTTTTACTGAGAGTGCTCTGCAGAACGATTCACCTATTTCGGAAAATTTGACCGGAAAGTAAACAATTATACAAAACGGCAGCACAAACGATATTTTAAAGCTTTTTATAAACCCTAACGTACCTTTCGATGTTAATGTAACACAATGGGAAAAATACCGTGTGTTAAAAGAGAATTTTAATGATGATATTCAACCTACGTACCATTTTAAGGAACTTGCATTGGCTGTTCTTTGTATGCTGGTTATTACAACTAGTAATGCCTGTGTTGAAATAATGAACTCCACTAAAATTCGCCTTCGAAGTAGAATGCGATATGAAGTTACACGTTTTTACGAGTTAAAAGTTATATGAATGTAAATATTTCATGTTGCATTTCTTTTGTACCTTCACAATGTATTCCAAAAAAGGAGACAAAAAGGGAGTCTTCTCGGTGAAGTATATAGCGTTTTAGATATATAATAGAACTGCAACTACATACAAATGTATTGTATATGCAATATTTGCTTAATACTTACCGCAAAAATTCTTTTTTTTTTTTGCTTTAAGTAGACTATTAATAATGAGAATGATTTTCGTAAATAAATTAATAAGTTTGAAGCACTTAAAAAAAGCTTCTATACTTACCAGCTGAAAAGCAGCAAAGGTCTTCAGGTTGTGATAAAGGGAATTGACTCATGCGTGGACCCAGACGAAATAAAAACATTTTCAGAAGAAAAGGGTTTCAAAATTAAAAATGTTACAAACATTAAAAATAGGGAAAAAAATCCCCAACCACTATTTCGAGTGGAGTTAGAGCCCGGCGACGTTAAGCTAAAAAAAAAATAAAACGCATCCCATTTACAGTTTAAAATACATCCTGTACAGGAAAATAACGATAGAAGAGCCGCACAAAAGAAATGGGCCCGTTCAGTGTTTAAACTGCCAAGAATTTGGTCATACTAGGGCATACTGCTATTTACCCCCTGTTTGTGTAGTATGTGGAGAACTACATGGTACCGTCCAGTGTGATAAGTCAAAAAATGACCCTAATGTAAAAAAATGTAGCAACTGTGGTGGTAATCACACTGCCAACTATAGAGGATGTCCGGTATATTCGATTGTCAAGCGTTCTGTTGGACAGAAACTTAACCCCCCTCAAACGCAGGCGACTTATCAAGAAAACACTAACGGCGTTCAAATACCGCAGCCAAATAATAACAGAACCTCGTACGCTAATGTCTTAAAATCTAATCATATGCCATTGCAAGGTGATTTACCAAATAATGACGAAATTCCCATTTCTAATTTAACTCGGCTAGAAAAAACCATGGAAACATTAGTGCAAACCGTTAACAATTTTACCAACACAATGGGTAACATGATGCAAGAAATGTTAAGAATGCAATCGATGTTATTGCAAGCTGTACTAAATAAGCCATGAACTGTTTAAAAATTTGCTTTTGGAACGCAAATGGCATCCGCCAACATAAAAATTAACTAGAATACTTCCTTAAAAATAAACAAATCGATGTTATGATGGTTTCTGAAACCCATCTGACCTCGAGAAATACGTTTAAAATCAATGGTTATATATTAAATGATACCAAGGACCCTCGAGGTAGAGCTTGTGGAGGTTCTGCCATTTTGATAAAAAACCGAGTAAAACACTACTTAATGTGCGATCATCGTGAAGATTATCTCCAAGCAACGAGCATTTGCGTTGAGGAATTAAATCGAAACCTAGTTATTTCATCAATATATTCACCACCTAGATTTTCAATATCAGAAAGCCAATATAGTAAATATTTCAAATCATTAGGACCCTGCTTCCTGGCTGCTGGCGATTATAACGCTAAACATACTTTCTGGGGGTCACGACATATTACGCCTAATGGTCGTGTTTTGTTTAACACAATTCGTAAAATGGATCTAAATGTGGTCGCGAGCGGTAAACCAACATATTGGCCTACTGATCAGCAAAAAGTTCCAGATGTCATAGATTTTGGAGTGGTTAAAAACATCCCCGCCGAAACGATTTATGTTGAGGCTTCCTTAGAATTATCTTCCGACCACACACCTACAATTGTTACTATAATGATTCCAAATAGAATCGTATCGCCGTCTGGGTACTTATCGAAATCACCCTCACAAATAAATTGGTTAAAATCTAAAAAATATCTTAGTGCCCATTGCACAGAAAATATTCCGCTTAGCACACCGGAGAGCGTGGATCTCGCTATTGTTAATTTTGACAGTTATCTCAAACTAGCTATTCAACATTCCAGCACAACCCTCAAAAAAACCAAAAACAATATCATATATTCTGTAGATGTCGAGCGTCTATTGACTGAAAAAAGGAGAGTTCGAAGAGAGTGGCAATTGCACAGATCCCCCCAACTTAAGACTTTATTAAAAGAGTGCACAAAAAGGCTAAGAAAGTTACTGCAGTCCCAAAAAACTGCATCCTTTGAAAAATATCTTAAGGAACTTGATGCAACTCCACAATCAGACTACTCATTATGGCGTGCAGCTAGAAATCTTAATAGACCAGTTATCACTAAACCACCATTAAGAAACTTAAACGGAAGTTGGGCAAGAAATGATATAGAAAAAGGAAATCTTTTTGTTAATCATTTCAAAACCGTATTTACCGCTCACACATCTCTCGATATGGCGGTCGAGTTACCACCTGTTGCTGTTAGAGCAGCTGTTCCACTAAGATTTGAGATAAGAGAAATCGAAAAAGCTATTCATGATTTAAACCCGAAGAAAGCCCCTGGTTTTGATAAGATCAGTAACAAAATGCTTTTGGAGCTACCCAGCATAGCAAAGAAAATTATTCTCTTTATTTTTAATGCTATTTTACGCCTTGAATACTACCCTCAGGAATGGAAAGTATCTTTAGTTACCATGATACCTAAATCAGGAAAGGATCCTACAAAAGTTGAGTCATATAGACCTATAAGCTTATTGTCTAATATATCAAAGCTGTTTGAGAAGCTGTTAGTGTCAAAATTAACCCCAATTTTAAATGTAAATAGATGTATTCCAAACCATCAATTCGGCTTTAGAAGAGAACATAGCACAATTGAACAAACCCATCGTATAGTAAACGCCATAAGAAAAACCTTTGAAGAAAAAAAATATTGTGCCGCCCTCTTCATCGATGTCTCTCAAGCTTTTGATAAAGTCTGGCATGAAGGCTTATTACATAAATCGAAGCTAAATTTACCAGTTAACACACACAAGCTGTTAGAAAGCTACTTAGTCGGTCGAAAGTTTATTATTAAAGAAGGTGCTTTTATAAGTTCTCCTCAGCCAATTGACGCTGGAGTCCCTCAGGGAAGCATCATGGGCCCACTGTTATACCTAATATATACCTCAGACATGCCAACAAATAACCACACCCTAACTTCAACATTTGCTGATGATACAGCTTTTTTACACGTACACGAAAACTGTCATGAAGCTTCTCGCTACTTGCAGGATCATATATTTGAACTGGAAAAGTGGTTAAAACAATGGAGGATAAAGGTTAATGAGCAAAAATGCGGACATATAACATTCACCTTGCGTCGGGAGTCATGTCCCCCTATTAAAATCAATAATCAATTAGTGCCCCAGCAATCGCATGTAAAATATCTCGGTATTCATCTAGATCGGCGTTTAACATGGAAATGCCATATAGAAGCAAAACTAACACAAATGAAACTAAAAGCAATTCAACTTAATTGGCTTATTGGAAGAAACTCTGTTCTTAGCCTCGATTGTAAACTTGTACTTTACAACTCTATCTTAAAACCAATTTGGTGCTACGGTATTCAGTTATGGGGCACTGCCTCGGCTTCTAATATCGAAAAAATTCAAAGGCGACAAAATAAACTTCTTCGAATAATCACAGCCGCTCCCTGGTATGTTAAAAACTCAAATATTCACAAGGATCTCAATGTGCCGTTAGTAAAAACTATTATTACGAAGTATGCAGTAAAATATTTAAAAAGACTTGTGTCGCACCCAAATCCACTAGCTCGAAATATTTTAAATTACAGCGGCCACTCTAGATTAAGGAGAAGAGATACAGCAGGACTCATCAGACAAGAAGAGCGCTAAACATCTACATATGTGAACAGAAACCGTGAAGAGAAAAATTTTCGTCTAGCATTGGCAGGACAAAAATAAAGTATTAGTATAAGATTTGATTAATTATTGTTAGTTCATATTTAATATATGTATGAAGATTCAATAAATAAATAATGAGAAAAAAAAAAAAAAAGTAGACTATTATAAAATATTTTAAACATTACACCTTTTTTGTGTTCACTAATCATTTTTACTTTGTTCTAAATAAAAATTAAGCAAAATATATCATGGCGACTTTTTTGAATTTTTGGTGGATTTTAGCGATATGCAACAAATTTTTGTTTTGGGATTTATAAAAAAAATATTTTTAATTATTCTAAAAATACTAATATATTTATATGTATTGTCAAAAACTAAAAAATAAGTGCTTTGGCGATTTTTGACATTGAATTTGGCGTAAAAGTTCAAAATCAATCTGACAACCCTGTTTATAAACATTAATAGGTTCCACAAAATCTCGGGCAAGTTCGGACTAATGAGGGTAAAATAAAAATTACTCTCTAAATTTGTCAAAACTACCCAAAATGACTGGAACGCAAAAAACATAGTATATAACCATGAAACAAAGAAAACAAGATAGTGCACTAAAATTTAAAAAACATTATTTTTCTGCGCATGTACGTCATAGTAGCAAATGAGCACAAACATGATCACACAAGCACGTGTATGTGCTATGCTGAATGTTTGTTTACATTTAATTCTCTTTACTACAGTTGCGTAAAAATTACGTCAAAATGAGAGTGAAAAGTTAACGGACCTTCGCAATACACTATCCTGTTTTCTTTGTTTCATGGTATAGAACAGGGATGTCAGCGTCATACACAATTGTGTCAGCAAAACTCACATGTACGCTTACGCTCTTTTATTTTGCGAGCGTAAAACACTCTCATTCAGCGGGAAATATCGCACGATCGCACGGCCTGTTTTGAGGCCTCTAAACATAAATAATATATTTATTATTTATTATCTTTGTTTCTGTTTTGTTTTATTTCTGTTTTTAACATTGGACAATGATTTTAAAAAAACAAATTGCTTGTGGTTTTTGTACGAGGTGTAGTGTACTTGTTGTAGTATCAAGAATAACTGTGATGAATTCGCCTTGATGATGTGTTTATTGAGCTTCTGTAAACTTCAAATTTGAATTTTATTAATTAGTCTTGTAGACAGCGATAACGAGCATACAAGCGGATGAGTTTATTAAAAATTTAATCATCCAGATAGGGAAAATATCATTGAGTTCTGGAAAAATATTCTGTATTAAAAAAAAATTCCTTCAAATGTTTGTCGCTTTTTTTCCTCAATATATCTTTGCGAACAAATATTTTCCGATTTGAAATACATTTGCTCAAAACAACGCAATAAATTAACGTCCGCAAACCTAAAAAATGTTTTGTTGTTTCAAAACTGCAATATAAATTTAGAAGATATTATTGGTAAATAAAAGTATACCTAAAAAATGTTTTGTTGTTTCAAAACTGCAATATAAATTTAGAAGATATTATTGGTAAATAAAAGTATATTTTTATAGGCTAGTAAAATC
Source organism: Pollenia amentaria (assembly GCA_943735925.1). Taxonomy (NCBI): domain Eukaryota; kingdom Metazoa; phylum Arthropoda; class Insecta; order Diptera; family Polleniidae; genus Pollenia; species Pollenia amentaria. Next base: position 107,537,729 of record OX031006.1, read on the forward strand.
TTCTCTTTTTATAATGGTGGTTAATAATTATAGAATATTTTTAAACTTAATGGGGCTATTATTTGCATTAGTATGTGCATTTTCATTGTGGGCATTCGCAAAGGTATGTTGAGCACAAAATTAAAAATATTGGAAAGGATTGTATAAGGTTGTAAAAAGACTTCAAATATTGTGAAGTGCTCAATTTTTCCAAAAAATAAGCAAAGTTTCTGCGAAATGCAGGTTCCAGATTAAATTTATTTAAATAATAACTGATTGTGTCTGTCCATAACTCAACATTTTTCGATAATTGTATTATTATTAATTGCTCTAAAGTCTTCATAGCAAAATATGTATGTTAATTAGGCCTCGAAATAGGCCTCGCAACCGCAGATTCCTCCCGCTGGGAAGGTAAGAGACAAGAGTATTCGCACCAACACAATCATAATTGACACCACTGGTATAGAACTAGTATGACCCCTTTCAGACAAGCAAAGTTTACTTTGCAAAGTCTTGAGCTTATAGAAGAGAAGGGAAAAGAGCATAGCGGGGGAGTACATACTTTGCTGTACTCACAAATTCGTTTTGTTTTTCGTTCGTAGATTATACCTGAAGTTGGCTGCAACTTTATATTTATATACAGCGTTACCAGAATCCTTGGAATAAAAATTGTCATGTGGCGAAAGAAACCATATTTTGAAGAGGAAAATCTTAAATTTTTATTTTCTTAATTTAAATTTTTTAAAACAAGGGCAAAATAGTAAGAATTATTAATTTTTTATAAAACCATACTTAATTAGACAATTCTCAAGGTATCCTAACATGTCATATTGTCAAAATGTCCTAATATTTCACAATGGTTTAAAAATATTGTTGTTGGTTTGTTAACAAAAAGTGTCTTAAATAAATAGAACGTTGCTTGCTGTGTTTATTGTGCTGTCGTAATTAATCAGAAAAGTCCAGCGCTGAGCGGCTGAGCCGTACAACAATATTTTTAAACCATTGTGAAATATTAGGACATTTTGACAATATGACATGTTAGGATACCTTGTGAATTGACTAATTATTTAAATTGAAATACATATAAACATAATTCGTCAGTATATGAAACTTTATAAATATACATTTTTTCTTTTCACAAATATTTTTTTTATCAATATTCTAACTGCCTATTTCCGATGTACGAAAGAATTATTTACTTCTTAAGGTACGTTCAGACTAATGAAATATTTTAAGAAAATATTTGTTCTGATATTTGCTTCAAACTGTGTGAAACAAAAAAATATTTTGTTTATCAATATTCTAACTGCTTATTTCCGATGTACGAAAGAATTATTTACTTCTTAAGGTACGTTCAGACTAATGAAATATTTAACGAAAATATTTGTTCTGATATTTGCTTCAAACTGTGTGAAACAAAAAAATATTCTGTTAATGTTCAAACTAAGCTCAAATATTTGATAATTTTTGTTTGATGAAACAGTTGGCAAACAGCGTTAAATAAAATAAATTAATTCATGTTTGCCATGCGTTCAGACTAAAAGAAATATTTGCATCAAATAATTATTTAATGAAAGTGTTCAAAAATAAAAATATATTTCTCAAATGGTAAAAATGAGCGCAAAAGCTAATTTATTTATTTTATTCTGTGGATCATCATTTCTTTTAGTGTTAGAACAGGAGAATGTAGAAGAAGAAAAAAATGGAAGCCACTGGGTAACGGGAACATGGCTAAAATTTGTGAAAAATTGCAAAGTTGGAAACAAACCCTTAAATATATTTGAAGTCTCTAAATCAGTTAAAAAACAAAATGTCGAAAAAAAAAATGTTTGCAAAAATAGCGAAAATTCGCGAACCATTTTAATATTTCAAACAAGCCATAAAATTTAGTAAAAGTGCCTAAAACTATAAGGAATGGCAAAAATTCTATAAAAATTGCTAAATTAGCGGTAATTCGCAAAAATTTGCTAATAGCGTCACGATAGCAAAGTCTAATAATTATAAAAAATCTTTAAAATTGTAAAGAATCCGAAAAATTACAGGAAAAATTGCTTCTATCCGGAACATGGCTAAAATTATTTGTCGTTGTTTGCTCTTACAATTTTTTTGTAATATCATATAAATGTTTTCTCAAAAATTACTAAAATATTTGATTTTTTGTGTTCACACTATGTTCGCATTGGACAAATATTTGTTTGCTGGCAAATACTTTTATTTGCTCAAAATCAGCTGTTATTTTATTTGATACTCAAAAATATTTTGTGTTCAGACTACGTTAATGAAATATTTGATGTTTGCTTTCAAATATTTCATCAGTCTGAACGTACCTTTACAAATACATTTAAAACAAAAACAAAGTTTTTAGAATTTGTTTTGGTTTTAAATGTAGTTGTTCGAAAAAAGGAATTCTTTCGCACATTGGAAATAGGTTATAATATGCCTTTTTTAATATTTTTATGTCCAGAAATAATGATGCAATTTTGTGTATTCTAGATACTGGGTACAAAAGTGTGCAGCACCAACACACATCAAGCTGATGCAAAACTTCATTGTTTTAAAAATTGACTGTTTAAATAAACGTGTATTTTCTATAAGCAAAATTAAAGTAAAAATCAGAATTTCTAAAAATAAAAAATCATCATTTGAGAAAAAAATCTTTAATCATATTTTTGTTAAAAAAAATAATCCAAAATATGATAAAATTATCATTCTGGCAACGCTGTTTATATATTATATTCAAACAAGAGAAAACAAAAATTTGTCAAATTAAACTTTGTGTGTCTGAGCACCAAACAAAGTTTAAAAGAGAATTCAACAGACTTTGTCAAAGTAAACTTTGCCTGTCTGAAAGGGGACTATGCCAACTCGAGAGTGTGTTCTCTATTTTTTAGTTCACCCCTCACACATATAGGTTCTGTGTGAATTCAACACACATAAGAACAACAAAAACAAAACAAAATTTAAAATTTTTCAATTTAACACTTTATGGTTAATTTTATAACATAAACACATAATTAGTAATTTTTTCCAATACATTTTGCTCATTTGCTTTTGCAAAATGTTTTTATTTTTCACAAACTAAAAATTTTTAAATAAATTTATTTGACATTAATTTTTTTCTGTTGTTAATATTATTAAAGCCAGCAGAGTAGCATTTTGTGGTATGAAAATAATATATGAAATCATAAATTATTTAAATATTTTCCGATATTTTAGAATAAAAATTTTGCAAACATTGTTTTTAAAAGTTAATAAATGCAGCCAGCATTTAATAAATTGAAAATTTATTAAACTAATAAAATTTTATTTTGGAAAAAAAATTTTTGCCACATTCTATACGATTTTATCCAACTATGTTTAGTGGTGGAAATAGTTTTATACACCAATCCATTTAAAAAAAAATCTTACTAATAAAAACATAAATTAGGTTCCACTGACAATTGAGTCAGTGTTGCATTTTGAGTTTTTTGTTTTGGGCCAAATTGACGATTTAAAAGGGCCAAAATACCTTTGATAGGACCAAACTATTTTTGTAATAGCGGTTTGACAACGTCAACAGAATGTTTTTTCTCAATATTTACAATTTTTGATTTTCGTACAAACAAGCTTCGTATGTTTTTTCATCCTATCATCAACAAACAAAACAATTTCGTAAATGAAATTAGTGTTCGACAAGTGAGAAAATAACATTGAAAAATGTATTGAACAATTAAAAGTAGCTAGTTGAATTTGGACTAGAAAGGGCCAAAATAGATTTCTACAGGGCCATCAAACATCCAAAAGTGCCGCAAATGGCACAATTGTGCCACGTTTTGCATCACTGAATTGAGTTATGTACCTGTCAAAGAGTCGGCATACTAGTTGTATTTTACTATGGCAAAAAAACCATTTTTGCACTTTTTCAATTACTAATTATGCTAACTTTTCAAATTAAATCTATTTAAATGATTTTAGACGCTCAAAAGTCATAACATTTAAAAACCAAAACATTTGCAATGTAATATTGCACCATGCACACAACAAAGAGAAATGTTATTGATACTTTAATTGTTTTGTTATTGATGCTTTATTAATTGTTTTGATAGATATGCATAGTACACCCTCGCGAATGGGTAGTCATCTTGCCGCGATGCGAGGGCTTAAGTACAAGGACGTTTAGAGTCATGCTGGCGGTAGTGACGTTAGTCAAGACCGGTAGGGCCTCCCATGCCAGAAGGGTCTAAACCGAGTACGAACCAAGAACTACCCCCCCCCCCGTCTATTAGCGTCTGTTTCTCCTAGTTGGAGCGGCTAATGACTAGGTCCGCTGGCCTTTTTACGGTCAATTGTTTGCCTTCTGAAGGCTGTCGGTCCGCAATAAAATCCATCAGCGTCTGTTCTCATAGTGAGCGGCTGATGGTCTGCGTCTGTCTCCAGAGGAGCGGCAGGTATAATTTCGCCTGGCAGTAGGCATAAAATGCAACCCCAACACACCCCCCACGAAATGTCCGAAAATTTACGCCCTACGTATCCGGTAAAGGGCTTCATAATCTCCGGAGACCCTACTACTACAGCGTCGGTATCAGGCTGTAGTATGTCGAATGCTACTGAAACCTCGACTAGCAAGGTGGTTGCGCCAGGCTCAGCTAGTCGATTAGCTACTAGTGCGCAAAAACTCACGGCTAAGCCTTCAGGCGGTCGTAAACCAAGCTTGGTACAGGGTTCTTCGAAACCAGGTACCTCCAAGGCTTCCCAGGTCCGGACGGGAGAAAAACCCGTCAAAACCCCTTCCTCGGGTGCTGGCTTGACGGTGCAGACTCAGTCTACCGGAAATCCAGTTTCCCATGTGCCGAAACCTGTGCAAAGAGAGCATACGAAGAAAGATTCGATGCCCTCTGATGTACCTCCCCCAGCCTCTACGGCAATTATTAAAAAACCCCAAAGGCACATAAACCCATCCAAACGGGCCTTTATAACCAGGCGCTCCGCCTACAAAATCATCAGCCGACTTGGTGAAAAACCGGTTGGTGAGCTCACGGAGCAGGAGAAAACCTCTCTCCAGTGGGCAAAAACCCATATTGAGGGTTTAAAACGTGCACCTCCCTCTGCAGAGGAAGGCAATCCTGAACGGAAGCCAACCGAAGCAGCGCCTAAACGGCAGCGGTCTGGGGAGGACACGCTTCCTGGGACTAAAAGGTCCAAACACACGCCTCAACGGCCGCAAAACAGGTCGTACAAAGATGTGGCTAAAGACCACCTCATTTGGGCGATCATTGACCGCAACGCAAGTGACGGCACCATTTCGTCCAAAAACTGGAAGCTGGTTGTCGTCGCACTTAGTAGGGCGTTCCTGAGTGTTCTAAGGGGAAACCCTGGACCACCACCACAGTGCGAAGATGCCGGTTGGTATCAAGGGCACATTAAATTGATAGCGTGTGCAGATGAGCGTTCAGCGCTGCTGTACAAGGATGCCGTGGAGTCCCTGGGGGAAGTTTGGCAGGGCGCTAAGATTGAGGCAATACCTCTGGCTGATGTACCGCAAAGGCCCAGATCTATTGCCAAGATCCCCGCTGAGCCATCCGACCCCAAGGAGATCCTGGAAATAATTCAGCTAAGTAACCCCCAGCTACCCACACAGGACTGGAAAGTAGTGAGGGTTTCTGAATCTGTTGAAGAGTCCAGGAAGGCCACTGTTGTGATAAACAGTGACTCTCTGCCGTCACTTCGGAAGACACAGGGGAAGATTTTCTATGGATTTGGAACTATCTTCCTCCGAGTCTATAAAGGTGACGACAAAGGGAAGCCTCAAGCTCCGGCGACTACCACCACCACAACAACAGCATCAACGGAGCGTATGGAAGACGAATCTGCTACGTCATCGGCCAATGAAGACACCCAATCGGTCAGTGGACTTGTGGGTGACTTCTTTGGTAAGATGGGAGTGGCGGATGATGAGGACATCCTTCTGGAATCGGACGACGATCCAGAGGATGCCAACGTCACAGTCGTCCATAGTGATGAGCTATGATGAAGGTGACACAAATCAACCTTCATCACTCTAAAGCGGCGTCAGCTGCCCTTCTCCTTCGATTAGCTTCAGGCACGGAGGAGCTTATATGCATCCAAGAACCATTGTCGTATAGAGACAGGGTTTGCGGACTCAGATTAGACGGTTATAGTACTCTGTACGCAGCCGATCAAGGTAAGACCAGAGCTTGTGTTATGGTCAAAAACATCCTTAAAGCTTTCATTCTTTCTGATTTTAGCGATAAGGACACATGCACTGTCGCAGTAGAGTGCAAAACCAGTACAGTCTGGTTTATGAGCTGCTACATGGCACACGACCAGGGTGCTAACCCTCCAAACTCAACAACCAGGAAGGCGATGTCGCACGCTAAAAGGCACAACATCCCCCTTGTAATATGTGCAGATGCGAATGCACACCATACCGTCTGGGGCAGCTCGGATGTCAATCCACGAGGTGAGTCGCTTTTGGACTTCATAGTAGAAAATGAACTAACAGTAGTTAATAGGGGTAGTGAGCCCACCTTTATTGTGACTAACAGAAGGGAAGTTCTTGATATTACGCTTATTAGTGATAAGTTCGCGGATATGATTAGCGATTGGAACGTGTCTAAGGACTGTTCCTTCTCTGATCACATGTATGTTGATTTCAATTTTTCCTTTAGAGTTGATTCAGTTAAACCCTACACGAACAGAAGAAGGACTAATTGGTCCATCTATGCGAGTGTACTCGGCGACAAGCTGCCTATGTGCCCAGTTCTCATAGACAGTGTGTCCATGCTCGACTCCGCAGTGGAGTCATTGACCGGTGCCTTAATGGAGGCAACAAACGAAGCCTGTAAAATAATGGACAGGAGGGGCAAAGCTAAGCCCATATGGTGGAATGCGGAAATTGCTGAAAAACGCAAGGAAAGCAGGAAGCTCTTTAATGAGGCAAAACGTAATAGTGTTTGGAACAATTACAAGTCCTCAGTTAATGAATTCAAGAATCTTATAAGGAAGGCCAAGAGACAGTCATGGAGGAAATTCTGCAGTGACGTGGAAAACTCCTCGGAGACAAGTCGGCTTCGTAAGATTTTATCCTATAATCCAGCTATTCCATCATTTATACGGAAGATGGATGGATCCTGGACCACAAACAGTCGGGACACCCTTGAGGTCCTGATGAATACACACTTCCCTGGTTGCACGGATGATGTGCCTAGGGAGGAAACTTTTAGTGGCGCTCGGGATATCTCTAATATTCCGATAACTCGCCATCGTGTGGAATGGGCGGTCAAAAGCTTCCATTCCTTTAAATCTCCAGGCCCGGATGGCATTATCCCAGCGGACCTACAAAATAACCTGGGAATATTGATGCCATGGCTCTTGGCAATATTTAGAGCCTGCCTGAGTCTCTCACATGTCCCAGCAACGTGGACATCATACAAGATCGTCTTCATCCCCAAGAGTGGGAAGACATCTCACACTATGGCTAAAGATTTTAGACCAATTAGTCTATCCTCCTTTCTACTGAAAACACTGGAGAGGATTTTGGATATTCACATTAGATCATCATTAGGACCCAATTCCCTGTCACCGGCTCAGCACGCCTACACGAAGGGAAGGTCCACTGAAACTGCGCTTCACTCATTGGTGGGCCACATAGAGAGATCCCTGCATTACAAGGAATTTGCTTTAGTGGCATTCCTGGATATTGAGGGCGCTTTCAACAATGTTAAACCTGAATCGGTTATTAACGCTATGAGACATTTGGAGATCGACCCAGCGATCATTCAATTTGTCAGCAGTATCTTGCACTTCAGGCGTATCGAATCCAACTTGGGCGCCTCGAACATTTCAAAGGTTGCGACTAGGGGCACCCCGCAAGGTGGTGTACTGTCACCTTTACTTTGGAATCTGAATATAAATACCCTACTCAGAGCCATGGAAAGGACGTGCTGCAGAACGGTCGCATATGCGGATGACGTTGCAGTTGTGGCTATGGGTAAAGATCCCAGACTTTTGTCTGAACTAATGGAGTCCGCACTGGACGTCCTAACAAAATGGTGCCAGGGATGTGGACTGGATGTAAATCCCTCCAAAACAGAACTGGTACTTTTCACAAGGAGATACAAAATTCCCAAATTTAATACCCCGAGGATAAAAGGGGTGTCACTGGTACTGTCTGACAGCGCCAAGTATCTTGGGCTAATATTGGACAGTAAACTGAACTGGAGGATGAACACCAGCTCCAGGACTAATAAAGCGGCTACTGCATTATATTGCTGCAAAAGGGCCATTGGCCTAAACTGGGGAATTAACCCGAGGAATGTATACTGGCTATACGAATGTGTCATTAAACCCATTCTCTTCTACGGGGCAGCTGTTTGGTGGCCGGCGCTCAAGGCGAAGAGTCATCAATCCAGGTTTGAACGTACAATGAGAATGGTGGCGATAGCTGTAACAGGTGCCATTAGAACAACCCCCTCTAAGGCATTGTTTACGATTCTAAACTGGTTACCACCAGACATTTTGGCGAAAAGGTTAGCTGCGAACGCGGCGGTAAGACTAAGGGCCACCGGAGCATGGAGAGATTATAATATCGGACATGCTAACATTCTGAATGATATTAATTGGCACATGGATGTTGATTATGTCACACCCGAGCCAATCTTTGATCCTGGCTTCACGGTAAGCATTGTGGATAACGTGGTCCACTATGATGACCTGCAAATCCCCGCGAATACGATTCGAATCTTCACGGACGGGTCTAAAACACTGTATGGTGTCGGTTCTGGCATATTCTCCGAGCAGCTAAACTGGAGCATTCCTATAAGGCTGCCGGACCACTGCAGTGTAATCCAGGCCGAGATAATGGCCATCCACACAGCCGCGAAACGCATCCGGTACGGTGAAATATCTGGAAGGGATATTCACATTATTACCGATAGCAAGGCGGCCATAAGATCCCTGGAGAATGTGTTCATCACATCGAGAATTGTCCGAGAATGCCGGATGTCTCTGGAGGAGATAGCGAGACATTCACTGGTTACCCTTAATTGGGTCCCCGGACACGGGGACATACATGGGAACTGCATGGCGGATTCGTTGGCGCATGCAGGTACCACCTTGAATCGGGACGGTTCCACATATGTAGGTGCTTCACTCCCAAGGTGTAAGCAACTTATAGCGCATAAGTTTCATCTTATCGCCAGTCAGAGGTGGCACGATGAAACCACCTGTGGGGAAACCAGGAAAATCTGGCCCATCATAGATGAAAAAAGGACACGGCGGGCATTACAGCTGTCCAGACATCATCTAAGAAACCTAACTGCGGTTATAACTGGCCACTGGCCAATTGGGAGGCACGCCCAGAGGCTGGGGCTCCCTTATAACGACTTGTGCAGAAGTTGCGGCGATGAGGAGGAGGAAGAGTCAACGGAACATCTTCTCTGTAACTGCCCGGCTTTCGGAGACTTAAGACTCAAAATGTTTGGTCGAAGAACCCTTGGGGACAAAACTTGTCTCTCTGATGTTGACGTAAATAGGATCCACTCCTTTATTGAATCGACCGGTTGGCTGCATGGGAATACTAGCAGCCAGATTTCATAGGACCCATGGGAGACGGCGTGATATGGTAACACAACGGGAACTAAGTAATGGACCCACGTGAGCTGTGCTTGATCACGGCTGCCAATGGAACCTAACCTAACCTATGCATAGTACAAGCATTATGAGTTTATAAGATACACTACACTATAATTAGATGTAATTCTCCCAATATTGATTGTAGCTGTAAGTGCATAGAAACAGCGGCTTAAAGCTAGCTTACCGACGCACAGTGGCGCCCGTAGAGCAAGCGAGGTTGCAAAAATCAAAATTTTCATGAATGCCGACGAAGTTTTGAATAAACCCATGTTATAGGAAACTTTTCAACGATTTCAAATATGCCACTCTTAATAATATCACATTTTTAGTTTAGAAGATATAACCGTTCAAAGTTGACCGACTTTCGGTTTTCAAAAAAAACACACAATTTTTAGTCAATTTGTTGCGATTTCAGGTGTAATATCACGAAAAATAGGTAACGAATCGCCTTATTTTTTGTTTGTATTGATTGATGTATTTATTAAATGTATAATGATAAAAAAAAATTAACTGTTTGCTTTGTGTTTCTCCTGGTAAATCACTATTTAAAAACTATCCGTTTTTTCACTATTTTTCAACTTTGACGGAAAATAAAAAAAAACTATATTTTTCTATATTTGCCATATTTGCAAAACCTGTTCTTTGATTATTTCTTTACATAATTCAAAAGGTTTTATCTGCCCGTACGTGCCCGTTTGGCTTCTAGAGGTAAAAAAGTTTAAAAAGACATGGTTGCAGAAATTGTATGGCGTCCATCCCTTATATGTTTTGACTGACAGTAGTTTGATCTAATAGTTTGAAAAAAACTACTCATTGAAATTAGCAGGTACGTACCTCACATAAACAATACTTTGGCGTACAAATGGTCAGGAACAATATTGACTTATGGTCCCTACAGGTAGGCACAAATCTTATTTGGACACGTGCATAATATCAAAATTGCATTATTCAGCCTAAATCCATATGTATGCAGGGAAGAGGTAAATTTTTAGGCATGGTAGCATAAGCCTATATATTGCAAAATAAGCATAATGCCTGGATTAGTCTACGCCTGAAAGTTGGCGCAACAATTACTGAAACCATTTAACAATTTAAGTACTGAAAACATGGCGTTGTACAATTTAAAATTATTTGAACTGTTTAGAAAGTCAACCACACCAAAGTTTTTCACGGAAGTGAAAATTCTTCCTGAGAAGTTGACATTGATCAGCAAATGAGGCTGCGATGGATCATCCGGACAAAGCGTTTATAAGCAAAGGATATCTCCCGATGACGCTACAATATCGGACGGAAATATGTTTATGGCATCTGTTGTTCCTTTGCGGCTAAAATCGGATGATTCCCTACACTGGAAAAATCCACGTCCGTCATCAGTGCATTATTGCCGACCAATAATGTTTCAGTTTGCAAGGGAATCGGCAGAACTCATAAGGACTACGGTGAAGGACATTAAAGAACAAATAAGCAAGATTAAGCCTACAAAGCTGCAAATTGGAGAAGGAAAATATATTGAATGCAATTACGAGTTCCACCTGACCATGGTTGACGGAAAAGTCGTAAACGAACTGACAGGAACAACCTCAACAATGTCATGCCCGATTTGCAAAAAGAGTCAGAAGAACTTTTTTCAATTCAATTCAATTTATTTCATATATAATATGTTACATCTCAATTTTATATAATTAGTTGTAAAGAGTTTAAGATTAGTATCTTTTTCTGCTTAATTATAACATATTTCAATTAGTTATCATATACATATATATAGACAGAATTATATTGGAGGTAAAAATTTAGCAAAAACCTATTTAAACCCCTTTTTTCGTTTTATTTTTATATTTTTTTTATCGATTTTATATTATTATTTGTCAAAAGAACTTTGGTAATTTAAACGATTCTACAAATGAGGAGAATTACGAATATGGAATGTCACCATTGCACGCAAGGATAAGGTGTATGGAATTCTTGCTAAAACTGGCATATACCCTACCACAAGAGGAAGAAAACTTCGATGAAAATACATCAATAAAGGATAAGGAAAAGATCAGAAAGAAGCAAATACAGGATGCTTTTTTTAAACAAGTTGGACTAAAAGTAGACTGTCCCAAGCACGGATACGGTAACTCAAACGATGGAAACACTTCTAGGAGATTTTTTGAAAATGATGAGGCAGTAACTAGAATCATTGGAATTGACAATCAAATCGTGAAAAGATTGGGAACGATCTTGGATGTTTTAAACTGCAAAGAAAATGTCAATTCTACAAAATATGGAGAATATGCGTCGAAAACTGCATCTCTTTTAGCAGAAATGTATCCACAGAAGAAGTTGACCCCGACCGTCCATAAAATATTGGCGCATGGTAAAGATATAATTGAGTACCAGTCTTTGCCAATTGGAGAGCTTTCTGAAGAAGCACAGGAGTCTCTTAACAAATTTTATAAAAAATATAGATTGCAGAACACATTCAAAGCATCAAGGGTAAGGCAAAATGAGGACCTCTTCAACATGTTGGCAGCATCTTCCGATCCACTTATTTCTTCCCTGCGGCATGTGAAGTCACGAATAGAGTTACAAAATAATTATAGTTTAGAAATGGTTAGTCTTTTAGATATACCTTCTCTTACGAATTGTGATGAATATTTTACAGAAAATTGAAAAAATAAATTTAAAAAAAAAAATAATTTTTTTTTTAATTTGTTGGGTAATAATTTAAAACATAAAACCCTTAAGAAAAAAAATAAAAACAATCTAAAAATGTAAAAAAAATTTTTTTTAGTTACCATAAAATTGATTTTTCTACTAATTTTAACTTTGATAACCCATAAGTAGGCCCCTACAAAGCGTAGCACCCTTTCCAAACGCTCATTTCATAGGCTGAACAGTTATCTATCATATGCTGTTTAAACTGTTCAATTATCTTATTCGGTTCAAAAGATATGATTTTTGCAACGAAAAAACTCAAATGGCGCCACTGTGCGACGCAGCTCCAAATGATAAAAAGTACCTAGGGTGCTAGAAAATTGAAAAATAAGAAGAACAAATTAGATATACGAGAGATACGGACGTTTAAAGTTTTCATTTAAATATGCGATTTTCCCCTACATTTCCAAACGTATATGGCCAATATTGATATCATTTCAAAGCTTTCCACTAGAATTTTCTGGACATACAGAATTTATTTAAATATTTTTAGTTTATTAAGAAGTGGGACGAGTTTGCAAAAATACAAAAGTTTTTAATAAGCATAAAAACAAATTTATTCATTGTTTAATGTATGTACTAAATAGTAATTTATTTAAGAATTTAAATTAAAAACTAATGTTAAGAGAATCATTGCCCCTGGGTGAAGGCCGGCTATGCAGAGAATCTGTAGTTAGCGAAGCCGGTATTTTTTATACCATAGGGGAGAAAATCCTTGCGCCGAAGGCCGGCTATGCTGGGAATCTTTAGTAAGCGAAGCCGGTGTTGGTTATACCATAGAGAAGTATATCCTTGCGTCCGGCCAAAGGCTGGCTATGCAGAGCAGTTTTTTTTGCGATGCTGTTGTTTTTTATTTTTTAAAATTTGTATTACACTTTTATTTAAATAAACTACATTCTTTCCTAGTGCACTTCCGTAACATTTCGACGTAAAATTAAAAAAATTTAATGTGAGCTAAAGAGTTTAAAATTTTCAAATAAATTTTGTATATTCAGAAAAATCCGTTCAAGAGCTTTAAAATTATACAAGTATTGGCCATATACATATGTTTAGAATTGTAGTGGAAAATCGCATATTTATATGAAAACTTTAAACTTCCATAACTCGAAAACTAAGCGTTTGAGCCAATTGTTTTTTTAATTTTTTCATCTTATTTTTTCATTTCTTTTATTTGAACCTGCGTCGGTAAACTAGATTTGTTCCGAAACAGCTTATCCTACACTAAATTTCAGTATTGTCATCATTAAGAAGAATAGGAAATTAAGCACAACAAACAAAATCTTTTAGTGAAAAATTATGTATTCCCAAAAATAACTTTGATAATTATTCAATAACTACATAGAAAAAAATAAGTAAAATCAAAATTTGAAAAAGTACTTTGCAAATTTCACTAGACCATTTAAAAAGAGAAAAAATGTAAGTTTATACCATAAATATTGTTGAAATGGGAAAATGAAATTGAAACTATTTGGTAACTTTTCTCTTATTTATTATAACAACTCTGTAAATAGTAAATTGACATTTATATTTTATGTATCTATTAATAATCAAATAAAAAGTAAGCTTGTCCTATGAACCAAGCTCGTTTTTTAATTCGGTTGTGATCTCTGCCAATTGGTTAAACTTCTAACGATCATAATTTTCATCAGGTTATTGGCCCAGGTACGAACAATGGAGCCAGTTATTGAAATTGAAAAGTTAACGGGCAGAGACAATTACCACAAGTGGAGATTTGCTGCAGAGCATGCTTTAAAGCTTCAAGGGTACAGCCAGGCAATTCTTGGAACTGAACAGAAAGCCGATGTTCAGGAGAAGGCGATGTCGAGACTTGAACTGTACATCTTACCAAATTTGTATATACACATTCAGGGAAAAGCTACGGCTAAACTAATGTGGGAGAAGTTAAAATCAACTTACGATGACTCCGGTCTGGCAAGACGCTGTTGCCTGTTAAGGAAGTTGTCCACAACACAGTTTGTGAATTGTGAGAACATCAGTGAGCATGTAGACACAATCATAGATACAGCACAGAAATTGAACAAAATTGGGATGGTCGTAAGCGATGAATGGGTAGGTAGTTTGTTGCTGAGCGGCTTACCAGAACATTTTACGCCAATGATTATGGCTATAGAGAGCAGCAATATGGAAATTACGGGAGATTCAATAAAAACAAAGCTTTTACAGGATTTTGACAGCTATAATAATTTAACTGGGGTCTAATCACCGCATTCGATATCGAGCAAAATGTATCGACATTTTTCATTTCGGTATCATGGCACTCGATATCGCATGAAATGTGTCGTAATTTGAGATGATAGCATTCGATATCGAGTAACCAAACAATTAACATCACTCGAGCTGTCATTCGATACGTCAAAGGCTATCGTATAGACACAAATTAATATAATTTTTAGCGGCAAAAATATATTTTAAAAGTTTTTTTGAGAAACAAACGAAAAAAATATGTAAGTTTATTAAATATAATGTAAAAAACTTAAACAATAATTAACTTTAATTTTATAGGACAAATATAAATAAAATTAACGCATTGCAAAAGGAGTTAATGGCAGAGTTTATGACTCAGCACCCACAGTTGGCAAAAAATATTTTGCCAAATTGTGGCCAAGGACGGGCAGTAACAAATAAGCTTTGGGAACAACTTGGCAATAAGTTAAATAGGGCTGGACCACCAATTAAAGATGTGAAGTCATGGCGAAAGGCAAGTATATTTACAGACTGGCTGATGTTTTTGATGCTGCATATGAAAAGCTGTCCATTACTTTTGTGTTCTTATGCACATACATATGTATATACTTTTTTTATATACAAATATGTATTAATGGATTGGATAGTCTTTCATGTGCAGCATTAGCATCGCCAAAAGCAGCCACTTAAAGTGGTACCTTATTGTTTTTATAGATTTAAGATTTCAGCTTTTCGCACTTAACTTTTTAGGTATTTACTGACCAGAAGCATAATGTAAAAAAGAAGATATCATTTAACATGTCTTCAAAGAAAAAAACTGGAGGTGGTCCATACGAGGAAATGCTCTTGACATCGGCTGAAGAACAAATTGTGCAGGCCGCTGGTATAGGTGCTACTGTAGAGGGCCTTTCTTCTACCAAAACTTTTGGGGCTTTAAAAGAGATTGATGAGCCCAATACTAAATCGGTGGAATGTTTACTAGCAACAACAATGACAACATAGAACTAGAAGTGTTTGAAGTTTTAGAAAACAAAACGGAAAGTAAAGTTGTGGAAAACAAAGCTACAATACGAAATAAACAAATAACTAAAAGTGACAGTAAACTGGATCTTCTTAGATCCAATCTTGAAAAATTTGAAGATTCTCAAAACACATTGAACACAAAACTGGACCGTTTGCTTTAATTATTAGAAAAATCGAATGAGTTAAAAGAAAAAATATTTAAATTAAAAGAGGAAGAACATACTGCAAACTTAGCTGTTAAGAAAGTCGACCTAGAAATAAAGGCTTTAGAACTAGAAATGCTAAAGCAAAGATTTTAGTGCCTTGACGTATTCAAATATATATTTAAATTTATATACATATATATCAGAGGTGTAAATGAATCATTCATTTTTGATTTTAATTCATTACGAATTAACTAAATGTTGAATTAGTTTACATCTCTGATAGGTATATAGTTTTTTTCAGCTATATAAACATACAAATGTATATTGATATATTGCAATATTAATTATTTTTTTAAGAATGATTTTTATGTTTGTTTTCTTTTTAAAAGAAGTAACTTTTAAGTTTTTGATTTGTTTTCTTTTTTCTAAAATTGATTTAAAGTTTAACCCCCATATTCATAAAAAATATTTTTATTTTATTGGAGGCTTATTGAACACATTTTCATAGGAAATTCTTTCAATAAACCTCCAATAAAATAAAAATATTTTTTATGAATATTTAATAAAAAAAAATGTTACTTAAAACCAAAATAGTTTTATTTGTTTCTCCATAGAGACAGTTTAATGTGATCTCTAACTCTTTTTCCAATTTTTGTTATCTGTGTCTCATTTCCAATATCAGGCTCGGGAGAAATAGTTTCAGATAGGGAACTACTGGTGTAACTAGGAACCTTAAAACTAATGCACACATTGTGTAAGGCAGCACACACATTAACAAAGCAGGCAACTTTTTCTGGGCTGTAGCGACTTCGCTTTTCGTTGCTAAGAACTTTCCAACGAGCTTTTAGGATGCCAATAGCTCTCCCTATAATACATCGGGCCTTGGAATGTATTTCATTAAAATAGGCCTCCATCGAGCCTTCATCAGGATTCCTGTAGGGAGTCATTAGCCAAGGTTCAAGGGGGTAGCCAGAATCTCCTTTGAGATAATTTTATGATTATAATTATATATAATAAAACTAATCAATTTGTTCACGTTACCTAAAAGCCAAGCATTCTTAAAGTTTTTTTCATTATATATGTAGCTCTTCTAGCATTCGTTTCTCCTCGGAATGCCTCCATACGAATGAGTCATGACCTGCTCCACCATATTTTGGGTTTATGCTTAAAATTTTGTACTTGTGGTCGCAAATCTAAAAAAAAAACTTTAAACTTGTTTTCACATTTTAACTAGAAATTTATTTAACAACAATACCACCATGGCGTTAAGGCTGTGGTACCCTTTCCTATTAAAAAACATATACTCATTCGTATGTGTCCTCTGCAGGCCTATGTGGGTGCCGTCTATACATCCAATAACTAAGAAAATAAAGGAACAATTTAAAAGATGCAGCATAAAATGATTATTTTAACAAACCTCCAGTAATATTATATTTGTTAAAAAAATAGTCCATGCATGTATGCGATTGTTCAGGCGAAAACTTTATAAGTTTTGGACAAAGCTTAGTTTCAATTTCTTGTATCACATGGCTTACAATTTTAGAGACCGTGCTCTCTCCTAAACCTAACATGTAGTCATTTCCCACACAATGTTGAAAACTTCCACTTGCCAAAAGTGAAAGTGTGGCTGCTAATTGAATCTTTGGCGGCACGGCTGTGGACATATTTCCAATAAAATTTAACTGACAAAACACGTACATAATTGAAAGCTTCCTTTGTCAGTCGAAATCTTGTTTTAAATCTGAAAAGAAGCATTATGACTGCAATGATTTCGAAAAATATACATTCATCTCACGCTGCTGCCGGTAAAGACAAAGGGTCACTTTTATCTCTAATCTCCTTTCTAATGCGTATTATACAGCTTTCTTCCTCATCAGATGAAGATAAGCAAAACAAAAATGAGCTATTCATTTCACAATTTCTTTTAAAAATTAAAAAAATTTCGCGCACAAATGCTGTTCAACTTGCTTTTATTTTATTTGTTTACCTTTTGAAAACATATGTTTGAGAATCTATTACATTTTGCTTAACAATTTCGATTCGATATATATCGTATGCGGTGATCTGCTTACTTGACACGTATCGAAATCTAAGTCGATACGATAGTTGACTCGATATCGTATGCGGTGATTAGACCCCTGGTCTAACAACATCCAATGATACTGCATTGTATAGCAGACAAAAGTTTACTAAGGCACCCGATGCGAACAAGAGGAAGAAAATAATTTGTTTTAAATGTAAAAACGAGGGTCACATGGCAAGGAATTGCAAGAGTAAAAAATTCAACCAACCAAAAAACACAAACACTGCCACTTTGACTGCTGCATTTAATTCACGGTATGTTTATAATAAAGAACATTGGTTGATTGACTCTGGTGCTACAAACCATATGACAAACAATAAAGATTATTTTAAAAATTTTATTAAATTTTCTTCGGATGAAAGTGTAATAGTTGCAAAAAATTATAGTTTAAAAGCTGTTGGTAGGGGTGACGTTGCTGTAAAGTTGAATGTAAATAAAAGCATAACAGAGGCCGCAATTAAAAATGTACTTTACGTACCAAATATTTGTTCGAATTTAATATCTGTGGGCCAATTGGCTGAAAAAGGCTATGGAATACAATTTGCTAATAAAACGTGTACAATTAAATTTGATCGGGAGATAATAGCCACAGCTACTCTTAATAGAGATGTTTATCCATTGGACCTTTATTCGCCTCGTAAAAATTTGGCTGGTGATACAAAGGAACTTTTACACAAAAGATTAGGGCATCCAGGGTACATTGATGAAAGACTGCACGGTGAATGCAGTAAGCACAAGGAACCGAAGGATGCGAAATGTATACCCTGTCTGCAAGGCTAGCAAGCAAATTTACGATTTTAACCATCAAATAGTAAGACAAGTAATGTACTTAATTTAATACATGCGGATGTGTGTGGTCCTATGGAGGAAACCACAATGGGAGGTGCTTTGTATTTTCTTTTGTTCCTGGATGATTTTACCAACAAGGTATTTATTTACATATTGAGGCGCAAATCGGAAGTTCCAGCACAATTTAAAATAATCAAGGAAATGGTGGAAAATCAAACAAATAGAAAAATAAAAATATTTTGTTCCGACAATGGTTTAGAGTTCTGCAATAGAAGCATAAGAGACATTTGTGAGAGAAAGGGTATAATACATCAAACGTCAGCACCGTATACTCCACAGCAGAACGGAAAGGCAGAACGAATGAATAGAACCATAGTTGAAAAAGCACGAACTATGCTATTTGATGCTAATTTGGAAAAATTTTATTGGGCTGAAACAATAAATACTGCGGCATATTTATTAAATAGAACACCACACAAAATGTTGAATGGAAAATCGCCAGAAGAAGTATGGAGCGGCCGTGAGCTAAATTTATCGTATTTAAAAGTTTTTGGTTGTGTTGCAATGAAAATGACACCAGGGCAATTCTGAAAAAAGTGGGATGCAAGATCAGTAAAGTGCATAATGATTGGCTACTGTGAGTCCTCAAAGGCGTATAGACTATACGATCCGACACTGAACAAAATGCACGTAAGTAGAAATGTTGTATTTATAGAGGATCAAATGTATTTTACGAGAAACCAATCAAGTCATGTTGAGAATGAAAAACTGACCGAACGTCATAAGTTTTTGAATGATGGTAATTTAGTGAGGATTATTCATGAGGAAAATTCGAATCATTCTGAAAATGATCATTCTAATAACGATAATGGTTTAAATGTGCAAAATAGTGTTAAGGACAACAAAGTATGTATGTCGGAATATGATGACGAATATCTACTTGGTTTAACGTCCAGTGAAGCTACTAGAGACAGTGAGGACGTTAATGAGGTTAAAATTCTACGACGTTCATCTAGAATACCGCGCCCACCGAATATGAATGATTACGTAGCGTATGCAGTTGTTGGTGACATAGCAGAGCCGCAAAATTTTATCGAAGCTGTTAACTGTAATGAAAAAATTTTTGGAAATAAGCGATCAATAATGAAATTGATTCATTAGAGGAGAATAACACGTTTACCATTGAAGACTGCAACGGAAGTGAAAGAAAACTTTCTACGAAATGGGTATTAAAATTAAAATATTATGAACATGGTAAAGTTGTTTGATATAAAGCTCGACTGCTGGCACGAGGATGTGCTCAACGGTCCAACGTAGATTACAACGAGACTTATTCGCCAGTCATAAGGTACTCCTCGTTAAGATACTTGTTTTCTTTGGCTGTTCAATTAAACCTAAGAATGGATCATTTATATGTCTGTACCGCGTTTTTACAATGCGATTTAGAAGAAGAAATTTTTATTAATACACCTGAGGGTTTCAACATACCAGATGGCAAAATATTAAAATTGAAAAAACCTATATATAGGTTAAAACAGTCTTCGAGGATTTGGAAAATGAAATTGAGCGAGGCGCTAAGGAACCTTGGTTTAAAGCAGTTAAAGAGTGACCAGTGCATTTACTCTAAGATTGAAAATGAAAGCGTATGTATTTTGGCGATTTATGTAGATGACATAATCATTTTTTGGAACAACGAGCAGCAGAAAAATATGATGATTGAAAATTTGAGGAAGAAATTTAAGCTCAGAAACTTAGGAAACGCAAAATCATTTCTTGGATTACGAATTGAAAAATCGAATGATTATTTGGCAATAGATCAAATAGATCTCGATCGTTTCTCAATGTCAACGTGTAACCCAGTATCCACACCAATGGATGTAAACGTAAAACTAAGCAAAGAACAGAAATGCAAAAATACCCATATCAAGAACTTATTGGAAGCTTGTTATTCGCAGCACAATTAACAAGGCCGGATATATGTTATGCCGTAAATTTTTTGAGTCGTTTTAATGACAACTTTGGTATGCAGCATTGGCAGGCGGCAAAGAGAATTCTGCGATATTTAAAGGGCACCATTGATTACATGGTAATTTTTAAAAATGACGGAAACGAAAACTTGGAGGGCTATTGCGATGCTGATTATGCAGGTGACTTGGATGAAAGGAAGTCAGTTAGCGGTTTTGTTTTTATGAAACAAGGGGCGTCAATCAGTTGGTGCTACGGTATTCAGTTATGGGGCACTGCCTCTGCTTCTAATATCGAAAAAATTCAAAGGCGCCAAAATAAACTTCTTCGAATAATCACAGCCACTCCCTGCTATGTCAAAAACTCAAATATCCACAAGGATCTCAATGTACCATTGGTAAAAACTATGATAACGAAATATGCAGTAAAATATTTAAAAAGGCTGGAACTGCACCCAAATCCATTGACTAAATTTTTTTTTGTGTCTGGCACTAGCAGGACATCAAGTAAATATTAGGATAAGATTTGATTAATTATTGTTAGTTCATATTTAATATATGAAGATTCAATAAATAAATACTGAAAAAAAAAATCAGTTGGGCATCAAAGAAACTAACAACAACAGCATTGTCAACATGTGAAGCTGAATACATGTCAATGGGCTCAGTGGTACAGGAGGCCATATGGGTAAAACAATTTGAAGGGGAGCTATTTGGAAAACAGACAAAGCCCATAAAGATATTTTGTGACAACCATGCAGAAGTGCAACTTGCCTTAAATGAATCCTACCATCCTAGAACGAAGCACATAGATATTCGCCATTATTTTATTCGGGACTGCCTAGTTGGTGGAAAGGTAATTTTGGAGAAGGTTCCCACGGATAACATGATTGCCGCTGTACTAACTAAGCCCCTGTTTAGACCAACGTTTTCTTATAATGTGCAGCTCTTGGGAATAGTTTAAAATTTCCTTTTAGTGAAGATGTTGAAATGGGAAAATTAAATTTAAACTATTTGGTAACTTTTCTCTTATTTATTATAACAACTCTGTAAATAGTAAATTGACATTTATATTTTATGTATCTATTAATAATCAAATAAAAAGTAAGCTTGTCCTATGAACCACGCGCGTTTTTTAATTCGGTTGTGATCTCTGCCAATTGGTTAAACTTCTAACGATCTAACGATCATTTTCATCAAATATTTTTAAACTCTATAAAGTCATTCACTATTTCATCTTTATCTTTTGTATTTATCGTTTTTCAGAAATAAGCTTTTGAATTTCATTGTGCTGTGATTTGCACTATTTTTTCATTCAGGTTATGTATAATTTGGCTTCACTTTAACTTTCCAAAAATCTAATTAACCACATTCCACTTTTCTTCTAGCCGGATTTTCACCTTTACCGCACTTGTCACACATTTTCACTATAAGACTCATATATCCTCTAATATTAGATGAAATACTCTCTGATTTCTATGCAATACAAAAGTATAAGAAATTTAATTTTCCGTGTTTTCCCTTTTTATAGTTTTTTCCCCCCTATTGACGTACCAAACAATATTGTAGTGGGAGCCCATAATTTAATACGTAAGTATACATATGTCAATGAATGGAGAAAAATGTTTTGTAAAAAAGTACCAAAAAAAGTGAGTAAATTAATAACTAAACTTGCCACACGTTCTAACATAACTACTAATAAAACGATTGCGACAGGCCTTATCTTAGAATAGAAAATTTTAATTTGTAAAATATTAAATAAAAACCTTTCTAAAAGACCTTTTCAAAAAAGGCAGACTGGAATAAGTAAAAGTTTACTAAAAATTCAATTGTAAACATTCTTAAAGGCCTAAAAAGTGATTCGCTTGCAATTTTCCCCGCCGGGCAGCACGTTTAGTCTGTGTGTATTTTTTTTGTAAAATTATTTCTAGACTGGTGAACCAAAATTGTGTGTTGTTTTTTATTTTTGTAGGCAAATATTATTGAAAGAAAAAATAAGAGAACTGCACATATCGTCATCTTAAATGCAGAACATTGTGTTCATTCGTGACTGTCATGAAAGACAGACGTGTAACGGCGCACAGTGGCGCCCGTAGAGCAAGCGAGGTTGCAAAAATCAAAATTTTCATGAATGCCGACGAAGTTTTGAATAAACCCATGTTATATACTTTTCAACGATTTCAAATATGCCACTCTTAATAATATCACATTTTTAGTTTAGAAGATATAACCGTTCAAAGTTGACCGACTTTCGGTTTTCAAAAAAACACACAATTTTTAGTCAATTTGTTGCGATTTCAGGTGTAATATCACGAAAAATAGGTAACGAATCGCCTTATTTTTTGTTTGTATTGATTGATGTATTTATTAAATGTATAATGATAAAAAAAAATTAACTGTTTGCTTTGTGTTTCTCCTGGTAAATCACTATTTAAAAACTATCCGTTTTTCACTATTTTTCAACTTTGACGGAAAATAAAAAAAAACTATATTTTTCTATATTTGCCATATTTGCAAAACCTGTTCTTTGATTATTTCTTTACATAATTCAAAAGGTTTTATCTGCCCGTACGTGCCCGTTTGGCTTCTAGAGGTAAAAAAGTTTAAAAAGACATGGTTGCAGAAATTGTATGGCGTCCATCCCTTATATGTTTTGACTGACAGTAGTTTGATCTAATAGTTATTATATTAGCAGGTACGTACCTCACATAAACAATACTTTGGCGTACAAATGGTCAGGAACAATATTGACTTATGGTCCCTACAGGTAGGCACAAATCTTATTTGGACACGTGCATAATATCAAAATTGCATTATTCAGCATAAATCCATATGTATTCAGGGAACAGGTAAATTTTTAGGCATGGTAGCATAAGCCTATATATTGCAAAATAAGCATAATGCCTGGATTAGTCTACGCCTGAATGTTGGCGCAACAATTACTGAAACCATTTAACAATTTAAGTACTGAAAACATGGCGTTGTACAATTTAAAATTATTTGAACTGTTTAGAAAGTCAACCACGCCAAAGTTTTTCACGGAAGTGAAAATTCTTCCTGAGAAGTTGACATTGATCAGCAAATGAGGCTGCGATGGATCATCCGGACAAAGCGTTTATAAGCAAAGGATATCTCCCGATGACGCTACAATATCGGACGGAAATATGTTTATGGCATCTGTTGTTCCTTTGCGGCTAAAATCGGATGATTCCCTACACTGGAAAAATCCACGTCCGTCATCAGTGCATTATTGCCGACCAATAATGTTTCAGTTTGCAAGGGAATCGGCAGAACTCATAAGGACTACGGTGAAGGACATTAAAGAACAAATAAGCAAGATTAAGCCTACAAAGCTGCAAATTGGAGAAGGAAAATATATTGAATGCAATTACGAGTTCCACCTGACCATGGTTGACGGAAAAGTCGTAAACGAACTGACAGGAACAACCTCAACAATGTCATGCCCGATTTGCAAAAAGAGTCAGAAGAACTTTTTTCAATTCAATTCAATTTATTTCATATATAATATGTTACATCTCAATTTTATATAATTAGTTGTAAAGAGTTTAAGATTAGTATCTTTTTCTGCTTAATTATAACATATTTCAATTAGTTATCATATACATATATATAGACAGAATTATATTGGAGGTAAAAATTTAGCAAAAACCTATTTAAACCCCTTTTTTCGTTTTATTTTTATATTTTTTTTATCGATTTTATATTATTATTTGTCAGAAGAACTTTGGTAATTTAAACGATTCTACAAATGAGGAGAATTACGAATATGGAATGTCACCATTGCACGCAAGGATAAGGTGTATGGAATTCTTGCTAAAACTGGCATATACCCTACCACAAGAGGAAGAAAACTTCGATGAAAATACATCAATAAAGGATAAGGAAAAGATCAGAAAGAAGCAAATACAGGATGCTTTTTTTAAACAAGTTGGACTAAAAGTAGACTGTCCCAAGCACGGATACGGTAACTCAAACGATGGAAACACTTCTAGGAGATTTTTTGAAAATGATGAGGCAGTAACTAGAATCATTGGAATTGACAATCAAATCGTGAAAAGATTGGGAACGATCTTGGATGTTTTAAACTGCAAAGAAAATGTCAATTCTACAAAATATGGAGAATATGCGTCGAAAACTGCATCTCTTTTAGCAGAAATGTATCCAAAGAAGAAGTTGACCCCGACCGTCCATAAAATATTGGCGCATGGTAAAGATATAATTGAGTACCAGTCTTTGCCAATTGGAGAGCTTTCTGAAGAAGCACAGGAGTCTCTTAACAAATTTTATAAAAAATATAGATTGCAGAACACATTCAAAGCATCAAGGGTGAGGCAAAATGAGGACCTCTTCAACATGTTGGCAGCATCTTCCGATCCACTTATTTCTTCCCTGCGGCATGTGAAGTCACGAATAGAGTTACAAAATAATTATAGTTTAGAAATGGTTAGTCTTTTAGATATACCTTCTCTTACGAATTGTGATGAATATTTTACAGAAAATTGAAAAAATAAATTTAAAAAAAAAAATTATTTTTTTTTTAATTTGTTGGGTAATAATTTAAAACATAAAACTCTTAAGAAAAAAAATAAAAACAATCTAAAAATGTAAAAAAAATTTTTTTTAGTTACCATAAAATTGATTTTTCTACTAATTTTAACTTTGATAACCCATAAGTAGGCCCCTACAAAGCGTAGCACCCTTTCCAAACGCTCATTTCATAGGCTGAACAGTTATCTATCATATGCTGTTTAAACTGTTCAATTATCTTATTCGGTTCAAAAGATATGATTTTTGCAACGAAAAAACTCAAATGGCGCCACTGTGCGGCGATCGATATTCTTAATAATTTATTACTATTTGCAAAACGCATTTTTACAGTGTTGTTGTTTTACTTTAAATATTGTTTTTTTTATAACAAACATAAGAGAAATAGACTCTACAAATTAAACAAAAGAAAGGTTTAAGATGAGTGAGCTTAAAGCTCTAAACTCAAAACCAAAAAAAGACAATAACAATGTTAATAAAGAATATGAAAATAAAAGAAAAAGTGATGTTGGAATTTGTTCTATGCCTAAGCACTTAAAAAATAACTATTGGTCTATTCTTGAGAATGACAAAAATTGTGATAATGATCTGCTCCAGAAATTTGAAAAATATGTACAAAACAAAGAAGGGTTAGAGAACGAATTGCCTATGTCAACAAAAAACGTAGTTACAAACAACATATCAACTAGAGAAAATAATACAAATAAAGAGAACACAAATAGTCATAAAAACAACAAAAAGAACCCACCTATAAATGTATATGATGTGGAACCTAATAAACTCATAGAATTCATTAAAGACGGATTAAAAATTACAGAATTTAAAATAAAAGAATTTAACAACAACAAGGTATCCCTATATACGTCATCGTCTGATGATTACTACAGAATCAAAGCGTATTTTGAAAAAACAAAAACAAAAACAAAACAAAGAAAAAGTCATACTTATTAAAAGGACTAAGTGCCAATATTGAACCAAACGAAATTTTAGATGAATTAAATAAATTTCAGAATGATAATTTAAAATTTGTAAATGTTAGCCCATTTGTAACAAAAAAATCATTAAATAGCGATCAAAATTTGCCAATTTATTTGGTTCAAATTACCGCAGATAGTAAAGTAAATGAGCTGAAAACAATTAAAGGTATCCTCTATCGCTGTATTCGATGGGAGGCTCTTAGAAAACCTGAAATACCGCAATGTCGAAATTGTCAACGCTTTTTCCACAGTGCCGCAAATTGCTTCTTACCACGAAGATGCGTGAAATGTAATCAAAATCATAAACCCGGGAAGTGTTCATTGCAAGAGGTCCCATATAATGAGAAGGAAAAACTTTTTTGTGTTGTGCGCAACAAATACGGACACCCAGCATCCTATAAAGGATGTGAAAAATATAAAGAATTGCAGCAAAAACTTCGCGCTAAAAAGCATTCTCTTACCCAAAGACGATCAACTAATCCAACAATTTACGTCAATGATAAGACAAGTTTTGCCAATATAGTAAAAAGCAACAATCCACAAATGCAAAATTTAAATAACCCTATCAACAATTTTCTGGAACAACTAAATAACTCCATGCAAAATCTGGCAACTCAATTAGTAAACTTAAATAAACAATTACAGCTACAAACGTGTAGAATAGACACACTATTCTCAATGATGGAAGCTTAAACTATCACGATGGATGATACATTTAAAAAAAACCTTAACATAATTCATTTAAATATTAATTCCTTAATTACTTTAAGTAGAAGATACGACCTTAATAATTTTATAAGTTATAACAACCCTGATGTTGTGTTACTTAATGAAACTAAACTTAATTCTAAACACAAAATACACTTTCAAAATTATTGTATTATACGTAACGATAGAAAAGACGCAAAAAGGGGCGGTGGGACTGCTATTTTGATAAAAAGTGGTATAAAATACTTTAACTACACTAATGATACTATTAGCAAATTTGTATATTTAGAAACAACCATAATAAAAATTCCTCTAAAAAACCATAAGATTCTATATGTTATATCAGCATATTTTCCTGCAGGAAACAATTGCAACTATTTAAATTCCGAATTATCAAAACTCTTTCAGTCCTTAAATCTAACAAACTTAAACCACTACTATATTTTAGCAGGGGATCTGAATTGTAAACACAAAGACTGGGGAAATAGTACAAACAACCC
Organism: Pollenia amentaria; assembly: GCA_943735925.1. NCBI lineage: Eukaryota > Metazoa > Arthropoda > Insecta > Diptera > Polleniidae > Pollenia > Pollenia amentaria. Next base: position 107,565,002 of record OX031006.1, read on the forward strand.
AAAGGGTAATAAACTAGTTGAATGGCTTGCGGCCAATGAAATTTTATGCAGAAGTAGATTGTACGCATCTAAAACCCCCTCATATCCACGTTGTGGCTCTTACTTAGATTTATGTATAGCAGACTCAAGATTGATTATTCATAAGTTAAACAATTCATTAAATTGTCTGGAAACCCTAGATTACGATAGTGATCACAATGCAATTAAAATTCAGATTTTAAAAGTAGAAAATGATACCCCACTAACCCTTTTAAAAGAACAAATTGATGAGAAATTTAATTATAACAGAGCTAACTGGAGGAAATTTAAAAACAATATGTCATCTGAATTGGAAAATACCGGACTGATACCAAATGACAGAAACCTGACAAATTCGGAAATAGATTTTTACCTTCTACGGCTAAATCAATTTTTCCAGAACTCAATCGCAAAATCTGTACCCAAATATAAGGATCATAATACAATAGAAATATTTACTAATTCGATCATAAGGAAACTCCAATCTGAAAAAAGTAAAATAGTCACCATTATCAAAAAACAAAATAGGCTAGAGATTAGTTTGTCACAGATAGAATTAAATCTTATAAAAACTAAATTAAAACTCATTAAAAAGATTATAACTGATAATTTTACACTGGCGGTCAATAAACATTTCCAAGATAGAATTACAAAAATTAGAAGAAACAACCCATCGGAAATGTTTAGTGAAATTAAAAACAATTTAAAAACTCACAACCTCTTAAGGTGGATATTATTAAAATACCACAGGGAAATGAAAATATAATAAAAAATGCGGGATTAAATCCTGAGATATTGGAAACAGATAGGGGCAACTTTCTAGTGAAAGATGATACTCAGAAATTGAACGTTATTGGAGCCTATTTTGAATCAGTTCACTCTCATAAAGAGATCGATATTGATAATAGCTTGCATGTACAAGTTGAAAATTGTTTCTATAGATTTCTAGAAAACAAAAATCAATATGAATGCAATGAATCAACTATTACCACGTTTACAGCATTTAAAAAAGCCAATGATTTGAATGAATCTTTATCTGATAATTACTTTATAACTAAAGATGCAATATTATATATTTTTAAAAATTTAAGAAAAAAAATGTCAGCTGGTCTGGACAATATTCCCAATATTGTTTTGAGAAATACCCCAGAAAAAATTGTTCTGGAATATAATACTCTCTTTAACAATATGCTAAATAATTCATACTTTCCGTATGCATGGAAAATAGCTAAAGTGGTTGTTATACCGAAAAAAGACAAAGACGCCAGTAACCCCAAAAATATGAGAGCAATTAGTCTACTCCCAAACATAAGTAAAGTTTTTGAAATTTGCATTAATAACAACATAATAAATATGTGCAAAGAAAAAAAGCTAATAAATGAGAAACAGTTTGGTTTTAAACACAATCATTCAACAATTCATGCAGTACATCTGCTTGTTTCAAATGTTCACTGGAATTTTTTCAAATCTCTAGTAACAGGGGCTTGCTTAATTGATTTTGAGAAAGCCTTTGATAATGTGTGGATACCCGGATTAATTTATAAGCTTTTGAATTATGAATTTCCATTTCATTTAATTTGCTTAATATACAATATGCTAAATAACAAATCTTTTCAAGTTTCTAATGGAAAAAAAATTAGCGAAAAGAAATTTATTATTGTTAATGGTCTTCAACAGGGCACTGTTAATGCGCCAATACTTTTTAACTTATTTATACACGAACTCTTGAACCAAGTGGAGAATATCATTGGTTTTGCGGATGATATCATAATATATCACTCAGATAATAAAATTGAAAAAATTAACGATAAGTTACAAAAGTATTTTTATATCATTGAAAAATATACAATAGAATGGCACATGAAAATTAACTAAAATAAATGCGAAACAATACTTTTCCGCCCCCCTGTGGGAAAATGCAATAACAACATTAGACGTTATTGGAAATCCTTTAACGTGAAGTCCACAAATAACATTATAATTCCAAATAAACAAGTCGTAAAGTATCTGGGTATACATCTGGATAAGTTCCTTTATTTTAATGACCACATTAATCTTCAAGTAAACAAAGCTAAAAATGCCTTTTTTATGTATAAAAAATTATTTTATTCAAAATTTCTGAATTCAAGGGTTAAGTCATTAATGTATCAGTCCCTAATTAGGCCTATACTTACTTATGGTTGCCAAGTTTGGTACAACATTTCCCCATCTTATATGGAAAAAATTAGACTTTTTGAAAGAAAATGCCTTAGAAGCTGTACCTCACTTTACAGATCAGCAAATGGCAATTACAAAAAATTCATATCAAATCAAAGATTGTACAACGTGGCTCAAGTTAGCAGAATTGACATTTTTATTATCTATTTAATTAGAAACCACATTTTAAAGAGTAACGAGAATAATCTAATCTTAGCCCCCTATTATGCTAGTGACGATTACATATCAAAAAGCCTTCAGGAGGGTTTCGTCCCACCAGAAGCATTCATTTTTCTTGATAGAAATGGTTTTATTCAAAACGAAGCAGGCATACCTATAGTTTATCACATCTATAGACGAGCTAACATTAAATCAATTACAAGTAAACAATTAACAACGGAGAACAGTAGATTTGACACTAGCTTATACGTAACAGATAAAAACAAACCAAGCTTATATAATAAAAAATATTGGTGGCTCACCGAATAAGTTTTTTTCTTTGTTTTTAACCTAGGACCTTAACTTTTATTTTATAAAATATTGTAGTGAGATTTTTTTTCCAACTTTTTTCCTCGCACTGAATATTTGATTATTCAATACATAAATTGTAAATTAAAAAATCAATATTACCAAAAAAAAAATTATATTTATATTCTAATACTGGCTGTACTTGAGTGCCCTTTTTATGGGACAGTGTATTTATATATTACATTTATAAGTATGTACTATTGTTTATTTATAGTTGATTATATATAACATACAATTTTTTTTAAATAAAAAAATTTTAAAAAAAAAAAAAAAAAAAAAAAAAAAATGCAGAACATTGTAACATCAAATTTCATAAGTTTACATGAGAAGCAAAAAACGTTGTAAAATGGAAATTATATGAGATATTAGAGTAATATTAAATATTTAGAATAAAAATGCGATAACCAGTTTTTTTTTTGATAAAAAAATATTTTTACAGTTATTTATTTAGTTATGTGTGTTACGTTATTTTAATTTGTAATTCTCTGAAGCAAAAATCATTTAAAACATTAAATAATTAAATATTTCTGTTAAGTTACAGGTATAATAGAATATAAAGATAATGTACATGGTTATAAATGCAATACTGCGTTTAAACAATAAATTTAAATATGGTTAAATGCACATATAAAAATGATAGTCACACAATTAATATGCAGCATCATTAGGATTGCGTTGACATGGTGAAATAAGTTTGCTTTTCTTATGCAGTGCAGGCAGTACTGCATTTGAGAACGTAGAGATGTTATATTATTAGAGATATTATTTATAGTTTTTTATTTCTAATTAGAAGTGGATTAAACTAAAAATGTACTTCATTAAATTTAAATATAAATTGATTTTAAAAATCCAACTTTTCCAGTATAACTAACGTGTATTTTGATCTCCTTATAATGAATTTTCTCAATAATTTTCTCAATTACAATAAACAAGTTTTGTAAAAAATTTGACTCAATACATATATGCATATTTGTCTCCATCTAAGGAATTATTTCAAAAAAACTTCTGCAAGAAGTAAATTTTAATTAGTTAATTTCTGAAAAATTTAAATAAGAAGAATGAAACAGTTTTTCAATTAACACGTTAACTGTCCGCAGCCCATATGTGGGCGTTGAATTGTGGACGTTGAGAGAACATCGTTTATTTGACTTGGACTTCACAGGACACACCATTAAAAAGAAGAAAAGATGTGCTGGGACATGTAGGAAATCTCGTTTATTTGACGTGGACCAGATTGTGAGGATTGATAGAAAAAAACCATAAAAAATATTGAAAAATAACATATTTATTGAAAAAAAGACTACAATTATTATTGAATATTCTTATGAACTCTTTGGAAACATTGCAAACAATAGGGCTTAGTACAAATATTGCATATTTGTGAGACTTTTTTTGCTTTATTAGTTGCAGCTGCTGCTGTCTCATCCATCAGTCCATATTCATTGTAACATCCTGCACATCTACTTCTGGCTAGCTTTTCATCTTTTCTATCCAATCGTGTAAGAAAATGCTTGTTCGAGACAGTCGGCGGATCATTAGCTCTTTGGGAGATACTTGTAGTTGGGCTATTCTGTGGCGTAATTGGTTCCGGTAAATTGGCTGCCTGTACCCCCAATAGGTTTTTTTACAATATCTTTTTTGTTAACCGGTTTCCAGCGACTCATACGACCTCCTGGATTATTAGATATAATTTGTTCAGCGTATATATTAGTCTGTTTGATCATCAAGTCTAATACATTGTCGCCAACTAAAAGGCGAAATACAGTTAGTACATCAGAATTTTCTGGAATGTTTTCTGTGTGTATGGTGGGTCCTTCACCCCTAAAAGAAAATCAGAATCTGCCGTATTATCGTCACTATCAAAATCAAATAAATCATACTCTTCTCCATCCGACGAACTTGACTCAATAGCTTCAAAATCACTCTCTTCTAGTATTCTTTTCAATTCTTCGTCCGTATATTTTACTTTTGGACTCATTATTGCTCAAAGTCTAATCAACACTGTTTTTTTGTTTTACTTGAATAATGCTGTCTGTAAAAAAAAGAAATCGCCGCTATCATGGCGGGGATTCCCTCGTTTTTAAAATTGTTATGCCAAATTTACTTCCTTTGTTTGTTGCCAATCGAAAGATTTGCTTGTACGTTTTTTGTTTGTTCTTTGACGTGCAGCTGCCAAAGCGAATTCGAGTTTTGACAATAAAAGTGCCATTTTTGTTATGTTGTAGGTACTTATTGTCGGCTTGCAGTCACCATGCTAAATTCGCCTTGCCCCGCTCTAGAAAATGCATTATATTACATGTGGTATGTGGACTCTGTAGGCGATTTATAGGAGATTTTGTTTCATGGAGTCCACAGCCCACATGTGGGCTATTAAAAAAACAATCTTTTAGCTATTTATATATATTTTTAAAGATGTAGATATTTATTTTTATTGGGGATTACCCAAAATACATCGATTATTAAAAAAAAAAAAAAAAACGGACGTGCGAGGCATTCCTCAGTCTCTGCTTTGGACAGTTAACGTGTTAAAAGTAGTATTGATAGCAGCCCGCGAATTCAGTGAACCAAAAATGTTGTACCAAGAAGCGCTTATCCTAAAAAAATACTATTAGTATTTAATAAAGCCGTAAAAGGATTAACACAAAATTTAGCTAAACAATTTATATTCCAGCACTTTAAAAGAAATGCTATTATTCTAAAGATGTAGATAACAAGTAATTTATTATTTAAAACCAAAGGCTTTATAACAGTCTTTTTGAGGATATTAATGAAGGACGACTTGGAAGAATGTAATCCTAACAAAAAATACCAGATTATTTTAAATAAACGTCGAAAAAATATTTCTATTGTATTAAAAACTTTCTATATTAATAATGAAGATATATTCTGATCCAATAGCAACAGATTCATTATAGGGAAATTCGACTGTATTAACATTTATTAAAAAGTATATATGTACATATATAAACTCATAAGGTTGGAAAACGAAATAAATGATGGAAAAATAATGGCAGTCTGCTGGAAGAAAAAAACTAAGGACCTGCAGATGGTACTATTTATTCTTGGAAATTCATAGCGTATGGGAGTGCAATGGGTTAAGCTGTGAAATTTCTAACAGTCCAATGTAGAAGAAGCTGATAGTCATACTTAATATAGGCTTTGCAATACATATATGTATATATATATATGGATTCGGTATATATTAATTTTACAGTACTGTTTTTCTTTTTGCTTATGCAATAATGTGCAGCTTGATCACTTATTCCACTAACACGTTCAGAGTATGAAACAGAATACCCATTTTTGACGTAAAAAAATGAATGTGTTCGTAAAAATATATCAAATACTCTGCTAATTTTTTTTTAATTAAGATTATTCATTATGTTTTTTAAGGAAATTATTTACTTAATGATAAGCCATTTTAGATATTGTTAATAGCTTGGATATTTTTTAAGGTGGAAGATTAAATTTTGTTTTTAAATATTTAACGTAAATCGTAATCAATAAACAGTCTATTTCAAAATTTTCAATGATACATTGCTTTGCATTTTAGCAAACGATATTTATACTATTGTAAAAAATTCTTTGATGCTTTTAAAAGGGAACGTTTTTTTCTTAAGCAGACATAAAGGCAAAACTCATTGAAAAAAAATTCCAAGTACTCAATACGTGTTGTTGTTGTAATGCAGTTTTACCAACCAAAACGGTTGTTCGTTGATAACGTTTTTGTTAAGTAGGTAACAAATATTTGAAATTAAAGTAAAAAAGGCTTGTTTCGCTAAAAATTATGTGTAATCAACCTTTATACGTAAAAGCAAATGTGACAGCAGGTACAATCGAACTTCCCTATAATATATCTGCATGGGACCATAAAATCACTTCATTTACGTTAAAAAAGCAACAATTTTACAACTTTGGGTTTTGTTCAAATGTATTTTACTTGTAGATTTGTAATTTGTTGTTTTGAGAAACAGCGCGCAGGTTTCTATACTTGCTCATGGAGTTTTTTTTTCAATAAGTTTTGCCTTTATGTCTGCTTAAGAAACGGACCGACCCTTTTTAAAGCATAACATTTTTTTTTGCAATAGTATACATATGGTTTGCTAAAATGCAAAGCAATGTATCATTGAAAATTTTGAAATAGACTTTTTTTATTGATTACGATTCACGTTAAATATCTTAAAAAAATTTTAAACTTCCACCTTAAAAAATATCCAAGCTATTAACAAAATAAAAATGGCTTATCATTAAGTACATAATTTCCTTAAAAAACATAATGAATAATCTTAATTAAAAAAAAAAAATTAGGAGAGTATTTGATATATTTTTACGAACACATTCATTTTTTTACGTCAAAAATGGGTATTCTGTTTCATACTCTGAACGTGTTAGGGGAATAAGTGATCAAGCTGCACATTATTGCATAAGCAAAAAGAAAAACAGTGCTGTAAAATTAATATAAACCGAATCCACATTTATATATATGTATTGCAAAACCTCTATTAAGTATGACTATTAGCTTCTTCTACATTGGACTATTAGAAATTTCACAGCTTAACCCATTGCACTCCCATACGCTATGAATTTCCAAGAATAAATAGTACCATCTGCAGGTCCTTAGTTTTTTTCTTCCAGCAGACTGCCATTATTTTTATTATATGATTTTTCCATCATTTATTTCGTTTTCCAACCTTATGAGTTTATATATGTACATATATACTTTTTAATAAATGTTAATACAGTCGAATTTCCCTATAATGAATCTGTTGCTATTGGATCAGAATATATCTTCATTATTAATATAGAAAGTTTTTAATACAATAGAAATATTTTTTCGACGTTTATTTAAAATAATCTGGTATTTTTTGTTAGGATTACATTCTTCCAAGTCGTCCTTCATTAATATCCTCAAAAGACTGTTATAAAGCCTTTTGTGTTAAATAATAAATTACTTGTCTTCTACATCTTTAGAATAATAGCATTTCTTATCAAGTGCTGGAATATAAATTGTTTAGCTAAATTTTGTGTTAATCCTTTTACGGCTTTATTAAATACTTATAGTATTTTTTTTTAGGATAAGTGCTTCTTTATACAACATTTTCTTTCACTGAATACGCGGGCTGCTATCAATACTACTTTTAATTGAAAAACTCTTTCATTCTTCTTATTTAAATTTTTCAGAAATTAACTAATTAAAATTTACTTCTTGCAGAAGTTTTTTCGAAATAATTCCTTATATGGAGGCAAATATGCATATATGTATTGAGTCAAATTTTTTACAAAACTTGTTTATTGTAAAGAAAAATTCAATTGAGAAAATTCATTATAAGGACATCAAAATACACGTTAGTTATAATGGAAAAGTTGGATTTTTAAAATTAATTTAAATTAAATGAAGTACTTTTTTTTAGTTTAATCCACTTCTAATTAGAAATAAAAAACTATAAATAATATGTCATAATAATATCTCTAATAATATAACATCTCTACGTTCTCAAATGCAGTACTGCCTGCACTGCATCAGAAAAGCAAACTTATTTCACCATGTCAACGCATTCCTAATGATGCTGCATATTAATTGTGTGATTATCATTTTTATATGTGCATTTAACCATATTTATCTTTATATTCTATTATACCTGTAACTTAACAGAAATATTTAATTATTTACCCCCATATTCATGAAAAATATTGTAGGTTTATAGCAGGCTTATGAAAGGAATTTTCTATGAAAATTTGTTTAATTAATCTTTTATTAAACAAAAATATTTTTTATGAATATAGACATTAATGTTTTAAATGATTGTTTAGCTTAACCCGAATTGTTCCCGTGTGTCCATATGGACACACAAATATGCTGTTGCTTAGAGAGCCAGCACATGTAAACAAATTTCTTCAGAATAACGGAACATCATTTTTTTGCATCAACAAGCATCATAGCAAAGACTATAGATTTATAAAGATGTTGCACTTAGTACATTTGGAATTGACAAAAATGTTGTGCTTCTTAATGATGAGGGGGGGAAGTAACAAGGAAAGCAAAAACTTCGTGCTCACATTCAGAAAACTGAAGAGAGCAAAAAACCACATGCATTAATACATGCATACACATGTTTTTTGTTTTTGTCAACCAACGTGTGTGTGCGTATGTTTTTTTTCGTTAAAACCGGTTTTCGTGCTCACATTCAGAAAACTGAAGAGAGCAAAAAACCACATACATGCATCAATACATACATACATACACATGTTTTCTGTTTTTGGAAACCAACGGGTGTGTGCGTAATTTTTTTTTTTTCGATAAAACCGGTTTTCGGTATTTTTATTTTTTAAGAGATTTTGTTTTGTTTTCAAGCAATTTATGTGCAAATAACCTACGTAAGAACAAATGCGACCGATTGTTTAATTGGTAGGGTAAGAATATGTGTTTTATTGTTGTAAAAATGAAATTATAACGATTCGAACCGAATTATTATTAAAATTTTTAGACAATTCAACTATGTACATATGTACTTATAAAATATCTATGTATGTATCAAACGAATTTATTATAAAACAAGTGTGTTTTCTTAGGACGTGTGTGAGGCGATAGAAAAGAGCGAATGCAAGTAAAATGTTGACACTTCTGAAATTAATGAAACTTCAATAGCCCTGGGGGCTAGTAGAATTTTTAAAACAACCAAAAAATTTCTGACAAGCAGCAAATCGCAAATTGTAATTGAAAAATTCGAAAAAAATGTTTAAAAAATTTTGTGAATTCAAAACAAAAATATAAAATAAAATGCATAGAGCCACCTGCAAAAAAATTGTATTTTCCTAATTTGTTCATTATTTTATACAGTACTTTTTGTTTATAGTCATTTCCATTGTTAGTCACATTAGCGATATAGTCCATTTAATCTTTATTTTTGCCGCTATAGGTACAGAAGATTAATAGAAAGTATTTACGTTATAGTCCATTTAGCGATATAAGCACATTTACAAAAGTAAAGCAAATTATTAACGTTTTAGTCACATAAGCCTAAGTTTTTTGTTTGTTTCCGAAGTTACAAACCATATCAAAGAATCAAGAAATTAATCGTTTACTTTTTCTTATCAGCTTTCCAATCGAAAAAAATTAGTTTTTGTGTTTGGTAACAGTGATGAAATATCTTATTATTGTTTTAACTTTTTTAAAATAGTTTGCAAATCTGTTGCAAAGCTATAATCCCGCTGTCAGTGTTGTTAATATGATTTTTTATTTTATAAATTCATATTAAATTCGCCAAAAATCTGCAAAAAAATTTCAATATTTAGCATTATTCCAGTAGTGTGTTTTTATTATAGTTTTTTGAACGATTTAAAATAAATCGGGCATGCTCTGATAATCGTAAAACGCTTAACATTCTTACTTGAAATCGTATAATATGTGTTCTGTAAATCGCAATAGCACGAAGTTTGGCGAATTAAAATTACAAAAGTATGCTGAAGGAAACTAGAATTTTTGTAAGAAACTATGGCAGATCGCAAGCATAACGCAAGAGTTTCCGAACACTGTAAAATAAATCTGGTGTTTTGCTTTTTTAAATCTTGCGAATATCATAACAAGGCTGAATATCTTAAAACTTAGAACTTCAGAGATCAGTGAATTGAATTTTGCAAAAATATTAATTTTAAGAAATTTTTAAAATTCCATTTAATATACAATCAAACGCGATTAAATTTTTAGAATTTATTTTCCAAAATAAATTAAAAATTTACTTGTTTTCTTGTAGAGATCCGAAGTTTGATAACTTTTGGCAGGGAAAATGTCTGCAAATCAAATAAAGCTTAAGCTTTATTCCAAGTTTCTAAAGCAACCATTTTTAAATATGTTTCATGTAATTATCTGGCAATATTATCAATTTTTTATCTAAAACATTCTCATTCGTATTGCGATTTTAAAATTTGTTAAAAATTTAAAAAAAAAACTATAGCCTTGCTCATAATTTTTTTTATATAATTAAGAAAGAAAGGTAAATTGCTTTTCATAAATCGCTAACTTTTTTAAATTTTGCCAAAAATTTACATATGTGGCACACATATACACATGTGAACTAGGCGTATAGTCATTCTAGCGATATAGTCCACGATTTGTGACTATAAGCAAAAAGTACTGTACATAGTATTTTTTTAAATATTTTAACACAACGTCAAAATTTTATATCGTCAAAAAAGATATAATTTTTTCCAACGATATTTTTCAAAAAAGTTCTTATAATGTAGACCATAACCAAGCAAATAGTAGTTAATATAACATACACTGTCCCGTGTTCGAGCACTAGTATATTTACAATCATAAAATCTAAGGTGTTTCTTTTAGGAATTTTGATAAATTAACTTGTGAGTACTGCAATATATACATAGCTATGTGTTAGTATAATTAAAATGGGAAATAGCTTAGAAACAAAAGAAAAGTTTTAGGCACCACCATTTTTTTTAATATACATATAAGTTTGGCAACATGTTGTTATCCCAAAATGAATTAACATAGGTATGTAATTTAATTGCAGTTTATTTCGTTGACTCGTCTATAAATGTGGTATACTACCGTAGTCCCATATTTTGAATATATCCTTATTTATCTAGGTATACGATGAAAACGCATTCTTTATTTCGTTAAAATATATCATTTCACACAGCAGAAACATGAATTTTTTCCCCACATGGAAATACTTTGTTACCATAGTACTTTGTTACCGTTTCACACACGCCCTAACTATTTACCACGAGTATTTAGGTAATAATTTTACTTATAGGCTCTTTACAAGTTCAATGGTTACAAATTTTAACTTTTTCAGTATGTAATCGATGATTTGAAGGTATTTAAATGTTTCCCATGTGTATTGCTTCCGTCATAATATAAGGAAGGACTAGTAAATTTAACATCTCCATCCTGTCTTTATAACATACGTTATTCTCCGCAAACCAGAAACAATAAATAAATTAATAAATTTTTCATTTTCATTGCTTTATTTTGTAAAAATATGTTTGCAGACCTTTATAAGAATTTTACAAACTTCTTAAAGGTACACTTCCAAAGCCTGACTATTTTTCATAATTTGTAATAATTATTTGTTGTAATAATAAACAAAATTGGATTTTTCATCGGAAACAATTTAATAATTTGTCAAATAATACAATTTTAATAAAATGTATTGAAAATCAAGTTTTCATAAATTTTTAAACAAAAAATAAATAAAATTTCAAGAAATTACGTGCACACACATCAAACTGGCTGCAAATTTTTATGAAAATCAAAAGCATTTTGATTATGTCGCCATGTCGCATTAGTAAACATCAAATATCTTTTATAAACGAAGCAGTTAATTTTTTTTAGAAAAATGATTTCTAATATTCCTACAATTGTTTAAATTTAGACAATAACAGCATATGAACTTCGGTGCAAATCGATATATGTACTTTCATCTGTACAACAATAAAACACATATTATTGCCCTACAATTAAAAATCGGTCACATTTGCGTTTACATAGGTTTTTTGCACATAAATGGCGTGCAAACAAAACTTCTTTTATTACTTAAATGTGTTTTCAACGAGAAAAACAAGACTTCTTTTAGTTTTTTTTTTATATTTTTTTCATTGTTATGTACATACATATTTGTACATACACACACGCATGCACGCACATATGCGCTGATAGATGAGAAAAAAAAGTTCTCTGAGAGTAAAAACAAAGACTATAATTTACTCTCACAAGTGGATTTAGCGGCTAAATCCACCAGAAAAATTAATATCGACAGAAAAATGTATGAACTTTGTATGGCAGTGCAATTCTTTATAAATCTATAGTCTTTGATCATAGTTAATTGTCACTAAAGGCCGTGTCAGATAAAACTTTGTCGCTTTGCGTGACGTTTCTACCTTTGGCAGAAAAACGCAAAGCAAATGGTGTTTAACACAATGAAAACTTTGACAACACTCACGCATTGTTTGTTTACTTATAAAAGCGGTTGGTAATTTGTACATTTAATTATTTGTTACAAAAATAAAAGTTAAAAATTTAATTGGACGGTTTTTTTCAATTGCATTTGGCAAAAAAAATATAAAAAACCAAAGAAAATTATACTAGCCAATTGTCAAAGCGCGCAAAAAGATGAGAGTTGGCTAACTTTTTGCTTCGCTCCGCTTTGAAAGTACTTTATGTGACATGTTTCGTATAAGTATGTAAATTTTATCTTAGATGTCAAAGCGAATCGGTAACGCAACGCGAAGCAAAAGTTTTATCTGACATGGCCTTAAGAATCAGTATAGTTGATGAATGCTTATGAACAGTGTCGTGACCATAAAAGTGCGTAAATAAAAAAAACATCAAAAATGTCGAATTTGGAGATGAAAAAGTAAGTATTGCCTTATATTTATTTATACATTGTTTTAAACTAAAAAAGTTTTGGTGAATAATATAACTAGGAAATTGTTGAATTAAATATGGTAAAGTTCTTTAAAAAAAATTTATTGTATAATGTGAGTTTTTTATGATTTTTGTAAGTGTGTCCATATGGACACACGGGTACATACCTAGACGCATTCAAATTTTTTGTTTGTATATTATTTTAGCAATGTTTTTTAATAAAATAATTAATATTTGCTTCATTTAATTTATTTTATGTATGACTTCAAAGAAAATTGTAACTCAAAGAGGTTTTGGACTATATTGAAGAGCTTGACAGTGGAGAGGAAGATGACGAAAACAATGTACGAAAAATTTTTATTGAACCTCCAGAAAATGAAGGGTATTTTAGTGGTGAAGACGACGCTCAAAATGAATTTGAAGGTGCCCCAGATGATTTGTGCCCAAAACAGCTAAAAGCTGGCTGCGAAATTGTGCTAAGAAATGGACGTAGGCCATCCACAGTAGAAGAGCTTGAAAATTGCCAAAGAGGAGTAGAGATGAATGATATTGTAAAAGATGTTTTAGAAATTTCTGCATCAAACATATCTATTGGTCTTCTGGAATCCAGTTCGGACAATGTCGAAGAAGAAACAATTGGGGCTATTGCTAAGAAAATAAAAGTAACTAAAACAAAAGTTTGTAATGAGTTTATCTGGAAAACAAATGAGAGCACAGATGGCATGACGCAAATGTTCCCCGAACCAAATTACGAAGATTGTCGTGGTCTAAAGCCTCACGAACTTTTTGAAAGATTTTTTGATGAAGATATTTTTCAGCTTATAGTTGATAAATCTGCTAAATACGCAAATTTTCGATATCAATCAAATCCGTCAATTACTATCGCCGAAATCAAAACTTTTTTTGGAATTCTCCTAATAAGCGGATACAACTATCACACAAGTATGAGGAATATGTGGTCTGATGATGACGACTTACGAAATAATTTAGTTTGCAATAGCATGCGAAAATGTCGTTTCATGGAAATTTTAAAATATATTCATTTTGCCGATAATGATGCTCCCGGTTCATCACAAATTCCAAATGTCGACAAAATGTGGAAACTTCGACCACTAACCGACCGATTGATAGCAAACATGATCAAAAATTTCCATCCAGAAGGGCACTTATCATATGATGAAAGCATGATAAGTTATTTCGGAAAACATGGTTGTAAACAATTTATTAGGGGAAAGCCATTGCGCTTTGGGTACAAGGTGTGGTCATTATGTACTCCCTCAGGTTACCTGATCAATTTTGAAATATATCAGGGAAAGAATCCACGTTCAATTACTGATTTTCAAAACAAATATGGCAAATGTGCAGAACCGCTGATAAGCATGATTGAGAACTTTCCGGAAAATATAAAACAGTTTCCATTTTCCTTTTTTTTTCGATAATCTTTTTACGAACTTTCAGTTGTTGTCCTATCTTAAATCACACGGTTATAACGGAACCGGAACAATAAGAGAAAATCGTATTCCGAAAAATTCACCGCTACCAAGGAAAAATTAACTCAAGAAAGAGAAGCGTGGATATTGTGTGGCTGCGACTGAAGAAAGAAGTGGTATACATATCGTCAAATGGGTTGATAATAGTGTTGTAAGCGTCGCTTCAACTATTTACGGAAAATTGCCTATGACCAATGCTTCACGATACTGCCGCGAGAAAAGAATGAAAATCAATATTCCACGCCCTTCTTCAATAACGCACTACAACAAATTTATGTGTGGAGTTGACAGAATGGACCAAAATATATCCCTTTATAGGATAGCATACAAAGGAAAAAAATGGTGGCAGTCAATTTTCACTTGGCTGATTGATGCAAGCGTTCAGAATGCTTGGCAATTGTCTCGAAAAGAAAATCCGAATATATCAAACCTTGAGTTCAGGAGACAAATAGCGGTTTTTTATTGCAAACATTTCGGTAAAACGCCACAACGTCCAGGTCCATCTGTAAACCGAAAAAGGAAAGAAACAGCTTACTCTGTACAGTCAACATTACGTTATGATGGGTGTGCTCATTATGTTATACCAGTTGAAGAAAAAAAGACGTTGCGCCTGGGAATTCTGCAAGTCAGTTGGACGAACAGCCTGCGTCAAATGTAATGTCGGACTATGCGTCAAATGTTTTGTGGCCTACCATACGGATCGTACAACCTAAATGTTAAACTAAATATTAATATCAGAATAAATCATTTTATTGTATTTGAATTCAATTAAAATAATAATTTTCCAAAAAAAATTTTTATATTTAAACTTCTCGTAAGCGTACCCGTGTGGCCATATGGACACATCTTTTTTTTCCACACTTAGTGTGTCGGGCTGGGAAAAAATGATTTTTTCATAATCAGTTATACCTCTTAATTTGATCTATACCAACAATATCAAAATTTTCTAAAAAAAATAGTTATAGTACAATTCGGGTTAATATTATCATACTTTCGTTGATGATTCGTCGTTTTGCTTCAGAGAATTACAAATTAAAATAACGTAACACACATAACTAAATAAATAACAGTAAAAATATTATTTTTTTATCAAAAAAAAAAAAAATCGGTTATCGCATTTTTATTCTAAATATTTAAAATTGCTTTTATATCTCAATTAATTTCCATTTTACAACTTTTTTGCTTCTCATGAAAACTGTGATGTTATATTATTCTGCATTTAAGATGACGATATGTGCAGTTCTTTTAGTTTTCTTTTTAAATAATATTTGCCTACAAAAAATTCAACACACACTTTGGCTCGTTGCCTTTAACAAAAACAAAATACACACAAAGGCATTTCGTGCTGTGGTCATGCAAACTGCCGAGCAACAACAACATTACTGGTGAGGAGCGTTAAGAAAATTTTTTGTTTCCTCATTTTTCATGACTGAGGAAAGGCAAAAATTTATTTTTCCTCACGCTCATGAATTAATTGGCAAAAAAATTCACAATTCATTCATGGTTGTGAAAAAAATTACACGTTTTAAATTCCTCATTCATGAAAAAATTCATGAATGGTTAAATATGAGCGATAATATATGAATTTTTCGGAACTCTGAAACGATTTTCACACCTTAAAAAAAAAATCAGAAAAAGAATTCTTGACAAATAGTATGAAAAATCGAAGGAAGAACATGTTAATCAATTAAAATAGGTAATCATTCACAACAAACTTCGATCCACCGATGGGGTGAGAATACCACTTGGTTTAGATATTGATGTTTGACTAATGACTGCCAGAAGTCGTCAATGGCGGTGAGTGTTAAACGGCGAAGATTTCTGACGATATAGTCACCAGTCACCCTTATTGCAATAGATTAAGGAAATAAGTTAACTTTTTCTTTAATCTATAACCAGTCGCAGGCGTATTATATTTAAATTCGACAACCTAAGGGTGAGTTTGGTTACTATCGAAACATTTCAATCGACCTGTCCGTTAAAGTGGGTTCGATTCCCCGGTCAATCAAGAATGCAAACTTATCAAGATATTTGAATTCATTTGATGTTGTAAAATTCCTTTCTTCATCAAAATAATTTTATGAAAATTAAATTTAATGAACTTCAGCTTGAATAAAAAAACCAAAATTTGGATTAATCCCCATAAACTGCTCAATAAAATAACCACAATTCTAATTATTGCTCAACAGCTAAGGCGTTAGCTCTATGTTTGCATTTGTCCTTTAAGTTTTGCTGAAAAAGGTCAACGAGAAAATGAAAGACTATGTCATGTTATAAAATTCCTTTCTTCATTAAAAATAATTTAATGAAAATTAATTTTGGTGAACTTTAAGCCTGATTAAAATATAAAACTTTGGATTAAAAACCATTAACAGTTCAATAAAATAACCACTTACTAATTATTGTTAAACAGCAGGCACAAGTTCTATGTTTAGATTTGTCCTTCAAGTCATGCTGAAAAGGTCAACGAAAAAACAAAGACAAAAAAGAAAAACATAAAAAACAAAAAAAAATATTTTGGAATTCTGATAGTGTGGGGACTATCTAAACATGTAAAATCAACCTGTCCGTGGGTTAATCCCAGCTTCAGTCAAAAATGAAAAATTATAAATAAAGTTTAATTCATTTCATGTTGTAAATTCCTTTTTTCATTCAAAATCTATATATATAAAATAGGATGTGTGTATGTATGTATGTATGTATGTATGTAACGTATGGACTCCAAAACGGCTGGGCCGATTTTGATGAAATTTTCAGGGAATCTTCAGAATCTTCAGGCGGGTGACACTGTGAAGCCTGATTTTTGGTCTGGGGGCGGAGGGGCGTGGCAAAATCCATAACTTGAGAACGGCTTGACCGATTTAGACGATTTTTTCTTTAAAATTATCGCCATGGTCCAACTTAGGTTTTTACGGAAAGAAAATTTTGCCCCGCCCACTTTTACGCTCACTTTTTCGATTTTCCCTAAAATCAGAAAACGGCTCCATCGATTTGACTAATTTTTCCTTCAAATGTTTGTATTAATCCATTTTAAGTTCTCATCGAAAGAAAAATTTACCACGCCTACTTTTACGACCACTTTTTCTATTAAGCGCATGACCGATTTTTTCTTTAAAATGAAAAAAGAAAAGAAAATTTTGCCCCGCCCACTTTTACGCCCACTTTTTCGATTTTCCCTAAAATCAGAAAACGGCTCCATCGAGTTGACATATTATTCTTTCAAATGTTCGTATTAATCAACTTTAAGTTTTCATCGAAAGAAAATTTACCACGCCTACTTTTACGCCCACTTTTTCTATTAAGCGCATGACTTGAGAACGGCTTGACCGATTTGGACGATTTTTTTCTTTAAAATGATTGCCATGGTCCAACTTAGGTTTTTACGGAAAGAAAATTTTGCCCCACCCACTTTTACGCCCACTTTTTTCGAATTACCTAATCAGAAAACGGCTCCATCGATTTTGTCAGAGAATGCGGTCGTGAAATAAAATCAATTTTATTTCGAGGACGTTTTTTCTAATGCTCTCACATATAGACACTTATCCTCTTAACAATGTGCCATACTTTCATTCAATTTCATACATTTTGTAAACAAAGAAAAATAAGAACAAAAGAAAAAGAAAGAAATGAGAGAGAATTTGAAGTTACTGCCGACGTTTTACTTATGTGCTTTAGAATTTTTGCCTGAAGCTTAAGACTCAATTCTGCTTTATCATATATCATTAATCGATGATAAACAACTTTGTGTACTCTTGCATTTAAGATACCTACATTTTGTGCACATTTTTGAGTTTTACTCAAAACCTGATAAAAATAACGGTACATTCAAACAAACCTTGCTTTCAATTGCTCACTGATTGCATTTGAATTGTTTTGCGTTAATTGCTGTTTTGTGCACATAAGTCAAAACCTAAAAGTGAAATCAATTTAGTAAATAGGTGTTTCGCAATTTGCAATCTATATCTATATATACATATAAAATAGGATGTGTGTGTGTATGTATGTATGTAACGTATGGACTCCAAAACGGCTGGGCCGATTTTGATGAAATTTTCAGGGAATCTTCAGAATATTCAGGCGGGCGACACTGTGAAGTCTGATTTCTGATTTTTGGGTCTGGGGGCGGAGGGGCGTGGCAAAATCCATAACTTGAGAACGGCTTGACCGATTTGAACGATTTTTTCTTTAAAATGATCGCCATAGGTTTTTACGGAAAGAAAATTTTGCCCCGCCCACTTTTACGCCCACTTTTTTCGATTTACCTAAAATCAGAAAACGGCTCCATCGAGTTGACTAATTTTTCTTTCAAATGTTCGTATTAATCAACTTTAAGTTTTCATCGAAAGAAAAATTTACCACGCCTACTTTTACGCCCACTTTTTCTATTAAGCGCATAACTGGAAAACGGCTTGACCGATTTGGACGATTTTTTCTTTAAAAGGATCGCCATGGTCCATCTTAGGTTTTTACGGAAAGAAAATTTTGACGCGCCCACTTTTACGCCCACTTTTTTCGTAAGAAAAACTTTATGATAGGTATTTCATGGATTTTTATTTAAAGGCCGTAAATTCCGTTTAAAGATCAATTTAAATCGTCTGGTAATACAACACAAATGTTTGCTTAGGGCCAGCAACGCGGACCGGGTCAGCTAGTAATTTAATAAAAATTAAATTTGATCAACTTAAGCCTGATTAAAAAATAAAAATTTGGATTAAAAACCATAAACAGTTCAATAAAATAACCACAATTGAAATTATTATATTTGAAATATGTATGGTGCATTCACCGCCAAATCGGTGGTTTAACATTTTTTTTAAATTTCCCTAATTTTGTGATGTTTTTAGTACATCTGAAAAGGGCCTTTGACTCCTTGACTCCTTTTTTAGTTTTAATTATTTATTTATTTATTAACAGAGTAATAATAAAAAGCCTAATTACAGAGCTTTCATTTCGAGATATACATATAAAAGAAAGTTCATTACTTTCTTAAAAATTATCCAAATTTGTTTTTTTTTTTGTTATAAATTCGATTTTAGATGTTTTTTGCAGAAACAAATAGAAAAAAAGTATTAAAAAATATAAATACAACAGAAGTGAAACTGAAATGTGCACCAAATGGATAAACTAAACTTTGATACTCTGAGGGATTTCTGCCCATTGTGGAAAAACTGGGAGACCCACAAGGATGCTACATACCTTATTTTATAAATAATTTGTCCAATTTGGTGTTCCATAAGTTTATTTTAATAAGATTGACGAATTGGCTATTTTTTAAATGAATTTTCATGTTGTAAGGTATTGCAATGATTCTCTGAGGGATTTCAGGCCATTGTTTTCTTGATTAAGTTTTTTAAATTTTAAAACGTTTATTGAAAAATAATTGTATCCTTACATTTTTATTGAAAATGTGTAATTTTAAACTTTTTCTTTTTTCAAAAAATGAAAAAATAGTTATGGAGGCACTACCGGACCTAGCTTAAAAGTAGTTGGGTGGATAGAACACACTTATTTTTTTTTTTTTTGTATCTCTTTTAGTTTTGGAGATGTAAGGTAACCAAAATTGCCCGATTTTACCCCCTAAACATTTGAATTTTGTAATATCCCATTTTAGTGGATCGACTTGGGGAGAGACCAACATTTGTTCCAAATTTCGAGCTTTTAGCTTCAGGCGTTTAGTCTGTGCGATGATGAATCAGTCAGTCAGGCAGTAACGTTACAATTCCATATCTGTATATAGATTAGACATTGCGAAGATTATCCAGCTAATCTAAATCCTTTACACTATCGGATATGTTCTAGAATACGAAATCACATGAAATTGAAAGTTCATAAAAATACTTTCTTGTATTAACCTCATACTTTGAGGACCACTTTTCTCTACCTAAACTACTTTTGAAATCAGGGAAAGCTACGATAATTTTTATAAAAATTCTATTGAAAATCTTCGATTTCAATTTCACGTGATATAAATTTACAAAACATGGCCGTATGACTCACAGATTTGGGGCAAATTATCGCATTCGATATCGATCGAAATAACAATACAATTTAAAAGGAATTTTCGAATGCCGTAATTCGCCACCTGCACTATACATGAAAAATAATTCTTAATTGTTTCCTATAGTCCACAAAATCTGTTTTAGTTCATTTACATCATTTTGTTAAATGTCATAGTTTGGTTAAAAATAAGAATAAATCACTTCGTCATAAATTAAACATTTTATTTAATTTAAATGGAAACCCTCAAATAGTACTATTTGAAATGAAATTTATAATACACATGATAAGACGCCAGTTTTCTTCTTTTTCTGTACGAAGGTTATACGCAGTGTTTAAAAATGCTTGACTATTTTTAAGGTTTTTGTAATTGCTTAACTTAACTTAAGAAAAAGAACACAGCAAAAGCAAAAAGCAAAAGCAAACGCAGAAAAAGTGAGAGTAAATAATTTATTTATTCTCACCATGTTTATGTTCTCAGCTTAAAAAGCCAGCCAAGCAACCACTTGAAAAAAAAAATTGCTGTTGCTGTAAGTAATAAGTTTTTGTTTATTTTTTTTTTTGCTTTGGCTTAACTGTAAATTGATGTGCTTAAATTCAGCGAGTATTAACTTCTTTGCTGTTTTTGACTTCATTGCTGTTGCTTGCTGTTGCAGGCGTTAGTTGCATAGAATAGGTATATACATAATTACATAACACAAAATAAACAAATTAGTTTAAAAAAACGTGTAGTTTCATTTATGTATGTATGTACCTATTTATTAAAAAAAAACGCAAAATACCAAAAAAATTCGAAACAAATTCGTTCATAATATATTAAGTTCCAGCAACAGCAAAGAAGTTAACTTGCTGACTTTAAGCGCATCAAAAGCAAAAAAAAAACAATCAAAAACTTAATACTTACAGCAACAGAAAATTTGTTTTCTTAAGTAGCTTCTTTGCTGACAGATTTAGCAGAGTACATGCACATAGCGAGTTTAAACAAATTATTTACTCTCTTTGTTTTGCTTTTGCTTTTTTGCTTTTGCTGACTCGTTATCAAAGAGTTAAGTAAACACTTAGACACACAGTTTTTTAATTTGCTGCAAAAAATGTAAACAAAGCAAAAATGTGCGACTGTTGCTATTTTAAAGCAAGCAATTTAAACACTGGTTATACGACCCAATCTGAATAGAGCACATGTTAAATAAAATTAAAACCTATTCAATAAGTTTTTTGGCTTTGAAATATCTGCGCAGATAGAGAACTTGCCATGTTGCCAATCCAAGAAGACAACACATACTGAAAATACTAAAGAATAAGACACGAGAGTTTGTTTTTTCTGAAAATAAAAAGGTAAATTATTATATATATTTATATCTGTCTGCTTTAAGCTATTGTAAAAATTTTAACTTACCATTAGTGTCTCTCATTTCCTCTTCTCGTTTACGCATTAAAGCAAAGTCTCTTACAATAGAATCTGATAAATCCTCCAAGCGTTTCAAGTCAACTTCCAGTGGCTTAATTTTTGAAGCTTCAGCAATCTAATTATTTGTAAAATTAGGTTTAAATACATACAATAAAGTGATTCAATACCATTACTTACACCTTCGTAGCTTTTCGTTTCAACACCTTTTTTGGTCACAAGAGAAACCTCTTGAGCAATTCCTCGTTGGTCTGTAGAAATTAGTTTTTTTTTAATAGGATGAATGTACTATACATTATCAGTTGCAATTATTACTTACGTGGTGGAACCTTTGATATAAAGCAAATTTCATAAGTATCATAAACCTCGGACATAAAACTGAATTTTCCCTTTGTTATGTGTTCTTTTTGAGACAATATATGACCCTTAGTATCACGAGCCTAAAAAATAATCATATTATTTAATGAGAATACATTCAGCTGCCAGAAAAAGTACTTACAATATAATCAATCACTTGACCGGGTACATCAGAAACTTCATATTCACCCATAACAAGTTGGTTGGCCTGTATATCTTCTTTAAGACATTTTTGGGTGTTTGGTGTCAAATGAAACATGACACAATTCACATAGCTTACAAGAACACATAGTGAAATAAAAAAATACTGCTTTAAATTCATTATACTTGTCTCAATTTTTACAAATTTTCTGCTTTATAAAAATTCTTGTCACTGTAATAAAAAAAATGACAACAGATGAGGTGGCCGATTTGTTTTCGTCGACACTCTCTAATGACTTTGAAGGGTTGCATAAAATCGTATAAATTTTAATGCCAATAATGATAACTCAACGAAAGCTAAAACCAGCGATTTTAATTAATTTGATCAAAATTTGACACAATTGGGACAGTTGTGGCACTTTTGAACATGCTTTTGAATATATTATGGCCCTATGGTACTTTCTAATCTATGTAGAGTATTCAATAAAGGTTACGCTAAAAAATTCATGCTACATAAAATAATTTTGTATCAAAAAATAAAATGTTGAATTTCTTTGGTATTGGTATTTTTAATATATAACACGCGGTTCAGACGGTGATTTTCTTATTTTTTTTAAGACATCATTTTTGGTGTTTGTAGGCGAACGGTGTAGAGAAGCAAGCGAGGTAGAGAAAAAACACGTTCTTTGTTCTCTCTGTCTTTTTTTATATTTTTCTTTGCACACATTCCTATTTTTGTTATGTTGCTTCATTTTAGTTTTTATTTCAATGTGGCAACATCTTTTTACAATACAAAACATTGAGCGCATTTAAATTGTTTGTTTTTATAAATAAACTAGCTGACCCGGTCCGCGTTGCTGGCCCTAAGCAAACATTTGTGTTGTATTACCAGACGATTTAAATTGATCTTTAAACGGAATTTACGGCCTTTAAATAAAAATCCATGAAATAACTATCATAAAGTTTTTCTTACGAAAAAAGTGGGCGTAAAAGTAGGCGCGTCAAAATTTTCTTTCCGTAAAAACCTAAGATGGACCATGGCGATCCTTTTAAAGAAAAAATCGTCCAAATCGGTCAAGCCGTTTTCCAGTTATGCGCTTAATAGAAAAAGTGGGCGTAAAAGTAGGCGTGGTAAATTTTTCTTTCGATGAAAACTTAAAGTTGATTAATACGAACATTTGAAAGAAAAATTAGTCAACTCGATGGAGCCGTTTTCTGATTTTAGGTAAATCGAAAAAAGTGGGCGTAAAAGTGGGCGTAAAAGTGGGCGGGGCAAAATTTTCTTTCCGTAAAAACCTATGGCGATCATTTTAAAGAAAAAATCGTTCAAATCGGTCAAGCCGTTCTCAAGTTATGGATTTTGCCACGCCCCTCCGCCCCCAGACCCAAAAATCAGAAATCAGACTTCACAGTGTCGCCCGCCTGAATATTCTGAAGATTCCCTGAAAATTTCATCAAAATCGGCCCAGCCGTTTTGGAGTCCATACGTTACATACATACATACACACACACATCCTATTTTATATGTATATATAGATATAGATTGCAAATTGCGAAACACCTATTTACTAAATTGATTTCACTTTTAGGTTTTTGACTTATGTGCACAAAACAGCAATTAACGCAAAACAATTCAAATGCAATCAGTGAGCAATTGAAAGCAAGGTTTGTTTGAATGTACCGTTATTTTTATCAGGTTTTGAGTAAAACTCAAAAATGTGCACAAAATGTAGGTATCTTAAATGCAAGAGTACACAAAGTTGTTTATCATCGATTAATGATATATGATAAAGCAGAATTGAGTCTTAAGCTTCAGGCAAAAATTCTAAAGCACATAAGTAAAACGTCGGCAGTAACTTCAAATTCTCTCTCATTTCTTTCTTTTTCTTTTGTTCTTATTTTTCTTTGTTTACAAAATGTATGAAATTGAATGAAAGTATGGCACATTGTTAAGAGGATAAGTGTCTATATGTGAGAGCATTAGAAAAAACGTCCTCGAAATAAAATTGATTTTATTTCACGACCGCATTCTCTGACAAAATCGATGGAGCCGTTTTCTGATTAGGTAATTTGAAAAAAGTGGGCGTAAAAGTGGGTGGGGCAAAATTTTCTTTCCGTAAAAACCTAAGTTGGACCATGGCAATCATTTTAAAGAAAAAAATCGTCCAAATCGGTCAAGCCGTTCTCAAGTCATGCGCTTAATAGAAAAAGTGGGCGTAAAAGTAGGCGTGGTAAATTTTCTTTCGATGAAAACTTAAAGTTGATTAATACGAACATTTGAAAGAATAATATGTCAACTCGATGGAGCCGTTTTCTGATTTTAGGGAAAATCGAAAAAGTGGGCGTAAAAGTGGGCGGGGCAAAATTTTCTTTTCTTTTTTCATTTTAAAGAAAAAATCGGTCAAGCCGTTCTCCAGTTATGCGATTAATAGAAAAAGTGGGCGTAAAAGTAGGCGTGGTAAATTTTTCTTTCGATGAGAACTTAAAATGGATTAATACAAACATTTGAAGGAAAAATTAGTCAAATCGATGGAGCCGTTTTCTGATTTTAGGGAAAATCGAAAAAGTGGGCGTAAAAGTGGGCTGGGCAAAATTTTCTTTCCGTAAAAACCTAAGTTGGACCATGGCGATAATTTTAAAGAAAAAATCGTCTAAATCGGTCAAGCCGTTCTCAAGTTATGGATTTTGCCACGCCCATCCGCCCCCAGACCAAAAATCAAAAATCAGGCTTCACAGTGTCACCCGCCTGAAGATTCTGAAGATTCCCTGAAAATTTCATCAAAATCGGCCCAGCCGTTTTGGAGTCCATACGTTACATACATACATACATACATACATACACACATCCTATTTTATATATATAGATTAACCCAAAAATCATGGGAAAAAAATCTTCGTTTGAATCTGTTGTGTTTTTGGAGGCAACTTTCAAAAGGAATTAAAAAAAAAGACATGATTTTTAAATCACCATAGTATAGAACTAGTATACCAACTTGAGAGAGTGTTCTCAATTTTTTAGTTCAACCCTCACACATATAGGTTCTGTGTGAATTCAACACGCATAAGAACAACAAAAACAAAAAAAAATTTGCAATTTTTCAATTTAAAATTTTTCACAATATAGCACTTTATGTTTAATTTTATGACATAAACACATAATTAATAATTTTTTCCAACATATTTTGCTCATTTGCTTTTGCAAAATGTTTTTATTTTTCAGAAACTAAAAAATTTTAAATAAATTTATTTGACATTAATTTTTTTCTGTTGTTTATATTATTAAAGCCAGCAGAGTAGCATTTTGTGGTATGAAAATAATATTTGAAATCATAAATTATTTAAATATTTTCCGATATTGCAGAATAAAAGTTTTGCAAACATTGTTTTTAAAAGTTTATAAATGCAGCCAGCATTTAATAAATTGAAAATTTATTGAACTAATAAATTTTATTTTGGAAAAATTTTTTTTGCCACATTCTATACAATTTTGTGCAACTATGTTTAGTGGTGGAAATAGTTTTATACACCAATCCATATAAAAAAATTTTAAGGCCGGTATTCACTATCCTACATAATCGTACGATTCATTCACACGAAAATCTGACGGAATTCTATCCAACATAAAAAAATGTCTGCAAAATCTGCTGTCAATGCCACACTATCCCACAAAAAAGATGCAAACTCAAATGAATCAGCTACTTTACAAGAAAATGCAACTCTGATCGCATAGAATCTATCATTTTATGAAAATTTTCATAAATATTTGCAAGTCGGACAGACTGTCAAAAAAATCTGTCACTCAATTCATTTTTAAGCCACACTGTCATACATTATGAGCACACACGATTTTTTTTGACATATCGTGCGACTAAATAGGATAGTGAATACCGGCCTTTACTAATACCCTGCAGATAACGAGACTAGTCCATACATGCGTGTAAAGAGTAGTCCATAAAGGAGCAGTGATGCCAATAGTAGGGAATTTTCCCTTTTTGTAGGGATTTTTTCGGAAAATATACGTCGTAGCGAAAAAAAGACAGATATTTTATTTTAAGGCAAATGTAGGGAATTTTCAAAATATTGTCTCATTTTCAATATATTGTGTTAAAATACGTAAATATTCGTATTATTTTCATGCAAAAATTAAAATTTTTCATATACCATAGCATTTAGGTACAAATGTAGTATTTTACTAAGAGCCCTAATAGCCTGGCAATCTTCAACAAGTGCCACAATCATGTACGTATATATTAGGGGAGCCGAATATTTGGGTTCACATTTGCGAACTAATCGCTTATTTTTGTTATTTGCATTTGCTCTCACATTCGCTAAAAATATATGCGAATGAAACAAAGAGAAATAAAGTCATACAATTTGGAATTTTTAAAAAATTTTAATGAAAACTTTTAAGCATGTGGAAGGATATATATTTAAAAGGAATTTTTTTTAAATTTTGAAATAAAGATTTTTTTTATATTCAACAAAGCCTTCCCTTTTATTTAGTACCGAGTTTGGAAAAAAATATTAGATACTTATATTAATAAAAAAAGTATTCTTGAAAAAGGTTAAGTCCTTTAAAAAGGACAAAAGATGAGGAGATGAAAATCAAACACGTAGTTTGACTTAGTTTTGACTCTAGATTGAAGGATATACAATGGCGTTTCTGCCAAATTAAATTATTAAATTAAATTAAATTTGTCACACAGTATTTTTTTTTTAATTGAATTTTTACATGTGTGAGAATGTTTATTTTGGTCTTTTCTTGATGTTAATAAATGCTTTTTTTTAATAAATGTTAATAAATCCCTTATTTATAATATTTACGAAATGTTAACAGAGTATGTATTTGTTTGCCTGAAGCTAAAACCAATACATTTTTAACGTAGGGAATAGTGTAGGGATAATTTTTTTGTTTGTAGGGAAAAAGAGGGAATTTTATTTAGACACGTAGGGATTTTTTTGAAATTTCTCTTGGTATCACTGTAAAGGAGTAGGAGTACTCCAAAACTAGTCCAATTATATGGTTAAAAGGAAGTCTATTTAACATTACGATGTCCTAGGAGTGGACCATATTACCCACCGAAGTAGTCCCTAAACTGCTCCATGGAGTACTCAAGTGGGTTAGTTTCAAAAGTGCTCCATGTTACTACTTTTGCACTAATCGCCTTTTATGACGTGCACTGTAATCCATTATTGCTATTATTATACATATATATTTACTTGGTATTTTTAATTTTTTTTTATTTTGTCACAAATCTTAAAAAACTTTCCTGTTTCACTTTTAAATAAACAATTAATAATGTACAACATCAGGGCTACCAATGTGTAATACTGTAAACTATAGTATAGTATACCTATACATCATGCAGTTGTTGGCAGCACTGCATGTTAATTTGTCTAATATGGTCCATACTACAGTACATTGGACCATGTTGTAAGTAGTCCATTTAAGCCACAATAGACATCGTAGTCCAATATTATGTTTGTATACAAACATAAACTAGGTTCCACTGACAATTGAGTTATGTACCTGTCAAAGAGTCGGCATTCTAGTTGTATACCATGGTGGAATAATTAGGTGGCAGCGCTACGGCAACAAATACAACATTATAGCAAAAATGAAAAACAAGTATACGTCGAAAATTATATTAAACTAAAATCAAATTTTGCCGCCGAACGAAATGACATAAATTAATTTTTAGCCAATTTTTATTTCACTATGGTTACTATCTTATTTAATTTTTATTTAAATAATCAAAAACTATAATACAGTACAATAATCACAGCACAAAACGTGGACTTTTTGTAAACATAAGCAAAACTTTGACATAAGACTATAAAAACAATACAAGAGCAAAAAATCGTCATCTGGTGTAGTGATGCCACTTTTTTATTTCATCATGTTGTATACTATGTAAATCACGGTCTGAATCTACCCTGCAGATAATATTGGACTACGTGGTCCATTGTGGCTTAAAAGTGAAACAGGATAGTTTTTTAAATTTTGTGAAAAAAATAAAAAAAATTTAAAATACCAAGTAAATATATATAATAATAGCAATAATGGATTACAGTGCACGCCATAAAAGGCGATTAATGAAAAAGTAGAAACATGGAGTACTTTTGAAACTAACCCACTTGAGTACTCCATGGAGTAGTTTAGGGACAACTTCGGTGGGTAATATGGTCCACTCCTAGGACATCGTAGTGTTAAATAGACCACCTCTTAACCATATATTTGGAGTAGTTTTGGAGTACTCCTACTCATTTATGGACTACTCTTTACACGCATGTATGGACTAGTCTCGTTATCTGCAGGGTAGTGTAAGTTTGTTTACAAGCGAATTCATACAGGTGACCGCATCGTGAGATAGAGTTATGCTAGCTATCCCCTTAAAAAAATACTTTGTATTTTGTTTTTGTAAAAAGTTAGACTGAGGGCGTGTGTGAAATGGTAGCAAAGTTCTATAGTGAAATAAAATTTGTCTGTGGTAGAAAATTTTTTGATTGTGCTGTGTGAAATTATACCATTTTTGACAACGTAAAATTTTAACATAACGAAAAGTACAATTGTTTGCTGACATTTATTAACAGAAGTCTAAGTAGGTAAATTTTTTGGCGTAGGCGGTTCTGCAAAAAGTTGCCAGAGTATTACCTGATAAAAGAATTAGTTAATCAAAATTAAAAAAATATCTATTACAATTTTATTATTATAAATATATTTAAACCCGACTTCAAAAAAGAAGGAGGTTTTCAAATCGGTTGTTTGTTGCTTTTTTAATGTTTGTTACCGCATAACTCCGTCATTTGTGAACCAATATTTTGCCTCTTAATAGGGCGTGTCAGCAGATTGTACTTACATAAAATTTTAGAAATCAGACGGACAATATGTCTGTCCAGAAATTTAATTTTTGAGCTACTCCATAACTTATAATTCAATTTTCTGAATTCGCGCTTGCTTTTAATAGGATGTGCTAGCAGGTTGCAACTGTTAAAACATTTTGAATTGATTTTGAATTTTTGGAGGTTGCACATGTGGCTTTTACAAAATGTTTGCATATTTTTTAATTTTTGTTTTTTTCTGCTAGTTCTTATTCTCTTCCGGCTTGAACCTATAAAGAGATTTTATGCTTTTTAAACTTTAAAATTTCTCATTTCTATTACTTGTTTTAAATCTTCGTGAATTGTGCGTTTTTAAGTAACCAATATCCTAATAAATTGATTATGGGATTAACCCTACAAGACTACCGGTCATTTTACTAGTAAAATGACCGGTAGATTTGTCCACTATATTGGATAAAGTTTCTATTATTTTATTAAGAGCAAAATGAAAAAACTAACCGAAACTCTTGTGTACATGTGATTTTGCCTCTCTTTCTAACTAATTAATTCCACTCGACTACGGAACATGTATCTGTACTGCTTACTACGCTGCTTTATATTAGTTAGTGATCGCGTATATAATGGTTAACACTAACTAGTTAGTCATAACGTAAATAGAGGTTAGCACTAACTAGTTATTCATAGCGTAAAAATTGGTTAGTACTAACCTTTATAAAATAATGTTTTTTTTTTATTTTAGTTTTAAAAAAGTTTTTATTAAAAAAATATAATCAAGCAGGCTTCATTAAAGTTTATAATAGTTGTGGGTGCGGGACAACGTGACGTCACTTCTGTGGCTGCTCTATAACGTTACATTCTTACATGGGTCTGTAAAGAAATATTATTTTGTTAACAATTTGTGACTAAAAAGCCGAATACATACATACATGCATACATACTTGAAAAGTCATCAGGATTTTAAATATTTGGTATAATTTGGTCCTTTATTATCACCTTTAACGAGTATCCCGGCCAAAGCAACCACCCGAATGACCGCTACCTTTTTGAAGCCCACTTCTTTTAACACGACTGTTTCGTACATGACCTGTTATTTCCAGAAAATTTACCACCACGTTTTCTGGAGCCGCCATCAGTATGCCCTCCTTTACTTTAATAAGCAACGTTGTTACAAAGAAGGTAGGCAAATTTATTTTTAAACTTAACATGGCAAATAACTTTTGAAATATTTAATTTAAACCACAGAACTAACATTTAAGCAATTAAATTTTTTTACAAGAGTCGACAGGCCACGCGTGTGAAAAAAATTTATTTAAAAATTGGCATTATTTAGGTTGTGTTATTTGTTATGTTAGAGTGGAGCAACGAATGTAAAATTGTTGCAAGTGTATTAGTAAATTGTTTTTTTTTTTTGATTTTGGTTATGCATTTCTTGTAGGGAATGATCTTACAAACATTATTTATCCTGTTTTTTATTTAGATTACCTCTTGGCCAGTGTGACCAGATCTTAAATTTTTTTTTAGCTAAGTCTGGCATTAGACATGGCCTAAAAATGCTAAAAATGATTTTGAAAAATGCTAAAAATAATGCTAACTTCTTTTTTAAAGATTTTTGCTAAAAAATTATTACCAGTATAAAATATTATTCTAAAATAAAAACATTTGAGTGACTTATTTTGAAGCGAAATTGAAATAAATGTTTATATTTAAACAAACGGGTAGCTTTTGGTAAAACATCAGATACATAAATATATGTTGCACATGTATTTGAGATTAAATTTTAAATTTAGGGGACCCGCAAGCCTCTGATACATGCAAAACTGAAACGATTTAATTTCTATTCTATACAAAATTACTTATATCATTTTATTTCTAATAGCTTAAGAAAAGTTGAAGTTTTAAAATTATTATTTTTTTAGCATTTTAGAGAAAAAATGTTTTAAGCATTTACACTATAGAATTTTTATCTAAATAAAAACTGAAATTTCGTTCTACTTTAATGTCGTTAAATCAAAGGGAAAATGGTTCTTAAAATCAACATGATGAGGGAATTTCTAATATTATCTTTCTTAATATAAGAATTATTTATTTTCATACGAAATTTAATTTTCGTTACAACTATTTTTAGTCAAGATTTATTATAATTAATAAAAAAAGTTAAGTAAAGTCAATAAAACTATTTGTCAAAATTTTTAAAATAATGCTAAACAAAAGCTTAAAACATTTTATCAGAATGCTTAATAAAATGCCAAGTTCTAAATAAATTTTGCAGTTAAATAAAAATGTTTAATGCTGAATTTTGCTGCAAAAATGCCAAAATGGCCACACTGCTCTCAAATGAATATATATTTTCATGTTATTGTAATCGGTTTCTTCCAATTACACTTTTTTAAAATTGTGTTTGCCTTGGCAATATACCAAAATGCTTGTAATGTAAATGTAATTAGCGTTCTGTAGTATATTACTGAATTTTAAATTTATTTTTTTTTAAATAAAATCTTTTACTTCTATAAGACACTGATGTCAACATGCACAAATTATAATAATAAAAACGTTATTAATAAAAACAATTAAATATGTTACTATTTTTTATATTATAATAGCTTATATAAATATGAAACACGGCTAAAAATAAAAGTTTGGCTAAAAAATTGAGTGTAAGGGCGTGTGTGAAACGGTAGCAAAGTGAATGTAAAAATGTGACACTGTTGAGGTGAATAAAACTTCACTATCCCAGTAGCCCGTTTCTGTATTTCTCGCATCGTAAAATTTCCCGCATAAAACAAGTGTTTCGGGACAAAAACAGTGCAATACGAAACAAAATTTGGGTTTTCTCACATAAGTGTTTCTGTATCTTTACTTTGCGAGAATTATCTGTCATTTAAATAATTTTCCAGAAATTATTGGAAGGATGTGAAACAAAGTGCTTCTGTTAGTCTACATTCACACATTTCACCTTTTGATGATCAACTCTTGTGTTTTAAGGAGAGGGAAGCAAGAAGAAAAGGGGTTGGTACGGAGATGCCTGTACTTGGGCAGTACACTTTGTGTTCTCATTCGTAGGTATATGCAACAATGGCTGCATGGACATTTTTTTCTTTTCTTTTTCTCTTTGGTTCGCTTTGATTAAAAGTGTTGCTGTTTTAAAGCAAAAAAAGTTGAAGCCGGTTGCTGCGTGTGAACATAATGGCATATTAAAAAGGGAATTTAAGAGAAGTTGAGCACAAACAGATGAAACGTGTAAATTGAGACTTACAATATTTTGCAAAAAGTTTCTCACAAGAACTGTCAAAATAAGTCACATTTGAAATTGATGGGAGAAAAATAAAATTTCAAAAAATGGAGCCCAAATTATCAGAAAAAATAATTATGTATATACGAATACATATACACATGTAAGTATGTACACAAGAATGTTTATTATTATTTTTTTTAATGTGAAAAGAAAGAATTAAAATGATGAAAATACATTTTTTTTAACCTTTGATTGTTTTTGTTTTATGCAGTGCTGCCAGATAAATTTCTGAAAAAATCGTTAATTTCCTTAGAAAAAAAAAAAAAAAATTTTTTATATTGTTTTAAAAAATCGGACAATTTTAAAATCATGGGTATTTTGTACATATTTTATACATACATTCTTAAGCTTGAGGTCTATTTTTATTTTATTTTTTCTTTAATTCGATAACAATTTAAAATTTCAGTTTATTATTTCTACCTGAGGAAGTCACACAAAGGCGTGACAAAATATCATATTGAACTAAAAATAACACTTTTGGCGAAAAAGGCAAACATTTCCTATAGGGTATTGACTAATAAACAGGGTAATAGCTTCATGTTTTGATCACATAAACAAATGTATTAAATAATCCAAGGAAATACAAATTTAACAGTTTTCCCTCCAAATTTAGCTTTTGCCGACACATTTTTTAGAGAATAGGCAAACAGTTTTCACAATAGTGATAAATATAAAAATTTAAGCTGCCTGTTTCATTTCAAGAATGAATAATATCGACACTAGAAAAAATTAGCAAATCGGCACTTTGCCAATTTCGGAACAAAAAATTGTCAAAATGATGTAAATCCCATATCTGGCAGCCCTATTTTTATTATATTTATTTATTTCGTTGACGTTTCGGTTGCATTTGACACCTTATTACTGGAAGTATTCCAGTTAACTTGGAGGCCACACGATCGATTTTTGTCTTTCAATTCCTTTCAATTTGCTCTCACTCTCATTTTTTTCACTAACACACTCACACTTTTTAAATTGATCACGAGATTGCTCTCAATTTTAACTATCCATTTGTTTGGCAATTTTACGCTCAATTTAACAGCTGATTAGAAGTTTAATGAGCAAATTTTTCGTTTGTCAGTATAAATTGTTTTCTTGATGACATCTTGAAAGTAAATTGCTTAAAAATTGCGTGCAGCCTACGTCACAGCTTTCAATTAATGTAAATTTTGACAAACAGTATACATATGTAAAAGACTATCAACAAAAAGTTGATCGTGTGGCCGAAGGGTAAAACAGAATCTGTGTTGACCCGCGAGAAAATAACAAACTTTTGCTGACAAACTTTTTTTTTGCAATCAGTTCAAAGAGAGCAAGTTGTGAATCTCTAAGAAATGTTGCAGACAGAAATGAGTGTTTTTATTCTGCTTTACCGACTTAAATTTGCAGTGCTACCAAATCAAATAAAGTTATTCAGGGATGGAAAGTTTATTCTTATTAAACACAAAAAATTCTTTTTATTTAATATTAAATTGTGTATTTTACTTTAATTTACAAAAACAGATAAGGAAATTAAACTAATTTTTAAGCTGTAATATATAATTTTTTTAAAAATTTTTGTATTGTAAAATCGTTTTATTGTTTTTCATTATTTGTAGTTGTAGTTGTATTTTTCCCTGACGATGATACACACCGATATTGAAATATTTGTTAATATACATAATAAAAATAATACTATAATTTTGGTATGAAAAAGAAAACCTCAAGCATGAAATAGACAACAATTTAATAAATAAGGATAAAAAAAATATATTTTAATTTTAGTTAATGTACTAAATTTGTAAAAAAAATTCGTTTTGCACACGTATTACACACATATAGAAAAAGTTGTATACATTTTATTTAAAAACCGGTTGTTTGAAACAGGTTTAGCTGGCTTTAAACTTTGTATTATAACCTTAGTCCCTTATCATGTAAAACGCAACTCAACGCCAAAGAATTACATTGGAAGCACAAACACTGTTATTAATATTTTGTAATTTTGTTGTTGCTTTCTACAGAAAGTCAAATTGCGTTAAAATTTCAATCGCTGCATAGCTTGTGGCGTTGAAAAATTTTAAAACAGTACATGAATTTATGTAGGAAGCAACTACAAAATATTTATGACATTGTTTGTGGTTTTAATGTAATTCTTTGGCGTTGCGTTGCGTTTTACATGATTAGGGCCTTAAACGTAAGCTTGTTTGTCACAATAAGCCACGTATAACCTGTTTTTAGTTCAGGTGTAAATATACTTTTATTCAGTAAAAATTGCTCAGGTTTATATAAGGCTCTTTAAACGAATTTTATAAAAAGAGGTTTAATATATAATAACACTTACTTTTACAAATTTGGACGTTTATGTTCGCATATAAAATTTCAATTAAAGGACAGTGCCTGTTTTTGAAAGTAAAAAGAAATGTTTCGTTTGGGAATTGACATTGAAACAATAAAAAAAATAAAATTAATTTTTGTTTTAAAAAAATTCTCATACAGAAAGCTTATTTTCATATAAAATTTGCCAAAAGTTTTCATTGACAATACAAATTTATATGTAGTTAAATTTCTGCAAAAGAAAAGTTAGACTACAATATTTTTATAGAGTGCATCGAAATGTAGGAAACATTGAAAGCTTTGTTGAACTCATAATTTACAGATTATTGAAATCGTAATAGAGAAAGCCAGCAGTTTTAATTATTGCTTTCAATATACAAAAAAGTTGTAAAAAAACTAATTCCTTGTGCATTAATTTTCGCATACATGAGTATGTAGGCTTGTTTACTTTTACACATAATAAATAAAAATGACACCCAGAACACAGAAGGCTAAAAAAAACATAAGGGGCGCGTGCTCTTGGGGCGAGCCAAAATAATAGTAAATAACTAACCCCACCCCTTCCTATGGCTCTATTGGGATGACCAACCACCCAACAACCGGTAAACGCATATGGCCAAACTGCAGGGGGACCATCGCCTTTCCAGGATGAACTTTGCAAATAAAAATTGTTTTCCAGTCCATCCTGAGAAGGCAAAAGCTGAAAAAGAAAATAAAACGATTAATGAAATCAGTAAAGTGTATAGTTAATGGAACGATACATCCTTACCGGTACTGCTTCCACGTCCTATGGGGATTGTTTTCTAGAGGGAGAAAATCAGAATAATTAAAATTACAAATAATAAATTTATAATCTATGGGAAAATTCTTACCTTGTGTTCGTTTGTTTGTTTAATAATTGTTATACTATAGCTTACGTATAAATTTGGTGCTACCAGACAAAGGTAAAGGCAGTATATGGAAATATACTGGAAGAAATTGTAGTAAGCGTAATCAATGAATGAAAAATGACTGTTATAAAAGGTTTGAATTGAAAAAAACGATGTAGGATCTAATGATCATTAGATAATAGCATTAGTTTGAAATGATGGAATAAAGGGAATGGCAGTTGTAAGGTAATTAGAAAAGAACCAATAGATATTACTTTTCGGCAAATTGTAGGGAACGAGAAAAAGGGAATGGTACTGGTGCATATATTTATTTCGTTTGAAAGTAAATTTGGGTAGAGAACTCAAGAGTCCATCTTTATTACAACATTGAGAAAAAGGCCGCCGAGTTAAGTAGACGTTTCCAAAAGAGAAAACAATTTTTTTTAAAGTGAACATTCAAAATCTATATATATAAAAGAGTTGCGTGAGGGACTGACTGACTGACACATTCATCATCACCCAGCCCAAACCGCTGACCCTAGAAACTTGGACTAGCGATTGGTCACTCTCCAAATCGATCCACTAACACGGGATTTTTCGAAATTCGAATGTTTAGGGGGTAAAAAAAGGTAAAAACGGGAAAATTCGGTAACCTTATATCTCCAAAACTAATAGAGATGCAAAATAAATGTAATACTAATCGTTGTTCTTTAGAAAAATAAGCGGACAGGTGTCTGGTACTTTTTTGAAATTCGGCCCTATTAAGGGGTAAACAGGTAAATTCTGAATTTTGGTACATTATTGACAACCCATCTATCTTTTGAATTAATAAACATAGAAACAAAGTTTATACCACATTCGAAACTTATCAAAAAAATACGAATACCAATTTGATACTTTTTCGAAATTCGAACGTTTAAGGGGTGAAAATCGTAACTATTTTTGGTACTTTGTTTTACAAAAAATTTTTCTCCATTCATTGACATATTCGTAATAAATTATGGGCCCCCACTACAATCCTGCAATTTTTTGATATTTTAATGGGGGAAAAAACTGGTACTTTTTTGAAATTCGGCCCTATTAGGGAGTAAAGGGGTAAAATCTGAATTTTAGTCCTTTTTTGCCACCTATCTATCTTTTGAACCAATAAACATATAAACAAAGTTAATACCACATTCGAAACGAATTTGGTACTCTATCGATATTCGAACATTAATTGGGTGAAAATCGTAAGTATATTTGGTACTTTTTTTTACAAAACATTTCCTCCATTCATTGACATATTCGTACTAAATTATGGGCTGCCACTACAATACTAAAATTTCGATACTTTTATGGGGAACAAATATAGTACCCAAAAAAGGAAATACGTGAAATTTGATATTTTTCTTTAGCTTTTTGGTTCTACTAAAAAATAAACTGTGGCATAAAAGTATGTCCACGAAGAAAAAGGAGACGCTAACAAAGTAGCGGGTATATTAAATCGAATACGAAGAACTTTTTTATGCAATATTTTTTTCACAGTTACC
Source organism: Pollenia amentaria (assembly GCA_943735925.1). Lineage (NCBI taxonomy): Eukaryota > Metazoa > Arthropoda > Insecta > Diptera > Polleniidae > Pollenia > Pollenia amentaria. The sequence goes on from OX031006.1 coordinate 107,602,364, forward strand.
CATTTTTATTTCCTAATAAGAAAAATGAATTTGACTTTTCTAACAAAGTGATAATAAAAATTTTTCTTATTTAATTTTTATTATTATAATTTTTTTTACATTTTGAAAAAATTTTTTTGTTCAAAACGTTATGCTCTAAACCCATAGACCACAGCAGGTATTGTAGTCAATAATAAAATCAATTAACAAGGAAATTTAATTAAATTATCTTTAAGTTATTAAAACTTTACTTTCATCAACTTTGATTCTTATCGAAGTCCAACAGTGAATATTTTAAGAGTTTAATTTGCAACAAAAAAAACCTTCATATTAAAGTGATTTAGTTAAAGCTATCAGTGATAAATATTTTTATTTTAAGACACAATAACTTTAAAATTTCCAAGAAAAAAAAATAGCCAAAAATAAATGGTGAGTATAAAAAAAAACTACATTAAATAAAAATGGATGCCCTTTGAGTTTTTTCGAAGCATGGCCTTTAAGATTATTTTTCATAACTCCTGTTTTTTTAAATTTTTTATAAATTTATTTAATGCAATTTTTTTATTGGAAATTCAAAAACACAGTTTTGCTAATATTGCATCATGCTTATGCCTCAAGAACATTAAAATTTAGCTTTTAATCCTGAAGTCAAGTCAATATACCCACGTGTTTAAATCAGTGTTCGAAAATAAACAGTACATTATTTAACGTTCGGCTCACACACCTAGGAACGATATCTATTTTTTTAGTGATTGTGTAGACATACACAACCCTTAATACCGTTCGTAACTATTTTCAAGAAAGAACCCACGTTAAAAAACTGAACAATTGTAGTGATACTGTAGACAAACATTATATTTTAATGTTCTATAATGTTTTTTTCGTGTGTGTATTTTGTTTTTGCAAAAAATGTTTGGTTTTTTTTACCAGCCAAAAGGGACGAACATTAATGAGCCGAACCGAACACATTGAAATTTGTGGAATTTAAGAGACTTCAGTTTCCTTTGAAAATATCATTCGCCATCACTATAAACAAATCCCAAGGACAGTCTTTACGAGTAGCTGGAATTGACTTGAGTGAGGAATGCTTTTCTCATGGTCAGTTCTACGTTGCTTGCTCAAGAGTTAGTTCATCAAAGCACCTATATGTTCTGACATCTGATGGAAAAACTGCTAACATTGTATACAAAGACGTGCTGCGTTAATCTATAGCAGCATATTACGAATGTTGTTGGTGAAGTAGCTGGCACAGTTCAATTTAGCAACATCTTCATCTTCAACAAAAATAAGGTAAGTACATATACCTTAGAGTGTTTTTTGTTTTAACTTATATATACTTCGCAGCCTATACCACTTTCAGCAAATCTACTGTGTATAACATTTATTCAAAATTATTATGAGCAACAAAAATAAATCGTTATGTACTACGATTCTTACAATAAAAAATAAAAAAGTTTCGTAAAAAAAACATGAAAAATATCGAGCCTTTGGTGCAATACCGTAGTAAGTCAAAAAATCGCGAACTGAGAAAAATGCATTTGAAGTTTTGAATCACCTTTTTGATAGTATTTTCGTTTACTAAAGTTATTTTTTTACAAGTTTTTTAATAAAGAGGAATGTTTTATAATTAAATTAGGTAAAAAATTACTAAAAATATGAAATATTTATTTATATTTAAGTATTTTGTATCAACCTATCAATAATGTATCGTTATTGTCACAAAATTAACGACAAAATTATGAATTAATTCGGAATATATCGATATAGCAAATAAAGCATAAGAAGAAATGATAACTAATTTTTTTTCAACAAAGATGAATTGTGAAATAATACGAACAAGTAAAAAAGAACACAAATTATGCAGTTGTGTTTTTGTGCCTAAAACGTAGCAAAAAAAATTATTGCCTTATTGTTTTTTCACAATTTGTTTTCTGTTTGTAAGTTAAAGGAAATATTTCATTATTGCAAATAAATATTGTTGGACAAAGCTAGAGGCAATAAAGCCATTTTTAGCTGTAAAATCTGAACAGTTAGAGATAGAACCATAATCTTTTTTTCTTCAGATAGATATATCCCCAAAGATCATTACTGCATACCCAGTTCAAAAAATTCAAATTTTGAGTTACGGTCTTGCACCAAAGGCTCGATATGTTATTTATTTTTTACTTTAAAAATTACAGGTAACGAAGTACCGGGCGGGTATGCTAGTAAATAATAAAAGTAAATATCCTTTGTGTAAAAAGTGTAAAAAAAAGAATATATTATTTGAGGTGCTGGCAAATTATTTAAATCCCGGATAATTTAGCGATTGTGGGTAAGATTTAAATGAGGTTATACAGTAAGGGAGTGTGATAATAAAAAATTCGACAAATTGTTTTGTGTTTGTGAGGTTACCTGTCGGGGCTTGCACTTTGGAAGTTCCCTAAAAATACAAAAAAAAAGTAAGTGGTTGGTGTAATTGTGTGATGGATGTTAAGAGTAAAAATCTGTGATTTATAGGATTTTAAAATTTTAAGTTTGGCGTCCAGAGGAAACATCGCCAGCCGACATATTTAGTGCTGGGGCCAAACATCTTGGGCAGAGCCAGAAGAGGTAATAATGCAAGTCCAGTTTCCAAGTGCATGGCAAATTTGCCACAGAAAAAAGGTAACCCAGAAAACTTTATTTTTAAAAAACTAAACTACCCACAAAAATAGAAGAAGAAAAAATATAGGTGAAGAAAATATTTTGGCCTATAGGTTAAATTAATTTTTATTGGCCACAGGATATTCCATCGGAAAATTATAAGGTGAAGAAAATTTTACAGGGATAGTGATAGCTTAAGAATATGAACATTTATTATTATTTCGACGTATTTATAATTAGGTATTATTAAATTTATATGTGTCATTATTAGTTATTTAAAAATTTGTGTTTTAACCATTAACCAGATGTATGTGTAATTGATAATGAAAATGATAAGCGTGTATACATTTTTTTTTTTTTTTTTTGAGAAACAGCGACCCACTGTTTTGGAAAATAATTCAGAATAGGGCGAAGTATAGAAAATATAGATATTGGGACCAATGTTGCCCTAGATCCACTTAAGCAAGCTCTTTTAGGTGTAGATCAAATTTTAAAAATGAAAAAATTTTAGTCGTGTCGAAATTTTGTTGTGATAAATAAAAAGAAAAAAAAAAGAGAACTTTGTTTCTGGAAGAAATAGTTTAAACTTATGAGATTATAGTTTTTATTGTGACAGTACATATTATTAATTTTATTGTTATAATGTTTAAGATGAAGATATAGTCATAGGTTAACACATAGTAAAATATATAAGAAAACTACTAAGAAAAATATATATGTATATAATCAGAAATAAGTCGTTAGGATTTTCCTGTCTCACAGGATTCGTTTCGCTGAGTAGCAGATAAGCTAAAAAGAAAAAAGGAAAGATTTTATTATTAATTAATTCATTTTTTAATGATATGCTAATAATCCCAATTTTTGAATGAAAACACTGAAATTTATTGTTGTGGGAATGCTAGTTTCTATGCGCATTTCGCTGGTTGCTTAGGCCAGCTCGTCGGGAAACGTTTACCAAATACTTTAGAAAAGCTAAAAATATTATACAAGTAAGACCATAAAGTGAATAAGAATTTTAAACACTCAGGTCTTACATGTAACAATATCAAATCTTCAACAAAGACACAACAATAAACAGTCAATTTTTCTTTCTTATATTCCCCTACAATTGGCTGGTTTTTTTTCCAACACGAATTGTAGTTGTAAGAGGATAGAAAGATTTTATTGTTGTAATAATAAGGTAGTTTTAAATTTTTATTAGGTAAATAAATATGTCTTAAGTGTGTATTTCAAAATTATGTCTGGTTAAGTTGATTAATATGGGTTGTTGAAGGAAGGTAAGTGCGGATGAAGTGCGGTTCATAGGGGTCACCTGAAAACCAAGCACGGATGTGCCGGTGACCAAGGTTGGGTTGGGCGGTTGGAGGTCGACACCTACCTCCCGTTCCTGACATGTTGTTGTGTAAATGTAATTTATTTGTGTTTTTGTTCTCTTGTAATTGTTTACGACCATTGGGCTAGAGTGAAGGATGGACACGCCTAAGAGGATCCGATCTTGAACTAGGCGAGAGATCACTCTAGTGCCACCTTTAGGACCACGTAACAAATATCTTTGACATTTTATATGTATTTTTATAATCATTTTTCATTATTTTAAGTTTTTACCATTTTCTTTCTTCATAATTTGATATTTGAATAACTTAAAATGTAAAACGAATTTCAACTAGAAACATTACCAAACACGATGAAACATTAAGTGAAACATGCCTAATTTTGTATTGTGCGTAAGCACTTTTATATAAAAACACTGTACACAGGGATAATATTGCTCACACACGATGCAACATAAGTGGAAATATAAAATATCAAAAAATTTCGATATTTGAGAAACCATGCGATAATATAAGCTTATGTTTCTATTAATATGGCATAATGTTTGATCACCATACGGTCAACATACACTGAATGCATGTTCTTCTCGTTTCTTTATCAAAGTCCATATTAATACGAAACACATAACTAAAAATTTAACTTATTATAAAAACCAAAAAATTTCTGTGCCCATGTTCTGTAACTCCCGCGTCAAAAAACTTTTCGATTGAAATGTGAGAAATGAAACAAAAATGCCATAAATTAAACAAACAACTGTTTCTCACTTAACTGCGTCTGAAGCATTTTTGGCGAGTCACGTAAGGAAGTTACTCACCAATATACTGAAAAAGTGTCTGTAAAATTTTTGTGAGAAAGTTCCCGCTTTGAACTCTCAAATAAACTCACGCATAAAAACGGCGTGAGAATAAATTTAAACACTAACAAATATCCAAAATGCAATAAATAATAACATGGAAGAGATGTGTATTTTTTTCTTGGTAAATTTTTCATTGTTTAGTTAAGAGTGAGTATGAGTGTAAAAAAAGTGTGAGTGTATTAAAACTTGATGGACCCTGATCGTGTAACCCTTAAGTGAACCAAAATTGCTAATCGTTAATTTAGTTTCAAAAATGTGAGAATGGTAGCACTGGTTGAGCAACATTTAGTACTACTTTAAGCTTGGCAGCACTACAAAAATTCTCTAATCTGGCACAGATTATGTCTGCGATTAAATTACCCAAAAATTAAAAAGAATCTTCATGAAACGAGTCTCGCAAATTTGCCTATTTGCACAAATGGCAATTGCGAAAACCTTAAATATATCGAACTTATTCAACAATAGTGTATAAACTCAAAATTTCATTTTTTGGAAAAAAATCGGCACTTTTTAGAACAAGAGATATGGGTTATTATATTGACGTTTTATTATTATTTTTATTAACAGATCCTTCACCACTACCTTCTGAAGATATTTGTCCCGCCTTTAAGTAACGTTCCGATATGGTTTTTCTGTATGAACTCCGTACAACTTTGGCAACATGTATGAAAAATGAAATACATATATGTATGTAAAAATAAAAAATTGCAATTGTATAATTTATTTCAAAAAGGGCGCAGGTACAAAAATTGAAAGAGTTCAGGACACAAAAAACTGAATATCTCTTAAACTTTTTGAAGCAGAGTTTTTTTCCTAAAATTATTTTAAGTAATTTTTGAAGGAGAATATTGTAACGGTTCTGAACTAGCTTAGGGAACGTTCTACCTAATAAATCGGCTGTGCTCGTCGCTAGGGGGGTTGGGAGTGTTCCCTTATGAAATATTTATTAACTATATTTCTTTTTAAGCATCTTAAGAGATATTACTTTAGGTAGCTATAAACAAAAACTCATACAGTAAAGTAAAACAAAATAAGTGTTGATGATGACTGGAAGGTAGCTTAAGATGGTATTTGCCACGCTAGACCTATGCCCACCCACCATGCTGACAAAATATAAATTTTGTTGTCAGCCCAATAAAAAAAATAAAAAAAAATTAAATTATCCCATAACCCACTAACAGCTTCACCTTTCGTAGGCAAAAACTAAAGTAAAAGTTAATTTAACATGTTTAAACGATAAAAACTAAGTCAAACATTTATTATTATTTTTGAATATTAACAAATACAAATAAATTAAAAGAAATTTACCATTATAACTAACATATGGTAGAACAACTGAAATTCTAATAGGATGCTAGTTTTTAAATGTTAACTAACTATTCTAAATGGTATAAAAAAAAAATTATTTTATTTTTACAAATACTAAATATTGAACTAAATTATTATATGGCCACCTTTATTGCTAAATTCAAAAATGTACATAAAATTGGGTTGAATTTCAAAATTTACTCATAAAAAAAAAAATTAAAATGCTGTTTAATAAAATATGTTTTTTTTTTAATGTTATTTTTGAGTGAAAGAGAATAGTTTTTAAGTATGGCGTAATATTAAATAAAAAAAATATATGCAACTTACATTTTATCCAACGTAGTCAGCAGGCGCCAGTTGATTGTTGCTAATTATTATTAATAATTATTTTAAAGAGAGTGTTTGAGTAAAAATGTAAAAAAAAAAAATTTTTTGTTTGTGAATTACGTGGATTCTGTGATTACCCCATAAAATAACACAATCCACTCAACTTAAGGAAAATATGTATGAGTGTTTAAGTATGCATGCTCTTACTTTTTTTTTTTAAATTTAAGGGTATAATAATGCAGTGTGAAAATTTAAAAAAAAAATAATTTAATTAAGGTGACCATATAAAAAAAAAATTATTAAAACAAAACAACAAAACACAATTGAATAAACATTAGAAAGATAAAAAAAAAAATAGAAGTTAATTAAAATTAATTGGAATTTCCACCATTGAAAATTAATGCAAATCTAGTTAAAGAAAACGAATTGTAGTTTCAATTACTTAAAAAAAATTAACCAAGTTTTGAATGTTAGAAAGAAATAGTAGTTTTTAATGCATCTGGTCACCCCAGATGCATATAATGAAGGTACACGAAAATGCTAATAACCGGTGCTCAAATTCCGAAAACTGATTTTAATAAATATAAAAAAAAAATGGTTATTGGTAAACTGATGATCCCCTATTTAGTGGTGTTGTTAATCTGGTTAAATAGGACTCCCAAAACAAAACAAAAACAATAGTTGTCTCTTAACTGGCCTCCTGGACTTTTGATCTCTATCCCAATCCTTATTCTTGGAAAATGCCAAAGGACAGAACTATTCCCAGTTACTCTCCAAATCCGAAACTGTAAGTAATTTGCCCAACAACCTCCAAAGTACACCAATATAATACACCAACAATAATTCTGCGAAGAAAACCCACGGAAATTATTATCACGGTCAAAGTTCTTAATTTTTAATAAATGTAATTTCTTACCACTAATATTACAGCTTCAGAATATTTCCACAAGAAATCAAATCCTCTTTAAATTTCCCTTGACAAATTTAAAAAAATTATCCGAGTACACAACCCAACACAACTAATGCAATAATAATTTTAATTTCATACAATTTTTCCCAAATGAATTACAAAAATTTCAAAGCTAACTTAAAATCCAAACATTATAAAACCCAAATAAATCCAAAGTAGAAATTTTTACAACCAACCAAAAATATTAGACAAAACAATGTATCAATTCAGAATCAAAACATACAAGAGGAACCAACATTGTCGCCATCACAATATGGTCATTTCAGTTTCCGGTGATGAGTTCTTTTCGAAATTTGTTTTTAACTTTCGTGGTTTTATGTATGGTATCTTTAGTGTATGCAAAATGGTATCTATAGTGTATGAAATAAACAATTATTCAGATAATCTATAACGTTTAAACATATACATATTTTGCATTTTAGGATAAGATTAACCTCTTTGAAGATTCATTTATGAGCTCAACAATTTTAATAAAAGTAAACAACATTTTCAACGAAAGCTTTTTATTATGAAGAAACAATTGGGCATGTTCTAGAAATCAAACGCCCATGTTGTGAAATGCGCAAATCGCTTAAAATTTGCGTTTTAAATTTGAAGCCGCCAAATAGGTGTTCTAAAAAACGCAAGTCGCTTAGAACTAGATTTTTCGATTTCAAAACGCCAAACAGGTGTTCTGAAAAACGAAAACGCTAGAAATTTGGCGTTTTCAAACCGCTAGTGTATACTTAAGCGATCTGTACCCATGTTCTGTAACTTTGGTGAGAACTTTTCGCATCGAAAACATGTGAAACAAAATATTCCATCGTTTCTCGAAATGTGAGAAAAAAGTGTGTGTAACTTATGTCGAAAACTATCAAAAGAGATTACGTCGTTACGTAATAAATGTCATAATATTCCACTCGAGGCCGATAAGAAATTGCAGATGTTGTGAACGCCAGTCAACCATACGTTGACGGCGACCAAATTTGACTAAAATTTAAAAATTTTCAACGACGGCGGCGAAAATCAACCGTCGGCTATACCAAAAAATGTAAAGTGCGACTTTAATGTTTGTTAATAACAAAATTGCTTTGAAAACATTCGTATATTTTTCAAAAATGTTGAAAGCAAAATAATTAAACAATGAAAAATCGGCCAAGAACAAAATACTTATCTCTAAAGTGTTACTGCCGTATTCATAAAAAACTAAATTGGATATGAAATCTATTTTAAGGAAAATTTGTATGGAAATTTAGTTTTAAAATACATTTGAAATCTATTTTATTTTTTATGAATACGGCAGTTAATATTCATTGTATTTGGCATTTTTAATTTATTTTTTTGTGTTAAAATTTTTTTCCCACCCCGTTTTTATGCGTGAGTTTATTTGACAGTTCAAAGCGGGAACTTTCTTACGTGACAATTATTACTCGCCAAAAATGTTACAGACGCAGTTAAGTAAAAACAACAGCTGTTTGTTTGAATTTATGGCATTTTTGTTTCATTTCTCACATTTCAATCGAAAAGTTTCTCGCCGCGTAAGTTACAGAACATGGGCACTGGTCTATTTTATTAAAACTGCACTTTAAAGAGAAAAGGAAATGGCGCGCAATTTCAATTTATTATGTTTTCTTTTTGTTTTAGGAAAAACTTGTAACATTTTTTCACGATTCTAATTAAAAAAATGCAATTTAAAAATTTGCTTTGAGTTTGTCAATTGTTTGTCGTAGTAGTTTACTTATGAACTGGCGATTTATGCAAACAGCTGATTAAATTGATCTTCGAAAAAATTTTAATGCTAGTGGTGTTAATTTTATAATAAATTATTTGGTTATTTCTGTCCTAACTTTTAACATTAATAGATATTGGGAATTATTTCCTTTTCATAAGCAACTTTATTATATTCAACATTTTTAATTTTTCGAATTTATTCTATGAGTTAAATTTCAGTTATGTATTTTATAAAGCTTTTTGTAATAGCTCTATTCCTTAAATTTTTCAGAAATGACTTTATACACTACCAGTGTGACACAAAGAATGTTGACGAAGGCCGTAGCGGGCCAGAAAATGCATTACATTCTGCTGGTGTCTAATAATTGTAAAATTTTTCTTTACATAAATATACTTCATTGCTATCCAACGGAAAGCTAAGGTAAAATGTAACAGGAAAATACATTTAATAGTCTGGTAGTGTATAAAGTCATTTCTGAAAAATTTAAGGAATAGAGCTATTACAAAAAGCTTTATAAAATACATAACTGAAATTTAACTCATAGAATAAATTCGAAAAATTAAAAATGTTGAATATAATAAAGTTGCTTATGAAAAGGAAATAATTCCCAATATCTATTTGTTAAAATAGTTGAGTTAAATACATTCAATTTATTAAATATCACTATCCAGTGTGACACAAAGAATGCTGACGAAGGCCGTAGCGGGCCAGAAAATGCATTACATTCTGCTGGTGTCTAATAATTGTAAATTTTTCTTTACATAAATATACTTCATTGCTATCCAACGGAAAGCTAAGGTAAAATGTAACAGGAAAATACATTTAATAGTCTGGTAGTGTATAAAGTCATTTCTGAAAAATTTAAGGAATAGAGCTATTACAAAAAGCTTTATAAAATACATAACTGAAATTTAACTCATAGAATAAATTCGAAAAATTAAAAATGTTTTAACATTAATATTAGAAATTTATAAAATGCACGTAATAATATTAAAGCGTTAAAAAAAATCTTAAAAAAAGTTCAAAAATAATTGAAAACCCTTATTAGTACCTTCAAACATTTATTACAGCTAAAAAATCACAAAAGAACCTACATTAAACCGGCTACCCGTGATGAAAACTATAAATTATTCGTAAGTATTCATTACACTAGGCAACAGCCATTTTGTTATTTGGTTCTAGCATACTTTTTCTCATGGATTTGGACCTACTGAACACGAAAATGAATTTTAAAAATTTTTCTGTCGATTGGTTTGCGAGATACAAATTTTTTAATTTTTTTTTTTTAATTTTTGGAGGTACACTTACTATGTTGAGCATATCTTTAGTCTTCTTTGACCTATTTTATCCTACTACTACTCAAATTAAAGACAATTGAGCCGTCTACAACTTATTTTCAGAAAATTTTCAAATCGGGTTAGTAGTTTTGATGTTGGCGGCTTAAAAAGGTTAAAAAACTGGGTTTTTTTAGTAAAAATGTGGCTGAAAAATTCATATAAAAATTCATATAAAATATAAAACGCGATGTTAACAGCGATTTTAATTTTTTTACGTATAGCTGACACTTTTCCAAAGAAAATAAGCCCTTACTTAACAAAATCTGATGACAAATGGCCGACTTATTATTTTTTTGGTAAACGACCGAAATTCCTCTATTTCACGATTTTTTGATTTTCATTATTTGCACAGCTTACCTACCCAACGCAAACGAATAAATACATTTGAACTTAATTTAAAATAAACAAATTAGTCTTCGTATATTATTTTTTAATTTATTTACAGCACTACATGCTCATACATATTTAAACATAAGGAGACACGGTTATCAATTGCATTTCAAAACTGTCTGTGAAAGTGTAAAGAAGTTAATATTTAGAAAACGCAAGGAAGACAATGAGTAAAAGACTACGTGTGTTCGAGTGTTTGAACGATCCAGACAATTTCTGCAATGTTTGTGGCCAGTTTATAAAAAAAAATCACGCACACAAGTTTACTCCAGCAGTACAATTGCACTATTTGAATTATTTTGGTATTTCACCAAATATCACAGAACCATGGACACCTAAGTCGCTGTGTGATCTTTGCTATATAATCTTAACCAACTGGGCAGCTGGCGGAAGGTAAGAATTTTTATTTAAACACATTATACATAGCGAATATAGTAATTTATTTTAATTTTAGCCGCCATATGAAATTCGATACACCAATGATGTGGAAAAAGCCGCTATGCCATTCCACAGACTGTTATTTTTGCCTCACCACAAACAGTGGGGTAGGAAGATTTTTTAAATGGAACTACGCTCAAGTGGGATCGTTTGCGCTTCCAGTACCACATTCGCATGATGTGCCATATCCAGTGTGCCCTGGTGCATCTCTTCAAAAAGCAGAATCGTCAGAAGAAGAGTCCGAGTCAAATGCAAGCGAATTTGAGCCGGGTGCAAAGCGAAAATTACTGTCACAGGCCGAACTAAACGATTGGGTGCGCGATTTTGGTCTCACTAAGGAGAAATCCGAACTTTTTGCGTCTCGGATGATAGAGTGTGGATTTGCGGCTTCAGAAGTGAAAGTATCAACGTACAGAAACCGTCACAAGGAGTATGCAAAATTTTATACAAAGAAAGACCAAATATGTTTTTGCAGCGACATTTCAGGCTTGTTCCAAGAGCTTCACCAAATTCACAACCCCAACGAATGGAGGTTGTTTATTGACAGCAACAAAGAGAGCTTGAAGGCAGTTCTCTTACATAATGGGAATGAAAAGCCATCTGTTCCTATTGCTCATGCGGTTCATTCAAAGGAGAACTATGAAACTATGGACATTTTGCTGAAATGCATAGAGTATAGGAAATACAATTGGAAAATATGCGCCGACCTTAAAGTTGTGGCCATTCTGTGTGGACTCCAAGGAGGCTATACGCGACATTGCTGTTTTCTGTGCCTTTGGAATAGCCGCGCTGATGATCAGCATTATAAAAAAAAAAAATGGTCGGTACGAACGAAACCTGTAGTTGGAGAAGCGAATGTTCAGCGCAAACCACTAATAGAGAACCGTGAAAATATAATACTTCCGCCGCTGCACATAAAATTGGGTTTGATTAAAAATTTTGCCAAAAAATTAGACAAAGAAGGTGAAGCTTTTGCCTATTTACGGTCAATTTTCCCTTACCTTTCGCTGGCAAAAATTAAAGAAGGAGTCTTCGCAGGACCCGAGATAAAAAAAATTTTGAAAGATGAAAAATTCCCAAAGCTGTTATCACCCATCGAAGCCGCAGCATGGAATTCCTTCAGGCTTGTTGTGGAAAACTTTTTAGGAAACAACAAAAGCCCGAATTATAAGGACATAGTTGAGGATCTGGTAAAGAACTATGAAGCCATGGGAGTGCACATGTCACTTAAAATACACTTTCTGCATTCTCATTTGGATTTTTTCCCTGAGAATTTAGGAGACGTGAGCGACGAACACGGCGAGCGCTTTCATCAGGAATTGAAGGCTATGGAACGACGCTATCAGGGCATGTATGACACGGCTATGATGGGTGACTATATTTGGACCCTAATACGTGAGACCGATTGCAGCGAATACAAAAAACAAAGAAGAAGTCAGCAGTTTTTCCACATGGCATAAAATGTACACTTATATCATCAGATTTTGTTAAGTAAGGGCTTATTTTCTTTGGAAAAGTGTCAGCTATACGTAAAAAAATTAAAATCGCTGTTAACATCGCGTTTTATATTTTATATGAATTTTTATATGAATTTTTCAGCCACATTTTTACTAAAAAAACCCAGTTTTTTAACCTTTTTAAGCCGCCAACATCAAAACTACTAACCCGATTTGAAAATTTTCTGAAAATAAGTTGTAGACGGCTCAATTGTCTTTAATTTGAGTAGTAGTAGGATAAAATAGGTCAAAGAAGACTAAAGATATGCTCAACATAGTAAGTGTACCTCCAAAAATTAAAAAAAAAAAATTAAAAAATTTGTATCTCGCAAACCAATCGACAGAAAAATTTTTAAAATTCATTTTCGTGTTCAGTAGGTCCAAATCCATGAGAAAAAGTATGCTAGAAACAAATAACAGACAAAAGTTTGTTATTTGTGACCTAGTGTTATTAACAAATCTAATTGAAAGAAGCATTTGCCGCCAATAGTCTAACATCTTAAAAATAAAAGTGCAAAAATCCTGTTGCCGTTGGACAACAAAAGTTTTTGTTTTAAATAGATAAAGGTTAGTATATAAACAAATATTTGTTAGTTAAATAATACATGTAGTTTCATATAAAGGGACGCCAGTTGAAGAGCAGTTGGCTGTAATATGTAATATATTCCACGCAGTCGAGGGTATTTCAAAAGCAAAATTTTTTGGCGCTGAGACGAAAAAAATATTGAGTTTGAAGAGGATATGCAAATTGAATACGTCACAATATCTAATCCAATAGTTTTGGAAAGTCAAAAGCCAACATCTGCAGCTTCTCCTCTATTTACTTCTGAAATGTCTCTTTGAAGAAAGGAAGCTCACTTCAGCGGTGATATTCAACACTTAAAGAACGAAGAAACAAAAAATTTTAAATATGTTGCTGAAAAAATGGATGAAATGAACAACATATATATAAAAATATGAAAGAAATATGTTCTTTAAAGAAAAAAGAACTCTCTGAAATAAAAAGACATCACCTGGAATTGGAAAAAATTGCCCATAGTCGAAATGAAATGAAACTAGAATTTTTGAAGTTAGAGAAAATGAAGCTGGGCATGGAAGCGGAATAATTTTTCAAATTTTTTGTGATGTTAACGATCTCATAACAGTTAAGTTTTTTTTTATAAATGAAGTGTTTTGTTTTTTATAAATATTGTTACTTTAATATAAAAAGGCTCTAAAATTTGCTTAAAATATAATTTTAAAAAAACTTATTACAGCTCTAAACTGCTTAGAGAATTTTAAAAACAAAACTGCGTTAAAAAATGCGCGACTACAAAACAATAGTTTTTGTTAAGGTTTTATCTTTTCCTGTAAAGTATGGAAAACTCTAGTAATTTACGTATGCTTATAAAAAAATAAATGAGTTTTATTACACCAAAGTCCTTGCAATTGTGTCTCTAATTTCCGCTCCTGCGGTATTATTTTTCAATTGATCCGGATTTTCCACTTATTCATTTGATGAAGAAGCAATTTGATCTTGCTCTTCTATGGGAACGTTGTAATGTTTGCAAATATTGTGCAGAGCACAACAAACATTTGCAATTTTTTACTACTTTAGACGGGCTATTGGGAAGACACATCTGAAGGCTTCTAAAACGGCTTTTTAAGTTCCCTATCGTCCTCTCTACTAACAAGCAAAAAGCTTCGCGGGATTTAGTGTAGGAATAATAAAAAAAAAAAAAAAAAACTATATTTCTTGCTGATGATTGCACTAAATTAAATTTGTGTTGCATTGAACCAAACACCGCGGATTTGTATGGCACCAAAACATAGGGTTGTAATGCATACGCAGAGTCGGCTAACAACCAAGAATTACGGTTCCCATGGGAATACATTTCTTCATAGTAGGTGCTTGCACTGCTTAAGTTCCACAAAAAAGCATCGTGAGATGAACCTAGTTGCATCTACAGCGCGTACTCTCATTTGGTAAACAAATCTACATGATATTAATAATACAAATCTATTAAATTATATTCCAAAGTATTATCACAGATGTGTACATATAAATACATATGATGTAAATACAAATGATACTAAACTACTTACAATTAACACATTTAAGCTCTAATATCCCTTTCTACAATAGTAAAATTCAGAACCATGCGTTGGCTTTATAAGTCGCACATGGGTTCCATCAACAGATCAAATGACGCCAGGTATTTTATATTTTTCATAAAAATTCAGTTTGGATTCTCTTGCTTCCGACTCGGTCATCTTCAACTGAATCCAAAGTGGACACAGCCTTTCCTCAAGAATATTAAGTACGTCCCATAAAACTTTACAGAAAATGCTACGGCCCATACTTATATTCATGTCATTGGCTATCACACCTTGGAAGGACCCGACTGTTAAAAATCTTAAAACGCCGGCCAAACGCACTATTTCTGGAATTGAACTTTTACTCATATGCTGAGAAGTTCCTTCCAGAATCATCAGAAATGCAGATTTGTTTAACCTGTAGAGAGCTATGAAACTAAAATCGCAAAAACTTGACATGAAACCTGATCTTATTGTCAATGTATACGTTTGTATGTACTTACGCTTGGTCTGGAATGTACAATGGATTGGAAGAATCGCTTAGTGTTTTTTTTTTAATTAACTCTTCGTTTCATTGTAGCTTTTTTAAATCCAATATACCAAGTAAGAACGCTGTAGGCATTTTAATTTAAAATTTATTTCACAGAACTAATTTGAAAATTATTTCTTTGTTTACGTTTTGCTATAATAAAACATATGTTTTCTTTGCTCAAACACACAATGGCACATTTTCAAAATGAAGATAAACATAAATTGTGTTTACTATTCAGGGCCCTAATTCTGGCCGTCATGACCGATTACTCTTGATTCGCAAGCAATTTTATTTATAATTTTTTCAGTCGATACTGAATGAATCGAAATTATTTTTTCAGTGTTGTAAAGGACTTATTTGAGTTTTCACGAAAATAATTTTTGATAATAAATTTGCTGTGCCCGGCAAATAAAAAACTGAAATGGCAAGTTGCTTTATTTAAGCAACTTGTTTTTTTAATTTTGTTTTTTTTTTTTCTTTCTATCCTCTTACAACTACAATTCGTGTTGGAAAAAAACCAGCCAATTGTAGGGGAATGTAAGAAAGAAAAATAGACGGTTTATTGTTGTGTCTTTGTTGAAGCTTTGATATTGTTACATGTAAGACCTGAGTGTTTTAAAATCCTTATTCACTTTATGGTCTTACTTGTATAATATTTTTAGCTTTTCTAAAGTATTTGGAAAACGTTTCCTGACGAGCGAATAGAAACGAGCTTTCCCACAACAATAAATTTCAGTGTTTTCATTCAAAAATTGAGATTATTAGCACATCATTAATAAATGAATTAATTAATAAAATATTTCATTCCCGAAAATAATTTTTGATAATAAATATAATAATAATTGTGAAACAAATTGTGAAAAAAATTGTAAATAAATATTTTAAATAACCATAATACTAAAAAGAAGTGTAATTACATAAAAATACGTTATTGTGCAGTGTGTAAGAAACATTTTAAAAGTGGATGCGGTATGTTATTTTCAGTGCCAAAAGACCCAGTGGAAAGGGCAAAATGGGGTGAAATTTGTGGCAGGAATTTGGCCCCATCACGAGATTTGCGCAGACCATTTTTCGGAAGCAAGCATTGTACGCGCAGGTAAGAAAGTTCGCCTTTTGACAAACGCTGAGCCTTTATCTAAGAAATTGGCAGAAGCTTATGTGCCTACAGCAAATAAGTCAATAAATGACAATTATGTTTGGGAGGAACTTGCAACTCCATCCTCATCGAACACGCTTACCCCAGCTAAATCAAATACCCCTATGACAACTGGTGAAATAATGTTCTTTTGGCCTAATGATGAGCCCACTGTTTACCGACAGCCAGAATCTGTGGCAACAGCAACTGAGCCATTCAAAAATTATTGTATATGGGAGGAACTTGCAACTCCATCGCATACACTTACCTCAAAAATAACTGCATCCCATCAACTAAAAACCAATAAAGAAGTACAAACTGAGTAAGTGTACTTAAAGATTTTTGTATTCACCTAAGTATTAAAATGTAGCAACTGTTTACTTACAGTATTTTTTTTTTTGCTTAATTGTATGCAATATTTTACTCTTATATCTGTTTTTTTTTTTCAGTATATTAGATTTCGAAAGATTTTACAAAGAAAAATGTCGTGATTTAAAAGTTAAGAAGGTAGATTTCGAAAGAAAATATAAACAAAAAGTTTGTACATTAGAAGCTGAAAATAAAGAATTGAAACTGCAACTAGAAAGGACGAATCTTGCTGTCAATTCTATGCGGCAAATATTTTCTGATGGCGAAATAAGGAGACTTATGACTCCTGGGTACACCCGATGGAGATGGGAAGACATTTCAAGCGCAATATGCTTGCATGCTGCGGGCCCAAGAGCGTACTATCATATGTACAAAAAAGGATTTCCGTTTCCACACGTTGCTACTCTGAGGCGCTTGCGCGCAAAAATTAGTATTAACGAAGGAATTTTAAATTCATCAATAGAATTTATGCGACGCAAAAACAATTTAGCGTTGGGAGAAAAACTTACGGTTTTATCATTTGATGAAATGAAAGTAGCCGAAACGTTTAAATATGATAGAGCAGCAGATTTGGTTAAAAAGCCAGCAAAGTATGTGCAAGTGGTTATGGCGCGGGGTCTACGCAAATCTTGGAAACAGCCAGTTTTTTATGCCTTTGATTGCGATCTTACAAAGGAAGTGTTATTTAATAAAATTTGCGCCCTTAATGAGGCAGGTTACCCAGTGGTGGCTACTGTCTGCGATTTAGGGCCAAAG
This sequence comes from Pollenia amentaria, assembly GCA_943735925.1. Classification (NCBI taxonomy): domain Eukaryota; kingdom Metazoa; phylum Arthropoda; class Insecta; order Diptera; family Polleniidae; genus Pollenia; species Pollenia amentaria. The sequence goes on from OX031006.1 coordinate 107,620,001, forward strand.
AATCTTAAGTTGTGGAAAGAGCTGGGTATAACTGCAGGTAAGTTTACCATAATGAAAAAAACACACCTTAAAACTTCTAACAACAAAAACACGATTCGTATTGACACAAAAATTCCAACAACACACATCTTTCAACAACAACAGCGTGGGACAATTTATAGACATCAATTGAAATAACGTTATTTCATAGCTTACTCCTTCGAAGGAAATCACGATAAAAATAGGTAATCAAGATTTTGTTATGAATTAAGATGGGGGTTATTCAGGATAACATATTTTAATTAAAATTCTACATTTAATTTATTTTTAACTGGTCAATATTGAAATTTGTCTATTTTTTAGATTTAGTTGTTTTAAGTTTTACGGGTTTAGTAATTTTTAAGCTGTTTTAATTTTTTTTAATAGATTTTTAGTTTTCTTTAATTTTTAATTATATAGATTTAATTTAATGAGATTTTTTAATATTAAGATTTTTAGTTGTTCCCAATTTTTAAATTTTTAGATTTAATTATATAAGATTCGATTTAATTATACTAGTTAAGATGGTTGTGGAAATTAAGAAAAAGATCTTTAAGAGTAAAATTCTACATTTAATTTTTTTAACTTATAAATATTGATATTTATCTGAAATTAAGGGTTTTAGTTTTACGGGGTTGCGTATTGTAAAGTTACAAAAAAAAAACCATTTTTAGTTTTTCAAAATTTTATAATACGAGTTTTCTTTAACCAATCTTCTTTAGATAAACCATTCCCTAGTCTTCTTTAGATAAACCAGTTCCCTAGTCCTGCAAGGCCGGACCAAAAGGTTTTCACTTTTGCAGATGCACCTCACATGCCTAAACTGGTACGCAACCATTTTTTAAATACAGGCCTGATGTGTGAAGGGACAATATTTAACTACGAGTACTTCCTACCTAATTCTTCTTCTTGCGTTAAAATTTTGTTTTCACAGGAACCTTACGACTTTGCGCTAAATACACAACATGACATACTCATGAAAATGAATACCGTTATGTCTGCTGCTATCGTTCCCGGAAGAAAAAAACTTTGGACCCTTTTCAAAGGGGCATAATAATCTCTAATAATGCTCCAACAATTTGTCAAGAATTTTAACATGTCGTACTACATAGTGACATACCGCTTAAATCAAGATGTACTGGAGAACTTTTTTAGTGCTATTCGTAGCAGAGGTGGATTAAATGACCACCTATGCCCCAAAGACTTTAAATATAGGCTTCGAAAGTACATTCTTGGTAAGTTTTTTACAACATACAATATGTTTTAAACTTTATTAATAACAACATTTATTTAGCAAGAACCACCGAACATTTAAACGGCACAGGAAATGTGGAGCATGACACAACAACTTGGCTAAACAATTTTAGCAGTATGGAAATGTCATGAAACCCAACGGAAAGAGAGCCACAGGAAAGAGTTGTAATTAAAAGGAGTCAGCCAGTGTGGCCAGATTTTCATAACAACACCTCCACTAAAAGCTGGCTATACGAATGAAAGCCCCAATACTGCCGCACATCTCAGGAGTTTCTCCTTTGGTAGGGGTTTCGTTAGGAAACCGGCCGCCATATTTTCCGATGTTTCATATTTTAGTTGGCCATCATTTACTTTTTCCCGCACAAAGTGATGACGCACATCTATATGTTTGGAACGGCCATGGTATGTTTCAGTTGTTGCCAGATTCAATGCACTTTTGTTATCACAATAAAGCAAAATATTATTTTCAAAAAGATCTCCAAACAATCGTGTTGAAACTGTCGAAGCCATTCTGCTTCCTGTACAGCCGCAGCCATGGCCATGTATTCGGCCTCTGTTGTTGAGAGGGCCACTGTTGTCTGTCGCTTGCTACTCCAGCTAATAGCACTTTGATGCATAAAAGCATAACCGGTACAAGATCTCCTGTCAGAAACGTCGCCGGCGTAGTCTGCATCACAAAATCCATGTATTTTAAATGCGTCACCTTTCTTGTATACAATTTTTGCATCAATTATACCCTTTAGGTATAATCGTTTAACTGCTGCCCAGTGAAAATAATCAAAATCATTATTAAACTTACTAAGGTAGTTTACCGCATAGGCAATATCGGGACGTGTTCCCTGGACCAAGTAGAGTAAGCAACCAATTGCCTCTTGATATGGAATCCTTTCAACTGTTTAAGAGTTTGGTGACGGTTTTGACAACTTTACATTGCAATCAAAGGGTGTAGAGCCCGGTTTGAATTCACTCATGCCAAAACGTTTTAAAAACTCCCTCGTATGCATTGACTGATCGATATAGATTTCGCCTTTTTTACGATCCCTGGTTATGCGTAAACCAACACAGTTTTTCGCCTCTCCCAAATCTTTCATCGCAAATAATTTCCCAAGTTGCGATTTCACCCTAGATTTCAGTGTTGAATTATTTGAAAAGATTAAGAGATCGTCTACGTAAACAGAGATAAGTAATATTTTTTCACCACTTATATAAAAATAAATGCATGGGTCCAGCTTTGACTGTTGTAAATTTAAACCCTTTAATGCGCCATCTAATTTTTTATTCCAATGGCGACTTGCCTGTTTCAGCCCATATATAGCCTTATTAAGTTTACATACCTTTCCATCAACTTTGCCTCCAATGCCCTCTGGTGGTTTCATAAATATTTCCTCCCTTAGATCGCACTGCAGAAAAGCTGTAACTGCATCCATGTGATCTATGTCCAGATTAAATTGAGCTGCGACCGATAGAAGATATCGTATAGACGAATAACGCACGACTGGCGAATATGTTTCCTGAAAATCTATACCGGGTTTCTGCGAGCACCCCTTGATCACCAATCGGGCCTTGTGACGTTGGACATTCCCATTTTCATCTCTTTTTCTTTTGAATACCCATTTGCTCTTTATGGGCTTTACACCAGGAGGCAAGTCAACTAGAGTCCAAGTATTATTTTTCACCAAAGGCATGTATTCATTATTCATCGCCTGCCTGAACTGCTCGCCATCAACACCATTAAGAGCCTCATCAACTGTAAATGGGTCACCAGCACTTTCTCCACTAAATATAGATGATAGTTATCCATGTTGACAGGTTTTGGTATACGGTTCGTGCGTCTGACATTTCCATCTTGAATGATTGATAAACTGGGAAATGTTACACTTTCATCACTTGTCACGGTTTCATCAGGCTCATAAAATTCCTGAGAGTTATCGCTTTCATCAGTAATCAACTCATCTCCATCATTCATACCATCACTATTATTTGTGTCTTCTCTATTATTAGTGCCATCTCCATCATAAAATAAATAACATTCTTCGATTGAGTCAATATTCTGCTGAATATTTAGTTGAAAATCATTCTCAAAACATTTTACGTCTCGGCTCTTTGTTAATTCCAGGCTGCCTGGTTCAAGTAAACGATAACCTTTTGTGTTCTCGCAATAGCCAACAAATATAAAATCCTTTGCCTTCGAATCCCATTTCTTTCTTTTCTCCTTTGGTACGTAAGAAACAGCTCGACAGCCAAATACACGAAGATGCGATAAATTAACTTTAACGCCAGTCCATTTTTCTTGTGGAATATTTTTTGCAATTGCGGCAGGAACGGAGCGATTAAGGACATGAACAGCATTTGCAACAGCCTCAGCTCAAAATTTCTTTGGCAATCCAGCATGAAGGAGGTTACAGCGAGCCCTTTCAACAATCGAACGATTCATACGTTCCGCAACGCCATTTTGTTGGGGGTTGTATGGCACAGTGGTCTGATGACGTATGCCACTCTTGTCCAGTATCGTCAAGAGCTCCCTGTTGCAAAATTCTGTCCCGTTGTCCGTACGTAAGCATTTTATTTTAGAGCCGGTCTCATTTTCGTAAATGGTGTTAAATTTAACAAAAAATGCTGGTACCTCCGTTTTTGCCTTCAAAAAATAAACAAATACTTTGTGTGTGAAGTCATCAATAAAAGACAAGAAATACTTAGCTCCACTTATAGATGGTTCCTCCATTGGACCACATAGGTCAGAGTGCACAAGCTCAAGTATTCCGTTGGAACGAGAATCAGAAGATTTAAAGGGTTTTCTAGACATCTTACCCCTAAGACATGATAAAACAATCCTTTGTCTGAGACCTCTGAAACTCCATACCATTAACCAGCTGTTGAGTCTTAGACAAGTCTGAATAGCTTAAATGCCCCATACGAGCATGCCATATATCAATGTCTAAATTTGTCGTCACCATACACATATTACTTGTGCTGCCATCAAGCTTGAACATGTTGTCCACCATACTGGCTGTTGCTATTACTTCACCATCCCTCTCAATCACACATTTGTCACCCAAAAAATTTACGCTGTAACCTTTGTGTGTAATCCGGCTCGCAGATAAGAGATTCACAGTCAAGTTTGGTACATAAAGCACATCAAAAATTTGTATGTCAATCACTTTACCATGCGTCTTAAGCTGGATGTCAATTTTGCCCATGCCCTCAACTTTCAACTTCTCTCTGTTGGCTGCATATATTTCCTTTATTCGTGAAGGCCTTATTTCCACAAACCAGTCTTTTCGCATAGTAATGTGTAGACTTGCACCTGAGTCCACAAACCAATCACTGGCATCACTTAATTGCGCCTGCCACATACAATGTACAAAAACCATGTTCTCCATTTTTCGTAGCAACGGGGACCTTTTTGTTGTTGTTGTTTATTGTTGTATTTTTTCTTATTTTTCCCGGCGAAGTAAGTGGCATTGTTATTAGCATTTGTTTTTTTAACATCTTGCAAAAGTTTTGTCTTGATCGAATTACACGATATTTTCACCCCTGAGCTTTCTACACCCATAATCATAGGGGAATACTCCTCTGGTAAACCCGCGAGAAGCAGCGTGCCGATCCATTCGTCATTTACAGGCATGTTAACCTCCTTCAGTTTATGAGCCGTTGAAACAATTTTGCTTACGTATTCCTCGGTACTTGCACACGATGAAAGATTTGTTGTTATGAGTTGACGAAGCAATCCAACACGGCGCGTGAGACCCGAATCTTGGAACGCAGCTGTTCCATACTTCCTTTGACGTTCCAGCATTCTCAATGTGGACGTAATTTATTTTATCAACTAGCAAAATTATCTTTGTTTTTGCTTTGGTGTCCAACTTCGCATTCATTCCGGTTGCAGGATAATCTCCCTGGACGGTATCCCACAATTCTTCATGCTGAAGCAGTTTTTTTTACGGCAAATGCCCACGACGCATAATTTTCCCTACCAAGTAATTTTTCCACACTGAAGTTCATAGCATTAGTCATTTTAAAAATCAAATATTACACGACACTTTTACGACGGTTCAATTAATTTCATTAAGGACACTCTGGTCCCATAACCTGTTGTGATGGTGCAATAAAAACGCGGTGAAATAAATGAATATAAAAGTGTATTTTATTTAATGTGCTCTATCGCCAAGGCGTACAAAACGGAAGTAAGAAAAAGAAGAAGGGATAGGTATAAGAAAAGAGTTGTAATTAAAAGGAGTCAGCCAGTGTGACCAGATTTTCATAACAACATAATCTGCCGGAGTTGGTAAAAAATTATTTTTATAAATGTCGAATATACTTTCGCGTGCGGCATTTGAACAAAAGAATTAAAGTTCAAAAAGCCAAACAACGAATAATGGGTTACAAAAAAATGATTAAAATAAATCTTTGAATGCTCTTTACAAAAAAAAATGTAAGTAGAAATGATTTAAGAATTTTCAAAGGAAAATATTAATCTTTTTCAAAAATGTATCCTTAATTTAGATCTATGTGTCAGTGGATAAACTTTGAGGTCATCTTCGCCTTTGAAACCATCGCTTAATATAATTGAAAAGAAATGATCTCAATCCCTCAATGCAATTAATACCAATTTATACATACATACTTAAAGTATTAAAAACCTTGAGCTCAAAAATGTGATCAATTTTAAACCATAATGCAGTATATACATACATATTTAAGTATTAAAAAAGCGTTGAAAAAATTGTGAAAAATAACTGTGATAATTAATTCAATTGCACATTTTGGAAATGTTCAATTTTGATAGTGTCCCTGTTGAAAACCCTAAAACAATTAATGTGTAATATTTTTATTTCATTTGTTTAATTGTTAATAAGTAAAATACTTTTAATATCACAATGAACCTCTTAAAGTTTTAAAAACATTATCAAATGCCTTCAATATTTATATTGTACACGAGTATATTCATCTTTTTTTAAATTTTATTCTTTTTTTTATATAGCTGTAAGATGTTAATTAAATACAGAATTCAAATACCTTTTTTAATAATTCATTTTATTTTCAACTACAAATAAAATAAATTTAAATTGCACATATTTTATTGTAATTTTAATTCAGCAAAATTTATAGTAAATAAAATTATTCAAACAAAAAACATAAATAAAAAAATTCTATTATTTCTTTTTTTTTTAATTTTTTCTACAAAAATTAGGAAGACAATTTAATAAAATTGTAATATTCAAAAATTTACAGCTTCATTTAAAAAAACAAATATTAAAAATTTGACGATTTTTAAACAATTAAAAAATTTCAACATATTCTATACAAGAACCTTTGGTCAGTATAACTATGCTATGTAAACACCTATCAAATATTTGACGTCCTACACGTACCCTTAGTTTTATTAAAAAATTGTTGGCTTTTGCAAAACGTTCGCTAGATCAAACATCATTTACCAGTTTCTAAATCAAATTATACAATAATCTGATAAGTGAGCAAATAAAACTTGTTAAAAATTAAGCAGAAGTCAAATCAATTTACTGGTCACGCTTTTTTAGATTTGTTCGTCAAATATTTGTTAGGTCTAAACATACCTTAACACAATATTCTTTGCCATGGCGCTAAAAGATAAATTCGGCGGAAAATCCACTGGCCAGTAAAGTAACAAAACTAATGTTAGATTTTTTTCTTGATGGCTTTTACGTTTGTAAATTCGGTTCACATTAAAGACCTGCACGAGTGCACCATAAAGTATTGTCAAAACAGATACACCAGATATGTACCTGTTACTATTGATATCAATGAGAGAATGAGTGTAACTGATATTGTATGGTTTTGCTTTTGTCCACTCACCATATCCTAAAAACCAAAACAGTTGCTTATGGTATTGGATTGAGTATATCATAACCTTTTTTTTTGCTCACAAATATCTGTTGTCACCATGGTATTTTAATAATACTTATTGTTATCTGTTGTATTTTCAAATATTGTTGGAGAGTTGATGCAAATAAAAGAGCTAATAAAAATTTATATACGATCTCAACCAGGGGTGCCAGATGGTTTTGGTAAGAAATCTGCATATCATCAAAAACAAATCGGCAATTTAATTTAAAAAAATCGGCATATTAAAATACCTTTTTTAAACACAATAAAACATATTTTAATGACAAAAAATAACAAAGCAACAATTTACCATTACCTAATGCTTTTAACATAAAAATCAATACAAATAAAAGTTTTATAAATAAATATTAGTTAATTAAAAATTTATATGAATTTTCCATATTAGAGCCAACGGAGACATACTGTCTCTTTTAGAATCTATGGTGATCTAGAAAAAACGATCTCAATTCCACAGTTAAGACAAATTTTTCAACGAATATATAAAAGTTCGGATTAAACAATAAAAGTAGAGTTTTCTCTCTAAAAAAATTAAATAAAACTTGAGGAGTTTTCAGCCTAAAATAAAACTCACTTGGCTGTCAACAAATAAAACTCTTTTAAGGATTTATATTTTTACGTCTTTAATAACCAGTGATGCCATTAGGATACGAAAGATACATTTTTCGTACCTTTTGATGACTTCAGGTACCATGTATAATCCTGATATTTTTCGAATCTTTTGAATCTGTGCGCAAAATGTACGGAAATCAAATTTTAAACTTTCCTACTCTGACAAAGTTTATTTAAGTTATCATTTCGTTATGAATACTAAAAAAACAGTGACAACTAAATACAAAAATAACATGTATTTTGTTGTTAGGTTTTCTAAGTTCTTCTGTAGCTTGCTTATTCTTGTGTATGTGTGTTAAGATGAAATTTTAGAAGAAAACTTTATATGATCTTTTTGATCGCCTTAGTATATACGCCTTAACTCGTATATTAATTTTTACAAAAATGAATTTGTTTTGATAACATCCAAAGATAGTGACATATAATGAATTTTAAAGTTTGCTTACTGTATTTTTAAATTTACATACCTAATATTTATGACTTAAATAAATATAAAAATTAATTTATATGATATCATTTTCTTTATAATATTCATTAACTATGTAAAAAAAATGTTATGTTAATAAATGTTAAACGTTAAAAATGGATTTTCAAATGTTTTCCAATGTGTATCATTTTGGAAAAAAAAGCGTATCTCTTTGGAAACTAAAATGTATCTTTCTCGAAATTTCACTGGCAACACTGATAATAACACTCATTTTGTTTTTCTTCTTTTTTTAATGACAATTTAATTGCAGCACAAGCTGATTAGATAATACTGCTATACAAATTGTAAATATCTGACCAGCTGCAAGCTTTGAGTGTCGATCTTTATTCCTCAACTGAGTTTTAATTTATTATTTTATATTTACGTTAAAGAGATAACTGTTTAAAAAGGACTTCTTTGTTTTTAATTCACAAAATAACTCCGGGACTGAAAATAATAATAATTATTATTTTTTTGAAAGTTTATGAAAAAATTCCTTTATTTCCAGTTGGGAATTTTTAACCATTATCGCTACATATATTTTATTTGAGTTATCGTACCCAATTATAGTAACAATTTTTTTTTTTTTTGTTATTGATAACCATTTTTTCAACCAAAAAATTTTTCGGTTAGAAATATGTATTATAAAAAAGCATTTATTTTTCCATTATTAACAAATAATTTATTTTTTTGGTTGCAATTATCCATTACAAACAAATAAGAAAGTAGTCTGCATGCCCGACCCTACGATGCTCCACACCACAATATGTAGAGATAACTTTTCAAGAGTGTAGCTTAGGGACCCATGAGCAATCATGGACCACGCCATTATTTTATGAAGTTAAGATTCATGTCAAAGTTCTCACCATTGACAATATGCTTGTTCCTTAGGACAATTAGAACCTTTGTACCAAATTTCAGCAATTTATTTTCAAAACTGCGACCTGAACTTTACGTACAACGTTTACATAGACAGACATTTTTTCTATGATTTTTTTTGTCGCTTATTTTATAACTGTTACGATCCTTGAAATAACTGTTATTAAAGAACTTTTTTGATACCAGTTATAACTGCCACCGTTCCTGGTTAATTGTTTTTATGGATATAAAAAGTTTTTGTTTTAATTTTTTTATTATTATACATATATGAGTTTGACACTTTTATTAAATAACTTTTAATATAAGCATAAAAATCGAATTATTAAATTTGAAATAATCTTTAAAAAAAATAATTCCTTGCAAAGATTAATTTTTCAGTGGATATCGAAATTTAATTTTAAGGTGGAAGAATTCTCGCATTTTAAATCTGATTTTCTTTTTGCAAAAAAACTTGAATATTTACTTTACTTTCTTAAATTAAATTGGCTACCGGAGGTATAAGCCTTATCCTCAGTTGCATATAATCCTATAAAATTAAATATTTACATTGACAGTGAATATAAATTAAGCTTAACTTTACTCTTTTGTAAGTAATAATCCCTTTTTCCTTTAGAAAAATAAATTATCTCTTCTTTTAGCTTTGGTCAAAAAATCGTTAAGTTTTTTTCTTTCATTTGGAGTTAATTCTTTTATTCTTTATACCTTGTTGAATATTTTTCAAAATGTGTGTGTGTGATGGGTTAGACAAACACAACATATGTACATATATGGAATAAATCTAACCCATTTTCCTTAAGTATAAGCGCTGAATTAATAACAGTTGTCTCTTTGTAACGTTAAAAGTTACCCAAAATTAAAAATGTATATAACACAAACCAAAAGCTACCGTGTTTTAAGTTTTTATCAAAAAATCGGTAAATACCCACTTTGATAATTTAGAGAAAAAAATCGGCAAAATACCGATAAATCGGTAAATATGGCAGGCCTGATCGCAACGCTTCTCGCTAGTTTTGTTGTTGTTGCTCAGCAATTTTCAATACCACAGCACGAAAAAGACCCATCCTTTTAAGGGCATCAATGAATTTGTTACAAAAACAAAATACATGTGTTGTTTTTTTGGTAATTTTTTTTTATTATATTTTTCAATAATTTTTGTCTACATGTCTTTTGAACGAATAAACGCCATCCTTTTAAGGGCATCGAAGAATTTGTTACAAAAACAAAATACATGTGGTTTTTTTTGCTAATTTTTTTTCAATAATTTTTGTCTACATGTCTCTTGAACGAAAAGACCCCATCCTTTTAAGGGCATCAAAGAATTTGTTACAAAAACAAAATACATGTGGTTTTTTTTTTGGTAATTTTTTTTCAATAATTTTTTTTCTACATGTCTCTTGAACGGAAAGACCCGATCCTTTTAAGGGCATCAAAGAATTTGTTACAAAAACAAAATATTTTCGTTGAAAGACAATTGAAAAAAACGGCATCGTACAATGAGTAACTCATTGTATTCGATCAGTATCAACTAGTATCTGCTTTTGTAAAACAGATATAAACAGATATGTTACTCTCATTCTCTTTTTATCAACTCATATCCACTATGTTACAAAAAATATCCATATCAACTTATATCAGAAACACTCGACAACTCATCCATACACACTCACTTTAGTAAACACACAGAAACTTGTACAAACAGATATATCCGTGCACGTCTTTAGTTCACATATAGAACGTCGAGCATTTCGTCCCAAAGTGGCAATGTTTGGTTAAGTAGACAATTTTTTATTGATAATTTTCTTTGCAATTTCCAAGTCTTTAACTACAGGAGTCTTTTCTTTCTGTACTTCTAAGGTTTCTTATATTATTCCTATTTAAACACAAATTGAAGTTTTATTATTTTAATAATATTATTAAAAAGTATGTCATAATTAAAAACTTACCTACATATACATATATTCCATCATATTAGCAGCAAGAATGGTATCGTTTTGGACATGATGAGATTTATTGTCATTCTCTACTTCTGTTATAGAACCGAGCTTAGACCCTGATGTCAACATAGTTATTTCAAAACCAGAAGAGTAATATCCACAGACGAACATGTTGAACAAGGGAACACTTCTTCGATATCTGGTAAAGCATTTCCTTTCAAAGCATTTTTCTTCAAACCGGCGACATATGTATTTATATTTTTTTATAAAATTGCAAAACACAAACAAAATGTATTTATATTGTTTCTATACATAAAATATAGCAAAAATCTTCCCATTGTCCTTTCGTTTTCATTTTCTTAATCGCACAATTGGTTCTAAGCACTTTTTATTTTAAAAAACTTATTTTACCAAAATTTAGATTAAAAATTTTTCATTAAACAAAATAAATACATGACAAAAACAAAACACATTTTTCTTGACAAGTGACAAGCTTTTGACATTTTTACCATTTGTATACACAAACACAAAAAAACGCGTGTTGTTTTTTTTTCTATTGTTGCATTGTTGTAGTTGTGCGCAGACCTACTAGTTGGGCCATGACCTATAACTACGGTGACCATTCGTCCTTTTTTTTAAGAGGACAGTCCTTTTTTTTTGATACGATGTCCTTTGAGATATTTTTCAAAAAAGAGGACTTTTTTGAGTGAATTGTCATTTTGTTAGATTATGAATTTTTTTCTTTAAACTCAAAAACTATAAGTTTTTTTCCAAAACCTCAAAATTTCAACATCAATACCGGAAAAAATTGTTTGTGCCATTGAAAGAATATTTTCTCTCTTAACAAAGGTGCCCGATAATATTGCAAAAATTATTTTGATGATCCATGTGCTGGATTGTGGTTACTTTTGGCACATACCCAAGCTTTTATACTCCATAAATATATTTGTAGTTTATAGTTACAACACTTTTCAATGCCTGAGGCTGCACTTACTTTAAAGGACTTTGAATTAAAATGAACTGTGTTGCGGGTTAAGCCCATTAAAATGACAATTGTCATCATTTCCAAATTTTTCACTTCTGTAAGAACAGAACACCGTAAATTTACTTACGCGCTATTTACCCACAATTCCATCGTTAGCGTATCTTATTTTCCTTTAAAAATAAATAGAAAATTAAAATCAAATTCATTTAAAGTGCCATTTGTTTTTATTTTATTAATTTTGTTGGTTTTCAAGATTGAAAACACAAAGTTAAATTGATAAATGCTAAAAGTTTATTTTTTCTATGACAATACCAAGATATGTATAGGTCGACATAGGTAAGTTTACGTTTGTGCCAACTATTGTGTGCCTTGATATTAAATATTACACATTTTGTTGGCCAACGTAGCTACCTCATACGCCACTGCATACCTTGATACTGTGCAATTGGGATTTAGATGTATGTATACTCACTATTAAGTTAATTGCAAATGTTGTGTGGAAATATGTATGAAATGGAAGAAATAATAGGTGCGTTTGTTTACTTTTCCAGTAAAATCCAGTAGTTGAGTAAATTTTGGGCAATATTAAAATTTTACTCTCAAAAATGGCTCTCGCACAAAAAAGTAAACGAACGGAAAAATTGCAAAAACTTGCAGGTTAATTCAAACAGCTGATCGCTAAAAAGCTTAGTGTTGTAAAATATGTGTTGTTTAGACTACCCAGTACATAATGTTTTTGGTACTTGATGAAATGCATTGTAATGATTATAAATTCGTAGCAAATTTATTTATTAAATGGGCATCTGTGCAAGTTTTAAGACTTGTTTATTTTGTACATGACTTTTAATTTTGTTTCTAGTTAAATTACATACGAAACTACATCAATATTTGATTTTTGATATTTGGTACCCTCAATAATATGCAATAAGAAGTAATCATATATTCATTAGCTTTACATCTCTAAAATATTAATGTAAACAAAAACAAAAATAAGTAATATTGAACAATTAACACAAATTTTACCATGGATGCCAAAAAAAGAAAACTTAATATTTCATGCTCTCCCGGAACATTTGGGAAGGTACAAAGTGGTAAGTAAAATTGTTTAGGATGTACATACATATTAATATATACTACATTTTTAATATGTATCTTTTAACTTATAGATGAAGAATATAGAAATAACGTTGCCGTGGATTTTGCAAATGGGGAAGAATTTTTTTAAATTTGATTTACTTTAAAAAGGACAGATGTTAGAAAACTGATAAATAACTATACTGACTACTTTAATTTGCTTCACGTTGAAAATAAATGTTTTTGGTTTTTGTTGCACTTTTAATTCAGGTTTTGTTCTTTTAAATATTTTTATTACAAATTGTATGCTTTTTGTTTGCTTACTTTTGTTTGTTTACTTAAATGAAACATATGTTTTTGTTTTCTACTGGTAAAAATTTGTTCAGTAAAAATTTGCAGACTCTTTGCTTACAACTGTCACTTTACTCTCTCAGTAGATGCTCTCTTTTGCAAATTTTTGTGTAAGCGAACGCATTTCAGTAAAATCCAGTAAAAACTTGCACAAATTTGTGCAAATTTTGGGGTAAACGAACGCACCTAATATATACCATGATGAAATAAACAGGTGGCATTACTACGCCAGATGACGATTTTTTGCTCTTGTATTGTTTGTCTAGTCTTATGTCAAAGTTTTGTTTATGTTTACAAAAAGAGCACGTTTTGTGCTGTGATTATTGTATTGTATTAAAGTTTTTGATTATTTAAATTAAAATTAAATAAGATAGTAACCATAGTGAAATAAAAATTGGCTAAAAATTAATTTATTTCATTGCGTTAGGCAGCAAAATTTGATTTTAGTTTAATATAATTTTTGACGTATACGGAGACTTATTTCCGTTTTTTGTTGTAATGTTGTATTTGTTGCCGTAGCGCTGCCACCTACTTATTCCACCATGATATATACATATGTACCACCACAAACAAATGACTTGCAAAACAACTTTTGTCAGATGAATGGGCCGGTCGGGTTAGAACACCCTCTAGTTACTCCATCACACACTAGACTATATTTAAATCCGCACAATTTTTGGGTTTTTCCGTCACACACGGGATTATTCGATCTGGCATAAAATGTAGACGTGTACACTGCTTTGTATGTACATATTAGTTTTTTTTTTGCATTTATTTGTTTACGAAAAAATGCATGTATTGGTTTTATGTTGCTTGTGCGGGGTTGAAGCCGGTTGAAACTTCACGCCAAGGAAAAACTTTTTCACCTCGCTTGCCCACAAACAGTCATTTTGTGCTGGCATAATTGTCCTAGGTTGTTTGCGTTTTGGATCATCTAAGGGTTGCTGGGCAGGCTGAAAAAAAAGTTAAATATTAGATTTGTGTCAAGAAAAATGAAGGAAGGAACGATACATTTCGTTACTTACGTGTAGTCTCCTTTCGAGTATCCATTCCTTGGTGTACAACGTCCCAAAAAGCTAAAAAAAAATAGAAAAAAAGCGATACGAATGGCAATATTGGGTATAAATGTATGTGCTTTGCTTTTGGAAAAGTAAATTGAAATATTGAGTAAACAGCAAAGAGGCTGATCTTATAAAAAAGAGAAAAAAATAAGAAAAAAAAATAATTTAAAGTATTAATATTATTTCTAGTTTAAAAATATTTTTTTTTAATAATTTAGTAGATTGTGTAAATGTGATAAAAGTGTAAGAATTTTGAGAGTGTGTTGTTAATTTAAGTGTGGTATATTAGTAAAAGAAAAGGGAAACCTGGAAAAAATAGGGAAGTTATACATTCTGAAATTAAATATTTATATATACACTAGCTGACCCGGTCCGCGTTGCTGGCCCTAAGCAAACATTAGTGTTGTATTACCAGACGATTTAAATTGATCTTTAAACGAAATTTACGGCCTTTAAATAAAAATCCATGAAATACCTATCATAAAGTTTTTTGAATGAAAGTATGGCACATTGTTAAGAGGATAAGTGTCTATATGTGAGAGCATTAGAAAAAACGTCCCCAAAATAAAATTGATTTTATTTTACGACCGCATTCTCTGGCAAAATTTCATGTCAAACTGCATGTAAAACATCGTTCATCCCCAGTTCTGTTTCATCATTATCTATATATATAAAATAGGATGTGTGTATGTATGTATGTATGTAACGTATGGACTCCAAAACGGCTGCGACGATTTTGATGAAATTTTCAGGGAATCTTCAGGCGGGTGACACTGTGAAGTCTGATTTTTGATTTTTGGTCTGGGGGCGGAGGGGCGTGGCAAAATCCATAACTTGAGAACGGCTTGACCGATTTAGACGATTTTTTCTTTAAAATTATCGCCATGGTCCAACTTAGGTCTTTACGGAAAGAAAATTTTGCCCCACCCACTTTTACGCCCACTTTTTTCGAATTACCTAAAATCAGAAAACGGCTCCATCGATTTGACTAATTTTTCCTTCAAATGTTTGTATTAATCCATTTTAAGTTCTCATCGAAAGAAAAATTTACCACGCCTACTTTTACGCCCACTTTTTCTATTAAGCGCATAACTGGAGAACGGCTTGACCGATTTGGACGATTTTTTCTTTAAAATGATCGCCATGGTCCAACTTAGGTTTTTACGGAAAGAAAATTTTGCCCCGCCCACTTTTACGCCCACTTTTTTCGAATTACCTAAAATCAGAAAACGGCTCCATCGAGTTGACTAATTTTTCTTTCAAATGTTCGTATTAATCAACTTTAAGTTTTCATCGAAAGAAAAATTTACCACGCCTACTTTTACGCCCACTTTTTCTATTAAGCGCATAACTGGAGAACGACTTGACCGATTTGGACGATTTTTTTCTTTAAAATGATCGCCATGGTCCAACTTAGGTTTTTACGGAAAGAAAATTTTGGAGAACGACTTGACCGATTTTTTTCTTTAAAATGATCGCCATGGTCCAACTTAGGTTTTTACGGAAAGAAAATTTTGCCCCGCCACTTTTACGCCCACTTTTTTCGAATTACCTAAAATCAAAAAACGGCTCCATCGAGTTGACTAATTTTTCTTTCAAATGTTCGTATTAATCAACTTTAAGTTTTCATCGAAAGAAAAATTTACCACGCCTACTTTTACGCCCACTTTTTCTATTAAGCGCATAACTGGAGAACGACTTGACCGATTTGGACGATTTTTTTCTTTAAAATGATCGCCATGGTCCAACTTAGGTTTTTACGGAAAGAAAATTTTGGAGAACGACTTGACCGATTTTTTTCTTTAAAATGATCGCCATGGTCCAACTTAGGTTTTTACGGAAAGAAAATTTTGCCCCGCCACTTTTACGCCCACTTTTTTCGAATTACCTAAAATCAGAAAACGGCTCCATCGAGTTGACTAATTTTTCTTTCAAATGTTCGTATTAATCAACTTTAAGTTTTCATCGAAAGAAAAATTTACCACGCCTACTTTTACGCCCACTTTTTCTATTAAGCGCATAACTGGAGAACGACTTGACCGATTTGGACGATTTTTTCTTTAAAATTATCGCCATGGTCCAACTTAGGATTTTACGGAAAGAAAATTTTGCCCCGCCCACTTTTACGCCCACTTTTTTTGATTTACCTAAAATCAGAAAACGGCTCCATCGAGTTGACTAATTTTTCTTTCAAATGTTCGTATTAATCAACTTTAAGTTTTCATCGAAAGAAAAATTTACCACGCCTACTTTTACGCCCACTTTTTCTATTAAGCGCATAACTGGAGAAGGACTTGACCGATTTGGACGATTTTTTCTTTAAAATTATCGCCAGGTCCAACTTAGGTTTTTACGGAAAGAAAATTTTGCCCCGCCCACTTTTACGCCCACTTTTTTCGAATTACCTAAAATCAGAAAACGGCTCCATCGAGTTGACTAATTTTTCTTTCAAATGTTCGTATTAATCAACTTTAAGTTTTCATCGAAAGAAAAATTTACCACGCCTACTTTTTCGCCCACTTTTTCTATTAAGCGCATAACTGGAGAACGACTTGACCGATTTGGACGATTTTTTCTTTAAAAGGATCGCCATGGTCCATCTTAGGTTTTTACGGAAAGAAAATTTTGACGCGCCCACTTTTACGCCCACTTTTTTCGTAAGAAAAACTTTATGATAGGTATTTCATGGATTTTTATTTAAAGGCCGTAAATTCCGTTTAAAGATCAATTTAAATCGTCTGGTAATACAACACAAATGTTTGCTTAGGGCCAGCAACGCGGACCGGGTCAGCTAGTAATATTATAAATTAAAATGTTGTTCATATACATATGTTTAATTTACATTTGATTTGAAAATACATATGGTTGTATGTATGTATATATATGCTGTGAATCTTACGAAAAAAGTGAGCGTAAAAGTGGGCGGGGCAACATTTTCTTACCGCAAAACCTAAGTTAGACCATGGCGATCATTTTAAAGAAAAACTCGTTCAAATCGGTCAAGCCGTTCTCAAGTTATGGATTTTGCCACGCCCCTCCGCCCCCAGGCCATTAATTTAAATAATAACTATCCTATCATCTAAGTTGGACCAAATTACATATATATGCCAATTTTCATGAATATCAGTTGACTCGTTTTTGAGTTTATTCGAAACATACACAGTGACACGGATTTTTTATATATTAAGATACATATATCAGAAAAAGAGAAAAATATAAGTATAGGTACAAAAGGTAATTACGTAGAACTTAAGTGAAGGACGGTAATAATTAGAACAAGCAAGAAGAAAAGCCTGTAAAGTGACAGGAAAGTAAAAATAACCTCAGGGAGCTCCTTTAGGTAAAAGGAAATTTTGAGTAAAAAAAAGTGGACATAAACTAAGTAGAGATAAAGTAGCTTGAGTTCTAATCAGATAATTACATGTGCAAAGCAGAAAAATTTTATGAAAAAAAATAAATACTAAATAGATATTAGATATATATATACATAGATATTTAAAGAAAAAATAAAGTCTATAGTAATATAAGTAGCTTGTATGGATTTTAAGAATATTTATTCGTTCTAAGAAGGATCATAGTATAAGATTGTTATTAGTAATAGTAGTTTTACTTTAATAATAAAAAAAAAATGTTTGGTTTAGTAAATTAAGAAAGAAAACATGGTGGCTTAAATTTAAATTAGGGGAACCGGATGTGATGGAAAGGTAAGTGGAGAAGAAGTCTGGTGAGTTTGGGTCGCGTTATGAATAGTAGAAACGTATTCGCGATAAGGTTGGGAGGGCATAAGGGGGTTGACACCTATCTCCTTGGTTTGTTAAATGTGGTGTCGTTTGTGTTTTTTTTTTTGTTTCCGGTTATTATGATTTCCTGTTGATTTTGTTTTTGTTAGGATACGCTGTTGGCGGGAGGGTTGGAACCTTCCTGGGAGTTTACTGTGAGCTAGACGGAATCCTCGCCAATAAACCGGTCCATAACAACTGTCCGCAAAGAAGATGTGTTTTTAACATGGCAGGGCTGTGTGTTTGCAAAAATGAGATGATTGGGTGCGGAGTGGAGAAAATAAAGATGAAACATTTTGTCTATTTCAAGAAAAAAATTTTGGAGGTAAAAATATAATGGAACTTGTAAATCTTTAGTGCGCCAACATAAAGATTACTTGCAATTGCTAATAATTTTTGGATAATCGGAAAAGTCCTAATTAAATGTTGTTACTTAAGAATCACTTTGATATTAAAAGTGCAATTTTTAAATGGACTGTGCAGATTTGTAATTATTGTTATATAAAAACAGTGAAAATACATTCTACAGAAAAATATCAATTATTTTTAATTATTAAATTTTTTGTTTAAAGACTTTTGCATAATTTTATATATATTTCTATGTACATATATTTTGTTTTTTCATTGCAAAAAAAAAAACAGTATATGTTTTGCTTGTAGTTGTACTTGCTAGTACAATATTGTTTGAATTATCTTATTACCTATAAAATAACTTTGATACTATCATAATTTTTACTACATTTCAAAATGTCCTTTTTTAGCATTAAAAAATATGGTCACCGTACCTATAACTTATATAAGGTAGGGAAAATTGTAGGGAGAAAATTTTGCTGTTGTAGGGAAATGTGTGGATTTATCAAAACGTAGGGAATTTTAAAAATTCCATCTGACATCACTGTATGTAATAGACTATCAAGATAATCTTGATCGTGTGGTTGCAAGGTTAAGGCAGCGTTTCAACCATGGTACAACTACACAAGGTAAACTCGTTGCTACAACAAGTACAAGACAAAAACAACAGGCAATTTGTTTTTGTATTTTCTACCGAGCCGTCAAAAAAAAGAACACTGTGCCTTCAAAAAAAACAAAACACGTGAAGAAAAAAATGGCGCGCACTGACTATATTTATGTAAACAAACATGAAAAAATATAAACAAACATGAAAATTTTTTGATATTTGGGGTAAACAGCTGACAAACATCTGCGCCAACGAGTCTACCTTGTGTAGTTGTACCATGGTTTCAACTAAGGCGAATTTACTTCAGGTGGCGGCGAGACTACAACAAGTCAACAACACAAAAAACAACATGGTATTTTGTTTTTCGGTCATGAAATGTCAAAAACAGGGCGAATTAATATATAAATGAATTCGCCTTGCATAAAACAGTTGACTAAAGCAGGGCTACCAGAATTTGTTTCGGGCTTATTTTGAGGATGTTAAAAAATTTTTTTTTCTTTTTGGGTAAATTATTTAAAGTTTTGTTTATTTTACAAGATAACCTAAATAAAAAGGCTAATATTTTTTATGTAAAAAACTTCTTTAATACCATTTATTTTAAACAAATTATAACGCAAATTCAATATCTGTCGGCTGAAAAATCTTGTTTTGCTGATCGCCACATCAGTTTTTTATTCAAAATGTTTCTGCAGCACAAATTTTTTTTATCTTAAAAAACATGGTCGAATCACTAGCTCGCGCGAAACTACACCAATGCATCGATA
The DNA here is from genome assembly GCA_943735925.1 of Pollenia amentaria. NCBI lineage: Eukaryota > Metazoa > Arthropoda > Insecta > Diptera > Polleniidae > Pollenia > Pollenia amentaria. Next base: position 107,640,016 of record OX031006.1, read on the forward strand.
GGAAAAGCAACACTAATTTTGTTTGTGTAAAACATGTTAAGGATGTCAAAAACCATTGCACAAAAAAACACAACTTACTAATTGGACCATATAAAAAACGTTTATGTACCCCTTCTGTTTAGGTCAACCTGTAAACATTCTAAGAAGTAAAATTACTTTTAAACGTACATACATATGTCCACAAATATTGATATTTCACGCGTAAAATGAATATGCTTTAATATGCTTCAAAAGTTCATAAACGATATAAAATCATTCAACATGGATTTTCAGGCTGAAACCATTAATTCTAAAAGTATGTTTGACAATATGCACATGTTCCTTTAGGCCCTAATCATAAAAAACGCAGCGCAACGCCAAATAATAACATTGAAAGCACAAACAATGTCATAAATATTTTGTAATTTTGTTGTTGCTTTCAACAGAAATTCATGTACCGTGTTTTAAAATTTTCAACGACACAAGCTATGCAGCGTTTGAAATTTTAAAACGCAATGTGAATTTCTGCAGAAAGCAACAACAAAATTACAAAATATTTATGACATTGTTTGTGCTTTCAACGTTATTCTTTGGCGTTGCGATGCGTTTTACATGATTGAATACATATATTTATAATATTTTGGATTAACTAATTGATCCCTTTTCCTAAATACCGTATATTTTTGGTCAGAATTTGAAAGATATGTACCAAATTGTGAAATTTCTTAAAATACACTATTGCTTTAGTGTGATTATGCTAATATGAGTTTAAAATACAAATTTGTAAGATACAAATAATCCCCACTGATAAATAATATTAATAGCCTATTTCCGATGTGCGAAAGAATTCTTTCTTTCGTATAACTACATTGAAAACAAAAACAAATTTTTAGACTTTGTTTTTGTTTTCAATGTAGTTATGCGAACGAAAGAATTCTTTCGCACATTGGAAATAGGCTATAAAACATTATTTTATTTAGAAATAATTTATTCAGTGGCTTCTTATTTTTAGATATTTTAAGAAATTTTTAGTTAAAATTTTGGAATGAAGAAAGAATGTATGTGGCAGCTCTAGCCTAAAATGAACAAAAACATTTGAGTCAAAAAATATAAAATAGAATAAATTATTTTTAGAATCAAGAAAATAACAGTTTTTATAACATAAACTTGTGCAATTTTTGTGTGCACTGAACGTTAGGCTGTCCCGTCCTTGAATGAGAAAAATGTTTTTTCGAGCTACACTTTCGCAAGAGGTATCGAAATTTGCGTAATTTTACACAGATCACGGTAAAAGTAATGATGATCGAATTATATGCCATCTTGAGGGCTCTACTTTTTAAAACATTTTTACAAACCTAAACCGTATGCTTAAAATAATAAAAAAACGAGATACAAATTTATTTTATTAATATACTTAAAACTTTCAATTAATGTATGTACAAGAAAATAAAACTTAGAATAAATGACTAAAACTTAATATTTAAACATATTTTTTTGACCAAAATTTGGCATTTCTGCTCGTGATTTCAACCTGGTTCTAATAAGGCCATCTCTAGAAGCAGCGTTAGTTACACTTTGAGAGGCCTCTGTTACCAGCTTAACACACCTTTCCACAGATTGTGTGTGACAAGGAAAGTCAACAATTTTCAAGCTGTTTTCTTTTACCGTGATTCGAAGTTCCTCATTAGAAATATGCCGAAGAACCGGTGGTGCTGTAACCCTACACTCGTGCCATATAATAATTTCGGTGTAATCTCCAGCAGAGAAGTTAATTTTTGGTGGTTTAAATATTCTACGTTTTGTGCTACTTTCATCTTCTCTAGCTTTGATTATTCTTTGCAATGCCAGCTCCCGAATGTGATCTCTATCATCAAACAGCATACTGACAAGTAGATTTTCCGGTTGAGCAAAAAAAGCATTTCTTTCGATAACAGAATCCACAACTGATCTCATATTTTCAGGTAAAAAACGAGAGTACATAATAAGATGAAAAATATGTTTGGCTCCTTCTTTAAAAAATGTTTTTTGTTTAATTAGGAACCAAATCGGAGCGTATACTTTAACAACATAATTGACTAGCAATTTCAAATTTTCTGATGGATTAAGGGTACTTACGTAAACTCTGAGTAGACGATTAGCAGAGGTAAGCCATCTCGAGTGCGCAATTTTCCCTGGATTGCGGTTTGCCAGCTCAGAATTACAATAACCAGTTTGTACAGCTTTACATATCTCATAAAGATATTTTTGATCCGTACTTAGTTGATCGACCACATTTTTCGGCAAGTCAGGCAAATTACCAGCCACCGCACAAAAAGACACCATTGTTTCATTATCACAGGTAGCTAATTGTTTTCCAATAAGTCCGCAATATTCTCTAGGTCCCGAAGTGCAACCATCTAAAGTCAAGAATAAATGACGAAGGGGTAACTCATTGGCATGGAGCATACAAACACACCATTGTAGCGGTCTCTTCAAATACTCCTCCAGATATTGAATAACGCCACCCTTCCAACCGGTATTAGTTGCAGTTCCGTCACATCCAATGCAATTCACGTCGTCTAAATTCCAACCTTTATCTTCTAATAAAGTTGTGATCGAAGTTAGAATGCCCTTTGCAGTGCCACGACTTGGTGTTGTGTGACCCAAATAAATTGATTCAGGTTCTGCTAAAATTGAGATGTGTTCTTCTAAAATTTCTTTGCGATGGTAACGATCCCCTATTTTCTCACTTATCAGCGTCTTGTCTTTTCGTCCATCAAAGTAAATACTTTTAATAACAATACCTCCAATGTCTTTTGAATTTTCTTTCCAGACTTTAGATACAGCTCTGTGTATTTTGTTTTTATCGATTACCAGAGTTAAATTTTCGGTAGAAATTAAGCCGAAGTCAGCCAAAACCGCAGAAGCAACAGCAGCAGCAGAACGAGTCGATAAGCCGTATCTATCGCAGACTTTAGCAACAGTTGGCAACGGCAATGTATTCCGATTCGTCGTTGAAGTCGAAGGTGTATCTGTCGGAAGTGTGTTAGTGGGAGATGCCTCCTTTATCGGATACGTCTCTAGGGTAGATTTATACAGTGAAACTTCATCACAATTTTCTGGGATAAAATCGGTTTCTTGAGTAGAACGCTCCTTTTTTGCTGCCCTTATGGAATGTTCAGTTTGTCTTTGCTTTCGTTTTATTAATCGAGCTGTTTCTTTTTTATCAACTCCACATATAACCATTTTTCTGCAATTTCTTTGATCCAACAAAAAACTTCTTTCATTGATTGGAACTTTCTTAGCTTATAAACAAGAACAAAATTCAAATGATTTGCATTTGCAAGAAGCAACGTCAAAAAGCTTCTCAGATGACTCCAAAAAACACTTTAGTTTGTTTTGGAAACTAGTTTTTCGTTTGCTTTTTGGGTATCTTTTAAAATGGAGGTAGTTTTCGAAATAGGAATTGAGTAACTGCATAACTCGTTCTTTTGTTACGATTGGAATAGAAGCTTTGGTCCAAATATTGTCAATCTCTTCAAAAACAATCGCATATATATCTGAATTTGATGGATCCTTTCCATTATACTTTAATTTCATGTTATACTTGATAAATAAAATATATTTAAGAACGTCTCTTATAGTTGGTAGCTGCCGATCATCAAGTTCCTTATATGGTCCCAATATAACACAAGTTGCCGCACTACGCCTCGAACTCATTTTTTTTTAAATTATAAACACCGCTCGTAATACTGTAACTATCGCAACTGACTTATGTATTATAAATTAGTTTAGTTTTTGTTTTGTTAGTTTTCTTTTTTGGGGAAACCCCAATTTACATATTTTGGTATTAATAAATATAACAGGTGTTTTTGAAGTGTTGCCAAATTTTTTATTTGTTTTATTTATGTACAAGGGTTTCTATATCTTAGGGAGTAAGTTGTTACTATAAAAGGAACTTAGAAACTGGTTCGTAATAAACAAGAGTATATAATTTGTAAGTGAATGTTTTGGTGTTTTATAAAAAATTCTTTATAACTGGTGTACGTCATAAACGAACTCCACTATGTCTAGCAAATTCGTAGTCGCCAGTAAAGTGTTGTTGTTATATTAAGTCGTGGCATATTTAGTTTAGGTGTCGAAATTAAGGACAGAGAAATAAAATCATGAAAATAACTACTTTTCAAAACTTCGAAGATCGGTAGAACCCTAAAGGTATAGTTTCATTTTATTTCTAAAATCATTTTCGTAATCTACGATCAATTACGCAAATTTTAGGAGGTCTTGCGTAAGGGAAATCTAAAAAAAAAAATTTCGGGACAACCTACTGAACGTGGCTTTGAAATTGATTTAAACCGCTTCTTTTCTGTATTCATTTTAAGCATTTGAACATTAAAAAAGCACATAAACATAAAAACACCTTTAAGATAGAGTGATAATGGTAAAAATTTGTTTTTGTGACCAAAAAACGATCTGTACTTAATTCTTACACATAGTTTAATTAATCGTCCCTTTATTTTTTAACTTTTTCATTAATAATTTGCAAACTAAAATTTTATTTAAAAACACAATTTTAAAAAGCACATGTAAACAAAACGTTTGACAATTCTGGCATGACTAAAAAAAATAACAGGCTGTCTCTTCGCCGCCACCTGAAGTAAATTCGCCTTGGTTTCAACCATGGTGCAATAACTACAGGTGGCAGCACTACGGCATCTGGCTATTTTTTGCTTGAACTGTGGTGAGAACCATAGGCTGTCATTTTGCTTTGTTTATGTTTACATTCTTGAAAAAAATTATTGTGCGTTAAAAAAATAATCATTTTTGTGCGGGTTTTAAATGAAAATTGTGTAAAAAAGTTAAAATAATTGCTAAAAATAAATCGTAATTGGTTTTTATATGTGCGTCTTTAGTTGTGCTAATGTATTTTTTGTATATAATAAATAAAAACAGAAATAATTTTGTCTGTGAACACGTTGTGCGTACGTTTTAAAAATTCGTTAATCTTTAATATGCACTTGTACGCCTATTTCTTTAAACCTCCAAAGGACTTGCAGTGAAGAAAAAGTGGAAACATAATAGTTTTTAATTCATGTAACTTAAAAATTTTAATTATGAATTTTTTTTAGTAATTTGTTCATAATATTTTCGTTTTAATTGTTGCAGATCAGCGTTGCCATTGAAAATTTACTATTCGACCAAACTTTTTTACCAAAATCCTTCGGAACCGAACCATTTTATTATCTTATAAACATTTAAAAATAAATATATCGCACTTGTTCAACAGTAGTGTATTACTCAAAATTTATATTTTTTCACTATTTGGAAAAAATCAACATGCGACTTAATATCTACCCTCTGTAAAAATATATGTAGTGGCTATTTTGTCTACCTTTTGGTAATGAAACCGTAGTTGATATGCCTTTAATGTAAAATTAAAAATTGTTTTGCTTCTACTAAAAATGTTGAGTTAATACAGTATTGTTGAACAAGTGCAAAATGTAATAAATAACAGAAATAAAACTGTACGTTAAACAAACACTTGTAAAGGAGTGGATATCTGTAATATTTTAATGTATTCACGTTAAAGAAAAGAAAAGATTTTGCTTGTTTAAGAAGATCGAAAATAAATATTCAATAAATGTATCTTTTAAAACTTCTAAAACGACGTGTGAACCAGAATTTTTCATATAAGTACATCTTACATATAATTATATTAATCATAATAATGCCTTAAATTTGAATCCAAATATGGCCTGTTTCACTAACTTGATGGATTTTTCGTTAAATCACAAACTTTACAAAAATATTTTAATATCTGATTTATTTTGAATTTTCCCTTAATACTAATATATCACAAATTTATATCACAAAGTATGCTAAACGTTCAATATTTATCATGTGATCCGCGATCAGGATCATGGATCACATAAAATTAGACTATTCTGCAATATGGATCGCGATCCATCAATACTCCATTACGTCCAAAAAAATCGCGGTACTGGATCGAATTCATATATGTGTATATTAAACATGTAACAGTTCCCCCTAAGGTTTGGCCGGAAAAGACAATCCATGGCAACGTTGTTGTTCATAATTTTTGACAGCATTGGGTTCTTTACACAAACAAATTTGCCTGTTTTTGTTGTATTGTTGTCAAGGCGAATTTATTACAGGTGATCCTAAAAGCCCTGCTGGTAACTTTTTTTCTTTAGCTTTATAATTGGTGGATGTCAAAATTTTGTTTATTATCTTTGTTTCTGTTTTGATTTGTTTCGGTTTTTGACATTGTACAATGATTTTACAAAAACAAATTGCTTGTGGTTTTTGTACGAGTTGTACTTGTTGTACTACCGAGATTACCTGGAATGAATTCGCCTTGATTGTTGTACAACAACACGTAGTGCTGCCACCTTCTAGTAATTTCACCATGGTTTCAACTAACAAACTGATGATTTTGTCAAATTTCTCCTGGCAACTATCGTTGCTACATACACATACACACTAGGGCTTCCAATCTGGAAATCCCGATCCCGGAATTTAAGGGCTTAGATGAATCCCGATTTTCGGGATCCAGATGTTTTTATAATTTATAATTTTTTTTTTAATAATTTGTATAAATAATTTTTTGTACGTGTATTTAAATGTTAACCCCCATATTCATAAAAACTAATTTTGATTAATAAAAGGTTTATTTAACAAATTTTCATAGGAAATTCGTTTCACAAACCTGCTATAAACCTAACATATTTTTTATGAATATGGGGGTAAATATTTACAAACAATTCTTCCAACGAGTGTTGGTGCTGGTTCACACTGTTCAAGTTTTAGCCGTCAAGTCTTGAGCTTTTAATAGAGAAATGAAAAGAGAATGCAATTTCTTTTCCTCTCTTTCCCAAAAACTCAGGACTCGACGGCTAAGACTTGAACAGTGTGAACCTGAACTTGAGCGCGAAAGATGTTCAACTGCGTCAAGTAGTCTTGGGCTTAATCGTTCGTTTAAGTGACCGGTCATTATCGTTCAATTCGAATCAGTGAACGAGCTCGTTCAATCGTTCATTTCAGGTCACTTTGTCTTTTGTGTCAGTGGGTCTTCTGTGTCAGTTTGTCTTTTGGGTCAGTTTGTCTTTTGTGATTTTCGTTCAGTCATTCACAATTGATTGAATACGGCAATGTGTTAAAAGAAACAAGTATACATATGTATAAATCAGAGCTGTAAATGAATCATTCATTTTTGAATTAATTCGTGAATCATTCATGCATTGAATTAGCAAATTTTGAATTAATTCTTTTCACACAAATAAATGAATTGAATTAAATTTGAATCAATTCAAACGAATTAGGCAGAAATGAATTTAAATTAATTTCTAATTCAAATAAATCTGAAAAATTAATTGCAATTAATTTTGACAAATTCAAATGAATCTGTAAAATGAATTGCAATTCGTTGCTCCAATGGGAGTTGGAGGAACACATATATATATTTCAGATTCATTTAAATTGAATTGATTTTGAATTAATTCAAATGAGTTAAAAAAAAAATTAACAATTCAAATGAATGAAATCTAAAATGAGTTGCAATCAATCAAATTCAAGAGCCGATCTAGGGGGAATAAAAAATGAAAATTTCTTTTTTCAGTGTTTAGAGTTTATTTCTTCAAGAAGAAATTATTTTTATTCTGAACGACAAAACACATTTAATTTTCAAGAGGAAATAAATAATTTAAAAAATAAAATAAAAAACCCAACGAAAAAATTTTTGGTAATGTTATAACTAAACAAAAATCAGAAAAATTACAATGTATGTAGTTCAAAACACAATTGTGTTTCAAAAGTATGCTAAACATATGCGTTTATTTACTAAAAGAGTGTCATAACAAAAAAAAAAAAAAACACGATTTTGCACAAACGCATTAAAAATTTTTAACTGACAACCAATTTACACTGAAAAGAAGGAATCTTATAGAACATATTATCTTCTAACTCGGAGATTATGCAAGTTATTATTATAAAATTTCGACAGAGTATGAAGCAGAATATAACGAATATTTCTGCGTAACTAAATCAAAAGTGGTGTTTTTGGGAGTTATAACATTCTTTTAGTAAATGGGCAACATATAATAGGAATTAATTGCATCAACTAATTATGCTATTATTTTAGTAACAAAATAAGGCTAATTAGATTTAATTAGAATGCATCATTCACCGTCAACAACAATAGCTTTTCAAAATTATCATCTGAAAGAGATCCACATTTAGGGATGTTTAGAATAGAGGCGTACGAAAATAATCTTTCAACAGCAGCTGACGATGGTAACGGCGCATTAAATTTAAAAAAAGCCTTTTTAACCGTTGGATAATTATACAGCATACATAATACGCCGATACATAATAAAATAATTCCTATTCTGCCGCTACTGGCAATTCCAGTATATCATAGGAATTTTAAATCTAAGAATTTTTTGTCTTTGAACTTTGCTAGGTGATTTACAAAACGAGCTTGATGTCTTTCACAAAAAAAATTGTTGAATAACAAAACGACAGTTATGCTTACTTTAGATTTACTTACAAAGTCAATTCAAATTACATTCAATTCCATTCCAATGTGTTGGAAATGAATTGTTAATTTTTTTTCTAACTCATTTGATTTAATTCAAAATCAATTCAATTCAAATGAATCTGAAAAATGAATTGCAATTCATTTTTCAGATTCATTTGAATTAGAAACGAATTGCAATTCATTTTACAGATTCATTTGAATTTGTCAAAATGAATTGCAATTCATTTTTCAGATTCATTTGAATTAGAAACGAATTTAAATTCATTTCTGCCTAATTCGTTTGATTTGATTCAAATTTAATTCAATTCATTTATTTGTGTGAAAAGAATTAATTCATAATTTGCTAATTCATTAATGAATTAAAATCAAAAATGAATGGTTCATTTACAGCTCTGGTATAAATATATAGCATATTCGTATAATAAATACATATGTATACAAGAATATAAAACAATAAAGTATAACACAAGGCGAATTCATTAATCAGGTGGCGGTGAAAGCACAGCTGTGCTACTTTTTTTTCTTACTTAGAGAGAGAAATGTCAAAAGTTGCTTGTGTTTTTGAAATATCAATCAACGAAAGCAGCAAAAAATACATTGTTGTGTTTTTGGTATTGTTACTTGTTGTAGTATCGACACCACCGTATACATAAATTCGCCTTGGTATAACATATAAACCACAATCGTATTGTTGTTTCTTTTCAACCAGTTTTTCTTTACACAAGTGAACGTCTGACAAGAAAACCCAAGTGACCCAAGTGAACGATTGAACGAAATTGAACGATAAAACTGAACGGCCGTTCATCGTTCGTTTGACTGATCCGTTCAATTTAACGAGGTCGTTTATGACCGACACAATTCTAGCATCAAGGCGAATTCACTAGAAGGTGAGGTCAGTCAACATATGGTTATTTTCTTCGGTTTTTGACAATCGGACCACAGAAGCAGTGTTGTTGTACAGTTGACCTCACCTTCTAGTGAATTCGCCTTGAACTGCATCATATCATACACAGCGTTTACATTTGACAGTACTGCCAAGACAGTAAGAAAAAAATATTAGTTGCCAAAACCACTACTAACTGTCTTCGTGAAGTAGGTGTCCATAAAGTTATTCAGACAGTCACTTTTAAAAATATGTCAAACGTGAATGATGCAGTGCAAGTTCCAGGTAAACATGTTTTACATGAATTAAACAAATTAATAGAGTTTTTTTTTTGTTACTTTTTTTATTACATGATCTTTATAAATTGTGATCAATTGATATTTTAAGTTTGTTTTTATTATATTTTTTACCAATAAATAATTAATCGTGCTTGTTCGACACTGTATTAAATCAATATATACAAATTTTCAGTAGAAAAACAATTTTTAATTTAACATTAAAGGCATATGAAAAAGAGTTTTTAAATAACCGTTTTAATACCAAAAAGTTGACAAAATAGCACTATTTTTTTACACTATTGTCGAACAAGTGCGATATGTTCAAGAAATATATATTTTTACTGGAGAATAAAGTTGTTTTTATACAGTTTAATAAGTTTAAATAAATAAAACGAAAATAATGGCTACACTGCAGTTTGCTGGGCACACAAAATTTAAAATGAAAACATATGTCACCGGATTCAGAATTAAAATTAATTCAATATGTGTTTTTTTTTAATCCCATAGGGAGTCCAATTTTATTTCGTGTGCCTCGTAAACTACAGTTTTGCCAAAATAATTTAAAAAAAACCTGAAAAATTCCGTACATTTTTAAGAATCCCATGAATCCCTTTTCTTCAATCCCGTATCCCGGATTCAGAAAAAACAATGCCGATCGGAAGCCCTAATACACACATACATTAAATATCACAGGTGTATGCTAAATATTTTAACAAAGTTTTGTTTTGCTTTGAGAACAATATTTTGGGATTTTGCTTGAAACTAAAAAATTGTTTCGTAAGTTTTTTTATGATGTATTATTTTCATCACTATTTCTATCAAACTTTACCTTCTATATTTATCGCACAGTATTATAAAATGATAAGCACTTTGCAATTGTCAAAACATTTTGGTCGTAATATTAACAACGGAATAAAAAAAATTTCGATTCCCTATGGATTGGGCAAACCATTTACCGTTGCTTTACCCTGTCGAACGTATCAACAGCTTTTTTTAAAAGAAGTTCTTCCACCTTTGGCAAAGAATCCTGAAACTATAGATTTACAAATATCACCAACTCTTAAATTGTTCTCGTCTGCTTCCGACAAAATAACTGGTAATGAACTGGTTGTAAACCATGATCCTACCGAACAAAAGTTTTTTGTTGAGGTTGTGGGAATTAGTAGTGCATATTTAGAATACGAAAGAAAAGACGAATTAATTATCCTGAAGCACACGACTGTACCAACTGCACTAGGTGGTAGGGGAATTGGAAAAATTTTAGCCAAGGTCAGACGGCCTATGGTTAATACAGATATGCATAGTTATTTTTATTACTTTCAATACATAATTTCCATTTTTTTGTTAAAATATATAAATGTTTGTACATACAGTCAGTCAATAAAGTTTAGGCACAACATGGCTCAAAAGATATCTGTCAATAACTTTACATCCGCTTAACATAAAAATAATTGTACCATCTTTTTATACATTGATCGTTTTACTGTTAATATAAAAACTAAAGGACATAAAAAGTGTAAGAACATACGTACTGTGCTTAAACATTTTTATGTGGATTTTGCTTTAGTAACGGTAATTTTTAAGTTTGTTATGTGTTAATTCGTTTTTCTGTACAAGTTAATTGCATGAAACTCGGCTTAAAATGCAAAAAATTATTCTCGATATTGTATTTTTGGCGAAAACAGCAAAATTAGCAATCGGTCAGAAATTTCCTTTGACGCCCACAAAATTATAAATTTTCACGTGCAAGGATAATCATATTTTGAAATTGGTGTCATTGTACAGAGGGCATATCCTAATGTCAGAAACATTGTAAAATATCTTAGCAGACGTAAAGATAATGGACCGATCTCTTTTGAAAGTCATGTTGTGCCTAAACATTATTGATTGACTATAAGTATGTGTATATTGGCTTATATACTTAAAATTATCATTTTTTTTTCAGGCGGCTTTGGAATATGTTGCAAAGAATGATTTGCAATTAGAAATTCAATGTTCTTTTGTACGAAAATATGTTTCTAATTATGAACCGAAGTACATAAAATACATACAAAAATAAAATTGTAGTTATACTGTAAGCTAAAGTTTAGAAATCAGTTCAAGAAAATAATTTGTGTTTAATATAATAAACATTACTCTTGTGTTCGTAAGTATGTTGGATACCAATGATTATGAAAGTCTTTTATTATATCATGGAAGATCAGAGTTTTTTCATAGTATGCAAAAAACTGCTTTAGATGGGCTAGCACGTTATCCATCGAACCTTGTATTTAGACTGTATAATGGCATTGCTCTTGTCTTAGGAAACAGAGTACAAGAAGGAATTCGGGAACTGAATCCATTAAAGAATGATTCAGATTTAGGTATTGGGGCAGTTATTGCTCTTCTTTATGCACACAAACATTGCAGTGTAGTCGATCGTGATGCAATTGCTGTGCTGGAACAACGATTAAAAGCTGACCACACCAAAGGAAGCGCCAATGGTTTTTATAATGCCGCTGTATTTCTTTTTTTAGCAAAGAAGTTTGAAAAGTCTCGAGAATATTCTGATAGAACGCTTCAGCTGGACAGTCAGCATGTACCTTCTATTGTGCTTAAAGCGTGGACTGAAATGTTTCAAGCGTTAGGATCAGTGAGCGGAAATATTCTAAACACTTTGGAACAATTGGCAACAAGTGTAAAAAGTATTGACTCAACATTAGCGTTAGTGAGATGTCATCAACTACGAGGGGAATTTGAAAGTGCAATAAATAATTTAAATAGACTTTCGGTAAGATTTCCAGAACTAAATATTCCATTGATTGAAAAAATGCATACTTACTTGGCTGCTTTGGATTGGGATCACTCTTATGAGACGGCTTTACGAATTATTAACTTAGAACCTACTAATATACCATCTTTACAAGTAAAAGCTCTGTTGTTGATTATAAGGGAAGGAAATATGAAAGGAGGTGTTTCAACATTACAACAGTTATTAGTTGCAACTGAACGCGTCGAGTCTGGTAATTCAAAAATACTTTTGAAGATATGTCAGTTATTCGCTAGTATATGTTCTCGTAATGAAGAATTATTGTCGCTTACACTTCGCTTTATTGACAAACTTATTCAGGCAAATCCATCAGGCGTTGAGTATATAGTTGAGTTAGGAAATCAACGGATGCTTTTGGGAAATGTTAAAGAAGCAGCAATATGTTTTCGCTCAGCAATAAAAATAGAAAATAACAACTTTGACGCCCTCTGCGGTCTTACAACTTGCCAGTTATTAGAACATGGAATTACAGAACAGACCCAACAACAAGTTGAGTTTTTGAAAGAACTACGTCCTGGAGAAAATGATTCAATGCTCTTGTTTTTACGAGCAAAAATTACTCCAAAAAGCGACCAGGCAATTTTACTTTTAACCAAAGCAACCGAAAATCATATGCGAAGAATGGAGGGATATGCTTTTGGACCGGAATATGTTCATATTTTGAATCCAGAATTATTATTGCAAATAACATTGGAATTTTTACGTTACTCGCCAGTTCAAGTGATTATTAGACAGGGAATAAATCTTTCTCAAGATACATTACATATTACCCTTAAACATTGCATGACAATTTTGGACACTATTCTTAAATTTTGCCCTTCCCACATACAAGCAATATTTATGCGGGCCAAGGTGCATTTTCTATGTGGTGAGGTGGTTATGGCAGCCACTATTTTGCAAAGAATTCTTAATGACATAGATGTAACTTACACAGATGCATATCTCCTTTTGACACAAATACAAATGCAGCAGCAACAGTATTCAAAGGCACTTCAGTCTCTCGAACTTGCTCTTTCATATAATTTTGCTGTTCGGGAAAATCCGAGATATTATTTACTTTTGGGCATTGGACAGCGTCACCAACAACAGTTTGCGGAAGCTCAAAAAAGTTTTATTTCGGCTATGCATTTAATAGGCAATGAAACATCATTGCGAGAGCGCTTACATTCACCCAACAGCCGCATTCGGACAGAGTTACTTAGTAATTTTACGGTCGCAGATAAGGTGACTTTGTATTTGGAACTGATCAGTACTTACAAAGATATTGGCGACAGCCAGGGAGCTTACGAAAGTGAACGTTTGCTACAATGTGCAATGGAAGAATTCAATCACACATCTGAGGAAGGTCGTTTGGTTATTGCTCACGCTGAATTTATGTTACAAAATGCTAACGTGAATAAAGCCATTGAGCTTCTTAACGCAATACAGCCAGGACAATCATATTATATTCAGGTTTGTTGACTGAAGACTTAATATTAAAATAATAGTAACCACTTAATTTTTTGCTTTTCTTGAATATAAAAAGGCTAAAACTCATTTGGCTAATATTTACTTACAATATCGAAAAGATCGAACAGCTTTTGCGAGATGTTTTAAAGAGCTGGTAGAATCTTGTCCAGAATCTGAAAGTTATTTGATGCTGGGAGAGGCATATATGTCTATTCAAGGTAACTATCAGGCCTGTTCTGAAAATCACATTTATTCAAATCGCGTGATATAAAATCACATGCGCCTTTTAAAATCACACGTGTTATTTTATTGTGTTCTAGTTTTGAGTGTTTCGGTGTGGTTTTAAATTTCCGAAAGAACACTGAGAAACACAAAAATGGAATGATTTTTAGAACACCACAAAATCATGATTTTCAGAACAGGCCCGTATAACCTATTTAAGATAAATTTATGTACATACATATATATGTACATATTTCAGTATATTCTTTTACTCTATTCAATTTTTATCATCAGTTACGTTATAGTACATATTGCTAAATAGATGCTTGTAAAAAAATTAAAACTTTGTAGTTGTAGTCTAACAACCTCTGAACAGACTCAGAATTTATTGCATGGCATAGAGCTTCATCGTAAAAGCTCTAACAAATAATTGAAAGCTAAAAAAAATAGTTTTTTAATTTTTTTTTTTGGGTATGAGATGTAAGCTGCCTAGAATTTTTTGGACTCGCATTGCTGAAGTCTGTGCAACAGAACAAAAATCCACCCATATTTAATATTTTGAAAGAATACCTAATATTTAAATATCTAACATTAAAACAAATCCGATGCATAACTGGCAAACACATTACAATATTTTTAATTTCAATTTATAACTTTGGAACATTAAGAGCAAATTCAATTATTTTTTTTGCAATGACTCAGAATTTATCAACCTTTTAAGCTGAATCATTAGTTTTTTTAACTTCAATATAAATTTTAAAAGTAACAAAGCTTTATTTTTTAAATTTATGCTAAATTTACAAAAAAAATGTGATTAGGGGGACCCAAATGAGCAAAAAAATACCCGAAACTTTTAATATCTTCACAGTGAAGTAAAGTTTGAGAAGTTATCTTTAAAAAAATTGACTTAGGAGCAAAGAAAATCGTGCTAATGGGCCGAGTAATCAGCAAAATTTAAAAAAGGCGAGAAAACCTGATTTTCGGGTTAAATTCGATTTTAGCGACCTCTAAGCCTCTTCCGAAAAATCTGAAAAAAATCACAAAAATACTTTACCCTATAAGCTCTCAAAGAAAGGTTGTGCATAAAAAAAATTTTTTTTGGGACACACTAATGTACATATGTATGTATGTATCTGTAACTTAAAGAAACTTATTTTTTATACCCAACACCAAAAAGATAGGGGGTACATAAGTATGTATGCATATTGATTTTGTCATTCTGTTTCTAACACTTGGAAATAATCCTCGGATACCCTATAATGTAAATACCCACCAAACAATTTTCGGAGCGCTCCTAAATATGACTCTTAAAAGATTCCTTTTCTTGAGATTTTTATGATTACCCTCCTAATTTATGAGCAATTCTGATTGATTTCGGAGCCTGTAGATTTCAGGACTCCGAAAAGAGTCATTTTTATGAGCAATTTAGGAGCACACTCCTAAAAAAACTCTTATTTATGAGGGTTTTCTGAGGGGCAACGGTAGTTTGTTTTCTTTTTCTTGATCATTTCAATATTTTGCGTTTGTCTGTCATTATTGTGATCATTTTGCGCGGTTCGGTTGTGGTTTTGATAAAATCTTTGAGAAAACAAATGCTTATTATTCATTTACTTTATTTATTTCTTAACTTTTTCACTAATGTTTTTTGTGTACTTTATGTGTGAATATTTGACTAAACAATGCCCTTGTAAATCTTTTCATTAGACAAAACTATCCATTTGAACCCTTTGTAAAAAGAAAATTAGGTGGTTTTGTTTGTTGAAATTTGTTTAAAATGATTATTATTTCTATGCACAAAACATATATTAATAAAACTTTTCCATTAAAAGCGTAAAAGCAAAAATTTGCATAAAAATGAATACCCTAATTTCAAGAAAAAAAAAAAAAACACTCCTATATCACTCTTTTTTGGCTCCGAAATCCCTCTTTTGTGACTCTTTTAAGATGTTGTTATGATTGATTTGTGAGCAAAAATGCTCACAATTTTCCATACAAATCGTTAAATTTAGGAGTCCTAAAGCGCTCATATTCAGTACAAAATTTTTTGACGGTTTCATAGGAAAACACGCTCATATCTGAGGGTTTTAGGAGCTTTTTTCTGAGCGTTTTGCTCATAAAAAGGAGTCCTAAAAGACTCTTTTACTCATATTGTTTGCTGGGTATATATATCCTGGAACCTTGTGAAATTGAACGACCTTAAACTTTCGTTTATATATTTTTTGTTTATCTATTAAAAAAAAAAACGCCGTTTGATATAGCAAATTTCTGCAAAATCAAACAAATGTTTAATAAAAATAGTGGTAAACGTGTGGGGCGTCAAATATTTGTTAAGTATGACCATAGCTTTAAACGTTATTGCCATGCCCATCCGTCTGTTCGTCTGTAGAAAACACAAAAGAGCTCGTAATAGAAGACGAAGGGTCATTATTAGGATTTTATCGGAAGTATATTATTCATTATTAAAACTTTACTTCAATCTACTAGGTAGGATGAACTTGCCATCAACTAAACGCTCACTTAAGGCTAAAGCTGAGTTGTAATAATAATAATAACAACTTCTTATACGTCTGATGAATTCCTACCTTTAACTAATGCCAAGTTGTAATAATGGCCATTAGGAAGATACAATGTTTAAAAAAAAAATTTTAGACGACAGATTCGTTTGGCATTAAAAGGGCGATCGATTCGGGGTTCCAGTCAGTTTTAAATCCGAATTTTTTGTTTTTTTTTTGTACTAAGTTTGTTATTCCGTGTGAAACTTTTTTAATATTCATCTCAGACCCCATAAAGTATGTCGTAACCTAAAACGCAAAAGGCCCTAAATAAGGAAAAATTAAAAATCGATTTTGTTATTTATGTATTTGATGCATTGCATCAACACAAATGCCCACAAAAAACTTTAGCAATCTTTCGACCAAAAGTATCGATTTTTTTTTCAACAGAACACAAACGGCCCTATCTACTAAATATCATATGATAAACGTCAAGAGACCTAAAAAACAGTTTAGATAATATGCAACATTGTCCAAACAACTGGTAGGTTTTTCAAGAAAAATAGAAGAAAAAATATAATCCGTTTTAGGTAATTTATCATTTTAAATAGTTTTTTGCTTCTTCTGTAAAAATTTCAAAATGTCAGATAGAACCTTTTGCTTTTTAGGTAACGATATATATATTCTGGCACCTTGAGATATTTTTAGTCGATTTAGCCATGTCCGTCTGTTAAAAAAATACGCTCAATTTTTATCATCAGTTACGAAAAATTCAAAAGAAAAGAAGAAATCCAGCTAAATCTGTGCAGTAGGATAGAGTTATGAATCCAGATGTGAAAACACCACCCTAAAAAATTTATAATTTTGTTACAAAAATGCACATAAATGATGGCATGATGTACGGATTAATATACGATTTTGCACAAATTTTATGTTGACTAGAAATCATACTCTTAAATTTTATGAAGATCGGTCCATAAATTAGCATAGTAGGACCCATATAAGGTCTACTCTAGGGAAACAGTTTAGTACGCCTAAAACCGTTAGAAATAATGCTACTTTAAAAAAAATTTGGTACGTCACAGTTTTGTAGGACTATGAACACATTGACAAATTACGTGAAGATGGTCCATAATTTGCCGTATGTCCCATATAAAGCCTTCTCTCGGAAAATAGTTTAGTACACCTAAAACCGTAACAAGTAATACTACTGAATTAAATTTTGTACGCCACAGTTTTATAAGATTACAAATCGCACTGTCAAATTTCATGAAGATCGGTCGATAATTTACCATATGCCCCATATAAAGCCTACTCTCGGAAAACAGGTTAGTACGCCTAAAACCGTAACGAATAATGTTTTTGTAGCAGAATTTGGTCTTTCGTATTGTCATAAGGCTTTAAATCACAGTAGACAATGTGAAGATCGTTCCATAATTTAGCACATTCCCAAAGTAATGACCAATATGGAAAATTATTTTAATTCGCCTAAAACCTTAACAGATGTAGATATTGTGGTAAAATGTCGTCTCATTTACCTTCATATGGTCATAAAGAATACCAGGCAATTTTGTGATAATCGGTCCATAATTTACCTTATTCCAATATGATGCAGCCTTCTGAGAAACACTTTAAAACTAAAAAACTCTATCAAATTCCACTTTTATATCGAAATTTTTTCTAATTGAGGGTTTTTAATGCCCGAAATCTTTTGTAGTGACTGGTCCATAATCTACCATTGGTCCAACATAAGTTCTACTATCGAAAATAACTTTAGTTCGGTCAAAACTGGCAGGAATCATGGCACTTTACTCAATCTTTTTTATTCAAATAAAGTTTTACATGATTGTCTAATGATTCGTCTAATTTACCTTCATATGGTCATAAAGAATACCATGCAATTTTGTTATAATCGGTCCATAAACCACTTTAAAACTTTATTTCCTAACAGTCCTAATTCTTTCAGTTAAAGAATGCTCCTGTCATGCCGATCGAGGCACACCTCTTCACCTTGACAGAAGGTTCCTCCGAATAGCCAGCCTCAATGCATCCCACCAAACACAGCATCAATACGTAAGAATGTGAATAAACACCGAAGTGTACAACCATCCCACCACTGACGGCCGTAGGCCCCAGCTCATACCTATCAAGGATCTGCAAACATAGTAGGAATTGAGACCCCTCCTTAGTCTCTTCTGAGTATTCCTCCTCCAGGACAGATTACTGTCTAGAAAAACTAGATACTTAGCACTATCAGAAAGCCTCAGCTCTACTCCCCTAGTACCGCCCGCCTAAAATTCTCCACCTTGTACCTCCTAGTAAAAAGAACTTACTGTCTTCCCCAGATTGATTCCCAGATTCTTATCAGTAGCCCATGCTGACAGTTCGGAATAACGGAACCCCTAAGTCACTCAGTGGCTTCCTGATAGCCTCTATCCTCAAATTGCTAAAGGCTCCCTCTATACCCAGGCATGCTGCCAAGGTGTTTTTCAAATCCCGTTCTATATAACCACATCATAAAGCGCACTCTCAACAGACCTACCCTTAAGATAGGCTTATTGAGCGCCGCTGATGGTGCCGGCGTCAATCTTCGTCCTCAGATGTAGATCAATAAATCTTTCTAATATCTTCAAAAGAACAGACAGTAGGCTGATTGGAGACCGGTTTTGCCTGCCTTAGGTATGAAAATAACCCTGCCCTCTCCCCACACTAGGAATGTAGCCATTTAGTAAACAGACCCTGAATAGTTGAACCATCAATATGAGTGACGATCCCTGGATATTGTATAGCATAGCCGGAAAGATAACATCTGGTTCTGCCGATTTGTGCGACCCAAAAGTATTTACGCCCATGTAACCTTATCCAAGGTGATCATATCCCCCACCGCTCGACCCAGAGAAGGGGCTACCACACTCCATCAGTTCCCCCGTCCCAGGATCTACACATCCCGGGAAGAGAGTCTCCATAAGCAAACATAGATATTTGGAGCTATTTTCCGTCTGGTTTCTGTATAAATCCCGGCACAGCAGGGTCCTTGGATAAAATTCTTCTGAACCTGGACATCTCATTTCACTGACTGGCTACATTTGATTCACGAGTCCCTCTTCGCCCTTCTAGTATCTCCCTTACACCTTTTATAACTTATCCTAAAGTTACTCCAAATCTCATCCCTACGCGTATACTTCGCTCTATTGAATAACCTTCTGACAGTGGTCCTTTGAGTCTAAAGCTCGCCTGTCCACCATCTCTATTGCGTGCGCCAGCCCGCAAAGTTCAGCTGACAAGATCGCTCATAGCTACAAGTCATCACCTTCGTGACGGTGCCTACCAAATGCACCACACCGGCCGGTGTCGACCTCCAATCGTGGGTAACTCTAAGGTAACTATTCACCAATCCCGAAAAATTCCAAATTCGCCCTGCTTGGATTCCTATTTGGACACCTATTTGACTTTTCAAAGATTTGATCAAATAACAGACGACTATGGTCAGAGATGTGAAATCTCAAAGCCACCCTCCAATCATCTGCTAAGTCCCTGTGATTCGTCAATGTTATATCTATTATGTTGGCGTATTCCCTCTATTACAGATATTAAGATTGCTGGCAATAATAAACTCAAACATAGACTCACCTCTTTTGTTGATATCGGTACTTCCCTATTAGGTATGGTGTACACTTGCGTCACAACCTAGCCTTGAGCCGCTTCTGTTCCACTAACTCACGCACTATAACAACAGGTGGATCGGCACCATCGTATGGTAAGTATACCGATGCTAGTTCCAGGACCGTTTTGTCCCTAGCTTCACCTAGCACAACCGTGAGGTCTCCTTTTCTGAAAGAACAAGAAATCATAAATTTGTACTCATTTCTTGCCATTATACAAGTTCTTACCTCTGACCATTCTAGGATTAAGGCCCCACTTGACGCCAAACATTCTACGGCAGGAATTGAAAGCAACCGTAGCTTTCCTGACCATGTGCTGAGTATTCATTCACAATGATAATTTTAAGTCCAGGATAATTCCCAGATAGGCAGGGGAAGTTCGTAACCCCCAGCCGTAGTAGCCTTAAGGCTGGAATTTTCGTCCTTCTGGTGAGCAGTACCAGTTCCGTTCTTTTAGGGTTTACTCCCAGCCTACACTCTGCGCCCCAAAGCGCTGGACATGATGCCACTGATCACATCCAGAAACACACCCAATATTAGTAACACCACGTCATCCGCGCAAGCTACCGCCTTAATGCCCCTATTATCCAGACTTGTGAAAATCGTGTTAACAACAATGAGCCAGAGTAGAGGGTATTAACACCTGCAGTCCCATGACTATTCCTGCCGATTAAGGGTTTAAACACTACCCTTACTCTCCTCCAATTAACCGGCGCGTAATTGAGAGAGTCTGTACATTATCTTAAACCAGGGAGTTATATAATGCCTTGCGCTCTGCAGCATCTTAGGAAAAATCCCATCGGATCCCTGGGATTTGTATGCGGCAAAGCTCTCGATCGTCCCCATAGGATTCTTTCCTCAGATATTATATATCCGTCCCCCACAGTTGCGTCTGAGCAACCAGGGAAGACAATGTATCATCCGCTCTCTTGACAAAGGTTGGGTTCGAGAGTCCCTTGGCCAGAACTCTGCTAAGTCTGGCAGATTTCTTGGTATTATCGATTGATTCGCTAAAGTTCTTCCATGATCTTCTCTTTGCGGCTGCAATTGCTTTCTTATATGCCCTCTGTTTTTTGCGGTACTCCAGCCACGACTTCCTGCCGTAACTACTGTTAAAAGCCCCTCGGGTTTCTTTTGTTAGAGCCGTGAGTTCCAGCATGGAGGGAAGCTCCTCTTGGCCTATATAAACGGACAGGATATTTCCTTCCACCTTAATCATGGCTTCAATGAAGATCCCCTTCATCCTTTAGAGTACAGAAATCGAATCTTGAATGACTGGCACTCTTTGGAGCTTATGTCCGAGAATTCCGTTGAACTTTACTCAGTCCGTCCATCTCGGATTTCTAAAGCACAATTTTTCCGTATCACCTATGTGACAAATATCGAAGAGTATCGAGATGTGGTCCGAGAAGGACCTACTGCTCAATACCCTCCACCTATCAACTGATAATTTAGACCTAACGTTAACTACCTCTTCCCAGCCATTGAAATTTCCTCAACTAGGAAATGAAAGGGATATGGCGGAGAAACATATTGAGTGCTACAGATTTTCTGCACGACTCTCACTGCAAGCGGGTGGCTTCTTCTCCGATTTGGATAAGTGCATTCCGGTGAGCAGGTTGTTGGTGACCTCGTCCCTTACTCCAAAGAAGAGCTTCAGGCCTGCCTTCTCTTGCTCCATTGAGCCTTCCTCCGTAGTGCCAAGCGTAAGGCATATACCGAATAACACTCCATTCATCCATCGGGATACTGGGATTCTGTCTATTCAGACATCCCAGTATTTTTTGTCCGTCAGAACCTACCTTAGGTAACCATGTTTTTCCTCGAGGTCTTACTGGAATTTCTCCGGCGCGGATTAGCTTAAGACTTAAACCATCCCATGCATCGCTTTTTTTAGCGATACACTTGCCTAGAAAGTCCAAACATTTGATTATCCTGTAGCCCCGGTTAATCTCCGAAGTCAAAACGAGGCAAATTAATGAAAAAGATGACCACTTCTATCATTTGCCAAGGCCACTAATAGATGATTCTTTACCACTTCGTTTAAGGGTCTTGTGGTTATAGCGCTCAATGGTCCTGGAGTGATCGAGTTGTCTTGGATCTTTCTCCCTTTTGGCAGCTTATCACTCCCTGCCTGAGAGCGATTCCGTTTAGACCCTTCTTGAGTAGCCTTGGATGTGCTGGGTATGTTTTCCTTAAACTTAAGGTTCACTTCTGCCACAGCCTGGTATTTGCCACGATCTTCCTCATCGCGTTCATGTGGAGTGCCGTTCGCATCATTTTTAGCAATATTGTCGAGAATGAGCTGCGCTTTACTGTATCTTTGTCTGAGAATATCACCTGGACTTTCCTTTTTTTTTTTGCTTATTTTCTCGCTGGATTGTCCATCAGACTTGACGGTCGGTTGAGCGAGTTTTTCCTGTTTTTTTATGGGCAGTGGCGTGCTTTGGCTGTTGCCCACACTGCCGGAGAGTTCGATCAAGGTCTCTTGACTAGAAGCCAAACGATCGTCGTCAGATGAGAGTTTCACCGGAGCACGTAAGGGGATGGACCATCCATGCAGTGATGGCGTACATGGACTAGACTACAATTTACAATCGGCCCGTGTTCTAGCACCGGAGGGGAGCTGTTAGCGACTAGTCTTCTTTAACCACTAACTACTCATTCAGGTTCTCGGCCCTGCTACCAACCACCTTAACCTTACAAGTTGGGGGAAAGGAATGGTGAGCAGAGGGATTTGAAGGGAAAGGATAAGAGAGAGGATGGGATAATCGTTAGTTGCGAAGGCCTTTGCGTTTTCTTGTTCGTGACTAAATGCAGTGGTGACCAGTCCCTCACTGTTTCAGGGCAGAAACTAGTAACCATATCCTACGTTTAAGACACCACATCGCGGCATGTCTTAGACGATTTTCTGACATTTAGCGCTTCAGAGGAATCATCATCCAGAATTGGAAAACGATTTTGGAAACTTATTCTATCAGTTTCAGCGTCTTTTCATACTTTTGGGACCGAAGTAACTGCTAAATAAGTAGATCTGCGACCCCGTTTAACCTTTATGTGTACACCAATGTACACGGGTATCTATGACGTTATCAACTAATATATACGTTAACAATTTATTTCATAAAATAGAGAAACGGAAACATAAAGAAAACAAAAACTTAATAAATGATAAAAAAATTAAATGTTAGTGCATATCGTTCGAGAAGTTTGTACACATTGGACTATTAATGGAATGGAATGGAATAATGAAAAAAATTTTGGAATAAAAAAAACAACGCTGAAGACAAAACTCATATACTCCTCGCTTATGCAAATAATACTGAGGTTATTGAAAGACACATGCGAGATGAAACTGCTGTCTATGAGAATGATTCTGCCTTTAACGAGGACAAAACAAAGATATTGATTGTAACTGCAAAAAAATTAACGCTAATAAAATATGTTGACGAATTTAAAGCAGGCAATTGCATTTTCGACGTAGTAAAAGAATATACCTACCTTGAAATTAAACGAAGGATAGTGCTGGCCAACAAGTGCTATTAAGGACTAACCAAGCATTTCAAAAGTAAAACCATCTCCATGGAAACAAAAACCTACCACAAGCGGTACCCGTGCCGAAACATGGGTACTTGCAAAAATCGATAAAGACGTGCTAGGCATTTCTGAGAGAAAAATTAATTCGTCAAATGTATGGGCTCATATGCGTTTATGAAGAGTATAAGTGACGATGGAATCATTAACTCTTTGAGATTTTCACCACTGTGACCATAGTAAGACGCATTCGAGAATATATATGAAGGAAAGCAAAAATGATGAAGTCCTCATGATCCCTGCTGCGTCGAACTGGAGACAACGAACAAAAGATCAAAGCGTATGGAGAACATTTTTTAAGTATACCGATACCAACAACAGGTTAAAATACCATATAAGTAAGTAATTAAGTTGCTAAGTCCATAAATATTTTACATCGTTTTATTTAGATATTTAGTGCGAAAATGTTTATTTTCTACGTATCTTTCATATGGGTGCCTTGCCACCTAATAAAAGTTGTTTTTTGCCCCATACATAAGGGTTAAGCACTGCTATGTACCTATCAATACCAACTTGGCACTTCAGGCTTTTGACAACATTTTACTTGTGATACTAAGATTTCCATTGCGTCTGTTTTTGGGTTAGTCGTTTCATCACTTATTAGGATTGTTTTTGCTGCTGCGGCAACACTTGCAGGCGCGAGTAACAGTTTAATTTTTGTGAGTGCACTTCATTCAACCGTATTTGTGCACAAGATGGTAAAAGGGAACGCGTGCAAGTAATAGGTTTATCCAGGAAGTCTGCGAAAACGCTTGAATTATCAATCGATGACGCAGCAAAAAAAAAAAGGGGACTGTGATTTATATAAAAAGGAAAATTAAATTTAATTAAATATTTTTACACAAATAAAAGAAATAAACGGAAAACTATAAAATTTATGAACTAAATTGTTAATTACAACACAATTTGTATTTTGCTGCCTGTCGGGAGGCTAATTTTATCTCATCATGGATCATGATGCAGATGACGTAGCTGGAACATCCACTCAGAAGACGGTTTTAATTGACGTAAAAGGTTCGGCCAAGAGGAAGAGGCTGGAAGGCGCAACATCGCCAATCATGATAAATGTTACGGAACATGGACGTGTTTTTAACTCGAGTTTGAAAATACAGCCAACGACAACAGAGGCACCCAAACGAGAATGCTGAAATTAAATTCTGCCACTCTAGACCAAAATGGTACTACGGCTAAGCGACCGTTCGGGAATTAAAATAAACGCCTCCAAATCTGAAGCCATTTGCATCAGAAATGCTTCCGGGAAATGCTTTAAATTCGTGGTACCTGAGAGCAAGCTTTTAAAATTATACCCAGACGGAACTGAAATCCCCTTCAAATCCACCATTAAATACCTTGGAGTATTCAACTTTGATAAAATGCTAAAATTCAACAATCACGTTAGAATCCTGTTAACGAAAGCCGGTTAACATACCAGCCGATCAGCTGGTATGTTTTCCAGGCTATTGAATAATAAATACCTACCTCAAATGACGAAGCTCCTTTTGTACAAAGTTGCAATCAGATCAGCACTTATATACGCCTTTCCAATCTGGTTTACTATTTCTCCAATAGTGGCAAAGGAATTGGAAATATTCGATAGGAGGATCCTGCGAAAATGCGTAAACAAAAACTACGCAGACTTCACAAAACGTTACTCCAACAAATATATTTATGAACAATCTGATGTTAAACGCTTTTGTAATTATGCAATGTCTCTACAAAAAAGATTTGTGCAAAATCTGGCCAATTATGACAACACATTAATGAACGAAATCTACGTTGGCATCATGTGTGAATCATTCTCTGTCTGTTATCGTTAATGCCGGGAGCAAGCATTTTGTGTGAACAAATGTCAAAAATACATTATACTATTGTACTGTCTCTTTTTAGCAAGTTGCTTATTCATATTAACTTTTTATTAGAACAAGATGTAAATAGTTCTAAGAATAATATTATTCTATCGATAAATAAAAAAAAGTATCTCATTGTAATTGAAGCAAAATAAGACTCAATAAAACAAATTACTTACTTACTTACTAGGTTTATCCAGTGATGTTATATACTTTTTTTGAAAAATTTCTACTTAGACCGTACAAAAGTCCCTACAACTTTAAAAGGATAATATAGTAATGCAAATAAAATAGCGAGACAAACAAAAATATGTATTTTGTAGTTTTGGATATTGTTTGGATACTAGAAAAATTAATTGTTTGTCCATATTTATCTTGGCTTGTGATTTCCTAACAATCGTACAGGTGTAAGGATACCATTTTTTAAAAACATTTTCGGTGCACTGGAGGGAACATTCGCCTTGCAATGCAAATTGAAGATACAATTTTTTTACTTAAGTTATGTTCAGACCTAACAAATATTAAAAAAAGACCGGTAAATTGCCTTAGCTCTATTTTTAACAATTTCTATTGATTTACTTAACTTTATTTGTAAGAAGATAATTGTATAATGTAATTTATAAACTGTTAAATGATGCTTAATCTAGCCAAACGTTTTGCAAAAGCAAATAATTTTTTAATTAAGCTAGTGGTTACAAAGACTAAAGGGTGAAGATGAAATTTTCAATCAAATTTTTCATTTTGGTGACATTACTACAAAAGTTTTTAATGCCCATCTTTAACTAGTTGTCTACCGGCTGGGTGCCCCGGTAGGCTAGCTGGTAGTGAGCTAGTCTATCAGTACCGGGGTTGCGGGTTCGATTCCCGCCAGACTCTGGTCTCCTGCTTCGCGGGAGTGTAGGAATAATAAAAAAAAAAAAAAAAAAAAAAAATTAAAGTCTTGTAAAGGAGAGTATCACAAATGTACCTTCAAATCAAAGTTGAAATGGTTGCCATATCAACAATTTTATAAGCATGTTGTTACACATCGAAAAAGATTGCCAAATCGTCAGGTGATTATTGTTTTGTTCCATACGCCATCAAGTAGGTTTTGAGAAAAACGATAAAATATGTTTACAATCAATTTTCTTAAAAACTACTCAATAGATTTTTTTAAACGCTCCTAATTGATGGTTACGTAAGTTTTTAACAAAACTATACATTTTCATAAATTTACATGAAATAAATCCAAAGTTAAAGTGGTTTTTCTTAAATAATATTTTGTTGTTTTGTGCTCCATATCAAAATTTACTTCGTAATGTGATGTTTTCTTTGACTTGGAGCAAAGTAAGTCTATGGAAAAAACAATGAAGTTAATTGAAGAAACGTGATAATTTATAGATTTATAAGGGCAGGTTGGTATGTTTTGGAATGGTAATAATTCCTAAACAGAGAAGACTCAAACATAAGCCCCGAACTGCAGATGTAACATTATATGGGATGAAAGTATATTATGGTTTTTAAATTTTGCAATACTTATATATTATTAGCAATATAACATAAAAACAGTTCTTCTGTTATGATTAAAAAACAAAATTATAAAAAATAATATTTAATACTTAAGTCTAAAACGACAGCCTTTTTTGAGTAAACTATAATAATTATTATAATTTACATATGTATGTATATATAATGTTTATTCAATATAAGGTGAACGTAAAGTTGGAATTTAACATCAATAAAAAAACAGAAATTGAGTTTCTCTGCAAACAAAGTTTGATATTTTATTAGGTACAATATTAACATAATTCTTAATTAGCTAAAACTTTTGTTATTTTACCTGCAAACAAAGAAACGACATTTAAAGTTTATAATTCAATGTCAATTCCTCCTGTTTTGCTATATGCAATAATTTAACAATTAATTTGACTTGATTTTATGTATCAATTATTTCAAAACTTCTACTTTTCCTTCAAATATATGAAAAACATATGCTTTTATAACAGAAGCTTAAATAAATGAATTCTTATCGTAAAGTCAGAAACTTAAATAAAGGAACTCAATTCCTTTACATCTCCCCCCTTTAAGAAAAACTAAATTCTTCTTCTTTTCTATTTTAGTCTTCTTCACAATTTGTAACAGGAATTAATTTTGCGATGTGAAATAAATTAAATTCAGAATCGTTTAGCCCAGTTCTAATTTTATAGATCGAATTTGAAATTTTTTCCAGTATTTGGTATGGCCCAATCCGTAATTCATCCATCTTCTTCCTGTTTAATCTATTACCACTTTCTATATATACCATATCTCCTATCCTTAAATCCACATGTTTTCTTTTTGTATCATATTTCTGTTTATTGTAGCTATGTGATCTTATGGTATTTTGTAAAGCATTTTCCCTGTCTTTAATCCAGTTTTCATGTGTAAATGTTTGTTTCAATTCTCTAGGTGAAAGTGAACCATCCGCACCTTCCAAAAGATATTTTGGCGTGTATCCTGTAATTGTATTTTCAGTTTCATTATATGCTTCCACACATTCCTGTGCTATCGTTGTCCAAGCTCGCTTTTTCTTGCTCTCATTTATCCTGCATCTTATTTTATTAATAAGAGTTTGGTTTAGCCGTTCATTTAGACCATTTGAAAATGGTGTATCCACGGCAGTAAAAATTATGGGTATAGATTTCTTTGTTAAGTAATTTTTGAACTCCTTTGAATTTATTCCTGGGTATTGATCGGATAAAACTTTTCCAATGTTGTTATCCGTCACTTTTTCCACAAGTTTGATGAAATCACTTGCGGTTTGTCTTTTTGATGTGTGGATATATGCATATCTCGTGAAATGGTCAACCAGAAGATGTAAATATTTTTTTGTGGATCTCGAACCTCCAAAACCACCAATAGTGTCTATTGAAACTATTTCAAATGGATTTTTAGCCGGACCTAAGTGTGATAGTAGGCCAAATTTTTCTCTCCCTCTCGACTTATTCTTCATGCATATTTCACAGTTTCTGCAGACTTTTCTTATATTCTGAGTCAAATTTTCTGCTGAGTAAAATTTACTAATTTTGTTTTGCGTTTGTTTTATTCCGATATGACAATAGTGTTTATGCACTTTTTTTATAAATTCTATGCTAAACTCTTCGGACAGAATGATTTTCTCCTTTTTCCGTACTTTTTTATAATATATATTTTCCTTAAGTATGAATTTATCCTTTTTCTCTTCCAGCTTTTTATTTGCATTCTGGTCTTTTAAAATTTCATTTAGACTGATAAAATTTACTACTCTAAGCTGTTCATCTTCATTGTCGTGTGGTTCCAATACCGGGTTTCTACTCAAACAGTCTGCTTCTAGGTTTTGTTTCCCTGGGGAATACTTTATATCAAAATCATACTGAGACAGGTAATGCGTTAGATCTCCCAGTTCTTCATCAGTTCTAGACCTGATGTTCATTCTTTCTAGCGGCTTATGATCACAAAAGACTGTAAATTTTGTTCCCAAAAGTCTATATTGCCAGTATTTAATAGCTTCCTTTATCGCTAAACATTCCAAATATATAGCTTTCTTTTTTTGATTTGAATTTAGTTTTTTTGAAAAATAAGCCACCGGTTTGATTTCTCCATTTTCTTGTTTTTGCTTTAAAATTGCCCCGACGCCTTTAATACTTGCATCTGTGTAAACATATATTGGTAAGTTTTTATCGAAAATTGATAGAACAGGTTTTGAACAAAGTAATAGCTTTACAGATTCGAACGATTCATTACATTCTTTGGACCAAACAAATTTCTCCCCTTTTCTTAATAAGTTGTGAAGTGGATCCAAGAGTATTGAACTGTTTTCTATGTATTTATTGTAAAAATTAATTTTACCTAAAAATTGACGAACCTGTTTCTGAGTGTTTGGAATCGGAAATTTCTTTATCGAAATCAAATTATCTTTTAATGGGCTAATTGTGTTTTTCTCTATAATATGACCCAAATATTTTACAGAATTTGCCGCAAACTTACATTTTGATAACTTCAGCCTGAAGCCTTCAGCTAGTATTGCATTTAATAACTTCTGCAAGTGGTTTATATGATCTTCAAAAGTATCTGAAAACACTAAAATGTCATCTATATAATTAACTGCGAAAGTTGTTAGTTTGTGCTTCCTTATTATATTGCTCAAAATTCGTTGAAAAATAGCGGGAGACGTCTTTAACCCGAAAGGGAGGCATGTCCATTGAAAATGACTTTCTTGGGTTACAAATCCAGTCTTTTTCCTATCTTGAATTCTTAATGGAATTGCCCAAAAAGCTGAGTTTATATCAAGTGTTGAAAAAAATTTACAATTCCTGGTTTTATCTACCAGATCTTCAATGAGGGGGAATGGCTGTGACTGAGGTATTACAATCTTATTCAATTCTCTGAAATCTATGCAAAGTCTCGTTTTCTTACCATCCTCTCTCTTATAGGCCAAAGTTACTGGGGCCGCAAATGGACTGTAAGACTCCTCAATTAGGCCTTTCTCAAGTAGTTTTGAGACTTGCTCTTCTATTTAATTTCGGTCCTCTATAGAGCATCTATATGGTCTCTTACTGCAGTATTTATCCACTTTAAGATCAATACGTGCTTCATAATGTCTCACTGTACCTGTATCAAATCTATCTCTTGCAAAAATGGTTTTATAATTGTCAATAAGTTCGCATATCTTTGACTGATACTCTTTACTTTAGTGGTTTATATAAATCTCAAAATTTTCCACCTTTATGTGTTCATTAAAATTCACTCTGTCGACATCCGGTGTTTTGCATTCATTTTGATTTCGTTGATCATTATTAGCTGTAGCTATTGTATTTTTTTCATATTCACAACTATGTTTTCTATCAGTTTCAATAGTTTTCTGCGTTATCTTTAAATTTTCATCCTGATGCAATCTAAATGTTTTTAACATGTTCAGTCCAATCAAAATATCGTACTTAAAATTTTTCCCATCTATGACAAATAAGTCTACTTCTTCTTCTATATTGAATATTCTTATTTTTAATTTAACTGTTCCTTTTGTTTTTTTCTCACCATTAATTGTCTGAAGGTTTGTACTATGCGCATTTATTTCCTTATTTTTAAATTTTAAAAGTTTTGAACTTATCAAAGACACATTAGAACCAGTATCATATATCCCAGTCGTCTCTATTGTGTCTTGCAGCAATAGTTTGACTTTTATTAATAGTGTTATATCTAGTTTTTTGGGTTTATGTCGTTAAGTTCAGCCTCTATCTCGGAGTTATGAACATACTTTATTTCATTCTTTTTTTCTGCTTGACTCTTCTCATTTACTTTGAACCAACATACTTGTTCAGAATGATAGCGAAACTTTTTCCCCATTCTTTCACATATTTTGCATGGGGCCTTTTCTTGGGACTTTTCTTTAGAACCTATATACATACTTTTCTTCTTTTCAGGGTTTTTTCTTTTTATCAAATGCTCTAGGCTTCTTAATTCATTAAAAAGATCTTTAGTTTCTTCTAAGTCTTCTCTATTTATTCTATCTGTTACGAAATCCGGTAATCCTGCTGCAATCAGATCAATTAAAGTTTTTTTATCTATCGATTTATTTAATTCCAGCCGAATCCTTTCTTTTTTAAGAGCGTAGTCTAAAAGTAATCCGCTGTTATGCTTGAAAAACATCGCATATTTCACTGGACCCCACCCTTTATCAGCGTACGTTTCACAGAAATTATTTTTCCACTCTATCCACTCAGAACTTAATGTCAGTTTTATGAGCATAGAATTATACCAATCTAAACACGATCCTTCTAAAAAAAATCTAAATATTTCTATTTTTTCGCCATCTTTCTCTTTTTGTAACCGGTCGCATTCATGTTCAAAGAAACATATCCACTGAGTAACATTTGAACTTTTGTTTGTAAATTTCTCTAGAACAAATTTTTCAGATAAAACTTTCATGCTATTTTTATTTTCGTTGTTTTGAGTGTTTTCTTTTTTTGTACACACACTCTGTAGTATGTTTGTTAACATCTCTTCTGTTATACCCTCTGTAGCAATGATTTTCTTCTCAGGTTGTTGTTCTTCTAGATAAATGTCCTTAAATTGAACGTTGTTTTCCTCATCTACATAAATCTTCGACAGTGACTCGTCTAATTTTATCCAGACTCTTCTTGTTTGGTGTCTCTGTTTGATAGAATTTTTTACTTTTTTAAGCACTGTAGTTTTCGACAATTCTGTATGATATGCCATATCTTGATATTGCTCCGGCAAAATAAAAGTTTTTTCTTCGACTGTTGAAATTGAGGTTAGAGCCAGAAAATTTGATTTCCCGTCGCTCGCTGATTTAAGCACAAACTCAAATTTTAACTTTTCCATTTTACCAGTAAACAAAAATGTCGTTTTATAATGTTTATTCAATATAAGGTGAACGTAAAGTTGGAATTTAACATCAATAAAAAAACAGAAATTGAGTTTCTCTGCAAACAAAGTTTGATATTTTATTAGGTACAATATTAACATAATTCTTAATTAGCTAAAACTTTTGTTATTTTACCTGCAAACAAAGAAACGACATTTAAAGTTTATAATTCAATGTCAATTCCTCCTGTTTTGCTATATGCAATAATTTAACAATTAATTTGACTTGATTTTATGTATCAATTATTTCAAAACTTCTACTTTTCCTTCAAATATATGAAAAACATATGCTTTTATAACAGAAGCTTAAATAAATGAATTCTTATCGTAAAGTCAGAAACTTAAATAAAGGAACTCAATTCCTTTACATATATATGTATGTAAACATAAAAGTATAAAAACCCGAAAACTTTTTGCTAATAATTTGTACAAATATTCTTAGTAATTTTTTTTAATATTCTTTATCATCCCATTGAAGGAATATTAGCAAATCTTTGTTATATTTTTTCTTTTCATTGAATATAGTATTGTCACGTTTTGAAATTGTATTTCTCTTGATGAATTTTTAAATTTGATTCGAAATTCGTCAGATTTCAACTATTTTAACAGGTTATTTTGATAAGTTGTTTATCGGGTCTGTTCTGAAAATCACGTGATTTCAAATCACGTGCTTTTAAAATCACACGTGTGATATTGTGGTGTTCCGAAAGTTATATTATTTTTGTCTTTCTCGGTGTGGTTTAAAGACTTGCACGAGTGTATCATAAAGTATTCTCAAAACAGATACACCAGATATGTATCTGTTACTATTGATATCAACGAGAGAATGAGTGTAACTGATATTGTATGGTTTTGCTTTTGTCCACTCACCATATCCTAAAAACAAAAACAGTTGCTTATGGTATTGGATTGAGTATATCATAACCATTTTTTTTTTGCTCACAAATATCTGTTGTCACCATGGTATTTTAACAATATCTGTTGGAGAGATGATGCAAATAACAGAGCTTAAAAAAAATTATATACGATCTCAACCAGGGTAGCCAGATGGTTTTGGTAAGAAATCTGCATATCATCAAAAACAAATCGGCAATTAAATTTAAAAAAATTGGCATATTAAAAATACCTTTTTTAAACACAATAAAACATATTTTAATGACAAAAAATAACAAAGCAACAATTTACCATTACCTAATGCTTTTAACATAAAAATCAATACAAATAAACGTTTTATAAATAAATATTAGTTAATTAAAAATGTATATGAATTTTCCATATTAGAGCCAACGGAGACATACTGTCATATAATAATAGATGCGTATTAAAGTGCTCTTTCAGAATCTATGGTGATCTAGAAAAAACGATCTCAACTCCACAGTTAAGACTAACTTTTCAACGAAAATATAAAAGATCGGATTAAACAATAAAAGTAGAGTTTTCTCTCTAAAAAAATAATATAAAACTTGAGGAGTTTTAAGCCTAAAATAAAACTCACTTGGCTGTCAACAAATAAAACTCTTTTGAGGATTTATATTTTTACGTCTTTAATAACCAGTGATGCCATTAGTATACGAAAGATACATTTTTCGTATCTTTTGGTGACTTCAGGTACCATGTATAATCCTGATATTTTTCGTATCTTTTGAATCTGTGCGCAACATGTACTGAAATCAAATTTTAAACTTTCCTACTCTGACAAAGTTTATTAAAGTTATCATTTCGTTATGAATACTAAAAAACAGTGACACCTAAATACAAAAATAACATGTAAGTATTTTGTTGTTAGGCTTTCTAAGTTCTTCTGTCGCTTGCTTATTCTTGTGTATGAGTGTTAAGATAAAATTTTATAAGAAAAATTTATATGAACTTTTTGATATAATCGCCTTAGTATAAACGCCTTAACTCGTATATTAATTTTTACAAAAATGAATTTGTTTTGACAACATCCAAAGATAGTTACATATAATAAATTTTAAAGTTTGGTTGCTTGGTTTTTTTTTAAATTAACATACCTAATATTTAAGACTTAAATAAATATAAAAATTAATTAATATGATATCATTTTCTTTATAGTATTCATTAACTATGTAATAAAAATGTTATGTTAATAAATGTTTAACGTTAAAAATGGATTTTCAAATTTTTTCCAAAATGATACATTTACAAATGATACAAAGTGTATCTCTTTGGAAACTAAAATGTATCTTTCTCGAAATTTCACTGGCAACACTGATAATAACAATCATTTTGTTTTTCTTCTTTTTTTTTTGACAATTTAATTGCAGTACAAGCTGATTAGATAATACTGCTATACAAATTATAGTGGTCTGACCAGCGCACAGTGGCGCCATTTGAGTTTTTTCGTTGCAAAAATCATATCTTTTGAACCGAATAAGATAATTGAACAGTTTTAACAGCATATGATAGATAACTGTTCAGCCTATGAAATGAGCGTTTGGAAAGGGTGCTACTCGTAGGGGCCTACTTATGGGTTATCAAAGTTAAAATTAGTAGAAAAATCAATTTTATGGGAACTAAAAATTGGCAAAGACTGGTACTCAATTATATCTTTGCCATGAGCCAATATTTTATGGACGGTCGGGGTCAACTTCTTCTGTGGATACATTTCTGCTAAAAGAGATGCAGTTTTCGACGCATATTCTCCATATTTTGTAGAATTGACATTTTCTTTGCAGTTTAAAACATCCAAGATCGTTCCCAATCTTTTCACGATTTGATTGTCAATTCCAATGATTCTAGTTACTGCCTCATCATTTTCAAAAAATCTCCTAGAAGTGTTTCCATCGTTTGAGTTACCGTATCCGTGCTTGGGACAGTCTACTTTTAGTCCAACTTGTTTAAAAAAAGCATCCTGTATTTGCTTCTTTCTGATCTTTTCCTTATCCTTTATTGATGTATTTTCATCGAAGTTTTCCTCTTGTGGTAGGGTATATGCCAGTTTTAGCAAGAATTCCATATTCGTAATTCTCCTCATTTGTAGAATCGTTTAAATTACCAAAGTTCTTCTGACAAATAATAATAAAATATCGATAAAAAAAATATAAAAATAAAACGAAAAAAGGGGTTTAAATAGGTTTTTGCTAAATTTTTACCTCCAATATAATTCTGTCTATATATATGTATATGATAACTAATTGAAATATGTTATAATTAAGCAGAAAAAGATACTAATCTTAAACTCTTCACAACTAATTATATAAAATTGAGATGTAACATATTATATATGAAATAAATTGAAAAAAGTTCTTCTGACTCTTTTTGCAAATCGGGCATGACATTGTTGAGGTTGTTCCTGTCAGTTCGTTTACGACTTTTCCGTCAACCATGGTCAGGTGGAACTCGTAATTGCATTCAATATATTTTCCTTCTCCAATTTGCAGCTTTGTAGGCTTAATCTTGCTTATTTGTTCTTCAATGTCCTTCACCGTAGTCCTTATGAGTTCTGCCGATTCCCTTGCAAACTGAAACATTATTGGTCGGCAATAATGCACTGATGACGGACGTGGATTTTTCCAGTGTAGGGAATCATCCGATTTTAGCCGCAAAGGAACAACAGATGCCATAAACATATTTCCGTCCGATATTGTAGCGTCATCGGAAGATATCCTTTGCTTATAAACGCTTTGTCCGGATGATCCATCGCAGCCCCATTTGCTGATCAATGTCAACTTCTCAGGAAGAATTTTCACTTCCGTGAAAAACTTTGGTGTGTTTGACTTTCTAAACAGTTCAAATAATTTTAAATTGTTCAACGCCATGTTTTCAGTACTTAAATTGTTTAATGGTTTCAGTAATTGTTGCGCCAACTTTCAGGCGTAGACTAATTCAGGCATTATGCTTATTTTGCAATATATAGGCTTATGCTACCATGCCTAAAAATTTACCTGTTCCCTGCATACATATGGATTTAGGCTGAATAATGCAATTTTGATATTATGCACGTGTCCAAATAAGATTTGTGCCTACCTGTAGGGACTATAAGTCAATATTGTTCCTGACCATTTGTACGCCAAAGTATTGTTTATGTGAGGTACGTACCTGCTAATTTCAATGAGTAGTTTTTTTCAAACTATTAGATCAAACTACTGTCAGTCAAAACATATAAGGGATGGACGCCATACAATTTCTGCAACCATGTCTTTTTAAACTTGTTTACCTCCAGAAGCCAAACGGGCACGTACGGGCAGATAAAACCTTTTGAATTATGTAAAGAAATAATCAAAGAACAGGTTTTGCAAATATGGCAAATATAGAAAAATATAGTTTTTTTTTATTTTCCGTCAAAGTTGAAAAATAGTGAAAAAACGGATAGTTTTTAAATAGTGATTTACCAGGAGAAACACAAAGCAAACAGGTAATTTTTTTTTTATCATTATACATTTAATAAATACATCAATCAATACAAACAAAAAATAAGGCGATTCGTTACCTATTTTTCGTGATATTACACCTGAAATCGCAACAAATTGACTAAAAATTGTGTGTTTTTTTGAAAACCGAAAGTCGGTCAACTTTGAACGTTTATATCTTCTAAACTAAAAATGTGATATTATTAAGAGTGGCATATTTGAAATCGTTGAAAAGTTTCCTATAACATGGGTTTATTCAAAACTTCGTCGGCACTCATGAAAATTTTGATTTTTGCAACCTCGCTTGCTCTACGGGCGCCACTGTGAAGCGGCAAGCTTTGAGTGTCGATCTTTTATTCCTCAACTGAGTTTTAATTTATGACGGCTTAAACGAACTCCCTTTTTAAGAGTTTAATTTGACCTTTTATATTTACGTTAAAGAGATAACTGTTTAAAATGGACTTTTTTGTTTTTAATTCACAAAATAAGTCCGGGACTGAAAATAATAATAATTATTATTTTTTTGAAAGGCTATGAGAAAAATTCCTTTATTTCCAGTTAGGAATTTTTAACCATTATCGCTACATATATTTTATTTGAGTTATCGTAAACCAATTTAAGTAACAATTTTTTTTTTTTGTTATTGATAACCATTATTTCAACCAAAAAATTTTTCCTTTAAAAATATGTATTGTAAAAAAGCATTTATTTTTCCATTATAAACAAATAATTTATTTTTTTGATTGCAATTATCCATTACAAACAAATAAGAAAGTATAATCTGCATGCCCGACCCTACGATACTCCAGACCACAATATTTAGAGATAACTTTTCAGGAGTGCAGCTTAGGGACTCATGGGCAATCATGGACCACGCCATTATTTTATGAAGTTAAGATTCACGTCAAAGTTCTCACCATTGACAATATGCTTGTTCCTTAGGACAATTAGAACCTTTGTACCAAATTTCAGCAATTTATCTTCAAAACTGCGACCTGAACTTTACGTACAACGTTTACATAGACAGAAATTTTTTCGATGATCCCTGAAATAACTGTTATTAAAGAACTTTTTTGATACCAGTTATAACTGCCACCGTTCCTGGTTAATTGTTTTATGCATATAAAAAGTTTTTGTTTTAATTTTTTATTATTATACATATATGAGCTTGACACTTTTATTAAATAACTTTAAATATAAGCATACAAATCGAATTATTAAATTTGAAATAATCTTTAGAAAAAATAATTCCTTGCAAAGATGAATTTTTCAGTGAATATCGAAATTTGGTTTTTTTTAGGTTGAAGAATTCTCGCATCTTAAATCGGATTTTCTTGTTACAAAAAAACTTGAATATTTACGTTACTTTCTTAAATTAAATTGGCTACCTTATCCTCAATAGCGAATTTAGGTCCACATTTTTATAGACATTTAGCTTTACTCAAATGGACTTTAAATGTAAAAAGTAATTAATATGAAGACATTTAAATACACGATCAACCAAGTTTATTAAGAGTTAATTTCAGTTATACAGTAGAATCCCGATAGTACTTAGTCGTAGTCGCGCTTTTTACGAGTTAGAAGAGTTGTCGAAATAAAGAGATTTATAATATTATTAGATGATTGAACAGTCCTTAATTAGAGATGCCAGATGTTGAAAAGGTAAAAAAGAGCACATTTGTTTAATAAAAACAATACAAATTAAAAAAGGGCATACTTTTCCAATCCACATTTAATGTGCCTTGCACTTTTCAAAATTACAAAAAATATTCAATTTCAATTTCATTAAAATACTAACTGAGCCCGGCAAACGTTGTCTTACGAAAACTTTTTTTTACACCCTCACCATAATAGTAGATAGGGTGCTTTTAGTATAACGATAGACTCATAATCACTTTCTTACCAATGTTTCCTCCTCTAGATCGGGTCGGCATTATAATAAACGAAATTAAATTTTCCGGAATTTAAAATTGATTTTAAAGGATTTTCGCCTGAGTCTTCAACTTCAGGAAAATATCCTTCTGCCCACAATTAAAACGTCGGGCAGTTACTTTAAAATGTCTCTCATTTTATTGTTTTCAATTTTGTATTTATTTTTCTTTTTCAATTTCTGTTAACAAAGTTTAATGAAAGTATGGTAACATTGTTGGGAGAATAACTCTAAATTCAGACCGTGATTTAAAAACCATGTTTTATTTCTAATTCCTTTCAAACGTTGCTTCCAAAAACACAAAAAATTCGAACGATGATTTTTCCCCCAATATTTTAGGGAAGATTTTTTCCCCGTTATCGGTAATTCTTTTTTATTTCTTTATTTGTAAAAACAAACAAATTAAATGCGCTCCGTGTTTTGTATTGTAAAAAGTTGTTGCCACATTGAAATAAAAAAATAAAATAAAGCAACATAACTAAAATACGAATGTGTGCAAAGAAAAATATAAAAAAGAAACAGAACAGAAAATTTGATTTTTTTTCTCTACCCCGCTTGCTCCTCTACATGATCGACATATGGGCATTCCCATGTCATCGTACGTGACATTTGTACGTCTTCGGAGTGATGGAATTTTTGCGCAAATAGTAGTAACTGGAAAACTTATTAATCATTATGTTTCTTTTAGAGGGTACTATATATGAAAAAAAAAATTATTACATTCGAAACCTTGTTGTCCAAAATACCTAGCAAAATAGGTGTATATCGTACGTGACATAAAACGGAAGTGATTTTGGGGTGAATGTAAACAAATCCGAAAATCTGCGAATTGTGGGATGTATTTTTCCTTTTTTAAATTTTTTGCATTAAACCATATATTTTTCCGTTATAATCCGTAATTGGAAAGAAAAACATTTTTCTGGATGGTTTTATAATGAACCAAATGTAATATCGTACGTGACATACCGTACGTGACAGATTTTTCTCTTATAGTATTTACAAGATATGAAATATATTTTTGGGAAATATATGCATACAAAACCTCAAACAAACAAGTCAGAAAGT
This sequence comes from Pollenia amentaria, assembly GCA_943735925.1. Taxonomy (NCBI): domain Eukaryota; kingdom Metazoa; phylum Arthropoda; class Insecta; order Diptera; family Polleniidae; genus Pollenia; species Pollenia amentaria. The sequence goes on from OX031006.1 coordinate 107,679,516, forward strand.
ATAGTCGGCCAAGCCTGACCATATAATACCCTACACCATAATATTTTAAAAACAAATTTTTGAATGCCCCTATTTTTGAGCCATCGCCAATCATGGTCGCCGGAACAGAATTATGCTATGACGTTAAGAGTTATATAAAAGTTATTTGTGCCGAATATTATTCAGATATCTTCATCTATATGAGATTTTCTTGCCTTTCTGCGATTTTAGGAAGGGGGTTTATATGGGACCTATAGTTAATTTTGGACCTACCAGCACAACATTTTATCAAAAGTTATTGTCGCCAATTTTTATGTCAATACCAGCATTTATTAGAAAGTTACAACATTAAAAGCTATTTTCTGGAGTAGTATTTGAATGAGTGCTATGGTAAAATATGGACCGATACCAATTATATTTGTTTAGATCATTAAGACTGCAAAAAAATAATTTTTGATCAAATTTCAACCTAATACCAACATAATAAGATGATACATTTAGTTGAATTTATAGTAATACAATATCGTACGTGACGACGTTTAACAGCTTATAAAATTTTTATTATACCTATTTAAAAAAAAATTCCGGTCAATATTTTTTTGCAACAAATATCTTGCTTTGAACCTTTATTTTGAAACAAGTTCGACTGATCAAATACCAATGACATAGACAAATGATGTTTTTGCACCAAGTACGTGACTTTTAAATAGCACCCAAAGCAAACCAAAAAGTATACCGCTAATCAAACTATATATTTGGTCTCTCCTCGTGAATTTTGTTCATTGTTGTTGTAACATTAATTTTAAGGTATAATTCCAATGTTACCAGCATCTGTATTTAATCGGCAGAAAAGTGAAAATTGTTGATTGCAGTTACTAAAAATGAATCAAAGAGATAGTCAGTTTTAACTTTTATTTTTTGCTCTTTAAAAATATTAATAAGCTGTAAACCCCTTTGCATAGTAAAGTTTGAGTGTTTTTTTACTTTCTACCATATTCAAAAAATAGTTTCGAGGATATTTATTTTTTGAGTCGTGGTTGACATTCTCATGGAAATGCCCATATGCGTTTATATTGCTCTTGAATCTGATTCCTAAAAGATTCGATTATGATACGAAATGCTAACTAGGGTTCATAAAACAAATTGTCATGAGGGAGAAAACATACATTCTGAGTTTAAGTAACATGTCTCCGCAAATATGGATGTCTAAATAGCATCACCATAGCACCACATATCGAGTCCATTCAGTAAGGTTAGTCTAACCACAACGCACGATGTTAATTGTGAGTCACACCTTAACGTCTACAAGTTTTTTGTCCAACTTAATTTGACATTTTTTTGTTTCAGTGCTTCACAAATTCAACCATGGAGAGGTACACAATTGCGCAGCGCTTTAAGATTATTGAATCCTGTTACGAAAATGGGCTTTCAAATCAAAATGCATTTCGGGCACTTCGTGATTTTTTTTTGGTCATACTCGCCCAGTTCGTTCTGCGGAAAACATTGCAGTTGTTCGTGATAGTGTGGCAGAACAGCTGTCAACCTCGGCTTGTCGTCGTGCCCAACAATTGAACATCTCACAAACATCAATGATGCGAATTTTGAATAAAGATTTGAAGAGCTGAATCAATTTTTCTGAGTCAAGTCGGATCTTAACATTCTATACCACCATAAATGTATATTATAAATGCATTCTTCTAAGCAAATTACAAGTCGCAATTTTCAACGGAATTCTATGAAATTTTCTATACTGTATTTTTTTGCAAGAACGAAACATGTTGACTTGGACGTAAATCGGTCTACTTTTTCGAGTACCTCTCATACAAATTACCTTCCGCAAACCAATTAAACTCTAATAAATGTCCAGCCCAAAAACAGATATAACGATCAAATTAAGCCAGAAGAACTCTTGTATGAACATTAAATATAATACTAAATTTTATTACAATCGATCCACGTTGGACCATACCACTCATATCACTCCCACTCCCGAAAGGCACTGGAATGCCATACAGATACAGCACACATACACTTAAAAGAAAAATCAATCCATCCGTACTCAAATCAATCCGAAGCGGTTTCAATAGTACGGTGAGTATGGATTTTTCTTGAATCAAGAACAAAAATATTGATCTCAAAATGCGCTTGATTCAAGAATTATAAAGTTGATTTAATCCCGAATTCGTACTTGAAATACACCAAAAGTAAAATTAGAAGGAGAATATTATTATGATTGATTTACTTACCCGTTTTACACCTTACATAATTTCAATTATAAAACACCAGCATCATGCCCGATATGGGTTTTACTTAAAAAACTCAATGTACATATTTAATAAACATCTGCATGAAACTTAATAATGATGTTCATGAAACATTCATTACAATTTTGTATTTGCTTCGTTTGTATTCAATAAAATGAATAACTACGAAATGAAAGCAACAAACACACGAAATTTAAGAGACGAATAAGATGCAGTGTTTTGTTTACTTAAACAAGAGAATATGAATACTAACAACTCTGAAACAACACAACCACTGAATAAATGTCGAATAAGTTCATGGAAAAACACATTTATTTTGAAGTCAGTATTGCCAGTTGAAAGAAATGAAAAATATTAGGAAAGATGAAAAAAAAAAAACAAAAATAACCATGAACAGTAAAATCAACAAGATAAGGAAGTACATTAATATTAAAATAATAAAAATAAATAATTTCCCTTTGTTTTCAATGTAAATTAATTGTTTTTAATGTAAATTTTTAAACTTCAAAAATTTTTATTTTATTTTCAATATCATTTTTCAGCAATGTGTTTTGCTTGGAAGTACATAAAAAAGTTGTTAGGAAAAAAATTTAATTTAAAAAATTCTTTACAAATTACATATATTATTGTAAAGGTAACAAAAAAGAAAAAATTACATAAATTTACTAAGTGGCAACATTGCTATTGAGTATTTATATAAAAAAATGAGAGAGAGTGAAAACTGTGAAACAAAAGTTGTTTCATTGAACAAAGTCTTTGTGTTTGCCATATGAAACGAAATGTGTTTGTTAGTTGCATGAATAAAACAACAATACGAACTTCATTAAATTAACATTTCAGTATGTTCATGAATGAAGTTATTCATGCAGATCTTTAATATTTAACTAAAAATATAAAAAAAGAGTTCTCATTTAACTCTTGCTTTCAATTTTACTTTTTAAACATGAAAATAAAGTGTTTTCTTATTCTGTTGTTTTTGTTGTTTCTACACACAACAATCAATAGGGTTTTAACTACTTGTGTTGTGTTGTTGTAGTGTCTTCAACAAATTTTGATAAGTTCTATGAAATTGAAACGCCCACTTTCAGAGCTGCCGTTTTTTTTTTTGCTATTTCTAACCAAAATTGGTTATTTTTTTCTCAGTGTGGAGATGTGAATATTTTTTTCATTTTGGTTACTTTTTTTCTCAAATATAAAATACGTTATTCTTAATACACTTGAAATTTACGTTTTTTACAATTTTAACCTTTTTATTTACATGAGCGGTATTTTCGTATATCGATTCGTAGAAAATTATTTATGACTTCGAACAATGTGTACTTTGCACTACGATTTTCTTATTATTTGATTTAAATAAACGGGAGTTTTTTATACGTTATCGAAAACAATAAATCGCTTTCAAAACAGCTTCCAGATATTTTTAGGATATTTGCTAAGAAACAAATTTAAAAATGTGATTTTTATATTAGAAACTGCCATCTTTTGAAATTGAAAACATATGAAGCTTAATGATGGAGATTTTCAATTATTTTTTTTAAACGGGCGTAGTTTTTCCTGATTTTAAAAGCAGTGAATATAAGTGATACTCAAAGTAGAAAGTGCATATATCAGGCGGAATCTATTTCAGAACATGACTGCAAAATTACACAAAAGTAGTTTAAGTGTTTTTAAAAACTTGAATATAACAAAAATCTTCTAAATTTGCACTGTAGTATATTTTAATACATATATTATATATATACACATAGGCATTTTAAAGATTTTTCAAAAACAAATTGATATCTAATCTATAATTTTAGAACTTATGGAATTTACTGTAAGAAAAAATATATTAATATGGCAATATTTTTAATTTATAAAAAAACCTTTGACTGTCAGTAATATACATTTTCCCCATTGAATCTACGTTTTGAAATAGGTACGAATTTGTTTTTATTTTTCATAATATTATACAATGATTCACAAAATATTTCAAATAGAACAATTTTTAAACAGTAATAATAACAATTATAATTTTGAAATACAATTTACAAACAAGAGAAATAAGTTATACCCATTTTAATAATATTTAAGATATACATATCTAAATTTATAAAAAATGCAATTTCGCCAAGACAATCGCCATATCGCCAAACGTAAATGTCATCCCCAAAAGAAATTAAAAATCGCCACATTTCACAACCCTGCCGCTGACAGTTAAAAAGCGGAAAACCATATTACTTTTTTCCGTTTTTGTTATTTATAACTGTGAAGTACAAATTTCGTTTATTGTAAAGAACATATTCAAAAAAATTCAATTTTTAACCTTTCAGTATACTTAATTTTGTATGCAAATTTGACAGGTGCTGTTTTCACAACACAAGTAATTGAACGTGTAGTAAAATTTACATGGAAAACAATAAAAAAACTGAGGGCTTTTCATATAAATTTTACTACACGTTCAATCTCTTGTGTTGTGGAATCAGCAGATAACTCTTATAAAATAAAAATATTTTTAATGAAAAAGGTCTCAAATAAATAAAACCTTTAAATTAAAGTTTCTCGTTATTTTTTTAATATGTAGAAGAATTACATTTCTGGCTTTGTAATTCATATTTCCTATTAACTGCAAATTACTTTTGTCTTACAAAGCATCTGAAAATAAATATTATAGCCTATTTCCAATGTGCGAAAGAATTCTTTCGTTCGTATAACTACATTGAAAACAAAAACAAAGTCTAAAAATTTGTTTTTGTTTTTCTCATTTTTATCGATTTTTCCAAGTTCGTTTTGTACGTTTTTATGGGGTAAAAAAATTGTTATCAGAAATCTAACTCATTTCATCTTATTTTACACCCTTTTAGGTACCAGAATCCACTCTTTAGCCCAAACCCGTTTTTTGACACACTAGGCCCCTTTTCTCGGAGAAGGTCACATATATTTTGTCATATTGTCAAATTGTTTGCGATACAAATATTAATATAGATGTTATTATCGATGAGTTATTAACATTAAAGGTTTTTGCCAAGACAGTACGAAAAGAGAAGACTTGAAGAAAATTGGAATGTTTCTAAATGTTGGTGCGTTTACGAATTTGAAGAAATGTGTTATTTTATTTCTTCCATTCCACATTCAAACGCTTTTACAGTACGAGTCTGTAGTTCTCAAATTGGAGAAAAGAGAGAAACAGGCTCCTTATATAAAACCTAGAAAGTAAGTTACAGATAAAGACAAACTTTGGTTATAGTAGTTATGTAGTTATGAGTTTTACAATTTCTCGAAGACTGAAGACAGGAAAGATATTATGGACAATGTACAAAAAGACCATAAATATTTGTAACTTGTAACATTGTAACTTGTTAATAGTATATTATACTTAAATATTTATGTCCATACATATGTAAATATATTATTTATAAAAACCGAAACGATTGTACCTTTTGCAATAATTACTATTATTTATTAATAATAATTAGTTGTAACTTCCTTTAAAGTTATTTAAGATTATATAGCAAAAAACTACTTTTATTTAATTTTATGTTAACCTATATGTAAAAAATATTATAGAATAGAGGAATTAAAACTTTAGTTCACATGCTGGTCACGTTTTTTTCGTCAAATATTTGCTAGGTGTGACCGTAGGTTAAAAAAAGTCAATGCAACGATTAACTCAAAACAGCAAAATGTTGACATTGGCCCTTTTAGTAGCAATCTACATACATAATGAACTCAAATTTTGCTTTTAATAAAATGAATGTTTCTTTGAAAAATATTAAACCAAGTAGCTAACAAGAAATTAACAATCGAATTTTTAACAACTGGTTGTGTTTTAGATTTTTTGTTATTCACTTTGTATTCCAGCTATAAATACCCTGCGGGAATCTTGTGTCTATTGTTTTCAAAAGTCCTTGGATTTGTGAAAATAGAACAACAGCAAAAAGAAAAATACTCATGATGATTGAAGGAGTACTAATCATTTAACTGGTATTTATATGAAAAACCAAAATGGTAGAAAAAGTAATGAATTACAGTACCGTATTTAACGGTGCTGAAAAACATTTTTTGGGGGCTTTCTAAAATTTGGTTCTTTAATTTAGTTTTAGGACTTGTTTTATTGAAATAATACTCCATTGTAGTAACTTACAATACACACCTTCATTGAGAATAGATGTGTGACAGATCAAATGGTTGCTGTTAGGTGTCAATTGTAATACGTCCCATTCATATAAAGTGTTAGAACTAGAACCGGTCTCTACTACCAAAGACCTATCACGGCACTTCTTTGGTGTCAGTTCGTTTCCCTCTGGGGTATATACGGAACTGAATTATTGTTTTCAAATAACTCAGTTTTATTAATTAAATTTTGTCACGGTTCAAATTATAGAATGAGTTCAAGTTTTGTTTTAAAAGAGATTAAAGCTTTTGATGTTATTAATATGCAATTTTATATTAAAAAAGTATATGTACTGTTTTTTATGCAATTTAACGGACTTTTTTCACTTATGTACTGATATCAAAACTGGCAACCCTATTTATAGATACCTTGAATAGTTACTTTAAGGACACGTCAATGATCCTTTTTTCGGACCTGTATACTGCACATTTCGCTTAAAGTCACTACCGTTTTTAGTCACATAAGCGATGGAGTCCATTTTATTTTTATTTTCTGCCTCTTTAAGTAAATTAAATAGAAAGTACTTACGTTATAGTCCATTTAGCGATAAAAGCACATTTGCCATATATCATCGGCTAGCAAAGGCAAAAATAAAGCCAATTATTAGCGTTATAGTGACATTAGCAAAATGTACCAATTTCCTTTTAGTTTTTGTAGTCACAAACCACATAAAGAAACTAATACTTAAATTATTTAATTTTTGTCGTCAAACTCTCCACTCGAAAAAAATTTGTTTTTATCTTTGGTATCAGGGATGAAATATTTTATTATGGAGCAATTCCATATGAAAGCGATCACCTTTTGGACGACCCCTCTCCGATTTTAAAATAAATAGTCTCAATCGATTGCCCAGCAAAAAATAATGTACCTACATATTTTTTTTTTTTTTTATAGTGACTGGTTTAGTGGTGGTGTACACCACTGTCATGTGAAAAATTGAAGAATTCTTCATAAGGGACCTCATTGAAATTTGTTTAAAAAAAAAACTACTAAAGCGATCGCAACGAGTGATAGCTCGTTGGAAAGGTATTGAATCAGGCTTTAATAAAAATAAAATTTTCCTAATTTTTCTTAGAAATTTACCTTTAAATTTTCCCAAGAAAATTTAATTTTCCGATTTTCCACAGAAGCTCTTAAATTTTCCGGCTAATTTTTTTTTTTTTGGATTCCTCATAATTTTTGCTTTAAGAATCAGCAATAAAAAAATGGGCCCCGACTCCTTGTTTGGACAGGAGAAGAGCATTTAAGAGACCACCTTGTTAAAAATACATTTTAAAAATTACACTGTGCACGAAATTGACACTTTTTTTTCGTGACAAGCTGGGCACCTGGCGTTTTAACATAATTCGGGTACGCTGAATCCAGTGGTGCCCTCGGTTTTTTAAGATTGGCTCTGGTTTTCGAGATATACCGTTATTTCTAAAATGGAGGAGGTTGCACAACATATGTTCGCGTAACTCAAAAACGCTTTAGCTTATTGAAAAAACTTAAAAAACCGAAATTCCGCAATAAAATTTTCTTTGAGAAAAGTAAAACTTCGTTCTAATATCCGCATTTGTTTTAGAAACATAATTTTTTTTTTGAAAAAAAAAATAATTTTTTTTATCAAAATTTTGAAATTTTTGTTTTTTAAAAATTCATAAAAAATTGAAAAATGCAGCGAGGCTTCTAATTTTTTGCAGGCATATAAAAAACGAAGCTGCAAACAAAACAAGCCATAAGCGATTAAAATCTGTTAGCAACTTTTGATTTTATTCACAAAAGTCGACAAATTTTGATTAATTTAAGATTCTTAAATTAATAATTAAATTAATATTTAAGATTCTTAAATTAATCAAAATTTGTCGACTTTTGTGAATAAAATCAAAAGTTGCTAACAGATTTTAATCGCTTATGGCTTGTTTTGTTTGCAGCTTCGTTTTTTATATGCCTGCAAAAAATTAGAAGCCTCGCTGCATTTTTAAATTTTTTATGAATTTTTAAAAAACAAAAATTTCAAAATTTTGATAAAAAAAATTATTTTTTTTTTCAAAAAAAAAATTATGTTTCTAAAACAAATGCGGATATTAGAACGAAGTTTTACTTTTCTCAAAGAAAATTTTATTGCGGAATTTCGGTTTTTTAAGTTTTTTCAATAAGCTAAAGCGTTTTTGAGTTACGCGAACATATGTTGTGCAACCTCCTCCATTTTAGAAATAACGGTATATCTCGAAAACCAGAGCCAATCTTAAAAAACCGAGGGCACCACTGGATTCAGCGTACCCGAATTATGTTAAAACGCCAGGTGCCCAGCTTGTCACGAAAAAAAAGTGTCAATTTCGTGCACAGTGTAATTTTTAAAATGTATTTTTAACAAGGTGGTCTCTTAAATGCTCTTCTCCTGTCCAAACAAGGAGTCGGGGCCCATTTTTTTATTGCTGATTCTTAAAGCAAAAATTATGAGGAATCCAAAAAAAAAAAAATTAGCCGGAAAATTTAAGAGCTTCTGTGGAAAATCGGAAAATTAAATTTTCTTGGGAAAATTTAAAGGTAAATTTCTAAGAAAAATTAGGAAAATTTTATTTTTATTAAAGCCTGATTCAATACCTTTCCAACGAGCTATCACTCGTTGCGATCGCTTTAGTAGTTTTTTTTTAAAACAAATTTCAATGAGGTCCCTTATGAAGAATTCTTCAATTTTTCACATGACAGTGGTGTACACCACCACTAAACCAGTCACTATAAAAAAAAAAAAAAATATGTAGGTACATTATTTTTTGCTGGGCAATCGATTGAGACTATTTTTTTTAAAATCGGAGAGGGGTCGTCCAAAAATTTGCCAATTTTGATCGTTTTCATATGGAATTGCTCTATGTATTTAATATTTTTATACAATTTGCAAAACAGTAAGGTTGCTGTCGGTGTGGTACTCATTAATTTCCTATATTCACATAAACTGTTGTTATTGATTTTGTAAACTTTTTTGCTTCTCCCTTAAAAAAATTAAAAGTTGTTACGACCTCTCTATATAATTTTTTTTAAAATATTTCCTCAGTTGGAAAAAATAATTCTTTAAGTATTTCAAAGTAAAAGTTTGGTTCTTAATTACTATGAAGACAATGGCTTAGTTCAGTTACAACATCCTAGCTAAAATTTATTTTGAAAATAAAAACGGAACGGATGTTATGTCTCAGAAAGTTATTCTGCGTCGATCGATATATTTGAAGAGTATATGACCTATATTTCTGTGGCCAAAGGCAATAACCGCCTAAGTCGAAATAGTTTTTGAGGAAAGGCACTTTATATTTATGGTCCTAGTGGTGGTCATCTGGGTGTGACAAAGACCCTAGAAAACTTAAAACAACGGTTCTATTGGGTTGGCTGTCAACAAGCCGTAGCTGACTGGAGTCGTGGGCCGCTACAACAGTACCATTCTGGTGCCCCGTTTAAACGAATTGCAACGGATATAGCTGGGCCTTTTTCTGTAATTAATGCCGGCGACAGATATGTGCTAGTAGTCATTCATTACTTTAGTAAATGGCCGGAGGTATATGCCATCCCAAACCAAGAAGCTAGGACGGTTGTGGACGTATTTGTGAACAATTGGGTGTGCCGCTATGGTGTTGCAATGGAATTACATTCTGACAAGGACAGAAATTTTGAATCTGCTGTATTCAAAGAAATGTGTGAATTGTACGGAATAAGGAAAACAAGAATAACCCCATTGCATCCGCAATCTGACGGCATGGTTGAAAGATTTAACAGTACATTACGATGAGCACATTTCAAAATTCCTGTTGGCGTATAGATCAGCTGTTCACGACTCCACCTCTCGTACACCCGCCAAAATTGTATTTGGAACAGAGCTCAGACTACCAGGAGATCTATAGTTTGGCGTTAAGCCTACACCAACGGGTAAAAACAATGAAGGTTTCACCGCACAAGAACAATAAACTCTAAATGAACTTCATGAATTTGTACGAAACCGTAATAAGCTGTCCAGTGACAAGATGAAAGCCAGATACGATCGAGCGGCAAATTCGGAAGGAATTAAGGAGGGCCAGTTGGTTTTTCTTTTTAATCCCCAACGAAAGTAAGGATTATCTCCCAAACTACAGACACATTGGGATGGGCCATATAGATGATAAAGAAATTAAATGACGTTGTATATCGAATACAGAAACACAAAAGTTCAAGGGCAAAAATTAAAGTTGTTCATTTGGAGGTGACAGTGTTACGAAAGTAGCTTCAGATAAGAATAAGTTTAATTTATTAGTTATCTTGTATTTATTAGTTATTTTGTATTTGCTAGTAATTTTATTAGTTTAAATTGTTATTAAATTGTTATATTCATATTTCTAATGTAAAAATCACTGTTCAGAGTTTTCAGTACAAATGTAATGTTATAATTATTATACATAATTGTATAACATAAGAGTGTTAAATTTTTTTTTAGGCCATAAAGTATGCTTTAGTTTATTGATGTATAATAGCTCAATTAAAATTCAGACATAGTGTTAATGCATAATGATATTCGCTGAGTGAGCTTAGATAATTGACGCTAGAGAGCATTCCGGAGACAATTCGAATAATCTAGAGCCATCTTGACGTTTTGGTTATAGTATAAATACTACTCTCAGTTTTTTTCAGTATTTATTTATTGAATCTTCATATATTAACTATGAACTTACAATAATTAATCAAATATTATCCTAATATTTGCTTTATGTCCTGCCAGTGCCAGACAAAAAAGATTTCATCATCACGGTTTCTATTAAATGGCACTAAAAATCAGTATTAGTACAAACATTTAAGTGTGTAGATCGCAATTATAAGTGGAATAAGAGGCTAAGTTCTAAATAAAGTTATGTAAATGGTTTATAGTACCAGCTATAAGTAAGTTGTTTAAAGTGTTATATTTATTTTATAAAAATTGCAATAAAAGAACTCAAGAGGTTTACCACATAATGTATTACAATACCATACCATATCATACCATACAATTCCATACCATACAATACGATAGATTATCATAAAATATCATAGAATATCATAAAATACCAATACAATACCATACCATAACCATACCATATCGTACCATAGAATATGATGCAATATCATATCAATCAATACATTACCATAGATTATCATAAAATACCATAGAATACCATAGAATACCATACAATTCCATTTCAAAACAAACCCATAAAATACCATAGATTATCATACACTATCATACCATACTCATATCATGTCATACCATACCAACCCATAAAATATCATATCATTCTATACAATATCATATAATATATTACAATACCACACTATATCATACGATGTAATACCATACAATTCAATATCATATCATACCATTCAATCCCATACCATTCAATTCCATATATCATTCCACATAATCATTGCAAATATTCTTTAAATTATCATATTTACTTTATTACGTACTAAATGTTTTGTTTTATCTATATATATATAAGTCTGACATAAATAAAAAGAATCAATATATTTGAAAAGGTTAAATTAACAATCTGAAGAACGAGTATATTGTGGAGCATTCCTAATGTCAAAATATCTATGATAAAAATAATTAACAGTGGTACTTCAATGCCAATTGCAATCCCAATGAAGTTGGGATTGTCATATAAATCCATAACTAAATATGACAACTAATCATGTGTGGAATGTTAAGCTGGCAGCGAATAGAGAACGCCCTCGTTTTGCTTGGATTGCGTTTCAACATGAAAAGAAATTTCTTCATTTTGATTTGACTAATTTAAAGGTACATTTAAATTCAGAGTAAAGACCTTAACATAAAATTCAAGAATTAACGGGATGTAATTGTATATGATATGTATCTAAGGTTTCAAGAAAACGTATTATATGAGAGTTTATATCAAGAGTTTAATAGTAAAGCTCCAATAATAGTAGTAGATGTTAGTTTTAACAAGTAAGAGTGCTATATTCGGCTGTGCCGAAACTTTGATACCCTCCACCGACAAGAGTGGCCTCTATATGATAAATACATATAAATTATTAACTAAGCTTCACAAAAACGAACGTCAGCATTAAAATTGGTGGCGGTGTAGACCTTTATTAAAATATTGACCGACAATAAGAAAGTTTTATGCGTTTCTTGTTAGAACTTTGAACTGGCTTAAGTAGAATATCATGTAATTTGTATTGGATCTATGGTAAATTATGGACCAATCATCCCAAAATTCTGAAGACTGATTTCTGGTATTACAAAAAATGAATTAGAATTAATTTCAATACAGAAGTGTAATTAGTTTTAGCGTTAACATTGAATTTCACAAAATTGCATGATATTTTTTCTGGCCATATGAATCTAAGTTGGAAGAAATTTTACCGCAATATCAATATCTATTTTTCCAAAGTGGGCCTAGATGCAATAAACTGTTTTCCGGGAGTAGGGTTAATATTAGGCCTAGGGTAAATTATGGACCGATCTTCACGAAATTTGGCAGTGTGTTTTCTCGTCCTACGAAAATGTGACGTACTGAATTTCATTATGATAGCATTATTTATTAAGGCTTTAGGCGTATTAAACTGTTATCCGGGAGTAGGGTTTATATGGGGTCTAGTGTAAATTATGGACCAAACTTTGCGAAATTTAGCAGTGTGATTTCTGGTCCTATTAAACTGTGGCGTACCAAATTTTAGTATGAAAGCCTTATTAATTACGGTTGTAGGCGTACTAAAATATTTTCCGGGAGTAGGGTTTATATGGGGACTAGGGCTAATTATGGACCGATCTTCAAAAAATTTTACTGTGTGATTTCTAGTCCTAGAAAACTGTACCGTACCGAATTTAATTATGATAGCATTATTTATTACGGTTTTAGGCGTACTAAACTGTTTTCCAGAAGTAGGGTTTATATGGGACCTAGTGTAAATTATGGACCAATCTTCAAAAAATCTTACAGTGTGATTTCTGGTCCTATAAAACTGTGACGTACCAAATTTTAGTATGATGGCACTATTTATTACGCTTTTAGGTGTACTAAACTGTTTTCCGGGAGTAGGGTTTATATGGGGCCTATGGTCAATTCTGAACCGATCTTCGCGGAATTCTACGAAATAACAGTATGACTTGCAGTCGTATAAAGCATTCAGTGCATTATTGGTAGTTTGGTAGTTTTTGTATAAAATTATTAATTTTTTTAGGGTGGTGGTTCCACATTTTGATTCATAGTTCTGATCCTACTGAACCGATGTTGAGGAATTTCAATCCCAAACTGCTTAGGATAACTACTGAACATTCAGAGTTAACGCTTATATGGATACCAGGGCACTCAGACTGCCCGTGAAACCAGATAGCAGATGAGCTGGCCAAGGAAGGTGGTCGCATGGATGAAACATTCATTGATCAATTCATTGGCCTTCCAATGGCTCACTGTAAGTCACTCATTCTGCGCGAGAATTATAGAATTACGTAAGAGGGATGGACCTGTGAGTCCACCTGCTCCATATCCAGGGCACTTTGGCCTGGCTATGATGAACGGAGAACCAAATATCTACTTAGGTTCAATAGGGACCAAATCAGGACTGTGGTGTCGGTCATGACTGGACACTGGCCTGTTGGGACTCATGCCAGAAGAATAGGTCTGGAATTCAATGACTACTGAAGAAGTTGTCATGATGAGGAGACTGTGCTTCACTTTCTCTGTCAATACCCTGGGCTACGGGGCATCAGGGAAAATACCTGGGAGAACAGGTGTTTTCCTGTTTGGAGGATCTATCTAAAATAGAACTAAGATTGCTTCTTCTTTTCATTAGGAAGACGAATTGGCTCAACTTTGCAGTGACGCCATCTGAGTAACTGCTCTTTGGGATGGGCATTGGCGCTGGGTATCACAAAGGGACAGCTGAAGGACCCAAGTGAGCTGTCTCTCGATGGCTGCTCATGGAACCTAACCTAGGATAACTACAAGCAATTTGAGACCAAGTTTGTTCTTTTCTTGTGCGTTTTTCGAAAGCGAGCGTGTTTTCAACAGACGGACAGACAGACGGACATGGCTAAATCGACTTAGAATTACCCAAGGAGCCAGAATATATATGACAAATTTAGTACACCCTCATTCACTACTAGTGGTGGTGGAGAGTATAAAAACGAATCTATAATCAGCGGACCTATTGATATAAAAATTGAATTTGAATCAGCTACTAATATTCCAGCAAACACATCAGCTTATTCTATTCTCATTCACGATCGTATCATTGATCATATACCATTAAAGGGACAAGTTCGAAAAATTTCATGAATCTTAAATCACAAATAAAAGATAAAAAAGATGTCTTACAAACACGTTTTCATCGATTTACAAGGTTTTAAACTAAACACAAACAAATTTATCGTTAAAGAACTTGCAGTTGTTTTCAATTCTAAGGAATACATTAATTTCATTATAAAACCACCTTTATTTCAATTGGTTATCACAAAAGGAGCGAATAGAAGCATATTGGTTAATAAAATATTTTCATCAATGATACAGGAGTAGTATCATTTAAGAGTGTTTGTAATTTTTTAAAAGATAATTTTATTTTAAATATATGTAAAAGGAACAGAAAAAAGCAAATGGTTGGAAAAAATGTTGCAGCAAGAAGTTTTTAATATAGAGGAGACTGGATGTATAAATTTAAAGGAACTTAATAAAAAGTATCCAGAAAATATATATTGTTGCAGTTATCACAACTATAAAAAAATGCTATATTACTTGAAAGAGAAAATCTAATTTTAATAAGAAAAACTATTTTATATTTTTATTTCTTTTATATATAGACCGTCTCAGTTTTTATACTTTTTTTCGAAATTCCTTCATGAACATCGATTTTCTTTATCTATTATCTATCTTCTATCTTCTATCTTCTATATATATAAAAATGAAATTATGTGTGTTTGTATGTTTGTATGTTTGTATGTTTGTCGCTTTATAGACTCCGAAACTACTGAACCGATTTTCCTGAAATTTTTACAGTAACATCACGTGAGCCCTAAAAATAAAATAGGCTACTTATTTTTTCGATAGGGGCAGGGGAATTGGTACCCCCCATAGGATGCCAATATTATACTGAACCGATTTTCCTGAAATTTTTACAGTAACATCACGTGAGCCCTAAAAATAAAATAGGCTACTTATTTTTTCGATAGGGGCAGGGGAATTGGTACCCCCCATAGGATGCCAATATTATACTGAACCGATTTTCCTGAAATTTTTACAGTAACATCACGTGAGCCCTAAAAATAAAATAGGCTACTTATTTTTTCGATAGGGGCAGGGGAATTGGTACCCCCCATAGGATGCCAATATTATACTGAACCGATTTTCCTGAAATTTTTACAGTAACATCACGTGAGCCCTAAAAATAAAATAGGCTACTTATTTTTTCGATAGGGGCAGGGGAATTGGTACCCCCCATAGGATGCCAATATTAATTATCGCATATCTTAAGAGCCGCTGCACGCATTTTGCTGAACTTTTTGTAGTAGGATCTTCTGAGCCCCGGAATTGAAATAAAATAGCAGCGGGGGTATAGGAATACCCCATAGGACGCCAATGTTTAACATCGCATATCTTAAGAACTGTAATAGTGAGAATGTTCAAACTTTCTAAAAGTCACTCTTATGGTATACTACACTTTTGAAAATAAAAATAAAGCGGGTAGGCGCAGGGGGGGAAATACCTCCCATAGGATGCCAGTGTAGCGAAGCGCACCGGGTTAAGCTAGTCTACTATAAAAACCAAGAATTTTGGTGTATAACTTTACTCATTTCAACTAAAACTGCAGTTTTTCTTAACACAATGCTACTGTTATTTACACCAAAATCTTTATTTAAAATTGTCTACCATACTGCATTTACAGAATATAAAAGTTTTGCCTCGTTCAATTTTTATATATGAAAAAGTAAGCAAAAATTAAAAAAAATGTTAAGTTTGTATTTGAAAATCTGAATTTGTAGTGCTATGAATAAAAAAACCATCGAACAAAATTGCAATGTTGCTTTAAGAAACATTTAGGAAATTTATTAAGCTTTCTAATGCATGTAATGATGTTCAAATCCATTCAGAACTGCTTGAGTTTGAGGTAAATTATTAAATCAAGATTTTTTCCTTTTTTGTAAAAAAGGCATTTTGCCTAAAAAAATTAAAAAACGATTTGAGACACCACTTTTAAATATTTCAATGTTATACACCAAAATTCTTGGTTTTTATAGTAGATAAAGAAAATCGATGTTCATGAAGGAATTTCGAAAAAAATGAAAAGTGAGACGGTCTAATATATGTATATACAATAAATAAAATCAATAAAAATAAAAAAAACCTTGTTGTTTTAATTTTTATATTAATTTTTTTTTTATTTATTATCACCTTTTTTTTTTGTTTATTCATATAACATTCTTATAATCTAAATGACAATGTTTAATTCTTAAAAACTATTTAATATGCATTTATATACTTATAATATCAATTACAATGCTTGATTTATTATATACTATTTAATTTATATTAAATTTTCATTTGACTGCTTAAAACTCCTTATTTCATATTTACATTCTTATAAACTACTTAAAATATATTTACATTTCATCAACCTCAATCAATTAATTATACATATTTGAAGATGTTGATATTGATGGGTGGTAATTAATATCTACACTAAGTAGAATATCGCCATCATCTTCCATATATTCTTTATACAAACTTAAATTTGTTGCTGGTGGGGTTGATGATGATGACGATGATGGTTTATTTATATTATAATGTTCCCATGCATATGTTTCAACACCATTTTCTCTTATGTAAAGTTTATTATATAAATAACTTAAAGTTAACTTACTTATATGTTGAGTATAAATTTCGAGTACTACCATCACAGAAAAAAGTGTTTTATCAATTAAAAAAATGGTTTAAAAAGTATTTAAATTTAATTAATGTGATAATTGCATCAATTATTTTTTTTGTTGAAAGAAAATTAAAAATTTAATTTTGATTTAATTAACATTTTAGTTGTTTTCAATTAAAATTTTAATTAAATAACAAAAAATCTTAATTGACTTTTTTCGTTTAAAATAAAATAATTTAAACATGTAGAATTGTTGTTGGGAATTGTCAATATTTTTTTAAATAAATTAACACATTGTTTAAAATTTGAAAGTTTTTTGATCACTTTTTTAATTAAAATTAAAAATATCATTTATTGAAAATATTTTTTCAAAATTTTAATATTTTTAGTAATCAATATAATAATTTTGGTAATAGGTGCAAAGCCAACAACTTGTTTGCTTGATATTATGAATTTAGAACAAATTTGGTGATTGGAGAAATTTAATAATTTTTTCTGTGATAATATAATATCTTATCTACTAAACATTTCTTAAAACCATTAAGGCCCTAATCATAAAAAACGCAACGCAACGCCAAGGAATTATATTGAAAGCAAAAACAATATCATGAATATTATAAAATGTTGTTGTTGCTTTCTACAGTAATTCATGTATCGTTTTAACGCAATGTGAATTTCTGTAGAAAGCAACAACAAAATTACAAAATATTTATGACTGTGTTGTTGCTTTCAATATAATTCTTTGGCGTTGCGTTGCGTTTTACATGATTATGGCCTAAAACTTAATTTATTTGTTACTGAGTGTTTGACGCCCTTAATTTTTTTGTACCCTATCCTCCCTATCTATTTTAACTGAATACATTTTCGCTCTTAAGCCAATGAATTCCTTTATAACTTTTCCATTGCGCTCATCCTTCATCATCCCTATTACTTTTTTTGTTTGTTAATGGAAATTTGTAAACATTATCTCTCGGATATGCTGATGTATCGAAATGGGTGCTGATGTCATAACGAATATCATCACACATATCATTTGTTTTGACATCATATATAGAGGAATCGGTATCCATATAGTTTAAACTTATATCATCGAGATATTTCGGTTTTATATAATCATAATGGAAATTATACATTTTCCATTTTGATAATTCTAAAACAGAAAATCCGATGTTAATTGGTTTATTATATTCAGTCTTTATTTTTTTCAACTCAATAGCAACCATATCCTCGTGAATTGTAATCGAACTATGGAAATTGGGTCTAGCTATAAGAGCTCTAGCACATTATCTCTTACCCCTGCTTTCTCATTCACATACAATTTTTATATCTTTACGTTTATCAACGTTTTCCATAGTTTTGCCGTATACAGCGTTATTTAATAGTTTAAAGAAATTTTGTTGAAAAGAGTTTTTCGCCAATGTCATATGGTGATTATTTGAATCAATGTAAATCGGCAACCAAATGGATGGATTAAATTGAAGAATTTCTATGAATGCCTTGCTGAAGACATTGTTGTAATGTATTATGTAATTTGTTTTGTCATTTAAGTCTGCAATTAATTTTTTTTTGTTTCATGGTTTCTATTTTATTTATTCCCAACACAAAACGTTAGGTCATTATGATAGTCGTGTAATGTAGATGGATATTCTAAATCTACTTCCAATATATAACCTAAATCGGAATCTTCTTTAATGTTAGTGATATTAAAATGTTCTGTATCTTCAACCCATTTAAAATTGTTATAGGGGAGATATTGTGGCATTGCATAGCCATATAAGTTATTTACATCTAAATACATTAGATAATTTGATTCCTTGGTGGAATCATAATCACTAATGTATTTATTGTAAGCCATCGAATGGCGCTTACTGCATTGTACAATATCTCCCTTAATACCCCGGAAAACAAAATTAGACATGTTAATATCAGATAACAATTCCAACTCAATTTTAGACGTCCTTAACATTGCATTCCATGATAGACCAGGAATGGTATAATATATATAAAATAGTACATATAAATTGTAAATGTTTTTTCAGACTTAACGGAAATTTTCAAAAATTTCACACAACAAAAGAACATCCATTTTTAAATATAAAAGTAAATAGTTCATTAAGGTTTTACATTGAAATGTAGACCATACCTTTTCGGCATGTTTATAATCATCCTCACTACACGACTCATTAGTATGTTTATTGAAAAATAGTGAACGGGTGGTAAATAGTGAACGGGGTGGTAATTGAGTTTCTTGGAGACGATTTACAGAATTCAAATAGTCGTATTGAAAGACACCTTTACGCTTCATTAAACTAAATTCATTTTCATTGGTATAATTAGATTTTATAACATTTAAATCATCATTGGTTATTGTTCAATCGTAGGCTCGTTTGCCTCGTTAAACCTTGTTAGATAATTGGTTATCGAGGTGGTACACCAAGATACCTATTGCGTATGTTGAGTTACCCGAGTGCTTTACAAGGATAACTGGTTACTCTTTCTTCATCAAGGTGATGCACCAGGATGATGGTAATGAAAAATCACGAAGTGTTGTTTACCACACGTTATGTGCAAAAGAGTGAACTTTATTAAAAACTTAACATATTTATACTCTAAATTTATTTACAAAAAAAAACTTAAAATTAAATAATAAACAAAAAAACATTATATAAAAAACAAAAATGTAAGCAAATGCATGTCAGAAATCGTTCATTCTTTTGCTTCACAAATTTTAGTTCTCACCGTTGGTCAATGCAAAAGATATTAAGTTTCATACTGTCTGGCTGGTAATTTGAATAGGCACGTGTAAATTTAATATTTCGTATATTTAGTTTGTGCCCTCAATTAAGCTGACGTATGATTTCTCACGCTTTGCTTGACCAGAATGTGGGAACAAAAATAGAAAACAAAACAGGAAATTTAATTCTATGGGAGATTCACTTTATTTTGTTGCTAAAATAAAATAATCATAAAGAATTTGCTTGTGTAAAATGAAAAACGAACAAAAAAAGGGAAATTTAATTCTATCGGAGATTAATTTTATTTTGTTGCCATAATAAAATAATCATAAGAATTAACATATTGCGGCCCCTAGGGGTGACCTTAGCGCAAATGAACGATTTCTGGCAATTTATGAAAAGAAAGAAAAAAAAATGTGTTGGTATCAAGCTACTGGATCCAAAGAAATATTCCAGTTCAACCTCGGACTTGGTTGTGGTGCTGCAGGGCGCATGTTGGCTCTTGTCTTCAGTATCCATTTTATTAGCAGGATAATTATCACCAAGAAACTAAGAGCTAGTCCTGTGTATCTGACTGTCATACCGTGTAAGTGATGGTTGGATGTTGTCGCTGGTAGTTCTCGTAGTTGAGACCTTACTTCTGCCTGCAATGTATTTATGTCGTAAATACTCGACCTATGTATATGGCAATGGCTCCGTCAGGTTATTCAGTTTATGAGTCAAATGGGAGAATGTCATTCCACTGCTTGTAAATGATTGATTAAGCATTGTTGTAACATTTTGGTGACCATGTATTGTGATTACATCGTTCTTCACTGTACATCCTGCTGGTAGGGTGAGTAACCCAGTCCCTTGCAAAAGCTGATAACCACTTTTCCCCTTGCACACTGTACTCAGTTTGAGTTGGTGCTTAGTTGCAAATAGCCACTGATTCCTTTTATATAATTGGTATCATACGTGGTTGTTTGCTATTACTTCCAGATTGCAGCTTGAGTCAGATTCATTGTTGAATAATTGTACTTCGCAGTTACCTATTGGTGCACCTTTGTAAAATGAAGCTTGGATATTCCGACATAAAAACAAATCGTTCTGAAGAGTGCTGCAGTCACGGAGTTTAGTTTCATCCATGGGAAAATATTCGTTACGGTGGTCGTTGAGAGCCATTATTTTCGATGTCAGTATGACAGCAACTAAAGTATTATTTACTGGCTGTGGGACTGGCGTAATATAAAATAGATCATATTCATGTTGGTGCGCTAGTGGGATGAACAAGGTACAAATGATGTGCTGGTTTGAAATTGCTGCATGAGCCTTCGCTATCCCATATAAATGAATGATATCTGCCACTGGTAGTGTAAGATCGGCTGGGATATTTGCCTTGATGTTGTCAACCTCAGTAGAAAATTGTTTTGGAGTTAGAAGAACAGGGCCGATCCGACCATGATAGATATCTGCTAACAAGTTAATCAGACGCGTGCATTTTTTGTAAGTTATCTGTAATGATAATTAACTGGATGCTTAGAGATAGGATAAGTTGCGATCGATGGTTGCTATCATAATTGGTGAGGTTCATAAGTCTACTGATTCTTAAGTTCATTTTTCAAAATAATTTTGAGTATGAGCTTCAGTCTGCTTCAAAAGATTCGGAGTAGAGTCGGGAAATGAAGTTTGATTCCGCAACAGACCTTGCAATTGGGCTTTGTTATTTTTTATACCGTTGATAGTATCGGTCATTTGTGCAGCATATTTTGAGTCCAGCACGCCGAATAAGGAATTCGCTACATTTCCAACGAAATCTATTGTTCCCCGTTTTTTCCTTTTTGCGAGGTTTTCTAGGCCGCTTTCCATTTCGTCCTTGAAATTGTGAAAATTAGTTATTAGGCCGTTAATTAGAAGATACAATTCATTATGAAACGGTGCCAGTTCGAAGTATATGAGCAGTTTTCATTCTGATATGATTGGCTTCATTTTACCAATGTTATCAAAATGTAACCCAGGATTGCTAGTGATCTGTGTATAAGTAACATGTTGGCTTACCACTAGCGGAAAGAATAATGCTAAGAGCATAAGCATGCTTGATGCGATCAAGTTGTTACGTTTTGCAGGTGGCGAACCTTTGCTTTTGTTGCTGTTGGATGCGCTGCTCCTTTTAAGAATTGAAGTGTTATCTGGTCTTTCATTTTCAGCAACAGGGTCATTGAGTATTGAAGTGTTATCTGGGTCTTGATTTTCAGCAGCAGGGGATGGTGGTTCAAGAGGAAGAGGAGCTAACAAGTGGATTGCTCGCGTAATGACTCCGGTAGCCGTTTTGACCGTAGCCGTCCTGACAACGCCGTCTGGCCCGGGGTATGTTTCGATTACTTTACCAAGCCGCCATGTCATGACAGGTGAATTCTCTTTTATTATTACAATAGTGCCTTTTTGAAGATTTGAAGAGTTCGTTTGCCACTTGTTACGCTGCTAGAGTTCATTAAGGTATTCCTGAGACCATCGTTTCCAGAACTGATGTGTTACGCGAGATACTAGTTCCCATCGTTTTGCTAATGTTGTTGACGTTGATTTTGCAGTTGCATCCACTTGCGCTGTAAGCGGCTCTCCAATCTATAAATGACCAGGTGTTAATGCGGCCTCATCATTTGGATCATTCAATAAGGGTGCTATTGGTCTTGAGTTTAGGATCGCTTCAACCTCTATGACCACGGTCTCCATTTTCTCATAAGTCAGATTTGCGTTTGCGATCTCTTTAACCAAAAGCCTTTTGGCGGACTTAACTGCGGCCTCCCACAGTCCGCCGAAGTGCGGGGCTCGCGGCGGAATAAAATAGAAATTTATGTTTTTACTTGCACATTCTCGTTGTATTGTTTCTTGAGCTTTTGTAGCAAATAAAGCATCTGACAATTCTGCAAGTTGATTACGGGCTCCCACAAAGTTCGTTGCGTTGTCGCAATAAAGATTTTGACAGTTACCTCTACGACTTATAAATCTTTTAAGTGTCCCAATGAAAGCATCTGTTGTGAGGTCCGTTACTAATTCTAGATGAACTGTCTTTGTAGAAAAGCAACAAAAAACCGAAATGTACGCTTTTAGGGGTCGTTTTCCTCTTGTTTTAAAGTGCACCCATATTGGACCGAAATAGTCGACTCCTGCATTGATGAAAGGCCTTGCTGGAGTCATCCTCGTCTCAGGCAAACTCCCCACGATTTGCTGAAGGAGTTTTGGTTTTGATCTTACGCAGTGGACGCATTTATGGACAGTTTCCCGTGCCAAGTATTTTCCTTTGATGGGCCAAAACCGTTGTCTAACGGTTGCGAGAAGTGCACTAGGACCGCAATGCTTATTTTCTCTGTGTATCGACTCGAAGATTAGTCTACTTATTGTGTCGTTATAGGGCAGGAGCATTGGATGTTTTGCATCGAAAGGTAGCGCAGATGCTTCTAACCTGCCTCCAACTCTTAAAACTTTGTTTTCATCTAAGAATGGTGACAGGCCTTTTATCTGACTAGAACCCTTGAGTTCTTTCTCCCTTTGCAATTGTTGGATGTCATTCTTGAAGTTTAACTGGTATGTAGTTCGAACAATGATGATGAGGGAGTCGTGAAGTTCAAAAGGTGTAAGAGTCGGCCGAACTTGGCGATCTGCCTTGCTACTTTTGGCGTTTTTAATAAATCTTAGAACGCATCCCACAATTCGTTGAAGAGTTTTTAACGAATTTCGGTGGTTTACACTGTGCCACGGGCTTTCATCATCCACCGAAACAAGTAAGTTGTGAGGGGTCTGCTTCTTTTCAATTATCGTAGCGTCCGACTCTAGGCAAAAAGTAGGTGGCCAATGGTTTTCGTTTCCATGAAGAAAAAATGGCCCGTGATTGCTGTAACTGTTGTGGGTCGAGTCCTCTAGAAATTATATCTGCAGGGTTGTTTTTGGAACTCACATGCCGCCATTGTTCAGGTAAAGTGCTTCCTTGTATTGAAGCTATGCGATTCGCAACGAAGGTATGAAATGATGATGACCTCGAATTGATCCATGATAACACGATTTTCGAGCCGGTCCAGTAGAATGTTGGTGTGGAACTCATGTCGATATCGTGTTCAACCCTTGATGCCAGGTTAGCTCCTAACTGTGCAGCACATAGTTCCAGCCTTGGCAACGTCTGCTGTTTAAATGGAGCTACCCGAGACTTTGCACATAGCAAGTATACAATCAGCGTGTTGTTTGGTAAGTATGTTCTTACATAGATTGCTGCCCCATATGCCTTTTCTGAAGCATCAGTAAATACATGAAGTTGTGTTTTGTTGGCAACATCACCCTTATATATATATGTCGATGAACTTGAAAGTTTTCAAGTTCATTCAGATTGCTTTGGAAATTTCGCCAGCGAGAGTCGAATTCCAAAGGCACCGCTTCGTCCCATGAGATATTTAATGTCCACAACTCCTGGACAAACATTTTTGCCCTGATGACTACTGGAGACAACAGGCCAAGGGGATCAAAAATCCGTGCCAAATCTGAGGTGACTTGATTTTAAGCTAGTCGCATTTGGGAAGCCAAGCCAATTCTAATGTTTAAGTGTACTCGCGTTCATCTGCGGACAAGTCGAGGCTGACTTCTTGATCATATTCCGGAATATTGCGGAGCAGTTGAGTATGATTGGCGCACCACTTCCGTAGATAAAATCCGTACATTGCCATGACTTGTTGCACTTGGCGTTGAGTTTCAATTGCTACGCTCAAGTTATCTGCTCCACCAAATCCATCGTCAAAATAAAAATTATCCTCCAGAAAACTTGCTGCTAAAGGAAAGTGCATCTTATTGTCATGGATTATTTCTTTTAAGCATCGGATTGCTAGGTATGGCACTGGCTTGGTTCCATAAGTGACGGTATTTAATTTGTAATAGCTAATGGGCTCAGTGACATTTTCTACGTACGTCATCTATGCTGATTTTCGTCATGTGACCCAAATTTTCATAGTCACTCATGAACTGTGTGTATTGTTCTTTCAAGGAAACATCTTTTGATAATCGTCATTCCAATGAGAGAAATCGATTGAAAGCAATGCTATGTGATTCTCCCAAGGCAGATGTTTCCGTACAAAACGGCAGTCGTACAGTAAACCTTCCATCTTTGTTACGTGTTGTGTACTGATTAAAGTGTGCCTCACATTGTGCGTCATATGGTGACAATGGTTGTTGCGAGCTCTAGATCTCTTCAAGTTTCCAAAATCGTTCGATAGCCATATTCATTTTATCATCTTCAGTCAATACCCCACATATCGCTGGTGATAGTTGTTGACTGGATACTATCCAGCCAAAGGCTGTATTTTGCAGCACTGGAAGGTCGTCAGCCAGTTTAATTTCTCCAATAGCGAGTAATTGATGATAATATTCCGCTCCTAACAAAATGTCGATTTTGTCTGGACGGTTGAAAGTTGGGTCTGCCAAAGTCACATTGTTGGGAATTGACCACTTATCGATGTTAAGGAGTTGAGCAGGTTGAGGAGAAATTATTTGTGGCAACACAAACGCCTCCAATCGTGCTGAAAAATTGTTGAGAAATGTTGACTCTGTGCTGAACCTTGGTCCTGTTTTTTCCAATGCCATTAATGGAGAGAGCAGTTGCCCTTGCTAGGAGTCCAAGCCGTGTAACTAATCGTTCCGTGATAAGATTGACTTGCGATCCTGAGTCAAGAATTGCCTTGCATTCAATTTCCAAACCGTTTGCCTTGACATTTACCAATGCCGTTCCTAGCAAAACATAAGGTCGTTGGACTGCAGAGCTTACTGCCACACTGGCAGCTTCTATTATTGGTAAAGTGACAGGAGATGTCGCGTTTTCTGCTGGTTCAGTACAAGGCGTTGTTGAATTAGCAGACTTATTAGCAGAATTACTTCGCTTTGTGGATGTTAAATTATTTTGTGGAGGTTGGTCCAAATAGACTAATGTGTGGTGCATTTTCCCGCATTTTTGGCAGCGGCCTGAAACGATACACCTTTTCGTAGGATGAGTGTTGTAGAAGCAGTTAACGCATAATGTGTGCTTCTGTGCAAGGTTAAGACGGTTTGCTGGTCTAAGCATTATGAATTCCTTGCATCGGTATAATGGGTGAAATTCTCGCTTGCAAACTATGCATTGGCGGAATTCGCGATGAGGTTGAGCGGTAAGCGTGCAGGTTTTAATATTGTGGACAGAAGGTTTCTCCTTATGTCCCATTGCCTCAAGGGTGTGGAAATAGTTCTCAAGGAAAGTGAGAAAGTGGCTGATGGTTTGTAATTCCTTCGGGTTGGAGATCGATTGTTCATATTGAGTATAAATTGTTTTGTCCACCTTCTTAACCAAGAGATATAGTAGAAGAGGATCCCATGAGGCAATCTGGATCCCCAAATTAGAGAGGGCCGCCAAACATTCTTTGGTTATGTCATGCAATCGCTTGATGGCGCTTAACGTGCTGGCGCCAAATGGTTGGTCGACTAGTCTCTGAACTGCTGTTGCCATCATAATTTTCTTATTATAGCGGTCTTCCAGCAACTGCCATGACGCTTGGTAATTTTCTTCAGTCACCGCAAGATGATTTATTAGATTTGCTGCTTCACCAACGACGTTGGTTTTTAAGTACCACATCTTATGGGCGTCAGATATCCGTTGCTCATGAACAACCCCTTTCAAGAGGTCGGAATAGGATGCCCACTTCATGTAATCACCCTCAAATTTGGTGATGGCGATCGTGGGTAATGGTAATGCGGATGGTCTAGCCATGGGTTCTTTGGTTGACATTTGGGATTTTATGTTGGCACTTGCGAGCTGGATAATTGCTGACTGGGCATCTTGTTCGAGGCGACCATATAGCCGTGAGTCATAACCAACAGAGTCGGGATTAGGATATTTATCCAGGACTTCATCATTTAATTTTTCTATCTGCTGCCACAGCTGGCTGATGGTGGCCTGCATTATGTTATAGTAGGACCCTTCTCTACCTGGGTCCAACTGGAGGCCTTCTAAATGACGACTTAAAGCCTCCATTTTACCAAGCGATCGGCTGATGAGTCCATCGTGCCCACCAGTTGCTTCTGGTTGTGGCGGATTCCTGGGTTTCGGAACCTGTTTGCATGAGTCATTATCAGCTTGTTGGATTTGGTTGTGGATTTCATTTTCCATGATGCTTATGTATTTTGATGGCCATGGCATTCAGAATAGTGGTCGGCTGTGAAATATTCGTTGGATGTTTCAACTTCCTTTATTTATTACGGTTTTAGGCGTTCTAAACTGTTTTCCGGGAGTAGGGTTTATATGGGACCTAATGTAAATTATGGACCGATCTTCAAAAAATTTTACAGTGTGATTTCAGCTCCTATGAAACTGTGACGTACCAACTTTAAGTATGCTAGCGTTATTTATTGCGGTTTTAGGCGTACTAAACTGTTTTCCGGGAATAGGGTTTATATGGGGCGTAGTGTAAATTATGGACCGATCTTCAAAAAATTTTACAGTGTGATTTCAGCTCCTATAAAACTGACGTACCAAATTAAAGTATACTAGCGTTATTTATTGCGGTTTTAGGCGTACTAAACTGTTTTCCGGGAGTAGGGTTTATATGGGGCTAGTGTAAATTATGGACCGATCTTCAAGAATTTTTCAGTGTTATTTCTGGTCCTATAAAACTGTGACGTACCAAATTTAAGTGTGCTAGCGTTATTTATTGCAGTTTTAGGCGTACTAAACTGTTTTCCGCGAGATGGGTTTATATGGGGCCTGTGGTAAATTATGGACCGATCGTCCCGAAATTTACCAGTATGATTTGCAGTCGTACAAACTAAATTCGAGCAAAATTGTATGTCATTCCGTGCATTATTAAACCATTTATGTTAGTTTTTGTATCAAAATTATCAATTTTTTTTGGGTGGTGGTTCCACATTTTAATTCATAGTTCTGATCCTACTGAACCGATGTTGCTGGATTTCAATCCCAAACTGCTTAGGATAACTACAAGCAATTTGAGACCAAGTTTGTTCTTTTCTTTTGCGTTTTTCGAAAGTGAGCGTGTTTTCAACAGACAGACGAACATGGCTAAATCGACTTAGAATTACTCAAGGAGCCAGAATATTTATACTTTATGGGGTCTTAGATGTATAATAAAAAAGTTTCACACGGAATGACAAACTTAGTATGCCCTCATTCACCACAGTGGTGGTGGAGGGTATAATAAAAGAATTGAAATTATTTAAAAAAAGAAAAACGATATTTTTATATAATTAATTTTTAGTTTTTACTTATTAATTATTATTATATTGATATACATATTATTATTTTATTATTAAAATAAAATTAAATAACTGTTAAAGGTAGTGTAAATGGAATATCTAGAATTGGATATAAAGATATCACCCTCTACTAATGATTTCAATCGTTAGTTTTTCTCTCCTCTTGATATAAGATACGTTCCAGTAGATAAATTCTTAACATCATCATCAGAAAGCGAATTGTTGCGATGCGGCAAAAACAATATATTATCATCCAGTTGAATTATAATTGTGGTACCATATTTTGTTGTAACCCTGTCTGCATTTATAATTTCATATTTGGCTGACATTATACGATCCTTTATATGTAATAAGGATTTGCTATAACCAAGATTATTAAAATTGTTTCATGTAAAACATTGAAAGCAAAAACAATGTCATTAATATATTGTAATTTTGTTGTTGCTTTCTACAGAAATTCATGTACCGTTTTAAAATTGTCAATGCCAAAAGCTATGCAGCGTTTGAAATTTTAAAACGCAATGTGAATTTCTGTAGAAAGCAACAACAAAATTACAAAATATTTATGACTGTGTTTTTGCTTTCAATATAATTCTTTAGCGTTGCGTTGCGTTTTACATGAATAGGGCCTACATTTTTAGAGGAGTCCATTTTCTATAACTGTTCACTTTAGTTTCTTTTCTTCAACTGACCCTAAATCAATATCTCTGAATTAATATGGCCTAGACTAAATCGATCGATCTTAGTATATTTGATCAATTAGCAAAATAGTAATTTATATATAACTAGCATTTAACCCGCTTCTTCGTAGGCGTCTCCTTTTCTTTCGTGGACATATATTTACTCCAAAGTTTAAATTTCTGAGTTTTAACTTGTTTCATTGCTAACATTTAACCTTTTACTTTGTAATAGGTACGTTTTTCAGCTCTTAAACGTTCGAATTTTGAAAATGTGCCAAATTTTTATATGTATTTTTAAGAGACGTTACAAATGTGATGTATTTTTTATATTAATGTTTATTGGTCCAAAAGATAGATGGCGTGACAAAAAAGTTTCAAAATACAGGTTTTGCCCGTTTACTCCTTACTTCAAAAAAGTCCTAGACACCTGTCCGCTTGTTTTTTAATGAACAATAATAGGTTTAATATTTTCTGTACCTCTTTTAGTTAAGCAGATATGAGGTTAGCGAATTCCCCGTTTTAACTGCTTTTTTCCATTGAACAACAATAAGTATTACATATTTTTGTATTGTATTTTGTTTATCTGAGAAGATATGAGGGAAGCGGTCCAAATGTCAGGCGTTTGGGCTGTGCGATGAATGATAAATAGATGGAAAAAAATCTCCTGGAAAAAGTAACAAAATTAGGTATGATTTTCACCCCTTAAACGTTCGAATTTCGAAAAAGTACCAAGTTTGCATTTTTTAGATAAGTTACGAATGTTATATAATTTTTATTTCTATGTTCATTGATTTAAAAGATAGATGGGGGACAAAAAGTTCCAAAATACAAGATTTACCCTTTTACTCCCTAAAAGGGCCAAATTTCAAAATAGTTCGTTTTTTTATTTAATGTGCAACAATAAGTATTAAATTAAAAAAGTAACACTTTAACTAAAAAAGTACCAGTTAGAGAAAGACAAAGTACCATCATCAATCGCCCTTACAGATTCTCATTCACTCAGGACATTGCATGCTTAATTTTATGTTTCTAGGGCCAATACTAACGGAAATTCAATTCAAGAAAGCGATTTCATGAAAGTAAATGACAATAACTAAGCAGTGTTGCCAATTGAAATTGTTTTTTTTTCGTATATATAAAGAATTTTAATATATTTTTTAAACTAAATATTAGGAACACAATGATTCTAATTAAAATTTATAAATATCATGAAAACTAATAAAAATAAATATTATTTTAAACGAAAGCCTGAAGTTCGGCGTGAATAATTGGCTCGGTAACTCTGAAACTTAAAATAAGCAAAACAATAAAAGAAGAAGAAGAGACATTTTTGATAGAAGTTTACCCTTTGACGACATTTTGAAAATGAAATTTCACTTTCATGTAAATTTTCATGAAATTTTATTATTTTTCTGTGAAATTTGTGTTGATAATACGTATACAGAATTTTCATGAAAGCACTTTCGTGTGTAAATGCAGCGTAAAGTAGAAAGTGCATAATATCACGCGGAATCGATTTCAGAACATGACTGCAAAAGTACACAAAAGTAGTTTTAGTGTTCTGAAAACCTGAATACAAGTAAAATGTTCTAAATTTTTTATTTCCAGTAGTATATTTTAATATATTGAAATTCACATAGGAATTTTAAAGATTTTTTAAACATAAATTGATATATTATATTCAGAATTTATGGAATTTACTGTAAGAAAATGGAGTGAATTTAAGAAATTTTAAATTAAACTTTTTATAACCTGTCGGTATGTATATTTATTTAATGTTTTTTACATATTGATTTGGCAATATTTTTTTTTAATTTATGAAAAAACTTTTGACTGTTAGTCATATACTATATTCTCATTCCCTCTGTAGTTTTGTTTGCTGATAGCTTTGGCTTTTCTAAAATTATTTAGGAGAACGTTTCCTGATGATCTGGCCTAAGCAACCAGTGAAATGCGCATAGGAACAGCTTATCCTCCAACAATAAATTTCAGTATTTTCTTATCAATTATTTAAAAAGGGAATTAAGCACAACAAACAAAATCTTTTAATAAATAAAAACTTTTAATTTAAGTTTCTCGTTTTTTTTTAATATGTACAAGAATAACATTTCTTGTTTTGTTTTTCGGCATTTCTAATTTGGTGAAATTTTTTCACATTTGGTAACATTTTCAGAAATGTCTGATGTTGTTTTGCCATTCGTAATCGAACCATTAAAAACTATTTTAAGGAGTTTAATTTTTTCCGCCTAAAACCCAAATAATTTTCGAGGGCAGCTTTCGAGAAAGAAAGCGCTTTAGTAATAGTGAAGCGGCAATGTCTAAAAACAGGCCGCTACATTGAACTCAAATTTCGTGATCAAAACAAAAATAACTACCGTTTTGTTTTGTACAAAAAAAAAATAAAAAAAAAAAGACAGAAAAAATGTACTTAAGTTTTCCAGGCAAAGTTTTGATAAAAAGTACAAAAAAAAAAACGGAAGAAATGAAGGAACATGTAAATAACATTGAAAATTGATAACCAATTACAGCAAATTTTGATCCAAAAATACCATTCGTTAAAGATTGATGTTTGATTAGACTGGCAGGCGCGACAGTCGCGCAAAAGGTAGAACGGCAAAGAATTCTGATGATGAGAATGTGGTTATTCTCGAAACTTGTAAATTCGACCCGAGTTCAATCCCGTGTTCAGTCCAAAATAACCATTTAAATGCATTTCATGTTGTTAATTCCTTCATTCAACAAAAAATTTAATGAAAATTAATTTTGATGAACTTAAGCCTAATCAAAATATCAAAAACTTCAAAAAATATTAAGTGATGTTTTTCTGTTTTGTAATGTTATTTACTTACTTAAATATTATTAACTTTTGTTGTGGTAAACTTAAATGTTTAT
This sequence comes from Pollenia amentaria, assembly GCA_943735925.1. Taxonomy (NCBI): domain Eukaryota; kingdom Metazoa; phylum Arthropoda; class Insecta; order Diptera; family Polleniidae; genus Pollenia; species Pollenia amentaria. The sequence goes on from OX031006.1 coordinate 107,711,329, forward strand.
TTTCACAACAGTTTTGCAAATAATTCGCAATTTAATGAATTTGTGTTCATTGTATTGCGGCATAAAACCTCTGTGAGCTCTATGGTCTAAAATAAAACCTCTTTGATGAGTTTTATATATTCATCATTTGTATAGTACGGTGCCATTATCAGATTATTTTCTTTACATAAAGTACATCTTAAAATATTATTTCTAATTAAATTTATAAAAAAGTTATCCATACCATTTGGTTTAAAGATTGATGTTTGACTATTGACGTCATCCATCGTCAATGGCGGTGAGTGTTAAAAGGCAAACCCCTTTGACGAGATTGTGTAGTTACAACCGAAACTAGTCAGTGCAACCTGTCCGTAAAAACCTGGGTTTAATTCCCAGCTCAGTCAATCATGAAAAATTATCAATAAATTTTAATTAATTTCATGTTGTAAAATTCCTTTCATCATAAAAATAATTTAATGAAAATTAAATTCAATGAACTTAAGCTTGATTAAAATATCGAAATTTGGATAAAAAATTATAAATTAAATTATTATAATTTATAAAAAAAAATTAAGTAAAATCAATAAAACTCAAATCAATTCGTCCAAATTTTTAAAATATTGCTAAAAAAAAGCAAAATATATATTATAAAAATGCTAAATAAAATGCCAAGTGTTATATGAAAATTTTGCAGCTTAATACAAATTTTTAATGATAAATTTAGCCGATACAAAAATTTGAGATCGAAATAAGAAAGAAATAATCCTTCTCTACTTTTTGTCCACATTATTTGAATTAACTAAAAATCAATGGTGCCAGAAGTTTGACTTTGATATATTTATATTGGTAATTCTACTATTAATATGAGTTGATGATTTTTACTCCAAGAAAGCATTTCTTAAAACACACACAAAGGTGTTTTATTATTCAATATTATTAAATTATAATTGGATGTCAGAACTAAAAAGAATAACATTGAAAGCACAATATCATAAATATTTTGTAATTTCGTTGTTGCTTTCAACAGTAATTCATGTACCGATCTAAAATTTTCAACGACACAAGCAATGCAGCGTTTGATATTTTAAAGCGCATTGTGAATTTCTGTAGAAAGCAACAACAAAATTACAAAATATTTATGACATTGCTTGTGCTTTCAATGTAATTCTTTGGCGTTAAGCTGCGTTTTACATGATTAGGGCCTAAATTTTAGTTCTGAAATCCATTTATAATTTTAATAGACCAGAAAAATAAATAATTTTTTATAATGGATAAAAAAAATTAATTTTTTAACAAAATGTCGAAATTTTTGTTCGTTAAAAATTCATAAAAAATTGGAAAATGCATCTATATTTCTAATTTTTTCTAGACATATAAAAAAGTTGCAAACAAAACAAGCTATAAATGATTAAAATCTGTTTAAAACTTTTGATTTTATATAAAGGGCCAGTATGTTTTGGGGAAATGTTAAGGACAAAAAACTAATTAAGGTCGGCCAAACATTTTATACCCCTTGGGCGACTCCTCGGCAGTTATGTGACAAGCGGGAAGATATACCGTTATTTCCATTTTCGAAATAACGTTATATCTTGAAAACAAAAGCTAACCTAAAAAAACGGTTAGCACCACTGGATCCAGCGTACCCGAATTAGATAACAACGTCAGGTGCAAAGCATGTCTGTTTTTTCAACTTGTACAGTGTAACAAAAAAAAATTTCTACTTTAATTGGTTACGATAACCAGAATAAAATATAAGGTTAAAATTTCCCAATTGAAAATATAGGAATTTTTCTTGTTACCTTTAAAAAAAATAATCATAATTATTTTGAGTCCCTGCTTTAAACACAGCATAGTTTTTAAAATTTGTTTGATTTCAATTTCATTCGAATTCGATTTTTAGAAAATTGCTGTTAAATTTTATAATTAAACATCGCTTGGACTTGCAATAAAAAACGTAACGACTGGAAATGTACGAGTTTTTATTATATTCAACATTTTTGATTTTCATTACATTCTGCTGGTGTTTAATAATTGTAAATTTTTTTGTACATACAATATACTTCATTGCTATCCAAAGAATAGCTAAGGTAAACATTATTATTTTTTTTTTTAATTATTTTAAAATTATTTACAGAGCCGGATTTAGCTGTTGAGGCATATCGAAAGGCACTTGAACTTAATCCACATGATTCACATTTGTCTAGTAAATTGGGACGTGCTTATGTCAAAACCCACCAATATGTAAAAGCTATACAGTTTTATCAAGAAGCGATAAAAGATCGAAACCATTCTAGTTTAAATCTAAACTTAGCCGAACTATTTATCAAATTAAGGCAATTTAAAAGCGCCGAGGAAACATTAAAGGAAAATGAAGACCAAAAAGAAATGTATGTATTTTTTATTATATCTTACAATATTTTTGCTTTTTTTTAAGAACGCATAACAAAGACTTTATATAAACATTTTTTATTAAAAAGTAAATAACACGTCAATAAATACTTGAGCAAGAAAAATATCGTTTATAACTTTTAAGTTGTACCCCAGCTAGCATTTTTAACCGTGTAAGAGTCAAGTGGGTGATTCAATTGGGGTATTCACAAGGTGTGCTATCATGGTCAATTGTCATAATGTTCTAACATTTTACAATGGTTTAAAAATATTGTTGTTGGTTTGTAAACAAAAAGTGTCTTAAATAAATAGAACGTTGCTTGCTATGTTTATTGTGCTGTCGTAATCAATAGCAAATTAAATTATGAGGGGTTGCTCACAACAGTCGTATTTTTTCATGTTATTATTTTAAGACATATGACTTTATGACACCTTGTGAATCCCCCAAATATGCACCTATTTATTATTTGAGTGAAAAGTATGATTTTGTAATAAATTTTAAAAATTCAATTGCTTATACCATGGTAAAATTACTACAAGGTGGGAGCACTGGGATTTGTTGTACAACAATACAACAAAAACAGGTAAATTTGTTTGTGTAAAAAAGTTAAGTGTGTCAAAAATATAAATTTTCACCACACCAAAATATTATTCTTATTGAAACGTCAATGCCTTACAATATAAAAGCCATATAAACATATACTTAGTAAAACCAATTCTTGTGGCTGAATTAAATTCCTTCCTGCACAACTTACTCCACTTTTGACTCATTGTACCGATTACCGCATAATAAACACTTACGCATTTTTGAAAAGCACGCACAAAGGATTCACAATTAAAATAGGTTTGATTTTTATTTAAATAAAAAATTTACGTTATAAACGATTGGCTTTAATTTGTAATTTAACACACTAGTTGGTTTTCGCAACAAATAAAAAGCACTTTTATAATACAATACGTATTTTATTTAAGTTATATTTCAAACTATTTGCAAAATTTTCACAACAGAATGTAACTTTTACAAACGATTAGATTTAATAAAACTCACAAGTTTTTTTATTATACAATACGTCCTTTTTTATGTTTTTTTTTATTTCAATTGCTTTTAACTATTTGTTTTAAAAACAATACCGAAAGTGTCCCGAGTGTCAAGTGTAAGACGTGTTTTTTAAGAGATCCGTGATTATCTTAATTTTAAACAGATTAACAAAGCCTAAAATAGTTTGGAACATAAAAATCATTACAAAAAACATTAACTGCCTATTTCACTAAATGCGAACGTACGCTTTCGTTCGCACAACTATATGTAAAACAAAAACAAATTCTCAAAAATTTGTTTTTGTTTCATATGTATTTGTGCGAAAGAAAGCGTTCTTTCGACATCGTGAAATTGGCACTAATATTCAAAGTGATTCTAAAAGCTAGTTCCTACTTGTGTTTTAACTTTATTAAATTAAAATTGAAAGTTTGCCTAAAATACGAAAAAAGTATAAACTCACAAACAATAACAAAATTAAAATTCTTGAATCAGCTGTGAAGTGCTGTTGCCGCTAATTTTACTTACAGCATCAAGTGTCAATATCTATTAAAAGTAAAAGCTATTCTTTTAACAGAACTTTTTTAAACTTTGTAACATAAAGCTTAGCTTACATTTGTCCAAAGCTTAATGGTAATTGGCGCTGCTAAATAAAGAATTATTCTTAACAAAGTTAGCATACCTTAGGGAGGCATTAATTTTTTCACTGAAACATACAAAACACAAAGTCAATAAACAATTAGTCAATTCACAAGGTATCCTAACATGTCATATTGTCAAAATGTCCTAATATTTCACAATGGTTTAAAAATATTTAGTCAATTCACAAGGTATCCTAACATGTCATATTGTCAAAATGTCCTAATATTTCACAATGGTTTAAAAATATTGTTGTTGGTTTGTTAACAAAAAGTGTCTTAAATAAATAGAACGTTGCTTGCTGTGTTTATTGTGCTGTCGTAATTAATCAGAAAAGTCCAGCGCTGAGCGGCTGAGCCGTACAACAATATTTTTAAACCATTGTGAAATATTAGGACATTTTGACAATATGACATGTTAGGATACCTTGTGAATTGACTAAATATAACAATATGGAAAACATTATGCAACATGATGTATCTCTCACTTCAGGAAAAACTCCTCCATCAACAAATACCCCAGCACCTAAACGTGGACGTGCTGAACTTCAAAAAACTATATATGAAAATGTTTGCAAGACACCTCGTCTCCCAAACATTGACTCACCTTTTCGCTTGCTGCACTTGTTAGACTCTCGATTTGAAAAACAAACGGAGGCATTAACCAATCTTATGAAAACGTTAGTGATGGAAAGCGAGCATGGCATCCTAACTAAAATTGAACAAATGGAAAACAACATGCACGAATTGAAAAGGGACCTAATAGAAGTTACATCAAGAGTCTCAAAACTTGAGAAAGTATCGGATGAATTAACTTCACTTAAATCTGATTTGAATGAGTTAAAACTACAACACCTTAGGCAGGAAAATTCTCTAGTTGCCTGTGACCTGCGCATAAATGGTATCCCTTTTTATGATAATGAAAATCTTTCTGAAATTTTTGATGATATCTGCAATACTCTGGATATCAAAACGCCATCTATAAAAGCCATCTATCGTCTTCAAAATAGAAATAACAAAAACAAAAGTTATTCCCCTGATGCTGTCATCATTGCTAAATTAATGTCTCCTTATGATAAAAATTTCATGCTAAAATCTATAGCTGCATTTAGGAAATCTACTCGGGGCCCTCTAATGTTAAAACACATTGGTCTTAAATCTGGAAACTCTCAACGTTATAATACTAATTATCCAATTTATATTAATGATTCAATATATTTTTTTACAAATTTATCATTCATGATTCTTTTACTACTTATAGTTGTTGTTTGTTTGTATTCTAAACTAATATACGTTTGTTTTGAACGTGTCGGATAACATTCGTACAAGTTCCAATAACGTTACAATGAACATGCTACGGGTCTTGACAAAAATAAAAAATGGTGTTCACATTGCTCATATAAATGCTCAGAGCCTTAACAACAAAATTGACGAGTTAAGACTTGTCTTTGAAAAATCATCTGTAGATGTAATATGTGTATCAGAAACCTGGTTGAATGAAACTAATAGCCTCATAAACTTACGTGGATACCGTACCTTTAGAGCAGATCGGGCGATGCGTGGTGGCGGTGTTGCAATCTTTATAAAAGATAATATTAAGTGTAATTTTATTTCTTCTAGTGGTAATAATTTTAATCAATTCAACTCGAACAAAATTGAATACATTTTTATTGAAATTGTCTCATCTGGGAAAAAATTGTTATTAGGTTGTGTTTACAGGCCTCATCGAAATATCTATATGGATACTTTTCTTAACTATTTGGAAGAACTTTCTCTATCGTATACAGACGCTATAATTGCTGGAGATTTCAATTCAAATCTGCTTGCTGAAACAACATTTGTCGATGACTTCATATCTATTGGCATCCAACCCATAAATTGTTCTACGCCAACACATTTTACTTCTTCCTCAAATACGCTGCTTGATCTGTTTCTAGTCTGCAATTCATCTAGAGTTTTACTGTATGATCAACTCTCTGCTGCATGTTTCTCGAAGCATGATCTTATTTTCACCACTTATAATTTTAACATAAGCAATTCTCCCCAAACTTATACTTTTCGCGACTTCAAACATGTTGATTATCAAATGTTAAATGAAGATTTTTCGTACATCAACTGGAGCTCCATATTCCACACGCCATCTGTAAACGATCAAATATTTTTCCTTGAAAGTAACATATCCTACTTATACAACTTGTTTATACCAATTAAAACAAGAGTTATAAAGCAAAATACTCTACCGTGGTTCTCCGTATCTATTGGCAACCTGATAAAACAAAGAGATGTGGCATACTACCGATGGAAACGATTCAAAATTCCACTTTTGTACGATGAATTTCGTAGATACAGAAGTGAAGTGACCCGGGAAATAAGAAGAGCAAAGGCACCTTATTATTCTGAACGATTCCAAAATGCTGTAAACAACAACAAAATGACTTGGCAAACAATTAAAAGTATTGGAATCGGAAATAAGGATATCAGTACTCAACACAACCTCACCGCTGATGAATATAATGATTTATTTACTTCAATATCTTTGGTAAATAATAACTCTTTGACAAATGATTATCTCAGCATTTTAGAAAATATCAATGTAAGAGAATTTAATTTCCGCCGTGCTGAAGTGCTTTCATGTTTTATGACTATGAAGTCTAATGCAATTGACAGTCACAATATAGACCCACGGTTTATAAAAATTCTGTTACCAAGGCTATTACCATTCATAACACATATTTTTAACACGATTTTTACAACATGTGAATATCCTTACAGTTGGAAACGAGCTAAGATAATTCCAGTTCCTAAACAAAACTCTGATTTCAGACCTATTGCAATATTACTAGGGAGATCGATTCGACCGGTTTTAACCGGTTATTTTAGCTTTGCCCAAGTCGGTTATTTTAAAATGTCCATTTTTCGAATATCGAATAAACCGGTTAATTTGGTATAATAAACCGGTTATTTTAATAATGTATAATTTATATACATTTTCCTTACTCTTGTTGTAAATGTACCCGTAATTGAAGTATTTTTCTAATTGAATATGGGGCAAACTTAAACGTTTTATGAAGAATGTCAAAACAAAATGTAACAAAAGTAAAAAAACATGTAAATAATAGCTTATAAAAGCGTGTGTTCTTGTAAAAAAAAAACATTTAAAATACTACACAAAAGTGTTCAGTTAAAAAATAAATAGTAATTTGTGCGAGAGAGTTTCTAAATATTAAATATATTTTTATATGGTACTATCTCAGGAGATATTTCGAACGGGACTAAAAATAATATTATTATTTGCAAAGGTTCTTCCCCGTCACGACTTATTAATCACCTCTAATTAGTCCGCATGCTTGACATTTATGTACTTAAATCCGTTCGAAGTAGATCTGAAGAGACGAAAATAATTTTTTACTAAAATACGCTGCCAAAAATGAATCATTGGGTGAAATATTAGCCAGCTGTGCTGCCGAGGACGTAAGGCCCATTAAGGCACTTAATACTCTTAAGCATATCTTCATGCTTAAAACTACAACATTCCGGCGGAATCAACGATATGGAAAAAATTCAACTGTTTTATTTATTAAAATACCAAGAACTAAAAAACAAAACTGGAGACAACAAACAATGTAATGGAAGGTTTTAAATTGTGGTCAAGGCATTGACAAATATTTCATACAAAAAGCATGTTCATATTACTAATAATTTGAAATGTGTATATAAACATTGCAAAAAGATTTTGTTTGCAACTTCTCAAAATTCTGGTTGAAGTCTACTGATTTATATAGACACGCTTAACCACCAACAAATTAAAACTCATTTAAAATAAATTTGGAAGAACATTTTAAATAATGAATTTATTAAATTCCTATAATTTTTTATTTGCTGTTGTAAAACGTTTGCCTAGATCAAACATCATTTAAAAGTTTCTAAATTAAATTATACAAATATCTTAAAAATAAAGTTTAGTAAATAATAGAAATTGTTAAAAATTTAGAATAAGTTGGATCAATTTACTGGTCACACTTTTCTTGGATTTTATCATTATTAGGTCTGAACATACCTTAAGTCATATTCATGTGTTGCTTCTTTACCTTTTTTAATTGTTTGGTTTTTATTCAAATTAACGGCTTATTACAGAAACGTACTTGATTTTTGTGTTTTTATGTATTCGAATTAAAACCGATTAACCGGTTATTTTAAAAATGACTAACCGAAAACCGGGTTTTTTAAAATAACAACTATTCGGAATATTCGAAAACCGGTTTTTGAAAAAGTCGAATAATCGATCTCCCTAAATATTACCCTTATTTCTAAAATTATGGAAAAACTTATGCATATTCAAATTAACGAACATTTGAAACGTTTCAAATTACTTTCTCCCCTCCAATCAGGATTCCGGCCGAAACATAGCTGCGTTACTGCTTTGATCAACCTTAGTGAGGATATTCGAGTAGACCTGGTTGATGGTAAAATAAATTTTCTTGTGCTACTTGATCACTCAAAAGCTTTTGACACAGTGGACCATTCTATACTAAACATCAAACAGCAAAAATTATTCAGTTTCTCTTTAACTTCAAACAGTTTACTTAAATCGTATTTAACTAATAGCCACCAATCAGTGTTCCTTAACGGTGGATATTCATCTTCCATCCCAGTAAATAAAAAAGAAGTTCCTCAAGGTTCAATTTTGGGGCCTCTTCTTTTCTCCTTGTATGTAAATGACCTGCCTCTATTTTTAAAATACACTAAAACACATGTATATGCAGACGATGTTCAAATATATATGGATAGTCAAATTCGGTCTGTGGAGAAAAATGTAGCCAAGGTTAATGATGACTTTAATAATATCTACAAATGGGCTACTGCAAACAAACTTGTAATAAATACTCAAAAGTCAAAATGTATGATTATCCACAGAAAAACTACCAGGGTAAACTTAAACGTTGACATTATGTTAAATAATAATAAAATTGAACATGTATCATCTGCAAAAAATTTGGGTGTTATTTTCAATGATAATTTAGACGGGGCAGCCACATCAGAAAAGCCGCAGCAAACACTTATCTAATGTTACGGGGACTCTGGCCCACTCAACATTTTACACCGAAAAATATAAGAGTTCTAATAGCCAATACTTATCTAATGCCACGATTATTATATGGTAATGAACTCTTTACTAGCTGTGATTCCGGTAGCTATAATATATTACGTAAAACTTATAAAAATATGACCACATTTCATCGTTTTCAAATCAACTGTATGGAATGTCCTTGAAAAATCTATTGGACACTAAAGTATTAGTAATGCTGCACAAAATAATATACACTAAGGAGCCATCGTATCTCTACAATCGACTTGTTTTTGCTATAGGGTAAGTGCTCCAGTAGTCGGCAGTTTAAGGCTTTACTTTTTTTTTAAACTCTCACCTTGCCTTGTGTACAGTAGCTATTGGATAAATGAGTACTGATTATAATTCATTAATCTGTTTTCTCTTAGATTATTCAACTCAAATTTTAGTATTTTATGTTTAAATTGAGAAATTTTGAGGTTCTGTAAAAAAAGAGCATGTTTGCCTATATTCGGCACAAATTTTCCACTTTTCGGCATGTTTTGTTCCTATTGTCGGCATATCATATTGAATGGTAAAAAACAACACATAAAAATATAATTAAAGCTTTTATTTAATACAAATTAAATATTTTACTTTTCTAGACATTTCAGGTACATGAGATCAAATAATATTTAATAAAACAACAACAAAAAAAAAAACAAACAAGTATAAAAGTAAACAATATTTTTGCACAATTCAGTCTTTAAATTCATAGGTACATAGGTTGGCAAAATTAAAGAATTAACATTAATATCTAATATTTTATGAGAACAAGGTAATTGGGTATTCCCACTGGACCTTAAATATTTTTTTCTGTGCATGCTTTGCATACAAAATCTAGTTCAATAATGTCATTGTATTTCAGGTTTATGAATTCAGTGCACTTAAGATGATACCACTGAGGGCACGTATCACACCCAACGTTTTTCAGAGCATCATCTTCAGCGTCAGAGTCCAACTCCTCAGCACAAGCACTGCATATTTGTTTCCGTTTCAATTTTTTAAGTTTGGCAGGCTTGCTTCCTTTTTCTTTTTTCCTCTTTTCACGTTCAAGTTTCCGCTCTTTAACGGCTTCCGCTTTAGCTATCTTTTCATTTTCCTTCGACTTAATATGCTCTCTCCATGCGAGGGCAGAAATAGCATTAGGAGCCTTTGCTTTTGTTTTTATTTGAGCGGGCGATGAGGGCTTTGGAAAATGTAGATGGCTTGCAAAAGATGGTGACACCGAAGATTCAGGGTTTTTCAATACGGTTGAACCTGTGATATTAAGATGGAAGAGTAACAAGCACTATGATATAGATACCTAAAAAATTAAATATATTTGTAAATATTACCTGTGGGGGAAGAGCTGATGCTATTACACAAAACATTTCTTATGATCGTACTACAAATTGAAGAATTAGGCGAGGCACAGTCGGCAGCCACTTCACATATAGGAGATGAATAAGTTAAAGGTTTAATTGAAGCGCGTGTTTGTTCTGGTTTTTTTGAAGAGGTTGGTGTTGTAGAATAATCATTATAATTAGTCGGCGTTGGTGACGTTGTTTGTCTACGTTCCATTTCTAAAACTCCTTCGTCATTAATAATATATGTGCCAGGATGTATTGTAACATCTTCTAAAATTTCTACATTTTGAACATTTTGACCATTCTTTAATGCACGAATCTCGTCAATAACAATATTTGAGTCAATTCCCCGCTCACATAAATTTGAACTTATGAGGTTGATAATCTCAATGGCTTTGCCATAATCTCTTTCACTTACTCCTTTGATATTTTCCTTATGATGACTTGCCAATTCTTCCAAACGGTTTCTAACACATTTGGTAAAATCAACATTATCGGCGTTAAATGGATAAAGTCCGCATTTCCGAAAACCGTTTTTAATTGTATTTTCCATATTAAGGTCGGAAAGAATCGTATTGAGAAGTGGGCAAAAAGTGGATTTTGATAGCACTTTGTCGCTATTTTCTGGCTTAGAATGCCATTCTCTCAATGTTTTTTTCCATTCCGACTTGAGTGGTTTAAAAACGCTAACGTCCGCGGGTTGCATTATATGTGTTGTGTTTGGCGGTAACGCATATAAAATTATTTGATTGTTGTCACAAAACTCGCTCAGTTCCAGCGTCATATGAGACTTGTGTCCATCCACAAACAACAAAATTGGGCGTTTGATATGGTTTTCACTAAGCCAATTATGGACACAATTGGCAACGTACTCATAAAACGTCTCACTAACCATCCATCCGGTCTCTGATTTCCCGAGAAACCATCTGTCCGGAAGGCTGCTAACAATATCTTTTGGAACACGCACGTAGGGAAAAACTACCATTGGGTCCACTGTCTTACCGCTTGCTGAAAAAACAAGTAATACTGTTACGGTTTCCTTTTCGTTTCCTCTCTGTATACTGTACACATTGCGATAACCTTTAGGAGCTATTACTCTTCCTGTTTTTGGGCACATACAGAAACTGGTTTCGTCGCCATTAAAAATTCTATCTGGATCATCCAAAATATCAAGGGCGTTTTCCTGACTTAAGAAGCTTTTTAATTCATCAAACCATTTTCTAATATTTTCTTCAGTTACAACCGCACGTCCTTTAGTTATTCCTTCAGCTTCTCTAAGCGACAAACTGGGATGGCGTTTTAAAAAATTGGCGAACCATTTTCTACCTGGGCGATCATTCGCAAAGGGCGTTGTTCGTACATCTTTTTTAACTATTGATTGTACTGTATTCAATAAGTCATCAATTTTTAGCGGAAACCCACATTTTGCCAAGTCATTGCACCAGTTTTCTAAACGTTCCTCTTCTGCTGTTGTTAGAATGGTTGATGGTCCCATTCTGCGAGGGCCCTCAAGAACTCGACCATGAATTCGGTCTTGAATAGTGGACCGTGGAACACCATATTTAACACTAGCTCCTAATATTGAGGATCCACCGTACCTTATTTCAGCTAGTGCGTTTTGTAGTGACTCCTCTGAATATTTGAGAATGGATCTTTTTCCTTCGGTAGCCATATTTTAACTTATAAAATGCCTGGAAATCTTAAAATAGTTGTGATCTTTCTAACAGTAATTTAATACATATTAAGGTAGGTAGGTTTTCAAAGAAAACTTGTAATATAACCCGTTGCCGACTTTAGGCCAACAATGATCCTGTTGTCGGCAGATCGAAATCACTCATTTAAAACGATGCCGACTACTGGGTAAATTTACTCCAAACTCATTTTTTATGTGATAAATGATAAGTAAAGTGAGTAATGAACAATTTTCTCAAATTTGAGCTCAATTGAACAAAAACTTTGTTTTCCTAATGTCGGCATCGCTAAGAATGAGAGAAATTAAATAAAATTTATTTGATTTTCATATATTCAGTATTATTTCAACTGTTTTCTGCCTTAAAAAACAACTTTCGACCAAAAAGGGCTTTATCCTACTTAATTACTTACCTCACAAACTTTTCTTTGCCACTAATTTTTTATTAAGAAATAAGCACTACCGCACATGTTAGACGACCGACACTGAATAAAGGTCAGACACTGCAAAAACTACTCATCTAAACTCAATTATTTTTCTCACATAGATAGTTGAGAATATTTGTGTAGTTTATGTGTTATTATTTCAATATATAACTACCGTTATTCTTATTTATTTAAGTTTTAAAACAAAATATGCCGACTACTGGTACATGCCGAACTTAGGAGCACTTACCCTATATTCTGTTCGTCTTTGGAACTCTCTTTCGAATTCCCTGCAAACAAACAACAATGCTAAAGAATTTAAAAATATTTTGCAAACTAATTTAACAAGCCATTAATAATAATAATATATTCACACTAACAAACTAAATTCCATTTTCTTATGCTGTTTTAAATTATTATTTTAATTATTATTTATTTTTTTTTTTTTTTTTATAATTTATTTACTATTTTTTTTTTTTTTTTTTATATAAATAGTCTTAATTATTGATCCTTTATGTATCACCTATCATATTATATGTGCCTTTTTATAATGTTGACAAATTAATTCGCACACTGTAATTATAAGATCTATATCTTGTTGTGTGCGTCATACAAATATATAAATACAAATACAAATACAAATTGTTTTTTTTTATCTCGCAAATTATTTTTTGAAGAAAACTAACGTTAGCAATCAATATTTTGACACTTGCTATGAATAAACAAATAATTTTGACACAATAAATCTTTCACCATGGATAAGCAAAAAATAATAGATTCCGTAGTGCTGCCACCTTCTAGTAATTTCACCGTGGCTTATACCTTTTTATTTCCAAAGGGGTAGGGATGGGCAATTAATATCGATATATCAAAATATCGATATTAAAAAAAATTATAATCGATATATATCGCCGATATTAAAAATACCCATATATCGATACATCGATATTTATCTACGACTATCGAATTCGATATTTTTACTCGTTATAATAAAATTCAACATTTTAACCGTTGCTCAACTGCTTACAATACTGTTGTTTTTTAAGAATTACATCATATGTTTTTTAACTAATATTTAGAAAATAACGGCGCTTCTGTCAAAAATACACATACATTCACACAAAGATAACAATAATAAGCCATCATTTTTAAAATGTGTAATCTATTTATGCAAATAGTGCCAATCTTCTGAAAAGTGTTTAAAAAAACAATATTTTAAACTAAAAATGGCGTATTAGCAGCAATTGACTCATGAAAGTTGGAATGTTAATAGTAAAAAAATATTTAGTTTTTTTTTATTTGAGCATGATCTTATATTTATATTAAAATATTGCACAGTTTACTTGTATAGTAAGTGTCACAAGTTTCGGTTACCAGCAGTATATAATCCGGCATTATATAATCCCAATGAATTTTTTTTAAATTTCATATGGCGAATAAATAAAATTTTTTTGTATTCTTTACATTTTTTTTTTTTAATTTTTTTTTTTATTGTAGAATTAACTGCCGGTCCTCCGTTTTCAAACGAAAACTTCGTTCGCATAACTTACCTTAAAAACTAAATTTTAAAATTGGGTTTTGTTTATATAAAAGTTAAGCGAATAAAAGTTTCGTTCGAAATCGAGGGTAAAAAGTTAGAATGGAATAACATGTAAAATGTTTGTACATATGTAAATATGTATTGACATAGGTATATTAAGTTTTTAAATTTGGTAATAATTTCAGCGTAATACGTTCGATACATCGATATATCGATATTTTTAAATAATAAATATCGATATTCTTAAAAAATATCGATACGATATATATCGATATATTTTTTCAATTTGCCCATCCCTACAAAGGGGACTTTAATGAAATAAACTTATTTGTTAAAAATTGTTTCTTAGCTTTAATGTCAATGGCGATATATGTTTCTGCCACTTTTGAAATCGCTTAAATATTATTTTTTTAAATGGGTTAAATTTTACATAAATTTAGGGATTACACGATCAATTTTTGTCTTTCAATTCCTTTCAATTTGCTCTCACTCTCATTTTTTATACTAACACACTCACACTTTTTAAATTGACGACGAGATTGCTCGTAATTTTAACTATCCGTTTGTTTGGCAATTTTATGTTCAATTTAACAGCTGATTAGAAGTTTAGTGAGCAAATTTTTCGTTTGTCAGTATAAATTGTTTTCTTGATGACATCTTGAAAGTAAATTGCTTAAAAATTGCGTGCAGCCTACGTCACAGCTTTCAATTTATGTAAATTTTGACAAGCATGTAAAAGACTATCAACTAAAAGTTGATCGTGTGGCCGCAGGGTTAGGGAATTCCTAACATTTCGTTATATAACCACTACCATTTTAAAGTACGAGTACGTATTCTTTTTTTTATTTATACACCCATTTCGTTTTGCTCGTTGGAAACGTGATCAATTTTTGTGACTCAAGTCTGATGTTTATAGTCTATACCACCATAAATGTTGATCAGTATAAATGCATTCTTGTTAACAAAGTACAGGTCGCAATTTTCAACGGAATTCTGTGTATTTTTGTATACTGCGATTTTATTTCGCAAGAACGAACCTCGTCCACTTGGTTGTAAATCGGTCCACTTTTCCGGTTACCTCCCATACAAATGACCTTACGGAAACCAATTAAACGCTTATAAATGTCCAGCAAAAACAGATATAACGATCAAATTAAGCCAGAATAACTCTTGTATGAACATCAAATATTACAGTAAATTGCTTTTTTAACCAGCTTGAGTGCTATATTCGGCTGTGCCGAATCTTTGATACCGTCCACCGATAGTTCGTATATTTCAGGAATGGGCTCTATCTGATAAATATATGCTTTTAATTAATGTTTATAAAAACAGACATCAGCATTAAATTTGACTGCGGTTTAGACCTATTTCAAATTATTGACCGGCAATCGGAAAGTTTTATGCTTCTTGTTTTAGAACATAGATGGGGGTAGTGCACTAATTTTGCAGTTTCAACTCACAGTTAGTGATAGTGCAAAATCATTGCAATCATTTTGTTGATATTGAGTGATGAATTCAAAATTAGCAGCCTCACTAAACATGAGTGATAGTGATGTTAAAAAATTTTGCACTCAAAAATCCAATAGTTTGATTTAAAAAAAGCAATCATCAGTTTATTGCAACTTTTTTGATCTTCACTCATTTGATTTTGCACAAAATTTATAAACAAACAACTTGTTTGTTCATGATTAAAGCCATGAGATATTCCGTTATTGACAAATTATTGAGATGTTAATTTTCCTTTCTTATGCATATCATAACAATAATCAAAAACTATGCTCATACAAAATTAAATTTTTTAAATTTTATTGAGAGTCTGTTTATATGCTTTTTTGGTTGTAAGTACAAATTTTGCACTATTTGAATTGAGTGCAGATTTTTGCATTCAATCTTCGTTTAGTGATAATGAAAAAATTTGCAATATCACAAAATTTGTTAAAAAAAATAGCATTTATCACTAAAGCTGGTGAAAAAGAGTGCAAACTAATTTTTTGCAGTTTTATTTAGTGATAGTGCACTGCTGATTTAAATCAATATTTAGTGCATTACCCCCAACTATATTTTAGAAGTTTAAACCAGCTTAATCATGATTCGTAACAGTTTTAGCCGAACTAAAATTATTTTCTGGAGGGAACTTACCCATGGTAAGTTATGGACCAATCATCCCAAACTATGTAGAGTGATTTCTGGTATTAAAAAACATAAATTAGAATAAATTGCAATACAGCAGTGAAATTAGTTTTAGCGTTTACAGATAATTTCAGAAGTCTGCTTTATATGGGATCTAAGGTAAATTATGGACCCTATATCACAAAATCGCATGACATGTTAGAACAAATTTTACCGCAATCTCTATATCTGCTACGGTTTAAGGCGTATTTAGTTAATTTCAGAGAGTGGGCTTTATATGGGGCCTAGGGTAAATCATGGACCGATCTTCACGAAATTTGACAGTGTGATTTCTAGTCCTTTGAAACTGTAACGTATCAAATTTTTTAATGATAACATTATTTATTACGGTTTCAGTCTTACTAAACTGTTTTGCGGTAGTAGGGTTTACATGGGACCTATGGTAAATTATTGACCGATTTTCACGAAATTTTTTTTTTTTTTCTCAGTATTTATTTATTGAATCTTCATATATTAAATATGAACTAACAATAATTAATCAAATCTTATCCTTATATTTGCTTTATGGCCTGCCAGTGCCAAACAAAAAAGATTTCGTCTTCACGGTATCTGTTCATATATGTAGGTGTTTATCGCTCATCTGATTGGGTGAGTGCTGCAGTGTCTCTTCTTCTTAAGCGAGTGTGGCCGCCATAATTTAAAATATTTCTAGCTAATGGATTTGGGTGCAGTTCCAGCCTTTTTAAATGTTGCATATTTCGTTATCATAGTTTTTACTAATGGCACATTGAGATCCTTGTGGATATTTGAGTTTTTGACGTACCAGGGGGCGGCTGTGATTATTCGAAGAAGTTTATTTTGGCGCCTTTGGATTTTTTCGATGTTAGAAGCCGAGGCAGTGCCCCATAACTGAATACCGTAGCACCAAATTGGCTTTAAGATAGAGTTGTAGAGTAGAAGTTTGCAATCGAGACTAAGAACAGAATTTCTTCCAATAAGCCAATTAATTTGGATTGCTTTTAGTTTCATTTGAGTTAATTTAGCTTCTATATGCCATTTCCACGTTAAACGCCGATCTAGATGTATACCTAGGTATTTTACATGCGAGTGTTGGGGTATTATTTGATTATTTATTTAAATAGGGTGGCATGTTTCCCGACGCAATGTGAATGTTATATGTGCGCATTTTTGCTCATTGAATTTTATCCTCCATTTTTTTAACCACCTTTCTAGTTGAGGTATGGGTGTAGCTGTTTGTTGGCAAGTCCGAAGTATAAATTAAGTATAATAGAGGGCCCAGGATGCTGCCTTGTGGGACTCCAGCGTTAATTAGCTGTGGAGAACTTAAAAATTCGCCTTCTTTAATAATAAATTGACGACCGACTAAGTAGCTTTCTAACAGCTTGTGTATATTTGCTGGTAAGTTTTGCTGCAATTTCAGTAGTAAACCTTCATGCCAGACTTTATCAAAAGCTTGAGACACATCGATGAAGAGTGCTGAGCAATATTTTTTTTCTTCAAAGGCTTTTCTTATGACATTTACTATTCGATGAGTTTGTTCAATTGTGCTGTGTTTTCTTCTAAAACCGAATTGATGATTGGGAATACATCTGTTATCATTTAAAATCGGCGTTAATTTAGACACTAGAAGTTTCTCAAAAAGCTTTGATATATTAGACAATAAGCTTATAGGTCTATATGACTCAACTTTTGTGGGATCCTTTCCTGGTTTAGGTATCATGGTAACTAAGGATACTTTCCACTCTTGTGGGTAGTATTCAAGGCGTAAAATAGCATTTAAAATTAGTAGAATAATTTTCTTTGCTATGCTGGGTAGCTCCAAAAGCATTTTGTTACTGATCTTATCAAAACCAGGGGCTTTCTTGGGGTTTAAATCATGAATAGCCTTCTCGATTTCTCTTTCTTCAAATCTTAGTGGAACAGCTGATCTAACAGCAACAGGTGGTAACTCGACCGCAGTATCGAAAGATGTATGAAGGGTAAATACGGGTTTCAAATGATTAACGAAAATATTTCCTTTTTCTATGTCATTTCGTGCCCAACTTCCATTTAAGTTTCTTAATGGCGGTTTAGTGATAACTGGTCTTTTAATATTTCTAGCTGCACGCCATAATGAGTAATCAGATTGAGGAGTTGCATCAAGTTCCTTAAGATATTTTTCCAGAGAAGCCGTTTTTTGAGACTGCAGTAAGTTACTTAGCCTTTTTGTGCACTCTTTTAGTAAATTTTTAAGTTGAGGGGATCTGTGCAATTGCCACTCTCTTCGAACTCTCCTTTTTTCAGTCAAGAGACGCTCGACATCAGTAGAATATATTTTACTATTTTTGATATTTTTGCGGGCTATGCTAGAATGTTGAACAGCTAGTTTGAGATAATTGCCAAAATTTACAATAGAAAGATTCACATTCTCCGGTGTTCTAAGCGGAATATCTTCAGTGCAGTGGGTACTGAGATATTCTTTATATTTTAACCAATTTATTTGTGTGGCTGACGTCACTAAGTAACCAGACGGAGATACAATTCTATAAGGGTTTGATATGGTAAGAATTGTAGGTGTGTGATCAGAAGATAATTCTAAAGAAGCTTCAACGTGAATCGTTTCTGCGGGGATGTTTTTAACCACGCCAAAATCGATGACATCTGGAATTTTTTGCTGATCAGTAGGCCAATAAGTTGGTTGTCCACTCGCGACCACATTTAAATCCATTTTAGACATTGTATTATACAAAACACGACCCTTTGGTGTAATGAGCCGTGACCCCCAGAAGGTATGTTTAGCGTTGTAATCGCCAGCGGCTAGGAAGCAGGATCCTAATGATTTAAAATATTCATAATATTGGCTTTCTGACATCGAAAATCTAGGTGGAGAGTATAAAGATGAAAGTACAAAGTTTCGATTTAGCTCTTCAACACAAATGTTCGTTGCTTGCAGATAATCTTCACGATGATCACACATTAAGTAGTGTTTGATTCGGGTTTTAATCAAAATAGCAGAACCTCCACAAGCTCTATCTCGAGGGTCCTTGGTATAATATAATATATAACCATTAATTTTAAACGTATTTCTTGAGGTCAAATGAGTTTCAGAAACCATCATTACATCAATTTGTTTACTTTTAAGAAAATATTCTAGTTCATTTTTATGTCGGCGAATGCCGTTTGCGTTCCAAAAACAAATTTTTAAACAATTCATGGCTTGTTAAGTACAGCTTGCAATAACATCGATTGCATTCTTAACATTTCCTGCATCATATTACCCATTGTATTCGTAAAGTTTGTTACTGTTTGTACTAGTGTTTCCATGGTTTTTTCTAGACGACTTAAATTAGAAACTGGGGTCTCATCATTATTTGGCAAATCACCTTGCATTGGCATATGGTTTGATTTTAGGACGTTAGCGTAGGATGTCCTGTTATTACTAGGCTGCAGTACCTGAATGTCGTTAGTATTATCTTGATGTGTTTCCTGAATTTGAGGTGGATTAGGTTTCGGTCCAACCGAGCGCTTGACGATAGAGTATACAGGGCATCCTCTATAGTTGGCAGTGTGATTACCACCACAGTTGCTGCATTTTTTACATTGGGGTCGTTTTTAGACTTATCGCAGAGAGCTGTACCATGCAATTCTCCACATACAACGCAAACAGGGGTTAAATGGCAGTATGCCTTAGTGTGACCAAATTCTTGGCAGTTTAGACATTGCACGGGACCGTTCCTTTTATGCGGCTCCTCTATCGTTATTTTCCTATACAGGATATATTTCAGACTGTAAATGGGATGAGTTTCGTTTTTTTAAGCTTAACGTCGCCGGGTTCTAACTCCACTCGAAATAGTGGCTGGGGATTTTTTTCTCTATTTTTAATATTAACTACATTTTTAATTTTAAAGCCCTTCTCTTCTAAAAACGTTTTTATCTCACCCGGGTCTACGCATGAATCAATGCCCTTTATCACTACCTGAAGACCTTTACTGCTCTTCAGTTGGTATGTATAAAAGTTTTTTTTAGTGCTTCTAATTTTGTTATTACTTTACGAAAATCATCTTCACGATTAACTTGTATTTTTGTTTCATTTATTCTACCACGTTTTATTGCAGCTACATAAAAAGAATTTTCACCTATTACCGAGATCAAATTCTTTATTAAATCACTTGAGTTTTGCTCTCTAAGATATATCGGGGGTGGCTTAGAAGATTTTGTAACGTTTTGTGCTTCCGAGGATTCCTCTTCCAAAATTGCAAATCGATTTTGAGAACTTATTCTATCAGCTGTACCCTCTTTTAAAACTTTTGGGACCGAAGCAACTGCAGAAGAGGTTGGGCTGCGACCCCGTTTTAGCACTGTTATGTACCATTCCAACTTGTACTTGAGGCTTTTGACCGCTTTTCACCTGTGATACTGAGTTTTCCATCATGCCTGATTTGGGGGTAATCTTTTCATCACTTGTTAAAATCGTTTCAGCCACTGAGGCACTGCTTGCAGGTTTTATATTTTTTATTGTATTAGAATCAACCGTATTATTAGACACCGAAGGTGATACAGAGTTTTCTATTGTGCCTGATTGGGGGTTAATATTTTTATCACTTATTAAAATTGTTTTTGCCGTTGAGGCAATGCTTGAAGGTTTTATATTTATTAGTGTATCAACCGTATTATTAAAAACAGAAGGTGAGAGGGATCGCGTACGAGTAATAGGTTTAGCCGTTAGGTATTTGCTATCATCGACTCTTCTTTTTATTTCTGCATTTGTTTCGTTAACACTCACTGTGATATATGCATTTCTATCATTATGCTTAATTGTTTTTGCACTGTTTGCACTCATAAGTTTTTTTTTTTTGCTGTTTACAGTTGTGCTCTTCTTATTTGTTATTGTTTATCAACACCGAGAATAAAAAGTGTGTATGTTTATGTAGGTATGTACATACATGTATTTTTTTCTTTTCTTTTATTTACTTTTTTTTTGTATACTTTATTTGTTCACGTTTTTATAAAAAAAATAAACCGTATGCCGAGCTTAGAAAACACGTCTATCTTCAACGAGCGCGACAGACACGAAATTTATCAGTATTATTTCCATTCGTATCAAAAGAATTTAAACAAAATCATATATCATTCCGTGCATTATTCCACTATTTATGTTCGTTTTTGTAACAAAATTATAAATTTTTTAGGGTGGTGGTTCCACATTTTGGTTCATAGCTCTGATCCTTTTGAACCGATTTTGCTGGATTTTAACCCTAAACAGTTTAGGATAACTACAAGCAATTTGACACCAAGTTTATTCTTTTCTTTTGAGTTTTTCGAAAGTGTGCATGTTTTCAACAGACGAAAAGGCGGACGGGCATGGCTAAATCGACTAAGAATTTATATTCTTTATGGGGTCATATGTATAATAAAAAGTTTCACACGGAATGAAAAATTTAGTATACCCTCATCAGAGTGACAATTTTCGCCTTTTTACAGCTAAATTTAGCATTAAAATTTTTTATTTAGCTGCAAAATTTTCTTTTAGCACTTGGCATTTTATTTATCATCTTACACATGCCACTGCCAGTTCGAAAAACTCAACCCAATCACAATTTTTTACTAATACACCCACATTTTTCGCAATGGCAGCTCCAGTGGCAACAAAAATTGCATGCGAGTGGAAAATTGGCACTTGCATGCCACAAAATGTCAAAACGATTAGCAATGTTACCCCGTTAAAAATGTAATGCAAATTTACTGGATTACTGTCGAATTGTAATTAAAGTTTTAACTGTTAAATGTATTGTTACGTTACTGCCTTTTCAATAACGTTCTTTTATTGCAACTTTAATGAAATAAATAAAACACTTTTAACACTTTACTTTATAGCTGTACTATAAACTATTCACGCCACTTTATTTAAAACTTAGTCAATTTTAACTTTTATAATTGCGATGTGCACACTTAAATAATCGTACTAATACTGATTATCGATGCCAACCTTCGCGAGTATTTATACTCTGTTCGCTGACATCTAGATGTCTCTAGAGCATTCTACTCGTCGAATTGTCTGTAACATTTTCGACATTTCTGGGCGAATCGAGATTTTATTATCTAACAGCGAATATCATTATGCATTAACACTGTGTCTGAATTTAAATTGATTTATACATCAATAAACTAAAGTATACTTTATGGGTTAAAAATAATCTTAACACTATTAGTTATCTTTAACAATCATTTGTACTAGAAAACTCTGTACAGTGGGTTTACATTAGAAATATGCGAAACTAATACTATAACATTTTAAACTAATAAAATTACTAATAAACTAAACTTATTCTTAACTGAAGTTACTTTCGTAACACTGCCCCCCACTTAAGCCTGTTCGTCCCGAATAGGCTCAGAATCACCTCTTCCATAAGGGGCTAATCGTTCCAAATGAACAAATTTCATTTTTGCCCTTGGACTTTTGTGTTTCTGTATTCGATATACAACGTCATTTTATTTATTTATCACCTTATATGGCCCATCCCAATGTGTCTGTAGTTTGGGAGATAATCCCTTCTTTCGTTGGGGACTAAACAGCAAAACCAACTGGCCCTCCTTAAATCCTTCCGAATTTGCCGCTCGATCGTATCTGGCTTTCATTTTGTCACTGGACAGCTTAATACGGTTTCGTACAAATTCATGAAGCTCATGAAGAGTTTCTTGTTCTTGTGAGGTGAAGCCTTCGTTGTTTTCACCCGTTGGTATAGGCTTAACACCAAACTCTAGATTTTCTGGTAGTCTGAGCTCTGTTCCAAATACAATTTTGGCGGGTGTACGAGAGGTGGAGTCGTGAACCGCTGATCTATACGCCAACAGGAATTTTAAAATGTGCTCATCCCAGTCTTGTTGTTGTGTGCTAACTACTTTTCGCAAATGTTCCTCTAATGTACGGTTAAATCTTTCAACCATGCCGTCAGATTGCGGACGAAATGGGGTTGTTCTTGTTTTCTTTATCCCGTACAATTCACACATTTCTTTAAATATAGCAGATTCAAAATTTCTGCCCTGGTCAGAATGCAATTCCAATGGAACGCCATAGCGGCACACCCAATTGTTCACAAAGACGTCCACAACCGTCCTAGCTTCTTGGTTTGGGATGGCATATACCTCCGGCCATTTACTAAAGTAATCAATGACTACTAGCACATATTTGTTGGCGGCATTACTTACAGGAAAAGGCCCAGCTATATCCATTGAATTCTTTCAAACGGGGCACCAGAATGGTACTGTTGTAGTGGCCCACGACTTCTCCTTACTGGACCTTTGGCGGCCATGCATTGTGCGCAATTGGTTATCCATTCAGCTACGGCTTGTTGACAGCCAACCCAATAGAACCGTTGTTTTAATTTTTCTAGGGTCTTTGTCACACCAAGATGACCACCACTTGGACCTTTATGAAATTCCCTCAGAACTTCTTTTACTTTCACTGACGGCACTACTATAAGGTTTTTAACTGATTTTCCATCAGTGCTTTCCCACGTACGGTATAATCAGCCGTTTACTAATTGAAGGCTGTTCCACAGAGCCCAGTATGCTTTCATCAATGGACTTTCTGGCGTTATTTCGTTTCGAGTGGGTCTTCTGCCCTCTTTCTTGGCTTTCAGAATTTTTGCTAAAATTGGGTTATTTTTCTGCGCCATTGACCAGTCTTCATGGGACTCTATCTGCAATAGACGAACATCACAGAAGTTTTTTTTTCCTTCAGCCCTTACACAATGCTTGCATTCCACCTTACAGGGTCGCCTAGACAGAGCATCCGCATTGCCATGTTTTCCACCTTTTCTATGTTCAATGCTAAAATCGTAGCTCTGAAGGCGTTCAATCCAACGCGCTATCTGGCCTTCCGGATTTTTGAATTGTAACAACCACCTGAGTGCAGAATGGTCTGTTCTTAAATCAAAATGTTGACCATACAAGTATTTGTGGGAATGCTTTATGCACTCTAGTACCGCCAGAAGCTCTCGCCGAGTAACGCAGTAATTCCTCTCAGGCTTTGAAAGTATTCGACTGTAATAGCCTACGACTTTCTCTACACCATTGACCACTTGGGACAGCACTCCTCCAATTCCAAATCTGCTTGCATCGGTATCTAGCACAAATTTCTTGCCCGCGATTGGATAAGCCAAAATTTGTGCTGTGCACAATAATTCTTTAAGCTTCTGAAATGTTTTTCCTGTGCTTCACCCCAGTTATATGCCTGCGCCTTTTTGGTCAATTCATGCAAACTTGCTGCAATATTGGCAAAATTCGGTACAAAACGCCTGTAGTATGTACATAAGCCTAGAAAACTGCGTAACTCATGTAGATTTTGAGGGCAAGGCCACTCCATGACTGCTCGTATTTTCTCTTCGTCTGTTGAAATGCCGTCAGATGTTACACGATGCCCTAGGTATTTTACTTCCTTCTGGAACAGTGAACATTTCTTAACACTTAACTTGAGTCCGGCTGTAGATATACGTTTTAACACCTCTTCGAGGTTTTTCAGGTGCTCATCAAATGTTTTTCCCATGACAATTATGTCATCAAGGTACACCAAACATGTCTTTCTGTGGAGACCTTTCAACACCTGTTCCATCAAACGCTCGAATGTAGCTGGAACATTACAGAGCCCAAATGGCATTACATTAAACTGCCATAAGCCATCACTTGCACTAAAAGCAGTTTTCTCTTTATCCTTTTCTGCGATTTCTACTTGCCAATAACCGCTCTGCAAGTCCAATGTGGAGAACCATTCTGTTCCAGCTAACGTGTCCAAGGTGTCATCAATCCTAGGCAATGAATAACTGTCCTTCTTGGTGACGTCATTAAGTTTCCTGTAGTCTACGCAAAATCTAGTACTTCCATCTTTCTTTTTTACCAAAACCACCGGTGAACTCCAGGGACTTGATGGTTTTATTATGTCATCCTGTTCCATTTCATTAACCAGGTCTCTAACATCATTTCGTTTTGCTAGAGGAATGCTTCTTGGGGCCTGATTAATTGGCTTAGCGTCGCCGGTGTTAATTTCGTGTTTCACGATTGACGTTCTGCCCTGGTTTTTACCTTTTGACGCAAATATAAAGGCATATTTCTTTAGCAATTGTCTTGCCTTATTTCTCTCGGGCAGCCTTAGATATACGGTCCATTTCCGCACATGTTCCTCTAGTAGTTCCTGGTCCTTGGAACTCTTTTTAGCTGCGTCTGGATGGTTCTCGCAACTTATTATTGCCTCCGTTGAAGCACATTGTCCAATCTTAAAATTCTGCGTAAGGACCTTTTCGCTGTTGGACAAATTTAAAACTCTTACAGGAACTAAGCTGTTTCTGGTTTTAATTAGGGCATTCGCTGTTACAATATCACCTGTAATTGCTGTTGGCTCTACCACCCATAATCTGTTGTTGTCCTCACAATCTCCCTCCATTCGCGCCCATACAATGGTTTCTGACTTAGGTGGCAATTTTTCACGTTCAAGGGCGAGTAACTGTCTTACATGTTCCTTGATTTCGTATCCAACATCAAGGGGAATTTCAACATTACGCCAGGTCATAATTTGTTGACCCATATCCAGTTGAATACCTTGTCCAATCATAAAATCTGAGCCAAGGATTACTTCATCTACAATATCAGCCACAATGAACACATGGCGGGCGCTTGTGTTAACCATACATAATTTAGCTTTTCCTTTCCCACAGACGGTGGCAGGCTCCCCCGTAGCTGTTCGCAGACTTACACCACATAGTGGTTCGATGGACTGTTGTATTAAATCGGGCCTAATTATTGAATGAGATGCCCCAGTGTCCACGGTTAAAACCCGTTTTTGACCGTTTATATAGCCACAAGCAGTAAGATTTCTGTTATTATGTTGCATTACTGAGATGGAGATTGTGGGGCCCTTAGATGTGGGAGCAGTGCTTGCTTTTTAGTTTAACGGTGACTCCTGCGATGAGTGGTGGTTAGCCCGCTGGTTGTTTCTGGGCTGTGAAGCAGATCTTGAACGTTTCTTTTGTGCTTTAAAGTTTCTCTGCATGTGACCAATCTTTCCGCAGTTAAAGCATTTTACTTTAGTTTCACTTTGCTTCTTGCTTAAAGCTTCCATAGCTACCTCTTTTATATCCTGCACAATATCCCTTTCATCATTGGCGGTCACATCGAGCCTTCGCACTTTGCCAACTTGTGGTCTTGAAATAATTCTAGCAGTTTCCTGGGCTAGGGCAAATGAAACAGTTTCTGCAAAGGTTGGTTTTTGTGATGCACAAACCGCAAATTTTACATCAGCGTCTCGAATTCCGTTTACAAATGCCTCAGTTTTTAAGTGATCTAGAAATGGATGATTCTCACCAGGGTATGTCAGCTGCACCAAACGCTCCATCTCGAGTGCGAAATCCTGTAAAGTTTCGTTTGCCTTTTGCACTCTGCCTCGCAACTCCATTTTGTAGATCTCTTTTCTGTGTTCACCACCATACTTACGTTGCAGTGCTACCATAATATCGTCATAATTTCTGCAGCTAGTTGGAACGCTTTCTAGAACTTCAGCCGCAGTCCCCTTTAAAGCAAGAATTAACTCTATGGCCTTTTCATCACTATTCCATGCATTTCTGTTAGCAACTGTATCAACTGGAACTTAAAAACATTAAATGGAACACTACCATCAAAACAAGGGGCCTTTACTCTGATAGAGACTTCTGGAAAAACTCGCACCGCTGCCTCCTGGCATTGAATGTTATTAACTTTTGCTTCCAGATGGTGTAGTTTTTCATCAAAACCCGTGACTTGTGTTTTCACATCCGAGACTTGCGTTTTTACATCAGACAGCTTATGGTTAAATTCTATTTCCATTTCATTTACTCTTTCATTAATTTCACTGGAAATCTCTTGAAGTTTCTCATTTGTAATTCTAGAATTTTCTTGTATTTCAGCCAGAATATCGGTCAAATTTTCTTTAATCATCATCACAATGCTTTTGGAATTATCGTCCATTTTTGTAGAAGTTTCATCAAGAATAGCTCTAGAGTTTTCATCCATTTTTCTTGAATTTTCATCGATTTTTGCCATCATAGCAGCAAACATCGTGTTGAAATCCATACTGCTGGCAACTGCACGTGTACATACCTCTATTTCTTCTTTATCCTCGAATTCGTGGCTACCAATGTCAATATTGCGTCGTTCGAATTCATCTATTAACCTCTTCTGCAGCTCTGCTTTATTTCCTGCAGTTGGTAGATCTAACTTGCTTAACTCTTTCTTGAGCTGATCCACTTTAAGTTCTTCAAATTTCATTGCTGTCTATTTTTTTATTTTTATTTTTTTGTCTAATTTATTTTATTTTTGCAATCCCACTTCTGACACCAATTGTTACGTTACTGCCTTTTCAATAACGTTTTTGGTTTATTTCCTTTATAATAAACCTGTTGAGTTCTTTTATTGCAACTTTAATAAAATAAATAAAACACTTTTAACACTTTACTTTATAGCTGTACTATAAACTATTCACGCCACTTTATTTAGAACTTAGTCAATTTTAGCACTTATAATTGTTTTAATGTTTTTTAAATTTTTGCTTATTTTTTAGCCATTTATAAACGATTTTTATATAAGAAAAGCAGCTGCCGACTTTAGGATACATTAAATCCTAAGTTCGGCATATTGTTAAGCACTCAATATAAACTATGCCGACTACTAGGTAAAGTCATTTCAAACTCATTTTTTTTTTATAATGTTGTCAATGAAACATTTTT
Organism: Pollenia amentaria; assembly: GCA_943735925.1. NCBI lineage: Eukaryota > Metazoa > Arthropoda > Insecta > Diptera > Polleniidae > Pollenia > Pollenia amentaria. Next base: position 107,739,358 of record OX031006.1, read on the forward strand.
GAGAATTCGAGCTTACTGAAAATCTCAAAAAATTGGTTCTTAATGCCGGCAGCCATTGAAATAAGTAAAACTAATATTTTTTATGAAGATTTATAAATTAAACACAATATTTGAACATATTTTTACAAATAAAAACCGTTTTGGTTAAACTATTATTTATATTAGTAAGATTACCAAGTTGTTCTAGTTTGCCTTGGCACTAAAAAAATTATTTAAAAAAAAACGCACTATGGCGCGTGTTGAAAGCTTGACACTTATTTAGGAGCAAAATAGATTTAAGTTCTCATCCTGGCCATTAATTTAAAAGTGCGGACTAGGGATGGGCAAATTGAAAAATATATCGATATATATTTTTAAGAGTATCGATATTTATTAATTAAAAATATCAATATATCGGTGTATCGAACGTATTAAGCAGAAATTATGACCAAGTTTAAAAACTTAATATACCTAAGTCAACACATATTTACATATGTACAAACATATTACATGTTATTCCATTCTAACTTTTTATTGTTTCTTTTAATTTCAAATTTACTGCCTGCCCCTCGATATCGAACGAAACTTTCATTCACTTAAAATTCACTTTTAAAAATTCGTTGGTATAATTTAATGCCGGATTATATACTGCCAGTAAACGAAACTTGTGGCACATACTATACAAGTAAACTGTGCAATAATTTATTTTTAATATATAAGAACATTATCAAATAAAAAAACCAAAAAAATTTTTTTATTATTAGCATTCCAACTTTCATGAGTCTATTGCTGCTAATGCGCCATAATTAAGGCGATTCTTTGCAAATTCTAGGAACCCTTTTCAGAATATTTTTTCCGCGCTTATTTTGTTGTTGTCATCTCTTAAAAAACCGATACAAATCTTCACTGTGTAATCTATGAAAATGTACAATGGAAAAGCGCCGTTATTTTCTTTATATTATTTAAAAAACATATCATGCAATTCTTAAAAAACAACAGTATTGTAACCAATTGAGCAACGGTTAAAATGTTGAATTTTATTATGTTGAATTATATTAAAAAATCGAATTCGATAGTAGTAGATAAATATCGATGTATCGGTATATGGGTATTTTTAATATCGGTGATATATGTATATCGATTATAATTTTTTTATATATCGATATTTTGATATATCGATATTTATTGCCCATCCCTAGTGCCGACTATTGGTTCATGCCGAACTTAGGGGCTTTCACTCTACATATTTTTTTTAATTTACTGCCAGGCCCACAATGTCGACAAGAACATTTCTTTCGCATTTTTATATTGAAAACAATAATAACAAATTTAAATTTTTATTGTGGGCCAGGCAGTTAATTTTTAAGAACAGGCACTTTAAACTTTATTTTACCTTTTATACTCGAAACTTTATCACATACACATTATAAAAATAAATAGTAAAATAGTAAATAAATGCTATATACTCGTAATAACGAATAAAAGGAAATGTAGAAAGAGATTTGTAATTTTCTTACATTTAGGTAACCCTGCATATTCCATACGTGCATAATAAGATTTATTTTAACTGTAATGTCAAGTGGTCGAATTTCGGCCACCTGGCGTTCCTAGTTTTTATAAAATGTTTTTAGCTTTTTTTAGCATATAAAATAGTTGTACTCAATTTGATAATTCTTATATTAAGAAACATCTTTCCTGTTTTGTAAAATATAGAATAATCAGTGAATATTAGATTTGTCTCGTCTTGTTGATTGTAAAAATTATTTGCCATTTGATATTGCAATATAAAAGTACATAAAAATTTCGCTTTGTATTTAGATAAAAATTCTATAGTGCAAATGTTAAAAAAAATGTTTTCTCTAAAGTGCTGTAAAAATATTTAAAAAAAACTTCAACTTTTCTTAATTTATAAGAAATAAAATTATCTAAGAAATTTTGTATACCCTAGAATTAAAATCGTTTAAAATTCGCATGTATCCCTAAATTTTAAATTTAATTTCAACTAGCTGGTGCTATATATTTATATGTATCTGCTGTTTTACCAAAATATTGTTTAAATGTTCATATATTAAATGTTTATTTCAATTTCTTAAAAAAATAAGACACTAAAATGTATTTAGTTTAAAATAAAATGTCATACGGGTAATACATTTTTAACAAACATCTTGAAACCCTTTTAACATTTGTTAAAATCTTTTTTAGCATTTTTGGCCTGCCTAATGCCATAGTTAGCTGTTTTTAAAATTTTTAAGACTTGGTCACACTGACCCTCATTCAACAAGTGGTGGTGGAAAAGGAAACAAAAGATGTGACAATAGAAGATCTATCCAAAATTAAAGAACAAATTGATCTGCTTGAGCATTTGATTTTGCTGGTCACACAATCGAAATTTTTTCTTCTTAGTATTTATTTATTGAATCTTTATATATTATATATTATTAATCAAATCTTGTCATAATGCTTTATTTTATGTCCTGCCAGTGCCAGACAAAAAATTTCGTCATCAAAGCTTCTGCTCACATATGTACATAGGTGTTTATCGCTCTTCTGATTGGGTGAGTGCTGCAGTTTCTCTCTCCTTAAGTGAGTATGGCCGCCCTAATATAAAATATTTCGAGCTAGTGGAATGGGGTGCAGTTCAAGCCTTTTCAAATATTTTACTGCATATTTCGTAATCATATTGGATTTTTGAGTTCTTAACATACCAGGGAGCGGCTGTGATTATTCGAAGAAATTTATTTTGGCGCCCTTGAATTTTTCCGATATTAGAGTTGAGTTGTAATTTGATTTTGCTTCAATATGCCATTTACACGTTAAACGCCGATCTTGATGTATACCGAGGTATTTTACATGCGAGTGTTACGGTATTATTTTATTATTGATTTTAATGTTTCCCGATGCAATGTGAATGTTATATGCAGAGTACGAAAACAAACAAAACGAAACGTTTGCTTTCGTTTTGTTTTGTTCTTTGCAGTGAGTAAAACAAAAACAAAACCAAAACAATGAGAATGACTGTGCCATTTTGTTTTGTATTATTTTTACTCGTGAGAGCAAATTGTACATTAATATAAACGTACACAGCTGGAAAAGAAAAGAGTAAGAACAATATTGAAACATTCAGAGATAAAACGTTTGACAAACGTTTAGTAATTGATTTTCTCATTATAATATTTACTCATATATATATAACTATTGTTTCTAAGTGAAATAAAAAGATAGGTTTTTAGGTTTTTTTTGTTTTTATTAATGCTTATTTTAACTACTATAGTAATTAAAAAAAAACCAAACAACAACTAAATGAATTACTCAAAACAAAACGTTTCTCTATCTGTTTTGTACTCAGATGTACGATTGTAACGGTAAATTAAATAATGCAGATGAGTGGAAAGTCAATTGTTTCGTTTTCTCTCTTTGACACTTGAAAAGTTTTTGTTTTGGTTTTGCTCATGTACAATACAATTTAAAAATTTTGAATTGTTTTGTACATTTTGCAAACGTTTGCGAAATGTTTTGTTTGTTTTCATACTCTGGTTATATGTACGCATTTTTGCTCGTTGACCTTTATCCCCTTTTGTTTTAACCACTTTTCCAGATCAAATACATGATCCTGCAACGAGATGCTTTATGACAGTTTTCGTGTACGCTTAGAAAAGCTGATAATCCGCAAATGTTGAAGTTTGGGCTTAATTGTATAAATTCAATATAATAAAGGGCCCAGGATGCTGTTTTGTGGGACTCCAGCAAACAATGGAAACAAATTATAAAATGATTCTTACCATGATTGACGGAAAGATTGGCCTATGCAATAACTAAATCTTTCTTGAGTTGCATTATACTCGTATGAAAAAAATTTCAATTCAGCTAAACCGAACTCCATTAGAATACACGTTTTTTGAAGAAGCTTACGAATATGGATTATATCCGCTGCACACAAGAATTCGCTTTATGCAATACATACTTAAATTGGGCTAGGATCTAGATTTTGGTCCGTATGGAGACACTTTTCTAAAGAATTCCGACAACCAAGCTAAAAGGAATCAAAAGCTAAAAGGAAGCAAAAAAAAATAGAACTTAGCAGAATTATCGACCAACCAAAAAAAGGTGAAGGTAAACAGCAATGACGGCCGATCCAGAAATTGTTGCATGTATTACTGGAGTAGATTTTGGATTAACCAACAATCATAGTACAAGTTCTGTCGCGCAATAAATAAAGTTATTCCTAAAATATTAGGTATTTATACCATTGCAACAGCAAAATTTTATAAAGAAAAAAATTTGGATGGAGGCACATGCCTTCAACAGTTTAAAACGTCTTATGGTGAGAAACTCATTGAACACAATATGCATCCAATTAGAGATTTGTCAGAGAAAGCTCAAGAGAAACGAATCAAGGACTACAGATACTTCCGCGAGCACAACACAAGAAAAATGTCCAGATGCAATACCAATGAAGATATTTTATATATTTTGCTTTGTACAATAATTAGTATTGTGGTTATTTTATTGAACTGTTAATGGGTCTTAATCCAAATTTCTATATTTTAATCAGGCTTAAGTTCATTGAATTTAATTTTCGTTAAAATTATTTTTATGAAGAAAGGTATTTTACAACATGAAATGAATTAAAATTTATTGACCATTTTTCATTCTTGACTGAGCTGGGAATCGAACCCAGGTTTTCACGGACCTGGGTCAATTTCACCAGATTCGTTTTTCATGCATTGGTGAAGTTGGTCATAAGAAAATCAATATGTGCTCCTCAATGTATTACGTATATAAAAGGAAATATTTTTATCAGCTTTAAACACAGGATAGAATTCAACATTTTTCCGATTTCTATTTAACGTGATTTTGGTTTCCAGAACATGGAAACGTTTTTTTGATTGTTGATGAAACTTTATATGTGGCAAATAATACTTTAGTAGCACGTTACTTTGGCCGATGGTTTTGTCACCTTATTTGAGCTTACCAAATCAGATGCCTTTTAAATTTTTCTTTTTATTAAACAGTTTATCAAAAATATTGTGATCTTTACCACCCAATGAGATACTAGGAGTTTTTTATATACATATATGATTGCTTTCTTTGGAGGTAGTGTTAGAGATTGTCCCTACAAAAAATTAATGGAGTACATGGTCCAAAGGAGTACTTTTTGGACTACTTTTATGTAACGCAGCCATGGACCATTCCATTGTACACAATAATTTTTTTAACGACGTTTGGCAACACTAAAAATGCTTGGGGTTAAATTTCAGATCTGTTAACCCTTATTTCATGTGTTTATAAAATTTTAAAAGTGCGGGTAAAAAAATTTTTAACTTAAAGAACAAAAATATAAAAAGTGAAAAACAAAATACATACATACATTAATACAAAGTGAAATATAAAATATAAAAAGTAAAAGAAAAACTTAAAACAAAAAAAAGCTGACATAGTTGGTATATAAAAAGTGAAAAACAAAATACATAAATAAAAAGTGAAATATAAAAAGTAAAACTTAAAACAAAAAAAAAGCTGCCATAGTTGGTAAGATATTTTCTTTTTTAAATTAAATAATTAAACTAAGGCGACTAATTAAAGCAGAAAGGGAAAAGTGTTTAATCAGATTAAACATAACCTCTTTAGATGACCAGGTTAAGTGCACAAATGAAGCGTCGGGTTGTAATAATATTGAGTCTGCAGAGGAAGACCTTTTTGCGAATCAACAATTAGATGAGCCACCCAAAACAACCAAAAATCTTATTAATGACTTAGGTCAATGGCAGCTAAGTAGCAGAACTTCCCATAAGAACATGAGGGAACTGTTATGCATTTTAAGAAGATATGGTCTAGATGTGCCCCTTTCTACATCGACCCTTCTTTCAAAAATGTGTCCCAAAGCAAATATAATCACAATGCAACCCCAGTTGTTTTGACAATGGATGATGTTGCATATTATGCAAACTGTTACATCCTTTAGCGTTTATTATATAATCCTTTGTAGATATAGCCGTTTGTTTTTTGTTCATATAATCGCTTATTTTGGTCGAAAGATTCCCGTTTTAGGTAACGATATGTTATTTTAGCTATATTTTTTACAAAAAATGAAGACTTAATTTCAGAAATGGATTTTAAAATCTATAAATTAATCCACCTACTAAAAACGAAACCTTCAAATCGATCGATTTTCATCACATACCTGATTACTCTTATTATGTATACATAAATTCAGTTGCCTGTGAATACGTAGTGTATACTGAAATTAGTACTCCATTTGGTAGCGAAATAGAGTACTTCCAAAACTAGTCTCTGTGGGTGCTCCAAGGAGTAGTGAAAAATACTAGTTTCGAAACTAACGTCTATAAGTACTCCATGGGGTAGTGAAATAGAGTACTTTCGAAACTACCCCATAAGAGTACTCTATGGGGTAGTAAAATAGAGTACTTTCAAAACTAGTATTTGTAGGTGCTCTATGGTGTAGCGACATAGAGTAGTTTTGGGGTTACCCCAATGTAATGCATAGCTGGGTTACGTGGTCCAGCCCTAGGACATCGCAATGTAAATTGGAGTATGTTTTTACATACATTTAGGTTAGGTATTGGAGTAGTCCTACTCCCTTATGGAGTAGTCCATACACGCATGTAGAGAGTAGTCTCGTTTTTTGTAGGGGTGTAGTTTCAATCGAAACTAGTCAGGGTAACCTGTCTGTGAAAACCTGGGTTCAATTCCCAGCTCAGCCAAGAATGAAAAATTATCGGCTGAAGTGCACTTTACGGGGCGTACGAAAAAAAAATATAAAAAGAATGCCACCCGATCCAGAATTAAAAAAAAAAAATACCAAAATTAATATTTAAGGGGGCTGAGGCCCGTGGGGACCCCTGGGTCCATAAAACCGCCCCGCCCACTGAATGGTATGTGTGGGTACTCAAATTAAAGGTAATTGTGCAACAAAAACGAAAATAATAAAATTTTGGGTGGGCGGCATTTCTAGGGCCCTCTGGGGCAAAAAAAGTGTCCCCCCCATAACACTTATGTATGTATATATGTATATCTGTGTGGATACTCAAATTAAAGGTAATTTGCTCACGATTGCAAATATGTATTTTGTTTTTGTATTCGTTTAATATTTTCCTCTCTAGGTTAATTTATGTATCTTTTATAGCTATGCAGAGAAGTTTTAGTTAGCGAAGCCGGTCTTTGTTATACCATAGAGGAGAAAATCCTTTTGCCCGGCCGAAGGCCGGCTATGCAGAGAAGCTTTAGTAAGCGAAGCCGGTCTTTGTTATACCATAGAGGAGAAAATCCTTGCGCCCGGCCGAAGGCCGGCTATACAGAGAAGCTTTAGTTAGCGAAGCCGGTCTTTGTTATACCATAGAGGAGAAAATCCTTGCGCCCGGCCGAAGGCCTGCTATACAAAGAAGCTTTAGTTACAAAAAAATAAAAAAATAATAAAACTCATTTGAAAATTTTAGCGCATAGGTATAACATTAAAAAAGCAAAATAGAAACAAAATATTTACAATCGTATGCAAAATACCTTTCATTCGAGTACCCACACATAGTTATAAGGGTGGGAGGGGCAATTTTGTTACCCCCAGAGGGACCCAGAAGTCCCGCTCGACCTAAATTTTATTAATTTCGTATTTTTTACACAATTACCTTTAATTTTAGTACCCACACATACCACTAAGTGGGCGGGCCGCTTTTTTTGATCAATGGGGTCCCAGGGGCCTCAGCCCCCTTAAATTTTAATTTTGGTTTTTTTCTTTTTTTATTCCAGAGGGGGTCCAACTTTTTTTTTTTTTTTTCCGTAAAGTGCACTTTTGCCAAATTATCTAAAATTTTAATTCATTTCATGTTGTGAAATTACTTTCTTCATAAAAGTAATTTAATGAAAATTAAATTCAATAAACTTACCCCTGATTAAAATAGCGAAATTTAAAAAAATATAATTTGGTATGTATGTCAGGGCTGCCGAACTTGGTCTTTTCCGACAAAATTTAGTCGGATGGTAGGTCAAACCTAATTTTGGGCGGTTTGAGAAAAGGTACTAAATTTATTTTAACAAATTTAGAACGCTGGTCGCAAAAAAGCCAATTGTAAATCTAATATATTTTAAAAACACAAAATTGTTTTTGATTGTTGATCAAACTATGGATGTCACAATGAAATAAAATGTATAACGTTAGTAGCAAGTTACGTTAACGGTGTTCGTGTTATAAATGATAGTTTTGTCACCTTATTTGAGCTTACCAAGTCAGATTCCGTTTACATTTTTTCTCTTATAAAAACTTTGTGTCAACAAACAATATTCCTTTAAGAAATTTGATGGGATTGCCATGAAATGGCGCTAACGTCATGACTGGAAATGTTGGTAAGCTTAAATCTTGCTCAGCAATGACAAAAATATTGAGGTTCTTTGTGGTAATTTTAAAAGTAACTTAAAAAAAATTTCAGAAATACCTTTCTGTACCACCCCAAAAGATTTTAGGTGTTTCTAATACAGTTAGACTTCTATTTGTGTCATGTTTTTATAAAGTCAAAAGTATAAGAACCGCAGAACTTGCAGAAAGTATGGGTGAGTTCCACAACTGCAGATGCAGAACAACTCGCTTTTTACGCATTCAACCGTGTAGAAACAATAAGCAAACTGTACATTGTTAAACTCTTCGATACATTTCTTACGTTGTCTGAAAATTATTAGGATGTTTTTGAGCTCAGCTTATAAACATAGCTTTAAAATGGTTAGAAACATTTGCAAAACCCATAAATAGTGAACGCCACGTCAGTAAATGAAAACGTTATTGTTCACTCGGCGTCGCAAGAATAATTTCATTCAATCTATAATTTAACCATCAATGAAAAACTTACTTACAGCACTTCAAATAAAAAAACCCTAGACATGGGTAAGAGAAACGTTCTAGGGTACAAAGGAAATAGAACACCATGATTATTGCCAACAAATCTAAGTTTGATGTATGTGTCGGTTATGCTTGGAAAAGTTTTTTGTAAAAGCACAGAAAAGAAATATTGTAAAGACTGCTTTGAGTGTTCTGGGTTGTCTCCAGCTAGCCTCATGGCTAGCTTTTACTATCACGTTTTACGGGGCTTCCAATTATTGCCGACCACCTTGAGACACTTGATGTGCCAAACAGTGCTGCGACGATTTTGTTTAATTATAGCGGCTAAAGCTCCTTTGTTGCTAAGCCTTATTTTTAAGACCGGTCCTCTTTTTTAAAGTTATTGCACCAACTTTTACTTTTTCATATTTTTTAATGATACATTTTACTGTTGATTCGGGAAGATAATTTTAGTCGATATTTCGCTATAGCTCCTGCCCGATTTTAATTTATTAACAATAAAAATTCGAATTTCTTTACAAAATGGATTACCACGCTTAATGTCAAAATTAAAATAAAACCATGATAAAAAATTCCGCTTTTTTGCTTTCTGATATTACTTTACCTTAATTATAATGGCACATTGTAATTTTTTATTGCTAATCTAATTTTTCTTTCGACTTTAAGACGAATTTATAGACTGTGCGAAATAATAATGGTCAAATTATTTTGGTATAAAATAATAAACCTTAGTTAAAGTTTGTGCTTTAAAAACAGAGTATTCTAATATATGCAAAAATCATTTTAAAAATTTAAAGACAATAAAACATCCTTTCAGAAAAGTTAACTTTTTGGGCGAAGTCTATTTTATTTTCTAAAATATAATTCTTTAAATGTTAACTTGTGAAAAAATATTTGGTGTGTGAATAAATAGTGGTTAGGGCTCTTATATACCAAAAAAATATACCGAACATCTTAAAAGAATAAAAAATATTCATTCATTTTTGAAAAATATACACATTTCAATCTTTAAAAAAATGTTTTTACCAATTTAAAATAAACCCATTTTTAGATGAAAAGATAAACAAAACGTCGGAGTATTTTGCCAATCTAGCCAGACATTCCTTTTTTTAGTTTATATTGCTTCTGAAAAGTTATCGATGAAACTTGCCAGGAATATGTGCTATGGTCATAGGCGGGTGAAGCTCGAAAATTAATCAAATCGGACCAAGAGGGGAAAAGTTCCCCCTAAAAGAACAAATCCTATTTCTTAAAAATGAATTTTTTTAAAGTTGTTCCATACTTTTGCTTAGCAAATGCAGTTTTTAACGTCGGCGAAAGTTAAAGTTAAGTTAAAGTTAAAATTTAATTTAAATATTTGCAAAAATAATGATAATATATAAAGAAATGGAATTCTTATGCCTTAATACCATAAAAATTAAATGTTTGTGCTTTTATGAGTAACGACCCTGTAAATTTTTTTTTCCCAATTTCCACAAAATATTCATTTTTAAGCTTTTATGTCGCTTTTATGTATTTTTTAGTATTTAATTTATCTGAAATAATTTCTTTATTGATTATTATAGCTTATTTATAATAGTTACAATAAATTTTATTTAAAATAATAACAACTAATTTACTTAGTGTTATATAGATGTTGATATGTAACAACTACCTCCTTGACATATAAAATTTCGCATAATTTTTTTTTTCCTAAAAATTGCAACTTCTTTTCAACGGGTTTAGCATAACATTCCTGAGGTATTTGGGATAACTGTATTCTTGTATCATTATCACTAATTTATTTAATAAAAAATGCTTGTTCATTAGAATAAGTTAAAAATTCTTTATTATTCTTTTAACAGTGCTTCATTAAATGGTTATTCCACTATATGGGCTTGAGGCTTTTATAAGACTATCATATCAAATATGTTTATTCTTAATTCTAGCTTAAATCTAACTATAAATTATGCAATGTAAGCATAACGTTTATGCTAACATTGTCTTTAAGTGAAGTAAAAAAACTGTGGGAGCGAAAACAAAGGAATCAAATTACTTTGTTAGATTTTTGTTGTCGCACCCTACAGTTTTTGTCTATTGGGGAGTATAACCCGTATGTTAACTGCCCCCTCCCCCTTAAGCATCGGAAGTCTCTGTCGGATCATACTCCTCAATAAAGGCTCTCCACCGTTTCAGTTTCGAGTTAGGATTTTTATCGGACATTGAAAATGGGAGGGGTTGGTGGTCAGTAAATATGTTTAGGTTATTGACCCAATATAGATAGTGTCTAAAGATTTTTTAAGGCCCACACATTTGCTAGGAGCTCACGCTAATTTGTAGCATAGTTTTCTTCAGTAAGAGACAAAGTCCGCGATATGATTGTGATAGGACGTCCATTCTGCGAAAGCACCGCTCCGATAGCTTGGGACGAAGCGTCTGTCGTAAGATCATATTTTGATGTGTTTTGAGTGTTTAGTACCAACATCTCAATTATCGCCTCGTAGAAATTCAGTAAGAGGTTTCGCAATAGCCGCATAGTCCTTGACAAATCTCCTGTAATATTCTGCTAGACCTAAAAAGGACCGTAGGCCTCTTAGCGTATTAGGGACTTCACAATTTACGAAAGTTTCGATTTTCTTCGGACACGTCTTTATCCCATCAGTTGAAACAATGAATCCTAAGTATTCTACAGAGGTTTTAAAAAATTTGGACTTTCTTATGATACCCTCATGTTAGCGTGGTTTAGATTCTTTAGTATTCTATCGATATCATCAATATCTTTCTGCTCAGAATCTGAAAATGTAATGATATCATCAATGTAAACGTGGCAGGATTTTCTATTTCTTCACGCAAAACATCGTCTTTGTATGGAAAATACAAGGCGCGTTTTTAATCCCAAATGGCAGACGGTAAAACTTGTACTTTCCATTGTTTATGCTAAAAACGGTTTTTCGCGATCACGCTCGACCAAATTAATTTGGTTAAAACTTAGAAAAAAGGTTGCGAAAAATTTTGACTTTCCGAGATTTTATAGGATAAAAGACGGATCAGGTATTTGTCCGGAATGGTTTTTGAGCTAAGTTTCGTGAAGTCAAATACAAGCCGTTTGTTGGGTTTGCCATGTTCATCCAAACCTTTTTTATCGACAACCCAAACCGGACTATTATAAGGGGATCGCGACGGTCTCACAATGACGTTCCTTTAAAGTTCTTTTACCTCTTTATTTACAAACACTATCATTGATATGGGGTATGATTGATACCTGGAGTATATTGGCTCCTGCTCTTTGGTTCTAATTGTAGCAGCAATTTTGGTGTTCTACGGTGAAACTTCATTTGGGTTTGCAAAAACACCCAAATTTTCATTAATTTGTTTTAAAAAATCCTCTTCAACATTTTTTGGAATGCAAACGTCACTTATTAAAGCATTAACAGTATCTAATTCAAGGTAACTTAGCTTTTCTTTCGAGTTTCCAAGGTTTTTATATTTTTTAATCCAATAACATTTGTAATATAGTTATTCGAAGTACCAGTGTGAATGAGCAGTTTTATATTCCTGCCACCTATTGTTCTTTCGATGTAGGGAAGTACTGACCCTCCTCTAAAAAATTAATCTCATCTTCAATGACTGTATCAGCATACTTAAGAACTAAACTATCTACTTTATATATAGAAAGCTTCAACATTGATCATCATGTCCTTGTATTTACTGAAACATGGTTAAATAATAATTTTTTAAATACTGAAATTCTATGCGACAAGTTTAATATATACCGCCGGGATCGAGGTAATAGCACTACTGGTGGTGGAGTCCTTATTTCGGTTTCTTGTAATTTTGCATCTAAACTTATGGAAGTTGACTCCTCAACTGATATTGAATTTATAGCCGTTTTAATAAAACTAAATGGAAAACGAATCTTTGTCACATGTTCGTACATTCCACCGTCTTCTCCGCAAATTATATATACTGAACATGCCGAAGCTATCGCATCAGTTAGTCGTTCTGCATGTAGTGGCGATTCCGTTTTTGTCTGGATCTGCCGTTGACTATCAGAGGTACTCTGTTAGCCATGCTGAATATACATCACTAAATAAATCATGTTATGAAAACTATATTAACACAATGAAATATAATTTTAAACGTAATCCAAAATCGTTTTACAAGTTTGTTAATTCTAAGAAAAAAACAACAGGCTTCCCTTCTTCTATAAAGTTTAAACAGTATGAATCCAGTGATTATGCAACTATAGGCAACTTTGTTGCCGCCACTGTATTATTTATTAATTCTTCATTACACTCGTTCTGTTAATAAGACTACGTTGTCTGTGTGTATGTTCGAAACCGTATTACTTAATACCTATACACACTAACATTCATTCCACCGCAACACATTTATATATATTTACATTAATACATATTTAATAACTGTAATGTCGTACGTTTCCAAAAGCTGCAGACAATTGAAGTATACTTACGAATCTTATTAATCTGAGCTGAACCATTCGCACGACAATACAAAATTTTTTAAAGCTTACTTTCAAATAAATGACTGTTACATCCTTTAGCGTTTATTATATAATCCTTTGTAGATATAGCCGTTTGTTTTTTGTTCATATAATCGCTTATTTTGGTCGAAAGATTCCCGTTTTAGGTAACGATATGTTATTTTAGCTATATTTTTTACAAAAAATGAAGACTTAATTTCAGAAATGGATTTTAAAATCTATAAATTAATCCACCTACTAAAAACGAAACCTTCAAATCGATCGATTTTCATCACATACCTGATTACTCTTATTATGTATACATAAATTCAGTTGCCTGTGAATACGTAGTGTATACTGAAATTAGTACTCCATTTGGTAGCGAAATAGAGTACTTCCAAAACTAGTCTCTGTGGGTGCTCCAAGGAGTAGTGAAAAATACTAGTTTCGAAACTAACGTCTATAAGTACTCCATGGGGTAGTGAAATAGAGTACTTTCGAAACTACCCCATAAGAGTACTCTATGGGGTAGTAAAATAGAGTACTTTCAAAACTAGTATTTGTAGGTGCTCTATGGTGTAGCGACATAGAGTAGTTTTGGGGTTACCCCAATGTAATGCATAGCTGGGTTACGTGGTCCAGCCCTAGGACATCGCAATGTAAATTGGAGTATGTTTTTACATACATTTAGGTTAGGTATTGGAGTAGTCCTACTCCCTTATGGAGTAGTCCATACACGCATGTAGAGAGTAGTCTCGTTTTTTGTAGGGGTGTAGTTTCAATCGAAACTAGTCAGGGTAACCTGTCTGTGAAAACCTGGGTTCAATTCCCAGCTCAGCCAAGAATGAAAAATTATCGGCTGAAGTGCACTTTACGGGGCGTACGAAAAAAAAATATAAAAAGAATGCCACCCGATCCAGAATTAAAAAAAAAAAATACCAAAATTAATATTTAAAGGGGCTGAGGCCCGTGGGGACCCCTGGGTCCATAAAACCGCCCCGCCCACTGAATGGTATGTGTGGGTACTCAAATTAAAGGTAATTGTGCAACAAAAACGAAAATAATAAAATTTTGGGTGGGCGGCATTTCTAGGGCCCTCTGGGGCAAAAAAAGTGTCCCCCCCATAACACTTATGTATGTATATATATCTGTGTGGATACTCAAATTAAAGGTAATTTGCTCACGATTGCAAATATGTATTTTGTTTTTGTATTCGTTTAATATTTTCCTCTCTAGGTTAATTTATGTATCTTTTATAGCTATGCAGAGAAGTTTTAGTTAGCGAAGCCGGTCTTTGTTATACCATAGAGAAGAAAATCCTTTTGCCCGGCCGAAGGCCGGCTATGCAGAGAAGCTTTAGTAAGCGAAGCCGGTCTTTGTTATACCATAGAGGAGAAAATCCTTGCGCCCGGCCGAAGGCCGGCTATACAGAGAAGCTTTAGTTAGCGAAGCCGGTCTTTGTTATACCATAGAGGAGAAAATCCTTGCGCCCGGCCGAAGGCCTGCTATACAAAGAAGCTTTAGTTACAAAAAAATAAAAAAATATTAAAACTCATTTGAAAATTTTAGCGCATAGGTATAACATTAAAAAAGCAAAATAGAAACAAAATATTTACAATCGTATGCAAAATACCTTTCATTCGAGTACCCACACATAGTTATAAGGGTGGGAGGGGCAATTTTGTTACCCCCAGAGGGACCCAGAAGTCCCGCTCGACCTAAATTTTATTAATTTCGTATTTTTTACACAATTACCTTTAATTTGAGTACCCACACATACCACTAAGTGGGCGGGCCGCTTTTTTTGATCAATGGGGTCCCAGGGGCCTCAGCCCCCTTAAATTTTAATTTTGGTTTTTTTCTTTTTTTATTCCAGAGGGGGTCCAACTTTTTTTTTTTTTTTTTTTCCGTACGCCCCGTAAAGTGCACTTTTGCCAAATTATCTAAAATTTTAATTCATTTCATGTTGTGAAATTACTTTCTTCATAAAAGTAATTTAATGAAAATTAAATTCAATAAACTTACCCCTGATTAAAATAGCGAAATTTAAAAAAATATAATTTGGTATGTATGTCAGGGCTGCCGAACTTGGTCTTTTCCGACAAAATTTAGTCGGATGGTAGGTCAAACCTAATTTTGGGCGGTTTGAGAAAAGGTACTAAATTTATTTTAACAAATTTAGAACGCTGGTCGCAAAAAAGCCAATTGTAAATCTAATATATTTTAAAAACACAAAATTGTTTTTGATTGTTGATCAAACTATGGATGTCACAATGAAATAAAATGTATAACGTTAGTAGCAAGTTACGTTAACGGTGTTCGTGTTATAAATGATAGTTTTGTCACCTTATTTGAGCTTACCAAGTCAGATTCCGTTTACATTTTTTCTCTTATAAAAACTTTGTGTCAACAAACAATATTCCTTTAAGAAATTTGATGGGATTGCCATGAAATGGCGCTAACGTCATGACTGGAAATG
This sequence comes from Pollenia amentaria, assembly GCA_943735925.1. NCBI lineage: Eukaryota > Metazoa > Arthropoda > Insecta > Diptera > Polleniidae > Pollenia > Pollenia amentaria. The sequence goes on from OX031006.1 coordinate 107,755,120, forward strand.
TTGGTAAGCTTAAATCTTGCTCAGCAATGACAAAAATATTGAGGTTCTTTGTGGTAATTTTAAAAGTAACTTAAAAAAAATTTCAGAAATACCTTTCTGTACCACCCCAAAAGATTTTAGGTGTTTCTAATACAGTTAGACTTCTATTTGTGTCATGTTTTTATAAAGTCAAAAGTATAAGAACCGCAGAACTTGCAGAAAGTATGGGTGAGTTCCACAACTGCAGATGCAGAACAACTCGCTTTTTACGCATTCAACCGTGTAGAAACAATAAGCAAACTGTACATTGTTAAACTCTTCGATACATTTCTTACGTTGTCTGAAAATTATTAGGATGTTTTTGAGCTCAGCTTATAAACATAGCTTTAAAATGGTTAGAAACATTTGCAAAACCCATAAATAGTGAACGCCACGTCAGTAAATGAAAACGTTATTGTTCACTCGGCGTCGCAAGAATAATTTCATTCAATCTATAATTTAACCATCAATGAAAAACTTACTTACAGCACTTCAAATAAAAAAACCCTAGACATGGGTAAGAGAAACGTTCTAGGGTACAAAGGAAATAGAACACCATGATTATTGCCAACAAATCTAAGTTTGATGTATGTGTCGGTTATGCTTGGAAAAGTTTTTTGTAAAAGCACAGAAAAGAAATATTGTAAAGACTGCTTTGAGTGTTCTGGGTTGTCTCCAGCTAGCCTCATGGCTAGCTTTTACTATCACGTTTTACGGGACTTCCAATTATTGCCGACCACCTTGAGACACTTGATGTGCCAAACAGTGCTGCGACGATTTTGTTTAATTATAGCGGCTAAAGCTCCTTTGTTGCTAAGCCTTATTTTTAAGACCGGTCCTCTTTTTTAAAGTTATTGCACCAACTTTTACTTTTTCATATTTTTTAATGATACATTTTACTGTTGATTCGGGAAGATAATTTTAGTCGATATTTCGCTATAGCTCCTGCCCGATTTTAATTTATTAACAATAAAAATTCGAATTTCTTTACAAAATGGATTACCACGCTTAATGTCAAAATTAAAATAAAACCATGATAAAAAATTCCGCTTTTTTGCTTTCTGATATTACTTTACCTTAATTATAATGGCACATTGTAATTTTTTATTGCTAATCTAATTTTTCTTTCGACTTTAAGACGAATTTATAGACTGTGCGAAATAATAATGGTCAAATTATTTTGGTATAAAATAATAAACCTTAGTTAAAGTTTGTGCTTTAAAAACAGAGTATTCTAATATATGCAAAAATCATTTTAAAAATTTAAAGACAATAAAACATCCTTTCAGAAAAGTTAACTTTTTGGGCGAAGTCTATTTTATTTTCTAAAATATAATTCTTTAAATGTTAACTTGTGAAAAAATATTTGGTGTGTGAATAAATAGTGGTTAGGGCTCTTATATACCAAAAAAATATACCGAACATCTTAAAAGAATAAAAAATATTCATTCATTTTTGAAAAATATACACATTTCAATCTTTAAAAAAATGTTTTTACCAATTTAAAATAAACCCATTTTTAGATGAAAAGATAAACAAAACGTCGGAGTATTTTGCCAATCTAGCCAGACATTCCTTTTTTTAGTTTATATTGCTTCTGAAAAGTTATCGATGAAACTTGCCAGGAATATGTGCTATGGTCATAGGCGGGTGAAGCTCGAAAATTAATCAAATCGGACCAAGAGGGGAAAAGTTCCCCCTAAAAGAACAAATCCTATTTCTTAAAAATGAATTTTTTTAAAGTTGTTCCATACTTTTGCTTAGCAAATGCAGTTTTTAACGTCGGCGAAAGTTAAAGTTAAGTTAAAGTTAAAATTTAATTTAAATATTTGCAAAAATAATGATAATATATAAAGAAATGGAATTCTTATGCCTTAATACCATAAAAATTAAATGTTTGTGCTTTTATGAGTAGCGGAAGGTATCCGTTCAATCCCACCCCTGGAACGACCCTGTAAATTTTTTTTTCCCAATTTCCACAAAATATTCATTTTTAAGCTTTTATGTCGCTTTTATGTATTTTTTAGTATTTAATTTATCTGAAATAATTTCTTTATTGATTATTATAGCTTATTTATAATAGTTACAATAAATTTTATTTAAAATAATAACAACTAATTTACTTAGTGTTATATAGATGTTGATATGTAACAACTACCTCCTTGACATATAAAATTTCGCATAATTTTTTTTTTCCTAAAAATTGCAACTTCTTTTCAACGGGTTTAGCATAACATTCCTGAGGTATTTGGGATAACTGTATTCTTGTATCATTATCACTAATTTATTTAATAAAAAATGCTTGTTCATTAGAATAAGTTAAAAATTCTTTATTATTCTTTTAACAGTGCTTCATTAAATGGTTATTCCACTATATGGGCTTGAGGCTTTTATAAGACTATCATATCAAATATGTTTATTCTTAATTCTAGCTTAAATCTAACTATAAATTATGCAATGTAAGCATAACGTTTATGCTAACATTGTCTTTAAGTGAAGTAAAAAAACTGTGGGAGCGAAAACAAAGGAATCAAATTACTTTGTTAGATTTTTGTTGTCGCACCCTACAGTTTTTGTCTATTGGGGAGTATAACCCGTATGTTAACTGCCCCCTCCCCCTTAAGCATCGGAAGTCTCTGTCGGATCATACTCCTCAATAAAGGCTCTCCACCGTTTCAGTTTCGAGTTAGGATTTTTATCGGACATTGAAAATGGGAGGGGTTGGTGGTCAGTAAATATGTTTAGGTTATTGACCCAATATAGATAGTGTCTAAAGATTTTTTAAGGCCCACACATTTGCTAGGAGCTCACGCTAATTTGTAGCATAGTTTTCTTCAGTAAGAGACAAAGTCCGCGATATGATTGTGATAGGACGTCCATTCTGCGAAAGCACCGCTCCGATAGCTTGGGACGAAGCGTCTGTCGTAAGATCATATTTTGATGTGTTTTGAGTGTTTAGTACCAACATCTCAATTATCGCCTCGTAGAAATTCAGTAAGAGGTTTCGCAATAGCCGCATAGTCCTTGACAAATCTCCTGTAATATTCTGCTAGACCTAAAAAGGACCGTAGGCCTCTTAGCGTATTAGGGACTTCACAATTTACGAAAGTTTCGATTTTCTTCGGACACGTCTTTATCCCATCAGTTGAAACAATGAATCCTAAGTATTCTACAGAGGTTTTAAAAAATTTGGACTTTCTTATGATACCCTCATGTTAGCGTGGTTTAGATTCTTTAGTATTCTATCGATATCATCAATATCTTTCTGCTCAGAATCTGAAAATGTAATGATATCATCAATGTAAACGTGGCAGGATTTTCTATTTCTTCACGCAAAACATCGTCTTTGTATGGAAAATACAAGGCGCGTTTTTAATCCCAAATGGCAGACGGTAAAACTTGTACTTTCCATTGTTTATGCTAAAAACGGTTTTTCGCGATCACGCTCGACCAAATTAATTTGGTTAAAACTTAGAAAAAAGGTTGCGAAAAATTTTGACTTTCCGAGATTTTATAGGATAAAAGACGGATCAGGTATTTGTCCGGAATGGTTTTTGAGCTAAGTTTCGTGAAGTCAAATACAAGCCGTTTGTTGGGTTTGCCATGTTCATCCAAACCTTTTTTATCGACAACCCAAACCGGACTATTATAAGGGGATCGCGACGGTCTCACAATGACGTTCCTTTAAAGTTCTTTTACCTCTTTATTTACAAACACTATCATTGATATGGGGTATGATTGATACCTGGAGTATATTGGCTCCTGCTCTTTGGTTCTAATTGTAGCAGCAATTTTGGTGTTCTACGGTGAAACTTCATTTGGGTTTGCAAAAACACCCAAATTTTCATTAATTTGTTTTAAAAAATCCTCTTCAACATTTTTTGGAATGCAAACGTCACTTATTAAAGCATTAACAGTATCTAATTCAAGGTAACTTAGCTTTTCTTTCGAGTTTCCAAGGTTTTTATATTTTTTAATCCAATAACATTTGTAATATAGTTATTCGAAGTACCAGTGTGAATGAGCAGTTTTATATTCCTGCCACCTATTGTTCTTTCGATGTAGGGAAGTACTGACCCTCCTCTAAAAAATTAATCTCATCTTCAATGACTGTATCAGCATACTTAAGAACTAAACTATCTACTTTATATATAGAAAGCTTCAACATTGATCATCATGTCCTTGTATTTACTGAAACATGGTTAAATAATAATTTTTTAAATACTGAAATTCTATGCGACAAGTTTAATATATACCGCCGGGATCGAGGTAATAGCACTACTGGTGGTGGAGTCCTTATTTCGGTTTCTTGTAATTTTGCATCTAAACTTATGGAAGTTGACTCCTCAACTGATATTGAATTTATAGCCGTTTTAATAAAACTAAATGGAAAACGAATCTTTGTCACATGTTCGTACATTCCACCGTCTTCTCCGCAAATTATATATACTGAACATGCCGAAGCTATCGCATCAGTTAGTCGTTCTGCATGTAGTGGCGATTCCGTTTTTGTCTGGATCTGCCGTTGACTATCAGAGGTACTCTGTTAGCCATGCTGAATATACATCACTAAATAAATCATGTTATGAAAACTATATTAACACAATGAAATATAATTTTAAACGTAATCCAAAATCGTTTTACAAGTTTGTTAATTCTAAGAAAAAAACAACAGGCTTCCCTTCTTCTATAAAGTTTAAACAGTATGAATCCAGTGATTATGCAACTATAGGCAACTTTGTTGCCGCCACTGTATTATTTATTAATTCTTCATTACACTCGTTCTGTTAATAAGACTACGTTGTCTGTGTGTATGTTCGAAACCGTATTACTTAATACCTATACACACTAACATTCATTCCACCGCAACACATTTATATATATTTACATTAATACATATTTAATAACTGTAATGTCGTACGCTTCCAAAAGCTGCAGACAATTGAAGTATACTTACGAATCTTATTAATCTGAGCTGAACCATTCGCACGACAATACAAAATTTTTTAAAGCTTACTTTCAAATAAATGAATTGGAATCAAAACAAAGTTTGCTATTAAAAGTTGTATTTACTTGTTCGGATTTGTTAAAAGAAAATTTAACAAAATCTTTAAAAAAAATTTTTTAATAGAATACGTGTGTCGGTTCATAAAGAAAATACATAAAGTAAAATTATGACGGAATATAACTACAAAAAATGCCCCGCAGTGGACACCAATAGGATGGTTCAGTGCGACAGGTGTGACAGCTGGTTTCATTTTGAGTGTGTCAACGTAAGCAGCGATGTAGCTAATATTAGCTGGATGTGTGACAATTGTGGCCACCAACCTGCAGTCTCAATTAGCACACCAACTCGCCACGCTTCTATGGGCAGAACTGAGAAGCAACCCATGGACAATCCAGTTGGTACCACTGTAGCCACATCACCCACAACATCGGCCATACATACTGCTGTTACTACCCTACAATGTGCGGACTTTGCTACGTCTAGTCACAACCCAAATAATGTTGTGACGTGGTCAAGCACATTTTTGCAATGCAATTCTTCAAGCTTTGCAAAACCTCAGGGTGCCCTGTCAAACCCGTCAGGTGAAACTCATCAGCGGCAAGCGAAAGAAACCTCGTTGAACCAACGTGATCTACAACTGCTAGAAGAAGAGTGGGAACTTCAAAAAAGGTACTTGGAACGAAATTACGCAATTCTAGCGCAAGCCGAGGGCAGCTTAGGTAATGAAAGTGGTATTTCATTAAACTTTACATCAAATCAGCCCACGGCGTTGCAGTTAGCAGCAAGGCGGGTGATACCAAGAGACCTACCATCCTTCGACGGCAATCCAGAAGATTGGCCATTATTTTTAAGCAGTTTTAAAAATAGCACTGAAATTGCCGGATACTCAGACGCTGAAAATCTTATGCGCCTACAATCCTGCCTGCGTGGAAAGGCTAAAGATTTAGTGAGAAGTAAATTACTTTTACCCTCTATGGTGCCCGAGATCATACAAACCCTCGAAATGTGCTGCGGCAGGCCGGAATACATCCTTGAAAGTCTAATAGAAAAGGCTCGTAAATTTCCACCCCCGAAAGACAAACTGGAAAGTTTCATTGAGTATGAGCTCATGATCAGAAATCTATGTTCTACAATGGAAGCATGTTCTATGGACGCACATCTTAATAACCCCATGTTGGTGAAGGAACTGGTAGAAAAACTTCCCAATACCCTAAAATTAAACTGGGCAATGCATCCAAAGGACAACAAAACCCCAACTATTAAAGTTTTTAGTGAGTGGATGTATAACATTGCGACGGCCGCCAGCCAAGTGGTCTCTCCAACTGTATTTAAACGTAACGTTTCCATGAACTTACACATCACGGGTATGGAACAGAATCAATCGCAACAAAAGTCAAACTGTTCTATGTGTGGTAGCGCAACTCACAAAATACAAAACTGTGAAGGGTTCAAAGATGCCACGTTAGATCAAAGGTGGGCAATCGTAAATGCTAAAAAACTTTGCCGCCAGTGCCTCAATTTCCATCGCCGCAAATGTTTCTTCAGCAAACCTTGCGGTATTGACAATTGCCCGGTTAAACACCACCAGTTAATGCACAAACACAACAACACCGTTCAAGCGGAAAATCAAGCTGCATCTAAAGAAACTGAAAATCTGATAAACGCTCACAACAATATTAAACAAGATCTTAATTTACTTTTCAGATTTATTCCTATTCGTCTGTATGGCAAGTACAAAACTGTGGAAGCATTCGCGTTTTTAGACGAGGGCTCGTCTGTGACGTTAATTGATCACGAACTCTTCGAAGAGTTAAACCTAGAGGGTACAGAAGAATCTTTGACTCTTAAATGGACAGGTAAAACTACCCGCGACGAAGAAGGATCAATACGCTTTTCGATGTGGGTGTCAGATGTCGAAAATAAAAGGCAATTTATGTTAAACGACGTTCACACTATTATAAACCGGGATCTACCTACAGAGTCAATGAATATCAACCAAGTAGTGAAAAGATACCCCTACTTAAAAGGTTTGCCGCTGAAATCATACGAAAGCGCGAGACCGGAGATCTTGATCGGCGTGAACAACTGGAGACTTGCTGTCCCACTCAAAATTCGCGAAGGTGACATAAATCTACCAATTGCATCTAAAACGCGTTTGGGCTGGTCTTTACAAGGTTGTACATCAAAGAAGTCGATGCCGGCCTTTGTAAACGTAAATGCGTGTGAGTGCGAAAAACAATACCAAGCGCTCCACGAACAAATGAAAAACTATTTTGCAATTGAGGCGTCCCCCGAAAAAAACATATTGTCACCAGAGAACCAATAAGCCCTTAAGATAATGGAAGATACGTGCATCAAAAAGGAGGGACAGTACGAGATAGGCCTACTTTGGAAAAGTAACAACCCTCAACTGCCGGACAGTTATAACTCTGCCCTGCATAGATTGAATTGCTTGCAGAAGAAATTTAAAAGGGATAAACTGTTACGCACAACCATGCAAGATGAAATCAACAAGCTAGTCAACAAAGGCTACGCGAAAAAGCTGTCTCACCAAGAGCTACAGGCATGTACTCAACCAGTCTGGTACTTGCCTATATTTATTACACGAAACCCAAATAAACCTGAGAAAGTACGTTTAGTTTGGGACGCTGCCTCCAAGGCTAACGGTACATCGCTTAACGACTTTCTTATGACAGGACCAGACATGCTAAGACCCCTCTTTGATATCTTAATAGACTTCCGTGCAGGGGAAATTGCAATTTGCGGGGACATTTCGGAAATGTTCCACCGCATAAATGTTCGTGCAGAAGATATGCAGGTGCAGCGATTTTTATGGTACGACGACTTTAATAATGAACGAAGTCCAAGCGTATATGGCATGCGAGCACTTACATTTGGTATATCATGTGCGCCCTGCATAGCACACTACATTCGCAACAAAAATGCAGATACATTCTGTTCAATATACCCGAGTGCAGTAGATGCAATTAAATTCCATCACTACGTAGACGACTTCATTGTTAGTGTGGATACGTACGAGGAAGCGCTAAAACTTGCTACAAACGTCGAAACCATACACGCAGCAGCAGGTTTCTCCATGCATAACTGGACAACAAATTGCACGAAATTACAGAATCAGTTTCCCCGTAATAATAGCAAAGATCAGACTTCACACCATCTGGGTCCTCTGGGCCCTGTAGAAAAGATATTGGGGATGCATTGGGATCCCAAAAACGATGTCTTTAAGTACATTTGTAAATTTTCTAGACTCAGTAGAGATATTTTCCAGGATGAAATAATGCCAACCAAAAGAGAAGTTCTACAGGTACTAATGGCCATATTTAACCCGTTGGGACTCCTGTCAATTCACACAATAAGTCTTAAAATACTCCTGCAAGACATCTGGCGCTCTCAAATCAAATGGGACGACGAGCTGACAGCCGATTTATATCGCAAATGGAATCAATGGACCGTTACTTTATCAGACATATCAGAGGTTGCAATTCCACGTTACTATTCAACCCTCTTACCAACAGCTACCAACATCGAACAACACACATTTGTTGATGCCGGATAATTTGCATACGCAGCTGCATGCTACCTTCGAGTCTTAAATAATTCTGACGTCGACGTATCGATTATTGCAGCCAAATGCAAGGTGGCACCCCTAAAAGTTATATCCATACCAAGGATGGAACTTCAAGCAGCGGTGATCGGCGTTAGGTTAGCATCGAAAATTCTCAACAGCAGGCGCATTAAGTTCAGGAGATGCTTTTGGTGGACGGACTCAAAAACAGTTTTGAACTGGTTATCAATGGACCCACGCAACTTTAAACCCTTTGTAATGCATCGTGTTGGTGAGATCCTGGAAACCACAAACCTCTCGCAGTGGAATTGGGTTTCATCGAAGTTAAATCCAGCCGACGCTGCTACAAAAATCTCAAAGGTGAACACTGATCAATGGTTTAACGGACCTCAATTTCTAAGAGGCGATAAAGAAAATAGGCCTGTATTTTCGAATTCCAAGCACCTAAGCCAAGAGATCGAGTCAACTATAACCGAAGGGTGCGAGCTGCGCCATAGCGTTTTTCATGTTCTCGAAAAGCAATATTTCGAACCAAACATCAAATATTTCTCATGCTGGAGAAATCTCTACAGATCCCTTGCAACGTTTATACTATATATTAATCGGGTCAAATGTATAACAAAGAAGAAGGACCCACCAACAGAGATTAATTTCGATATGATTCAACAATCCAAAAACGTTTTGTATAAAGTGGCTCAACGTGTAAAATACGCTGAAGAAATCGCTGACATTTGTATAAATAAAAATGTGAGTAAAAACAGCAAAATAAAACAACTTAACCCATTTTTAGACGAATATGGTGTTCTGCGAGGTGAAGGGAGAGTACCATCCTTAAATTGCAATCGGCCGATCATATTGCCTCATGATCACTATCTAACGTTCGTAATTGTTCGTCACTACCACGAACTCCATCACCATTGCTTTCACGAAACTATAATCAATTATTTAAGAAGCAAATATTACATCCCTCGTCTGCGTGTACTATATAAAGTGGTACGTAGACAATGTCAACGTTGCAAAAATACGTCGAGTTCACCCGTGATACCCCAGATGGCTACTCTATCATATGCCAGACTAGCTTGCTTTGAAAGGCCATTTACATTCGTTGGTATCGATTTTTTTGGCCCATACTACGTCACCGTCGGAAGGCATAAGGAAAAGAGGTGGGGAGTAGTATTCACATTAGAGTGACCGCAAAAAATCAATGTCGGAATCTTGTTCGTCTTAACCCCACAAAACGAACATCCTTTCCAGATATTGGGATAGCCAAAATTTGAGCCCGATTAAACGACGGTAACACGTGCCGCTCGTCGCTCAAAATTTGAAAAAAACGATTTTTTGGCCAAAAAGTTGACGTATTGAGCCATAACTCGAGAGCGGTAAATAATAAAAACACGCACGATATCACAAAAGATAGCTTATTTTGTTCAACAAAATTGTTGTAACTCTGAGTCAAACCCAGTTACGGCAGCCTTTAGCTCCGAAAACGTGACCTGGTGCCACCAGGAGCATACTTCATATATTATGTTATTATGTGATAAATTTTTAATTTTTTTGGTATATTTTTGAGTTTAAAGTAGAAATGTAATAAAAAACACAAGTAATACAGTTAAATTCAAGAACATTTTTATTTTAATATATAAAAATCAGGGATATATTCAATAATATTACATAGTTATCCAATTTATTATAGAGCTTTTGTTAAAGTACTTTTTGAAACGTCGGGATACAATGCTCGGCATTTGCTTACAACTTGCAGGACATATTGCTTTTGTTCTTCATCTTTTGTCAGAAGGTCGTTGAAGTCAGTTATTAATTTAATACCACGCTCAGCCATATCATTTACTACTTTTAATGTTTTGACAATTTTCAATCCTTCTTGGAAGTTATTATTTTGAGGCCAGGTGTTTGGATTTTGTCTAAGAAAATCTATTTTTATATTAAATCGGTCAAAAAAATTAAACGTTTCTTTGGAAAGTAAATTAATTAATCCTCCATCAACCAACTCTTCTAACTTTTCTTTCCTAACTTTTGGATTTACAGAAATGCCACGAGAATTTTAATAGCTACACTAGAGGCACTTAACCTTGACCCTCTTAAGTACAAAGTCTCCAAAACTTTCTTACATACTAGAAGGAAAATGTTCAGAGAACAGTATACTAAAAATATTTCAGATAAAGTAAACATTCCAGAAAAAGAGGCCGTGGTTGTCCATTGGGACGGTAAACTTTTATCGGGCGTTTTAAAAAATGAGCAATGTGAGCGAATAGCTATTGCTATTTCATACGGCGATAAGGAACAACTGCTGGGAGTTCCTGTAACAAAAAACAGCTCAGGAGAGGAGCAAGCAATTGCCGTATATGAATGCCTACAGCAATGGGGTCTTCCCAACACCGTCAAGGCGATGTGCTTTGATACTACAGCATCCAACACTGGAAGATTTAAAGGAGCATGCGTCATATTGCAACAAATGTTAGGAAGCGAATTACTGCACCTAGCTTGCCGTCGCCATATCTTGGAAATTATGTTAAGAGGCGTATTCGACACAAAAATGGGTTCAACCACGGGACCTCATCCAGACATTTTCAAAAGATTTCTCCTTGCGTGGCCCAAGATAGACAAACAAAAATATGACACAGGTATTAGTGGCAATCTAATACAAAAGCAGCTATCTCCAGAATAAATTGCACATGTTACTGCTGAATTCAAAAAGAAATTAACTGAAAACCATCCAAGAGATGACTACAAGGAGCTGTTGCAGTTGGTTCTCGTATTTGTTGGATCACTAGACGGCAATGTTGTGGGTTTTAGAACTCCAGGCGCCATTCATCACGCCAGATGGATGGCAAAGGCTATTTACTGCTTTAAAATATTTATTTTTCGGCGCCAATTTAAGATGTCTAGAGGAGAAGAAAGTTCTGTAAGTGATATTGCTGTTTTTCTAGTTAAAATTTACTGTAAAGCTTGGTTCAATGCTCCAAAAGCTCATCTAGCGCCAAAGCAAGATTTAGACATTTTGCGTAGTCTATTAGACTATAAAGAATGTGACAACGACATCGCAGAAAAAGCACTCACTAAATTTTCGAATCATTTGTGGTATTTGAATACAGAGTTGGTTGGATTGTCGTTCTTTGATCCCACCATTACAGACGATGAAAAGTTATTAATAGCTAATAAATTGCTCAGTAGCACAGATGAACCATCAGAGCAAGCTAGGGTTGTAAATCCAAAAGTTAGAAGAGTTGGTTGATGGAGGATTAATTAATTTACTTTCCAAAGAAACGTTTAATTTTTTTGACCGATTTAATATAAAAATAGATTTTCTTAGACAAAATCCAAACACCTGGCCTCAAAATAATAACTTCCAAGAAGGATTGAAAATTGTCAAAACATTAAAAGTAGTAAATGATATGGCTGAGCGTGGTATTAAATTAATAACTGACTTCAACGACCTTCTGACAAAAGATGAAGAACAAAAGCAATATGTCCTGCAAGTTGTAAGCAAATGCCGGGCATTGTATCCCGACGTTTCAAAAAGTACTTTAACAAAAGCTCTATAATAAATTGGATAACTATGTAATATTATCGAATATATCCCTGATTTTTATATATTAAAATAAAAATGTTCTTGAATTTAACTGTATTACTTGTGTTTTTTATTACATTTCTACTTTAAACTCAAAAATATACCAAAAATATTAAAAATTTATCACATAATAACATAATATATGAAGTATGCTCCTGGTGGCACCAGGTCACGTTTTCGGAGCTAAAGGCTGCCGTAACTCGGTTTGACTCAGAGTTACAACAATTTTGTTCATAACAAAAATTTTGAAGAACAAAATAAGCTATTTTTTGTGATATCGTGCGTGTTTTTATTATTTACCGTTCTCGAGGTATGGCTCAATACGTCAACTTTTTGGCCAAAAAATTCGTTTTTTTCAAATTTTGAGCGACGAGCGGCACGTGTTACCGTCGTTTAATCGGGCTCAAATTTTGGCAATCCCAATATCTGGAAAGGGGATTCGTTTTGTCGGGTTAAGACGAACAAGATTCCGACATTTTTTTTGCCCCATATAAGTTGCGGTCACTCTAATTCACATGCTTAACGATTCGAGCCATACACGTGGAAGTGGCACATAGTTTAGATACGAGCTCCTGCATAATGTGCATTTCAAATTTCATAAGTCGCCGCGGAATGCCTAGAGAGATATTTATCGATAACGGTACCAATTTCAAAGCCACAGCAAACGTGTTAAAAGAGGAGCAACAACGCTTTAATCTAGGCGATATTACTAACAAATTCGATGAAATCAAGTGGATATTTAACCCACCTGCTGCCCCACACATGGGAGGAGCCTGGGAACGAATGGTAAAGTCCATTAAAACAGTTCTAAGTGCGGCATTTCCCAACTTCAAATTCAATGATGAAAGTTTTAAAAACGCCTTATGCGAAGCTGAATTTATAATCAACTCACGTCCGTTAACATTCGTTTCACTGGACACGGAAGACGATGACCCCTTAACACCAAACCACCTACTTCTAGGTTGTTCTTCAGGCTACAAACCTATTTGTTCAGAAAACAACTTACGTGATCGTTGGAGACAAACACAAAAATTTGCAGATTTCTTTTGGCGACGATGGGTTAAAGAATATGCCCCAAATTTGTTACGACGAGGAAAATGGTTCACCAAATAAAACCCAGCTTCGGTTGGCGATGTAGTTGTTCTGGTCGATGAAAGTCTATCCCGAAACAATTGGCCAAAAGGTATAATCGTAGAAACCATTACAGCAAAAGACGGGCAAGTACGAAGAGTAAAAGTTAAAACGTCAACCAATATCTTGGAAAGACCCATTTCAAAAGTTGCTATCTTAGATGTCGGCATTTAACTATGAGGTAAATTCATCACTTCCCGACTCCTTTACGTGGGGGAGAATGTTGCCGCCACTTTATTATTTATTAATTCTTCATTACACTCGTTCTGTTAATAACACAGTACAACACATGATTTGCCAACTCAATTCTGTGAACTGTATGTGAAATTAGACCCAAAAAGAAGAATTTCTGCATCATTCGTTTTGTCTTCTTACCTGCGATTTGAAGTTAGTATCGATTTGAAGTTAGTACTATCGTATAGGGGAATTTATCACGTTTTAGGCCCTGTTGTTTGACATAGCTCGACAACCACTAGCCCAATTTAGTTGAAATAAATTTTAAAAAATTAAGAATTACAATTCCCTTAATCTGTTCATATATTGTTTTCCTATACAAGTAACACTTTCGAAGTTAAAAATGAATGTATGAAGGGAAAAAATTATTTTTTGCCTAAAAATTTAAATTTTTTTTTTTAAAAATACATAAAAAATGCAAAATGGAAAAAAGTTTCAAGTCTAGTTATTTTTTCGCAAAGTCACATAACCTATGAGCAAAATGAGACAAAGATCATAAAAATCGATGCACGCGTTTCGCTTTTATTCGCAATTGAGTAAAGGTATGAATTTCAAAAATCAGTTATAGCCACCACCCTTAAAATAAAAATATAAATTAAAAAATTATCATGCAAAAAAAAACTTTATTTATAAAAACTTAATGAAAATAAAATAATATGCAATTAATACGCAATTATAATATGCATAAAAACAAAATTTAGAACATTTTTTCAATTATTGGCAATATCCATCCTTGTAGAAGTTGACGCTTGTGGTTCTGATGATCTTGTTTTCTTCGTAGGTTGTTCATATTCATGGTCTGAGTCTGTATCGTCATCCGAGATACACATACTATTCAAGGGCGTGTTTCTTTCACTGTGTCCACCAATTTCAATGTCTTCATCTTCGGTGCTTTCTTCAAACTGCATAATTGTGGAACTCCACCAACAAACCTCCGCAAGCAATGCATCCAATTTTTTGCTTTTGAACCGCTTTTCAAATGGCATGGTCACCTGGTGGAACCTCTCTCCTTGTTCGTCTGATTCCTGAGGTGATTGTGCCAAAAAAGTATCGAGGTGGTGGTGCAAGAAATGCAATTTCAGCGTCATGGATGCACCGATTTTTTCGAAATAAAACAGCAACCTGTCCACTCGTTGCTGTATCTCTTCTCGCTGGACACGGTTCTTTCCTAGAACGCCTTCTATTACTTCTTTCAATGCGTTCCATGCATGTTGGTGGTCGTGATGCTCTGAAAGCAAATGTGTGAAAGAATCACTTTTGATCAATTTCCGAATATCAGGTCCATTGAGAATACCTGTTTTAAATACATAAGAAAAACGAAAAAATTATTGGTAATGCGAATGTATAGAAATTAACAAATTTAGATATGACAATATTGAAATACAGAGTACGATACGTACCGTTTTTAATTTTCTCATCACTGAGTTTCGGAAAGATGGATTTCAAACAGTCAAAGGCGCCGTTAACTTTTTTGACCACCACTTCAACGAATTTCCCAGCTATTCCCAGTTTCATGTGGAGCGGTGGCAACAAAATATCATCCAGGTCCTTTATCATAGGTTCATTGCGTAATTTTAATTGTTTGTTGAGCTCGGGAGTTCTTCCTTTCCAATCTTTACATTGATATTGATTTCCTTTGTATCGTGAATCCCAATTACAAAGGAAGCAGAAGTATTTTGGATATCCGCCCTTTTCTATAATCCCTTGTAGTATGTTGACCACCTTCAGATCGCAACAAATGTTCCATTTGTGTTCATCGTATTTGATTTTCTTCAAAATTTCGCCCAATGCTTCATACGTTTCCTTCATAGTTGTGCTGAATCCCAATGGAATGCATGGTTTTTTATTTTTTTTGTGCAGCAGCACAGCCTTCAAACTAGTAACTGAACCATCGATGAATAAACGCCAGTCGCCAGCGATATAATCCATTCCCAATTTTTTCACTAAACCTGGGATATCATGGCAGTACGTGAACGTATTTGCTTCGTCAACGGAATAAAATTTCTGAAAATCAGCTTGGCGTTGTCGGTATGATGTTGCGCTGACATTTTGCTGTGTGAGTTTTCTTCTCTTCAAAAATGATGTCAGCCATTCGGAGTCGTGTTGTGATAGTCCCAGCTTGGCCACAATGTAATCCATTTCGATTTGTGGTAGCGGTTGTGGTGCACTATTTTCAATATCGGGTATCCAATCAGCATCATCCAAATCGGTCGGATTGGTGAAAACGGTTTCGGCTAGCAGGGGCACAGTATCCGCACTCGGAGGTTTAGGTGCATCGGTATCAGCAGGGCGTTGCACTGGAAGTGTGGCAGTAAATGCAGCAGTGTATACTTTTGTTTTCAATTGTTGTCTGTTTAATCCAGGACGAAAATTTATGCATGCATAGCACCTGGATTCATCATGTCCAGTTGTGTCTTCCACCCAAATTACTGGCGTCATAAAAGATAACTTTCTACTTTTTCCGTGAATCCATTTTAGAAGGGTAGTATAACAACTGTTGCACACTGTGTTCGGCGTAAAATTTGCACCACTTAAATCTGCTTCATCGAAATAATTACAATACGCGGTTTTGAATTGCTCAGTAAACAAATTTTTTCGATCTTTTTTCTGTATTTTTCGGACGATATGACCACAAACGTAACAATATTCATCTAAATATGGGCACTTGTTGTTTTCCATATTGATATATTTTATGTTTTGTTGTTATTCACTTTTAAAAAACTGGAGAAAAATCACTTTTACTGTTCGCGTTCGTCGGCACTGGCTGAATGCCAAAAATCGATCAATGCACACCTATAAATACTACGTATTTTTGAATATTTTACTGCCAGGTACTTATAAATGGGCGCATATTTTAAGGGCGGCTGGCTATATACCTGATTCAGCACTTGTACGTTTCAAACTGTGCAAAACTTTCCAAATAATGACCACCCTTAAATGTGGGTGCAATTTCTGTAAAAAAATCATATAGGTAGCCACCGGAAAAACCCAAATAATAAAAAGGTCCACTTTCCGTTTAATTGTCCACGTACATTTATTACCGCAATCATAAAAATCAAATAACCTTTTGTTTATTCCTTTTTTTTTAATTCTCAGAATCATGAAAAAGGTGTCAATGTTTTCTCCAAATAATGTTGTGCATATCTCGAGCAAATTTTTGAAATTCATACATTTACTCAATTGCGAATAAAAGCGAAACGCGTGCATCGATTTTTATGATCTTTGTCTCATTTTGCTCATAGGTTATGTGACTTTGCGAAAAAATAACTAGACTTGAAACTTTTTTCCATTTTGCATTTTTTATGTATTTTTAAAAAAAAATTTAAATTTTTAGGCAAAAAATAATTTTTTCCCTTCATACATTCATTTTTAACTTCGAAAGTGTTACTTGTATAGGAAAACAATATATGAACAGATTAAGGGAATTGTAATTCTTAATTTTTTAAAATTTATTTCAACTAAATTGGGCTAGTGGTTGTCGAGCTATGTCAAACAACAGGGCCTAAAACGTGATAAATTCCCCTATACGATAGTACTAACTTCAAATCGATACTAACTTCAAATCGCAGGTAAGAAGACAAAACGAATGATGCAGAAATTCTTCTTTTTGGGTCTAATTTCACATACAGTTCACAGAATTGAGTTGGCAATCAATTAACTGAAAAATGTTGTACTGTGTAAGACTACGTTGTCTGTGTGTATGTTCGAAACCGTATTACTTAATACCTATACACACTAACATTCATTCCATCGCAACACATTTATATATATTTACATTAATACATATTTAATAACTGTAATGTCGTACGTTTCCAAAAGCTGCAGACAATTGAAGTATACTTACGAATCTTATTAATCTGAGCTGAACCATTCGCACGACAATACAAAATTTTTTAAAGCTTACTTTCAAATAAATGAATTGGAATCAAAACAAAGTTTGCTATTAAAAGTTGTATTTACTTGCTCGGATTTGTTAAAGGAAAATTTAACAAACTTATTTGCGGATTTTTTCTCGACAACATAATCAGATTCTACTTATGATGATTCAGTTAATTACCCATTCGAAATAGCTGCAAATAAATATACCTTCTCTTGATATTTCTACAATATCCGTTGCATTAAAAAACCTTAAATTTTCGTACAACTTTGGACCGGATAAAATTCCAAGCAATATTTTAATTAAATGCGCCGATACTATTGCCATCCCTTTAGAAATTATATTCAATGCATCAATAAAATATGGTTATTTTCCTAACGTTTGGAAAAATTCTTTCATTGTTCCTTTGTTTAAATCAGCAAAAAAGTCTGAAGTGGAAAACTACCGTGGAATCGTCAAACTTAGTATTATACCTAAACTATTTGAAAAAATTATCACTGAATACTTATCCCATCAAGTGTCTAACTTAATATCCCCTTATCAGCATGGATTTCAAAAAAGGTGCTCTACTACGACAAACCTTCTTCAACTCACAACCGTTATATTTTGAATTGTATTTTATGTTTAATGAACATTTTATTTAAGAATATTAAATTTAAAATGTCTGTAAGGATTATCTTCCACAGACAAATAAATAAATACTCTTGATCCTCTGACGGATCTTGATACGATTGAACATTGGGGTCTGCTATATAATTATAAGTTTCCTCAAGAAATTCATTGTCATGTCTAAGTTGGTTAATTCTTTGGATTTTCCGGGGATTTGTTTGTCAGATGCTAAGCGCCTTTTTGGCGCTTGAAACCCTTGAAATTAGTTACGTTGCACCGTTCGCATACTTACATCGGTGTCTATTGGTTGGGAAATTTGCGGAGAGTTGAAACCCTGTTGGTTTTAGTTTTGGACTGAATTCTGAACAAATCTGGGAAGATTTGGATGCAATTGAGAATTAGGATTTGAGGTACTGTGACGTTGAGACTGACTGAAAAACTGCTGAGGGCGATTTTGATAAAATGGTACATCTGTTTCTTGGAACTGCTGCTCAATGGCAGTATCTAAAAGTATTTTTAGATTTGCCGAGTCCATGCTATTTCTGGTTCCTACGGTGTTTGCTACTTGACTGTCCGAAATTAACAGAGCTTCTATTCTGTCTTCCTGCGAAATTCCTCACTGTCCATAAACCTTCGAAAAACAACTTAATATTTTCTGCACACAAGAAAAATTATACCAAACTTCGAAAACCAGATAAAAATTGCTTTTTAGATTTAATTCACTTTTTAATTTAAGTAACAATTCTTGTACTTTCTAAAAATAATAAAAAAATGTTTACAATTTAAATGTTATGGTTACCAGGCTGCTTCCATGCTTTGTAGTTAAAGAATTTCATTCAGACCTCTTTGATTTTTAAATCAGCTTTCTTTGGTGTGTTCCGGATTTCAAATTCTAAATGTCACTAGTATAGTCTTTGTTTTAATTATCTTTACCTTTTCTAATTGCTTTACGCCAAGTGTTTTATTTTTTATTTCTAAGATTGCGTTTTTGCTTGTTTCCTCCTTAGTCTTTTGTGTTTTTTTAGCTTAGCAGCTTGTTAGCACAGAGTTTATTTATAACAAATTTCTCTAAATATTTATGATGCCACATTATATTACTCAAAAATGCAACACGTTTTGCATTTATCATCGCTGGTTTTGACATTTCCTTTTTTTTTTGTTTTTGTTTTTCCATATAAGAAATTTAAAAAGTTTTTAAAATTGAAATTAAAAAGTCAATATAATTTTTAATAAAAATGGAAAAGCAAGTGAAAATATGTTTAAATTGGGATCAGGATGAAAAGGTAAGTAAAACAGTAATTAGTTATATAGGAAAACATTTATATTAACATATATTTTTCAGGATTTACTATCAAACCTAGTTTTAAAAAAATTAGACATTTTAGAAAATGCAAAAATCGACACTAATACCAATAAAAAGAAGAAGGAGGCATGGAATATTGTTCTTAATTTATTCAATACAGTTTCAAAGCGCACCAGAAAATTGGAACATGCGCAGAACTAGTGGCGCAAAACCACGTCCATCGCGAAAACAAAAACTCTGCATATAATGTGATTTTTTGTTTTGTTATATACATAGCAAGGCGAATTCATTACAGGTGATCCTAAAAGCCCTGCTGGTAACTTTTTTTTTTAGCCTTATAATCTTTGTTTCTGTTTTAATTTGCTTCGGTTTTTGACATTGTACAATGATTTTACAAAAACAAATTGCTTGTGGTTTTTGTACGAGTTGTAATTGTTGTACTACCGAGATTACCTGGAATGAATTCGCCTTGATACATAGTTTTAATTTACTTTTTTGTTTTAAGTCATTTTACACATAATCATACCTGTACGTTAAGGGAGAAGTATCCATTTCGGTTTACAAAAAGTTGAGCATCATCGCCACCCACAGCTTGGATTCGAATACTATTAGCTGGTCAATAGCCCCAATCACATTTTTAAGTCCAGCTATTTGTTTAAATTTTTCCATTTCGACAAATTGTTCCTCAGCTAATGTTGCCATTTAAATAACAGATTTGGCCTTTTTGGCAAATGCCTGTGCAATCTTTGCACAAATTTTACTCATCGCGTGTTGGGAGAAACCATGGTACTCTGCGCAATCGTCTTGCACCTGGTTGCGGCCCCAACACCTTAATGCAGCCAGCACTTGTATGTATGGTGGAATGCAACCACCATTCCTTTTTCCTTTACCTTTTACGTCAGCCTCCACGAATTTTATTAGCTTTTTGCTATTATATTTTGAAAATCTATACTTCATACGAAATTCTTCTTCGCTGTATTCCAAAAATGGATTTCTTCATTTTTTTTTTATAAAATTTTTTAGACCGACAACAGGCTTTTAAATATTTTAAATTATCTAAGGTGTCGAGCGTTTCCATTATTTATTTTTCGCGCACAAAATGTTTTGATTTTTCTTTTCTTTATAAATATTTTTTTACATTAAACAGCTGTTTTTCACAAGTTGGCAAACGTTTGGCAGCTCGTTAACAAGAGTTTAGCAAATCGTTAGCCAGAGTTTGGCAAGTATATTATGAATAAACTTTGTGCTAACTTCATGCCAAATTTTCGGTATGAATACGGCTGTTAGTTTTTATGAATTGACACGTTATTGTGCCTTTTTTGTTCACTTAGTTTTTGGATTTGACACGATTGTGCCTTTTTTCACTGTATGGTGACTGGGGATTTAAATTTTGAGCGCCAATTACTTTTTGCTCATTATCACTAATTTATTTAATAAAAAATGCTTGTTCATTAGAATTAGTTTATAAATTCTTTATTATTCTTTTAACAATGTTTCATTAAATGTTTATTCCACTATATGGGCTTGAGGCTTTTATAAGACTAACCTAAAAAATATTTTAATTCTTAATTCTAGCTTAAATCTAACTATAAATTATGCAAATTTAAGTGAATTGAAAAACTGTGGGAGAGAAAACAAAGGAATCAAACTTCTTTGTTAGATTTTTGTTGTTGCAACCTACAGTGTTTTGTAAATCTATTGGGGAGTATAATCCGTATGTTTACTTATACACTATTTCCATGTTACTCTACAAGCTTCAAAAGGATCTTGATATCAATTTTGTGCTATAAACCACAATAAATAGTAAAAAAAAACTAAGTACCTGGAACCCAGATTTGTTTTTTTTTTTTTAATATTATATTTGTCTTTAATAATTTTAAAAGTTGTTTTAAACAGGTATATTCATTTTGCTAAAATAACTTCATTAAGAACGCAGCTGCACAGGTGGTAAAACCCCACTGTAGGTGAAAAATCACTGTTTCGCACATTTCTATTTTTTTACATACATTTACAATTTTAATGAAAGACATATACGTATAATTATTAAAAACCAACACATTTTGTGACAGACAAGCATAGTTTACTTTGCAATGTCTTGAGTTTATAGAAGAGAAGGGAAAAGAGAATAGCGGTGGAGTACATACTTTGCTGTACTCACAAATTCGTTTTGTTTTTCGTTCGTAGATTATACCTGAAGTTGGCTGCAACTTTATATTTATATACAGCGTTACCAGAATCTTTGGAATGAAAATTGTCATATGGCGAAAGAAATCATTTTTTGAAGAGGAAAATCTTAAATTTTTTTTTATTAATTTAAATTTTTTAAAACAAGAGCAAAATAGTAAGAATTATTAATTTTTTATAAAAACATACTTCTTATTATTCATTATATGAAACTTTATAAAAATAAATTTTTTCTTTTCACAAATATTTTTTTTATCAATATTCTAACTGCCTAGTTCAGATGTGCGAAAGAATTATTTACTTCGTACAAATACATTTAAAACAAAAACAGAGTTTTTAGAATTTGTTTTTGTTTTAAATGTAGTTGTTCGAAAGAAGGAATTCTTTCGCACATTAGATATAGGTTTTAATATGCCTTTTTTAATATTTTTTATGTCCAGAAATAATGATGCAATATTCTGTATTCTAGATACTGGGTACAAAAGTGTGCAGCACCAATGCGCATCAAGCTGATGCAAAACTTCATTGTTTTAAAAAGTGACCGTTTAAATAATCGTGTATTTTGTATAAGCAAAATTAAAGTAAAAATCAGAATTTCTTAAAATAAAAAATCATCATTTGAGAAAAAAATCTTTAATCATATTTTTGTTTAAAAAAATAATCCAAAATATGATAAAATCATCATTCTGGCAACGCTGTTTATATATTATATTCAAACAAGAGAAAACAAAAATTTGTCAAATTAAACTTTGTGTGTCTGAGCACCAAACAAAGTTTAAAAGAGAATTCAACAGACTTTGTCAAAGTAAACTTTGCCTGTCTAAAAGGAGACCAACAATACGAGCAAAAACAGAAAAAAGGTGACATTTTCAAAAAAAAATAGCGCAAAAACGTGCAACGTTTCTTTTTTTTTTAGAGATTTTAGGCTGGCGATTACCTTCACCTTCAAAAACCTCTTGATTTTTTTTTTCCAAAAAAGTGAACAAAAAATCGTTTTTCCAGTTTCGAACGAATTTTTTTTATCATAAAAATATTAATTAAAACTTTTTTAAAAACTATTTTAAGAAGCTGTAATTATAGTCTTTCATAGAAAAAAATCAGTGTTAAATCTTTATATCTTTTAGTCACGAAAAAAAATCTTGTAAACCTCTCAAAACCGTAAAAAGTTAACAAACACGCTTGAAATTTACTCAGCTTTCCTACCTAAAGACTAGAAAATTCAATATATGTACGATGCCGTATTTTGTTGTCTTTCGAGCTGCGTACTTAAATTGTTTTCATTTCTTTTTTAATTTATTACCTAATGTCCGGCTAGATTGGCAAAAAACCCATGCAAAAATCATATCTTTTGAACCGAATAATATAATTGAACAGTTTAAACAGCATATGATAAATAACTGTTCAGCCTATGAAATGAGCGTTTGGAAAGGGTGCTACGCTTTGTGGGGGCCTACTTATGGGTTATCAAAGTTAAAATTAGTAGAAAAATCAATTTTATGGTAACTAAAAACAATTATTTTTACATTTTTAGATTGTTTTTATTTTTTCTTTAGGGTTTTATGTTTTAAATTATTACCCAACAAATTAAAAAAAAAATAATTTTTTTTTAAATTTATTTTTTCAATTTTCTGTAAACAATTCATCACAATTCGTAAGAGAAGGTATATCTAAAAGACTAACCATTTCTAAACTGTAATTATTTTGTAACTCTATTCGTGACTTCACATGCCGCAGGGAAGAAATAAGTGGATCGGAAGATGCTGCCAACATGTTGAAGAGGTCCTCATTTTGCCTTACCCTTGATGGTTTGAATGTGTTCTGCAATCTATATTTTTTATAAAATTTGTTAAGAGACTCCTGTGCTTCTTCAGAAAGCTCTCCAAATGGCAGACTGGTACTCAATTATATCTTTGCCATGCGCCAATATTTTATGGACGGTCGGGGTCAACTTCTTCCGTGGATACATTTCTGCTAAAAGAGATGCAGTTTTCGACGCATATTCTCCATATTTTGTAGAATTGACATTTACTTTGTAGTATAAAAAATTCAAGATCGTTCCCAATCTTTTCACGATTTGATTGTCAATTCCAGTGATTCTAGTTACTGCCTCATCATTTTCAAAAAATCTTCTAGAAGTGTTTTCGTGAAAAACTTTGGTGTGGTTGACTTTCTAAACAGTTCAAATAATTTTAAATTGTTCAACGCCATGTTTTCAGTACTTAAATTGTTTAATGGTTTCAGTAATTGTTGCGTCAACTTTCAGTCGTAGACTAATCCAGGCATTATGCTTATTTTGCAATATATAGGCTTATGCTACCATGCCTAAAAATTTACCTGTTCCCTGCATACATATGGATTTAGGCTGAATAATGCAATTTTGATATTATGCACGTGTCCAAATAAGATTTGTGCCTACCTGTAGGGGCCATAAGTCAATATTGTTCTTGACCATTTGTACGCTAAACTATTGTTTAAGTGAGGTACATACCTGCTAATTTCAATGAGTAGTTTTTTTCAAACTATTAGATCAAACTACTGTCAGTCAAAACATATAAGGGATGGACGCCATACAATTTCTGCAACCATGTCTTTTTAACCTTTTTTACCTCTAGAAGCCAAACGGGCACGTACGGGCAGTTAAAACCTTTTGAATTATGTAAAGAAATAATCAAAGAACAGGTTTTGCAAATATGGCAAATATAGATTTTTTTTATTTTCCGTCAAAGTTGAAAAATAGTGAAAAAAGGGATAGTTTTTAAATAGTGATTTACCAGAAGAAACACAAAGCAAACAGTTAATTTTTTTTTATCATTATACATTTAATAAATACATCAATCAATACAAACAAAAAATAAGGCGAATCGTTACCTATTTTTCGTGATATTACACCTGAAATCGCAACAAATTGA